>CM036239.1:44109762-48909762 GCA_020698575.1 Bostrychus sinensis | reverse complement strand
AAATATGCGGCCGCTATTAATGGCCGTGTTGCACTGGTTGGTGATTGTGTCCCTGAGTCATGTGACTGTTGTGGACAGACTGGTCCAGTACGATGTGGAGCTGTCCTCTGACTCCAGCAAAAGGCCAGCAGTGTCCCGGGACCAGAGAGGACCGGGACTGAAACACCAACATCGAGAGCCCACTGGGATGGTATGTCCCTGAAGACAAGTTCCTTATCACTGAGGCTGCTGCAGGAAAAACAATTTCAGTACAGTAATCTTACTTAAAAATGTTTGTAATAAAATGTTTGTGAAATAAAAGGAAGAATAGTTAACTTTGGACAGAAGAATGAAGTTTGGCATCCTGTCCACCTCTGTCGACAGGATTGTCCCAGTGCGGCTGCAACACATATGAGTGGCCTAAAGGGAGCAAAAACACTGGTCACAATTATTTATAATATGATTAATGGTAAATTTAACAAACATTTAAGAATCAATACTCACGGAAAGCAAGGAATAAAACTGAGAAAAGGATAATCTTAAAATCTACTGGACTCTTCTGCACAGCTCTGGAGAAAAAGAAAAAAACAGAACAAAGACAAATTATTAACAAAAACAAGTCATTTTTCATGGAAACTTCAGATATTTTCCTTTGGCCTCTCAACATTTCCTGACGTCAACAACAGCAACATTATACAGGAGGACAATTTAGTATACATTTACTTTGGGACTGTTTGTTTTACAGCTGTATAAATTGTACAATTTTGACTAAAACTAAATTGCATATTCGTATGTTCTTGGAAAATGGCTGGTATTTGCAAATCAGTTTACTTAAGGTATCTTTCTGCCAACACGGTCACTTAACTGTCAGATAAGACTATAGTATGATTGATTCATCTTTATTGACCGTGACAGACATGAAAGAACAGCCGCTCCAGGACTGGTTACACAGCTGTATATGAGTCTGTATTGATAGTATTTTTACAGCTCTTGTCAATACTTTTGGATTTATAAGAGGTTCATTAGCCAGACAGAGATTAGACACAGTTTGATTACATAACATAAATGTACAGGAGAGAGCTGTAGCCACAGAAAAGCCCTTACGCAACATTACTGCCAAGATGCCTTTGTTAACACTTACTTTTTTTAATCTAAATACATGTTAACAGAAGTAAAAGAAGTGCTCAAAATCTGTACACATGTAAAAGTACTAATACTATTACTACACTATTCTAATAAAGAAGAAAGAGTATTAAACAAGATTATTGCTTGAGTAAATGTGAAGAGGACTGAATGTAAACCGTAAACATTTTCTAATCTAATAAAACCTGCTCTTGCTCCTACTGATACTATTAGGTCAGCCACTATTTATTGCTACCAACCAGCTTATTAACATTTTTTTCCAAAATGTATTCAAGAATAAGTATGTTTTAAATAATGTAATCATGTACCTATGTAAAGTCTGTCTATAGACTTTGCATCGCTGCCAAATGTTGGTGGTTTGCTGAGTATTTCCTAAGAGTTTCTGGCTCACTGATAAAACTGACAGAGCTGAACCAAAGACATGCTGTAGTTTTCCTGCTCACTGCCTGAACGGCCCACAACTCTGGAGTGAAATGTATGGAGTGTGTCATTTTCAGAGCTGTGGATAAATGTGTCCCTAAAAGGATTTTTGTGACGTTGTGACTGTCTGACTGCATGTTCTTTTTACAATTACACACCATTATTATTATTATTATTATTATTATTATTATTAGTAGTAGTAGTAGTAGTAGTAGTAGTAGTAGTAGTAGTAGTACACTTGTACAGCGGTGTACTGCAGCCAGATGAATACAAATAATTGGATCTGTGTCACGTGTTAATGTAATGTTTGTTGTTACAACAAACTGGGTGTGGCCTACAGGTTGGTTGAGACCCTCCCACTCGTTGGATCAGAGCTGGTCTCTTTAAATGTGCTGTGGTCTAAAAAACATACATTGATCTGGCGAAGGCTGTTGAGCCGAAACGTAATCAAATAAATATCTTTGGCATGGAATGATGGAGTGTGCAATGCTTTTTTGAATTTTTAAATGTTTTCCAGCGTCTGCACTTCTATAAGAACATTTTTTGGTGTGCATTACCTCTCTATTTTCAACAACAAGAAAATGATCATGTTTTTACAGAATGATGTTTCCTGTTATTACAAGAAAGGAACGCATCACATTTTATATGACATTGTGTTAATGTGATATTATCACATTTTTAGATCTTTTACAAGATTTTACATAACAAATACTTATCTTGTAATGGCGTGAATCTTTATCTTGTAAAAGCATTAAAAGATCTTGTTAAAACAACAACTATAATGGAAAAAACTTGACACACCAGTATCTTGTAATAACATTATAACCTAATATCACGTCTGAATATTATGTGCTTGTATCTTGTAAAAATGTGATAGGCTATCTTTTAAAAACATGACAGTGTTCTTGTTCTAACAAGAAACCTCATATTTTTTCAAGACATGATCACATTAAAACAAAATACAGATGAAATGTATTTTACTCACCTTCCGTACATTTGTAACATGTATGGTTTTAGTTTTTTTTTTTTTAAAGAATAACTTAACTAATTTGCCACTGCCATTTTGCTTTCTTGTGAGACAATCACACAAGAGTAGTAACTGAGGCAGACATTATTGCTGTCCTTAGGTGGACCATATGTATTAAATCTATACTTCAACACCTTTTTGTAAGTTGTTAAATGGTACTTAAGATAAAAGAGGGCAAAGTCTTCTTGTAGAATGTAGAATTTACTGCTACTACTGGCTAACTCCGTGACTAATACTTTGATTGCTGCTGCTACTACTACTTTCTCTGCTATTACTACTTCTACTTCTACAACTACTAATAATAGCACTGCTACTATTACTAATATTACTACTACTACCCACTTTGCCATTGAGGTAAAAATTACACAAGATAAAAAAAAATACTTTAAGATTTCTATAAAAAAATTGTAAAATTTACTCAATGTACATAAGTCATCTGCTAGTTTGTTTCCACCCCTGAAGTTCGACTGTAGGACTTTATAAATGTCATAATTTTATATGTTTTCTTCTATAAGTATGCATATTTTGGTTTGCCTCTTGGCTTGAGTCTCTGGAATTGTCTCTGGCTCATTGATTTCTGCATTTTATTTGAGAGAAAAATATGGAAAGCCACAATACGCATGAAGACAGGAAACCAGTGAAAAACAGGCTGCAGTTAAATTCACTCATTGATAAAATCTGCCCACACAGAGACACTTACTAAGTACAGCTTTGAGGGTGACTCTACAGAAACACTGACACTGTTATGCACAACTCATGAATCAGTGTATTTTCTTGTCAGTTATACATTAATAAAAATAAAGAGGAGCTTTATCTTTAGGCAAATCAGGCTTATATCAGACAGGATACAAGTCTCTGATCCACAGACCAGTCTTTGTGCTGCAGAATAAAGATGGCAACAGGGAGCAGGAGGCTTGATTGATTGTCGTATTAAAGGGTAATCCGTGATGGGTGGGTTTGTTTGTTTGCTGCGGGGGAAGTGTGAGCTGAACAGGACAGGGCTGTGAGAGGGGAGAGGTGTGGTCAGGTGGAAAAGGCAGACACTGGTGAAACAAGACGCTTCTGTCTTTTCAGGAAGTTAACGTAAATAAATAGATTAATCAAACAGGCATGAATGAAACAAAAACACAACTCCTGGTCTGTTTTTGATGTAGGAACAAGATTAAAACCTGGTAGAAAGCTCAGTGTAGTGACCGAGGGTAGAAAAAGGGGTAATTAGTTTAATGCAACGCCAGTACCAATACTTTGATAAGGTACAATGCAGAACTGAGTATGACAGAGACATAAAATTGCAAAGATACAGATTTTATTAATTAATAGTTTTGGCTGAGTTACAAAAATATACTTATAATACCCATAAAATAGGCCTCTTACACGCTCACACATACATCCAAATAAAACAATTAGATTATCACCCTGGCAGAAGGACACTACCATAATCTACCACCAGCAGCAGCAGAATTGTCCAGAAACCAACAAAACAGATGTACTTTACCCTACAGGCATGTGCAGAGTTCCCATTGAACCCCAGAGAGAGGGAACCCACTGCGGGTCCACATGATCCCAGCCCAAGCCAGTCCACAAGACGACAGTGGGGACGACCAGAGGGGAATTTGGGAGGATTAGTCAGCGAGGACCAGAGAGAAATATCCGAAAGCACTTTCCACAGTGTGGGAGACCAGCACAGGGGGTCTCACCAGAGCAGGGGTCTGCAACCTTCTGGATCCAAAGAGCCAATTGTTCCCAAAAATATAAAATTGGAATTTGAAAAGAGCAACAACCAAATTTTATGCACAAAAGTGGCTTGGACTATATTTCAGTTAAAGGCTAAGACACTTTTGTGCATTAAAATTTGTTGCGACTTATTACAGATAGTTTAACACAGTTTGTAGTTCTCTTCTACAGAACAAGAGTTATATCCTGTAACTATTTCTTGATGTTTGCGTGTGGCACTTCTAATCAGTTATCTACTTATTCCTTTATTGCAGTGGTTCTCAACTGGTGGGTCGGGACCCAAAAGTGGGTCGCAGAACTTCTTTTCAGTGGGTCGCAGGCCTTTGGCAGGGCAAAAAAAAGAAAGTCAATTTACACTCCTTAACAGTAGGTGGCAGTGTGGGACATATAGAATAGAATAATATAAAAGAAACCCAACCTGAGCAAAAAATCCAGTTCTATAATGTTACTTTTATACCTATGGCTGACGTGAGCACTGCTTAATTTTCCCCAGTATCTTTTAATTTTCCTGAAAAAAATCTCTTAATTTTCATTCATGGCTCATTTTATTTGGGTCATGGCGTGTCATTATAGAGTGATGGTGGGTCCCAAAGCCAGATCAGTTTAGAACCACTGCTTTATTGCATAACCAGATCAGATGCCCAAAGAGCTGCAAGAAGAGGGCTAAAGAGCCGCATGTGGCTCTAAAACCATAGGTTGCAGACCCCTGCACTAGAGAAACGTAGTATGCAAAAGAGGAGGCCTGCTTGGCAATTCAATTCCTATCATTTGAAAGGCAAGTTTAATATACGGAAATCTGAATCATGAGCAGCAGAGAGCAAGACAAATACATAGCGGAAATCCAAACAAATGCGCACTCACGCTGTAGAGGAGGACAAAGTGTTAAATAAAATCGTCAGTTAATTTGTTCATCAGAAATCCATCTCCCATGGCTAAATGTAGTAAATTTAAAATATGTGTGCCTGAGTTAGGCTTTCTGCATGTGTGTGACATAATCTACCCCTCACTGTTTTAATCAGTTACCGGTAGTTACAGGTAGACCTAGGGTATATTCATTCTGATGACTGCTGCCACTGTCAGATTTGGTGACCTGTGCTATCTAGAGTATTTACTGCACAACTGTGTTTTCAGGGTGAATATAGGAGGGTAAGAGTTAATATTTTAAATAAATAGAATGATATTCGTCAGATAATCCCAAACATCAGATAAAAAAATATTGATAACCATCTGCAAACAAAAACATAGAAGGCTGTTTAAAAAAGCATACTGTACTTGCAACATACATACCAACATTTTCTCAAACTAATTTCAGACAAAACTGAAATCCTCATTATTGGCCGCGAGCATCTTTGAAGCAGCACTGGTTTATTCTCAGTCAACGCCAAAATTTGGATGAGCTTTTTGACTCAGACTTGAAAACACACACAACACAGTTCAGTCTTGTTCCAGGTGTGAATCAAAACTCAATCAACTGCCTATAACTTGTTCAAAGCAGCTGGATTGAGAAGAGGGAGCATATCACCCAGGTTTTAAATGAACTACACTGGCTTTCCATTGCTTATAGGACTGTTTTACTTATTACTTTTAAAGCCCTTCAAGGTTGGGCCCCTGAGTACATACACTCAAGGAAAAAAGAAACGCACCACTGCTTTTTTACCACATTTTTGTTTGGTTACTTATTTTTGATGGAAATATTCCATGTGCACATCAACCATATACCCGTCCCTGATATTCAGACCCAATTAATCAATGCTTATGACAGTTTCAATAACAATAACATGACCAAACAATAATAATGCAGCAGTTGTGACGTGGTCGACCAGATCTGGGACGGTCATTGGAGGATCCAGTGGTGTGGAAACGCTCAGCAAGGCGTACAACAGTAGAGTGATGGACTCCAAACACCTGGCTACAGCCGTGTGCTCCTTCAGCTTGAAGCAGGCCAATGGCTGCCAATCTCTCTCTGGTTGCAGTAGTCGTGGCATTGTGAACAAATGTGCTTTTTTTTTTTCATTTTGGTGTCTTTTTATAGGGAATGGTTGTGCACAATTGAGGACAGGTCCAATTCATCTCTGAGTTTTACTCATGACCCAGACATAGATAGATAGATAGATAGATAGATAGATAGATAGATAGATAGATACTTTATTCATTTATTCATTTTTATTGTAGAGGATGGCCTGCAACATGTTCCTCATTCTCCTCTCCACCAATGTTCCTACAGAGTCCACCCTCCCACCCAGCACAGACGCACATTTCCTGACCAATTTGTCCAGCCTGTTACTGTCCCTTACCGTAATGCAGCTGCCCCAACAGACAATGCCAAAAAATACAGCACCGGCCACAACTGACTGGTAGAAAATGTGCAGCATCTCATTACAGACCTCAAATGATTTCAGCTTCCTCAAAAAGAAAAGCCTGCTGTGACCTTTCTTATAAGAGGCATTAGTCTGTACTGACCAGTCCAGTTTGTGGTCGAGGTGAACTCCCAGATATTTATAGGATGGAACGATTTCAATGTTTTCTCCATCAATGCTGACAGGAAGACGGGTACCCTTCTTCCTGCCAAAGTCCACAATCATCTCCTTTGTTTTTGACACATTCAAAATGAGTCCATTGCATTTGCACATAGGTGATTAATACAAAAATACACTTGTTATTGCTCATCAAAATGAATCAACCGGAACCAGGAAAACAGTCATTTCATTTTGACTCAGAATAGTACTAAACTCATTGTAGTCATTTTTCACTGGCTGTAATATTTTTTGACAAATTGAGAAAATGAAAGTGGCGCGTTTCTTTTTTCCTTGAGTGTAGTAGAACTAGTGTCCCCTGTGTGAGCCAGTGTGCAGCCTGAGGTTCTTGGGCAGGAACCCTCTGGCATGTCCCAGCTCGACACTGAAGACCATGAGACCAGGCGTTCCCTGTACGAGCTCCTCAGATGTAGAGCCACCTGCCTGAGGAACCCTAAACTTAGTAGCATCTCTTGAATTCTTTTTAAAGAAAAGTTATTTTATAATAACTCTGGTCCTGATTAACCTGCACTTAAGTTTTTAACATCTGTTTTTACTATTGATCTTCTTTTATTTGGTTGAAATTGTACTAGAACTATAACTCTGTTTGAAGGGTGGTGTATACTAGGTTCCCGCAGGGCATTAAAAGTCATTAACTTGATTATGCAAAAATGAAGGCCTTAAATGGCATTAAAAAGCATTACTTTTGATTCCAACAGGTATTAAAATGTACAATCGTTTTTTTAAGTACAATCGTTGACATAATTTTTATTTGTGAATATAAATATGTATTTGTAAATAATAATGAACAGTTTCATAACCTACACTAGTCTGATAGATGGGGGAAACAAGTTAGCTTCCAGTGGGACCAAATTACCCAAACACTGGATGTTTGACTTTCAACATTCTTAGTGCTTTATGAACTGTATTTCACAGTAAATCAATTTTGACAGTTTAAGCTGTCACAATTGTATGTTTGTGGCATTAAAAATGTTCAAATGGCCTTAAAAAAACATTAAATTAGACTTGGTGATACCTGCAGGAACCCTGATATAAAGTTTTATATTATTATTATGAAATAAAGTTCAACAACAACAGCAATAAAATAAAATGAATGGCTCTCACTATAAACTTTCAATCTGCGCACTTTAGCTTGTTTAGATGTTGGTAGATAATTTTCTTTATCTGTGAAGCTGAAAGACGTAAGCTGATGGCATATTAATTTTGTTTTTATTTGTTGCTGCCAAATTAAATAAATAATTTAAAACACTTTTCATCAGAGGATCATAAATACATTTATTTCCAGACACACTAGTACTATTTATATATATATATATATATTTTTTACCAGCCATAGACGGTGTTGCAACAGGAAAAAAAAAAAAAAAAAAAAAAAAGTGGACATCTCTGGTCTCTTGGACTAAACTGTCTTTAAATGATGGTCGGCTATAAAAATAATAATACAAAAATATAATAATAATAGGAAGAAGAAGAAGAAGAAGAAGAATACAAAGAAGAAGAGGAATACAAAGAAGAATACAAAGAAAAAGAAGAATACGAAGAAGAAGACGAAGAAGAAGATGAAGAAGAAGACGAAGAAGAAGATGAAGAATAAGAAGACAAAGAATAAGAAGAAGACGAAGAATAAGAAGAAGAAGAATAATAAGAAGAAGAATACGAAGAAGAAGAATACAAAGAAGAATACGAAGAAAAATACGAAGAAAAATAAGAATACGAAGAAGAATACAAAGAAGAAGACGAAGAAGAAGACGAAGAAGATGAAGAAGAAGACGAAGAATAAGAAGAAGAATAAGAAGATGAAGAAGAAGACGAAGAAGACGAAGAAGAAGACAAAGAAGACGAAGAATAAGAAGAAGAATAAGAAGAAGACGAAGAAGAAGACGAAGAATAAGAAGAAGACGAAGAAAAAGAAGAATAAGAAGAAAGGTTTGTCCATTTATAAATATAGTTTTCTTATTTGGGTTTGTCACAGTGAACCCGTCGCACTTTGATTTGGCAGAGTTTTTACACTGGATGCCCTTCCTGTAGCAACCAGCCACATACTGTGACTGGAGAAGGCAATGTGGGTGAAGAGTCTTTCCCAGAGCAGTATGCGCTGTAGTCAAAACGGCTACCCAAATAATTAAGTTTCCTCGTGGATTTACAACCTCCATTGACTCAATGAACATAGCCCACAAGCAAATGGGAGCATCCCTTATTGGAAAGACCTTTTGTATGTGAGCATAGGATTGGCCTTAGCTCCATCCATTAAAATCCTTGATAATAAAGTCATAATACTGTTGGGTGATTTAATATTTTAACACTACACAGTTGAAAGTCGCTTTGATTGGAGACAAATGTGGCTTAGACATAAATACACCTCACCACTAAGTCTACACACAATTTGTGTTTATGATATGCATAGTTTGAATTATGAGTGACAGCTAAATAGCACATCAAGGTCTTTTCAAAAGTGTTGGAAAGTTGTTCACTGGCAGTAACTCCCAGAGACTAAAAGGAAAACATTGCAAAGAAAATAAACTCATTCAAAATGTGTGTGTAAAAGAGCACAAACCCTGCAGAGAGAACAGAGTGACAGCTAATGGGCCACAATGAAAACTTTCTGGTCTGATGAAAGCATAGTCAAAATACCTGGCTGCTTAGTCACCAGGTCGGCACCGGCAATGTCATGTGTCGAAGAAATTCCTCCGGAGTCGAACACCTCTGTAACAGGATGTGCTCTTTAATGAAGCATTAGTCATGAGATTTGACGTTTTTAAATGTTCTGTTGCAATGCATAAGAACAAACAACACAGCTTAACTAACAGAAGATACATTGTCCATTTGTACATAGTTCCCAGGTTGGCTTCATTTATAGATGTTTGATTTGTGATGTGATGATTTGTTTGTGCATGCTAAAATCTGCCTTTTAGGGGCAGTCAAAAACATGTCATCCCATATTAAATGAAGCCAAGTTATAAAACACACAATGCTTCAAATGCATGGTGTTCCTTATTTTATCCTCCTGCCCTTGACTTTTTGTGTTGGAGTTTTTTGGAAGATTTGTGTCAAGTGTTTTAAGCTACACGGCTTCTCACTCCTGAAGATAGACAATGGATTTCACTCACAAAATGAGGCTGTAAAATGTCTTTTCCTATTTTTACTTTTACTTAACAAGTGGTGATTCCAATATGAAAAGCAATTTGAAGATTTATTTTGAAAGAAAGAGAGAGGTGAAAAACCTTGAAAGAAAAACAAAAACACAAAACACCAGTGTAAATTACAATTTACAAGCAAGTTAAAAGGATTAATAAATAGCAGTACATTAAATTTAATACACAACCTAAACAACAAATTTACACAGATTTGCATCTCCAGTATTTAGGATCCAGGTAAGTACAAAATAAAGTAACACATTTCCAGGTGGGAAAGTATAAGATTTTGACACAACAGGAATACATTTCAGGTGAGTAACTACTAGTAAATGCATTTTATATATTTTAACGCCATTATTTAGGAATAAACTTTAAACAGTTTCCTAGTTAACTACAGATAATTTAAATATAAAATTGTGCAATTTTGTGCATTTTGAAAGTATTTAAGTTAAGTAATAAACAAAATTGCTAATTCAGCCTTAAATATCACTGATAACCCAATTAACCAAAACTCAAACTAAATTATTTTACAAAGCAAACCATTCAACAAATAACACCGTGTGAAACAAACATGTAAAAAAACACAATTTTGTTTTCTTCTTCTTTTATTAAAGTTTCTTTATGCAGTCCAGCATTTTGGGTCATTTTCCTCTTGTTCCACAAACCCTGACATGTCTATTTGTAAAATTTGTTCTTTTTCCCTTACATGTGGCCCCTGTGGTTCAGCGTTTATGGACCCAATTATGCTTCTCTCTCTGTGTGTATAGCATCTGTTCCAAATAGATTCTTGAATTGAGATGTATGGAAAGTGCTGCTTGTCTAAAAAACGTTTTATGATTTCCAGGCTCAATAAATCCTTCTAAATCCAGGTATTTCTACACGCTCCACTACAAAAGCTCACATAAAATCTATATTTAGACATCACTGCGCTCTGCCAATCATTTACGTTCTCAATTTGTCAGGCTGACTTCATAGTAACTCCACGCTGAGAAACAAAGATGAATTCAGTTCCTGTGTAACTTGCTGCTGATAAATGCATTGGGGAAGTCTGAGTAATAACCTAATATGGGCGTAGACCTGTGACCCTTTCCATAGCCCCAGAGCGAACATCCTGTTGTTCTTGACCCCAGTTCAGGTGAAGGAAGTGTAGTGTTGTGAGAAAAAGCTGAAAGTCAAGTGGACAACAGAAGCCGGGTTGTTTCTCTCATTTTTCTTAAGGTCACAGTAAGTCGTTGACTTCCAGATCAATTTACTCTCTTCTACTAACTTTATCTATGCTTTCTGGGATTTCCCTGCCAATCCTACCAGTGGACAGAATCTGACAGAACCATGAAGAGTGGAAATATTATTGCAATGTGTGCTGATGAATAGGGCTGGGTACCGACCTGGGTGGTACCAATTTTCGATACCTGGCGGGTCCAGAGACAGCGCTACAGAAACATACGGCAGCCACATCACTTTTAGCTCCATACTTTGAGCAGAGTTTTCAACTTCAGCACTGGTTATAACAGACAGGACATCATTTCCCTCCTGTCTAACTCTGACAGCACACATTCTTGTCTCTGTTCACGCTTCACCCACCGTCTCCAACGAGACACAGGCTGTAGAGTCTGTCTCTGTCTCGGCTCGACTACTTTCTCTTTCAGGCCTCAAGTAGAGAGTAAACAGCAGCTTGTTTTGTCTGAATGAGAAAAAGATTGATTACTGAAAGAATGTTCACTCTGCATCTAACTATCGCTAACTGCAAATCTTTTAAAGTACAGACATCTCACTCTTTTTAAACCAATACTTTTTAAAAGCTTTTACTGTAAACTTAACTTATTTAAAGTGACTAATCTTATGAACTTTTTTATGTCTTTAACATAAACACATCACAGGAGCCTAAAGCATAATTCAATACAGTAATTAATCCACTCACTAGGGCTTCACAATATATTGCAAAATTATTGTTATCAAAATATCAGCAAACGCAATATCCATATTGCAAGAATCTAAATATATCGCAATGGTCTTCAATCTGACAGAGATTTACACTGAAGAATCATTTTCCATCAGAGCCTTAAAAGAACATGTGTTGTGACTAAATAAAAATGTTTAAAAAGTCCAGTTTTAGTGATATAATTAATTTAGTCACAGCTTAGCTTTGTTTTGATTCCTGGTTTAGTCTGTGTTAAGTTTTGATTTTGTCGCAGTTTTGACTTGTAAATACAGGAACTTACATTTTTGTGAAATGTCGTGAATTTAACTTACAATGTTCAAAAAGTAGGCTCTATTTTCAAATATTGCAATAATATCGTTATCACAATTTTCAACATAGTTATCGAATATCGCATGTTTTTTTTTCATATCGTGCAGCCCTACCACTCACAGCATAAGTCATATACTTAGGTTCCTGTTATATGAACTAAACAAACAACACTTATGATAGCACTATGCTCCTTCTTATATAGAGGTTGGTGTTTTGTTCAAATAAAAAAGGTTTTAATAGGCATTTTTTTAAACACTCATGATTATAGAAAATTAATTTAAATATAAGTATCAAAAAAGGTATTGCGCAGCTACCGGTATTGAAAACCACGTATTGTTTAAAGTTACACTGTGTAACTTTTCTCCTAAATATGTGGGGCATACTGACTTGTTTTTGTGATTTTTTTGAGCGATTATAAGGCCTGAGGCGCGATCTGTTGCTCCGAGCGGGGCTTCCGTACTGAGAAACCACCCTCGCAACTTGGCCGGGAGCGCTCCGCTGTTCAGGAAGAGTCACGTGACAGGAAACTACTTGAGGCGCAGGTATAACCAGGAAGATACTTTTAGCGTTGTTATTTTCGCCTGTTCGTCAGGGCCGAAGGACACAAGAAGATGAAGACAATGTCGGACGAGGCAAGAAAAAGAAAATGTGAAAGGGACCGCACCAGATCGCAGACAAGAGTCAACATCGGACAGACTTTTGCTCGCTGGCGTCAGATGAGAGACAGAGAAGGCTGCAAATCGGATCACGTTTTTGCTTCTTTACTGTTGGGCAGGTAAATTAGCCTCTTTATTTTTTCTTTAGAATGTGCTTTTTCATACAGTTATTAGTTGTTTTTACTGCGACCATTGCGCGATATTTGTTGATAAGCTAACGCTAGCGCTAACTCTATAGGAGATCCAGTCCAAACTTCCAAAGGTAGCAGCAGGTCAACTAAAGTTGAAACAATGATGGAAATAGACGCACGCTCACACAGTTTCAGAAGGAGGAGGGGCCCTAGTGTTTACGTTTTGCGACGGTGCAGTGGCACCTGTGGCCTCTAGAGGCGCAAGACCGGGAATCTTACACAGTGTAACTTTAAGTACTAGTATAAAAAAAAATCTGAACAGTAACCCAGCCCAACTGATGGACACCTTTAAGCTTGAACATGCGCCTTTCCTCCACCCACAAAAAACCTGGCAAAGTAGGTAGAGACCATTCAGAGACAGTGGTGTGGGGCCTGCACCTGTGATTGACTGATAGCTGTCAGAGCGCCATCATGCATGTTCTCTGCATCAGGGTTGCCAAGTCCCAGAAGGAAAAAAAAAAACAGTCTCAATTACACCTCAAAACCCAGTTCATTGGGAAGAAAAATAAACACATTTAAGGGCCTTCTTGTATTTTTTCTCTGCTATGAAACAGTGTCTAAAACCTAATAACCACATAATAATCACAGTTCACAGAAGTCATGTGGATGCAGTTTGGAGAGTAAACGCCTGTATAACCTATTCTGTCAGACTTTGATTGTGTGTTTATGTTTGAGTCTGTCTTTATGTTAGATTGTATATTTATGTTTGATTGTGTGACTAATTGTTTGTAAAGCCCTTTGAGGCCACTGCTGTTGTGATATTGGGCTCTATACATAAAACTGAATTGAATGTAAGCGCAGCTATTGCACATGTGGCCAGTGGTGATTTAAGAATGGAGGGGATCCCAGGCAAGGGTCCTCACTGAGAAACCCCCCCAACCCCACTTAAATAGTTTACAGTAAGAAGAAAAATAATAAAAGAGCAATTTACATCCAACAGCATGAACAACTATCAACTTACATGTGTGCTTCAGATCTTCCAGGCCTGAAGATAAAATGTTATACCTTATCAGAATCAGAAAAAAACTTTCTTTATCCCCAAGGGGCAATTTATTTTGGTCAGGTCTGTGTTTAGCAGCTTAACAGCAGAAAGAATAAAAAGCATTGCGGTTTGTTTTGGTTCGGGGGCCCATTTTAGCACCTCCCTGAGGGCATTAAAGAGAACTCTGTGGACAGGATGGGCTCAGGTTGGCTCAGGTTGGCTCTGTGTCTTTTTGTCTCTTCTGTCACTTGCTTCCTCCAAACTGTTCTCAGGTCCTGCTGCTGGACTCCAATGATCTTGGAGCAGGCTTTGACAATATTGAACCAGCAGATAAAAGAAAAAGTTAAAAGGCTCTCAATGAAGGAATGATAAAGGATGCATAAAATGGTATCGCAGACATTAAAATCACTGAACCTCCACATTAAATGAATTCTTTGTTGTCCCCCTTTTGATGATTGTGTCTGTGTTTGACTGAGACTTCAGCCGGGAGTCAAATGTAGTGCCCAGATATTTGTACGAGTCAACAATCTCCACCTCTTTCATTGTGAACGTTGCTCACTCTGCATATGTCCCATTTGTGTCTTAAAGTCTATGATAAGCTCTTGGTTTTGGAGACACCTTATTCACTCCTCACTACTTTATACTGTCCAAGACTCAAAATCTCAAAAACTCAAAATCAAAATCAAGATTGCTGGTCCTCTTCAGGGCAGTGAAGGTGGTTCTGTTGCTGCACTGCTAGTGTAAACATCCAAAACAATACATGAGTAAGAATAAAGGCCTTTAGAAACAGCAGTGTGTGAGTTTATTATGCTGTGACAGTAGCCTGAGGCTGCGGCTCCACCCAGACACACCTCATGCAGCCCCCATATGGACACCTCCACTCACCTACGCACATGCCAAGTCAATGAGATGAGAACGACAGGTGCTCTGCGGGCCAAGGGTAGGCCTGTTCTGGTGTCTTTGTTAAAGCTGCCAATCAAACGCACTTCAGAAGAGACTTTGCCACGTCCCGCATGTTGTGTAATTTAGTAAGCACATGCACTCTTTCAGGTTAGTTCAAATGGATGTATGTATGGTCACACTACGCTCACAGTTGAAAGGTCATTTTGTAAATATGACTGTCACTGTAGGAGAAGAGGCTTGAACTTTGACAGACGGTAGTAAAGTTTTGCATAAATAGACAAACTACACTCTTAACTGTCCATCCAGCACATGGGTCACATTTTGGCTGCAAATATGTGTCCCATGTAAATTGGTCTATGATTTTCAAGCTGGGGCCGCCTGCGTTTGCCTGTTTGCCCAGTGTGTTCCTCTGTTGTGCTCTCTAAAGTACAATACTGTAAAAACAACACATCTTTAAAGGACCTATATTATGCTTTTTGTGTGTCTTTTAAAATAATTTAGGTGTTATGTGTTGATGGTCAGAAAACAACCTTTTTTGAAGAAACTCATCATTTGACTTTGTGAGAAACGCTCAGATTAGATCCCTGTCACTTTAAGAGCCCTCCCTCCCTGCTGTCCTGCTGATGTCACGCCCCTTCAGCTCCTCACAAAAACACGTGCCCAGTGTTTGAGTGTTGTCCACTGCAGTTCAGGGGTGGGTTGATGTGGTCGCTGTGGAGGAGGTGTGAGTTGTAGCAGTGCTTCCTGAATGGGACAGGGCCGTGAGGGGGGAGGGGCGTGGTCAGGTGGAAAAGACAGACAACGGTGAAATCAACCGTTTTGGCCTCTCACAAACTCAGTGTAAAAGAAAAGAGGATTACTCAACAATAACAGCATTAGAACATGGCAGAAAACTCAGAAAAGTAGATTTTGCATAAAATAGCCCTTTTGTTTGGAGACCATAAGTCACATTAACATGGTGGATATAAGGGCTTTTTATAAAAATGTTGATTAAAAAAAGTGTTAAGGGAAAGTGTTAAGATCTAAAAGACAAATCTGGGAAACTCAGCTCCATGTAAACTCACTTAACACACATATTTACACATTTTAACCATTTTCAATTTGCTGCTTCTACTTCTACATTATTGATATATGTCACTGTATAAATCTTATTGTTTAGTTTACAATACATATCTACATTTATGGATAACAACATACCCACCCTGTCTGTTCTTAAGGGCCATTGCTCATAACTGTATTTAGCTGTAATGCCACGCTTTCCTGTGTGCTGTCACCCATGAATAACCACACTTTATTTTTCAGGTAACACCCTCTTCCTCTCCATTGTGAGTCCTTTGTTTGCAGGAGCACCTCATGTAGTTTATGACCTGCTCATTAATCAGAGCTGAATGTAATAAATAAAAGTACAATATACCAATGTAGAGTTATTGTGTCAGTAATAACAACAGCCGGTGACACAAAGCAATGGTTTTACTGCTCATGACAGCCAAAAATTCAAGTAATAGTATTGTTACTTCAGAAGAATATTACTCAAGAAGAAGTGTAGTTATTCAAATCATTACTCAAGTAAAAAACATTAAAACAAATTAAAAAATTCGGCCTTGGTCTTGGTCGAATCCAGTTTTACATTATGAGAAAATGCTGCTCTTTACAATTTTAAAGTAATTAGTTTTCGGCATCAGAAGAACGGGAACATGAGCTGTCTCTGTTTGTGGAGTCTGTTGCATTAGATCATTAAAATAAAATCATTTATGTATTTGAACCACTTTTTTAACCTTCCATTTTTTAGTGTTAGTTCCCAGTGTTTGGTCTCGACCTGGTCTCAGTTTGTCAATATATTCAAAAAGTTACTCAGGTAAATGTAACAGGGTAAATGTATGTAAGTGCATCTGAGGTAAAAAGACATTCTTCTAACTGTTAGTGCACATTATGTACAACAGTAGTTTCCACTTTGGCACAAATTGGTACCTGAGTTGTCAAATATTCATTAAGGCACCATTCCCCACAATAGCTTAGCAAACTAAAGGCTTTTTTTGCTTGTACATACTGTAAAGTGAAAATTAGTATTATCTACCAAGGATTGCCAATTATAAATGAAAAAGAGGATTTTGGAAACTGACAACCAACTGACCACATGTAAGTAATACATGTTTTTTTTTTTTTTTTTTTTTTAACTTAGCAGTTAGTGTCGATAGTTAGCATATAAGCTAAAAGCTTTGCAGTTTACGCTGGAGAATTAATTACACGTGACATTGTAAGCTCATATTTAATCATCAATAATACTAATTTAATAACTTCACTTTAGCATCTACAGCTGACAATAAGATCTGGGTCATATTAATTCACAGTAAATGTTAACAAATGTCTGACCAATCATTTGTTCCTGCTGTTTAAAACTTCGAAATTAATCTTTTTATTTTACTGCCTTGTTAAAATTGACTGAGACAGAACACTAATCTCTGTACCAAGCTGCGTGCACGTTTGAATATGTCACTCATGGTAACGGCGATAACAAGGCTTATCACACTTTTTATCCAAAGGTCCACATTTCCAATCTCATTGATGTCTAAAGTCCAGAACAATCAGTCAGATTTTAATTACTGCTTATAGAACATAACATTACATTTTTCAAGAAGTATAGTTTTACAATAAAGTCAAATGTTTTCAGGAGCCACAGGTGGTCTCTCTTTCTTTCTCTCTCACACACACATGAGTGCCAAAAAATACAAACAAAAATACACAAAAAATTAGGTAAACGCAGATATATTTTTAATGGATTCACAAAATAATTGACAAGAAAACTGATAGATGAGATGCAGGAATTAAAAATTACTACTACAGCTATAATTAAAAAAAAAAATGCTACTCATGACTTAGCACTATCACAAACGAGCTTTGTAGAAGTTCATTTTATTGCAGACTATAAAAGTCATAACACAGACAAACTGGGTGACCTAATTATATGCCTGTAAGCTAAAGTGATACATCTTTAAATTATAAAACTTGAATAGCCATCTACAAGTTTTTTGTTTTTTTTTACTCTTGGCACAGCAAATCAATTGCACAGTGATTTGGCAAGTTTTTACAGCAGATGCTGTTATGTCTCGCGTCCTTGTCTTGTTTTCTGTGTTTGTTTCCATGGTTTCCCGGTGTTCTTCCTGCCTCTTGTGTTTCCCACGTGTTTTGATTACCTGCCCCGCCCTGATGTTTTTCACCTGTGTCTCATTTCCTCGTGTATTTATGTCCTGTGTCCTCCCCAGGTTTTTGTCAGTTCATTTGGAATGTTTGGTATGTCTCGTATGTGTAGTGTTAGTATGTTGAGTTTGGTCTAGCCTTGGTCTTCGTGTACCTGTGTTCTCGTCTGTCCCGTGAGTAATATTAAAGCCTGTTTAGTCCGCACCTTTGGGTCCATCCTTCCTGTGTTCTGCTCCACCGTAACAGATGCCCTTCCTGTCGTAACTAGCCACATACTGTGTCTTGAGTATGCAATGTGGGCAAAGAATTTTGCCCAAGGACACAACAATGTATGCACTGGGTAAAAGGGGAAGCGATCCGACACCCCTCTGGTCAGAGGGCCACTCATTTAACCTTCTGCGTTCCTTGCCACCTATAGGTCTAAAATGTGGAAATATTTTAACAATTGCCCCCATGTAGACACATTCTTTGGGCTTTAGGCGGGGGAACTGTCTGTATAAAGAACAGATAATTGCTGGACACACACTCACGGCAACCATTCACTCTCACATTTATTCATTTTAGGGTCCTCACATACATGATCTTGGACTTGGAGAAAAATGCCAGTTTCTCTTCAACCACACCAAACATTTTCAAGATTTTTTAAGAAGACAAGATCCTGGAGCACCCTGGAGTGGCCTTCTCAGTCTCCACGTTTTAAACCCCATTAAAAATCTTTGGTGGGATTTAAATAAGGCAGCAGCACAGAGGCCATCAAACATCACTGAGCTAGAGGCTTCTGCAGGTGAAGAATGGGCAAAGACTCCTAGTCTATAGGATTAAGAAGCTTAGCAAAATGTTTGTGCAACCTCCTTTAACTTTTACAACTTCTAACAAAGTACAGAAGCTAAGGGCTGAATAATGGTGCCCATGGGCATGTGTTAAAAGCATCACAGTTGTAATGTTGTTTCCACCTCAAAAACATACCTGGAGTAGTATTCTGTTCCTTAAGATCCTGAATGCCCATCACCGGATTTGTTCTGATAATTTCAGCACTTAAATTGCTGTTGCTATGAAGCAGTAAGCTCATTTATCTATCTGTTAGCCTCATCTTGCTAATAGCCATGCTAATTAT
Organism: Bostrychus sinensis; assembly: GCA_020698575.1. Classification (NCBI taxonomy): domain Eukaryota; kingdom Metazoa; phylum Chordata; class Actinopteri; order Gobiiformes; family Eleotridae; genus Bostrychus; species Bostrychus sinensis. The sequence goes on along the minus strand of CM036239.1, from coordinate 48,890,502 downwards.
CCATTTTATGCTCTGTCCAGTCTCTACCATTGCCAGCAGGGGGCGACAGACAACTAATCCAAGCGTTCTCTGCAATGGTTTTCCATACATATACATTATTTTAAGTTAAAAAACCTGAAACACTAATGCAAAGTTGTCCAAAACTATTTCAAAAAGCCTGAGAAAATAAAAGAAAACAACACAATAACCCTGTCTGTTGTCAAAAATAGCTCAGATATGAAACAATAATACTTTTTGTTTAATGAGTTTTTTGTCATTTATTCTCATTATCTTTCATCCACATCATTATAATGTCTTCTGAGGTGAGGGGGTTGAACATTTCTGATTGTAATTTTAGACTGAAAAATGCATCGCTTTAACCACAGCCTCTGCAGCAACCCGCCTCCGCTCTGTAAACGATTCAATTGCCCCCCGTCGCTCCTCCTTCTTCTTCGCATCAGAAAAGCCTGTATTTATTCCAGGAGGACCACTTATTCTAGTGTTACCTGTCGCTCCTGTCCCATATGGGAACTGTGGTTTTATCGAGCGGGGCAATCTAACCCTCTGCTCTGCTCCGCTGTTGTCCACTCTGCTCCACTCTACAGTCCTGTCTCAGTATCTGTCATCTGGGATCTAACGCTGTCTGGCTGCCACAAGGTAAACCAAACCGGGAGCATTCAGTTACTCTGATCCCTCCACCTGCTGCTGCTGCCTCACAGTCCCCTCCTCATGTCGATCCTTGTGCACTCCTTCCTTCTCTTTGTTTCTCTGACCTCTTACCGTAAGTTCAGACTATATCACTTTTTACACTGCCTGACCTCTGATTGAGTCTTGTTCTCTCATACCAGTCTTACCCCCAAACAGATTTGTTGGGTCGCCAAATCTTTGTAATCTCTAAACACACGTAACTGGAAACGACACAAATACAATATACAGCTCTGGGAAAAAAAGAAGTGACTACTACAGTTTAACTTTCTTTGTTTTTTGTTGCTCCTCCTACATTTCTGAGTAAAACCCCATGGTAAAAACTCACAAGTCCGGTTGACTCCCTCCTTCAAGTTTTTATTTCATTTAACATATTTATAAAGATACAATACATAGTAATAAAAATTTGACATGTAATCATGTGAGACTGTAGCCTGGCTTATTTCCATCACCCTTTCCTCAGCAGGTTGATGTCTTACTTCAAGATTCAAGATTCAAGATTGTTTATTTGTCATATGCAAGTTCAACACAGGGTCAACAGTGCAATGAAATGCTTAGGATCATAAGAACCGTTTGACTCGCTAAGAGGAAGTACTAATAGCAGACATAATAGTATATGATAAGAAATATTTGCAAAAATAACATATAATAAGAAATAATATATAATAATAAAAAAGATAAAATAAAAATGCAAAGGTGCAGGTAGTATTAAATAAGATATAAATAGAGTATTTCACAGGTGGTAAAATGACTTCAGAAGAGTTTGAATTGCACATAAAATAGGTTATTGATACCTGATACATTCAAGTAGTGCGGCAGCAATAAACGTATAATGCAAAGTGGTTTGGTGCAGTATTACTGGGAGTATTATCGAGAGTTCAGTAGTCTGACAGCTTGGGGGTAGTAACTGTCTTTGAGTCTTTTAGTCCATGCTGGTAAGCTCCTGTATCGTCTACCAGAGGGTAGCAGATGGAATAGTCCTTGTGCTGGATGAGTATGGTCCTAATGATGCTGCGTGCCTTACGCAGACCCCTGCTGTGGTAAATGTCCTGGATGGAGGGGAGACTGCTGCCAGTGATGTCCTCTGCCGCTCGCACCACCCTCTGTAGTGCTTTTTGGCTCTGAGCGGTGCAGTTCCCATACCACACTGTGATGCAGCAGGCTCTCGATGGTGCACCTGTAGAAGTTAGTGAGGATGCTCGTGTTCATACCAAACTTCCTCAACTTCCTCAGGAAGTAGAGTCTTTGTCGGGCTTTCTTCACCACAGTGTCTGTATGTAGTGTCCAGGACAAATCCTCACTGATGTGGATGCCGAGAAATTTGAAACTGCTCCACCTCTGCATTGTTGATGTAGATGGAAGGATGCTGGTCTACACGCTGTCTCCTGAAGTCCACGATCATCTCCTTAGTTTTGCTGACGTTCAGGGAAAGGTTATTTATATTAAGATAATTGGTTTAAGTTTATTTAATTTGGTGTAAAATTATTAATTTGTTAAATTAATTGGGTAAAACCTTATTTCATTATGAAGACCATTGATTAAAAAAATAATTTTGTCAGATAAGTTAAAAGCTATTGTGCAATTTAATTCATTGGGTTTATAATTAGAGTTAAAATGCTACTTAAATAATTGAAAGTTTAAAATTGTTGATTTATAAAATGTGATTTTAAATTGTAAGAGTTAAAATGAGTTCATTGTGGTGGTCAGCTGGTCAGCGATTTCACCTCATCTCTGTAGGCGCTCTTGTCGTTGTTGGTGATGAGGCCTAGGATGGTGGTGTCGTGGGCAAACTTGAGAATGATGTTGGAGCTGTGCCTGGCGGTACAGTCGTGGGTGAACAGGGAGTACAGGAGTGGGCTGAAAACACAGCCCTGGGGTGTACCAGTGCTGAGGACGAGTGTTGAGGAAAGGTGACTGCCAATTCTCACCGCCTGTGGTCTGTTGGTGAGGAAGTCTCATATCCAACAACAGATAGACTTCTCCAGGCCCAGGGCGGTGAGCTTAGTGACCAATTTGGAGGGGATTACTGTGTTGAAAGCTGAGCTGTAGTCAATGAAGAGCATTCTCACATAGGTGTTCCCCCTCTCCAGGTGGCTGAGAGAGGTGTGTACTGCTAGAGCAAGGTCATCGTCTGTAGACCTCTTTGCCCTATATGCAAACTGCAGGGGGTCCAGGGTGTCAGGGAGGGAGCTACAGATGCGTCTCTTGATGATTCGCTCAAAGCACTTCATGATGACAGATGTAAGTGCTATGGGCTGACAGGACAGGATGCTGTGGGGGTCTTTGGGATGGGAACGACAGTGGAGGTCTTAAAGTGGTGGGCACAATAGACTGGCTCAGAGACAGGTTGAAGATGTTAGTAAACACCCCAGCAAGTTGGTCAGCACAAGCCCTCAGCGCCATGCCAGGGATGCCGTCGGGCCCTGGTGCTTTGCGGGGGTTTACTTTCTTGAACGCCCACCTCATTGCATCTGTGTCTATAGAAAGTTCAGCATCCTCAGTGTCTACGTATGGTCTGGTGACAGGTGTGGTGTTTTCTGCATCAAACCGGGCATAGAAGGTGTTAAGCTTGTCCGGGAAAGATGTGCTGGACAATTCCACTGGCCTGCTCCTCCCCTTGTAGTCAGTGATACAGCGTAGTCCATGCCACACGCGTCTCAGGTCGTGGCTCTGTTGGGCAGACTCCACTTTCTCCCTGTATTCCCTCTTGGAAGTCCTGATGGTCCTTCTAAGGTCAAACTTGGCTGCTTTGTAGGCCTCAGGGTCTCCTGAGTTGAAGGCAGCGGTGCGAGCCTTGAGTTTAGCACGTACCTCTGGTCCAACCCAGGGTTTCTGGTTAGGATAAGTGCAGATGGTGGTTTTGAGCACCGTGTCATCAATGCACTTCTCTATGTAGCCTATGACAGAGTCTGTGTACGCATTGATATCACCCTCAGCTGCGTCTGCAAACATCTGCCAATCTGTGGTTTCAAAGCAGTCCTGTAACACCTCCTCAGTTGTACTGTTTCATTTGTAAATCTGCCTGGGAACCGTTTTTTCCAGTTTTAGCCTTTGTTTGTAGGCTAAAACTGGAAAAACCGGTTCCCAGGCAGCTATATTCCCAAGGTGTTATATTACACAAAATTGACTTTTCTGAGCTTTCTACCATGTTATAAAGTTTTTCCCTCATCAAAAACATACCTGGAGTTGTGTGTTGTTTCATTCACGCATGTTTCAGTAATCCTCTATTCTCTGGCACAGCCGTTCTGAGGTTTCAAAACATTCCATGAACCTCCGTCTCTCCCAGCATCCCCCGCTACGGTAGCCCCCGAGGGCTCACAACAACAATAAAATAAACGCGCAAACAAATTAAGCTACAACACAACCAGATTTAGACACCCATGGCCATCCCGACTTGTCACGAATCACAGAGCATGAAAGGTTAGATGTTCAGATAAAGCGAGAGAAACGAGATGTTTACAATTGTCAAATTAGAAAGTTAGCTTAGCACACAGAGGAGTAGCACTCATGGTGTGTTTATGAGAAGACTGTGGTGGTCCTGAACTTTACTTTCACTGAGATGGTAAAAGAATACAAGGCTAAATTGCGTTTCAGAAAATTAGCCTCGACTGCTACTTGCTAACACCACTTCCTGGTTTGTGTGGGTACTATGCCACAAACAGTGTGTGTCAGTCTCACTCAGCACCCAACTCGATAGCGAGCGCGCTTAAGAAACAAGCTTACCTATACACCCATCTAATAAAATCATTAATAATAAAGCCTTCATGCTTCATGGTGCTGTAAGGTCTCTTTTCTTTTTTCTTTTTTTTTTGTTTTTGTTTTTTTTTTCCTTTTTAGGTGCTGTTTGGAAAGGGATAAGAAAATATGGAGAGAGCAGGGAGAGGCATCTGGCAAATTGTCGGAGTCCCACAACTCCAAGGCAGGCTGTAGTTGCCCTGTATATACGCCACAGCTCAACCAATTAAGCTACACTGCACCAAGATCATGTTTCTTCACAGATCATTGCAATTTGCTAGCTTTGCTTAAATCCAAAACAATTCATACACTGTACATTTAGGCCAGTTGTCCAGAAAACTATATCTGAACCATTTATCTAACCACAAGGCAGTGTTGTAAAAAGGGCCTTAGTCACGGTGCTCAACATGACCTTCAAAAAGCTTGTATAAAAGGCCGTTTCCAAATGCAACAACTATAGAGGGGAATTAAATAGAGTCATAACATGCCAAAGATCATAAATGTGTGACTGAAGGCCTGCAGTGGGGTGAATGTGGACAGCATGGGACAGAAAATGAAGAACTGGGGACATTGTGTACGAACATGAACAGGAAGCGCTGGGAGCTACAGAAAGTCCCTCATCAGGTCATATGAGCCGCCCAGCAGAGGAAATGTATGTGATATAATAAATATGTTATTAATGAGTCTGGAACAGGCCCAGATCACAGTGAGATTTGTCATTTTGACTGTCAGAACTTGGGAGACATATTTTGTTGTGCACTTATTTCTTTATAATAATCCCCATTTCTTTCATGTGAGTGTCTCTCTCAGGCATGGTAGTGATATATTTTCTGTGTAAGACAGTATGTGTGTTTAAATTCTGCTTGAATAAAAATTAAAAAATGGAAACAAACCTGGCTAGTCCAGTAGTCTGAACTATAATTTTACCTTTGGACAAGTTAAACCTCAACTTTATTTCTGTTATTGGCTTCTGATCACCGACTTGGTTCATTTTCCAAGTTTATAATATTTAGGTGGTTGATGTGACACCCACTTTTTCCATAATCAATTGCAAAGTTTTGCTGTATGATGTTTCTCCTCCTCCAAAATTCTGTCAGCAGTGCATCATGGGGCCTACTACGCAACCTTGAAGTTGTCATTTTTTTGGTATTTTAACATTTATCTGCAAAATGGCCTGTGGTGGGACTGTAACATTTCCAAAATACAGAATACAAACGTTTTCAAAATTAGTCAGTAGTGTCTGGAACAGTTCATAAAGGTTTGGCATAATGTCACATATTTGTACTTTACTAAAACTTCACTTAACTGGACCTGAATCCTACAAGAAAACTTAAAATAACTTTAATCTTAATCAAAACAGGCAGCTGCAACAAAACCTACAGGACCTCATCTGTCATTTACAGAGCAGACAGACCTCTGGAGTTACGACTGTTGTCTCAAAAAAAAAAAAAAATCACATGTTGATTAATTTATGACAAAAATATAAATGGTGAAATTGTAGTAAATATCTAGCAGTGTTACATAAAAAGTTACTGTCAAGTTTTTAAAAAGTTCATTCAGCTCCTGCCCAAACTTGAAAAAGGCTGGCTTCACACAAAAGGACGCTGGAACAACTCACTCCTTTAATTTCTTTTATTAATTATTTTCTTTAATTGTTCAATGTTTCAGTTCATTGTTTCATTGACATTTTCTTCAACAGGTAGACTTGAGGAGACATAAACATTGTAGATTAATTTAATGGAATAGGTTGATAACCTACAAAGACACAAAATATGAATGAAAAACCACCACAATGAACTCATTTTAACTCTTACAATTTAAAATCACATTTTATAAATCAACAATTTTAAACTTTCAATTATTTAAGTAGCATTTTAACTCTAATTATAAACCCAATGAATTAAATTGCACAATAGCTTTTAACTTATCTGACAAAATTATTTTTTAATCAATGGTCTACATAATGAAATAAGGTTTTATCCAAATAATTTAACAAATTAATAATTTTACACCAAATTAAATAAACTTAAACCAATTATCTTAATATAAAACAAACAAAAACCCACAAAGTAATTAAGTTACAAATTTCAATGTACATTTTAGCTTACCAGTTGTGTCTTTTGTTAAACCAAGCTGAACCTCTTTGTTCTGAGCAGTGAGCCACAGGTGAGCCACAGGTGAGCCACAGGTGAGCCACAGGTGAGCCACAGGTGAGCCACAGGTGAGCCACAGGTGAGCCACAGGTGAGCCACAGGTGAGCCACAGGTGAGCTTACTGATGTGTGAGCAATTGCTGTGATTGGGAGGCAGGAGAAGTGAAAGGAGCACTTGATTTTTCTCAGGCTGCAGCCAAACTGGGTGGGTAGCATGAATGCTTGACCAGACCCACACTACTCTGGCTTTACTTGACAGTCACACTGTAGGACAATGTCAAAGAAGGAATTTTAGGAATTACGCATAAAAGTATGAATTGCTTAGGAAAAACTCTCTTTACACTTTTTATTTGACAGATTTATATATATACATATTTTTTTTATTCTTTGCATTAAACCTTAACATTGTGTCACACCGCAGGACAAAAAAACGTCAACCACCTCAAATCACTCCAATTTCCATCTAAGTGCAGCTGGTTTCACTGAGGCTATACTGAGTCTCTACTGTAAGTTTCTAATGGGGTAGGACTTGATATTGCTTTTTTATTTTAAAGGTATTTATGATTTTTTTAACAATGCAGGGGAATTTGTATTTATGAAAGTATAAAATGTTTTTGTAACACTTTTTAAAGGATCATCAATAAGTATGAGTGAGGGGTACTCATGGTATGATAAAAAAAGCCATGGGGGTACAGAAGACAAAAAAAAAAAAAAAGTTGGGAACAACTGCCCTGCCCTATTGCACCGAGGGCAGGGGACCTAACCACTGTACTACATATATGTATGTATGGTACATGACGTCGGGCTGCTTGTCAAAATTTGTGTTTTCCAGTGATGTGTTTTTAAGATACAACCCGAATTATGGAAATGTTGGGATATTTAACATTTCAAATTTGATGCCTGCTACAGGTCTCACAGTAGTTGAGTCAGGGACAAAACATGGCTGAAAAAGCAAGGAACTCTAAATAGGTTCAGCTGAAAGAAGATCTAGCTACTAATAAAGTTAATTAATTTCAGGTCTGTAACATATTGAGCTCTAAAGGGAAGTCCTACCCGCTGTGTATTTTAGAAGGAACTATGAATGCTGAAAGGTTTAAAAAGGTTTTAGAGCAACATCTGCTCTAAAACACAGCTGCTCTTCAGAAACCTGTATCAGGCAAGAATGGGAGAAAATTCCAACACAAAACTCCAGAAACTCATAACCTCAATGCCCAGATGTCTTCAAACTGTTTTGAAAAGAAGAGGAGATGCTACCCCATGGTAAACCTGCCCCTGTCCCAGCTGAGACCTGTAGCAGGCATTGAAATGAGCTCATTTTGTGCATAAAAGTATAACATTTCTTGTTATCTATGTTCTATCATGAATAAAATATTGGCTCATGAGATTTAAAAGTCTTTGTTTTCATTTTATTAAAAAAAATAAGTAAATAAATGTAAATTGCCATTAGGTTAAAAGTCCAAGACAGCTCTGAGTGATGTTACAGTCCTTTTTGCTGCCAGTGGGAGACACAGATTAAATGTTGCTCATTTGAGAAAGAACACAAAAAGAATTGCTTATTACATGCATCTGCGGACTGTAGCTGTGAAACAATGAGGCCCCAGGGAGAAGTTATAAACCTGTCAGTGAGAGGACAGTCACTGAGCAGGTTCTATGCATGCATTACTCCTGCCTTTGTTTGGTCTAATTGTCCCTTTTCAGATTAAAGAGCTTTTTACAGTGTTGTTAAAAGCTTGCCTGGCAGCTTTCTCTGCAGATGGAGGTTAGTGCCGAGGCCCGTCTGAATGTCAGAGCTGTGTGTAAAAGCTGAGCTGTGACCCATGAAACTGGCTCGAAATGTGATCCTTTCAAAGTAAAAGCTGCCACTGACCTTGTCTCAACCTATGTTTTTACCTTAAGGGAACCTATACCTCTGTCATGCAAATGTGAAGCCTGTAACATGAGGGCTTTGTGCAAGAAGAAAAGACTGTTATAATGCTGTATAATCACTGTATTATAATGCTGTTTTTTCATCAAAAACATGCCTGAGGTTGTATTTCATTCACATATGTTTGAGTAATCCGGTATGCTGCGGCACTGCCTTTCTCAAGAGCTGAAAATGCTCTGTTTTACTCTGCTTGAGACTAATGTATCTTAGCCTTCTCCAGTATGTTTCTTAACAACCTGTAGAACAATAAACCTTTTTGTTAGGCCCCTGCTTGAAAACAACATGTCCCAGAATAAGTGTGTATATCTGCAATTCCTCAGTCCACATGAATAATCTTTATCTATATAAAAGTAACACTTGTGAGCTTTCTACTGATAATCACTAACATAGATATAACTGGTTCAGAGCAAATAAACATAAAATAAACACAGACTGAAATTTATTAAAAAAAAACATTTCCGCATAATAAAATGTTATTGTTGTGTAACATCTTAATGATTCAGGTGTAGCCTAAAACTTTTTTGAAACCCACAGCAGAGCTCCTGACCCTCACCAGGGCAAAATGTAATGTAGATAAAGTGAAGCAAGACAAAATTAAAGAGGTTTTAGTAAAGAAATATTTAGGCGGAGTCCCTATTTAGTATAATTATGCAATTTTTTAAACGTATTTTTGCTAAATTCCAGTTTAGTTGCTTGTTGTGGAAAAAGTGTTCAATTTGGGGAGAAAAAGGTTGTCATGGGCTTTTAGCCAAGCTTCTTCTGGTTATGTGCATGTGCTGCATGATCATGTTACTCAATGTTTACCTTCCATAATATGGTGTGGTTTCATGGTGCATGCCCTAGAACCCTAACAGACCCATTTTTGGATCTGCTTGGGTTCAAAGGGTTTAAAGCAGTGGTTCCCAACCTTTTTGTCTTGTGTACCCCTCGGCTTAAAAAAAAAATAAAACTACTGCAACATTTTATATTTCATAGGATATGTTGTAAATAATAATTCTCCTACATTTTCTTTTAAACTCAAATAAAAAGAGTCTTTAAAAATAAAAATAATCAAAAGAAAACTAAATTAAAATTACACAACTTTACAGAAATTCTGACTTAAAGTAACTTTTATTCAACCAGCAAGTTTTGTTTTTTTGTTTTGTTTTTTTACCAGAAATGACACGGGCTTCTGCCAAAAGATAAAAAGACGATGTACAAGAGACAATGTGGGAAAAAAATATTTCTCAGCTTTTATTTACATTTGAACAAAAAGTGGCATTATTCATACCCTTTGCAAACTGTCACAGTCTATGGGAAAATCCAAAGTCCATGGTCTTCTAAAGCATCCTAATTACCCTGATTCATGGGAAATAGCTGTTTTAATCAACACAACAGGTGAAAAACAGAAGCTCTCTGCTGTTGGTTTGTGGACAGTCATGGCTAAGACAAAGGAGCTCTCTGAGGACCTGCGGCTGCGCATTGTGGCTGCTCACAAGTCAGGAAAGGGCTATAAGACCATATCAAAATGTTTTGAGAATCCAGTGGCTACAGTGCAAAGTATTATTAAAAAATACAAGACGTTCTGCACTGTGACAAATCTCAGAGGACGTGGTCGGAAGCCAAAGGTGACACCTGTGCTGGCCAGGAGAATAGTGAGAGAGGTAAAACAGAATCCAGGGATCACCACCAAGGCCATCCTGATGAATCTGGGCTCTGCTGGTGGCAACATCTCAGGGCAGACAGTCCAACACACACTGCACACCGCTGGGTTCCATGAACGGAGGCCAAGGAGGACACCACTTCTCCAGATAAGGTGCAAAAAAACCTGCTTGTCCTTTGCAAATGCTCATCTGGACAAAGGAGAAGACTTCTGGTCTTCTGTTTTATAGTCAGACCACTTTTCCACAATGATACCTCTTGTACATCGTCTTATTATCTTTTGGGAGGAGCCTGTGTCATTTCCGGTCAAAAAAAAAAAAAATTCCTGGTTGAATAAAAGTAACTTTAAGTCAGAATTTGCCAGGGGAATAAATCATTTCAGGTCCTGTGTAGATATGAATCTCATATTACATTTAGCAAAAAGGAAAAATAAAATGTTACTAACTTCCCTGTCCTTTGTCAAATTATCAAACAAATTCATGTACCCCCTGCAGTGTGCCTGCGTACTCCTAGGGGTCCCCATACCCCTGGTTTGGAAACACTGTTCCAAAGCACCTACACTGCCCCCGGACCTTCCAATACAGGTACTGATATCATTTCAGTAAAACCACCATCACTACAAAGGCGTCAACTCATTTAACTGTTAATCTGTTAGCTGCATGTTGCTAACAGCTGTGCTAATTAGCCCAAATACCATGCCCTGTCCAACCGCACACTGTTCAGTACAAGCGCTGGGACAGTCTCCTCTCATGTCTGAACTCAAATCCTCCCAACTTTATTCACATTTTAACTCAAAAGCAACAGGAGGGCTTTAGTCAGAGGAAGGCTCAGCAGTGCAAATAAGGCAGCTGCACTCTTTCCATTGTAACTTGCTACAACTTTCCAGAGTTTGCGCCGCAGAGTATAGACAGGCTTGAGCTGCTGGAGTGAAGTGGGCGGGGCCAGCAGAGCCTTAAAGGGACAGGCATTTGTCACTTTTTATCTACATTTATTTAGCTCTGCCAAGACGTTTGTACTCTTGATGTTGTTCACTTTGTTATCAAAACTACAAAACTTGATCATGATCAGATTTTAATAAAAGTTTTTGGGAAGGTCAGTAATGGGTTAAGGTTGGTTAATGGTTCATTTTGATTTGGAATACTTAAAAGGATTCCGCAGCATTGCAACATAAGGCAAGAGATAGATACTCAGTCTAGCCACAAGGGGTCAGTATAGGAACAAAGTGTTGTGGATCTTTTTACTATTGATGGTATATAGGCTTTGTGGCTCAATGGATGGAGCATTTACTCCTGAACTAAAATATCCCTGCAGGTTCAAGACAGTCTCCGACATTGGGGCTAGGTGGAATAATTACACAGTTTTTATTTGTTTGTTTGTTTTTTTTCTTCAGTTTTGATCCTAAACCCTTCCACTACCCACCACACCAACATGGCTACGTTTCATACTTTTTGCTGCCTCAAAATATACTTAACTACTTCTAGCATTAAGTTGAATCTTCTCATTATCTTGTTAGACATTATTATTATTATTATTATTATTATTATTATTATTATTATTATTATTATATTTTATTTATTTATGTATTTATTCTTTTTTTTTTTTTTTTGCTGTTTTTGTTTTTTAGTTTTGTTGTTTTCTGTTAGCAGATGGTCCCAGCAGCAAAAGTGAAATTTTCTCTGCATTACCAGTTTACCTTATTTGAGTGTGCAACCATATTAAATATTATTATTATTATTACTATCTTACTATCTTGTTTTTCAATTATTTTCTCTTGTGTGTTTTTGACTGTGTCCTTATCTTCTCTTAACCATTTCACTCCTACTTCATCAAACTCAACCTCAGAAGAATGCAGCTTAATGAGTAGGGTCCCAGGACAGTGCACAGAAAGTCTTTACACTCCGAGCGAGAGGTTCAGATGTGGCTTGGCTGCAGTGTGTATTTGACAGATAAGAAGATTACTGCCATTTCCAAAAAGCAAGATGTGGTTCCCAGAGGCCAGACTCTGTCCAAGTTTATCTTTGTGGTGGTTTGGTATAATCACCGTAGGTTTAGCTGAGTGTTTTGTAATTTGCTGTTTACTGAAAGTGTCCCTCTCTAAACGGTGATGGTCAGCTGTTTGGCTTGGACTATTTCATCTTATGGTCCAGTCTCTAATCTCATCCAGGCACACTATTTTAGGTTCTGCTTCCTTTTTTATTGCTCAGTAAACACATTCAAACCATACACATTTAGGTTTTTCCTCACTCAAGGCTGTTGCGTAGGAAATACAACATATCTTTGGATGACTAGAGGTAGGAATCACAGCATATCAAAATATATTATGAATCATAAAGTTGGTTCAAAAAGTCCGAGTTAAAATTAAAGGGTATTTCATGGCACTTAAACTTGCCAATTGTATGATGCCATGACAGGTTGAAGAATTCTTGGAGCAAAATATGACATTGTTAATGACAAAAGAAAGCAAAGAACCTTAAAAAAAAAAAAACTTGGCAATACACAGTACTTTCTCCCACTGCTACAAAAATAAACACATATGAAATTATCCCCAAAAGTAAAACACGCTGCACCTGCCTGCTTTGTCTTTGTTTTGTGAATAGAAAGAAGAATTTGAAAATAGTATTTTCAATCCCACTTAACTATAAAAACAATAAATAAGTGGAGATCATAGGTGGGTAGTAATAATAAACTCTATTTCTAAGAGTAGTTATACTTTTTACTTCTACTTGAGTAATTTTGTTTTGGAGTAACAATAATCTTACTTAAAGCGGTTATGTTATGCTTTTATTCATATTTTTAGCCATTCTCACCTCTAGAACAGCGGTTTTGCAACCTTTAAAAACATTATGTGACTAAAAGAAAGCGTTTTTAATAAGTACTCTATTAGTGCCGTAAAGAAACAGGTGAAGAGACCAGCAGAGGGCAGCAGAGGGCAGAGTGTTGTGTTCTTTTGAAGATAATGAAAGAAAAGGAGAACTCCACTTCCTTAAACTTAATGCCATTTTACTACAGAATGAAAAATTTCAGTGCTTCCTGGAGTGGGCAGGGGTTTGTGCAACTGAGCGTTTTGAGGCCTCAGAACGGCCATGCCAGATAATAGAAGATTACTCCAATATGCATGAATGAAAACACAACTCCAGGTATGTTTTTGATGAGGGAACAACATTATAACATGGTCGAAAGCTCTGAAAAGTCTGTTCTATACAGCGCCTGTGTATTGGTTTCAAAACACTGTAGGAAACATGGTAGGTTTGCAATACGGTAGGAAAGTGGTTAGCACTGTCGCCTTACACCAACATAGTCCCAGGTTTGTGTCCCGGACCAGGCAGACAAGGCCTTTCTGTGTGGAGTTCACATGTTCTCCCTGTGTCTCAGTGTTTTTTTTTTTTTTTTTTTTGGGTCCTCCAGTTTCCCACATCAACGTAAAACATGCACAACAGGCAGAGCAATTCAAATTCATTTGCAGAATGGCCAAATTATAAAATTTAAGATTTGTGAGGTGCGGAGGGGTCGATACATTACTAATATACGTTACACAGAGGACAAAAACTAGTCTCACAATCTTGTTCTTTTTCTTTATATTATCAATCTTTGAACACAAATGCACCATAAAGCTGCTGTAAGTGCAAACATGCAAATGCAAAAAAACTGGCCACACTTATGCCGATAAAATAAAAGATTTCGAGAGTCATTTTCTGAGGTGAGAACAAATATAAACCTTCAACAGTATATCCCAAAATATACTCAGTTTTTATACTCAAAAGCAAACACTAAACTTGTTTTTAAAAGTAGATGAAAATTAATGAACAGCTTTTAGCTTAAGTTGGTGACTAACAACAAGAACAAGGTGCTTTTTCCTTCAACTCTTTTAGAACATTTATCAATGAGAGTATGTGACTAAGAGAGAGCATGGATGTGCCACAGTATTTATACGCAAATAGTATTTTTTATAAATTGGTGGAGGGCCAGATAAAAATTTTAGTAGGGCCAATTTTGTTGTTGAATAGTTGAATAGGCCTGGGCTAGGTACTCCTGACCAGGATCCTGGCTCAAGATCTGGAGAACAACTGCAACATAATATCAGTGTTGTGCATGAACGAGTTCAAAAGAACGCGCTCACTGAACACGTTCATTTTTCTGTGAACTTTGAACTGAACACAACACATTTGTAAATCAAGAACTTGAACGTGAATTTGTTCAGATTATGTGAGATGAACGACGTACGTCACTGTTGGGGTTCAATTAAACGTTGGAATTTGTTTTCACCTGAGTCGAGGTCTGCTCACACTTTTTAAACAGCGCTGTCACTCACTGCCCAAGGGCTCCACTCCAAAACTGCACCGCTTCACCAGAGAGCGCTTGTGTGCGCAATGCATCTTGGGTAACGTAGTGTGAAGCCAAAGATAGTCGAATCTAATATCTTTGGCTTCACACTACGTTACCCATGATGCACTGCACACGCAAGCATTACAACGAGTGTAGCCTTCATTAGCAACGCCGGAGCGGGCAGCAGTCAGTCTGACAATGGCAGTGCAAGTGAAGGCACAGAGAACACAGACGATGCTGCCTCTAACTATGATCATTTACAGACATTTTACACATTGTCACACAAAGACTCTGACGGAAAAAAACCTTACCTTTCTGTGCAAGCTTATATATGCAAAAACGTCCATTTTGTGTGATAGAATTTAAGATCTACAGTGAACAGTTTTAGGCTAGAAGGTAGGTACATGTATCGTGATAGAAGTCATAGTTTGAAAAACAAGTTCAGCCTTTCATTTACATATCTCACCTAAAAATAAAATGAACTGAACTTTGAACTAGTTCAAAATTAAAATTGTGAACTATGAACGTGAACAGTTCACTTTGAACTTGTGTGAACTGAACTTTGAACTAGTTCAGGAAAAGTGTGAACTTGCACAACACTGCATAATACTATGAAAGTGGCCATTTTGAACATTTACTCTGCATTTCCTTGGCTCCTCACACATATCCCACTCTTGTGCTTCCACCCACAGTGTTGAAATTCCAGATGAACCATAACCATGTCCATCACTGGTGTAGGTCTGAGGGCTGTAATTGGCTGCAGATGCTCTGTATCTACAGTATCTCTGTAAGAAGGTCATTTAAAAGCATTAGGGCAAAACACCTACACAAATTCTACAATCAGGACTGGCCATAAAGAAAACCATTGTCTTCCTTAGACCTCATAAAGTACAAATGTATGTGAGCAATAAAACTAAGCTGAGGATGTACTCTCACACAAGAAAACATTTACAGTCATTCGTTACATTGAGATATCTGACTTCATGTAATCTGGCATCAGCAGCAGCCTCACCAGCTCACAGTGTTGTTCATTGCCAGTCATGCAACTCAAACCCTGGACTAGCAGGTGTTTAGTCGACCCAGAGGTGAACTTCAGTAAAATAATATGTCAGAGTATAATATATTCAGTTATCAGTAAAAACAGTACAGTAGGTACACGTTGTAGGCTTAAAGGGCAGATTAAATGCTCTGACAAGGGCTCGAGAGTTAGACAGTGGCAGTGTGAGTGGTACAAACAGATTGTGGTCTTACATATACAGGTCTAAATAGTTTTTTTTCCAAATTGGATTAATGTGCCATCAACTTGAAAGCAAAGTCCACTTACCTGATTAAATAAAGTTAAAATTATAATAAAATGATTAACTAAATCAAGTTCAAGAGTGCAGGTTTCCCCCTTCCCAGACACTTCGTCCATATTCATTGAGGGCGGCTGCTCAGTGGCTGTGCAGCTTGTGTTGTACAGTCGCTGTTTCGCTGCTTCTCTGTGATCTGTGAGGGGTCTCTCCTGCTCCCCCTCCTCCTCCTGCTGTTATGGCTGGGACACACTCATCTACTTCTGATTGGATGCTCTGCCACAAATATCTCCTTATTTGAACACGACATGACAGAGATCTACATTAAATATGAAACATTACTTTAAACCAATAGATGGGCTGTATCTCCATTCTCACGTTTTTCACAGTGTTATTATACCCATACAGGTATTCACTCTAAAGCCAACTAACATTCTCTAAAATACTCCAGGATGCATGAAATAACATCTGTTGTCTTCATTTTTTTTTTTTTTTTTTTTCTGGGGGAGGACCTCCGGACCCCCCATGTTACATGTTACAATATCATCTTACATTTACTTCACCCTCTTATAGCTGTGTTATAAAAACAATTTTTTTTATTTATTTTTTTGGCTCATTGGCTCTATGAGAATGCCCTTTGATGACAGCTTTTTTTATGCATACGAAAAATGACAGAAAATACATATCGCTTGTTAGAATGTGACTAACAGCTGGTCCGGGCTGAAATGAGTCCCACTCTGCCCCTGTTAATATGAAATCTGTGTTGTTGTTGTTTTTTGTTTGTTTTTGTTTTTTTGTTTGTTTGTTTTACATTTGTTAGCGATGTTAGCAATTTTATTTAAACACTATGGGCCATATTTACTGACAGGAGCAAAATTGCGAGTGCAGCTTAAAAAATAGTGTTTGCTATTTGTGGGTGTGTTGTGTGTGATATACACTCAAGGAAAAAAGAAACGCACCACTGCTTTTTTACCACATTTTTGTTTGGTTACTTATTTTTGATGGAAATATTCCATGTGCACATCAACCATATACCCGTCCCTGATATTCAGACCCAATTAATCAATGCTTATGACAGTTTCAATAACAATAACATGACCAAACAATAATAATGCAGCAGTTGTGACATGTGGTCGACCAGATCTGGGACGGTCATTGGAGGATCCAGTGGTGTGGAAACGCTCAGCAAGGCGTACAACAGTAGAGTGATGGACTCCAAACACCTGGCTACAGCCGTGTGCTCCTTCAGCTTGAAGCAGGCCAATGGCTGCCAATCTCTCTCTGGTTGCAGGAGTCGTGGCATTGTGAAGAAATGTGCTTTTTTTCCATTTTGGTGTCTTTTTATAGGGAATGGTACATTAAACAGCAGCGCAGCCTCAATCCACTGTGAGTAGCTGTCAATCAAGCGCCGCAGCGAGCATTGGGAGGCAATAGGATAAACACAACAGGACTGACACTCATCGCGTAGGCTTTACGCAGCATTTAAAAACTCCTCAGTCTTCATTATAAGGATTTAAAAGCACGTGAAACAGACTGAAAGCTCAGAGACAGGAGCTGATAAAGGCTGAAGTTCAGGAAATACGAGTCAGAATCAAGGAAATAATGTTGCAGGTAAAGTCTTTCTCTTTGTTTCCTCCGACTTCAAATCAACACATTATTGTTGTATCTTTGTAAATGAGCCCTGTTAAAGCATTAGAACTTATCTTCAATGCTCAATCTGTGCACTAAAAGCTGCACTCTTGCAGCAAAACCTTTGCACCTGCTTTTTCTACGTGCTAAATTTACATGCCTTAAATTTTGTGCATTCTGGCAAGAACCCTTTGTTTCACATATCCATTGAGTCACAGGAGCAAAACCTGCGCCGGGCTCATTTAGCTCCTGTAAGAGATACAAATCTCAGCTGCGCCTGGGTTTGCTCCACTTTTAGCATGTCTTATTCATTTAGCGTGCATGCAAACCTTTGATAAATGTGGCCCTAAATCCACTCTTGTGTAATTTTTTCTAGCCACATTAAAGGTGCATACGCTTTTATTCCAGTGGTAAAAAAATGCTTTAGTTCACTCCCAGCCATTAGTCTGTAGTTTGGTCTATGTGCATTTGCTCTGTTAGAGGACCAGACCAGGGCTCAAAGTGCACCATATTCAGACTTCAGATTTCAGGTAGACCAGAGTTCATTTGTTTGGTCTGCACCTCCACAAATGAACAAGAATTTCCCAGGAAACACACCAGAGTTCCACTGAAGGCAACTGTAGAACCTAATTTCAGCTTTTGGTCATAACCCACAGACGAGGGTAGGGACTCTGCTCCTTCTTGACCACAACAGACCTGTACTTTGACCGCACTGCTGCAGATTGCATTGGTCCAACTGTCAGTCGCCTTCATTCTTCCTTCACTCTCTAACCACACCTGAGATACTTGTACTGTTTCGCTTGGTGCTCTCTGTTATTGGTTCGTTCCACTGCCTTTGCTGCATCCTTTCCTTTTGTGGAAGTGGGGAATTAAAATCCCCAACACAGTACAAAAAAACTGGCCCCTGAAGGAATAGGCACAGCTACAAGAGACAAGCTAGGTCCTGAGATTTATGATCCAAAATATCTGTGGCCTCAAATCCAGCCTTTGTAAACTTGTATTTAACTAGACAGAAGAGGTGGGAGGAAACTTTTACACTGTGCTTCTTCAGTCCTTTCATTCCATATTACCCACATCTGTTTATCAGTATGTAATTCTAAGCTGTCAGACGCCGAAGTTCAGAGTCCAGTTTTGTTTGAGTGAAGAATTCAGAGAGCGAGTTGTTGACTGGGTGAACACGCATGGACACATACATACATGCCCCACACATAACTCTGTCCTCGCATACATTCATCTGAGAGGTAAGTCAACACGCAGAGTCCTGACACAAAGATGTCTACGGCCCAGGCCTATTCTGTGTGGCAGCTGCTTAAACCAACACGTCTGACTGGGCCAACAGGGAGGAGCTGCCACCCAGGTACTCACTACAGGAATAAACACACTGTCCATCTGTGTAATCCACTACAGCTCCTGGAAGATTAAAGAACACAAGAGCTGTTTTGCAGATGCTGATTTAGTACTTTTGACCTTGGGAGGTAACATTAGGACAAAAATATGTATGTGCAAGAGTGTCAAGTAAACCAAATAAACTGTGTGGTGTTTTTAAGAGTTTTCTTTTATGCTCTATAGATAGCACAGAAGACAACTGTTAGAAAATCATGAGGACAGAGCAGAGAGAGACACAGGACTCCAACCCACAACTTTGACAGAAGGTGTAGCTCTGTACTGTATATCTTCCATCTGAGCTAAGCTATATCGGAGCTGTGTCCCCAATGTTCCCCGTCACTCCTGGACTGTTTAGCCCCAGATTGTAGCATCTCTGAGGGTGTCCACCAGGGCTGGGAAAAATATTGATTTTGTGATATATAGCAATATATTCTGACACAATACTGATATCATTACTACTTGTGACGTCATGCATAATAATGGTGCCACAGAGCTGCACTGCTTTCACAGTCAAATGTGGGACAAGAATTCAGCCAGGACTGTAGAGGGCAGCACTGCACTAATCACTTGGTCTGACAAATGCTGTCACACAAATGAAAGTATTTCTAAATACTTTATAAATAAATATCACGCTGACTAATGGTGGATTTATTACTTTTGTAGCTACTGATGTGATACAGTTACAGGGCGGCAGTATCTCAGTCTGTAGAGACGCTTGCCCACTAACCTCGAAGGTTGGCGGTTCAAGCCCTGCTACCGGCATTGCATACTGTCGTTGTGTCCTTGGGCAAGACACTTTACCCACCTTAGGTTGCCAATGATGCAAAATGGCAGCCTTGCTTCTGTCAGTCTGCCCCAGGGCAGCTGTGGCTACAGAAGTAACTCACCACCACAGAGTGTGACTGAGGACTGAATGAATAATGGACCAAATTGCAAGGCGCTCTGAGAAGCTTGTAAAGTGCAATGTAAATTTAATTCATTGTTATTACATTTATTTATTGTACTAATAACAATATGAGTCCTGCTGCTCCAGTTGCATAAATTAGTCATAATATGTTCATACATACATGTATAAAATGTGTTTATATAGCCCTTTACTCACAAAACTTTGATTATTACAGATAAGAATTTTTTTTTTTCTTTTTTCTTTAAAAATATGGCAATATATTGCAGGATAGGGGCACGGTGGCTGAGGTCTTGCCTCCCAGCAAGGAGTAAGTGAATGTGAGAGTGAATGGTTGTCTGTCTGTGTATGTGTTTAAGTGTCAGGCCTGCGACAAGCTGGCTACCCCACCTGAGGCCCAAAGTCACTAAGAAAGGACTCTGCTAATGAGAATGAGCGGAAGATAATGACTGAATAAATATCATAGGTTATCATGTGCAATATATTTATAGTTGTGACATTATTGGTAATCATGAGCCATGTATTGTGTATCTATCATGAGGAGAGTGGGTACTCGTTCAGATGATTGGCTGCTGTTAGTTGTCTCTGTCCCAACCTGTGTACCCCCTGGACTCCTTAACCACACCTCCTGTGGACCCTTCAGACCTCTTCACCTCACCCCCCTCCCCTGAATGGATGAAGCCTTCTCCATCTGCTGCATCCTTACAGACTTGAACTATATTAACGAATGGACTGTATCCATCAGTCCTGGACACATCTACAGCCTGTCCAACCTTGAAGTGGTTCTCTTTTTTTGATGTGCTTCTCCATGAGTTTTTTGTTTGTTTGTTTTTTTGTTTTTTTTACCGAGTTGGAAGGTCAAAGCACAGGGCATGTGCTGGGACAGTCTATTTGCCTGTCTGTCTATTTCTGTAAAGACCTTTGAAGCAACTGTGAATGTGAGTGAGTGAGTGGGAACTACGAAATTAGCTCTGAGCTATAATCTGGTGTATTTATGGCACTAGCTGCTGTTCATTAATACACGCTGTCCCATATAAATAAATAAATAAATAAAAAAAACTTATATTGGGATTTATAAATAAAACTGAACTGAACTGATCTGAGATATTTAAGTGTGACAAATGTGCAAAAGTATAAGAAATCCAAAAGGGGGCAAATTCTTTTTCTCATAACTACTGTAATGATTAAATTGCCTGTATCTGCAGTATCTCATAGACCTTCTACTGCTGCCATTAAGAAAATGAAAGCCAAATTATTTTCTAAGGCAATACTTAAGTGATTACCAATGTCCACCAGTTAATCCTAACGCAACCTATTGAAATAATCTTCCATTATGTTGTATTTTTTGTAGCACAGCAACAGTAAGAGCTCTAACTGCAAATGCTGTCTATTTATCTATGCTTTCCAACATAAAACATGCAGTGTATGAAGTCCTTGTTAATCCCTTCAGCGTCTGAGTGAAGCCCCGGTCCAAATCTCCTCCTGGATGTATTGTGAAGTGAACAGCTGTTGAGGTTTTCCTGTAACACAAACAAACATGATTCATGCAGAGCGCACTGGGTGAAAGGCAGGGGAACACCTTTGGCAACCGACCAGCCAACCAGCTCACTCAGTGTATTTACTCTGCACACATTGTCAGAGGTATTGTTTTTTTTTTTTTTTTTGCAAACATATAGTGATTATTATTTACAGGTGTTGAAAACATGTAATTATTTACAAGTGTGGAAGACATACCTATGTGTAATACATAAGACATGAGACAAGACAATATAATGACATACATGGAACAAACAACATACCATGTGTGCCGATGTGTTCTCTGGTGTGTGAGTGTATGTTTTCTATATGAGTAAATCAATTCTGTGAAGAACTAAAAATAAAAATAACTATAAAAAAAAAAAAAAAAAAAAAAAAAAACGGATTGTGGCCTGCCAGGCCAAACGGCAGGATGCAAGGCCCAAGCCACCCCCCTCCACCCCATGCCAACTAAAAAGAACCCAATGTGGGTACTTTAAAACAAACTAATTATTTTGAGAGATATTTTCATGGTTTGGCATGTCTGTTAGAACTGTGGAAACATCAAAAATAGTCATGTTTTCATTAAAAAAATTCCAGTTAGCAGCCCATGCCTTCATTAGCGCTGCATAGCAGTGTTTAGCATGTAGGATTAGCACTAGCCTGATGGCTAACATTGGCCTAAACAGGTTACAGTGTGGTTTTAGGGATTCAACATGGATAATGTGACTACATGGTCTTTTAGCACAGAAACTGTTCTTTAGCACCATGCCCTTATTTTAATATTAGCACAGTTAGCTTGTTTATTCGTGCCACGTGCCTCGTACAGCTTCCCTCCATTTTTGTGGAGGTCAAACAGCTCAGCTTAGCCGTGTGAAGATTTTTTTTTCTCTCTTTAAAATAGATGGGCATTTTTTGAATTTTTAAACTATTGTGATTGTCACCTTAGCTGTTACAGTATCAGTTCTACAGCTCTTAGAGCAGTGCTGCCACCAGTTTGAACCTATTTGTGTTAGTGTTTTTGTTCTGAGTAATAAAGCCATAAGCTTTAAGTTTTAAACTTAAAGCTTTTTTTACAGGTCATCATGGCCTGCAGGCAGTGGATCTGTGTAAGCTGGATTGCAAGTTCACAAGTGAAAAGTCCAAGAAACACCACTGCTTAAAGTTGTCAAGCAAAAGCTGGAGCTGACCCAGAGGAGGACAGAGGCTGTGGAGTCTGCAGCTGCTGTATGCCTTGTTATGGATCCTGGCCTGCACTCTTTATTTGTGATCTGGTATGCCAGATCACAAATAAAGAGTATATATTGAATTATATATATATTGAATTTTCTATATATTTTAAAGTGGGTGTCTCATCAAGAGACTCCTACACAATTTTAAAATGTATTTTTGCTAATGATGTCACTCTCCTCATCTCTGACATTTTAGATCAAAGAGGGACAACATAGGACAACGTTTGGTACAACTTATATAAGAAATGAAGATAAGACTGTGCCTACAGGACTTCCACAGAGTTTTTCCAAGTCTAATTCTGTAAGTATTGCATTGTCTACACTAAGTGGGCTGGGTCTCAGTAGTTACATTTTTATTTCCAAAAATGTGTATGACTGTGTGCTCATGAGTTTTTACAGTACATGTGTCTGTATAACATTGGCAGTCAAATTCTGTAGTGATGTTCAACTGTATCTGTGTTTATATTTTAGTGTGAAAATAGTTACTAAACATTAAAGAATACGTTTATTTTGTTCTCATCTTAGGACACCGATGACTCTTTCACCAGCTGGACTTTGGGATCTTGCTCGTTTACCCTGATTCAACCTTGTCCCATCTCCACACAGCGGTGCTGAAAATTGTGATTGAGGGCAAAGTTGTCAACAGCTACAAGACTTGCCAAAAGCCATGTGCCTGCTGTTAGGTCTGACATGTGCAGTCAAAAAAAACTTACTTTTGCACTTTTTTGCAATAAATCTGCATTGATGAAAAAAATCTGTCTTTTTTTAAATAATGCAGTACACAGAAACACTGTTTAAGATGCAATGCTAATACTCACAATATCTAGTGATAAAACCAAAATAACTTAGTTCTGAATACTAATAATCATTAGTAAAGATTATGTTGACTACTAATTAACGTTAGTAATCATAACTAAAGCACTTTAGTAATCAAACCACACATACTCACGTCCCTGTGTTGACACAGCTTGGATTACTTAGTTTTAGTAAAAACTAAACCTCACGAGGTCAGCCCTGCGACAAGCTGGCCCCTGTCCAGGGTGTACCCTGCCTACGGCCCAAAGTTACTGGGATAGGCTCCAGTCACCCGCGACCCCTAACGGGAATAAGCGGTAGAAAATGAATGAATGAATGAATGAATAAACCTCACGAGACAATGGGTTTCCTTGCACAGTTCTAGTAATGATTACTAATTCGGGTTTACAGTGCATGGTTTGGGAATTGAACCCTGGACTTATTCGTTGTGAGGCAGGAGTGGTAACCACTATGCAACCACACCACCTGTATGTAACCAGGCAGGAGCAACAGTGGGCTAAGCGTTCGCCCACATACTGTTGCTGTGTCCTTGGGCAAGACGCTTCACCCACATTGCCTGTGGTGATCCTAATTAAGAAGGGGAGCAGCCAAAAGATTTAAAAAATTATGTAAATTATGTATGTTTTTTACAGCATAAAACTTATTAAAAACAATACATAGATGGCCAAAATAATATTACTCAAGTGAAAGTAAAAAATTATTTGGTGAAAAAACTACTAATGAACTGTTTGGATTTGATTTATGTTTTAGTTTTGATTTAATCAGGTGAAACATATAAAATGATGAGACAAATCTGCTGTTTAAAAATATTAGTAAAAATAAATTACATCTTCATGTGGGCACAAGAAACACACAAATCCTCTTACTTTTTTTGTAAACCAGTTGTTTGTATGATTTATTTTGTGTTATTTATTTAATACATAAAAAGGAACATTAAAGGTCCCACTAGGTAAAGAAAAATTATTTTTTTGATACCAGTAGTAATGTAACTTCTCTTTCGATCCGACAAAGGTAAGGTTTACCGGTGTTCAGCCCTCCCAAACACACAGTCACACTGACACTGAAAGGTGGGTGAAAAGTATTGCCCAAGGACACAATGGGAATATGCACTGCTGGTAGCGGGTGAATGACTACAGCTACTGAGCAACTGCCACCCCAATATAGTAATAAATAATATTACTCAAGTAGGAAAAAGTAGTCATCCAAATAATGATTCAAGTAAAAGTAAAAAAGTATTTGGTGAAAAAACTATTCCTAAGTTCTGAGTAACTGGACATAACCTCTTTTTTATGTTTTAGTGTTGATGAGATCAGATAAAACAAATAAAATAATGATCAGCTGTTTCCAAACAATAAACTAAAATATTAGAAAAAATAAATGACATCTTTATAAAATAACAAATGAAAGCACAAAAAACACTAAAAAACACTATGTCCAAATCTGCTCACCTTTTCACAACATAAAGCTATGAAAGCCAATACAGAGGTAATGCATAGACGTGGGTAGAGTAGCCAAAAACTGTACTCAAAGGGTATTATTGCTGCAAAATAATATTACTCAAGTAGAAGTAAAAAGTATGGTGCTTTTAAACTACTCCTAAAAGCAGAAGTTATTCAGAAAGTTACATAAATGTATAACTCATTCGTATTCACCTCCATATTCAGTGTAAATAACTGATATGGCAAAACCTTCGGATACAGGGGCATTGCTCTTTCCACTGTGACTGACAGTATGTTTCTGCATCTGCCTCAAAATAAAAGAAATGTGGTTTTATTTACTCAAGGCAGGTTTGCACAGCGCTACGCCCTGCTGCAGACAGAACCAGCTGGCCTCACTGCTGCTCTCTATACACTGTGAGGCCAAGTTGCTCACAGCTCATGGGAAATTGAGCGCTGGGAGGGCCAGTAAGACCGATATTACTCAGTGTCAAAAGCACTTCTGTGTGCTGTGTGGTCTGCAGAGGACAGTGGCTGTGGATCTGGTTATAGATTATTTAAGAATGAGAAGAATTCACAGAGACGCAGGAATAAAATGATAAGAATGTGATGGTTGACATGCATTGACAGCGTGAAACCACAAACATGTATTTTTTTATTTTATTCGAGGAAAACAGTTTTAGTACATAAGAGTAACAGGACCAGTATGTGTCCAGAGATTTGGCCAAGCTCACATTGGTTGTTGGTGCATGGCTTGTTTAACCAGCAGCTGTTCCTAATACAGAGAAAGTGTGTATTCATGTGTTTGCTTCCTCCACACAGACAGGGAGTCTAACGAATACCAACAGAAAAGGATGTTTTAATACCAATCTTGATATTTTTGATGTTTTTGTGTCATCGTGCATCTTAAAGGTGCTACCATGCTCTGTTTTCACAGTCAAATGTAGAATAAAAGTGGCCAAGAATTCAGCCAGGACTGTAGAGGGCAGCATTGCACTCTGTCTGCCAAATACTGTAACACAAAGGAAAATAGTTCTAAATACTTAATCTTTAAATGTCAGACTGACTAATGGTTCATTTGTTACTTTTGGAAACAGGACTTTCTTGTTTAACTCTCTAAACTAGTGATGTGTGAACTGATACCAAAGTATCAATAGTTTGGATACTGACACATTTAATTTTTGTATTGATATCAATATGAAAATGTTCTGCTGCTCCAAATACATAAAAAAATACAACTGGTCATATATAAAAAAAAAACAATAATAATATACTAAACCTAATGAAAAAAACTGCAGAACACTCCGTTTGTCCACAGTGATATGAGACACCTGAACATAACACACAGAGATGTGACATGTTAATGCCTTCACTCCCATCATAATCTGTGTTGAAATGGGCAGAGACAGTAACTCTGTAACTCTGTAACACTACTCGTCCAGGCTGCATGCAGAGTGTGGAATCTACATTTCCTTAACGTGTCTAAAGTACTGTGTTAAATAAATAACTATGTATTTTTTAAAAATAAAGACAGCGTCCATTAAGCTGTGTTGATGTCCCTCATCGTCGCATGTTGTCTCTCAACTAAATGTCAAGAATTCAATACTAATCACATGTTGTGTAATGTAATGTTTTAATTTGCTTTAAATGTCTTGGTTCATTTTGTTAACATATTAGTTGAAAGGGTTTTTCCTGTTTACAGAAGTAATTTAGAATAATCAATTTAGAAAAAAATATCTTACTTTGTCTTGTGTTATTTGTTTCTGTAAATGAGATATTACAGCCAATAGCCTTTAAAAAAATTACCATTTGCCTTGTTATTACAACTAAGTCCAACTGAGTCCTGAGAGAGTCATGAGAGAGGCCTGAGAGAGCCCTGAGAGAGTTGTGAGAGAGGCCTGAGAGAGGCCTGAGAGAGTCCTGAGAGAGTCGTGAGAGAGGCCTGAGAGAGTCCTGAGAGAGCCCAGAGAGAGAGGCCTGAGAGAGTCCTGAGAGAGTTCTGAGAGAGCCAAGAGAGAAGCCTGAGAGAGCCCTGAGAGAGCCCAGAGACTCCTGAGAGAGTTGTGAGAGAGGCCTGAGAGAGTCCTGAGAGAGCCCAGAGAGAGCCCTGTGAGAGTCCTGAGAGAGTCTTGAGAGAGTCCTGAGAGAGTCCTGAGAGAGTCTTGAGAGAGTCCTGAGAGAGTCCCGAGAGAGTCCTGAGAGAGGCCTGAGAGTCCTAAGAGAGCCCTGAGAGGGGCCAGAGAGCCCTGAGAGAGCCCTGTGAGAGTCTTGAGAGAGTCCTGCGAGTCTTGAGAGAGTCCTGAGAGAGTTCTGAGAGAGCCAAGAGAGAACCCTGAGAGAGCCCAGAGACTCCAGAGAGAGTTGTGAGAGAGGCCTGAGAGAGTCCTGAGAGAGCCCAGAGAGAGCCCTGTGAGAGTCTTGAGAGAGTCATGAGAGAGTCATGAGAGAGTCCTGAGAGAGTCTTGAGAGAGTCCTGAGAGAGTCTTGAGAGAGTCCTGAGAGAGTCTTGAGAGAGTCCTGAGAGAGTCCCGAGAGAGTCCTGAGAGAGTACTGAGAGAGTTCTGAGAGAGTCTTGAGAGAGTCCTGAGAGAGTTCTGAGAGAGTCTTGAGAGAGTCCTGAGAGAGGCCTGAGAGTCCTAAGAGAGCTCTGAGAGGGCCCAGAGAGTTCTGAGAGAGTCTTGAGAGAGGCCTGAGAGAGTCTTGAGAGAGTCCTGAGAGAGTCCCGAGAGAGTCCTGAGAGAGTACTGAGAGAGTTCTGAGAGAGTCTTGAGAGAGTCCTGAGAGAGTTCTGAGAGAGTCCTGAGAGAGTCCTGAGAGAGGCCTGAGAGTCCTAAGAGAGCTCTGAGAGGGCCCAGAGAGTTCTGAGAGAGTCTTGAGAGAGGCCTGAGAGAGTCTTGAGAGAGTCCTGAGAGAGTACTGAGAGAGTTCTGAGAGAGTCTTGAGAGAGTCCTGAGAGAGTCCTGAGAGATTCCTGAGAGAGTCCTGAAAGTCCTGAGAGAGTCCTGTCGTCATTCATTTACTGTGTAGCGCGCACCCACAGGTGTGGTTAATTTGGCATAACCATCCTGAGGGTTGTAGTCACATGGTTACAGGTTCACTTTCATTCATAGAACCATGTTTACATATGTAAAGAGTAGTTTTTATCGCCAGGAGTACATAAAGGTGTGCCCACAGTGTATTATTGACCTATAGAAATATTAAATCATATTTCCAAATTGTATGTGAATTTAAGGTTTGGCACTAAAAATCATAACATTTCTTCAAACACAGTAGAAGTTAAGACCAAATACAGAGTGAAAAATGACCCCTGGTGGCTGAAAACATCCCCAGCAGTACATGAGGGTGAAGTGGTTGTTATTAAAAACAGCTTAAGCAGGTCAACAGTAATTAGAAACAGGAACAGTAGACTATCTTATTTGAACATACATCAAAATAAATAAATTGCTTTGTTGACTATGAATGTAAAACTGTGTAAACTTTAACATGACTTCAGTATTTTGCAAAAGCATGGCTTTTTTTTTGCAGGACAAAGGGTGTGTTCACACTCACTGGTCCACAGGACTCTGTGCGCTTTGGAGGGAAAGTTCGCACCTGTGTCGATGACATCATTGGTCTGGTTCAAGTTCACATTGAGCTCTGTCAAACAAACTGAACTGACTGAGAGAGCAGTAACCAACCTCACCTGTAGGGGGCAGTGCATCAGTATTTACTGAAAGAAACTTGGGAAGAAAAAACTCTGCTCATCTATTGGTCAAAGGTCCGCCTCTTCAGCTCCATCCTAATGAGATCATACAGCGCACTTTCATTAATACTGAATGACGTTTTGGGTTTAGAGCAGAGATATCAGCCGCACACAGCTGTGGACTCTCTCTGTGAGTAATATGAAATCTATGTTGCTTTAGCAGTGTTTTTACGTGTGTTTGCTAATGTTAGCAACCTTTTAAATACATTTTATTTACAGTATATTTGTATTTTTGTCATGTTAGATGTGTGTATGTTTCTATGCCCTTGGTAAACAGAGCTTTAGTCCAGTCCCTGCCGTTAGTCTGTAGTTTGATCCACGTTGCGTTCGCACTTCACCAGGACCAGACCAGGACCAGACCAGGACCAGACCAGGACCAGACCAGGACCAGACCAGGACCAGACCAGGACCAGACCAGCAGCTCACCAGGGCTCCAAGCGCACCGCACCGAGACCTCAGATTCCATGTGGACCAGATTTCACTTGTTTGGTGCCCACTTGAGTCTGATTGTGCATTCACAGCTGCTCAAACGAACCCGACTTTCCCAGAAAGCGCACCCGAGTTCGATTGAAGCGAACCAAACACAACAAGTGTGAACACACCCTAAATGAGGAGCCTGTTTTTGCTGAGACACCATTTTCTTGTCAGTCATCACACATTCCTGTCCTCCTCCTTTCAGCTTAACTGTCTTTAAAACTCAAAACAGCCCAGCCTCATATGCAAATCTGCCTGGACTGGTTACACAATGTTCCTCACACACCTCTGCTGCTCAATAATTACACATTATAAGTCAGGCTCTATCAGGTGTGCATTAAGGTGCCGTAAGATAAGCCTATCAGAACACATTTTAATAGATGAATTAGCATTAGCTCCAGATATCATCATTTATGGACATCCAAGATAGTTTTAGCTAATTTAACCCATTAACTAAATGTGTGTAAGGTCCGTGCCTGGGTAGAGAACATTAGCCCGGGTCTCAATATTTAGCTGTTGTTGTTTATAGGATTAACAAGAGCAATATAAGCTAAAAGCGACGACCACAAGAGTTTGTCAATGTAAAATGATCGTTACTGAATAAGAACGACACAGGGTCTGAACCAGGACTGAACCAAGACCAAACCAGACCTAAACCAGGACTAAAACAGGACTAAAACCAGACCTAAACCAGACCTAAACCAGGACTAAAACAGGACTAAAACAGGAACAAACCAGGACTAAACCAGGACTAATCTTGGACGAAACCAATCTGGTCTAAACTAGGTCTAAACAAGGACAAAACGGGGACTAAGCTAGGTCCTAACCAGGTCTAAAAAAGGACTAAACCAGGTCTAAACCAGGACTCAGCAATGATTCACTTCCACTGATTCCTCACAGTTATTTTTAATTTTGTAGTAAAATGACATCAAGCTAAACATTTTAAGAAAGTACACAGCTTTTTGTTTTTCTCTGTGTTTTGTTCAAAAGAGCACAACAGAGTTGCAACCGAACTAAACCAGGACTAAAACAGGAATAAACCAGAACTAAACCAGAGCTGAACCAAAAAAAAAAAAAAAAAAAAAAAAACAGGACAAAGGCATGATATAATCAGAACTAATCTTGGACTAAACCAGATTATTGCCTCATTAATGCACAAGACTTCAGAATACCACCTGCGTGCCACCAATGGTACCTGTACCACAGTTTGAGAACCACTGGCTTGGGCATTTATTAAAGGGACTATATTAACGTTTTGCCTCATTCACATCTGTTTGAATGATCCTGTATTCTCTAGCACCGCCTTTACGTGAACTCCAAACAGCTCGTTCCTGAACTGAACTGCCATCCCACAAAGTAGCCATTCATTTCTCTCCAAACTGTGTCCAAGTCCAGAGCAGGTCCTAACTTTGTCAATGAGGTAATATCATAGTAATGTCCAAAAGCTTGAGTCAAGTTTAATACAGCCCACAACAGCTTTCAAAATATCAAAGCAAGAAATATAGAGGGGAGTCTTCAAAAACTCAGGCTGACATGAATTATGAAGCTTTCACTCACAATTAAGCTTCAAATGAGCCATAACTCCTGAGTGTGAAAGCAGCCGTCAGTAACTGTGAGATAAGAACTAAAATTATTGAGCTGTTAATAGGCTTCTGAAGTGTTTTTCTTACACTTTTTCACTGCTATCATCCAAAAGATTACACATTTGAAGTGCTCTACTATTTGAACTAACAGCTCTACACATAATCCCAGTGGCCATGTGATTCCCCAGTGTACAAGAAAATAGAGTATCAATACTGACAATATTGACACACAGTATTTTATAAGGGTACATACTTTGCCATACCATTTTTCTCCTTCAGATCTCTGCTCTCTCTGTCCCTTTATTCTTAAATGTGTGATTAGGGGTCAGATCAAAGTCACTGTAGTAGCCATAGTCTTACTCACACTATGGACAGCTGCATGAATAACATTATAAAAGGCTCCATAATACAAGAAAATGCATCCGTACAATGTTTAATATTTTATACATTGCTTGTTTCTGTTGTTTGTTTCTTTTTTAATATTTTATACATTGCATGTTTCTGTTGTTTGTTTCTTTTTTGGCTGACAAGTACCTCAGCATCTCTAAATCTGTAATGCTAAAAACGCCTCTGACAAACTCGAGACTCAGGGACACAAGGTCAGGTCTTCCATTCCTGTGTGGCTGGTTTTTAGCCAAGATACTCCAGGGGGCGCTGTGATTGGCTGAGAAGGAGGGGCAGGTCACGTTCAGGTCCTGTTTGAGCATGGAAGGAGGGAATGAGGCGCTAGTACTGCAGCAAGCGAATCGGAGTATTAAGAAACATCCTCTCATCCCCTGAAACGGTCACATCGCTGTCATTGTGCCTAGTACAGGACACGACCCGTGCAAATGCAGTTACGCACAGCTCGGTGGAAAGTGAAATGCGAGAACTTTTCAGGCCTGGTAGCTCCCAGGTCGGATTAGCAGGAGAGGCAATGGCTACACAGGGGCTAACTGGAGGATCGCAACGGTCTTTGCGATATCAAACCCAGAAACATTTTGGCAATT
Organism: Bostrychus sinensis; assembly: GCA_020698575.1. NCBI lineage: Eukaryota > Metazoa > Chordata > Actinopteri > Gobiiformes > Eleotridae > Bostrychus > Bostrychus sinensis. The sequence continues at coordinate 48,859,045 of CM036239.1, read as the reverse complement.
GGTGCACCCGGTCAAGTAAAGGTAAGAACTTACTTGTTAGCGGAATGGTAACTCTAGAGGCGACTCCCGTCCACAGTTTGTAGCTAGCAGCAGGACAAGGATAGCAGCAAATAACAGATTTAAATGTCCTACCCTGCAACAAACAATCCAAATAACTACTATAAAAACCGCCATTCATTTCGATCATTTGTTGCAGCATAGGACATTTAAAAATGTTATTTGCTGATATCCTTGTCCTGCCGCTAGCTTACAAACTGTGAACGGAAGTCGCCTCTAGACTGCGTGGATCTAACCGGAAGTAACAAAAACTCAGCGACAACGCGATTTGATAAAAATGGCTGCTGACTTGATTAAGTTGACGTGATCTGTTAAAAGCGGTAGGGATTTGATAAAAGTGCTTGTGATTTGATAAGAAAAAAAACAAGCTTACACTTTTAATAAATCACATGACGTTTTATCAGTCATATATTTAAATCACACTCATTTTTATCAATTTGACTAATTTTACACACGTCAGTATTTAATTCAAATGTACTTTTATTACATACACTTTTATTAAATAATATTTTTTACTTCCACCCCCATAGTATTGTGCAGGGGTTAATAAATAAAACATTATAGACAAGCTGGGAATAGACATTCTTGAACTTATCAGTTAAGCCCACAGTCAACCTGTACGTGAAATTGTTTCATGAAATCAGTGGCCAGCTTTACTAATACGTTTAAAAGAGTTCTTTGTCTGGTTTCACAAGTAGGCAGCAAAAAAACAAAGACATCTATGCAAGAACTGTGATGTATTGACTGCTTCTCTGTTTTTTACATCTTCAACAAATCTTGATATGGACAGAAATCCAGATAAGGTCTGAGTGTGATCATGGAGTTCCCTGTGCAGTGTTTCCTGAACAAAAGGCTCTGTAGAAATAAATATATAAAAAAATATATGATGTCATTTTCATTGCTACTTACTCCAACAATAAAAAAGTCCACTTGGAAACAAAACAGGATGACTTTGACTAGCATCATTTTGAGTTTCTGCTAGTTGCTATCAGGCTAGGGCACCTTAAGCAAGCTGTCTTCTTTATACTTCCTGGTTTGTGAATAACTTCCTGCTTAGGGAGGAACTTCCTGTATTGAAATACACTGTATGTGTGTGAGGAGAATATGTGAATATGAATAGAATATGTGAGAGCGTCAGAATAAATAATGTCTTGTATGGCCCCTCATACACTATAAAGCATTTGTTAAGCATTAGTTAAAGATTACCAGTTTATTTATTACTTAGTTATAAACAATGTTATCAATGTTTTATTGTTTTGTAATAAGCTCATGCAAATCAATGCAAAATTGTAAACATTAGTGTTAATTCAGTGTTTACAAACTGTTTATTAATTACATTGTTGATCATTATGTATTACTGCTTAATATTCTAAACTTACTTTTAAAAACTACTGCTGTTGTGGATGAAAAGTGCAAATACATCATTAAATAATTCAATAGTGTGACAAAAAATATTATTTTATGTGAAAATAAAACTCACTATTCATTTCACTATATGTGCTGCAGTGTTTCATGAAATAATTTTATCTGACCACCTCACCCATTAGCTTTGATTGGTGAGGCTGACAGATAAAATTATTCATGATTATTTTTTAAATAGTGAAATGACTTTATACTATTTTTTTTTTACATATTTTATTTATTTTTTAACATTTAATTAATAATTGAAGCTTGTATTTATGTATTTTAATTTTAGCACTTGCACATGCTGCAGCCACACTCATTCTTTTGTGGTTTGTTTTTAGTCTTAGTCTTTACTTGTCCAATGTAACAGGCTGGGCTCCTGTATCCTTCTCCTTCTCTCTTTTCCTACCTCCTATTCAGCTCATTATAACCTCTGTTTATTTGCTCCATTATGAACCTGACTTTATTAATTACATTTTCATATGCTTCCCTTTCATCTCATTGACCCTGAATGACGTGCATGCTCTTTAATCACCTCTTTTTAATAAATATAGGCCTATAATCAAACAATTCCTTTTCCATGCAACGACAGGTGGCACGATATTCACAACACCGTGACTAAAACACTGACCTCTCGATTACAGCCTGTTGATAAATTTAATAAAAATGCTGTTTGCTGTTGGAGCCTGCTATTGTTGGCCGACACTCATCTCTACAAAATTAAGTGCGTGGCGTCTTTGAGTGCGATGCGTTCGGGTGTCAGCTGAGAGAATGGGGAATTTACTGTGCTAACAAACCTAATCCGCCTCATGTAGAACGGGAAGCGGCGTGTGATTTGGTCAGGATTTAGGCTGTCAGTGGAGCTCAGGTTTAATAGCCTGAGATTACCGTGGGGTGTCGTCGTATGATTGCGTATGGCAAACGGAGGGGAGTACACTCACAGAGAGGCCATATTTGTTTGTATAAAACTGAGGATAGACCAAACAAAAACAATAAGACTTTTAGCTGAGAAGAGAGCCCTTGATCTTGTATGAACTCTGATGTTTAACTTAGGATTGTAAATAAAGAGGATATTGTTGTAAGCATTTTTGAGCAAGATGAACACTCACCACAACAGCTAACACATTATTTTCTAAGTGTGTTTGTTTAACTCCTTTTCATGTTCCGACTATACTTCCTATACTTGCATGTGATGTTACTTGTGTCTTATTTTTGTTACTTTAAAGAGGCCCTATTGTGCTTCTCTGAGCTTTCTACCATGTTTTAATGTCGTTCCTGCACCAAAAACAGACCTGGAGTTGTGTTTTTGTTTCATTCACACGTTTGAGTAATCCTTTATTTAATTACGTTGACTTCCTGAAAGGACAGAAACATCTTGTTTCACCAATGTCTGCCTTTTCCACCTGACCACGCCTCTCCCTCCTCACGACCCAGTCCCGTTCAGCTCACACCTCTCCCGCAACAACCAAACAAACCCACTGCGGACTGCAGCGTTGCAGCAGCACATGTTGTGAGGAGCAAGGTGAGGAGCTGAAAAGGCATGACAGTAGCTGGGCCACAAAGAGAGAGGGCTCTTAAAGTGACAGGGACCTATTCTGAGCGTTCACAGAATCAAATGAGTTTCTTCAAATAAGTTTTTTTCAATAATTACTGCGTTTTCTGAACAACAAAACGTAAGATGCTGATCTAGAGGTGTCCTAAATTAATTTAAAAGACGCAAAATTTGGGAGCTGTTATTTTCTCTTTGATAAAAACACTTGGTCTGGCCCTTTAAGGCCCACTCTCTCCTTACTAGGATAAGGTGTATACCCCCTCGTCCTGGTTCATGGCCCCGGTGCACGTTTCCTGATCTCGATGGCCTCCCTGATCCAGCAGTGATACTTGTTATTATTGGCACAGGTGACCTTGGCATTTTTCTGGTCTATAATGCCCACAACTGATCAGATTTGGATAATTTGAGGTTTGAGGTCTTTAAAAATAGTATAATATCAAGAAGACAGTATAAACTTTTATGAAAGAGCCAACACATTTCATCTTTCCTTTCAGCTTTTCTGAAGTAAATGTACTAGTGCCTATCTAAGAAAAAATTATATATATTTTATTTATTTTTTTATTTTTTTACTGGTGCAAACTAGTTACACCTATGGTCTTCGCGGGTCAGAATGACACAGTGATTTTTCATCAGCTTATTACAACCTATTTTATATGAAAGATATATAATTGCATTGCCTTGTTGCCTTGAGTTTGCCTTGTTTAGTCAACCTTACTGTAACACATTCATATTAATTTGATAATTTTTCAATTTAATTTAGGGTCAACAGGCTTTATTTACAAGATTTTATAGTGTTTTTTGTGTAAAATATTACTTATTGTGTATTTGAGTTTTTATTTGTATAAGATAAGTGAGTTAAAATCACAAACAGGTAAATACCTTTCATAAGCTAGAACGATATTTTAAAAAATGTATTCATTTATTTATTTATTTATTTATTTTCCCAGAATAGCCATTATTATGTTCTGTACTCCAGTCGGGCCAGAACAGGTGATTTTTGATTTAGCAAGTAATAATGTAAAGTTACGTATGTCCTTTGAAACTAAATATTATCCAGTTTCATGTCTAAAGTGTTAAACTAACTTACTTTGAAGTAATATAGCAATTTATTTTCTTACAAATGCATTTTTATGTAAAAAAAAAAAAAAAAGAAAAAAAAAAAGAAAAAGTCATTTACATAACATTGTTTATAGTAACGGAGCTATCACTAGCTATTACAGAAAAAACATCACTAAACTACAAGTAAGAAAATCCCTTGATTGAAGCTCAAGCAAACTTTATCATTTATAATTTGTTTATAATTAACAGTACCAAAATGTAAAAAATGTTACAAACTTTCTTCAAAGATTAGATAATTTTTTTGCATTATCCTTGGCCAACGAGGTGTTACCTCAGTCTCACTGCTGTGAACAGAAACATCCATTACTCCATCTTTCCAGACCCCTCTGGTGCTCTCCAGACACTGCCCCCTGGTGTTCTGGAGTGTTTCCAGGGAACGGACAGTGTCTGCTGAGAGTCTGAGTAGAGTTGGTCCCAGGACCTCCTCTCAGTGGAACATGAACAGCTACATAGAGTCCAGAAGGTTCTGTATCATGCTGGGCCTCACTGTTTTCTGTGGACAGAGAGGAGCAGGGCTCTACTCTGAGCTCTCAGTCTGTCTCTGTGGGTCGGTCCAGAACTCTGAGCAAGAAACTCATCTCAACAACTTGTTTCTGAGATACTTTATGTTCCCTTCAGTCATGACCCCTTGGATCATAAATGTGGAGCCAGTAAAACTGCGGGAGTACAAACTCTGAGCTGCTAGACCTGGGCAGTTCTGATTGTCCACACATAGTGAAGACGTCAGACAGTACAGTAGTCAACCAAGCTGCGGGGCTGGTTGTAAAAGAGACAGGCCTCACAAGAGCCTCCTTAGATTCCATACTACCAGAGCGCATTTCAGGGTCTCACTACATCCCAGTCAAACTCAGCATTATAAGATTTTCTTCCATCATTTATTTTTATGTTTATGTATTTATATTATCCTGGTTCATATTTTCAGCATGAGTAAGTATGACTTTAGAGAATCATGAAATTTAGGTATTCCTGAGCATTGCAGAATGTGTACACAGGATGTGCACGTATGCATAATTGTGCATGTGCACACATTCAGACACAAACAGACACATGCACACTCATGTTTGTGCACATGCTTATTGTGTGTATATTTAATTAATCAATCAATCAATCTTTATTTATAAAGCACTTTTCATACAAAATGCAGCACAAAGTGCTTTACATGGTTAAAAACAATGCCCCACCCCCCTCCCACACACAACCCCCTCCCTCCCCACATTCCCCCATAAAGCAAAGTATGCAAAAACACATGCACATGCACACACATACACATACGCACACACACACACATATTAAAAGACTAACTTGGGCTGAGCACAGATGAGCTAGGTGAGGAACCACTAGCCCAGGGAGCCGTCTGCACCGGGAGCTGCTCATAGACCACCACCGCCAGGACACTGACCCAGGGCACACAGCAAAGTGGGGGGCAGAGAAGCCACCCAACCAGGCCAAAGTAACCCACAGGACAGAGCACCAGCAGCCACAGCCCCCAATGCAGCCCCCCCCCCCCCCCCCGAGAAAACACTGGAGATATGACCTAATAAAAATATATATAAAGAATAAAAGAATGGAATGACTAAGAATGGGATAAAAAGAAAAAACAGAGAAATATACTAAGAGAATAGAATACAAAAGAATAAAATAAATAAATATTAAGTAAAAGCTAAATTAAAAACTAATCAAACGCTTTCATGTCTGATTGTGAAAGAGTGTGTAGACCTATGTACATGGGATATACATGTGAGCGTGCATGTGAGCACCCCTGAAAGTTTCACAGTGATAGGATTAGAGAAATTTATTTTATGGACATAGCAAAGTCAAAACCGGGTCAAATTGACTCAAAGAACAGGAGGGTTAGCATGCTACCATTACAGCATTGTAAGAACAACCAAGCAAAGGGATTGTGTCTTTGTCCTACATAATGAGTTGTGAACCTTGTCCAACATCTCTGCTCTTTGCCTCTTCTTCTTCTGCCTCCACCTCTCCTTTTTGAATCTTCCTCTTTGCATATTTGATGAATTCAATGCAGTCCGGGATAATAATTACAGTGTAGTCATGTCATGTGGGACGTCCTAGAGCCGAGCTGGAGATGTGCGTTTCTTTGTACTTGTTAAAAATTGACGAGAGAGAGAGAGAAAAAAAAGCTTTACAGTGATGATGTGGAGGAACCATTAAGAGACTTCAGCTGACGAAAGGAATGCTTAGTCATGGGCACGCTTTGTGAATTCAGTGGATATTTTTCCAGTTTGCAGTGAACTAGAGTGAACTTGTCTTGTTGCATGTCCAAAATGTAATAAAGACAGTAAATAGGCTTAGAGGTGGGTTATATTGTACATGTACTTTCTAATAAGGGAATCCAAAATATCAAAATTCACTGAGTCAAGAGTAAGCTGTTGTCTGCTGGGTATGAAATCTTTGAACACTTATTAAAATGTTTTCACAGACAACAGTGGTACGTCTGTCTATTGTATTGTTAAAAAGCCTTTATTAAATCACAGCTCTTTAGGTTAAAAACATACACACCAACGCATTTTGGTTCGACATGGCCTTCCTCAGGGAGCAAGGGTAAACGCAGGTAAGTACTTCCTTATATAGAGAGGGACAAAAGAGCATATTCAGTACATATCCTGTCTTCATAGTAATCTTGTAGAACCGGTGTAGAACATGACAAGACAATGTCTGTATACATCTTTATAACCAAATTAATTAGTGAAGGTTAACCCTCAGGCCCTCCTTTAAAAAAACAGGTTCTTCCTCTTAAAGCCCTTTTCGGTCACAGGGTCACATTTAAAAATAAAACATTAAGAAATGTTTTTTTTCTTTTTTTGTTTGTTTTTGTTTTTTTTATCCTTAACCCCTGTCCTCATCATACATAACAAAAGTGAATTAATTTTTATACTTTTAACCCTCTAAATGCCAGTTTGTTTGCATAATTCTCACATATTTCTAAATTCAATTTTCAATTCAATTTCAGTTCAGGTTTATTTGTATAGCCCAGTATCTCAACAAAAGTCACCTCAAAGGGCTTCACAAACAGTTGATCAAACATAAACACACAATCAGATTTAACACACAATCAACACAAACAATAACTACACTAAACTAAACAGACCCAGGACACTCCTGTCCTTAGACCCTCCTTCTCGGTAAGGAAAAACACCTAAAAAAAACCCAGCTGTGGGAAAAAAAGAAGAAACCTTATGGAGCGCATACTGAAAGAGAGATCCTCTCCCAGGACGGACAGGCAATGTGTCTAGGACTGTTAGTTCCTTAGTTCATCTATAGGATCATAGATCAGCTCTGTAAGGATTCATCCAGAGGGGCGTGGGGTGAGGTAGGATGAGGAAGTCCATAGGATGCAGCAAATAAAACATGCATTATTTACTTTTTAAAAATGTTTTTTTTTGTTTGTTTGTTTTTTGTTAGTGCACGAATTATCAGCCCCAGATAGGTCTCTGATTAGTCCTAACACTGATTTTGATACATTTGTACTTTTTGTGCCTTTATAAGAAAAAGGTCTTCCTCTTTAAAGCCCTAAGAGGCTGAGCAACCGTCACTGTTATCTGATGGGAATTATAGGGGGAATTATTTCCCACAATGCAATGGGAAAATGATGGATCTGGTGGTGATTTTTTTTTTTTTTTTGTGTATTCTTTAGCCTCTGACTGAGAGGGTTACAGAGGAATTAACATGATTTAACATTACTGTATTGTATGGAAGCAGAGTGAAAATAAGTGATTTTAAGGTTAATAAGTCAATGGGACCAAAAAGGGCTTTAAGAGGAAGAGAGTGTTTTTTTTCCCCCAGACAGTAGAAAGTTCAGTTTTTCCAGTTGTGACATTGAAATTCTAAAATTAATTTATTAATGACCATCTTTGTCAAATATCATCACCCTAGCATAAGAAATGCCAAATGAGAATAAAAGATGCATTTGAAAAACCCTACAAAGAGCCAGGGGGTCTGAGGGTTAAGACAGTAAATGCAACACAGTAAAATAAATAAAACAAGTAAGCCTTCTATACTGGGATACTGGGGATTATTTTTCCATATGGCAAGCCACTCTGTCTTTGAGTCTTCTTTTTGTTCTTCCAATATAAAAACACATGCATTCACATTCCAACCTGTAAACACTCAGCATGTGTTGCAGTTTGCAAAATCTTTCAGATGGTAACGTTTTCCTGTCCACGCATCTTTGAAGGATGTTAATTTATCAATATTTGAACAATAATTGAAGCTGCCACATGAGCATGTTCCTATGGGGCGTTGTAGCCACATGGTGGAGCGGGTGGGAGGTTGATGACGCCTCACAAGCATGTCCTTTAGGGCAACAGTTACCAACCCTTTTTGTCTGTACCTCCTGTACATTTTCGTCATACAATGAGCACCCACTCCACTCATACATGTTGATAATTGGTCAGAAAGATATATAAGAAAAGACATTTTATATTTACTTTATTGTAAATACTAATTCTCCTGCATTTTTAAACAAAATTTTTACCTAAAAATATATATAATCTGCTTATGCATAAAGTTAAAATATAAAAACAGTATAAACCGCTATTACACTTTGTTAATTTAAGGCATAAATTTTATGGTTATTTTTATTTATTTTCCTTTAACCAGGAATGTCCCACTGAAATTCACAGATCTCTTTTTCAAGGGAGTCCTGTTCAAGAGGCGTCAACAACACAACCCACATTTTACACAAAATACAATAAAACAAGGAGAAATAGGACAAAATATTTAAAAAAGTAATATTAAACTCAAGTTAAATTTACAACGTAGAAAAATTTAAGCAATTGGAATAAATATTTGTAACAGGCTATTATGTATGTATTATCTATGTAACAAAATAGAATATTCAAATAGCACCTCCTTTTCATCAGTTATAAATTTCAGTAGTTCAATATGAAAAGATTGCAAATTATTTTTTAGTCATCCAGGAAGTAAATTGAACAATGAACAATGAAATAGCTCCATGAACCCCCTGCTAAGTGCTTGTGTACCCTGAGGGGTCCCTGTAGGAAACACTACTTTAGGCTAGGAGCACATCTAAAAAAAGAAGAGCAGAGGATCAGGGAACACAGCTTTGTGCTGGCCCAAGCCTGGATAAATGGAGAAGTTTGGAAGGGCATCTGGCGTAAAACTTATGCCAAATCTATAGGCGCTTTTCCACTGTGGCCAGTTTTGGAGGTGTTTCCACTTCACAAAGCAGTCTGAAGCTGTCCCAGAAAGCCAAGTACCAAACCGTGCTACTTTAGGCACCCATCTGCAAGGATGTCCAGCTCTAAGATCACAAGACGGGGCTATGCACTGCTGTGAGTTGATTGGACGAGAGAGAATCCACACTTGGGCAAAAACAAGCAGCCAAAAAAACAGAAATAAAAGGGGAAATGTTATCTTTAATCAAACGTATGCTTGTTCTTGTGATAAACAGCTGTATTTCAAGAGAGGACGAGCTAATGTTGTGCTGACTTTCTCCAAAAACAAAGCTAGCACATGTTAGCAACAGCTGTTTCCAGTTTAGCGTTGCATGTCTCTTGTGTTGAGAATTAAAACATTTCATTTATAGTTTATATTTGATTAAACTCTAGTTAAACTTATATCGTTGTGAAGCTGTAATGAATTTTTTTCTTTACTATCACCTGTCTGTCACTGTCAGCCAATCACAGCCTGCCACCTTGGCCTCTCATCCAATCACCTCTCAAGCCATTCACATAAATATCTGCTCTTGCGCTCAGTCATCCTGCTGTTCAGCTATACATCGCAACCCTCCTCCATCCCCAACTCCACCGCAGCAGCCTCCTCAGCCTCTTCTTCTCCTCCTCTTCACTGCAGCAGCAGAACCATCAGCCTCCTCAGCCTCTCCTCACCAGTGCCATACCAAAAAGCGCCTTATATGGTAATCATTGTACACTAGGAGGCCAATGATTTGCTGAAGAGACAAGCCAACGGGGAAAAAAAGTTACCAGTCTCCAAACCAGGTCTACACACATGGCAATGGGAGCAAAATGACTCTGAAATGCTGTTGATTTATCATCACCACTCACATTTCTGGCTAACCTAAAAGTATGTATGAAGTAAATGAATTACTAGAAACACTTCATGGAGAATGCAGAGCTCCATTAAGGCCTTTTCTTTTGCCCAGTCTGAAGTTTGGACCGGCAGCCTTCTGGGTCAGGAGAACACTGGCAGAAAATCCACAAAAACAAAATATATTTACTGTGGATAAATGGACCGTCCTTTCTCAACAAATATTTCTGACATGGTACTGACTTTGGTAACAACCCACATAATCTGTACATACAAAGAAACCAAAAAATAAATAAATGAATACATTCAGACATTAAAGTTCTGATATTATGCGTTTTTTTAAAGATTTTTTAAAATAGTGCTGAACACCTTTGCAATAGTATTTGATGTTTTATAACTTATAATGCATATGTATGAGAAATGTATTCTCATGGGGAGCTGTTAGTTTGACTTTGCAGAGAAGGCTTGGATTAGGTGTCTGTTGCCCCCTGCTGGCAATGGTGGGGAATAGACAGAGCATAAAATGGCTATTTAGCATGGCTGTTAGCAACATGATGCTAACAAGTAGATGAATGGGCTGACTGCTTTATAGTGGTGGTAATTTTAGCGCTGAAATGACCAGCACAAGTCAGCTGAAGGTGTATGGGCTTTAGAAATGCACAGGAGCACTTCCTGATTTCACGTGACTATGTAGAACCATGAGAACCAAGCTTTTCCACCTCCTGAGAAGGGACGGTCTCGGCTTACAGGATTACTCAAACACGTGTGAATGAAACTAAATACAACTCCAGGAGGAAACAGCATTATAACGTGGTTAAAAACTCAAAAAAGTATAGATTTAGCAGAATAAGGGACCTTTAAGTCACATGTAATTAAATGGTTTGGGGAAAAAGAATTGAAGAAGAGGAGAAGGAAGGTCAAAAAAGACAAAGAAAGCCAATACACCCTCTAAAATCTTTCAGTGATCAGAAAGCAATACTGTCCCTTGTCTTACCTATAAAAAAAACTGTCTCATTACCAAGGTGTCACACAGGAAACATCTCACGATGGGTAAAAGCACAGAGTTCTCTCAGGACCTGTGCTTTAACCCCAGTGTTGCAGAACACGCTGATGGAATTAGTTACGGAAGGATTTCTAAACTTCTGAATCTCCCAGTGAGCTCTGTTGAGGCCATAATCCGGAAGTGGAAAGAACATCATTCCACCAGAAACCAGCACGTCACAAATATATATTTTTGTAGAGGCGCAGTGGTCTTATACTGCTCGCCTCCTGGCTGCTAAACTGTTAGGGTTTCCCGAAGGTGTGTCTCCTCAAAATATTGTGTTTGGTTTCTTTATTGGCACACCTATAGTCAGTTGACAAGGTAAGAAACAATTTACCTCCAAACCTAGCAGCCCCTGGGCCACTCTTTCTGCCCTTTTTATAGGGGAAGTTACACATTGAGATGAGCCCCACAGTGCCACCCACTGACGAGGAGAAAGGGTACATTTTTGCTGCTACAATTTTTATTGTAGCCCTATCTTGCAATGTCACAGAATTTCTGGAATGTGCATTGTGTTCCTACCGGATCCATACCAAAAACTTGATTTATAGGTACTGTAAGGAGCATATGTCCTCATACTGGTTTGAAAACAGTACTGTAGTCGAAATCAAAACAGTGGTCAGTTTGTTGCCAGTCTTTACTCTTTTTTGAATGGACGATTGGCGATACTGGATTTTAGAACCAAAAAGAAAAAAAAAATGTAATCAAAAGCCACTTGGGCATTACGTTAATTTATTTTATTTTATATGGTTTTTTTTTATTTGTGAATAAAATCAACTGCACCATTGTTATCAGTAAAAATAATATTTTATTTAATCGTATTTAACTCATATCTTCGGACACGTGAATAATTTTTATAAACTATGAAAAAATGTATAGCCTACTGCTCATGGCACCTTTAATTTAAGCAAAATATTGGACTTTTCCTTGTAAGAGCGCTCTTGCAAACTTTACGCACAGATATGTACCATCTACTTACGTACTTAACATACGTACTCTAACTTTATAAAATACAAAATCCTAATGACATTGATCTTTTTACTTAATATACTATAGGCTACATACTGTACTTATATCCGTTAGTAGCCACGCGCACTCGCTCCTAATTCTGTGCCCTACTTCATGCGAGGCTCGCTCCGCTGCAGACAGGTCTGTGTGCAGCAACATGCGCCAAGCCATCTGTCCTGTACTAGCGAGAGCGCGAGATTATGTAGAGGACACACACACAAACACACACACGGCACACGCGCGCGCAGACCAGAACGAGCATTACAGGCTGATCCCCCGGCTGTGCTCGGGACAGAGCCGTGTGGCGCGCGGAGCAGACAGGCGCAAGCAGCACTCGGGATCTGAACAGTGGGAAGTTTTCGCCAAAAGGATTCTCTAAAACTCAATCACCTTCATGTCGACGCTGTTGGATACACACCCGCCGAGGCTATGGTTACCTTTATTACGGTAGGAAGCTGTGTTTACTTTCTCTGTAAGCGCCCCGTGGATTTGGGTTTAAGCCTGAAGACCTCATCCTGGGAGCTCCTGCTGCTCTATTCCTGCTCTAATGCGCTAAAACAATGTCTAATGCAACTTAGACGTATACTATGAGGGTCTGATTTGAATTAGAGGAGTGTTTTTAAAGAGTTGTTGAAGCGTACTATCCTCATGAAGGCACAACTTACCTAAACTGTTTGAGGAAAAGTTTTGGACAAGCTGTAGCTGTCTGTATAGTTGATTCAGACTACTCATGGTGCTTATAATTAGACATTTACACACGGACCAAAGCCGTTGCGTGATGTTACCGCGCACTAATGTGCTCTTTAAGCCGGAGCTTGTGCAGGTAAAGCCTGATAGAACGTGCGCAGCCCAGAGGCACAGCGCTCTCGTTCTCTCTGCGTCTACATTCTCTCTATACGCGCAGGTAACTCCAGGGTTGGGCCTCACTAAGCACACAAACATTTCTCCCGCTGTTCCAAAGTCAAAAGTCTGAGAAAGTGCTGAGAAAGTGTCTAGACGTGCGCTGGGATGTGGTCCACTTTGTTAAATCTGTGCCAAAGTGGGCTAATGGCCGGGGACTAGAGCGGAGCTGGCGCTAATTGAGCGTGGATTTAGAGTGGGTGCGAGTGAAAGATGATAGGGCACGGTTGACACAGTTTATGTGAACAATGCGCACTACAGCCGTACTATAGCGTGCTTCTCGGTCCTCCTGTGCGTTCTTGGCACATGTGTTCACATGCGTGTGTGTGGTACCAGAAAGTTTGGCACAGGGCAGAAGCAGCATTACGTTCAAATGGCAAAACTACACGTAAACAGGCAGACAGACATCCCTGTGCCCAGTGTGTTGTATAAGACATCGTACGTAAAATGTACATGTTTGTAGACGTAGACGCTCTCTGTACAGTGGTGACGTACTGACGTGTACACAAAACAAGCTCAGAGTTGCACCGGATTGTTGTCCTTCACTGAAGAGGAAACTTTCTCATTAAACTTAGTTGTGTCTTTCCCTTCTCAGTAGAGTCAGTATTCACCGTGGATATATCTTTTTACGTGGTTTATAGACTGTGTACTGGAATGCCATTACAGATCATTTTTATACTCGGTTGTTATGCTCGAGAGACTGTCACACACATTAACATAGTTTGTGGGAAGCTGCGTGACGTTGTGTGGATTGTGCTCGTTGCATGCGTCGTGCGTAAACGTGGGAAGGCATACTTTCTCGGGAGAGTTTCTGCCAACATTTGACCCCAACGAGTTCACAGACAACTAGTCTTGTAACCCAAAGTGCTCCACGCGGGGGCTCGTGCGTGCTCATGTGTTTCTGCAGAACATATAGTACTCGTGTAATGTCACAGGCAGCTGTTTTTTTATTTGTTTTTTTTTTTTTTTGTTTTGTTTTTGTTTGTTTGTTTTGTTTTTGATTGTTTCTTTGTTTTGGCCATTAACTACTGCGTATTTTACCAGTATATTCTTGGTTTTATTGTAAATTACCATACTTTTTTTTACGACTGAACGAATCAGTCAAGGCCGTGGTTTTAAGTTATATTTTTAGAGAAACAAGGAGTGTCTTTGTACATCAGAAAAATAACAATAAAGTCTTTCTGAGTGCAGCGCGCTGTGGCGCGTAGCTCGGTGCAGCTGTGCGTAATGGCGCACGCGCGGCAGCAGCGTGTGGGGGGCTTTTCCTGACTGAACGGCTCTCTCGCGGTGGTGGGTCGGGTCTCTCTCCGCTGTGGGACGTGTGAGCGCATGCAAGTGGGAGGCTCTGTGCGCGAGGGGCTGATGAGGCAGCTGTTACGAGCAAGCGAATCTGACACAGATGGACAGGCGCCAGAGCCGGTTTTGATGGTGCAAAGAAATGCAGTGATGCTTTACAGTAATAGAGACAAAGAGAATAACATGTTCCACCCCAACTTCTCTGACCAATCATTTTTATGAACAAAAAGTGCTTATTTTGAAAGATATTTTCATGAGCCATAACCAAAAACAGTTTATACAGATTTAGACTCTTTAGAGTAAAACTCTTTGATCACAATATTACAATATTTAATATAGTACTCGATTTTTGGCCTGTAGGTATTAAAGACAGATGACAATGATGCGAATGAAAGATAATGAGATTAAATGACAAAAACTCATTAAACAATAGCAACTAGAGTCATATGTAAAAGTTTGGGCACTTCTCTGAGGTTGCATAATAATTTACTCTGTCTCCACAAAAAAAGATCACAGAGGTATGTCATTCATTTTCTAATGACATCTGCGTTCTAGAGCTTCTTCTGAACAACTATTTTCAGTGTAGCAGTATTTAGGTGTATGAAATTAAATGAACTATGAATAAAATGTCTGTGCAAAAGTTTGGGCACCCTTATAAGTTTGCTGATTTGAATGCATGTAACTCCTCAAAATGGATTACTTGCAACACAAAACTTTTTAGATTAGTTTGTTAAGCCTTGATCTCCATAGACAGATGCATTCAATAATGAGAAAAGGTATTTAAGGTGGTCATCAGGAAATGGAAGGACAGGGGCAAAGTTGATGTTAAGGCCAGATGTGTCAGGCCAAGAAAAATACCAGCGAGACATAGGCAAGGAATGATGAGAATGGTTAAAGGCAACCCACAGATCACCTCCAAACACCTACAACATCATCCTGCTGCAGATGGTGTTTCTGGTGTTTCAACAATTCAGAGCACTTGCCACGCCACAAACAGAGTCACTTGACATATGCAAAAGCTCATGTAGACAAGCCAGATTCATTTTGGAATAACGTGGTGTGGACTGACCTACCATACCATGTACAGTAGTGTTCTGTCCTACAGTACATAGGGAGCAGTGACAGCAGAGGATGTCTGATGTTGCAGGATGTCTGTTGTCTTTCGCTGGCACAGATGGACAAACTGAGGCCACCCTGCATGTCAGGTAGTTAGAAATCCAGGCCTGTAAAGCTCAGTTGGTGGAACTGTGGCACACGTTGCAGGCTGCAGACTGCCTTAGTGTTGTGTTAGAGTCCAGGGCAAATGTCTCTCCCTCATGATTTCCTGTCACTGCACAGCTGTCTTATCAAATAAAGCTGGGGAAAAAAATAAAAAAATTAAAACAAAATCCAGGATACAAAGGTGCAAAACAAAAAATACAAAATTTGTTCAATGGGATTTAAATCTATAGAGACTGAGAAGGCCAAGATCTAGTTTCTAGAAAAATCTTTAATTGGCAAATCCTTAAATTGTTTTGGGGGTTAAATATTTCAGATTGCAACTATAGATAAATACAATTTGATGTTAATATATAAAAAAAAAATAAATGCTAAAGCAAGATGTGTCAGTGATAGTACATTTCCACTTGTGATGACACTGTGATGTGAAGCAGAATAGTCCTCACAAGTCCATATAAAAACTTTCCCTCAGGTTCAAAGGCGGAGGAGTTGAACCGTGTGCTCTGCAGCTGTAGTACTTCACTTTTACAGCCTCCATGTTGTGTTTCAGTCAGAGACATTTGGAGAGGTCCAGGGGAACAGAGGGAGCAGATAAGGCCCAAATGGCTTCCAGGTGCTTCATGAACTGATGCTGTCTCCATGTGAGAGAGAGGTGTGGCTCCGAGCGCACATTCCAACCTGGCCTTTAAACCCCGTCCAACTGTTTCCACATAATGACCGCTGGAGAGTGTTCGAGCGGTTTACGGACTAACACCAGACGACACAAATGAGGGCCTATCACGTAATGGGACATTTAGTGTGAACTGATTTTCACTGACATGGCTGAATATAAAAAGTACCTAGAGTGATGTTTTAGTTGTGTAGTGTCTAATATGCGACGTGACTCAGAATAGGTGGACTAAGGTACTTTTCTGGACAGGAGAAGAGTTGAATTCCCCTTAAAGGTTCCCTATTATCGAATTTTCTGAGCTTTTAGCCAAGTTCTAATGTATTTTGCACTTCAAAAACTGGTTTCATTCACACATGTTTAGGTAATTCTCTGCTGCACCTGTGCCCTAATGAAGAGCTGAAAATGCTTGGTATCATGGCACATGAAACCGTTACCAGACTTATTCTGACCATTTCATTGCTTAAATTGCCATCGCTAAGAAGCAGCAAGCTAATTTATCTGTTAGCATGATGATGCTAATAGCTGTGCTAATTAACTTTCTTATTTTATAATAGTTTTATTTCCTGATATAAACCACCCACAGGGAGTCCCAAGCCTGGACAAACCTATGCCATATACATAGACCTGATCAAACTTTTAAGACCAGTTGAAAAATTGCAAGAATTTATATTTTGCACTCTTGAATCATAAGGAGGTTCATAAGTAGAGCTTCAAAATGCAAAAAGAAGAAATGGGAATGAGACCAAAAACACTGAGTAAGCAATTTATTTAAAACAACAATTAAACTGAAATAAGCTGTTCATCAGGTGAAAAGTTTAAGACCACAGTCTTTAAAAGCCAAAATCTGCGCAAAATGTTCTGTCAGATGTTCACACTGTCATGACCTCCTGATGGCAAACGCAAAAAAGCTTTCTCTCTTTGAACATGGTGGGATTGTGCTGCATAAGCAAGGCCTCTGCAGTGCGCCATCACTGCTGAGGTTGGACGCAGTAAGACAGTCATTTTGAATTTCTTAAAAGATCCTGAGGATTATAGAACAAAAAAGCTAAGTGGTAGACCCAAAAAAATTCAAAAATGGCCGCCTGACAAAGCACTTCTTCAGGAGAATAATGTCACTCTTTTGGACCATCCTGTGTGTTCCCCTGATCTAAAACTACACTTGGGGATGGATGGCAAGGGAAGTTTACAAAAATGGATCAGTTCCTGACAGTGGATGCCATTCATGAAGACATCTTCACCACTTGGAGCAACGTTACCACAGTTTCCTGGAAACACTCGCATTAAACCCAAACAAATCTTTGAAGTGATCAACAAGAATGGTGGAGATACTCATTACTGAGTCCTTTTTGAAAGTTTTATTTCTTTTGAGTTTTTTTTTTTTTTTTTTTTTTACTTTTGCAGCCTATTTCACTTTAATTGTTGTTTTCAACAAATTGCTTACTGATTTTTTTCCTACTCCCATTTCTTTTTTATTTTTATTTATTTTTATTTTTTTTGCATTTTGAAACTCTACTTCTTAAGATCCAACAGTGCAAAATGTACATTTTTGCAATTTTTCAACTGGTCTTAAAATTTAGATCAGGTGCGTGTGTGCAGATGAGTTGCTGTGACAATGCTGGAAGGGAAAAGTGAAATTTACATTGTCAAACATTGGGGTATTTATTTGCATTACTGTCCACCTTCGACAATTGAGACTTTATTAACAGTTGAAAAAATATGGCGTTGGGACTGCAAATGTGCGCGTAAAGTCTGGGACACACTGGGCTGATCGGTCCTCTGGCACGGTCAGACAGTGTGACGCAGTTTGGTGTTTGGTGTGTTCTGCACTGTAGGATGTAGTAGGAGACAG
Source organism: Bostrychus sinensis (assembly GCA_020698575.1). Classification (NCBI taxonomy): domain Eukaryota; kingdom Metazoa; phylum Chordata; class Actinopteri; order Gobiiformes; family Eleotridae; genus Bostrychus; species Bostrychus sinensis. The sequence goes on along the minus strand of CM036239.1, from coordinate 48,840,900 downwards.
TTGGACCTAGATTTGGCTGAACATGTTGAATCTGTGTCAGGCATCGTTGTCCAAAGAGTGCTCTGACTGACCGTGTTCTCCATTCACAATTAGTCAAACTGCTTGTGTTTAACAATAAAATATAATCGCAACAAAAGTTAAAAAAGCAGTCATCTGGATTAGATTTTTCAAGTAGAAGACGTTTCACCTCTTATCCAAGAGGCTTTCTCAATTCTGAAATGAACTGGTAAGAGAGCTGGTTTATATTCTTCTAGGAAGGAGGAGTTTAGACCTGAAACTAAATTCTATTGGTCAATTCAATTGAATTAAGAAAGCCTCTTGGATAAGAGGTGAAACGTCTTCAACTTGAAAAATCTAATCCAGATGACTGCTTTTTTTAACTTTTGTTGCGATGCATTTACCCTGGACGAGTGAGAGACTTCACAGACAATAAAATATAATTTAATGTTTTGTTGTAACAACTATTTCATTATGTTTCTCAAATCTGTGACGCTAATGCACTGTAGTTAGCTTACCTTAGCTTGTAATTGTGTGCAGATGAAAATATAATAACAGCTGCAATAATTCAGTTCATTTTGTTAATTACTAATGTGTTTAGCTTGTATGCTTATAATTCATTGATAAATACTTGAGTGAAGCACTTGAGTGTTTTTGAGGTTTATTTACAGAAGCCCATTATCTGCAGAGTTTTTTTTTTTTTTTTAGAGAAGCTAAAGCTATATTTTACAAATATATGTATGCCAGAAAAACCTGAGCAGTGGCAGAGTTGTTAGCTATTGTGCCTTTCATCAAAGAGGTTGTGGTTTTGATTCTCGAACTGGCCAACTACGATCTCTCTGAATTGAAGCCCTCCTCTTCCTTTCACAGTCCAATAGACTGACCACCTGTTCCACTTTTGGTTGTTCTGCACAGTCATTTAGTCCTCTGTCCCTCTTTTTCATTGGTGCTCAGTGGATCTTGAAAGATTGACTGAATGAGATTGAGAGATTCATATTAAGAACAACAAGGTCACAACAGTATTCCCTGTGTAAAATGTAGAATAAATATTTGTGGGCTTCCTATCTTGATAGGTTGGAATATATGGTTGGTCTGTTGCTGCCCCTGTGTTTCAGGACAGGCCTCTTTTTTTCAACCTTTTTATATTCCAATGAATACAGTCTCTGTAAAGACATTACTTTGCTAAATGTGTTTTTTAGGGATGAAAACAGCACATCAAATATAGGCCCTAAGCTGTAGCAACTCAGTAAGTTAGATTTGTATCAAAAGATTTATTTTTTGAGTCCGTCCTACCTTGTCCCACCAACTCACACAGCTTGTCTCACTCTTAGTACTTTTTGAGATGGTCACTCTACCATCCAAAGACATGCATGTCTTAGGAGAATTGGTCCAGATATCCCCTAGTGAATGAATGTGTGCACGGTTATGCGTCTCACTAACTGCTCACCGTCCAGGGTGTACCCCGCCTAAGGCCTAAAGTTGCTGGGGTAGGCTCCAGCCATACCACAGAACAGTATGTATCACATTAAGACTTTCTGTTGGCCTGTCTGCACCAAGCCTCCTCCTCCTTCTCTGTACACAAATCCCCTTGTTCCGGACACTCGTTAATTCTCCATTCTTCTCTTTGTAATCCAATTTGTGTTTGACCTACCCACAATATAATCTAATGTGCCACAGATGTATGTCATGTGGACTGAGATCTGAGCAGCCTAATCCATCCTCAGTTATTGTTACAAGTTTACAAGACAGAAGAAACATACTTGTACAAAACAGGAAATCTCTGTATTCATACATTTCTTGCAGTCTGTTTCAATGAGTTCATGAATGGCCCTTGCAGCTTGTGGAGGAAGATGGAGAGTTTGTAATTTAAGTCAAGTGCAGCTTCAAGGACTGATCCCATAGACGTGTAGCAGTGCAGTGTTTGTAGAGCAGAAGGTCAAGCACCTGAAGAGGAGGAGACACTTGTTAGAGCTGGAAGGATTTCTGCAGTTGAGCATAACACAACACAACCTGTGTGGATTCTGGGTACTTGTATGGATGAAGAAACCGGGATGAGTTTGTAAAATGAAAGCAATTTATAGCCCACATGTAAGATACTGAAAGAGATATTAAACTCATGGAATGGTCTATGGCAGGAGTTCTCAAACGTTGGCACTGGTGGTACGCAAGCTTCTTCTGGTGGTACTCTGGAGACTTGTGCATTAATTAGACCTGGTTTAGTCATGGTTTAGACCTTGTTTAGACCTAGTTTACACCGAGTTAGGTCCTATTCCAGTCCAGGTTTACACCTGATTTACACCTGGTTTAGTCCTCATTTTGACATAGTTTAGACTTGGTTAAGACCTGGTTTAGTCCAGATTATGTCCTTGTTTGTTCTTGGTTTGTTCATGTTTTAGCTCTGGCTTAATTCTGGTTTTGTCCTGGTTTAGTCTCTGTTTTATCCCCTGCAGCTCTGTTACAGTCTTTTGAACAGAATCTGAGAAACAAAAGCTGTTTATTTCCTTAAACTTTTTGTACAATGCCATTTTAATACAAAATAAAAATGTCTGTGAGGAATCAGTGGAAACAGAGCTGTGCACTGTTTTTTGGATAAATGAATGTAGAGCAGACTGGATAGAGAGGCGGAAGTATGTGCAACCAAGTGTTTTGAGGTCTCTGACACTTCACGCCAGAGAATACAAGATTACTTAAACACGTGTGAATGAAGCAAAACACAAGTCCAGGTATGTTTTCAATGAGGGAACGACAGTATGAACTCAGAAAAGTAGTAGATTTTGCAGAATATATCAACTTTAAAGATTAAAATGCCACTGTGGACAGACTATATTCAGGCTGTGTGAACATAAACATGCAGCTTTTCTATACTGCTGAGGTTATATCTCTTCTGGCTTCTCCATAGTTTACACATTTAGCCCTAGTGTTTATACATTTCACATTCTTATGGCGGGTCAAGGCCAAACACACTGTAAAGACTGAGAGTCGCAGTCTATAATAAACAAGAATTCATTTCGGAAACCCATTCATTTTACCTGTAACCTCTCTGCTTATTCTGCTCTCAGCACCACTTCCCCTGCGCATGTGGCTTTTATTATCTTTTCCACAATTCCCCTGAGACACAATCGCAGATACAAATCATGTGGTTTTGGAAGGTGAGGCCCGCTCTTCCCGACAGCGCGGTCACATGGCGTCCGATTCGACCCGCTAATCTGCGTTTCTGTCCCAATCATTTCCCCTTATCTCCTCACACTTAAGACTTCCTAATGCACCGGAGTCCATACCTGGGCCATCTTTGACTTTCTCCACTCGTCCTGATAGCATTGTACCCTCCTCTCTCTAAGGCGCAGTCCCACAGAGAGGCTCGGAGGCTGCTGATAACATGGAGATACAGTATCTGCAGAAAGAAAATCGAGCTGATGACTGATACAGAGAGGACTTCCTAAAAATGGCTGGTCATTTTAATTCACTTATTGGAGGCATTCAGAGAGGAGGGCAATTTAATAAAGACAATACAGGCAGACAAAACTCTGGGGATGACTGAGCCAGTAGCTCCAGTAGAAACGTATAACGTAGATAATAACACTTTTTTTTTTATTAGAGCCAGATACGGAAGCGTATTGCGTTCACCTGAAAAAAAAAGTTTCTGTTTTAATGAGCTAAGTTAGTTCTGTTTTTATGAGAAAAGTTCTGTTTTTATGAGTAATATTTGTTCTGTTTTTATGAGAAAAGTTCTGTTTTTATGAGTAATATTTGTTCTGTTTTTACGAGAAAAGTTCTGTTTTTATGAGTATAAATAACTTGGGTTTTTATGACAAAAGTAAATTCATGTCTATCACAACCAGTAAACGTTTAGCTCGTATTGAAGAGTTGCTAGCTAAAGAAAGGGCGTAAATGTCCCAACTACTTCGTTTAATACGGTTTTATTTTACTCTAGGCTTGAGACACTGGAGATTCTGCTTTCGTTAAGTAATATTGGGTATAATCATTAGTTTGTCGACTCTGCGCAGACATCTCAGGTCTTTGCGATTGATTTTGAATTCCTCTCCCCCCAAAAGTGCAACAAGATAATAATGACCTATTATCCACATAAAAACATACAATTTTTTTTAGTCGTAAAAACAAAACTTTTCTCGTAAAAACAGAAAATTATTTTTCTCGTAAAAACAGGATTTTTTCTCTCATAAAAACAGAACTTTGCTCATTAAAACAGAAACTTTTTTTTTTCAGGTGAACGCAATACGCTTCCGTAGCCAGACCCTTGGCATAGGCAATGTAGACAAATGCTAAGGGCACAAAAATGACAGCAAACTGCATCATATTCCTCCCAATATCTTAGCTGTATTATTATAAAAGCAACATCAAACATAAGTTCATGATGTCCTGACACAAGTGTTTTTTGTAGCCTGTGACATTTTCTGGAGCCTCTGTTCACAGCCTAGTGTTGTGAAAGAAAGACCAGTCACAATGCTACTGGGAAAAAAAATATTTTTATTCGATGCCAAGTTTCCATACCTAGTGGGACCTTTCTTTTGCATGCATAAATCAAAGGACAAATCATACAAACTACTGGTTTTAACTAACAGCTAAGAATTTGCTCCAAAAATTGGTCTTTTGTTGAATATTATTGTGTTTTATGATTGTAGAAGATGAATTAGTACACCATATGATAAGGAAAACCAGGTATTGTTTAAGTACTGGTATCAAAAAGTTCTGAATGGTACCCAGCACTAAGCAGGGGCGAAGCAGAGCAATATTAGGGGCTGGGGCTCCACTGGGGATTGGGGAACCACTACAAGAAAAAGTTGTGACTGGGCAGACATCTATAAAAACTAAAGTTTAATGCCCAGATATGCTCCAGTCTGTGTAGAGCAGCAGATCATATTTACATATAGGAGTTGTTTAAGTAAATGTCTCGTGAATTGTACCTATATTTACAACTATAGTAGCCAGCTGAAAGGAGTATCATTTCCATCTAAAGTGCTCCAGAATACAGGGAATTACATATGTTTGGTTCAAATTTTTCCTGGGGTAGGACCACCAGACCCCCTAGCCATATAATCCCATGAACAAAGACTTTTTAAGTGGTCAAAAACCCTGCCTGGGGCGCCAACAGAGCAATTCTTTTGTAAGGAGTATTCATTCTGAAAGAGCATTTAGACTTTTAACTCATTGGTTCTGTATACATGATAATTTTAAGAGTGACAGTAGCTCAGCAGGTACAGCAGATCACCCACTAATTGTAAGGTTGGCAGATCCCCACTATTGCCATTGTGTCCTTAGGCAAGACACTTCACCCACCTTGCCTCCAATGTCTGTGTTAGCGTAAATGGTGAAGGTCAGAGAGGCTGTAGGCTTAGTGTTGCATAATGATGATTTTTTCTTCTTCTTTTTCTTCTTCTTCTTCTCATTAATATTATTATTATTATTGCTGTTATTATTGTTGTTGTTGTTGTTGTATACTACCTTGTGATTTGGTCATAAAAGCAATATTTTTTAGTTATATTAATATGATTTAATTGTATTTATTTATTTTATTTTATACTGTCCAGTAGGACTACTAATATAGAAACATGCCAAATCAATTTGCCCACTGCACAAAGGGAGCCAGATGAGTTTCTGTGGTGACCCCTGAAGGGAAAAGCCAAAAGAAAAGATTATTTTTAGTGAGATTACAGACACCCATTGATGTCCTGAATAATTATTTGACTAAGCCAAACATATTACAGCAGATAAAGTTAATCCAGTACAATGAAAGGCAAATTTGCCTCAGAGGATGGAGTAGTATGGAGTAGTTTTGGTGGGGTCACCGTCAGGTCAGGTGAGCATTCTCACTGGCCTTTCCCATTGGCCACAGGCTAAACATTGTTATCTACTAAATTGCTTGAAATTATAGACTAGATTGATGTCTTTAGATTGATTCTCATAACAGTGATAAAAGTGAGTTGCCCTCACAGAAAATACAAAAAAGATGTTGTGAACCTATTTATGTAGGTAGTATACTTCAACAAGATGGTGGAATTCAACCCTCCTCTAAAACGTAAACTGTGTTTCCAATATAAGCCAATATATATTCATTTTTCTACCGCTTATTCCCGTTAGGGGTCGCGGGTGACTGGAGCCTATCCCAGTAACTTTGGGCTGTAGGCGGGGTACACCCTGGACAGGGGCCAGCTTGTCACAGGGCTGACACAGAGACGAACACAGACAGACAACCATTCACTCTCACATTCATTCACTAGGGGCAATTTAGAGTCACCAATTCACCTAACACATGCATGTCTTTGGACGGTGGGAGGAAGCTGGAGTACCCACCAATATATATATACGAAATTCAATTTTGTTCTCAGTTTTATTATTCCGTCCCACATTATAGTGTATGTCCTTTCTGTACCATTTCCTGCTCTCAGAGCTGACTCTACATTTACAGACGTAGGTCACTAATCAAGTGGTTTGCCCTCTGTTAGATCTGGATCTCTGACCCTTCCCAGTGACTTTTCATTTGGATCATTTGCACATAGGATTTCGCAGTTGAGAGTAATCTTTATCACATGATATCAGGCCTCAGTTAAGGGGATGGTCCCCTTATGGCTTTTGTTAGTGTCTAAAGAAAGACATTCAGTCACATGGAAGAGCAGCATGGTTTACTCACTTACAGTACGTGAAGTTAAAAAAGATTCCCTAAAATATTGCTGCTTAAGTTTGTTTGTTTTTTGTTTTGGTTTTTGTTTGTTTTTTCTGCAGAGTAAGAAAACAGTCAATGGGGTAAGGCCCATTGCACTTATTTAAGCTTAGAGTCACAAAAATGTTTGATCAATGAATAAATGATCCCAATAAGCAGAGCCAGATGACAGTTTCTTAAAGCCACTGTCATTTAATGTTAATATTTAATTTTAACCACTGTATAACAGAGACAAAGTGTTTTCTAAATTGGGCTACATATTTTTTTATAGATGTACTGTAATGTATTTTACACATTTACTGTAATGTAATAAACTAAACATATACTTTGTAATTCTGTGACCCCCTATAGGACCCTGACCCACCATTTTAAAACCGCTGTGCCAAATCAACTTATACTTGCCCTTAACATATCCGTGTTGTACCAGGACCACTTAAATATAGTTTGATGGTGATTGGCTTCAAACAGCACATCAACCCTCACAGAGCTGGAGTTACATTTAGTAACTATTATGCACATTTCAACAACAAGTCCAACAAGAAAGTTACCTGTAAGAAAGTTCACCAAGCTCCTGATCTCTTTTCACATCACTGAATACTACTGACAGTAGTTGTCACAAGCCAAGAGCAGCCCTCTCATGGCTGTAGACAGTAATTTTTACTCCTTGGTTTATGTTCAATTATATATATTTTGCTATATAAGTCGCACCTGACTATAAGTCGGAGGATCAGTCAAACTATGAAGAAAAGTGTGACTTATAGTCTGGAAAATACGGTACTTATTATAAATTATTAAAAAATCATTCCACTGATATGTGCAGTCACAACCTTCTACAACATTCAAGTGACTGACTTTAAGTGTGGAAGAAGCCTAAATACACAATGGGCTCAGGTTATAGTTGTCTGAGGGTGTGTTCACACTTGCCGTGTTTGGTTTGCCTTAATCAGACTCTAGTATGTGTCCTGGAAAGTCTCAGTCTTTTGAGGAGGTGTGAGTCCACCACCGTACTCAAGGAAATCTCGGACATCTGGTCCGCCTCAAATCAGAGGTCTGAATATGGTGCGCTGTGAGCTCTGGTGAGGTTCTGGTGAGGTTCTGGTGAGGTCCTGGTGAGGTCCTGGTGAGGTCCTGGTGAGGTCCTGGTGCACTGCAAATGCATAGGGACCAAACAACAGACTAACGGCAGGAAGAGTACTAAAGCACAGTTCACCACAGGCATAAAAACACAAAATAAACACGCAGTAAATCTGGCTGAGCAGGTCAGTCATATTATTCATTTCAATTATTTTGCATTAATTTGCTTCTTTTGTACTTTAATAACTGTCTCTGCCTAAGACAAAATGATAAGTCACTTAACACAGCAACATGTCCTTCAGTCTTAGTTTCACAAGTTTTGGTCTTGACCTGATCTCAGTTTGCCTTGGTCTTAGGTCTGTACTTGGTCTCGGCCTATAAAAGCCTCGATCTTGACTCGGTCTCGGTCCGTAAAAGTCTCGGCCTTGTCTTGGTCTTGGGCCACTTTGGTCTCGGTCTGTGAGAGGTCTTGGTCTTGATTAGTATGGTCTTGACTACAACACTAGTGTCTAGTTAGCAGCTTTTTTTTACATCCACTGTGCCTTGAGCAGTGCCTGTGGTTTGATGAATGTTTGGTACAAGCTGGTACAAGTGAGTATCCTTAAGTGTTTTGTAGTTTAAGTATTAACTATCCTTCTATTACACACTTCTAAGACAGCTGACTTATGTCTTTAAGTCAGTTAGTGTTCCTAAGTACAGTGGTCCTGAGGTGCAACATCAAATTTGTTTTGTCCACACTAGCAAAATAAAAGCAGACCCAAAAGACAAAGATGAAAATTAAATCATTTTGAGGCACTTTTCTTATATCACAAGTCAATTCGGGGCACAAATACTAAAAAGTTCCCCAAATTGGCTTCTTCATGTTCTTATGTTAAACAGTGCCACACAATAAAGAGGTCAATTTGCCACTTTAGCTGAACGCTTTTAAAATTTGAGGCAGGGTTTTCCTTGGCGGCCTTAATTTAAAATGGGTAAACATTTTGGGTAAACAGTGCCCTCTTTTAATTGGAGGCTGTTTGTGTCTTTTTACCCATGTAGGTTTCTTTTTTGAGGAAACATGTTTAAAAATCCTCTTCTGCTTTTTCTGTTCAACAACAACAATATGGATGATCTTAAAAAGACGTTTCTTTTATTTTTTGTGTATTCTTAATTGAAATTGAGAGATGAATTTCTTTTTAGGGCAAGATTATTATTATTATTTTTTAAACCAAACCAACCTCTGCTTTTATTTTTCTCATGGACAAAAACAATTCTCAGGGCCACCATACCTAAGACTTGGAAAACCAGTATCTACAAAGTGTTTCTGTTTCTTAAACAACATGTCGTTGACTAAAGTTAAGATTGTAACAGCGATACACCTTTATCTGTGTGCTCATATGCATATACACTGATAGTAGTGCTTTGTTGTCTTCTAATCATGGACTAATCTGCAACAGAACCAGCTCCTGCCGTGTCTGTACCAGACCGGCCTGTTGTAATGGGATAATTGGGGCTTAATGATCGGGAGCGTCCCTTTTCTTCTAATGCCCCGGGACGCCTCTGGGTGATAGATGTCAAGCTTGTGGACACCTTTGATATTGGATCTGACAGGTTTATAATGGGCTTAAGGGTGAAACCTGCTGCTAACTGCGTGTCCCGCCCCTCACTCAGACCCACCTGGACTGGACCATAGTGAAATAAATACCACTGTTTAACATGAGACTGATCCTGGCTTTCATCTCTACACAACTGTGGCATGTTAAGGCCTTCCTGTAGCGGATGGTGGAATTGGATTTGCATTCAGTTTAAATGTAAATGGGTGCCTTGTGAGAGCTTTGATACAACAACCTGCCTTTCATCATCAAGGCCTGAGCTAAGTTCTCAGGAAATATCTCCTTGGCGTAAGTATTTTAACTTGTCTTTTAAAAAGGGATTAGTGCAATGTTTTTACCTTAATTAAGCAGCTTTAAAGTCAGAGTGATTGCTACAGTAGTTGTTGCAGGGTGAATAAAGCATCTTCCCTTTCTAATGTCTGTGAAGTACCAAGTCTTGTGAGGAAGACACACGTGGTTAGCCTAAAACAAGCTAGTGATGGCTTTTTTTGTACTGACCATGGTAGAGCGGCAAAAAGGCAAAGAAAAACCTTTGTACAAATACAAGGAGGAGAAAACAAGAGTGAAGCCAAGCCAGGGGTCACACAGGAGACAACCAGAGTCATGTTTTTACAATTTTTACATTTTACAAAAATGTAGAGGGAGCGCTATAGAGAAAAACGCTGTGAAGAAATTAGGAAATTTGCATCCTTCCTCTTTTGTTTAAAGCACACAATTATTATGTCATTAGTTTGCCTTCCACATGCAAAATGGATAGCCACAGAACCAAAATCAGGTCCATATTGCTTGGCTTGACATGTTTGTTGACCTAAAGAATAATAAATGAAATGATGTATAATGAGATAAATCAGTAAAGGTGACTATTGTACCTGGGATTGGTTTAAACCAGTTATTCCCAAACTTTGTCCGGGCCCCCCTGGATGGCCTCCAAAGCACTGCAGGGGGCCAGCCAGAGGTTGTCTACATTAAATACATAAAAGTAAAAGTAACGTTTAAAGAGTTTAAAATACATTGCAAGTATGTATAGTTTATTATAAAACTATAAACAAATATTTTAAAGCAAATGATTGACAACACTTTTATTGTAAGTTTTGTTGTTGGGGGCCTGCATGGGATTTTGTGATTTTTAGGGGGGTTGTGACACTCTTACCTTTGAGAATAGCTGGTTTAAAATTATATAAAATTACTATAAAATTTGTTATAGCTTACAGTTGTTGTTACTTTGTGCTACTATTGAATGTAATCTTCATGTGGGCCAAATTGTCACAAGGCTATGGCCTGTGGGCCGGACATTTGTCCCCCTGTTCTCTCATGTTGGAAGTTAAACTGACACACCACAATTTTGACATTTTTATTTATCACAACAAATAAAATCACTCCTGGCTTATGGTGTCAGTAAGAAAAGTAAACAGCTTCTAGTACAGTTTAGCCCCTATTAAACTATCTGATGCTGCAGATCTAGTTTGCATTAGTTTATATCAGAGCCTACAACAGATGTTAGCAACAAGCCATCCTCCAACACAAAACATTATTTGTGGTTATGGTCCATTTGCATGTACAAAAGAATTAGTTTGCATGTTACAAGGAAGGCCAAATGTGAATACAGAATGTATATTCTTGGACGATTAGAACCAGTCAAATGTATTGCCCAAACAATAGACCTTTTTAAGATAGACTTTATTGTCCCCGTACGTTATTGGTCTGGAGCAGGGTAAGGGTCTGGTTTAGAGACTGAGAAACCAACATTGACCAATCAGCTGCGCAAAATGACACCTGACATATCTTCTCCTCTCTTTTGGTTCTGGGCCTCAGTTTTGTTTTGTTTTTGTCACATTAAAAAATGCGTCAAAGCGTATGTTTCGTAAGTATTTTTTTATTAATATGATTGACTTTTATAGGCTAAATGCTTTACTTAAACTCAGTTTTATATTTAAATCAGTCTTTTTTGGGGGCTTCCACTCAGCTCCGCCTGTGTGTCCTGCTGTTATAGCCCCGCCCCCTTCCCTCTCGACTGAACCCTGTTGGCTGAACTGTGCCAGTGTCTGCCTGAGCTGTGCTGCAGCAGCTGCAGTCATCAGTGGTGAAGGGTTTAACTCTGAGTTAACAGAGAAAGTTCATAACCAGATTCGCACAACACATGAACCCAGAGTTACTCAGTTTGGATTTGTTTAGTTTTATCAAACCAGAAGTTACTCCACAACTCTGAGTTTGTTCAACCAGCAGGACTCAGAAGTCACAACAAAGCTGATGTGCAGTCACAGTGGGGACACTTGTCCAGATCTAGAGCCAGGATCCTGGTCAGGAGTACCAAGCTGGAGGATTTGCTTATTGTGCAAGTTTTAGGTTAAACAAGGCAGTGGTTCCCAGCCTTTTTGGTCTTGTGTACCCCCAGGACCTGGTTTAGACCTGGTTTGGATCCGACTTGGTCATAGTTTAGTTCTGGTTTTACCTGGTTTAGACCTAGTTTATGTCTTGTTTAATTATGGTTTTATGTCTTGTTTAGTTCTGGGTTTAGTCCTGGTTTAGTTCAGTTTTTTTACCTGGTTTAGTCCTGGATATATTGAGGTTTAGTCGCTGTTTTGTCCTATTTATTATTGCATTTTTCTCTTCATTTTAGTCTTTGACAGCCAAATATTTTCTGACAGGGTTCTATAAATAACTTCATGTACCCCTAGGGGTCCCTGTACCCCTGGTTGGGAAACACTGAATCAGAGCACCCAGAGGAAACCCACCAACACACAACATTCCTACTTCAGGTTTTATAACTGAAAATAATGTACATGTATGCAAAACATCTTCTTTTGGGGACCTGTTACTTTTTAATTTGCAGGGAATGCTTGGATTAGATGTCTGCTTCCCCCTGCTGGCAGTGGTGGGGAATTGATAGAGCATAAAATGGCTTTTTAAAAACATGAGCAACATGATGCTAGATAGAACAGAAAGATGACTGACCTGACTGTTTGTAGTAACGGCTGAAACTACAAACTTACATGAATGAAACAAAATACTACTCCAGGTATGTTGCTGAGGTGGAAACAACATTATAACATGGTTAAAGGCTCAAAAAAGTAGATTTAGCAGACTAGGGGACCTTTAAATTGAGACATGCCTGATAGGATTAGCTTACTAGTGATTTTAAGACGCATGGAAGTGAATGCAAGATGTCACTGGTTTTGTTGTTCTTCTGGTTGTCTATCTTGTGTAATGTAAGGGTAATGATAAAGGAATTTGCTAATTGAATCGATTTCTTCTTTATGCATTCTGCAGGCCTGTACATGCTCTGAGTGCATAGCAATGAGAGCTGTTTACACGCAGTTCATAGCAGGGTGAGCATAAAGTCTAGGACACACACAGACATACAGCAAAGCACTGTAATTTCTGCCACTCTCACGTTTTATCATGTTATCATAAAATATGCATTGAACATAGCAAGACGATGCATTATTTAAAATACGGATAGCCGCATCTGCATAAAGTGTTGTTATCACTTAGTCCATTTTGTAACATCAGACTTCTGCCCCGGCGACTGCTCTTTTTTTTATGGGGACATTGGGGTAAGAGCCGGCCCGGGGCATAGGTGATATAGGCAAATGCTAAGGGTGCAGAGTGACTGAGGAGAATCTGCCACTGTCGCATGCTTCAGCAGCACAGTAAGGCTTAATGAGCCTGATCGATAACAGCATACACACCGACAAATTATGGACACTAGGGAGAGTTCTGAGTCCAGCAGATGTTGTCAGGCTTTAAATCGTTTGATGACAGACCTCTTACTCATGGAGATATGATCATAAACAGGTCATGAAATAATATGTGCAGTAATGAAAGGCGGGATCCAAAGTGCACTTAAGCTTTTGTAGCCAGTAGTGTTCTCTGGAGCCTGTAGTGTTCTCTGGAGTCTGTAGTGTTCTCTGGAGTCTGTAGTGTTCTCTGGAGTCTGTAGTGTTCTCTGGAGCCTGTAGTGTTCTCTGGAGTCTGTAGTGTTCTCTGGAGTCTGTAGTGTTCTCTGGAGCCTGTAGTGTTCTCTGGAGCCAGTAGTGTTCTCTGGAGTCTGTAGTGTTCTCTGGAGTCTGTAGTGTTCTCTGGAGCCTGCAGTGTTCTCTGGAGCCTGTAGTGTTCTCTGGAGTCTGTAGTGTTCTCTGGAGCCTGTAGTGTTCTCTGGAGCCTGTAGTGTTCTCTGGAGTCTGTAGTGTTCTCTGGAGCCTGTAGTGTTCTCTGGAGCCTGTAGTGTTCTCTGGAGTCTGTAGTGTTCTCTGGAGTCTGTAGTGTTCTCTGGAGTCTGTAGTGTTCTCTGGAGCCTGTAGTGTTCTCTGGAGCCTGTAGTGTTCTCTGGAGCCTGTAGTGTTCTCTGGAGCCTGTAGTGTTCTCTGGATTCTGTAGTGTTCTCTGGAGCCTGTAGTGTTCTCTTGAGCCTGTAGTGTTCTCTGGAGTCTGTAGTGTTCTCTGGAGTCTGTAGTGTTCTCTGGAGCCTCTGTCCAGGCTCAGTGATGAGACTGAAGTCTCTGTGGCCCTGTGCTGCAGGGGCAGAGCAGAGCTGGGAGCTCCGCTGGGGAACCACTAACAGAGGATTTCATCACATGTAATAAGGAGCATGTGTAAAACATTAAAAAACTAAAGCTAAAACACATTATGCTCCAGTCTGTGTAGAGCAGCAGCTCATGTTTTAAATGTGAGTCATTTTAAAAAATAGTGTTTTGTCTTGAAACTTGAAGAGAAGTAAAATCATAATTAGTCTCCCTTTTTTACTACAGTGTAGTAGCTGCTGAAAATCATGCCTGATCATCTAAAATGCATCAGATTACTGTTACTATTACAGATTACTATTTCTGTTTTGTTCAAATTTTCCTGGGTGAGTGCTTCCAGACCCCCTGCCTTCTGTTGTACAACTTAAAAGTACTACTAAATACATCAGGGGACTAGTGCGAAATCCACATTAATGCTTAGTAAATTCTTATCAAATGTAGCCTATATTTTGTTTTTTGTGGTGGTGGAGGTAGGGGGGCAAAATTTAAAATATTGCCTAGAGCACCAACAGAGCTAGGGCCGGCCCTGATTGGGTGACTGGAGCCTATCCCAGTAACGATGGGCTTTAGGCAGGGTACACCCTGGACAATTTCCAGTTAGTCGCAGGGTGCACACAGAGACATCAAGCAAACAGGCAACTACTCACTCCTACATTCATTCACTAGGGGCAATTTTAGGGTCACTAGTTCACCTAACATGTCTTTGGAAGCTGGACATACAGACTCCACCCAGAGAGGTCATGTGGTGGCCAACCCGAGGATCAATCTCACAAACGCCTTGCTGGGAGGCAAGTAGTAATTTGTTTTATTCACACTTGTTTGAGTAATCCTGTTTGCTGAGCTCGTCCCACAGCTCTACATAGACACGTGAAACCAGGAAGTGCTTCTGCGTATTTCTAAAGCCCATACACCATCACCGCACTTGTTCTGATCACTTCAGCGCTTAAATTCATAGAGACAAATAAAACACTAGAGTGGACATTCTTATGGTGAACTGCAGTAACTGACTCCGGTGCAGCCGCCATATTATGACTGGAGACATTCTATCACTAACAGGGAGCTGCTCTTTCTTGCACAATATTCTTTTATTTATTTTGTTAATTTCACCTTTTTTATATTTTTGCTTGATCTAAAGCAGGGGTGCCCAAATCTTTTCTCTCTTATCTATCTGTTAGCTTCTTGTTGCTAATAGCTGCGCTAATTAGCCATTTTATTTTTGTCCAGTCCCCACCATTGCTAGCAGGGGGCGACAGACATCTAATCCAAGCATTCTCTGCAAAGACAAAGTCTCAGCTCCCCATAAGAAGATGTTTTCCATACATAAACATTATTTTAAGTTCTAAAACTTGAAATATTAATGCAAAGGTGTCCAAAACTATTTCAAAAAGCCTGGAAAAAAAATAGGACCTTTGATAATTGATCTTTTTCAAATAGACAAATAGTCTCAAATGGAAAAAACAAAACTAAATGTTGTTATGTAAAGCATTGTTGGATAGTGCAGCTTTATCTTTGGTTTGAGGCATCTGCATTTTTCTCTGTTCTCTCTTTGAGCTCAAGTTGTTTACTTTGCCTTTAGGCGAGGCACTGAAGCCTAAACTTGCCCTGAGAGTAAATTTAAGAGAATGCAATGGACTACTTTAAGACAGTTTTGCGTTGTGAAAGTGTTTTGCGTGAGAAGGGTGAAAAAGCAGATAATACAGTGTCTGGCTCACTCTTTAGGATGTGAGAGAACGGGATGTAGGAATGGAATGCCAAATACAAAAGTCAATACTTGTGCTTCTCTCCTCAGTTCATCGTGTATTGGTCATGAGTTTTTGGTTCTCTCCAACACTGGGCAGGTCGCTGGTTTTCACTGGGTGTCTCTACATATAGTGGCCTCCATCTTGTGCTTTTTTACAGTAAAGTTTTTGTAAAAGAAATCAAACTAGGACTATATAAGAGCAACACATATGTACCTTTAACATGTCATACGTTTTTGCAAATAGCAGCTTTTAAGCAGCTTTTGTGGGGCGACACCATCGCATTTGTTAATAGGCAAACTGGGACATTTTGCATTTAGTAATAACTAAACTGTCCACAACTAGCAGTGCCAGCCCTTATGGCATCAAAGCACATCCCCGTCATCAACCTGAAACATGCAGAGCAGGCTGATCCTTCAGCCAGGTACTGCTGACCAGGATCCTGGCTCAAGATCTGGAGAAAGGTGCCGGGACACTGCGCAGTGTTCGCATACTGCTCCTGACAGGTTTCCCCAGTGGCATTGAAGGATGGGTCAAATGCAGATGACAAATTTCCCTATGGGTACAATAAAGTCTACCTTACCTTAACCTTATTTTCACAATGGTGCAAAATGATATACACCTGGATTCAACCTATGGGCAGCCAACAGGCCATACTCAGGAGTGGGGTCTGCATGTCCCATGTTATAGTGGGCTCTGTTTGGGTTCTCCAACTTACTCCTTCCAAAGACATGCATGTGTTGGGACAATTGGAGATAGGGTGACCACCTGTCCCACCTTGTCCAACAGCAAGGTCAGGTCAGTATTCCTTGTGTAAAATGTAGAATAAATATATTTGTGTGCATCCTATCTTGATAGGTTGTATATATGGTGGGTCTGTTCTGCCCCTGTGTTTCAGGAAAGAAACATTCGAGAAAATGCAGACTGAGAGCTTAGATTTTTTTTTCTGTCCACCCAGGCCCGTAACATCAGGCAGTGCAGCCAGAGCAACTGCACTAGGGGCCCAGGAGGTTTAGGGGTCCATAAGAGCTCTTATGGGGTACATCTCTTGTCATGTGTGGGTTTGAAATATTCATAATAAACACAAGCAGCACATGACTGTGCTATAGAATAAAGTTTTTACCACAAATTTATGAACTTTATGAAAAAAAGACATTTTTTCATGTTTTTATTGAGCATTTATGTAAACAATCACAGTACAGGGTAGAAAAAAATATTGAAACCCCTAGGCTAGTGACCTCTTCAAGAGCTAATTAGAGTTAGGTGTGAACCAACCTGGGGGCCAATCAGTGTGAGAAGATTGGAGGAGTGGCTTAAAGTGGCCCTGACCAATAAAAAACGCCACCCAGTTTTGAGTTTTCCATTCTGAAGAAGGATTGCTTAATGTGAACCATGCCTCGCACAAAAGAGCTCTCAGAAGACCTATGAGTAAGAATTGTTGACTTGCATAAAGCTGGAAAGGGTTACAAAAGTATCTCTAAGAGCACTGATGTTCATGAGTCCACGGTACGGCAGACTGTCTATAAATGGAGAAGGTTTAATACTGTGACCACACTGCCTAGGAGTGGTCGTCCTGTAAAGATGACTGCAAGAGCACAGTGTGGAATGCTCAGTGAGGTGAAGAAGAATCCTAGAGTGTCAGCTAAAGACTTACAGAAATCTCTGGCACAAGCTGACATCTTTGTTCACAAATCTACAATGGGTACAACATTAAACAAGAATGGACTTCATGGGAGGACACTACAGAGGAAGCCACTGCTGTCCAAAAAATTGCTGCACATTTAAAGTTTGCAAAGGAGCTCCTAGATGTTCCACAGCACTACTGGCAAAATATTGTGTGGACAGATGAAACCAAAGTTGAGTTGTTTGGAAGAAACACACAACGCTATGTGTGGAGAAAAAAAGGCACAGCACACCAACTATCAAAAACCCAACAACAGCTGATCTCAAAAATCAAAAAGCATTATTATAAATATAACTGAATAAAAAATAAATAACAGAAATATGTTGCAATCTGTATCATGCAAAACAGCACCAAACAGCTTCAGGTGTCTCTCTCTGAACTAACCATCAACTATCTAATTGTTACTTTTAACTTATTTTTTCCCAGAGGTTGGCATTGAGGAAGACCAAGTGTCTCAGAGGGGCTGATCTGGTTTCTTCTCTCTGTTATTATCTGCACGTTTTTTAAAAGATCCTTTCAGAAAAAAAAAACAGCTTGCAGATTGGAGCCAGTCTCACACCGTTCACTTTAAAGAGATGGCTATTTGCACCGGCTCGTTCACAACCGACCCATCGCTATGTCATACTGCACTGACACATTAAATTTCCAAAACTTAGACGTTGTCTCATTTGCGCTCCAGCCATCCCACATCTGAGCAGTAAATGTGAGAAAAGACAGAAATGTTCCCTAGCTAAAAGCAAGCATTAAAGGAACTATTAATACGAGAAGATACTTTGTACTGAATGTGCTCCAGTAAAACCCGTCCGACAAAAGCCAGTCCCTGTATTTATTCAGATGTCAAAGTGTTAAGTGCTGCTCTGGACTGTGTTGTAAATCTATTGATACAACCCTGAGTTTCCGTCGAGGGATTAGCCGAACATGTCCACAGTCAGTCAACATCATTTCTTTATTGACTCGAGTTGCGACTCCATCTGAAGCCAGAGTGTTGTCAGGAGCTCATTAGTCATCTGTGCTTTTACAGTGTGTGCTGTTAGACTCACAAAGGCACTCGCTTAGACCGGGTGTTGGCAAAGAAGCAACATTTCAGTGGCTTCTATGATTTTCTCAGGATGGTTAAGCTCATAGGCATTGTAGATTAAAGGCAAATTAAAAGCTAAAAACTACGGTGGCCCTGAGGTGCAACACCAAAATTGTTTTTGTCTTCTAGAAAAATAAAAACAGAGGTATATTTTTAAACAAATTTGAAATCCATGCCTCAAATTTAAAATAAGAATACACAAAAATTTAAAATACATGTCTCTATTTTTTTTTTTAAATAAAATGCATCATCAAAATTGTTTTTGTCCATTAGAAATTAAATTGAGACTGCAACAAAAAGGAAGTTTTAATAAAAAGGCTAATGTGGCTCAGTGTTATTTTTTTATTTTGTGACATGCTTTTTTATTTTGAGGGGTGCTTTGTATCAAGTTTATTGTAATGATGAATTAATCTTATTTAACAAGCTTTAAATTTGAGACATGGCTTTATTTTAATCTTTATCATTTTGAGAGGTGTGTTTCTTTTTTGAGGCAACGCATTTAAAAGTTTCCTTATTTTTCTGGTGGACAAAAACTATTTTGATGATGCCCCTTTTTAATATAGCATTTTCATTTTCCATGTATTCTTTATTAAATTTGTGGGATGGGTTTCTTTTTAAAGCAAGAATTTTCTGTCAATTTTGATGTTACACCTCAGGGCCACTGTAGTAAACAGATACCTATATGTGTATGAGCAGAGGTGGAAGAATTACTTAAAACTACTGTTACTTAAACATGTTGTCACTCATGTAGTAAGTAAAATTTGCACACACGCACAAAAGTAGAGCTACTAAAAAGTATAAATAAGTGGTACTTTTTGTTTTGAAAAGAAACAAACTTTTACTTATAACAATATATGGCTTACCAACTTGTTTCTAAGCCAGTCACAGGAAAGCAGCAATTCATTTCACATTTTTAGTAGCTTTTATATAGTTTCCATTTGGTTCCCAAACTTGAATATGGTTTATGTGGTCTGAAATGGCCAGCATTTACAATGATGTGTAACTTAAAATGTGTCCATATGAATACCAAATCACATTTGCAATTAAATATCAGTATTATAAAATGGCATTTTAAAATCTCGGAGATCGTAATTATCTTATGACTGCAGAGATTTAGTGAGAGCTAGAAAACTTCAGTGTGCTGGCCATGTTACCACAAACTGTTCTGCGATTTGAATTAAACTACGTCATTCATAAAATAAATTGCGCAAAACATAAACTCTTGATGGCACATATGTCTGACATATTAGTTAAATGTCCTCTATTATGCTTTTTTCAGGCTTTTTGAAATAGGTTTGGGCATGTTTGCATTAGTATTGCATGTTTTATAACTTAAAATAATGTATATGTATGGGAAATGTCTGTTTTTGGGGAGCTGTTACTCTGACTTTGCAGAGAACATTTGGATTAGGTGTCTGTCGCCCCCTGCTGGCAACAATAGGGACTACCCCATACCCAGCACCATACATTTGAAATAAATAATTATAAAAAAAATAATAACAATAATAATAGTAAAATTCGGGAGCAATTTAATTATATTATGTTTTAGTTCTATTTATCTATACATGCGCTGTGTTAAAGGCAGTCTTAATAGAGAAATGCCTATTTGCCAGCTCAGAAGTATACAGCACTCTGCCAGGTAGAGTGAGTATCATTTGCTACTGTGCTACTTCTGGGGTTGAGCTCCCGATCGCGAGCCAAAGACAACACAGAAGACAGATGTATAAATATTCAGTATCAGACAAAGTGCAGGTAAAACAAGCCCTACATGAGCGCAGACCGCAGCAGGTGGAAGATCTGACGCGTGAGGCTCAAAAATAACCCCGAGATGTGTTCAAATATTAACGCTCGTTTTTCTATACTGAGATACCCACGTAACCTAAAGAATGTTGATGCTTTTATTCAGAGTGCACATACAGCAGGACAGTTATTTCAGTATAGCGCCTATGGAAGAGATACTGTACATGGGAGGAGTTTTGAAACTAGTTAAGAACTGCTTTCCACTTTTATTTGCAATCCAATATCAGTAAGTGATTGTTAGCTACTTGTCAATTTATCATATTTGATAAGATAACTTAAATAGGACAGTGGTATATTTTATAAATTGCTGCACAACCACGTGAGAATGTTTAGAAATAATATGGTACAAATGTCGGGTCCCACTGAAGCTGAATGACCTTATTTTAAAACTTTAAATTTGGGCAAAAGTAATCGATAATACAAAAAGGTGGCATTCTTTTTTTCTTTTTTCTTTTTGGTGGAAATACAAAAACAAACAACAGTGACTGCACAGGGAAAGTGCATAAAAAAAGCAGCCCTACCGTGTGGCTTGACTTTGCATGACGAGTTTCTGTTAGAGGAGCTATGAGCAGTATATATATTTTTATATTTCATAAAAAATACCCACATGTCCCAAAATATGAGGTAAATATGTTCAAATCAAAAATCAAATATTAGTTTTCCTGGTAACAATGGTAGAGATGATTATTATTATTACACACACACACAAATATTGTAATAACCAAGTTGTTTGTGCTTACAGTTTTGTTTTGGTTCTAAAATTGTGCATTTCTGATGGTCCAATCAGAAAAGTGTAAAACCTGGCAACCTGTTTTGATTTAGACTCCAGTACTGTTTTCAGACCAGTACAAGCGCATGCTGCTTACAGAACCTTTAATGATCTTGAAAAAGTTAGAGAACATACAAACAGCTTGTCCCCAATTCTACTAAATCAACTTTTTTTTTCACTTTTAACTATGTTATAATGTTTTTTCCACCTCAAAAACAGACCTGGAGTTGTATATAGTTCCATTGATGCATGTTTGAGTAATCCTGTATGCTGAAGCACTGCTCTTCTTCAGAGCTGAAACACATGTTTTATTTCACTAAGCAGTCAGCTCACTGATCTATCGGTTACCTTCATGTTGCTAATAGCCATGTAAATTAGCCATTACCTCATGCTCTCGCCATCTCCCACCATTCAGCACAAGCACTTGGAGATTCTCCTCTCATGTCTGAACTTAGATCCCGACTTTATTCACATGTGAACAAAAAAGATGAGGATCAAGAGGCAGTAGTGTCTGTAGAGGGCTTTTGTAAGAGAAAGGCCTCTGCGCTGTAAAGTGCAAAGTAAAATGTTAATGCAAATATGTCCAAATTTATTTCAAAAAGCTTGAAAAAGATTAATATGGAACTGGTGGTAGTGAATGTGCAATGTTTTTCTTGAAGATTAACGTGCTGTCACATTCATTTTTACGAGGAAGAAAGATAAAAATATTAATTTAGAGGTTTCTGGGCAGCAAGAATGTTTGTTTGTTGTTTATATATTTATTAAAAATGACTCTGAATAGATATGACCCAGATCTGAGTCAGGTCCAGTTGCAAAAGTGAACTTATAAAAGTAGGATTTGTGGTGATTGATTTATTAAATCTGAAAATACAATGTCAAACTATTGTGGTCTGACACATTTCTGTTACTATTTGTCCTGCATAACATTGAAATTAAAAATGTAAATTATATAGGCTTTAGCTTGTATGCTAATTATAGACGCTAATTGCTACGTTAAAGAAAACAGCTAAATGTTGACACATTTTTGCTAAAGTTACCAAACCAGGCTCTGATATTACTCACATGTGGCAGAGTGGTTGTCAGTTACCAAACCAAAGACTTATTTATTCATAATTTGCTATGTTTGGTGGGTAGAGCCAATTGCTCGATTAAAAATGTCTTTTTTTAACTTCTGGTACCATTCTTTGGAACACAAATGTTCTGTTTACAAACACAAGAAGGGTCTATAAACGCAAGCTCTTGGTTAAAAAAAAAAAAAAAAAACATCTTAAAATAGTTTGTGAAGGTATACTTTTTGTCTCCGCAGGGAATTTTTTATTTTTTATTTATTTATTTTTGCATTTGACCTTATTAGCCTGATGTAGAAAACTGGCACTCCCGGGACACCCACCCTGATAAAACAACAACATACAAACTCCAAACAGAAAGACCCCACATAGTTTAAAAATAAAATATACTCGCATTTCCAATTTCCAATAATGTATTTTATTAATCTTCCCACCGCTTTCAGCAAAAGCAACACAAACCCTAGCCATACGGCAGCCAGCATCTACAGTAGCATCATCATTATAACAGAATTCACAAACTCATTAGATAAATACATTGATGGACTAATATTACTTTTATTCGCGGTATCAGTATTAGTGCTCCTTCCCCGAATTGTTATGAGTCATTTTGAAACAAAGTCAGATGACACACAGCGCCCCAGAGAACAACACAGCAGAACTCATCCCAAATGAATTCATCATGACCCACTGAGAGACCACTAATTGTCATTTTGACATGTTTTTGTGGTCACGCTCATTAATATCAAGGCCACTCCGCTGTCTCCACTGACAGAAGGTGAACCATGTGAGGGCCATGAGAGCGGGGCCATTGTTCAGTGTTGGACAGAGTGGTTTGATTTGATCTGTGTGATGGACCAGCGGGTAATGACAGATGAAGGGCATTTTATGGCTTACATCCGTGTCATTCATATAAATAGGTCAAATACTAACTGTTCAAAAGCTGTCCCTAAAGTTAAAGTCTAGTGTGTGAGATACCATTTCCCATTCGTTTTTTTTTTTTTTTTTTTTTTCATATCATGGTCGGATGGTTCGAATGAGTTACCAAAATGCAACATTAACAGTAAGCTCTGACTGTTTTTTACTACTGGTAGATACAGAGACCCCACCATCTCAAAAGCACATGCACTGTCACTGAACCTTAATCTGAGCACCTTAACAGTAGCCACTATAAAGGAGCAAGCTCATTTATCTATCTGTTAGATTCCCTTTAACTACTTTCTGAAACTTTTTAACCTAAACGGCAAAAAACACAATTCTGATTCTGATTAAAGGTAAACTCACCTAACCCATGCTTTATTCAGTAGAGAGAAAGCAAATGCTCCCCAAAGAAGACATTTTTAATCAATTCTGATCCTTTTTGGTTATAAAATGTGAAATACTGATCTAGAGGTGTCCAAAATTATTTCAAAAGGCTTAAAAAAAAAGCATAGGTCTTTGTTAGCCTGGCTTCCCAGACAAACTCTTTGCCTAGTTCTATACAAAGAAGTTAGTCTGGTACGACTTTGCTTAATTTTCATTTCTGAGGTGGAAGCAATGATAGGCAGAGTAACCAATCAGAGAAACCAAGGGTGGGACATAAGCACACGCACCACTGACCCAAACAAACATGAATTCTTACTTCTTTTTTTTTTAATAAAACACCAGAATATGCCACATTTTGTGCAACTCTGTCCTTATTTCTGAATGGGGACAGTAGCAGAAGCCAGTGTGGAAAAAGTTTTTTTTATTTTTTTTATGCATATCAGACAATGTGACTTAACTGTTGTTAAAATGGCAACAAGACAAAGAAAAAAGATCTTTGCCGGTCTACCATCACTTTCCGGGTGACTGCTTAAATACGATATGTGTTGCCCGACCTCTGGCTTTACAAAATGAGCACTGCAGTTAGTTTGATATTTGCCTTGCGTGGCTATCTGACCAACCGGTACTTTTAACTACTGAATCTGAGGATTTTATTGAATAGATTGGGATGACGGCTGCACTGTGTCAGATTGTTATCAGCTCCTGCCTCTCAGCAAAGAGGTTGTGGGTTAGATCCTCGGACTGTCTACAACCTCTCTTTATGTTAGGCAGGTGCCTCCAAGTGCCCTTAAGGTCCTTGGTCTTTTTTTTTTTTCTTTTTTTTGTGTGTGGCTTTAAGCCCTCATGTGGCTCTTCATAAGAGCATTTATTCATTCATTAATTATTAATAATTTGAAATAAATGACATCACACGGCCGCCAGCACCTCGTGACCTTTAACCTTTTGCCTCCGTGAGTTGCGCAGCTGTCACGTGCCCCTCGCGCAGCTGAAAATAGTGGAGAAAGAGTGGACTGCGGAGCCAATAAAGAGGGCTGTTATCATTTTTTTGGTCCTGATTCCAGAAGTTAAAACCCAGTATAATCACTGGGAATCAAAGAACCGGTGAGTGAGCTGTTCATGTCGCGTGATTTGTAAGACAAAGCCATGAAAGTATTATGCACGCACGTTAGATCATTTCTGTTTGAATACGAAGCTTTTGACCGCTACTTGCTAACCACCTAACGTTAGATATTTACAAAATGCATCCATAAAATGCTTTGTGATTGTTGATAGCACAAAATCTTTTTATTTTTAGACCGGGTTGCTTATAAATAATGGATTGCATTTAGCATTTAGGCATTTTAATGCAATTAAATTGCAAGAATTTGCTATAATTGTGCAAAAATACGAACTAGTTGGTGATGGGAGCTGGCAAAATGTGATCTGAAAAGAAAAAATGTGATGTCCTAAAATCTTGTTCCCACATAACTTATTTAATTTATTACTAGAAATGTCTAAGGACTTCCTCAGTGCTGGGAATAATTCTCATCTTGTCAGAGCATGGATAAAATTACATTATTTAGTTTAGTGTCATGCAGTGTGTGTTTTCTTTACATTTTATATGTTCATTAGGTTTTTATTATTTTCCCAAAATTGTATTAAAAATGTATAGCTTCAGCCTTACCATATTGCAATATATCATAGTATACACAGAAATGTAATAGTTGTGTGAGAGTCTTGTTTGCCACAGTCCTAACACAACAGTGTTTTAAAACCTGGTTATACGTATGTGCCCCTGTTTCGCTTTGAGCACCTGCCCCTGTAGAAGTCTCTGCACGTGCCTGGTTATGTGTGTGTTAACTGTCAGTCTGAAGTGACTGTAGTAAATGAATGTGAGAGTGAATGGTTGTCTGTCAGTGTGTGCGACACGTACACCGCCTCAGGCCCATAGTTGGTGAGTTATGCTACAGCCACCCACAGCTCCTAATGGGATTATGTGACAGATGATGAATAAATGAAAATTGTATTGTGATGAAAACTAAGCTGTTAGGTAGAAAGTAGTTGTGCTGAATGAGAAGTTAATGAAAGCAAAATATGATGCTGATTTTAGGCAAGACAGACAGAAAAAGGCCCATAATAACAACCATAAAGTGCTGTAATCATAACACATTTTACATAAAACAATACAGGCTTCATCTTCCAGTAAAACATAACGGTTCAATCAAACTTGCATTTTGAGGCCAACGCTGCTCACTGACCAACCTTGGTTATATTAGGATCTAATGTGCTGTTTAAAATAATTACCTTGGCTTTAACCCAAACCCCTGAAGAAATCGAATGTCTGTGATTTAATACGTGACACCTCTCTATGGGCGCTTTACACTGAACCACAAAACCACAGACTGAGTGAGAGCCACAATAAACCTCACCGAAGCATGACGGCTGCTAAAATGAATACTTTACTACTGCATGCTGTTTAAAGTCAGTCAGTGGGTTTACATAACACTTAAAAAAACAGCATTATTGTGTAATTCCAACTAAAACTGGACTTTAAAGAGGCTATATTATGCTTTTATTTATATTTTCTAGAACAGCATTGTGCATTTTACATTATGTGAGTAAAAGAAAATGTTCTAAATAAATCCAAAAACAGAACAGAGCAGCAGTGGGCAGCAGAGTGCAGCTGTGTTGCAGCATTTTTTAACAGAATTAGAGAAAAAAGTCTTCAAACTTTTCGTATGATGCCTGATTACTACAAAAGTAAAAATCTGTGAGAAATCAGTGGAAACAGAGCTGTACACGTTTTTTTTTTTTTTTTTTTTTAAATAAACGAGAGCAGACTGGTTGTAGAAGGCTTGTTGTTTGGCCAGTGCTTCCTGGAGAGGGCGGGGGTTTGTGGGAGAGACAAGGTTTGTGGAACCAGGGCCAGTCCCTTTCTATAAGCAAAGTAAGCAAATGCAAAGGGTCATTCGAGGGCCGCCATACTTTTCTAGGCCTTGTCTACATATTTGATTGATTCGGCAACTATTTTTGATTGGATCGTTTTTTTTTTTTGCTGTATCCTGACATAGAGTTCAACTGAAACTGGGGGCCGACACCATAAAGGCTTTTTACTGCCTGTTTACCTGCTAATGCTGAGTTAGTAAAGTTTGGAAGTCCCCCCAAGCATTGATGAGCCTTATTGTAGAAAAAAAGTCAGTATTTTAAAGAAATAAAATTTCTGCTGTGTTTATTGTTACTTTACAAAATGATTGAAAGGATGACCCCCAAACCTGTCTTGCTTAGGGCCCCCAAATGTGTAGAACAGGCACTGAATGGAGCCGAGCGTTCTGAAAGGCTGTGGCAGGGAATACAGGATTACTTAAACAGGCATGAAGGAAGCAAAAGACAACTCCAGGTTTGTTATTGATGAGGAAATAACATTATAACATGGTCGAAAGCTCAGAAAAGTCAGCAGATATTATGCAGAATATAGCCCTTTTAATGTGACTGTGTTTTCAGTCAGCAAGCACAACTGCCCTAAATACTGGAAAATTTTGCAGGATTGGTTTTGAAAAAGAAAAACAAATAGAGGAGCGGGAAGCATAGTAAAACATGGATAAATATTGGCAATGCATTCACAAGATGTTCAACAGAGGATGAAATAATAGTAGGATTGCTTTGGTGCAAGGCTCAAATCTCTGAAATGTTTACAGCTCAAATATGACAGTGATTATTTTTGCTTCTGTGTGATCGGAACTTGCCCTCTTTGAAAACATTGTTCATCAGTGCCTCACTCTTGTCAATTATCTGCATTAAATCCCTGTAGAAATCACAGTGTACAGTATTTCTAGCAGACTTGTGACATGTTTACTTCAGTGTTTGATTGCTTAATAGGCTGCAGACAATGACAGTTGGTTGTGGAGCCTATTGTGAACTGCACACAGATGGTTCCAGCGTTTTGGCCCTGAATGCTGCCATTCTATGTGACAGACAGTGGACAAGGTCAGAGGCAGTTCCCTCTATTCCTGTTACAGTGATTGTATTAGGCCTGACGCCGGATTAACGCCGCTGACTTAGGCCCTGTGCAAGTCATTACTGCTCACTGTCTCACACACTCACTAATACTGCAGGCCATCAATACTGTACTATAAACTGTAGTAGTACAAATGCCAGATTTGTTGTTAAAAATGTATGCAAATAAATTGATTAACTAACTAATAAAAGTAGAACAAAAATAGAAAAAATAATTAAAATAATAAATAAATAAATAAAAATAGTACAAAAATAATAAAATAAAAAAGTACAAAAATAAAAAATAATAATCAATCAATAAATAAAGTTTAAATTAAGTAAAGTAATAAATAAATAAAATAGTACAAAATAAATAAATACAAATACTTAAAAAATGCATACAATCATAAATAAACAAATAAACATAATAAATTAATTAAAAAATACACATAATAAAATAAGAAATACAAAATTAAATAATGATCATGCCATTTAATCAGCAGGGGTGGGTAGTAATGACTTACATTTACTTGAGTAACTTGAATACACTGTGCATAGTTGTATAGCAACATACTTTTTACTTCTTCTTTTACTTCTTGAATTATATTATTTTGAGGTAACAAAACTTACATGTATATGTATGAAAAATGTACAGTGTATGTACAATGTATGGTCTTTGTTACTGATTTACTGATTTTTAAAGGTCTCCTATTCTGGAAAATCAACTTTAACAATTTTTTAACCATGTTATAATGTTGTTGCACATGAAAAATAGACCTGGAGTAGCATTTTGTTTCATTCACACATGTTTGAAAAATCCTGTCTGCTGAGCCCATTCCTGTCTTGAGAACTGAAAACACTCAGAAAGTGCTCCAGGGCATTTCTAAAGCCCCTAGACCATCACAGGACTCATCACTACGCTGTAGAAATAAATAAAAAATGTCGCAAAAACTCAAGGCAACAGGATCCCTCAAGATTTTTGAGTTTTGGGGCCAACTCAAAATCTCAAGATTTAAACAACAAATATTTTCTGTTCACCTAATTTAATGTTCATACCCTTAAAGTTTATCTATCATTATTTTTTTACCTCATCTTACAGCCAACTTACTATCCATTGCTCAGAAACGTATTAATAATTATTATTGATAATTAATAATTATTGATAATAATAACAACAAAATATACTCAATTTAACTAATTTCTGAACAATGGATAGTAAAGTTGGCTGTAAGACTTAAAAAGATGATAGTAAGTAAAACATTAAAAGTTTTTAGACATGTGAACGTCAAAACTCAAAAATCTTGAGGTATCCTGTTGCCTTGAGTTTTTGCAGCATTTTTTTTACAGTGTGCGCAGCAGTCAGCTCATTTATCTATCTGTTAATCTGTTCTATCTGCATCACGTTGTCAAAAGCTGTGCTAAATAGCCATTTTATGCTCTGTCCAATCCCCACCATTGCCAGCCCAAACTAAACTGAGTATATAACTCTCCATTTGAAAATCATTAGCACTTGAACAGTGTGTTTGGTGTAAGTCCCAGGGCAGACTGAACCCTGTCAAACTCCTAAAGAAAACCACATCAAGGATCTGACTGCTCCTTCCTTTCTTCTGTATTCACCCAAAACCACAGAAACCTAACCCTGTCTGTTCGACTTGTTGTGTAAGGATCACTGCATCTCTCTATACACACTCTCTCTCTATACTGCCTCTTCACACTCAGCCCCGGGAGCATCAGATGTGGCGGTGTAGCCTCCTTTTACTAACCACATCAATCTATTGTGGTTGAAATATTATTCAATAGACTTTTTATGGATCATAATAAAAAGCCTGTAATCCCATAACCTGAATGCTATTGTGTACCGTCAGAGCAAATATAATGATGTTACTTTGCAGAGATTTAGTGCAGACCAGAAAATGACAAATATTATTGTTTCAAATATGCAAATTTACCAAATTTTGAGATCACTTTTTACTTTTAGGGCTTCGATAATAGAAACAGAATATTGGTAAAGAGAATGTTAACTGTTAACAGCTGCAAAAAGCTTCTAGGGCAGTGAAAATATCTGTTATATGTTAAGCCTTGTGCATTCCTTTGTGGTAAGTTTAAGACTTTATTGCCCTCTGCACTTGACCCATCCTGGGGCAAGCTGCAAGGAACAGTGGCCAACCCTAGTGCAGCAACCTGGGACCCTTCTCCAGATCTTGAGCTAGAATCTTGGTCAGGAGTACCTAAAGCTGGAGCATAAGCCTGTTGTGCATGTTTTAGATTGATGGGGGAGACCGGAGTACCCTGAGGAAACCCACCCAAACACGGGGAGAACATATTCTTTTGAACATTTTCCCTTCTGGAGACACCACATAGGCTGGATAAGAGGGCTTCTTTGGGCTTACCTCACTCATTCATTTGTATCAAAGTAGATTTTTATTTTAAGTTCTATACAGAGGGGAGACAGACGACGCACTGAGCTATCAGAGAAAACAAATGAGCAGCTGTATGAGAGCGGCGTATGCTGAGTGATGAGTGTTCTTGCCTCTCAATCTTAAAAAAAGTTGCGAGATTGATCCTCAGGACGGCCAGCACACAATCTCTCTGGGGGGAATCTGCGTGTCCTCTCTGTGTTACCATTCTCTGTGGAAATGCCAGCTTCATCCCACTGTAACTTAAAATTGCTTCTAATCAGTTGATGTACCGCAAAAAATTATTATTGGCATTAGTTAAAATGACTTAAATTTAGAATGGGGTAAGAAAATCCCACTCACTTCGTTGGGAGATCTTGAATTAAGTAAAAATGGCTTGAAAAAAGACAGAAATAACTTAACAAGTCAATTAATCTTGCTTAATAAGTAAATAAATCCAATCTAGTAAAAAAAAATACTCAAATCAAGATTAATAATCTGAATTCAAGTAATTTTAATTAATGCCAATATAGATTTTTTGCAGTGTAAATGAGAGTAAATAGCTTGTCTATGTGTGAGTCTGCATCAGCCCTCCAGACTTAGGTCTAGCTGTAGTCTTTAAACTACTTGGTAAACCTGCTTCGTCTCATTCATTTAGTTTTTGGTGCTGTTTTTGGCAAGAGTTAAGTGCAGTTTTTTGTTAGTCTTCATAATATATTCACGGTACTGCTGCACGGTGGCGCAGTGGTTTGCACTCTCGTCTCACAGCAAAAATGTCCTGGGTTTGATTCCCAGAATGGACGAGGGCTGTCTGTGTGGAGTTTGCATGTTCCCTCCTTGTCTGCGTTGGTTTCCCTCTACCACTAAAAACATGTGGGTCAGGTTGGCCTGTATATATGGTGCACTCAGTCACAGCAGCCTGGGACTAGCCCACACAATTTCATTTTACACCTTGTATGTATAATGACAAACAAAACACTTTCTATACCTGTTTGTACAGCTTATCCAGAAATATAAATGTCAATCTGGTGTGAGTGAAAGGCCAGCCAGTCTGGCTCCAGGCGAACAATGCAGTTAATTTGTGATGAGAAAATGATTGGGCCTAATTGCATACTTAACCACACCTTTGTGGATCAAGTGGGCTCCTGTAGCGAGCTGCAGGAAACTGGGCTGACAGTCACTTACTGCACAGAACATGTTCTCTGATCTATCTCAGTGGTTCCCAGACTTTTCACACCAAGTACCAGCTCGAAAAATATTTCGCTTTCCAAGTGCCGCCTAAATCTGGACTAACCCAGGTCTAAACCTAGAAGCACAGTGAGCGTTAACCCAGGAAAAATCTATCACAACGCAGGGAATAAACTGTGCCAAAATTAGGACTAAACCAGGACTAAACCAGGACAAAACCAGGACTAAGCCAGTTCTTAATCAAAACTAAACCAGGACTAAGTCAGGACTAAACGAGGACTAAATCTTGACTAACCCAGGTCTAAACTGAGGAACACAATAAGGATTAACCCAGAAAAATCTATCACAAAAAAGGGACTAAACTATGCCAAAACCAGAACTAGATAAAGACAAAACCAGGACTTAATCAGGACTAAACCAGGACTAAATGATGACTAAACCAAGACAAAATTAGGAAAAACTAGGACTAAATCAGGACTAAACCCGGTTTGAATCAGGACTAAACCAGGACTAATCCAGGACTAAATCAAGACTAAACCAGGAGTAAACCCGGATTAATTCAAGACTAAACCAGGACTAAACCTGGACTTAAAGAGAACAAAAAAGGGACTAAACTGTGCCAAAACCAGGAGTAAATCAGAACTAAACCAGGACTAAATAAAGACAAAACCAGGACTTAATCAGGACAAAACCAGGACTAAATGATGACTAAACCAAGACAAAATTAGGAAAAACTAGGATTAAATCAGGAATAAACCCGGTTTGAATAAGGACTAAACCAGGACTAATCCAGGACTAAATCAAGACTAAACCAGGAGTAAACCCAGTTTAATTCAAGACTAAACCAGGACTAAACCTGGACTTAAAGAGAACAAAACCAGGGTTAAACCAGGATTAAACTATTTAGGACTAAGCCAGGACTAAACCAAGACTAAATCAAGACAAACCCAGGATTAAATAGGACAAAACCAGGACTAAATGAGAACAGTACCAGGACTAAGACAGGAAAAAACTCTTTAAATAAAACTAAATCAAGACTTGAACTGCAAACGTCTCCAGAGTACCACCATGAGCAGTCAATGTACCACCAGTGGAACCCGTACCACACTTTGAGAACCACTAATCTATCTCAAAGTATCTCATTGACCCTGTTTACAAAATACTGGTCTGTTTTATTTCTATCAATGTCCTTAACAAGGCTAGTGCTGAAGGTTGTCTACACCTCACAGCAGTTGTGTGCCTGTGAATGAAAAAAGTATTGCGACATCTCTTTACATGTCAGTGCTGTAGATTACATTTGTCATTTGTCTGTGTGCTACCAAATAAAACAGCGGCCCACTTCAAAAGAGTCATATGGTATTTACTCCAGGACATGTCAGTGATGTAATACTTAGATTTGAGAGCCCTGTGTATAGAAGTATGCAGTGCGGCGCAGCTGGTGTGCTTTGCCGTTTATGAGCCTAAATGTTACTGGGGCCGTTTTGAATAGTTGTCATTTTCACTGCGATATATTCCCACCGCACTTTTATGAATCCGCCTTGGTCATTTGTTCATTTATTTGATGAAAACTGTGCTCTACCAGCTACTGTTGAGAACCAAAAGAGAGTTTAAAGGTGCAATGTGTACAGTTCCACTGCTTACCTCTTTTCTGCAGCCTTACAGTATTTTAATGTGCGTCTTCTCCAGCAGTGCTCAGTTTGTCCATTCTGAGCAGAGTTATAAACAGGAAGTGAGTGCTCCTTCCACTGGGTTGATGAGATGAGCTAATGGACTTTATTTAACAGTCCTACACACATTTATAGCCTTGGTCTCCACAAAGAGAGCCCACAGTTGCTTTTTTTTAGTACTTTTTACTTACCAAGAAGGAGGGTCTAAGGATAGGAGTGTCCTTTGGTCTGTTTAGTTTAGTGTAGTTATTGTTTGTGTTGATTGTGTGTTATGTTTGATTAACTGTTTGTGAAGACTTTTACGGTAACTGTTGTTGTGATACTGAGCTATATAATAATAATAATAATAATAATAATAATAATAATAATAATAATAATAATAATATAATTATGATTATCCTAGCACACATTAACATTAACACATTCATGCACCAGTGCCACACTGGAGCCAACGTGGGTGAAGTGTCTTGTTCATGGACACAATGGCAGTATGCAAGTCTGGTAGTGGGGATCAATAAACCAACCTTTCTGTTTGTGGACAACTAGTTACCTCCTAAGCTGGCCCATGTTAAAACTGCTTTGGTGGTTGCAGCTCATTTATAGTTGCAGCAAGAAGGTCATGTTCGAACCCCATACTGGTTGCCAGTAACCATGCTATGTTATTTCCTCTGGCTGTCCAGAGACCTGCACCTAGATGAAATGGCCACTGTAAATGTCACATAGTGAATGTACGCGAGAGTGAAAGGTGGTCACTTTATGTAACTTACATCTGTGTTGGGCTGTGCTGCTTGGATCCACCCCCTCCCCTCACACCTTCTCATGAGTTGACATGTTTTATACAGCCCACTGTGTATCACTATTGAGGAGGCCTGTTTTATGTGTTTGTGCATAGTGTTGACATTATATCCATTATGTATCCCATTAACGCCTGTGTGTGCATTCTTTCTACTCTCGAAGGCAGTACTGGGGCTGTTTTACTTAAGTTAGAGATGTGTGTCGGAGGTTTTCGGGTCATTTTCACATTTGTTTGAAGTGACCTACTGCTCTGAACTGTTTATTGAGGTACGCATGCATTAGAGCTGAGTGTTAGTCTGGGTTTTACATAATGACTACATCTGGTGACTAAGTCAAGACCAGGTCCCTCTAGATCCAGTAAAACCAGTGTGATGCTGTACACTTGCAGAAAAAAATGCTTTTTGCACTTCATGTTTTGAGCCATGTGCTCATTGTATACTAATGTTTTCTTGATTCTAGGGCAAACAGTTCTACCTACTGAGCTACTAACCAATATTAAAACTGCTCTGGTGGTTGCAGCTCTTATATAGTTGCAGCAAAAGGCTCATGGGTTCGAACACCAGGCTGGTCCACCAACCAGTTAGTGGGTCAAAGGCTCTGTCTACTGAGTTGCTGACCCATGTTAAAACTGCTTTGGTGATTGCAGCTAATGTTAATGTTTTCTTGATGCTTTTAATTATTTTAAGCCATTTTATCATGCTCTACATGTAAAGCACACAATGTTTTCTCTGTGTTGTTGTAAAGTGCTATATTTGATTGCAGTTTTGAACAGTGGGCTATATGTGGATGATAACTAATGTACGCACCTTTACACAGAAGCTACGCCCACACAGTATGCAGCTATGTGTGTGCCTTTTTTGTCCTATACTAAATGGGTGCTGTGCTGTCAGTGAAAGGGTGCCGCAGGATGCTTGATGCTTGTTATGATAAGGCCTAGTATACAGTTCAAATCAGGTAGTAACTGTCACCCAGACCCTCTCCTGAAGTCTTCAGGAGGGCCTTGCTGTTTGTACACAATCCCTCCTGCTTTTTACGCCCAGAGGTGATCTTCGGGGGCCCCTAGTGTTTGGAGCAATTAGCTGTTTCTATGCCAGTAGATGGTCCAGTGGCCAGCTGATGACGCTCATGTCATGCGTCTGTGGATACGCTGCATGTAAATCTTCAATTTGTCTGTGCTTTACTTTTCTTTGTATAATTAAGTTTTATGTTAGGCCAAGTAAGATGGATGAAACAAAATGTTTATTAGTGCCTAGAGCCTGAAAAAAATGAGAGCTGCTATAATAATATGTCATTACTGTCAGTCAGTGTTTTGATTTAATAAGTTTTTCAGGGATCTCTTCCAGTGCATCATGCAGTGCTGGTCTTGGTTTAGTTTTGATCTGCAAATGTGTTGGACCTCTTAGTCCTAGGTTTCATATCTCTACCACCACTTTATACACAAAATATACATTTACAATTTTAGAAACTGGCACTGAGTAAAGGGAACAACACCCAAGGGCACTGCAAATATTTATGTTGGCGAAAGGTAAGGTTGTTTTTTTTCCAATATCTTTATTGGTTTTTACTTTAAATTGACATCACAACACATGAACAATTACTCAGTCACACACACACACAAACACACATGGTAAACCTGCACAAAAAAGCAAACAAAACCAAAAAAACAAGTGAAACAAATAAGCATTAAATTATAAATATGAGAATGATCCTTACTGCCCAATTTCTATAATGTTCATATATGGTTCCCAGAGATGTACAAATTCTTTCCTTTGGCAATGTATGTTAGTCTTTCCAGGCCAACAGACGTTGAAAGTTCCTTTATCCACTGCTTTATAGAGGGAGGGTCCATACCTTTTCCAACATAGTGCAATAACTCTTCTCGCTTGTATGAGTCCAAAGTCCAACAGTTTAGTAAAGTTTTGGTAAGGTAAGGTTAAAGTAGACTTTATTGTCCCCGTAGGGAAATTTGTCCATTTCACCCATCAATACCGCTGGGGATACATGTCAGGAGCATTGGGCGACCTGCAGTGCTGCGTGTAGGATCCTTCTCCAGATCTTGGGCCAGGAGCCTGGTCAGGAGTGCCAAGCTGGAGGATTACGCTACTGTGCATGTTTTAGGTTGATGGAGGAAACCTGTGTACCCGGTGAAAACCCATCCCAAAACAGAGAAAGCATGCAAACTCCACACAAAAAGCCCCACAATGTCCAGGAATCGAACCTTCTTGCTGTGAGGCGAAACTGCTAACCACCTTGCCACTGTGCCATGCAACAGCTATGTACTTGTATCATTATGTGAGTTGTACAAATGTATACTTACAAGCCTTCATCACTCCATGTTGACAAACTCCAATTACACTCATCTCAGGGCTGATCACATGACCCACCTGTCCCAGGACACACAAACATTCAGAGGGTAATTCCCTATAATGAGAGGCACCTCAGGGTGAAAGAGGAGCCCAGTGGGAGGTGAAGGACTACAAAAGACACTGACTTAGAGTAAATCATAGAGCTGCACTTCAACACTAAACCTAAAACACAGTGCTGCTTATATGAGAGGTTTTCAAAATGTGTTTTGGTTGCTATTTTTTGGGCATTTTAGCTTTATTGACAGAACAGTATTGTAG
This sequence comes from Bostrychus sinensis, assembly GCA_020698575.1. Classification (NCBI taxonomy): domain Eukaryota; kingdom Metazoa; phylum Chordata; class Actinopteri; order Gobiiformes; family Eleotridae; genus Bostrychus; species Bostrychus sinensis. Next base: position 48,804,960 of record CM036239.1, on the reverse strand, counting down.
GAAATTGGGGAGAGACATTCGGCAAACTGTCGGAGTCCAGAATCAATCCCACAATACTGAGGCAGGCTGTAGTTGCCCTGTATATGTGCCACAGCTCTAGCACTGAGCCATACAGCGGCACTTTGGCTGATATTTTGGTTAAGTAGACAACCTGCATTTGGACACTGCTTGGATCAGTTCTAGAGCTATTGTGAAACTTCATCCATACTTTACATTCAGTAGAATACTGCAATCCTTATCAGAATATGAGCATACTCCGACTAAGATACTGCCACAAACATCGCTTTTTTCTTAACATTTAGAGTCAGACTAGTGATGTTATACAGTGAATCAATATTTCTTCACTGCATTTTAGAGAGCACAGGGGAGAAGTGATGGGGACTGGTAGCCTTCTATTTTCTGCAATGACCATTATTATTACAGTCTGTGTATGTTTGTGTGATAAAAATGTTGCAGTATTTATTGGCAGATAATAATTAAGTGTTGCTGGAACTTGGCGTAAACTGTGATGCTACTAAAACATAGTTATGCAACTGATTTTCCTCTACCATTGTTGCTGACAAGCTGCGTAGCTCAACAGCCAATGGGAGCTTTTCTTCTTGGAATGTAAATCTTTGCATAGTCAGCTTGTTCTTATCACTTTATGCTGGTAAACTTCATCTTGTATAATAGAAACCCATCTTTACAGTCTAAGAAAAATGTGATTTGGAAAACAATGGTTTACTTGATTGGGACACCATTGAGAAAATGCCTCTATCAGCAGGAAAATCTATTTACAGCCTGCCTTTTTCCATAAGTTCTCTCTCCTCTAGCTTTAATTCATTATGCACTGCCAAAGCCTCTTGTAAATGCTTGTCTAATGAAATGGAGGCGTTCCACATTACCAGTCAGCCCTACACCGGCCACACACATACAGTACAATCAGCGACAGCCTGTACAACTGTAATATTAGTGTTTCTGTATATTTTCCCTGTGTCACTCCTGCTCAGCCTTGATGTGAACACTTAGCAGAATTAGCAGAACAAACTCCCGGCTGTAACCTCATCAGTAGGTTTAACCACTCTGTGACAGGCGCCCCCTGTGTGCTGAGACATCTGGGCTGAATTAGGTTCAGACGTTGCTGGTGAAAAATCCCTCAGAGGGATTTGATGGTTTGGCACGGCCCACTCTAAGCCAAGCCTGCCTTCACTAACTGCTCTGACTCTAGCAGCACTGGTCTCACTGTAAATGCTTGACTCTCACTGATGTGCACTTTCCACTCTGCAGGAATGATGCTTAAGTGAATGGAACTTTTGATAGCATATAAGAAATAAATGATAGCTTTTGCCAATTCCTTAAATTATGTGATTCGGAGACCAATGTAAAGAGACTTAGGGACAGATTTATTAAGAAGGATGCTAAATCGCAAGTGCTACTGTGAGATATTGTGCAACAAATTGCTTCTGCAAATCTGATATGCATATGATAATTTAGTGTGTGTAAAAGGCACACAGACATCTCCCACTTTAGGACTCCCTATTGAGACACAGAAGCCAATATAAGAGTACAGCCTCATATAACAGGGTCTATGCTGACTGTAGCTGACACCCTCTTGCATTGCATTTAACTTTCTTCTATTTACTTCTCAGGACTAGCCCTAGCATCTTGAGCCCACATCTCACAAATGAGTCGTAGGGCTGTTACAAAGGCTATTCATGATACTCTCTGGAAGGAGTCTCAAACTTGGGGCCCCCATTTTTTGCCCACCTTCCTCTGCTGTTCAGCCATTGGCATAATATCAAAAACATAGTACAATCTGGCAAGCAAAATAATCTTTATACTGAATTGTTTTTTTTTTTCTGTAAAAGTGTGTTTCTGACATAAAAATACACATGATAATATTTCACAAGATTTTTTTTTTTTTTTACTATGATGTCTAAAAGGATGAAAGGTACCTTGCTATTATTGTTTTGGCTCATAAGTGAGTTTCTGGCCTATTCAGTTGCTTCTTGCTGCTGTATTGCACATTCTGTGGAGGTTGGCATACTAAACCTACTAAATGTATAATCTAAAGTTATAACAAATTTTTCTTTCCAAATGTATTTCACTTTGTTGAAGTTATCTTCTGGACCTTTATGTGGCCTTCCAGTGACATGACAGTACTAGATATGGCCCCTGACGTATTTGTGTTTGAGACCCCTGTTTTACAGGAAATACTCAGAACACTAAGGGCCAGATTTACTAAGACAGTGCTAAATTGTGAGTGCAGCTTAAAAAAATAGCATCTGCTATTGGTGGGTTTGTAGCGTGTGATATACAAAGAGAAACTTACTGAAAGTAATTGCTGCCATAAATCTGATATGTAAATGAGAATTTTGTGTGAGCATAACACACTGACAGCGAGGGCAACACTGCTCTGTCAGCTCTGACTGCATCATCTCTCCTACAGTGATGCAACGCAAAAGTCAATATGAGAGTCCAACCTCAAATAACAGGACTGACTGCAGCAGAGTCACTGTCTTTGAGAGAATCATTTCATTGCATTTTACTTTCTTCTATTAACTTTGCTTGGTCCATCTTTGTTAAATGGCTCATGCGATTCTGCCACTGACCAGAGTCACATGACCTTTCCCTCTGTGTGACACAGTTGGAGAGCCAAAGAGGAAAGTCCTATTCACTGTCCGTCAGAGCCAGTAATCCTTCAGACAGAAGGATGTATCAAGTAGGCTCTATGCAGTGCTGATGGTGATCAAATAAATATAACAATAAAAAAATATATATTTTCGATGTCCTAGACTCGTACCTCCAGAGCCAAATCCATGCAGCGCAGCCTTGAGCCACAGAGCAGCTGTCAATCAAGTGCCGCAGCAAGCATTGGGAGGCAATGGGATAAACACAAGTGAGACTGTCTTCACATAGCCTGTACACAGCATTTAAAGACTATTCCATCACCGTAAGGATTTAAAAGGACGTGAAACAGACAAGAAACAGGAGCTGTAAGAGCAGCAGTTCAGGGAAGTACGAGCGAGAATCAAGGAAAAAGTGTTGCAGGTTTCCTTCAACTTCAAAGTAACGCATAATTGTTGGATCTTTGTAAATGAGCCCTGTTAAAGCATTATACATTTTTTCAATGCCCAATCTATGCACTAAAAGTTGCACTCTTTGCAAAGCTTGTGCACCTGCTTTTCCAACATGCTAAATTTTCATGCAGATTTAGCTCTCGTACTTGTGATAAATCAAACAGTGACCATAAAGCAATTTCATTTGCATTTTCTCCGCTTTGAATTTTGTGTGTTCTGGCGAGAACGCCTTGTTTCACATATCCATTGAGTCACACGAGCAAAATCTGCGCCAGGCTCATTTAGCTCCTGTGAGAGATGCAAATCACAGCTGCGCCTGGGTTTGCTCCAGTTTTAGCTCATCTTATTCATTTAGCGTGCATGCAAACCTTTGATAAATCTGGCCCTTAGTAACTAAGATGAGATTTTTGGGAAAGCTATTTTATATAGAGTATTTCAATAAAACCTGCTATGCCAGTGCAGTTTTGGGAAAGCTAAATTCAATTGGAACTAATTTTCTACAATGTTATGCCAGTGAAAAGAACAAAATCTTTTTATTGCCATATTGTGCTTTTCAGCCTGAGCGATTATGGGTGTTTCATATAAACACCCTGAGGTGGCTTCTCATGACTAGAGCCCAAATCTCACAGATGCATAGTCCATCCATGTTATATGTCTGATACTGAAGACTCAAACACTGACCAGAGTCACGTGACTATTGTTCTACTTGTGAGGCAAGAGGAGAGAGAGGAAAGTGAAAGTCCTGATTCACCAGCGCCTAACTGAGACAATAATCCTTCAAACATCTAAAAATGTCTCAGATAATCTGCAGTGTTGATGGCAATTATATTAATATAACAATAAAAGCACATTTTCAATGTCCTACACATATAGATCCAAAGCCAGAGCTTTGGATCTGTGGGTCATCTGTGTGTAGTGGCACCCTTGACCCACTGCAGCCTGTCAATCTGCTGCAGCAGAGGGAGAGCTAGACATGCCAAAGACCTCTTGTATCGTTGGAAAAGAGTGTATATCTGCAAAGAACCAACAACATTAATACACACTTGGACTGAACAGTATATGAGCTGTGTTGGAAATTTACACTTTCCCAACCTCTGAAAAGCACTTTTTTATCAACTGTTGTCAAGCCCAAATCTTTAAAAAATTGCAAATTGTTGCAAAAAGTTGTTTATTTTTTCTTCTTCTTTTCAACAATTGTCTAAAGATCTTTCAACAAAATACTGTAAATGTACTATTTATCCATGCTTCTGAAAATTGTTTTACTTTTTGTAAAAATTGTGAGGACAACTTAAACACTAGTCTGCAGAATGAGAGCTACGAAAAGCACGTACAGTGTGATTATTGCTCATAAACAATGTTGGCAGTGGCTCACTATCGCTGCAACATTCCAGCTCTTGGCCAAAGATACTTAGATTAAACTGCTCTTGTTTATTAGAGAGTTTAGTAGAAGTCAGACACTGTTGGTGGTCCAGACCGGAAAAGTTTCACTGATGCACAGATGTGACAGTGCTGCAGAAAGTGGATCAACTTCAAGATGTCGGTGCAGGTTCTCAGACATCCAGGTTAAATTCAGTAAAAGGTTTTAACAAGAATGGCTTCGGGACAAAGTTTTTTTTTTTTTTTTAGAAGACATGTTTTCCCTCAGCCAAGGAACTTAACACTCCTGTGTGTGAGAGAAGAGACTTGTAAACCTCACAGTGAGAGGTGAGACTCAGAGCAGTTAGCAGCTGAATGGTCTGAGCTGGAGTCAGAGGGAGAGATGTTCCCCACATGTGCGCTATTTGCATAAGCTGCCCTCTCTGATGTTGATGGTCTATTGTTGGAGTGAAGAACATCAACATCAGCAAAGGCAGCTTAAGCAAATTGATTGGAGATAGCAGATGGGATGACCCTCCCTCTGACTCCAACCAAGGGCATTCAGCTGCTAATTGAGCTGAGTCCTAACTGATTTAGGCACTCCCACTGAGAGGTGGGAGTGCACCAGTCACACACCAGTCCTCTTAGAGGTGATAAAGTCCCTTGGTTGAGGGATGAAACATCTTTGAAAAACAAAACTTTGTCCCGAAGCCTTTCTGGTTAAACCCTTTTTTATTCAATTTCAAAAATACAGAAGTTGCTAATTTTGCTCGGACTGTCAAGCATCAAAAGAACATTTGAGTTCATGATGTTGTTAACAAAGTGACATTTGGAGAGTTGGACACAAGTGATTTTTGAACTGTTGCATGTGTTTTTCTCTAGTTAACATCAATAAAAGTGAGGTGCATAAATAACAAATATTGAAAATAGTAGTTTCAGTATCAGGAGGGTTGATGCACTGCTTTTTACCCAAACATTAACATTTCATGGGCAAGTTACATTCACAATCCACCAGTCACCATGTATATATCTAACTTGCCCATGAATTTACATGATTAAAGAACAGCCTAATGTATTAGTCTTAAGTTGGGGCAAAAATGTCAATTTAAAATAAAATAAAATAAAAGGCATGTAGCTCTCAATTGTTATAGAAGGTTGTAGCTGGAAATGCCACAGAAGACATTTAATAAAGCTTGAATGACACTGAAACTGAACTACACCCCAACTTGCTGCACGAGGCCCAAATATTTGAGCCATATTTTGCAGTCCAATAATATTCTTCATTGCTCTGTGGTTCAGCATTCACAATTCACAGCTTTTAAAGAATAAAATTATATTTTTGCTTTGCTTCTTCTGTCCCATAATGCACTTTTCCATCAGGTTCCATTGAACTTGCCAGACCCCTCAGTGAATCATATGAATGTTACAACACAGTACAGACCTGCTTCATTAATCTCATTGGTGTGTGCTGTTGTGTAACTCAAGGGAAGTCAATGGAACAGTATAGTACTAGACAGCAACCTCTACAGTACAGTAGCTGGGCCGTGCCTGTGCTGCTCCACATTCACTGTACACGTACTAATTAGATCAGGAGAGCACATTTTTAGCCCGCTGTTCTCTGGAGGTGTCATGGCTGCCCTAACATGAGATCAGTCAGGTGCACACATGTCCGTACTTCAGACACAGCCCAGTAATCCAATTGTAGATTTAAATAAAGAGCTGCGCAGAAGGTAGAGGGAGCACACTTTGTCACTGGACTAGGAACTAACTGTTTATTTATAGGCTGATGAGCAAAGGCAGATCTCTTCTATTCTTGTGAAGCTGCAAATGTTATTGTAGCTTTTTGCAAACATGGAAGTTCTTCAATGAACACTTGTAAAGTATTAAATGTCACTGGAATACTCATATTGTTTCCATTTCTTAGTTGCTTTACAACCTTAGTAGCTAGGCATCAGTCTAAACTAGAAAGTACATATCTAAGTAATAGTTTTTATGCATTTCCAATTATTTACAACTAAAAATATTGAGTGGTACTTCCAATAAAGGGGCTATATTGTGCAAAATCAATTTTTCTGAGCTTTCTACCGTGTTATGATGTTCCTTCAACAAAAACACACCTGGAGTTGTGTTTTGTTTCATTCACACCTGTTTAAAACATCTTGCATTCTCTGGCATAGCCATTCTGAGCCCTCAAAACATTCAGTTGCACAAATCTTCTTCCACTCCAGGAAGCACTGACCAATCATCAACAAGTCGTCTACATCCAGTCTGTTCTCATTCATTTATCCAAAAAACTGTGTACAGCTATGTTTTCACGATTCCTCAGACATTTTTATTTTTGTAGTAAAACTGCAACCTCTGCTGGTCTCTTCACCTGTTTCTTTATGGCACCAAAAAGTTTTTTTTTTTTTGTTGTTTTTTTTTTGATAATGTCTGATAATGTTTGTAAAACATCTAATGTTGTTCTAGAGGTGACCAAGATTGGTTTAATATAAAATATGCATAAAAGCATGCTATAGCCCCTTTAATGACAAGAAAGTGCTAGTATTTGTATTGTGCTAATCACATAAGTTGGCTGCAGTGTTGTTTATTGTTAGCAGATGAATAAACACTGCTATAAAGCCTATTGGATACCTCTGATGTAGTATACGTTTGTTACTTTACCAAATGTGCATTTTAAATGTCTTATATTGTGCTTTTTTTTCAGGCGTTTTGAAATAATTTTTGGACACCTTTGCATTAGTATTTCACGTTTTATAACACGCTTGGACAGAGCACAAAATGCACACATTTTAGCACAGCTATTAGCAACATGAGACTAACAGATAAATGAGCTGACTGCTTCTTAGTGATGGCAATTTAAGCACTGAGATTATCAGAACGAGTCCAGTGACAGTATAGGAACAAGACACTTCACCCACCTTGTGCAGAGTGGCAGCAACGTCTCTGATAGTCTGCCCCAGGGCAGCTGTGGCTACAGACCACTGCCTCCAAATGTGATGGAGGAGTGAATGAATATTGCAGCTAAATTTAAAGGGACTATCAGTGTCCAGGAAAGCCTTATATACTGACGGATTATTATTGTTATTGTCATGTGCCTGTGCAAATGCATGAATGTTGGTAAGAATTGCATTGTGACTGACATCTCCTTCAGCACTGAGCCTCTGACAGTTGGTCTGGTGCTGTGTAAGTCCTGTAGATTACCGAGCTGCTGGCCCACTGACAGTACTCTCAGTTCAGAGGCACATTGGCTGCTGCTCACTGTCTATTTAGTCCCAACTTCTTAAAATAAACCTAATCTTTTCTCCTTAACCTCCGTTTGCCTCCCAGTGTGTGGCACTTTCCTCGTGTACTGTGGAGTGAACTCTTGGGACTGACATGAAGCGAGTTTAGAGACAGTTGCTGCACAAAAAAAGTCCCATTTAGCAGCTTGTAGAAACAGATTAAAAAGAAGTTATGTGTCTGTAATATGATCTGCATAACTACATATCACATACTTGGCTGTTGGAGTTTTGATGTTGTAGAAACTTTAGTTGTATTTACAAAAATGTGTCTCACTAGCCCCATTAGCAACCGTACGTACATAAAACAAAGCCTGTGTCATTGCTCCTGTCTACTTCTCCAAACTGGGAATGTGCTGGCAAGTACCTACAGTATACAGTAACATTTTTCAGCCTCCTCATAGACCCCTTGTTAAAATACTGGATTCCAAGATGATTGTTTCAGCTAACAAGGCCAGTGGATTTACAAATTACACTGATTCAAAAAGGACGCCAAAAGATTTTTATAGTGCAAAAACACAAAAGAAGCAAGCATTATAAAGGTTAAATGGTTAAAGATGCTAAGGGCAATATATATATTTTTTATATTCAGTATATTTTTTTTTTATATTTTATAAAAATTACACACGTGTGCCAAGATATGATGTAATGTAATGTTTAAATCAAATATTAGTTTTATTGATAACAATAGTACAGCTGATTTACAAACAATCAAAAATATATTTCACATAATGGCCAAGTTGCTTTTATTTACATTTTGTTTTGTTCTAAAACTGCATCACCGACCGTCCAATCAGAAATGAGACCATTGTTTTGGTTTAGACTGCAGTACAGTTTTCAAACCAGTACAAGTGCGTGCTGCTTACAGTACCTTTAAATATAAAAAGGGGAACCAAAGCTTTGTAGATAATCCCGTCCTTACACAGGGCACTATGATAATAAATGTCATATGCCCAACTGTAGATGTATCTGATTGACTGCAGTGCTTCAACACTATTGTTTTCTTCACTTAAATTAGAACAATATTTGCATCAGCATTTCACCGTTTATAACTTAAAATAAAGTATATGAATGGAAAACGTTGCAGGGCTGCAAAAGCCCTCTAGCACCTTTAGGCCAAGAGAGTGTCTGACGGCCTGAACACGAACTGCAGTACACTGGTATAGTACGCATTGTTCAGGAGACTTGAGTGTGTTCTGGGTTTACATTCCTCCTGGTGCGTTATATCACTCACACTCTCTAGTAAAAGCATGTGTACAAGCTGGGGCTTACACAGCCAAAGGGAGGCAACTGTCAGAGCACCCTATCTGCATGTCTTTAGGACTCAGATGATTCAGATATGCTTATGGTTGAAGACTGCGACATGATAAGTCGTAAATTGTAATTAAAGGAAGTAATGATGCCTGTACCCTATACTGTTCGTGTCTCATATGTCTTGAGGGTACCTTCTTCATGCTGATCTGAGGTGACGCTCCTGACATTAGTTAGTTGTCTGATATACAATGTCTATTAAAGCAGTGGTTCTCAACTGGTCTTGCTTCGGGATCCACCATAACTCTGTAATGACAAGCCGCGACCCAAATAAAAGAGCAATTTCAACTGATCAAATATCTATAGATATATGGCCTTACGTATCATGAAGGTCACAGAGGTCCGGACATTGGTATTTTTCTAATACTGGACTAAACCAGAACTAAACCCAGACTTATTTATGAAAAAGACAAAAATAAACCAGGACAATATCAGGGCTAAACCAGGACTAAACTAGAAAAAAATTGTCTAAACCCGAACTTTTTTAGGAAAAAGATAAGTGTAAACTAGGTCTAAACCAGGACCAAATCAGAGCTAAACCAAGACCAAACCAGGTCTAAACCAGGACCAAACCAGGTCTAAACTAGGGCTAAACCAGAACAAAACCAGTCTTAACCAGGACTAATTTAGGAAAAAGACAGGACTACACCAAGTCTAGACAAGGACTAAACCAAGACCAACCCAGGACAAGACCAGGACAAAACCAGTCTAAACCAGGTCTAAAATAAGGACTAAACTGGTCGTCAACATGATGAACCTCAGTATTTCTAAAATCCTGTGTACGGCCCTGATTGATGATGTTTAACATCAGAATGTCACAGTCTGCAAAATAAAAAAGAACACATTTAAAAATAAACCAAGCAAGTTTTGATGCCAGAGAGGGGACTATTGCCTTCCACGCTCACTTAGCTGCACCACTCCTCTGGTCAGTAACTTCAGCCTTTTTAACACTCACACTAGAGGTGTAACAATGGCATTATAGAACTGATCTGTCTCGTTTCTTCGCTATTTTTGCTTCCTTTTCCTCTATGGAGCTCCCCCTACATTTTGGAGTAAAGCACCATTATACTGTAATACTCAAGTCCAGGTGATTCCTACATGATCCATCGCACGGCTTTACTTTCTTTTTCCCCTCCTTATATCTGTACGAGGCCGCTCTGTCATGATGAAAACCAAGAAGGGGGTTAGTCATTTAATTATCACACGGAATCCTAATAGATTATTTTAGGTAAAGGGTTCCTTTGTGATTCATCCAAAAGTCCGTAGAAAACTACAGATTGACTTTTGGCCAGCAGGGTTGTTTACTGGAAATGCCGCAGCCCATTTGCTTCTCTTCTTTTTAGATTTCAGTTGTCTATCAAAATACGCTGCTCAAAAAAATAAAGGGAACACTGAAATAACACATCCTAGAACTAAATGAATGAAATATTCTTATTAAATACTTTGTTCTTTACAAAGTTGAATGTGCTGACAACAAAGTCACACAAAAATTATCAATGGAAATCAAATTTATTAACCCATGGAGGTCTAGATATGGAGTCACACTCAAAATTAAAGTGGAAAAACACACTACAGGCTGATCCAACTTTGATGTAATGTCCTTAAAACAAGTCAAAATGAGGCTCAGTAGTGTGTGTGGCCTCCTCGTGCCTGTATGACCTCCCTACAACACCTGGGCATGCTCCTGATGAGGTGGCCGATGGTCTCCTGAGGGATCTCCTCCAAGACCTGGACTAAAGCATCCACCAACTCCTGGACAGTCTGTGGTGCAACGTGGTGTTGGTGGATGGAGTGAGACATGATGTCCCAGATGTGCTCAATTGGATTCAGGTCTGGGGAACGGGCGGCCAGTCCATAGCATCAATGCCTTGGTCTTACAGGAACTGCTGACACACTCCAGCCACATGAGGTCTAGCATTGTCTTGCATTAGGAGAAACCCAGGGCCAACCGCACCAGCATATGGTCTCACAAGGGTCTGAGGATCTCATCTCGGTACCTAATGACAGTCAGGCTACCCCTGGCGAGCACATGGAGGGCTGTGTGGCCCCCAAAGAAATGCCACCCCACACCATTACTGAGCCACTGCCAAACCAGTCATGCTGGAGGATGTTGCAGGCAGCAGAACGTTCTCCACGACGTCTCCAGACTCAGAGTCACGTCTGTCACATGTGCTCAGTGTGAACCTGCTTTCATATCTGAAGAGCACAGGGCGCCAGTGGCGAATTTGCCAATCTTGGTGTTCTCTGGCAAATGCCAAACGTCCTGCACGGTGTTTGGCTGTAAGCACAACCCCCCCCCCCCCCGTGGACATCGGGCCCTCATACCGCCCTCATGAAGTCTGTTTCTGACCGTGTGAGCAGACACATGCACATTTGTGTCCTGCTGGAGGTCATTTTGCAGGGCTCTGGCAGTGCTCCTCCTTTTCCTCTTTGCACAAAGGAGGAGGTAGCGGTCCTGCTGCTGGGTTGTTGGCCTCCTACAGCCTCCTCCACGTCTCCTGATGTACTGGCCTGTCTCCTGGTAGCGCCTCCATGCTCTGGACACTACGCTGACAGACACAGCAAACCTTCTTGCCACAGCTCACATTGATGTGCCATCCTGGATGAGCTGCACTACCTGAGCCACTTGTGTGGGTTGTAGACTCCGTCTCATGCTACCACAGAGTGAAAGCACCGCCAGCATTCAAAAGTGACCAAAACATCAGCCAGAAAGCATAGGAACTGAGAAGTGGTCTGTGGTCACCTCCTGTAGAACCACTCCTTTATTGGGGGTGTCTTGCTAATTACCTATAATTTCCACCTGTTGTCTGTTCCATTTGATGTCAATCAGTGTTGCTTCCTAAGTGGACAGTTTGATTTCACACAAGTGTGATTGACTTGGAATTACATTGTGTTGTTTAAGTGTTCCCTTTATTTTTTTGAGCAGTGTATATCTCAGATTTGTTGAATATGTGTGTATCAGTAAATTCCACAGCAACTCTTTTTCTCATTTTAGTTGACTTTTTGAGTATTTGCACTGACAGGTATCATTACTCAACGTAGCTTTTAATGCAGCTTTGCCACTCACAGCAGTTACTTCAGCGTGTAGTGAGAAATCTGCGTACATTCTATAGTGCATTTAATAGGGATGACACAGCCTTTGTGTTGTGTACCAGCAGATAGAAAGACACTTGCAACAATGCTTCCCACGAACAGCTGAGCTTGTGTCATACTGTAAACCACACTTCCTCAGTGTCACCAAGCAGCAATGAGCAGATGAGAGGAAAAATGCTCTGAAGGAATGTAAAATGTAAATCAGTCCCTTATTGTCCATTTTTAAGAACTAGTTGTAAGACCTTTTGCTTCAGCAGCTGAAACTCACTGATTTTTTGAGCTACAGTCCTCAAACTTTGATACAAAATACCCAGATTTGTGGGCTACAAATGGGATTTATTCAAAGCCCTGCAAGAATATCACAGAGCTTGTGGGTTAATGTCAAATACATGGTGTTCCTGTGTTGCAACCTATCCCGCTGCCTGGGTGAGATGTAATACACACTGGGGGAGTTGGTTCTGGAAAAGAACCAAAAACAGAGGCCACACCACAGAATATGCTTCAGAACTGGTGTATTTGGTAAAAAAGAACAATCCTGAACAGTGTCAGTGACTCTCTGTGACTGACCATAACTCACACACACCCTTTAATTCAGGAGTGTGTGAAGAGTCTAATAACAAACTTAATTTTTCATAACATTATACTGCAATGCTCCTGTATGAAATACATGTAGGTCTGATATACCTATAATCTATTTATATGTATAAAAACAAAGCCAGTGTGCATGTATTTGTGAGTATTTTCTTGATCAAAATTAAAAAGGAGACAAATGAGGGTTAGTAGTCCTGGAGTTGTCTGTGACCTCATTGGATGCTTAAAAAAAAAAACATCAGCAGCACAGCTCTCTCAGTCTTTCTTTTCCACTACCCAGACATGCTGTAAAATAATTAAAATCAATCAAGTTGTATATGCTTTTAGTAAGGGGATGGTTGTAACACCTTTAAAATCTATGTTACAGCCCTCACCGCCTCTATCTGCAGATGTTTAGCTCTCTGTATCGGTAAAGTGGTTTGAAATAAGCAGAGGGAAAATGCATCACATTTTGTCTAAGAAGCTACTCTTTAATCTGCTGTAAGTCCTGTCATTGTATCTAGAGCTGTATGAGCCTAATACACACAATTTCTTATCTCAAAATCACTTTTTTCTCTATAAAATCTTACATTTTCCTGTTTCCTGCCTTGAACATCACCAGGTGAGCTCTGGTATAAAGTGGCTACAGACCATTAGAGGTCTATCTGTTCCCTGACTCGGTGGACTGTTGGTGTTACAACCCTCCCTTGTCTCCCCTACGTTTGAAATGCTTCCTGGACTAAGCCTGGACTCGTAGAATCCCTTCTTCATAGTATCAGTTAGCGGTGTTGCCTTGACTCTAGGCCTTTGGTGAGGCCGCTCTGACAGGGTGACAGTGTGAGTGACAGGGTGACTAATCCCCGAGAATCAGCTCCAGGTGAGAGAGGAGCTGAGACTGTGCCAGCTCTATTTAAACACGACGATCACCTCCAGTATCTGAACTCTGACGGACTGGAGCGCTCCGAGCATGCATAGGCACGGACCGACTGACATTACAGCGAGCGGTATGACACATTTTTAATGCATTTAGAAAGAAATAATTATTGTAAGTTGAGTTTCTCAGGTGCCTAAGTGGTTTGCATGTTTGTTCTCCATAGATGTGTGTCCTTGGCTTTCTTCCATAGTCCAAAAACATGCATTTGCAATTTTTTTGGTGGTTTGTTTGTTTGTTTTTGTAATTGTTTAATTCTGCAAAATTGGCTTTTCTGAGCTTACTACCATGTTATAGTGTTGTACATACCTAGAGTGATGTTTTGCTTCATTCACGCCCGTCTCAGTACAAAGCTCCGCCTCTCCTACGAACCCCCGCCCACTCCAGGAAGCACCAACCAATTAACAAGCCCTCTACGTACAGTCTGCTGTCATTCATTTATCAAAAAAAACTGTGTTCAGCTCTGTTTTCACTGATTTCTCAGACATATTTAATTTTATAGTAAAATGGCATTGTACAAAAAGTTTAAGGAAGTGAATTTTTTTTTTTTCACAGCACTCTGCTGCCCTCTGCTGGTCTGTTCACCTGTTTCTTTATGGCACTGGAGTATTTATTAAAAATGTCACATAATGTTTTTAAAGGTTGTAAAATGTGCTGTTGCTCTAGAGGGGACCAAGACAGGTTTAATAATATGAATAAAAGCAAAATATTACTCAATATAAATAAATAAAAACTCTATCCCATCTCTAACTCTATCATCTAGACCCATGAAGGGAACAGCCAGAATTTGAAATAAACCTTGCAGAGTAGGTTTCTGTCCACTTATATTCTATTTTAAATACAATAGATGACTGACCAATTACAATAGAGTTTCTGAGGTTAATGAAATGTATATTAAAGATCTTTTGTTGTGATTCAGTTAGCCTGGGTGAGTGAATCTTCACAGGCATGTCCTGTAATATGCTTTTTTCAGGATCTTTGCATTAGTATTTCTTGCTTTATAACTTTTTTTTAGCGACTATATTCTGCTTTTATTTATCTTTTTAAACCAATCTTGGGTCACGTCTAGAAGAGCATATCACATTTTACAACCTTTAAAACATCTGTCAAAAAGAAAAGGTTCCCAGTAAATACTGGTGCCATAAAGAAACAGGTGAAGAGACCAGCAGAGGGCAGCAGAGTGCAGCTCTGATGTGTTCTTTAGAACAAAAAGGTTTTTTACTTACTTACCTTTTTGTATGCCATTTTATTACTAAATGAAAAGTAGCTGTGAGGAATCAATGGAAACAGAGATGTACACTGTTTTGTTTTTGTTTGTTTTTTTGGCTAAATGAATGATGCTGAATGAATGCTGGATGTAGAGGGCTTGTTGATTGGTCAGTGCTTCCTGGAGTGGGCCGGGGTTTGTGGGAGAGGCGGAGGTTTGTGCAACTAAGCATTTTCAGGCCTCAGAAAGACTGTGCCAGAGAATACAAGATTACTGGTGTGAGTAAAAGAAAACACAACTCCAGGTACTGATAGAAAGCTCAAAAATGTTGCCTATATTATGCACCTTTAAAATAAATAAATATGAATATGTGAAAAACGTCTTCTTTTGCGGAGCTGTTACTTTTATTTTGCAGAGAGCACTTGGATTAGGTGTCTGTCGCCCCCTGTTGGCAACAGTGGGGACTGGACAGAGCATAAAATATCTATTTAGCCTAGCAACATGATGCTAACAGAAAGATAAATGAGCTTATTCTTTATCAGAATGAAACAAAAACTACTCCAGGTATTCCATATTTTTGAGCCGTAAACATTATAACACGGTTAAAAACTCAAAAAAGTCAATTTAGCAGTATATGGGATCTTTAACAGAATGCAGCTACAATTGTGCGTACATTTCTGATGACAGTGCAGACGTGAGGTTACAGGTCAGCGCTTTAGTGTCAGCTCCATAGTAAGTGCGTGGTGGAGTAGATCCGATCGACCACAGCCTCATCGCCCTCAGAGAGCCTGAGATGATGAGAGCTGAAGGGATAAGGGCCGGGGCCAGGGCAAAGGCCAGGACACTGACCTTAGGTCTGAGCCCTGTAAGCTGATCGTATGGAGAAGCGGGGGTTACACACACACTCCACCAGTCAGAGCACATATGTCCAGTTACACCAGGACAGCCGGATCATGGTCAGGAAGCAAGGCTTAAGTAATCTGACCATAACATGTCTGTGGTGAAGAGGCAGGTCTTAGCAGATTTAGATCAACCCCAGATGAAGAAAAGAACAAGACCTCAGCAAAAGGATCAGTTTCTCAGGTTTTATCTTCGAGAGGTGCTAGTTTATGGTGAACCTTTCCTTATCTTTTGAGACCTGCTAACAATATTTCTCCTAATTTGCAAATAAAACAATTGCTCTTTAGAGCAGTGCAGGGCCAGCTCTAGGGTTTTGGTGGCCCTAAACAAGATTTTGCTTGTGGCCCTCTAATTACTGCAGTGCAAACACAAAATAACACCCACTGTTTAAACAGACACACATATAATAAACAAGATAGACAAATGGATTAACCCTTTTGTTAACGCAATTTGTATCTTTATTTATTTTTTTATTTAACCTTTATTTAACCAGAAAAGTTTCACTGAGATTCAGAATCTCATTTACAGGGGAGTCCTGGCCCCATGGGAGACCTATTGTACATGTTTTTAGTGGTAGGGGAAACCGAAGCACCCAGAGGAAACCTATGCAGACATGGGGAGAACATGCAAACGCCACACAGAAAAGGCCCCACCCAGTCCAGGAATCAAACCTGGGAGCTGCTTGCTGTGAAACATGAGTGCTAACCACTATGCCACCGTGCTGCCCAATCTGCAAATGAACACCAATACAAATTTCTCAAATTTCTTTGTGTTACTTCATGAGCCACACCCCTGATGTATGTAATAGCTGACAAATTTTAATTTGGAACACTATAAAGCAGGGGATAAATAAAAGAAGATAGATGATAAAAAAAAAACATTTCAGCTCCTACTACATTATAATAAAAAAAAATCTAATTTATGTTTTTACTTTTCTCCAAAATATATAATAATAATAATAATAATAATAATAATAATAATAATAATAATAATAAAGCATAGTTATAGTATTATAACAACTCTTTAACTCTTTTAAACATGAGCTGCTGCTCTACAAACGAGAGTATAAATCTCTGGGCATTCACTTTGTCTGACCAAGCTTCTATTTCATTTTTGGATCTTGTTGAAATGTGCATTCTATTACTATTGCAAGTAACTTTTAACCTATTTATTTATAATGTTTTTAATATTCCTTTACCGAGTACGCTTTGGTTATGTGTTTTTGTGTATGCTACCAGACACCTGAATTTCTATCTGTAGCGGAGGGCAGCGGCTGTCGGTCCTTAGCTTATCGCCTGTGCCACAGGATGCTTCTGACTGTTGTTCAGACCGTTCTGATTATTTGGCCCCCCTATTAGTTTTGGCCCTAAACAACTGTTAAGAGCATTTATGCCAGGAGCCAACCCTGGAGCAGTGGTTCTCAAACTGTTGTACTCTTTTGCAGTTTAGTCCTGGTTCAATCCTGATTCAGATCTAGTTTAGTCCTGCTTTATACCTTGTTTAGACCCTAGCTTAGTCCTGGTTTAGAACTGTCCTAGAGGACAAGGGGTAGGGGTAAGAATGAGAAATGGGATGACCCTGCTTCAGGCTCAAAGTAGCTAGGATAAGCTCCAGCTCCCGGTATGACCATAAATTGCCTGAATATGATATCAAAATGCCTCTTCTTCCTAAATAAAGAGGATTGTAAATGAAGCTGCATTATTATTGTATCTGGAGGCTGGAGATTTATCAGTTTTATAACAGAGGTCTTGTGATGGTGATGTTTGTGTTCCCAGGCTGCAGAAATTATACCCATCCAATAATAGTGTCTATATAAGGACAAGACATCAGTGGGAAACGCCATAAGAGAGCATGTGCACATTAATACAGTGAATGAGCTATGTAGCGTTCTTTGAGATGGATTGTGGAAACTGGTGTAATCTTTGGTCTAACTTGGTGGTTCTCAAACTTTTCAAACCAAGTACCACCTCAGAAAATATTTGGCTTTCAAAATAAGATCTAGAATAAGCCTGACTGATGAACTCAAATCTAAAACAAGCTCTAAACCAGGACTACACTAGACAAGAACTTAACCAGGTCTGAAACATTCACCCATTCACATACATACAGACACTCACACATTCATACATCAGTGTGCACTGACATCACAGGCAAAGTTGGTGGAGTATCTTGCCCATGGACACAATGGCTTTATGGCACGGGTTCGAAACACCAACCTTCTGGTCAGTAAACTCACAGCTCTTCCGCCTGAGCTAGTCCCAACCTGAGCCCCGTGCTTCATATTGTCCCAAATAAAAACTGGTCTGCTATAGATACATCAGTGGCACACATCGGAAAGCAGCACAAAGAAATGTGTGTTTTTAAAAGTTTTAATTTGCCATAATAGATCTGGTTCAAACAGGGTTAATTCATTTGTCCTTGTCTATTATATGTGTGTCTGTTTAAGTAGAGTGTGTTATTTGGTGTTGGCGCTTGCAGTAATTATGGGGGTCACAAGCAAAATGTGTTTAGGAATTTGTTTAGGGCCTCTAAATCCTAGAGCCAGCCCTGCAAACCAGTAAATTTAAGCCCCACTAGGGCAGGACTAAAAAGGAATAAAACTCTCTCCAAATTCAACTGAAAGACTCCTGAGTACCATTTATAACTATGAAAAATGTTGACAAAATAGGCAATTTTATGGTCCAAAAATGGAGGGTTGTTTTCATAGAAGCAACAAAAAGGGCCACAGTTTGATCAGACCAATGTTTTTTTCCCTGTGGAACATTTTTGGACACGTGGGTCACGTGATCTCTGCAGGTGCAGTCTGACTTCTGTAGGACAGGAGTTCTCAGCTGGTCTGGATTCAGGACCCACTATCCCACTACCACTACCCATAACGACAAGCCACGACCTAAGTAAAAGAGATACTGAGGATAATTAAGAGGCACTCGCTTCAGTACGGTGGCCCCGAGGTGCAACATCAAGACTGTTTTTGTCCATTAGAAAAATAAAAGCAGAGGAAGGTTTTGAGATGTGTTGCCTCAGAAAAGAAACCCACCTCAAATAAATAAAAAGAGGGCTTTTTTTAAATTTTGTGGAGCTGCTTTTTTATTTATTTATTTTATTTTGACAAATGAGTTTGTCTGTTTGTTTAATTTTAGACATGGCTTTATTTTACTTTTATTAAACTTTTTAATTGTTAGATTTTTTAAATTTAATTTAATTTTATTTGATTTGATTTATTTATTTATTTATTTATTTATTTATTTATTTATTTGAGGCAACACATTCAAAAAAAAAAATCTTTTATTTTTCCAGTGGACAAAATCAAAGTTGAAAATTTGAGGATGCTTCTTTTTTAATATAGACATGTATTTTAATTTTCCATGTGTCCCTTTTTAAATTTAGGAGATTAAAGGCTAGATTTTAAAAAGAATTTACCTCTTTTATTTTACCGCTTTTATTTTTCTTAGTGGACACAAACTATTTTGATTATGCATCTTAGGGCCACATTACTTTAACAGTAACATGATAGACGTGGATTTTTGTGCTACACTCCTAATATCCCATACTGCCACCTACTGTTAAGGAGTGTAAATTGATTATATATTTGTAAAAAATTAAACTTATGCCAGGTCCACTTCACATAAATCTGACCTGTTGAAATTTGGACCTAGTGACAATAAAAAGCCATTAAAACCTGGTCAGTGGGATGCTTTTGGTATAGGGCCATAGTCTGGACACTCCTGTAATAGTCCAACATTGATCCACAATATCCAGGTGTGTTAATGAAATAAAGAGAAATGCACATAAATGTCCCCAGTCAGACTTTATGAAGGACATGCAGAAGACTTTGTGTGTGTGTGTGTGTGTGTGTGTGTGCGTGCGTGCATGTGTGAAGACTGACAACTCAATTCACTTCAGCTAAAGATGAAGTCCTAACATTTGGCCGCAGCACTTTACACTGTAGTAAATCTGGTTTAGCAACAACAACACACTGTAGAAGAGCAGCGGTGTCATCTTACTGTTACTCCCTGTTCATGTGTTTGTTTTATGTATAGTAACTTATACTCGTGCAACGTGACCCTATTCTGATCTAGGTTTGACCTTTTGTAGCCTTTCTCCATTATGGAAAATGTTTATAAAGTTGTACAAGACAAATGAATTAATGCAGCACGTATATGATTCATAACGGCTGTTTATGTAAAGTGACAAGTGTCCCCGTCACAAAACATCATAGAGAGCTTGTATGCGGTCAGATTTTTTTCTACTTTTTTTTTTTTTTTTTTTTTTTGCATAAATCTTTTAATCAACTTCTGCCCTGATCATAAATACCAAATGTTTAAATATTTTCAGAATGCTAACCCTTTTTATAACGATGTATGTAATAGGATTACAAAAAAACAATTACATGAATTGTTAAACAATTAAATATTTTTTATATTCTCAATGCAAAGTGATTTTTTAAAATTTTATTTTTTTATTATTATTTTTTATTTTTTATTTATTTATTTATTTTTTTTTGGGGGGGGGGGGTTACAGGCTTGGGATCAAAAACATTTATTTTAAGGATTTTTTTGTGTGTGCTATGTAGAATCAAAAAAATAACTCCCATTAAAATCCATTAAAATTGGTTGTCACTTTTTGTTACTACAAAATAAATAAATAAATAAATAAATAAATAAATAAATAAAAATCCCAAATCCATCTAAATATTATGTTGTTTGGGTCTTTGACAGACCCAAGGCTGTAATAGCCCTCCTAAAAAATCCACTTTGCTTTTGAGAACATGAAAAATAATTCATTTTGTGTGTGTATGTGTTTTTGGCAACAAAAAAATAAAAAATAAAAAAATTAAAATAATAGATGCCATTACATATACTGGCATAAAAAGGGGTAAAATTCTGAAAATAATGAAATATTTGATATTTATGGTTAGGGCAGAAGTTGATAAAAAAAAAATGTATGCAAAAAAGTAAAAAAAAAAGTGAATGTATACATTTTTTAGTATTTTGTTGACAAGGACATTTTTGTCACTTAACAGGAGCAACATAACAAAGTTAGAGAGAGTAAACATGAAGTAATGTTACATTTGTGTTTAGAATATCAACATTAGTGATGAAATACACATCTGAGCAGTAACAACGTAACTTTTTAAAATGTATAGCCAAATGAATACTAGAATTATGAAATTATGAAATCTACGAAAATTGGCTAACAAGGCACAACTCAGGTATGTTTTTGATGAGAGAACAACACAAACATGGGAGAAAACTCTTGAAAAGTCAATTTTGCTGAATATAGATAAAGTCTAATTTCACCTTTGCATTGCTCTTAGAAAACAGCATGTCCCTGTTCACATGAACTAATGACTGGATGTGGAATTGCAGTGAACTCTTTGGCACCAGATGTTAGCAAAAGTAAATAAATAAAAAAACGGCACAGTCCTTAGGTAAAATTCCCTCTTTTTTTTTCTTTTTTTTTTTTTTTTTTTTGCCTGGGGTGAAAAAAAAGCTGATCTAAATATTTGGCATATGAAGAAAGACCGTTCTCTCTGAAGTTGAATGGTGGACTTTTTTACAAATGCCTCGCCATGCCCTGACGTGTCTGTCTGTCCATAACCGTCACTGACGCGGTACTATAAATCATACAGAGCTTACATGTTTGTCGTCAAAGCAAATCAAATGTTGAATGATGTTGGTGTACCTCGAAATAATGTAGTACCTAGAGAAGAGAAATGACAAGTGCGTGCAAAGGAAAGCTTGACAACTAATAAATGAATTCCTCTTACAAGAGTGATTGTTGTTTTTAATGAAGCATTTTGAGGATATTACTCACTATATGTGCCTATGAGCAGTCAGATCATTCCATGTACTTGTGGTGAGGTGTTGTGGTTAAAAGTATAAAAGAAGCCACTCTTCTCTTGTTATTCTAAAAGCTATAACTAACTCATGGTTGTACTGAATGGTCTGGAGGTGTAAACATGTCATAATACTTGCTACACTATAATACAAAGACTGTGACAAACAGACTTTTCTTCTTAAATAATACTGCTATCAGACTCATTTTGCTACAGGTTCCATTAGTGGAGTGGTTAGTGCTCCTCCTCTGACATGGAAGTTTTATGCCCAATCTGGCAACACTGGAATGTGTCGCCAACTTTTGTTGGTCTCATGGCAGAAAACTTAACATTGGGCTGCTGTTTAATATTTGCGCTACTTTTGGTGAATGTGGCTGGATTTTGAAAATGTGATATAAACTTAATACCTAAAAAAAGATTTGAGCAATAATTGCTATTTTTGAATAAAATGGATTACAATAAAGAAGAAGTTATATTATCATCACTGTCAGTGACATTTGTTACTTAGATTGTCATCCTGATGTCTAATCAGGGATCTTTTGTTAAAAACACTACAAAGTAGAGATGTAGGGTTTTTATTTTTATTCAACCTGCATTACATGCATTTTATTGGCAAGAGGTTCTGGTTAGGTTAGGTTAGGTTAGATTAGGTTAGGTTAGATTAGGTTAGATTAGGTTAGGTTAGGTTAGATTAGGTTAGGTTAGGTTAGATTAGGTTAGGTTAGGTTAGATTAGGTTAGGTTAGGTTAGGTTAGGAGTCGAAAGGACTTTTGTCCAAGATTACATAAAATAATCAGAGCAAGAGTAATCCTGTAAGATTGTACCGAGGCGAGACTTTGCACGTCCGGGTCACGAAGACAGGTCACCGTTCTGGGACACTAATGCTGGTTGCTTTTTCAAATACTATACATGATCTTACAAACGTTTTGCAGAATTTAGCAAAAGATTCCTGGGAGTAGGATCATGTCCCCTCCCAGCCTCTGTAGAGAAAGAGGAGATACTGCAGGTGCTGCAGATTTTAAATGTCCAGAGGTGGGAGAGTAGCCAAAAATTGTACTCAAGTAAGAGTATAGTTACTTCAAAATAATATTACTCAAGTAGAAGTATAAAGTAGTCACCCAAATAATTAAAAGTTTAAAAAATACCTGTAGAAAACGTACTGAGTGAGTTGATAATCAGGTGATGTAATCAGACAGACAAAACATAAAATAATGTGGAAATTTTGCCATTTCCAAACAAAAAACGTCTTAATAATAATAATAATATAATTAATAATAATATTGTTATTAATATTAAAATTAACATTAATAATAATAATAATAATAATAATAATAATAATAATAATAATAATAATAATATATAATAACATTTTTTATTAAATGAAGTAAAACACAAGAAATACACATTTCCAAAATGTCTCACTTTTTCATAACATACAGCTTTGAAAGTCAATACATATAAAAAGTGTTCTCAGGTAAGAGCATTGCTACTTCCAAACAATATTAGTCATGCAGAAGTAACACGTGTGTTGCAATAAAACTACTGAAGTACAATATATTCCCAAGTGAGTGTAAATTTAACTCATTACTAACCACTGCTGTTTGTTGTTGTTACACAGACTTAGAGTAACCTAGCAATTGTAAAAGAAGGTTTATGAATAAGGTAAATGTACTCTTGTGTATTATTCACACTCCACAGCTGTTTGACTGGCATGCTCAAGACTTACTCTGTGTTTACAAAGACATGGGTATATTCCAGATTTGATCAGGTTTAGTGATGTGATGTTGTGGCAGTGGGTCTATGTTTGGAGTTGATTTTGGCAGCTCTTCTATTTGTTTTAATAAAGTTGGTGTAATTAAAGTACTCAAAGACAGGCCTGATCCAGTGGCTTGTTACCGCATTCAAACAGGTGTCGACTTCAAAAGGAAAAACTGCTTTAGTGCTGTCATTCAAGTGGAAAAAAATTATATATATATAACTTTCCTTGTGCTTATTTTGGCTCTATCCCGAATGCTCTTCCTGAAGTAACTGTCTCCATTTATCCAGGCTTGGGCCCAGCACAAAGAGCACACTGGCTCGTGACTCCCTGTGGATGGATTATTTATTGATTATGACTAGACCTTCACATCTTTGTTAATATTTAAAGGGGAAAAATCTAGTCTTCAGCTCATGTGGGTAATATGCTTTGTTTTGTTGCAGTGGAGAGGTTAAAAAAAAAGCAAGGTGGACTACATAGACCATGATCCTTTGCTCAGTGCAGCTCTAGCTCTGGTTAAGTGTGTATGTTCCCCAGTAGCTATGTTCCCCAGTAACTATGTTCCACCGGTACTGGAGAACATAGGTACCAGGGAACATAGGTACTGGAGAACATAGGCAGTTGAGAACATAGGTACTGGGGACCATAGGTACTGGGGACCATAGGTACCGGGGAACATAGGTACTGGGGAACATAGTTACTGGGGAACATAGGTACTGGGGAACATAGTTACTGGGGAACATAGGTACTGGGGACCATAGGTACTGGGGAACATAGGTACTGGGGAACATAGTTACTGGGGAACATAGGTACTGGGGAACATAGTTACTGGGGAACATAGGTACTGGGGACCATAGGTACTGGGGAACATAGGTACTGGGGACCATAGGTACCGGGGAACATAAGTACTGGGGAACATAGGTACTGGGGAACATAGTTACTGGGGAACATAGGTACTGGGGACCATAGGTACTGGGGAACATAGGTACTGGGGACCATAGGTACCGGGGAACATAAGTACTGGGGAACATAGGTACTGGGGAACATAGGTACTGGGGAACATAGGTACTGGGGAACATAGGTACTGGGGACCTTATTCCTCTGATTAAATATCCAGACCAAATGAACGCAGCATTGGTCTGACTAAACAGCTGTAGACTTGATCGTTTTTAAGCATAGTCCAACTTAGCTCCATAAAAACATGTTTTTGGAATAAGTGCATAAAACCTAATCAGGTGACAGTCACAAACATAGATCTGTCCTGGTACAAGTCAACACAAGTTCCAAAGTTGAATGTCACATGAAGAGTATATTTATCATCCGTTTTATTGAGAAGCTCTCGCTCGCGGGCAGACCATGGATGCCTGTAAACATCTCCAGTGGGTTTGCCAGGACTCTCTTGAGGCAAATGAGTTAATTTGCGGAGCCAGGAGTATTATGTTAGGGCATTTAGTCCTCATCCACTGTATGTACATTTCTATATAGCATGTCTAATTTCGACCCAAACATTTCTATGTCCATATGCTCTGGTCTATTTTGAAACAGGAGACTGGATGACGCAGCAGCAGTTTTGAAATGTTCCAACCTGAGGGCAAACAGCAGAACATTTTCCTAAATTGCTAATAGTTTGTAGCTTATCGCAAAAGCTACAAGTATATTTGAAATTCACTTATTAAATGTTCCCTATTATGCATAAGTGAGCTTTCTACCATGTTATAAGGTTGTTGTCCTCCTCAAAAACAGACCTGGAGTTGAATTTTGTTTCAATCACATATGTTTGAGTAATCCTGTCATGAAATGGGCAGGGTCACAGGGCATTAAAGTGACACACCTAATAATAGTAATAAAAAACATTTATTAGTCCCACAGCGGGGAAATATGCAATGTTGCAACAGCAGAGGAACAGTAGGAACAGTACTGTCATTTAAGAATAGCACACACGTATCAAGATTAAATTAAATTAAAAACTACAACAAAATAAGCTAAATATGCTAAAATATGCATTAACAAAATAATAAACTATAAATGTGTACAGTATATGGTCCAATACACTATAAGACAATGAGTATGTTCAGTATTTCATATTAATAAATAATAATAAATTGCTGTGGTAAAAAGTCCATCCATCCATCTTCTTCCGCTTATCCGGGACCGGGTCGCAGAGGCAGCAGTCTAAGCAAAGATGCCCAGACTTCCCTCTCCACGGACACCTACAGCTCTACCGGGGGGACCCCAAGGCATTCCCAGGCCAGCCAAGAGACAAAAGTGTGGTAAAAAGTGTACATTGTAAATTGCAGTTATTGCACATTGTAAATACTGCACAGGTTTAACATAAGAATGAAGGTTAAGAGTCTTAAGACATAATTGCCCAGTGAATTATGAAGATGCACAGGTAGAATAGAGAGCAAACTACAAATTAACAGTGTTTATTGTACAGCAGAACAGCAGCTGAAAGGAAAAGCCTGCATGTTTCTCCTTCGCACAGCAAGGGGCTTTAAGTATCAGAGATGGAGTGTGGTGTTCATATAGGCAGACAATGAGATGGAGAAAAGACCAAGTTTAATATTATATAATTAATCTTAATTGTCTGCCTTTGCTGCCAGTTAAGTTGCATATATTACTCAGCTGACAGATGTCGTACATGTGTTTTTATATAAAATGCATGCAACACTAAGATGTACATATTTGGACATAAAGTATATAGCTAAATTGTGCATACTCCTATTATTAATGCATTTGTACCAATCCTCACTGATGAAAAATTGCATTGATTACTTTCTATAGAGGTAATTTATTCAGCATCAGCCTGTTCCAAACAGGACAGATCCAGAGGTGTTCACAGATGTGCTCCTCTCATGTCCTTGAAACAGGTGGACTTTTCATTTGCTCGCAATCTGTGGCTGCACTCCAGTACATATTATATTGTATTAGTGAGCATTATCATCTGTCAGTATGCAGTTTTTAACCTTGGCAGCCGTCGGCAATGAGTGACTTTGACTTTTCATCCTATGAATATATTTTAACATAGGTCTAATTATAAACTATGCCCTGAAAATGAGTCCAGATTGAGGTGAAAGGTGTTTAGCAGATGGGGCCATGCACTGCACAAAACGTGCCATTATCAGGGTGACCACCTGTCCCACTTTGGGTTGTACTACACAGCCATTTAGATATCTGTCCCTCCGTGCTGGTGCTCAGTGGATCTTAGTGAGATTCAAGTTAAGAATAACAAGGTCAAGTCAGTATTTCTTGTATAAAATGTAGAATAGATATTTGTGGGTGTCCTATCTTGATTGGTTGAATATATGGTTGGTGTTGCCGCCCTTGTGTTTCAGGACAGGCCTCTCCTGGAGCTGTGAGCTGGAGTTGGTGCTGGATTGTTTTGAGAAAATACAGACTGAGAGCCTTGATTGTTTTTCTGTTTCCATTTTTTTCACAAATAAAGTGTCAGTAAAGACATTACTCTGCAAAATGTGTGTTTTTGGGATGAAAACATCAGATGTTTTATGGGCCCTAAACTGAAACAACTTGTATCTCAGTGAGTTGTTAAGTTAGATTTATATATCAGAACCTTTATTTCTCGAGTTCGTCCCACCTTGTCCCACCAAATCGCACCGCTTGTCCCACTTTTTGACCATTTTGAGGAGGTCACCCTAACCATTATAAGAACTGTTCTCCTGAGTTTTGTTGCCCAGTGAGTCAAATCACAATGTCAGTATCATTTTATGGCTGTTGTGTTAACAGCAGGGAGGAGAATGGATTTTTCAGAGTTCATAAAGAGATCTATTCACAAGTCTGCTTCAGTAGAGTTTAAGATTATGTGTAGTGTAGTGTAGTGTAGTGTAGTGTAGTGTAGTGTATTGTAGTGAGAAACCAAAAGAAGGATGTGTTCTCAGGGCATGGCAAAGTGTGTGGTTAAAAAATGTGTCCTAATTGTTTGTGCTGGTTTGTGCCAAAAACATTTTTTTGTTTTTATAGTTTTAAAGACATTCACAGGGTTGATATTGCCATGTTATGCTGTAAATCCTGTAAGTGCACTGCAGCAGTGTTCAGACAAAAAAAATGTTAATGCAAAAACAAACAATACCATTTTGGATCTTTTTTTAGCATTTGAGGGCAAAATAATAATCTTTACATGCACAAAGAGGTTAACAGTTTACTAATTTAAACGTGCATGCTTAATTTAGGATGATCAAGATGTTGTACTCACAAGTGTATGTTAAGAGGGCTCAGAGTGCTCTTGCCTCCCAGCAAGAAGGCTGTGAGCTGGATCTCTGAGTGAAATCTGCTGTTACTGTCTCTTCTATGTTCTCCGTCCTCAATCCAAAGACATGCTTGTGTTAGGTCAGCGGTTCCCAAACTGCAGGCACCCCAGGGGAAAACCAAAAGACTTTGCCAAAAAATGCGCATACCCTCTAGTGTTTAACAAATTAAAAGTGCTATAAGTGTCATAAAAATTACCCACGTGTCCTAAGATATGAGGTAAACATGTTTAGATCAAATATTAGTTTTTCTCATAACAATGGTACAGTTGATTTATTCACCATTAAGAATATATTTTACATAATGGCCAAGTTGTTTATTTTTACATTTTTTGTTTTTGGGTTCTAAAACCATGCATTGCTGATCGTCCAATCAGAAAAGCGGAAAGACTGGCAACCCATAGACCACTGTTTTAATTTAGACTGCAGTACTGTTTTCAGACCGCATGCTGCTTACAGTACCCTTAATGTTCAAAGAGGTACTTTTACTTTTACTCCACTACATTTCTGAGTTGGTTTGAAGTACAAAGTATTTTGAGTTTTGGTTTAAAATCATGTGTTTTTGACGTGCCCTCCTTGTAGACACACAGTACTTAAATATAACAGCTGCAGTAAAGCAGTACTCCTTTAGAAACATCAGAATAATAAAGACAGAAGACCTCGGCGACAGATTCAGTCTCTTCTACTGCAGCAGTTTGTTCATTTCATCTGGAATCAGCAAAATCCCTCACATTTAACACAGTAATGAGTTGTCAAGTCTGTGCCAAATACTTTTACTTAAGTAGAAAGGTGATCCTTTTACTTGAATACATTTTTGCTCCTTTATCTGTACTTTTACTTAAGTTAAGAAATTGAAAGCACATTCTGTGTGGAAGTCATTTCAGTCACATTTGATACTTTACATCAAATTCTTTTAGTTTTTTGTCTTTAACACTGACCAAGTTAGAAAATATATTCAGGTTTATTGTGGCGTTGAAATATCTTTGGTTAAAGGCGGAGTGTAGATGTAAGGACAATTTAATGTCTGTTAGAAATTGTTTTTTTCACAGAATGCTAATAGTTAAGCCAACACATTTGACACAAGCTAAGGCAGAAGGATTCACACAAGTTGACCATAAATGAGTGAATAATATTACATACAATCATTGGAGTGACAGTGCCTCGGAGCGGCTGTATAAGCGTCTGTTTTTGAGGTGACTTTGTTGAGCAGATGTTTGTCTCTGGATCATCAAACCAGAACATCACCACCGTCTGTCTGATAACCTCTGGTTTTATCTGTCCTTAAACCTCTGTAATCAGTGTAACCTTTAAATGTCTCTGGAAGTCTGGGTCACTTCCACATGGACAACGTTTATACAGAGCTAATTTTATAACATCTCTCACCTGATTAATAGCGTAAGTTTAAGTGCTTTCACCTGTTGGTTCTGCTGAAGTCTGCATTTTTGTTCAGTCCTCTGTGGGATTTTTCTCTGTCTTGTTTCCATTTTAACAACAGTGAAGTCTCATTGACATCCAATGTAACAACCACATAAAAAAAAAACTTTTACCACAAGTCTTTGTACAACTGGCTTCTGCTGCCGGCCCCACTCAGAAATAAGTAGATAGTTGCTAATAATAAGTGGTGTCTGTAGCAAACACTGAGATGAAGGTGCTAATGAAAAAGCTACTGTTGTAGTAGCAGAGAGTAAGATCCTGGAGCATCATGGAGTGGCTGTCTCGGTCTCCAGATGTAAATCCCATTAAAAATCTTTGGTGGGATTTAAAGAAGGCAGCAGCACAGAGGCCATCAAACATCACTGAGCTAGAGGCTTTTGAAGGAGAAGACTGGGCAAAGGTTCCTGTCAAGAGGTGTAAGACGCTTGTTAGCAAAATGTTTGTTAGAAATGATAAAAGTTAAGAGACTTTTATGGCTGTGGGCAGGCGGACAGCTCGTCCGTCTCCAGCCACAGAATGCACCATACATCTATGAAACAATGAAACGGGCACGAAAACAGCTGAATAACATCAAAGAAACATTCACTTAACGAATACATGAGCGCCTGAAATCAGGCCAAAGTCCTCATAACAATAGAAATAGATGGATAGGGATAGAGGAACATCTAACGTCTAATCACGTCTGAATAATGGTCAAAACACATTTAAAAGCGCCTTGACAGAAAACTGACACATACAGCTGGTATTAAAAGCTTTCGCCCTGTGCACACCCCCGCCTTATTTGCTCCTCTGCTTCCAAGTACAATGGATGACATTCCTGATGATGTTCCTGATGAGGTGGCCCTTCTGCAGGCACAACTTGACGTACAAGCTGCCAGCCTGAAACTCTATGAAAATGTTGTCCAAAGAAGAAGGGCAAGGTGCAGAAAGCAGCAGGGTCGGCGGCACAGGTTCTGGTTTTTGCCATGGCTTGGCCCTGAGAGGCAGCAGTAGTTTGGTCTTTACGACCAGTTCATTACTCAGACTTAACCAGACGTTAGTCAGGCGTTCGTTGTTCTACAACTGGGCTCAGTGAAGACGTCACTCACACTTAAGCAGGCGTTTTTTAGACGTATTTAGATGTTACTCATGCTGTTCTATCTACCGTCCATGGCCAAAACATTTGTATTTGCCGCAGTATGACACCATCTGATGTAAATATTTAGACAGAGGCAGACGGAATCGTTAAATGGCGCAGTGGGTCAGAGCCTTAAGGGCTGAATAATACTGCTCATGGGGATGTGTTAAAATAGACTATATTTCAGATGTATTTTTTGCCATTTAAACTCATCATTTTTTATTTGTATCATTTTAATGTCTTTTGAGGTGAGGGGGTTGAACATTTCTGATTGCCTCTGTAGCTTCCCGTCTTCCAGCTCCTCCAGACTCCCCCCTCTTTAATTTAATATTTACTTTGGATGAGGCTAAATCACTTACACTGAGTTATGAAAGAAATTTGTTTACTTAACTTGACTGCCTTTTTTAAAGTCATATTGCTTATCAAATCACAGAATTCAATTCAAATTTCTATGACATTTCTAATCTACATGTATTTTATTGAAGTTCTACACTGAGGGAGGATTGTGGACAAGGACAGTGATTGGCTTGACATTCATTTGATTTTTTCCAAACTCCCAAACTTTTCCAAATCAAATCAAATGTTTTTGTAAAAAAAGAGCCAGACAAATTAAGCGACAAAAGTGAATAAACTCAGATAAATCCAAACTTTTTCCATTTTTAAATTACTTTTAAAAACAATCAATAACATTTTTAAAAGACAATAAAAAAAATACAGGGAGCCAGTGCTAGGATTGGAGAACAAGTGCGATGGTGGTGATGTGGTATCTGCGTTTTGTCCTAGTTTAAGCTCCTTTGTTATGCCAAAAGCTGCTGTATTGTGTTCTTCCTGTAGGTTAGCATACAGGGAGTTACAGTTGCCAAGCCGCAAGGTCACAAAAATATAGATGGCTTTTTCAAAATCCTGCTGTGGGAGGTAGGGTTTGACTTTTGCCATGGATTAATTTAAGAACAGAGGTTCTTTGCTTGTCAAATTTAAAGTTCCCATATTGTGCTTTTTTCGGGCTTTTTGAAATAGTTTTGGACACCTTTGCATTATAATTTCACGTTTATAACTTAAAATAATTTCAATGTATGTAAAATGTCATTTTGGGGGGAGCTGGGCAATGGTGAGGACTGGACAGAGCATAAAATGGTTATTTAGCATGGCTCATAGCAACATGACACTAATAGACAGATAAATGAGCTGACTGCTTTGTAGTGATGGCAGTTCACACACTGAAATGATCAGAGCGAGTCTGGGGACGGTGTATGTGCATTACGTAGAGCCATGAGACTGAGCGTTTTCAGCTTTTGAGAAAGAGATGGCCTGAGCATGCAGGATTACTCAAGCATGCTTAAATTAAACAAAAAACTTCTCCAGGTATGTTTTTGAGGTGCAACCAACATTATAACATAGTTAAAAACTCAAAAAGGTAAATTTAGCATAATAGAGACCTTTAAAATTGCAGTCCAAAATGGCACCAAGATTCCAAGAAAATGATTTTTGATAGGAGTTTAAGTGGCTTTATTATGCTGTCACAGCCCTTTAAAAGGTCAGACTGGCCAAAGACAAAGAGCAAGAGAGCAAGAGTGATTAGCACACTTCAGCCGGTATATTTGAAGAACATAAATATCTTAAAGATACCATGTCTTGCAGCTACCAGTGCTTGTCAATTGTTTTTGTTTTTTTTTCTGTACTGTACCTTCAGAATCTACTGGAGTCTGACATACTTTAGAAACAGTCATCTGCTCACTGTGCATAAAATGTGACATTATTATGTAAAAATGACAGAGAACAAGTTGAAGAAATGACTCTTAACAGTGACTTTAATGGACAGCAGGAAGCTCATAGCAGCTGAAGGATGTGGAGACAAATAAAAGAACATTAGTCAAGTTTTCTAAGAAGACAGACTAAAAGCGTTGTAGGAAGCAGTGTTAAGACTCTCCTGAGGCTCAGACACTTCCTGTTGGGATTAAACATGTGCTGCAGTACAGTACACATCTGGTACACATCTGCTAGTACTACCACTACTACATGCTGACATTTCAAAACAGTAACGTGTGTACTGAGATCAATGTGGAAAAGATGGTTCCATATATTTAATGTGGTTTAATAAGAAACAATTGGAGGTGATTTATTTTCCGCAGAAGATTAGTGTCAGCTCACTCCCAGTTTGGAGAAGCAGACAGGAGCAAAATGTATGTCTGTGTGAGCAATATTAGGTTTTCAGGGTGACCAGGTGGCTGAAAAATCTCAAATCTTAAATCTTGTCCTTGCTGACCTGAAAACGCTCAGCACCCATATATTCTCAGATTAAAAATAATGTTCTGTTACAAATGTTTAAATACGTACAGGAGTTTTATTCTGTGAACCGACAGCTGCAGGTTCAGTGAAGGCACAGTTTCTGCAAGGTATCAGCATCACCATCAAAACATTCCTTTGTGGTTCCTGAGTTAAGACATTTGAAAGTACATAAGCGAGCTGGTTTTGTTCCACCAAAATGGAAATTTAAAATGTGGAGATGGAGATGTTGGCACAGGTTGATGTGGATTTAAAAAGAAGTTGGATTTTATCTGCAAAGGGCCACGAAACAGTGACAGCTGACAGCACTTAAGAGATTGCGGTGTTAGGCTGGCTGAGTTAGTGGATAGCATATTAATGTGACTCTTTTAATGTTTTATCTGTTAAGCATGGTTCAGTAATCACTGCTGGTCTTAGAAACAGGTGAAGCTCATAACATATGTAATCCTGCCGGGCTAACTGGCAAGCTAGTTTTCCTACAACATTAATACATGATGTTGAATGAATGAACAAACTAACAAATCTAAAATGGATGCAAACTCAACAGTACAAGACTTCAGAGCTCTGTCAATGAATGCTGCTGTCAGTCAAAAGCTTCTGCCAATCATCATCCAGCAGCCAGCATCACGCCCCGCAGACTGCTCCATTGACTCTCACAGATGCTAGGCCTCCCAGGAAGGGGCAATCTTGGTGCATCTATCCAATCACTGTCTCCAAAAACCTGCTCCAAGCTGCCCCATAGAGATCCACTGAAGCTCAGAGTCAATAGGGATTTATACAGCATCTGTGGTGCTCTGAAGTGAAAGGGAGACTGTGTTGGAAAACCAGACTAAACAGCTGATTAATAAATGACATAAATAGAACACTTTCTATTACACTGCTTTTAGCGCAGTTGAGAAGTGACAGGAAATCATGTGGGAGGGAGCAGGGAGAGACATTCGGCAAAGTTTTGGAGTTTGGACTCAAACCCACTATGCCAAGGCAGGCTATAGTTGCCATGTATATGTGCCGCAGTTCTACCAACTGAGTTCGTGGCGCTTTTATTACACTTTTATTGTAATGTAAATTAAAATTTTATGAAATTCATTAGTGAATGATTGAGCATTTACTCGTAGGACATTTTAGGCTCAGCTCAGCTTCCCTTGCAGTCAGTGAGCATTTGCCTCTGGCATTGTTTGGTTGTGCGTGTGTCTTTTGCTTGTGCCCACAGAAGGGTTCTCCACCCGGTGTCAGAACGCTAAAGACTAGCTCTCCTCAGGCCACAACTGCATTTTAAATTGCTTTGACCTTGCAGCATTTTGAGTCAGAGTTACAGGTTACAATCTGTCTCTGTCAGTAACAGAAGAACTGCAGTTAAACCTGACTAAATAGAAGATAATGATGTGGTTAGTGCTTAACAAGTCATGTGGGCCCAAATGATATTCTGTATTCAAAACCCCAGGGTTTTAGATAGTATGTCTGTAGAATCCACCAATTTCTCACTTAGCCCGTTTTCTCCTGCTTTTGAGGTCATCCTGCTGAGTAAAAGCAAGGCAGTGGTTTTATGTGCAGACAAAACTGACTATGTAGGAGCCTCACACTCAGTGTTGCCAGACATATGGTATTTATCATATTTGTATAATAATTTGGACCTCTGTACCCTGCACAATCAATAATCCACAAAACCCGCAAATGTACGATCATTTCAGGGCACTGGTTAATATCTTGTTTAATTATTTATATCCTTACTGCAGTGGTTCATTGTTTGTCTGATCTGGAGTCAGACTTGAACCTCCATATTCACAGGACACTTCTTTTCTCATGGCAGGGAAAAAAAAAACTGACCCTGTATCTGCAAAAATGCTTCCATAAGTTTGACACACCTATTCAGGCATTATAGTTCTGGTTAGTGTTTGACTCTAATTTTGTACCTTTTTTAGCTGCAAACGTTTTTCTGGCATGTTATTGGCCTTTTTTTTTCATTGTACAATAATTTGTGCTAAAATACCATAATTTTGGGCTGCCTGTACAATAATTTGGTTTTGCATATCTGGCAACACTGCTCACACCCTTCTTGTCACTTTACAGATTCTCTAAATACCTGATACATAATGCTGATAGATAAAATTACCATGACCTTCAAAAAAAATTTCCCTAACCACTATTTACCAGAAGTGACTTGTCAATATTTCATGACGTGTGTTGTCTACACCATGTAGGTCTATTGACCGTAATTGTTTTGTATTAGGAGCAGCATGGAATTCAGTACATGTAGAAGCATGTCACTTCCCATAAAAGATTCAGACTAAGACGCTCACACGTCACTGGGATTTGAGCTCTCCAGTTTCATGGAGAAACACATTTTGTGAATGCAGGTCATATATAATTACAGTAATTTGATTTAATCAGTCAAATGATTTAATGATAATGAAGTAAATGTCAGGGGCTGGACTGGACAGCTCATGTCTCTGTCCTGAGTCAGCAAAGAGCCTCTAATAAACTCAAAACACACATCTTTGCTCATCTTTATGCCTGAGTGGTTATTGATTGATTTCTAGTTCTTTTCTGCCCAGACACGGTGCATTGCCAGTAATTCACTCTCCCATCCATTGTGGGCAATTTAAACTGGCTAATTAACCTCTACTTGCATGTTTTCATGTTTATGTTTCACATTCTGTTTCTTATG
Source organism: Bostrychus sinensis (assembly GCA_020698575.1). Taxonomy (NCBI): domain Eukaryota; kingdom Metazoa; phylum Chordata; class Actinopteri; order Gobiiformes; family Eleotridae; genus Bostrychus; species Bostrychus sinensis. The sequence continues at coordinate 48,769,896 of CM036239.1, read as the reverse complement.
GAAGTGAAGTGGGTCTTGACCCACCTCCCAATCATACCACAAATATCATTCCAACTTGACAAATCATAACCGTTTACCTCAAATAAGAGCTTCTCTGTGATGCGTTCTGATTGGTTGTATATATGTATGTTTGTATTGACTAAAGTAACACTGCCTGTTTAGTACTGCCCTGTAAATTCTAATTGTTTTTACTGTAAAAAAAAAAAAAAAAAAAAAAAAAAAATCTGTAAATTTACAGTAAAAAAACTGGCAGCTGTGGTTGCCAGAATTCTACTGTAAAAGAATACAGGAGACCTGTATTTAATATTCTCTGTGCTAACATTTCAATCTATTTGCCTGTTTTTTGTTTGTTTGTTTACATCTGTTCCTTGTGGGCCTTTAATCTTCCAATTTCTAGTTTCCTTTTTTCACCAGAGATTTTGCCCACACAAGTTGTGCATTATACCCAAATGTATGTTCTTCATACAGCACATGTTTGTATGAATTAAAATGTCATGAGGCTTTCCCAATGTTATTCTGACATCCTCCACAACATGTGTGTTAAAGAGATTTAGAAGATCCTCATGGTGAAAGATGTCACTTTTTGCATTGTAAACAAAACTGAAGAAAATAACCTGGCTCTAACTGCTCCTCTCCTCTTGTGTGCAGATCTTACAGGTGAATCTAGTGATGTCGATCCTGCTCTACGTCATGGTCCTCGTGTACCTCTATGGCATCCAGGCGACCAACATGGACAGCACCTCCCAAGGCCAGAGACATCAGGAGCAGCAGCCCAGCCCGGACCCCCTGAACTCCCTCATCATCCAACTGCTGCAAGCCGACCTCACCAAGGGCAAGCCCAAACCCAATCAGGACGGACAGGGCAGGAGCAGAGACGTTGAGATACACGACATTCAGGATATGCTACACCCATTACCTCCTAATCTACCACTAGGGGGCGACAGCATGGATCAGCAATGGGATGAAGATGTATTGGACCGGGACATGATGTTGGTGAACTCTGACCTCCTTCGACAACACAAACGATACCATTCGCCAAGAGTTTTGTTGAGTGACCGGCCGCCATTGCAGCCCCCGCCGCTGTACCTTTCAGGACGATTTTGTAAGCGGGACGTCCGAGGGTGGGAACCGGACGCGGAAGAAACGTTACGCGGAGCACCGGAGCTACCGAGGGGAATACTCGGTTTGCGACAGCCAGAGTCGCTGGGTGACGGATCGGACCGAGGCGGTGGACGATAGGGGGTCACTGGTCACGGTCTTGGCCAAAATCCGAACCAACGCCAGGGAGGATATTAAACAGTACTTTTTTGAGACGCGCTGTCAGAGTGCCAGGCCTTCAAAAGGGGGCTGCAGAGGCATAGACAGCAAAAACTGGAATTCGCAATGCAAGACCACGCAGACTTTTGTGCGGGCGTTGACTCAAGTGCGAAACGCAGTGGGGTGGAGGTGGATACGCATCGACACTTCCTGCGTTTGTGCGTTGTCGAGGAAACGCCGTCGGACGTAAAAACATAAACATATAAAAGCTAACATTGGACTTCTTGTAGGATCTTAACTCCTGAAAGGATTATGTGTCAAATTAAGTTAAAGATACTTCCTCTGAAGAGGTACACTTAGGTGACATTTCACTGCCACATGCTGGGACAATTTCCTGGACTTTCCTTGTTGGACTTTGGGGGGGGGGGGTGAATGTACATATAAGTTAATTAAATTATATTAAAAATGCATGTAGAGTATACATGTTTATCTATCTATATATGATGTATGAATATATTTGTGTTATTTATTGAAAAAAGAAATCTCTAAATGTCTATAAAACAAACAAGCTATACTCAGTTGAGATCGGGGCGACAGAGGTGCTTCACAGTGACTTTTCATGTGCCTTGATCAGTGGCTACAGTTCAGACAACTAATACAAGTTTAAACTAATGTAACTCCGTAAGCCATGCACTGACCTCATTTTAAGAAGTAGCAGGGCAAGCAACACAAAATATACTGACAAATGTCCAACACAAGGCTAAGGTTTGGGACAGTGGTCTAGGCATATACAGCTCTGGAACACAACTAAGAAACCACTGCAATTTCTTTTCTCAGCCTTTCTCTGAGCCTACGACCATTCCAGGCCAGTGTCTGTTATTAAATCCCTTCGCACAACTCTATGTACCATTAAGAAAAGCTGAGAGAGTGGTATAAGTTAATAAATGAATTATTCAAGTTCTACAAACACTGCACTGTTTCTCTTAATTTGATGTATTGTCATTTTCCTTTAAAGTTATGCTCTAAAGCAGGGGTTCCCAAATTTTTCAGACTGCAACCCACAAAATAGCAGTGTGAACGACCCATAATACCTGTACAGTGCGAAATGTTCATAATAACATCAGGAGGTAAAATATTTTAATGTTGGGTTAATATTATTTATTTGCCTTATGTTATTTTTTCATGAAATCATCTCGCAACTCTCACCTCAGAGTTTCAGAAACATCTCTCTCGGAACCTCTGCTCTAAAGAACAATAGTTTCATTTGGAAATTGGGAGAAATATCATTAACCGGTCACAAAAAAATAAAACAAAGTGTTCAGTACACCATATGGCACCTAAAAGATAAAACCTGAGAAATTTTGCAGTGGCCTCTTATTTTGTTCCAGAGCTATCAATGGTGTTTTGGTCTTAAGTAATTTTACACACATTGATGATAAACACAGTCATCACTGGACGTTATAATGTCTATGAAAATGTATCATGCAGTGTAACCTGTGAGGGATTTCTGACCAATATCCACTTGCTCTGATTCCATGTTGTACACTCCAGCTACAACACAGACAGACACACCATGTTTACACAACAACATGTCAGGCAGTTCATTTAATGTATTTGTATGCAGCAATTTTGGGCCACAAACACTGTTTACAGGGAAAGTTGTAATCTTTTGGAAACTATGCATGTAATACTAATTTATGCAAAAAATCATTAAGCAATTGTAACAAATATGAATTTGTTCTGAACCTGTTGTAGTGTGATTGGAACAGTAGGAAATATACTTGTACCAAACCGTGATCATGAAGTAGCACTACTTTTGATAACATATAATTCTGGTATTGATACTGAAATCTGAAAGTATCAGTACTTCAGTAGTAATGAAAAACAATGTTATTAGAATAATACAAATTCTAAGCAAAGAAACTACTTCTACTTCCACTGGATCCTTCATATGTGCATTACACACGTGACAAAAAATGTCCAGCCCTGACAATTCTGTTCTGCTCCTCCCGTGACATAAAGAGGCCATACATTTTAACATGTATGCATATAGGTTTTCATGATTTACAAAAATCCAAAGAATACAGACACAAAAAAACAATGGTTGAGACTGTAAAGGTGGTATCAAAATTGTTATCAGTATTGTTGATACCAGCCTTGATACCAATTGGTGTCAAATCAAAGGGGAGAAAGTTGAATTTTGTGTCACCCATATGTAATTGCTTCAAATATAATAAAATTTCTTCCATGTTCCAATCATACTTTTACTCAATGCAAAAACAACAGACTGGGCTACAGTCATTGTGTCTTCAGATTCATTTTCATGTTCTTATATGGGGTAAATTCTTTATAAAATCCAAACATTTTTAGGGGAAAACTGTTGTTGTTGTGTAACCGGTCCATTGCGTTATAGGGTTACAGCTGTCTTTCCACAAAAGACTCCGGTCCATAAGTATACTGTAATTAGCCTCATAAATCAATGAGATGCCAGACTGATGCAGAGGGAACACAGGAAGTATCAGGGCTTGGCTCCCACTATGCAGTTTGAACAGAAGCTATATTAAAGTCAAGTATTTGGGATTTTGTGTTAGTGTATGAAAAAACTTTGATAAAATGTGTATTAATTGTTCATTAAAACCCCCAAAATGAAGTTTCAAATATAGTACACTTAAGACAATCATGGAATTGTCAATCATGAATCAAATCAGTAAATGTATAATAATAATAATAATAATAATAATAATAATAATAATAATAATAGATTTATATAGCTCTTTTTATTCATTTATTTATTCACTTCTCAGTCACACACTTGGTAAGTGGTGAGCCACAGCTGCCTTGGGGCATACTGACGAAGAAGTGGCGAGCCAACAGCCTCTCCAACCGCCACCAAACACACAATCACATTGATAGACCCATAGCAGCATGAAGTGGTTGAAGCAGGGATCGAACCGCCAACCCTGCTGTAAGTGGGCCAACAGCTCTACTGCCGCAATAAAAGAAAAGCCAAATACACAAACACAAAACAGAAGCATCACAGTTCCTGTAACGCTAAAGAATGGGTGTGTCTTCACTTTGAGTTAAGTGGAATGACACTGTCCTGACATGTAGGCAATGTTCACAGAGTATACAGTGAATGTGGCAGTGCCAATTCTCAAAAACTTGTACCATCAATCTTAGTGACATGCAGGACGCACAGTGGGAGGCCAATGCTTGTAATGCTAAACAAGGAAAAAGCAATGATGCTTGGTAAAGATATCAGTAAGCTAAACCAACGAGGCATAACATTATGACCACTAACATCTCTCCGTCATGGCTCCTGTTAGTGGGTGGAATATATTAGGCAACAAGTGAACTTTTTGTCCTGAAAGTAGATGTGTTGATGTGTTAGAGGCAAGAAAAATGGGCACGTGTACAGATTTGAGTTGGACAAGGGCCAGATTTTAATGGCTATGGACAACTGGGTCAGAGCATCCCCAAAACTGTAGCTCTTGCGAGGTGTTCCCAGTCTGCAGTGGTCAGTATCTATTATAAAAATGGTCCAAGAAAGAAACAGTGGTGACCCGGTGACAGGTGATGAGCTACTGTGGCTCAAACTGTGGAAGAAGTTAAATCTAGTTCTGATAGAAAGGCATCACAGTTTGTTGCAGAGGGCTGCATAATAGACATGTGGTCATAATGTTATGCCTGATCGAAGTATAAAGTATAGAGGGGGAAAGGCATGTTGATCGTATGGGAGGGTATGTGAGCAGGAAGCCTGTACTTGGACAGTGATGCGGACCAGGCCAAAACTACCGTGACAACAGCATATGTTTCAAGTTATGGACAGCTATGAGTTCATGATAAATGTCAGTCACAGCAATAATACCACTCTGAAGACCACTGTGTTGTGTCAAAATGAACTGCTTTTCAGGAATAAAGTTTTTCCTTCGTATGAAGTCTTTGTGTCATTACTGTTAATGGTTGTGTCCTGTTATGTAACACAGACCGGACTGACTTGTATTTGTTTTACGTCATATCCATTTTTGACATTTTCTCTGGCAAGGGAGAGGACTAAGTGATTCATTTTGAATCAGTCAGTTTTATAGCAGTAAACACTGCATTTTACCATGATGACAAACAGTGGCGGAAGGTAGTAATGAAAAGCCCCAGGGCAGGTTCTCAGAATGGGCCCCAAAGTTTTGAAGCACATTCAGCAAGTCCATATGTCCACATAGGTAATAAAAATTGCACTGTAATTCCCTAGAGTTGGCTAATACTTTCTTTAAAATAGTCAGTGCCAAAAATAAAATAAATATAAAATACTTTTTTTTTTGCATGAAGCATTAGGTAAATATTGTGAAGGAATAATGCATATCGTACACTTTTAATCTTTTTCATCTTAAGAAAAAGTTTGTTATATGGGGTCATGCCTGCGGTGTAATTTATAGCCCAGACTGACCATAACCTGCTAATAAATAATAAATTGTTAAGGACTCTCAAAGGGCCCCCCTCATGTCCTGGGCCCCAGTGCAGCTGCACTGGCTGCACTGCCTGATGTAACGCCCTGATGACTAACTAAATGTGGTTCTTGTAGGGCACACTGGTAAAAGGAATTCATGTTAAGTTTTAGAAATAATGTTTCCATTGAGAAGTAAGTTTAAAGGAGACATTATTCTGTATAAAATCTTTTGGAAACAAATTTGGACACCTCTGCATTAGTGTTTCATATTTTATAACTTAACTAAATAATTCATATTTATTGAAAATGTCTTCTTTACGGGAGCTCTAACTTTTGCTGAAAACCCTTGGCCATGCCCACTTCCGTCTGTCAGGTCAAGCCTAATGCCAGCATCGTAGTTTAGAAGAGAATAATTTAAGTTCAGACATGAGATGAGAATCCTCGAGTGCTTGTATTGAACGGTGGTAGATAGACAGAGCATGGTTTAATGGCTAATTAGCACAGCTATTAGCAACATGAAGCGAACCGATTCTCCTTTGTGGTGACAGTGGTTTAAGCACTGCAATTGTCCATAGGCGGTTTTGAGACATGTACGAGTGCATCTTGGAGAAGACGGGGTTTCACCTGTCTATGTAGAGCAATGAAACAAAGCTCAGAAAAGTGGAATTAGTAAAAAAAAGCACTTTACATGGCAAAATCCACTGTTCCAGAAAAATAAATAAATTCATCATATAATATAAATGCAACTGAACTTTATTACAAGAGGGTTGAATTTGGTGTGTCAGGTCAACTTTAATGTCATTTTAATGACAGACATGACTCAAAATTCCTCATCCTCCACAACAACATAGCCTCCTGACCTGTAGACCAAACACCCAATCACAGCGCCCATTATTCATATTCAAGCAGACCCTCTTTTGTGAGAGCATGTGATTGGCCAAAACTTGTTGGTACTAGATATTACATATTTTGGCCCAAATATAATTTATTCATTACTATTAGCTAACTAGCTGAATAAATAGAAACAAAAGTATAGGAACACTGACGTCTTTAGATGACATTTGATTTTGATGACATTAGAAAATTATGCTAATTATGCTAAATATAAGTTTCTACATTGCAGTCCCTTGAATCATTAATTAGGTCAGCCATTTTTTTATTTTGTATTGTTTGGATTTTGTCTGTCTGTGGTTCATCAGTCCAACCTGATAATATCATCTCGTGATTTCTGAAAAGTTCAAAAACATTTGATTTGTATAAGATAGTATTTTCTTTTGAAGCCGCAGGGTCATCAGCGAGATCCATGCTCCAATCAATCATTCAAACTTCCACCATCACCCGACACTGCATCCTGCTTTTAATACTGTCACTAATTTTACTGAAGCCACATTGGCTGTTTCCCAGTTGCCAGGATCCTTTGTGGCTGGACCACTTCAGAGTGATCCACATCATCAGCGCCTCACCAAGTGGGGTTTCAAAACGTTAAATCCCCCACCTCCTCCAAAGCTTGTCTCATTTTTTTTGGCAAATTCACGAATGATGCACCTGCGTATCCTCTGTGGCCTTGCCTTCGCTACATATTGTCCACAATGGACTGTGAAAATTGTACACTCGTTAAGTGGTTAGTTTTCACGCACATGATTCGATCTCGACACGAAGCAATGACGCAACATGCACGGACCCAAGCATATTCCAAAAGCTTTGACGTGCAGCAGTGTTAGCAGGACACTGGCCTTTTTTGTGTATCTAAAATGGAGCAGGCTTTATGTAATGCTCCTTTTCTCTAATGTTTACCCTGTGGCATTCAAAAAATTACACAAAATCTTTGAATAGAATAGAGAAAAAAAATGGGAATGGCTGGACTAGGCTAGGGAATAGGGTTTGATACTGTGACTGCAGACTCGTTGGATACCTGTTGTAAATGCTTCTGCTCTGAGAGACAAGTACAGTCAAAACAAAGCTCTGATGTAACTTTTATAAAGTGTCTGCTGCCAGTCTGTACTGTACTGTGAACTGACTGCAGACACACACAACTGTGCAGGTACAACCTACGCTCTTTCAATTCAAAAAGAATCTGTGAGAAAGTGTGATTGTTAGACACTCATATGCAAGAAAGCAGGAGGTCTGCTCCCAGCGTGCTCCCTTCAGCCAATACTGCCATGGTGGCGTCTGCATTTTGGATAATGAAATATGGAATGTGGAATATTTCTCTTCTGGCTATGTCTGCTTACAAAAAATAAATATATACAGTAAGCAAATCAAAACACAGGTAACCCATTGTATAATATAGGCAAGACAAGGCAAGTTTATTTGTATAGCACAATTCATACACAGAGCAATTCAAAGTGCTTTACAGAAAAAAGGCTAATTTAAAAGTACAAAACACAATTAAAACAATACAATCAAATTTAAAGCGTATCAATCAATTTAAAATTAAATTAAAAGAGAAGAGTGCAGATAAAACACTTTCAGTTGACATATGCACAGTTAAAAAGAACAGTTTTAAGTCTGGACTTGAACATTGTCAGAGTAGAGGCCTGTCTAACATCGTCAGGGAGACTGTTCCAGAGTTTAGCTGCATAAAACTGAAACACTGCTTCACTGAGTTTAGTCCTGACTCTGGGACCAGCAGAGACCTGTCCCTGAGGTTCTCAGAGTCTGAGATGGTTCATATGGAACCAACAGGTCAGAGATGTACTTTGGTGCTAAGCCATGGAGAGACTTGTACACAAGCAGAGATGTTTTAAAGTCTATTCTCTGAGCAACAGGAAGCCAGTGCAGAGACCTGAGAACAGGACTAATATGGTTGTACTTCCTGGTTTTGACCAAAACGCAACAGTCATGCCGCCTCCAATTCACATTTACACAACAACGCTGAGGAATAAGGAAAACTATCGTAAACTGTAGTACCTGTGTTTGTCGGTGTGGGCCCCGCAAATGCTCTACACCACAGTGAGTAAACAGCAGAGGAAGTGATGCTCCGGTCTGAAACTTTCCAACTACTTTAGGAACTTGTGGCTTTCTGGAGCCATTCTCATAAAGTCTCTCATCAAAGTAAATACTTACACAGATACGTATTACTGACAGATACTGACTAAATATGAACGTATGAGACATAAAAGCCTTGTGCAGTATTTTGCACTTGCAGGTCAGCTGACAAGTGCCTGGCAGACGGCCAGTCACAGTTCACATGGCAGGTACGTCATCATTTTCAGTCAGTATGCTGTTTACAGAAAGCGGAGTGGCTCTGAGCGGCTCCCCGCTGTGAGACCAAAACGCCTCATCAAGCGTTTTCCAAAGATTGCATATTCAGAAAACGGAATACCCTGTCTTTGTGTAAACGAAAGGCCAAACCGCAATCAAACCTTTGTGGATTTGCCAAAATGCATTGACATCTAAACAACCCCTAATTCCAACCAAATTTGACCACCTTCACCAAAAAGGTCTTAAGGCCCCAATAAAGACATTATAACTTAACAAAAAATGAACATGATGCACTTACATGGCTCTCTAATAGAACTGACATAATCATAAAAAGTGCAGATAAGGGCAGGTGCAGTCTGTGTGTGGGGCAAAGAAAAATATGTAACAGAAGCTTTGCGTCAATTAACTAATACTGAATACTATTCAATGGACAATATGAAAAGAGAACTTCTGGAAATATTAGATATGGCCAAAAATCAGCACTGGATCTCAAATAAAAAAATATAAATTCCTGATTTGCCAAAAAACACAATTTCCTTCTTTCTATATGCTTCCAAAAATCCATAAAAAATTTGTAAATTCACCAGGTCAGCCATTTATTAGTGGGAATGATTTGATTACAGAACCTGCCTCTAAATTTGCGGATCATTTTATTAATTCATTTGTTTCACAATTACCACCTTATATTCAGGACAACACTCAATTGCTTCAAAAGATCACACAAATGGCTAATATTGGTTCATGTATTATGACCACAATGGATGTCGAATCTCTCTACAGTAATACTGTACATAAAGAAGGATTAGCGGCCCTAAGACATTATCTGGGTAATAGAGGTACAGATTAAATGCCTCCAACAGATTTCATCATACAGCTAACTAAGTGGACCTTAAAAAATTATGTTTTATTTATTTTGTTTGAAGATAAATTACACAAAGAAAAAAAGGGGACTGCCATGGGTGCGTGTTTTGCACCAAATTAAGCAAACCTATTTAGGTTTCTGGGAGGAAATGTATATACAGTGAGAGCATAATCCTTTCAAAGACAAAATTGTGTGGTGGGGCAGAAACATTGATGATGTCATTCTTTTCTTTTCAGGGTCAGAAAGAGCACTGCTGGATTTTCATCCCTATGTCAATAGTCTAACTGTCAACTTGAAGTTAAGTTTGGAATATGATTTTAAAACCATTAATTTCCTGGACCTAAAGTTTATAAAAGATGACCAAGGGAATTTACATTCTTCAATTTTTAGGAAACCTGCAGATCACAATACAATATTGCATGCAGATAATTTCCATCTTCCTTGGTTAATAAAAAATTATTCCTTATGGACAGACACAGAGACTCAGATGCATGTGTGACTCTGACCAGGCCAATCTATGGATATGCAACAACGTTTCATTCAAAGAGGGTATCCAACAGAGCTTCTGGCTCAGGCTCATGAGAGAGCCCTGTCACTGGAGACGACTGAACTACTCCAAACCTAAACACGAACATGTCAAGAAGCCTTTTTTGTCACACATTATAGTAAAGAGGCAGTTCAGATTAAACATATCATAAAGAAATACTGGGACATTATTGTGAGTGATCCCCTCCTAACAGACGTATTCTCTGAGCCCCCTGGAGTCAGTTTCAAAAGAGCTCCTACAATTAAGGACAAGTTGGTGAGGTGCTACCTTCCAGCCTCTAAACCTAACACATGGCTCTCTCGTCCAAATGGTAACTTTCACTGTGGTCAATGTAGATACTGTGAGAACATGGTAACGGCGAATACCTTCATAGCTAGCAATATGACATACTCAGTTTACTTTTTTAACTGCAATACCACCCACGTAGTGTATCGTCTTGAATGTCCCTGTAGCTGTTTTTATGTTGGCCTCACTAAAAGGAAGCTCACAGATAGAGTGGCTGAGCATAGATATGCCATTCGTACTGGAAATCTAAATTATCGCATGGCCAAACATTATATGGAGGCTCATCATGGAAGTGACTCTACTTTAAAGGTGTCTGTCATTAAAGCTGTGACTATGGATGCCAGGGGTGGGGACAAAAATCTAACGTCTTAAACAAAGAGAAGCCTATTGGGTTCATGTTCTCAAGGCCAGGAGTTACCCGGGCTTGAATGAGGACTTAGATCTTTCATGCTTTTTATAGTTGTAGACTTGTATTGTGGAAATAATTATTTGGAGCAGTATTCATTGCATTGTTGTTGTTTTTCCTCTGCTCCAGGTGTCATGGTACTGCCCCTTATGTACAGTGGGACAACTACAGCTTTTACTTCTATTCTCTATTTCAGAATGTCTTGTTACTGCTCCTTGTGTCTGGGAAGATACAGCTCTTGCACTCCTGGTTACACAGCTGCAGCCAGTAGCATAAATTAGTATTTCCTTTTGTCTTTGTGTTCACACCTGAAGAAGGCACAATCCGACATGCGCTGGTTTGTTTTAATGACTCCAGTCCTCATGAAATAAAGGCTCTTTACACTTTTTCAACAAAGCGAGTGCCTGGACCTTTTTGTGTTCTTCATGAACTGTGACCCTTTCCATGAACACCACTGGTTTTGTGGATACCAGTAGCTCCCTGTTTTAATTTGTTTTTGGGCCCCTAATTCCAGTCAAGAGGTGTGAGGAGCTTGTTAGCAAAACGTTTTTAAGAAGTTATATAAGTTAAAAGCAGAATAATACTGCACATGGGCCTGTGTTGCAAGATTCAAAATAGATATTTTTTGTTGTTTAATATGTTTTTTGTCATGTTTTCTCAGTGGGCCTAATTCATGAACCCTTCGTATGAGCAAATTTGTACTTAAGGATTTTTGGCATTCATCAATCTTTTCTTGAAAAAATGTTCTTCTGGTAGAACAAATCCAAGAACAGGTCTGAGGACTCCTACGCACGGAAAAAAATGTTAATTTCAGACTGACTGTAGATTACAATTGTTTACAAATTATTCCTTATTAAAATAATATTTAAAAAAAACAGTGATCAGTGGTGGTGTAGACCAGGTATAAGCATAAAACTTGGGTGAGTTGGTGACTGAAATGTGCTTCCACTGACTGTGTATTAGTGTTTATGGACATTTTTAATCACAGAAGATGTACAACTGCTGTAGATGTAGTCAGAGAGCCGCTTCCTGGACCACTGTACCATGAAACTCATAAAACTCCTGTCTCATGACCATATATGGAGTTTTGAGGGCGTTTCTTGTTCTAATACATAGTTAATTCTAAGTAAATGCAATGTTAATGAGGCGCGCAGTGTTCATGGATTCCCTGGAGTTACGTGCTCCACTGAGAAGAATCTGGGGGCTCGAGAACGTGTCATGAATCTGACGTAGACTTCTCTTAAGCAGTTCTTAGAAGGGGCACTTAGGAAACGTTTCTAAGAGAACATTGATGAATGAGGCCAATTAACTTTCATTCTCATTCTCATCCTCATCATTATAATGTTGAGTTTAGGGGGTTGAATATTTCTGATTGCAGCTGTAGGTTATTTGGCTATAGGAAAATGTGTATTTCTATAACTCTCAGTCTTTCAAAACATTACATTTGGACTAAGGCAATAATTTAACATTTCTCTAGTGCCATGAAAATGCATGCAATGTCTACTGCTCTGCAGCCACGCACTATCCCTCTTTGAAGTCTTTATTTAGCTCGCAGCAGATCTTGATAGTAATAGTACAGAGCATAAATCCTGCTACAGATGGCAGCCGGTGTCAGTGCTCTTTATATCTAAGTCATGAGGCCATTCAGTCCTCATTATTCCACCATAAAATGTCATAAAATGTTAGTTATATCACCATCTCTCACCTGCATTTATCCAAACAATTTCTTGCTACTTTCATATGTTATTTTGAAGCACTTTTTCCATTATATTTCAGTGAATGGGAAGAAAGTGGCGTTCCTAATGAGCCAGTGGTTTACCATGGCGCTAAAGCTGCCTTAAGGAGATGTACATTGATGTAGAGCTGGGATTTGAGGCACTAATCTCCTGTTCTCGGAGCGGCTTAACCACTGGTGCAGCGACCAGAGCACAGGCCAGAGCACAACACATCCTCCATCGATCAACGCAGGATACATGCATGCATTTACCTTAAAAGGTGCTGTAAAGGGGCAAAGTTCAGAGAAAGAATCCATTGCCACCGAGAGCTATCAAGACGGTTGATTTATGGCACAGTCTATAAAAAGGAGGTTTTCAAATGGGCAGGAAATTACAAGCTTCGTACTTTGAATCTGAAAAGATTTGAGAACCAGTAGAAGTAAGAGTAATCTTTAAGGTTGCAGTATGCCTTTTAGTTCTGTGTTTGGAAGATTTCTTAATCACCCAACCATCTGTAGAGTTTCAGTGAGAATTTTATCATGTATCCAGCCACAAAAGGGTCCCAAGCAGTTGCAAGCCCAGATAAATCAAAAGGGTTGCATTAAAAAGGGCATATGCAGTGTAAAAACTATCGCCTATGCCCAATGAATATGCACATTGTGAAAGTCAAAAGGAAAGAAGAATTTTTAGCATGTGAGATCTAACTATAGCTACTCATGCTCATGTACAGTGCTGATCAGAATCTTAGGACCTGTGAAAAATGTATTAATATTTGCCTTTACCGCTTTAGGATCAAAATAGAGATTCAAAACACAAAAAATAGAAGCAATTTATTGAAAATTACATTTAAAAAGTTTAAAACCAGAGCCTTAAAAAGTCAGAAATAATAAAAACCTTGTTACCCACTGGACTCAGTAAGACTCATTCTAGTAGATCACTTCAAAAATCTGTTTAGGCCTGCTTGATGTGAATGATTCCAGGAGGATGGTGGGAATGTTGATCCATGTGGTGAAGCTTCATGCAAGGCCTCCATGGTCTGGAACTGACTTTGATGTTTGTAAACTTCCATTACCATCCATCCCCAAACAGATTTAGATCAGGGAACTCACAGGATGGTCCAAAAGAGAGATGTTATTCGCCTGAAGAAGTCCTCATCAGGTGTGCGTTGTGAAGTGCAGTGTTGTCCTGTTGAAAGGCCCAGTCATCATTGCACACACAGCCTAAAAGGATGCCTGCTGCTTCATCTCCACACAGCCAGCCGCATGTATGACGCCCCGTAAAACCTGAAGCTTCATTGGTCCACTTAAGGAAAAAGCAGCCCAGAACATGATATTATCAGACTGAGCCTCTTCCACCGTGCTGCTTCGAAAACATCTCCAGTGGGACCTCCTTGTCATGCCAGTAATGCCAGTAATGTTGGAAGCCATCGGGATCATCCAGATTATATTTTTTCTCTAATGCTCAGCTCAATTTTCAGTTTTACTTCCTGCCTCCTGTGATTGCCTGCCCCGCCCTGATGTGTTTCACCCGTGCTTCGTTCCTCGTGTATATAATCCCTGTGTTCTCCACTGTTCCTTGCAGGATCATTGTCATGTTATGTCTCGTCGTGTTCTGCCTCTGCCCCCCTGAGTTTGTAAGTTTTGTTGTTGTTGTTTTTTTAGTTCTACTTAGTTTTTTGTGATTCCTCAGTTTTTGCTTTGGGAATTTTTGTGTTTGGAGGTTTTGGGACTTTGTTTCCATTTTTTTTTCAAGTTTTTTCATTTTGCAGTCTTGCCTTTTTCACTTGTTTCTGCCATGATTATGACAAAATTTCAAACTATACATTTATTAATGTGGGAATTTATTAATTGAGGAATAGCTGTTAAAATGGCTTTTTTAATCACTAAAAGGTGGTTCCACCAAAACAAAGTATTGTGTCCGAAAACTGAATTTAGACCTAATGCTGCGTTCACACCGGACGCGTTTGAGGCGTATGGGGCGTCTGGTTTACATGTTAAGTCTATGTAAACGCGCGTCTAGACATCCTGCGGCAGCGAATCGAGCGTCTGACGCTCTTGACGCCCGAGTTGAAAAATCTGAACTTTGGCGAATATTCGCGGCGCGTTAACCAATCAGGATCTAGCTCCTGCAGTGACGTGGGAGGACGTAGGAAGCGGAGATCCATCAAAACAATCACTGGTGGACTTATCGAAGCTGTCAATGTGAATGTGGAGCTATAAACTACAGCAGCTCAAGACAAGCATCAAGAAGCAGCAACAAGACATAGAGGGGACCTTAACTTTAGGGTGAGCTGAGCTGAGCTCATTGGATTAGCAGTTATTGTACTCCCCAAAACAACAGCAAAAACAGTCTGTGTACTGACTGCTAGCCTAGCCTATAACCCGCTAAAACCACTAGAGACCGCTATTAAATTAAAGAAAAAACTCTTCCATATCTCCGCTCTGCTGCTGGGGTTGAGTGCCTAAAAACAGCAGTAGTGTCCTGGGGACATGTCCTCGCACCGACCCGGGACACAGGTGAGCAAACCGGCGTGGCCTCAGTTGGATTTAGCCCTGAATGAGCGGCCATTACCCTGGCACAACAGACTCCTCCCATGACGCGAATTCGCGTCTGAACACATTTGTTTTGACACGCGAACAGAGCAAAATTGGACGCGCGAATGAAGCATCTGACTTCAAAATGTTCAAGCGTCCAACTAGACGCGTCGGACGCGAATTTGACGCCTCAAACGCATCCGGTGTGAACGCAGCATTACACAGAAAGTTTTAGAAAGGAACAGCATCTATTCTAGAACTAGCTACATGACACAGAGCAGTCTCTCCCAAAGTTAAGAGCATCACGGCTCCCTTAAAATAGTGCCAGTCCCACAGCAGGATAAATGTATCAGGAAGGGCATCTGGTAAAATCTAAGCCAAATCAATACACAAATCACTTCACACTGAAAGGCGAATGAAAGCCAAAAGGAAAAAAGGGAGTTTTAGTATCCCTGTCAGGCCTGTAGGTCTGCCGTAAAAAGAATAAAAATAATAAACCCTTTATTAGTCCCCCAGTGGGGAAATTGTATTGTTGCAGTGGCATAGAGATATGATATAAAGGTTTCTATAAAAAACATTACAAAAAACACAGTGATGGTTTGGTCAGAGTGATAGTTTTAAATAAGTACTTATTTCAAACTCTTATGTATTTAATGTAGAAAAGCTCTGCAGTACCTTCGTGGCCCACCAGGTGGCCCCGGACCCCACTTTGAGAACCACTGACACAGAGAAACAATGCCAACACAAAAAACAACATGAAAGACAAAGCCATCATTAGCCGTTGTTGTAATGGTTAAAGGGAAACCATGTAACCTATTGTTTGTTTCTTTGCTGTATGGGTCATATTTGAGGAGCTCCCCCTGCATTTCAGGGGAGTAAAGCACAAGTCCGGTTGACTCCTATTGTGACCCCTTGCTTGGCTTGACTCCGTTTACTCCTCCTCATATTCGTACAAAGGTTTCCTCTGCCTTTTGGCCACTCTGCCGTGACAAAAATGTAAGAACCGGAACATACCGCTTTCTCACAAGACCAGAGTTAAAAATCTCATTCCTGCAAGGCTATTTTTTTTGTTTGTTTTTTTGGCCAAGAAAGACCAGGGAAAACTTTTTCCACTCTGCAACAATTCATTTAGCCACGACACTGACTCTGAAACTGTTTAACTAAGGTAAAAAAAAAAAAAGAATTACCCTTTAAAATCATTTCAATGTTATTTTAAAATCTTAATTATAAAACTATTCATCTTGAGGTGGCTTTATTTGACTGTGCAACAAGTCCTCTGTGAGTCTGTTCACAGGTCTCTTAGCAGAATGCTTACCACTTACTTCTTGGCCTGGAGTTTTGGCTCTCAGCTCATATATCCCTGTTACACTCTTGACAGATGAGAAGAGGCCCTGGATTATGTGGAAGTAGGATTCTTTCTGCACTGGACAACAGAGACCTGACAGACAGCGGCCTGAAGACGGCTCACTGGATTTCTTAAAGAGTGTTTTCTACTTAGCCTGGTGTTTAGAGCGGTCTTCAGCTCAAGCACCTGGATCGCTGTCAGGGAAAGGGTCAGAGGTCACAAGTGTTAGTAAGTGGCACAAAGATGAGAAGTGTCGATCAGAAGTGCTGTAACTTAAAGGGAGGGTGAGAGAAGGCTTGCTTAGTTTGGTCCACTTTAATCAGCACAGAAATTCTGGTTTGTTTGTGGAAGTGTAAATGCTCTATTGTACTTCTGGTGTGAAGGCAAACCCGCATCTAATGAAAAAAATGTGGAAAAATAAAGACACAAGACAAAAGTGAATCAGGTGGTGTGATAAAATCTGTATCTATACTTAAGTTTGGTTCATTCGATAGAGCTCAGTTGTTACTAAGCACTCAGTCCAAAACAAATTCATGGGACTTACCACCTCAAAAATTGTCATTAGTTAAACAATATCATAAGTCGGGTTGCAAAAGGGCAGAATATTTTCAGTAAAAGTTTCCAGAAACTTTTCATGGTAAGTTAAGCTTGGAAATTGTGGAAATATTCAAAGTTGGTAAAGGTTTGTGTTAAGCTGTATCATATTCAAACATAAACATTGTGTGGTTGTGAGCAGACATGCATACAAAACGTATCATTAAAAACATGATTTCATCCTGGGCCTGATCATAATCCTCTAGCTGCACCTCCTCTTCCTCCCCTCATTGTCATTGTCCAGCTTTGTTGAGGAGGCTTCTGTGTCAGGCTCAAAGTGCCTTAAGTTTGCCCGACTGGCCACCAGTTTTATTTCAGTAATAAGGAAGTAATTCAGTCCCTCCAGGATTTCGCAAGCATTTTTTATGTTTGTTGCGGGCTCAAATGCCTATTAACTAATGTCTATAATTCACAGGTTACTTGCTTTTTCTTAAAAATATTAGCTAGAACTATAAAAACTAACAAAATCTGTTTTTAAACATATGAGGTGGTAATTAATCAAATTAAAAATACCTGTATTTGAACAGGCCAAGAGTACCTACTTTTTTAAATGATATTGCTGTGTTATTCGGCTATTTTTTTATTTTATTTTATTTTATTTTTTTATTTATTTATTTATTTATTTATTTATTTATTTATTTATTTATTTATTTATTTTTTATTTTTATTTTTTTGAGGGGGGGGCTAATACACCTGTGGCCTCTGATTCTGATTCTGTTCCTCTCAGATCTTCTCTGGTGATTCCTGTTGTGTGCTGTAGAACATCCAGTCATTACAAAACAGAGGAAGTTTGCTGTGCTCTATGTTTTCAGGAAGGTTATTATTCTGCACCATTAACGTTTGATCTCAAACTTCGTTGTTGTTTAAATACGCTGCCCATTCAACTTTTTAGGAAGCTATATCACCATGGCAACGCAGTGTGACACCAGACAAAACTAGAAAGTACCTGTTCATCTCCTCCTTCAGTCCCATCCACAGGCGCTGCTGCTGGTGAGCACCTGCGACCTCATGTGTGCTCGACCGCTGCACGATAGCTGCGCTGCTCCTCTGTGCCCCTCTGTTTTTGAGTGCGTCCAACCTTGGCACTGCACCTCCGTCCTCCACGCTGCGCCTCCGCGTCACAACTTTGTGCCACTCTGTTTTTGATTGCGCTTGACCTCGGAGCCATACTGCCGAGCTGCTCCACCTATGAGTGCATTGCACCTCCGCATCGCACCTCCACACTGCTATGTCTGTGGCTCAACCCGACCTCCGGTGCACATTACCAGTGCGCTGCTGCTGAGAGAGAGAGCAGCTGCTCTGCTCGGAACAAGGGACAACCCACAGACAGCGGTAAGTGCAGCTAAATGAAGTTTTAAAAGTGATAATTGGCCAATGGAGCTTGGACAAAGTTGCAGGGTCTCACTGAATTTGCGGGGTTTGCTTGATTTTGCGTTAATAGTTGCGATCGCAACATCACAAAATCCTTTAGCCTACCTCTATTGCTGCTAGCAACTGCTGAGAGATAAGCTGCTTCCCCTGAAGCACAGTTGTCTTTGTTGTTATTTTCATAATTGTTAGATTTTTTTTTTTAAAGCTTTAAAAGTTAGTTTTGAATTTTGATTAATCGCCTTTTGGCACTTAGCTATTTTTAATTGTCATTTTCTTCTTTTCTGGGCCCCACTTTCATGTTTGCGGGGTGCAGGATTGATTTTGATTGTAATGCAGATTTATTTAAATCGCTCATTGAGGCCCCCTGCTGGCCGAGGCCTTAGGCTGCAGCCTACTTATAAGACGGCCTTGGGTAGAATACTTTCTAAGTTGTAACTTCTTGATGTCTTTACTTCTATTATATCATTCAAAGACAGTGATTTGTTTTAATTGTACATGGGGTTAAGCAAAGGTCAGTTCTTGCCAAAACCATCCTTTTCAATGTTCTATAGTGGTTTTGGAATATAACATTTTAATGACTGGGTTAATCTTAGCATTAGCCTACTTTAGCAATCTGTTGGCTTAGCAAAAGCTAAAAGATCATTTTAACTCTAGCCTCCAAATGTGGCCTTGACAATCCCTAACTCACGACAGCTGTGTCCAATAAATAAAGTGTGTGTGATAAAGAGGACCGTGGTATATTTAGGAAGCTCATTCGTTACATTTGAAACACTTTCTCACATGTTAAAACATGAAGGATTTTCCACTCATGGGAAACATGTTGGACATATATCTCATTTCTTTCATGCCAAACGCTGAGAGGATTAGAGGGTTCTTCAGAGGGCCAGGTCGAACCCAGAGCAAGTGCTTCACTCAACTTCAGCTGTTCCCCCAAAAACAGCTTTGAGAAATCCACTAATACCATGTTTTTAACTGCAGGGCACATGCCCTTATATGGTCCGCATACGTTTGAGTGTTGCACCGAAATAACCATGACGTGCAATAATTCTTAAGTCTATGTATGTCGAGACATTCTTCAAATGCTCATAATATGTCACACCTGGAAAACATCATGGCATTGACTTACATTTATATACAATTAAACATGGTGCATTCCTATCATTGACCTATTTAAAGTGCACATATGCCATTTTTGTTGTTTAATCGCATGTACTGTAACGTAAATAGAAAACACAAATCGTATAAAAATGACAGAAACTGCATATCAAACTGGGGCACTTTACCAAAAAGTAATCACTCATTTTAGTTTGATGGCAGCTACACATCTGAAATAAGTTGGGACAGGGACAACAAAATAAAAAGAGCATTTTACAAAAGCACAGTCAGAAGATAAGATGGACAGAAGGTTAACAACATGCAAGAAAATCATCTCACATCTCATTGTGAAAAGAAAAAGTTTTAACCATCTACAGTGCATTGAAAATATTTGGAGAATTTGGCTAAATCCTTGGTCAGTAGAGGATGGTCATAATCTTCAGATTTTCCACTGTGTTAAAAATAGACCTGACTCTGTTCTGGAAATCACACTTCCAGAAGTTGGTGAGTACAGTTTGCTGTGCAGTCCCAAGATCTGTTAAAGCTGTATGTGTAATGGTACGTTCACACACCGAACGCAAATGAGGCGTCTGGCGTGAGTGATTTACATGTTAAGTCTATGTAAAAGCCTGAATAAAAGTCCTGCAGTGCAACTGACGCGAATAGTGAGACGTGAATCAAGTGAATCACGCAAATAGGCGAAGAAGCGAATCAGCAGATGAAGCGAAGAACGCAGATTCGCATCCAACACTCTGTGCGCTGAAGTTGAAATATAATATTTTAACTTTGGCGAATATTTGCAGTGTGTTAACCAATCAGGGACCAGGAAATTCAAAAACCCTGGACAAACTCATTGTTGCAGTGTGTGGCCACCCGGTGCTTTATGACGTCCTACTTTTACAGAGACAGGAATAAAAAGGACCTTGTTTGGAGGCAAATCAACAGGGAGGTTGGACTATCTGGTAAGATGAAGCTACAAACAACGCTTTTGACTTAATGACTCATTCTCAAAAAATGTCTGGCTCAAAATAGGAAAAAAATATTTGGCACTTTTCCATTAAATGTGATAGTTGTTATTCGCTACCATTGTACCACAATGCACAACATACATTTTGCTTATTTGTTTGATTGTTGTGAGTCATTGGTGTTAACAACAGTTTAGATAATAATTACTACTTAATAATAAGAAAATGTAGCATAACATTTTTGTCTTTTCCAGTAGTAACATTATGTGAAATGTGATTTTTCAGAGGATGTGTGCAGAAAGAAGTGGAAGAGTTTGAGGGACACGTACCTCAAAGAGAGGAGAAAGGAGACCGAGAAGAGGAGTGGGTCAGCAGCAGGGTCAGCGTCGAGGTGGAGGTTCTCTGCAGTCTTGTCCTTCCTCGACCCCTTCATCACCCCACGGGAGACCAGCGGTAACATGGAGAGGGTCGATGATCAGACTGCAGAGTATCTCCCTACTGACGACCAGGGAGAGACAGAAGAAGCAGCAGGGGAGTCAGAGGCAGAAGGTATGTACACTAAGAAGGAGTGTTTGTGCGTTGTGTTTGTTTATTACAGATGAAAAGAAAAAACTCAGTTATCTATGTATTTACATTCATTATTGTCATGACAGATCCTGATGGCATTCAACCCTCCATGCCAGAACCTGCTGTTTCCTCTGCCTCCCCAGTCCTTGGTCCATCCACCTCTGCTGCTGTCCCCACAGTTGTGTTCAGGCAATCGCAATAAACAACCACTAAAACATCAAAGTGTTGAATGAATCACTGACATAAGCGTTCGCTCTCTCTGTCAAAAACACACACATTAGTTTAATCTAACCTTCACTGTGAACATCTTGTAACCGGGTCTAAACTTCCTGGCTTCTAATTGCACGTGTTGTTGTGTTGTGTCATATTTTATAGAGCCACCAAAGAAGAGGACCAGAAAACAGGAGCAGCCACTGGAGATGGAGCGGGGGATGGAGAGGGAGCTCCTGGACGGCCTCCATAAATTGCCCCCTGCACCTCCTCCCCACATTCCGGGCGAACATTTCCTCCTCAGTCTGGCCCCTTCCCTTCAGAGGTTGCCGCCTCAGATGAAGGAATTTGTCAAATTTTCAATTCACAAACTTATTTCTCAAAGCAGCACCGTTCTGCTTAATTTTGAAACATTGGACATCCCACAGTAAATTTAGGGAATGAACTAGATCTTGTCTCCTTTCTCCTCTCCATCACTTTTGTCCCTCACTCTTCCATCTTCCAAGCAATGTCCTTTTTATTCTTGTCTCTAAATAGTTTTGTTTATTATTTGTTATGTTAAATTATTTTGAGGGTATTTTTTTGTTTATTTTTTTTAATAGAACTATTATATTATATTATATTATATATTATATAATCATAAGACAAGTTTGATGTCCTACTGTATGCACAACATAGCAAATGATTACATCCATCCCAACACATTTTCTGAATATTTCATACTAGAATACTTCTGGCAAGCATTTGTTCATTACAATATTTTTTTAACAGACACCCGGTGGTTGGTTGTTTGTGACTAGGTGCTAGGTTTATCAAAACAAACAAAACATGACACAGGGATTCCTTTGGCGTATTGGCTCCATTTATATTAAGTCAACACAAGAACATAATATAGACAGAAGTATAACCACAAAAAACACTTAGCATCATAACTCTCTAAATGAAGATGCTGAAGATTAATAAAGATAGCAACATTTACAAGAGAACATGAAGAAAACAACTGTATATTAATGTTCATACATTAAAAAGCAAGGGCATAAAATGATGCCTAACATATCGTAGAAATAATATAAATTGTTTATCATGTTATAAACAGTTCACCTTATCAAATGCTGTATCACCAAGTGTGTGAATAATGTACCAAATTGTAAAGCGACCTTGAGTGTGTAGAAAACATATAAGACTAATGCATTATTATTAACGTTATTATCCTGCCCCACAACATTGGGCAAACAAATATGGATATTATGGGCATAGACTATATACATGTGCATGTTGTGGTGGAACTGACAAGATGTGGAATCAAAGCAGCAGGAGCAAAGCAGCATACAGCAGCCAGCGCATGGGACAGACACACCTGGTGGCAGGCAGAGCCTCTTTTCGGCTTTTCATGGACTGTGATAAGTTCAGGTGAAGCCATTACCTGCAACCAGAGTGGAGGCAGAAGTATATAATATAGTAATATGTAAAGCCATGAAAACTATGAATTCATAGTAAGCTATATAGACAGTCAAGCTCTTTATGGTTTTGTGGGTGGCTCTTAAAAGAGCCGTTGTGGGTCAGTCCTTGAGAGGACTAGAA
Source organism: Bostrychus sinensis (assembly GCA_020698575.1). Taxonomy (NCBI): domain Eukaryota; kingdom Metazoa; phylum Chordata; class Actinopteri; order Gobiiformes; family Eleotridae; genus Bostrychus; species Bostrychus sinensis. The sequence goes on along the minus strand of CM036239.1, from coordinate 48,746,917 downwards.
CAGAGTAGAAACACTCCTCAGCAGGCTGCCATGCTACTGCTCCCTCTGCTGAAAAGTGGGCCATGAAGACATCTCTCACTCGGAGTGCCTTTCTGGAGGAGTTGTTGGCTGCTGGCAATGGTCCAGTATGAGTCCCCAGTGGCAAGATACCTGGTATAGAGCGCCTGTAGTTGGTGTCCTGGAGGGAAATCCTTGCACCGACTTGGGACAACAGGTCATCAAACTGGGCACAGGACAGATGAAAGTACCACTGAAATCGGCCATCATCCAGGCGCAGGTCCTGGAGCAAATGTTGAAACTCACCAAACTGGGTGTGCCTTTGGAGGATCTGGTGGGCCCAGGGACGGCGTCGAACAGCGCGTAAATAGGGTGAATTGTTTGCGCAAATGAAGCAAGTGAATTCAAAATGTTCAAGCGCCCAACTAGACGTGAATGAGGCAAATTTGACGCCAGATTCGCGTTTGGTGTGTGAACGTACTATTAGAGCTCTATAATGCTACAAGGCAGAGCTAGACGTTTAGGCACAAAAGTTATTCATGACATGTATTAGTACTTGTACAGTGTATCACAGGAGGAACCAAGTCTTTATTTTGCAAGTCTTAAGTCCTTGGCCTCAAGTCCGAGTCAAGTCAGTGCTTCACAAGTCCATGTGGAGTCCTACATTTTAAGTTTCAAGTAATTTTAAGGCTCTTTAACCAAAAACTAATAAAAAGCAGATTATTTTTATGCAGTGTGAATTTAATTTATTTCACTATGTCAGTAACAAGGCAGTTTAGCTAAGCTTACGTTAGTTAAGCATTAGCTTGCAAACAGGACAGTTACTGTGTGTGCTTATTCTGCAGTTTGATTGGACACTGTGGGGGCAGCTCAGGCACTGATGCAGAAAGAGCACTCATTAATGTGGGAGGAGTTCAATTAATTGTTTCTCAGATACTTAAAATATATAACGGAAGCAGCAAGTCTTCTCAAGTCACAGGGCTCAAGTCCAAGTGAAGACACAAGTCTTAGTACATCAAGTTAAGTATGAAGTCGTTAAATTCAGACTCCACTCTGACTCAAGTCCAAGTCATGACTTTCAAGTCCTTAGCACTGTAATGAACTGTTTGTTTTACATTTTTTATAAAATAAAAAAAAAGGGAAAGGTAGCTCATGTTAGAAAGGAGAATGTAATGTAGTGTACTTTTGAGATTGCATTAGCAACATTAGCCATTAACAACACATTGCTGCATTAAAGGCTCGGGGTGCAGCCTAAATTACTTGTTTGGTTTCCAATCAGAGAGTCACGTAGAGTTCAAGCTGGTAGAAGCATTTGACACTGGAAAAAACAACAGTGTTGCCAAAATCCTGATCAAAACAGAGAAAATAAAGCAGCTCTTAAGAGCTCACTGAGCTCCAGTATCCAAGTATTGACTTTGGCAGAGGTTGACAAAAGCCGCCCCACATGCAGGCAGTTAATTGGGTGACAATGGGAGTCTTGTGTGCACACGCCTCGTCAGGAAGTGGCGGAAATGAGAGACGGCTTTGCACACAGACGAGCAGCAGGTGAAGTTTCCTGAAGGTCATTTCTTAAATGGTTGTGGACGTGTTAACATGTGGAGCTAAACGTCCCATTGACCACCCACTGAGAGTGTAAAGGCCAGTGTGAGACAGACACATGTAACTGATGGCTCTGTTGGGAGTTCCTAAAACAAATAGGTATAATGGTTCCCTACTGACAGACTTAAACTGATGCAAAATGGACTGAGACTGGATTGGTCTCCTTGGACTGGTCTTACCCATGATAGTCTCTTCCCTAGTCCTTATTGGCATCTTGATGGTATCATCATGGTGGCATAGTGGTTAACACTCCTGCCTCACAGCAAGAAGGTCCCGGGCAGGGCCATTTGGTATTTTCAAAATACCAAAGTCCAACAAAGCTGCTTATCCCGCGGCAGAGGAGCAAAGTTGCCCTAGTATTATGTCACCAAAAAAAGCAGTATGCAGACACGTCATAGGACAGTTTTTATGCACAGAACGCACTCGCCTTCTTGCTTAAAAGGATACATAACCCCTTAAACAAACCTCTAGTAGCACACACCTCAGAATTATGCCAAGACTAACCAAAGACATAATCCAGGACAATAATGAAAATATGAACAAAAAATATCAAGGTCCTGACCTTATTGACCTTATAGCTGCATACGGCCATGGTCCCAGGTTTGATTTCCTGACCACGTGGGGCCTTTCTGTGGGGAGTTTACATGTTCCCTATGTATCTGCGTAGGGGTGTTCCGGTTTGCCCTAACAACCCCAAAACATGTGCAATAGGGACTGTTAATCTCAGTGGGACTTTCCTGGTTAAATAAAGGCTTTAGCCTATTTTACTGGTTTTGCGGCTTTGTGGGGCATCAGACAGTAAACTTGCCCCGTGACTGTCATTTGGTTGTCAAACGGCAAACCCCATGTGAATAGCATTATTTGAATGTGCACCATGCCAGGAGGGGTTTTTCTCTCTTTGCTTCTAAAGGACAACAACGACGAGCCTGACATGTCAAATCTCCTACAGCCACTGTCAATGAAAGGAACAGAGACTCAATTTGCGGGAGGTGTGATTTTTGTTGAAAATTTTGTGCAGTCCCGAGCAAAGTGAGACAACTGTTTTTTCTAATCATAAACTAACTTCCACCAGACTGGGAATACTGGTCTTGAACTGCCACAAAGGTGCAAATAGAACTGAATATTATTATTAACAAGGAATATTTGAGTCATAACTGGGTTGGATATTGGATACTTTTATGCAGAGAAAAAACAAAAAAAGTTTCATGTGACCTTTAGAGTCTCTTTTGCTTAATATGCCTACACCGCATCCTTTCATCTTCTTCTTCTTGTAATATAATAAAATAATAATAATAATAATAATAATAATAATAATAATAATCAGGCGTGCACCCCAACAGCTTACATTTATTTAAAGAATAACTGCAAAGAGCAATACCGAGTGCCAACCTGTTTGAAGAAATTATTGTCAAAGGGTATGCAGCTTCAAAAGTTTAGGTTATTTCCACACTACATCTCCTAGCACCGCAAGAAGTCCAGAACAAAACATAAAGAGGGGAAAGGGGAGAGTGAAATGGCTTAAAATTGGCTTTCACATAATGTTTAATGAGACAGATACAGTAAGTGCAGGAAAGTGTCAGTCTAAAATTCAACTCATAGACATAAGTTTAAGTTGGAACTTAGTCTAATTCTTTTTTGTTGAATTGTTTTATTGTACTTCTCATAACACCATTTTTAAAAAAGCTGTGATGGGTCATGCCACCGGCTGTGACTGCAGTGTGATGAGCGGATGTCAGCTTCTTCATCGTCCTGACATCTTCCTCAAACCGTCGACATGATCCAAGCCCAGTTAATAAGGCCTTTGTCTGAGCTCTGCCCCGGGCCTGGGCTTTTTCTATCATAACCAGCCACATACTGTGACTGGAGTAGGTAATGTGGGTGAAGTGTCTTGCCCAAGGACACAATGACAGTATGCACTGGGTCGAGTGGGAAGCAATCTGCCAACCCTCCGGATTCAGGACAACCAGCTTACATTTTCTCTAACATTATATAATATTACAACTGCTGTATTAATCCAAAACACTTTTAAAATCAACTCTAGCCAAAAAAGACATGTTCCATACAATTTTGTATATTAGAGTACATGGAAACACACTTAATTTGCTCTTTCCTTATACGACATTCACAAAATTTGGGAACGTGTTTATGTTCCCACAACCCTATGTTCCCTCAGCAATATGTACCCACAACCTTATGTTCCCTCTGCCCTATGTTCCCACAACCTTTTTTTTCCCGCACAGCCCTATGTTCCCCCTGCTCTATTTCCACAATTGAGATTATTTTCTGGCAAATGCATGTGTAACACTAACACCCTAACCCAAATCTTAGAAATGTGGGAGTATAGGGCCTAATCAAAAAAAAAAAAAAAGAAAAAAAAAAAAAAAAAAGAAGTTGTACAAACGCCAAAATTGCCGATCATAAACATATTGCCTAATAAAAAATAAAAAAAAGATTAGAGAGCTAGAGCTATGGGAACATAGGGCCTAATTAAAATGTATCTCAGAAACAAGGGACTATAGTTTAAAATGTTTTAAAAAATCTTATAAATGTGGGAACATGGGCATGGAATATAGGGTCTAATAAAAAAATCTTAGATAAGTGAGAACACAGGGATCCGGGAACTTGAGACCTAAATTAAAAATAACCTAAAAATGTGGGAACATAGAGATGTGGGAACACAGGGTTTAAGTAAAAAAAAATAGATAGGTGGGAACATGGGGATGAGGGAACATGGAGCCTAATTTTTAAACAAAATCTCATAAATAGAGCTGTAGGAACATATGGCTAAAATGTTACTTGTAGTTCTTATACATACAGTATGAACTTTTCCATGCTTTGGTTCTCACTTGTCCAAACGGTCTAAGTGCTGGTTGTTCTTGGGTCCAGCGATGTTTTGGTCTGAAATCCTCAGGGTGCACAGACTGTACGTGTGTGTTTATCTGGCCCACAGTTCAAAATGTGCTCCACTGTCCCAACAGCAGCCAAAAAGAAACATAGACCAACGTGGATTTAAATGAGGCAAACTGAACTGTGACAGGTTAAATATGTGCACACAGACATTCAGACTTTATCTAAGCAAGGTTAGGGAACACGTCCTGGAAATGTTATAAGTGAAATTTCTAACCAAAAATATGCTTATAAATATAAAATATGTAGCTCCCAGAACTATGGGTTATGGGAGGGGTTAGTTGTAGTGACAATGATAGTTCTTTCTTGGTGCATGTGGTCCTATAGCTTTTGGTGAGCTAGAATAGCCACCGTACCTTGGCTAGTTCAGCGGTTCTCAAACTTTTTACTCCAAGTACCACCTCAGAAAATAGGTTACTATTCGGCTTCACAAAGTACTATCTTTAATAGGCTAAAATGACCCTAAATAAAAACTAACTCAAGCCTAACCCTAAGACAACTCTAAGCATTACATTTCTTAACTTACTGGGCCTAAACTAGAACAAAAGTGAGACTAAACCAGGGATAAACAGGCAAAGACTTCAAAAAGGTAGACCAGGACTAAACTTGAACTAAACCAGTCTGTAATGAGCTAATTGTTTTGTTTTTTGTTGTTGTTGTTGTTGTTGTTGTTGTTGTTTTATCATCAGAAATTCTGAACACTCCTACTACAAAGAGCTTGCGTACCACCAGTGGGACCTGTATCACTGTTTGAGAATCACTCAGATAAATGACACTCAAGGGTTGGGCAAGCAGAAAGAAACAATGACAAAAAGGTTATATCATGTGGTGCTCTAAATTAAGACCCTATGTTTACATGATTTTAAACACTTTAAAACAATACCACAACTGGATGTGTGGTCCTTAGAGAATATTTACTTCATATTAGATGGTGAGAAAATAAAAACAGTGGTCAATCAAGTTTTTGAAGCGAAAAAACAAGCAGATCATAAAATGTATAGCCTTTGTTAGTTGTTCTAAAAACGTTTTCACTGGCAACATTTACCATTCATCCAACTTCTTCCACTTTGTCCAGGGCTGGGTCATGGTGGCAGCAGAGATTCCCTGATTTTCCTCTCTCCAGACACTTTCCTCCAGCTCTTCTAAGGGGGAAATGGGCAAGAGACAAAGAGAGACATAGTCCCTCTGGAGGCTGTTGATCTTTCATCCAAGGGAAGCTCCTTGCACCTAGTTTCCCTAATGATATTGAATGAATCAACAAACTAACCAAACCTAAACAAGATGAAAACACAACAGCGCTATGATTAGCCATGTTTATTTGGAGTGTAACATGTACAAACGGTGAAAATTAGATAAACTGCTTTGGTTTATGCTCCGGATGGCAGTTCAGGACACGACTATTGCTCCAATTTATCACAAGCCTATGACTGTCAGTCAAAATCTCCCACCAGTTCCTTCAATCAGCATCACGGTTTTTGGCTCATTTCTCCCATCAGCATCTTGCTTTTTTGTAGAAAAAAAACAGCTTGTTTCTCTCTCATAGAGATTCAGTAAAGCTCAGCATCAACAGGGATTTATACAGTGTCCGAGCAGCTCTGAAGTGAAAGGAAGATCACATTGGAGAACCAGACAAAACAGCTGATTAATGATTTTAATATAACTTGATGTCTAATCTTATGAAATCCAACCGTGCATATTTAACAGCTTATTTTTTTTTATTTTAGGGGAAGTTCACCTTCCCTTGCAGACAATGAGCAATCACCACTGAGTCCCTCCAGCATGTCTTTGGTCTTCCCCAGAGCCTCCTTCCAATGGGACATGCCCGGAAATCCTCCCCAGGGAGGCGTCTGGTGGCATACGGAACAGATGCCTATGCCACCTCAAATGACTCCTCGATGATTCTGGGAACCAAAGTTCCTCATCCTTTCTCTAAGGGAGTGCCCAACCTCCTTGCAAATGAAACTTATTTTGGCCACTTGTACCAAAAATCTTGTTCATTTTGTCATGACCCATAGCTAATAATACAAAACCAGTGTAATGTCTCCTGTCAGCTTCTCCAAACTGGGAGTGTGATGACAATTATCTTCTGTGGGGAATAAATTACCAACGATCTGCTTTTACAAACTTTACTATTCCTTTAAACAGTAGTGTTTAAACTACAGTGGAGCAGCTCTGTGACACATTGATGGATTATTGAGTCTTTCTGATCCAGGCCAATGGTAATGTCGAGGCCTTCCTGAGAAAATATTTTAGCAACAATTATTCATGCTTCGGTCTTTTGAAATTCAGTTCTGTGAATACAGTATAAGCTTAATGTAGACAACCATGTCAGTACAACAATTAAAGACCAACCACACTCCAACCAAACCTCATCCATCACTGAGTGGACACATTTGGACTGGGCTAAAAGACTTCTCTTTTGTTACATTTATTATTAAAGACAGCAAGCTACTTTCTGAAGCCCTCGAGAAGAAGTTAGTCTGGTATCCCTGCACTGAAGTTTTGTTTCTATGGGCAGAACAATCACAGGCAGAGAAACCAACGAAACAAAGGGTGGGACCTAAGCAGTTTATAAATATTTTTTCTTGTACTCTGGCTCCATCTCATCAAATTAGAATTATTGTGTAAAATTCATATTTGAAAATATAAAATACATTTATAGATTTTGTGCACACATCCTGATAAATTTCAAGCATTCATTTTAGTTGTGATGAGCAATGAGGAATCACAAGCCAGTATACTCTTTGTGTTGGTCCTAAACCTGGATAAATATTGTGGGTTGTGTCAGGAAGGGCATCTTGCATAAAACCTAAGCCACAAAAGTTGAATGAGCAAAAAGTACGACCACAGAAAAATATTTGGTTTTCCAAGCTCCATCTTCCACTGACTAAAACTTAATCAGGACTAACAGGTCTAAACTTGGTCTCAAGAGGAATTATTTCTTAAAAATACATAATAAAAAAATAAGGACTAATTTGTGACTATATCAGGTCTAAACCAGGATAAACCAAGCATAAATAAGGTGTGGCCAAGGACTAAAACAGGACTAAATGAGGTCTAAATAGAGTAACCAATCAGAGAAAGGAAGGGCGGGACATAAGCAGTGCGCCAGTGACCAGTATCCAAAACAAACATGGCGCCACATTATACACCATTATATGCTGTATTATTCGCAAGTTTATATTTATTTCTGAACAAGGACATGAGCAGAAGCAGGTTGTTACAAAAACTAAAAAAGTGGGAAAGGTCAGTTTGAATGTGGTTGTTATGTTGGGCGTCAATGGGACTTTATTGTTGTTAAAATGGCAACAAAAACAACAAAAAACACCCAGAAGACTGAAAAACAACGTAGACTTCAGCAGAACCAACTGGTAACAAAGGAAAGCATTAATCAGGTGAGAAAAGTTTTAAAATTTTTCTCTCTTTAGGGCGGCGCCATCTTGTAAGACATGCTGCAGACAGACGGCTGTGATAGACTGGGTCCAAATCAACTCGAAACTGCTCGCTATAGAAAAAGAACCAGACCATAGACATTAAACGTAGACGCCGCGTAGGCTGCTGGAGCTAACATCACATCGCCACCTTAGTTAGTCTGGGCACTTTTCAGAATTCTGTAGCCCGTAGATGGTATTTTTTCTTATAGCAATCATCATGAACCATCAAATATTGCAAATTATGAATAATCAAGGTGTTTTGGCAGCTGTCAACCACTGAACTACATGTGTGCAATGTCAGAGCCAGGTTAGAAATTATTACTGAGTGTATTCACTTTTAGAGGTTTTATTTAAAACAGCAATTAGCATATATATTAGCAAGCTAAAGGCTAAATGGTTTCTGAATGTCTGTTCTGCTGGACAGGAGTTACATAAATGTAGTTGAACCACAATAGTTATAGACCACAGTTTATGCCAAGGTTTAATCAATCAATAAATCACCTCAGACTCTACTATAACAAGGTAAAAATGAATGGGCCAAACGCTGTTGACATGGAAACAAAAGCTGCAGTGGTTTACAGCTGTTGGCGCCTGATATAGTCATATCGTAGTAACAGACCAAAGCAACCAGCAAGGCGTCTACCTATTTATTTCTATAAACCATACCCACTTGCTTTCTAATTGGCTGGCCAGGCTAATATACACTCATGTGTAAAAGTTTGGGCACCCCTCTGAGGTTGGATGATAATTAATGAAAAAAGATCACAGAGGTATGTCATTCATTTTCTAGTGGCATCTGAGTTCTAGAGTGTTTTCTGAACATTTTTTAAGCGTAGCAGTATTTAGGTATATGAAATTAAATGAAATATGAAAAAAATGTCTGTGCAAATAATTGGACACCCTTATGAGTTTGCTGATTTGAATGCATGTAACTTCTCAAAATGGATTACTTGCAACACAAAACTTGTTAGATTAGTTAGTTAAGCCTTGAACTTCATAGACAGATGCATTCAATAATGAGAAAAGGTATTTAAGGTGGTAATCAGCCTTGTGATATCCATCTCGTCCATCATTATGTCCAGCCAGACGTTAATTTGCATAACAAACTAGGCACTAACAGACAAAGGAACGGCAAGCTGTGCTAGTAAATTCTGCTCAGTTCGTGTCATTGTTAGATAAATATGTAGAAGGTGGAGAAGGATGTGTGTCTGCTCTGTCTGACTTCTGCTCTGTCCTGTCGGCTCTGTCTCTGTGACAGGAGAGAGAGACAGAGACGATGGAGTTGTGGCTCAAAAAATGTTCATTCATGAGTTACAGAAAGCAAAAGAAACAAAGAATAAGAACGGGTGCAGGGCAGATTAAGTCTGAAAAAAATAACAAAATCAATGTACACTCATAATAAGTGGCTAACTAATAAAAAAAAGGTTGTTAAAAATAATTTCATTTAACCAATATGAAAGTTGTAGGGATTTTCCATGGACTGACAGGTTGGGCAATGAGAAAAAAGGGCTGTTGCGAGTGTGCACGTCCCTGTCTCTGAATGCACGGTCCTGGGCCCTTAAGTAGTTACAGTTTTGTAATGATTTGCTGATTTTGTTCAAGACGGTCAACATAGCTCTCTTCAGCGCAGCAGCACCACTGTTCAGAGCCACTCTCAGCACAGGAGATGGCCAGATTAATACAAAAACACAGACTGGATTATAATAAATTTGGCATTCCCTTGTGTGTAAGCGCACGTTGCAAGTGAAAATGTGTTCATATAGGTTTAAGATTTCACACACTGAAGGGGCAAACGGATATAATCAGGAGTGTGGCGTGAGAGCAGGGCTTAATAATTGTTACTTTTTGGTCATAGTGGTTTTTATTACATGGCCTATATCCATCAGACTGATATTTACACTTCTCCAATGGCTTTGAAAAATGACATTACACTGTGTAAACTGTTTTCACAGCCGGTTTTCTGCTGCTGCTGATATCACAAGCTCTCAGTGGAGTATGTCTTTGAATGAATGTTGTCTTTTAGCTTTCACATTTATCCAGATAAAACCTCTAGTCCAATGCTTTGTGTGCCTCAATGACTCATACCGTACAGTGGTGTAAGGTGGAACTGCATTCTCCCAGACTCACTACTACAACCTCTATGCAGCCGAACTGTTCCCATAACTGTCTGACATAATGTTATTTTAGTTTGGGTTGAAGTGGGGCTACGACCCGGTCACTCTAAATAACTGCATGTCCTTCTCTCTCACAGCTTCAGTGCCCCACTTTTGGTCATAAAACCTCAGTGTTTATGGTTCAGAGAAACACAAAATGGCATTTGGGGTCTTAGAAGGAGATTGATCACTACCAACAACGTCATTTATTTTACTGCTTCACACAAGGAGACTTTTTAATCACTGGCTACCAGATGACTGAAATGTATGTACTGAGTTTTACAGGCACCAAGTGGGAGAAGTGTGTTTTCATAGAAGCAATATTATGTTTAATATATGGCTACAGCTACAGTTTAAGCACAGGCACTAAAATTTATGTTTTTGGAGTTCAAACCTGGGAAATAAAATGTTCAGTGTGAGCATTTTTCTCTGGATTGAAAAAAAACAACAACAAAAACAACTGTTTCAACACATTATGGCGTACGCTGAGAAAAAAAGGAGTTTTTCATGTTCTCTCTGTGTCTGGGTGGGTTTTCTCTGGGTGCTCTGGTTTCCCCCATCAACTGAAAACATGTACAACAGACTAATCCTCCAGCTGGGTACTCCTGACCAGGATCCTGGATCAAAATCTGGAGAAAGGTCCTCGGGCACTGCACTGTTATCCATTGGAGTTAATAAAGTATACCTCACTTTACTTTAAGTTTGTAAGAGCATGTTTGGTTACCATTGGCTGTTAATCCACTCGACTTGTCAACATTCAATCCATGATAGCACAAAATCTTATAAGTTTATGCTATACAAATATGAGATATGACTACTTTAATACCACAGCCCATCAGTCAAAATAGGCTGATAGCACTTGAACAGTTAGGAGTGATAACAAATATAACCGTAATTTGTGTCTATCAATATTATAATTTTATGTTTTCCTTAAACACATTTAGTTGTGTTGTTGCAGTGTGTTGAGTGTCCACCTGATGGCGCTGAACTTGCAGATGGTGGTTCTGGACAAATAAAGCCAACTGGGACTAAATAAGACACAGGCCATGTTAGAAGGCATTCAGTTCTTGGAGCGTATGGGGTGTGCATGTTCTCCCCATATCTGGCTGGGTTTTCACCAGGTTTCCCCTGTCAACTAAAAAACATACACCAGGGGTGTCCAAACTATGGCCCAGGGGCCAAATGCGGTGCAGAGACCATTTTTTATTGGCCCTCGGGCTTCCTTTTCAATAGGCCCAAACTGCCATAGGTGGTGCTTTTTACTGCAGGTTAAAAAGCTTCATATAAAAAAGAGGAATTTTGTGCCGGTCTAAAGCCTGGATATAGTAAATTTGTGGTTGTGGAAGGGCATCCAGAGTAAAACCTATTCCAAAGTACCTATGTGAATGAATCAGTGTGGTGACTTCTAAATGAAAGGGAAGCAGCTGATTGGGACTTACAAGTGACCCACCTGAGCATATATTTTTCAGTATGTAGCCCTTAATGAAAAATGTTTGGACACCACTGGCATACACAAAAGGCTCATCCTCCAGCCAGATACTCCAGGATCCTGGCTCAAAATCTGAAGAAGCGCCCTCCCCCTAGCACTGCTCAGTGGTCGCTCCCCGCTCCTGAAATATGGGTCAAATGGAGAGAACAAATTTCCCTACAGGGACAATAAAGTATAACCTTATCTTTAAGGAAGCAAGCAGTCTGTAACAGAAACTCATTTGGCTGATTGTGTCTAAGGCAACAGTTTGCTTCTGGATTAGCTCCTTACCTCCTTCTTGCCTGTCTCCCTCCATCCTTCCCTCACTCATGAACAAGAGATACTTGAACTCCACTGGAGAGTGCAAGCAACCCTTTTCAAGCTGAGAAACCTACGCTTGGACATTGGTGATTCCCACCCTAGCAAGCACGCTGAGGCTAACTGGGCATCATTTGGAAAATGCAGAATCACACAGAACTATAGGCTGCACATATCTCTCTGTCAGAACTGTGATAAATAGACTTGTCCTGGGTGAACTCTTGTCAAAGTCAGCTAAGCGTGGGTACACTGCTTCTGTAAATCCACATAGATGGATGTTTGGAAGGTCTAAAGTCAGCGGCTGATACAAGTGCCAAATGTATAGCGTCTGTGTGAACTGACGACGTGTGGAGCCGCAGATGCCAGGTGCGTTTGTGGCTTCTAGATCACATTTAGCCTCGTTCCTTTAAGATGTACTGCGGCACACTGTAAATCTGGCCAAAACTCATGTAAAGTTTAGGTCTACACGTCAGCAGGTCGTAACTCAGACTCTCACTGTAAAACACAAAAGAGAATGTAATTTGTGCGTTGTGGACCCATAAAGTGTGCCGAATCCATGCACTAATGGCCACATGAGCAGCTTGCACCTCGTAAACTTTCAATCCTATATGTGTGATGTACTGTACTCTGATGTGGTGGAGACTGTCATGCTTTGCCATTAACTTTCTCTGCCTTCAACATGGCTCCTGCAGAGAATGGGCACATACTTACAGACAGCACTTACCTTATATAAACCTATATATCATACAGTATATTGACATTATTTTACTTAAAGGGGCTATATGATAATTTTTTTTTTAATAGCTTTGGACATCTTTGCATTAGTATTTCATAACTTAAAACAATTTATATGTATGAAAAAAATAGGTGTCTGTAGCCCCCTGATAGAAACAGTGGGGAATGAACCAAGCATAAAGATTGCTATTTAGCACAGCTATTAGCAACATGATGCTAACAGATAGATAAACAAGCAGACTGCATCATAGTTAAGGCAACTTAAGCATTAAAATGATCAGAATGAGTCCGGTGACAGTGTATGGGCTTTAGAAATGCACAGGAGTACTTTCTGGTTTCCTAGTGTCTGCGTAGAGTTGTGAGAAATGTTTGGGCTCTTGCAAAAGAGGTGCAATCAGTATACAGGGTTACTCAAATATTCAGTGCTACTTCAGGTATGTTTTTGAGGTGAAAACAACATTATAAGATGGCTTAAAGCTAAAAAAAAAAAAAAAAGTAAATTTAGCATTATAAGGGACCTTAAAAGTAAAAGTAATCTTCAAATTAATATTACACTATATTGCCAAAAGTATTCGCTCACTAACCCAAATAACTGAATTCAGGTGTTCCCAGCCTTTCCATGGCCACAGGTTTATAAAATCAAGCACCTAGGCTGCAGCTTTGTGGTAAACTTTGTGGGAACAGTTTTGGGATGGCCACTTCTTGTTCCAACATGACTGCACCAGTGCACAAAGCACGCTCCATAAAGACATGGATGAGTGAGTTTGGCGTGGAAAAGTGTGCTCACCAGTCAGTCTCTGCCAGATTGTACATCAGTCTCACGGTGAACTAGTTGGCCCCTCAGTATTTGAGTTTTTGCTTGCTGTTACCAGTTTTGGATTATATTTACCTTTTTCTCCTGTGTTCTCCAGCTCCCAGAAGAAACTCCAGTGTCGTCTCAGTTTGCTGTTATCTGTGTTCCGCTCATACCAGAAGACCTCCAGCCCTCAGCTCCACATTGCTTTTGTACAATAAATACCTCCTCCTGAGTTCCTTGTCTGGAGTCCATTTTGGGTCCAAACACATAGAGCCGCAACAGCCCAACGTCATATTAAACTCTATAGATTAAGAATGAGTGTAAAGGCAGGTGAGCAAATACATTTGGAAATGTGATATTATATAATCAAGTTTAAAGTTACACTGTGTAACTTTTCTCCTAAATATGTGGGGCATACTGACTTGTTTTTGTGATTTTTTGAGCGATTATAAGGCCTGAGGCGCGATCTGTTGCTCCGAGCGGGGCTTCTGTACTGAGAAACTGCCCTCGCAACTTGGCCGGGAGCGCTCCGCTGTTGAGGAAGAGTCACGTGACAGGGAACGACTTGAGGCCCAGGTATAACCAGGAAGCTACTTTTAGCGTTGTTATTTTCCATTGCGCGATATTTGTTGATAAGCTAACGCTAGCGCTAACTCTATAGAAGATCCAGTCCAAACTTCCAAAGGTAGCAGCAGGTCAACTAAAGTTGAAACAATGATGGAAATAGATGCACACTCGCACAGTTTCAGAAGGAGGAGGGGCCCTAGTGTTTACGTTTTGCGATGGTGCAGTGGCACCTGTGGCCTCTAGAGGCGCAAGACCGGGAATCTTACACAGTGTAACTTTAAGTAAAGGTTTTATGAATAAAGGTGATTCGGCATGTTTGAACGAAAATTTGGATGCTCTTCCTGTCACAACCATGACAGTGATTCCTGATCCTATCCTGACCTGTGCATTCACACGAGGATGAGGTCGGTAGGATGATTTAAGCACACACATGAGAGGATAATGTCTGTGTGCTGAGGGGGGTGAGCGTGTTCATTAGGGTGAACACCTCAAAAAGTGCTAAACGTGGGACAAGGTGTGCCATTTGGTGGGACAAGTTGGAACAAACTCAAGAAATAAATGTTTTGATATATAACTCTAACTTACCAACTTACTGAGATGCAAGCTGCTTCAGTTTAGGGCCAATAAAACATCTGATGTGCTGTTTTCAACACAAAAACACACATTTTGCAGAGTAATGTCTTTGGAATAAAAAAGACGGAACAGAAAAAAAATCAAAGATCTCAGCCTGTATTTTCTCAAAACAATCCAGCACCAACTTCAGCTCACAGCTCCAGGAGAGGCCTGTCCTGAAACACAAGGGCGGCAACACACCAACCATATATTCAACCAATCAAGATAGGACACCCACAAATATCTCTTCTACATTTTACACAAGAAATACTGACTTGACCTTGTTATTCTTAACTTGAATCTCACTAAGATCCACTGAGCACCAATGAAAAAGAGGGACATTATCCTAATAAGTGGGATGGATCGACAGAGGACTAAATGGCTGTGCAGGGCAACCAAAAGTGGGACAGGTAGTCACCCTGGTGTCCCTCTGTATATGGGTGTGTGAGAGCATGCTGGGGGGATGGGGTTTTGGGGCATTGTTTTTAACTACGTGCTTCATAAATAAAGACAGATTGACTGGGCGGCCCTAAAAGATTCCAGGAGAGGGTCTGGATGAGAATAAGACTGTTCATTAGGATAAAAGGTTGCGATGACTTTTACGAGATTTAAAGAGCTGTAAATAAGGAATCTTTGTGTTTACAATGCAGTGTTGATGTAAAAGGAAACACTGTCAGCGTGCTTTTAAAATACTAATGGAAGCAATACATTTACCAAGTACAAAACATAACATAATGTAAAGAAAAAAGTGTTTGACAAGTTAATGGAACATATCAAATGCAACAACTGAACCTCTTAATATAATCTGTCCATAAAGAAGCAATCATGTTCTTAGTATGTAATAAAATCTGGTCTCTTCGGCCACAAATGCAGAATGTGTATTGATGCACCAGGAGGACTGTGTATGTGGTATTTAATTTACACTTCAATGTATGGCTCAGTGTTTTTATTGCCCACACCCTTTGTAAATTACTGCCCTTTTAGTTTCTTAATGGAACCACAACAACTTACAACAACAACCCATATAAAACTGGGCAAAGTCAGGGCTTGGCAATGACTTTTTTTGCTCACTGGTCACTAGCCACAATTTAATAAGTTCAAATGTTTTTGTGTTTATTTTATAGCAGTGCAATAAAGAGAATATAGAATTTGGTTTCAGGTACAGAAAGGGATTTATCGAAGCACTAAACAATCAACAAGCCCTCTACATCCAGTCCAGTCTAAAAACTCAATGTACAGCTCTGTTTCCACTGATTCCTCACAGATATTTTTCATTTTGTAGTAAAATGGCATCATACAAAAGGTTTAAGGAAGAGAAAAGCTTTATTTTCTTTGTTTCTATTTTATTTCCTTTTATTGTTTATTTTATTCATTTAAAACCAAGTACGACAATTTAACATTTAAATTAAATTATCATGAATGAAAAGGAGCAGAAATAAGTACAAATATATCTGCCCCGTATTCACAATTACACATTTCAAATCAACTCATAAAAACTGCTACTCTGCAGTCTCATACACAATTTTCACCATACAATATCTGAGAGTTTTTTTAAAATACATTCCTAGATTTCAGTTTATTAATTTTGCTGTCAAGACTCTTCCATAAACTGACACCTTTGATTAAAATACAACCTTTCCATTGTTTTTGTTTGTTTGTTAAATTTCTGTAAGTTTAACTGTATATAAATAAAGGGTTTATAGGATCCCTGTATCCACTCCCATTTATAATCCTTACCGCTCTCTTCTGTTCAAAAGAGCGAAACAGAGATGCACTCTGCTTCCCTCTGCTGGTCTCTTCACCTGTTTCTGTTTTGCAGTATTAAAAAAATATTGGAAATGCTTTCTTTTAGTCAGAGAATTTTTTTTAAAGTTTGTAAAACAAGCAGTGCTAAAACCATCTTATTTATGTCTGTGTTGCTATTATTGGTGGCTATTGTCTATTGCAACCATTCCCAAAGTCAAGACTGTCATGGCCCCTTTAAATTTCCAAAATTCCCACTTGGACCTTCAACTACAGAACTTTCCTTTATTCGTGTTTTTCTCTGTACATTTTTTTAAAAACATTACAAAAAACACTGACTGCTGGCTAAAATTTGTTTTAAAGTAATATTTTAAATGTGTTATGTTGTCCCGGGCTTCATGGTCAGAGGGGCCCAGAAATGGTCCCTCTGCTTATATTTGTTTATTATCATGGGTCCATGTGAAGCCTTTTTGCCCCAGGCCCCAGCAAACCTGTCGACAACCCTAGGTCTGAAATAAAGAATGAATGAATATGAATTATTTTATCCATTCAGTCCTCAGTCTTCACTCTTTTATTTATTATTTTTTATTTTATTATTGTGTCTTGCATGCAAACATGTCCAGCCCTTTACTTGGGCTTATAAGACACCATCAACTAAACAAAAGACTAGTTGCCAGACACTAGGCACACTATATATACACATAAATATATAGCAATCCAAACAATTTCATCTAAATAAACACGACGGCCGTTTTCTCCAGCCTTTACAAACAAATGTACCCTATTTATACACATTAAAATTAAACAACCATTTCATCTTCACATCATCAGAGCTCCAGAACATCTCAGGTTTTTGGACAAACATCCCATTTAACAAAGGGATTCTAAATTCATCATAAAAAGGACAATACAAAACAAAATGAGTTTCACTTTCCACTTCCCCCAACTCACACAGCCCACAGAGTCAGTCTTCTTCTGCAATCGAATTGAAATATTGACAGCCTCTGAGAACCACCCTGCAGTAGCTTCATGGACCTGGACCCCACTATGGGTACCACTGGTTTATTGAAAATACATTGTAACCCAATTCATTTCAGGAGCCAATATATGCATGCAGCTAATGTTTAGAAATCACTAAAAGGAACAGTATAATAATAAGCCTTAAACCCAGCTAAAAAATGTCAACAACATGCTTGCATTCTGGACTAAGACAGATTGTGTATTTAATTAAACAAATGCATTGTTGCTATAGTGCTCAGTAGTTTTTTTATTAGTGACACAGTGGGACTTCTGTCACCGCTCTGTGGAAATGACTGCATCCTCACATCACTCTATCATAAAATACAGGACTCTGGTCAGAGACAGTGTTTTTGTGTTCGAACACGCAGCGATGGGCAGATTTAATCTATGAGGACTAAGATCAACTCACTGAGGACACAACACATTTTTTTCTTCATTTGGGATCACAATGGCACATGTTTATCGCTTTTATGAAATCCCCATGTCGAAGGTGAGTAACCACAAACTAAAAATGTGGACTTTTAAATCAGGTTTATTACTGTAGATGGGTGAAAGTGTTTGTATGTTGTCCAAACTGGTCCAATACATAATCAGCCAAAAATCAGCTATAACCCTGACTGACATTATTCCAATGTTTTATAATTAACCCTATGTATTTCCTACCTGATCCTCATTCTGTCATTCATGGTCGTCTGCTTTGGCAACACCCTAAACATACAATTTAATATATTTTATGTAACATGATGGATAATATTGAAAATTATGTTATAAGAACTAGACAGAAGTAGCATTTAAAAGAACTGTATTCTGCTTTTATTCATATTTCTAAACCAATCTTGGCCAGCAGCACTTTCACAGCCTTTAAAAACTTTATGTGACTGAAAGAAGGCGTTTTTAATAAGTACAGATGAGGAGACCAGCAGAGGGCAGAGCAGTCTTTTGAACATAACCAAAGAAAAAGAGCACATCACTTCCTTAAACTTTTGGTATGATGCCATTTTACTACAAAATGAAAACGAGCTGTAAGGAATCAGTGGAAACAGAGCTGTACACTTGTTGGTCAGGCATCTGTTGAAAAAAACTATGCTAAATCAATATGCAAATCACTGCATGCTAGGACGAGGACATTTGCAGTTTGGCAGTGTAAGTGGATCATCCAAAATTATCTTTTCATATGTGCGGGTGTCTGTTGTTGGGTCCAGTCGATGAGGGGCCTGTGCAAAGAGGAGGACTATGCGTTTTTGGGGAAATCTGGAAACATGTGTAAAGAACAAACGTCTGGGTCGGAGGAGGAGGAATGGATGGCACGGCGAGATGAGAGGGTGAGAAACATATCCAAAATGAAATAATGTCTATAATATGCAATAATATGGAGGTCTGTGTGTTTCAGGTTCGCAGACGGATGGAAAGAGAGGCAAAGGAAAGAGAGAGACTGAGACAACTTGAGGAGAGCCAGAAGGTAAATACATACTTTACATCACAATATCAACATTAGCAATTTAAGCTTTTTTATATTTTATGATTTTAGTGGGAGTTTCTTCCGGTTTTTGTGCCCCATTTATGCTCAGCAGGTGATACACTGTTGTGCTGTTTCCAGGCTTTCAGTAAAAAAAAAAAAGATCTGTGCACAATAAGGCAAGGAAAGTGCAGTTTTACCTTTTAATTTACATGACCATGCATGAATTAATAGAGATGAATACTTTTCAAGGTCTGGAAGCAAATGAGTGAGCTTTAATGATTTCTACTTGTGAACAAAATTTAGAGCAGTAATTCATTTAATGGTTTATGGCATTTTACTATCACATACCTGAATCTTCCTGACTATAGTAAATACATCTGTTCCTTTACAAATCGATTGTTTTATTCCTGGACCAGGCGAGTCTGGGTGGGTTTTCTCTGGGGTCTTCTCCATCAACCTAAATCATGCACAATAGGCTAATCCTCCAGCTAGGTTCTCCTGACCAGGATCCTAGCCCTGACCCTGACAGGTGCTGTATAAAGTCAGTGCAACCTGCGGCACAACAGGAAACCAGGAAGTGCTCCTGCTTGTTTCTAAAGGCCTTGCACTGTCACTGGATTCACTCTGATCATTTCCGCGCTCAAACTGCCCTCAGTTAGCGCCATGTTGCTAATAGTTATGCTAAATAGCCAATGTTTTGCTCTGTTAATTCCCCTCTGTCTTAGCAGGGGGTGTCAAAGGTGCCCAAAACTATTTCAAAAAGACTTTTTTTTTGATAACTTGGCAGTGGTTTTAACTTTTTGTATGAAATTTGGCTCAGCTGTGTATTTTATCACTAATGTTGATATTCTTAACACAAATTTAATATTACTTACATTACATTTTTTACACTCTAACTACATTTGTTATGTTGCTTCTGTTCAGAAACAAGTGTCCTCATAAACATAAAAATCATCAAAAATGCATACATTCATATATTTTTCACTTTGAATCAACTTCTGCCCTGAGCGTAATTACCAAATATTTAATTATTTTTACAATTTCAACCCTTTTTATGTCATGTTTTATGACTAAGACAAAAAATTCAATAATTCCAATCTTCTCAAACAAAAAGTTAGATTGTACATAGCACAGGAAAAAAAATGATTCCTAAAAATAAATGATGTAATCTTTGAGGCTGTAATAACTCCCCTAGAAAAATCCACTTTGCTTTTTTTTTTTCTTTTTTTTTTTTTTTTTTCTGTTTTTAACCAAAACAATGCAGATGCTATTACATACCGACATAAAAAGGGTTACGTTTCAGAAAATAATTAAAAATGAGGTATTCATGATTAGGCCAAAAGTTGATTAAAAGATGTATGCAAAGAAAGTAGAAAAAATATGAATGTGTACATTTGTTATGATGTTTTGTGAGGGGGGGCACCTTTGTCACTTGGCAGCAACATTGTAACTTTTTTAAATTGGAGATAAGCATTAAACCATAATCATAAAAAAGTCGACAGTTTAACTGATTATCAAATTAATTGTTAGTTGCAGCGCTAGAACAGTGAAGCAATTGTGTTTTTGTTTGATTGTATTCATGTCGCTGCACACACACACATGATGATTTACACCTGCACATGCACACTCAGTGTAAACAGAGCCACTGTTTTTGGCTGTACAAAATGCACATGGCCCACAGATACATGTTCACACTCTGTGCACCAACGGAGTAATTATTTTGGTGAAGCAGGCTTGACTCTGATTGGTTTAGCGGTGACTAATGAGACTGTGGTGTGACATTTGTTTCTGTCTTGGTACAACTGTCAGTCTGCTAACAGGCTGCCGTAAAAATGATGATGAGATTTTGTCGTTCATTACAAGTTGCAGTTGTACACTTTCAGTGCCAGTCCCACAGCAGGATAAATGTGTCAGGCAGGGCATCTGGTAAAATCTCTGCCAAATCAATACACAAATCACACTAGAAGGCGAATGAAAGCCAAACGGAAAAAAGGCAGTTTTAGTATCCCTGTCAGGCCTGTAGGTCTGCCGTTAAGAATAAGAATAAGAATAATAAACCCTTTATTAGTCCCTCAGTGGGGAAATTGTATTGTTGCAGCAGCTTAAGTGGTATCACACAAGAGCACAGAAGAGTATCAGAAATCAGTCTGGCCAAAGAGAATTAAAATAAAAAACTAAACTACAACGAGTTAAGATAAATAAAATAAAATAAAAATTAAAAAAAACTTCATCACAACTAACTCTACAGTGGCTACAAGAGGAAGAACTGGCATTTTTCTTAAAGAGTGTCTCCCAATATTAAAGCAAATTAAAAGCAACAGCTCCCCAAAAGAGGACATTTTCCATAAATATACATTATATCAAGTTATAAAACGTGAAATAGTAATGCAAAGGTCTCCAAAGCTATTTCAAAAAGCCTGAAAAACACATCATATGGACCCTATAAGGGACACTTTCCACTTTTCTCATCTGGACATGCTACTAAGGTGCTCCCAGTGTTTGTGCGTTACTCTTCTCTATGCTGTGGGTTTGTTTGAGGACACAGTGATGATTTTAAATCCATGTCACTGCGAAGGACTTTGTCTCATTCATGTGTTAGATTCTTCTTACTAACAGTCAAGTCTACTAAAAAAAAATCTTGTTTACAATACAGAACCACAGCATCATTGAGCTACAGGCAACTAAACAATCTGTGCATGTAAACATCTTCATCCTATTGTTTTCTCATGGTCCCTTAGTCTTAGTTACAGCATTAAAACCGTTTAAACTCTTATTATGTCATTAGTGTTTAAATTTATTTAAACATTTGGTGTGATCCAGCTCTTAATCACCACCCCCCTTACAGCGTCTCTTTTGGTCGTCCTGGTGCACATGATCACAGTCACTGTTGCACTATAAAAACACAGAAAACCAAAACATCAGCTTGTCTTTCAGTCTTTGGCAGGACTTGAAGAGTGCAGTGTGTGAGTGACAGCTCTCAGCAGTTCTCATGAGTTTCCCTCTGGACTCACTGCTGCCAAGGAGCCGAGCCCTGTCTCATATAAAGTTAGGTTAGAAGAGCTGTGAGAATCAGTTTGGTAAAGCTGTCATCTGGAATTTTTTCTAAATCCAGAAATGTGTACAAAATGTTTAAAATGTGTAAAAATGATTGTCTGGTCCTATTCTATGGTGTTTAGTAGGTGATCTGTCATATGTCATAGTTTGCTGTAGGCCTTTTAAGTGTAAGTGGCGCCGCTCGTGTTAAACCAATACATTTTGAGTCTGGTCTGAGCCCCGCCCCCTCCTCCTTCGTCACACTTCACGCACGGAGCTCTCAGATGCAGACCGGGAGATTCAAGATGGAGGCTTACAGTAACTCACATTTTTTTCGACTCAGGTATGTTTTCTTTATTCATGTTAAAGTACTTGTAAACACGAGCTGTGGTAATCATAGATTCATTGAAAGTTGAGCCTCCTGTGAGTTGACCACTGCTACTGAAGCTGCTGTTACTTAGCTTTGCATCGCCAGCAGCAGCTCCATTATACAGAATACTTTAGTTTAGGTTTAGTATTTTCATGCTGTAACAAATAACTCTCATCTCGATGTGAAAAGTCTGTGCATTACATGTAGCTGAAGGTGTTTAGCCTAATAGCACATGAGCTAAAACACTGCTAAATGCTTTTCATGTGGAAATGAAATAAAACCTGATCTACTGCTACGAATAGTTCTTTTACACTGCAGAGTTTCTGTAAGCTAGTTAGTAAGTTCTTAATCGTAAATGTTTGCTTTGTATTTGCTTTTCTATAGCTTCTTAGTCATGAAAATTTGTATTTTTGTCCCATTACCAAAGCAGACGTTCCACAGCTAACCAGTGGTACTCGACAGTGAATGTAATGTAAATGTTTCAGTTGTTTTTTTATTATTCAAACTGTAATGATTGCTCAGGTAGTCTGCAAAGAACATGAACTCTAACTAGAAATACTGTTAGTTGTATGATTATATTATTCACACTGCTCTCTCCTTCTCTATCCTCAGGTCCAGCTGCTCAGAGGACGGTTTGGTTTCCTGAATAATAATCTACTCACATCTCCAGTATGAGCTGAGATAAAGCAGTATGTCAGGAGTATGTCTACTTTTGAGACCTTTAGGTGTGACTTATATTGTGGGTACTTTTTGTTTCTTTTGTGGAAATTCATACTGTCTTCTTAAGTAAACTACTGTTCAAAAGTTTCTTTTAGTCAGACACGGAGTGTTTGTTTACCTGCTTTACTAGTTTCGGCTACTTCCTGTAGCCTTCGTCAGAAGCGTCACGTGATGTCGCTGTGACGTGTCTTGTAGGCTGCTTATGTTGTTTTGTCAGACAGTAGGGAAAGCTTGCGCCCCCTACTGTCTGGTGACCACTGCTACTGAAGGTAGGACATTCGGAACATGGAAGAAGGAACACCAGACAGAATGTGAAAAGGAAACATCAAACAGACAAACAAGAGCGATCAAAGAATGAGCAGAACAAGAAAATCTCAAATCAGCCATATCCGACCACTGTAAAAGGGAAAATCATGTCATGGACTGGAACAATGCCAGGGTCATCCGTGCTGAAAGTAACAAGTACCACCGCTGGATCAGGGAGGCCATTGAAATTAGGAAACGGGCACCAGGGACCATGAACTGGGACGAGGGAGGCTACACCTTATCCCACACCTGGGATGTGGTACTGGAGATGGTGTCAGACAGTAGGGGGCGCAAGCTTTCCCTACTGTCTGACAAAACAACATAAGCAGCCTACAAGACACGTCACAGCGACATCACGTGACGCTTCTGACGAAGGCTACAGGAAGTATCCGAAAACTAGTAAAGCAGGTAAACAAACACTCCTGTCTGACTAAAAGAAACTTTTGAACAGTATATTGTGGGTATATTTATAATTTTACATGTTTGCTACTGAATGTTTATGCAAATATAAAAGGAGCTTGTAGGGCAAAACTTTATTACACAACACTGTGAACAGTTCATTTATACAGCAAACATTTCACACTGCAGTTGCACAGTGTTACTGTAACAATGAGGATAGTACATTACATGAGCTCTGGAAGACCACTGCTGTCCTCGCTGAGGTGACTCTGTCTGCAGCAGCCCAGGGACACCACTGCTGTCTGCAGCAGGTCAAACTGTTCTCATCAGGAAACTCAGCTACAGCTCAACACTGGGTCTACTCTAACATCTCTGAGTCCACTGTAGAAATGTGCAGGGGGCTGTACACCGCGGGCTGTCAGCAGGAAAACACCACTGGCTCTGAAACTAAATGTTTACAGATTTAGTGTTAGTAGCTGCACATACATAACTTGCATAACTGTCAAAGTCATTTATTTTGTAAATTATTATATCATATATATTTCTAACCTTTTGAATTGGTGCTGCTCCGTGAGGCCTCTCCCTCTGAGCTGTAGTTGTAGTGGTAGCTGTGGGGATGGCAGCTTGTCTAATGCTGCAGGCTCTTATGTGTTCAAAACTTATTCAATACTGTTAATATAATAAAAAAAAATAAGATTACAACGTCTCCAGGTTAACACTAGCAAAACTGTTTAGAGAAATATGGTAAAAAGGGTTGATTTTTAGCATTAGCATTATGATAGCATGTCTCATTGGAGCACTGTGGTCATGAGTGATTCTCTCAAAAATAATGATAAAACGTTACTTTTCTAACATTCAATCTTACTTTATATGCACATAGCAGCGGGTAAAAGGTAAAAGGGGAAGGTAACAAGTGAGAAAGTGTTTAAAAAGACGAGCTTACCTCGTTAACTGCACCACAACAAAGGGGGCGTTGGCCTGAGTGACTACCCAAGGGGAGGGGAGGAACAGCAGCAGTGACTTTTTTGAAAAATCATGAGAAAGAGCCTAATTTTTCAAAAGTTCCAGATGACAGCTCTAATGACAGACGGTCCCACTTGTCAACACACTTCACTAGATGCCGCTTTTGAGGTGAACTGAGAGCAGTTTAACAGAGTAAGTGATTCAAAGTCCTGTCAGCACTGGATTATTTACATTACTGAGACTGCTGTAACTTTATTTCCTTCAGAGATTAGAGATCACAGTTGCTTTTTCTTAAGCGCTTAACTCTCCTTTAGTGTTTTCTTTCTTAGCAACTTAAGCTCCTAGTCATTTCCAGTATACTTGTGAGCAGGGGCGCTGTCAGGCATTCTAGGTCCACTGAAAAGATACATGGGCCCTTTTATCGCAATCTAAGATTTTCCAGGGCCCCGGTCAGTCGTGGGTCCTTGGAATCATCCTAAACTTTCTCCCCCCTACTGGCACAACTGCTTGTGTGTTACATCTTGTGCAGCAAACTGGATTGTCGATTGTTTACAAACTCACAAAAATCCATCTTGTTAGATTGAGGCAGACTCGTTTGGGTCCGCACAGCTGATGGTTCAAGGCCAATGGCGTGGCAGTACGGTCACTTGTGGGTGTGTTTTAGGTTTGCCAATACCTTTTGTCTTAAGAAAAAGTTTTCTGGAGCAAAAAGACAAACTTTATTGCTCTAAAGGGCTTCAATATTTACACTGCACGTGTTTCTCTGCTACACAGCAATGGAAACACAAACCTTTTCAGGTGCCGTTGTGCCAAACTGTGCCGCACTGCTCTAACACACAATGTACCCAGCGGAGATGTGACTGCTGTGATACGTTCAAATGGAAAACTCTGCCCCAGGCCCTGTCCCCTCTTGACCTCTTGGTGCGTTGTGAGAAAAGGTCCACAGCAGCTGCGTGTGAGTGCATTTCTCTGCTCTGAGCCGCTCCATCTGTTTTGGCAATAAACTCAATCAATACATAATCTCAAATCTCACACAACTGTTCTCATCTGGATGCATGTTGCTTCATAATAAATGCGTGGGCAGATTCGGGGATGACTGATGAAGCCAGCGGTCCTGAACCAGAGCCAGAGTTGTCTGTTTGACGTTTCCATGGAATCGATGGTTGTTGCCGTTAGCAATGGACTGCAGCTCGTGTGTAATTTAGCACTCATTGATTCGACATGTCTCCCCTCATCATGTTTCCATTAGACTAATTAAAGGTCATCTACCAGGCTTTTCTCCTCTACTCTTTGCAGCTATTCTCTACTGCTAACTTTTGGTGCCCATAGGTTTTGCAATGAGAAGTATTTTGTCTTGACTCTCTGGATGTCAAACTCTAAGATGGAGGGCAGAGATCAGTATTACTCAGTGGCTTAGATGCATTTTTTAAGAACTATCTGAACAGAAAAGCAGCAAAGCAGCCATTCTCTGTTAGTGCTGGAGCCCAAAACCTCACTATATTAATCTTATAGTTGACGCTAAATTCAGAGGCCATATGGGGCCAGGTGCTGCTGCAGCTCAGAAGAATAGAGAGTGAAGCAGCAGCGCTCACAGACACACAGGAGATTTAAACGTTAGCATAGTGTGACCAGATTTCTAGACCCAAAAACAGATTTTTTTCAGAAATCATGGGGCATTTGCAAAAAAAAAAAAAAAAAAAAAGCTTCCGAAATCCATAGAATTTTCTGTCATGTAATTCAAAGTAGTTTTGGATATGATGGCAATTTATTAATAAAAATAATGACACATTTAAGAAGAGCTGACCAAGGGTAGGGTTGGCTACCGAATTAATTTAATAACTTCTCTGAACTGATTAACAACATTCATAGGTTTTCTTTGTCACGTGATGGTTCTGCTGAAGTCCTCATTGTTGTCCAGTCCTATGCGAGATTTTTTTTTTCCATTTTGTTGCCATTTTAACAACAGTTAAGTCACGTCAACATCCGATGTAACAAACACATTAAAATAACTGGCTTTGCTGTTCCCATTCAGAAATAAGTACAGAGCTGCTCATAATATGCCATATTCTGGTGTTTAATGCAGAAAAAACTCAAGAAATTGTTTAAGCTACTGGTGCTCTGCTTATGTCCCGCCCTTCGTTTCTCTGATTGGTTATTCCGAAACTTAAGCAAAGAGGAACCAGACTAACTTCTTTGTATAGAATAGGAAAAGAGTTTGGCTGGCCATGCTATCTCAATCTCACACTATCGGTTTTTAGTCTGTGGTATAATCTGTTGGTGTGGTTTATGGTTAATAAGTACCGGGCCTATCCACATGAAACAAAAACTGGCACAAAATTCAAAGCCTTCTCTGTCAGCACAAATGACCCAATGTAAGTTATTCCTTCACTATAGTGTCAAAAAAGTGGTGATATATTCAAACACACAGGCATGATTGCTGTCAGTAGACTTGGCATTAGGATTGATGTGTGGTCGTGGACCCAGTTGCTATCAAAAACTGATCAGGGTCATTATTTGTGGATTTTCTGCATGGATAGTTTATAAAATAAATAAATAAAATGGTTCTTCACTTATACATTTATAAAGGCCCCTGCACTCCATCTGAGGTTTTTTGCTTTTTTTCACCATAGAGTGAAAGAGTGGTCATAATATTCAAAGGTCATGCAAACAAGTCACACTAACAGCTCCATCACTCTCCACCCCATGCAGTTTGGCTTTAGAGCCAAACATTCAACTGAGATGGCCACTTGTCTCTTTTTAGAGAAGGTTAAATCTGCTCTGGATTTGGGTGCTGTTGTAGGGGTGGTGTTTCTGGACCTCAGGATACAGTAATCATACAGTAAATCATACGCTTCTTCTTACTAAGCTTTCACATTTTAATTTCTCTGATGCTGTGAGATGGGTGGCATCATATTTATGCAATCGATCTTAGTCTGTTTCTATTAACAACTATAACCCTGAGTCACTTCAGCTGTCAACAGGGGTTCCTCAAGGATCATTTTAGGTCCCCTTTTATTTAGTCTTTACATTAATGATTTGCCCTCTGTCTGTACCGGAAGCTGAATGTAATATGTTTGCAGGATGATACAGTTTTATTTGTACATGTTCATTCCAAAGACATTGTTGCAGCCAAACTCACCAAATCAATGAGTCAGGTCACAGCATGGCTGCAAGAATGTTGCTTACAGTTAAATGTTTCTAAAACAGTCAGCATGTTTTTTAGTAAAAACAAGAGAGGTTCCCATCACCCTGAAATATGTGTTGCTGGTGAAAAACTACAGATTGTTAGCCAATATAAATATCTTGGGTTATTGGTTGACTCAAACCTTTCCTTCAAAGTGCGTGTTGACAAGATGTGTAAAAAAAAAAAAAAAAAATCAAGCTTCTGGTTGCCAATTTTCGCTTAATCAGAAATGAAAGGTCAACAGAGGCGGCAAAAGTCTTTTTATATTCAATGATTTTTAGCCGTCTCAATTATTGTTTAACTAGTTGGTCTCAGGCAAGTCATAGTACAATGAGACCACTTGAACTGTTGTACAAACAAGCCACCAAAGTCATGCATAAGAAACCATACATTACCATCATTGTGCAATCCTAAAACAGTATGATTTACTAAATTGGACTGATCATATTAAATTTGCAGACTATTGCTTGGTTTATAAATAACACAGAACTTAGCTCCAGCTCCTCTTGCAGATTTTATCAGCCAGAGAAACACCACTGAGTATGTAACCAGAGGATGTGTGAGAGGTGTTATCCCTCTGCGTAAAGGTACCTTTAGTCAGTCTGCCCGGTCTGTGAGAGGCTCCAGAGTGGAACTCAATACCAGAGCAAATTAAACAGTTACCAACATGTAAAGCTTCCTCTAAACATTTAAAACAATGGCTCATCAACACATACACCTTCCACTACTAAACCTGCACCTGTTGTGTTGTATATATTTTGTATTTCTTGATATGAACTTTTCTCTTTATGTATATTTCTCTGATGCTTCTATTGCTCTTAACAGTATGTATTTCTATTGCTGCTTTGTTTGTACTGAGTCAGGAAATTGTTTAGTCCTTGCTTTATGTCTCTACTCACTGTGTATGTCTGTGCTCTCCTATTAATGTACTTTATTGCTTTTTTAACATCAAGGCCAGGGGACTACAGATTAAAAATAGCCTTTTGACTAATTCTGGCTTTTTTACTCAAGTATTATCATGTGTTTTATGAAATTGCATTGTCCCCTTCAAATAAAAAGTACATTCTACACTGAGGTGAGAGCCAGAGTCCTCTTGAGTTAGCTCTGTGCCTTTGTGTGTGTGTGTGTGTGTGCGTGCATGCGTGCGTGTGTGCTGTGCTACATACAGCATGAATCTTTAATGCAGTATTCTGTTGTTCCATAAAAACCCATCCAGTTGCTTGACTTTCCATTTCTAGCCATCTTAGGCCGCATCCTAGACCAACAAACTGGTGATTCTGCGAATGTGTCCACATGTAAGCCTCTTTGTTTTGCTAGACCTGCAGTGTCCAAACTTTTTTTCATTGAGGGCCACATAATGGGAAATACTATGTGGAGGAGGGCCACTCACTAGAGGTGACATATTTCACCTTACCATAAAGGAAAGTCCCTCTCCTCTAAAAAACAAGTAGACTAAGATTCATACATTCATGGCGTTCGAAGACTCCTCAGTCTCCACAGTGAAGACTTTAAAAGGACATGGAACAGACTCGTGGAAGCCCAGTTTGAAAGACCACTGCAGCTATGAGAGAAACTTAAAGGGTCTATATTATGCTTTTTTCCCTTTTAAATTAATTTAGGACACATCTAGATCCGCATCTTATGTTTTGTTGGTCAGAAAATGCATTAATTATTGAAAAAAACTTATTTGAAGAAACTCATCATTTGACTCTGAGAGAAACGCTCAGCTTAGGTCCCTGTCACTTTAAGAGCCCTCCCTCTCTGCTGTCCCACTGCTGTCACGCCCCTTCAGCTCCTCACAACAACTCGGGGCCGAGTGTTGTCCGCTGCAGTTCGGGGGTGGGTTTGTTTGGTTGCTGCAGGGGAGGCATGAGCTGTCGCAGTGCTTCCTGAACGAGACAGGGGCATTAGGGCAAATTCAGCGTAAAAGAACAGAGGAATACTCAAACATGCGTGAATGAAACAAAAACACAACTCCAGGTATGTTGCTGATGACAAAACATTATAACATGGTAGAAAGCTCAGAAAAGTTGATTTTGCATATTTTAGCCCCTTTAACGAAACTGTGGAGGTTTGTCTCTTTGTTGCCTCCACTTTCAAATCAGCACATTATTATATGTTATTTTCAGTGCCAAAGTTTGCTCCACTTTTAGCATGTCTTTTTCCTTAAAGTTACACTGTGTAACTTTTCTCCTAAATATGTGGGGCATACTGACTTGTTTTTGTGATTTTTTGAGCGATTATAAGGCCTGAGGCGCGATCTGTTGCTCTGAGCGGGGCTTCCGTACTGAGAAACCACCCTCGTAGTTTGGCCGGGAGCGCACCGCTGTTCAGGAAAAGTCACGTGACAGGGAACGACTCGCTTTACGGCATTCCCTTCTGCTCTTATACCTGAGGTGCAGTATAACCATGAAGCTACTTTTAGCGTTGTTATTTTCGCCAGTTTGTCAGGGCCGAAGGACACAAGAAGATGAAGACAATGTCGGACGAGGCAAGAAAAAGAAAATGTGAAAGGGACCGCACCAGATCACAGACAAGAGTCAACATCGGACAGACTTTTGCTCGCTGGCGTCAGATGAGAGACAGAGAAGGCTGCAAATCGGATCACGTTTTTGCATCTTTATTGTTGGGCAGGTAAATTAGCCTATTTATTTTTTCTTTAGAACGTGCTTTTTCATACAGTTATTAGTTGTTTTTACTGCGACCATTGCGCGATATTTGTTGATAAGCTAACGCTAGCGCTAACTCTATAGAAGATCCAGTCCAAACTTCCAAAGGTAGCAGCAGGTCAACTAAAGTTGAAACAATGATGGAAATAGACGCACGCTCGCACAGTTTCAGAAGGAGGAGGGGCCCTAGTGTTTGCGTTTTGCGACGGTGCAGTGGCACCTGTGGCCTCTAGAGGCGCAAGACCGGGAAACTTACACAGTGTAACTTTAAGCATGCATACAAACCTTTCAGAAATTTGGCCCTTTATGTTGAAGTTAACCATGCTGGTCTTATTCACTTGCAACTTGTCCAAAATCCTGCTGCCTGCCTGCTAGCTAACAGTCAAAGATATTTTGTAGCCCCTTCATTGGCTCCCTGCAGCCAGTAACCTGCCTTAGCCTACTTTAGCCTTATCTTTGCTAGCCAAAGCTTCTCCAGGCTGCTTCTTTTATGTCATCGACCCCAACACTAACTGCTCCTCCCTCGTGTCCTCATTCAAACGTATAACAGGAATGAAGACTGGAGCCAGAGGAATTCACCCAGCACACTACTGTAATGTTTATTTACAACAGTCTGACTTTATCCACCATCTGTTTCACCACAATTACAGTAAATTACCCATAAAATGGACTACATTTAACTCAGGAACATTTTAATGTCACTATTAATAAGATTTGAGAAAGGACAGAGAGGGTTCTCTGTACAGAGGTTAATCCAGTTGTATTTTGTTAGTATTTGCATGATTGAGGAGGAAGTGTACTGACATCATGTACTTTTGTGCTATTCTGAGATAATACTGTGGTGATATTTTTAAGATTGAGTCATGCAAGGTAAAAAACACTGTCATTACTTAAGGGCTGGCTCTGAAAGCCTATATTTCCATTTAAAATAATTTTAATAATTCCCTATTGAAGTGGATAGCACAAATTTTGTTCACCACCATCTGTGTTCTATAATCACTGCACCTCTCCTCGAGCAGTGTCCATACATACGTACACTGTACAAAGGTTTTCTCAGCTTTTTGGTTGATCGTTGCCAGTGACATCTCAGTAATAAAGTAGGGCTGAGAATTTAGCGCATTAATTACAATTTATTCACTACAAAAACAAATAATTAAAATTAAAATTAATCACACTTATCTTTGGTATCACAGGAACCCTTCTCAGTTCCCTAATTTCTGACACACAATAACCAGGGATGGACATCAACACTGGCCAAAATGCTAAATGTGGGAGGAGTTCAGCTTTGGCCCTTTGGATATATGCATGCCTATACGTGTACACTACCCCAAACAACTTTTCTTAATCTTCACAATATAGCAGCCTTCCTCGCTAGCTACAAGCTGCTGCTCATTGCGTAGCTCTGATTGTTCTCACAGTTGATTGAAACGCTCATGCACACACAGAGCAGCGTGCATGGGTCAGGCGTAAAGCACACCCTGAGGAGACAGCAACGCAAGGGTCAGCAGTGAAGGACACACTGAGAAGACAGATCAGTGCGGCGGTCAGGTGCGCGCACGTGGAGATAGATGCACAAATGCTGATTATTGCCCTGTTTTACAGCGCTGTTATTATGAAAACCCTTCTCTCTTATTTGTTGCCATAAAGACACTGGTATTGGTTTCATTTAATTCTTAGTTTAAAAATTAAAGCTACATTTTTCTTAAATCCCTGAAAATCTTTTGAATTAAAATATGAGTGAACATACAAATGTGTTCTATTTTGTAATTCTGACATATAAATATTGCTATTTGATAAAAAATGTGAATAATTTCAATTAATTATTCAGCAATGCAGGGGGCCTTATTCACCCTGCAACAACTTCTTCAAGTTTGTAGAGAAAAAAAAAGCTAGCTTTAGCTTAATTTCTGAGGTTATTGCAAGTAATCAGTTTTTCTATGCCTCGCTCTTCCATCATACCACCCACACAGAAAATGGCAAGCTTCCAGTAGTTCTTCTAAAACGGAAAATAATGCAATTAGTCAGCCATCCTCTAGTGCTGTAGGCCAATTTCCCTTTTACTGCATGCTATTACCTATTGTACATGAATGGAGTAATTAGTGTCTACATGCTAGGTTAAATTCTTTTTCATAAGGACTTTCCTGGTTGTGTAACAGTAATGATTTAAACATTTTCACCTTCGCTCCACATGTGTTAGAGGTGGGACTTTTTAAACACAGCTATAGTGCACCCCCACACCCCCACCCACAGAGCAGGACAGGCAGGGTAATGGAGAACAGGTGGAGTCCCTGTACAGTCAGCAGCTGGTCCGGTCATATGTGTCCCATCTGAGAATACCTCTGAGGGGCTGGGGTAAGAACATATGGAACTGGATCCTTTTGAGGTCAGAAGGCCTTGGACGGGAATGGGTTAGGTTTAAATAGACAGTAAATTGAGATATAAGATACGAGACCAGAGCAAACATGAAAACCTCCAAAGTTTTAAGATATTCAGAGCTGTTTCAAAGTGATGGATAGCTTGCATGATATGGGGAAATATATAGTGTCTCTCTAAGGTTTGCAAATAATAGCCATTGTGCACTCTACTGCCTTAGTAACTATGCATTAGACAAGATTAGGAAGCCACAAAGTTTATCAGACTTTTGCTAGAATTCAAGTTTGTTTTTTTTCAAGCATGCCTGTGTACAGTTTCTAAATTATACAAAAATGTGTGGTCTATTCTGTGTTGTAACCGCTGTTACTCAGGAATTTCTCAGGATGTTGTGCACACATGGACACTTAACAAAATATCTATGAGAACATAAGTGTTTTTGTTTATTATTCAGTGTCCTTTGCAAGTCTTCAAGTTTGTAGAAAAGATTCTGTTTAGTTTTGATAGTTGTTTACATGATGAGTTTACATCAGTACAAACTTTTAAGGATGGCAGGGGTCACAGCACTTTCTCTGCCCAGACATACTACAGTTTTTTATATACACTGCTCGAAAAAATAAAGGGAACACCTAAACAACACAATGTAACTCCAAGTCAATCACACTTGTGTGAAATCAAACTGTCCACTTAGGAAGCAACACTGATTGACATCAGTTTCACTGCTGTTGTGCAAATGGAACAGACAACAGCTGGAAATTATAGGCAATTAGCAAGAATCCCCCAATAAAGGAGTGGTTCTGCAGGAGGTGACCACAGACCACTTCTCAGTTCCTATGCTTTCTGGCTGAAGTTTTCACTTTTGAATGCTGGCGGTGCTTTCACTCTGTGGTAGCATGAGACGCAGTCTACAACCCACACAAGTGGCTCAGGTAGCAGCTCATCCAGGATGGCACATCAATGCAAGCTGTGGCAAAAAGGTTTGCTGTGTCTGTCAGCGTAGTGTCCAGAGCATGGAGGCGCTACCAGGAGACAGGCCAGTACATCAGGAGACGTGGAGGAGGCCGTAGGAGGGCAACAACCCAGCAGCAGGACCGCTACCTCCTCCTTTGTGCAAGGAGGAACAGGAGGAGCACTGCCAGAGCCCTGCAAAATGACCTCCAGCAGGCCACAAATGCGCATGTGTCTGCTCAAACGGTCACAAACAGACTCCATGAGGGTGGTATGAGGGCCCGATGTCCACAGGTGGGGGTTGTGCTTACAGCCCAACACTGTGCAGGAGGTTTGGCATTTGACAGACGTGACAGAGTCTGGAGACGCCGTGGAGAACGTTCTGCTGCTGCAACATCCTCCAGCATGACCGGTTTGGCAGTGGGTCAGTAATGGTGTGGGGTGGCATTTCTTTGGGGGGCCGCACAGCCCTCCATGTGCTCGCCAGAGGTAGCCTGACTGTCCATTAGGTACCGAGATGAGATCCTCAGACCCCTTGTGAGACCATATGCTGGTGCGGTTGGCCCTGGGTTCCTCCTAATGCAAGACAATGCTAGACCTCATGTGGCTGGAGTGTGTCAGCAGTTCCTGCAAGACCAAGGCATTGATGCTATGGACTGGCCGCCCGTTCCCCAGACCTGAATCCAATTGAGCACATCTGGGACATCATGTCTCAGCTCCATCCACCAACACCACGTTGCACCACAGACTGTCCAGGAGTTGGTGGATGCTTTAGTCCAGGTCTGGGAGGAGATCCCTCAGGAGACCATCCACCACCTCATCAGGAGCATGCCCAGGTGTTGTAGGGAGGTCATACAGGCACGAGGAGGCCACACACACTACTGAGCCTCATTTTGACTTGTTTTAAGGACATTACATCAAAGTTGTATCAGCCTGTAGTGTGTTTTTCCACTTTAATTTTGAGTGTGACTCCAAAGACCTCCATGGGTTAATAAATTTGATTTCCATTGATCATTTTTGTGTGATTTTGTTGTCAGCACATTCAACTATGTAAAGAACAAAGTATTTAATAAGAATATTTCATTCATTCAGATCTAGAATATGTTATTTTAGTGTTCCCTTTATTTTTTTGAACAGTGTATATAAATATATAGCATTTCTAGCTGAAGACCCGTTGTTGGTGTAGGTTCTCCATCATCTGTGTGAAATTCAGTAAAAAGGTTTAACAAGGAAAACGTGGACAAAGTTTTGTTGTTCCACTGCTGGGGGGTTGATGGGGTGGAGGAGGGCTGTTCCACTGATTAATGTGGTGATGAGGTGGAGAGATATTCCACTGGAGAGATAGTGATGGGGTGGAGATACACGCTGATACATTCCTGATACAGTGAATGTTGAGTGGTGTAAGTCTGGTGTACAGAAAAAAGTGCCTATAATGTATGACAGACTAAATAATGATTATCCAGACTTGTTTTCACAGCAGCGTTTGTTTGAAGACAGTTGTGTTTTTGCCTCGTTTGCTGTTGTCATTCAAAATGGCTTCTGCAAAATAAACCAGCGATTCGCTCCAACTGCACTTCTTATTAAATTCAGCCTCAGAGTTGGCCCATTTTTCTAACATTTGACTGTTTTCCAGCTCTCTCTGTGGAAAATCCTGTACCAAGAATCTACCCCACAACAAACTCTCTAGGCTAAACAACCAAAGGCAGGATCAGTGCCATGAGAAACAAATAGTTAGTGGAACAAATGCCAAATGCTCTGGACCTCTTTGCAAAGCCTGTACTGTCTAATGCATGGACTGTGCAACGGCGTTTTTACTCTTTTGTGCTGACTCAAATGCCAACATCTTGTAAACATGGATTGATGGTGTTTTCAGTGGAATCATTAAAACTGTGAATTATAGATTGTGGGTGGCAGATTTACACAACACATTATATTACAAGCAGTCATTAAAGGTTTAAACGTTCAGAATAAATGTTTGTGATATTGTTTGTGTGTGTGTTTTAGGAGAAGGAAGAGCAGTGGAGGAGTCACGTGGCAGAGCTCACCTCCAGTCAAGAGAAAACACTACAGCAGAGACTGGACAGGATCAGGAAATTCAGGGTGAGATTTATTAAAGCTGAACTAACTGATTTTACTACTGCTGTTATTAAAATCTGATACCTGTAGCATTTCCAGTTCCTCAATCGTCGTCTTGAGTTTCTTTGGACTTTCCTTTACACCTTCTATTTGTAGGTGACCATTTAAAAAAAAAAAAAAAAAAAAAAACATGAAATAGAACACAACATTGGCAGTCTGCTGTGGTGACTTGAAAGGATCCTGATGATTCTTCATTGGTATTCCATATACATTCAGGATTTTCCATTAGGTTACACGATTAAGGCTTTCAAAAGCTTTCTGTAAGTCAGTGTTTGTAATCCTGAGTTTAGTGTTAAGGCCGAGACACACCGGGGCGATCATCAGCAGTTGGGTGCGGTCGGATGGTTTGACGCGGTCGGCGCGTCCAGAATCTGTTTGGTGTGTTCCGCACCATCAGACGTAGTAGGAGACAGTTGGACGTAGTTCTGGCCGATTACACATGTTGAATTGGCATTGGGCTGTCGTGGTCAACGATTGGCTGTCCTAAACTAAGCTTTATTTCTAAAGAACAGTGAAATGTTTTATTTCAAAGTGATTATTATTTTAATATAGGCTATTATATATATTATAGTGCCAATACAGTGTTAATATTTGAATGGGCCCCAGGCCACTTTGTATGGGAAAAGTTGGGCCCCGAGGTTAAAAAGGTTAAGAACCCCTGCTCTAATCTAAGTGAAAAGGGTAGTTCACATTTAAGTTTGCATATGTTTGTTTTGTTTTTTGTATTTTGGATAAACTGTTAAATGATCTAACAGTATATTGTTATAACACAAATATACTTAAAACCTCATCCAGGCTTAATTATCAAACACCCAAGGGTCGAGCCCATTGGCTGTTGGTCTAAAAAACTTGTCAGTTAGAATCAACAGTGGTGGAAGTCATGTGTCTATTCTAGCCCTCACTATGTCTGCTTACACATAGAAACAGCCCAGCACAGTTTACACAATGCTTAATGTATTAACAGTGATAAGTTTGATGTTTTAACAGTGATAAGTGCAACACTCCATCAGTCTATGAACAATAACCAAGAGGTCTATACTTACCAAATGCTATATTGCTCCACTGGGCTGTCACTGAGAGAGAGGGGCATGCTGATAGTATCAGTAAGTACTTATTAAAATAAGTAGTAAAATATATAGGTATTTAAAGGCCCAATGTCCGAGTGTTTGAGAATGTGACAAGGAAAAACGTTCTACTCATCTCCTCTTTGCATTTTGCATTTTATTTTGTTCAATGTCAGATTTGGGCATTGCTACTATTTTTTCTGTCTCTGTTTTTCTTTTTCTTTTCTTTTTCTGCTGTTTTGTGGTGTAAAAACTTTGACCACCAGTGGTGGTCAAAAAAATCAGTCTCTGCTGTAGTCCCCCTTCTGTCACAAACATTTAATATCAAAGCCCAGGTGAGGTCTCAGTCTCGTTTTTTCAAAGATGACTTCTAAAAAGCTGTGCTATTGACTGAATAATTCATTTTCCTCCAATATAATCCATTAGGTAGTGCATCTCTAAGTACAGTTAACTGACAGCCTCTTGAATGTAAAAGTCATTTGCACACCAAACCAGCACCTGTTTGCCACTTTCGTCATTCTACAAATATTTCACTTTGTATCCTGATATCTTCAGCAGGTTCATATGGTCTCCAGTTTCAAAGGCCTCTTTTCTGTGCAAAAGGCTTTGACAAAGATCACCTCCATTTGTCAGAGACAGCGGTGGCTTCTCTCATCGAGTTACACTTCAGTCACATCTCCACATCCATAACCAGTCTGTGCTTAAAGACCGCAGTCAGGCCCTGTTTTAATCAATGAAGCCTTTGAAGTCTTGCTTTTCTTTCACTTTTCCGCCAACTGTACTGGATATGCAAGTCAAATAGGTGTTAAGCTGGTATTTCCTGATATTATTAAAACATGATGGTGTTTTGCAGGAGTTTCAGAGAAGAGTGCTCATGGATGAAGCTGAGGTGGAGGGCGAGTCGGGACAGAACCAAGTCGACCAGATCCTCACTCGGATTTAACGCAGCCTAATGTAGATAACAGCGTGTGATGATACTGCTCTAGTAGTCTCAGTCTGATAGAATGGAAGTAGATTTTAAGTTGAGATATGTGGTCAATACAACACACCAATAAAGCACATGAGAAATGAGTGTGGCGTGTTCAGTTGTCACAAAGATGATACAGTAATAAATATCTTTCGGTGGATACAGTAAAATATAGAGGCCTGAGCTACTACGGTCGCCAATATCATTTGCTAGTGTTGTAGTCAAGACCATACTAATTTAGACCAAAACCTGTTCAGGACCACAGTGAACCAAGACTAAGACAAGGCCAAGACTTTCAAGGGTCGAGACCAAACTAACACTATATAAAGTGAAACATGCGTCAGTGGCTTAAAGTGAGGAAATGTAAACTTTATTGTCCCTGTAGGAAAATTTGTTCCCTGCGTTTGACCCAACCTTCAGTGTCACTGGGGCAACATGTTAGGGGCAGTGAGCGACTGTAGTGCAGCAGCCAGGGACCCTTCTCCAGATCTTGGTCAGGATCCTGGGCTCTGTACTATGAAGCTGGTTGAACTTATCCTGGATATTTATCCTCCATAGACCAAATCAAACATGAGGTAGCAAGAGGTACAACAAAGCAGGTTATCAACTCACTGAGACAGTTAATATAAATACCAACTGGAAACTGCGCAAAACTATAGATCCAAGCTCTAAACTCAAGAAAATGTAGCATCTAACAATACCACAGACTAAGGTGACCACCTGTCCCGCTTTTGGTTGTACTGCACAGCCATTTTAGCCTATGTCCCGCTTCCCGCATATTGAGATAATGTCCCGCTTTTTCATTGGTCATTGTTGACATGGGAAAACACATGACATGTGATTTCTTTCTGCGAGTCAAAAAGGGGTTTTACCATTCGTCCAATGTTTGAGAAGTGAGCGCTGAGGATATTAAATTTGATAGGCTGTGTCATAAGTCAATCAAACCACTGACGTGAGCCGGGCATGACCACGAGCGACTCTGTCGCTCACATTCAAAGACGCTACAGGAAAGGCAGAGCAGAGGCGGAGTGTCTGGAGGCAAAACTATGGCCAGCGGCAGTGAGGCAAAGAGAAAAAGAATATGCAGGTATAATAAGGAATGGACAGAAACCTACGTATGGGTACGACCAGTGGAGGGAGAACCAGAAAGAGTGTTATGCAGTCTTTGTAAAACTAGCTTTTCAATTGCACACGGAGGTGAATATGACCTAAAACGACACAGCGCACGTGAGGCTCACCACAAAAGGGCATGACAGCAAGAAATGTCAAAATCAATGCACTCTTTTTTCTTCAAACCAAAGCATGAGAGTGACTCACATAGAATAACAGCGGCTGAAATTGCGAGTGTTTACCACTCAGTACACCATGGCCATTCATACAGGGCATCAGACTGCAGTAACAAGCTAGCTCTCTCTGAGATTCCTAAAAAAATGTCGTGTGGCCGCACAAAATCTGCGAGTATAATAACAGATGTCCTTGCCCCTGTCTCAGTGGAGCAGTGTATAAAAGAGTTGATAGCACCCCTGTCCTCAAGTGACAAGCACACACCGTTTTTCTCTGTTGCTTCAGATCCTTCAAATCACGGCAATACTAAGCTTTTTCCCATTGGCACTAAGATACTGGACACCAGAGGTGGGGTTAAAAAGCAACGTCTATGACTTCTATGAGGATAGTGAAGAGACATCAGAGTCCATTCACCATCAGATAACAAATAAACTAAAAAAGAATGGCCTAAAACATGAAATGATTTCTGCCTACACAGCTGATAATGCTAGTGTGAATTATGGAAAGTATAAATCTGTATATCAGAAGTTGAAGGTAGACAACCCTGGCATTATCAAGGCAAACTGTATGGCTCACATTGTGCACAACTGTGCAAAACATGCTGGTGACAGCCTTGACATAGACATTGAATGTACAGTTAACAAGATTTTCAGTCACTTCTCATCATCTGCTAAGCGTAATGAAGAACTGAAAAAATGTTTGAATTTGTGGAAGAGGAGTATCACAATGTGCTGAGACATGTCCCAACAAGATGGCTTAGTATATGGCCTGCTGTTACAAGGCTGCATGCCAGCTGGCCAGCTGTTAAGGCCTACCTTTTGTCACTAGGAGAACAAAACTGTCCAAAGGTGCTATGGAAGCTGTTTAGGAAGGATCAAGACAGTGAGGGGCAACCTCTTGAGTTACAGGTCTATCTGTCTTTCCTTCATAATGCACTAAAGATATTCCATGATGCTATCCTGCTGTTGGATGGAGATAACAGGACAGTCTGTGAGCTATAACATATCATGTTCACACTTAAGACAAAGCTCCAGCAGCGACAGAGGGATTCATATTTTGGGGTAAAGACCAGTATGCTTATTTAAAACTTTCAATACCCTAAAGCAGCAGCAATCAAAAAGGACTTTTCCAATTTCTACAAGTGTTCCCTAAACTATCTGGTAAAATGGTATGACTTCTCAGACAACAATTTTCACAAACATGTGTCTGTCTTGTGCCTGAATACGGAATTCACATTCTTCCAGCTATGCAATGCTGTAGAGGCACTCCAGATAAACGATAAACTGGACATGGATGAACTCTATGAAGAGTACTGTGTCATATTGCCACGCCAGCAGGAGGTTGCAAAGAGAACAGGTGCTGTGGTGGAGAAGTGGACAGCACTGCTCCAAGGAACAAATACACCAAATCTGACTGCACCAGGATCCTTTCTCCTCAGCATCCCTGTAACCAATGCATTTGTGGAAAGAGTGTTTTCCCTAATGACAGCAGCATGGACTGATCAACGAAACAGATGTTCAGTGGATCTTATAAAAAGTGAGATTCAAGTTAGGAGCAACTTTGCATATAGCTGTACAGAGTTTTACAGTTTTGCTGTTAAAGAGAAGGCCTTACTAGAAGCTGCACGGTCAAACAAAAAATACAAATTCAAGAAGAACTAAGGTAAGATCATTAATTCTTATATAAAGTATAGAATAAATAATTGCTAAATTGTAATATGGTGTGTGTGTTGTTATGTTTCAGGAAGGACCTGTCCATGGTGATGTGATCTAGTGTTGGCCTGCTGCTGGAGTGAGAAAATGCAGTGACAGAGGGAAGTTCAAGAGAACGTTTGATTTCCATCCCATTTTATTGTTGTTATTCCAAAAATATAATGTCTCAATAAAGACATTGCTTTACAAAATTGGTGTGTTTTTTGGGACAAGAACTGCACATCAAATGCCTTAAAGTGTAGCAGCTGTATCTTTAACTAAAAGATGAGGTGTAGACTAAAGGCTGAAAAGCAAGGTATGCACGTTAATATATCAAAGCTTTAATTTATCGAGTCCGTCCCACCATGTCCCACCAAATCACACTACATGTCCCACTTTTTGGACTTTTTGGGGTGGTCACCCTACCACAGACTGAATGAGCGTCACATTGGCCTAGTTAATCTCCTAGCACAGCGTATTTGGGCAGAAAGTTAGGAAAACTTCTTCACGTTCACATTCACTGGGGTCAACAACACAATGCAAAAACATGCTGCAAAAGGCTACAACACATGCACAAAGAGGGAATGTAGTGCATGTGTTGTGAAAGTGATGCAGAGGTTTCATAAATTTGAAGATGCAGTGTTGCGAAACTGATGCTGGCGTGTCCATTTGCATGCATTTTATATAAGTCCTATATTCAGCTTTTTTCAGGCTTTTTTAAATAGTTCTGGGCACCTTTGCAGT
Source organism: Bostrychus sinensis (assembly GCA_020698575.1). NCBI lineage: Eukaryota > Metazoa > Chordata > Actinopteri > Gobiiformes > Eleotridae > Bostrychus > Bostrychus sinensis. The sequence goes on along the minus strand of CM036239.1, from coordinate 48,705,261 downwards.
AGTCTTTCATGTTTTCTAACTTTAAAGTAATGTATAGGTATGGAAAATGTCTTCTGTTGGGGAGATGTTGATTTTAATTTACAGAGCACGCTTGGATTATGTGTCTGTCGCACCCTGCTGGCAATAATGGGGAACAAACAGAGCATAAAATGGTTAATTAGCACAGCTATTAGCAACATGAGGCTAACGGATAGATAATTGAGCTGACTCTGAATGCTTCTGCACCAAGAGATTTTGGACAATGTCATGCTCCCAACTTTGTGGGAACAGTATAGGGATGGCCACTTCCTGTTCCAACATGACTGCACCAGTGCACAAAGCATGCTCCATAAAGACATGGATGAGTGAGTTTGGTGTGGAAGAACTTGACTGAGCTGCACAGAGTCCTGACCTCAACCTGACAGAACACCTTTGGGATGAATTAGAGCAAAGACTGCAAGCCAGGCCTTCTCATCCAACATCAGTGTCTGATGCTGGAAGAGAACGTCAGACACGTAGATGTCCGACATAGGGAGATGCAAAGGGTGGACCCTATGGATTAAGAATGGGATGTCACTTAAGTTGAGTTTATACTTTTGGGAATATAGTGTATGTTTTTGAGGTGCAAACAACATTATTACATGGTCAAAAGCTCAAGAAAGTTGATTAGAATATGGGACTTTTAATTTGCAGTGCAGTGAGCTTACTTTGGCCAGTGTTGAGTCAATTCATTAAGGGTGAGTATTTTAAAACTATATAATAAATCTCTTTGTTTCAGCTGTATAGTTTATAGATATTCTTACATGGGGCCTTTCTGAATACACACCATACACGTCAGTCATTCCCTACCAACTTAGCACCTGCTGCCCACTTCCAATCTGGTTTAAAAACACTTTGTATAAAGCTGTAAATGTCCATCTGCTCCAGATGTGATCCAGCTGCGTGAGGGCAGCTCTTTCAGATGGGGCCGGATTAAAGGTGAGGTGTTGCCTTATTTAATACATAAAAGGATCCAGATGTGACAGTAATATTACTTACACATGACCTGGTGATGCCTTTCACATACTTCCAGGATTAGATTTCATGCTGATATTTGAGTTTGTATGGTGGGAAAAAAAATGTAAGATTTAATGTTTACTTCCTGGAGCGATGCAGAGGGGGTGCAAACTCTTTTCTGGTGGTGAAAATATGTCCAGAAATGAGCAGAAAATTGATGCCGTATGACTGTGGCTGGATATATCTTTTGTTTTATAGCAATGACATAAAATATTTCAGTAGCTGTCTGGGAGGCAGTCTGTGAAAAAGAGATTGTAGATGACTCGGAAAAATAATACAGAGAGCTGGGTCAACTGGTATTAGAGACTCTGGTTGAAGAAGTGGAGTAACAGACACTCAACAGGACGAATGCTGTACTGAACAACGTGGACCATGCCCTGCATTCAGTTTTTGAACAACAGAGAGCACCCAGTGGACGTCTGAGAGAAACAAGTTACTGGACACAACACCACGCTTCCATACAACAAAGACTCTGCAATCAATGCTTCTGATGCCTAGGGCCAGCAGGGTCACAAAAAAGTTATCTCTTTTAATGCACTAAATAAAACAGCATAGGACACTCACATCTACACGCACACGATATATTATAACACGGTATTACTCTAGTACTATACCATGTTGTTTATTGTTGTTGTTTTTTTACAGTACTTTTATCATATGGTTATCATCCCACAGTCTGTATTATCATGTCACTTATAAATATTGTAAATAACTTTTCTGTCACCAGGTGTTGCTCAAATCAAGGGGAAAAAAGATTTAAAAAAATAGTACCTTTTAATAAATTTAAATAAAGTTTAAAGAGAAATTTCTAACCTTTATGTCCATTCACTTTTCACTCATTTGTTGTAAATGTGAACGATTAGCACCGCCATTCAAAGGTGCATTGTGTTTTCACCACACATAAATAAAAGGCTGCTAGGATCTCTGAGCTAACTTTGGCCAGCTTCAGGTTTTCAAGTTTACATTGCACTTTTTTGTTAGTGTCAGATTCTTTATTCTATATGTTACAGGCAAAGTGGGAAATCAGGCATTCTTCCCAAACGGCCAGGCAAAGTAGAGTATCACTGCTTTTCTGACAAAATAACATTACTGCACACTGCAATCTTACTCTCATAATAGGCCTGTTTTAGAAATTTAGGTGATTTTCATTCATGTTTTTGAGGTTACAGGTCTAAAAATAGAAACTTGTAAATTCATGCACAGTGAGTTTTATGATATTTAGGCATTGACGCAGTATTTCTGAGGTTTACTCTATTTCTGGCAGAAATGCAGTGTAAGTAAAAGTAAAAACTTGATGAACACATGACATCTCTAATGGGTTGAAATTGAAATACATTTATTGTTATTTTAACCACTCTGGATTTTGCCCCAAATTTGATTATAGCTTTCTTTCTAAAATGAACTCTAGCTGTACCCTATAAAGCCTTCAACCGTAGCCTTAACCCATGATTTGAACCTTAATCACACCCTGGAGATTAAAAAAAGACCTTAAAATCATTTTGGATTGATAGAATGATATTAAAACATACTTTAGGGATAAAACTAGGTTATAATACTCAATTTTAGTAGCCATCCCCTTAGCAGGACAGTCTGATTCCTCACTCACTGCGACCCATTTCCTCTCGGTCGATTTGGAACCATCCTTTCACAGCCGTTAATCTGCAGCTCTGCCTCTTACAAATACAGAAGCTAATCTCCAATTAAAAATAAGAGTGAATTTAGTAACATCTTTGTCCTGATTAACAGCATTAATGATTGCACGCTGTGATTGTTCCACTCATAGAAATCAAATTCAGACCATGAGGTACCAGACTAACTTCTTTGTATAGAAAAGGTAAAGAGTTTGTCTGGCTGGCTAGGCTAAAAGGTTAGGGCAATAAATAAGATTCAGCACAAAAGCAGTCAAATGATCTTATTAATAAATGTAATAAATAAAAAGATATAAACATAGAAAGCACAGCCCTGCAAGGCCATCAAAATCTGAGCTTTATCTTCTAAAATCCTTGGATGATTAGGTCTCAATGATGCCATAAGGACTTTAGCAGTCATTTACAGTCATTTATCTGACTGTAATAAACCAGCTCTGTGTTTTTTTTTTTTTTTAGGAAGTAACTGTTTAATAGAAGGCTCTGCTTTTTGGCTGGGATCCCAAAAGCTGAGAACGAGGCCGACCATGAAGCATTACTTACACATGAACGTGTGTGGGACATCCTGTAAATGTTTGATGAATACAAGGATAAGATGTGATGTACAGTTTTTATCTCAACCCAATGTATCTAAACCACCAGCATTAATGCATTCCACTTAAATGCATCTATGTAATTGCATCTGTGTATGTCCTTATGGTGGGATATGTGTCTAAACAGGATTTAAGAGGGTCCCGGGAGCACATTTCTCAGTGGCCTTCTATGGTCAGCGTGGGGCAGAGGAAGAAAAGGAGCGCTGCAGGAAATAGGCAGTGATAAATGTGAGGTCTGGAGACTCAGATCTTAAATGGTGGACACTAAAACATATTTAAAACCCTGAGATGTTCCCAGGCATCGTCCGGTGGCATTTAGGTCACACACGTGAATTATGGACGTGCTCAGAGGCCAGAGAGCTCATATTCTTTACTTATGTCTGCAGAGCTCTATTCATTACATTTACCCTATTTTCTAGACTATAAGTTGCTCCAGAGTACAAGTCGCATCAGTCAAAAAATGCATCATGAAGAGGAGAAAAACATATATAAGTCACACTGGACTATAAGTTGCATTTATTTAGACATTTATTTCACAAATTCCAAGACCAAGAACAGACATTTAATCTGGAAAGGCAAATTATTTAACTACACAATAGCACACAGAACAACAGGCTGAATAGGCGTCTGGTATGTTCACGTAACATATTAACAGTTATTCAGCTACACAATAGCATAAAGAACAAACCTGGGAGGCTGAAGAGGCTAAATTAACATAACAAGCCAGCGAGTCCAACAAGCAAGTGACCAGCAAGCAAGTTCACCAAGCTCCTGATCTCATTCCACATCACTGAATACTACTGACAGTGGTTGTCACAAGCCTAGAGCGCCCTCTCATGGCTGGTCATACAGTTGAAAGAAAAGGTATTGGCACCCCTTGGAAATACTAGGATTTCTGCATGATTTGGACATAAAATGTGATCTGATCTTCATCTAAGTCACAACAATAGACAAACACAGTCTGCTTAAACTAATGCTGCAAAAAAAATGAATTTTGTTCATGTTTTTATTGAGCATTTATGTAAACATTAACAGTATGGGGTAGAAAAAGTATGTGAGCCTTTGGATTTAATAACTGGTTGACCCCCCTTTGGCAGCAATAACCTCAACCAAACGTTTTCTGTTAATAAGATCAGACCTGCACAGCCCTCAGGAGGAATTTTGGACCATTCCTCTTTACAAAACTGTTTAAGTTCAGCAATATTCTTGGGATGTCTGGTGTGAATCGCTCTTCTGAGGTCATGCCACAGCATCTCAATAGGATTGAGGTCAGGACTCTGATGGGGCCACTCCAGAAGGTGTATTTTCTTCTGTTGAAGCCATTCTGTTGTTGATTTGCTTCTATGTTTTGGGTCGTTGTCCTGTTGCTTCACCCATCCTCTGTTGAGCTTTAGTTGGCTGACAGATGCTCTTAAGTTTCCCTGCAAAATGTTTGAATAAACTTTGGAATTCATTTTATTGTTGATGATAGCAAGTTGTCCAGTCCCTGAGGCAACAAAGCAGCCCCAAACCATGATGCCCCCTCCACCAGACTTCACAGTGGGGATGAGGTTTTGATGTTGGTGTGCTGTGCCTTTTTTTCTCCACACATAGCGTTGTGTGTTTCTTCCAAACAACTCAACTTTGGTTTCATCTGTCCACAGAATATTTTGCCAGTAGTGCTGTGGAACATCTAGGAGCTCCTTTGCAAACTTTAAATGTGCAGCAATATTTTATTTTATTTTAGTTTTTATTTTTATTGGACAGCAGTGGCTTCCTCTGTAGTGTCCTCCCATGAAGTCCATTCTTGTTCAATGTTTTACCCATTGTAGATTTGTGAACAAAGATGTTAGCTTGTGCCAGAGATTTCTGTAAGTCTTTAGCTGACACTCTAGGATTCTTCTTCACCTCACTGAGCATTCCACACTGTGCTCTTGCAGTCATCTTTACAGGACGACCACTCCTAGGCAGTGTGGTCACAGTATTGAACCTTCTCCATTTATAGACAGTCACTCGTACAGTGGACTCATGAACTTCAGTGCTCTTAGAGATACCTTTGTAACCCTTTCCAGCTTTATGCAAGTCAACAATTCTTACTCATAGGTCTTCTGAGAGCTCTCTTGTGCGAGGCATGGTTCACATCAAGTAATGCTTCTTCAGAATGGCAAACTCAAAACTGGGTGGCGTTTTTTATTGGTCAGGGCCACTTTAAGCCACTCCTCCAATCTTCTCACACTGATTGGACCCCAGGTTGGTTCACACCTAACTCCAATTAGCTCTTGAAGAGGTCACTAGCCTAGGGGTTTCAATACTTTTTTCTACCCTGTACTGTGACTGTTTACATAAATGCTCAATATAAACATGAAAAAATTTCATTTTTTTGCAGCATTATTTTAAGCAGACTGTGTTTGTCTATTGTTGTGACTTAGAGGAAGATCAGATCACATTTTATGACCAAATTATGCAGAAATCCTATTATTTCCAAGGAGTGCCAATACTTTTTCTTTCAACTGTATATTTTGATATATATATATATATATATATATATATATATATATATATATATATATATATATATATATATATATATATATATGTATGTATATATATATATATATATCAAAATATACAGTTGCACTTGACTGTAAGTCGCAGAACCAGCCAAACTATGAAGACTTATATTCCGGATAATATGTGCCATGGAGGTGTTTTATATGTCCAGTATTTGGATGGACCAGCAAGGAGGCCACACAGTAAGTGATGTTAAGCATGTCTTAGGTTTTTAGTTTTAGTCTATGCTCAACTGTATAATTGACTGATTTTTTAAAATGTCATTACTTTTGGTTGCAATACATGCTAAAACTAGAAGCATATGGAGAGCACAGACCTCCGCCAAGCCATTGGGTCACTCACCTGAGAAAAAAACCCTAAAGGCCTAGATCTAGCTCAGTAAGTATTAAAGATACATCAAATCTCTGAACATACTACTGAAAGAGAAAAACCTCACCCTTCATTTGGTGTTATTTGCAGGTGTGTCGCTACATTTGTTACTGTGCAATATCCAATTTCATATGTACCCCCTGTATATAGAACCTTCTGGATCACAAGAACCAGAATATCAACATGATCTAGGTCAAACTATGTCAGATTAAAACATCTACCATGAGGTCATCTTGTAATTATTTGCCAATAATTCTGGGCTTTATTTGTTGAGTTAGAAGCCGCAATGGCAAAATTAGCCCTATCTCCCAATAATAAAGAATCCTTTAAAAAAAATCCTGGATCCAGATGGTGATCTGGATCACCCTCAAAATGTAATCACTTGTTCCTTATTCCATTTCTGACATTTCCTGAAAATCTCATCAAAATCTACCCATAACCGAGCCTACCAAAAAATATCATTGAGGAAGGTCACATTCTCAGTAAAGACTCTGATCTCCATAGAAACACTCTGGGGGAGGGGCCACTGAAACTTCAGATAAACTTGAGGCTGCTGTTAGCCACTTAGCTTTCATTTAGCTTGCTGCTAACATCAAGCTACTTTCTGAACCATGTTAAACAAAGCAATATGGATATATTACCAACTTCTTTGTTTTTTAAAGTAATCGATCTTGTTGCTCCTCTTGTTGTCAAAATGATTAACTTGTCACTTTCCACTGGAACTGTCCCAAACTTTTATAAACAGGCAGTGATAAGCCCCATTTTAAAAAAGCCCAATCTGGACCCAGCGGAGCCTTGCAACTATAGGCCAATATCAAAATTGCCCTTCCTCTCAAAAGTCATGGAGAAGGTAGTGGCTGAGCAACTGACAGCTTTTCTAAATAACAATAAACTTCTTGATAAGTATCAGTCTGGTTTTAGAAAGATGCACTCTACTGAGACTGCTCTGCTCAAAGTGTCTAATGATGTACGGATGGCTGCCGACTCTGGAAGGTAGAGTATTGGTTCTTTTGGATTTATCAGCAGCTTTTGACACAGTGGACCACAAAATGCTGCTTGACAGATTGGAAAAAGAGTACGGTATTGCTGGGCCCGTTTTAAAGTGGTTTACCTCTTACTTAAGTGACAGAACCTTTTTTGTATATGCTAATGGTATTATGTCTGAAGCCACTCCTTTCTTGCATGGTGTCCCCCAGGGATCTGTCCTAGGTCCACTGTTGTTTTTAATGTACATCAGCCCACTTGCAAAGATTTTGAACAATTTTAACAATGTGTCTTACCTTTTTTATGCTGACGACATACAGTTGTATTGCTCGTTCAATGATTCTGAGTTCCACAAACTAATGGATTTATTGGATTGTCTTTCTTGTGTTAAGTCATGGCTTGCTAGTAACTGTCTCCAACTAAACACAAAAAAGACTGAAGCCCTAATTGTTGCCCCAGAAAATATAACCCCATCAATCGTTCAACACCTTGGCTCTCTGAGCTCCTCTGTCCAGCCGAGCATCAGAAATCTTGGTGTCTGGTTTGACCAGTCAATGTCTTTGGACCGCCACTGTAGACGTTTGGTCAGAAATTGTTTCTACCATCTAAGAAATATTGCAAAATTAAGGGCAATTTTATCAGACTCAGATCTTGAGAAGGTTATTCATGCTTTTATTTCTTCTCGTTTAGATTACTGTAACTCTCTTTTTAATTGTTTTAACAAATCTGCTCTTACTCGTCTCCAATTGGTTCAAAATGCTGCAAGGCTTTTAACAGGATCTGGCAGAAGGACACACATCACACCCATTTTATCCTCCCTACACTGGCTTCCCATCAAATGTCGTATTGATTTTAAAATGTTGGTTTTAACTTTTAGAGCTTTAAATGGACAAGCTCCACAATATATTGCTGATTTGTTGTTCCCCTACTCCCCAGGCCGGGCCCTCCCATCTTCCGGCCAGAGTCTTTTAAAGGTCCTAAAGACTCGCTATAAAACCCAGGGAGACCTGTCTCAGGCTGTAGCCCCCAGACTTCTGGAACACCCTGCCCCTGTCCCTCCGTGTGGCCAACTCTGTCGATTCTTTTAAAAGGCAGCTTAAGACACTTTTATTTAAACAAGTTTTTGGTTAACTGGGCTTTGTTTTGACCTTTTACTTTTATTGATTGTATGTGTTTATTATTATGATTGCACTTTGTAAAGCACTTGATTGTGATTTTATCTATGAAAAGTGCTCTATAAATAAACTTTACTTACTTACTAAACAGGTGCTGCAGTCTTTCTTGCCATCCGCCCTGGGCTTGTTGTTATTCCTTTGTGAATGAGGGCACCGTGTGCGCTCCTCTGTCTCCTATGATCCGCTCTGAGTAATGAAGCTCTTGTACAGCCTTTTCATGTTTCCGGCATGTCAGGCTAATTATTTTACAAGTCCTGTAAACTAAAACTTGATATAAATTTATGTGTTTCTTCAGAAAAATGGTCAAGTAATTATGGCTAGCTCCAAACATGTGAGCCAGATTACGCACCATTAGAAATCCAAACAGTTTTAAAAGGACATAGCAAGTCTTTTTTTTTCTGCACCAGTTCAAAATTTCTCTCTTTTGCATTGATTTTTAGCCAATTTATGAAAAATCGTTACATCCCTGTCTCCTAATAACAAATCAAACAGTCAGCTAACCTTGGCAGTCAGATCCAGACATTTTCTTTACAGAGTAGGAGTAGGACCCTCAGTCTGTGCTATGGTAGTGGTTCAGTGCCTGGACTCTGCTGGGTCTTTCTATTTTCTCCTCGTGCTCAGGTGGGTTTTTATCAAAGAACGAAAAAAAGCCCAGTAGGCTAAGCCCCAAACACACTGCACACATCTGTAACCTATGGTTTTATGGTTTTAGAGCCACATGCTCTTGCGGCTCTTTGGGCATCCGACATCTGTTTATGTGAAGTCAATAAAGGAGTACACAGTGGCTTTCAAACAACCTACATCTGCATCATCTTGTCAATTTGGGGGGAAAAAACGACATCCTCCCTGTTTTTCAGAATGTGTTATGGCTGTGGAGTGCGTGCATTGGCTGATCTGAAGTGCAAAAATAGTTACTAGATGTAACTCCAGTTCTCAGAGTGTGCATGGCTCCTGTATTACACTGCTGTTTAGTGGCCTATTAAAAGGTAATCAGTAGAGTATTTAACACAGTTCTTTGTTAGTTTGCAATAATTAATTGGCTATATTTCAGTTATAGACTAAGCAACTTTTGTGCATTAAAATTGGTTGTGGCTCTTCATAGATGCACGTTTTATATTTTGGGCAAGAATTGGCTCTTTGGCTTCAGAAGGTTGCAGACCTCGGGCCTAGGCTGCAATCTAGAAAACTTGTTTGCTAGTAAGAAAATAAGGCAACTACAGCCTGCCTCAGTGTTGTGGGTATAGTATGGATTCCTACTGTTTGCAAAATGTCTCTCCCCAATTTCCGGTCTGTCAATAAAGCCTAAAAAAAAGATGAACTCATGCAGTGTGTTTGGGGCCTAATCTTCAAGCCAGGTACTCCTGACCAGGACCTTGGCAGAGGGGTCCTTAGGGCTCTGCTCCATGGCCGACCATTGCTCCAGAGGATGGGTCATCTTTTCTGGATGGTCAGTCATAACCAGGGCTAGCTCCTGGCACAAACACTCTACACGGTTGTTTAGGGCCACAACCACTGGGGGGGCCACTTGATTGGAAAGGTTCTGACTGCATTCATGTTTTCATTTTCAATTACTAGTGGTATTTGTGAAGTTCATATTGATTTGCAACTTATAATATTAAACCCAAGTAATAATTAAGACTCAAATGTGTCCTAAAGGAAAATTTAGGAGTGAAGAATTGGAGATTTAAAAAAAAGAGTTTTTGTTTGTGATTTATTCATTATTTTGCACTTTTTTGCTTATTTCTATTTATTCTTCAAAATTATTAATTTATTGGTTTATCTGCTACAATAGACCTTGTTCAAATAAAGTAAGAGATTTGTGATGAATTAATTTCTTATCTTTATATTATTATATTATATACTGTCTATATATGTGTGTGTGTGTCATTTGTTGGCCCACAAACAAAATCTTGTTTAGGGCCACCAAAAGCCTAGAGCCGGCTCTGATCTGAACAGTTTATTGATTGCTTCATGACCCGCTATAACCAATGCGAACCAACTGCCAAGCCTATGATCCCACACAAACACTGCATAACTTTGTGTGCACTATTCAAGGCTTGCTCGTGCATCTGTCATCGAAAAAAGAACTGGCTGTAACGAAGCTCAGTTCAGCTTATATAACACAGTGAGTCAATGGCTGACCTTTATGTGGGGGCCTTTGATTGATACGAGAGCTACTATGCTTTTATACAACTGTTTTTTAATCATTTTGGACACCTCTACATCGGTATTTCACTAAAAAAAGGATCAGTATTTACTGACTAGAGCAGGATATGACAGATAATGGGTCTACAGGAGTTTGCAGCACTTAGTCTCTGTACATGTTTGTGTAGTAGGTGTGTCCCGGGGCTGTTCTCAGACTGACACATGAAAGTCTCCTCATCACCACTCAATACAAGTCTTTCATCAGTTTTTTAAGAGAACACACAAAGGTGGAGAGGGATGGACGAGGGAATGTGAGAGCCGCTCCAACTGGAGTTTCCAGTTGATCCCACTGCAAAAGAAGAGGAGGAATATATGAGAGTGTATGTGACAGTGAGGGTAAGGTATAGCACAGCCTCAGGACACAGACACATTCAGACCAACAGCAACATGAACCAGAGCTGCAGTCCACTTTTACCTCGCTATTCTCTGTGTTTACTACAACCAGGACTTGAGCAGAAACAACGAGGTGATGAGCGAAAGCACTAAATGCAAACAGGTTCACGAGAAGAATATTCAAGCGATGGGAAGAGACTGTGCGTAACCAGGCCCTCCTGCTTTCCAAGGGAATGTGGGTCGGTCTGGCTGGGCAGGCTAATGTGTATGTAGACCCTTCCACAGGAGGGACGTCTTCAAAGTGGTGCACATAGTTTTAGAGGCAAGAGTAGTGTAAAAAACATACATTTATACGTTAGCAGGAACGGATTGGAACAGGAATGGTTGTTTGTGTAGTTTGCACTGATGGAAACCTAAGAGCCGAAACACATCGGCAACTATTTTAACTGACTAGCCATGATATAGTAAAGGCTTTTTATCCCTCAAGGGCCCCCCTTGGCTCCTTTTAGGGCTTTTCAAATGTATTTTTGCACTCATTTTGTCATTTCTTTTGCTAGGGTGATGGTATTTGACAAAGATGTTCATTAATAAATTAATTTTAGAATTTCTGCATCACCACTGGAAAAAAAAAATGAATTTTTGACTGTCTGGACAAAAAAACTCTCTCTCTCTTGCTCTTAAAGCCCTTTTTGGTCCCATTGACTTACATTAAAATCATTTATTTTCACTCTGCTGCTGTACAATACAGAAATGTTAAATCATGTTAATTCCTCTGTAACCCTCTCAGTCAGAGGCCAAAAAATACACACACACACAAAAAAAACAAAAAAAAACATCACCACCAGGAAATAATTTCATTCCATTTCCTATAGTTTAACAGTGACTAGAGCCCAGACCTTTCAGGGCTTTAAGAGAAAGAACAGGAGTTTCTGCCCTTTTTTTTTTTTTTTTTTGTAATGGCACAAAAACAGACAAAAAAAAAAATGTAATAAATCAGTGTTAGGGTAAATCAGAGACCTATCTGGGACTGGTAATCCCTGCACTAACAAAAACACTTTGTGTCTTTAAATAGTAAATAATTAATGTTTTATTTACAAATATGTGGGAATTATGTAAACAAACTGCATTTAGAGTTAAAAATATAAAAATGAATTCACTTTTGCTCTCTATGATGAGAAAAGGGGTTAATGATAAAAAAAAATCTTTATGTTTTATATTTTTAAATATGACTGTGACCTCAAAGGGCTATAAGAGTAAGAACCAGGTTTTTTGCTTAGAGTAATGGAGGTTGTTTACATAGGCCTATTTGGTAAATCATGACTATGAATTAATAGCATCCAGACATAAAATGAGTTAAAGCTAAAGTCTTTTTATTAAAGTAGGATTTTCAGATTAGCCTTTAGCTTATATGTTAATCATAGACGCTAATTGCTACTACATTAAATAAATGAGCTAAACATTCACTAATGTTTTCTACCCAGGCTCTGACAGAGGAAACGTTTTTGTGTTTCTGTTCAGGGAGTGAATTTGTGGAATAGTTTGAATGTGGAGCTCTGGGAATGTCCAGACATGAAACAATTTAAAAAACAGTTTAAATAAATTATTTTCCAAAGGTTTACAGATGAAAACCTTTGACAGGTATTAATTTGGAATTTGTGGTTAATGAGATATTTTTAAAATGTAATTAATAAATCATTAATAAAGTGTATTGTTGTATAAGATAATACGGTTTGTATAGAAAAAGTCTGTTGAATATGTTTGTTCATTAAGAACTCATGATTGAGTATAAACAGGAAGGAGATAATTGTATTTTTGATATATTGGGAGAAGGGGTGGGATTTAATAAGTTTGCACTTCTTCCCACTCCTTTTCGGGCAAACGTGAAAATGTTTTTTGTTTGTTTGTTTGTTCTTTTTTTTATCTCACTTTTTTGTTTGTTTTTTTCTCCATAAGGTAGCCTTGTCATGTTTTTTTGTTTGTTTGTTTGTTTCTGTTATACATGTGTACATTGCATATGTGTACATATAATTTCATTTATTATATCCTGGAAATAAAACTCTAACTTTAAACTCTAAAAAATAAAAGTCCAATATATTTTTTTTTTTTTTAAGTCCTGACATGCAATAGACCCATGGCCTCCGTCAGAGTAAGTGTTGGGTCGGCCACTGAGAAACTGCATCATGTAAGTTGAAGTGAGCCCCATTTCTTATTATGATCATTATACATTTGCCTTGTCAGAGTCTTTCTCCACATCTGAAGTTAGATTGTCTTGGGGCTTTTCATAACAATGTGGCTTTTTCTGCAGTGTTTGATATCTCAATTGTCCTGGAGTTAGTTGTGTTCATAGTAATCCTGTGTTGAAGCTAATTGAGAAATGATTGGCATAATAACCAGCTAAAGGGTATAAACTGACTGAGCACAGCCTCTCACTGTGTGCCTTCAGTCTCCAGAGTGTTGTGTGTGTGTGAACATTTAATATTCAGTTTTTATACAGTAAACGTTGGCAGAGTCCTGAGACAAATCAAGACAGGGCCAGGAATTAGCCACAGGCACAAACTGCTAACACAACACCAACAGGAGGCAAGAGCGTGTGAGGTACGGAGAGCTGGAGGGGACACACAAGGGGAACTCTTCAATGAAAACATACAAGGGGAGGTCTTTATTATTAGAAAGTTTGTAGTGTCTGTTAATCAGTGCAGCGTTTGGTAAGCTAGGCCTCTTCCACATTAGGTTGTTTTTTTGAGATGGTTTTCAACTCTCCTCCTCTAACATAAATATATATATATATATATATTTATTTTGTTTAACCCTTATCCCCAATTTTTTAAAAAGTTATGCAGTAAAACAGTAAAAGACCGTAGTTGATATATCGGTAAAATACTGTTTTGGTTACGGTAATTAACTGTAATATTTAAAATAAGGCAAAATTGTATTTTTTTGTTTTGTTTTTTGTAATGTATACAGTATAGCACTGTTAAAAAAAATCGAGGCCTGTGTTTATTACAGTTTAACACCTTTTCAAAAGATAATAACTTTAAATTTTACAGTAAATGTTGATTAAAATGTAAGTCGCAAACTGTAAAATATACAGTTAATTTATTTTTTTGAACGATAATAACTTTAAATTTTACAGTAAATAATAAAAACTCAAGTCAAAAACTGTAAAAACAACATTTGTGATAAAATTATATTGTAAAATGAAATACAGGCCTCTTGTAGTTTTTACGGTAGAATTCTGGCAACCACAGCTGCCAATTTTTTACCGTAAAATTTACAGATTTTTTTTTTAGTGTAATATTTAAGGAATGTATTAATCTTATAAACTTTTTCATGTCTTTGACCCAAATAAATAACAGTATTTTTGTTTTGTCCTCTTACCGAGGTGCCACTGCCATTTATTACTGCCTATGTATTATTGTATATTGAGTGTTAGCAGCGCTGTTGCTTCAGTTTGATGCTGTTTCACATTTTTGCAGTTCTGGAGCGTTAAGCCACACTGTAAAAAAAATCTGTAAATTTTATGGCAAAAAATTGGCAGCTGTGGTTGCCAGAATTCTACCGTAAAAATTACAAGAGGCCTGTATTTCATTTTACAGTATAATATTATAACAAATGTTGTTTTTACAGTTTTTGACTTGAGTTTTTATTATTATTTACTGTAAAATTTAAAGTTATTATCGTTCAAAAAAATAAATTAACTGTATATTTTACAGTGTGCGACTTACATTTTAATCAACATTTACTGTAAAATTTAAAGTTATTATCTTTTAAAAAGGTGTTAAATGTAATAAACACAGGACTCAATTATTTTAACAGTGCTATACTGTATAAATTACAAAAATAAAACAAAAAATTACATTTTTTTCTTATTTTTAATATATATACAGTTAATTACTGTAAGCAAAACAGTATTTTACCAATATATCAATTACGTTCTTTTACTGTTGAGATTTTACAGATTTTTACCATGAAATCTACAGATATTTTTTACAGTGCAGTGTTATGGGCAGATCTACAAAAGGTTGGACGATTGTGTTCTATTTTTATTTTCAAACTTTTGAGCATCAGCTCTTTAAAGCACGGAGAAACACAACTTTGAGAAATAAAGAAGCCCATATTTGAAGTGGTGTGTGTTCTACTACCCAGCTTCACATCTTAATAAACACAGTAAATGTGCAGACACATTGAGTGTGCCTCAAACTTCCTTACACTACTTGACCTCACTCAGCTTACAGGAAATTCTTGAAAAAAGCAAAAACAATAGCACAAATAACCCTAATTACATTACTTCAAATGCAGGTAACTGAACATTTTTCAGAGCACTCTGCCAAACTCCTGTAACAGATTTCTTTGTGCTTTCATTCACCGCTGAGTCTAAAACATTACAGCCAAACCCATAACATTCATCTCAACTCCAGTTAAAGTTTAAGGAACGATGGTCGTATAATGCGGTTTACAGTGTGAATGTAGCTCCGCCCACATCCACAGCTGCTGTAGATCAGCTCTAATGTATCCCATCAGTGTGAGAATGGACTCATATGTTGATGTTTAGGTTCTGTCTATAGAAACAAATAAGTACAAGATGTGCTGCACTGTCTGACAGCATGTTAGTATTATTTACATCTGCTGGGTTGGAGAAGGGAGAAGACGTTTCCTGTTGTTGGCGAGACAGAAGCCATATTTGCACAGGAGTACAAAAACAAAGATTGAGTGTTGAGGCATTTCAGTTGCCAAAAGGGATCCTATTGTACTGTAATCATTCTGTCATGATGGAATTGTTTTGTACTGTCGCAGATGAAGATGTTGAATTTGTTGGTTGTGTTGTAAAAGTCCTGTGAGAATTTACTGTATTTGGCACTGTCACTGAAGCTGGTGCCAACCATGTGTGGACTTTGAGTGTGAGGGAGCACCCACCATGACATTTACACTTGTATTTTGATATTTGTTATGTTGTGTTTGGGGGAAATGAACATATATTTTCTTTTAACCATGATTACTTCAAGTGGAGATGGGGGAAAATATTGCTGCTGCTGCTGAGGTGATGGGCAAAGAGGATTGAAATTGTTATGCTAATGAGGTGGTGATGGGGGAGAGGAGAGTGAGCTCAGAGAGAATCAGGGAAAAAGTCCAGAGCATAGCACTGGTGTGAAAACATAACAAAACACCAAACACCAAAACCCAGGCATAAACTTTTTTTTACTCTTACATGAACTAAAGTCAAAGGAATGATACAGCAGTCTACATAAGGAACGCAATACCTGAGATTATTACAAATATATAATATATGTACATCTCTGAATATATATTGCTGTAACATTAACAATTTTACAAAACATTCTAGCAAGCACAGAAACCTGCCTGTGTGTTCAATAGTCTCTATGTTAGTCTCAGAGAGAAGAGAAGGCCAAAAGATCAATAAAATCAGAAAAAAAGGAGAAAAGCCAACACAAAACATTTACACATTTAAATACAAATGTAGTATCAATAGGAGGAACACTTGTTATTCTCTGTAACAGAAGCCAGTAAAAATACATTGCACCGTATCTATTTGATTGTCCATGTCCTAAAGTTTAAAAGTGAAGTAAATTCATAGTTAACAGTCAGACAGAGACATATTATTCATTATACAGGACACACAGCTTGTTAGCCTGTAGTTAGCTTGTAGGCTGTTTTGCTAACACAGTGGCAGATTACACAGACGTCACTCCCCGATTTGTGTCGCTGCCCAAAATGTGTCAATCATACACCTTTCTTAAACAAACAAAACCAGCTTTGTTTGAAGAGCTAAATAATTGTCTCCATGCAGGAGCCAATAACAGCAGTAGGAAGTTACAGTAATAGTTTTCTGATTTGAATGGAGACCAAATGTTGTTTGTTGCCGTACCCAAGATGGCAGACATTTTGTAGAAGCACAGAAGTCTTTGGAATATTTATTATCCACTCTATACGTAACCATAGGAAAATAAAGATGCAACATAATAAAATAATAACTGGATATCAGTAATTGTTTTGTTTGATGATAGATAGATAAATGGCAATTTAGCATAAACAGCAATGTTTTACAAAATAGGTGGTTGACATTCGGAAGTGTACCTTTTTAACACAACTTTGAGGTTGAAAGCAAAGAATATTAAACAATAATTTCAAATTTAAATCAGTCATATGAAAAGTGTATAGAGAGTTTTTCATAAGCAATTCATAATTTTAAGCATAAGTATATTATTTCAATTTTTTTGACATTGTCCTGTGGTGTCATTTTTCACATATATCTGTCACACCAAAAGGTAAACATTAAACATGTATAGAGAAAATTAGGATTTAAAAAAAAAAAGTATAATAAAAGTTCCTTTTGACCTTTAGCTCTCAGCCTTAACTCCAGAGGTCTGTCTGCTCTGTAAATGACAGATGGCTCCTGTAGGGTTTGTTGCAGCTGCCTGTTTAAAAAACTGATCTTTCATATCACACCACAGGACACTGTTTTGATTAAGATTAAAGATTAAACTTTTAGTAAAGTACAAATTTATGACATTATGTCAAACACTTAATGAACTTTTCCAGACACTACTGACACATTTTGGAAATGTTTGTATTCTGTATTTTTAAAAATGTTACAGTCCCACCACAGGCCATTTTGCAGATAAATGTTAAAATACAAAAGAAATGACAAACAACTTCTTTCTGAAACTTCAAGTTTCAGAACTTCAGGTTTCGTAGTAGGCCCCATGATGCAATGCTGACTGAATTTTGGAGGGGAAAAACATAATTTAGCAAAACTTTTCAAATGATTATGGAAAAAATGTTCAACCACCCAAATACAAATAGAGTGAGTGACTGACCCAAAGTGGGAAATGACAGCATTTATCCATTACAAATCTGGGAGTGAGATTCTTGGCTAACAGGCAAAGCTAGCTCAATTGTTGTGCACATAACAGTCCAGCAGTTGGTGACCAGAGTACGGCAGTGTAATCAATAAGTTTAGCGCCATCACTGACCTTGAGGAATGTGTGAGTACAGTGTGGTGCTTCAGAATAAAGGAATGTCAGTGAAGTCTTCACTGAAAACTTATATTTACAAGTTAAACATTGTAACTTTCAGTTTAAAGATGGTCTACAGTCTGGATGTGTGTAAAAGTCTATGGCTAACAAGAAAATACCCTACAGTATCTCTATCACTAAAGCTTGGACTGGAGTCTATGGTGGCAGTGCACCACATTGGCATATCGTCCAAATATTGATAAGCAGTTATCAGCAGTAGTAATCTTACTTCTGAAAATACCATTTCAGATAAATCACCACAACATAAAATAATGTTTAGTCAGCTTATAGCAGAAAAAAAATATGGAAGAGGATTAGGGTTCTGAAACTTTGAAAAGAAAGATCTTGGATGTATTACTTATATTAGCATTAAGAACTCAATACAACAAGAATACAACGTTTGAACCCTTATAAAGTAGTGTACAGAGCTTTAATATTTGTGAAAATATTTTAAAGTTTTGGATGTTTTTGCTACCCCTCTGAATTTTTTTTTTTTTTTTTTTTGGTCAAAATTACTTTTTTCTTAAATTCTAACTTTTCTCTCAGGATTTGCAGTTTTAGAATTTTTTTTTTTTTCCTGATATTCTAGTTTAATCTGTGTATCAAAAAGTGTGACTTTTTGACTTCTCAGAATTATCGCTTTTACTTCAAAGTTAGACTTTGTTTTTGCTCAATTCTGAGTTACGTTTTCATTTCAAAATATAATTTTACTCTCAGAATTCTGTCTGTTTAAAATTCAGACTTTTTTTGTCAGAATTGTTTTTCTATATTCTTTTTCTCCACATTTTTATCTTATAATCAAAACTGCAACTTTAATGTCAGAAATCCCAACTTTTTTTCTTTAGACAGTGCTTTTTCAATATTCTGACTTCATTCTCAGTGTTCTCACTAACCTCCAAAACCTTTTTCGAAGTGGCACTAATCCGCATCCATAGAAACATCTATGAGGTTTACAAAACAAGACTAAATATTTGCTACTGTCGGCTTGATATAATATACATTAAGGTCGTTATTGTCACAAAACAGTGATTTTCATACATGGCTCCTGATGGCCACAGTCGAATGCTCTTTACATTACCCCCATTCTCTCTCCAAGTCACTATAGATCAGTACTTCGGCCGATTAAAGTCATTATTGCTTGTCTACGCTATGAAGCTAATCTGCCTCACTATTTATACAAAAAACATATATTCAAACAGTCTTGAGTAGAAAGCGTCCATTTTGCAGAGACTTAATAGTTTATTTTTATCTGACTCGGACCAAACAGACGAACAAATGAGCGACAACAACGTCCTTTTGTAAAGTAACCCATTACACTGCCGTATGTATTGAGTTCTCATTCTCACTACTGGGCGCCCTCCTGGTGAATTGGCTGAAGCTGGCCGCCCTGCACCGTGCCCTGGGAATCCCCTCTCCATCCCGAGGCAATCCTTGGGTGGTCAGAGGGGGCAGGGTGCTGTAGCGGCCCAGTGGTGCTAATCCCTGTCCTGACCGGAGCATAGCGCTGCAGGACTGGAGGTTGGTATCTTTATTAAACAAGCTCTGGATTAGCTGGAACTTCTCCTTCTCTTCTTGTAAAAATAGATCCACCAAGAGTTTCTTCTCCCGTTTGAGCTGCTCCACAATGGTTTTGGGAACGTCTGGGATCACCCAGGCCACCACCAGGCTGAGGAACATCACCAGGTTCTGAGAGGAGAGCATAATAAAATTAAAGTAAAAACGTTGTTACTTAGGTTTTTCTGCTCATGCTATAATTACCTGAATAAATAAAATTTTTGGCTAAAGGAAGTAAAACTGACTTTGTAAGACTTCAGAATAAGGTAACTTCAGAATAACTATTTAGGATACTGTATGCTGTATTAGTGGATGGAGTAAAATGGAGGAGAATAATGTGATCAAATCTATATTTCTATACAATATAAAGCAATACATAATATATACATTTCAAAATGTGTGAATATAATTAGAGACTAAAAAATGTCAAAAGTTCTGCTGCTACATGCATGTGTACATACAGGCCTGGGAACCCCAGGATACCTCGCAATGATATGTAGCTCACCATACCAATAAAATCACGATTTGGCAATATTGTGATCATCAATATATTGCACAAGAGAACCTACAATATACCGTATTTTCAGGACTATAAGCTGCTACTTTTTTCCCACGCTTTGAACCATGTGGCTTTTCTATGGATTTTTCTTCAGCCGCCTGGGGGGCGCTAGCAGGACGGAGTACGGAGTTACATTACTTTTAAATCCGGATGCTGTGCACGTCCAGTTTCCTGTTTGGTGTGATCTGAGTTGCGGAGGTTGATCTGAACGGAGTCCGCTGTCGAACGGTGTCGAACAAAATAGACTGGCTGCGTATCTGCGGCGCAGGGCGGAGCTCGGCCGGACCGGCGCCGCAGAGCTGCGGAGGCTGTGGAAACGCTCGCATTCACTAGAACTGCTGCTTATTTACTGCAGACTGCATGGCGCAGTGCAGCAGAGCGGATCCGCATGCAATGTGTATCCGGTAAATATCTCATTTCTCAACCTGGATATTGGCAGCTTATAGTCCGGTGCGGCTTATATATGTAAAACTTTTTAAAAACTTTTTTAAAACTTTTTAAACTTAGTGGGTGCGGCTTATATTCAGGTGTGCTCTATAGTCCGGAAAATACGGTATCACTGTATTTTTAAAGAATAAAAGAGCTATTGTTTTTTTTCTTGTGTGTATACATTTTTGTGAATTATAAAGGAATATATACATGTATGTTACATATTATGGATCCTTTATGCCACTGGAGCAACAGAACAGTTTCAGACTGAATTACCGGTATTAGTAAGTAAGTAATAAATCCACCATTAGTCAGTGTGATATTTATTCACTGAGTATTTAGAAATACTGAGAAAATTTGTGTGACAGTATTTGGCAGACCAAGTGCTTAGGGCAGTGCTGCCCTCTACAGTCCTGGCGAAATTCTTGACCACTTTTGTCCACATTTGACTGTGAAAGCAGTGCAGCTCTGTAGCAGCATTATTTTGCATGATGTCAGAAGTAGTATTGATACTCAGTATTGTGTCACAAAATATCACCATATATCACAAAATCGATATCTTGTCCCAGTCCTACTGTGCAGTGTAGTAAGAGGCAAACTATTAGTACGGCAAAAGTGGGAAAAATTTAATTAGTCCCAAAGACAACTTTTGTAGCAGCGCCAAATCCAGTTTTATTTTATGTAGTTCAAACAAGACAGTTTCCAATGCGCTGCACATACCTTTACACTGTATCATTATGTCCTACCCCAGAGGAAAGTAATGGCAAAGTATTGCATCTGTCACTACCAGATTAGCGTCACTACCAGCTAAAATTCTATGCTCAGACCATATGTATGTCTGTTGTGTACAGCAACACTACTTGGTGCTCAGTTTGTCCTGTCCTGCAGCTGGGAGAACAGGAGGTGAGAGGATGTTCACCCATTAACCCGAAGTTTGGCGGTTTAAGCCCCATCACCGGCACAGCATATTGTCGTTGTGTCCTTGGCCAAGACACTTCACCCACCTTGCCTGTATGAATGTGTGTGTGAAAGTGTGTGAGTGGTGGTGGTTGGAGAGGCCTTTGGTGCAGAATGGCAGCCATGTTTCCGTCAGTCTGCCCCAGGGCAGCTGTGGTTACAGAAGTAGCTCACCACCACCGAGTGTGGGGAGTGAATGAATGATGCAATTGTAAAGTGTCTTTGAGTGTCCAATAAACCACAATATAAGACTCATGCATTATTATTATTATTATTAACTAAAATGGCTCCTTCCACATGCCTAACGTATTGAAAGACCAACACCTGTGCAAATAACGCTTTCAGGTCTTGAAGGTTACACAAACTTTCCAGACACCAAGGTCATATCTGAACAATACATTGCCTGTGATGGATTGTATCGAGGACACCAGTGTTGAAGGACACTCAGCAGATGTGTGCACTGAAACTATGCATCTGTTTATACACAGAGCAGTTTGGTAATTTACTGAACCATCTGGTAATGTTTCACATCATGATGAAAGTACAATCAGGTCTGCCCAATGACAAATGACCAGCCCACACACATATGGAAACACAGCTACTTCAATCTGGATCTACATCTCACTTTATTTCAATTTAATCCGTTGTTCATTTTGGTTTTTCTCTTCTGGGGTTGCCACAGCAAATCACTACATTAAAGACATGCAGTAATTTGCATGCTGATTTGACACAAGTTTTACACCAGATGCTTTTCCTCACACAACCATCTCTACTTATCTAGGCCTGGGATCAGCACAAAGAGTACATTGCTTTCTCTATAATCCAGTGGCTAGATTAGTTTCTTTTAAACTAACGTGACTACAATATAAATTTTCTATTAACTTTTTGTACTGTATAATTCCATGTGTAAATCCTAGAGCCTTGATTGAAAACAGTACAGCAGAGATGTCTCACCTGGAAGAGTATGACAAAGGCCAGCCTTGCGGCCAGCACACACCAGTACTGTTTGGAGAACTGATAGGCGTCTGCAGACCAGGGAGGCTCTCGGTAGTCTTTATACCTGGAAGACACACACAAGAAGAACATTTCAGTTCAGTAAGGACCTAAGGTTGTGGTTTGATTCAATTAAAATCTAAGTGGCTCACAATGGCAGAGGTGGAAAGTAACTAGATACTTTTAACCAAGTAATTTACTAATATTCAGCCGCAAAGTGGGGACTACGCTCACCTGTGTTGGAGCTAGTAGTAGCAATAGTAGTGCTAGCTGTGTTTGTTGAGTAGTAGCAGATTCCTTCTTTCACATTTGCTAATTGGTGGGTTGAGTCTCCTTCTGAATTCATTTTACTAAAATGGTTAGTGCTTTGTTCAGGCATATGTCAAGTTTACAAGAAAATTAAAAATAACAAACAGTGCTACTCCCACGAAGATTTGCTAGTGGAATTAGACAGTGGCTTTTCCCACACACTCCTCTGACCACACCATTTAGTGTATCTCTTCTGACAAGACTCCAGTCATATAAGTACAACATGTGTGTAAGCATCTGTAGAAATGAATTAACACTAGGTTGAGATGACACACAGGACACAGAAAGAAAATTCCATACACTAGCAAAGCAAACCAAATGGATCAACTAAGAAGCAACGACAAATGTGTATCTATTTACCAATCCATTATCTAACAGTACAGGAGATGTAGCCCTGCAGGAAAGCAGGCCTAATCACCCACACATCTGGTCTCCATATTAAAGAACATTAGTGTGTAATTCAAGATTAAGGCTATAGTACTCTATTATTATGTACTACACTTTAATAGGATTCCTTTCTTTGACATCTCTGTAGTAAAGAGGTTTTTATTGAGCTTGAAAACAAACAACAAAATGAAAAATGAAACCATATGTGACGATGTGCATGTGTAATGATGCAGGACTTTAAAGAGGAAAAGAGGAACAGGTAAGGCTCTGAAGGAAGATTAATACAGTGAGATTCTGTATGTGTAGCTAGAGGGGGAAGTACTCCAAATACGTACTCAAGTAAAAGTACTGCTTCCTTAAAAATAAAAATACCCAAGTAAAAATAACCAAGAATTGGTTATTTAATTACTATAGTATTAAAGTACTAACTGACCAATAGGAATTTTTCTATGGCCGATGCTGATTTTTAAAATTCAGAGCAGCCGATGGCCAATAAACACTGCAGATTTTTTGGGGACCAATATGTAGGGCCAATTTTCTTAATTTTATGAAAGAAAATAATATAATATAGCCATTTGTTTTGGTAATACTTATTAAAACAGTAACAAATGTGTTAGAATTGGACAGTGAAAAGAGTTAAAGATGAGTTTTTTTGAGAAAAACTGTGCAGGTAGAGCTTAGAGAGAGCTACAAAATGTTTTTTTGTTCTATGAGGTTCTATTCCAAAGAAATTAGCAGAATGTTTTTATTGCCATTTTGAGCTAAAGAGAGATAAAGCAATTTTGGATGTTTCCTATGAACTAAAGTGTAAGAGCCCAAACTGCTACAAGATGGTTGGGGAAACTGGGGTCCCTCTGTCAAGTTGCTCAGACATGTGCCTGACCAAAAAGTGGCATAAATGTCCAAGAATCAGCTGACTGTCTGAAAAAGGCAACTTCTACTTTATATTTTTTGAATCTGCAGTAAAATCTGCTAGTACTACCTGTATGACTGACGACTACTACTATTGCAGTACTTGTACTTGTACAGTGTTTTGTAGCAGAAACTCACTTTGTACTGAGTACCTGTATGACAGTATAAAAAGTGGTGAAAGTATTCTATAGCTAGCTTAACTCTTTTCCTATTCTATCAAAAAAAGTTTGTCTGGTACCTAGGGCTGTCGCGGTGACCGCATTATTGTCATACCGCGCTGTTATTAATCCAACCACATTGGGGCACAAGCGACCGCGGTAACCGCAGTTTATCATTTTAATGATGCACTAATGGGATGCACAGTTTAATTTTACTGTAAACCATGAAGCATTTAATGTTTACGCACGTATACGCGCTCAGAGACGCTGGGAGTGGAAAACAGAGGGTTAATGGCAAGAAAGGAAAAGGCTTCTGCACGGTCTGCGCTGCTTCATTGATTTTTGGCCAGGTGCTCGTCAGGGCTACGGCGTAGCTTTTGAGAGGGCTCGCAAAGGGGTCCGCAGGGCTACGCCGTTGATTTGACGCAGAAGTATAAATTAGCCTTTACGCGTTACTCAGAGGAGGAGCTGTAGACTCGACTGACGATCCACTCACCTGGTGACACGATAACTACGTGAGGTTTTTCTCTGCCCTCTCACCTGCCGCAGGTGCGTGTGACACAGTCGCTCTGTAGAGTCTGTGCTGCGGGGAGCACTGCTAGCCTCCTTAGCTCATCTCTCAAACCACATAAGGTGAATGTGTGGGTTTTTCTTGCAGCTCTATGCGCTGCAAGGACATTATCACTTGTGCCTGACTCAGGTTTTTGTTAAAGCAGAGGCTTAACTATATTTCAATTTATTTTTATAATCAAAATTTGTTTGGACATGTTATTTTTTCAGGTGTTATTATTAGCTTATGCTATACCGCCTATACCTGTTGAGCCACATGTAATTACAGCAGGGGAAATTCTCTCACCACGACAGCCCTACTGGTACCCCTGCCCTTGAGTTTGATGTCCTCTGTTGGGGCTTACAGGTGTATAGTAAACTACTCAGAGAAACAAAGGGCAGGATGTAAGCAGCGCACTGACAGCAAACATGGCGGTGGTAGTGACGCTTATGAATGACTGTTGCCAGTTTTGCAATAATATGCTGTGTTGGGAGCACTTATTTTTTAACAGAGACAGCAGCAAAAGGCTGTTGTTTTAAAGACTTGTGGAAAAAGTCAGTTTGTTTGGATGTGGTCGTCTGTTACAGGACTTTATTGTTGGTAAAATGGCAACAAAAAAAAAGAAAAAAATCACACAGAGGACTGAACAACAATGCAAGGCAACAATTAGATTCACCATTTATTCTAATCATGTTGTCTTTGTACCCTTGGAAGAAACTGGGAGAATTTGCACACAGGAGCAACCCCATGGCCTCCAAGAGACTCCAGAGTGCAAACCAATCCTCCACTGTACACACCAACCAAATGTACATTTATTTTGATTTTAAACATATTATCTTTGGCATCTATTTCCTAAAAAATGAGGACCATACATTATATACCACTAAAGAAAGCCATTATAGGGTCTTAGCTCTCTTATCTTTAGGTTTTAATCTTCGCTCAGCCCATGGGCTCCTCATTATACAGAGTGAAGTATCTGACAGGCCACATCTGGAGGACAGTACTTCATTGTTAAAGTGAGGATGCGTCCTCCCACACCATGACTGCTGCTGCCGCCATGAGAAAAACCACTGGGATATCAGACAAAGATCAGTATTATGTTAAAGATATAAAAAGAGCAGTGTTCGAGCAGCATTCATCAAATCCATGCATTAAGTTTAGACAGACATAAAACAGGATAAGTTAATGTACATTACTGAGTATATCTTATGTCATACAGAATGTGGTCAAAATAATATTGAGATCAAGTCATGGCTAAGTGTCATGAATAAGTGTATCAAGACTTCAGAAAGGAAAAAGGAAAATTATACCAGAAAAAAATTAAAAGAAAATGTTTTGGAAGACATACTGTAGAAAAAAAATGATGCATTTTACTAAATTGCTAAATTTATTTTTATAGTGATATATTAATTAAAGACGTGCAGTCAATGCAAGGTTATATTAAGTTTTCTCTCATTAGCTTTGACAAAAAAAATAAATAAATAAAATCTGAATATTTGAATATTGAATATTTAAATAAAATGAGTGAGTGCTAATTTGGTGTAGTTTAGAGCTTAGATCGGGCCCAAAAATCTCAGTCTGTCCCGAACCGTAATTTATTGTAATTACCTGTAATCAAGAGCCCAACCCAGGCCCACGCACCCTAAAACAGAAGTTTACACAATCCCATGTTGTTTGATTGACAGAGTATGTGCTACCTGCTTCAGCTAAATATTAGCATTAACCTTCCCTGCTTCAGTCTCTAAACCGTGGGGGGACACAGGGCAGAATTTTAGTTTTTTCCAGGACCAAAGGTGTTCTTCCTCCGGGGTTAACTTTCTTTGCTCCCTTCACTCTTTGTTTACTGAAACAGCGGGACACAAAGCGGACTTCTAGATCTCTCACTGAAGAGTTTGGGGCTTTATTTGCTGTAGTGCAGCATTTTGAGCCTGTAGCAACTAACCAGCCCTGGGCACTGTCTCTCTCAACTCAGGTAAATTCATACTAGTCCATTTATAGCTTATTTTATTTTATTTTATCCTGCAAGTTTATTATTATTACACTACTTGTTTTATGTTTGCCCCAAATGACCTCAGCCAATCCCTAGTGATGTGAAACCTTTTCACTTGCGATAGCAATAAACACTATTCTGATTCAGATTTTTCATTCCGCGGCTCAACCATGTGCTTTTGTTTACATGAACACTCACTCTCCTGTTGCTGGGAAGACACTGCATACAGAGGGCATGGCCCGGTGTTGCAGCCTAGGCCTGGCCCGACCCGGCTCGAGGATACAGCAGGAAATTCTCGATTACACTCGGGCACAAAATCTAAACTCTAGTGTAGTTTTTAAAAATTGCTAGTGGCAGAAGTCATCATTGTGCCCGTATGCAATCCCTTTCACATGTGTTGTATAGCCACCAGCGAA
The DNA here is from genome assembly GCA_020698575.1 of Bostrychus sinensis. Lineage (NCBI taxonomy): Eukaryota > Metazoa > Chordata > Actinopteri > Gobiiformes > Eleotridae > Bostrychus > Bostrychus sinensis. Next base: position 48,678,123 of record CM036239.1, on the reverse strand, counting down.
AATAAACTCACTATTAGTATTCTTTTGCAAATTGCACAAATTAAAGAATATAACTATTAAGTCTAGTCACAAGTCAGTGTAGCATTGTTGTGACACTTTAAAGTCTGGAAAAAGGGTTTCAGGAGGAAGGGCATCTGGCATAAATCTATGCTAAATCAGACTTATGATTTTCTGTGGCAAGCCCAGAATGGAAAAGAAAGAAGAAACTATATGACTATCAAACATTAGCCAATGACCCAAAGCTGTGGAACTCTCTGCCTGAGGAGGTCAGGTCAGCTAACTCTGTGGCCTCTTTTAAATCTAAATTAAAAACATATTTTTATACAAAGGCCTTTTTATTATAACCCTATTTTTAAATTTATTTTATTTCATTTTGTTGTTTGTTGTTTCTATATTGGTTCATATTTTATTTTTTTTAATCTATTCTTCATTTTGTACTGTTATTTTCTATTGTCTTGTATGTTTTTATGATCTGCAAAGTAACTCTGTAACTATGTTTTTGAAAAGTGCTATACAAATAAAGTTATTATTATTATTATTATTATTATTATTATTATTATTATTATTATTATTATTATTATTATCATTATTATTATTATTAATGAAAGGCCAGCTGAGCCATTTCAACATATCAAAGACAAATATTTTTATTGATAGGAAACTATTAGTATTTCTAACTAAATGCACAAGAATGCAGCTAACATGTTTATCAAAGTGACAGTCCTTATCAAACTTTCCCATAGTGCACATGAGAAACTTCTCTGACCGGCCTGATTGAGCTGTCTGTCTCTGAGCCCCACTCCATACAGAAACACTATGTAAAGCAGGGCAGTGAGTTAGTGCTGGCTCATACTTTGTCCTTATACAGTCAGGACTCAGGAATGCCACTTCTCACTCTTCTCTCTTTGATCTAGTTATCCGCACATTCATTCACTTTTACACAAGTGGACCGGCCTTGACTTCCTGTCTGCCTCTCATCCCTCAGGCTCAGGTCAACTGGCTCTTAACTTCTCTGGGTGGCACCGAATAAAAAAACACTTACAGGGAACATTCCTGTCTGCAAGAGTTTGAAATCACTCCATGTTTGGTTATGGAGAAGCATCTAACCCTACATCACTCAGAATTGGATTATGTTACGTGAGGAAGAGGACTGAGATGTTGCTGCCAGGACAGGGCCTGCGGGTCTGAGTCAGTCTGAGTCAGTCTTGACTGTAGGATAACAATAGACCCTGAAGACAGTGGCACTCAGGAACAGACAGGAGGCAGAGCTGAAGGGAGCAGAGCTGGAGATGTTGAGGTTCTCTTTGGGAGTGACGAGGATGGACAGAATCAGGAATGACAACATCAGAGGGACAGCTCATGTTTGATGTTTTGGAGAAAAAGTCAGAGTTTGGACACGAACAGAGGAGGGATAATGAACATATGGGTAGAAGGATCCTGAGGTTAGAGCTGCCAGACAGGAGGCCAAAAGGGAGACATAGTGAAAAATTAAAATGATTTGGTGTGAGAGAAGAGGATGCAGAGGCAGCAGATGATTTGCTGTGGCAGTCCCTGAAGGTGAAAGACGACAAAACGACTGTTTCAAATTGGCAGCACAGTAGCAAAGTGGGTAGCACTGTCGCCTCACAGCAAGAAGGCCCCAGGTTTGAACACTGGACACAACAGACGGGGCCTTTTTTTGTGGAGTTTGCATGTTTTCCCTGTGTCTAGGTTGTCTGATTTCCCCAATCAAGCAAAAACATGGGGCAGCAGTAGCTCAGTAGGTAGAGCCATTTGCCCACTGTTCACTAACTGGAGAGCAGACGGGTTGAGCCCCACTACCAGCATTGCATACTGCTGTTGTGTCCTTAGGCAAGACCTTGCTGCCTACGTGTGAATGACTGTTTAGTGGTGGTCAGAGAAGCTGTAAGCCCACAATAAGACCTTACCTCAAATTGCTTCCCTTTTTTCCATTTCTGCGTTTTTGTTTTTCTGTATATATGTGCTCTCTTTGTAAACAGTGCCGAACATTTTCAGCAGTGCATGTTGCTTCTATTATTTCAATAGTGACATAAGATCCTATGATCTGTCAATCATGTAATCATGTGTATAGCATAATTATCATTATCTACATATTTTTCAAAATTTTCCAAAAGAACAACTCAGTCAGAATAGAACAAAGTGAACAGAGAAAACTCAGATGACACGTGTTATGAATGCTGTCCTTGAGCAGTGCCCACAGTGGGGACGCCCTGTTCGGAAGCTCTAACACAGAAACCACACACAAACTTCTGGAACATCTTCAGTTCAATTTCACGCCTCTCCATCTCTCTGTGTGTCCGCCTGTCCATGATGTGACGTACAGGCTGCGTCCACACAAAGGCCCTATTCTTTTATATTGTAATTCTGGTGTGCCTTATGTAACACAGGTCAAACTCAGCTGTGTTTGACCAGCGGCATCCGTGACCTTTTCCTCTATAGCTCTTTATGATCATATTATGAAAGAGATGTTTGCTACTGTCATAAATGAAAATTCTGAGACACAATACAGCAGTGTCTCCATGCTGGACAATAGACCTCTACTGAGACTGTGGGAATCTGCTTTCATCCCACTCTGTCTGGACACTATGGGAACAGATAGGCCCAATGTATGTTTACATACCCTGCATAATGATATCAAAGCTACTAAATCAATGCATTTGTTAACCCTCCAGTATGCCCCCAAAATAGGTCCTTCCTAACCACTGAAAGCACTTAATTTGCACTCAGGGCCAATATTGTCCTGGAAAAATCCTGTAGTTTTTTTCACCACTTTTTTTATTTTTTATATTTCATCAACTTAGGTCATAAACAAAAATACCAAATAAATACCAATAATTGTCATTTGTTTTTACCATTAAAATGCCATGTTTGTAATTTACACAAACAAATAAAAAATGTTTTTCCAGTGTAATAAATAAAAATTATGGTTTGATTTTTGCATATGTCAAGGATTTACACCAACATTGGTGAACATGCATTATTATTGTTTGTGCTAGCTCAAATGCTCACACCTGTCACCCTCTGTGCATAAAATGCACACCTATAAGTTAAGCTATTAAATATGATGGGATTTTTTTCACTCTAATTAAAATGTATTTTCATAGGTCATGGTCAGCCCTTACCAACTTTTGAAATCTCAACTGATATAAATTGTGAAAAATAACATCACTTTTCCTGGGTGTGCATATTATGCATCCCAGACTAATAACTACTTTCTACTAACCCATAGCATAAACAGCAGCTACAAGTCAATGGTTATGATAACCAGACATTTTACAATATGAAAAAATATAGGAATGTCACAATGTCAAATTTTAGTGTCCATTATTGTGAGATTCGATGTTACAGTTTTATAATTTTCACTATTATTGACATCACAAAAAGCACTGAGCATTTTTTAAGGAAATGCTTGAACCGTTGTCAAATTTTTCCTCAACTGTAGACCTGCCTCACCCAGTCTTTGAATTTTTTTTTTTTTTTTTTTAGCCTGAAGGACCTTATAAACATGTACTAAAGACCTGAGCGAGACCTTAACTTCTAAAATTCTTACAACTACTTTTACTGTGACATTTACAATCACAAATTATAGAATAATAAAATCAGTTAATCCTGACATTCCTAAAATATGCTTTCTATTCATCTTCTTCTGCTTATGAGGGATCACAACTTTGGGCCTTATGCGGGGTAGACCCTGGACAGGGGCCAGTTAGTCTCAGGGCTGACACAGAGACTTACACAGAGGGACAACCATTCACTCTCACATTCATTCACTACAGGCAGTTTAGAGTCACCAATTCACCTCAAACATGCATGTCTTTGGACGGTGGGAGGAAGCCGGAATACCCAGAGAGAACCCATGGTAACACGGGGAGGTCATGCAGACTCCACCCAGAGAGATCATTTGACAGCCGACATGACCTCCTTGCTGGAACGCATATCCAAAATTTCAAAACAAAAATCTAATTTATACAGCGCTTAGCCTCCAGGACTGGCTCTCAAAATGCTTCAGACAAATTGTAGATTCAACCTTTTACTGTTACCAGAATTCATTCACTCAAATGTTGCACACACTAAAAGCAAAGCAGGATTCAGTGTCTTGCTCAAGGACACTAAAAAGGATTGAACAGGCAACCTTAGCCAACTTACAAACTCATGTAGGGCATGTGAAGAAAAGAAGCTGAAGCGTAAATTCAACCAGAAACACTCTTTCCTCCTGGATTCTATCACCTGTCTGTCTCTATCCAGGGTAGCTCCAGGTTTTGTCTTGTGAAATTTAAAACCTTTTTAAGACTTTTTAATGCCACTTAATATCAAATTTAATTCCAGCATCGCCAGCAAAAGAACAACAGTCTTTATACATTTTACACTAATGAAAGGGTTTTATTTTGAAAGCCTACAGATGACATGAATCCAGTGGTGGCATTAAAAAAATAAAACTGAATCATAAATTTCAGTAATAGAGTATAGTTCTTGCAACATTATGCAGTGAATATATAAAGTAGCCGTGTCATATAAGCTTTCAAGAACACACAAACTAAAGACACAATCGAGGTGGTAGCTTTAAGACATTTTAAACCCACTAAGGAGAGAATTTAATGCCAAATTTACAACCAACTTGCAAAAAAGGCATACTTTTCTATTGTTAGGCATTACTCCAAAAGCTACTGTACAATGACTGACACAATGATTTGAATAATTTATTTTACAAAAAAATACTTTTCTAGCAATTATTCACTAATCTATTACCTACAACACTGCAACAACTTGACTTAGATGTCACAGTTTGAACATTTAAGACCTAGATGAGCAAATTTAATACCTGACCATAGAGTTTAATACTTTCAAGACCTTGGGGCTGTCCTGTTTATCGGCCAATCCCAACTTACCACCTCCATCTCTCAACCAATAACCACTCAGCTGTGCATGTTTAGTGTAATAAGTGTGTTACCTGCAGACAGTGAGGTCTCTGTGCATGGTGCTCTCCGGCGCTGTCCCTTGCCTGAAGTTGGACACATTGAAGTACGAGAGAGTGTGATCTATGAAGCCGTGCATTGTCCCGCTCTGGCTGTAGACGTACTGATAGACCAGCCGAGGGATGAAGTCCGAGGTGAACGAGATCACAAAGGCCTGCAGCAAGTAAATCATTTTTGGTTACTTCTAAATTGTATAGCTGAACTCATCTCCTCTTCTTCCACTGGATTTGTCCCTGCAGGGCTACCATAGCTGTTCACATGCCCCAAAAGGTGTGAGGCATGCGATATGCAAATTTGGATAAAAAATGCTACCAAAAGCAACCCAAAATACAGCTTCTAAAAATCAACACCAGCTCTATGTGGTGGACTCAATTCAAACTACTGGCATTTGCCCATTTCACAGCAGACTTTCTAATAAAACGATAGATGTATAGCTCTTCTGGGAACTGAGTTTGTCCCTTTCCTCTGTGACTACTGCTCGGTCCATTGCTCCAATTTAATAATAAATACCTTTTTAGGAAATCCTGCTTGAATCTGTACACTATTAAAAGTAAACGGAAAAAGATTTGGTTGCCAGGCTTCAGACAAATCCTAAACAAAACTTTGTTAAAATCCCATGAACACTCAATCATTCAGGCCTTGACCTCTTCTTATTAATAATATGTAGGGTATAAGAGTGAATAAGGAAGGCCTAGTGCTCAAAACAAACATGCTGAGCTTACCTGTGTAATAATGAATGTGTAAATGTATTTAAACCTATTGTAAATTAAAAGTATAAAATATATATTCAAATTAAAGAGCTTTCCAGGTCTTGAGAATGCAATGAAAATACTTACATTGATAATAACAGAAAACTTGCCCATTCCACTCAGTATGTTGTACCAGACACCTGCAGAAAAAAAAAAAAAACAACAGAAATTAGCTCAAATCTGGGGAAAGAAAATGGACACAAAACAGATTTCTATAAAGTGACATTTGCATGCTCTCTGAGACGTGTTTGACTGGGTTTAAAAAATTCTCTTTATACCTCCGGTCTGTCTAGATTTTTTTGTTGTAGCATTAATGTAACACAGGAGGTTACATGAGAAAAAAGTTAGGGATTGCCTCATTCAAAGGAAGACTTATTACTCGTTGACTCAAAATATGAAGGTACATCACACAAGTTATGAGTACTTACCAATATCTTTAGCTCGTGCTGCAACAGGTCGTCGTAGCTCAGTGACAAACTTCTTTGCGTCCAGTCGAATCTCAATAACATTATTGAGCAGAGCAAAGAGAGGAGCCAGAGGGAAGGAGGCCACGAACAGGGACACAAAACCAAACTGGATAACTGTAAGAGACAAGAGAGTGGTTAATGTACATTTATACCTACATTTTTTTAGTTCAGAAAAAAAATTATAAAGGTCTATAATTAGACAATTGTTTATTTTATTTATGTACATTTGTTTTTAATTAAATATGACATTTTTTTTATAAAACCCATAAGAAGACAAGAAAAAAAAAGCTATACATTTTTCTGTTAAACAATGGATACAGTTGGCAACGGTGGGAACACCCACAAAACGTCACTTCCAATTCCCCCATAGGGGAAAACAAACCATTGACGATAATGCAGAAGAATTGTTTTGTCGTCTTCTTTTCAACAAATACACTAAAAATGCTGGATAAATTGTTGTATATATGTTGTTGTATATTTTACCTAATAAAGAAACTGAGACATACAGGAGGACATAGTGGCCCAACAGTCCAGATTTGTGCATAAAATCCCATCGCTGCCTAAAACATGCTAATATGATCAACGTTAAGTTGCATCAGTAACACAGTGAACCCATCATATTTATTGTAAACTAAAAGGTGAGTCTGTAAATTTGTTAAATCATGGCTCGACCGTAACCGACTGGCACACGGCGTTAGGGCGTCTCATTCAGTGGCATTAGCATTAGCTCAGCTGTGAGCTCAGACCAGACTAGTCTTTATGAAGAAGCTAAGCCCCATCTCCTATATTTACTCTGACTCCAGGTAGAAGTCAAGCCATAAGCCACATTTTTCTGATGGAGTTTTACGGCACAGCCCTCAGACTGAAGAATATATTTACAGATGTCACATCGGACCACTCAGTCTGATTGTTCTGCCTTGTCTGCCTTTCTTTAATGTACAGAACACAATATTCCATAAAATCCATACAATTTTGTCATAGCACAATTTAAGGACTCTGAATGACAGGACTTGTTTTAAGTTTAATTTGCAAATAAACCTCCAAGTCTGAAAAGAATGAGAAAGTATCGTTTCCTTGCGGGTGAAACGATTTGTTTTCCCCAACGCCAGACCATGCCCCCAACTGTGACACAATACCGACAGTATCTATGAGGCCTTAGTCTGAGTGACATTGTGAACTACTATTTGTCAGGAGTTGCTTTGTCGCACTCAGACAAAACCTTTTAAGGTCAAAAACGTTAACAGCTTCACTCTGTTTATTATGCCACATGAATCTAAGCTGTGTTTGTTTTCTTATCCAAGTCTGTGTAATGAGAATCTTTGAGGATTATTATACAGAGAGTATGATGGTCAAATGCAGTAGCGTGTGGTGACTTTTTCAAGCGGGCAAGCAGAGACCTTGCCTTAATTACGTTTTTTATATGACAACATTTTGATTTAATTTAAATTTTATTAAAAATCACTTAACTGCAATCCCATCAGTGTTTGTGCAGTAGGCTGTATCTCACACTCTTCCTATATAATTACTATTAGTAACACTGTTTGTATACAAAAGAATGTCATTACAACTTTTTTTTTTTCCACAAAGCTGGCCTTCTCTGTCGCCTTATCAAAGAATGTGCCCTCAGTTTTTGTTTTAACTTTAATTCATAATCACTAAAACGAGGATGGGTAGACGAGTGAGGTTACAGCCTTACAGATGAGGGAGGTTCATCAGGACTCACACTGAGATCAGCACCAGACTAGTGCACTGTTAATGCTGCTTCACTATAATAAAACCTCAAAAGAAGCCTTACACATCACACCACAAACCTCCATTTAAAAACACCGCCTCACTGACACTCACCTCTCTACTCAAGCTGCAATATGTTACTTTTTTGAAGAAACGTCCAGTATTTCCTACAGCGTTTGTCCAGAATAACCAGCGCCCAGTTCATTCACAGTTCTGTAATATTCACATCCAGTCCCTGGCACAGGCCGCTGGCTTCCTCTCCACTCTCCCAGTTCTACTTCTTATGAACATGTCTGACACTTAACGATGTACTATCGATTTATATGACACGCAGTTTTATGCTCCAGTATGTATGTATGTATGAGAAACGTGAACAGGGTTGAAGCTACAAACTATGGCTTATCTGTAGAAATGCTCTTAGACATTTTGGCTAGCTGCGGATACTTGTGGAAGTTTTGTTGTCTGATGCAGCGCATGCTCACTGTAATGGACAGGACCGTAAAATGCACAGTGCGCTGTTTGTCGCCCGCTGCTATCAGCCAGAGATCTCTGTCACTGAGCCTGAGACTGACCACAGCACGCATGCGCGAGCCTCCAAAACAAGCTGCTCTGTCCTCTGCTTAACAAGCTCCAAACAGAAACAGTGACTCCACCTCCACGGAGGTGAAAATGACAGAAATGAATGACAGAGAGGAAACCGAGCTTGCCTTGACAGTACCTGGAGTGGCCAGCAGGGGGCAGAAAAAAAAAAGAGTGACTGAAAGCAGGTAATAGACTGATTCTCTATGGAAGTGAACGGCAAAATGACATGTTTGGAGAGATAGCGATTTAATTTTGTTATAGTTTTAATCTGTGTGTTGTTTTAGATTTGATTGGTCAAGCACTGCTTGCCTTGTTTGCCCTCACGTCACGCCCATGGTCAAATGTACAAATCTTGTCAAAACAGATCAGACACTAGTTTCCCATACTTGGGCTCATAAGCAAAAATTAAGTAAGATTTGCAATTACAGTTACACAGTAGTAAAAAAAATGTCCAACAGTATCTTGAATATTTTTTATGAGGAAAATACAATTCATATTTGAATTTCCACTTTGGAAATGTTGAGCTTGGCATGTTCTGGTTTACAAAATTTAAGTTGGTGTGGATGATCTAGATTGCATTTTTTAAGCTTAAAGTACTTTATTGTCCCTGTAGGAAAATTTTTGCTCAGCATTTGACCCATCCTTCAATCAGTGCCGCCAAGGAAATCAGTCAGGAGCAGTGGGACCTTTCTCCAGATCTTGAGCAAGGATCCTGGTCAGGAGTACCTAGCTGGAGGATTACCCTACTGTACATGTTTTAGAAGAATGGAGGCAACCAGAGCCCCCAGAGGAAACCCACCAAGTCACGGAAAGAACATGCAAACTCCTGCACAGGAAGGCCCCACACGGTTTGGGATTCGAAACCCAGGACCTTCCTGGCTCCATGCCGCAAAGGATTTTTCCAAATCTTTAAGTTCTACAACCAATGAAAACCTATGGTAGCCACACATAGACGTTTTGAAAATAGGATAAATTACTATATAATAAATGAACTTTAAAATATTAGAAACAAATCAAGTCTTAAAAACAAAAAACATGAATTTTCCCTCCCGGCAGTGCTCAGTTTGTCCACAAAAAAGTAACAATGTTTTATTCATTCGTTCTTCTTCCGCTTGCTCCTGTTCGGGGTCATGACAGATAGGCTCACTACCACTAGCATTTTATCAAATTTAGGCAACTACTAAACATGCTTATATTGCTAAAACAACCCTTATTTCCATAGTACATTTTACACCCTTGCCATTTGACTGATCGATATCAATATATTTGAGACTGCGTTTCCTAAAGAGCGAAACCTGAGTAAGACGGAGTGTTTTGCCTGACAGTGGCTGGTGCGGGGGAACTTTAGCTTTGTGGGAACGGGGATTTCCAGGCAGACACAGACTGACGGCTTCACCTCGGAGCGGATCGCAGACAAAGAGCGGAGAGGAAGAAAATACCGGAGCAGGGGTTCGAGTGCTACGGGGCAGGCTCACAATAACCTCCACATACCTGGCTCTATCTGACTCTACCTGAGCGGGGTGGACGAGTTCGAGGGCGGACCACGTGTGCACAAAAACAATTACCCATGAAATCAATTTGTTTTAACCTTGTTTTAAACCAAAATCAAATCCAATAAATAAACAGAACGTAGCCAAGGCCTTAGTTAAAAAAAAAAATCAGGCAAAAGCAATTAATATTAAAGTTTGTGTCTTCCTTTCAGCTTTTTCCTTCTGGGGTCGCCACCGCAAATCACCTGCCTTCAAGCCTGCAGGGATTTGCATATTGATCTGGCATAGCTTTTACACCAGATGCCCTTCCTGATACAACCCTCTCGATTTATCCAGGCTTGGCACTTAAGGCATCAAAGGCATATGACCCCTTGCGGCTGGAAAGGAGATTCTGTACCAGCAGTAACTGAGAACCACAAGCACTTCCAGTATTTTTTCAGTCTCTAAATGTATTCAAATAAATAAGAAAACATTCAAAATGGCACAGACTGCACACCGGGGCAACAGAAGCGCCGTTGTGTCCCTGGGCAAGGCACTTCACACACATTGCCTACTCCAGACACAGTATGTGGCTGGTAGTGACAGGAAGGAAAAATTTGCCAAATTACCGTGCGACTAGTTAGCTGCAGCAAATTATAAAGAAAGCATCCGAAAGATGGAAAAAATAAAATAAAAAAATAACTACTAATCTAGACACAGGGAGTTACAGCCAGTGTTTGCTTTGTGAGAGCACCAAGCCTGAATAAATCAGCAAGGGCATCCGGCCTAAAATATTATGCCACATCAGAGGTAGATGATTTTCCATAAATAAAATAATAATTGTGTTTTAACTACTGTGTGAGGTTTCATTACAAAAGATACAACCTGCTGCTGTTTTAAGATGCATTGTTTACAGCTTTGTAGACTGCAGTAAGATCCACTGAATTTAGGAGGAGCCAATAGTTTCAACTTGTAACTCTTCACGTTTTCACAAGTCCCCAGAGAGAACAAACAAGCACAAAGTGGACAGAACACAGCTGGAAGAAGAAGAACATTGATGTCTTAGTGCATTAAGCAAACATACTCATCTCCATAGTATTCAGGAGTCAGTCCTTCGAAGGGGGCCAGGGCGTAGTCCAGGTTCCACTGTCGTGGAGGTTTCTCCTCGGGCTTCTCATGCACCACGCTGCCCTTGTCCTTCAGGGTCCGCACCAGCTTCTTCAGCTTACTGGAAGGATCAGGGAAACCAGTAAGTTTGCTATCCCATGCTGGCCGTCATCATTAGCTAAGATCAAAAGTCAGTCATATCTGACTTACTCATATCTGAGTAACTGACTGCTTCCAAATTGGGACGCTAGAAGCCTACGTCAAAGGTTTTTTGGGTTTCAGTTCATTTTTAAATCCTTTTTGCTAGGCTATTAAAGTTCAGTTCACAGTACGAAAAAACTTATGTTAACTTAATTATTACGCATTAATAACAATGTTTATAACTTAATGGTGTTTATAAATGTTAAAGTAATGCTTTGTAAATAATCTATTAACTGTTTACTAATCCTTAACTAATACTTAAATAATGCTTTATAGTGTGAGTGTTACCAAGATCTCTCTCTAATGGATTTTAAAGTATGACAAATCTATTGATATTAATAGGGCAATAATCATTTAAAACATGTTTGTAAGAGTCTTGTATGACAGTGGTAGTTTTCAGCTTTGCTTCGAGGCGTGACTGTTTTAACTGAATCATTTTGTGCACAGATGTGGCAGGTATGAGGCTGGTATGAGGATATGTGTCGTAGCTCGCTGCTGCCTCCGGACACAGCAGACTTTTGATGAGATTCACCTCAGAGCTCAGGGGTTAAACTGTGCTCAGAGCTGCAGTAACACTCTCCCTTCAGTTTGACAGCTGTTATAAACACCGCTGACCTCTGACCTTTGGAATTCGGGTGTAAAACCAGAGCGGCATGAATTAGCGCAGTGCAGCTATGACTGGTATGTTAAAAGAAAGATAAAAAGATGTGGTATGTGTCCAGTGTCTGATGAAGAGTTATGTGGGTCATGTGGGAAAATGTTATAGGACAATGATTTTTTTAAAAAGCTTATTGTTATGAACTTGTTTATAGCTGATTTATTTTTTTTGCTTCAGGTCAGGGGTTTCCTCCACAACATCGCTTTACTCACGGGATGCCGATCTCAAAGATGTTGTTCTGAATGAGCTGCTTCCCCAACATGATGATACTGAGCTGGATACACAGCTCGATCAGGCAGCCTCCAGGGGCACACTGTTGGGAGTAAACAATGAAATAATTACATATACAAAATAACAAAACTAAATCTTGGTCACATGAACATTTAATTGACAATTGTGACATTGTTGGTGAGTGTAATTCAGAAATGAGTATGGTAGTAAAGGTATTAACCAACCTCTTCCATTCGATAATCGTTAAAAACATAAACATAACTTCCAGGTCGACCAGCAAACCTGCAACAAAATAGCATAAACATTTGGTCAATAAAAATACTGAAAGTACATGGTACACCAATGAATACAGCGCTTACCTGCCCTTGAAGAAAGCCACATAAAAGATGGGAGCATAAGCGTTCATAAACTTCAGTAAAAAGGCTTTGAGAATGAGACGCTCCTCATAGTTAGTCTCGGTTTTAGGGATTTCTGAAAAGAAAAATGGAAACATTGCTTCATTATTCAGTACAAAAGACAAAGCCACATGTAAGCCAAATAATATCCACCTACTGTTATTGATCAGTTTGACATATTATCTACAATCGCTTATGGCAAAAAAAAAAAGGAAAAAAAAAAGGCTACAGTTTAACAGTTTTTACATGAGATAATATGATCTAAAACATATGATGTTAAAGAAAAACAGTAGAAATGCTTTTAAAGAGACTATTTAGGATTTTAATAGATGCAAAAAGGTTAAGTGTGTACTAAGCTTTGTTATATCACACAAGTGAATGGAAAATAGTTGTCCCTTCTAGTCATCATCAGACACATGTGCAGGTAAATTGGAGAATCTAAATTGCCTATAGCAGTGGTTCTCTGTAGCACAGGTACCACATTTAGTCATGATTGAATCCTGGTTTAGTCTTAGATTAGTTCTGGTTATGTGCTGGTTGAGACCTGGTTTAGTCAGTGCCAATATAGTCCTGATTTTAAATATGGCTTAGACCTAATTTAGTCCTGGTTTAGTCCCTGGTTTGTCCATATTAGTAGTTCCCATTTCAGTCAGTTGAAGATATTTTAAAAGCAAGATATTTGTGTCAAGTGGTACTTGGTTTGAAAAGTCTGAGAATCACTGGCCTTTAGTAAATTAATGTGAAGCTGAATAGTTGTGAGTTTCTCTGTCAGCCCTGCAAGTAACTGGCCACTGTCCAGGATATACCCTGCCCAAGGCCCATAGTCGCTGGGACAGGCTTCAGCAATCTGCATCCCGGGAATAAGGGATGGGTATTGTTAAGATTTTAACAGTACTAATACTCTTATTGATACTGCTTATCGATCCGGTCTATAAGCGGTGCTCTTATCGACACTTTCTGAGCAAAAATCGAATAATTACTCTGTTTTTAACCCTTTTTGGACATTTTTTCTTTCACAATATAGGGTACTTTATAATAGAGTAGGCTATTGTCTGCTGGGTAAAAAAATCTTTGAACAGTTTTTTAACCCCCTTTTTTCCAACAAGCACCTGTCTTAACTTTTTACTTGATATGTGTGTACCCACCCAGTGCTTCCCCATTCCGTTTTTATAGGCTGCTTTATGCTTGTAATATTTTTTTCTAAACAATTCATAAATATAAATCGAAATAAAAATATGAAATGAGTATAATTTAGAAAAAAAGCAGTAACCTATTTTTATATAAGCTAAATAAGTGCATAAGCTGCCTATGGTCACAGCTGTGTTTCAGGGAAACGTGGACCACCATGACATGGCACCGGCGTTGTTATAATACCAGGTCTTGGTACCCATCCCTAACGGGAATAAGTAGAAGAAATATAATATCACACATTATCATGCCTTTTACAATATTCTCTGTTTTCAACAAATACAAAGAGCAAGTCTGTAATTCCCCTTTAAGCCATGGTGCTTTCACTGTGATGGAAGTAGGTTAAAATCGAGCCTCTTCACACATGCAACATCCCCAGTATTAAATATTTATCATCTGTGAATACTCAAGCATGCCCAGACTCATATTAGGACCAACAGTGGGGTCTGGTCTGTACCTAGTTCTGTCAGCCACACTGCCACAGCTCCGTAGATCTCGTCCAGAATCAGGATAACCACCAAGTTTATCATGACCGCAGTAGCCGTCACTGTCACCCGAACATTAGACTTCACCTCTGGGTCCGCACTCATGGCCATCAGAGCTGATACTGTGATCCGGTAGATGATGACACCAAAAACGGCTGAAAACTGTGAGGCCAAACTGAAAGGAAATGGGGGAAAAACAGCAAATAAATTAGTCATAAGTGAACCATATCTGTCTAATACTATCTCAGCAATGGTCAGCATTAATATTTCAGTCTAGGCAGGGACGTATTGCTCATTTTAGCATTGAGGTTGAATAAAATGTATATTTGCAACTTAACATAACATAATTTTTTTGTGTATATGTTAATACTAATACTAATACTAAAAGCATACAGATTATAATATGTGTCAATTTGATAATCTCTGAGCTAAAAACGGATACTACTTGACACAGTAGACTCTGAGTCATCCAGGCTTATTGAATCACAACAAAAAGATTTAAAAAGAAGTCATCTGGATTTAAGAGGCTTTACCAATTCTGAAATTAAACTGGTAAGAGAGCTGTTACTCCTTACATATCTGGCCTGTCTAAGAAGCTCTGCATAAAAGTGAGCTCTCTTACCAGTTTAATCTCAGAATTGTAAAAGCCTCTTTGGTGAGAGATGAAGCATTTTCAATTTTAAAATTCAAGTCCAGATAACTTATTTTTAAACCTTTTTGTTGTTGACATAGTAAACCAATTTGTATACAGTTGGCTAAGTTTAGAACAGCTACCATGAAAGTGCATAATTTTATAATAGTTATTAGCATGACTTGTAAGTGAAGAGTTTGCAAATAGGTTTGGTAAACAAGGTTTTGGTGCCAATTTTTTTTTTTTTTTTTTTTTTTTTGCCACATAACATTATGCCAAGTTTCCAATGTAAAATGCATACCCTCTTTTTACTGTTGGCGTAGATGCTTGATAAGCTAATGGCATACAAAATGGAAACACTGATGTCACTTTGCTTATCCTCAAGCAAAAAAATTATAATGTGACATACTAAACCAATTTCTCTAAATTTAAGCACAACTACCAGTATAAAAGTGCATGATTTCATAACTGTAATTTAGATACAAATTTGCAATCTAGTGTTTACAAACTAAAATATCTAAATTTGTGTGTTCTTATAGCTTCTATGCATTTATTATTTTTTTTTTTTTAGAAATGTGAGGGAAAGTTTGTTTTTATTGACTTCAGTTGTCTCATACCATCACAGCAGTTGTTGGTATTAATATTTTAAAGATCACATCAAAGTAGGTCATTTATGTACATTAACATTTAAATTTATAATAATGTTATGAAAAAGACATTTATTAACCCTTATTTATACCTACCATGAAGAGAATTGATGATATATTGATGCAGTATCCAGGAAGCCGGTCTTTCCAGGTCAGCTTTTCCACTGCAGACTGTTAGAAAATAGAGAGACACAAATTATTTATTGGTTCATAATTATATAATATAATAAATGACCAAATATAATGACTGAGTGTTTGTAGTGATTCAGTGAGCTTATCAGTTTATAGTACAGTCAGACAAGTACTAAGAACGCGCCCTTTGCAATCCCCGCCAACCAATCATTCAGAAACAGGAGGACAGTGCCATCTAGTGGATATCGCAGCACAATGCAACATGCAGTATGAAACTGGTTAAATTTGAAACTTCCGTTTCGTTTTAGTTAAGTCCTTTTTGGTTTTGGTTTAAGTCCTGGATTTTAATTTTAATTTTTTTTCCAGGCATTTAATAATTCATTTAACTGTTTTAAATCATATTTCATCCTATGCTTTAGACCTGGTTTAATCAAGATTTAGGGTCATTATAGTCCATTAAAGATGGCACCTTGAAGGCCAAATATTTTCTGAGGTGGTACTTGGTGTGAAAAGCTAAAAAAAATCACTGAATTAGATTCTTGTGGAAAAGTGAATGTAAGTGAAATATTTCAGGTAGTTGTTTATTTTAATTGTGATGATTATGGCTTAGAGTTAAGGGAAAACCAAAGAGACATATATCATTAATTTACACATAATAGTACATAATCATCATAATAATCACAATTAAAATATAATAAATTTTACTTTTTAATTGAACTATTGAAGTAATAATAAAATAATTTCACTTTTTCATAATATTCAAATTCATTGTGGTGTGCCTGTACACCTTGCACACTAAGTAGGCTAAAAGCTGCCATCAGAAATATTCAACCCCCTAAAGACTTTAGGAATTTTTCAAGTCCTGAAGGTAAGTGCTGAATAATACTACCCACTGGCATGTGTTTAAAGAGATTATTATTATTATTATTATTATTATTATTATTATTATTATTATTATTATTATTATTATTATTATTATTATAATCATCATTAATAATAATAATAATAATAATAATAATAATAATAATAATAATAATAATAGTAATTATAATAATTATAATAATAATAACCATAGCATGCGGTGGTGAAACTTGGTGACAAGGGGCCCCAGAGCAGGTTTTCACATTAGGCCCCAAAGGTCTGAAGCTTGAATAGCTTTAATCTTATTGCTCATCTTCATCAAAATTTTGTATATATTTTTACAATTAATGTTTTCGGTTTATTTATCTTTAAACATTTTTGCAGAAAAAAAATCTAGTAAAATAAAATACAAACTCACAAATATAATGCCATAGTTTCAAATTTTAATTAGTTAGCTTTAGTAGTTTCAATTATTTGGAAAAAAAAATGCAATGAAGTGCTGTTTATTATGAATATAAAATGGCCACAAATGGACAAAAGTCAGTCACAGGGGCCCTAAGCTTCCTGGTAGTATGCAATAATGGTTATGGTTTTCTTATGCATCCTCAAACGTCTGTTAATACTACAAGACAACAGGCTGGGCTCTTGTCTGGTAATACTAACAGGTTCCTTTGGCCCAGTTTAAACAATGATACAAAATGTAGAAGGTCTAATTAAAAGGACAGCGAGACCTTCAGAATAAAAGTGTGTCTGTTTCGGAGATGGAGACTTTAGAGAGATGAGAGGAACTGGGTCGTGTGTTATATTTATACTGATGTGTCCACAGAGAGAGATGTGCCCAACACATCACCTTGTAACAAATGATAATTCACCACTATTTATGCTCCCTGTGTCCAGATATGAGATGTCTGTTATTTCCTTTCCATATCTTTTTACACATTATAATTTAGGATTAAGTTAAGCATGGGGTGCATGGTGGCAGAGAGGCATGTCCTTCCTGTCAGCGTGTGTCTGTCTGTGTGAGCCCTGGGTCTAACTGATCAGAATACCATCATTTGGCAGGTGGCACAATAGATGGCTCAAAACAGCACAAATTACAACAAAGGCGGAATTTTAAAAAGTAATAGCAATAATGTCCCAGAATTTACATACTTTTTAAAGTTTGAGTCACTTAAATCGGTTGAAGGGTCCAAAAAAGGCAGAGCGGAGCACAATACCATAATTTGGCAGGTGTCACAATAACACTGAATGGAAGGAACATGGCCTGAAATAGCACAAATCACAAGGTTTAAATGGGAGAACCTCCAGAACCACCCAGCCAAGAAAATGCATTGGTCTGACTGACCATGCCAGAGACACACTAGAGGGCGCTGCCAGTAGAGGATCCACAGGCAATAGGTAAATCTTCATTTAATTTATGTTCTTTTTGGTGACAAGATCAAAATAGCTAGGCAATGACACATTAGTACAACATAGGCCTACAGCCTTTCATTGCTCTACATTTGTCTCTGCTGTTTTAGTTTAATTTTGACATTACAGTTTTGAGTTTTAAGAAGCTATACATTCATATGGTCTTATTTTGTCATGCTCTTTTAGTTTCTTGTTTGTTTAAAGGGGCCAGATTGTGCTTTTTTCAGGCTTTTTGAAATAGTGTTGGATACTCTTAGTATTAGTATTTCAGGTTTTATAACTTGAAATTATTTATATGTATGTAAAATGTGTTCTTTTGGGGGGGCTGTTACTTTGACTTTACAGAGAACGCTTGGATTAGGTGTCTGTCGCCCCCTGCTGGCAACAGTGGACAATGGACAGAGCATAAAATGGCTGTTTACCACAGCTATTAGCAACATAATTAGATAAATAAGCTGACTGCTTCATAAGGATGGCAATTTAGGGACTGAAATGATCAGAATAAGTCCGGTGTTTGGCACTTCTGGTTTCATATGTCTATATAGAGCGGTGAGAAAAAAAGAAAAGTTGATTTAGCATAATAGGAGGACAGGATCAAAATAATAGTGGCAGTAACACTTATAACACGTATAACATGGGCACAGCCTTTGATTGTGTTACATTTGTCTCTGCTGTTTTGCTTAATTTCAAAATTACCCTTTAGCTATCTTGTTTTTGCTTTTTGTTTCAACATCTATGTTCTTCTGTGTAACTTTGCTGGTCACAGAACCATCTGGAGGCCTTCCTTTTGCAACCATCCTTTACTACCCACCTATTATCAGGAACTTTAGCCAATCAGAGTTTTGCCGTCAAACTAAACCACATTCAAACCTCGAGTAATGCCACCCCACTCCTCTCTGAAAGCTTTGAAAGAAAATATGGATTTCTGTAAGTTTGTAAATTCACAAAAATCCATCTGCTGCACAAAAAAACGTTATGGTATTTAGAATAAAACCATTCACGTCAGTTAGTAGTGCTCAAAGACCCACGTTTTAAGGAGTCTCACACATTGGCAGCAGTCACACACAAAGAAACAACAATTCATATTACATGCCAAACACTACAAGTAAGATGTCTACACTGGCTACAAGATACATTTAAACCAAACGCCTTCACTATTCACCTTTTCAATCATAAAAAGTATCATGTACCCCGAGGCTCCACGCGATTGGCCGGTCTCAGGTATCAGATCCAGTGAACAGAGTTGTGTGTGTCTCCATAGTGACAGTCACTAATCTCACCCTGGCTTCCTGCCCAGCATGGCTTCCTCCTACTCACCCTCCCTCTCCTCCAGCCTCCACTCAACAATGCTGTTCGCCTTTTCCTTTATTACATTACATTCTTTATTCTATTATGCAATATCTTTTGTCAGAAGACACTATGACTTCTTAAGCCAAAGTGCACAAGCAATACTGTAGCAAATGATTGATTTTATTCATCAGCTGTGCAGTGAGCAATGACAAGCATATTGTACGAATGATCTGTGAAAAAAACACCTCTAAAATTGTAACCACATACACACATTAGAGGTTGACGATATGTTTTTTTCTATGGCCAATGGCAATACAGATTTTTAAAAATATGTAAGAATTGAACAGTGAGGACAGTTAAAGATGAGATTTTGAGCAAACCAGTAAGGCAATCTCAGTCAAACTTGCTTTCTTGAGGAGAGCTACAAAATGCATTTTGAATTTTTGTTCTGTTTATGAGGTTCTATGCCAAAGAAATGAGCAAAATCTTTTTATTGCAGTTTTGAGCTTTTCAGGCCAAGATAAAGCAATTTTAAATGTTTCCTATGAACTGCACTGTAAGGGCCAAAACTGCTATAAGATAGTTGGGGAAGATCCTTCAGTCACATGGCTGCCCGGACATGTGCTGACCAAAATCAGCATTAAAAGTGTAATAATCGTCCCGACATATCGATCGATATAACAGTTCACCTCTAGCACATACAAAGGCATTCACTTTCATCAAACTATGGCACGCTCCCATTGGTTGTTGGTCAACACAGCTTATCAACAATTACTCAAAAGTGGCAGAAAATCCTAAAGCAATATAGCAATGGCTACATTGCCTATTGGTGATGCTAATAAAACTCAACTTAGAGTCTTCTTTCCTTGTAGATGACTTCCTACCACAAACCACTCCATTTATGCTGGCCTGGGACCAACATAAAGAGAGACTGCTTGTGAGGCCCTGTGGCATTCAATTATTAGCAATACTCAACCACAGCATATGATAGAATGTGGCATCTGTGAAACTGACATCTAAAAAAAGTGGAATTTGTGCATTTATTCAGACACACCACAAACACCATGTTGTAGTAAAAAACTGACTTTAAAATATAAAAATTTATATATTCTGACACTTTATCCAGATGCTCAGCTCTGATACTCTCTCATTAGCAGATGTCTCTTTTCCTATTGGCTCTTAAACCTGTCATTATCCACCAATTAGAGCTAAAAAAAGCCTTCCAGCCAATGATCAGTTAATACTAGAGAGTCCCTCATCCGTTCGCTGTTTTAGACACTATATTTAAATCCACACAGCTACCATTTGTACTAAGCCACATTGTCTGTATACACAAAATTTGCATACAGGTTTTCATGTTTTTTGTTCATGTTTTACATTCTGTATCTCCTAAATGACTCATAACAATCTTTTCTTTTTTCTTGACATGTGAAACTCCACAGCATCCAACAGAGCAGCCTTTATTTTCATTTAAGAGTCTGCAAGAATATACTGTGTTCCAATGCTACAGCATCGTCTGCCCTTTAAAGGATATTACCCACAATCCTTTAAGCAAAATATCCATTATTTGCTGTTAACTTTCTTATACATCTAGTGACAGTCCAGAATGTAAATACAAAAGACAGAGGTTTGGCCTAACAAAGGTTATGTAGATGAGGTAATTTGTCATGGACTGTCACAGTTCTATTCAATTCTCAAAGGTAAAGTGCTAAGGCATGGTACAAGCAAAAGGACAGCCTTGTTTTTAATGCAGTTTCTCGGTCTAATCAGATGTATTCTGCACTGGAATAGACATTTTCTCTATAGAATTTTCTGCTGCTGTTGATTCAGTGTTAAAGTGGTACTGCAGTCTAAATCAAAACAATGGTCTGTGGGTTGCCAGGCTTTCCATTTTTCTGATTGGACGATCGACAATGCAGGGTTTTAGAACCAAAAGAAAACTGTAAACATAAACATCTTGGGCATTATGTTAATTTTTTTTTTTTTTTTTAGAGAATAAATCATTTGTACCATTGTTGCCTGGAAAATCCAGAATAATATTGTCTCTGTGTTTATTATTATACAGAGAAATATCAGTCTGGTCACCACGCTGTCCGCCGTGGTTGGATTCAAATCCCAACCGTACCGTGCATTTTGATTTGTTTATTTAAGTCACGTGTTCTTCACGAGTAGTCCGCAACAACAACAATCAAGGTGGCGCACTGAGGAGTCGAGAGTTTGTTTCATTCAGCGGTAAATTCCGTTTTAAATGACCAAAAACATATCGAGTCATTAAAACCACAGCAGCTTACAGCACTAAAATCCTTTATTAAAAAAAAAAAAAAAAAGATGTTTTGGCTTTGCTTACTTTCTTGTCGCTTTGTTAACGTCACGGCCGCCATTTTCTGATTGGCTTACTCCGCTCTCAGTTTACTTGGGTTTGCTTCGTTCTGGAAATCAAATTGATTCAATGGCGACCAGACTCATCCGCTGGTACAGCGGTGAGGCTGGAATTCTGGAGGCAAGTACCATTGTAAAACTAATATTTGATTTAAACATGTTTAACTGGGACAAAAGTGGGTCATTTTTATGAAATATAAAAAAATATATGCTGCTCATGGCTTCTTTAACAGGTCATGTAGACCAGTGTTTCCCAACCAGGGGTACCTGGATCCCTAGGGGTATGCAAGCATGTTGCAGGGGTACTTATTTTTCATATTTCATAGTCTATTTTTCTACTTTTCATATTGAACTATTAAAACTATGAAAGACAAACTCAAGTGTCTTACTGACAAATGAAAACTGCTAAAGAATACTGTTTGAAAATTATATTTTTAGGCTTAAAAGCTGGTTTCAAAGGGAATGTATTGTGATTGTTTCTTTGTAGTATGTTTATTTTGAGTTAAAATTATTATTTGTTAATTACTCTTTGAGCCAGTCCCAAGCCTGGATAAATGGAGAGGGTTGTGTCCGGAAGGGCACCTTGTGTAAAACCGGTCAATGAATATTGAAATCACTGGACACTAGGAGGCAGATGATTTGCTGTGGCAACCCGAGTAAGGAAAAGCTGAAACCAAAGAGCACCTCAGATGTGTTAAGGTCTTGCTGTTACGGCTCATTCTCATAATAACTCAAATTAAGATATTCATATGACTACAAGAAAAAAAAGGTTGCCCAATGCGCATTTGAGTGCGCATTTTGTCCGACATATTTTTTGAGTGTACAGTCCTTAAAGCATTTGTCTTCTGTGTAGGTTGGTACAAGTTGTCTCTCTACTAAAATAACCCAGGCACAAGTGTGTGTAATGTAAAGAGGCAGTGTTTCCAGTCTAAGTTCAGACTTGGGAAGTCCAAATCCAACTGTGTTCTAAAATAGTTGGAAAAAGACAAAGTGCACATGTGAATTATTAAGACTTTAATCTCTCTCTCATTAATATAAAAAGAGAAGCACAGACAAGACTGCAAATGAGAAGAAAGTAGGAAATAATGAAGATTTAGCCATGCTTTAAAACCTACTGTGGTCCATAGTTAGACATAATTTAGTTGTCAAGGTGAGAAATACCTGAAATCTTGAGTAGCAGAGGATGGGCCATGAAGAGAAGAACAGAGAGACAGCAGCCCGCAGCGAGGAAATAAGGAAGGATAAAGAAGGAAACTATGACATAGGAGGTAGGGAGTAGGAGGTAGGAGGGGAGGAGTTACCGGTGTGCCAGCCGACATGGCAGACAGCAGTTTCTGTCTCCATCTGTCCTTCCCTGTCACTGTCCCGTCCTCCTGCTTCTCCGGCTGCAAGACATGTGTACACATTTACAAAATATACACACAGGAGTAAATATGTGTAATGGAAGGTAAATGCAGAAACGGCCAATGGATAAAATGAAATACATCTAACAGTAGGGCTGTGTATTGGCATGAATCTTGCAGTATTGTATTAAAACAAACAAAATATCAAATTGTGGCCCCAGTCATCAGAATTGAACCAAATTGCCAGACTCTGAAAGATTCACATCACTACACTTAAAGAGCAACTCACCCCTGCCCCAGGCCTGACTCCGCCCACTGCCAGAGATTGAAAACTGCTCAAAAATTGGGCAGAGACCTGGCAGAGACAGAGGGGGAAACTGAGGGAGGAGCGAGGCCTGGTCCTGTGACTGACAGCTGTCAGAGACCATCATGGACGTCCTCCACAGTAGGGTTGCCAAGTCCCAGAAAGAAATAAAATACAGGACGTCTGGACTAATGTTTTATATTGCTTTTATAATAACACAACTGAAATATTGCGAGAAAGGCGTCACACGCCGCCGCAGTAACGTGTGCTTCAGATCGCGTCTTTATTACTGAAGGTATTATTTCATGAGCTGTTTGTGATCGTATCTCCGCGAGTAAGAAATCGATTGTCATCAAACAAAAAGTGATTTAAAGCTTGGCCCAACTAAAACACATCTATGGACTAAAAACTCTCCCCAGTGTCACTAATTTGTAGGTATATACTGTCATTGATAAGGCTCAGTATGCCTTATTGTGCACTGACACATGGGACAGTGGAAGCGCCGCGCCCTCTGTTGTACCTGACTCTGCTCTCACTGTGAGAGGGGAGGGAGGCGGAGGGGACTGAACGGTAAATGCGGGGCTGAGTGGCGTGTTTAGGAAAACGACCCACACCTGGCAACAGTGGGACTGGGACGAGGGAGAGAGACGACAAGGGCATGGAGAGCACGGGCCGTGGGAGGTCAAATACTACGTCACACTGTCTATCTGGAACTATTGAGCAGAAATCCCACTGTTTGACCCTAGGAGGGCAGCACTCTGACGGTTTTCACTACAAAATGTGAAGACTATAAATAGTGAGATGATAGTGAGTTGCTCTTTAAATGCTGTAAAATAAATAAAAATAAAGAGATAAATAGATAAATAATAATAATAATAGGCCAGTCGACAGTGTTGGTCCAACCATCACCACTAAAACAACTGTGACTGCACACAAAGATGAAGCTGCCAAAATAGAGACTAATTGAACTCGGACATTTCTGTAGCAGTGCTGTTAAAGCCTTTCTTAGAAACTATATTGTGCTATTGCTGTGTATTCAGCCCTTGTCTGTTTGTTGAATATCAGGGCAATGTTTAATATAAAGCATAGAGCATCCAGGGTTATTAATATTGACACAAGATCACTTTACAATCAACAGAGCATTAAATTAATGTAGGCCACTTCCACTACCACTGTTCCAGACAAATGGTCATTGATTTATTCCTGGAAATGATCAACAGCTATTCCTCCTCTTTAATATCCTCTTATTACAGATGAATACAGCTGAATAAATAATGACAGCGCTATGATGACTTTGTGGTTGTTGCTCAGAAACTGAAATACAAATTACTCTCACGGATTCAGCTGAAAATGCAATACCAGAAAGTCATTCTTATATGTCAGTTTACATGACGTGAATGCATTTCAGTACAGATAAGTACAGCTAGGAAGCAAAACTCTTCTGTAAGTGAATGGCTGGTCTGCTTGAATGAGTTTCTTTAATTGACTGTCGGTTTAGTTCCATCTTCCATCTTTAGTCCGATTTCTCCAGAGAGCTGGTCAAACCACTCTTGTATCTATCTACATGCAGAGCAGAGAACTGAATTACTGAGACCACTGCACTGTGAGGCGTTTAAGTGGTCTCGCAATTTACCAGCGCTGCTAAAAGTTTTAAACTTTGACCAAAACAGTGAACTACAAGCAGCGGAAGAACGCATAACATGTGTCTTATCAAGGTCTAATAATGAGTATGGCTCTAAACACTGGACTAATCTTGTTCTGTCTGTTTAGTACCGAGTGCAGCTGAATGCCTCTCCTAGCTTAATTGTACAGCGTATACATACAGCAGTAGTCCAATAATCAATGGTGGAGCCAGGAAGGGGGCAGGGGTGGCCAAGGCCACCATAGACTGACCTCTGCCCACCCCCGCCAGCACCACACTGACAGAGTTTTGTTTGTTCAGTGCGGCCACTAAAGAATGCAACCTCAAACAAGTGCTTTCCCTCCCAAACTCATAAAACAAAAAGTCCTCACTACTCACTGCGTGCGTTCTAGCTGCCAACAGCGCATCTAAAGAGAGGTAAGAAGCAGTTCTAGGCGGCCCGTGGGACACAGAGAAATTCTTAATTACAGGAGCGCCAGCCCCATTCAGCATGCAGTCTGTGAACAGCTGACATGTACCTTGTCAATTACAGTAGATAACGAGAAATTGTGGACAAAATGGAGACTTTCAAATTCAGAAAGGTGTTCGACACATGTCAAGCTTTAACTCAGTTTTTGTTTGATGAAGATCAATGACATATTCACAGAGATCTGCTCACAGTTTTTGAAATAAGACCAGCAGTAGGCCTAACATCAGACACGACGCAACTCAAGAGCAGCACCGCGGCACAGCGCAACATGTTCCTCACAATATTTTACCTCTATTATTACAGTGTAAAAGCACCATAAAACATAAGTTCAGATGGCCTGGCAAAAGCTTTTGTAACCTGTGAAGTTTTCTGGCGCTTCTGTTCACAGGCTAATGTGATGAGATGGAAGGCTCAAAGACTGTTTATGTGCTGGAGCAGCAGTGGCAGAGCAGAGCAGTAAGGGGCTAAATATTCTACATAGCCTATAGTGTGCAACCCCCAAATTACTCTGCCTTAAGTCTTTGGATTGTGTATATGCTGTTGTTAATAGTGTAATGCCTGGTTCACACGCTGGTTCACAAGATCTTAAAATTGTCGGAAGATTTTCAAAACCTGAGAGATCTCACACATGGCAATAAAAAATCAAAGCTATTACAGGTTTGGTCCTACAGTGTGTGGTGTGCAGCTACACGGCAAAGACAACACACCACACACAAACAGATTTCACTCACGAACATTCCCAGGTCAGACGGGAAATCTCGCAAAACCTCACAAGATTAAACCTGGCTTCGGCGAACACAAACATGGCAGACAACGAAGAAGCAATTGCTATGTGGACTATTAATAACAGAGAAAAAACAATACAAAAAGAAAAGGCATTGGTTAAATGAGTGGAGACAGCGCAAACATGCGCCATTGACAGCTGTTTAGATTTTGGATCCCCCTCCGTGCTTCCGTCACCTCGCTTTCTGATTGGCTCCACGTCACATTCAACAGGGTGCGTGCTCGTTTGTCCTTGGGACACACCACACGCTGCGATATCGGGCCAAGACAATCCAACATGTTGAATATCCCCAATTTGAGATCGGTCCCGATGTCCTTCCGAGCAGACCAGAACACTCTTAACAAACCACACACAGCAGGAATATCTGATGAGATTATCTTTAGTGCCATTACGATAATCAGGGCGTCCTTAAAATTGTCGGAAGGGGAGAATCGGGTCAAAAATCAGCATAATTATCTTGCCATGTGTGTTATGTACTTTAACAATATTTTATAGTGTATTTCTACATGCAAATTATTGTCTGTCAAACATAATCTAGATTATGTCTGTGCCACCCCTCTGTGAGCTGTGGCCCCAGGCTGGCCACCCTGATAAAAATTTTCTGGCTCTGCCACTGCCAATAATTATCCAGTTGCTCCACCCCGACTAAGAGAAACTGGACTGACTACTCTACCAGTCGGAGTCCCAGGTTTACATGCAGTTTAAAACTTGTGTTATAATCAGAGTAAGACAATAATTTGTTTTTCTCAACCTGCATGTAATTCAGATCTGGTTTAGACATGGTTTAGTCCCAGTTTAGTATAGTTGGATCTGGGTTAGCCTGATTTAGGCTCACTCCTAATACGCCTAATGAAGATGGTACTTTGTAAGCCATATCATTTCTTAGGTGGTACTGATTTATATGGCTTGTCAACATTGATATGTTAATAATGGTGGTAAAGTCCTACAAGGAAAGTGGCTAAAATACAAACTTAAAATGAAAGCAAAAAGAAATGTACAAGCATTGACAATACATAATGACTAACAGACTTGACACAATTACAAAGGTCTAATGTTGGACTCAGAGCTAAAGGTTTAAAGTAAATCCTAAACATGTTTTGATATAATAGTAAAAATACAATAAAAGTGAATTTGATCCATGTGCTGATTTAGGGTTTTGCTTAAACCTTGATTTTGCCACAAAAAGTGTGTCTAAGCAGTTATTTTCAAAGTAAAATATATGCAGGACCTTCCTAACTCCCCTCTCACTCCCCTCTCATATTGCTTTAGTTCATAACCAACAGAGTGTCCTCATCCGTACTGTACACAGTTCTTTGAAAAGGATCAGACAATTGTTTTTTTCATTTTGAACCGTTTGTATTGGTGTTTTAATCCCACAATAAGATTTAGCATTGGCAACAGTGATCTCCCCGCCTGCGTATTAGTCTTTGTTCCATCGGTCCGGAGGTGGCACGAAGCCTTCTGTTACTGCAGTAAAGTGTGTATCAGACCAGTGACCCCATTCACAGCAATCTCCATGAGCTGATTATCAAACTAATATCTCAATTCACTGCCAGGTTTTAGATGAACGCTCTGCAAATTTTTAAATTACAAAAGCAACCTGTTTTTCATACCTCATTCTTCTTCTTCTTTTTCTTCTTCTGCTGTTTCCTCTGTCGTTTCTGAAGGACAGTGTTCTCATATTTTGGCCGAGGCTGTTCCTGAAAAACAAAAAGATGTGATTCCTTTATACTGTTCAAGCTTTTTGAAATAAATTTGGACACCTTTGCATTAGCACTTCACATTTTATAACTTACAATAATTAGTATTTATTGACAACCTCTTTTTTGATAAAAAAGCTTGGATTAGGTGCCTCTTTAAGGCTTCTGACCCCGCCCACTTTAGTCTGTCACTGCTGAGCCCATTGCAAACTTTATAAAGGGTTCACATGTGAATAAAGTTGAGGATTTAAGTTCAGACACTAGAGGAGAATCTCTGAGTGCTGGTACTGTGGGGATAGACAGAGCATGATATAATGGCTAATTAGCACGGCTATTAGCAACATAAAGCTAACAGATAGATAAATTAACTGCTTCATATTATGTCAATTTATGCACTGAAAATAACAGATGTATGTACTTTAGAAGCATGAAGGAGTGCTTCTTTGAGAAGAGTTTTTTGAGTCTATGTAGAACAGTGACATTGAGTGTTTTCAACTTTTGCGAAGGGCAGCGCCTCAGCATATAGGATTACTCAAACATGGGTGAATAAAACAAAAATATTTTTTTTTATTTATATGGGACAGCGTGTATTAATGAACAGCAGCTAGTGCCGTAAATACACCGGATTATAGCTCAGAGCTAATTTCCATCCATAGTCCCCACTCACTCACATTCACACCGGCTTCCTGGTGTTCCCCAGCAGTCTCCCATCCAGGTACTGACCAGGCCCTACCCTGCTTAGCTTCCGAGGTCTGACGGGATCGTTTGTTATAAACTTAAAATTTTTAAATTAAAGTTGGGTGCACCTAATGTATTTTGCAGTAACTTGGCGTCCCTAATACTGCATGATGTTTCTGTAGGGTGAATCATTGCCCTTTCTGTGTTTTTTGTGCTTACCTCATCATCTTCAATCCCCGTCAGATCCCAACTGAAGCTCAGACTGATCTGTCTCCGCTTCCAGTGCTCCAGGAAGAGGACCGCTAAACAAAAGATAAATGAGAGAGGTGCCCAGTCAGTAATATACATCCCATGCCATATTACCTCTCATTTTTGCAACAACCATGGAATCAATTTCGTGGGAAACCATTCTTTTTTATCCAATCAGAAAAGTGAACTCTTTAAATAGACTTTCTGAATGTTCTCAGGATTCCTGCTCACTGATACTGACAACGATATTTATAATGATTTCTCAATACACTAGAATTTAAATAAAGCATACTATTGTTGATACTTGCTGTTATTTAGGTTTTATTAAGATCTAGTATCTTTCTTATTACATAGATGTTACTGGATTCAATAGATTTCCGATCAAGCCTGTCCGATTCAAAGAGGCAGGAAAGGCTAAGCAGTAGGTCAATTCTCATGTAAGATTTTTATTTTGGCTAGTCTTCAAAGCTAAGGGCACTTGAGTTAGCATTAGCATACAGTCATTTCTCATTTGTAATTAAAAAGCGTCCTAGTTCTTCCTGCACTGATTAACCTCCCCTTGATCTCACACCGGACGAGCAAGTGCTGGAGGTGAGTTAGCTCATGAAGTATTGATGCGTGTATTGGGTTGACACTGTGGGTAACCTCACCCCACAGGGACATGAAGATAGCGAAGAAGACAGTGGCGGGGTTATCGAACAGGTGTGAGGCCCTGGCAGTGCCGCAAGCTGTGCTTAACCTCCAGTAATCACACGCTCCGTCACAGAGAGGACACATGGTGAAGTTCTGCCGCTCGTCACACATTTCCAAACTGAGGGAGAACAAGAGATTAGGAAAAGAAGAGATTTATGAGCAAATGTTTAGTATTAAAACAATAATAACAGTAATAATCATAATTATAATCATAATCATAATAATGGTTTTGAATTGTATTTCTTTCCAAGTGTCTCAGGCTTCTAAAAGAACTTTAAATTAGTCCATTACTC
Source organism: Bostrychus sinensis (assembly GCA_020698575.1). Lineage (NCBI taxonomy): Eukaryota > Metazoa > Chordata > Actinopteri > Gobiiformes > Eleotridae > Bostrychus > Bostrychus sinensis. Next base: position 48,648,361 of record CM036239.1, on the reverse strand, counting down.
ATTCACTCCTCAGTCACCCTTGGAGATGGTTAGCTACTTTTATAGCCACAGCTGCCCAGGTGTAGATTGACTGAGACGCAACAGCCGTTCTGTGCCTTCTTCACCTTCTTTGCCTACAGCCTCTACAACCAGGACACATTAACCGTATGAACTGGGGAGAGTGGGATTCGAACCGCCAACCTTCCACAAATGTTCTGAATCAATGTCGCCCAATATCATTTAACCTAATATAATAATATGCCTAATATAACTTCTTTAGCTTTTTCCTGTCAGGTGTTGCATGTACTGGACCCTATCTCAGTAACGATGGGCCTTAAAGGGGTACACCTTAGACAATGGCCAATTGGACATAGACAGAACACTGTTCACTCTCACATTCATTACCTAGGGGCAATTTAGAGGCACCAATTCACCTAATACCTTCACGTCTTTGGACAACGGGAGGAAGCCGGAGTCCCCGGAGAGAACCCAAATATAATAGAAGTATATAAAGAAGTACATAAAGAACAGACTTAAGCCAGTGGCAGAGGGACCAGAAAAGTGTCAAAACTGATCTATAAATAAGTTAGCATGTATCTAAACACTATTCTTTACATGTATTACTTTGTGCCACTGTCTGGCAACTCAGCCTTGGTTTGATTGAGAAAGTTGCAAACATGCAGAAATAGTCCAAAACTGAAACACATTATCCAGGTGTGTTACAGCAGGAAATACATTTTGCCGTTCCAGTCAGTGTAAAACATATACACTCAATTAATTCAAACCTCTCTACTTTTATGTAACCGCACAGATTGAGAGAACTCCTACATCAGAGACAGTGAGTTTTCTTGGCCCTGACACCACTTGTAGGAACAACATGTTATATTTAAGCACTTTTTTATGTCACTATTTATTTACTGATAGCAGCAAGTTAGTAAGCCATACTGGTCATGCATATAGTCGGATTATTACCTTGACCAGGAAGGATACGTTCTTGCTGGTATTCATTTGTTAATTTAGCTGTTAGCAATGCAAAAAATTAGTCACTAAAGACAACAATTCAACATCAATGGATAGTCCCTCCCTATGTAATGTCAAGCTCCATCTAGTAACTCTAATATAAGAAATATATTGATTTTCACACCAACCACCAGCCACCATTCTCTATTCCTCCCACACATACAGTGCAAAGATTTACAGGCAAATGTTAAGACAGGCTGCAACTAAAGTGCTATTGTGGAGACAGCATGGCAGTTCCATTGTCCAATTTAAAGCATCCCAAATGCCAAGCTCAACATTTTTTCAAGGACCTGGACTCACTGGCCAAAACTTACTAAATTAAATCATGATTATTTAATTAGAATTTTGTATTTGTATTAGTTCATAGTAATATTTTACATAAGACTCTGAACACCTATTTTTTTGCAATACAAAAATTGCCTCGCAATATCACAATTTTATTCCCTACAGTAGATAGTTGTCAGCACACTCCCCTTTGGTTAAGCAGACAGCAATTCCACAGAGCAGTTGTTAGTTGTTTTTATTTGCTAAAGAAAAGTGTGTATCCACTAGCCCTGAATACCAGAGAGGCTGAGCAATCACTCCTGTCTGCTTCTCTTGTTATTGCATAATGCCATGTCATTAAAATCCTGCATATTGTATCTTTAACAATATTGACACAACCATCAGAGCATTGAATTAATTTACATAGGCCCTTGCATTAACACTATCAAACGGATCAGTAGATTTATTCTTGGAAATGAGAGCCAGCAGTTCTTTCTCTATTATATCTGATTATTACCAATGAAAAGAGCTGAACCAATAATGACAACAGAAGTGCCTCTCATTTGACCCCATTCATGTGCAGCGTGGGCTGAACACCAACCTTCTGACTTATGACACGCTGCACCCACACACAGCTGTGATACTACTAACAATACTGGATATATATTCAATGGGGAGGTCGTGTATAGCATCTAACCTTACTTTATGGCAGTAAAGTTCAGTGATACATTGATTTTGAAGCTGATATCCAATGATTTTGAAGAAAATATAAAGTTAGACGTGACTAGAGTGAACCGGACTGTTTGTAAAGCTGAATGCAAATTAAGTCTGTACAGAGCTGTGGTGTGTAACAAGGCCCACTGACAGGTTTGCTGGGGCCCAGGGCAAGAAGGCTTCACATGGCCCATTACAATAGAAAATATAAGGAGATGGACCATTTCTGGGCCCCTCTGACCCTGAGGCCCCGGACAACAGACCCCTTTGCCTGTAATCATTAAAATGAATTATTGTGTTAGTCCAACAAATATAGCTTGACAGAAATACAATTTTAAAAAGTGGGACTAGCATACAGAGATAATGAATGCCGCTCTACTCCTGCAGACCTGTCAAATTGGAAAGGTACTGGATGATCTGCGCATGCACTGGTCTGCACCAAAGTCCTGACATGTTTGATGAAGTCAAACATGAAAAGCCGGCTGACTGCTAACTTTGATTTTAGATGGATACAGACACACATTTTAAAATAAATGGACGGGAGAAAAACAAGAACAAGCAACCTCTGGGCTACTAACTCTGGGCCACTACTTAAATTCTGAAAGAATGCATATCACCACCAAGCATAACAGAGGTGACATGATTTCAACAATAAATTGATAACACTCCTGCATGTATACTGGGACAAAGACAATAGTGCAATTAAAAGGCTAAGTCAACCATACAACCATAGCTCAACTTAGCCGTGCATGTAAACATACTGAGTGACTTGTGTATCTGTATCAATGCTAACTCTAACTTTCCAACTAAAAAACACATTAAGGGTGTGCTGACACTTGCTGGTCCGCAGGACTCGGTGTGCTCTGGGCTGGAAGTCCGCACCTGTGCTGATGATCTCTTTGGTCTGGTTCGACTTCACATTGAGCTCTGCCAAATGAACTGAACTGACTGAGTGAGTAGTAATACCTTTCATACCCTAGCTGTGTTTACATTTAAATACATTTTATATACAGTATTTGTGCGCGCATGTTTTTATGCCCTTGATAAACAGTGCTGTAGTCCACTCCCTGCTGTTAGTCCGTAGATTGGTCCACATTGGGCCAAAAACAGCATTCGCACTTCAGCAGAACCACACCAGGAGCACTCCAGGGCTCAAAGCGCACTGCACCATTACCTCTGATTTCAGGCAGACCACTTCGCTTGTTTGGTGCGCACCTGAGACTGATTGAGGATTAACACCTGATTAAACAAACCAGAAGCAGGAAGAGCACCAGAGTTCAAATGAAGAGAACCAAACACAGCAAGTTTGAACACACCCTAACACAACAAAGTCACATTTCTAGCTCAACATAAGCACTATGGTAAACTATTCTTTATCATTGCAAAATAAGGCCAATTTTGTCTATTAGCAAAATAACCTGAAAATTTCAGGAAACTTTAGTAAATGGTTTAAAAAAAAATGTTTTTGGTGTGGACCTGGATCATTGTCTGGATACCAGACTTTAAAAAGAGCAGTAGTAGTAGCAATTTTTTAACCGTCAGAAGCTGGTGTGGTTTTTCATCTGAACTGCTGTGTAGCTGACTGTCACCTTGTATGTCAACATATACTGTAGCTTGGAAAAACCCAACTTCACAATAGGTTTGTTTACTAGTTTTATCCTGTCATACCTGGGGATGTTTGTATCTAACGTGGCCACTCCGTATCCAAACACGATGATCCCCACAATGGAGGCAGGTACCAACAGCTGAGTGTAGACCCCGAGCCAGGCGAAGTACAGGCCGATCTTCTCCCCGAAATACTTTCTGTAACATCAAAACTCATTTATTAGTATATGACAGTGGCAGTATAGTCATTTCTTAATAAATCTTTCAGTACCTGACTAGATCGATTGGCTGATATTTGTAAAAGGCTGAGTATCGGGCCCACTCTTCGTGCAGGACCTAAGGCCAAACAGTGAGAGAGTCAATGTGGGTGGATTTTTACCAGTTTAACCTTAGAACAAGAGCTGGTCTGGCGCCAGGATAGTCTGAGTCAGTTTAATTTACTCTGAGGCCAAATAAACACTGGGAAATTGAGGAATGGTGAGTTATAATACTAGTTTTTGCAAAGAAAGTTAAATTATGGGTTACATTTATATTTAGTTTTAACCATTACTGCTAGATGTGTTAGTATTAGTATCTCTCTCTGGGTGGAATCTGCTTGACTGTCCAAAGACATGCGTTACTCAAAAAAATTGCCTAATTTTTTTTTTTTCTCAGACAGCTTTTAGGAGTTTTTCCTTACCAAGGAGGAGGGTGTGAGGACAGGATATCGCCTGGGACTGGTTAGTTTAGTTATTGTTTATGTCTAATTGTGCATTTTTGTTTGATTGTGTGTGTGTATGTCTGATTATGTGTTGTGATGTTGGGCAATATAAATAAAACTGAAATGAAAATGAACAGCTTTGTAAGTGACAGAATGAACTGCCAATCAACTTACATACGCAGACAGACAGTCTTTCACTCACTTATTTGTTCGCTATGGGACATTTAGAGTTACCAATTTATCTATACATGCATGTCTTTGGACGGTGGGAGAGAGCTGGAGTAACCTAGGGATACAGCCAAGTGGAGTCTCTAATGCACTTTATCCAAAAGAGGATCAAGCATTTTTAGCAAGTAAGTGATACAAATACTATACTAGCATACTAAAACCAGACTAATAAAGAACTAAACCAAGATGGTACCCAGGGACCAATTAAAGTAATGATTGTAACACCAAATTATAATTGAAATACATAAAACACAACCAATAGTATAAATTTGTTATAGTAATAATACATAGCAGACAGTGGACAACCAAAGTATTGTCCCATAAGACCTATATGAATATTTTGCTTTTCAAGTTCCAAGTTTAACTAATTAAAATGAGGACTAACTAAATCAGGACTAACCCAGGTTTAAACCCAAAAATAAATAGTGAAAAAATAGTAATTTTGTGAATTTAAGTAGGATCAAACAAGGACTAAACTGGGCCTAGACCAGAAGAAAAGCAGGACTAAACCAGAAAAAAAAACAGACAAGGACTAAACCTCTGTTCGAAAAGTCATGGACTGCAACTAAACTGGGTCGAAACCAGGACTAAACCAAACAACTACAGCAGAACTAAAACAGGACAAATTCAGAATTTAAACACGGATTACATCATAACTAAACTCGGACTAAACCAGTCTGCAATCACGATTTTCATCTTCAAAAATCCCAGACACTCCCAAGTACCACTAGAAAGACCCTGTGTACCACCAGTGGGACCCGTACCGCAGTTTGTGAACCACATATCTAATTATGTAAAATCCATCTTATTTTGCAATCCTGAAAGAAGTATTTTCTAATCAAAGATGCAAAGCAAAGCATCCCAATTGTCCTACCCCAGTCCCTTATATGAGGCTGACAGCTCCGTGCAGTCATAAGCGTTCAGCGTGTGCATTGTGAGTGGTGAGTCATGTTGTGATTACGCCTTCAGATGACAACGAGGAGGAGGAAACACTCAGATCAAACCATGTCCCTTTAAGAGACAGGGAAACTGACAAATTTATAGACTGGCTCCAGAAGAACTGAGGACAACACATGCTGTGCAAAATTGTTTTGGGTTGGCCTCGGAATGCAGTTAGAAGAAGGATGCATGGCAGATTTATTTATCAACAATACAAAAGAAACATAAGTCCTAACTAAATAATCTAAAAATACCTCCTCCAAGTCATTTTCCCCTCTTGAAACAGCAGTTATAAAATAAAATAAAATAATATATTGCTGGAGGAAAATAAAACTCTAAACCAGGACTTCATCTTTTGTAGTAAGAGTCAAAGACCACTGTTTTAGAGGTCTCTAAATTAATGATGTGAATGTAGTAATGGAAGCAGGATATAAAAAATGAAATGAAAAGAGAAAGAGTGTACCTGTCTGTCGTTCCTCTCCTCAGGATGACCTATGACCTTATAATCACCCTGGAAAGATAGAGGAACAACAAAACATAAGTGAACAAAAGGAACATAACGGTACTGATTAATCAGAGTGGTTTAAATAAAAAAGCAAAACATATAAATAGACATAAAAACTTGAGTGGGAATATACTTACATCATGAAGAGGGAAAGCAGCGTCATACACGCCTTTAGCAATCAGAGAACTAATACCTGCAGAGAGAGAGAAATATGAGCAGACTATAAAAATGTAAAGGTGAAGTGATGAATCTAACTGTCCCAAAGTGCATTTATTTTCAACCAATGTTTTGTTAGGACCCATTTTTTTACAATCTTGTCAACAAGTTATTCTTAAAGGGGACTGCTTTGCTTTTTTTTTTTGCTTTTTTTCAGGCTTTTTAAAATTATTATGGACACTTTTGCATTAGTATTTCACGTTTTGTTACAAAAAATAATGTAATATCTTCTTGGGGGAGCTGTCACTTTGACTTTGCAGAGAAAGCTTGGATTAGGTGCAGTGAGAGCGCTTCCAGCAACGGCAATGGCTCAGTACACAAGATTACTGAAACAAGCGTGAATGAAGCCAAATACTACTCCATGTTTATGAGGTGCAAAACACATTATTACATGGTTAACAGTTCAGAAAATAGCATAAAAAGGGACCTTTAACTTCACCATAACCTAATCAAAATCTAATTAAAAGCTCACATAATGAATCAGAATGCAAATTTTTTCACAATGTTGGTCTTTTCGAAATGTCTATAGAAAAAATGAATGGGCACCGGCACCAGAGGGGTCGGCACTGTTGAGCTCTATTACTATTACTTACAGTACCAATTTCTAAAACTGCTATTTTACTCAAATACCCATGGACTGTTACAATCATGCCATGGTTTTGGATTTCAAGAGTAATATTTTAAGTTGCATGGTGACCCAAATAAAATATCCTGTGTCCCACCCCACCCGCTGTCTGGAAAACAACTGATAAAGCAATAGTTACATACTGAGTAATGAGTTTCACTTTTTCAGTAACATAAATTAGCAAGCACTTGTAGAGAGAATGACTTGTGCTATGAAACACACTCGCACAAGGGCTGCTCCCTCCACCGCCTTGAAACGGCCACAATTCCCAGAAGGCCGCGCCTCAATCTGAGCCTGACCCAGGAAGCGTGACCCACTTGTGGAGGAGTCGCCAGAGAGACGGTCCTCAGTGGCTCTGGTTCAGTCCAAATGTTGAAAATAGAGGTTAACGATATGCAGCACTAGCCCCCTCTCCCCGCAGCGATCTGTGAACCCCCGGGCTGTGGCCTTCTGCTGCTCAGAGGAGGCCAACAGACATATGGTGGACACAAATCCAACAGGGTTTTGACAAGGAAAAACAAGGGTTTTTGTTAAATTTAGTGGCTAATATTAACATGTTTGAAAGAGAAGTGAGTTGATGGGCTTGTCGTAGAATGTTAGATAAAAATGAGAAATAGAGTGGTAAGTCAGTGACATGGCAAACCCAAGACACTACAATACGACAGAAAAAAATCTCGCTTTCAGTATACCATTTGGGGGCGCTACCTTCAGAAAAACAGATCCCTGGAAAGGCCACATCTCCATTTCAGAGGTGTGTGCAAGAGAGACCTGAAGTCAGCTGACATAGACCCTGAAAAGTGGGAGGAGACTGTTGCAGACAGGAATCTCTGCATGGCGACTGGCACTGAGCCGTGGACTTGCTCACTCTGAGGCCAAGCAATGACAGAGAAACAGACGAGAAGCACTCCCGCCGGATTAGCACTCAGCGGTCTCAGTCCCAGGACACCGCCTATGCTTGTTCCACTTGTGGTAGAATTTGCCGCTCCCATCCTGGCCTGCACAGTCAAAGCAGTCGTTGCCCCAAATTTAATTCCACAGTGAACCGAGGCACAGCTCCGGGATCTCCCGAGATCGACGGATGCCTATGAGTAGTACACTTTTATCCAATCAGAGAATTCAGCTAATCTGCAGCCCCATTATCAGCCGTACACATGAGCAAAGGTGTCTTGCTGGTGTCTGCACCTCCAAACTGCTGACAAATGCCTACTCATAGATAGGGTTGGTCGATATGGCAAAAGAAAATAACCTTTAACCTTCTCTGCTTCTAAAGACCAGATCTATTACAATTTATACAGCAAACAAAGCCTTGTTAAAAGACGCTAAGGTCTAGAGCATGTGGCTAAGCAAGTTTAGTGCTGAAAACTGCTTCCACATCTAAATGAGGACATTACGGAAGTAAAGGGACTTCCTTATCTGTGATTATTGTGTTTTTAGTGTTTGTAGAGTCTCCACAGTCAGTATTTAAGGTCCTCTGGGTGCTAGCAGTAGCATTAGCCACAACAGTGAACCATGCAAGGCTTGGAGGATTTAACAATTTTGCTATTTCTGACATTGTTCAAAATGAAAAATGCAACTTAATCAATGTTAATTTATTGCCCAGCCCTACTCTTAGACATCTTTGATAACACTTTAGAATAACTCAGACTATTAAGCATTTATTAAGTATTAGTTAAGATGACCAGTGAACTAATTATTTACAAAACATTTACATATATAACACGAGAGTTATAAACATTGTTATTAATGTTTAATTCTTTAGTAATCTCATTTAAATCGGTGCAAAATTATAAACATTACTGGTAATTCAGAATCTATTAACTGTTTATTTATTAAATTATTGTTAATTACATTACATTTATTTATGCTTTATTACAGCTTTATAGTCCTGAGTTCTTCTAAAGTGTTACCATTTTATTTTTAAATACTCGATAATTTCATGAACCAAGTAACCAGTCTTTTCTGAAACGCGATAACAGTCTTTAAGTGGTTAATTAAATCTTTACGATACAGAATAATCTCATTTTAATAATTATATTACAAAGGTGTTGGAAATGACTAAGCAGTGATTTGATGCTGCCTAGAGCCTTTCATAGCTGTCCCACTGGAGAGTCCTACACAGATCATGTGCTAATGAGAGCGGAGAATTTCCAGGAAGAGTCCAGCAGGACCCAGTGCTCTTTCAAAAACACAAACACAATCCTTCAGCCGTCACCAGGTGAAATGATTCTCAGCTATACATTATAGGGACAGATTTCAATCACTGTGGATGGCTTAAAGATGCACTACCTGAAAACTAATTATTCAGTAAATATCAGCATAAAAGTAGTCATCTCTGAAAACAATGAGACTTACATCACAAAAAAGATAAACAGAGAAGGAAAAAAGAAAAGAAAATATGACAATAAAATTAAATTTTTTAAACTTGAGCATTTTTTTTCTACATTCTGAAAGACTTGGGAAGTGGGCAGATAATGGTTTAGCTTTGTTTGTCGACTTACCTATGGTCTGGCAGGTTCGCACACACACTGTCCGTCTTAGGATCTCATACACCTAAAAAAAGTAACGCGTAAGAAATAAAATACAGCAAACAGCCAACAAATAATGCAATGTAAGGCCTTTATACATGGCACTTACTATTCGGCCTCTTGTGGTGTTGTCAAAAAATGTGTCTTTAGATGTGATGTTGTACCTAAAAGACAAAATAATGTATTAATTGTATAATCTGTGGTGATTGTCCTGCGGTGTGACTTTTTCTGTCACACTACAGAACAATGTCAAAATAAGTTAGGCGTAAAACTATAAATTGCTTATAAAAAATGTCTCTTTACACTTTTTGTTCAAGTGATTTATTAGAAATTCTTATTTAATCTTTGTGTTGAACTTCAAAGTTGTGCCACACCGCAGTACAAAAAAGAAAAACGCCAACCACCCATAAATAAAGTCAAGGACACAAAAAGCCACGGAGGGATTGCATTGCCGTAAAATCAATGCCATACCATAAAAATTGAGATTTCAGCAAAAAATAAAAGCAATACATAAAAGTACATTACAATTATTTTAAAATTGGGTCAGATCTGAGTTTTTTTTTAAAAACATCAGCAACATACTCTTCCAGCATAACATGAAAACAAATAAATGTAATATAACTTAGCTTTAAGCTTAAACGTTAATTATAGACGCTATAGACACTATTACTAGGTCAAATAAAACAGCATAATGTTGATACACTTGCAAATGTTTTATAGCCAGACTCATTTATTACAGTCCATCGTGATTATTAATATTTTGTGGCTAATGCTAATTCCTCCATAGAAAGTGAACTGTGGTATGTTTAGTTTACAGCACACTCGCATAGTAACAGTGGTTGTAATGAGTTTCAAGAGACTTACAGATGCAGTTTGTCCCTGGAGAAGCAGTGCGACAGTAGTTTAGTGCGGCCGTGCTCGGAATGTGGGACTTTGGGCTGAAACGGCTGGTTCATTTTCCTCCACACGTTGCTCATACTGGTACTGAAGCCACTCTCCTCTTTAAAGTCACAACTCTGAAGAAAACAGTACAACAATTCACTGATTACTACTTGCACACCAATACTAGAACCTGGTAATCAGCTGTAATAAAGAGAAGAAGAAAAAAATTTGTTCCCATTTCTCCATCAGTGATTCTTTACTGATGTCATCTTGGGTTTTCATCCCTTCTTTTTTTGCATTTTACATTCTTGTACAGAGTTGTGCAGCTTACAGAAGCACTCTATAACTTTTGCTCTCTCTTGTGGTCCCTTTTTAAAGAGGTCTCTATAGAAGCCCAATTTTGACAACCATATAAACAGAAAAAGTAGTACACACGTGTCATAGTTTAGAGCTTTAGCTTTCAGAGGAAAAGAAACAATGGCATGTTTTAAAGAAAAACCATGCAACTTTGCTTTTTCTCCCCCTACATTTCTGAGTAAAGCCCCATGGTAAAAACTCACGACTCCAGTTGACTCCTGTGTGACCCCTCGCTCAGGTTGACTCTCGTTCTTTTCTCCTCGTATCTGTACAAAGGTTTCCTCTGCCTTTTGGCTGCTCTGCCATGACAAACATATAAGAAATAAGGCCATTGGCTCTTTGTTATGGCTAAACGGGACATGTGTTGTTTTCTCGCGAGACCCAAGACTTCAGGGATACCGGGCTGGTCCCATTCTTGAAGGCTGTGTTTTCGCCAAGATACACCAGGGGGAGGTGCAGGGAGCTTTATTCACCCTACAACAACTCATTTAGTCATCACACTCTCACAGCACTTGAAAGATTCTCAAGTAAGGTAAAAAAGCTGCATGGTTTACATCCTGCTAAGAACCTGCCTGCCATAACATTTCAGTTCCCAACTCACCATTTCAGAATATAGGCTCTGTATACTAGTACTTTATATATTGCTAGTAAAACTATGCAGGTCTTACTGTTTTAGTGGGGACTTTAATTTTGAGGAACTCGGCCTCTCTGCACAGCACCGGCCACGGAGCATGGAGCCGAGTGAAACTGGGCCCATGGGTTTTTACCTGAAAAAAAAAACATATAGATATTAACATAAGAGATACAGTATTATGTTAAAGAAACCAACAGGAGCAATGCCACAGAGTATAAAACATGCACTGCTTTAAATTTTTCTTATTCTTTGTTCCTTCCCTTCAGTGAATCACTCCATGTGCCCCCATCTCACACTATTTTCTGCATCCTCTTTTCTCACACTGTTTAAGTGTGGCTTATGAAGCATATTACCACACATGTATTAAGATTACCCTTTCCATGATTTGCTGTCACTTCTCAACTGCACTATCAAATTAAAGCTGAAAAAGGCCTACAAAATATCTTAAAAAAAAAAAAAGATTGCAATTTGCTAAAAGAAATTAATACTAAATTCCGGGGTTGTATATGAGGAACAGAATATGATCCATCCTATAATTAGAAGGTTGACGATTTGGATCCCTCTCACCACTTAATTCTGTCTTTTTGTTCTTTGGACAAGATACCTCAGCAAACCTGCCTGTATCAGTGTGTCAGTCTGATTGTGTTTTCGGTGGTGGTCAGAGCAGCCGTAGTCACAGATTGGCAGCCATGTTTCTGTCAGCTGTGGCTACAGAAGAGGCTTAACACCGTCAGTGTGTGTTATTATTATTAATTAAACACACAGTTGTTCTAAAAGTCTATTTTCACTGGGCCCATTTGCAACTATTAATAAAACAAAGCCTATGTCAATGCCCCCGTCTGCTTCTCCAAACTGGACTAACTAACCAAGTTACTTTTTTCTTTTGGCCCTGTTTCAAGAAGCAGGTTTAGTCCAAACTCAGAGTATGCTAACCCGGAAAAGAGTTTTCTGTTTCACAGAGTTAACCTAAACCCTGAGTCAGTTTCTCACTCTGGTCTGAGGCAGGTTTTCTTCCTCTGACCCTGAGTTTAACCCAGAGTGATTGAACAATTCATTTCCTCATTCACAAGAACACTGGGAACACAGAGTTTAAAAGATAATAATCTAATGTTTATAAATTTATAGTATAGTTTGAACTTATAAATTTACTTTATACAATCACTAATCAACTTTTATCAACAAAAATGTTGATGTGATGCAAGACATTTATTAACTGTAGCCTGGCTTTATTAAACTTGATTAATGTCAGGTTTAAAAAAAAAAAAAACAATTAAATATACTACACCTAAAATGTCAGTGTGCAATATTATTTTTATGAAAATGAAGAATAAAATTGAGTATAGTATAGTATTTAGTATAGTATTTTTTATGCTTGTATACTGCAAGTACAATATAAATAGTATAGTGTTCTTTTATTTGTGTCCTACTAATTATTCATTAGTCTATAACTTTTAAAATGGCCACCTTCTTTGGTTAACCATTGTCCTGGTGAATGGGCTCCATTGATAATGGCTTTTCCCCTGAGCTAAATTCACAGTGAATAAACTCAGAGTTCTTTAACTCAACTCCAAACCTGTTTCCTGAAACAGGAACCTCTGAGTTTGCTTGGTCAGAGTAGAGTAACTGAGTTATAAATTAAACTCAGAGGGAGTCCAAAATACAGTACTGTTCCTTTAAATTTGCAAATAGGTCTGTGCAGGGCTAAATGTGTTTTAATGTTTCTTGTGTCTCATTTTAAATCTCTGTCAATCTATTGTGGACAGATTTAGTTTTATACAAGGCATACATTAAGCTGCACTGTTAGTTGTAGGTTGCTATTATGATGACCCACTGAAACACATTGTCCAAACAGTCTGACTATTAAAGATGAATGCTACTTCTGTCTATCCTCCCTGAAACTATGCCTACAGCAATTTTCCCCACTGCTTTAGCAGCCTGTTCCTGACAAAATATGTGTGATAATTTATAATAAGCACATACATTTACTGTATCAAAGCAGGTGACTCATGTAGCTTGTTTTCAAATGCTTACAGTTTATTGCCGGCCTAGTGATAATAATAATTACCATCATTCCACATTAGCAGGTTGCCAATGGGTGGCCTAGAGCTGCAATGTCATTTGATGCTTTACACCACAGAAATGCAAAATGAAATGTTATTAACCAATTACAAAAGGTTGCATTTGCAGAGAAATGGCCCTATGAGAAAACCAATATGGGAAATTACTAAATGGAATAAAATGCATTAAGCCAGTGATTCTCAAACTTTTCACACCAGGTACCACCTCAGAAAATATTTGGATTTCCAAGTACCATCTTTTATGAACTAAACCAGGTCCAAACCAAGACCAAGACCAAATCTAAACCAGAACAAAAGCAGAAAATAAAATGTCTAAGCAGTGGTACAAGCATAAAATTTAAACCCCACTAAAACAGGACTGAAACAAGAATAAAACTCTAAACTAAACTGCAAAAGACTTCTGAGTGCCACCAAAAGAAGCCTCAAGCCTGTGGTTCCCAGTGCATCGGGGGCCCCAAAATTGGATCAAGGAAAGGTTGCCAAAATCTCCTAAGATATTCAAAGAACAAAATAACTAGAAACTGGTCATGACCAAAGGTTGAGGTCTGTTTTGTTGTCTTTGTTGGGAAATTTGTTGACCCATCCTTCTTTTTTTTTTCTTCTTTTTTTTTTTTTTGCATAAATATTCCTGGAGTGACTGATTTAAAAAAAAAAAAAAATTACACTAAAAACACTTTTTGGCCCCCTACTAACTTTAATAAATACTTGCACGTCCAAATAACCGATGGATTACAACTTTAAACCAAGATTGTGAAGGCGTAGCCTTTTTATATCATCAAAGTTAACATTTAGAAGAGCAAAGTGAATTATAATTTTGCAAGTCATTTATTACAGCAACATGCAACATAATCATTGTACAGATTGCAAATTTTTCTTATATTGTCCTATTCTAAGTATTAGTACAGACCTTACTGCACTAAGTCATTATGAAACCAGACGTGGTCCACAGATGAAAGAGTTCAGAGCCAGCAGGGGGGGCACAGCCTGGTAACTCTACCTCTGGACCCCCACCAGCCTTGGTAAAAGGACAGGTGCCAGTGTAAATGAGAGAAACCTGAAGCGGAGCCTTTCTCCTCTTCACATCTGACAGTAGAGCCAGACACTGTCCTGCTGATGGACGGATTGGCGGCTGAGTCACTTCACTGACATTTTACTCAGATTAAATTACATTATGGTCTCACTTATGCACACCCCCTTTGTCCCAACCTATAAACCATGGATGCTATATGTAAAGCTAATACATATATACAGTATATCAGTGTACCTCTACTACTTTCTACCACAAATTCATCATAATATGTATACTGAAAATGTCTTCTTTTGGGGAGCTGTTACTTTCACTTTGCAGAATTAGGTGCCTGTCACTTTAAGGCCCTGCTTGCCCCGCCCACTTCCCTCCATCAGCTCTGTCCTCTTTGTTCTTATCTAAAGCCATCTACAGACACTACTGCTGAAGATAAAATTGAGTGTTTTAAGCCCCTAAAAAGGGCAGCTCCTCAGCATACAGGATTAATCAAACGTGTAAATGAAATATAACACTACTCCAGGTATGTTTTTGAGGAGGATATAACCTAATAACATGAGTAAAAGCTCAGAAAAGTAGATCTTGCAAAATAGGGGACTATTAATAATAATTTCCAGAATCAACATGTGCAATAACCACTTGAACACAATGTTTATGTCAATGACGTTTCATGTCAAAGTAATGGTTCATCCAGACCCATCAGGTTGCATGTGTAAAATGTTGCTTAGTCAATAGGTAAAGGTCCTATATGCTTTTGTCAGGCTTTTTGAAATAATTTTGGACACCTTTACACCTTTGCATTAATATTTCATGTTTTATAACTTAAAATAATGTATATGGATAACCTCTTCTGTTGTGGAACTGTTACTTTGCAGAGAACGCTTGGATTATGTGTCTCTTATCCCCTGATGGCAACGGTGAAGAATTGACAGAGCATAAAATTGCTGTTTAGCACAGCTGTCAGGAACATGACACTAACAGATAGGTAAATGAGCTGACTGCTTCATAGTGACAGCAATTTAAGAACTGAAATGATCAGAACGAATCCGGTGACGGTGTATGGAGCTTTAGAAAATTACAGGAGCACTTCCTGGTTTCACGTGTCTACGTAGAGCTGTGAGTGTTTTCAGATCATTAGAAGAGGACAGGCTCAGCAAATTACTCAAACATGTGTAAATTAACTACTACTCTGGGAATGTTTTTGAGGTGGAATTAACATTATAACATGGCTATTTAAAAAAAAAGCTGATTTAGCATAATAGGGGACCTTTAAAAATAAAGCATTTCATCATTCATAACATAGGATGACAAAAATGATTAATTAAAAATGTTCTAACATTAATTCAAGCCCAAATACTTCATAGTTTTTATTGCTTGCTATATTAACACTATTTAGAAACATTTGCTGCAGTGAAGGCATCTGCATGGCATAAATCAATAATCTGTGTGTCTGCACTTTTTAACCATGCTAAGATCAGTTTTCCTTTCTTCTACCTGCATTTATTCTTTGTGCGTTAATTATTGCAAAATGTGCTTTCACACTATACAAATCAAACGGTCCAGAAAGAGTCCACCTCTTTTAGCCAACCTACACCACAGTCCACACACACCACTTTCAAACCTGATCATTTGTTTTAGTAAGTTAGGGTATGCTTTCTTGTCTCGCTGCCTACAATTGCCTAACACTGTTTGTGATCATACAAAGGCCAAACAGAGAAAGGGTTTTGCAGCAATTTAGAAATATGAGTTACAGCGAGACAATGCACAAAATGTCTGATAAATGTTTCCATGGCAACAGGTAAATTCACTTGACTTCACTTTCCCATTTAATTTTCTAGACATTAATTATTTTGAATGTTCTCTCTCCTTAGTTGTTCTTTTGGTCACCTGTTGCTCTTTGTTGCCTAGAAACTACAGACACAATGTTTAAAGCATCCCCACAAAAGCATTATGGGTAATTTATCTGCTAAATTTTGTGCAGTTGAGGTTAGAGGTTGCTTAGGTTATGATGAGCTTAATGCTGTGTCCATGTGGTCCTCAGATGCTCATCTTTCAAAGATGACTCAAACCCTTATGTTCATGTGCTTTCATCTCGAAAAGTTCAGATATTGATGTCACTATTTATAGACCAACAGAGTTATCGGTCAGTAATGTTATTAATTAGTAAGGGTGCAGGGACAGAACCGAGGCGCAGCAGTGTGTGTATTTGCAAACGCCAACGCAAATAGAGCTACAGCTAACCCGCTAACATTTACGTTAAAAGCATTAAGAAAGTTCGGAGTCTGCCGGTGTCTTGTTACGCGGGGAAAACTGCGTTTTGTGGCTTAAACTGCACCAAATGGCTGCTAATGGAAAGAGAAAGTAAAAAGGCAGCCCATGTGTCCGTGTGTCTGGGAAGAGCACCTTTCATCGTTGCCTTCTCTGTTCTCTTGTGCACGTTTTCTTCATTCAGACGTTGTCAAAACTGGCTGCAGGAGCTGTCTGCTCTTTAGTCCACTGTGTTTCAACCTGGTTTGGCTGCGCGTTACGTGGACGCAGGCGCTGCACCCGCGGACTCGCACTAAAGGCACCAATTAAGAACAGCTGATTTTTACATCAGCGGAGCATTCAAACAAAGCCACAGACACTGGGCACACATTAAAGGCCAATAATGCAACAAAACCTCTTCTAAAACAAAAATAAGTAGAATTTTGTTGTACTTTTACATTTACAAAGGCTACAATATTTTTCAAGTGGAACTAATAATAGCCTGCATACATTACATTACTACATTGAAGACCACGTGATCGGTATCGGTCATGATCGGTATCGGCCGATCACAGCAGAGGCTGATCGGTGATCGGCCTCAAAAACCCTGATCGGAGCACCCTTATTAATTAGTGTTTGATGCTAGCCTTCTCACTACTGAAAATAACGCGTCAGCTCATAGTAAACTCATATTTTCACAAAGTTTACACAAAGAGCTGTTGTATAAAACTCAGCTATTTTTCTTCTATGTTCATGAAGCAGATGACGTCAAGTGGGAAAGTCAGGCTGCAGGTTTTGACCCAAGTTCCTGAGATGCTGTTTCTTCCCATCTTGTGCAGGTGCTCATGTGCATGTTTCAACCCAGTTAAAGGTTTTCCCAAGTTTCCGAGGACCACATGAACGCTGCATATAATAGGGCTAAAAAATTCAATTAAAGCCATTAATTTGTGTTTTCAATTTTGGAAAATGGTTTTGACTTGAGCAACATGTTTTGCATGTAATGGACAACACAAAGACCTGAATGTAAGGAAGACCCGATAATGCAGCAATGGTCACAGAAAATGTTTTCACATTGCAAATTGCTCCTGTATAGGTTTGATGATTGGTCTTAGATTTATAACTGAAATATTTTATTTTTTCTCCGTAATAGTTTTATGTCAGAGAGAAGAATGGGGGTCATCAAAATGTATAAGTTGTGTATAAGTTAGCCTAGCCAGCCAGCCCCTCCTACTTTGTTTTCGAAAGCAGGACAGTCTGGTTCCTCAGTAATAGCCAAGAGTTTCTCCTTGGTCTATTTGGAACTGGCCTATCAACACCACATCTTATGAATATGAAAACTATTCTTTTATCAACAAGATGGCACCAGAGCTAACTTAATAACTTTTCTCACCCAAATAACTGCATTTAGTGCTTTCTTTTGTCACCTGTTGATTCTGCTGGAGTCCATGTTTTTGTTCAGTCCTCTGTTGGATTTTTTTATTCGTCTTGTTGCCATTTTAACAGCAGTAAAGTCCCGCTGACGTCCGACATAATGACTTTTACCGCTAGTCTTTATACAACTGGCTTCTGTTGCTGCCCTGTTTAGAAATAAGTACAGTACAGAACTGCTCTTAATATGGCATATTCTGGTGTTTTGTCAAAACCATCAAGAATCCACCATGTTTGTTTTGCTTACAGGTTTGCGGTGCAGTGCTTACGTCCTGCCATTCTTTTATCTCTTTTTTTTTTTTTTTTTTTGGATTGGTCCACCTATGATTATTCCCATAGAAATAAAATTTAAGAGAACTGTCTTTAGGAAAAGGGTTTGTCTGGCCAGCCAGACAGCTATAAAGCCCCCTGTAGTTGTGTGGGGGGGGGTAAATCATTATATATTCTATGTTAAAAAGCCTAGTCTAGCCATACTCTTTTTCGGCCCACGAACCAGAACTGTTTCTCATTGTGGCCCCTGCTCTGATTCAGTTTGACACCCCTGCCAAAGTGCTTTACAACGCAAAAATGCATAAACCCCCCAACAAATACCCTTGAACATAAAACACATATTACAACAGCAATAATAAAAATACTAATTGAAATTAAAATCAGGCAATTTGCTTTTCTAAAAATAAATGTTTTTAAATGTTTCTGATAAGTACAGAGACATTTGATATGCCTGAGGTAATGGGGAAGGGAGTTCCACAGAGAGGGATTCTGTAAGGAAAATGCCCGGTCCCCTTTAGTGGCCCGCTGGGTTCTGAGGGCGACTAATAAGGCAGTGCCTCTCCGGAGCGGAGTGATCTTTAGAGGACATACAGGGTGAGGAAGTCAGATAGAAAAAGTAAAAAAAAAATGGTGTGGTGCCAGCCCGTTAAGGAATGACTTTGGGTCCCAAAATAATGCCAGTTGAGAATCGTAAAATCAACGTTAGTAAGCTGTTTTAATAATAGCTGTGTGGGTGCCACCAATAAATTACACCACATTTGACAAGAATTTTGGTATGTGAATAGTGAATGCTTGCAAGCAAAACATTAGCGCAGTTCAATCAGTCTTTGTTAGAGAAATATAGCCCACGTTTCAAATCACTCCACAGCCCTGCTATCCCAACGCTCAGAAATCACAGAAATAACACAAAACCATAATAAAAATCTCTTCCTACACGTTCTGCTAAAATGCTTTGAAAATGAATTCTCTCTTTTCTTCCACACCCACCTCCACTTCCTGTCTTGTCGGGTGTGCGGCTCCGTCAAAAAGCATGGGGGTTATAAATACCTTTCAGCCCGGAGAAGGTTAATTAGCAGAGGCATTTTCAATTAGCTCTTTATCTTCGTGGGGTGGGGGTAAGTAGGACACAGCCAGGGGCGTCTTTGGACGGGTGGGGGCCCTGATTGACTGTGTAATGGAACGGCTGAGGCAAAGAGGGGAGAGAGACAGAGAGAGAGAGGAACAAGAAAAAAAAACATGGAAATGGGTAAAAAGATAAAGTGATCAAGCAGAATTAGATCAGGCCAGATTAGGAAAATGTAAATTCCGGAGGAGTGATGGAGAATGACTATTACAAGGAGTATTTTATGAAATGAACACAACAAGGCAGTGTTGCAAGAAGAAAAGTCACCTGAGGAAGTTTTAAGATGTCAAGATCTACCACGCAAATAAGTTCAGGATAAAAAGTTACTTCCAGGGTAAATGCTCTACCTACGGAGACCCGAAGACCATATATAATTTCAACTAGGAGAGACTTAAAGTGAACACAGACAAATGAGAATTGCAACCTATGATTTATTGAAGGAATAAACTTTGGCACTTTGACTTCGGTACAGTGGGGCAAAAAAGTATTTAGTCAGCCATATATATATATATATATATATATATATATATATATATATATATATATATATATATATATATATATACACACACACACACACACACACACATACATACACACATACACTCTCTCCCCTCAGTCATCCTGTGGTTTAGCTACGTGTCACAATCCTCATCCAAATTCATGCAGCAGAACCGTCCTCCTTCTCCTCAGTCTCTCCTTCTCCTCTTCACCACCACCAGTGTCTAGGCCCTGGGAGATAAAATTCCCCCTAACTAATCTATCAAACACTCCCTCCCTATTGCATCGCTGTCGTCTCTACAGTGGGGCAAAAAAGTATTTAGTCAGCCACCAATTCTCCCACTTAAAAAGA
This sequence comes from Bostrychus sinensis, assembly GCA_020698575.1. Lineage (NCBI taxonomy): Eukaryota > Metazoa > Chordata > Actinopteri > Gobiiformes > Eleotridae > Bostrychus > Bostrychus sinensis. The sequence goes on along the minus strand of CM036239.1, from coordinate 48,628,145 downwards.
TGAGAGAGGCCTGTAATTTTCATCATAGGTTTACCTCAACTATGAGAGACAAAATGAGAAAAAAAAATCCAGAAAATCACATTATCTGATTTTTAAAGAATTTATTTGTAAATTATGGTGGAAAATAAGTATTTGGTCAATAACAAAAGTTCATCTCAATACTTTGTTATATACCCTTTGATGGCAATGACAGAGGTCAAACATTTTCTGTAAGTCTTCACAAGGTTTTCACAAACTGTTGCTGGTATTTTGGCCCATTCCTCCATGCAGATCTCCTCTAGAGCAGTGATGTTTTGGGGCTGTCGCTGGGCGACACGGACTTTCAACTCCCTCCAAAGATTTTCTATGGGGTTGAGATCTGGAGACTGGCTAGGCCACTCCAGGACCTTGAAATGCTTCTTACGAAGCCACTCTTTCGTTACCCGGGCAGTGTGTTTGGGATCATTGTCATGCTGAAAGACCCAGCCACGTTTCATCTTAGTGCCCTTGCTGATGGAAGGAGGTTTTCACTCAAAATCTGACGATACATGGCCCCATTCATTCTTTCCTTTACACGGATCAGTCGTCCTGGTCCCTTTGCTGAAAAACAGCCCCAAACCATGATGTTCCCACCCCCATGCTTTACAGTAGGTATGGTGTTCTTTGGATGCAACTCAGCATTCTTTCTCCTCCAAACACGACGAGTTTTTACCAAAAAGTTCTATTTTGGTTTCATCTGACCATATGACATTCTCCCAATCCTCTTCTGGATCATCCAAATGCTCTCTAGCAAACTTCAGAGGGGCCTGCACATGTACTGGCTTTAGCAGGGGGACACGTCTGGCACTGCAGGATTTGAGTCCCTGGCGGCGTAGTGTGTTACTGATGGTAGCCTTTGTTACTTTGGTCCCAGCTCTCTGCAGGTCATTCACTAGGTCCCCCGTGTGGTTCTGGGATTTTTGCTCACTGTTCTTGTGATCATTTTGACCCCACGGGGTGAGATCTTGTGTGGAGCCCCAGATCGAGGGAGATTATCAGTGGTCTTGTATGTCTTCCATTTCCTAATAATTGCTCCCACAGTTGATTTCTTCACACCAAGCTGCTTACCTATTGCAGATTCAGTCTTCCCAGCCTGGTGCAGGTCTACAGTTTTGTTTCTGGTGTCCTTTGACAGCTCTTTGGTCTTGGCCATAGTGGAGTTTGGAGTGGGACTGTTTGAGGTTGTGGACAGGTGTCTTTTATAGAGATAACCAGTTCAAACAGGTGCCATTAATACAGGTAACGAGTGGAGGACGGAGGAGCCTCTTACAGAAGAAATTACAGCTCTGTGAGAGACAGAAATCTTGCTTGTTTGTAGGTGACCAAATACTTATTTTCCACCATAATTTGCAAATAAATTCTTTAAAAATCAGACAATGTGACGACAGCGATGCAATAGGGAGGGAGTGTTTGATAGATTAGTTAGGGGGAATTTTATCTCCCAGGGCCTAGACACTGGTGGTGGTGAAGAGGAGAAGGAGAGACTGAGGAGAAGGAGGACGGTTCTGCTGCATGAATTTGGATGAGGATTGTGACACGTAGCTAAACCACAGGATGACTGAGGGGAGAGAGTGTATGTGTGTATGTATGTGTGTGTGTGTGTATATATATATATATATATATATTTATTTATATATATGTGTGTCTGTATGCATGTATGTATGTGTGTGTGTGTGTGTGTGTGTGTGTGTGTGTGTGTGTGTGTGTGTGTGTGTGTGTGTGTGTGTGTGTGTGAATAGATTGATAGGAAATTGGATGAGATGCAGGTGGCAGGCTGTGATTGGCCGACAGTGACAGGTTGGTGATGGGGTAGAGATGGGAAAGAAGAAATCAGTCTTCCTGGTTGATTTTACGCTACAGCTTCATAATAATAATAATGCATTCATCTTACAGAGCACTTTTCTAGACACTCAACACGCTGCCTTACAATATGGTGCATTATTCCACCCTGGCCCCAGGACACAACAACAGTATGCCAGTAGCAACCTTTGGGTTAGCGGGCGAACATCTCTACTGACTGAGCTACTGCCTCCCCACAAATAATAATCACAAAAATGAATCGTTTTCACGGGATTTAGTGTTTGTCCTTGTTCTTCAATGGTACACAATCCTTAAAAAAACTTCAGAAGGTGATCTGGATTCAATCATTTCTATCTTGGCCTATTACTGGGCTTTCCTGAAAATTTCAGTATCACGTGACCTCTTTAAATAAAAGAGGCTCTTATTTGTTTTTTACCATTTGTCAACACTATATAATTGGCTGCTGATTGCAGTGCTGGTAAGATAAGCTCTATATTTCAAATCCTTCAGTTTTCAAATAAAAGGTACATCTAGTTAACCAGCCCATCACCTCACTGCCATCGGCAGAGAAGGGGCGACTGCTCTGTCTCCTCATGTCTCCTCTTGTCATCACTAAAAGTGGCTACAGACACACCAAAGCATTTCAAACCCACGATTGAACTGCACGTTATTTCTGCTATGTGCAAGACGTAATAACTATTTGCAACAGCAGGCAGCACTAGTCACTAAACTCCACCGATATCTGTGGCTCAGGTAAACAAAACTCTGCAACAGTTATGTGTTTAAGTCCAGTATTTGTCAGTGAATAATATTCATACGTGCTACATTAGACAGGTCTGATCACAGTAATGAATAAAAGGGACTGGATTATTGCAGCTGTTTGCCTCAGAGGAGGATTATATTTTTATCTGCACGAGGCTACAAGCTAAGGTAAGCTAACTGCAGCACATTAGCATTACAGATGTAGGAAACATAATGAAGTAGTTGCAGAACAGAAAGTTCCTTATATTTTGATGTTAAATGCAAGCTGTTTGACAAATTGTGAACAGGACACACAGCCAATCAGAGCGCTCATTTGACCACGACGCCTGACACTGATTCCACATGTTCAATCGTCCCGAACTAGATCCAATTCTTTCCTACTACGTCCAATGGCGCAGAACTCACCAAACGGACTCACGTCACCAACAGCATGACACTGTCCGACCACGCCAAACGACCAATAGCTGGCTCGGTGTGTCCCGGGCTTCAGACTAGTTTTTTTGTTATAACTCAAACACCTTTTGTATTTGGTCATCTCTATTAAAATATTTTCATCCCTTTCTGTGTGAACACCTAGTAGTGAAGGTTACTCTGAAGAGTAGTAAAAAATGCATGAGCCATTTTGGCTGGCATTTACCTCTGTAAATATCACCCACTCTTCAACATGTGAGCCACCCTTCTCAGGCTATTTTTTCTCATAGGTTTTGGGGTTAGAATTGAATACATGGGTTGAAAGAGCCATCTGTTGCATTTTTACTTTTGAATGAAATTTTAGGAAAATTTAGGAAAACTTAGGAAACGTAAAATAAAAATATCTTGTATATTTTTTATCTAATACTATCTAATATTATCTCATACTAAGAATAATCTGTCAAACAAAATACATAACAGATTCATATGTTTTAACCTTTGGTCAATAAAATGCTTGCATATCTGGTTGGCTGTTGGTCTACACAGCTTGGCAACATTATATCAAAGGACGCTAAAAATGTCTTAAAGATACTTAAACAGATTATTTCTGTCCAAGCGTTTTTTAAGTGAAAGTAGCAGCTCCTCAAAAAAAGACTTTTTCAATAATTATACATTTTTTCTATTTAAAACATGAAATGCAAAGGCACAGGTGTCCAGTTTTATTTCAAAAAGCTTGAAAAACAGATGTGTCTCCATTAGGGTAAGCTCTGAACATGTTTGATGATGATTCCTTGTAGTTCGCTTTGAGTAATAAATCACTTTGGAAATGAATTGTCATATGTGTGTGTACAAAGTAGTCTGCTAAAAGTAGTCTGCTACTTTTTTGCTTGTCACGTCAAGGTGCTGCTTCTCCAAAACTACCTCCTCCCATTTCATTTTTTTCCTCTGTGTCTGTTTGAAAAGCCTCCACAGGTTGGACTCCACAGAAAGGTCCCAGATTCATCTAGCTGAATTAACATCTTGGTGTGATTTAATTAAAAGTGTGCTTTAAGAGGATGTCCCTCTGAGATCGAAGGTCAGCTCAATAATCCTCAAACACAGTCAACAGGCCTGACATTTGACTTTCAGCTTTTCTCTTTTTTTCCAGAGAGCAATTAGCACTGAAGTCCAACAGGCTGGACACAGGCTGCAGCAGACTTTGATGAGAGCACTCCAGATGTGGAAATGAAGAGTGCCTGAGAGAGCCGGCATTGACTCAAGAAGGCCAATATAATTATTATTAAGAGATGTGTTTAATGAAGTTCTAATTTCCTAATTCTCTGAGTGAGCAAACCAGTCTGTACTAAAATAAAACCTTTTCCACACCTCTTGTAACAGTCTATGACAACAGACATGCTGTTGTCTGGTTCACCTAAAAGATTTATAGAAGGAAAATTATTTTAGTTCAAAGTTGTCCAAAGGGGTGTCAAAACCTTTTTTCCCAGAAGAATGTGCTGCGTCAACAGTCAACACCAACACAAATGTTCCTGAACAGTTCACAAAGAACCTCTTCAAGATATTTTTGAGCTTTCAAAGGTTTATTAGGAAGGTACCTAAGTGACAGGAAATCATGGGGATAAAGAGTCAGTAAACTTTGAGTCTAGACTCAAACTCACAACTTCAAGGCGAGCTGTAGTCGGTCTGTATATGCACCCCATGCTCTACTAACTAAGCTATACCACGGTGCACAAAGTACCTTCAAGGAAAGTCTCAAAATATTCTTGTGGTTAATATTGTGATATTATACAGATTTGGATATTATTACATCTCTATATGCTACTCCTCCTAGGAGAGTTCAGTTTGTCCACTAAGCAGTTGTAAGAAAAAAATAAATACATTTTGTATGATTATTTACTATTCACTCATCTTCTGCTTAATCCTGGGTCCCAGGTGGTAGGAGTCTATTCTAGCAACTAGGCTTTAGGACTACACACCAAACATACAGCATTCTACACACTGTACTTTTAAATGGACTTCCCTTGTGCTCATTATAATGTTTAATGAAGAAATCTACATCTATTACAATGCACAATTATCTTTATCGCCCCTCTCTGAAGTGATTTGATCCACCACCATTGAATTCATGCGATGAGATAAGGGACTATCAGTGGAACAGCTAATCTGATCCAGGCTTAGACTTCACTGCCACACTGTCAACAATCTGATTAATACTGCCACAGACTCCAGGCACACTGCCAGCTGGCTGCCATCCAGCGCATGCACCAGTGGTCACATGGTCACCACTAAAAAAGCTCCTCTCACTAAACAGGCTTTCTATTGCGTAATATATTCATGTGTCCATTATAGCTGGTGAAAGAATCAATTAGAACAAGACACAACACACACAGTACACAAGGTATACTGTGGTTTTAAGATGTTATGATAACCAGGATATTAAGGGCCAGATTTATCAAAGATTTGCGTGCACGCTAAATGAAAAAGACGTGCTAAAAATGGAGCAAACCCAGGCGCAGCTGAGATTTGCGTCTCTCACAGGAGCAAATTCAGCGTGGCGCAGATTTTGCTCCTGTGATTCAATCAATATGTAAAACAAGGCGTTCTTGCCAAAATGTGCAAAATTCAAGGCGTGGAAAATGCAAATGAAGTCGGTTTGCAGTCGCTGTTTGATTTATCAGGAGTACGGGAGATAAATCTGCGTGAAAATTTAGTACGTTGGAGAAGCAGGTCCAAAAGTTTTGCGGAGGTAAGGGTGTAGCTTTTAGTGCACAGATGAGGCATTAAAAATAACTTCTAATGCTTTAACAGGGCTCATTTACAAAGATACAACAGTAATGTGTTGATTTGAAGTCGAAGGAAACAAAGAAACAGACTTTACCTGCGGCACTTTTTCCTTGATTCTCGCTCGTATTTCCCCTGCCCCTACAGAGGCTCAAGGCTGCCTGGATTTGATCGAGCGGAGGACATCGAAAAAGTTTTTTAATTGTTATTTTTATTCGATCACCATCAGCACGCCATATAGGCTACTGATACATTTTATATAATTGTTTGAAAGGTTACTGGCTCTGACAGACAGTGAAAAGGACTTTCCTCTCCCTTCACTGTCTTTCACAGAGGGGAAATAAGAACTGTGACTCTGGTCAGCGAACACAGCTCTACTACAGTCAGTCCTGTTATTTGTTGGACTCTCAGATTGTGTTTTGTGTTGCATCTCTGTAGGAAAGATGCAGTCAGAGCTGGCAAACAGCGTTGCTCTCGCTGTCAATGCGTTTTATGCTCACGCAAAATTCTCATTTACATATCAAATTTGCGCCAGCAGTTACTTGCGCAGTTTCTCTTCGTATATCACACGCAACACGCCCTCAAATACCAGACACTATTTTTTAAGCTGCACTCGCAATTTTGCACTCGTCTTAGTAAATATGGCCCTAAGACCACTAACACACTGTAAAGTGAAAAACATAACATTTATAGAAAATAATTGCAGCTGTGGTTTTCCACCAAAAACATATACGGTACTGGCAATTACCACAATATCTCGATAGCAAAAGTGTCTTGATAGTGTCGCGGACTCGTACAGTATCAAACAGTAGGCTCCCCATGCAAAAATGCATAGTTTTGTTGCAGCATTGCGGAAAAAGCAGAGAAAACTACATAGACTATGATCATTTGCTCCGCTTGAGCCTGAGCACAGAAAAAAAAAAAAATCAAACAGTGAAGACTTGTCTCTGTACTGACTCCTGAGCAGTGCTGTCTGAGAGACATGATGTTTGTTTACAAGAGCCTCATGGCACTAGTTTGAGCTGCTGTTTAAAGCCTTTCATCAGACAAAACTAATGTGATCAAGATGAAAACTTAGTTATCTGTAGGAATTTATAGCAGATACAGTACAACATGAAACATGACAATAATTATTAGACCAAGGGATTGGAAGGACATTTTCATAAAATTAATGTTCTAATTGTTTTTTGTATGTATTTTTACAATACCATGAACCTCCACACAATATTGCAATAAATATTGAACCCTGAGGTTAATAGTGTAACCGTGGGAGTTATATATTGTTACATCTCTATTAAAGACATGACGGTATACTTTTTAGACTAGTAAATACAGCAATGTTTATGTTGTGTTTGTTTAAGTTTAAAATACTTCTCCTGAATTACAAGGCCATAAATGGTATAGTCCCAGCCTAACTTAGTGATGTTGTAGTGCCATACCATCTAAACAGATTACATCGTTCACAAAATGCAGGATATAGGTGGTTCATAGGGTTTCTAAAAGGTAGAGCCTTTAGTTACCAAGCTCTTGTTTTATGCAATGAGGTTCCAGCTCTTTACATTTAAGGTTAAAATGTTCCTGTTTAAGAAAGCTCATATTCATAAGAACAGGTTAAAACCCTCGCGTTGTCCTTGGGGTGATTCTGAACCACAAATGTTATCTTTTGCCACTGTATTCATTAAATAGTTTGTGGTCTATAGACACTAATTTCTAAAATGAAGGGAACATTTTGTCTCGTGGGTTGGACTGAAGCAAGACTAAAGATGTAACACAAAACTGACAGTTGATACTATACTCTTTAAATAACAATCAAATCAGGTGGGGTCTTTCTGACCCCAGAGGACAAAGGGTGTATGGCAATTGTGAGGAAACTTAACTTCATAGTTTAAACTAAGCTGCTCCCTTCTGGGGGACAATTTTAAATGCTTTGCTGTTGTTAGATGCACCAGTGACAGACCTTAGCCGTGCATCTGTGCATCTGTCCCAACCTATGAACCCCCTACACTACTTAACCTCACCTCCTATAGACTATCCAGACCCCAACCTCACCCCCATTCACCTGTCTGGATGAAGCCTTCTTCACCTGCTGCATCCTTACAGACTTGAACTATATTAGCGAATGGACTGTATCCATCAGTCCTGGACACATCCACACAGCCTGTCCAACCTTGGAGTGGATCTCTTTTTCATGTGGTTCTCCATGAGGTTTCCTTTACCCATAGCATTTTTTGTTTGCTTGTTTGTTTGTTTTTTCAAACAAACAACACTGTTTTATATTTTTATATAAACCATTTTTTTACCTATTATTTAGTTGGTGTAGCTGCAGCAAAGCCCACTCCAGAGCACCACACAGACTATAATGTTGCTATGTGCCACATAATCACTTCAAGGCAATTTGTAAAAGTCACAACAAAATTGCCACTTTCTCTAAATTAGTAAATCGATACAAATTAGGTCAGTGTTGCTAAAGTCACAGTCAGCCCTCAAACACTGGACCACAGGGTCATCCCATTAACTGTCAGCTTCATTGATTCACCGTTTGATAATGAGGGTGTAATGTATTAGTTTATCTAGTTTGATTAAACCATGATGTCTGTTAAAATCTGACCTAATTCCTCTTGTGACCTGAGCATAACTTCTCAACTTTGCATGACTAACAGCTCTAGTCACAACAAACTGTCAGTGACTAATTTGTTTGTGTCCCACTGCTATAAACACTTACATAATGTGGCAAAAAGGTTGACGCCAAGTGCAGCAATATAAGCAGCTTCAAATGCCATTTATAGTGTGTGGAAGTTAAAAACTATTGTTAGCAACTAGCCATTTCCAGGATCTTGGTCAGAAGTAGGCAGCTGTACAAGAACAGAGCCTCTGTCCTTACAGCCTCATTCAGGTGGAGAAGGAAGCAGAATTCACTCCCAGGACAGCTAATGTTCTGTAGCCATTCACTGACAGCACACAGTCAGTTCACTGCTGTTTGCTATCTTGTTTAGGCAAATACAAAAAACACATCTACATAAATTATTTTGTTACTGTAGATTACAAGCATATAACGATATATCATATAAATTTGATAGATGAAAGAACTAACTGAATTTACAGACAGATAGAGAACAACATAATAAAACAGTCTGTAATGAAAAATCCATACAAACTGTGTTAGCCTCCACACAACACTATCCTTCACAGTTGAAACTGACACCTGGTATCCTCACCGTCATCCAGGTCATGGTGCTAATGTAATCTAGGACCACAGATACTTTTGACACCTATCACCTCTTTATTTATTTTAAATTTTAGTGAGCCTCTTAAATGCAAGAACACTGAAATCAATGTCCAGGAGGCCTGCCTCTAGACCGCTAAACTGTATTTTACATTGTACAACTGCTGCATGAGTGTCTGCCACGCCTCATTACTTAGTGCGGTGTGAAATCGGAGGACTGACTGACTGTAGCCTGTACTGAGCATTCAAGGGATTGGGTGTTGGTTTCGTGGTAATGCTGATTGGGCATATTGTTTTTAAAGCACTTTGAATGTTGACTTTTCTGAGCTTTCTCCAATATTATAATGCCGTTCCTTCATCAAAAACATAACTTGGAGTTGCATTGTTTCATTCATGCATGTTTAAGAAATCCTCTGTTCTCTGGCACGCACAGTCTGAGACAGCAAAATGCTTGGTTACACACAAACCCCTGCCTCTCCCACAAACCCCCGCCCACTCCAGCAAGCACTGACCAATCAATAAGCCCTCTACATCCAAAAAACGGTGTACAGCACTGTTTCTATTGATTTCTCGTAGTTTGAGGAGTGCTCTTTTTCTTTGCTTATGTGTTCAAAAGGCCTCAACACTCTGCACTCTGCTGCCCTCTGCTGGTCTCTTTACCTGTTTCTTTATCGCCCCAGTTGAGGACATTCTAGAGAATGGTTTTAAAGGTTGTAAAACATGAAATGCTGTTCTAGAGGTGACCCAGATTGGTTTAAAAAATATATTTAAAAAAGCATAATACAGCCACTTTAAGGATTTATCATTTACAGATTTTTCAAGAACAGAAGAAGATCCTGGAATGTCCTGGAGTGGCCTTCTCAGTCATCAGCTTTAAATCCAATTCAAAATCTTTGTTGGGATTTAGAGAAGGCAGTTCAAACTGAGCTAGAGGCTTCTGAGAGGTGCAAGGTGCAGAAGGTTTCATACTGGTTACTTTATGCTTTAGACCTACTTTAGCATGAATTAGTCCAGTGTTAGTCCAGGTTCAGTCAATATTTAGCCTAATTTGAGACCGATGTTACTTTGAAAAGCTAAATGTTTTCTGAAATGGTACTTGGTTTGAAAAGTTTGACAATCACTCTTCTAAAACTCTCACAGTAAGTTTATCCGTTCTAAAAATCTGTATATCATATGGAAACGAGTACAAACACACTAGCTGTGCCTCACCTCTTTGTCCCTCTCGATCTCCAGACCGGCCTCCATCAGACTGGCCTCAAACTCTTGTCTGATCAGTCTCATCTCGTGGTCCACCGGCTCCACTGTTTCATGGGCCTCGCCGCCTCCCAGCTCCATCAGCACCTCTCCCACGCTGGCAGGAGGTCCACCGGGCACCCCCCTGCCTCTCCTCTCTGCCCCGTCTGAGCCCAGTGACGAGGAGAAGTTACCGTTCGATACCACGGAGAGCTGTTCGTTGGCGACACTGGCGGAGGTGGAGGCCCGTATGGAGCCATGTCGTCGATGGTGGAAAACCAAAACATAGTCCACTTTCCGTCGACCGTCCGAGAAGAAAAGACCTTCTCCACTGCAGCTGTGGCTCGGAGGTGAATCCACCACCTGTAAGAGGCATAAGAGAACACTTCTATTGACTCAATGGAGGACAATGCATAGAAATAAAATACTGTATTTGGCAGCTATACAGACAGATCTTTTTACTAAATATACTTGTACATAGAATATTACAATAGTGTCATTTTTAGAGGCTAGTTGAAGGTGTGTATACAAAAGGTACAATATATTTATGTATGAATGTTTGAATTTTTGAAGGTGTGAATGTATGTATTGGGTAAACTATGGGGATACCACTTACCATAGATAAATTACATAGATGCTGCTGGATCTAACGGCACATGCCTTAGCTAGTCCGGGTACTTTTCAGAATTCTGTAGATTTTATTTTGTCCCATAACAAGTAGCATTAGCCATCAAATATTGCAAATTATGAATAATCAAGATGTTTTGGCAGCTGTCAACCACTCAACCACATGTGAGTAATGTCAGAGCCTGGTTAGAAATCATTAGTGAGTGCATCCACTTTTAGAGGTTTTACTTCATAAGTTAAAATGAGCTGGGGGCAGGTCAGAAGTCTGTGGTAGAATCTGCTGCTAACAATTCAAAATGCAAATGTCTTGTTGTGGTTTATGGCTGATATATCTGTATGTACTGAGCCTATCCACATGAAACAAAAACCTATCGCAAAGTTCAAAGTCCAATCTGTCAGTACAAATGAAGTTATTTCTTCATTTTAGCGTAAAAAATTGGTGATATTATTCAAACACACTGGCGTGATTACTACCACTATACTTAGCATTAAGACACAAGATTATTATGGTGAGGTTGTTGACCCAATCACTAACACAAAGTGATCCGATTCAATATTTGTGGATATTTCTTTTAAAATGGTACCTCACCTGTACATTTATACTGGCCCCAGCCCTCCATCTGAGGTTTTGACATACCGGTAATCAAATTTCAGAACATGAACACAATCTATACATGTCATATTAGCATGTAAGCTAAAGGCTAAATAATATAATAATGGAGAAAAGTAACAGAAATGTGGTGGACCACATTAGTTATAGACCACAATTTAGGCTGATGTTTAATTACCACAAATCCTACTTTAACAAGCTGGCATCAGATTAAGTAAAAATTAATGGGCCAAACGTTGTCAACATGGAAATCGCAGGCACAGTCTCTCTAGGGCTGTAGTCAACCGAAGAATTTGTTAGTCGACCAAAGCCCTGCCCAGTAGAGCAATTAATCAACCAAAATGGACCAAAGGATTTGTAGGAGCACTTGTCAGAGTCTTACCCAAACAAGAGACTTTACATTAATTAGTAAAGGCAACATTTACGAAAAGATGGCTGTAAAATATATTGCTATTTAAACGTCATTATTCTCTTAAATAAAATGAAAAATAAAAGTTAACAAGTAATAAATGAAACCAGCTTGCAGATGCAACTAATCGACCAACAAAATTTTAGTCGAGCAAGACTACACTGACCAATTAATCAATTAAGTGACCAGAGGCTGTCAGCCCTAAGTCTCTCACCATTAACTTGCATTGGTCATTAGAGCCATATTAGCCCGGGCGGCTGTTGGCAGTGATTTTGCCATATTGTTGCAACAGACTGAAGCGACCAACGAGGTGTCTATGTATTTATGTCTATGCCACTTACCACCACACTCACTTATGAATGGGAATTTGAGAATTACCTATGATCTACCATATGTCTATGACTTTGCAAATAGGTAAAATGATGCTGACAGACTTAGCATTTTTGGAATACAGGTACTGCTTAATTTCACAATAACAATAAATTGGCAATATATTATGCAGTCCTATTGTAGTAGTCATACTGTGTATATGTCCTCTTTTTTTATGTTTTTCAGTTTTGGCCTCAAGAAACCCTTTGTACACAGCACATGGCTAATTTGCAAAAGTCCATATATAAGCCAGTGACCAGGCTTCTTCTGGTGGTACTCAGGAGTTCAGGAATTAGAGACAGTTTTATTTCTGGTTTAGCCTTGATTTGTCCTGTTTTAAACCTGGATTAGTCCTTGATTTGTCCTTGTTATGTCTTGCTTTAGGACAGGTTTACTGTTTGTTTTATCCTGGTTGAGACCTAGTTTAGTCTTTCATTTGTCCAGGGTTAGTTCTGGGGTTCTCCTAGCATAGCCCCTGTTTAATGTTGTTTACTGATGGATTTTTGTTAATCCCTTTTTTCTTTGGTTTAGAACTGTGTTGGGCCAGATTTTAGGCTCATTCTAGTCCATTATTAAGGATGGTGGGCTTGCTTGTAATGTCAAATATTTTCTGAAGTTGTACTTGTGTGTGAAAAGTTGAGAACTACACTAAGCTATTCATGTTCATCTTTCATGCTTTCAGAAATAATCTAACCTTTTTCTCTGGAGATTATAAGTGACTTTTACTCTTATTATGGTCATTACTGAAGGTGCTCAGCAGTGCAGGTTTACTTTTCAAAGCATTGTTACTAGTTGCTAGTCAGAAATAATACTGCTTGGTGTTGGTAGAAGGCCACAGCACACCAATACAATAACAAAATGCATAGACGCAATTCATTTTCAAAATAATCATGTCACCTATCTCCACATTTTCATATGAGAACCACTTTCTAAAGAATAAATGCTCTGATGGTCTGAACTACAGTAGCCTTCACAGATCAGTCCCTGTGTGCTCTCCCTGTGCTGTGGAGAGCGCAGCAGCAGAAGTGGCATTTGGTTGGTTCTCGAAAAACAATGAAGTGAAAATCTTCAGCAACAGAGTGGGCAGTCGGCTCACCTCTGACCGATCCAGTCTTTATTTAGACAAAGGCAGAGTAGAGAGAAAGACTAAACACACCAGTGCACTTAAATTCAAAATATCCTGTGTTACATGCTCTGCCATATTCACAGTGATAGGCTACAATATCCTTATAGCATGTATTGCGTAAAATGTACAGTAGTTCTTGTACGAACCATGTAATTTAGAAGCCACCTGTCACTCCAGTAGGCTGTAATAATAATGACGTGCATTTGTGCTCTGAGCATAGCCTGGGAATGCAATCGCAAGTGTTGCTATGGAGGCACTTTTATAGTAGCAATCATTTTACATGTGTATGGAATGATTTGGTCAATGCTGTTATAATGAACCTACACCTCCATAAAATGTGGAGCATGACTGAAAGTTTTAATCCAATGTACAATTTATTTTATTCAATTTCTAGACTTTCACTCTTGGTTTAGATCTTGTTTAGTCATGGCCCAGTTCAGGCAGTAGAACTGGCTTCAAGTGGTTTAGACCTGGGAATAGTTGGTTCTGGTTTGGACCTGCTTAAGACCCAGTTTAGTACAGAGCTGTACTTTTTTTTCTCCATGTATGTCTACTCTAAGCAATCAAAACCCTCTCATAGTATTATTAATATGAGTAATTAAATGGAATCTTTTTAAAACAAGTGTTAATAAATTGAGAAATAAATGTTTTTAGCCACCATGTTTTTAAATCCTAGTCATCAGCCAGTTTTCTTTTCTTGTTTAAAGAGGGTGACCAGACTTTTAGACCCAAAAACTGGGCCACATTTTATTTTTTAATTTATCAGGTGGATTTGAACTCACCAAGGCACAAAAAAGTTTCTGAAATGCATATAATTTTTAGTCATGTAATTAAAGGCTAGGATTTAAGTTTTGAATTTTAATGGAGATTTATTAATAAAAATAATGACAAAAGTCATGTTTTACGTTTTAGGTTTCCTGTGCTTTTCTGTTGGTTAAAATGAGGACAATTGGGACATGGATGGTTTGTCGAAAACTGGAACATATTAGTGGGACATGGGGACAAGGAGCCCAACACTGGGACTGTCCAGGTTAAATAGGGAGGTCTGGTCACTCTATGTTTGAAGATTTGCTCGTAGGTTTTGCTAAATTAGCTTTCGGATGTGAAGACTTGTTGCTAACACTTGTTGTTAACTAGTTAAAAGTAATTAGCCTACTTATTTTAATATTGCTTTAATAATTACATTTTAAAATAGCCTAAAAGTTAAAAGTAGCTTACGCTCAGTGGGTTTCCAGTCATATAGTAACCCAATTTTAAGAAGAAAAGAATATTTAATAATTGGAAATTTGAGTTCAACATGCTAACGCTAACTTAAGCTACACACAGGTAATTTTAATTAGCCTGTCAGTAGCCTAGCCTATTCCATATAACGTCAATGAAATCATCCAATTAACATAATGACTTACGTTGACTTCTCATTTATTCCTAGTAACCATAGGAACATTATAAATATTTAATGCTAAATAACAAGCAGGTAGCTGGTCCCGTAACAAACAATGCTAAAATCCTTGGAAAAATCCCCCGGGATTTTGGTTTGGACACTGAATGGAACGGCATTTCTTAGAAAGCGCGCACTGGGGACTGTGCCCTCGAGGTTTCCCTAATCGGTTCAGGCCTCACTTGCTTTCGTGTCATCCAGGACTTAGCGACGTATGTCAACAAGTAAAGTCAATATAATAAACGTGTAAAATAACGATAAACTGGGTGTTTTGAGAGATTGCAACGTAGACTCCAGTGGCTCAAGCTGAGCAAGATGTCCGTAAACTTCGACTAACTTCAATCAAACGCGAGGGAAAATGAGTGAATTTGTGCACTTACCGGTATCTTGTCTTCGCTCGGAGAGATCTGCATGTTGTTAGGCTTTGAAAAAGACAAAGAGACACAAAAAGGCATTAAAAGAGCTGTCCAGTAGCGCGTAAAAACATTACTTAATCTTCACCGTCAGTCTCCATCACTAACGTCCCACGCGTAAGACTTCGGATAGTCCATTGAAAAGAGAGGAATGGCGCGTAAAAAGAGCGCATAGTTCGGCTCAGAGCTGCTTCAGTTTGAGTTGGAGAGGAGCAGCGGTGTAGTGCTGCCTGTGTGAGAGCCGCTCTCCATCTATCCCACCGGGGGCTGCTTGCGCTTCTCACTCTGTGCGCTCAGCTGTGGACACGGAGCGCACTACACTGTAAAAAATGCGCGCTAACGAAGTGGGTGTACTGTCAAGTGAGAAGGTGTCCCCAAGAGTGGAAAATACTGAAGTTATGAATCTGTAGGGGATTAGCTTCCTGTTAACGTAACTGCACTGCCGGGTGATTTGTAGGACAAGTGGAAAATGCCTTTTGGGTGAATGCTGTTAACTGTAATAGAGTACAGGCCAACTTTTATGCTTATAGAGTATTAAGAAAGAAATGTAATGGTGTCATGCCTAGGATAGACTGGTTTACTGATTCATAGTAATAGTAGTTGAGTATGTATCACTCACTGGTTGTCACAGATACCAGATCAGAGAAGAAGAAGCTGCCAACACTGGTCTCTGTGTCCCTCTGGCTTCCTTCTGCTTGCTAACTGCAGAAGGCTGTACTGTAGGTGAGACCTTGACTCAAACTGGTCTGAAAATTATAGTGATAATGGTTTTCTGACAGCCTCTTTAATTTATCATCTTCATGTAAAATTTCTATTACTTATGCTTCAAATTTACAAAGGAAAACCACCAGGTGTATGCTGTAACCGAGCTCCTTTTATGAAAAGTCTTTGGCCAGAAACACTCAGAACAATGTAAATGACTCGACACACATCCTAAATCCAGAATTTCAGATGCTGCTATCAGGTTGTTGGTTCAGGCCACCCAAATGTGAATTTAACATATAAACATTCTTTTATTCCATTATCTATTTGATAAATCTTATAAGAACACTTTACAATTCAACCCAAAAATAACATTCATATACTTTTTAAAATTGTTTCCATTTTCATCTATATTGTTAATGATACTGTTTCTAATTGATACAGTTTAATCCATGCTATTGTGTATGTATGCTGATGTGTGTTGTTGTAAATGATACATTGTGATGTGTCCAATAAAAATGTCCACTGTGAGGGACAATAAAGTATACCATACATGACTCATGGGCCCCATTTGTTGTAAGTTTTAATTATGGGTCCATTTTCACATTGTCACAATGCAGTATTTCTGAAATTGCAATTAATGTGAATCTGATTTTTGTGAAATAAATTTGACTGATTGATTGAATATCCCTGCCCCAAGCATATAGCAGCTGGATTAACATCTGGCCCTGCAGGATAAGTGAATTGATGAAATAAAATTCCAAATTAAATAGCCTAATGGTCTGACAACGCTGCTTATTTTAAATTTTGCTCCTACTGAATATGCATTAAGGCTACTCACTGATTTTATTCTGCTTATTTTAGAGCCTATAGCATCTAGTCCTAGTCAACCATCCACATAATAAGAGGGGCATGGTCGTCTGGTGTCTAGTGTTCCAGTGGTATCATGTTTCCTCACACTCTCCAGATATGCAAAGATGTCTGTGTCAAGTGAATTGGTGACTCTAAATTGCTCCTAGTTAATAATTGTGAGAGTGAATGTCTCTGTGCAAGCCCTGTGACTAACTGGCCCCTGTCCAGTGCGTACCCCACCCATAGTTATTGGGATAGCCTTCAGTTACCTGTATCCCTACAGAATAAACTTAAGATACATAAGTGAATATAAATATGAGTAAAGGGTTCTTATTTTTCTTTTGCCCATATGCAGCAGCAGGTGGCTCTTTTTTGCAGTGTAGAGAGAGAGGAGTGCTGTTGCCTTCACAGGACTCTCAGCTAGTACAAAGCAGTGGAGTTCTTTCCCATTAGCATTAACTGTTTTTCATGTTAATAGATCATGTGTGTCTTGGCCACTTCAAAAATTACCTAGGTATGAGCTTTTCTACAACATCCAGAAAAAGTAGACAGTTTTAAAGTGTTAGTGTTAGAATTGTTTTGATCCGATTCTAGAAAAATATCGGCCAATTACGAAAGATATGATTTGATACAATTCAACACCTTCATATTGATACAGCAACTCTTGGCCAAATATAAAAGTACAGTGGGGCAAAAAAGTATTTAGTCAGCCACCAATTGTGCAAGTTCTCCCACTTAAAAAGATAAGAGAGGCCTGTAATTTTTATCATAGGTATACCTCAACTATGAGAGACAAAATGAGAAAAAAAAATCCAGAAAATCACATTGTCTGATTTTTAAAGAATTTATTTGCAAATTATAGTGGAAAATAAGTATTTGGTCAATAACAAAAGTTCATCTCAATACTTTGTTATATACCCTTTGTTGGCAATGACAGAGGTCAAACATTTTCTGTAAGTCTTCACAAGGTTTTCACAAACTGTTGCTGGTATTTTGGCCCATTCCTCCATGCAGATCTCCTCTAGAGCAGTGATGTTTTGGGGCTGTCGCTGGGCAACACGGACTTTCAACTCCCTCCAAAGATTTTCTATGGGGTTGAGATCTGGAGACTGGCTAGGCCACTCCAGGACCTTGAAATGCTTCTTACGAAGCCACTCCTTCGTTACCCGGGCAGTGTGTTTGGGATCATTGTCCTGCTGAAAGACCCAGCCACGTTTCATCTTAGTGCCCTTGCTGATGGAAGGAGGTTTTCACTCAAAATCTGATGATACATGGCCCCATTCATTCTTTCCTTTACACGGATCAGTCGTCCTGGTCCCTTTGCTGAAAAACAGCCCCAAAGCATGATGTTCCCACCCCCATGCTTTACAGTAGGTATGGTATTCTTTGGATGCAACTCAGCATTCTTTCTCCTCCAAACACGACGAGTAGAGTTTTTACCAAAAAGTTCTATTTTGGTTTCATCTGACCATATGACATTCTCCCAATCCTCTTCTGGATCATCCAAATGCTCTCTAGCAAACTTCAGACGGGCCTGCACATGTACTGGCTTTAGCAGGGGGACACGTCTGGCACTGCAGGATTTGAGTCCCTGGCGGCGTAGTGTGTTACTGATGGTAGCCTTTGTTACTTTGGTCCCAGCTCTCTGCAGGTCATTCACTAGGTCCCCCGTGTGGTTCTGGGATTTTTGCTCACCGTTCTTGTGATCATTTTGACCCACGGGGTGAGATCTTGCGTGGAGCCCCAGATCGAGAGAGATTATCAGTGGTCTTGTATGTCTTCCATTTCCTAATAATTGCTCCCACAGTTGATTTCTTCACACCAAGCTGCTTACCTATTGCAGATTCAGTCTTCCCAGCCTTGTGCAGGTCTACAGTTTTGTTTCTGGTGTCCTTTGACAGCTCTTTGGTCTTGGCCATAGTGGAGTTTGGAGTGGGACTGTTTGAGGTTGTGGACAGGTGTCTTTTATAGAGATAACCAGTTCAAACAGGTGTCATTAATACAGGTAACGAGTGGAGGACAGAGGAGCCTCTTACAGAAGAAGTTACAGCTCTGTGAGAGACACAAATCTTGCTTGTTTGTAGGTGACCAAATACTTATTTTCCACCATAATTTGCAAATAAATTCTTTCAAAATCAGCCAACGTGATTTTCTGGCTTTTTTTTCTCATTTTGTCTCTCATAGTTGAGGTAAACCTGTGATGAAAATTACAGGCCTCTCTCATCTTTTTAAGTGGGAGAACTTGCACAATTGGTGGCTGACTGAATACTTTTTTGCCCCACTGTATACTCTAATTTCAGCATGGCAGCCGGGATTGACTATTCCCAAGCAGACAGAGAGTGAAGCACAGTTGAAAATAAGTTTGGTTTATTTCATCAAAAACACAATAAATGTGCCCAAAAAGTGTCCTAATATTGATAGATTTCTTTCCATTTCAACGTAATGCATATCAATGTAGTTGTATCATAGAAATAAAAACTTGATATATCGTCATTAAATGTATTGTTTCACCGCTAAAAGGTTTGTGTAAAAAAAATATTTTTTTATTTTAAAAAAAGTGTCCAGTTGATGCAGGAGTCATGTGTGACACTGTTCCTCTGAGTCATGGTTGGACCATGACTAATGTGGACTGGACTACATTTTATATTAAGTTTGAGTTATATATTTTTTATTGAGAAATATTTTTCAAGGGACATACTGTTAAGAACTTTTGAAATTTTATTTAATTACTTATTAATCTGCCTTTTTTTCAGCCCTGCAATGTAACATTCACTAAATTGATACTCAAAGATACCCATTAAGTGAGGGAAGGGAGTGTATTGAAATCAGATCATGCGTGGCATTGTTTACCAGTGCCATTGTGCTGTGTTAAAATTACACAAAAAATGTAACGCTAGAATAAAGAGTAAATGTAACACTATATAGATAAAAACCATACAGACTCTGTCAGTCCAATCCAGTGAAATTAATTTACTTCTGTCAGAAGGGAAGAAAGCCTAAATGTATTTATTCTCCAGATTATAAACACATAGTCATCCTAATAAGACTTTTCCTTTTTCTGCTCTGTCATCAAAGTGATGCAAGGCTTTGAAACAATTAGAAACCCTACTCTGTCCTCTATCCTGTTGTACAAGAACCTCATTTGTCCATATGCATCTTCACTAATGAGCCTACTGTGAAAGAAAAGTCAAAATAAGTACGTCGACAGCTAATAATTACCTCTAGAAGAGTTTGTTCTTCCTCCAGCCCCGGCTCCTCTTTAAGTGAGACAGGTTCGAGCATGTTGTAGGGCATAGGGTCCAGTCCCAAACCCGAAAAGTCCCGGCCCAAATAGAACAGGCCATCACTATTAATAGACGAGGATTCGCTGAGAGCTGTGGCTGCTCTGATGAAGTTGGAGCCATTCGTCCGAGATTCTGGGGGGGAACGAAAAAGAGATATTTTGTTGCAACATTTGCTAATGGGCTTTTTCCAGTAATAATGCAGACTGGGAAGTAAACAGGAGGTCATTTAAGAGCACAGTACAAAACATGGTGCAGGGGCATGGGGCTAAGAAAAATGCAGATGCAAGATGCTATTTGTTGGTCTACAACAAGGAACAGTAAAAGTGAGTAGAAGTGGGTTTGCAGCAGTGGCTTGTACACTCATGTACATGATCATGTCAGGTACTCCAGTTTCCTACATCAACCTAAAACATGTAGAATAAGCTAATAGTCCAGCTAGGTACTCCTGACCAAGGTCCTGGCTCTAGATTTGGAGAAGGGTCTCTGGGCACTGCACAGCAGGTGCCCACTGGTCCTGACACATTGCCCCAGTGGATTTGAAGGATGGGTCAAATGCAGAGAACAATTCTCCCTACGGGGACACCAAAGTGTGCCTTAAACATTACTAATAAAAATGCATATAGCAGTAAATGTGAAATAGTAGTACAGGCAAAATCAACTTTTCTGAGCTTTCTGTTATAATGTTTACTCATCAGAAACAGTTATGAAACAGAGTTATGTTTTGGTTCAATCACTCCTGGCATGGCCTTTCTGAGGCCTCCAAACTTCCAGGTTCCACAAACCTACGCCTCTCAACAAATCCCCGCCCACTCCCGAAAGCACTGACCAATCAACAAGTCCTCTACATCCAGTCTGCTCTCATTCATTTATCCAAAAAACAGTGTACAGCTCGTTTTCCACTGATTCACCACAGGTATTTTTCATTTTGTAATAAAATGACATACAAAAAATGTATGGAAGGGAAGTGCTTTTATTAACTTATGTTCTAAAGACTGCAATTGAGCTGCCCTCTGCTGCCCTCTGCTGGCCTCTTCACCTGTTGCGTTATGGCACCAGAAGAATGCTTATTAAAAACGTTCTTTTTAAGTGCATCCTGGAGTGGGTGAGGGTTCATGGAAGAGGCGGGGGCTCATGGACCTGAGCACTTTGAGACCTCAGAAGGACCATGCCATAGAATAGACAGAGGAATACTTAAATAGGCGTGAATGAACTAAAACACAACTCCAGGAAAGTTTTTGATGAAGGAACAACATTATAACATGGTAGAAAGCTCAATATTTGCATAATATAGCCCCTTTATATCTTTAAAAGAAATCCTACAGTTTACTGTCAGTCCAGTCCAATATTATTTCTATACTGAGAGTAGACCAGGGGTGTCCAAACTATGGCCTGGGAGGCAAATGTGGCCCGCAGATCATTTTGTATTGGTCCATGGGCTTAATTCTAAATTCACCCAAATTGCCACAGGTAGTTAATAACCACAAGCCTCATTCACACTGATGTGCATGCATTGATGTGATCAGCAGACCACTGAAAAAAAGGGAGCAGCCAAATGGGACTTTCTTTTGTGATGAGGCAAAATCTATCACCGCTAGCGAGTGGCCCTTAATGAAAAAAGTCTAGACGCCCCCTGCTTTAGACAACATCACAACAGCAATTGCCAAAACCAACCAAAAATAAGCATACAGACTGTGCAAGACAACCTCCTCTGTCCATAGACCCAGAAACCCCAGGGAGAAGTGCAGGAGGGATCCACTACTAGGATGGACAGACTGTGAAATAGGTAGATAAACTATCCATTAGCTCTTTGTATTTAAAATTTCCTGTGAAAATGCAAAATAAATCCAGATTTGTTTACACTTTTTGGAAAGATTTTCACTACTGGCTTTATCCTAAATTTATGTGATTTATCAGAATTTACTTTAAAGACATGTCATCAATGGTGTTCTTTGTAATCATAAAACATCATAAAAGATGAATTGGCAATAAATATTTTTATTTTTATAGGGAAATGTTATATACACAAGGGTAAATTAACAAAAACACAACCTATTTTTCAAGGTTTTTATAGATATTTAAATCAAAATTTCATGTCATTAATGGTGATGAAAACAAAAAATGGCTTTAGAATTTCCTAAAATTATTAACAAAATGAATCTGATTGAACCTCTCTAATTGTTTATATTTTTATTTTTATTTTATATAACTTGTATATGTTTGTGATTACTCTTTTTTGTCCTGAATCAACTTAACATATTCTGTGCATGTTTCAGTAACATTTTGATTGTACTGCATGAATTGTACATTGTTTTATTCTACTGTCTTTAAGCTTTAAAAAACAAGACTATCCATTAGCTTTAGCATCTATGAGCTATCCTGTCCTTTTCAAATTCTGAAACTAACTTTTCTTTCACATTATTTGCACAAATGGAAGTGGCTTTGCTGTCGTAGCTTAGGCCTATATTTTGTTCATTATACATAGCTCCCAGTTTTCTCTCATGTTTAATGTCAGCTTTTGTGTCTGTCACTAAAGGCTATGAACTAAAAATAGAGTAACTTTTAGCATTATAAAGTTATGACTAATTGCATCATAAATTCTGTGAAGTCGAGCTCCTGTGGTTTCCTCTGTAGCTCAGTGGGTGACCGCTTCATTAGTCAGATTTATTCCTGATGCATTTGCTCCTTACCTCAATCAGAGGCTATACCCACAGCACACAGTAACATTTAAGTGTCTCACAAAGATATATAAAAAGAGAAAGCACACACTGTTCCTCCTCCACTCACACATTTGGAGCCCGCAATAGTCCTCGCTGTGGCAGATGGCTCTCTAGACTAAGGACCTTTTTGTTATTGTGCATTTGTCTTTCAGTGTTTGGAGGTGCAACATTTCCACTCTACCGCTGCTACTTTCCCATTTGAAGCCATGAATATGCAGAGAAGCCCAGCAGAGCGAAGGTTCACACTGGGCAAATTGTAATGCACGTCGGTCAATCAAAGCTCTGTCACTAAGCACTCAGCAGTAGACTGTGGATTGGGCTTAGCAACAGGGGATATAACAGGGTCTAATGGAATATAGGGTCTGAAAATTCCTATATAGAAACTGCCAGAAGACTGGAGATTAGCAATAAAACTCAAAAGGTAACGGTTAGATTTTGTCCAAATTTTCAGAAAAGTGTTTGCTGTGGATTTGGAACATTGTCTGTATCCAATTATTTTTCTGTATTGCGATATAGGACCAAAGATATTAATTCCAGTCACAAGGAAACATTAAAGCAACACAGATTTAGTCCCATCTTTATTATTGTGCAAGGTAAGGACTTTGTGGGTCAATAGACACAGCATTTACCCCTGTACTAGCAGCCCTGGTTTGACTAGGGCTGGGTACCGTACAATTTTTTTTCCATACCAGTAAACAAAACCTGGTTTTTGATACCAGTATCAGGAGTAATAGTGTTATAAGTTATACGCTTAGTTAGTTATAAGTTTGTTTGATTTATAGCAGGAACATTAAATATATGATTAATGTCAGAGGATTAATTACCATCTTTTCCATTAAATGTAAAAGACTTCAGACTGATTGTAAATCTCTGGACACACAGAGCAATGATCCAACTCGTAAAAGGTACCCCCGGCAAGATTGAGATCAAAAGTGGAGTACAGCACTAATGCGTTCTGTCCCCGTGCCCCTTTAACCTCTACACTGAGGTCATATTTAGAAAGATACAGAATTACAGGGGAGTTAACATCAGCGGCACCTGTGATAACAACCTGCAATATGCAGATGACACTGTGTTCCTGGAGGAATGAGAGGAAGATCTCCAGGTAACTGTAGACAGAGTGAATGAAGCAGGGAAGGAGTTCAACATGAAAATGAAAGTAAAGAAAACAAAGACAATGGTTTTCAGTAAAAATGAAGGAAGACCTAGACCCTCCATAAGGATTGACTGAGTAAAAATAGAACGCATTCTAAGTTTTAACTATCTAGGCCATAAACTCACTGAAGATGGCAAATGTGATGAAGAAATCAAGAGAAGGATTTCCACTGCCAAAACAACTTTCTCCAAAATGACCAAAGTCCTCGTGAGGCATCAAATCCTATTAAGTCTTAACTCTGTCACAACCGGTGCTTAAGTTGAACACTCAGCTCAAAACATGGAGCCGAAAGTGACGTGGCTGCTCTATAGCTTTCTATAGCCCTGTCTCTGGACCTGCCTGACATCGAAACTTGGTACCTAAAGAAAATATTTTTTTTCAATAGTAGGTACCAGTAGGTACCAGAGATTTCGGTCACTACCACAAAGGTATCATGGTTTTGTACACAGCCCTAGGTTTGGGCATTATAGCTTTACCATTGTGAGCTAGGGCCAATGCCATGGTAGAGGACTGGTTCTATTTGTCCAAGTTTTGTATAAAAAGGAATCATTGTCTTTTTGTGTCAGTGGCATGATGAGATGGCCCAATACCATTGCCAAATTTCATGAAAGCCTGGGTCAAGGGCAGCACACTAGCTGGTTAGCAGTCCTCCCTCATGGCAACAATGACAACTATAGTTGGCATGACCTCCCAAAACTACAGAGGGTTTATTCTGGAAACTGCTGAAACCATTACTTCTTCTCAGTCACACTTGAGATGTCAAATACACTAGCTCTGGCCAATGAAATATTTACATACATTTGAGCCTGCTTTCTCAAACTGCTGAAGGGCACTATCATTGGTTGTTGGCCTTCGCAGCTTGTTAATATGATTTTAGAAATGTCATCTTCTCCCTTTTCTGTAGCTTGGACAGCCAGACTAACTGTATTCCTATAAGTCCAGTCCCTTTGCTTGAATTTCATTTCTATGGGCAGAACAATCACACTGCATGCCCTTCCCATGTTACTGTTGGTTCTCTCCGGCTTCTGGTGAATCTAAAATCGCCCCTAATGAATGAATGTGAGAGTGAATGGTTGTCTGTCTGTGTGTCTTTGTGTCAGCCCCATGCCAAGCTGGCCCCTGTCCAGGATGTACCCCGCCTAAGGCCCAAAGTTACTGGGATAGGCTCCAGTCACCCGGAACCCCTAATGGAAATATGCGGAAGAAAAATAATTAATATTTTAAAGGTCCAATATTATGTTGTTGTTTTTTTTCTTCAATGCTTTATGATACACTGTAGTGTTGGACACCTTTGCATTAGTATTTCAGGTTAACTATAACTTAAAATAATGTATATGTATGGAAAACGTCTTCTGTTGGAGAGCTGTTACTTTGACATTGCAGAGAACGCTTGGATTAGGTGTCTGTCGCCACCTGCTGGCAACAGTGGTAACTTTTTATTTTAATTATGTGTATGGGCTTTAGAAATGCACAGGAGCACTTCCTGGTTTCACGTGTCTACATGTAGCTGTGAGTCCGAGCGTTTTCAGCTCTTGAGAAGGGCAGTGCCTCAGCATACAGGGTTACTCAAACTTGAATGTAACAAAATACTACTGTGGGCATGTTTTTAAGGTGGAAACAACATTAGAATGTGGTTTAAAGCATCTCCTGTGTTATTTGGATATAGTTATGGATCTAACTGCTGTCAGAGCTGAGCTTGATATTCCTCATAATAAGGTTATACTCTGTGGTTATTTCAGACTCCTGTGTAGCCATAGAAACACAGTGTGCTCCGGTTTCATTACAAATCTCCATCATCTTTCCTCATGTCTATATCCACATATAACAAACAAACAACCGGACTTTAGGCTGTCATAAGGATTTCTGACAGCAGCTCCGGAGCCCCGCAGGTCAGACAGGCAGGCAGTGAACTGGAAGGTCACCAACGTGCTACCAGGCAGAGAGAAAATCCCTCATGCATTAATGTAGGAAGGTCATCGGCGACGTGTTTGAGCACAGAGGCACAGCATATCCACGGATTTCCTCGTTCAGGTTCACAGAAAGTACACAATATGAACTAGTTTTACCTTAAAACTGAGATGCCTGCGTTCTTCAGTCATTATCTGTCTGTATATAGCCCGCGCCGTATTGTCTGTAAAATTGCCCAAGCTGTTTTTCTCAGAATGGTTACATAACGTCAGCTGTGGCTCTGTGTTTTAACATTTATTTGCGGCGACACAGACAAAGGGCATCCTTCACACGGCGGCTAATGGACAGCGGCAGGACGACAAAAAGAGATGAGGCTTTTAGCACAGTTTGGGTTCAGGGAGGCACGAAAGAGCAACTTGTTTTGGAGCTAACAAAACTAGTGGGACATTCCACCGTTTGCATCATGTCAGACATGTAGCTGGCCCTCAGGTTCTAACATAAAGTGGACTGTGTGTGGCTCTCCTGCATGACCTCACAGCATTTCAGTAGCCAACATAATTCTCCAGAAATGGGACAAAACAAGCTGCTGTATCATCTCCAAAACCTAACAATGACATCAAATACCTTTTTTGTTGAGGGATAATGGTAGTTAAAGTATCCAATACAATTATACCATTAAATTTACTTCAATTGTATATTAATCTTTGTGTCCCAGTGAGGACAAAAGTGTCTTTTTCAAGTTTTATTTATTTTTTTTGATAACTTTGCAGTGGTTCTTAGCTTGACTATAAAATATGGCTCAGGTGTGTATTTTATCACTAATGTTGATATTCTAAACACAAATCTAATATTACTTCATTTTTACACTCATTAATATATTTGTTATATTGCTCCTGTGAAGTGACAAGTGTTCCTGTGAAAAAAACATAAAAAATATTTACATCTTTTTTTTCATGAATCTTTTAATCAACTTCTGTTCTGACTATGACTACCAAACATTTTCAGAATTTTAACCCTTTTTAAGCCAGTGTATGTAATAGCATCTACATTTTGTTGTAAAAAAAAAAAAAAAAAACAGAAACAAAAAATGAAATATTTCTATTCTAAAAGCAATGTGAATTTTTTTAGTAGGGGTTATCACAACCTTGGGTCTGTCAAAGATTACCTTTTAGATCCTACATAGCACAGAAACAAATTATCCCTAAAAATAAATGTTGTTGGTAATCTTTGACATATTCAAGGCTGTTAAAAATATTTCTTTTTGTGTGTGCGTGTGTTTTTTACCCCCCCAAAAAGTGCTATCACATACAGTGGGATAAAAAAGGGTTAAAATTATGAAAGTAATTAAATATTTTGTATTTATGTTAAGTTGATCAAGAGATTTATGGAAAAAAAAAAAGTGAATGTATACATTTTTTATGATGTTTTGTGACAGGGAGAGTTTTGTCACTTAACAGTAACAACGTTTTAAAATTGGAGATAAGAGTTAAACTAGATTGTGATAGTTACTGGCTCTATATATTACAACAAAATGAGCATGTCCTCGGGCAAATGTTCACTCAGTAAAGAACAATAACCTAAATAAAAATCCACTACTGAAGTGAAGATCTTTTACATCAAAGTAAATCCTTCATAGTGTCTCATTTTTAAGCAAAGTTGTTTTTGATCTACCTTTTTTTTTTTTATATATAATTAAAGATCCCTTGTTCTGCTAAATCAACTTTTCTTTTAAACGTGTTATAATGTTATTTTCACCTCAGAAACATACATTTGTTTCATTCACGCATGTATGCTGAGACTATCCCCATGTCAAGAACTAAAAACGCTCAGTCTTACAACTCTATGTAGACACGTGAAACCAGGAAGTGCTCATGCGCGTTTCTACAGCCCATACACTGTCACTGGACTCATTCTGATTGTCAGTGGTAGAGGTTTTCCATGCATATATATTATATATATTATCATAAAACGTGAAATACTAATGAAAAGGTGTCCAAAAATATTTCAAAAAGCCTGAAAAATGCATATGTCACATTTACGTTTAATAATTGTGTTCTTACTTTTTGTCAACTCCGTCAGACATTTATGAAAATGACATAAAATCCTGTAGAAATAGTCATCTTAGCAGAACGTCAGGTAATAGTAACATACTGATTTAGATATAAGCAAGTTTGACAGTTTTTAGTATGTTGATATTATTGTTATTGTTAATATTTATGTCACAG
Organism: Bostrychus sinensis; assembly: GCA_020698575.1. Taxonomy (NCBI): domain Eukaryota; kingdom Metazoa; phylum Chordata; class Actinopteri; order Gobiiformes; family Eleotridae; genus Bostrychus; species Bostrychus sinensis. Next base: position 48,600,084 of record CM036239.1, on the reverse strand, counting down.
CCATGATTGTCAACTCTGACAATTTCTGAGAAAATACTTAAGTTTTTTTTATTTCATTTTAGTCTAAAAATAACTTCTGATGTCACAGAGTGTAAAGTTTAAAATACAGTGGTTGCTACAGGTCCTTCGTGTGTTTTTTTGGGACAACCAAGTTTATATTTTATAGGTTTATATGTTTTGTAATATCATCATTGAATTAATGTGAGGAAAAAATGCTAAACTTTTTTTTTGCCACCTTCATCAGATATGAATCAACTCCGTGCAAATCCATTTAACTTTCACATACATCCTATTGCAGTGGTTCCCAAAGTGAGGTCCGGGGCCCCCTAGGGGTCCACAAAGGAACTGTAAGGGGCCCCCAGAGGCTGTCTCAGTTAAGTACATAAAAATAAATTGCTTCATTAGTTAAATACTACTAAACATGACTTTAAAACATTTTTTTAGCCAAAACCATGACATAGTCTTTTGACTAGAGGGAAATTCTACAATTGGGGTTTGAGTGGGATTTTTAGAAATTTAAGGGGGCTGTGACAGTCTTGACTTTGGGAATGGCTGATATATTGAATGAAGTTGGGAGGTTGTGTCAGTGCAGAACTTAAAACCACATTCAGGTTGTTACTTATTACAGAACTTAAATTTTATTTTCCTTCAGTATTAAGTCCTGTTTTGTCCAATTTCGGAAGAATTAGTGGAAATCTCTCCACAATTTTAGCACCATAGCATTTTGGAGTATGTTTGTTGACTTCCCAGAGGACATCATGCCCATATATTATTTATAGTACCGTAAGTCTTCAAAGCTCACTTCTTATAAAACAATACACTACAGAAAATCAAAAACCAGTTGGCTCTTGGACATGCCTTCTCAGATCTGGCTTCTCTTCAAAATAAGTTCAGACATGACCGATCTACATTTAACAAGACTAGTGACAGAACTTTATGTGAAGATACTCACCTATAGCTCACAGTATAAAAACATCAGCCTTGTTCAGTAGCCACAGTGAACTATTTCCTAATATAAAATTGTGGTAAAACAACTTCAACTTTAGCACAGAATACATATAACACGTATCGCAAATTTCAACACAACAATGCAATTAGTAAAATGTAGTTTGCTTTAATAAAATGACAGAGTCTTACCTGTGATCTGAGAAGCTCTTTTGATACACGGACACTTATTAAAACTAAATAATATACAGATTAAACCTGTTAGCCACTGTCGAACAAAGCACTGAGGAGTATACTGTGCACTAACAAAGCACATAGAGTGGTCTTTATGGTTAGAGGAAATCCCTGCGTAACATCTGGGAGTGCATACGTCATCTCTTACATCTCAGCATTACAATGATTTATAATAATAATACATATATATAGCGCAACGTAGTAAATCCTAATCACTCCTGCAGCAGTCAATGGAGGCTCACTGTTTCCTCTAAGCTGCTGATCACATGTTCAAACACAGGAGAGGACGACTTCACCGTTAAGTCGTGGCTTTAGATACAACATCTGTGCACATCTGGCTCTAACTACTGTTTGGGTTAGAGACAGATTTGTCAAATTCTACTGACAATATGGAGTTTGGATTTGTCTGATGCCTCATATACAATTATTGTGCAAAGGAAAGAAAGGAAAAAAAATATTGTGTTCAAAATGTTTAATGAAATTGTTTTTTCTACCATGCCTCCAGCCACAGGCTTGTGTACTGCTTGGGCCGGTCCTGAGCCCAGGAAATTAAGAGGGTTGTGTCAGGAAGGGCACCTGGTGTAAAACCTGTGTCAAATTAATATGTGAATCACTGTACATGACATATTAAACACACAGCAGGTCTCAAACTTATTACTCAGAGTACCACCACAGAAAACACTTACAGACTTTACAGACTAAACTGGACCTAAATCAGAACTAAACCAGGACTAAACTGGGCCTAAACTAGGTCTAAATCAGAACTAAACCAGGCCTAAACTGGGCCTAAACCGGGACTAAACTGGGCATAAACTAGGTCTAAATCAGAACTAAACCAGGACTAAACTGGGCCTAAACCGGGACTAAACTGGGCATAAACTAGGTCTAAATCAGAACTAAACCAGGACTAAACTGGGCCTAAATCAAAACTAAACCAGGATTAAATCAGACCTAAATCAGGTCTAAGCCAGGGCTAAACCAGGACTAAACTGGGCCTAAACCAGAATTAAACCAAGTCTAAACCAGAACTAAACTGGGCCTAAACCAGAACTAAACCAGGATTTAACTGGGCCTAAACCAGAACTAAAGTAGGACTAAATTGGGTCTAAATCAGAACTAAACCAGGACTAAACTGGGCCTAAACAAAAACTAAACCAGGACTAAACTGGGTTTAAACCAGAACTAAACCAGGACTAAACTGGACCTAAGCAAGAACAAAAACTGGACTCCCTACAACAGGACAAAAACTTAGGACTTTAGGACTTGACCGAGGATTATATCAGGACTAAACTTGAACTAAACCCATTTGTCATTAGTTATTTAATGGGTTTCATTTTCAAAAACTCCAGACACTCCTCAGTACCACTAGAAAGCACCTGTGCACCACTAGCATGACCACAGGTTGAGAACCACTGTTATACATTATAGTGTGAAGTTATGATAAAGTAAAACCACTTTTTGTTTTCAACCAAGCTGTCATCCACTCAACAGACCACAATGGTTAGCCCCATCTTTGTTAAAATAAGTTGTACTTCTAAGAATAGTTTAATCACAACATGCTTCTTACTTCTACTTGAGTAATAATATTTTGAATTAACAATACTCTTACTCAGGTTCAAATTATTCCAAGTTTATTCAGCCCATAAATGTGTGCTACATGTTTCAAGCATTCTCAGGTTTTTTGTTGGAAGACAGTCAACCTCATATTCAAGGAGATCTGATTCTAAACATCATCAACGCACAGTTATTTACAGTGTAATCCATAGTGAGACCCTGCAGAGAGGCGCAACAGATTTCTCACAATATTTCACCTGTGTGTGTTGTTATAAACCAACATAAAACAGAAGTTCAGACGTCCTGACTAGTGATGGGTCGGTCCTAAACGAGCTGGTACAGGTCTTCGTCTTAAAGTGAACGAAGAGAGCCATTTGTTTGTTTGTTTGTTTGTTGAACTTTTGAATACTTCATCACAATCCATGTATCTGAGTTATATATAAGTACACAACGCAGCTCATTAGTCAACACTCTGCTCAATTTAGCTAAAATATAAAATGTATAGGTGATAAAATGAAGAGCCATTTGGGAGCCAATCACTGAGATGAGCTGAAATTCCCGTCACTAGTTCTAACAAAAGTTTTTGTAGCTTGTGGAGTTTTATGGACTCTGAATTTATATTTCAGGGGCACAGATTGTGAAGAAACACAAAATGGTTTGTGTTTTTAATGCTGTTCATTTGTCATAAAGAGCTTGTTCAAATAGGGTTAATTCATTTGTCCTTGCCTATATACAGTATGTGTCAAAACGCCTCTTTCTGCCCCGTGGACCAGAATTAGCACCGCACAATAGCCCCACTCCACAACAGCGGCCCATGCAACCCTATCCCGGGCTGGGGGAAGTGTTGACGTCTGCCCCGCGCTGCTCTATTGAAACACGTGACAGAGTGAATGGGGATGGTACAATGGGCCGCTTACTCTACGGTGGTCCGGCCTTAGTGTGTTCTCATTGTCGGGTGCTGATGCAGGAGGGACAGGTCACATATAGTGGGGATGCATCAAATTAATAAATCATGTGACGACTATTTTGAGTACTGCAAAATGGCCTAAGGTATTTGAATAATACTTATGATCTTTACCATTCATTTTGACAGGACAGAAAACTAAAATCAGTGCATTAGACTATATTTTAGACAACAGAAATGACCGGTTGGTGATTAAGATGCAACAGAGCAAAATAAAATAAAACTGTATGATTCCTGTTAACTATAACTTCATTAATTATACCAACACTCCAAGTCAAATTATGTCATCATTTTGGATTTGTTGACGGTTATCAAGGCTTTGTCCATAACAGGGCTGAATAACTTTGGAAAAATATCTGACAGACAATTAAGGAATGGAGCATTAACACTTAAGAGAACGGATAAATATTAATATTGTGAGAATTAAATCAAATTTGGAATGAGCTTATTTTGTGCATAAAAGTGTAACATTTCTCAGTGTAAACATTTGTTATGTTATCTGTGTTCTATCGTGAATAAAATATTAGCTCATGTTATTTGGAAGTCTTTTTTAGTTTTAATTTTATTTAAATTGAAAGAACATCCCAACATTTCTGGAATTTGGGGTGTACATAAAAAGAAGTTAGCTTAAGTTATACCCAGAACATGTAACTCTATTGATATTTACTTTGATATTGATATTTAGGCCTAGTCTTTACCAGATATATTACACTTAGTTATAATTCATGTTAAGTTTAGCTAAATAAAAAAAAGTCCATAAATCTGATAAAACATTAAAGGGGACGTCATAAAATAAGTGACTTTCAGCTTAATTTTTTGATTAAAGTGTAGGAGTCAGACCTTAAACCTGCTCCGGACCAGGCTCAGCCAGTTTTATGGAACAGAAATGACAACAAAATAAGCCCGTCCAACCAAAAGGACTTGAATGGTCACGTAAACAAGTTCTGCTCTAAACTAAAACACTAAACCTACCCTTCGAATGATCCCACATGCACTTAAAAGCAGCCTATACCACAAGTGGGTCGCACATGTGTGACACACAGCGCAGTGGAAACATAAGCCTCTTCACCAGTTACTGAACCAAACCGTACCGTCCTGTTCAATGTAAACAAAGCTAACATGTTGTTTTAGTACTCACCCAATAATCCGAACGAGGGAGATCTCCTGAAAGCCATCTCCAGCCCGTGTTGCGGACCCCCTCGCTTTGTCAGGCCACTTGCTGTGAGTTCAGGCAGCCATGTTGGTGTGTGTGGTTAAAGTAGCAGGTGGAGGAGCCCCAGAGCAATCCTCAGCCCGTAGGAAGCTTAGCCGCACCGGGATAAAGCTCCTGTCCAAATGGCAGAGAGCACCATCTCTGCATCTCAGCTTATTGTGTACACTTACTTAATCCACAACAGACCGGCTGCCTCGATCAGGGGTGGTTGGCTATATTACAACAACAGCTCCAGATTAGAGAGGCCACTAATGTGCTGTAATTATGGGCCTTCTGGTCAGGGACGGGCCCATAAACCTGTTTCTTAATTCAGTCCGGGATAAGGAAGGAAGAGTTTTGGCAGGGAAAATTGTTATGCAATCAGCAGCCAGTAAGCAGTTCACATCAGGTAAAGGCCAAGGCCATGTTTCATTTAGGGACTCAGTCGGGACAGACATGTCATTGTGTCTGGGCTGCAGCAATAAACCCATGAAAAACCTTACTGCAATTTTTTTTTTTTTTCAAAGAATGTTTATTCTTCTGTAGGACAAGCATTTTTGTGTAGAGTAATAGGGTCCTAGAGCATTTGGTGATAGCGCACAGCACAATTTAAATGCAAAACATGACAATGCAAAATTAAGTCTAATTTGTAATCTGTAATGGTCAGGTATAATCTCTCACATGGCAGACTGAGAATTATGCGCAGGCACCGCCTTTGGAAGCTTTTTAAACAGTTTGACAATGTTTTTCCAGTATCACATACCAACACTGAGCAGGAATCCAACCAAGACATGGTGTAGGCCTTGTATTTGTGTAGTAGCAGTTCAATAAAAGGAATGGTGTGTAAGTGTAAAAATAAAGCTGTAACTGGCCATGGAGTTCGAGAAAGTCTATCATATCTTATCATATCAGGAAGAATTCTCGAATAACCTATAAGAATGATAACAAGTGAGTAGAAGTAGATCAGTGAATACCAAATGATGACAAACAGTGGGCCAATAATTTTAATGTTTCTTTTTTATATTTCATGAAATAGGCTTCTTTGCAAAATACATGTATCATATAGGTCATAATAAAAAATAAAAATGGAAAAACAACTTTGGGTCACAATGAAGTGATCAGGGATAAAACTGGGCTGCACAGTCAGACCAGCTGAGAACCACTGCCAAAAAATAAGAGCTCCTGGTTAACTCTGGACCAGTGGTTCCCAAAGTGGGGCCCCCAGGTGGGCCATAAAGGTACTGCAGGAGGGCCTCCAGAGGATGTTTGCATTAAGTACTCAAAAAATTTACTTTAAAATGTATTACAATTAATACTTAAAATAAAAATTATTATATTAAAAATATCCCTTAGTTAAGCAATTTTTAGCCAACAGTGTGTGTTTTTGCAATGTTTTTATTAAAATCTATAGAGGAAAAACATGACATTAATATAGTGACATTATATTGTTGGGTTTTTTTAAGACTTTTTGAGAGGGCCCCGATGCTTGACTTTGGAAAAGGCTGCCCTAGACCACTATGGCTGATTTTTGTTACACTATCACTAAGCCTGGGTATATTTTACCCAAATAGTGTATGCCCTCATAAATATATATATATATATATATATATATATATATATATATATATATATACCTAGAAAGACGGGATCCCTGTCTTCTAGGGATCTTTTCTCTGTTTGTTTTGTCTTCGCCCTCCCTCCTGTGTTTGTCTGGAGCTGGCTGGAGAGTCTGCACCGCCCTCACCATGGTTCCATCCACTACTCACCTGCAGCCAATTCATCAATCAAGACCCACACCCTCAGCAGTACAAAGGCCCGGCTCATTTTCCCACTTGCTGCCAGATTGTCAGTTTACCTACTGTGGTACCTACACTGCTTGGCCAAGATTTTGTGTTTTTGCTCAGAGTTTGTGGATTTAGCTCATTGTGTCTGTTCTGCTCCCTCAGAAGCACCTGCCTGAAAGTTGTTAGTCTGGATTTTGTACAGAAAATACCATAAATGGGATAAATTCACCCAAAATGATACCTTCTATCACTAACGCTGGGTGAAATGTACCCAAACACGTACCTGTAGAAAAAACTGGTGGGAGCAGGTGAACATGCCTAACTTCAATGACGCCTGTGAGAAGCCTGAAGCTACCCAAGGACACTAGGAGCACAATGAAAAACATGTGAACACAAGCACACAGATGAAAATCACCTCAGTGTCCACAACCCGCTGACCCTAATGGACAGAAGCCATTTAGCAGCCCATAATCCAGAGATGCAGTGGTTAGCCAGCTTAGACTTTAGCCCATACATTTGAGGTGCTCAGCTGTTAATGCTGAGAAACTATGACATTTGTTTTGTAAATGCTGTCTATGACTACACTAGAGATGTGGGTTTGTGGCACTTGTAGATCTCAGCTTATCAGTCTTTGGTGAAGAAGCACAGGTCCTGAAGCCATATCTTAGCCCTGTCTCCTATGTGTGGTGTTAAAGGTCCCCTTTTATGCTAAATTTAGTTTTTTTTTAGGTTTTACTATGTTGTTTTCTCCTCACAAATATGCCCAGAGTAGTATTTTGTTTCATTCAGGTATGTCTGAGTAATCCTGTGTGTTGAAGCACTGCCCTTCTCAAGAGCTCAAAACCATCAGTTTCACTGCTTTACATAGACATGCATGTAAAACCCTGTCTTCTCCAGGGAGCGACCCAAATTGCCACAGGTTGTGCTTTATCTCTTCATGACTGTTTCATATGACTCCATGTGGTAAAAAGTGACTCTCTATGTACAATCCAACTTTTTAAGAAACAGTCATTATGTGTGTAGTCGTCTTTCACCTTGTTCACTTTATTCCCATGTGAAGTGAAAGGAGACGATGAAGAGGCAGTAGTGTCTGTAGAGGGCTTGAAGAGGAAGGCCTCAGCCCTGCAGCAGCTCTGCTATAAACTACAACGTTTGGCTATGAGCTGCTGGAGCTGACCAAGTGAAGGGGGCGGGGCCAACAGGGCCTTAAAGTGACAGGCACCTTATCCAGGTGCTCTCAGCAAAGTGAAAGCGAACAGCTCCCCAAAAGAAAACTTAATAAGTCCTAAGCTTCCAGTGGGTTTTAACCTTGCAGCCTAACGTTGATGCTTGAACAATTTATTGTAGCTAATTATTGAGGCTGTTGCTATAATGTTCTCTACACACTCTGCAACAGCACACAAATGTCATTTTTGGGCTAATGACAATGAAGGCAAATGGTGATTTTGGCTCATATTTGCAGTTTAAACAATCATTTAGTTGTTTAATATCAACTTAAAGACCTGGTGATATTCTAGAAAATGAGTTTAGGAATTATTAACTTATTAACTAATAATAATAATAATTAACTACTTTGAGTAGAAAGCTCATGTGAATACTGAATAACTAGCTTTTTTTTTTTTTTTTTTTTTTTTTTTGCCTTCTCAGTACAATCATATAGTTCCAAGACAATACATAAGGATACATACACCATCCACAGGAGGTCATCAGCCATAATAATATCAGCTCATTACCTGACACTGTTAGTTTGATATATAATAATATGAATAACAATAATAACCATTATGAAAATAAGAATAATAACCACAAAAACTAAAATAATTTTAGTAATACTAATGGCATCAATAACAAAGATTATAACCACCAAACCACTCAATTCATCACCACTGAAACTATTTATTTAGTTATTGATACAGAGCATCTCCTTGGTATATGTCGCATTTAATGGACACTTGTGCAATTGGCTTGCAGTTGGCCTCAAGGGTGGTCTTGCACTGCCTCATCGAGTTTGCAATGAAGGCTCTTAGAGTCCTGTTGATGTTATACATCTCCAAGCATTCCATGATCCACATGTGTGGCATTGAGTCATAGGCTTTCTTGTAATCAATCCAGGCGGTGCACAGATTAGTGTGTCTGGCTTTGCAATCCTGAGCAACTGTTCTATCTACGAGCATTGGTGTTTTTACCAATGCCCTTCTGTGCTGTGCTCATGTATTGATCCATGGGCCCACTTATTTTAGCCGCTATGATGCCTGACATGAGCTTCCATGTGGTGGGGAGACATTACTGGCCGATAGTTGGAAGGGACTGTTCCCTTCAGGGGATCCTTCTGGATCAGGATTGTCCGGCCCTCGGTTAGCCATTCAGGGTGGGTCCCATCCTTTAGCAGCTGGATGTTGAAACACTGAGCCATTAGATGTTTAGCAGTGAGTGTTGATTGTGGATTTCAAAGTTGCCATATTTCCCACATTTTCTTCATGTAACCCCTCTGACTAGGGTTACTGGAGTAGTAGCATTCTAACAGAGCCTTGTTCTCGCATCTCGTCCATTTCCATCTTGTTCTAGTAAGATAATTTAAAAAGAAAATAAATAAATTAAAAAATTGTTTTGAATGTGTTGTCAACTTGAGCTCCTCGACATAGATGCCAAGAATGCAAAATGCTGTTATAATGTTTATTACATTGCCATTATACAATAATGAATTGAATTCCCCTTGCATCTTGTATTAAGTTTTGTCTGTCCCTCACTGCTGCTCCTCCTCCTCCTCCTCCTCCTCCTCCTCCTCCTCCTGTCTGGCTGTGCTCCTCGCTGACTAATTGTCCGGCCTGAGTGTAACTGATGCTAAATACAGATAGTGTTGGGCGGGTGTCGGGTTGCCTCGCTGTTTTCTGTCAGTAAAACTATCTGATGTGGCAGGACCCACTCGAGTGTCAGTCTCCTGGGCACAGACCTACCGGCCCTTTAAATATTTAAGGTGTAACATTAACGAGGAGGTAATTGAGGAAACCGCAAAAAGGTCAAGTCCAGACCAAGGCTCGGAGACCGTGAGGTCAAGGGTCAGACCTCTGAACAACTGCGGTCAGATCTCCAGAAGTGTTTTCTTCTAGGAAACTAAGAAAGGTGTTGTCGACTCAGGGAGAGAGCTGCTGCTATGTAGCTACACACAAACAGAACAGGTTCTCCCTCCTTTTAAATAAATATCCTTATCTGCATGAGCAGTCCTAGCAACTATGGGCCTTAGGCGGGGTGCACATAGGTCAGTGGTTCACACTTATCAGTGATTACACCAATCTTTCTAAGGAAGTACTGTATAAATTCCCTTTAAAACAGACAAAACATTTTCCTTGATGAGAGGTGCTTCTAACCACATCAAGATGACCTCTTTCAAAGGAGAACAATGTAACTTTTTTACCTTAAAGGGGATATATAATGCTTTCATTCATATTTTTAAACCAATCTTGGTCACCTCTAGAACAGCATTGCATGTTTTACAACCTTTAAAAACATTATCTAACTAAAAGAGAACATTTTTAATAAGTACTCTACTGGTGCCATAAAGAAACAGGTAAAGAACATAGTCACAGAAAAAGAGTACTTCACTTCCTTAACCTTTTTCTTTCATGCCATTCTAGTACAAAATGAAAAATAGCTGGAGAACAGGGGATTACTTAAACATGTGAATGAAGCAACTCCAGATATGTTTTTGATGAGGAATCAACATCAACATTAAGCTAAAAAAGTAGATTTTGCATAATATAGTTCCTTTAATTAAACAGTTTTGGAATCATTGTCATGACTGCATGAGTCGTTGCAGGGTGAATAAAGCTCTTCCAACTTCAGCCTGGCATATCTTGGCAAAAAAACAAAACAAAAAAAAAACAGCCTTGCAAGAGTGGAAGAACCAACATAGGCCTTGTCCCAATACCTGCACTATGCACTCCACATGCATTTTTTGAAACTTTCACAAAACTGCTGCTGGATTTATCTGAAAGTTGACAGCAGCTGATGATTGGATCATTTTGCCACAGAAAGATCAGATTTGTCTTTAATGGTTGTACAGAGTTGTTACATGGGTAATAGGTAATGTTGCTAATGCACCCCTTTTCATTTTTGATGCTCGCTGCTTAGAAACAAACACAGCATTGTTTGCAAACATCACGATGAATACAGTGAGGGTAATAGTACTTCAGCAAAGTCCACTCTGAGCCACACTTGCTGAAAGTGCACAGTGAAGTGCTGGTGGGACAGTTTGCTTCTAAACATTCAGGGAGAGGTGGAGATTTTTTTTTTTTAGGCCTCAGAACGGTTGTGCCAGACAATTACTCAGATTACTCAAACAGGTATGAATAAAACAAAACAACTCCAGGTATGTTTCTGATCAGGGAACAATATTATAACATGGTAGACAGCTCAGAAAAGTTGTTTTGTTTAATATATCCCATTTAATGAAACAGTTTTTGGATTCAGTGTGATAATTAGTTGTGACTAAATCTGTTGTTGTAAGCTGAATAAAGCTTTTCCGCACTTCCTCCCGATATATCTTGGCAAAAAAAAATAGCCTTGCAAGAATGGGTGCACCAACCCAGTGTCCCTAAAGCCTCAGCGATTAAACCCATGATCTCCACGTCAGCATGATGGTACAGTGGTTAGAACTGTCGCCTGACAACAAGAAGGTCCTGGGTTAAATTGACGTGCCTGTGTAGATTTTGTGTGTTCTCCCTGTGTCTGGGTCAGTCTCCTCCGGTTTACCCCTTCAACCTAAAACATGCACAACAAGCTAATCCTCCTGTTAGGACCTTCTGACCAGGATCCTGGCTCAAGTTTTGGGGAAGGGTCCCTGAGTGCTGCACTGGGGTCGCCCATGGGTCAAATTTCCAATAGACAATACCTTAACTTACCTTGATGAGCGCCAACCACTCAGATATGAGCAGCAGCTTGATATTGTTTATTAGTGCTTTACTACTACTCAGTTCTGACTTAAGCCCAAATATGGTCACATCCTGCTTTATATGCTTTCCTGTTTCTGTTGAACACAGAACAATACAGTCGGAGTACTTTGGGACAGCTGTTCCCCTGCGCGGCCTCACACGCACAGATCCAGAGACATATTATAGAGATAAACATGACTTCTGAACAGATGTCACTTCCACACAGAGCCACAGTGAAAACACATTAAATCTGGTACATCTATACAGTCTTCAAGCAGCTTAAACATGGAGGCAGCCATAAATAGATGGTAGTGCATGACTCCCACTCATCATATTCATATACGTGTGCAGAATATGGGCCTATATCAGCACTTACATTTGCATAGAGCAGATGTGGAGAGCTCAAACGCACGCACATCTCTCAGTATATTATCAGTATTATATAGATTATTATGTTTTATCAAAGAGCAACATTATTGGGTTGGCATATCAAAGTATTATTATTAATATTGTTTTAATATGAGCACAAAAAAGGCTTAGTGAAATAGTGTTATCATGTTAAAGGACTTTTATGCAGGACTTTACTAAGCATGGAGTTAATCCTTACAAAGTGGAAATTCTTTTTATTCAATAATATATAGACTATACAGGGTAGCCCCAAGATCTTAAACGTATAAATTAAATTTAATGTTGTCAAAATCAAGGCCTTAAAGTATTAAAACTGATGACTAGGAATTGAATTTTGTTCATGTAGGACTTAAATCTGTCAAATATGTTTGTTAATTTGAAGTATATAAGTACTGACGCCACAATTTTTTATTTTTTATTTATTTTATTTTTTATTTTTTTTATTTTGAGCAAGTGAGTAGTTCATGGTGTGCAACCAACAACAAAACACAAGGCTGAGAAAAAAGAAAAAAAACAACAAAATCAAGATAATAAATTATTGTGTAATAATATTCATAACATTATTTTTAGCAGAACAATAAGTTGTCAAAATAACAGTATCTACAATTAATGTATCACTTAAAATTATAATTCATAATTCTGTTTTTAATTGCTGCACTCCAGTTATTTTCGTGAAAGAGTGCATAAAAAGATCTAATCATTCATCAAATCCCATCATCTACAGAGCATAATATCGTCTTCCATTGTGTCTTGAGACAAGGCCAATTTAAAATGGTCTGTTTCAAAGCGGGACAGTGTTCTGTGGCCAGATCAGTCCAAATCTGACATTCTTTTTGTAAATTACGGACGCTGTGTCCTCCGGACTAAAGAGGAGGAGACCTTCCAGCGAGTCATCAGTGTTCAGTTCAAAAGCAGCATCTCTGATGGGATGGGCCGCTGTGTATTTTAGAAGGAACTATGAATGCTGAAAGGTTTATAAAGGTTTTAGAGCAACATATGCTCTAAAACACAGCTGCTCTTCAGAAACCTGTATCAGGAAAGAATGGGAGCAAATTCCAACACCAAAAGTCCAGAAACTCATAACCTCGATGCCCAGACGTCTTCAAACTGTTTTGAAAAGAGGAGGAGATGCTACCCCATGGTAAACCTGCCCCTGTCCCAACTATTGTGACACCTGTAGCAGGCATCAAATTTAAAATGAGCTCATTTTGTGCATAAAAGTGTTTAAAAACATGTCTCAATGTAGACATGTGTTATGTTATCTACGTTCTATTGTGAATAAAATTTTGAAGTTCTTTTATTTTTCACTTTATTCACATTTAAAAATGGCGATGGTGGCGCAGTGGGTTAAGCATTCGCCCAGCAATCGGTTCGAATCCCATCTGAAGCGCATACTGTCGTTGTGTCCCTGGGCAAGACACTTCACCCACCTTGCCTGTGTGAATGTGTTAGTGTGGCTGTGTTTGGTGGTGGTCGGAGGGGCCGTTGGCACAGATTGGCAGCCACGCTTCCGTCAGTCTGCCCCAGGGCAGCTGTGGCTACAGAAGTAGCTCACCACCACCAAGTGTGACTGAGGAGTGAATGAATAATTGATCAATTGTAAAGCGTCTTTGAGTGTCCAAAAAAGCGCTATATAAATTCGATGAATTATTATTATTATTATTATTAAAAAAACATCCCAACATTTACGGGATTCAGTTTTATATAATAGCATGTCCCTACAGGGCTACCATAGGTGTTGACTGCCTATAACAAAAAACTACAAAACAAATTAATTAGCTGTACTTAAGAATAGCTTGATACTAATAAGCATGTGGAGGACGGCCACATATAGTATTATAGTATTTCACTACACCTTTATTCACCTGTCTCTTCTCCATCATGGATCTCCACAGAGAATCATTCTGGGTACTTTACTCTGCGTGCCTTTACACCACTGCACATTTATCAGGGCTTGGGACCAGCAAATAAATGGCTGGAAAAATGCTACGTCCCTCTCACACAAACATGAATACTACCTGTGGGAATTTGAGCCATTTGAGAATAAATCCATCCAGTCATTAATATTGGAATAAGGCTCAGTAAATGATAAATTAACTAGTTACTAATACTTATGTTTTTTAGTTAATTACTAGAGTGCCAGAGAATTATTAAAATAAATAAGCAAAAACCTAATAAGTATAGTTAAAGGTTCTGTAAGCAGCATGTGTTCATACTGGTTTGAAAACAGTAGTGCAGTCTAAATCAAAACAATGGTCTCTTTTCTGATTGGACGACTGGTGATGCAGTTTTAGAAACAAAACAAAAAATGTAAACAAAAACAACTTGGCCCTAAAGGAAAATATTTTGTTAATTGTTAATAAATCACCAGCACCATTGTTATCAGGAAAACAAATATTTGATTTAAACATTTTTACCTCATATCTTTGCACAGTTTTTTTATGAAATATAAAAAAATATATTTACTGCTCATAGCACTTAAAGTAATAATTACAGATTAGTATTAGTAGCATTTATAAACATCATTCAGTTATAAACCTTGCTAATAAGGTTTATTTCTTATAAGCTCATGTAAATCAATGCCAAATGATAAACATCTGTGGTAATTCAGGATCTAAAAACTGTTAATTCATTAAATTATTGTTAAATACATATATATTAATGCTTTATTACAGCTTAATAGTTGTGAGTTATTCTAAAGTATTACCAATTTAGCATAACAAAAAGCATGGGCGTGACGTGAGGGCAAACAAGGCAAGCAGTGCTTGACCAATCAAATCTAAAAAACACACAGATTAAAACTATAACAAAATTAAATTGCTATCTCTCCAAACATTTCATTTTGCCATTCACTTCCATAGAGAATCAGTCTATTACCTGCTTTCAGTCACTCTGTTTTTTTTCTGCCCCTTGCTGGCCACTCCAGGTACTGTCAAGACAAGCTCAGTTTCCTCTCTTGTCATTAATTTCTGTCATTTTCACCTCCGTGGAGGCGGAGTCATGGTGCACTCTTTCTGTCTTGGTCTTGTCAAGCAGAGGACCAGCAGCTTGTTTTGGAGGCTTGCGCATGCTGTGGTTGTTTCAGCTTGTTCTGTCTCCTGACTATACAAACTGGACGGTTGAGCATTACCCTTGCTCACAGGGAACTTTTATTAACAGTTGCCTTAATGGTACAGACACATTTCTCCGGATGTGCAACACACCGAACAGTCCGGGTAGGAACCAATTGCATACAAACAATTCCCATTGTTACATCCCTTTTCTTTTTAAAATAAAGTATTCGTCTTCAACTCTCCTTTATAAAAATCTCCTATGCCCTAGCAATGCATCCATCTATATTAGCACATCTTAGCCTATCTTCTTCAAATCATGTAATCAAAATAAAATATCCACACTAGCATGAACTGCATCTTAACCTGTAAAGACAGTAATCAAAACAAATACTGCATCGTCTATTACACAGATTAAACACTGCAAACTCAGCAACAGCTTTATATGTCATTCAGTTTTCTGAACTTAACAATGACATTTATTGAAACCATTCATCCTAGTTAAACTTCTATCCACTTTTCCCCTTCTGTAAAACCAAAGTTACCCTCTTAGGTACACACAAAGTCCTTCAGGTGTTCTGGACGGCGAATTACACGTCCTGACCTTGTTACTGTATTCTGTGGGCTCACAGTACACTGTGATACTGGGTCCAAGCCTGTCTCATCTGGGGTTAATTCTGACATGTCCTTAGGTATTTCCACAGCTCTTCTTAGATGGCGGCGATTCCTTCTGAGAACACTGCCACTGTCCAGTTTGACTTCATAGGATCTGTCACCAGGGGGAGTGCTCACTCTAGCTTTTCTCCATAAGGTGTTTGGTTCAAAGGGCTGAACTCGCACAAAATCACCCGGTTTCAATGAGTCCATGTCCTTGGCTGTTTGGTCATAGTATTTAGATTGTCTCAGTTGATTCCTTAGGAGTCCTGACCTGTTGTCAGTCACTTTTGGCCCTAGAAGGCTGTCCTTGATAGGTAGAAGTGTTCTCGTTCTCCTGCTCAAGAGTCTTTGGGCTGGGCTTATATCCAAACCTTGTGTAGGGGTATTGCGGAAGTCCAAAATGGCTAGATAAGGATCCTGTCCAGCCATTTTCGCCTTCCTCATAAGCCGTTTGGCAGTCTTAACAGCTGATTCTGCTTTCCCATTACTTTGGGGATAGCCAGGTGAGGAGGTTTTGTGAGTAAATTCCCATTTCTGGCTAAAATTTGCAAATTCTGCAGAACTGTACTGGGGCCCGTTGTCAGAAAAGACAACATCCGGTATTCCTTGGCGCGCAAAATGAGCTTTTAGCTTATGAATAACTGTGCTCGATCTTGTATCTGGCAGGTAGTCAATCTCCCAGAAGTTGGAATAGTAATCCACAGTTACTAGGTAGTCTCTGTTATCAAAACTAAACAAGTCTGTCCCAACTTTAGCCCATGGTCTGGTAGTAATCTCATGTGGTCGTAGCATCTCTTTTTGCTGTTTTGAATCAACAGAGCGACAAATGTCACACTTTGCAACATACTTTTTGATATGGTCAGCCATCCCAATCCAGAAAACACAGTCTCTTGCCCTCCTCAGGCATCCCTCTGTCCCCAGGTGTGAAGAGTGAATCCGCTGAGTTATGTCCCTTTGGAGTGAGTCTGGAATCACAACTCTCTCACCCCTGAAAACCAGTCCATCTTGGCTGCTCAGTTCATCCTGCAAAGAGTAATATTTAGTTATTTCAGCAGGTACATCCTTCTTGCTATTTGGCCACCCTTTGTGGATTGTTTCAATCAAGATCCGCAGTTTAGGGTCTGTTTGCGTTGCCCTTCGAATTTTGTCCATCCTTTCAGCTGAGACAGGGACATATTCTACCATATTGACACATTCAGTTTCAAACTCAGTCTGACTTTTATTGGCGTTTTGCAGGTAAGCCCTACTCAAAGTGTCTGCAAGTAGCATGTCACGTCCAGGAACATATGTAAGGTTCAGATCATATTTTTGCAATCTTAGTAGCATTCGTTGTAGTCTTTTAGGAGCATTTATCAATGGTTTTCTAATTATATTCTCAAGAGGCTTGTGGTCGGATTGTACCCTGACAGGACGACCATAGGTGTACTGGTGAAATTTCTCCATGCCAAAGACTATAGCCAGACATTCTTTTTCAATTTGCGCATAGCCTCTCTCCGTCATTGTCAAAGCCCGACTCGCATACGCCACTGGTTTGCCTCCTTGTGTCAAAGCTGCTCCAAGACCTGTTTCACTCGCATCACACTGCAATGTCAGCTCCTCTTCCGGACAGTAATATTTCAAAACTGGGACCTGTGTTATCTTGTCTTTTATTCTTTTGAAAGCATTGTCCTGCACGTCTGTCCACTCCCAGAGACTGTCCTTGTGTGTGAGCTGTCTCAGTGTCTCACAGTCATCGGACAGGTGTTCGTAAAACTTTGACAAATAATTGACCAGTCCTACCAGTCTCTGAACACCTTTCACATCAGTTGGTGTGGGCATTTCTGTGACAGCTCGCACTTTCTCTGGGTCTGCTTTAAGTCCCTCAGCTGTCAGCAGGTGTCCAATGTATGGGACTTCCTGTCTCCTGAGCTTGAGCTTATCTGCATTCAGCTTAATGCATCTATCTCTGCATCTTTGTAGGAAAAGTCTCAAGTTTTTGTCATGATCTTTCAATGCATCCTGTTTTGTTTCACCTTCTCCCGAGATCAGGATATCATCCGCGATGATGTAAGTGCCAGGTAAGTTTTCTAGAGCCTGCATCAACTTGCGCTGAAAAACTTCTGGTGCAGGGCTGATGCCCATTGGCATTCTCAGCCACCGAAATCGACCAAAGGGAGTCGCAAATGTAGTCAAATAACTTGACTCGGCATCAAGTTTCACGTGCCAGAAGCCATGTTTCACGTCACATACCGTGAAAACCTTTGCCTTCGCTAGGTCTGGCAGAATGTCATCTATAGTCGGAAGTGGAAAGTGGCTCCGCTTTAAGGCCCTGTTGAGTGGTCTCGGGTCAATGCATATCCTTGGTCTGCCAGTAGGTTTCTGCACCGACACCATGCCACTGATCCATTCAGTACTGCATTCCACAGGTGCTATTATTTTTCTGTCCACTAAACTCATGAGTTCCTCTTTGAGTGCTTTCATCATTGCAACTGGGACTCTGCGCTTTGGTAATTTAACAGGCTGCACTGTTGTGTCTATTTCCAGTGTATATTCACCTTCCAAGCATCCATCACCTGTAAACACATCATGGAACTCAGTCTTTATTTCTTCTAACAGCCATGTATCGTTAATAACAGGCTTTGTTGTCACAATGCTGTCCAGTGCATAAATATTGTCATACTGGACTTGGATGAGTTTCATTGCTTCACTTGCTCTCCGGCCCAGTAGAGGTGTTTTACAGTCTTCCCCTACTACTTGGAACTCAACTCTGTACTTTTTCTGATTCCTTGGATTTGTCATTTTCACCTTGCATTTGCCTAGTGGACATAGTCTTGACTTATTGAACATCACTAGTACCTTGTCCGTGTGCTCCATCTTTACATCTGGGTTCAGCAAGTGGATGGGAATGACATTACAGGTTGCACCACAGTCTATCTGAAAGTTCACAACATCATTGTCAATCATCATACCAGCAAACAGTTGTTCGGACTTGCTCTGATTTTCTCTGATCTGGTTAACTTCTTCTGCGGTCTGTGTTATTGCTGTCACAGTCAGTATGTCCTCACAAGAATCTGATTCATGCTCAGCCACTGCATGAACTGTTTTTCTGAGCTCTTTAACTCCTGCCTTACTTCTGCATGTTACTGCAAAGTGATTGTCTTTGCCACATTTTTTGCATTTCTTCCCATAAGCTGGGCATTTTTGTTTGAGCCTTTCGTGTGTCCTACCACAATATTTACAAGATATTTCTCTGTCCTTCCCCTTCCATGTTGTCTGTTTAATTGCATGCACATCCTCAG
Organism: Bostrychus sinensis; assembly: GCA_020698575.1. Classification (NCBI taxonomy): domain Eukaryota; kingdom Metazoa; phylum Chordata; class Actinopteri; order Gobiiformes; family Eleotridae; genus Bostrychus; species Bostrychus sinensis. Next base: position 48,581,090 of record CM036239.1, on the reverse strand, counting down.
TACCATGTCCTTCTATTGTTTTGCTGTGCTCACGAGAAATTTCCATCGCTCTGCAAATCTGTAGACATCTGTCCAAGTTGAGGCCATCCTCCCTCAGTAGTCTTTCTCTCCAACTGGAGCTGTACGTGCCGCACACAATCCTATCCCGTATTAATGAGTCTCTTAATTGTCCAAAATTGCACGTACCAGCAAGCATTCTCAAGTCGGTCGCATATTTGTCAATAGTCTCTCCCGGAGTTTGATTTCTTGCAAAAAATCTGTATCTTTCCACAGTCTCATTGACTTTGGGGTTACAATGTTCATCGAATTTTTTCATCATGCTGCTTACTGTCACTCGTGCCTCTGAGCACATCAGCGTCTCGCAGAGTTCTCGTCCTCGCTCTCCGATGAGGTAGTAAAAAAGCTTCACTTTCGCCTTTTCCTCCGCGTCCGGCAGTGCCAATTCCATGTAGAGAGTAAATTCCTCTTTCCAAGTTTTCCATGACTTGGCGAGATTAGCAGAGTCTATACACCACTGTTGAGGCGGCTTTAGTCCCTCCATTATCACTGTTCCGCACTGTGCTTTTCCCGGGCTTCAGCTTATATCAATATCCGTGCGTTGCTAGCGCCTAGCTTCAGCTAATTAGCATTAGCCACCATCTCCGTTCGGCAGTACCTGCACAGTCCCTACCGCTCTCAAATGATCCGGAGTCCACTTCTAAACACCGCTGCCACCATGTTTCAGCTTGTTCTGTCTCCTGACTATACAAACTGGACGGTTGAGCATTACCCTTGCTCACAGGGAACTTTTATTAACAGTTGCCTTAATGGTACAGACACATTTCTCCGGATGTGCAACACACCGAACAGTCCGGGTAGGAACCAATTGCATACAAACAATTCCCATTGTTACAGTGGTCAGTCTCAGGCTCAGTGACAGAGATCTCTGGCTGATAGCAGCGGGCGACAAGTAGCGCACTGTGCAGCTTACGGCCCCATACATTACAGTGCGCATGCGCTGCGTTAGACAACAAAACTTCCATAAGTATCCGCAGCCAAAGTGTCTTAGTGTTTCTACAGATAAGTCATAGTTTGTAGCTTAAACCCTGTTCACGTTCCTCATGAGTACATGCTGCTGCATAAAACTGCGTGTCATATAAATGATAGCCTCACGTACATGGTTAAGTGTCAGACATGTTCATAAGAAGTGGAGCTGGAGGAGTGGAGAGGAGCCAGCGGCCCGTGCCAGGCCCTGGATGTGAATATTACAGAACTGTGAATGAGCGGCTATAATTATTGTGGACAAACTCAGCTGTAGGAACTACAGGACGTTTCTTCAAAAAAGTAACATGGACTGGATTTGCAGCTTGAGTAGAGAGGTGAGTGCCAGCGAGGTAATGTTTTTGGGGGTAATGGAGGTTTGTGGTGTGATGTGTAAGGCTTCTTTTGAGGTTTTATGTTTTTTTGTCCTTGGTAAACAGCTCTCTCTGCTATGTACCAGGACCACACAAGGGCCGCTCTGAGACTACAGATTTCAGGAGGATCAGAGTTCTTTCATGAATCAAGTGCACTTTCCCAGGAAGTGTACCAGAGTTCAATTGAAGGCTGTGCACAAGAGAATTAATCTTTCATTTGCATTAAATCTGCGGTGAGCCCTGGAGCTCACTGTTTTTAAGGGCAGTGATTCAACGGGCACCCCCTCCACATCCAGACAGTATGACAGACAGTAAGTCAGTGACTGGAGTGGAAGGCCAACTTAAACAGAAATGTTTTTAGAAGTGATTTCAATTGACCAATGGTTTCAGCTGATTGTATGTGTGGAGGGAGTGAGTTCAAGAGTGTTGGGGCCTCGACACTGAAGGTTCTGTCACCCATAGTCTGCAACCTGGAGCAAGGGACAGTGAGCTGGGTGGCGGAAGAGGAGCGGAGAGTCTGGGAGGGTGTGTAGACCTGAAGGAGATTGGAGAGGTACTGAGGGGCCAGGGAATGAAGGGACTTGTAGGTGAGGAGGAGGATCTTGTATTAAATGCAATATTTTATGGAACCCAGCGTAGATGAATGAGTGTGGGAGTGATGTTTTGCCAGGGTCTGGTGTGAGTGAGGACCCTGGCAGCAGAGTTTTGTATGTACTGGAGCCTGTCCAGGAGCTTCCGAGTGATTCCGGACAGGATTCCATGACAATAATCCAAGCGTGTGGTTATGAAAACATCAATGAGCTCTTCTGCAACTGAGTCCGGGAGTGAGTGACGGAGACGGGAGATGTTGCGGAGGTGAAAAAAGGCAGATTTTATCACTGATTTTATGTGGGGGTCAAACGAGAGGGTGGAATCCAGAATGACGCCCAGGTTGTGGACTGATGATGAAGGGCAGATATTACTGCCATCGATGTTAAACACCAGATCTCCAACCTTCTGAAGCAGTGGTCTGTTGGCCACAACCATGAGCTCTGTTTTTTCGCTGTTGAATTTGAGGAAGTTGGAAGCAAGCCAAGTCCGGAGGTCAGAGAGGCACTGGGAGAGGGACTGAGGTGGGAATTTGGCGGAGGGCTTAGTGGAGATGTATAACTGTGTGTCGTCGGCATACAAGTGGAAATTTAGTCCATGCTTGCGTATTATCCGTTCAAGTGGAAGCGTGTATATAATGAAAAGAAGGGGTCCAAGAACTGAGCCTTGAGGCACACCTTGATGAATAGGAGATGGTTGAGAGCGGGATCCATTGATTGAAATGAACTGTTGTCTGCCAGAGAGATACGAGTAAAACCATGAGAGATCAGTACCCGAGAGTCCGTGGAAATTGGAGAGATGGTCAAGGAGGATGTTGTGGGAAACTGTGTCAAAGGCAGCAGATATGTTGAAGAGGATGAGTATAGTAATGTGTCCAGAATCTGCAGCTATGAAGAGGTTGTTCATGATTTTGATGAGGGCTGTCTCGGTGCTGTGGTGGGGTCTGAATCCTGACTGAAATGGTTCAAAGAGCTCATTGTTGGACATGTGTTGTTGGAGATGACCAGCCACTACTCTCTCCAGGATCTTGCTTAGACAAGGAAGGCTGGAGATCAGCCGATAGTTGGAGAGTTCTTCCGTATCTAGGCCCGGCTTCTTCAGGATGGGTGTGACAGCAGCCATCTTAAGTGAAAAGGGAACTATACCGGATGTCAGGGAGGTACTAATGATTTGAGCTATGTGCCAGCTCAACACGGAAATGGAGGCTTTGACAAGATTTGTTGGCATAGGGTCAAGGAGAGAGGTGGAAATTTTGACCAGTTGTACTTGTTTTGTAACCCAGACTTCATCGGCAGGTGTGAATGCAGAGAATGAGCAATGAGATGGCAGGATGGGAGGATGCAGGAATTGTAGATGAGTGGCAGCTGGCAACTGAAAATGGTCTGAATTTTTTAGAAGTCCTGAAACTTGGAGCAGAGGTCAGGGGTGGCAGAGGAGGATGAAGCGTCCAGCGGGGATAAAAGTCTATTGATAGTGGAGAAGAGAAGTCTTGGGTTATTTTGTTGACTATTGATGATGGTTGAGTAATGTGAAGTTTTGGGTTTTGAGAGTGCCTCCTTGTATATGGCAACATGGTCTCTGTAAGCCTGCAGGTGGACATTAAGGCCAGTTTTCTTTCATGTTGCCTCCACTGGGTCTTTAGAGTCTGGAGTTTGTGGGTAAACCAAGGGGAGGATGTGTGATATGTAACTATTTGTGTTATTACTGGAGCCAGGGTGTCTAAACAGAAGGAAAGAGCATTGTTGTAATGGCTGACCAAGTCCTCCAAGTTACCAAGTTACAGCAGAAAGATCTGGGGGAGGTAAAGAGGAAATCAATTCCTGTAGTACAGTAGGTTGAATATTTTTGGTGTTCCTGAATGAAATAGTTCTTTTATTATTCTGTTTGTATAGGGGTGTAGGTACAGAAAATGAAGTAGAAAAGTGGTCAGAGATAGCTAAATCCCTGATTTCTAACTGTTGTAGACTGGTCCCTGTTGAACAGACTAAGTCTAAAGTGGGGCCTTTGTTGTGAGTGGGACCCTGAACATGTCTGAGTGACAGAATATCCAAGGCACTTAGAAATTTTACTGCAAAAGGAGTCAGAGTCCACGTGAATGTTGAAGTCCCCCAGTTATAAAACAGATGAAGCTGTGGTACATGAGGGTGGGGAGAAGTCTGTATTTTACAAAAAAAAAAAAAAAAGTGGGGGGAGGAGGAGAGGGGAGCAGAAAAGTGTTGTGCGTTACGTTTCTGATCAGCACCAAACTCAGATCCAATCACCTGTCCATTCACCGCTGACAGGTGGGCGTTTTCCCATCATGCACTGAGCCAGGCAGCCTCCACAGTTGCTCCTGATGATCTGCGGTGGCTCAGACGCTGGTCTTGTTTGGATCTCACAAGCTTTCGGTGACCGTCGCACCTGTGGCATCAGAGCAAGTTGGTAGCATGGATGTATTATAGAACTGGAAAATGAAGTCACGACCGCCGTTGTTTTCAATGGCCGTGGTGCATGATGCCAAAAAAGTTGTAACTTCCGCGTTACTTCATAGATCAGGTGCACTGCGGCCCTCAAGCAAGCACAGTGTAGCTCCATGTACCACATGATCAGCTCTGACCAATGGGCGCGATGGCAGGCTAGAGCGGTGACGTCACAGACCATAAAAAGTTATTTTTTAGCCAAATTAAAGATTTTGAAGAGGGAAATAGTCCATGGTGTGAAAATAGATAATAAACACTACAAAATCTGACCATTTTCCCAGCTGTAGGTGTCCTGTCAGCTGAGCACCAGGCGTTTCTTTTTACATTGCGCTCTATGGGAAAAATCCTTTCTGGGTCGCTGCAGTTCTGTGGAGCGGCCACTAGGAAATTTGGCATCAGGGGAGAGGGGGCGGTGCCCTATCCAGGTCTTATTATACATCCATGGTTGGTAGCAAGTCAGACACAAAACTAACCAGCATGCACTGCGCACCGATCGATGGTGACACGACAGTGCTGCACTGAATGCACTGATGCACTGAATGTGCATAAGAACTTTAGGGCCAATTCTGAAAACCTGCACTGGGGCCCCTCAGTACCAAGTTAGGCTACTGGGGCACTGGTTCCCAAAGTGCGGTCCGGGCCCCCCTTGGGGTCTGCAAAGGTACTGCAGGGGGCCCCTGGAGGCTGACTATATTTTAATTTCAATTCTTTATTTTATACACGTGGTTTTGGTCCATAATAAGCAAAAAAATTAGTTAAAATATTAAGTACCTAAAAAAAATAAGTACAAAGATAAAATCTAATTTGAAATTAATTACAGTTATATAGTTGTTTTAAAATATTACCTTAAAACAAATTTTAGCCAGTAGTCAGTGTTTTTGTAATGTTTTTTATAAAAATCTATGGAGAAAAACATGGCATAGTCTTTTGAGACGAGAAAAGTTCTATAGTTGCGGGTCTGCATGGAATTTTCGGAAATTTAAGGGGGCCACGACAGTCTTGACTTTGGGAATGGCTGATATAGAGGAACAAAAAGCAGCTGACAACGTACCTTAAACCTCAGACTAAACGTGCACCACAAATTATATACATATTATTCTTCTCACTGTCTTATTCAAACACAGTGCAAGAAAGTGTAACTCATTCTCCCTTTGCGATTGCAGAAGGCTAATAAAGAAATCATTTGCACTCCCTGTAACGTGTAAGGGCCCCTGAGGACAGCAGTGTGGGGCTCTTATGTAACTGTCCAATTAACCTCAAAACCAGGTCCTGACCCCAAACTAACCACTCCGATACATGAAGACGGGCCAGGAGAGCTCAGGTGGACTTTCTCAGATTGGTTTGTGCACAGACCAGAGCACGGCTGCAGTCCTTGTGAGACTTTTGCAGACACACACACACACACACACACACACACACGAGTGATTTCCCCAGTCAGATGATCTGGTTCACGTCTTCCTGGAGCGGGAACTAGCGGGAATCAAAGTCAATCAATCCTCGCCGCTCCGTTTTGGGCTGTTTTTCCCTCCCACACGACTGCGCACACCTGTCAGAGCTCATTCTGCGAGGGAGATGTGATGAAGGTGTGTCGGAAAATAGATCTGAATACATGTGACAGAAATACATACGAGCATAAACGGGGGGGAGCAGCGGTGTGAATTCACATTAAAGGTGCGGCGTGGTTCCTGCTTGTGTGACTGGAGATTACAATTTCACCCGCAGCTTAGTCTGAGCAATCTGTCGAGCAAAAATAATTGAGTTTGCAAATGCTCAACAGCTTAAAGCAAACGTCTGGAACTTTTTTTGTGATAAATCCGACTATGCCCATACACAGTAGTCAGTGTTGTGCAAGTTCACACTTTTCATGAACTAGTTCAAAGTTCAGTTCACACATGTTCAAAGTGAACTGTTCATGTTCATAGTTCACAATTTTAATTTTGAACTACTTCAAAGTTCAGTTCATGTTATTTTTAGGTGAGATATGTAAATGAAAGGCTGAACTTGTTTTTCAAACTATGACTTCTATCACTGTACATCTACCTTCTAGCCTCACTGTAGATCTTAAGGTGTACTCACGCCAGGCCAATGAACCGTGCCCAAGTCCGGAACGCCCCTAAAGCACAGCACGGTTGCCTAATGTGAGTGCTCCGCAGCGCGCCCAGGCGCGGTACGCTTCAGGACTTTGGCATGGTTGGAGGAGGTGGGCCACGGCACGGCGCGGCGCGGTTGCTCATGCATGCGCGCACGCACGACTATGAGACGTGTCATCTATGCAACTGTTCTCTCGGTAAAAAGTGAATAAACTCCATTATCAACACTCGTACCAATGCCAGCGACTTGCGCTCACCTTTCTGAAGAAGAGAACAGACAGCGGCGGTAGTCTTTGTGTGACAATGTGTAAAATGTCTGTAAATGATCATAGTTAGAGGCAGTATCGTCTGTGTTCTCTGTGCCTTCACTTGCACTGCCAAAGATATTAGATTCGACTATCTTTGGCTTCACACTACGTTACCCAAGATGCATTGCGCACACAAGCGCTCTATGGTGAAGCGATGCAGTTTTGGAGTGGAACCCGTGGGCAGTGAGTGACAGCGCTGTTTAAAAAGTGCGATCAGACCTCGTCACTCGACTCAGGTGAAAACAAATTCCGACGTTTAATTGACGTGACGTACGTCGTTCATCTCACATAATCTGAACAAATTCACGTTCAAGTTCTTGATTTACAAATGTGTTGCGTTCAGTTCAAAGTTCACATAAAAATGAACGTGTTCAATGAACGCGTTCATGCACAACACTGACAGTAGTAGTATAACAGGGTTCCGACTCTTTTCCTAAAATTGTTTTCCAGGACATTTTCTGCTCCCGCAGTTTGACGATTCCATATTTAAAGGGATGGGTGGCAACAACAACAGACTTGCATGGGTGGAGCGTTACGTAGGGCTCCATTTTAGGGCCAGTGCGTTTTGCGATCAATCTGAGGCCCCCAGGATCAGTTTTGAGAAAGTATGATATTTCTTTCCACTGTTTTGCAGACGACTTGCAAATGTATCTGCGTTTACAGCCAAAAAGGCTTCTACTGGACCTTTACTTAACTGTCTCAGAGACATTAAAGACTGGACAGCATTCTTTTTGGTGACTTTTCAGTAAGTTTTATCATCTTTTAGTCGGGCCCTTTGAGAAAAATCTAGGGCTACTTTTAGATTCTTCCTTTAAAAGGGACAAACAAGTCAGTCATTTTGTACAGACCAGCTGAGGCTCCTTGCAAAAATGAAGCCATACTTTCCAATTAAGGATTTTAAAAGAGTAATTCACATTGCAATTCACTGTATCATGGTTTAGACCAGGCCTTCTTGTACAGACTACAGTTGGTCCTAAATGCTGCTCCTTGTTTTAAAGTCCCTTAATGGCTCCATTGTGTTTGACTGAAGTCTCCTCAAGTCCCTGCCGGAACCACGAGGGCCTCCACTCAGCTGCCTCTGGACGTACCCAAGGCTAAACCCAAAAGCAGAGATGCTATTCAGTGGCAGGGCCCAGACTTTTGAATAGTTAGCCCCTGTACGCCAGATCAGTTGAGTCATTAGAGCACTTTAAATCCCTTTTAAAAACACACCTTTACTTATTTATCTGGTTTTAATTTGATGTTGTCTCTTAGTACTCTGTGATAGTTTTTATTGTTTTGCTGCTATTTGTTTTGAACTTTTTATTATTAGTTGTTTACTGTGTTAATGATATGTACAGCACTTTGGGCTGCAACAGATGTTAAATGTGCTATATAAATAAACTTAAACTTGAACTTGTAAGTATTGGTTGGATAAAGGTTTGTTACTGTTTTTTATTTTGTGTCTGTTCATTGGTGGAAAGTTACTCTGGGTTATTTGGTTCGCAGTTTGTTTGGTGTCCCACATGTCCAGGAGTAAACCAGAAAAAACTACTCTAAAGCTGGACCTATTTAGGAAAAATACAGGAGTAAACCAGGTCTAAACCAAGACCAAACCAGGTCCAAACTAGGACTAAACTAGGGCTAAACCAGACCAAAACCAGTCTACAACCTAACTTATGTAGGAAAAAGACAGGACTAAGCCAAGTCTAAACAAGGACTAAACCAGGACTAAACCAAGACCAACCCAGGACTAAACCAGAACAAAACCTGTCTAAACCAGGTCTAAAATAGGTCTAAAACAAGGACTAAACTGGTCGTCAACATGATGAAAAATTTCCAAAATTATGTGCGTGATTTTCAATTTGTTTCCAAATTTGTGTGCATGTTTTTAAATGTGTTTCCAAATTTGTGTTTTTTAAATGTGTGTTTCCAAATTTGTGTGTGTTTTTAAATTTGTGCGTTTCCAAATTTGTGTTTTTAAATGTGTTTCCAAATTTGTGTTTTTTTAAATGTGTGTTTCCAAATTTGTGTGTTTTTAAATTTGTGCGTTTCCAAATTTGTGTTTCCAAATTTGTGTGAATGTTTTTAAATTTGTGCGTTTCCAAATTTGTGTGCATGTTTTTAAATTTGTGCGTTTCCAAATTTGTGTGCATGTTTTTAAATGTTTGTGTGTTTCCAAAATTGTGTGCGTGTTTTTAAATGTGTTTCCAAATTTGTGTGCGTGTTTCTGAATTTGTGTGTATTTGAAAATTAGTGTGTGTGTTTCTAAATTTGTGTGTGTTTTTAAATTTCTGTGCAGGTTCCCAAATTTGTGCATTTTTTTAAATTTGTGTGCATGTTTCCAAATTTGTGCGCATTTTTAAATTTGTATACTCCCCAATAGTTTTAACCTAACAATATACTATATTTTTCATGTCAAATGTTAGTGTTGCTTTAACAAAATAATTTATGTTCAGAAACCAAAATATGGCGCACTTCTCCAACAGTGCACAATTTGTCAACGCTTGGCCCTGCAGAACCTAGAAGGAGGGATATTTCCTTTCACTAATTTGCATTTTTCTGTGCATTTAAGTAGAAAATAATGAATTTTGAATATCAGATCATCTCACAACAGCATCTGTACAAAACACTGGCTTTGTTAAAAAGCTTATGATAAACAGAGAGGACTTAGAGCTTAAAGCTATAAACATGCTTAAGAATCTAATCCAATTTATGGGCGACAATTGAAAGCAGATGGAGCAGCAGTGAAAGGCCCACTCCCACCTCCTCCCACTTTTACAACACAATACACAATCAGAGCTTTATCAAATTAAGCTTTTTATGTATTTTAATGACTTTTTGCAGCTTCCAACATGATTTATTTTAGAGAATAGCTATAGGTGTACTAAAAAATTATTAAATGACACATTGATTTATAAAGCCTTCAAAAGATAATCATTTTAGGATCTATTTGAAACACATTTCTAAATATTACTACAGAGCGGCCAAAAGAAATGAACTAAATACAGTAGTAGCAGTATCACACATAGAGCAAACGTTCTCATATTCATTGGAGACAAACAGCGCCCTCATGTGACCATTTAGTGCACATACACAGTAAAAACGCACTACAATTTCATATCATTCTTGTCATTAAAATAAATTAAAAAATACATGATGATCTTACAAAATGGCTTCATTGTTGATATATTTTTTGCTTCATTTGGGGTTTTGTAAATAATTCCAATCACATATGTAACAAAAATATAAACAAACTGACATTAAATCAGGTTTTAGCATTCACCTTGGAGAGCAACTTGGACTAAAAACAGTATTAAAAACAGCTTTTAAAATACAAGCGCTAAACGTTGCAAGCATTTCCTTCCAGTGGCACGACGCTGTAAACACGAGAAGCACTGACCAGCATGTGCTTAGGCAAACACGGGATAATGTTTCTGTCAGTAACATTTTGGTAATAAGCTAAAGCGATTGGTACATACATTCAAATCCCACATAAATTCATATCATAATTTAGTATTTGGTCAAAATACACACATATTTTTTGCTGCTACACTTGGGAGAATGCAACTCTATTAACTTAAAACTTAAGACTTGACATGTTTCTTGCATCAATAAATAGCCCAAATATGAAAAAGAAGTACAGTAGTCTGGCTTAATGGATATTCAGTTTTAGATGTTCTAACTTTATATTCAAATAAATATGTTAATCATCCAAAAATGCAAATATGTTGTTGCATAAATTCAATAGTTTTATAGGCATAGTGCAGTTTTCTGTAAAAGAGATCAATGAGTAACTCATTTGTTATAAGTTGTAGATAAATGTCAGCACATTTACAGTTTGGAGAAGCAGACTACAGCTACAATAACTTCAAAAACTAGTACTGCCAGTGCCTGCTAAATAGAAGTTATTTAAATGAGTTTATTTGGACTGATTTATATTATGTGTCTTACAAATACTTGGCATTAGTTTGTGTGTGTGTGTGTGTCAAAAATGGACATTTCTGAGCAACATACTGTAACTTGGTAACTTTCATCTATGCACCCTACATTTAAATGCGCACCGGGGCAGTTTAGTCTCCTAAGTTTAATATTCATTTCATATTGACATTTGACAATACAAATGAAGTGTCTGTGTCATTACTCCTGTGAGTGTGCTGACCTTAGATGAATTAGCTCCAAAATTGTCTGGTACTACTTTTACAAAATATCAAAGTATGACAAACTTTTTCACTTTTTTGCATGATCTTAAAGACAACCATTTTTTTGAATTAGTTTACACTTAAAGACAACAAGCATTAAAACCTTTAAAACAAAACACAGTATAAGATAAAAATATATTTGTAAATGCAACTGGACCATGAAGTCCTAAGTGGAGCGTTTCTCCACTCCCTGTTTTATCCCCAGCACCAAATGAACAAACCAGTTAATCTGAACCATCCAGCCTTTCTCCCTGCAGATTTCAATTTGGTCCAGTAGGTGACGCTGCGCCTCGTCCTCACTGCGGCCGACGGTCAGAGCCTCCCGGATGTACTCAATGTCCTCTTTACTGGTCAGCTGTGGCATTCCTGCAAGCAATATATTTTTTATTACTTTATATCAGGATTTTCTAAATTTACAAAAAGTTAAGTTAAGTAGCCAGAAAAATGTGTTGCTCCAGTGGTTGTGCTAAATCATGCATTTGTTGATAAAAAACATACCAGTCATGAGCATCATGGAGAAGAGGATGATGAGGAGGTTTGTGTGGTGTCGAAGAGCGAGATAAGCTTTTACACACACATCCTAAAACATGAAAAACACATCAATAAAAACAAATACATATCAATTTCCAAGCAGAAACAGTCAGCTGACTCCATTATTGATTCATTACTTTCAAACTCAGAATTAGTATTCAGTTCATAATAAGGCTGATTCTTGATTCCTGATTCTTATCAATTGTTACAATCACTAATTTAGTAATAAATTATTTTATATTGTTATTTGGTGAAGTTACAGTCTTTGGAACGTGCTGAGAGAGGAAATTTTATAAAAGTAAAGTCACAGAAAATGTAAAAGAGAAAATCTATTTTGTGTTTAAAAAAAAAAAAAAAATCACGTCATTGTTATGTAGTATTATCACACATTTTTAACAGGAACTACCACGTGTCATTGTTAGACCACTAGGGTCATCACATTTATTTGTGCTTGACAGTCCGATTATTAATAGATTAGCCATAAAACACATCCATAGATTAATCGCTGATCAAAATAATTGTTTGTTTCAGCCCTAACGCATAATTCATTTTTTATTACTAGCATTATATAATTAAGAATTCTGCCATCAAGATAGAAGCAAGAATAAAATGACTGAGAATCACAGCAACATGACATAGGTTCTGTGTAAATGGATAATTAAAACAGTTGTACCTGGAATTTCTGGAAGTGTGGGCTGCATTTCTTCCCTGACGTTCCCATCACGTAGAGGAAGTCTGGAGTGAGCACAAAGGGAACCCACTCCTTACTGATCCCCATGAAGCTCTTATAGTTCCCCAGGATGTGGCCAAAGTCAATGTGGAAAAGATTTCCTTAAAAAAAAACAAAAAAAAAAACCAATTCAAGTTTGACTCCACAGTACATTTTCATAAGTTCAAAAATAAAAACCACATGTCCAGACCTGATTCAGTGATCATGATGTTGTCGTTGTGACGGTCCCCGATTCCCAGGACGTACGTGGCCACGCAGTAACCTCCACATGAGTACAGGAACTTCTCCACAGCCTGCTGGAACTGCATCAGCAAAGCAGATTTAACAGCGGTTCTCAAACTGTGGTATGGGTAGTATTAGTGGTACGCTGGCTTCTAGTACAGGGTAGCTCCAGGTTTTTTCTCATGAAATTTAAGACCTTTTTAAGACTTTTTAATGCCACTTAGAATAAAATTTAATGCCAAGATTCCCGGCAAAAGAACAGTAATCTCTGTGAGTTTTATTTTAAAAGTCTGATGGTACGGTCATACTGAATGCAAATCTGGCTTCAAATTTGCGTCATACGCAACTAGTTGGACGCTTGAACATTTTGAATTCACTCACTTCATTCACATGAACAACAATAGAGGCATGGCTGCTACACTACTGCTGTACAGCAGTATTAACCCCAGAGACAGAGCTGAGACAGCCTGGAGCTATTTCTGGTACATTAGCTCGCTCTAGTGGTTTAAATGGTAAGGTAAGGTAGACTTTATTGATCCCCATAGGGAAGTTTGTTCTCTGCCTTTGACCCATCCCTCAATGCCGCAGGGGAAACCTGTCAGGAGCAGTGGGCTGCTGCAGTGCAGCGCTCGGGGATCCTTCTCCAGATCTTGAGCCAACATCCTGGTCAGGAGTACCTAACTGGAGGATTAGCCTATTGTGCATGTTTTAGGTTGTAGTGGGTATAGGTCTGTACACAGGCTCTGTAATTTCTGTTGGTTTGGAGAGTGCAATAACTGCTAACATAACAAGCACATCTCAGTATTTGGTAAAGCCCCCCACCCCTTTTATATTCATTTAAAATAAACATTGTATTTATTTGTGTTTATTGTAGTCTCAGTGATCAGAGCGAGCCTCTGTCCCAGGCTCATGTCACATTACACATGTTTAACCACAGCACAGTCACACAGAGCCTAAACAACCATTTATTTTTATACTATTTTCTATCAGGGCTGTTTTAGGAATAGATCCTGTTGGTTCCTGTCTTTATAAAAGTAGAAGAGCTTATAGCTCTGGGTTCACTCTGACAGCCTCCATGATTGTTTTGCTGAATCTCTGCTGCAGCGATCTCCTGCTGTTACGTCATAAATAACCACGTCACTTCTACAGCAGGTCCCTGATTGGTTATCGCACAGTGAATATTCGCCAAAGTTAAAATTTTTCAACTTTGCCGATTTGCTTTTTGTCTATTTGCAGGACTCGTGCGTCAAACACCTAATTTGCTTCATTCATGCCACACTCTTTGTACACTGAAAAGAAAAAGTGTTAGAATTTGCAATTTGAACTGATTTTTTTTGGATAGATATTACCCCTCTGTGTCAGGTAAAAAAACAATCATTTAAAATGGTTAAAAGCTATACATTTTTTTTCTAATATTTTTTATAGCAGAAAATTGGGTAAAATGTAACTGTGGGTTGTGAGTATGTGTCAGCACCATGACACTGGTGAACAATGCCACACATGACCTGATGTCTTTGATATAAAAAGGGCTGCATTCTAATGCACTCACTCCCATCATTTAATGGACAGTGGATTAAACAGTTTCTTCTTTAATGTCACTTTAAGAAACATCACATTGCTGGGGAAATGCTGAACGCTGATTGATCCGTTGTTATAAATAATGTAATAAAATTATGAATGTAGTTTTTTTTAAATAAATTGATTAAACAAAAAACCTTTCAGCTGTACTTAAACTTCAATTATAAAATGGGCCTGTCCACATCAGTCATGGTGCAACCATGACTCAGAGAAACAGTGACTCCTGTGTTAACTGGAAATGTATTCTCTGTATTTTCTATAAAAAAAACTTTGTCCATGTTTGTGGGAGTTATGTTTGCACCATGACAGATGTGGACAAGACCATGTCATATATTGTAGCTTAGTACAGCTGATTATGCCTTTATTATGTAGCTCCACTGCCCATTAAATGATAGGAGTGAGTGCATTTAATGCAGCCCTTTTTATATCAAAGACATCAGGTCATGTGTGGCATTGTTCACCAGTGTCATGGTGCTGACACATACTCACAACCCACAGTTAAATTTTACCCAATTTTCTGCTAGTAAAAAATATTAGAATAAAAATTATAGCTTTCACCCATTTTAAATGATTGTTTTTTTACCTGACACAGAGGGGTAATATCTATCCAAAAAAATCTGTTCAAATTGCAAATTCTAACACACTTTCTTTTCAGTGTAAGATTCAGTTGATTGTTTGGCAACGTGCAATTCGCACTATTCGCACCGCAAGACTTTTGTCAAGGTCTGAACGCAACTTTATGTGCTTAATATGGAAAGCACTCACGGCAGATAGCTCATTCGCGTTCAGTGTGAACGTAACATAACACAGGTGAAATAACTCTAGTTCCGCATTAAAAATCTCAAAATGGAATCATAAATTTCAGTGGTAACAGCATTTACTGTATTGTGGGGATCTTTTTGCAACAAATATTCCTGTAACATTAGCCCATATATACAGCAGACTTACTTACAAAAACGTACTAAATAAAAGCACTTTCGAGTGGGTGACTTTAAGACAATCGTAAAAAACACTATTAATAGAATTTGCTGGCAAACTCACATCCAACTTGTAAAAAAGACAGACTTCTCTGTTGTTATTTACAAAGTATTGGTCTAAAATTTATTTTTGACAAATACAACACTGAAAAACTTGAGTTAGATGTCCCAATTTGTCAATTTAAGACCTAGATGAACAAAATTAAATACCTGTCCATAGAATTTAATGCTTTTAAGGTCTTGATTTTGCCAATATCAACTTAAATAAGTTTTTAATACTTTAAAGACCTTGGAGCTACCCTGTTGTAATGAAACTCAGGGGTTATCTGCAGTTAAAGCCCTGGTTTAGACCCGCTTTAGTCCTTTTTTTGTGCTAGTTTAGTCTCGCTTTAGACCGGGTTAAATTAGTCCTGGTTTAGGCTCATTTTAGTCCAATAAAGAAGTTATTGAAAGCCGGTGTGAAAAGTTTGAGAACCACTGGATCAGTTTCCTAGTTGAGTTCCCTGGATCTCTTATCTAAAAGCTTCGCCAGCAGAAATTCATAATAAAACATATCCTAAACCCTAAATACCTGATTTTGAATGACCGAGACACAAACATGCCCCATTCGCGCAGGTGTTGGAGCTAAATGTAGAGTGTCAGGAATAACAGTGTGGGCTGCTTCCTTCCTGTCTGTCACAATGCCATTTCCTCTGAAGACTTAATAACAGAGGCCCATGATAAACACACAACAACTCTCTGTGTCTAAGAACTATTGTACACATGACTATGTAAGCAATGATTTGGCACAGTGGACAGAAAAGTGTAACTTAGGCCGTACTTTGTCCTCACTGACGCACTTGTCCCGAAGCCACTGATAGAGGATCTCATCTTTAAAAGCTCCTGTACTGCCCACTACACTCTGCTGGATGTTAGCAATCGTAGTGGCATCCTTCACAATCTCAATCATACCTGGAACAGAGAAAGAGAAAAAAGTTCAATCATTACTCTGGTTTGGGCAAGACACTTCACCCACCTGGTCTATGGCAGAGGAATATGAATGTGTTAGTGTGATGGTTTGTTTGGTGGAGGTCAGAGAGGCTGTAGGCGCAGAATGGCAGCCACGTCTGCCCCAGGGCATTATTATTATTATTATTATTATTATTAGTAGTAGACGCGCTTAACTCAGATTATTCAATCCTGGCTGTGCCCTTCCACAAGAACAATGTTTTTTTTTTCTTACTTCCCTTTTTTTATTGACCATTTTACCTCAACCATCTTTGTCATTAATAAGGTTTATTGCACAGTTTATTGTACAATACAACATAAATTATACACTTTCCTTGTTTTGAAGGAAACTGTTCATCACCAATTAACATATTGTATTAAGCAACAGAAATCATCTGTGAAAAAACAAAATGTAATTTAGGCTTTTAAATTATTATTACTTTATTACTTAATGTTCAAGTAAAATAAGAGACATTAGCTCAGTAACTTGAGGAGTAGGAAGTTAAATGTTCAAACTTGGTGTGTGCCTGAGAATGTTAAATTTCCTTGGTAATTAGTTTAGTTTAGCAGTGTTCACACTCTCACTCAGAGTTGCAACAATTGTTGCTGGCTACATTTCAGCTCCTCCTGTGCCCAAACCAAACAAATTAGAGAAATTATAACTACTTGTGTGATTACTAGAGACCTTAAAGATGGTGTGTACTAAAAATCATCCTCCTAACTTCATGTTAACAAACTTAAACAAGCATTTGTTTGAGACATGAGTGGAGGCTGAGCTCCTCTACAGGTGTAGCTTGTAAATAAACACCTGTGGTCATGTGACATTTTAGTTCAGCCATGTGAATCTAAGCAGACTTCCTCAGCACTCATCAGCTGTAATAAATGTTCAGATAATACATTATTTTATAATGTAGCAACAAAAGAAAAGCTTTATAAGTGAAGAAACTTTTTGAGATTAAATAGGTTAATAGATGAGAATGTACAGCCTGCACTGCACGCTTGGACCAATCACATGTTCACATACAGTATAGAGGTCTAACTGGCTGTTTGGTCTTTAAGGCTTGTTAACATATTGGATACCAATAACAGATATTTCAGCACATGATACACAGTGCAAAAGTTAAATTCAAATGGAAAAAGGCAAGTAAATAAGAATAAATATGTATTAATGCAATGTTTAACAAGGTAAGAATAATTGGTGTGATTGATGTAATGTCTTGATATTTTGCAATGGTGAGTTGGTTGTGTTTTGCTTTTTTAAAATACAAAATAAAAGCAGGCGGGTCACTATGTTTTTGTAGGAAGTGCAATGAAGATGAAAATAATTATCTACTACTTCAATGATATTTGGTAGTTTTAATTTGGCTTTTAATGTCCTGTTATTCAGTCTTTATGGGATTTAAATTTTGATATAGGTCTAAACTTCTCTACCTGCCCAACTTCACCCAGACATCTCACAACACCAGATTATATATTCACTCCTGTGCGCTCCCGTTCACCCCTGTCCTTGACTGACCTATCCTGTTGCCTGTCGAGATGCAGCCATACGGTAACAAGCAAAGATCCAGGGATTCAGTCTCCCAGATGGACTCCATGATGAGAAGAATCTACAGGGAGCAGAGAAGCACACACACACACACACACACACACACAAATGTAATGTAATGTGGTCCAAAGACAGTAAGCACATGTGATATGAATGAGGCAGCCACCTGTAGGATGAGCATATCCTGTCTGAGGTCATCTCCGTCCTTAAAGATGATGCCTATGGGGTCTTTGCAGAGAGTGGTGGGGTCTGCTCGTTTGAACTGTAACCACAGGGGCTTCTTCTTAGACGCCATCACTTTACACTGCTCAATCTGCAAACCAACAAATGGTACATAAATACACACAGGGCAGCTCCAGGTTTTGTCAAGTGAAATTTAAGACCTTATTAAGACTTTTTAATGCCATTTACAATAACATTTAATGGCAACATTGTCAACAAACAATAATTAAATGTAAAATGTAGATGAAATAACTCCAGCGTTGCATAAAAAAATCATAACATTTAACTGAATAATAAAATGTAATGATAAATCTGCAAGTATTGTAGACACTGTTACGGAAGTGACGGTACTTTTATAAAAACTGCATTTATATTATCTTTTTCTTTTTTTTCTTTTTTTTTTTTTTATAATATGGATGAACAAAATTTAATACCTGATTAGATATAATACTTTTAAGGCCTTGATTTTGACACCATCAAATTTAATTCCTTTTTAAGACCTTGGGGCTACTCTGATACAATACAGTGCTATTTCTTTATCACAAATGACAGCAAAAAGCCATACAAGCTTGTGCTGCACAATATATCACAAAACGATTACAGTTAACGTTATTACAGCATTTTTTATTAATCTTCAAACACTTAGGTCAGGGCCTATCCCAGATTCCTTGCTTGCCTATCTAAATAATGACGCTGGTCAAAAATCAGAGAATTATTATTTACACTGATATGCTTCAAGGTGATTAAACATGGTTCCTTTAATGACAGAAAAAAGTCCCTCTTTCATGTTAAAGGGGCTAAAATATGCAAAATCAATCATTTTCTGAGCTTTCTACCATATTATAATGTTGTTCCCCCATCTAAAAAATACATGGAGTTGTGTTTTTGTTTCATTCACGCCTGTTTGAGTAATCCTGTATTCTTTTACATTAAGTTTCTGAGAGGCCAAAGGTTCGGGAAGCATATGTAGCATAAATGTATTAAGGATGGGTACATACATCAGTGTTTATTTTATATTTGTTAATAGTGTTGTATTTGTTATTTGTAATTGTTTATATCAGTGCAAATGTTGTATTTTAATGAGTTAAGGCCTGTTGAGTAATTTGTAAATATCTGAGGCTTGTTTTTTTCAAATATATAACTTCTGGTTTGCTAGTTAAGATCTCTGGTAAGACGGAGCCTGACAAATAAAGAGAACTTAAGCAATAAAATCAAAGTTCATAAAGCTCAACTTACCTGCCTTTTGACCACAAGCAGGCCAAAGTGGTATGTGTTTTGTTTGTAAGTTCTTGGTAATATTATATCCCTGTCGCGTGGTTAATGTGTTGTATTCGTGTTTGTGTTAGCTTTACGGTGTTTCCTGTGGCGTGCTCATTAAACATCAGTGAAAAAAGGAACTCTTGTCTTCGCGTTGTGACAAAGGCTGGCACAGACCTAATCCGCGCGTTTCTCACAGAGTCAAATGATGAGTTGCTTCAAATAAGGTTTTTTCAATAATTATTGCGTTTCCTGACCAACAAAACATAAGATGATCTAAATGTGTCCTAAATGAATTTAAAAGACACAAAAAAAAGCATAATATAGTCACCAGTACCTAAACACAGTCCTTGGTATAAACGAGTTCAGACCAGTCTTATTGTCACTATACTGTATATGATTTTAATTGAACCTCTACTAAGTCAACGCTAGAGGGCATTACTGCATGTCATATTAATATCACAATAACCAACATGGATACAGGAACTATGGACATGTTTCCCTGATATTGTGCAGGCCTAATAAAAAGCATGTACAGTATAATCTCACCATTAATGCTCCAGCTCTGAGCCCAGGATCATATGGGACTCTGAAACTCTCCGGTAAACCTGACGATTGCAGCGTCTCCAGCTTCTGACGCAACTGAAACACCACTGAAAGAGAACAAAATGTTTTACTCACCAACCACTGGGACACTGCACATAAATAACCAGGATATGTGTGTATATCAGAGGAGCTCCAGGGACTGTTATAAGGAATCGGCTGATGAAAACTAACACCTGTATGGTAATAACAGTCCTTACCTTGTGCAGTTACATCATACTTGTCTGCAGATGTGGCCTTCATCTCACGGGTCACTTTCTGCAGCGCCTCTGTCATCTCAACCTAAAGGCAAATCCAGGGCAACGTGACTCTAACTCTTGCCCAGTGTCTTAATAGATAAATACAATTGAACATATCATATCCTGACAAAAAACAAAACAAACTAGGCTAAGTGCTCAGTATCCCCAGTCACAAGCTTGTTTGAGTAACCATATCTAATTCCTCAAAAAACAGAGCTACTGTGTTATTACCAAAGCTATTTTTCTTGTCATCATTACTTCTATAATATGAAGATACATAGGTGGTAGAGAAAGGCAGACTAGCTCTGGCTCTGCACAACAACCAAAACCCACTGCCAAAGGGTTAAAGAACTAGAGAGAACTAAAAGAGAACTAAAGTATAGAGTATAGACAAGAGAAGCCTTCTAACAGCAAGGACATGGAGATATATGCAAAGAAGAGTGGTGCAGCAAAAGCCTAGTAGAAAAGTGCAAAACATAAAATATGGGACAATAAATGAACAATAAATTAAAAAATACAGACTAGCTCCAGGTTTTGTCGTCTGAAAATTAAGACTTTTTAATGCCACTTAGAATGAAATTTAATGCCAGAATCAATGGTAAAATAATAATTTGTATACATTTTACACAGCCTGAAGGGGTTTTATGTTAAAAACCTAATACAAATAAAAAAAATAAAAATAAAAACTGAATCATATGTTTTAGTCATAAAGATTCTTAAATATATCGTGAATATATTTTTGCAACATTATGCAGTCCATATAAACAGTAGCAGCAGTCGCAGTACAAACAAAAGCTTTCAAAAACTTACAAAATAAAAACGCATATACCAATTTCAGAAAAAGGCAAACTTCTCTATAATTAGTTTTATTAGTCCAAAATATATACTGCATTTTTAGACAAGTACAAGCTTTTAGCTGAAGCTGAACCTGGGCGTTACTGTTCATTGTTCATTGTTGTATATTACCTACAACAATGGAAAAACTTTATTTAGATGTCACAGTTTGACAATTTAAACCAAAGACAAACAATATGAATACCTGCTTCTAGAATTTAATACTTTTAAGGCCTTGATTTTGACAACATAAAACTGAATAGCTTTTTAATACTTTAAGACCTTGGGGCTGCCCTGAAAATAAAAATAAAATAAAATGCCTTGATTTATTGATTTACCACAATGTATTTGCCACTTTGCTGTGTCCCTTCCAGCCAGAACCATTAAGTAAAAATTCCTGTTAACTGAAAATTTGGCAAGGTTATATATAATTGTGGGCTAACTGTAGTTATTTATAAACAATTTAAAGAAATAATTTCAGTGCACAACAACAATGGTACAGCTATGTGGCTCTAGATCAGTGTCAGGTTTTTCATCACATGTGAATCAACCTCTGTCAGAGTAATTTAGGAAACCTTAATTCTTTGCAAGATCAAAAGTACATGTTCTAATGAAATGAGCTGAAATATAGACAGTCCCTGCAGACATGTACTGTAGTTCACCTGTCTCCTGAAGTCCAGCAGCATGGCCTCCCCACAGCCTCTGAGGTAGGCCTCCAGCAGCACGGCGTACCTTTGCTGGTAATGCATGGACTGTGCGATCTCACTGCGCAGGAACCAAAACAGGAAATGCCCTATGCGCTTGCTCTGTGATCGGACAGAAAAGGAAATGCAGGTGTTTCATAAGCTTTGTAACAGTGTAAAAATATATAGTTATCCACAAATGACAGCTCACCCTCAGGGCTCTCTTCAGCAGGAACCTGACCAGTGCACTGTCATGGTAGGGCTCAAACTTTACTGCCTAAAAGACACAAATAAAGCCATCTTATATTGCTTATAAATGCATAAAATGTAAATGGATGTATTGTAAAAACTCGCCATAATGCTGCCATAAGTATAACTCATGCAAATGCTGTAATACACTAATACTCAAACACACACACACTACATTCCACATATCAGTGTTATGGAAGCAGCAACATTTACATATTTCAAAAGGCTCTTTTGTTTGGCTCAGCTGTAAACTGGCATGGGTTAGCCAATGTTGACGTCACTATGGAAGCAAACATGCATGTGAGACCTCGCAAAGAGTAACAAGGTAGGGTATGGGTAGAAATGCATGAAATGAATTAACAACACTCACTAAGCTGTGGTTATATTTAAACCCATAAGCAAATGGGATAAAGAAAAAAGATTATAGCATTGAAAAATTAGTTTATGTGTGATTATAACCACATAAAGTATATCCACATATGTTAAAACAACTGTGTTTAGTCTTAACATTCTGAAATATGTTTTTGTACATATAAAATATATAAAGTAAAACATAAAACATGTACAGCTCTGTTTCCACTGATTACTCACAGCTATTTTTCATTTTGTTGTAAAACAGCATCACACAAAAAGTTTAAGGAAGTAAACAGCTCTTTTTTCTCTGTTTTTGTTCAAAAGAGCATAACAGAACTGCACTCTGCTGGTCTCTTCACGTGTTTCTGTTTCGCACCATTATTTATGCAAGTATTTACTGAACGGTTTTAGTCAGGTCATATTTTTAAAGTTTGTAAGATGTGCAAAGCTGTTCTAGAAGTGACCAAGATTGGTTTAAAAAGACTACAAAAAAGCCAAAAAAGCCCCTTTAGTGGATGTTAAAACTTTAAAACTACCTACCTGTACAAGCTGCAGCAGATATCTGAGCACGTCGTCATCTTCCAGCGTCTCCAGTTTCCTCACGGCCATCGATCGAACCTGAGCATCTGAGTAGTGACAGTCGAGGAGCTGCATGGCCAGGCCGACATCCAGACCACTGGAACATAACAGACGGGCACGTGACGACAAGAGGCCATGACAGACAGCAGAGGACAGTGGAGCAAAAGTCACTGTACCTGGTGTCCCACGCACTGCTGCGCTCCAACAGTCGGTGTGTTGCCAAAACGTCCTCTTGTTTACCCCACCGGACTGAGCCCAGCAGCTTTGGGTAGGCCCTAAGAAGAAATACAGAAATAATGTTTATGCTTTTATTATTTTGACTTTTAGCAACACTAAATAGACTCTCTCAACTAAATTTAGTGCAGGTGATTAGTGCAGTAAGGCAATGAAATGGTATCAATGAACGTAAATGGTCTCCTTTACAACAATATGAAACCCATGTTAAATATCATAAAACAAACATTGCATAAAACAAACAAGGATATGATTATTGACTTTAGGAAAACAAACACATTAAGCCAGTGCAATATGTGGAGTCCTACAAATACCTTGGAACCATCATTGAATCAAAACATCTTTCAACTCTTTTACTGTTCTTGAATCTGTTTTGTTATTTTTGTTGGTCTCATGGTTCGGGAGTATCTCAAATGGGAGTGGTCAAATGTGGAGGGAAGTCACTGGTCAGCCTCAGTACTCCCTGTGCACTGCTACACAGTTACAGCGGATGCCACTACGTATTTTAAAAGACACGCAGCACCGTCTGCACTTTCAATTTCAGCTGTGGTTTAAGAACGCTTTGCTCTTGTTGCTATTACACTGATGAACAAGCTGTAACATTTGCACATTTGCTTATGGAGCCCTTTTTAATTATTGATTTTCTGTAATAAGTCCTTTTGTTTTTATCTTTTGTGGGGTTTTTTGTGTGTTTTTTTAATCTCACTGTATTCTTTTGTTTATGTAGCAGTAAATCCATTTAGAGCACTTATATACCCCTCAATTTTCTTTGAATGTGGGACCATCCTTCTCAAAAGTGCAAAATAAATTTACCTGCAGGTACAAATTAAGTAACCTGAACCTGAACCTAAAACTACTGTGGCCCGGAGGTGCAAAACAAATTTACTACAAATCTAAAACAAAATAAATTTAGAAATATCGTAAAACAAATTCACAAATGTCCAAAACATTTTTACTTATGCCCGAAACAAATTAACAAATTTACACTGTCCCATTGCTCGGAAGTGAGGGGTATATAAGCTGTCAATCATCATTTATAAATTTGTTTTATGATATTTGTAAATTTGTCTTATTTTAGATGTTTTGCAGTTCTGGGCCACCGTAAAAAACAGCAACCGTGCGTACCTGGGGTGTCTCATGCACTCGTGTCTGAAGTGCCACAGCAGCTCTTTGTCCTCGGGGCTCAGAGGATGCAGGGGATCTGTGCTCACTATGGCCTCGAACTGTTTCTTTAAATGGTTCGGCATCTCTCTCTGTCCTCTCTCTCCCCCCTCGGCCTCCTCACCCCCCGCGTCCCGGACCACGTCCCGGCCTGCGTCCCGGCTCTTGGGCAGCACCACGGGGTAGCAGTACTTGTCCAGCAGAATAGCGATGGCCATGGAGGAGGCCTTGTCCGGGTTGGTTGCCGAGGTGAGTTTGTCTGCGTTGATGCTGCTGCTGCTCTCCTCGCTCTTCTCTGGCATCTTCCACATGTGGAGGATGAACTCGCCCTGACGAAGGAGGGAGCGGTGGTCGATCAGCAGCAGGTTCACGTAGTACAGCAGCCGATTCTTGCATTTTCCTGGGATACAGAAATGAAAACAAAACCTTAAATATTTTATATGCTGCAAAGATAATGCACACATGACTACTTGTGACTGGTGATTGATCGGTATTGCTTTTATTGATCAGTGATGGACTTTAAACAATAAAATAAAATAAAATATATACATATATATAAAAAAAAAACACACCTTCATGGCTACCTGCTCCAGTTGTGTTGTCCTGGTAGGAGCTTGTTTTGGAATTTGGTGTCTGGATTTGCTTTCCACACACCACCTGTTACAAAAAATGAATGTTATAACTATTATTAACTATTACAAGAGTCTAGTGTGTGTGTGTGTGTGTTTAAAAAAAAGTTTACCTGGAGGTTTAGGCGTGCCCCTTTTGGCAGGTCTTTGATTTTAATACTAAATTCCAACCAACAGTTCCACAGTACTTCCTCAGTGAATGGCTTTGAAGTTGTTCTTTCCTAAAACAACAAATCCAGCTTTAGCTAGATAATACTAAGATAATAGATAATAAATCACCCATATACTCACAATCTCCCTGTGAAAAGATAAGAAATAGAATAGCTTTATATCAAGTGTGGTGACACCCATTTTTCTGTAATCAATCGAAATGTTTTGCTAAATAAAGTTTTTCCCCTCTAAAATTCTGTTAGCAGTGCAACATAGAGCCTACTACAAAACTTTTGAAGTTTTAGAAAGAAATGGTGTGACTTTTTTTTGTATTTCAATGTTAAACTGTAAAATGTCCTGAGGTGTGACTGTGACATTCTTAAAATACAGAATACAAACATTTCCAAAATTAGTCACTAGTGACCTGGTAAATTTCATAAAGTGTTGACATATTTGTACTTTATTAAGACCACTTTTAACTGTACCTGAATTCTACAATAATTAATAATTAAAATAACTTTAATCTTGTAATCAAAACAGTGTCCTGTGGTGTGATATGAAAGATCAGGTTTTTAAACAGGCAGGCTGCAACAAAACCTACAGGACCTCATCTGTCATTTACAGAGCAGGACACACCTCTGAAGTTAAGGCTGAGAGCTAAAGGTCAAAAGGAACTCTTATTTTATTTATCATTTTAGTAATTTTTTTCAAAAACTGTCAACATCCGTCTGTTTGCTGTCCTGCGGTTTACACAAAATCAAATTCTCAATATTAAAAATATTTTTTTAGGATAGGGACATGGATATACACTATATTGCCAAAAGTATTTGCTCACCTGCTTTTACACACATATAAACTTAATTCTTAATCTATAGAGTTAATATAACGTTAGCCCACCCTAAAAGCTTCAACTCTTCTGGGAAAGCTTTCCACAAGGTTCAGGAGGGTTTATGGAAATTTTTGACTATTCTTCCAGAAGCGCATTTGTGAGATGTTGTATGAGAAGGCCTGGCTCCAGTCTTCAGCTCTAATTCATCCCAAAGGTGTTCTGTCAGGTTGAGGTCAGGACTCTGTGCAGCCCAGTCAAGTTCTTCCACAACAAACTCACTCATTCATGTCTTTATGGAGCGTGCTTTGTGCTCTGGTGCAGTCATGTTAGAACAGGAAGTGGCCATCCCCCAACTGTTCCCACAAAGTTTACCACAAAGCTGCAGCCTATGTGCTTGATTTTATAAACCTGTGGCCATGGAAGTGATTGGAACACCTGAATTCAGTTATTTGGGTGGGTGAGCAAATAGTTTTGGCAATATAGTATATGAATCAAGTTAGCATAACAGCCATGTTAAATAATTTGACAAGAATTCCAAAGGGCCAAATTGTAGTGACTGTCCAACTGTCCATGTCAAATAATATAGAAATAATAGAGTTACACTTAAAATGATGAATCACTTACAAAAAACTATCTTCACACTTTTTATACAACTGATTCATATTTGAAAGAATTATTTAATATTCATTGCATTCAACTTCAAAATTGTGTCACACTGCAGAACATAAAAAACAAACGTCAACCACCCATGTGCTTTTGTTTACAACATAAACAGTGAACCATATATAAAACACACACTATTTAGTTGAATTATACGCTATTCCTAGTCTCACTAGAACTTTATTTTTGTACCTGTGTGTTTGATCTCTTCCAGTACTGCTACACAAGTGCTTTATTCCCTACGGTGTACAGTAAACCTATCTTATCTGTCATTTTATCTGTAATTCAAAAAAACATCTGTAGTCTTGTATATTACCTGAGCTAACAGCTGCTGCCCATGAAAGATGCTGGCTTCTATGTACACTATGAGCTCAGAGCTTTTGGGCAGAGATGGTATGTCGATGCCCAGGATCTTCACCCTGAATTTCCTGTTACAGTCCCACATGGAGATGGTAAAGACCCTCTCATGGTCCTTCTCATCGATAGTCAGCTGCTCATGGGTTCCTTAAAACAGTTATGTTAGTATTCTCTCATTTGTCTGCTTGCTTTATGCCCTAAAGTATCTGAGACAAATAGAGACTGTAATTGATACCTGCTACTCCAGTGCAGTCGTCCACCTGGGCCCAGTCTTCCTTCTGAACCACGTCTAGGTCCGGATCTGAGGGTGTCTCCAGAACCAGGTGGATCTCTTCGCCGTTTTTCAGGCACTGACGAATCCAGTTGAAGTTCTGTAGAGGCTTATCTCCATACAAGTACTCCTCTCTGTGGCCAAAGACGTACAGACATTAAACGTGTTCAGTGGTTTTTGGTTGGTCTAATGGTGATTACTGTACCTCCCACAAACACGCAGAACAAAGTCGCTTTCACACGTGTTTTCTGGGATGCCCAACAAAGCTCTTTTGTTTGCAGTCTTGGCAAAAAAGCTGGAAAGTACCTGGGCAAGCATGGGAAAAGGGTCAAAAAATGTGTAGTAATATTAGCAATGCTGTTAAAGGTCAAGCAACCATACCTGTTCTGGTGTGTCGTCAATAGAGACCTTAATTGTTTGGCTCACTGTTCGGATATGAATAACCACCAGGATATAGCCATTGCTAACCTGAGAGAAAAAAAAAGGCAAAAAATGTGTTGAGTAGACTGGAAAAAATAGAGAATGTCAAATGTATCGTATATAGAAACCCTTTACGTTTTTTTATTACTTGACATCATTGTAGATAAAGATGTTTTTGCACAATAAAGACTTTGGTAAGAGATAATTGGATCGACTGCAAGATACTTTTTGCAAATGGGAGTAAGCATAACCTAAGTGTTATTAAGCATGCGTCGTTAACCAGATGCAAGCCTTGTTGTAAGCAAATTAGGTTGAAGTAGTTCATGTCTATGGATGCCACATGTAACTTACATATTACGTTTGTCATTGGTTTTATGCTGAATGGCCTGTCGTAGCCATCCATTTTTCCAGGCTTGGGGCCAGCACAAATAATACACTGGATAGGTCGCATGTAGCCAGATTATTATTTTGTGTGTGTGTGTGTGTGTGTGTGTGCTATTCATTTGTTATAACAACTTTTGTCTATATTATTTACGAGTTTTTATGTGCTATGGACAAATTATTATTATTATTATTATTATTATTATTATTACTAACAACAATAAAACAATACTACTACTACTACTACTACTACTACTACTACTACTAATAATAATAATAATAATAATAATAATAATAATAATAATAATAATAAGCAACCACCCTCAAACACACAATCACATTAACACAATCATACCCCAGTGGACACAACGACACAATGGCAGTATGCAATGCTGGTAGCGTAGCTCCATTCGCCAACTTTCCGGTTAGTGGGTGAATGGCTCTACCTACTGAGATAGTGCCGCTCCAAATTAATAATTTTAACTTTATTGTCCACATAGGCTCCCCATCACAGTCACACAAATACAATAAATAAAAGACATAATCACATGTACAGATACAAATAACATCAGTAAGTTGATAACAATAAAAAATAGCCAGAGCAGGCAGTCTGGTAAAGTAGGTCCAATTGTTATTGGTCTCATTGGAAAGGAGTCTTATGTGTTCTAAGCTGTATGAGTTTACCAACCTCACAAATTATATATATACCTTGCTGAGTAGGTGTTCAGGCAGAGGTTTGCAGGTGACCCAGGGGTCCATGGAGTACAGTCTGGGGTCTCGGTCGCTCAGCTCGATCCTCCGCGGCGTCAGCAGCTTCCTCCGGGTGAACTCCAGCTCATCGTCATGCACGTTACTCACATCAGTCACATCGTAACCAATCAGGTAGTTCAGATAGCGCTGGTACTGGGCGGACTCCTCTGTGGGCTGTGGGCGGGGCACCAACTGGATCCGCCCAACGTCTTTCTTCAAGGCTTTGAACAAACCAATAAATCAGACGTACATGTTCATAGTAAGACAATTAATTAGCAGGTACATGGTCGAGTATGCCCAGTACCTCTCCAGTAGCGAATACAGTCCAGTGTTTGGAAGACTTGGTGTTTGTCATAGATCTCACACACATTGCCTTTTTTCTGATAAAGAAGGATGCAGTGATCGGGGGAAAACCTCTGGTAAAACTCAGGACAAAGATTAGAGGTCACTGCCTTCAGCCACACCTGAGCTTTAACCTGGAATTGAAAAAATAAGCAGAACATTTATATATAATATAAAGTATGTCATCAAGATTTCATTCTATCGTTTCTTGATTATTGTGGTGAATTTGTTAAATGTTTGTCATATATTTACTTAAAAGTAGGGCTGGGACTTTAATGCGTTAATCACGATTAATTAATTACAGAAAAGTCTGTGGTATAAGCTGCTATACTTCTCCCTTGTATCTTTCAGAAGCAGGACTTGTGAAGCTAGTTTAGAAATATGGTGGAAAAATATGTTGTTTGGCACAGTTCAGTAATATTGCTACAATATGTTACATAGGAAGATCTCCAGGCAATGGGAGACAGAGTGAACAAAGCAGGGAAGGGAGTTCAACATGAAAAAGAATGCAAAGAAAACAAAGACAATGGTTTTCAGAGTGAAGAGAGACCAAAACTTAACACAACGATAGATGGAGCATAAAGAGAACAAGTTGCAAGCTTCAGCTATTTAGGCCATAAACCCATGAGAAGGTTTTCCATTGCCAAAATAACCTTCGAAATGAGGCCTCAAATCCCTTTAAAGATCAGGGCAAAAATTCTCCATCAATGTAAGAATCAGAAACATGGACTATTTCAAAACAAATGAAAGATCAGTTATGAGCATTTGAGATTGAAGTTATCAACAAGGAAGTTATGACCAAAGAAGATCTGTTCAAGGCCATTCAGGAAATAACACTAAGATATTTTGGACACATTGCCTGCCCCTGCAAAGAGTTCTATTTGAAGAAAGGGTAAAGGCTTTGAGGGGCAGGAGGAGACTAAGATGAATGTGAACAGATAACATCAGACAGTGGACTGAATTACATCAGGGCAGTCAGAACTGGGCTGTGAACTAAGATGACTGGCGAGCTTCCAACCCTTTACAGGATGGAACGCAATGACGATGATGCTTTTGCACATGGGTCACGTAATGCGCTGGGTAATTTTCCCCAAAAAACGTTTGCATGCAAGTACATCCATAACATAATTTGTTTACTTTTGGCATTATCCATTAAACAGAACATCAGTATGTGCTCTCCACCTTGTGTTTCAACAGGATAATGGCATAGACCAGTATGCACAGAAAAACTACCTCTGAGCCACGCAACTAATGAATACAACCAATCAGAGAAATGAAGTAATGCACATGATTTCTACCATAGGAAACTGCTATCCCTCTAAGGCAGTGGTTCTCAGACTTTTCACTTTTAACTAATCCAGCTATAAACCAATATAGGGCTTAACAGAAAAATGCATTACTAAATAAGAACTAAACAGAGACTAACCTAAAGGACTAAAATCAGGACAAAACTATACTTAACATTTAAACCCCAACCAAAACATAAATAAAGGAAGAAAAGTCTCTAAATGAAATTAAATCAGGACTTTACCTGTGAAAGACTACCATCAAAAGAGGTCTGTGTACCACCAGTGGTACCCTTGCCACAGTTTGAGAACCACTGATCTAACGGATTCCAGACTTTGTAAAGAAAATGACTTTAACACACACAAGGCTAATAAAACAATGCCAGCTTTCACACATGTGATGGGCACTGCATAAACCCTTTTTATTTCAATAACTGTCCACAGAATCGTATTATGTTCATGAACTGTTTTTAGTTTTAGATTAGCGTTTATGAGTGTGTGTTTTTTGTCAGTTCATCTGTAATTAATGTGTTACGAGTCCAACCTGCTCTACGGTCCAGTTCCCGGCCACATCAATCTGCAGAGTATCGGGGCTGTTCCCTCCTCGGGCCGCTGTGGGGAGGATAAACTCCACCGTGACCTGGTCCATGGAGGAGTGGGACGGAGGGGTGATGGCCTTCTTCCTCCTCCGGCGTCTGGGATCTTCTCGCAGCACTTCAACCTCTTCGTCACTCAGCTGGACTGGCTGCTCCCTGTCCATCACCTAGCTGCATGAGGGGCAACGACAGAGGGCACTTTTCACCTCTGACATCATCACCAGTGTCCCTAAATAATTCTTAATAGAGAGCCAGCAGATTTGTATTGTTCTTTTTCTTTTTTTTTTATTACGTTTGTGTGAAAAAAATGAAATTCATTTAGAAGTATTTTAAGCATCTAGAAAGTTTAATTGGATTATTTCATTAATATGTGGTACTATGGAAATGGAGATGATAATTTTGGTATTCAGAAGTAGTTTTACATATATTTTGTAATTGTGCTAAATATGTTACATAGTGTTTAAAGGGGCTATATTCTGCAAAATCTGCAGATACTTATATATTTTTTACTATTTATTTTGAGTTTGCTTTAAAATTGTTTTTGCATGTCCTCATTGTAGACAGATTAAATTTCTTCTACTGCACCAATTTGTTTCATTAGATATCAGCACAACTTTTCAGCAAAATCCCTCACATTTAACACATTAATGAGTTCTGTGTACAAGTATTTTGTACAAAATATTTTTACTTTTTTACTCACAAGTACATTTAGCTAAAAGTAAGTAGCCTACTTTTATACTTTTACTTAAGTAGAAATGTAACTGTTACTTTATTTAACTTTAACTTTAACTTTTACTTGAAGTACTTGAGTACTTCTTCCACCACTGTAAAAATCTCACCAGCCAAAGTGGTTTAGTGAAACTAAATGTGTTAGTAGCCAAAAAAGGAAATCTGCTTTCATTTGGCCGGTTGGCTAGTGCTAATGTCAAGTCCTGCCCCCTATAGCATAGGGTAAGTTATTACACTATAGTAGACAAGCAGTGCTGGACAAAGTATTCAACTTCATTACTTGAGTAAAAGTATAGATCCTCCAGGTCAAATATTAATCCAATACACATAAATGTTACTAAGTCAAATTTTTAACTCTGTTAAAGTACTGGACTATGTGCCTTAAAAAATACTTAAGCGTTCAAAGTAAAAAAACAAACCACAATGTATTTCAAATGTGTGCAGTCAAGAATTTGGGGTGAAATGACTACATTCAAGTCACAAATTTGCAGTTCCAAAAATATGAATAAAATACATTTTACATCATTTTTGTGTGGAAATGTGGGGATCAACACAAAACCAGAAAAGATATGATTGTTCTACAGCAAAAACAAGCCATACATATTATAAATAAGGCTGGGTATTTTGATCATACTAGTCATCCAAATAATGAGATATAGGAGGTGGAGATATCTCCACCTCTGTAGTTAATAGCAAAACAGCAATTCAGAATACACTATAATTACTGCAGGCTTCAAAAATATAAAAATAAAATATATAAATATATATATATATAAATATATTCTCAATAGTGTTTCTATATCAATAGTCTTTCTCATATGGTGCAATATGAATTAAACAGCTGGAGTTTCGTTATGCTTATTTTACATGAGCAGGGGAAGTTTCCAAAAGCAGGAAGCAAAACTAGACAAGTTTGTAACAAAAACAAGTCCATGGACGCGTGTTATTTTGCTGTCTATATTACATAGCGTTAGCTGCGTGGCTGCCATTAAAAACAAAGCGTGACATATAAATAATAAATATAAAGAATAAAATCTTAAATACACGGAAATAGCAGAATGTTAATGTAACGGTCCGCTGTGAACCAAACAGACGCTGCTGTATTTACAACAAAAACACTTATCTTAAACTCACCAGAGAACACGAACGGAGGAGACATTGAAACGAGGAGATTGTAGCTACAAAGCCGACTTTTAAGGTTGATAAAAGTGCTGTGTTGTAAAAAGTTGGTGGAAAAGTCTCAGCAAAGGAAAGACAGCACTTTGACAGGAAAGCGCCACAGTCCGCTAACATTTACATAATAAACCACAAAGTGACTTCCGGTTGCCCTTTCAAAATACAGAGATTACTTACCGCTAACTAAGATAAGCTACGTTCAACCTTGTCTAATTAACTGTTAAGGAGTACGGAAATTAAAGCCTATATCTGATATTTAACGTTGTGGGAGAATTTTATTTATTTTAACTTTTTTACATTTACTTTATTTACTTGCTAATCGGATATGTTTCGCGGTCTATGATTTAGCTTTACTCATAATAATTTTTGCTGTAAAGACGCTAGCTTGTTCCCAAAAAATAGCCGAACATAATTTATTTTTTTTATATGTTAGTATACCTTATAATGTGTATTTTTAACTTTATAACTAGCCTAAAATATCTTTATTAGGATAGTATGGTGATTTAAGTAGTTTCTCGTTATATCCACTAGAGGGTGCTAAATTATAACTTTAAATTCAGGCTTAGATGTGACGCTGTTTTCTCATTTTCGAGATATGACTTTTAAATACGCTATAATTTTATGTTAGTTTATGTTTTATGTTTTTATGTCACACATTAAAAATTAAGACACAGTTGGGTAGTGTTGACTTATAGGGTCAATAGTTTCTTGTCATTTTAATCTTACACATTGCTAAGTCTTCACAAAATTTGTCTAAGATTGTGTTGTGCTGGATAAAAACTAGGCCATCTCCTTTCTTTTTATGCTGTCATGGTCTGATGATAAATGAGGTCTGCAGTAATGTTTGCAATGAGGTCTGCCTTTTCCCTCAAAATCCTTCCACATAAATGACAATAATTCAAACATTTTTAGCCAAACCAAAATCATTTTATTTCATTTCATGGCAGTCTTGTTAAAGTTTACAGTAAAATAAACATAATGTAAATCCTTCAACTCAACTATGAAATAACTAAAGTGCAATAAAATATTTCTGTGGCCACTTTGTATACAGTACAATGTATTAAAATCATTGTGTACATTGTATTATTTCTTGTCAGATGTGTGTTACCTATTTTCTTCATACAGATTTAGGATGCTTCACCGTTTAAGGAAAGCTTTTGTTGTTACTGATAACACAATAATAAAGATGCAAAACAAACCACACTATGTAACTTTGATTACTGCCATATTAAAATTTTAGGGTGGGGGGTCTTGCTATCGATCTAATGGATAGATTCAGACACAATTTGCAGTAGTACGGTTGTACAAAGTCATTTATCTTGAAAAGTTAAAGGGGAACCATGCAACTTTCAGTTTTCCCCTCTGTATTCAGGGAAAGGTTTCCTTGACTTTTGGCTGCTCTGCCTTGCCATCACTATCTTGTTTTTATGACTAACCATGTTGCATTCTTGGGATACTTCAGCAATACAAGGTAGGTTCTATCATTCTTGCAAGGCAGGTTCTTAGAAAATAGGCCCGGGAGTGTTGCTTGGGGCTTTATTCACCCTGCAACAATTTAGTTTGCCCTTATATTGACCCCTAAGCTGTTTAATAAAAATAAAAAAATGTTGCATAGTTCTCCTTTAAGTAGTGTTGTTTTATTGGAAAAGGAAGACATGGTTATGGCATGCTGTTGTTAACCAACTTTAGATGAACAGAATTCTTCTTAGAGCCCTGTAAGTGTGCTTCACATTTATGTTTCGGTACAGTACAAGAATATATTAGCTCTTATTGTTAGATAGATACAAGCTGGATAGGAAGTGCCATATAAAAGTGCTTCACAAATCATCATAAGTTGCATAAGGGTTAAACTACTGCCTGCTCAAGTAGCTGAAGTCCACTATTCCACTTACTGTACATCAGTGCAGAGAAACTAAATGACATAAAGGTCCTTGTGCCGATGAAGATTCAGTCAAAATCCCAGTTAATGTCTTACATTGGAGTGTTTCTTGTAACATCACGAGTGGTCGGCAGCTGCTCTTCATCCATAGCCACTGTTCAATGAAGGTGACGTCAGTGAGAGAAGTGCAGTCATTTATAGCAAGCAGTGTTGCGAGTCTTTCACTGCAGTCAAAGCCAGGACTAGTTTCCCATTCGAGCACCATAGAGATGTGTTCAAAAGTGTCCAGACAGGCACAGGGGAAAGCATTCAAATTCACTGACACCCAGCCTGGCCATCCAGACCCATTTAATATTCAAGTGAAGTGAAGAGGGTCTGGAACTCGTCCAATCTAAACCAGTCAACCAATCAATCTGTAATGGAGCAGGTTTTGTACAATGCTTTGTTTCACAAATTTTTCAAAATGCATAGGTCCAAGCATGATCAAGGTAACCCAAAATTAGCCTTTTACATATTCAATTATATATAGGTGGGCCTCCACTCAAGTCGTTTTGTCCAGGGCCCCATCAGGTCTGTGAGTGGCCCTGGCTCTATAAGTCTAACCAGTTGCTTTTGGAGATCCTGGAAATCCATCTCGAAACAAGCAGGACCGGCCTAATTCTTTGTTTTGAATAGAAAAAATAAAGATGGCTAACCAAGCTAACTCTATAATGCAATCTCAACTAAGCGTTGTAAATGATTAAGGACAAAAATAAGGGTTCCTGTTCAGTCCAAAAAGCAAGAAATGTTCGTTAAAGCATGCAGGAGAGTTCTAACAATGGCAGTCTGACCATTTTTGTGTCCGTTTAGAAAACATGAGTTCCAGTAGAAAACAGTTCTTCCGCTGGCAAAACCAAGCGCTGTGTGGTTGCTGTTACTGCCACGGGCGCTGCGGCGTGGGGTTGGAGTTGGGGTAGATGGGAGCTGGGGTGGGGTAGGCGTGCACAGCGGCGTTGGGGTTGGGCGGGTAGGTGGGGGTGGGGTACTGGGGCATCATGTGGCTGTGGCTGTGGCTGGTGGTGTGAGCTGGCGAGGATGCAGCGGAGGAGGAGGTCTGGGGTAAGTGGAGGTACATGGGTGCAGTCGGGGCAGAGGGAGGGGCGGAGGGAGGAGCCGATGGGGCGACGGGAGTGGGGACCCTCTGCAGGACGACATGGGGATAAAGCTGGGAGTCGGAGCGGTACAGGCCGGGCAGAGATGCCTTCAGCAGGCTTTCCTGACTCCTGCAAGACAGAAACAAGACAGGAGCAGAAGAGTTTATTCAGTTTATACAGCGTGATTAGGCTTTCTAACTGTATTTCTGTCAGAGGTTACAGCTGTAATCTTGTGGTTTAACACAGCATTTCCCAACCATATATATATATATATATATATATATATATATATATATATATATATATATATATATTTGCAATCTTTTCATAATAAATTATTGAAACTTGTGAAGTGAAGTTTAAATGGTTATTTTTCATGCATTTTTCTTGTAGGAAGTAAATGTAATAGAGGTTTATATATATTTTTTTTACTTTGTTGTATTTTTATTTTTTGTATTATATTTTTTGTATGTATTGTTATTTTAAAGGGATTTTATTTGTATCTTGAATTTAATTTTTAAAGCAAAAAAAATCAAGAAAATGTCCTTTTACAATAAAGTAAGTATAAAATGTTTTTGTACTGATAAACATTTTTAGTCATTTTTTGTCACTTTTCCATTTTTTTTAAATATAGTAAAACAAGCAAACATAATAAAAGTATATATGTTATAGTATTATTTATTTTTTGTTATATTTTGATTTATTTTTATGTATTTTTTATGTGTTGTTATTTAAAGGAATATTATTTGTATCTTGAATTTAATTTTCAAAGCAAAAAAAAAAAAAAAAGGAGGAAATACAGGAATTTGTTTTTACAATAAAGTAAGTATAAAACGTATAGTATAAGTATAATAAACACAGATGACCACTGCATGACCACTTGCTGAAAATGTAACACATAAATGAATGAGGGGGTACTGACAAAAAGCCCAGGGGTACACAATAGACAAAAGTTTGGGAACCACTGGTTTAATATTTCATCTTTTTGAGTTTATGTGGATGTACCTCTGATATCCTCTGTTCTCATATCCACTCAGTCCTCCGGTCAGATACAGAGGGCTGTCCGGGGCCAGGCGGGGGTTCATTCTCTGGGACAGGTGGAAGATCTTTGGTGGGGGGAAGGACTCCCACTCCCCCTCCTCTCGCTCCCACTCAGTGCGACGGGACGAGCGCTTCTCCCTGCGTCTGGGACAGGACATGTTCATTTGTTACATATATTTACACAGATAACTCCTCTCCTTCTGCCCCTCCCCTCTGATCTCCACTCGTACCTGCTGCGCCCCTCCTTCTTGGCCCGCAGTCTGGAGGCTCTCTCCTGGAGGCAGCAGATGAGGAAGGACAGGGACATGGCCAGGATCACCACCCCACTGACCACTGAGGCCAGAACAGCCACTCTGAGCCCTCTGTCCTGGGGACGGGGGATTGCTGGGAGCAAGGACAGAGACAACACACTTTTACAATAAAACAGTAGCACTTGACTTCTGTCCTGGTTGAAAATGAGCTTCTTATAAGAGCAGCAGTGGTTTGAGGGACTCTGTACTATGCAGTAAATATTTTTCCCAATATTTTTTCAAAAAGAAAACTCTGAACCATGACAGATTTTTTTGCCATATCAAGTATTCCCTGCATTCATTTGGCAAATTTACTTAATTCCAAGGCACCAATTTAGAATATTCACTGTATAATGTGTTAACACTTTAGAATAATTCACATTATTATAATTTTTAGCAGTTTTAAAATATAAATGAACATGTAATTCAGTGTTTCCCAACCAGGGGTATGAGGACCTCTAGAGGTATGTGAGCACATTGCAGGGGGTACATGGATTTATATGGTCATTTATAGAACCTTTGAATATTTGGCTTTCAAATACTAAAATAAACCTATCAGGACTAACCCAGGACTATAGCGAGGGATGGGACACTAAAGAAGGACAAAACAGGGATAAAACCAGGTCTAAACATGGTCTAAAACCAGGACTAAAACAGGTCTAAAATCAGGACTAAACCAGGAAAAAACAGGTCTACAGCCAGGACTATACCAGGACTAAAACCAGGTCTAAACTAGGTCTAAACCAGGACAAAACCAGAGCTAAACCAGAACTAAACTGGAGTTAATCCACTGCACCACTGCCACCCAAGACCCTCTCCAAAAATTCCAAAAATACCAAAAACACAGCGTGTGTATTTGTATTTCTGTGTCATGTCCAAACCATCCTCGTGTGTCTGCTTCCTCTGCCCTCTCCTCTCTGGTGCGTAGCTGATGTCACCTGACACATTTGCGTGTTCAGGGCTGTGTGAAATGTGCTGTGCAGCTTCATTAACACTGCTCCACAAACTGCAGCGCATTTAACGCACAACTTCATCTGAGAAACAACTGTTCATATCAAATATTCACAGTACAATTAAACCGTCTTGCTTATGCTGCAAATGAATATCAAAATCAGACAGCAGATTTTTGCACTCTATTGATTTGTATTAAGAAATTCATTGTTACAATCCTGGAGGGCTTATTACAAATAGAAGAGAGATTTAAAATAGTTTTCTTGTCCTGTGCTTATCCAGTTAATCCATATTGTAGTGGTTTTGAGTCAACAGAGGCCGTACCTTCACAGACCGGCAGGTAGTTGCTCCACTGGGCCTTGCCGTTCTTGACACTGCAGTGGATCTTGTCGCTGCCCACGAGCTGGTACCCATCTCGACACCAGAAGGCCAGGACGCTGCCCACAGAGATCCCACTGCCCCCCTCCACGAAGAAGGAGCCTCTCCGGGGAGGCAACACCGGGGCACATGACATACCTGAGGGCAGATAGACAAGGACGGGAGGGATGAGCGTTTTATGTTTTGTTTTGTTTTTTTGTAGAAAGAAAAGAAGTGAAGACATTACAAGAAAGGGCCACAAAAAAGTTGGTTGCAAAGAAATAGCATGTCCCTGAGAATTAGATTGACTCTATGGAAAAGTACAACTCCATAGACAAACTTTATGCATCCTATAATCCTAATAATCCTATAAGCATTCACATTTTGGTTGCATTATGTCGTAATAACAATAAAAAGAACTGGTTAGATTTATATTGCACTTTCCAAACTTAAGCTCCTCAAAGCGCTTTACATTACAGTCCATTATTCACTCACTCTTCAGTCACACACTGAAGCTAGCTCTGAAGCCACACCCGCCCTGGGGCAGACTGTCGGCGGCATGGCAGCCATACCATGCCAATGGCCTCTCTGGCCACCACCAAGTACACAATTACAACCAGTGCCACAGACTCTGGAGGCACAGTGGGCAAAGTTATTACTATACATCCTTTATTTAATGTAGTAATATCCCCACTGAGATTAAAAAAGACATTTAGGGCAGAATTTCACATTGACGTTTTTACTTTTCATGGTTCTTTAAATTAGAGTTACAAGCTCTGGTCAGGTCCTTCTGTAAAGCATTCCATGAAGAGGGGGCAGTATATTGAAAAGCTCTTTTAGCCAACTCTGTCCTAACCCTGGGAACTACCAAGTGTCTTGCCCAAGGACACAACGGCAGTGGCGGGAGCAGCGTCAAACCACCAACCGGATATACTTGCCTCATTGGGTTTGAGTTGTGGTTATGACATGGTAACAAAATTTCTCAGTAACACTTTATAATTACTCACATGAAAAGATCAAATAAGCATTAGTCAAGGATTAGTAACCAGTTAATTATTTATGTAAGTATTACTTCAACATTAAAGAAGTTATATTTTTAGTTTTAATGTTGTTCCCTCATCAAAAACATAGCTGGAGTTGCAGTGGCGTAACTTGGTAATGTGGGGCCCCAGTGCAGGATTTTAGAATGGGCCCCTCAAAGTTATAAAGCACATTCAGTAAAGTTTCTTGCATTAAGCTTTTTAATTTTTAAAATGTTGCTGTTTTACTGGAGTTTGATACAAAAAAACAGGTGCTTATTCATTATTATTTAGGGACAATTTTGTGAAATGATATTCATTTTATAATTACAATTTGTGTATTTATCTTTAAAAAAAAGTTGTTTTTTTTTGTTCTTTTTGTTACGAGTTTACAAATTTAAAAGGATTTAAATTTGAATTTTGTTAAAAGCCTCTGTTCTGTAACAGAGTCATGTGTTGTTCTTAATTATTAATTATTATTTGAATATTTTAAACACAGACTTTACTATAGATGAACAAGGGCCCACTCTAATGGGCCCCTAAACCTCCTGGGCCCCAGTGCAGTTGCACTGGCTGCACTGCTTCATTCATGCATGTTTAAGTATTCCTCTATTATCTAGTGCGACCTTTCTGAGCCCTCAAAACGCTTGGTTCCACAAAGCCCCGCCCACTCCAGGAAGCACTAACAAATCAACAACAAGCCCTCTACATTCAATCTGCTCTCATTCATTTATCCAAAAACAGTGTACAGCTCTGTTTCCACTGATTCCCCATGGCTGCTTCTTCATTTTGTAGTAAAATGGCATCATACAAAAAGTTTAAAGAAGTGAATTGTTTTTTTGTTATAAACATACAGATCTATAAACAGTTTTTTTAATGTTAAATACATATTTATTAATGCTTTATTGTGGCTTAATAGCTGAGAGTTATTCTAAAGTACTTCTAATGTATCTAGTTTTATTTAATTTGCACTGGGACATATACAGTAGAAATTAAAATACATGGAGGAACAGTACAGTATTAAAAATGAAGTCATGTTTCCTACAATTTATTTTCCTGTGTTAATATTGTCTTGCATAATTCCAGCGATACAGGGCTTTTTCATTTTACCAGTAACAGTGTGCTCAACTCCGCCCCTCTCCTGTCTTGTTGCCTCTCCACTGTCATCCCCATGTGTTTCTCAGTGGGACGTTGCCATTGGCCGGACAGAAACAGCACTATTTTTATCATCCTTATGCCATAATACAGACAGAGCGATCTTCTGACGCGGTGGATACAGTTAGGAGTCTGCTGCAGGGATTAGAGAGACTCAAATCTACACGTCCAGCAACAAGAAAATAAGTCTTTGCAGAAAATTTGTATTTTCTGCAACGTCGCTCTAATCATCATACGATATGTGAAGAGGCTAATGCTGATGACTCTAGCTGATGGGGTGAATGGCTTTACTGATGTAGAATGGATGCATTAATGATCCTGAATAGTAGTGAACAGTAGAAACAGAGGGTGAAGATGATATAAAAGTGAAGCCTAGATCCAAAAGCCTATTTTGTATTGTGAATATGTTCCAGAAAAGAAAAAAAATAACAAGTCTATCAGATTAAACCAGCTGAATCTCTTAGCGTCAGCTGTTTTCTGATAGTTTATAATAAAACTAACAATAATAAAATAATAGATTGGGTCACAGTCTTCTTCTTGTCCTCATCACTCGTGGATCTGATCCTATATTGTGATTTTTTCAGTTTTTTTTATTTTTGAACACCTTTGCATCAGTTTTTTGTAACTTAAAATAATGTACATTTGTAGAAAATGTCTTCTTTTGGGGAACTGTTACTTTTTCTTTGCAGAGAACACTTGAACACAAGTAAATGAAAAAATAACTCACACATTTTATTATTTAATGATGTAGAAATGACACAGCTCCTCTTCCTCCTTTGTAATTATTATTTAGTATTATTTATTGTTGTAGTTGTTATTTTTAGTTTCATTTCCTTTTATGGGGGGGTATTTTAGTTTGTATTTTTTTGGGAGGGAATATTGTGGTGGGTTTTATGATATGTTTTATGATATGTATTATATCTGAAAAAAAAAACATAATTGAATTGTATGGGACTGATGTACAAACTGACTGTGAATACTGTATATAGAACAGAAACATGATTTAATCCTAATTCTTACATGTTTTATATGTGAATTGAACAACCTCCTCTAACCACTTTTTCAGTGTGTATTTCACAGTTTGACTTCAGCTACTGAAAATAAAATCACTTTTCCACAGCTTTTTGAGATGCACCTGCAGGCCTAGTAATAATAGTAGTGGCTTAGTAGTCAGCTAGCTTTGCTCAGAAAGAAGTCATCATAATAATCTTCAGTACTTATGTGTTTTCATTTGCCTTTTGTTCTTGTGTAAAGCTCTGTTAGAGAAAACAGCCTCTGGTTTCCCTTTAAAACTCCTCCTCAGCTCATGTCCTTGTCCCGTGTGACTGTGGCAGCGCCGGCCGGCACGTGTCCCTCTGTGTGGTCTGTGTCTGTGTGTCATCTCCACAGCGGATCACGGGACTCTCTCTGTCTCTCCCCCTCTCTTTCTCTCTGTACTGGTGCAGAAGTCCTCCCTCCATCTGTCGCAGTAATGGGGACAGCTTGCATGCACCCAGGGTCTAATACCATAGACCCTCACTCACAGATTACACTAAATCTGACACAGCACAGTCACCGCCGCAGACTCACGTGAACTCACTACAGCACAGAGGCTTATAGAGAGCCACTGTTCTGAAATAAAACTCCAAACTGAAAGCTAATATTTTTATTTGTCTTAAAGGGATAGTGTAGTGCAGCCAATTTCAAAGTCAAGATTTTCATGGTCCCCTTATTAAATTTCCGAAAATCCCCCGCGGAACTCCACATATAAAACTTCAATCTATTCAAAAAACTATGTAATGTTTTTCAGCATATATTTCTATAAAAACATGTTTTAAAGTAATATTTTTAAACCAGTTTGTAACTCAATTTCTTTTTATGTTCTTAATATAGACAGCGTCTGGGCCCCCCTGGGAAACCTTGGTGGACCCCCTGAGAGCCCAAGACCCCGCTTTGGGAATAGTGTAGTGTTTGTTTAGCCAAGCCACTGATGTTAAAAAAAAAGTTGACGATACAATGGGTATACCTATAATAGCAGACCTGATGCCTTCTACCCAGGACAATGACAAAAATGACTATTTTACTTGACAGAACTGCTATCTGACTAAAACAAAGCGTTTCCAATAATTGCTATACTACTGCCATAAAAAAACAGAGAACAGAAACATAGAAAAAAGCGTTTTACTTCTTTAAACCTTTTATATGATGCCATTTTACTACAAAATGAAAAATGTCTGTGAGGAACAGTGTTGGGTAGCGTTACTTTTAAAAAACTAACGTGTTACATTACTGCATTACAGGTTGAGAAAACGCATTAGAGTACTCATATGTTACCACCCACCCACTTTAACAACAATACACGCAAGCGCTCACGTGCACCGTTGTTTTATTTGTTTGTTTGTTATAATTTATTTATTTATTTATTTTATTTTATTTATTAAGCAGGAAAAGATTAAAAACAATCGGGCCTGGCTCCGTTTTAAACAGTTTTTATAGAAATCAGACACACATCATAAACTCCAGGACAAGACAACAACCATATAAACACACAAACCAAAGAAGCAGCATTAGGGGAGGCTATGGAGCCACCTCAGTGGTCACAGCTGTACCTGTCCATTAGAAGGCAAATAAATGTTTTTTTTAAATAGTCCTATTGATGTTATATTCCTGATGTGCTGTGGGATCTCATTCCAGGCTTTAGTGAGCACATAATCAATGTCAAACACTGCACATGAAGCCCACAACACCGCTGTTGATTAGGCTGTAATGTCATCAGCGAACCGAGGCCCAGGCCATACTTCTACAGCCATCAGTCGTTTCAGATCATTGTCAAAGTGAAGCGTTGTCAGCTGTAACTTTCAGTATAAAAACTGGGAGAGTGAAACTGTTCAAAGCAGTGCCATGAGTGCAGTCTCAGACCAGTGCACTCTCTCTGCGTCCAAGCTGAGGGTGAGGGCTGCCTGTGACGCTGGGCACTCAGAGCATCGGTCGGACCCCAAAACAACAAGAACCACCTGTGTTCAGTCACATGTTGGAGCAAAACTTTAACTATGTACTCAAGAAAATGACCACAGATTGCTGGCCAAGTCACAGCGTAAACGCACAGGTAGCTAAGCGGATTTAGCAAGACTGGGAACAACAAAGAGCAGCCTTATACACCTAAACAAACATAAAGCCACTGTACTCACCATGTTATAGACAACCCCCCTGTCCTGTTATTGTCTGTCAAACATATCCACAAGTCACTGTTGTTGTTCAGGCTGTGTGTCTCTTCTTATAAAGTCCACAATAACATCTCAGACTGCTTCACCTGTGCTACTGCTGTTGTGCACCTGAATTTCAATTTGGAGTCACGTATTCCTTTATATTAGCCGAATACCGCAAGTAACATTTGAATGTTTTGATCGTGAAGAAAACCACATGTCACTTATTAACCAATCAGCTGTCAGAACAGACGCACAGCAGCCCCGCACTGTCTGAAGCGAGTTTCTCCTAAACTAACGCGTTACTGATTTGAAAAAGTA
Source organism: Bostrychus sinensis (assembly GCA_020698575.1). Classification (NCBI taxonomy): domain Eukaryota; kingdom Metazoa; phylum Chordata; class Actinopteri; order Gobiiformes; family Eleotridae; genus Bostrychus; species Bostrychus sinensis. The sequence goes on along the minus strand of CM036239.1, from coordinate 48,537,180 downwards.
ACTAAGAACTAGATTTCTTAGCTCACAAAACTAATTCATTACGTTACTCATTACTGAAAAAAAGAAATCTGAGTACTCTAATGCCCAACACTGGTGAGGAATCAGTGGAAACAGAGCTGTACACTGTTTTGGGGATAAACGATTGACAGCAGACTGGATGTACAGGGCTTGTTGATTGGTCAGTGCTTCCTGGAGTGGGCGGGGGTTTGTGGGTGAGGCGGAGGATCATGGAATCAAGCGTTCTGAAGCCTCAGAAAGACAGTGGCCCGAGACTACAGGCATGAATAATTGAGCAATTTTAGATAATATAGCCCCTTTAAATCACTAAATGAGTATTTTGTGAATAGGAATCTATGGATAGCATAGTCAAAGATCAGAACAAAAACAGTATAAGTAGTAGTGGTTGCACTTGAGTATTCGATGTATTATCAGCAGAATTAGTAGTAGTAGTAGTATTAGTAGTAGCAGAAGCAGCAGTAGTATTACTAGTAGTAGCTGTAGTTACCAGTTGTATTAGTGGGTGTTGTTTCAATTTTTTTTACTTTTACTCAAATATACATATACATGTATTATTAATATTCATATTTTTTTTTTTTTACATTATTATATTATTATTATTTACGTGGTCCTTGTGTAATATTATTTTGCAGTAACAGTACTTTTACTTAAGTGCAGATGTTGAGTATTTCTTCCACTTCTGAAAAATATTGAGGTTGGGCAAAGTGGTAAAACTTGAGTTCTTATAAACCTAAATGAGTTTAGAGAGAACAACAGATGCTGACAGTCCTCCATCACTGCCTTTTTTTACAGTATGACACAGTAATTCCCCATTGGATCAGCAGTACAGTATATTCAGGTATCACAAGAGGCATACACACGTGCCGCACAGAAAGAAGACCTCACTTATATAAAGGCTGATAAAATATTGATGACATTACGTGATGGTTTGTGCCTGAAGGCTTGAGTGGAGATGGTTTTTGGAAACTGTTGTCAAGCAAAAAAGTCCCTATAAAGCCCTAGATAGTTACACCCTCCTCTATGCACATGTGTGCTAAAGACAACAAAGAAATTCATAATATGGTAACAATATCATCAATCCAAATTGAGGCTAATTTCCATTTGGTCATAAAGCGACAACCTGTTTTACCAAATCTAATCTTAATCAAGTCACTAATATCTGTATAAGTACTTACTTTTACTTAAGCCTTTATCAGTATGGCTCCAGAAAACTACAAGATCCTAAAGTAGTTGGGAAGTTGCAGACTGGAGCTATGACTTCCTCTGCTGATTACTCACTGTATGCCATACAGTGTATGGTGTAGAGCATTTGGGGGGGGGGGTGGGGGGGTACTACAGTACTACAGTTTATTTACACTCTTTCTTGTTTTCTTCACATCTCAGCATATTCATCTAAATGAGAAAGTCAAAGTCGCCACTGCAGAAGACGCCATAGCTGGAATGTTCTGATAACTCTGAAGCACCAGCGAGGAATTATGTATTACTAACAGTAAGTTGTCAAAATATGAATGTCTGAAGCCAGGGCTTAATTTGAGCCGAATCTTGCTGGAACAGGATCCACTCCCTTATTCTGACGCAGTTGGATCCGGCAACTGTTTGCTTGGATCCGGTAACTCAGACACAACTCAGAACAATGTGTTGACTACATTTCACTCTTTGACCTCCTAAACCTGTGTTGAAGGTCGGAGGTGTAATTACACAGAAATGCATATGTCCATCCAGCAGAGATGCCCAGACTTCCCTCTCCACAGACACTTCCTCCAGCTCTACCGGGGGGACCCCAAGGCGTTCCCAGGCCAGCCAAGAGACGTAGTCCCTCGAGCGTGTCCTAGGTCTTCCCCGGGGCCTCCTCCTGGTGGGACATGCCCGGAACACCTACCAGGGAAGGCGGCCAGGAGGCATCCGGAACAGATGCCCGAGCCAACTGACTCCGCTCGATGTGGAGGAGCAGCGGCTCTACTCCGAACTCCTCCCGTGTAACTGAGCTCCTCACCTTATCTCTAAGGGAGCACCCAGCCCTGCAGAGGAAACTCATTTCGGCCGCTTGTATCCGGGACTTTGTTCCTTTCGATCATGACCCAAAGCTCATGACCATAGGTGAGAGTAGGAACGTAGATCGACCAGTAGATCGAGCGCTTCGCCTTTCAGCTCAGCTCCTTCACCACAACAGACCGATACAACGACCGCATTACTGCAGACCCCAAGATACTTGAACTCTTCCTCTTGAGGCAGGAGCTCTCCCCCAACCTGGAGAGGGCAAGCCACCCTTTTCCGGTCGAAAACCATGGCCTCGGACTTGGAGATGCTGATTCTCATCCCAGCCGCTTCACACTCGGCTCCAAATTGCCCCAGCACATGCTGAAGGTCTTGGTTTGATGAAGCCAACAGGACATCATCAGCTGCAAAAAGCAGAGATGAAATCCTGTGGTCCCCAAAATTGACACCCTCCGGCCTCTGTCTGTGCTTAGAAATTCTGTCCATAAAAATTATGAACAGAACCGGTGATAGAGGGCAGCCCGGAGCCGAACATGCATTGGGAACAGGTCTGACTTACAACTGGCAATGCATACCAAGCTCCTGCTCCAGTTGTACAGGGTACTGGTATTTTGGAGTGTGTGCTCCTAAGTATTGTGTTGTGTTGGCCTTGTGGACTCCGGTGTCAAAGCCCAGTTTTTGTTCCCGCATCATTTGATTTACAAATTTAGCCCTGTCTGAAGCATAAAATCTCTGTATTTAGCGATCGTTTGAGCAGACTAAGACGGGGTGGTGAAAACGTCATTGCATTCACTGAGAACCCTTTTTTCCCAGTGCACACAAATGTATTTAGAAAACGGAAATTGCATTTTTGTGTCGACAAAAGGCCTATCAATTGGCGTTATTTTTGTTTTTCCTCATGGTTGCTCAATAACAAAATGCAGTCTTGCTGTATTAGTGGGAAAGTTCAGTCAAGTTTACCTTCTGATCGGCAGATCAGGCCCATACTAATGATTGACAGGTCGGTGCTGTGCTGTGAAAGTGGAGTGGCTCACCATCTGCGCTCGGTCAAGCTTGGCTATTGAATTAAGCCTTGTGCGATCAGAAAATTTTCCCCTGGGTGCTCAAACAAGGCCTTAGGATCAAATAAAAGGATTGACCTTGTATGTGTTGTGTTGTGTCAATGGGAGCTGACCTTCTTGGAGCAAACATGCCTCGGAGCCACCACCGACTCCTCCTTTTCCCTCCCAATAGTCCAGATGTGTCCTGACCTTCACCATTTGTTCAGCGCTATAGGTTCAACCCACTGGGAAAAGAGATTATGAAACAGCGAGTTTCCACTACAGAGCTGAGCATCCAATAGTCTTCTAAATACACCTCTGGAGCCTTGACATAGCAACCCTCTGAGCCTCCAAAAACATCCACCCAGAGTTCTGTTTGTCAGGGAGGCTGTGGGAACGGACCATGATTAAATAAAGATTAGGCTTTTTGCATGAAACATTCAAGAGTTTATACACACATGCACACAGGGACTGATGACACATACTCAGTGGATCACATGACAAAAGAGGCCCATGGCTGTGGCTCATAGCAAAGTAGAGTGGGTCTGAACCCCCTCACATTGGAACATATTTCCACCTACATCCTACCATCATCATTACTTAAATAGGGCAGACTTTATACATAAAACACCACTCTAACTGGTTGTATGTCTTTTCAAAATTGTATCAGTTCTAGCCTGCCCAGCCAGACCAATCCACTTTCCTTTTAAAAGCAAGAGGGTCTGGAGCCATAGAGACTCGTTTCCAGTAGTTACATATCTGCTATCAAAAATAAACCAAGATGGCCCTGGCAAATATGGAGCAATTTTTATGGCTCTTGCCTCTGTTTAATGGCGTTTAGTGCTTTCCTTCATCACCTGTTGATTGTGTTCTGTTGCCATTTTAACAACATGAAAGGGTGCTAGACTAACTTCTTTGTAACTTCTTTGTATAGAAAGGGAAGGTAGTTTTTCTGTGTATTGCCTTCTTTTAGAATTGGTTGTATGTCTATTCAGTTCAGTTATTCATTCAGAAGTTGTGTTATTATGCTTTTATTCATATTTTTTTAAAACTTGGTCAGCAGCAAGTTTTACAACATTTAAAAACTATATGACTAAAAGAGAGAATGTTTTTACTAAGTACTCTACATCAGGCAAAGAGACCAGCAGAGGGCAGCAGAGAGCTGCAGTCTTTTGACCATAATCAAAGAATAGAGCACTTTACCTCCTTAAACTTTTTGTATGATGCCATTTTACTACAAAATTAAAAATGTTTGAGGAAGCAGGAAACAGAGCTGTACAGACTGGAGGTAGAGGGCTTGTTGTGGAGTGGGCGGGGTTTGTGAGAGAGGCGGGGGCTTGTGGAATTGAGCGTTTGAAGATCTCAGAATGACTATGCTAGAGAATACAGGATTACTCAAACAGATGTGAATGAAGCTAAACACATCTCCAGGTATGTTTTTGATGAAAAATCTATCAAGTGTTACTTATAGCTGTTTTGCCATTTTGCCATTGTTCAAAATACAAATATGAAATGAACTAAATATATCTAATTTATTGTCTGGACCCTGCCCAAACTATAAAAACCATGAGCGAGGGAGGACTGTAGTTTGGTGACGCATTTTCCTTCTTATTACATTGTTTTAGCTGAATCATTAAGCAAGAGGGGTATAAATAGTAACTTATGTAATAAGACACTGGAATTAGAAATAATTTAATTTTGTTCTTTCCAGGAGTTGGATAGAACAAAGAAAAGGTTAAAGCATGGGCAAGCAAGGCAAGCAGTGCTTGACCAATTAAATCTAAAAAACATATTGATTAAAACTAAAATTAAAGCAATAACTTTACAAACATCTCATTTCCATGGAGGTGGAGTCATGGTGTACTGTTTCTGCCTGAGGCTTGTCCAGCAGAGGGACTGAGCAGCTTGTAAAGGAGGGTCACACATGCTGTGAGCAATCTCAGACTCAGTGACAGAAATCATTGGCTGATAGCAGCAGAAAATACACATGGTATAAGCACTGCGCTCTAGAGCTTACAGCGCTGTCCATTACAGGGGCCGCGCGCCGTAGCAGACAACAAAACTTTCCACAAATAGCCACAGCTGGCCAAAGTGTTTAAGAGCATTTCTACAGATAAGTCATAGTTTGTAGCTTAAACTCTGTTCATGTTTCTCATGAGTACATGCTGGTGCATAAAAATCGATATCCTCACATGCATTGTTAAGTGTCAGGCATGTAAGTGGAGCTGGGAAAGTGAAGAGGAGCCAGTGGCAATGAATGTGAATATTACAGAAGTGTGAATGAACTGGGCACTGGTTATTCTGGACAAACTCAGCTGTTTCCTCAGAAAAAAACTAAGTAACATGGACTCGATTTGCTCCTTGAGTAGAGAGGTGAGTGTTTTTAAATGGGTTTGTGGTGTGATTTGTAAGGCTTCTTTTGAGGTTTTATTATAGTGAAGTGGCATTAACACTTTGCACAAAAGCAGAGCTAATATCTCTCAGATAATCAGATGTCTGTTAGTACTTAATATCCTGCAACCCGTAACCTTACCACTCCACTGGGGTCTCTCTCCTTCACACACATATTCTTCACTGCTCTCCTTTCTCCATCTCCCTAGATTTTCTTCTACCTGCTCTCTGATCGCACTACAGATCACAATGTTATCTGCAAACCTCATAAGTCCATGGGGATTCATGTCTAATCTCATCTGTCAGCCTGTCCATCACCACAGCAAATAAGGATCTGCTCAGAGCCGATCCTTTGATGCAGTCCCACCTCCACCTTTAGGCACATGACAGGGCTCATAGTCGTGCATGTGCGCATGCATGAGCAACCGTGTTGTGCCGTGGCCCACCTCCTCCAACAGCGCCTGAAGTATACCACGCCTGGGCACAATTTGATAGCACTCACATTAGGCAGTGCCTGACTTGGGCACGGTTGGTAGTCTCAAAATGGTTTTCATTTACTTGGAGTTGGATTCGGAATTGGACTCAAAAATTGGTGCCACTGCTAACTAACTCAGTTACACTCGGTGGTGGTGAGCTACTTCTGTAGGCTCTGCCCTGGACCAGACTGCCATTTTCCACATACGGCGCCCTGACCACCACCAAAAACAGTCATACTGACACATTCATACATAGGCAAGGTGGGTGAGGTGTCTTGCCTGAGGACACAACGACGATATGCAATGCCTGTAGCAGGGCCCAAACCACCAACCTCTGGGTTAGTGGGCAAGAGTCTGTACCAACTGAGCTAATGTCGCCCCTATGTTTAATTCAGTTCAATTTTCAATTCAATTTTCACTGTTTATACTGTATTAAGGATGATGTCGGTCAATCCACAAGTAACCTTGCCCATCGTGCCTAAAGCAGGTCATCGTTTTGAGAGATTGCTACAGTGTCCCTCCAAAAAAGAGGACAAACCTGTTCAGTGCCTGTGTGGCCTGTTAAGTACAAATGGAGCTGACTATAGCATAGCAGATCCCCACAAATATAACAAGAAGGACTTAAAATGGGTCAATGATTTTGACTCCCGTTCACACTAAAATTAAAGTGGGTCAAACCTGCTGTTAGCACAAAGTAATAATTTAGCCTGCTGGCCCAGTAAATGTGATTTGTCACATCATGTATAATGTATATTGTAGTATACACCACATCTAAAAAGTGACTTATATGGCTATATTGAAATTTAACTGTGGCCCCGAAAGCATTTTTGGAGGTACAGAGACTAACCAACTTAACATAAATAAAGTCTATTTACGTTACATGTAAGAAATTGTGCAGGTCCCAAGCCTGAATAAATGCAGAAGATTGCGCTCGGAAGAGCATCTGGCATAAAAACCTATAAGAAAAGAACATGGAAATCATGCTAAGTCAATTTTTTGCCGCTGTTCTCAAACCTGGAGTGGTAGGGAAGCAGTGCCATCCGCAGTCTGACTTCTACAACTTTTGTGGAAGACCAAATGAACCTCTTTGGAATAATGCTAGGCAGATGATTTGATGCGACCCCAGAAGGAATAAGGTCAAGTTTAAAGTTTGTATATAGCACATGTACAACTATTGCTGCCTTACATGCTTCAAAATTTGGGGGTTTAGGTTTGCCGACAACAAGCACTTTTAGTGATTCTTGGTGATGTGGAAAAACGTAATGTATGCTGATAAAATCTTTTAACGACGTCCTTATTATGTTGTTTTACTGTGGTAGTGGTTTGTTGTTTAGCTACATAGTTGGCTATTTATCAAATAACCTCCAAGTAGTCTACTGAAAGTCTCACCCCTTCACAAACATTTTCAATGGGAGCTATTCCAGATTGACTATCACTATCTGGCTTTTGAAAGGTTAAAAATAAGATACAAACTGCAAAAAACAGATCAGGCTGTAGAATGTCAGATCAACTAAAAGATATAAAGGCAAATAAAACATGGGTGAAAAGTGCAGCTCAACTTGTCCTGAAACCCTGTGCAAAGAGCTAGCGGATAGAAAGAAGTGCATTTAGAATGGAGTTGGACAGATAACAATTCATAGGTTTAATGTAAATCCTGTCCATTTAGTTTTTCTCCAGCAGCTGTTCATGCCGTGACCTCTCTCCCTCATTGCCCTGCGTCTTCTCTTCTTCTCTGAATCTATTTCTGTAGCAGCGACTGATGCTCCCAGCTCACACTCATTACCTAATCCTCCAGCTTTGCTCTGCTCCGCTGTCCTGTGAGCTGCAAACACATAGAGCTGTCATGCAAGCCCCAACACTAAATGCATTGAAATAAGCACCCATAGCATAGAGATCAATTTTTGGCTAAATCCAAATGTGGCCATTCTACACTGGATTGCATAAAATTTTTTAACACAAACTATGTATTTTCTTAACAACAGATTTTTACTAAATAGTCTGGAAAATATGGTACTTTTAATGGCGACAAGGGGAGACCTGAGGAGACAAAGCAGTTGCCCTGCCTCTGCTGAGGACGGCCGGCCATTGGTTTGGTGTGTCCCAGGCTCAAGGGCGTAACTTTGGGTGCAGTATTGGGGGGGTTAAACTCGCCGCCTATTTTTTTTTTTTTTTTTTTTACACATTGAATCATGTACTTTTGTAAAAGGAGTATGCTAATTTGGCGTTTCTGTATTTGAAATGCATTATGATACTTACATTGATACTGTGATTTACTTAGCTTCAGCTATGTACTAGGCTAGTGTCAGTGTCAGTGTTAGCACAACAGCAAGGCTGTTTAGTAAATAATGCCATCTCCCCACTTAAATTAGCATTCAGTGGTAAATTGACATTAGTCCTGCACACAGCACATATTCCGTGGCAGCCTCCTTAGCTTTACCTCACACTGGCAATTTAGTTAAATCATCAGCTAACTACACAATACGACTGTTTACCTCCTCTTGGGCAGTACTTTTTTTTCTTTATCGTTGGGGCTGGTGTTGACCAACACTGTAAAACTGTTGACTGGCTCTTTGGTGCTCTTTTTATAATAGCACAGGTTAGAGACAACCAACTATCACTGCTACAACACCAGAGACTGAGCGACACACAGCAAGCAGCGAACGCTCAGGAGAGACAGAGGACTGGGCCGTACCAAGTATTCTGCATGGGGGGTTGACTAAATTAATTACTATTTTGCTGGCAAATGAAATGAATACAGAAAATCGATAAGTTATTCATGCAAGATAATTTATATTTGTATTCATTGCAATGATGTGATTATTGGGGGGGGGTTAGATTGGCTCAACCTGATTTTTGGGGGGTCATAACCCCCCTAACCCCCCTGGAAATTACACGACTGCCCAGGCTTAAAATGCCCAAACTGCTACATGATGATTGGGGAAGATGGGGTCCTTCAGTCACATGGTTGCCTGGACATGTGCCTGACCAAAATCAGCATAAAAGTGCAAGTCTAAAAAAATCCAAAACTGGGCCTGATATATCTCTAATTATTGCCTCTCAGCATGGAGGTTGTGGGTTTGATCCTCAGGCTGTCCAACTATATTTTCACTGAGTGGAGTCTGCTTGTAACTGTGGGTTGTGTGCAGGCTTCTCCCACCATTCAAAGACATGTCTTTTTGGTGACTTTAAGTTGCCCACAGTGAATGAATGTGAGACTGAACGCTGGTCTAAATGCATGTCTAATTGTCAGCCTTGGGACTAACTGGCCATGGGGTGTACCCTGCCTGCAGTCCATAGTTGCTGGAACATAGACAACCTGAATATGAACTGACCAGTCACCAATACAGTTTCTCAACCTACAACTCCCTTCACCATTGCTACCTGACAGAGTTCAGAGAGATCTTTAACTTACTATTGTCTTGCGTGTTGAGCTTTGGTTGCTGTCGCTTCACCTCAGCTTAAAAAAATTTGACCAAACTCTTTCTGACAAGTTAAAAACGGCAGGATATGAAGTATGCATGGACATTCTTGGGTTAAGAGGATTACTATCTGCAAAAGAAACCATACATTTTTAAACACCAGTGCTGCCGTCTGTATTTTGACACACTGTAGTCACTTCCATTTCAGACCCTCCCTGCTGCTAGTTTAAAGCCCTGCATGGGAAGGTAATAATGAATTTGAGTCCATGCCAGCAGCCATATTGGACTGACAGTGAGGGGACAGTGGGAAGTTTGTCCGTAGCTCTTGGACCATGCAGGAGGCAGAAACACCTCCAGCGCTATCTGAGAGAGGTGTATGTCATGTGCATCGGACCATAGATGTGTCCTTAAAACAACCTTTTTCAGTCATTTCATCTACTTCTCACTTTCACTGCTCTGATTTTAAATGCACTCTTCCTCAGAAAAGTTCAAGACATCAAAGAAAGTCAGGAACAAGATTAAACGGTCTTCTGAAATTTGATCTGAATGAAGTGCGATGGACCTATAGTTTTACATCTTAAAGTGCTGATTTTGCAAGTGTTATATGATATTACTTACTTTTAGTAAAGGCTTTTTTGTACACATTATAATTGTAACTTTAATCCAAGTCACATTTGTCTCGTACTGAATGTATGTAGTAATGTAGTATGTACAGTGTGTTGACATATAGTAATTTCAATTAAATTCAAAAAACTTTAAAATTCAAGGGCACGTGTTATTGTTATTATTATGATTATGATATTATTTTTATTATGAGATAAAAAAAAAGAGAATAAGAGCATCAGAGAATAAGATAACTTTTAAAAATTAGGCTTAATAGGCTTGGCATTGAAATATAGAATTTGCAATGAAATATGACAGAGATATGATTATTGATATGGGGGTTAAATATTGTTTTTACAGTATTTGACAGTATTTACATGAGGCAGATTACACATAGTGTAGTTGATTCCAATGCAATGTGTATGAGGGTGTAAAGGGTGTGTGTGTTTGAGTGTGCATGTGGGGGGAGTCAGGAAGATTTAAGTACACAGTAGGGGTGGGTAAAAATATAGATTCATCAAAGCATTGCAATATTTTTTTTTTTCTCAATTCAATAACAATTCAGAAAATCCTACAAATTGATTCAATCCCCAGGCCAGAGGGAGAGCTGTTGCTCACAGAGGCTTACAGTAAACTGCACCGCAGTAAAGTGGGCCGCTGAGCGGAGCAGGGGTGATGGTTAGTGTTACTGCTAGCAACACAAAGCAAACAGATAAATGAGCAGAGTCCTTCTCAGTGACAATGTTTTAAGCACTGATATTATCACAACGTTTACTTGAGCTAACATGCAGCTACAGAGAAAAGTGAAGCACAAACAAGTTGTGGAGCACACAAAGATTTACATGCAGCACATCAGACTCACGGCATGCACATCATCAGCTGGCTGCTGTATGATCTACTCCAGCATGCAAACAGCCGATCGCCGATAGCACTAGGGCTCTCCATGGATCACTTCCAGGTGTGAAAGGTGAGGGTATTTCAGGAGAGGGTCTGAGTGACAGTGTTTACGATGTTTATAAAGGGCGAGGGTGAGCTGGAAGGAGAAGCGATGTGGTGGACTGCAATGGAATTGAATAACAGAACGTGACCTACTGTACTTCCTATTCTCAGCCACTCATTACAGAGACATTTCGCAGTAGCCAGTTTCTAGTTTCTGCATTCCCAGCTTGGGGCATTGGGTCCAACTTCATCCACCGCCTGATACACCTTGTGCCGGGTGTAGCTCCACAAGGACGTGTTGCTTTTTTGGCCTGAACTCAGCTGGGTGATGGAGCCCCAACAGGAGTCTCACTCCAGGGTGAGGTCCCGGGACACCATCAGTTATGGACCTCTGTTTAAACGTTTCTTTTTTTTTTTTTTATTACAGGCTGCTCTCTTACCGGACAACTTTTCTGTCACCATCTGACACATACTGTGACTGAAGTAGGCAATGTAGGTGTTTTGGCCAAGGACACTACAGTATGCAAGAGCTTTGACACAAACGGCTGAAAAAAACCCAACATTTATACTTTTAGGTGGGAAATATGCACGTAAAATATGTATATAAAATGTTTAGTCCATGAAACCTTGAAGTTCTAGCTGCATATTAGTAAACAGCCTCACTGAAGCTATAGCAGAAGGTGTGGAATTGAGGACTAAAAATGAAATGAAAATGAATGAATGAAAAAATGAATGGACAGAAGTAATTGGCTTTACAGTAACTGGCTTCTACCTTCTCCCTGTGACCATGTGTGCATTTGTTTGTGTGGTCATTAACAGGATTTCAGACTCGAGAACAAACTAGAAATAGACACAAATAGACAGAGAAAATTGGCTTTGCCTTTGGGCTAACGAGATTGTGGGCATTGTAATGTTTCACATTTATGTTTGAGACTCTGAGCTCCTGCAAAGACTCAGGGAGAAGAAAAAGCTGCTTAATGTCATTGTTGCTTAAATCAAAAGTCGGAAATTCAGCGTGTGGACAGTGGCTCCTGCCTCACAGCAAGACGGTTGTTGGTTCAATCCCCACATGGTAGAGCAACGGTCATTCTGTGCAGAGTGTACATGTCATCCCTAGGGTCAGACTGACACAGCTCTCTCATTGCAGAATTAACCCTGCTGTAGCTCTGTGCTGAGGTTACTGTGTGTGTTATAGAGATAAGGATTAGAGCTCACAGCTGAAATAACCACTGCTCATCTATAGACTTCAGGTCAGGGCTTCTGTCTCTGTCACGGCACTGGGGGGTACATGGTGGTAGGTTTGTTTGATCCTTGGGTTGGCCATCACACTACTCTCTGGGTGGAGTCTGCATGTTCTCTTGTTACAGTGGGTTGTATGTGGTAGGTGAAGCAGTGATATTTAGCAGAACATATAAAAGTGGCCAGGGTTGCATTTGAAAAGATCGGATTTGTGCTGTTCACACTGTCACAAAAACATCAGCTACAGGTCATATATGGGCCAAAAAATGTCAGATTTGGGCAGTCTGAAGGTATCGCCCATAGTGAATGAATGTGAGAGTGAATGGTTGATGTAAATGTGTAGGTCTCTGTGTCAGCCCTGCAACTAACTGGGAAATTGTCCAGGGTATATCCTACCTAAGGCCCATAGTTGCTGCATAGACTCTTTAATAAAGCAGCACTTTGGAAACTGATTAGCACCGTCACTTCACAGCAAGAAGATCTCTAGTTCGAATCCCGGACCATGTAGGGACTTTCTGTTTGGAGTTTGCTTGCTCTCCCCATGCACTAAATCATGTACAATAAACTAATCCCCGAGCTAATGACCAGGATCTTGGTCAGGAGAACCTTAACTTTAGCCACAAACCAATTGGACTGGGGAAAGAATCTAGAGCAACCATTCCTGCCCCACTGAATTTATCAAAAATACTAACTATCTCAGAAGTTTTACGCTCAGAACCTGACCTGCAGTTTCTGCCAAACTCCTGGTTCCCAATCACTACACCAACCCTGACTGTTTAACTATTGAATCGTACCCAAAGCATTTCCCAAAGCATATAATGATACAGGCTAGTATGTGATCAATTGCAACACAAATAGTTTATTTGTGGCACTATAAAAAAAAAAAAAGATTTCCACTCAAAACTCTTTCCTGATTGTCCTTTTGCTGTCAAGGGATTGTCATCGAATGTAATGCTTCCATATACACAATATGCTGTATATTAAAATACAATTAACCAACTGACCAAGCATTTAATTAGACACCCAGACCAGACAAGCTTATATTACAATATCTGCACGTGGATACATACTACATGAAAATTTGCACTTAGAAAATCATATAAGCTGTGTCCCAATTCAACGGCTGCAGCCTTCGTCTGCTACATTTGAAGGCTGATTACGTCACAGTCGGCGTGACAGGGGTGTCCCAATTCGAAGGCTACTTCAAATGCAGCCCACGAATGCGGCCTTCCTTTCCCGCTGAACGAAGGCTGTATCAGGTGCATCCTTCGCGGCCCAACATATCCCATGATTCACTGCACGCTGCTTGTCTGACGTTCGAAGATGGCAGAGGCGGAGAGAGCTGCTCAAACTCCTCCAGGAGTAAATTAAACAAAATAAAAAATTAAATAAGTGTAATTTCTGGCTCCATTTCTGCTTATGTCACCAATGAATAAAGTGAATTAGCGAGCAGCTGCGGTCCTGGTTGCTAGGCGACAGCGGCGCAAACGTGAGAGGAGGAGCAGCTGTTGACGTACGCTCCGTGGACCAGACCGTCCCATTTCAGGCTCGGCCTTTGCGGTCCACGAAGGCCACAAGAAGGAGTAGGACCGCGACCTTCAAGGCTGCAGCCGTTGAATTGGGACACAGCTATAGACTCTCTTCTTGGTTAGCTTTTGTCTGGGCTCACCACAGTGAATCATCCATCCTCCATCTAACCCTATCCTCTGCATCATCCTCTCTCATACCACCTACCATTGTTTTCTTTCACTACATCCATAAATCTCCTTTTTTGTCTTCCTCTAGGCCTCCTGCAGCGCTAACCTCTACATCATTCTATGAATTCACTATTCCTCCTCTGTACATGTACTATCGCAGTTGGACCTATGTGACTTTCTGCCGCCTTCAGCTCTGCCTCCTGTCTTTTCCTCCAAGCCACTGTCTCTAAACCATACAGTGTTGCTGCTCTCACCACTGTCTCTAATAATATGGACTCAGTGAATCTCTATAATATCCACTGGAATAAGTGTACTGAATTGAAGTACCCTAAAAAGACAAAATTCATGCAAAATATCTGTTGTCGGAGTCTAGACTTCTGCTTATTGCATATGTACTACTTTTGTGCATATGGCTTTTTCTGCATAACATAAATTAAAGATAGGATTACATGAAGGTTAATGTAATTAATGTAATGACTATAATGTACTGTGAGAGCAGACAATAGGATGTACAGTAGTCTCCACTGACCTGAATGGGTCACTATATTTAGATGGCAAATAAAAACACAATGGTATAAAGTGACGGACGCATTTAGGGCTCGGAGTCAGAGACAGGAGTAATGTAAGTCAGTGTAAACAGAGGAGCACAGGGGGACAAGGAGAGCCAGAACTCTGATCGATTCTGTCCCAGGAAAATGAGCCGCAGTAAAATGATAGGAACAGATGAACTTCAATTATGAGATAAGACTTCGGCTAATATTTTTCCATATGAATTCATAATGATATATTGTTGCGCTAAATAAACATTGCTGGCTGTGTCAATGCTCACTTATGGTAACGTAAACGCTAACATTGTATGTTTCCTAGGGTTTAAACATGGTGTTCTTTCTGCGCCGTATGGCTCAGTTGCAGCGCATAAAGGGCAACTACAGCCTGCCTCGGCATCCTGGGTTTGCATCCAGACTCCGACGATTTGTCGAATGTCTCTCCCCACTCTCCCCCTGATTTCTGACTATACTTTGTTCAATCATTAAAGCCCAAAAAATAAATTATTCTGTCTTTCAGCTTTTTCCTTCTGGTGTAGCCACAGTTATTCATCTGCCTCCAAGTGCGCAGTAATTTGCATATTAATTTAGCATATGCTTTGGCCTTCCTGACTGAAACCTCTCCCTTTCTCTGGGCTTGGGACTGGCACAAAGACTGTTTTCCAATTGCAACAGGCCTTTTTTTTGAGTCCAGCCCTCCAAATCAAGGCGAGTGTCCTGCTAACTAGGGCTGTTCCGATCAACTTTTTTTTGGCTCACAATCTGATACCAATCATTTTATGTTTAGTTTTGGGCTGTTTGGAGTCCCAATACCAATATTCTTTATTATCTTTTGCATTTTGTAATAACACTGAACACCATAGCTATGTTTGTATGCTATGTTTGTATGCTAAATGTGTGTAAAAACAAAAAACAAAACATAGCAAAGCATCAGCAGTGTACATTACTCTCACAGTGGTATCAGTGAAGACATAAATGTCTCTTTGTTTAAACCCTCTCTGTTTCTAAAGGCCAGCTCTATTATAATTTATACACACCAAGTGAGGCCAGTGTTTAGACGGTAAGCTGCAGAGCATGTGGCTAATTAGCAAAAGACACGTAAGTTATCACTGCTACTGCTGCACATCACACTATGCTGTTTGTTTTGGTCAAACAGCTGCCACATCTAAACGGGGACATTACAGAGGTAAAATGACTGTTTTCTCTGTTATTTTTAGCTTTTTTAGCACCTGCAGAGTCTCCACAGTCAGTATTAAAGCTGCTCTGGGCGCTAGCATTAGCAATAGCCAGAACACTGCTAACAGCTGGAGCTCTTGGAGGATGCTACTTCCAATGAATTTGATTATAAAAAAATACTGATTAATCAAATAAATTTGCCTTTTCACCCAGCCCTTCTAAGACACTACTACATGTTGCGGTGGTTTGTGTTTTGACAAGATCAGCCTGATTATGCTACTTAATCCAATCTGATCATTTAAAAAAGTGACTGATCGTGCTCCAATACTAATCTCTTGATTGGGGTCAGGACATCCCTACTGCTAATGCCGCATGTGAATGCTTTTGGAACATGCTTGGGAGCATGCGTGTAAACCAACTTCTTCATGAGTGGAAAGTATTCGCAGTGCACTGCAGGCAATTTTTAGTGAGGCGAGGTTTACGGAGGCCGCACAGGTGCATCCTTCATGAATTAGCTAAACGGAGGAGATGAGCTTCTGAGAAGGTGGGGAATTTAACCATTTGGACTAGCACTTGGCGGGGCGCTGATGATGTGGATCACAATGGTTCAGGCTCCAAGGATCCTGGCAACTGAGCAAACCCAAAGACACACTGGCTTGTGATTGTGATCCTTTGTGGCTGGACTTTCCAAGAGATAATATAATGTCTCTTTCCCAGTAGATCTTTCATGTCCCCCCTGTTTTACTGTGGGTTCTCTCCTCTTCCTTCCACCGTCCAAAGACATGCATGTTTTGGGTAAAGTGAAAGTGAAAAGTTGTGTGTAAATGCCAGCCCTGTGATTAACTGGTGATTGTCTACGGTGTATGCCACCTCAAGCCCAAAGCAGCTGGGATGGGCTCTACTTTCTGCCATAAAGTTGCCAACAGCTGCTTTCATGTGGCATCACTAAGTCCTCTAAACCGCCGCACACATGTTTTGGACATTCACACATTAATCACACTTCCAGGATTTGGACATTTTTGGACACGTTTCCCATAGCTCTTTGCTCTAATTCCTCCATGTGTCCTGGGCAATCACCTGTTTTTGGTAAATAAAGTGCTTATTTCTGCTCTGTCGGTCCTCCCCGGAGCTACAGTTATGAAAGAGCAACTGTGATTATTGTGTAAACCTTTAAGAAGATTGGAGCGCTTTGAATGTGTGTGTTATTGGAGCATTAGGCACGTGAGCGCAGCATTTTGTATCTGCCCCGGGCTGTTTGTGGAGGCACGTGAGAGAGAGGGGCCAGTCAGGACAGACGAGGAAATGTTGGCAACTGTAAATTACAAAGACAGAAAAAAGCACTGACTGAGAGAAGGGTCCTAAATACTTTGTCACATACATTTGTTGCAATTACCTGCCCACTGAAATGCTTAAAGGTGTAATATCATTGCATCTCTTACCAAGACCAAAATGCTTTGCCGCACCTATTGTCGCAAATGGCGTGCTTATGAACAAGGTCTTAATTTTTATCGAAAAATGGTCTTAAAAAGGTCTAAAAAAGTCTTAAATTCAACTTGTTAAACCCTGCAGCGGTCCTGATTATGAACTGGGGATAGCGAGATTTGAACCTTTAACTTTCCTTTTGGACAACCACTCTTGAGCCACTGTTGCCATCACACGCAGACTCCACCAAGCCAGCCCGAGGATTGAACCCACAGCCTAATTGCTGAGTAGTAAAAAAAAAAAAAAAAAAAGGTTATGTTTGACCGGATTTGGGGTTAATTCAGTCAGTAAAAGACTTTACAAAGATTGTAGCATCATTGGTAAAGTTACAAGATAAGGGCAAAATGGTAAAGTGGTTAGCACTGACGCCTCACAGCAGCAAGGTCCTAGATTTGATTCCTGGACTGGATGGGCCTTTCTGTATGGAGTCTGCATGTTCTCCTTGTGTTTGCGTTGGTTTTTCTCTGATTTCCCCCATCAACCTAAAACATGCACAATAGGGTGATCCTCCACTAGGTACTCCTGTCCTGACCAGGATCCTGGCTCAAGATCTGGAGAAGGGTCCAGCTGCTCTGCGGTCACCCACCGCTCATGACAGGTTTAACCCCTGTGGCATTAAAAAAGGAGTCAAATGCAGAGAACAAATTTTCCTTTGGGGAATGAAGTATACTATACCTTACATTAATTTACCTTATAAGTGGGTAGGCTGAACTGTTTTTAAGAAATACAACAATGCACAGTTCATTCTGCTAGAAAACCTAAATAGTCATCCACAATTTGCAAGCTATATATTTTTAAAACATACAGCTTTTATTATTATTATTTTTTCCTTCTGGAGTCTCCACAGCAAAATCATCTGCCTCCTAGTGAGCAGTGGTTTGCATCTTCCATTTGGTATACAGTAGGTTTTACGCTGAATGCCCTACAGTGGATACTTTATTGGAGACTGAACAAATGAGTGGGATCATCTGAGTGGAGAGGAGGTGGCTGGTGCTGGAGGTGAGGTCATGTGAACTACAGCAGCCGCAGCTCAGACAAAACCGCGTGTCTTCGAATGCCTCACCAGCTGCCTCCTCTCACTTAAAACCTAGCTATAACAATGTACTCAGTAAACAAATCCATGTGTGTGGTAGTGCAAGATGCCGGAGGTGTCATCATACACTGCTGTCATAAATTTTTTCCCTCAGCCATTAGACTCCTAAACAGCTGACAGGAGTTTATAATAATGGACAACTTCATACTTCTCTGTTTACATTTTCAGTTTGCACATTTCTAATTGCACAAGGATCTGTACTGTTTATTCATTTTTATAGTTGCACAACATCTGTCAGTTTGCATATGAAAGTCATTCCTTCACTGCCAACTGTTGCACAACAGCTAATGTTGCACACTATCTCCACATTTATGTAAACAACAGCACATACAGTATTATGCATATGTTTTTATTGTATTTTGAATGCTTCTTTTAGATGCATTGTTTGCCTTTTCCCTTTTATTTTGGGGTGTATTCAAATTCATGATAATTTTTATGTTCATCAAACAATGTGGCATCCTTACATTTCTTAAACATTAACCAATTTATATCACTGTAGAGATCTAGCACGATTGCTTTCCCTCGAGATCTGATGTGTTTTCAAAGTGTCCCCTAAATTTTTTTGGGCAGTATACCTTTAGATTTTATGTGGCATTTAGTGTGGACAGCAAAGGAAGAATTTAACTGTACAGGTAAAGTTTCCTTACTGTCCACATGACAATAAACACTTTCAATCTAAATGGTGGAAGAAGACAGCGCTGTAATTAAAGGCTAACTCTAATCTAAAACCAGAAACCAAGATTCTTTATCAAATTAAGAGAATGCTTTGTTGAGATCATGCTTGTAGCTCAGTGATTCTCAAATTTTTCATACCACCTCAGAAAATATCTGTCTTTCAAAGTCCCATATTTAACTGACTGAAATCAGCATTACTAAATAAAGATCAGGAACAGGGACCTGGACTATACCAGCACTAAATCAGGACTTAACATGGACTAAAACTGGAATAAACCCAGACTAAACCTGGACTAATGTCACAGCCCGTTCCTCTTTGTGGCCGTGTTCTGTATTAATTTATATGTGTCCAGGTGAAGCCCAGAGTGGAACCGCCTGTGTGTGTGTCAAGGGCTCAACGCATACACAAAAAAAAAAAAGCCCAAACTAAAGCAGGACTGGAAAAGGAATAAAGCAGTCTCTAAATTTGAAATGCTGACTCTTGAGTCCCACTAGAACAGGGGAGACCAAACTTTTGTTATTGAGGGTCACATACTGGGTGAAGGAAGGCTATTCAGTAGAAGCGACAGATTTTGCTTCACCATAAAAGTAAGTACTTTCTGTGGTTTTAATAGTCATTCACATGGGTACTTTGGCCTTAGTTTTACTCAAAATGCCCTTCTGCAACCCCATATTTATCTGGGTTTGGGACCAGCACAAACAGTAGTATGACTAATTTTATATATACTTTTTTTTTTCAAACAACCACAATTACATTTTTTTCTTCCCTAATGCCATGTCCATTTCACACAAATTTGAGGTAGAGATGTTCTTCACCTGAACAATGTGAAGATGTGGCGCAGGAGCCGTTCTTTTTTTCTTTTGCTTTCTTTACTCTCATATCAAAATGAACAAGCTTTTTTTTTTTGTTTGCCAACCACATAAAAAAACTCATATGTAGAAAACAAGCTCAAGAGAGAGTCATACAGAAAGAGACGAGGGAAGAGAGGAGAGGAGCACAGTGCACATGCTCAGACACACATTAGTCTGAAGTCTCTAGTTGTAAACAGTGTATGTGCATGAAAGTTTATTGTTGCATGCTTAGTTTTTACTGACATTTTAGTGAATTTAGTCCACACATGCTCATTTTATTATGATCAGTGAATAAGACAATAATAATGTCCAACCAACAGAATACATTTTATTCAGATTAGAACTATAATGCATCACTCATACCAGTGTTTATTTTCTGAATGAACTGACTGGGCTCTTTAAATTATGTAAATCCAAAAATGAGCCAGTCTTTTGAACGCCTTTTGAAATGAACAAATCTCAAAGATTTGGCTCCCATTAAAAAGCCATAAATCCCATTTCTAATACGAGGCTGTGTGTACACTGTTAGGACCACCACCAGTGATACCTGTTCCACAGTTTGAGAATCACTGTTCTAGTAATATCACTGCTAGAACCACATTGCTGGGGTCTCTATTTATTCTATTTATTTATTTATTATGTTTTTATTATTGCCTCACTGAGTATGGTTTTATTATGTGTGTTTGTGTATGTTATCGGACACCTGAATTTCTCCTGATGGGGATGAATAAAGTATCTATCTATCTATCTATCTATCTATCTAAATATGGTCCACTTATTTGGCACTCATACTGACCTCCCAACCACACCACTCTGGTGTAAACTTGGCCTAATTAACAAACTTGAAGGTTGCTCCTGTCAGGTCTATTCAAATACTCTGACATGTGACCATATGGACCAGTTCACTACCGCTCTACTCTGCAACTCTAATTAGACCAGCTGCTTCCCTAAGTACACTCATTAACAGGCCGAGCTGTCACACCTTATCCCAGCACTGACAACATCATCATAGGGCATGCAGTAATACCACTAATTGTCACATAGTAAGACCCAAGCAAGTTATGGGGAATATTTATACTGTATAGGAATTCCAACCTCAGAGGGTATTTGGAATTTGAGCAGTACTGGAGCACAACAGTATAAAACAGCATGTGTGCTTTTACATCTTTTACATACACACTCTACTCCAAAACTCAGGCACTGCAGCGGTTGCCAGCAGTTTGTTTGTAGTGCCCTTAACAGTTGTATGCCCTTTTCTACTTTGCTAAAAATGCTAAGTAGGCAAAAATATAATAAAGGTTATAGATGAGTGCTCGAGCATAAGTCGCAAAACTGTGACTGTGTTTAACAGAAAGTGTGCAATTGATTTTCTTGCATTTGAGGACAGGTTAATGTCCTAATAGTATATTGTAATTAGAATGATTTCAGTGTTCCCGTTGGCTGTTAATCTCTATTGCTTGTCAACACTAAATCTTCATAAAGCATTACTCCAACATCATAACCACCATGAGTTATAAACTCATGAAATTGTAATTAATGTTTAATTCCTGAGTAATATGCACATGTAAATCAACACAATTGTAAATATAAATCAATGTAAATAATTTATAAACTTCTTCTTCATTCAGTTGTTAATTACATATTTATAAATGCTTTATTGCTGCTTATTAGTGATGAGTTATTCTAAAGTGTTACCAGTGCTACTGTGTACCACACTCTGACCTTAAATTTGGGGACAGTACTAGTTCCTAGACATGCCAGCTTTAACTCTCACACATCTTACCTGTGTAGTTCTTGGTGGTCCTGCTGTCTGTCACTACCTCCATCAGTACTTCAGTTAGTACTTCAGTCTGACCCTCTGTCTGCAGGTCCGGCTGTAGTTGAACTGTGGTCCCGGTCCAGTCCTCGTCCAACAGAAGTGTAGCAGCCGTCACTTTAGGGTCCTCCTGGTTCACCATAGAGCCACTCGACAAACTGACCATCACTGTGCCACATAACAGGAGGGACACACTCCTCAGAATCAGGGCTTTTACACCCTTTGGTCCCAGTTTGGAAGACATGGGTTCACTTTTTAAGTCCTTGGATGGAAAAATTCACAACGTCATGCCCTTTGGAGGAGGCTGGCTATTCCTTCGGTGCAGAAACGTATATCCCATTGGCTTGCGTCTCTGTGCTGCTGCAAAGAGAAACACCAGTGTTAGTAGGTGCATGCATGAGAGGCTGAACCGTAGTGGTCCTGTTTGCAGAAGTGCTCCAGTCTCCCCTCCTCTCTCTCTACTCTCTTCTCTCTCACCCTCTCTTATCTGTAGCTGAGCTCTTGCATAACACTGAGCCTTAAGTCCGTATATTCCTGTGCGCTGGTCTGTCTCTCTCTCTCTCTCTCACACACACGCACACACACACACACACACACACACACACACACACACACTATATGCCTGCTGACTCGATTGGCAATTCTGCAGGATTGGCATGTGCAGAGTTGAAATAAGTTCACCAGAAAAAACACATGCATAAAGTAGGTAAAGGGCTTGCAGACTTGCACGCTAGGGTGATTATTTCAGGAGCGTTATAGTAAGAATGTCAGTATTGTCTATAGCCATGTTATGAACATTGATAACTTATGTTATTACATTCAGGGGTTAGTAAAAACACAAACACTATTTGAAGAACACATAATCAATAAGAGAAACAAAACATAGCAAAAAGCCTGTGCTGTTTTAGGAAAATGAGGGTTGCATGGTGGCAGAGGTTGCATGTCCATCCGAGGTTAAGCCTGGGAGACACCAACCCAACACCCAACCACCATTAGAGGAAACAGGGTGACTGCTCTGTCACCTCACATCTCCCCCAGACCGAAGCGACTCAGACCCTACCGAGCAGCACGTAGTATCTTCACATGTGTGAAACATAATAATTATTTACATTAGCGGGGGGGTAGTCATTAAACTCTGTGGCTAAAAAAGCATCTTTAAGTGTACTAAAAAGTGGCATATAAGTTTGATGTATTTATTATTATTATTATTATTATTATTATTATTATTATTATTATTATTATTATTAATAATAATAATAATAATAATAATAATAATAATAATAATAATAATAATAATAATATTATTATTATTATTATTATTATTATTATTATTATTATTATTATAAGTAGGGCTAGGTATTGTTAAGCTTTTGATTCGCTTTTGATTCTTTAGGTTGCAATCCTATTTAATATTGATTCAGTTCAACAATGATTGAAATGCTTCAGTATCGATTCAATGATAAGTAAAAACACAAATAATTAAGTAACTGCTGATATTTTTAAATAATAATGTGTGTAATATTTCTAATGGTTAAAAATAAACTGACCCCAACTCAAATGTTTTACTCAAGGATTTATGAATGAATAATAATCATACATTAACACTACATTAAACACATCTTACCACAGTAATGAATAAACAGACTGGATTATCGCAGCTGTTTGTCTCAGAGGGAGGATTATATTTTTATCTGCACAAAGCTACATGGGCCATTGTCTTGGGTGTACTCCTTCTAAGGCCTATAGTTGCTGGGATTGGCCCCAGCTCCATGTGACTGTTAACAGGAATAAGCAAAGGAAGATGAATAAATGAATGAATTTTAGAGAAACTGTTAGGATTGGTCAGGTACAACTGATTCTGGTGGATGTGTGTTATAAAATGTGACAGTGTTCCCTCTGATGCATGGAGCTCGGTGCCACAGGTGACTGAGGTGTGAGCAGATCGGCCGCGCTGATGCCTCACTTACTCAGTGTCCACATTCTCATATGAATAATAGATGTATCTGAGACCAGAAATAGGAGGAAAATGGAGTGAAGAGCAAAGAGGCGATAAAAGACAGAGATGAGATGGTGTGCTGTGAGGTCCAAAAAAGTACAATCAATCAAGAGTAAACATCACAAAGTGGACCACATTACATAATTAACAACTTGAGGCTTGAGTGGCCTCTTACAGGATTTTTCTTGAAAGGCAACAAACTGCACAAGCCAAAAAATCATAATGGTAAATATATTTAACAAATTAAGGTGAATGATAAGATTAAAATGGAAGGAGAAAGTGTTTATAGTGACAATATCTTATATAATGGCTAACCTTTTTTCAGATAAAAGGGTTGTATCGATTACTTATACATAGGGGGCGGCATTTATCACACACACACAAAAAACAACAACAAAGGCAAGCACCCAAGCGATAAAACAGAAAGCCAAACAAGAGAATCTTAAATATGCAATTTCAGACCAATGCAAGAGGGAAAACCGCATAATGGACCGGGGACAGAGCCAAGAGCATTGGAACAGAGGACAACAAGCACTACTGTTGGATTAAAGAGGCAATGGAAATCCGGAAACATCCTCACGGGACAATAAACCTTAACAAGGGGACCTGCTATCTCACTCTTGGGATGCTGTTGGACTGCAGATTAGGGCTGCTCGATATGGAAATTATCATAATTGTTATTATTATTATTAAAATCATCATTATTTAAAACGATTACTCATGGACTTCCAAAATAATAATAGTTTTGGGATTGTCTGAATATACAGCAGATTGAGGAATCAGCTGATCTCAGTTAGTGAGTGCTGGTCTTACTGTAGTCTATATGTGAGCAAAGAACTGAGTAGCTCTAAGACAGAAAGAGACCTGCAGCCTGTGACCTGTTTAAGGTTTTGCACGAAGACAAGAGCACATGTACAGTTAGCCTTTTATATCACGAGGACAGGAAAAGACAAACATAGAGTTTTCTGTTGCTCTTTACCTCTGTTCTTAACTGATACTTGAGCCCATTTTAAGACTAAAGGAAGCAATATGGTTTTATAAATACTACACAAATACAATAAATACATAAATACAGAATAAATGCAAGCTCAAATAGCTCCAATACACTGCACAGGCACAATGTGATTTTCTCTTTTGAGCCTGGTGCAAAAAGTTAACAGTTAATGCAGTGTAAACATTTACTTTAAACTGGGACAATAAATATTTGATGTGAGTGAATCTTCTCTCAGTGATAATGTCTCTTTGAATTTACACTAACTTTGGTCCATACACAAGCTGTACACACTGCTAATGGTCCATCTCACATAACCAAACAAATACTGATCTTTTCAAGTTACACAGAGTCTTTTATATACTGTATTTGTACAGTAATAGGTGCAAGTAAGATCTGCATGTGATGCTTGTCATTACTAATGTTTTAATAGCCTCCGACCTTCTTTTCCATGATGGATATGTATCTTTATGGTTGCTCTTTGGTGGGTAGCAGAGCACCTCCGCTCATTGGTTTCATAGGTATTGTTCCCAATACCCAAACTCTGGATGGGGAGTTGGTGTTAACTCCCCTCTGACCTTGCGTCCTGGCTCCCCCTTGCTGTAACATTTGTGTTGAACTTGAGATTGACAAGGTAGGATAGCTGAGCTACTAGTTGTTTAGCAGTGATGATTGTGGGTTTTGAAGTTGCCATATTTCCCACATTCTCTTCATGTAACCCCTCTGACTAAGGTTACTGGAGTAGTAGCATTCCAACAGAGCTTTGTTCTCACATCTCGTCCATTGTCCCAGTAGCCCACTTCTCATCAAGGTGCTCTGGTTCCCCAGCACCTGACGCAGACCGTGTTTGACCGGGCGACGTCTGAGCCGGTATGTCTCGTATTTCTGTGTCTCTCATCATTATATGAGCTAGGCAGTAGCGCAAAGGGTCTTGCCTAAGGACCCACACTGGAAGTTGGTATTTGCCCCAGCCGGGATGTGAACCCGGTTCCGCTGCGTGAAAGTGAAAGCTGACTTACTCAACATATACAGTGAAGCCCGAAATTATTCATACCCCTGGCAAATTCTGACTTAAAGTTACTTTTATTCAAAAAGTAAAAAAAGTTTGTTTGTTTTTTTGACCAGAAATGACACAGGCTCCTCCCAAAAGATAATAAGACAATGTACAAGAGGTATTATTGTGGAAAAATATTTCTCAGCTTTTTTTTTTACATTTGAACAAAAAATGGCATGTCCAAAATTATTCATACCCTTTGCAAACTGTCACAGTCTATGGGAAAATCCAAAGTTGTAGACCATTCCAAATAGTCCATGGTCTTCTAAAGCATCCTAATTACCCTGATTCATTGGAAATAGCTGTTTTAAGCAACACAACAAATGACAAACAGAAGCTCTCTGCTGTTGGTTTGTGGACAGTCATGGCTAAGACAAAGGAGCTCTGAGGACCTGCGGCTGTGCATTGTGGCTGCTCACAAGTCAGGAAAGGGCTATAAGACCATATCAAAATGTTTTGAAGATCCAGTGGCTACAGTGCAAAGTATGATTAAAAAATACAAGACATTCTGCATTGTGACAAATCTCAGAGGACGTGGTTGGAAGCCAAAAGGCCATCCTGATGAATCTGGGCTCTGCTGTTGGCAACATCTCAAGGCAGACAGTCCAACACACACTGCACACCACAGGGTTCCATGAACGCAGACCAAGGAGGACACCACTTCTCCAGATAAGGCACAAAAAAGCCCACTTGGCCTTTGCAAATGCTGATATGGACAAAGGAGAAGACTTCTGGTCTTCTGCTTTAAGGTCAGATGAAACAGAAATTGAATTGTTTGGCCACAATGATGTATCCTTCATTTGGCGTAAAAAGGAGAAGCCTTCAACCCTAAGAACACCATCCCCACTGTCAAACCTGGCGGTGGGAACCTAATGTTTTGGGGGTGTTTTTCAGCTGGTGGACCAGGGAACCTAATCACAGTAAACAGCACTATGAAAAAGGAGCAATACATCAAAATTCTCAACAACAACATGAGGCTGCAATTTTTTGCAGTGGCCCAGCCAGAGTCCTGACTGAGAATCTGTGGAGGGAGCTAAAGATCAGGGTGATGACAAAGAGACCCTCAACCTGAAAGAGTTGGAGCTCACTGCTAAAGATGCATGGGCAAAAATACCAAGGAGACAGGCAAAAAGCTGGTCAGCAAATTGGCTGAAATAGCCAATAAAGGCTTTTCCATTGATTATTGAGAAGGGTATGAATAATTTTGGACATGGCACTTTTTGTTCAAATGTAAAAAAAAAAAGCTGAGAAATATTTATTTCCACAATGATATCTCTTGTACATCGTCTTATTATCTTTTGGGAGAAGGCTGTGTCATTTCTGGTCCAAAAAAAAAAAAAACTTGCTGGTTGAATAAAAGTAACTTTAAGTCAGAATTTGCCAGGGTATAAATAATTTCGGGTTTACTGTATATATATATAACCAATCAGAACCTGCCCACTGGCTTTGATGGGTGAGGCTGACTGAAAAAAAATTATTCATGATGCACTGCAGCATAGGACCATGACCTAATTATTTAAATAGTGAAATAATTATATATTGTTTTACATATATTAAATTAATAGTTTTTTAATTAGGCAATGACACATTTAATGAATTATTTCATTTCATTATTTAAGTTCATTATTTTATTGTGGTATTTTTCATCCTCATGTTAGATAAGGCAGTGTGCAAATAACAAGCATATCTTACATATACCCTATACCCTATATTGTACAGCATAGTCATACTAAGGCTTACATTTTATAGCGAGGGTCAATGAAGATAACAGCAGACATGCATCGATGCTTGTAAAGCACATGAATGAGTAATGCGGTGTGGAGTGTATCTTTTTAAATGGACAGTATAACTATATGTAGCACATCAATAAATCACGAGCACATTAAACATATACAGTACTGTATGTGTGTACAGTAATGACTTCAAATGAGTCATGAGAGCTGAGGTCTTCCTGTGTTTGTCAGATGGGATTCCTTTCACAGCACACAGTACCCAGAGGTCTCTGAGGCAGTGATCCACAAGGAATGAAAGCCCAGATTAACTTCAATACTGTGTTCGCTATAACTGTGGAGGCCGGAGTGCTAAAGGCATGGGACAATGGGCTTTAGCAACAAAAGTATCTGCATAAACAAGATGGTTTGGGAAATTGGCAACTGACTATTTACATGTATGAGTTGTCAGTGAGTGGGTACAGAACATTAGCAAGTGGCTCTATATTTGGCTGTTCTGTATTAAAGCATTTAAGCTACAGCTACAAGTAAAGGCCAGTGCTTCTTCATCAATATCTGTCAAATATACAATGTCTGTTTTGTTTGAATAAATGGGAAATGGCTGTAACTGTGCATGTGTCTTTTTGATGAAAATGTCATGGATTATTGGTAGAAAATTAGCAGATGTAGTCCAGAGATAGCAATGTTAGTAACAATATAGTAATGTCTAGAGAGTGTCTAGAAAAGCACTTCATATGACCAGTGCATTATTATTATTATTATTATTATTATTATTATTATTATTATTATTATTATTATTATTATTATTATTATTGCAATCTTAGAACTATAGACTGCATCTCCAATTGGTTGTTGGTCTGTGTTGGCTGCTTGTCGGTGTGTATTTATCAAATAGAGATAACTGCAGAATTGCACTGGTCGAACACAAGCACTCATGTTTGTTTTGAAAATGACTATATGAAAATCCATTATGCATTCTGGTACAATATGTTTGAGGTGTGTAGTTTAGCTAGTTGCTGTCACACCTGCAGTGGCCCTCTGCAATGAGTAGCTGTTATTTGTGACACATCCCTTTAATCTCCAAAGTGAAATCACAGCAGCACATTAACCACAGTTAGTTATGTAAGACATGGCCTGAGTCACTGCTCACTCATACTACAGCTGTTCACACATGCAGACTACTTTGTATACACTAGAGAGCTTTTGACACCTTTGTTAGTGCACATATTAGTTAGTTAGTGCAGACTCTGAAACATGCTATTACTGACAGAAGAGGTTCTATTATAAACACAGTAGTAAAGCCACAAAAACAATAGCATGTCAATTTGGATTTTATGATGAAAAATAAAAAATCCTCAAGTAAAGCTTTGTCTTGTTAAAATTTGTTTTGATTATTCATAAAAAATAATCAATTATTATTCGAGATTAATTGATTATCAAATTAATCGTTAGTTGCAGCCCTAATGAGTATCCTACAAAAATGATTGACAATACTGGCCTAGAAGGACCTCAAAAGAACTAAAGCAGCGATTCTCAACTAGTGGGTCAGAACCCAAAGTGGTTCGTGAGAATACAGTTTTAATGTTAAGCTTGGTCTTTAATATTGTATGTAAAAAAAAATGAAAAAAATGAAAACTGGGTCCCACAATAAGAGCAGCTTAAAAACACTGGACTAAGCAATGGTTTTTGGACTCAGCCCATGACTTTGGCCTTTCTCAATACATGTGCACAGCTCTTGGCACAACTCTCTCAGAGGGTTCAAGGCTCAGTGGTGTCCCATAGACGGATGATCCTCCTCTGATTAGACCCATGTTGGTGCTGCTGTCTCTGTACAAGCCCTCACACTTTATTACTGCCCCACCACACTCAGTTCTTCTTCTGGGCTGGTTTATTTCCAGTGTGACGGAGGTACTTGACCCAAGAGAAGTCCACAGGGGTCACGGGGGTCACGCAAAGCAGAGAGGGGATTGCAAGGCCAGCGTTGGGTCAGGCTCATTCCAGGGACAGATGGGACTAATCCTGCACCAGGACCCTCTTGCCCCAGTCACCTCCCAGTGTCCTTTAGGTGTAGGGAGTTGTGGCCAGTTAGACTCTGGCCTCCATGAACTCAACGATATAAAAGGTGTGTATGTTTCATTGGCTCATTAGGGCTTATTTTGGCAAAAGAACAGCCTTGCAAGAATGGGCGCGCCGACCCGATGTCCCTGAAGTCCCAGGTCTGATGAGAAAGTGTCACGTCCCGGGCATCACAACAAGCCGGCAATTAGTTTATTCCTTAGATGTTGGTCATGGCAGAGTGGCTAAATGGCAGAGGAATCCTTGGGAAGGCTACAAGGAGAAAACAAAGTCAAGCTGAGCCAGGGGTTACACATGAGTTTATAAAATAGTGCTTAAGGTGGTTTTCTCACATGTTGGTGCAACCTCAGGGTACATTAGATGCAGTTGTGTTTACTTTTCTGTTACTCCAGTTCCTCTCCACACATATTGTTTACCATTAGTCTCAAATGCCGCAATATAAACCACCTGATAAGCGTCAGCTAACCAACAAACTTGTTTCCATCACAACGGGCCTCGAGCACTACATTTCAAAGTGTTACAAAGCGCACCTGAACATACCATCATGCACGTGATGCCTGCTTTCAATCCGTGATCTGTGAAACTATTTATGGGGAAACATGCAGCGGCTTTATCCTGTGGTAGCCACAGTGTTACTGAAGAGATTAATGAGTTAAAAAGCTATAAATCTATAAATGTTGTTACTTTTGGCCATTGTAAGGAAACATTGAGGGTTGATTTTATGATGCTTTTATGCTACACTTTATGTTCTAAATAATTTGTTCTGGTATGTGTTCCAGTGTTGGTACATGGGCTTCTTCTGGTGGTACTCAGGAGTCTTTTGCAGTTTAAATCCTGATTTAATAAAATTTTAGAGCCAGTTTTATTTCTGTTTTAGTCCAGCTTTCGTTAGTCCTGGTTTCATCCTGGTTTAGTTCTGGTTTTGACCTGGTTTTATCCTATTTTTGATTAAGTGTTGGTTTAGCTGCTGTTAAGGGGCTACACAGCTTCTTAAATAATCAGTTACAGAGTGGGTAGTAAGAAGTTTAATTTACTCTGTTACATTTATTAGAGTAAATAATAATAATAATAATAATAATAATAATAATAATAATAATAATAATAATACTGAATCAGTCTTTTCAAGACAATCAAAAGCCACTTTTTTCATTCACTCCTCAGTCACACTCAGTGGCGGTGAGTTACTTCTGCCATATCTGCCTTGGGTCAGATTGATGGAGACATGGCTTCCATTCTGCGTCTACAGCCCACGCCCAAAACGTGTTCAAAGCTGAAATCTAAATTCCGATGAAGTACTTTTAATAAACAGTGTGTAGATTTCTGGTCAGATCTGAGCTGTGTGCCTCCCTGCAGCTCTGATGTTAATTTAGGAGAAATGCAGAGAGACAGATTATAGAAATAAGGAGTCAGACAGATAAACTCAGGCCGGACCGGGACACTGGTTTAGACTCCTACAGTCTCACCACAGGACCTGTCTACTCTCAGAGCCAAAACCAGAGAAAGTGATTAGTGTGCGTCCTGAGAGGGGTCAACCAGAGGACAGGACAGTACATGGGGCACAGCAGAAAAAAACACAAGTATTCAGTAGTGTATAGACTCAAAATAACACAATGTCTGTCTCAAGAATTGGGGCAGCAGTAGCTCAGAAGGCAGACATTCGGCCAATAACCAAAAGGCTGACAGTTTGATCCCTGATACTGACATTGCATTGTGGTTGTGTAGGCAAAATTTCCCCCACCTGCCTGTATGTGTGTTTGTGTGTTTGGTCAGCACCACTAGAGGAAGCAAATGACAAAATTAGAGTTCTTTAAATATTTGGACAAGTCCTTTTTATCAAAACATATTCAAAATACAGTAATATAATTAATATGACCTTAAAGTGTAGACTCTCAGCTGTGATTTAAGAGTAAATAGGACAAACGGTTTAGGAATAACAGCTCTTTAATATGCAGCCATTTGTTTTTCAAGGGCTCTAAAGTAATAAGACAATTGCCTCAAAAGCTTTTTCATGGGCTGCATGGGCTATTTCTCTTACTGATCCATCATAAACTGAGCAGGTAAAAGGTAATTTATAGTTTTAGGCAACAGAAACAAATGGTTGTTGTTTAAATATTTGCTAAAATATATAAACCAGATACAACTGTACCACTAGCTAACATTAAAATTAAGAAACACAGGCTTTCAGCTTACAGTATATGGTAAGTAAAGATGCTATAATACAAAATCGCTTTTTCTGAGCTTTCTATGTTATAATGTTGTTCCGTCATCAAAAACATACCTTGACTACTTGTGTTTTGTTTCATTCACACCTGTTTGGGTAGTCCTCTGTTCTCAGGCACTCACTTTTTCCTAAAACATGCAGCTTTTGAAACCAATGCATAAGTAACGTATGTCATTGTTACACCGATGATACGCAGTTGTATACATCCCTCTTGCTGCTAACGATGCAGATGCTCTGACCCATGTTTTTAACTGCCTTTCTGACGTGGGGAGCTGGATGTCAGAAAACTAAAAAAAAAGTTAAATGGGTCCGAAATTGTATTATTTGGACCTAATAATATGGGAGATGACCTGAGAGACAGCCTCAGAAATATGGCAATTTGGGCGTCATCTTAGATTCAGATTGATTCAGATTTAACTTTGGAGCACAGTTAACGCAACATCGCCAAAATAAAACAATTTGTTTCTTATGCCAATCTTAAAAAGGTGATGCATGCTCTTGTCTCTTCACAGACAACCCACTATATACAGGACTGAGTCAGAAAACATTGAACTGTTTATTGAACAGCTTATTCAAAACACTGCTGCAAGACTTTTAACAAATTGCAAAAGACATGAGCACATAACACCAATTTTAGCACCGCTTCACTGGTTACCACTAGAATTGATATTAAAATTATATTAATTATTTTTAAAGTTCTTTGATAACTCGCCCCCTCTTATACACTATTTTTCCAAAAGCATATGAATTTAAGTGACATCCCATTCTTAATCCATAAGCTTTAATATGATGTTGACCCAACCTTTGCATCTATAACAGCTTCAACTCTGAGAAGGTTTTCCACAAGGTTTAGCAGTGTTTATGGGAATTTTTGACTATACTTCCAGAATGATGGATGGATGAGAAGGCCTGGCTTGCAGTCTTTGCTCTAATTCATCCCAAAGGTGTTCTGTCAGGTTGAGGTCAGGACTCTCTGCAGCTCAGTCAAGTTCTTCAACACCAAACTCACTCATCCATGTCTTTATGGAGCGTGCTTTGTGCACTGGTGCAGTCATGTTGGAACAGGAAGTGGCCTTCCCCATACTGTTCACACAAAGTTGGGAGCATGGAATTGTCCAAAATCTCTTGGTGTTGAAGCATTGAGACTTCCTTTCACTGGAACTAAGGGGCCAAGCCCAGCTTCCAAAAACAACCCCACACAATAATCTGAATTCAGTTGTTTGGGTGAGTGAGTGAATACTTTTTGGAAAAATAGTTTGACCTACTCTCGCCTTAAGTCCCAGGTTGCTGCCTGTGCTCCTCAGGTCAGACCCTCCTGACTGTGCCCCCCTCCCCACTCCTCACCAGAGGAGACTGGGCCTTCTCATCCAGGGCTCCAAAATTGTGGAACTCTCTGAGGAGCTCAGTAATGCCATCTTTAAATTACGTTTTATATGGCTGATTTTATTGGGTTGTTTTATTGTTCCTATGGTTTGTCTGTTTTACATTCTGTAAAGCACTTCTGACTCCTGTCATTCTGTTTTACAAAGTGCTATAGAACTAAAGCTATTATTATTATTATTATTATTATTATTATTATTATTATTATTATTATTATTATTATTATTATTATTATAAATAGAGAAGGATGGACATCTGGTGTAAAACCTATGTTAAATCAATATGTGAAGTACTGAAGACTGGGAGGAAGATGGTTTGCTGTGGTGATCCGGAAGATCAATGTATTCATCTTCATCCCGTCTCGCATGTTACTAAGTCTCCAGACTGATAGAATCCTGAAAGTGTGACAACAGCTAAAGATGGATTAAGTGTCCAATCTGACGTCGGACAGCCTGTTTATCGTGTTCGTGTTTGTCTGGCCTGTGTCTCGTGCCGCTGGACGTGTGAGTTGATTTGGGGATGGGAAATCCTAATCTGAAGTCATGAGGCCAGTTCAATCTGGGACTACATTTCTATTTACATTTCACGACTTGGACTAAATTCTAATCCAGAGGGATTCATATGAAGAAGTGGCTCTTTTTCTAGAGCCAATGGTGCACTGACTGTCCATATAAAGGGTTTATTCTAATTTGTCTCTCATTTATACAAACACACAAATTACTATTGATTTATGCAAGCACCTAAAGATGCCACAGTATCTTTTATAGACCATACATTTCCACAATTCTTAATGTGTTTTTAATGGTAATTGTAAAAAAACTCCCATTTACATTAATATGTATTTAGTCTTTGACATTGCTCCTTTTCATCTCTGCAAACTATGCTGACAAGTTGACAACTACTGAAAAAAACTGTAGTACATTGTTTCCCAACCAGGCGTAAGGAGAATCCTGGGGATACGCAAGCACTTTGCAGGGGGTACTTAAGATTATTTCTTTTTTTTTTTCTTTTTTTTTTTTTTTTTTTTTCAAAATACAAAGAAAATATTTGCACTTATTTTATATTGACTTATGAAAGACAGGCTCATGTGTCCCACTAACTGATGAAACTATTAAAAAAATAAATTAAATTAAAAAAAATTACATTTTGTTATTTTTTTATAGTTGTAATTGTTTGTTTAAAAGGGAAGCTATTTAAATTCTTGTTTAAAGTAAACATATTATGAGTTTAAGATTTTTTTTATTTAGAATATAAAATATATATTAAAATAAGTTAGTCTTATGGGAATCATTGTTATGTTATAATTATCCTAAAGGCAAGGAGGAAAAGTGTTATTTTTATGTTGAATCTGAGTTTTGAAGAAAAATCCTGGCAAGTTAGTATTTGCAGTAAAGTAAGTATAAAATGTTTTACTGAAGAATCATGAGAAGGTACTCATGATATGACAAAAAAGGCCAGGGGCTTCATGAGAGGAAAAAAGGTTGGGAACAACTTCTGTAGCAACTAGTTTCAAAAGCTTCTAAAAAAAAAAAAAAAAAACAACACACTGACAAAAACATTTTTTTAAGTAAAGCAATACTAGGTATGTGCCCACACACTCGACTTTATGATTCTGATTAACAGTGTGGGGAAACATACAGCACCACCTACTGGACCTCAGCTGCCATTACATCTTTATCTTACATACTCTCACTACTTAAAGATAAAAACCTTAAAACAGGGCAGACAATACTACCAGAAGTGGGTATAAATTGTACTCAAGTGTTGTTACTTCAAAATAATATTATTCAAGTAGAAATAAAAAACAGTCATACAAATAATAATACAATAATGTGTAATGTCGGTAGTAATGCGGTCTTTGTACCAGTCTATTTTGGTGAAAAAGGAGCTGAGCCAAAAGGCAAAGCACCATACCATACCATAATATGACATAAGTCTTACTTTTTTTTAAGTGGGAAATTTTCTGTTGAATTTTGTAAATAAACCAATATATATGTGGAAGGACATGTTGCTCATGTGTCATTTTGTTACATTTTTTGTCTTGCATTGCAATTCCCATCTTGTTACAATATGTAATGTTTATATTGACTTCAACTATAGAAACTTTATTTAGCAAATGTGATGAAATAAATATGTTACCATTCAACACAGCACAAAATAACATAAGAACTCAAATATGCCTGAGGAAAAAATTGAAATACTCAATAAGACACAGTACAATAAAAACAGTATGGCTTAATCACAAATGCATTATATTATGCAAAGCAGTTAAAACATTTGTTGTTACTTCATTAGCCAGCCAATGGTGATATGTTTTGATGCCTACACATAAGTTAACCTTTTAAAAGAAATACTACGGTGCGTGTGTAATGCCATTGTTGTTATTGTAGGACACACAACACACATAAAAACTTAAACCAGTGTGACTTGTATATTTGTGCATATTCTAGTAAGTACGTTGTATTATCCAGGTGCATCTCCTCACTTATCATTTGCTGGCATTTTGAAGACAAGATTACGCTGTGTTGTCCTAAATTAATAGTTTGACACATCTTCATCCAGACGTAAACTTGATCAGAGCCTCCTCCAAAAGGCCCATCCTTTGTTGGGAAATTTGATATATCAGCCTGTAGTAGTGTAATATTTTATGTTTTAAACTTACTGCATTTTTACACATTAGGCTGAGAGCATTGTACTTATCACCTGGGATTTCCACTACATGTGTATCCACTGCACTCTGGGTCGCTGCCAAACGACCGCCAACCATTGCCTACTGGATAAGTCTCCACTCCACTAAGCCGGGCTGCGTAGCCCTGAGCAGCTCTGGAAGAGAATGTTCAATAAGTATGAATTTATGTGATAGAAGCCATTACTCTGCTTAATCAGAAGCAGGACAGAAAACAAACTATGTAATATAATTCGCTATGGAGTTTACGTCACTTCACGGGTTTTTCCTCAACACTGGAGAGGTAGTTGGGCACGAAATAGCTATATGAGTGCAATAAATGTTGAATCATGTCTGTCATTGTTTCTGTAACCTAAAATGAATGCAAATAGCCTAATAGGTAAAGGATATAATGAGAAAGAATGAGTTAATATAAATATTGTAATGAAAAACATTGGTACGTAGTGATATTACTTTGAAAATGTGGATGTTGATCATGTGAGTTGCCCATGGGAGGCCATCTGCATTTTACGTGGCTGGCTTAGCATTTTGTACACAGGGGGCTCAGTGCGTTTTACGTAACTGGCACAAGACAAGAT
This sequence comes from Bostrychus sinensis, assembly GCA_020698575.1. Lineage (NCBI taxonomy): Eukaryota > Metazoa > Chordata > Actinopteri > Gobiiformes > Eleotridae > Bostrychus > Bostrychus sinensis. The sequence continues at coordinate 48,501,012 of CM036239.1, read as the reverse complement.
ACGACGTGAGGTGACGTGACAAAGTCAGTTGAGTTTTTTTGATTGGGTGAAGAGTTGTGCTTATGTGCCAAATTTCATCCAATTTAGAAAAATGACATTTTTTGCAGCTCCATAGAGAACACAACTTTTTTCTTTCACAGTGTGAACTTTGAAAACCCTTTGCAAAAACTCTGAAGACCTGTCGGGGGATAAATTTGTAGAATTTTAGGCAAATTAGAGTTTGCATGTAAGAACGGTGACAATTTCCAGGTACTCGCCAATACAAAAAAATTGGGTTATTTTTGCAGCTGCGCCACAGAAAGACTCTACAAGGATTCTACAGAAATGTTGATAACTTTTGATGCCCCACTTCTCTAGATGATTTTGACCAAATTTGAGTTTGTTCAGAGCCCTAGGAGGAGTTCATAAAAGTAGGACGCATGCAAAGAGTGACGAGTCATGTTTTCAGGATTTTAATTGAAAATTAGTGGCTTCCTGTTTGCCACATTGCGTTGCTGTAATAATATTTTTTGTTATGTCGCGATGTTGCTGTGTAACCTCTATGGGCGCTTTGAGTGCCCCTGACCTTGTACTGTCCATTGGAAATCTGTAATGAAAAGGTCATTAGTGTTAAATATAGTATTACATCACTTATTACACATTATACTTATGAATCAAGTTTTTCTCCTTCTTCCTCAATGGTGTCACTGCCTACCTCTTCACAATCTTTTTTTACTTCCTTCGAGTTCAACCAAAGGCATTCTTGGGTTTTAACAAATATTTATTGGCGAGGGTCACTTTTTATCATTTGATTGGCCTTGAAGCAGGCCTTTAGACAGCTGCTTGTAATAGACTTTCTATGAAGGTAAATATGTCTCAAAACATTTGAACTTATAGACAGTGATTTGAGACTTGCAGAGCACGATCCGAAAACTTGAAGCAAACAAGTTTGAAGTTGAAAAAAAAAAATCACCTCTAAATAAAACAGTATTTTTTACAAGTATTAATTCTGTTTTACAAGTACTTTGTGATTGCAACTTCTCATATCGGACATTTACAGTTACAAATCTATACATTCCGCGCTTTCAAGTCTTGAGATATTTCTTGCGAGACAGCCTTCTGCTCTCAATTTGTACTTGAAAAGAGCAGGGGGTGGGACTACATTATGGCATATTGCACAAGTAATAACTGAATTAGTAATCATTAACTAATAATGTGATCAAGGTAAAAAAAAAAAAAAAGTACCCATTACTTTTCTGACATATTATATTCTGGAAAAAAATTACAGTTCTCAGTGTTCACTTTTTTAGCATTCAGTCAGCCATTTTAAGCCCTTAAATTTTCAAAGACTGACATAATTGTGACTCTGTGGTTGGGTTACTGATTTGTAATGTAAATGACCAATTTGAGAAGTTGCACAAGAAGTCACAAAGTAGATTTGAGTAGATAGGCGTTTTTGTCTTTGTGCAGTCTGCAAAGCTTTCTCCAGTAAGACTCTGAATTAATCCTCATTACACAACAGAAAAGCTGTTGCTTATTTCGAAAAAAAGTGTGAAGTTTGGTCATGAGACAGGCCGCTCAAAAACAATGCTTTCATCTCGAGGATAATGTTTTGTAACCTTTGCAGCCTCTCAGGGATCACTAATCTGACCTTTGGTTTTTACTTAACTGTGGAGAAGGATATTTTAAAAAGCAGAATGCAAAAAACAAATAGCACTGAATAGAACTGATATGACAGGCTTCTTTTCCTATCGGCTATTCAATTTGCCACAGCAAATTATCTGCCTCCTTCTACACCCTCTTCCCTCACACCAACTAACTTCACGGGCTCTTTCACTACATCTGTACATCTCTTTGGTCTTCCTGTAGGCCTGGCAGCTTTAAACTCAGTTTTTTTTATACATTTTTATTTCAATGGCAGCAGATTCTATTTTTATTATTATTATTCAGTTGATTATTTTTCATCTTAAATTTGAGTTTAAAATACGCAGAAGAATTTGTATTTACAATAAAGTAAGTATGCAAAGTCCTATTTTAATACTAATAAACAAATGGTGTTGTATAGGCAATTTTTGAAGAATTGTCATCATGTAGGAGAGAGAGGTACTCATAGTTTGGAAAAAGCCCAGTGGGTATGCAAGACAAATCAGTTTGGGAATCACTGATGTTGTGTAAAGGAAGACACTTTCCGGGGTCTTAGTTTGTATTTAAAAGCTTGCATTCATCAAAGCAAACAAACAAACAAACACAGATAAGGTCTTGCTTCTGTGCAATCCCCCATCGTACAGTGACAGATCTGAGCCTCTGGAGGGCAGTGTACTACACCAAACTCACGGAGGTGCTGATCTGGGAGCTTTAGGAGGAGTAAGTGAACGAGGCTTCAATGAGAAATCTTTATCATTGTTCAACTTAACGGTGGTAAGGTGGGGATGGACAACACTGTGTGCAAGAGTTTATAACGCCGTAGTAAGTAGTAGTAGGAGTAGTAGAAGTAGTAGTAGTAGTGAACATTCAACATAAAATGCATTGAAAAGAGGCCTCTGTGAGATACTGTTCTTAGAGATACTTAAGTCACTAACTCCCTACAGTTAGTAATTGTTGGCCCAGTTTGGAGAAGCAGACAGGAGACATGACAGGATTTGTGATGTGTAAGTCTGTTAAAGGGCCAATGTAAACAAACTTTTTGAACAACGTGCCAGGCTTCTATGCAGAAAGTATTAACATATATTCATTTTGACATAGGACTGCCTTTTATTCTGTGCCAATATAAAGTGTGTAACGTACTTTTACTAACAAGTCAGTCTGTTTGCTAAGAGTTAAAACCCATCTATCCTAGAAACCTCACCACTGATCCACGCACTCGCCGCGTGCAAATGACCCCAGCTCTGATTGGTCGAGGTGGTGTCCGTAAAGGTTGGGCCTAATTAGCATATTTTGACGAGTCCTTTAAATACACCAGCGCTTCACCTGCATCCCCTTCAGCCTCACACGCTCACACACACACTCACACAAACATTTACGCACACTTTTACGCACGCTTTTACGCACGGCAGAAGACGCGACACTGCATGGACCAACACTCACACATCAGCATCTCTATTAAAAACACAAGTCCAGACACGTCCACTTACCTGAAGACCTGAAGATTTTTCGCGCTACTCGGGCCACTTTGGTCTCTTTCTGTGCCAAGTCCCAGTCCTGGAGAAGGTTGACAGCAGCTTCGTGCTCCGAGTCACAGCCGCGTTCGCTGCGCCAAGGCGAGGTCACTCATGAGGTTGGAGGCCGCCAGGATGGATCTGTTCCGGAAGCTGTGGAGGGCCAGGAAGCTGCTCGTGGTGGTCCTCATCCCGCTTTGTCTGCTGCCATTACCGCTCATCCATCCCACCAGCGTGAGTACTACATAAATAAGTCAATAATACATGTGTTTAAAAAGAAAATGACAAAATAAGTCAACATGTCTACATTTAAAGTCATCAAGAGGAATGTTAGAAGCCAAATTACGCAAAAAAAAGTCTTTACACGTGCCTATTTTAAAAGGCACATATTAGCTTAAAACTATAAGTTGTTAGCTTATAACTACTCACGTTTTACTGTAGGAATTGTGTATTAATATAACACATTTAACTAAAGAAATGAACTATACAGCCTTACAATATGAACAAAATAAATGCTACCTTTAGGCTACCAATAAAATAATAATAATAATAACTATTAAACGTGACAGAATCTGAAAGTTAGCAAACTACAGCTAATGTTTGCCAATATGGCGTGATTTTTTTTATTATTTTTTTTTATGCAAAAGTTAGCTTTTCATTTACCAACACCACTGAATTACTTTGTAGTAGACTATAAGACATCAACACGTGGCCTTTTTTTGAAATCCACGGGTTAGCTTTCTGTTTAATGAAGTGCATATTATTGTATATTAGGGAATATAGCATTGTTAGCATAATTTTGTAGCCTATATATATTGTTTTATTTAAAGCCGATGACAACAATATCCTAGACTACATTTGAAGGGGGGCACGAGGGACCAAATTTAAAGCAGGAACTTTTCAGTAGGATAAATATTTAATACATCTTTTTTATCTGAATAATTTAAAAACAGCCTTCAGGACTATACAACAAAACACCAAAAACACATATATAAGAGTAGTTATTTAGCAATTTTGAAGGCTTCATAGTAGCAGTGTGTTTCCTGACTTGTTCTTCCTGTTCAATGCTGATGGAACTAGCCCCCAAAAGGAGGATGTGCTGAAAATCCCAATTACAACATTTAACTTAACTGGTTAAAATGGTTGTGAGCAACATGACGTTAACAGATAGATAAATGAGCTGACTGCTTTGTAGTGATGCAAATTTAAGCTCTGCAATAATCAGAATGAGTCCTGTCATGATGCATGGGCTTCAGAAACGTGCAGGAGCACTTTGTGGTCCTGAGTTGTGGGGCCTGTGTGAGTTTTCAGCTCTTGAGAAGGGGACGGCCTCAGTATACAGTTATTTAAACATGCGTGAATGAAACAAAATACTACTCCAGGTATGTTTTTGAGGTTGAAACAACATTTAACATGGTTAAAAGTCCAAAGAAGTCGATTTAGCAGAATATGGACCTTTAAATGTGCATAAATGAATGAGGAAAACAAACCTGCACAGTATTCATTTCAAGCTTCAGTTCAATGTAGTTTGAGTAGCAGTATTTCTGTAGGTTGATGAATTAATGTTAGCTTAAGGCTATGTTTTATCATGCTAAAGCTGGCCTAATTGCAGCCCATGAAAGAGATACAAAACATTATTAAAACAGTTAGTTCTGTTGTTACTTTGGTCATCTCTTGCTCGGCTGTAATATTAAGAACAGGTGTAGTTCACTGCTGTAGCCTTGTTTCACAGTAAGTTACAGAAGTCTTGTGCATATCATTTTAAAACATCGCTCTTTGACGAGAAACTGGTCATGATACATGATGTGTTTTGCAATAATATAGCCTCCTAAATGCTCAGTCAACTCAACCCTGTAAATCTGAATTTTTCTGCTCTCCCCAAACCATTAGCGTGAGTTAGTCCATGGATCAAGGTATCAGAATATGATAAATACCTCTAGGCAGATGGGTGAGGGTCTTGTTGTGGCTGATGGCTGTTGTCCTGATGGGATTTGAGTTCAGAGGAATGCCGGGAGGGGCTGTCAGCAGAAACACTGTCCCCTCTGTGTTATTCTTTGTGATGAGCGCTTGTCTGTGGTGAGTGTGTGAAGAGGAGATGTCGCCACATGTTGATGAGATGGAGAGATAAGTGCTGCTCCAAAACACAAAAGGGGCATGTGAACAGCTCGATACTACAGATTTATGTCAGTTTCTGTCGGTAGTTTTTATTTGTGTGAGACCATAATGACTGAAACTGCCCCATACACAGTGGGATTATCTGCATTGATCCAGTCCAGTCTGTACAAACGTTAGCTTTTCAATGGAATGAGGCTGCTGGGATTTTATGCTATAGTTTAATATGCACCATTACGCTCAAGCATTAGGTATCAAGGAATAGGTGATCATGTGACTGCCTAAAATGTTAATGTAGAAAAGTTAGACCAGTGTTTCTCAAACTGTGGTTCAGGGGCCTTCTCTAGTAGTACTCATGGGTCTTTAGCAGTTTATGTTCTTATTTAGATTAATTTATGGTTTGATTCAGTTGTGAAGTATAGATCTTAGTCCTGGTTTAGACACAGGTCTTGAATAAGTCCTGGTTTAGTCCTATTTTAGTCCAATAAAGTGGTACTTAGGAACCCAAATATTTTATGGTGGTACTTCTTGTAAAAAAAAAAAATTGAGAACCACAAGGAAACAATACAAACAAACCTTTGTTGAGGTGCAGATGTTGTTGAGGTGCAAAAGTGGAGCATTATGTGGTCTCATATATCTGGTACTTTTGAAATAGTGGTTACTTGTGGATCTGGATCCAAAAGTCATTCACAGGGAGGTCAAGCATGGCTCCATTGATTTTATACTTTAAAATACACTGTTGCCCATAAAGTTGGAATTATTTTGCTTTCAGACACTTTACTCTTTTTATTCCTATTATACACATAAGTAATCAACTTTAATTCCCAGTTACCCAGGGATGGCTGAGAGCCTTGGATAAATTGCCATTGGTCAATTAGTTACATTCACATTTTGCATCAACAAAACTAGTCTAATTTATAACTTGATAACTTTTATTTTTTATTTTCAAAATAAGCCAGCAGTGAGATAATGATAGATATGAGATAAAAATATATTTTACTGTCAACTTTTTAAAATATGTTTATTTACTATGTAAATGAATGTGACGTCACTTGTTTGTGTAACACTCTGATAAGCTCCCACATCCCCTTGGTCGATCAGTGGCTGGGCTGGGCATGACTTTGGTTGGCTAACCATTTCTTTGGTCGACTACAGCCCTGTGCCCAGGTGAAACAAATTCATGCTTAACAACTGATTGCCATTTCATCAGAAATATTCTAACTGGGTAACAGTTTACATGTGTCATGAAGGTTTTAATAAAATAATATAAAATTAATTTTATAATTCGTCCAGGAATTGGGTCCCACAATCAGACCAGTTCAGAACGTATGCTTTATGCAATAGTGATGATATTTATGCTGCTGGTTACAAATTGGATGGAGTCTGACTGATACTGACTGACTGACTAATATGCTAATACTTACCTCACCATTATTAACCTTCATTACCACATGCCAAATCCTTCAGCGATTGTCAAATACATACTGTATTTTGCGCATTGCTACTTCCTTCCCAGTCGTGTTAATGAAAAACAAAATATTTAAATTCTTAGATATGACTGACACTGCATTTGCTTAAAAAGATGACATCCGTAGATGATGTTCAAAGTGAGTGAGGTTACCACTAAGTATAGACAGAGCTTCTGATTGCATGTATTGGCAGTTTCTTTAGTGTCTGTTCTGATTTAAGATAATTCATTACATACAAGAGTTTTAAGGTCCCTTTTGCAGACCAGAAACCCTTGCTCCAAAGACAGGAATGTGTAAGTGGTGATCAGGTGGTACTGGATTGCTCATAAAGAATGAATTTGAGTGTTATTGCTTCCCTGTTGTTGTCTGTCTCTAAATGCTAGCTCTGCGATGACCCCATCTCAATCCTGAAACAGCTACAAAAGACTCATAAAGGAAAAACTAAAGGAAGTCACTTTTTTGGCATATAGCTTAATATGTGTATTTGTTATGTAGGTACCGTATTTTCCACACTATAAGGAGCACCTTCAATTAATGGCCTATTTTAAAACTGTTTTCATATATAGGGCGCACTGCCTTATAAGGTGCATCCACTAGATGGGGCTGTGCTAAAGGGAATGTCAATAAAACAGTCAGATAAGTCAGTCAGTCAAACTTTATTAATAGAATACAAACCAGCGTTCTTACAACTCCATTCACTCCCAAAACAAGTAAGTGCATTCACAATACGGTACCGTACGTTCTGGTAGCTCTTATTTGCGCTGCCCTCGTTGAAAACAATGTATTTCCAACTCCATTTGTCACAGTTCAGAGCTACATGAACAGCGTTCGAGCACTCAGTTTTCTGTCTCCTCAATGTCGCAACTCTTCTACTAGATGGAGCAAAGGCCGCGCCTCCTTGTTCTTTTGCGGCAGGATTCATAAACACGCATATGGCACACATGAACAGCTGGGACTGGAATTCCCCTTTACCGTTTTTACCGCAGTCACTTCGGCGACGCCCCCTGAATACGGTAGCCATAATTAACCAACACTGATCATATATAAGGCGCATTGGATTATAAGGCGCACTGTCAGTTTTTGAGAAAATTAAAGGCTTTTAGGTGCGCCTTATAGTGCGGAAAATACAGTAATTAGTTTAGTGTCAAGCCTAATTAACACTGATGGGATAATTGTGCTGATATTATATTAGAGCAATTATTAGCAAGGCACTCATGAAAGCTTCCGACATAGTCTTATTTATAATTATTATTTAATAGATAAATTGCATACAGTGTTGCTTTAAAATAGCACTAGTTGATTCATATGTCTCACCACATCATGATAGGATTGAGCACAGACTTCAAAAGTCCAAATGTTTCTATTGACTGCATAAATTGAATACATAACTCATACTCTGAACAAACAAACATTGTTTATTCATGTGATAGAAATATTTATTATTTTTTACATTAAGAACAAAAAAATGTCATGCCTGCAAATTTTAATCTGCACTATTACTTAGAAACCTGCTGCTTCTATTATGTCAGGAGTCTAGGACAGAATTTGGCATAAGGTCGGTACACAGTTTGAAGCCACAGAGAACAAAGGAACAACACTTGACTACAAAGAAACTGAAAAAAATATATCCCAGTGATTAAGTTATATAATAAGAGTAGACCTGCTGGATTTGGCCCCACGTGGCTCCCTTACGACACTGTGGACCCCAGACTGGGACAGGAATGTGATGGAGGGGTGTATGTGTGTGTGTGGAGGGGTATGTGTGAGGGAGTATACAGCTGTGGTCCTGGGACATCGGCGGGACCCAGGACGGGTCACAGTGACTGAAGGGACTGGAAGGATCTGTTCTTTTTATTGTTGACATTTGGGCTTGCGATCTCAGTCACATGGCCAGCCAATTGTAATCAGGTGGTGCCAAGGTCAAGCAGGAAGTACCAGTAAGTGTACTCAATACTGGGAAAGGCGCAGGTTGTATTCCATGTTGTACATCATACGTACAGCATGATTGGCAGCAGTCATACAGTCATATGTAAAAGTTTGGCCAGAGTCGCTTGAGGTATGTCAGTCCACACCACGTTATTCCAAATGAATCTGGCTTGTCTAAATGAGCTTTTGCCTGCCTCAAGCATTTGTGGCATGGCATCACCCTCATCATACAGTTGTTCTTTGTGCAAAGTGCTCTGAATTTTTTAACCAATTACAGAAACACTGTCTGCAGCAGGATGATGTTGTAGGTCTTTGGAGGTGATCTTTAACCATTCTCGCAATTCCTTGCCTAGGCCTTGCCTATGTCTTGGCCCAGCGATCTCTGGCCTTAACATCAACTTTGCCTGTGTCCTTCCATTTCCTGAGTACCACCTTAAATACATTTTCTCATTATCGAATGCATCTGTCTATGAAGTTCAAGGCTTAACGAACTAATCTAACAAGTTTTGTGTTGCAAGTAATCCATTTGGAGAGGTTACATGCATTCAAATCAGCAAACTTATAAGGGTGTCCAAATATTTGCACATACATTTTTTTTCATATTTCACTTAATTTCATATACCTAAATACTGCTACACTAAAAACTGTTGTTCAGAAAACACTCTAGAACTCAGATGTCATTAGAAAATGAATGACATATGAATGACATACCTCTGTGATCTTTTTTTGTAAAGACAGTAAAGACAGAGTAAATTATTATGCAACCTCAGAGAAGTGCCCAAACTTTTACATATGACTGTATATTGCTGTTCATATAGTTATTAATATGACACAGTATAATCATATTGCATGTTATTGAAATATTGTGCCACTGCAGTTAGCACTCTGGCCTCCCATCTCCTTAAGGAGAACGTAGGTTTGATCCCAGAGCCAACTGTCGAGCCAACTCTTGTTTACTCCCATAGTCCAAAGTAGAGCTGGGCGATCAATCAAGTTAATCAGTATTTTTAATTTTGGATGTCAAAAATAGAATTTTGTGCCACACTGTTTCCTGTGTTGTGGCTAATGCTGTTTCTAGCGCCCCGAGCAGCTTAAATACCGAGGCAGCACTAACCTACACTTTGTTAATGTATGCAGATGCAGATTAGCCATGTGTTTGTCTTTTACTAAGTCTTTGTCTTTGTTAAATTATAATGAAAGGGTAAAAACCAAAATTTTTATTTTTCTGCTAGGGTAATGCACTCTGCTGCTGCTTGGCTGCTGTTTGTTATGTTGACAAAATATTGAGATTTTATTTGTTAGTCATTCGCTCAGTCCTAGTCCAAAGGGGCACACATGTACAGAGCATCTAATCTATTAGTGTAAACGTGAGCGCCTGTTTGTGGGAGCTTTGGTCATTTATAAAGGAAAAGAAAGAAAATTAATAAATAGAATATATATATTGTTGTATAATATTAAGATAAGATATGATATTCTGTTACCTCTACATTAATTTTATTACAGTTTTTCGATTCTTTTCTTAAATATTCCTTTGCACATGGACTCTTTCATTATATCCCAGTGGTGATCACAGAGTAGTTTGATACCGTAACATTATTAATACTGTATGTTGTCTATGGAAATGCCGTTAAGATTCAGCATATCAGCAACTAACACCATTTGTTATTACAGCGTTAAATTACTTAGAAAATCATTTCTATGTTTGTCTTTAAAAGGAGCCTTATTTTATTATTTTCTCATTTTGTTTTGCGGTTAGTTTGAAGGGAGCTTTGTATCTGAGGTTGCCTTAAAACATCCTTTCCCTAAACAGGAGTCCATTTCCACAGCCCCTAACACTTTCAGATAACACTGATATGATGAGACAGTCAACAGAGAAACTGCTCCATCAGCTCCTCATACTTTGGACTTTATCATAATGAGGTCATGCAGATAAGGTCATGTGATGGTGACTCAAATACATCAGAAATAGAAACACCTAACATTTAACATGTGGGGCTAAGATACTGACCGTCGTCAAAAAAGCCTTAAGCATAATTTTCCAAGATGGGATAATGCACATACAGTTGGGTGGTAAAAATCAGACTAACCTGCAACATAGCATTTTTGGTGTTCCTCCTGTTCTTTTGTTTTGTTACAAAAATATACCTGGATATGATATTGTGCTGTACAATATGTGCTAATAATTTGTTGTAGGGATACATGAACAAATCTCAGATTCTGATTAATGAGATAAGCAAAATTTGTCCAAATTGCTAAACATCTTTGAGGTAGTGATTACTGCTGTCATGTGTTGATCCAGTGTGACACAGCAGCTTTTGTTATGGCACCAGTCTGATTTCTCCTACAGACCTGTCTCTTAGTAGAGTAAAAAACAGGATTAGGTTTACTCTGAAGGAACATCTTAACCACAAACTCAAAAACAGAACTCAAGGGATGACCTGGGACCTGGGTCTACTTATTTTATCTGTTTGTTTATTTGTTTGCTTATGTCTATTCCTGTAAAGCCCTTTGAAGCAGTTGTTATGATATTGGGCTATAAATATACTTGAACTGAATTAAAAATCACATCTTGATATTTTTTCATAACTTTAACTTTAACTTTATTGTCCATTTAATGGAAATTTGTCTTTGGTTCACTATCAATCACACTGTACAACAAATACAACACAATACGATAAATACAAGACATGGTTGCAGTATAAAAATACCAAAAGACAATTAGTACAGAAAAACACTATAATATAAACATTTGAGAATGTGCTGCTTAATTCTTCACCAGTGCTTGTTTAGTAAACTCACTGCATTAGGGACAAATGACCCTTTATAGACTCTATTATTCGGTTGATAGTTTTTATCCTATACAATTATGTATACTATTATTAACTGTAATAGTTAGCATTAGCGTGATTCATATATGAATACACCAAGTTAGATGTTGCAACCCTAATAGCACTTTTAACACTCAGTGTGCTATGAGCAGTATATATTTTTATATTTCATTACCTACATGTATGCCATGATATGAGGTAAACATGTTTGAATCAAATATTAGTTTTGCTGATGGAAATGATACATCTGATTTAGTCACAATAAAAAAAAATTTAAAAATTACATAATGCCCAAGCTGTTTATGTTTACATTTTAATGGTTTGAGTCTAAAACTGCATTGCTGATCATCCAATCAGAAAAGTGTAAAGACTGAAACCCACAGCCCATTGTTTTAATTTAGTCTGCAGTTTTCAAACCAGTACGAGCTCCTGTTCTGTTTACAGTACCTTTAAAGGAGGGCAATTTTATACCATGATACAAAGTACACTTTTGCGATACCTATTTTATTATGTTATCTATTTATTTCAGCTTAACTGAACTAATAAGTCCCAATGGGGAAATTGCTATACCCCTGTCAAAATAATGGCTAATACTTACTGCTTTCCTTGCTTTAATTAACCTGGCAAAATGGCTGCCACTGACATAGTTTGTAAAGGAGGGATTTTCAGTAGAGTGTTTGCAGCTGATTGGATCCACCACAATTCATTTTAGCCAATCAAAGTAATGAGTCATATAGCCTATAGCCATATTGTCTAAACAACAAACCGCTATAATAGTATAACAATGTAATATTTTGTAAAAATATAATCTGCTATAAGCTGTTTTTGTAAATGTATAGCAACATACATTGTGTTTCTTGGCGTTGCCATGTTGTTAGTAGTTAAACCTAAAACACGTCAGCCAGTACTGCCACCGGTGTGGACCCAAACTAATAAGCAGCCTGACAAAATGGATTTTTGTTAGTTTGTAAACTCTTGACAATCTAGGTTGCTGCAGAAAGTAACATTTAAGAACCACAATTCCAAAAGTAAGGCTAAAGAAAAAAAAACAAAAAACAGTGCCCTCAGTAGAGAACAAAATATCCTGTCTTCACAGGGACATAAGTATTAATCTCACTACAGCTGTAGGTTAGACCTCTAAAGACCTGATCTGAAAGGCATGTGATTTCTTATTAGTTCAGCAGTGAATATTTCAGTGTCAATGCTCCTTCAAATGCTTAAAATGTAAACTGTGAACTGAGCATTGATTTAAAAAAAAAATTGCAAATCTCATTGCAACCATAATATCTGTCAGAAAAATCACAATTAGATATTTTTCAAAATCATTCAGCCCTACAGTTATGTAATTGTCCCGACTCAGCAGCATTGGAGGTGGTAAGGCATGGAGAAACATTTCACTTGCTGAAATCTAGGCTTTTATACAGGGTTTTTAAGTTGTCAGTTAGTTAACCCAGCAGCTGGTGAAAACGTGACTAGTCCTGTGAGACTTCTTGGTACCAAACCTTTGACCTTTGGCAGTGACATGGAGTACAGTCCGCTGGGACAAAACAAACCCGTTCCAGTTCACCACAGGACCCTCTCCGTCACTCACTTTGATGCTTTACACTCAACTTTTACCCAATTACAAAAATCTGTCACTTCTTAAGCCAGTGTCCTTACTTCTATATACAGCTGTTTTAAAGTAAATTGCTGTTCCAAGTTAGTTGTTTTGCACTTGGTCCTATTTAAAAAGGTTGAAAATATCCAACAACATTTAACAAAATACTGAACCTATCATGTACAAAAAGAGCTTGTATTGACATTTGCATTGGACACGTCACTGTTTAAAGTTTAGTATGTTGTATCAGTAACACTCTGCTTACCCAGCACAGGCTTAACATGTATCGAGCGCAGAGGCCAATAATCAATGACTGACCACAATAATGCTGTATTTACATTTCTCTCAGTCACTCTTTTTCACTTGATCATTTATGATATCCGATTTTCACATTTTAACATGATTGGTTTTAAGTTATTTTAGCTGCTTAATGGAATACTGATCCAGTTTTATTGGAGCGATGTGAGCGACTTGTATGTGCTAGCAGGATTTGAGACTTTAAACCAAAACATCTTGTTCTGCTTCTTAGTCTAATCCCACAGTGGAAATAACTCAACTGTACTAGAGATGCCAAAGAAGGAAAGATATGGGCCCCAATCATTTTTCTAACAGAACCTTGAAACCTTGAAAAAGGTGTTGTGACTAAATAAAAATATTATAAAAGTTCCATCTAGTTTTAGTCCCTTAAGTCTAGATTGTGACAAAGCTCTATTGTACTAAATCGACTTTTTATGCTTTTAACCATGTTATAAAGTTGTTTTCTTCTCAAAAATATAATATTTCTTTCATTCACACGTGTTTGATTAATCCTGTATGCTGAGCCTGTCCCCTTTTCTGGAAGTGCTCGGTCTCACAGCTCTACGTAGACACGTGAAAACAGGAAGTGCTCCTGCGCGTTTTTAACGCCCATACACTGTCACCAGACTCATCCTGATCATTTCAGCGCCTAAACCTCTGTTACTACAAAGCAGTCAGCTCATTTATCTATCTGTTGGCCTCATGTTGCTAATAGGAGTGCTAATAGCCATTTTATGCTCTGGGAGTTCCCCCTCGTTTCCAGCAGGGGGTGACAGACACCTAATCCAAGGGTTCTCTGCAAATGAGTAACAAAAAGCTTCCCAACAGAAACCATTTTCTGTAAGCATTAATGCAACAATATCCAAAACAATTTCTGAAAGCCTGAAATTTAGCACAATACGGGACCCTTAATTGCTTTAATTTAAATAAACTTATGTTAAAATAGTACATCAAAATATCGGCAATCATAACATTATTCACCAAAGTTATCACATATCAAATGCTTTTCTCATATCAAACACATAGTAAGTGTGTTCAGTCCCAGCTCCTATGCAGCTGAACGTTGAAGCTGTTGCTGTTGCAGTGAATGTTTATACAGGCTCCTTTTGTACAAGATAAAAGTGTCCTGGCCTGATTAAATGAACTTACACATACATACACACAGCTTTTTTATATTTTTAAGGCTCCATGAATTACAAGTTCTAAAATGGATCTAGGTAGACGCAGACAATGACTTAATGAGTGATGGGTGGCCTTTGCGAATAGGGTAAGGGTCGAGTGTGAAGCACCAAAGAAGCTCCTGTTAAGCACTGGACTGGGTCAGTTGCTATGCAACAGTGATAGAAGTAGAAGTACATACATGCATAGTGAATGAATGAGTGTGAATGGTTGTCTATCATTTAATAACAGTGGAGATGATGTATTTCTGTCTGTCTCATGTAAGTGTTGCATTTCAGACCCAATCTGGCATTCAAATCCATGACGTCTCCTCTTTGGTCCAGTCGCTTTTCCACACGTCTAGACGCGCTGAATTTGGACCATAATTTCTTTCCCTCTGAGTTGATTAATTAGAGATTACTGAACTGGCAAGATATGATTCTTGCAGTTTTCTTACATAAAACCAGTGTAAGCTCACAGCAAGTGGCACCGGATCTGGTGCACCGTTAGTAAGGGCAATGATTAAATTAACTGTGATCATATGTCAAAAGAAAAAGTCAGGCTTACAGATTTTTTGCATTCTGAATGTCCTTCGGGATGAGTAAAGTATATTAATTTAATTCATAGGACAAGATAAATTTTTTAATATAACCATGACAATTTGACTGGAATTAGACCTGAAGTAAACTATGCAGGCTGACATACAATGACACAAGCTTGTTAATTTAAAAAGGTCTATTTGGACATTAATATGCTTTTATTTATTAAATGATTCTGATTATTATTATTATTGTTATTGGGGTACAGTGACACAGTGGCTTAAGCAGACAGGAGGGTTAGCAGTTCGAACCCTGCTCAAAGTAAATGCTGTCGTTGTGTCCCTTTGCAAGACACTCCACCCACACAGCCTTCGCCACATTTGACCTACAATGTACATCTGCTTACAAGTCCCTTCAATAAACTACCTCAGTCTTTAAAAGAGTACAAATTTAAATGAGATCAGTGTGGAAGAAATCATTTTAAATATTCACTTGAACAGGGTACATATATTTTTCACTAATTCTGATCAGACACAGTCACATGTTTGGTATTTAGTTTTTAATGACAACATAAGCTGCTGGTGTTGCAACAGCACCATTAGGGGGAGGTCTTATGTTCATATTACATAAGCATAACCAGAAAATCCATCATCAGTCTGGTATGTATATCACACAGTATGTATTCAATGCCTGGGTACTGTTAAACAATACCTTTGTGGTATTGAAAGAAAAGTTACAATACTATTGTTATCAAAACAATACCAAGTGGGACCTTTAATGTTCCTTGCATGTATGAATCAAATAAATAACACAGAATAAATCATACAAACTATGGGTTTTAACTTACAGCCAAGAATGTTTCTCCAAAAATTGGTCTTTCAGTCAATATTATTGTGTTTTATTATTGTGGAAGATGAATTTGCACACCATAGGTATCAGAAAAAATTGCTCAGTTACCGGTAGTGATGGGTCGTTCGCGAACAAGCCGGCTCTAAGAGCCGATTCTTTGTAATGAACGAGACGAGCCAACTCTCGTTTCTGACAGAGCCGTCAGAAGTCATTCCTACTCTGCTCCGCGGCTCCGCTGCAAGCTGCATGTATATTTTGCATGGCTCTGAATGCAGCGAGAATAATGGTTCAGGCCAGATACTTGAAGCAACAGAGTGAGATGGAGGAACCCGATTTAAATGCATGTTCCAGGAAAAAGTGAAAACATGAGAGAAACACGAAAGAGGAGCAGCATCTGGCTACATTCCAAAGACATTGGAGATAGCAAAGCTGAGTGCAAAATTTCCATCCATCCATCCATCTTCTTCCGCTTATCCGGGACCGGGTTGCGGAGGCAGCAGTCTAAGCAAAGATGCCCAGACTTCCCTATCCACAGACACTTCCTCCAGCTCTACCGGGGGGACCCCAAGGCGTTCCCAGGCCAGCCGAGAGACATAGTCCCTCCAGCGTGTCCTAGGTCTTCCCCGGGGCCTCCGCCCGGTGGGACATGCCCGGAACACCTCCCCAGGGAGGCGACCAGGAGGCATCCGGAACAGATGCCCGAGCCACCTCAACTGACTCCTCTCGATGTGGAGGAGCAGCGGCTCTACTCCGAGCTCCTCCCGTGTGACAGAGCTCCTCACCCTATCTCTAAGGGAGCACCCAGCCACCCTGCGGAGGAAACTCATTTCGGCCGCTTGTATCCGGGATCTTGTCCTTTCGGTCATGACCCAAAGCTCATGACCATAGGTGAGAGTAGGAACGTAGATCGACCGGTAAATCGAGAGCTTTGCCTTTTGGCTCAGCTCCTTCTTTACCACAACAGACCGATACAACGACCGCATTACTGCAGACGCTGCACCGATCCGTCTGTCGATCTCACGCTCCATCCTTCCCTCACTCGTGAACAAGACCCCAAGATACTTGAACTCCTCCACTTGAGGCAGGAACTCTCCCCCAACCTGGAGAGGGCAAGCCACCCTTTTCCGGTCGAGAACCATGGCCTCGGACTTGGAGGTGCTGATTCTCATCCCAGCCGCTTCACACTCGGCCGCAAACCGCCCCAGTGCACACTGAAGGTCCTGGTTTGATGAAGCCAACAGGACAACATCATCCGCAAAAAGCAGAGATGAAATCCTGTGGTTCCCAAACCAGACTCCCTCCGGCCCTTGGCTGCGCCTAGAAATTCTGTCCATAAAAATAATGAACAGAACCGGTGACAAAGGGCAGCCCTGCCGGAGTCCAACATGCACTGGGAACAGGTCTGACTTACAACCGGCAATGCGGACCAAGCTCCTGCTCCGGTCATACAGGGACCGGACAGCCCTTAGCAAAGGGCCCCGGACCCCATACTCCCAGAGTACCCCCCACAGGACGCTACGAGGGACACGGTCGAACGCCTTCTCCAAATCCACAAAACACATGTGGACTGGATGGGCGAACTCCCATGAACCCTCGAGCACCCGATAGAGGGTGTAGAGCTGGTCCACTGTTCCACGGCCAGGACGAAAACCGCATTGTTCCTCCTGAATCCGAGGTTCGACCATCGGCCGAATTCTCCTCTCCAGTACCCTGGAATAGACTTTCACGGGGAGGCTGAGGAGTGTGATCCCCCTGTAGTTGGAACACACCCTCCGGTCCCCCTTCTTAAAAAGAGGGACCACCACCCCGGTCTGCCAGTCCAGAGGCACTGTCCCCAACCGCCACGCGATGTTGCAGAGACGTGTCAGCCACGACAGCCCCACAACATCCAGGGACTTGAGGTACTCAGGACGGATCTCATCCACCCCCGGAGCCTTGCCACTGAGGAGCTTTTCAACCACCTCAGTGACTTCAGCTTGAGTGATGGACAAGTCCACCTCTGAGTCCCCAGCCTCTGCTTCCTCAATGGAAGGCGTGTCGGTGGGATTGAGGAGATCCTCAAAGTATTCCTTCCACCGCCCGACAACATCCCCAGTCGAGGTCAACAGCTCCCCACCTCCACTGTAAACAGTGTTGGTGAAGCACTGCTTCCCCCTCCTGAGGCGGCGGACGGTTTGCCAGAATTTCTTTGAGGCCAACCGATAGTCCTCCTCCATGGCCTCCCCGAACTTTTCCCAGACCCGAGTTTTTGCCTCCACAACCGCCTGGGCTGCAGCACGCTTGGCCTGCCGGTACCCATCAGCTGCTTCAGGAGTCCCACAAGCCAACCAAGCTCGATAGGACTCCTTCTTCAGCCTGACGACATCCCTTACTTCCGGTGTCCACCACCGGGTTCGGGGATTGCCGCCACGACAGGCACCAGAGACCTTGCGACCACAGCTCCGAACGGCCGCATTGACAATAGAGGTGGAGAACATGGTCCACTCGGACTCCATGTCTCCAACCTCCCTCGGGATCTGGTCAAAGCTCTCCCGGAGGTGGGAGTTGAAGACCCCTCTGACAGAGGGCTCAGCCAGACGTTCCCAACAGACCCTCACAACACGTTTGGGTCTGCCGAGTCTGTCCGTCCTCCTTCCCTGCCAGCGGATCCAACTCACCACCAGGTGGTGATCGGTTGACAGCTCAGCCCCTCTCTTCACCCGAGTGTCCAAAACACACGGCCGAAGGTCAGATGACATGACTACAAAGTCGATCATCGACCTCCGGCCTAGGGTGTCCTGGTGCCACGTGCACTTATGGACACCCCTGTGCTCGAACATGGTGTTCGTTATGGACAAACTGTGACTAGCACAGAAGTCCAATAACAAAACACCATTCGGGTTCAGATCGGGGAGGCCGTTCTTCCCAATCACACCCCTCCAGGTATCACTGTCGTCGCCCACGTGGGCGTTGAAGTCTCCCAGCAAAACAATGGGGTCCCCAGTCGGTGCACCTTCCAGTACACCTCCCAGGGACCCCAAGAAGGCCGGGTACTCTGTACTGCTATTTGGCCCGTAGGCACAAACAACAATAAGAGACCTGTCCCCAACCCGAAGGCGTAGGGACGCGACCCTCTCGTTTACTGGGGTAAACTCCAACACATGGCGGCTGAGCTGGGGGGCTATGAGCAAGCCCACACCGGCCCGCCACCTCTCACCGCGGGCAACGCCAGAGTGGTGGAGAGTCCAACCTCTCTCGAGGAGCTGGGTTTCAGAGCCCAAGCTGTGCGTGGAGGTGAGCCCGACTATATCTAGCCGGTATCTCTCAACCTCCCGCACAAGCTCAGGCTCCTTCCCCCCCAGTGAGGTGACATTCCATGTCCCTACAGCTAGAAGCTGTGTCCGGGGACCGGGTCGTCGAGGCACCCGCCTTCGACTGCTGCCCGATCCACACAGCACCGGTCCCCTACGATTTCCTCTGCGGGTGGTGAGCCCACAGGAGGTCGGGCCCACGTCGCTCTTTCGGGTTGTACCCGGCCGGGCCCCATGGGCAAAGGCCCGGCCACCAGGCGCTCGCATTCGAGCCCCAACCCCAGGCCTGGCTCCAGGGTGGGGCCCCGGCTGCGCCATACCGGGCGACGTCACGGTCCTCGATATAATTCTATTCATAGGGGATTTTTGAACTGCTCTTAGTCTGGCCCGTCACCTAGGACCTGTTTGCCATGGGAGACCCTACCAGGGGCATAATGCCCCAGGCAACATAGCTCCTAGGATCATTCGGGCACTCAAACTCCCCCACCACGATAAGGTGGCAGTTCAAGGGGGAGCAAAATTTGTAAAATAAAAATATCCTACAAAGCAGGGTCAACAACAAACTTGCACAGGCATCTAAGAACCACCAACCCCACCGTGCAGATGCAGGATAGAGAGCAAGCCACTAACCCTGGAAAGACTGCAGGTACAAGTCAAACTAAATATATAAAATATATTAACTGAAGTTTTTTGTAAATAAAACTATATAAAAATGAGTATATGAACACCAACACACAAATGATTCATAATTCCTAAACTAGGCGCTAATGGGATGATTTCTCACTGACAATAAACAAAGAGCTGTTTGGGAGCTGTGAGAGCCGGCTCTTTACAGGGAGCCGATTCAAAAGAAAAGAATCTTTGAAAAGAGCCGGACTGCCCATCACTAGTTACCGGTATCGAAAAAAACAGGTATAATTTAAGTACTTGTATCGAAAAAATCGGAACAGTACCCTGCCCCAGTCCTGTCTCTACTCAATTTGATTATTTTAGCAAGCAATCGTCAGATACATCGATAAAAATGTCTAATTCAACTTTTAGAGAATTGAGTGTTTTTTAGGGCTGCAACAACTAATTTGATTAATCGATTATAATCAATTATTGAAATAATCGTCAACTAATTTAGTAATCAAATAATTGCCAACTGGGATATTTAATAGACTCTGACATATGCTATGTTCTGTGAGATGTTTTTTTTTTTTTTTTTTACCTAGATAGAGCAGTAAACAATTAAAAACAATGTACATTTTGTGTTTTTGATTAAAAATCATATATGTATAATAGATGATATTTTAGGTATATATGCTCCATATAAACATCTTCAAGAAGCATGCTTGTAGCTTTGTCTGATTTAATTTTGTAAAAATTAAGTGATTTTTGGTAGCATTATCATCAATTTTTAACAAAAACTATAAAACTCCACAAGTTTTTAACCTTTTCATTTGTGCTTCTCCATCCGATTATTAATCGACAAATCAAAAAAGTAATCGACAGATTAATCGATTATCAAAAATAATCATTAGTTGCAGCCCTAGTGTTTTTACCTACAGCCACTTGACTACTTATAAATTTTGATGTATTACTAGTAAAGTATATTTTGTGCTGACAGGAGGCGAGCTGTGCGTACGTCCTGATCGTCACTGCAGTCTACTGGGTGTCTGAGGCTGTTCCCTTAGGAGCTGCTGCCTTGGTCCCCGCCTTCCTCTATCCACTGTTTGGGGTGCTCAAGTCCAGTGAGGTGAGTTTCTCTCATGTTTTCTAGCATACCATTGTATCTTATCTTATGTACTTATGTACTGTATCTCACCACAAGACACCTCCTTCTAACTCTATTCTCTGCATCTTCTTCTCTCACACAACTAACTTCATGTCCTCTTTCACAAACATAAATCTCCTCTTTGGTTTTTCTGTAGGCAGGAGGCCTGGTAGCTCTAACCTCAGCATCCTTCTAATCCTATATTCACTATACCTCCGCTGTACATGTGACTGTATCTTCTTTTATAAACAAAATGGCTCCAGTAATATACATTTTTTTAATTTGTAGATATTACTTTGTACTGGGATGTTGCTGTTTTTGGCTTCCTAAATATCAGGCTATGCTAAAATACACCTTACTTTGAATAGATTAAGACATAATGCACAATATGCCATAAAATGAGTTCTTGTGTGACCCTGTGTGGCTGGATTTGTTGTGGGGTTACTGAGCAGTCAGTGAACAGGGCTTAAAGAAATGCAGAGAAACTGAGGGGCTTCAGTTCAAGCCTGGATTTCCGTGTGTGTGGGTTCAACATGAAGTTTTAACACGAGTCATGTAATGAGATTAAAACATACAGCCTCTGTACAGTAAATCTGAGAAGCTGGGGTCAAACTCAGGCTACACTCTTCTGGCGCACTGTAAAGTTCTGTATTTATAATTAGTGTTCAAATCTAGCTATCACTGGCTCTGAAAACAATTAATCCTTTCATGTGTCCCTTATATACCACATTATGGGACCATTAAGTGTTTGTAGCAATTGTACTGTTGCCACTTTATAGAGGTCAGCCAATATCGGGCAGGATTTTTTTCCAGATGATTCTTGGACTTTTTCCCGATTTTTGGTTAGGCACATGTCTGGGAAACAATGTGACTGAAGGTTCTCAGCTTCACCAACTATCTTTCAGCAGTCTGGACATCTTAAACTGCAGTTCATAGGAAACATCCAAAATTGCTTTATCTCATCCTGAAAAGCTCAAAACAGCAATACACAGATTTTGCTCATTTCTCTGGCTTAGAACATGATAGAACAAATAGATGGTAGGACACATTTGTTTGTGTTTTAATAAGCATTACTAAAGCATTACTTAAAATAATTTCATAAAAATAAGAAAATTGGTCCCAAAAAAAATGCAGTTTTTATTGGCCATTGGCTGATCTAAATTTTTTAAATGACTGCTCTAATACTTTCATGCAAATTAGTGTTAGTGTGTTTTAAAATGCATGTAAACTTTGAATTCCAATTAGAAGGGCAGGGACCCAGTTTCTCTCTGTACATCAGTACAAAGTTAACATACAGCATGTAGACAAATTAGGGCTATAGTTATTGTGATATTAGCAAACACAATATCCATATCGCAGGAAAATAATTGTCCTGTCAGAGCCTATTATTATTATTGTTGTTATTATTATTATTTTTATTGTTGTTATTTGCTTTTTCATTGTTACATAAAAGTGGGCAGTGTGTTTCCTGTGACATAATCTTGGTGATAAACGGTGACAAAGCTGCTACCCTGGTAAGCCTCTTGTTTCAGAAATATACCAGCACAAAACTTTACACAACATTTTTATTATGGTTCTCTCGGGAGCCCCAAACATTAAGAGAGAGGCCAGTAACTCTGAACGGACAGCTGATCCATACTGCATGACGTGGATGTGCAATGTAGAATAAAGGACATCCTGGGCCTCAAGGTCGGGGGGGCCAATATTTGACCCTCCTGTAGTTCAGTTGTATAGTGGGGGCTTCCACTCAAGAGGTTTTGTCTGGGGCCCCATCAAGTCAAGTCTGTCAGCGGGCCTGCATAGTGCCTTCACTGACAGACAGATAACCATGAATGTATTAAGTATAGCTCCTATTGTAAAGAAAGAAGAAGTCCATTGTAAAGAAAATACAGCATTTTGGGTGAGAGGTGTAAAACGCAGACTTATACAACATTGTGAGGCCTGCAGTGGGAAGTGGAGCAGCAGATTAAAGGGAACACATAGAAAACTGTGAGAGTTGGACCTAACACTGAGGCTGAACTGAGGAAATGTGTGAAAACAAGAAACACAGGTCCACATGAACATTAAAATATGGTCAGCTGAAGTATATCCGGTCAAACTTTGTTGAGTATTTTCCATTTTGATATAATGTTTCCTCAGGTGGCTGCAGAGTACTGTAAAGACACCACTCTGCTGTTGATGGGAGTCATCTGTCTCGCCGCCTCAATCGAGAAGTGGAACCTGCACAAACGCATCGCTCTGAGGATGGTCATGGTCGCTGGGGCCAAACCGGGAATGTAAGAAATGCTTACAATTACTGGTTTAATCTTAAGGGGGCTTTCACACCTGCACAATTTGGGACAGACTTTCCTGTTTGGTTCAGACCAAATCCTTAGGTGTTAAAGCTCCTGCGGTCTTGTATGTAATGTGAAATCATGTTTTGTCATAGTTTGGACTCTGACCAAATCCAGGAAGTATTGAAAATAAACGAGTCAGCTCACAGATTACGCAGCTTTATGCTCCTCTACAGCAGCTGGCTCCTGTCCAGCGTTCCCTTTTCTATTTTGCATTAGTGAGCATAACAAAAATAAGCATTGGTATTATTTTGTTTTATTTTTGTTTATTTGAGCAGTTGGGTATATAGTACACATACATTGATTGTACACTGAGTCATACATTGCCCAAAAGGAGTAGGCAGAAGTGAGGGACTTATAAATGCCTTCACCTTTCCCAGTTAACATTCATGATGACAAGTATACACATTTATGTATACATCCCTATTGTACACACATGTTTAAGTACATAGAGTACCCATCAGTTAAAATAAATGCATGTGTATACACAGGGATAAAAGTGGAATTTGGGAAGTGGGGGAACCCAACACAGAGTCAGTGTGTACAGTAGTTATATACTGTATTAGGTTTAATGTACCACTTCCCAGTGCTTTATACTGTATCTGCAATGCATGTGACAGGCTTTCATGTAGAGAGTGGTTTGAAAGTATGTGGGACTATATGGGGACAATATATATATATAGGACAATTTTAACAAAACATAAGCAATTTCCTTTCGGTGACTTTTGGAGACTTTTGGAGAATATGCAATTTAGAGAATATATTAATAAAGATGGCTACTAACGCGTAGTAAAAATCTGGGTACAATTACTAGAACCAGCCCTGGCTTTTTTGGTGCCCAAGGCAAGAAATGAAGATCCTGGTGTAGAAGACTGTTATTTATGTGATAAAATTAAAGCCAGGGGGGGTTGGGGGCCCCTCCCAAGGAAAATGTGAACTAAACACATGTCATTTCCTGTATTCTGGTGCATTTTAGATGATAAAATATTTTCAGCAGCCGACCAGGTTGTAGTACGAATATTGGCAAAATGTATGGCTTACTTACTCTCCAAAATTCAAGACAAAACATTTTTCTAACAAAACCCCTATATTTTAAATATAGGTGTTAACACTTTTAGTTATATAAATGTCTGACTAAGCTTCTCTTTAAGTGGATTCCTAGAGCCCACTGGAGCCCCAGATACAGCTCTGCTCCAGTCACACAGTCTCTGAGCCTTCAGTCTCATCTCTCCGCTGTGGACAGAGGCTCCAGTCCAGTAAACACTAAAGGCTATAAAAGCTTTTGTCAGGACGTCTGAACTTATGTTTTAATACCAAACCTTGGGCACTGTACAAAAAAATAAATAAATGAGCGAGAGAGAGAGACTTTGTGACTCTCCTCGCTGCGGTGACGTATATTACTGTTAGGATTATTTTAATTAACTATTTATGATTGTATCTCTGTGAATATGTGGTCAAATTGTTCCTAGTGTCAGTGGTTGTTGCTACTTTTATTGTTTTTGTGATTTGCCAGGCTCATGTCGGCAGCTTACACTAACTGCTGAGTGCAGGAACGCCGCACCCGACTACCCCCCCCCCACTTTTACCCCTGTGTATACATTAATATCTTTACCTACATAGATATATTCAAATTGATGTTTTTGTGTATTACCATCGATACACAGGCCTATACACACCCATTTGCATGTGCCAGTGCACATTATCTCTTTGTTCTGTTCTGTCTTCTCTTATTTGTTCATATAAGTTTTCTATTCATGATGAGCTAAAATGCCAACAAATGAACAATATCGTCAATAACCTTTTGGCATATTGTTCCTGCAGTTGGCTTTAGAAAATCTAGGGCACATTGAAAGCCTTAATCCAACAAGCCTTATTTATATCTAATCCAAAGCATATGGCATGTTCCGGTCAAATATATTCAACTAAGTGTAGCAGGAAGAAAGAGGCTTTCTATTTACAGACAAACACTGTGGACAAACATGGTGGAAGTGTCATAGTAACACACTTCCAAGTGCACTTGTCATGCAGTTTCACTTGTTTTTCTCATGCATTTGCTCTACTCATTTATTGACACTTTTCTAGACATGAAATATCACATTTCTCAAACCACCAACTGGGCAGAGTGCTGTACGTTTTCAATAGACTAAATAAATAATTGGTCACATTTATATAGTGCTTTCCTACCTCCATTCACCCATTCACTCTTACAAGCTCTCACACATTCATACACCATTGTACGCAGACACTGGAGGCAACGTGGGTCTTGCCCAAGGACACAAAAAGACAACCAGCAGTGGGGTTTGAACTGCCAACCTTCTGGTTAGTGGACGAACAGTTCTACCACCTGATATACTGCCTCCCAAGACAAAGGGCATTCCCTACCAAAAACTGCAAATTCTGAATGGTAATAGCTGACTACATGTGTGCGCTGTTAGTGACTAGGTGAAGAACATTAGCGACATCAGCTGCTCTATTAATATGAGCATTTACCACAATCCGGCCCTGGATAAGATGGATGCATGGATGAAGGAGATTACTCTTAAAGATTGTTAATGTGAGATGTGATAAAATTACTCTATGCATTACTTGCCATTATAGACACAGACATTATACAAATAGGTAAAGTGCTCTGGTTAATTTTATTTAGAATTGCATAAATGCTAAAACTGTACCTGTTTTGATTTTGTTGCTTGTGGATAGACCTGTAGACGTATACCTAGACCTTTTTTGTTATTTGTCCAAACAAATCTTGTTTCTGCAAAATACTTTTGGGTGGCTTAAAACAGTTGTACAGTATATGACTAATGCCCCCCTCCTTTCCCAGGCTGGTGCTGGGTTTCATGTGCTGCACAGTCTTCCTCTCCATGTGGCTCAGTAACACGTCCACCACTGCCATGGTGATGCCCATTGCAGAGGCCGTGTTGCAGCAGCTGATCTGCACCGGGCTGGCTGACAGTCTGGAGCACCCCGACAGCACCGACGGCACCGAGGATGGTGAGGAGGAGCAGGGTACGTGACATTAAGACTTTCTCTGTTCAGAGGTTTTCTTGTTTGGACTTTTCTCTCTGTGTAAATTACTTTGCCGCAGGATTTTGATCCAAGTTTTTTGAATATTATTTAGTCATTACGGGTAGTATTATTACTTAAAAATAATGTTACTCAAGTAGAGGCAAATGTACTCAACAAAATTACTACTAGTAGTAGTTTTGTCCTCAAACCTGTATCGAACCAGACTTTCTGATTGCAAGGCGAGTGCATTATCTGCTTTGCCACAGAAGTTAAATAATACTTTTAGTCATTTGGACATTTCAGTACTTTACTTAATAAAAGTACAATTTTTCCTTCGAAATAAAAGTATGTTTAAGAAAATATACAGTGAAAGTCGTTTTTCAAAAACTGTACTTCAGTAAATGACTCACTCATATTTTAGAAAGCACAAATGTTTGACAAAAGCTTTTGAATATGTTAACTCAAACTTAGAGTTGGCTATTTCCAAATGACAGTATATTTTCAGTTACTATTGTAATGAAGCTTTGCTGAAAAATCAGAAGTCTTTGATAAATATACTATTCATGTTTCAGAAAAAGGAGAAAACCTAGACAAACACCAACTGGAGCTGCTCTATCAAGATGACAGGTCTGACATCTTCATGTTTTCATGTTTGTAATTTTATTATTGTCATTTACACCTCATATTTCCTCTCATATCTGTCACATCATGAAACAACTTATCTATCTAAATCAAAAATGGGTCCGCTTTCTTAGCAATAACTACACCAAACAGGAGCTTTCTACAGTTAGTGAGGTGAGTGACAAATGTCCACAGTATTTGGTTTAAAAACAGCAGAAGTCTATTAAAGTCAGAGTCTCTCTCTTGTTGTTTCTGTTACAGAGCAGAGAGCTGAATGGTTTGGGGTTGAGTCCATCCTCAGACATCGTCAAAAACATTAATGGACACCTGCCCCAGGTCTGTATGGCACAGACAGACAGTTTCTTCTAGGGCCACATGTTGAGTGGTCTGTTTATTCACTTATGTCACTCATTCATATAACTACTTTATTTTGTAGAGGGTCGTAAAAAAAGGAAATTAACTGAAAGGATCTTTTACTATAAATGTCATAGTCTCTTTTTTGTAACACAACATAATCTGAAACCAGAAATGTTTGCCCATAGATAAACAGAATCAGACTAAAGTCAGTAATTCCAGTAATTGTTCACTGTCTGAAGGTTGCAATAGAGATCCCGAATGTGAAGCGAGTGAAGATGAGGAGGGACTCTCAGTATCCGACGAAGAGGGACCACATGATCTGTAAATGTCTGACTCTGAGTATCACTTACGCGGCCACCATCGGAGGACTGATGACCATCACTGGGACGTCCACTAATCTTATATTCGCTGAGCAGTTCAACACGTGAGTGTATATGGATACTTTGTCCCAGCTCAGTGTTTCTCCTGTTACTGTCCTTGTGCTTTTTTGCATAGCAGTGTCAGCAAGGATATAAGCTATATTTCACAATTTTAAAGAAGCTACCATCTAAAACTGCATTTTTTGCAGGTAGTTTGTGGATAAATGTTAGGCTTATAGAACTTGTTGACCATGGCTGAATAGCTAATATTAGGATGTAATATTGTCTGGTTAATAGGTTTGCAAAGCTCTAGTTTTCAAAATCAAACTAAAAGTATAAAAGACTATGTAATTAATGAAAAATTACTTACTACATACATACATATCTATATATATATACTAGCGCTAGTCGCGTTAACGCAGTGCGTTCATTTCAGTTGACGCATCAATTAACCCTCTCAGGCTCAAATTAAGTTTTAGTAACAGGAAAAATCTGATATTTGGGGGACATTATCATATGGGGTAGTAATAAACAATTCTGACTTTTTTTTTTTTTTTTTTGTAATTTGGTAATGAGCATTTAGCTGTTGCAAATCTGCAACGCCTGGCTGGAGAGGGTTAATTTGATCACAACAAAAATATTACGACGACACTGACAAGCGACGACAGGCAGCAACACGCCACGGGTCTTCCGCGAGCATAGAAAACGACACATTTCCGTTTCCATCCATCAGGTGCGTTCGAGATGAGCCAGATTTGCGCAGTTTTGATCAGTGTTGGTCTGTGCTCAGTGCACGCGGGTTAGATTTGTGTCTGGCTTGTTCCCGACTTGCTCTGATGCCACAAGTGCGACGGTCACCGTGAGATCCAAACGACACCAGCGCCTGAGCCGCCGCAGTTCATCAGGAGCAACTGCGGAGGCTGCACGGCTCAGTGCATGATGGGAAAATACACACCTGTCAGTGGTGAACGGACAGGTGATTGGATCTGAGTTTAGTGCTGATCAGAAACGTAATGCATGACACTTCACTGTCCTCCTCTCCTTCTTACCCCGCCTCTTTTTTTTTATAACTACAGACTAAAGTTACAGTTTTGACCTGGATAAACCAACACACGCGAGAAGTGGATTTCGGGCGTGATGGTGCGTGATCTGAGCCGCAAACTGTCCGACTTCAGTACAGGCGTATTTCCCCTCCTCTCATTGCGGCCGTGCACTCTCGTTCACAATCCAGGCGAGGCACAGTTCATCTCGAATGAGCCTAATGCAACAAGTGAACGAGCTAAAGCTACATGAGTCACAAAAAGACACATTGCTAAATGGACAATTCTGCTTCAAATCGTCACCAGACAGAAATATAGACAAAACAAAAGTTATGTGCAGTCTATGCAAGGATGAGTTCAATTACCACTGGAGTAACACAGTTCATAGTATTTACACTGTTGTGAACCACAACAATAGTTATTAATTGAAGAATTAAACTTATTTTTGTTAAAGTTCTAAAAGAGATTACACATGCTTTTTTAGGTAAGTTTTGTGTATTTGTTGGTTGTACCTTATTTAGGCAAGCTTTGTCTGTTACAGGTCTGAAAGAGACTATTAATTTATTTTTATTTTCTTTATTATTATTCCTGGCCCTAATATATATATATATATATATATATATATATATATATATATATATATATATATATATATATATATATATATATTCTAGTGACTTCTGAGTTCTAGGGTGTTTTCCAAATAACAATTTTTAGTGTAGCAGTATTTAAATATATGAAATTAAATGAATATTTAAAAAATGTGTGTGCAAATAATTGGGCACCCTTATAAGTTTGCTGATTTGAATGCATGTAACATTTCAAAATGGACTAGCAACACAAAACTTGTTAGATTAGTTAGTTAAGCCTTGAACTTCATAGACAGATGCATTCAATAATGAGAAAGGGTATTTAAGGTGGTACTCAGGAAATGGAAGGACACAGGCAAAGTTAATGTTAAGGCCAGAGATCGCTGGGCCAAGACATAGGCAAGGCCTAGGCAAGGAATTGCGAGAATGGTTAAAGATCACCTCCAAAGACCTACAACATCATCCTGCTGCAGATGGGGTTTCTGTACATGGGTCAACACTAATGTATAATAAGTGTAGACCTGCTGCATTTGGCTCCACATGGCTCCCTTACAACACTGTGAACCCCAGACTGGGACAGGAATGTGATGGAGGGGTGTATGTGTGTGTGTGAGGGAGCATACAGCTGTGGTCCTGGGACATCGGCGGGACCCGGGACGGGTCAAAGGGACAGAAGGGACTGGAAGGATCTGTCCTTTTTATTGTTGACATTTGGGCTTGTACCAGTAAGTAAGTACCAGTAAGTGTACTCAATACTGGGAAAGGCGCAGGTTGTATTCCATGTTGTACATCATACGTACAGCATGATTGGCAGCAGTCATACAGTCATATGTAAAAGTTTGGCAGTCACTTGAGGTATGTCAGTCCACACCACGTTATTTCAAATGAATCTTTGCCTGCCTCAATCGTCTCAGTTGATGCGGCTGGGTAGTTAGTCAACCAACTTTCATGCAGGGGACCCGGGTTCACATCCCGGCCGAGGCGAATACCAACTTCCAGTGTGGGTCCCTTTGCGCTACTGCCTACCTCATATAATGATGAGAGACAAAGAATTATGAGACATACTGGCTCAGACGTTGCCCGGTCAAACAAGGTCTGCATCAGGTGTTGGGGAACCAGAGCATCCTGATGAGAAGTGGGCTACTGGAACAAGACAAAAATGGACGAGATGGGATGAGAACAAGGCTCTGTTGGAATGCTACTATGCTACTACTCCAGTAACCCTAGTCAGAGGGGTTACATGAAGAGAATGGCAATGGAAATATGGCAACTTCGAAAGTAGCTCTAGTAGTAGTTCCAACATCCACAAGCGGCAGCTGCTTTCACTTGAGATTGACGAGATAGAACACAAGATGCAAGATGTACATACCTGAAGCATTGGAAAACCTTGGCCACCCGACTAAAGACGTACACGAGAGAAATTGAAGCAAGGTGAATAAACCGGCTGTTCTCAACTCAACCAGCTAAAGTGTACTCTCAGTGGCAAGGTAACAACAACAGAGCAGACCCACCAAGGCTGGAGACTGAACAATACTGGAAAGGCACATGGGAGAGGGAGGCGTCACACAACAACGGTGCACAGTGGCTGGAGGATCTGAACAAGAACCAGTAACCATAACAGTGGCAAACATCCAAGAAAGAGTCTCAGGTATGAAAAACTGGACAGCACCAGGGCCTGACATGACCTATTGGCTGAAAAAGCGGGGGAGCTAATGTCTCCCCCATGGAAGCTCATGTCAGGCATGATAGCGACTAAGATATACATGAGCACAGCACAGAAGGGCATCGGTAAAAACACCAGAGGAGCTAAACACCAGCTGCTCGTAGATAGAACAGTCGCTCAGGATTGCAAAGCCAGACACACTAATCTGTGCACCGCCTGGATTGATTACAAGAAAGCCTATGGATCATGGAATGCTTGGAGATGTATAACATCAACAGGACTCTAAGAGCCTTCATTGCAAACTCGATGAGGCAGTGGAAGACCACCCTTGAGGCTAACTGCAAGCCAATTGTGTCCATCAAATGTGGGATATACCAAGGAGATGCTCTGTCCCCGCTGCTGTTCTGCATAGGTCTGAGTCCCCTCAGCCAGATAATCACCAAGACTGGCTATGGGTACCGACTCAGGAACGGGGCCACCATCAGTCACCTCCTCTACATGGATGATATCAAGCTGTACGCCAAGAGCGAGAGAGACATTGACTCACTGATCCACACAACCAGGATCTACAGCAATGACATCGGAATGTCATTCGTGGTGAGAAGTGTGGGCGGATGGTGACAAAGAGAGGGAGGGTAGTCCATACAGTAGGGGTCCCACTCCCAGACGGCAGAATAGCAGACATTGAGGACAGCTACAAGTACCTTGGAATCCAACAAGCAAATGGCAACCTGGACCAGGCCACAAGAAAAGCAGCCACAGCCAAATACCTCCAACGAGTAAGGCAAGTCCTAAGGAGTCAGCTCAATGGCAAGAACAAAGTCCGGGCAATCAACAGCTATGCCCTGCCAGTCATCAGATACCCTGCGGGAATAATAAGCTGGCCAAAGGAAGAGATTCAGACCACAGATGTGAAAACATGGAAGCTCCTGACCATGCATGGAGGGTTCCACCCCAAATCCAGTACCCTGAGAATGTACACTAAGAGCAAGGAAGGAGGCAGAGGACTGGTGAGTGTCAGAACCACTGTCCAGGATGAAACAGCCAAGATCCTTGAATACATCAGGAAGATGGCCTCAATGGACAAAGTGCTCAGTGAATGTCTCAGGCAGCGGCCTGTTTTCTGAGGCCTCAGAACAGGGGTTCCACAAACCCCCGCCCACTCCAGGAAGCACTTACCAGTCTTCTATGTCCAGTCTACTCTCATTTATTTATCCAAGAAAATGGTGTACAGCTCTGTTTAAACTATTTTCTCACAGCTATTTTTCTTTTTGTAGTAAAATGTACTTATGCAAAAAGTATAGGGATGTAAAACGCTTTTTTTCTCTGAATCTGTTCAAAAGAGCACAACAGAGCTGCACTCTGCTGGCCTCTGCTGTTAAAGCGTGTAAAAAGGTACAGTATTTGCAGGCAGAAGTTTATTCCCAGGAAAACTGTTATGTTACATTTGCGTGGCATAACTAACACTGTGTTTGTGAGCTGAAAAGAGTGACATTATGTTGCTCTCTAAGGCAGCTGACTGAGCTTGGCTGTGTGCTGTGCCTGTGTTAGATTCTATCAAGTAGCCCAAAAATTAACAAGTTCAAACTATTCAGAGCAGAGTGACCTGTCTGAACCCACTTCCTCCTGTCGCTGCTCTAAGCCTCACTAATTCAGCTCCGAAGGTCAGGTTTTGGCAGAGCATGTGCTTTTGTGGACCAGTATATTTGACCACTACATAAAACTGCAGCATTTAAAATTAATGGAGACACTGGAGGCCTAAGTCTAGTGGTGCACAGTTAGAAAGTAGATTCCTTTCTACAACTTGAAATTTTTGTGACACTTGAGAATAACTTACTATTATAAAGCCGTAATACAGTATTAATAAATATGTAAATAACAATATTTTACTTTATAGATACTGCATTGACACTGATGTTTATAATTTGGCATTGATTTACATGAGCCTATTACTAAAGAATGAAATAATAATAACAGTGTTTATAACTTAATGGTATTTATTGATGTCCAATGTAATGTTAAGTAAATAATAATTTAAGCACTTACTAATACTTCATAGTGTGAGCTATTCTAAAGTGTTATTCTAAAGGGAATGTCTAGTGCTTATGCGTACAAGATGAAAGAAAGCAGTTCACATCGGTCTGTAAAGTTTCCCAAACTGGACGCAAACAAGTTGTGCTTCCCAAGTCCCACTCCTTTCTGCCATAGACAATAACTTTCCCAGATTTAAAAAGAAAACCAACCGGTTACTTTGTCTGGAGTCCAGGTGGATTAAAGACTCATTCACAGAGTTTTAAATGTTCCTAATTTACATTCAAACCATGGAAAAGGCAACCACTGAAAACTGCTGCGGTGGCAATTTGTAGACTTGTTCAGAGTAAAAACAAGCTTTAGCCCTCTCAAGTCCTACATTACATGTTTTCTAGGTATATTGACAGAGGGGGTAGAGTACCCAAAATTGTACTCAAGTAAGAGTAAAATAATGTAAGTAAGAGTAACTTTTGAACTTAACGTTATTTTATTTAATGCTGATCAGAAAAACAAAAACTATAAAAATAATGTACAAATCCAGGGATTTCCAAACAAAAAAAATAAAAAATTAAAATTAAAACAAATTACTACAGAAATTGTAGTCAAGAAAGAGTACTGTTACTTCAAACTAATATTACTCATGTAGAAGTATACTCAAGTAAATGTAACAATAAATGTAACTCATTACTAACCCTCTGCATATAATTTATTTCTTACAGGTGTTGCTGAATTAAGTATATGTTAAATATTTATGAATTTATCTATTGCATCAGACTGATTTAAACAATTACACATGTAAACAAATAAGTTGGTAATCCATTTATTTATATATTATGCTAATGTAGCTATTGGGAAATCTCTGCAAAAACATAAAATAAATCTGAATGCGAAATGAGCAGGGCATGAGCTTAATTATCTTCAAGTATAAAGTAGAAAATGCCAGCTTTGCAAAAAAGACTCCTACATAATTGTGCCTGAAGTTTAATGTTTCTAATAGCAACACAGTACTCTTTCACCTTCTAATGTTACAAAAGCACTGGGATATCGCTGCGTATTGACTGACTAATCTTATCAGTTTTTACTGTGATCTACAATAACAAAGAAAAAGAGGTCTCACAGCAGATTTTTGAAGGTCCACGAGGTAGTTGGATTGGTAGATGTTATTGGGATGAAGGACCAAAAATTACATTATTTAAAAAAATAGCAGGAAACAATAAATAAATATATTCTGGACAGAAGAAAAATGCTTTTATTTATTTTATTACAGTTTTGGCCCTGCATATTGGTCTTGTTTGCATATTCAGGTTATAATGAATGTGACATCTTAATAACTTTAGCCTTATTGTAATCTATCCTCTGTCATTTTTAACTTCTCCTAGGCGTTATCCCGATGCTAAAGTCATAAACTTTGGCACATGGTTCATCTTCTCTTTCCCCATCGCCATCATCATGTTGGTCCTGACCTGGCTGTGGCTCCACTTCCTCTTCCTTGGCTGCAAGTAAGTTTCCAATTTTATGTCTTAAAAAAATCTAAATTTCTCTGAACCTGTTTACAGCGGAACATGGTTAAGTCACTGTGGTGTTGTTCCTGTTTTCAACTCCCAAGTACACATTCCTTTCTATTGTAGGCTACAAAATAGCTGTTCAAACAGAACCACATTTACAAAAAAAGACACTGCTTAAAGCATAAATAAGTTCATTGAATGCCACCTGTAACTGTTATTTGTTTGTTAATTATACTATTTTTTCACGCTATTGGCATCACTATTATATAATCTTTTTTATCAGTATAGTGCAGGGGTCTGAAACCTTCTGGATCTAAAGAGCTGCATCTAATTTTAATGCACAATAGTCTCTAACTGACAAAGAACTGTGTTATATAGTTACTGCACTGATTATCTATTAATGGGCCACTAAACAGCATCGTAATACCTGAACCATGCACATTCAGAGAACTGGAGTTAAATCCAGTAACTATTTCTTTGTGGGTTTATTTAACTCATATGTATCAAATCTGCTTGTGCACTGTTCAGCCATTAGGCAACAACAGCTGTAATTATAAGTCCATAGCATGTTCTGAAAAACTGAGAAAGTTTTGTTTTTAAATTGACAAGATGCAGATCCAGATTGTTTCTAAGTTGTCTACTTATTCCTTTATTGACTTCACATAATCAGATGTCAGGTGCAGGGCTAAAGAGCTGCATGTGGCTCTAAAACCATAGATTGCAGATGTCTGGTATAATGCATCTTGCTTCATACACTTGCAGAAACTTGCAGATGGTGAATTTTCTGAGTACAGTGGGTAGCATCATCATTGGTTTTGTCATATCCTGGCCTATTGTCCTGTACAGGTGTGTAATTACATGCACAGTGCCTCTATGTGTCATCAGTGTGGACATAAGAACACTAATGATAATTCTAATGTCTGCGGCTTCACAACCCGCTCCATTGTATTGTACTGTGTGGTTGCAGAGTGGACAGAGGCTAAATTGATGAGTGGCACGTCCCTGTGGGTTCTCTAATGTTATTATTATGTGGTTGATTTGCTGTTATTCTGTCGCCAGCTTCAGGGAGACATGTTCGCTGAGTAAGAAACGCAAAACCAGACGGGAGATGCTGTCTGAGCAGAGGATCCACGAGGAGTACGAGAAACTGGGGCCTATCAGGTGTGTTAGTTTATTTAAAGATGCATCGTATAAAATTAAGCAACTACTATGAAGTAAAACTCAGTTCAATTGCTCAAAGACATGGATGAATTTTTAATTTAATCTTTTTTTGAAATATTTGACTTGATTGATTGATTGTCCTCCATGCTGATGGTGTTTGCATATCCAGGCACCATGAATGTGAAATCCTAATAATTGCACTGCACAAAGTGGATGAACTAATCCAAATTTATGATTTATGTTGTTTACTTTAAATTATCATTTTGCCCTTTTCTTTTGGTTTGTTTTGGGTTTTCTTCATTGTGTGAGGTATAGAGGCAATGCTGCTGCCTCCAGAACTTGCCAAAATGCCATAAACCACCTTTATTCAACTTTAAAATGGTTGGTTAAATTCTAACTATAGGTTATTCTGGCCCACAACAAAGCTGTTACTTCATTTTAGTTTTACTGTAGTAATAACTTATTTAGTACAGTTTATTACACAGCTTTGAACTGTATCTGAAATTATCCTTTCCATTAGGTCATTGAGGGCTTTAAAATTTGTTTTTACACTGTAGACAGCTGCAAAATCAACTATTTTGATGAGATTTTTTTCTTCTGTAGACTTCAACTTCTTACACAATGCACCATAAGATATCCCAATAATATGTTCACTCTACTGAGGCTAAAAGGTTATCTACCCTAAGAACCAGATGAAAGCTGTCTTAATAAAACAAAGACCTTGTACAAGTACAATGTACAGACGTCTATAGTCAGGTCTACATATAACATCTACATATATATCTAGTTGTTGTCACACATGACAGTGGTAATAATTACTGTTGGTTTGTTTACAGTTACCCAGAGGTGGTGACTGGTGTGTTCTTCGTCCTCATGACTCTGCTGTGGTTCACCAGAGAGCCAGGCTTCGTCCCGGGATGGACCTCACTGTTTGAGAAGTAAGCAGCTATAGTCCCGGTTTCCAAACCAGATACAAACAAGTGGAACTGACTGACGGAAATATATCAAAAATTATCAAAAATGATGTGTCAACTTTCTCTGTGTTTCCTTTCTATAGAAAAGGCTACAGGACTGATGCCACTGTGTCTGTGCTGCTGGGCTTCCTCCTCTTCCTCATCCCAGCCAAACGTCCGTTCTCTTCCTCCTGCAGCTCTGGCTGTAAAGACATAGGTCAGGATCTATAGCAAGGCTTTTTTACATGATATATACAGTAATAGGGCTGGAACGATATGCTTTTGTCACAATACAATATTGTCACAGTACATTGGAGCCGTAATGTGATTTGTATTTTTTTTTTTTTTTATTGCGATACAACAAGTATTGTGATACACCTTTACAGGGAAAAATCCTCTCTCTAAATCATTGTAATCAGTCATGTCTATGCAGTGCTTATTGTTTTAATAAGTCAAACTCAGTTTAGAGTGAAAAACTCAGCAATAGAGAAGGAGACAGTTGGACTATGTAAATTGGTTGCAAAAGCAGTGCATAATATCAATCAATCAAACATGTATTTATATAGCCCTTTACAACACACAAAGTGACCAAAGTGCTTTCCAATAAAATCAAAGTAAAATCAATAAAATCATAAAAAATAGAAATACATAGAAGACTTTAAAATAGAATACAAAATAAAAGTCTGAATAAATAAGTTTTAAGTCTAGATTTAAACATACCATAATCTGTGATGTTGCGCATATCGGGGGGCAGCTTATTTCAGAGTCTGGGCCTGGCAACAGAGATGGCCTGGTCACCCCAGTGTTTATATTTCGCTCTTGGAACTTCCAAAAGAAGTTGATTTGAAGATCTCAAAGCCATGTTTGGGTTACCAATAGCTAATATCTCTGCTAATATCTCTCTAAGTGAGGTGGGGCAAGGCTGTTCAAGGCTTTAAAAGCAAACAATAACATTTTAAATTCAGCTCTAAAAGAAACTGGAAGCCAATGCAGCGAATAATGGACTGGGGGGATGTGCTGACGTCTGGAAGTGCTGGGTAAAAATCAGGCTGCAGTAGTCAATTCTAGAGCTGATAAAAGTGCAGGGTTCCCGTGAGTCCTTAAAAAGTCTTAAAGTGTCTTAAATTTGCTAAAAATGTTAGTGTAGGTCTTAAAGAGAGAGTGTGGTTTTAAGACCAAGCCATCCGCTCCGCAATAAAACAAAAAAAAAATTTCTAGTGATGGTTTGTTTTAAGGCCAGCACTAAAAACTTTACACAGAGTCAGCCAGCCTGGTGCAGCAGTGCTGGGAAACAGTGGTGCTCCCAGAGTGTGTTTTTACCCTTGGTTAACACGTGTGCCCTGGTCACTGTGTTTGAATAGTATTTATTTATAAATGTATTTAACTTTGTTAATTTCAGGCAGTTTCTACTCTGAGGAAGGCGCAATATAAAGCACAGCAGGTAGGCACCGTGCCCAACCTCATATAAGCGTGTGTCAGGTCAAACTTATAGCATATAAGAAAAGAAAACTAGTTTGCTCTGTGGTGAAGGTTGTAATCTACCTGTCTGTGTTTGTGCCCTTTATGCAGTGAGTCATCACCACTCACCGCCGAGTTGTGAGCAGTGTTGAGTGGTGGTGGGGTGAGTGGGAGAGGTCACTTGGGAGAGTGGGAGAGTCTTGAAATTAGTCCACCAAGGTCTGGGAAAGCCATCACCAAATAAAATATACTCCATTTTGTCCTCATTTAAATGAAGGATGTTGTGCTCTAACTGCTTGATATCAGCAGTGCAGTCAGTTAAAGGTGCTATTGCAATACTTTTACCTAATAAAGTATGTTACTCATGTATGTTAGCCTTTTGACTGCCAGGCTCCAACATGGCCCTGTTTGTCTGAACTGAGCCTAGATTTATTAGCTGCTGCTGGTTCAGTGGTTCACATAAACAACTGCATAAACACGTTCTACTTTAGACACAGGTCACTTCAATGCGCAGTGTGTGTTTTACTGCCTTATGCTGCTAATCTGAAACACACACTGCAGTAGTAAAAAACATCAGTCTAAAACTGATCAAAATAATTTAACTTCTTTTAATTTACATTGCAGTCATTTAGAAATGTTAGAATGAAAAAATAAGTTATGCTTTAATTGACTATTATAAGTTGACTCAAACATTTTTAGGTAATTTACTGTTTAATGGTTAATCTCACAACAGGAGATAGAGCTAATCCTTAATGTGTGACAACCTCTGAATAGCCCTATATTCTGTCTGTGTTTTTGATCAGAAGAGGACTCTCTGACCCCCATGATCACCTGGAAGGACTTTCAGAAACTGATGCCGTGGGAGATTGTCATACTGGTGGGAGGAGGCTATGCGCTGGCTGCTGGCTGTAAGGTACTCTGTTGTTTGTTGTGGTTGTGCTGTGCTGTGCCATTACCCTGCGGTCTCCCCAGTCTGAGAGCACACACCTGTTCATCCGCAGGTCTCTGGTCTGTCTGTGTGGATCGGGAGGCAGCTGGAGCCCATGAGCGGCCTCCCTCCGTGGGCCGTGACCCTGCTGGCCTGTCTGCTGGTGTCTGCCGTCACTGAGTTCGCCTCCAATCCCGCTACGCTCACCGTCTTCCTGCCCATACTCTGTGCACTGGTACAAACAGATTTCTTACCACAACTTTTTATTTAACAATATTTTAGAAATACTATTACTATTAATCTGTAAACCATGGCCCAGTGCGCAATGACACACAGTATTCAAACCAAGGATTAAAAAAAGCCTGTTTTGAGAGCGTTCTTATGCGTAAGTCCTACAAATTGATATTTACTTTTGTTATGATTTGTTATAGAATTAAATTTAACAAACACTGAGATGAATGAATTGACGCACAGATGCTTTTCTCTCCGCCTGTGCGCCTCACTGCTGTGTGGGTTTGGACTCACGCATGTTGTCTAATCATCATTATTTGCGGCATCTGAATTTAAAAAAAAGTCAAGTAGAACTTCTGGTTTCCATTGATGTTTTTCCAACATCTGCCATATAAAAACCACTCATACTGGAATGTCAGGTTACTGGCTTATTTGGTCACATCAGGCAAATCGAGTCACACTATTGATGGGACAAATTATTATTATTAACAATTATTAACATTAACAAAGTATTTGCATCAGATGTCTAGGTCACTGTTGCGGGTAAGTCCCACTTAAATCGCTGAGGGCTGCAGATTCAGGTATTAGGTAAGTGACGTGCTTGCTGTAGACTCCTGTCTGGTGCTAATGGCAAGGCAAATTTATGTGTATAGCACAATTCACACACAGAGTAATTCCAAGTGGTTTACAGAAAAAAAAGACAAGGTAAAAGAACATAGACAATAAATACAAATAAAACAGTAAAGTCAAATTTAAAAATTATAATTAAGAATCAATTTAAAATTAAATTAAAAAGAGAAGAGTGCAGATAAAACACTTTCAGTTGACATATGCACAGCTAAAAAGAACAGTTTTAAGTCTGGACTTGAACATTGTCAGAGTAGAGGTCTGTCTAACATCGTCAGGGAGACTGTTCCAGAGTTTAGCTGCATAAAACTGAAACACTGCTTCACTGAGTTTAGTCCTGACTCTGGGCCCCAGCAGGAGACCTGTCCCTGAGGTTCTCAGAGTCCCAGATGGTTCATATGGGACCAACAGGTCAGAGATGTACTTTGGTGCTAAGCTATGGAGAGACTTGTACAGAAGTAGAGCTGTTTTAAAGTCTATTCTCTGAGCAACAGGAAGCCAGTGCAGAGACCTGAGAACAGGACTAATATGGTCGTACTTCCTGGTTTTAGTCAGGACCCGTTCTGCACGTCATGAATCTGTCTTACAGCTTGTTTAGTTAGTCCAGTGACCGTTACAGTAGTGTAACCTGCTGGAGATAAACGCATGAATAAGTCTCTCTAGGTCTGGTTTAGACAGTATACCTTTGATTCCTGCCTAATACCAAATA
Source organism: Bostrychus sinensis (assembly GCA_020698575.1). Lineage (NCBI taxonomy): Eukaryota > Metazoa > Chordata > Actinopteri > Gobiiformes > Eleotridae > Bostrychus > Bostrychus sinensis. The sequence goes on along the minus strand of CM036239.1, from coordinate 48,460,482 downwards.
CCAGGGTTCCCGTGGGGCATTAAAACGCATTAAAAGTTATTAAATTGATTTTGTGAAAATTAAGACCTTAAATGGCATTAAATTTAAACAGGCATTAAACATTTTAAATAGTTTTGAAGTAAAATCGCTGACATTAGTTTTATTCATGATTAATGTATTTATAAATTATAATTTGCCATATCCGTAGCCTACACTAGTGTGATAGATGGGTGGAACGTGTTTGCTTCCAGTGGGATCAAATTACCCAAACATTGGATGTTTGACTTTCAACATTATTGGTTTTACAATATTTGCAAATAGTTTTTTGACAAATAATTTGTATGTTTGTGGCATTCAAAATGTTTTAAAAATTGCATTAAAATGTCATTAAAAAGCATTAAATTAGACTTGCTGATACCTGCAGGAACCCTGATGTACAAATCCAAAGGAGCCAGTCATCTTGAATATTTAGTAGCTTTATTACTATTACTAACTGGCTCAGGTCAGTAACAAAAGAGGAGTCTCACACACACAAAGTCAGTTTAGCCAGTTCTTTTATGTAGTATGTCTTTAAGGTGTAAAGTGTTCATAATAAACATCAGTAGTGTATGCAGTGCTTGAAGGTGTAGGTGTGTGGTGGAGTGGTGTGTGAAGGCAGACGTGAGCAACAAACAAAGAGCGTGGCTTATCTGAAAGAAAGAGCAGCCTGAGAACACAGGAAGGGCTGGTTATAAAGACTAAGCCACCCCCCTCTCTCTCAGGTGGGACACACCTGACAACCAACCCCTCTGCACCCAGACAGTTATTAAGAGGGGAAACCCAGAGTCACAATTCCTCACTGTCCTGTTCAAATCTGTTGATTTGTTTTATAAGTTAAAACCACAAATTCATTAATACAGACAACACCGTAGAGTCAACAAACTGTGTGCTCTTCTGGACAGCAAACACCTGAGGAGCACAGAAGGGGTCCCCCAAATATAGAGGGTTAACCTACACCACAGTGCCTCCTACTGGTCACGTATATACACAAGAAGCATGGCTCCAACAGACATGTTATACATGCAGTAGATTAAAGTTGTTTAATGACTACAAACATGATTTATTGATAGATGTGTATATTCTAAAGAGAACTACAAGAAACATAGACCATTAAACAGTACAATACTGCCCCCTACAACCTTATGTTACGCCCATATAAAGGGACAGCAAAACATGTATACATCAGTGGCACAATGTAGAGTCCATAATATCAGTCACATGCAACAGTTGTGTTAATATTCTTTTTTTTTTTCTTTTTGCCCGCCCACAGTCTGAGACGCTGCACATTAACCCTCTGCACACCCTGATCCCTGCCACCATGTGCGTCTCATTCGGAGTGATGCTTCCAGTGGGAAACCCTCCCAACGCTATCGTCTTCAGTTACGGGCATGTGCAAATCAGTGACATGGTAAGACATACTTCAAAAATATCACATGAGCAATACTTTAGGCATAAATTTTCCTCCACATAAACAAACATACCAAAATATATGAATGCTCACAAAGAAATAAAAATCACTTAAATACCCAATAAAAATAAATAAAGTGCACAGTAAAATTAAAACATATCATGGACTAGTGTGGAAATGTGTATGTTTGTGCAAATAATTACAAAAATGCAACGCGCCATATACTAAAGACTAAACTGTAACACTTTAGAACAACTCACCACTATTAAGCAGGAATAAAGCATTAATAAATATGTAATTAACAACATTTTAAAGCGGACCTATTATGTTAAATCAATAACAACATGCCCGGAGTAGTATTTCGTTTCACATGTTTGAGTTATCCTGTATGCTGAGTCACTGCCCTTCCCAACAAAGCAGTCAGCTCATTTTTTATCTATCTTATTTTTTACTGTATTTATCAGGTAAAAGCTGGTTTTGGAGTGAACCTGATTGGAGTAGCAGTCGTCATGTTGGCCATCACCACGTGGGGAGTTCCTCTGTTCAACCTCACCGAGTTCCCAGTTTGGGCCATGGGCAGAAATGTCACTGGGAGCCTATAACCACCACCGTCCCAGGACAAAGGGGAAAAATATCAACTACAGAGACAGATAACATGAAGTTACCAGGAGGACTGCCTTTTTAAGGTTGAGACCTACCACAAACTGACTGCACAGCAAGAGAGAATAATATATATTACTGGATGGATTTCCTGTCATAACACAAAATGCCTTCACCAAAGTGACCACTGAGGGGGACATACCAGCTGCACATTCAACCAGAGTATTACAAACTAGTGGGCTTTGAAGCTATTTACGCACATTTGTTTGGTTGTATAGTTTCGGCCTATGTTTCCTTAACATTGGCCTAAATGTGAAGAAGTTGTCAAAAAACAACAACATTGAAATAACAATATTTATGAATGTCCATAGGCAATGTTCAATTCTTTGGAAGTCTGGTAATGGTCAGGAATTGTACATTGCTAAAAATTATCAAGAGGACACAAAAACAGACCCTTCCTAAAGTGACATAATCAAGAACCTGTGCAACCAGCAAATAAAATGTTTTTAGACTATAAAAATTGTTGTAGATATGGTTTTACAAATCCACTTTCTAATGAATAACAGCAGTGTGTGTGTCAGTTCTATAAGGTAAAGATAACTCAGGGCCGTTTCTAGCAAGTATCTGCAGACTGTGCACATGCATAGGTCCCCACAAGCCACTAGGGGGCCCCAAAGCTGAATGTTGTCTTACTAATATGTAGTGAGAAGATTATTGCTTACTCCAGCCATTCCCAAAGTCAAGAGTGCTGGGGCCCCCTTAAAAAGCAGAAAATCCCACGCGGACCCTAACAATTTCCAACTATGTCATGTTTTATTCAAGTATTAGTTTAGAGTTAGTGACCTACCAGTTAATTAATTATTTACAAAACATTACTTCAGCAGTTATAAACAGCAGTTTAGAGTTATAAACAATATTGTTAAGTTCTTTAGTAATCAGCTCATGTAAATCAGTGCAAGATGATCAATATCAGTGGTAATTCAGGATCTAGAAACTCTTTATTGTAATTATTGTTAATTACATGTTTATTGCTTTATTACCGCTTCAGAGATGCGAGTTAAGATGCGAGTTATTCTAAAGTGTTACTAAAACAAAGGCTGTTGACTAAAAAAGCTTTAAAGTAGTATTTTAAACAACTATATAACTCTAGGACCCCACTTTGGGAACCACTGGCTTACTCAGTGAGTTAGTTGCAATCTCCCTTGTTTTTTTCCGTGTATTATAATTTTTATGATTGATCCTGCTTGAGTGGATTAGCTTAGGATGTTTAATTTTAATATGAGAGGTTATTGTGGGTGTAATTGGGACACGTTTGTGGATCATCATGGATTAAGAATCTTGTCATTGCAGTTTGGCACACAGGGGGGCTCCAAACAGCATCTTGCATAGGGTCCCCACAAAGCTAGAAATGCCTCTGAGTTAACTTAATAAATATGGATTTGTGGCGATTAATGGATAAATAAGCATTCTGTATTATGGTTTGTCTTGGTTCTGTCACTCACTTCAAGTTAGAAATCACAAGAAGGAAGAAAGTAAAATCTCCATAAAAAATGTAAAAGAGGAAATTGTCTTTTAAAACATGAGTAACCTGAAAAAGATTTTGGAAACACCGGTGTAGACATTACTCTGCTGCTTCTAGAGACATAAACACTTTATTCTAGTACTTTGAATTATGTACACAATCAATTCAAGTCACTATGTCTGCCTGTTGTCTCTACCAAAGCTTATGTAATCAATGAGCTGAATGTCTGGAATGAACATAGTGTCTTTTCAGTGAATAAAAGCACTACTCCGTGCAATATAATGCATCATAATATGTTAAAGTGTACTGTATGCAATAAGTATAGGCTGAGAAATATGCTGTGCCTTAAACTAGCAGAATTAACCTTTCAAAATATAGTTCAACAATTCAGGTACCAAGCACCATTAGCTAGAAAAATGATCAAATATAAATAATATGCAAAATAAATGATCCTGCTAATTTTCTGTAGAAAGATCAAGTCAGAAATCATGGTACAATTTTTAGATAAATTATAAAATATTTGTTCATGACTTTCCACTGTACTTGTAATGTCAGAAATAGACTTTATATTTTTACACAAATTTCACTGTAATTTCTGACTTTTTATATTATTGCATAACAAGTATAGGGCTAAGCATAGATACATTTTACAATATGCAAAGTTATGTAGTTTGCATTATTAAGTTATTTAGTTGTTACCAAAGGTTACACACGTCTTGGTGGTGTAAATAAATGTGTGGTATAAAGTGTCTTTTTTCAAATGAGCTATTACTGTACATTAAAATGGTGATAGTTTATTCATAGACGAGTAAAAGACAGATGTGTGACAATGAGAATAAAGAAACATGCTCAATATGCTGAATTTCTGTTTGTTTATTTGAAAAATTAAATTGTGTCTGTCTGGGTTAATCATCAAACAAGGTTTTCAATAAAAAGGGTTTGGTGTTCAGCAAGGAAAGAGAGACTTCAAGTAACTATTCTGAAAGGATAGTTGCAAACATAAACATATCTATGACCAGGTTGGTTGACAGTGAAAGATTCTGGCAGTATGATTATTTTAAGAAAAAAAAAAAGTCATATTTATTTCAGTTAGCACATCAAAGAGTTTATATTCAATTTTAAGTAAATGGGACATATGCAAATGTTTGGGTTGTATTTTACTTTTGCTTGAATTTATAAAGATATGGCTCTGTAATACATGGTCACATAAGAATTATTTAAAAAAAATCAAAAACATTTTATGATTAAAAACTATGTGGTAAATGCTGCTATTTATTTTTGAAATGGTGATATCGACCTCGGCCAATATCGGGTAGTGGCCACAAGAGTAAGATGGATACCGAATATTGAAAAACATTATATCCGCCCATCCCTACGCAAAAGTTATGTGACGTGATTGCAAAGTACCACTCTTTACTGTTTTCTTGAGGTGGCGATTAGGTCTTAAAATATTTTGGGAAGGTCTTCAAAAAGTCTTAAAAAAGTATTGAATTTAACCTCAGGATTCCTTCTTATACTCTGAAGTAAAATATACACACAACAGTAGAGGAGTAACAGGAAACTATGGGGAAGAGAGCAGGGAGACTTGAACCCACAATGCCGTACCAAATGAGACATACAGCAGTACAATGTTTATTTTCCATTGATAAAAGTATGCTGTGTTCCAAAATACGCACCATGCAGTAGTGCTTAGGCCTTGGCTCTGATGGGGGCTTATAGACAAACCTTAATCAAGAAACTGAGAAATGAATGGAAAACCATGACAGCAGCATATAACATACCACACTGAAGGCCATAATAAAAGCTCCAAAGGACAGCTTCTTATTTTCACTTGAAAACCTCTGTACAAATAAATAACATACTATTATACATTCACCAAAAGGTCAGAATGGTCAGACTGAAGCTGCCCTTATTTTGTATTAGTGCCTAGTCTGAGCAAGTACATTTTCTCCCCTTTAGTTGTCCTCATTTAAATGGTTATGAAGCCTCTTTGGGGCCTTCAGTAGGGGTGAATCCTTCCGTCTGCATTCTCTCTTTGTATTTCAAGAAGTCTCTCCTTTTTGTAAAATACTTGACCTGAAATGAAATAACAAGATAAGGTTTAGAAGCATTTGTAAAAAAGTTCTTTTCAGATGTTCCCACCATTCTGTCAGGGGTCGCCATAGTAAATCATTCACTCATGGCTACTCACGGCATAGGTTTTTGTTTTGTTTTTTGTTTTTACAGCAACCCTCTCCATTTATTTGGACTTGGGAGTGGCAAAAAGTAAGGCTGGAGTTTTTGGCTCTTTATCAGGAAATAACAGGGCACTAACAGGGAGCCTTTGTGATATATCAAGATACCAAAACTCATCACCTCAGGGTGATGCTGTTTGTAAATATCCATTTGTAAACGGTAGAAGAGCACCCTTTAATCATATTCATATAATCATATATACAATTCCCAGCCAGGATAAATACAGGGCATCCAGAGTAGATGCCTATGCTAAATCAACATGCAATTCACTGCACACAAGGAGGCAGATGTTTTGCTGTGGCGACCTCTGAAAGGAAAGACGAAATTATATTCAATCTGTTGAAAGAGGTGCCCCCAACTAAAAATGCATACCCATTGAGCAGGACATCTGTCTTCAAAATCACTTTGAAAACGCTGACAGGATGCAACATTGTCATTGTGATCATCCATACATTTCCACAGCAGGTCCCTGGCCTCCCAGCAGGCTCTTCTCTCAGCTGAGTTTGGGGCAGTCATCGCTGATTAAATGTTTAGTAAACTGTAGAAGCTGATCCTGTTGAAGAAAAGACAAAGAACACAATGGGCTCAGTACATATCCTAAATATAAAAATTGTGCTAAAGATTGTGATAAATTGGCAAGCTATAGCCTATATTGTTATGACAGAGTTACATATTGGGCTGATTTCGAGTGTCTTAACTTATATATGTCAAGGAAACAAAGAAAATACTTAGAGCCTATAGTCTATAATAACAACTACAAAACAAGAATATTACATTAAAATATTATTTAGATCGTATGCGATTCCACAGAAGATGCATAAATTGAATTGTAATGTTTCAGATTTGTTAGCTGTGGCATGGGCAACCTATCATGCACCAACTTTGGCACTGCCCAGAGGTAAAAAATGTTTGCAGACAAAGACTGAGGCGCTCAATGGGATTATTAAATCATTAATTATTAAAATTAAAAGAGATTAATGATGCACATGCCCTGATGAAGGCCCTGAGAGGCTGAAAAGCATTGGCGTTTTTTTTTTTTTTTTTTTTTTGTTTTTTAACTAAATACTGCCCATGAAGTGATAAGGGCTTTTTAAAATGTTTTGAAATCCCATTAACTGCCTCAGTCTCTGTCTGTATCCTACGTGATCCCCAACCAGAAGAGCACCTGGGTAAAACTTTTCGTGACCTTCAGACTCAAGTAGCATTCCAGTAGCCAAGTAATTTGAAGAAAAAAAATGTTTGGTCTGAAGTTAGGGACCTTCTACGTGGAAAAATTAACGTTAATGTCATTGAACAAGCAACAACAGCTCTGGGTGACCTGGGCAATAAGCACTCAGATGCATTTGACTTGGCATGGTCTACTCTAATACAAACAAGAGTATGGTAATAGATGTGATTTAATATTTCTATTAAATTAAATGAATGTATTTATTAGAGGATTATACGTATGTGATCCATTGTGTGATTCTGACCAGCATCTTCTTGGAGTTTGGTGCACTTCATAAAGAGGACAATACACTCCCACCCTCCTCTACTTTTCTCTGTTGTTGTCTTTTGTCAATGTGTGAAATTTGTATATGTGTATTTCTTTGTGATATCGCGGTGTTATATCATATTCTTGTCTCTTTGCAACAAAAAAGAAAACTGCAAGACTGAATGTATGAATATTATAGACATGTTTTTTAACATAAGTTAGATGCGTTGTTTTAATTCTTGACAGCTCGTTCTCTTTACAATAATATATACTGTCATTGTGCAAAAGTCCAATTTATTTTGGATTCATGTAATTCTGCATCCTATATTGCTTAACATAGCTGCTCGAAAGTATGAAATATAAAAAGCTAACTCCTAACATTCAGTCAACACTATGAAGCCGATATAATTAATAGTTTACAACTCACAAGAAAACCGCCGATATATACGCTGTCACTCCATAAGTAACGTAGACAGCTCGTAAATTGTTAAATAAGTATTTTGTAAGGCGTGAAGTTAGAGAAACGACTGCTTTGAAGGGCGCTTGGACTTCCGTGTCGCTCCGTGATGACGCCACACAAATTCTCGACTGTGATTGGCTGCTGCAGATTGGTGACGTTTTATTTAGCTGCCGCCACATTTCGTCCCGAGAGAAGTGACAGCGATGAACGGCCCAAAATGCAAATAATAAACAGCAAATCCGAGTTAGACTCTTTTATTAAACAAGCGGAGAAGGAGTCGCACTCGAAATTCGTGTCTCTATCGGTGGAGCGCGGTTACAGCGACAAAGGTAATGAATATTAAAGTAGCGAACAAGCCATTGCAAGCCGAATAGTAAAGGCATTTTTGTTTGTTAAGGACGGGATTAACAAAAAATGTACATAACATGATAGAAGCGTTTGCACAAAGTTACACGTCATTCTTTTTTTTTTTTTACAGATTGGCAGCCATTGCCCACGAACAGAGTGTACTGGCAGTGGTCCGGTGGAGGTGGGATGCCATCCATTGAGTTCACCGGGGTCCCTTTTATGTTTGTCGGGGGCAAAAGACTTGGGTGCCACCGAGGTAAAGATCGTGCCGTGGCCCAGAAGAAGAGATATGCAGAAGAGAAGGCAAAAAAAATGGTGAGTTTACAAACCCCACCACCATCTTGACCCTTTGATTCATTTTGAGTCCATTTTGAAAGACCAGGAGATGCAGTTATGTGTTGTTTTAATTGTATTTTGTATGAAATGTTGTGTTGTCTCTTGGATCAGGACTCCCCTTAGTAGGAGACCTGTGACTCTCTTGTTTAAAAATTTGGTTAAATAAAATAAACACTGTATAGTATGATGGCCACCCCAGTACTATGGACTAAAATCTTCGCAGAGCCTAAATAATTTACCACAACTGTGCAAGTCATAGTGACAGCTTAATATTTACAACATGTGTGTCTAATATCAGCGTTCTCTACTATGTTTTATGAATCTTTCTGTATGTGTTGCAACCATGTTTTGAAATGGACTGATTGATAATTACTACATGTTTAAAGCAGTCCTTGGTATCAGCTTGCAAAAAAATATGAGTATGTGTCATTTGTGTTGGCTTTGTGTCCAAATTCACCTTTTTTGAATAGAAGTGGTTGTTTGAGATTTGACCTTCCCTCTGTTTACAACAGTCTCTTAAAATCCAGAGCAAAACAGTTTTACTCTGGCCCAGTAACATCAGAAGGAGCAGACCACGCTAGTGGTTTTCAGCAGGGTTAATGCCCTACACACTCCAGCAGAGGACAAATGACTTCTAATGATTTGAAACCACTGTAGACTTTAAACTAATCAAAACCAATAGTATTAGTTTCAGTTCAAAAACTCCTCCCTACTACTAGCATATAACTCAGCTCTCTCATCAGTTTAATTCAGAATTGAGAAAGCCTCTTGGATGAAGGTGAAACAAGTCCAGATTACTTTTTTTTTAACCTTTTGTTGTGGTTTGGCTTTTAAGCTTACTGCTTGTATAATTTCCAAAGCAATATCTACCTATTGCAATCAACCGATGTTGCCTAATTTTAGTAAAAATATGAGCAAAAAACAACATTCAAAATATGTTTTAATTGTGTCATAACACAGGTGGAGGACTACAGCTCTTTGAGCCAGATGTCTCTTTCACAACACACTAAAAAAGTGGGATGTCCAGCCACTATATGCATTAGCAAGATTGCGATGTTCCCGAAATTCAAGGTAGGTCTAACACATATTTCAATTGAATCGATGAAGGTAATAATTTATAAATACCATTTTAGTGCAGATTATATATTTTTTTACTTTTTAGATTAGCAAGAAGTGAGTATTCTTATTCTTTTAAACTATATGGCCAATTTAAAGCAGTTTTACCAACATGTTACCGATCTTACAGGCCACTACTTGAGCTTTTGAAAATGTGAAAAAAAGCTCTTCTCCTCACTTAGATTTGCACTTTGCTTTTCTATTTTTCTTTTTTCTCTTTTTTTTTTCTTGTTTTGTGGTGTGAGCAATTGGAGCGAGTGCTGAAATTGCTAGCTTTCCAGTTGGATCTGCCACCTCCATCACTCCAGTGCATAAAGGCATGAATGAGCTTGGACTCAACCAATGAAAGTGTCCCTGATCCGAATGGGACCATCCCTGTTTGTTCTGAGCGTGTGTCTGTCAAAACACTTTATATCAAAGCCCAGATGAGGCCTTAGAGACTAATTTTGTCAGAGATGAGTTCTAATTTTACTCAATAATTTGTTTTATGTTTTTATTATTTTTTTATCATTATTTCATACATTTTACATTCATAGTAAAACATTACAGAGTGTTTAAGATCCATCATAATCTTCTGACTTAATGAGACACTCTGGGTCTAACAGAAGTATAATTGCCTCCATTCACATCTGGATTTTGTTTCCTTTTTAGATTATTATTAAACAAACATGGTAAGAGAGAGATTATCAGACATACAAAAAGCTATATGCTGAGAATAAGTTTCAGTAGGGGCTGTATATGATTGTAACTAATTTTTTATTAATGTGCATTGTGGTTGGTAGGTTATTGACAACAGAGAGAGGAGTCGGAAGAGAGCCTCTAAGATGTTGAGACTTGCTTTACAAAGAGACCCAGTTGTTTGGGAAACCAGTTTTGTCATCACACACCAAAGTGAGCACAGTGGACATGAAATGGATGAAATGGCTGATAAAAAGAAGAAAAGAAGAAAGAGGCAGCGTATGTTAAAATTAAGTTATCTATTGTTGCACACATGTATTAATGTATAGAATGATGTATTGATATGGTAATGATGAGAGTCAGCCAGGTCTGTCTTTTGGCATCAGATAACTGAAGCTGTAATGGTAAAAGTATTTTCAACACAATGACAAATTGTGACGTGGACTTTCTTTGCAGAGGAACATGAGACCACAGGCTGTGAACTGCTGCCTCAAAAACGTGCCAGAAAAACACACCTGAAGAAAAAGTGCATCAAACTCACCAAACAGCTTATGGACAAACTGTATTTCATTGAAGACCAAGACAAACTGGAGGAACTTTCTGGAAAACTAAGTAACCTGTTAGAAGACCTCAAACCACTCAGCAACAGTGAGAACGAGAGGCCACTGCAAATGGAGACAAAGAGGGCAAGAGGTTTACCAGCTTTTATGACATCTACACTGACACAAAAGACGATTCAAAGACTAAAATCTAAATATACAGAAAGATTAGGGGCTAAAGTATGTAGGAAGACTCCAGCTCAAGTATCTGTGTGGCCTGTACATGCTGTGGCTCATACGTTGTAAAATAGTCCAGGGTAAATATTAATATGAATTGTACCATAGTGATTCATATTTTTGATGCATTGTAAATAATCTATTTAAAGCCTGAGAGTTGTCATCTCAAATAAAGTTCCTTTAACAGAAGCAGCCTTGCTCCTGGTTGGATGTATTAATATAAATATTAATATATATAAATATAAAATACAATGGTAAGCACTAACTCAAGCTGTGAAAAACACCAAGCTACTTTAATTCAACTGTTTCTACTGCCCTGTTTCTCTTATTTTTACACATTATAGTATTTTTATATTTAGCTATTTAACGTTCCCTTGACCAGTGGTGGAATGTAACAAAGTAAAGTACTTAGTTACTTTACTTAAGTACTGTATGTCTACAATGAGGGCAACAAAAACACATGATTTTTAACCAAAACTCAAAATACTTCAAACCAACTCAGAAATGTAGTGGAATAAAAAGTACAGATACTTGCTCTAAAATGTAGTGAAGTTAGGTACCCCTTGTAAAATTTACTCAAGTAAAGTATAGATGCATAAAAATTATACTTAAATATAACAGATGCAATAAAGTTGTACTTCATTCGAAACAGAATAATAAAGACAGAAGACCTCAGTGACAGATTCAGTCTCTTCTACTGCACCAGTTTGTAAATTTCATCAAGAGTCTGCATGTTCCTGCAAAATCTCTCACATTTAGCATTTACTTTTTTACTTAAGTACATTTAAAAGTAAGTACTATTAATCTTTCACTTAAGTAGAAATTTTACTTTACTTTTATTTGAGTACAATTTTTCACATTTATCTGTAATTTTACTTACTTTTACTAATAAAGAAATTGAGTTATTCTTTCACCATACCCTTGACTACAATTTGTCTATTTTTCCTTTGCTATATCAAATTCTACCACATGATGGCGCACTTTGTCCAATAATAAAGGAAGACACGAGGACGTTAGAACTTCAAAAACAAAGATAAAGAGAATTCCCTTCAGGTAGGCTATGCAAAATTACATTTATGTGTCATTATTTTTATTTGTCAAGACAGGTCCTAGGTACGCACGAGTTTTCTCCGTAGCTTGCAGTATTAGCAGATTGCTAGTATTTGTTAGCTAAGAGGCAACATGTGTCATTAGCTAATAAAAAAAAACATCGTTCAATCATTGATACTTAATTATAAGTTGCTTGAGCTTCTTTACGTCTGTTGTGAGGAATGAGGCATTTTAACTCTCTCATTTTGGAAAAAACTAGGCTAAACTGCAGTCTATTGAATTAAAAAAAAAACAGTTTTGGACATAGAAATTGGGCACAAAATAATGGTGCATTTGAACTTAAAAATACATCCACTTTTCTGTGATGTAATTCAAAGTACATGAAGCTAGGGCTTAAGTTTTGAATATGGTGGCACATTATTGAAAAAAATATGACATTGTAATTAAATTGATTGACAAAAGTATTTAGACAAATGTGTTTTTACTTTCCTATGTGTTCTGTTAAATTGGGACAAAGAGGATATGGTTTGTTGAAAACTGGTACATATGTCATATACAGATATGTCTTGGGACTTGGGACAAGGAGCCTAAAACTGGGATGGTCACCACTAAATATAGACATCTGGTCACCCCACCTAAAAGCTGTCATGGCACATTACAGTAGTTTTTTTGTAATTGCTTAGGTGTTTTTTCTGAAACTTGTAGTCACTGTAGTGGAACTTTACACACAAACTCCAAAACTACACTCAAGTCTCAAAACATATTTGAACATGTGCAAAATCAAACATAATGTGAAAAACTTTAGATGCAGCTGTTGTATAAATTACTGAAATGAATGGTCTAAATGTGACACACAATCACCGCACTGTTTTGTGTGTTTTTATTACCATGCTGTATTTCAGAGCGTTTCAGCTCAGAGTTGAGTCCCTGGATCAGCACCCGTTTCACACTTGGACAAAATCTCTAGTCAAGACCTGGTTTAGGCTTGGACCACAGAAGTAATCTCTTTTTCCTCTACCCTTCTTCTTCTGATTTCTTTGTGTTATTTGTTGACTCACATATCCCCAGCTCTATGGACTTTAGTAACACAGTATAGTTTTTTGGTAGACAGTGTTTAGGACAAAACCAAGAAAGTCAATTTTGACTGGTGTTTGTTTCATAAGCAGATAATTATGTTTTAGATTTTGCAAAAGACTGTAGGCCTATAGTGTTGTGATAAAAGTCTGACGGTGAGAATGTGTGTAGATTTGTGCCAATGTGATCTGTAATTTTGCTCTTTCAGAATTTGTTCAATTATTTTAACTTTAGAGTCTACGCAACTAAAAAAAAAAAAGTAAATTAATGTTATTGCAGAGGCTGAGTTTTCAAGTACCTGTGTAATTTTTTTTTATTGCTTCCTAACATACAAAAATACTATTACATTGATCAAATCACAGCTAGCATGTGTTTCTAAGCTAGGCATCTACATTACAAACATTCTGTGTTTTATCATTCCCCAGCCTGTAATGATGTTTGAAAATGAACGTATTTAGATTGGTAAATGAGTTCAGCAATATGGGAATGAGTTGTTTTGCTCTTAGTGCTTTTGGCCACTTCTCCAAACTGGCAGTGCAAACAACTGCCTACTGGGGAATAATATAATAGAATTACCCATAGAACCACATTTACAAAACATTTACTCATACAATTAGAAGGTAAAAATACTGCTATAAGTCGGGTCATCGTCTTTGTTTTCACTTTGGCACCAGAGTAAAATGCATGTTGTTGATTAACTCTCTCCTTTTCTACAGTGATTCTGAATAGTTGAACTGGTTGCCATGGCGCTCAGCAGAAATCCTCTTCGGTCCCATAAGTCTGAATGTGTGTGAGTGAAAAGCGCCGCTCTCTGGCTCCGCCCATTTCTTCTCCTCTGTAAAGTAAGTGTTTGTTTCTCAGAGCAGGTTTGTTAGACTGGAGTGTTCCATTCACTGTCTATGTCACATACCATTTACTCACCGCACTTCACCCTTGTGTGGTTCACCGCCAACAAGTGTTTCCTACTTAGTGTTTTCGACTTGGTGTGCTCCGGCTCTTCAGTGTGCACCCACTTTGGACTGGAAGTTGCCTATATACTGTTCTATAGCCATAATAAAGTAATGTGTGCTGCTTGGGGCCACACACAGTATATAACATACAGTTGCAATCAGAAATGTTCAACCCCTCGCTGATTGTAAGGATTTATCAATTAAAGATTTTTCAAAAAGACAAAAAGATTCTGGAACGTGCTGGAGTGGCCTTCTCAGTCACCAGTTTTAAATCTGATCCAACATCACTGAGCTAGAGGCTTTTGAAAGTGAAGGAGTAAAAAGAAGTATCTTATCAGTTACAGAAAACGTTTGTTAGAAGCTGTGAGTGTGAGTGGTGACTGAATAATATTGCCATTGGGCATTAAAAGAGTCACATTGAGAACCACAATTGAGATGTCACACGGCATGGTGGCAAAGTGGTTAGCACTGTCGCCTCAAAGCATAAAAGTGCCCAAGTTTGATTCCTGAACCAGGCATGCGAGGCATTTCTGTGTGGAGTTTGCATGTTCTCCCCGTGTGTGGATGGGTTTTCTCTAGAGCTGTAGTCGACCAAAGAAATGGTTAGTTGACCAAAGTTATACCCAGCACAGCGATTAATCGACCAAGGGAATTTGGGGGGGCCTTACCAGTGTCAGCATTGTTATCTTGAATAAAAAAAAGAAAGTTATCAAGTAATAAATTAGACCAGCTGTATAGATACAAAAGTTAGTTGACAAAAGACCTCACTATTCCAAAAAGATTCATTTGGTTTTCCACAAAAGTTCATACTGTCCTGACCCGCTGGCAAGACACGTCACTGTAACATCAGGTACGAAAAACACAGTACTGGTCTGTTAAAAGGAATATCTATACAATAAAAGACCTCGCTGACCTGTTAGTCGTAAGTTTTTAAAGTTTTCTCTGGTTTCAAGACATCAAGACATGCACAATAGTCTAATCCTCCAGCTAGATACTCCTGACCAAGATCCTGGCTCTGCAGAAGTGCACCCACTGCTTCTGACAGGAGCCTTGAAAAGATGGGTAAAATGCAGAGAACAAACTTCCCTATAGAGACAATAAATGATACCCTGCATAGTGTGAAAGCAGTGACATTATTTAAATATTTTTTGACATATTCAGTGTTATTGTCACACTGCTTTTAGAGACACTGACAAAAGACATACAGTATTTAAATGTAGGCTGTGTGGAGCTGTCAGCAGCAGGATACTGTTCTCTGTCTCAGCTTGACACTGATGAGTGACAGCCATGACATTCGCTCACTGTCGAAAAAACATTACAGTCTGTAGCCTGATTCCCGCTGCTGTTTTTCAGTGGAGACTTGATAATATATTGGCGTGTTTACAGTAGCATCTATCACCACACAGTTTCATGGTTTCATCCACACTGTATCATATGATTTTAGGTTAAAATGCAGACTAACTCATAGTCAAATAAGAGCTACACAGGGATTAATCTAATATTTTCACTCTCCACGTGTCGAACCATTGGGCATCATGGGCAGCACACGGAGAGGCATCGACCTCCAGCCTCAGTTCACATCGACCAGCGCGAGTCTGCTCTGGACCAATCTGTGACCTCCAGCTGCCACCACTGCAGTCAATACTAGTGTTAGCACTGAAATGGCACCAACTGTTAAGGCAACAGGAGGTCAGGCAGAAGGCAGGCTTGTTCTATATAGAAACATGTTATGTATGTTAGCTTCAGTATCAAGATATCCTTGCATGTCTGATACAAATTTTACTTAAAACTGTGTACTAAAATCCCCAAAACATTATGTAATTGACACTATTTATGAGCATTTCACTTGGCTTCCTTTTGCTTTTTTTGATTGTTTGTTTGTTCTGTTTCTCTATGTAGGTAGACATACCCAGTGCTGAAATAACCACTTCCACAAAACCTGTAGGTACAGCCCAACATTCTCACTTATCAAAATCTTCATTAAAGTCGAATGCAAAATCGACTTTGCTGAGCTCCCTACCATGTTATAATGTTCCCTCATCAAAAACGTACCCAGAGTTGTGTTTTGTTTCACTCACACATATTTGAGTAATCCCATATTCTCTGGCACTGAGTTTCAGAGGCCTCCGAACACTCGGTTCCACAAACCTCTGCCTCTCCCTCGAATCCCCGCCTACTTCAGGAAGCACTGACCAATCAAGAGAATCATCTGTTTAATTGTATCAAAAGTTAAAAGCCTTAATTCATTCATACACACCACAGCATCGAGTCAACAAACTGTGTGCTCTTCTGGACAGCAAGCACCAGAGGAGCACAGAAGGGGTCCCCCAAATATAGAGGCTTAACCTACACCATAGTGCCTCCTACTGGTCATGTACAGACACAAGAAGCATGGCTTCAATAATGCTTTTAAAGGTTGTAAAATGAGCTGCTGTTCTAGAGGTGAAATAGGGGTGTAACGATAACAGTTACTCCATCGATGTATTGATAATGTATCGTTACACCGATAGTTTAAAAAGATAAATGCATAAAATAGCCCCTTTAATTATATTAATAATATATTATTAGTATTACATTTTGATGATATAACAAGATTATCCCATTATTATTTGTTGTTAGCTGATTGAAAAGTGCTAGAAATGCAAAAAAACATATATATTTGCTTTGGTTTTTTTTGTTTTTGTTTTTGTTTTTTGTTTTTTTTTTCTTACAGGGTTGGTTTTAATACCGTATGCCTTTCCTGTCTTAACCAGCCACGTATTGTGACAGGAGTAGGCAATGTAGATGAAGTGCCTTGCCTAAAGACACAACGAAAGTGTGCACTGGGTCAAGTGACTCCCCACTAAAAGCAATATATCAGAAATTTATGTTGACCTTTCTACACATTTATGTAGCCACTTTCTGCCATTGATTTAATGTTGATAAGCCATGTAGACAATGGCAGTGTCCCTTATTATATGCACATTATATTCAAGCATGTGATTAGATGAATTTTGTCATAACACGCTGAACATTTTCATCTAAGGAAATACTTTTTTAGACGTTCTTATGGTCTAATTTTTTCACTGATCATTCCTTTAACAATATGTTGATTAACAGATTTTTCAGCCATCCATTTAAGGCCCCTACCTGAAACCTAGTGTGCTCAGATTGGTCAGTTTATCCACCCATTAATGTGATTGGCCATGGTCCCACCCAAGCTGTTTTCCTTTTGTCCCAGTGCATTCTATCATTGACCAATAATGTAATCCTGCAGGTTGAAGTTATTCTTGACAATGTGAGTGAATCTCGACCAGCCTATGGTTAGGAATTGCAATAGTTAGGGAGCGAATGCATCATATGTTTAAAACAGCAGAAAAGATGACCTTTAAAATGTAGCAGAAAAGCCATTTGTGCTGATTCGTGCGTAGACAGAGCATAGCAACTTCTTAGACTGAACGATTTTCTGATTTGTGGCTGACCTCTTTTTCTCAGAGAATAATCAGAGTCAAAGTGAAGAGAAAACACATAATCCATAATCCATAGATCCACCATGCACCCTGCTACAAATATCCACAGAAACAGTACTGGGAAGCTCAGCAGAAGGTCAGCATATAGTAGGTTTGACATATTGCTTTTACAGTCTTTATACAATCTCCTTAAAGGGACATGGCTCATAAATAAAGACAGAAAAGGGAAGCAAAATAAAAAGACACGGACAATGCCATTATGCATGAATTAAAGAGTTTTTCTGTTTATAGTAACTCCCCAAAAACATTAATTTATGCACACATTCACAGTTAACCTGCTCACCCCTTGTTACTGCTCTGTCCCGGAAACACCATGTATCAGGAGTTGGTGCAACAAGTGACACAGAGAGGAATAAAGAGGATTATGTGTTTAATGTATGGTAATGAATGCACAGAGTAACAAGAGCAGTGTGTTTTTGTGTGACTGAAGCCTGTCTCACAAACACGGCTAACGAACAGCTAACTCTCCCTCACCCTCTTCTTCACACAGGACCGAACCTTTGTGAGACCCCTGGGAATGCAGTGGTTTGAATCATGGCTTTGCGCAACATTTAAGTTGAGGAGGTAAAGATTTTAGTATTTTTATTTCTTTGTATTAATTAGGATTATCTCAAATCCAACCACAAGAGGTCACAAGCCAGTGTACTCCTTGTGAAAAATGCCTGGATAAATGGAGAGGGCTGCATCAAGAAGGGCATCTGGCTTAAATCCTAAGCCAAATCAATATGTGAAGTCACTGCACACTTGGAGGCAGATGATATGCTGCGACTCCAGGAGGAAAAAGTTGAGAAGAAAGGATAATTAGGAATATCCTAATTGAAGGTGTATACGACCCGAATTCCAAAAAAGTTTTTTTTAATTTGAATAAAATTAAAACTAAAAGATTTTCAAATCACATGAGCCAATATTTTATTCACAGTAGAACATAGATAACATAACAAATGCTTACACTGAGAAATTTTATGCACAAAAATGTTCACATATGGCTTCCTTTTTGCATGATAGCGCTTTAGTTGGCCTCTGCAGATGGCATGGTGGATTGTGTTTACCCACATTGGTTTCTGGAAGTATTCCTGGGCCCATTTAGCAAAGCCACTGACACAATCATGCTGATGAGATAGTGGCAGGTCATCTTTACTTCTGAGAGACTCTGCCTCTCTAAGACATCCCTTTTAGAGCTCATCATGTTACAGAACTGAAATTAATTAACTTAATTAGTTGCTAGATGTTCTAGCTGAACCTTTTTAAAATTTCTTGCTTTTTCAGCCATGCTTTGTCCCCATCCCAACTATTTTGAGACCTGTAGCAGGCATCAAATTTGAAATGAGCTCAATTTGTGCATTAAAGTGTAAAATTTCTCTGGGTAAACATTCGTTATGTTATCTATGTTCTCCTCTGAATAAAATATTGGCTCATGTGATTGAAAGCTTTTAAGTTTTCATTTTTTTTCAAATTTTAAAAACATCCCAATATTTCTGGGATTTGGGTTGTACAAGAATCATGTTACTCCTAGTAAAACTTCACTTCTTGGATTCATTTGAAGAGTTATTTATTGTCTTTATAAATTCCAAAAACACATTGCTTTAGAAATGTTCTTTTATTCTTTTTATATCTTTCTGCTGCTCCTTGTATTTATTTAGGGTTGCCTCATTGAATCAGGCGCACTTGTGATTCGGCAGGTTTCTACACCGGATTCCCTTCCTGTCGCAACTAGCCAGCATACTGTGCTGTGACTGGAGTAGGCAATGTGAGTGGGTGAGTGTCTTGCCCAAGGACACAACGATAGTATGCGCTTCAAGCGAGGTTCGAACTGCCGACACTGTCGTCCCTTTAAATGTGTGCTCAGCATTTGGTTCAAATGCAAGTCACATTGAGGAGCTTGGGTAACACTTTAGAATAGCTCATCACGCTTAAGTAATAAAAATAAAGCATTATGTAATAAATAAAGCAAATATGTAATTAACAATAAGTTAATGAATAAACCATTTATATATCCTAATTAACCATTTTTTATTTTACATTGATTTACGTGAGCTTATTACTGAAGAATCAAAAGAATAACAATGTTTATAACGCAATGATGTTTAATAATATCTAAATAATATATAATATTAACTAGTGCCTAATATTGTGAGTTATTCTGAAGTGTTACTAGAGTTTATAGTGAGGAGTGGTAAGTTCTTTAGTTGTATAAATGAATAATTAAAAAGGCAGTACCACATTTAGGAGCCTTGTTGAAAAGTGAAAACAAAAAACAAAAAAACTGACATATCCCTTTAAAAAGACATGGGACAAAACATTACAAAGAAAGAACTACAGACATGCCGAAGCTCCAAAAAGATGTCACGTGGTCAAGTACACTCAATTGAGCACAATACAGCAAAAGCAAGTTGTAATAGTACACGCTCTGAACCACACATTCACACCATGCCCCAGTGAGAGACCGCTATAGGAATACTAAAGCAGTCGTTTTCATTCAGGGCAGTGGGCGGCGCGCGTAAAAGACCCCTCCGACTCCACCGCACTCCGCGCCAATCTGCGTCCAAAATCACAGGCTCGCGGCCCCTCCAGAGCTCTCCCCCCTCCCGCCACACACGCGCTGCCAGCGGAGAAGCAATGAGCACCGGGTAGTATAGCAGGGCATCTTTTACGCACACCACTCGCGCCCCGTCTTCAGCCACTATTCAGGCTTTTTTTTTTTTTTTTTTCTTTTTTTTTTTTTTTAACGTTTGTTCTCGTCGTCAAAGCCATGGATACGACAGCGCGCGGGGCGAAGATGTTCATCTCTCAGCTGATCTTTTTCAGTCACATAGGTAAGATGAGTGTGAATGAGCGGAGCGGACTCTGGCGATGACATGTGATGCTGTCTTCTGGCTCTGTTTAAACAAATAGGAGCTTAGCGTTTAGCCCAATTTTTACCCAAAGAAGACAGTTCGTGGATATATTACGCTCAGTGATTGACAAGCGTTCAGAGGCTACTTATTTGAACGTGTCTCGAGGGAAATGTCATTGAATGGCTGAGAATCATGCCGTTTACACACGTGTTGGAGGAATAAGCACCCGCTGCAGTTGTGCACGGACCGTGCGCGTGTTTAAAGCTGAATTTGGCGAGAATTTTCCTCGTTTCTTGATACCAGCGTCTTGCCTTAGCGATGTCAATTAGTGCCAGTCCGTGCTTTTCATTTGAGAGAGGAGTGGATTCCTTAAATGCACAAAATGTTTGTGTATTTTCTATATTGTAACGCAGCTAGGGTTTGCATAATTGGTGGATTTAGGTTAGGCTGTAGTAATTTGCCTGTCTCGATGCGAACTATTTCACGAGTTGTCAATAGAGTCTTTTTCTCTCTGCATTGAGGCTTTCCAGGGGTGCGTTTGGCTAATCGGGTTAAGCTATTTTTGTATTAAAGCACTACTGTAATATCAGCCAATCAAGTAATTGTTTTAGTAGGATAGGCCTATGCAGTCAAAGTTGTATATTTAGCAAAATGTGGTTGTGTTTTAATTACACAAAGCTAACAAGGGGAGAAAAATATGACAGTTAGCATATTTACTCTTTAATTCTTTAAAATCCTCATTATAGTCTGTGATTGTGCAGTCCCAAAGTTGAGCATTATCAATAATGACTGTATAATTTTTTCATTGTTGTTTTACTACCCAATGTGGAGTTGCTGCTGCTGCTCAAACCTGTTGCTTCTACTGGGAGACTGTGACATGGAGAGGAAATTTGTATAGCAACACACCAAAGAAGGTATGAGTTTGATGTAGTGGTTTTGATGCACCACCAGCATCTGAATCAGAGCGGCTTTCATCTCAGGATACATATTAATAACACCTCTAAAAGAGTGAAACTGAATTTAAAGTCCAAAATCTAAAGCTGCATAATGTTGCTAAATGCAAGCTGCTTTCTCGTCTAACTCACTTTCCAACTGAAATTTCCAAACACGTCTTTAATATTTCTCAGTATATTTGATTGTGTTTAAACTTTTACAATTTCATTTCACCACAACATTCAACATCACATACTCAGTTATTTATGATATTATGCAGAATTAAAAGCAATACTCATTAATAATAAAAAAATAACTCAATCAGATGAATTCACTGTAACTCATTATGACCCAACAATGCTGCATTTTATATTGACTCCATTTTCTCAGTTTCTTCCCAGAGAGAGAGTGCTCATTTCTGGAGACACGTCCCAGTACCATCTGTGCCACAATATGCTGGGGCACCAGTCACCATCACAGTTTCCATGTTGGCTCCTCTCACACAAACACACACACAGCGGAGTATATACTGTATAAGTGCGGTCAGTGAAGTGTGGCCCTGCATGGACTCACTGCAGTCCTTTACTGTAACATATGCCTCACCCCAGACACTTCCTCCAGAACAGCTGATACAGCAGACGTCAGCTCTGCTTGGAGCACACCTGCTGCTCACTCAAGGCACTTCCAATGAAAAGAGAAAAAATGCATATAAGAACCTATATAGCTGCATTAACTTGTCTACATCTGACATTTAGAAATTTCAGTGTTTCCTTTTCTTTACAGTATGTTTATGAATTGAATAATTGAACTCATCATCATCAACCTATTTAGCTCAGTTTTTTATACTTTATACAACAGCATGTCCCTACCATACATGCTTATGGGCATGTAGAAACAAAAATGACCAATTGTTTCTGGCACTTTATTGAGTCATTTCTGTTAATAAAAAAGACAATTATATCACTGAAAACTAAATATAAATTATAATGTTTATTAAAAAGTATTTCAATGATGATGCCTCTTTCACTGGTTAGGTATAATTTATAGGATTTTGTTTTTCCTTTGGTGGCCGCACAGTGATTTTTGCATGTTTTTATGCCAGATGTCCTTCCTGTCGCAATCAGACACATATTAGGTTAAGGTATATTTTATCGCCCCCATAGGGAAATTTGTGCTATGCATTTGACTGATCTTTCAATGCCACTGGGGTAACCTGTAAGAACCATATTGGGTGACCGCAGTGCAGTGCCCGGGGGCCCATCTCCAGACCAGACCTCCAGGCCAGGGTCCTGGTCAGGAGTGCCCAGTGGGAGGATTAGCCTCTTGTGCATGTTTTAGATTGATTGGGGGGAAACCAGAGCACATGGAGGAAACCCACACAGACGCAGGGAAAACCTTGCTGTGAGTGCTAACCACTTTGCCTATGAGTGGATATGACTACTGTGACTAGTGTAGGCATTGTTGGTGAAGTGTCTTGCCCAAGGACAGACTGACAGTATGCTTTGGGTCAGAATGGAATTTCGAGCCGCCAGTCTTTCAGTTAGTGAGCGACCTGCGTAACCTCCTGCGCCACTGTCGACCCAATTAAAAGAGTTATAGTTTCAAATGCTGTAGGATAATTGGCATCTCACCCTCTTCCCTCCATCCCTGTGTGAGAGGCGGGATGAGGCCACACTGGACACCCTCACTAACATCCTGTAAGACAGTGCTTCTCCTATGCACACCTTTATAACTCAGGCCCTCTTTATTCTTTGTGCTTTTAGATTGTTTTATAGGTGACTTTTATGGTATAAGTTTAGTGTTTTACTGATGTTTCAGTTTTGTTTTTATTATTTATGTTTCGATTGACACATTTCAGGTTTCACATTGTATGTTGTCTCCTGCCATGTCAATCTTTAATAAATCTAAATCTTGTGATATTGTACTAAAACATGTTAACTTAAAAAGAAGCATTCACCAAAAAGTGCATGGAGTAGTGAATAGTTTGATCATTTGAACCACCAAATCAAGGTTGAGTGATGAACCAAATCTGCAAAATAATTATAAAGAGATTAGGTTAGATATCAGTTGTATTCTTGTCTTTTATTCCCAGCTCATTGTCATTCACAGAATGAGCAGCACCACTCAAAGCTTGTGTGCTATTGATCACAACAGTTCAATTGGGTCTATACTGGGGTTTGCCAACAATCAGTCAACATGGACCAACAGCCTGATAGGATAAAGGTCTGCAAAAGTAGCCAATCACGTTCATTTTTACTGATCACTAAAGAGAAATGAGAAGATCTGACGAAGACAAATGGTGAAATCTCTCATAAAATAACCAGTAATGCCCTCAGAGAAAAAGTTGGCTGATCTCATTCCTTATATACTAATTATAATAGTGAATGTAGGAATACTGATCATATGTTCACCGGGAGATACCATCTGGACCCTCTGGAGATTTCATGAAACTAGTGCAGCTTCATACGGTGTGATAAAATGGCCAATGGCATAGTAGTAATTGCCTATATAACGCTAGAATGTACTGTTTAAATGTAGTTCACTTTATACAGTTTCTGATATGATATGAAGAGTTCAGTCCATATTCTAGGCTGTGGTCTGGTCTTGGCAGCAATCAAATTTTGCTTCTGTCTTGGTCTTAGACATAGAAAACTTTGAATCCGTATTAAATCCTTCTTTTCCTGACACAACCTTATCAGGCAGTAAAACTTGACAGTAAACACACACTAGATAGTAGATATGGATTAATATTTGTTTTTTGAGGTTTCTAAAATATGATACAAACTGAAATATGAAAACTACTAATATTGTGACCTTCCCTTATTGTAAAATGTCTAAAAAAAAAAAAAAGGTAAGTAAAATGACTTGGGTTTTGTGCACTGTTTTGTCTCTCAGATGAGTTATGTTATAAATGCAGTTTATTTTGCTCATGTTGGTTCTGCCCCTTGCTTGCTGATTGGTTGTACGTCTATCCAATTAGATTCAGAAATAGTTTTATCCGTCTCCATTTGTTCTGTCCCTGGAAATTCAACAGGGACTAGTCTTTGTCTAGAATAGCAAAACAAAATAGGATGGCTAGACAGGCAATTATGAGGGTACACGTGTGATCATCTGTGTATATTTCATAAGGTAGAACATTCAGTTTTCCTAAAAATGGCATTTTACTGACTTCCCTTTTGGTAGTTGCAGTTTATGAGGTGCAAACACGTGCCTTGCTCTCTTTAGCTTTAACTCTGCCATAAGATGAGATTATTTGTGCTGGAACTTCAACACACACACCGCATAAACACTTATCCCGCTGCACTAAAGCTCTGTACATCTGCCAAATAAAATCTTCACTCAGAGAAATAAATCTTGTTATGTAGATTTCCCAAAGCCTTTCTAAAACTCTAGATTCAACTGAAAAAATATACAGTCATTTTGTTGCTAAAGAATACACGCTATAGTGGCCACATTATTAGGTACACCTATTCCAGCACTTCAGAATGCAAATACCTAATCAACAAATGACATGGCAGCAACTTAATGTATTTGCCCCAGAGACATTTAGAAGAAAACCCTGCTGAAGTTCAAACTGAGCATCAGAATAGAAAAGAAAGGAAATTTATTTGACTTTTAATATGGCATGGAGTATTTTAGAAACTGCTGATCTAATGGCATTTACATTTACATAAGTTTTAGATGTAGAACCACTAAAAACAGGTGTGGCCAGTGAGTGGCCAGTGCTACATTAACAACTTAGAATATTGGGGGAAAATTTGTTATTTCAGTGGTTCAATTCAAAAGTGAAAATTTAAAAAATTGCTAAATAATTTTTCTCCTCTAAAATTATATCAACAATGCAAAATAAGGTATAATATAGAATGTTTATAGGTTTAGAAAATGCTTTTCATACTTGTATTTTAACGCTAAACTACTAAATGTCCTGTGGTTTTTAAAAAGGCACAACAAAACCTACAGGAACGCATTGTAGAATAAAAAATACATAATATATCCAAAAACAAGGAGCAGACGAGAGTCCAGCGCAGAAAAGTTTATTGCATGACACAACAAATGGAGCTCATGTCCAGTCCCCACAAAAGCCTCCGAGCTCATCCAAACATGATCTTTTATACTTTTTTGAAAACACTAATTTACATATGTCCTTGAAAATAACAAGAAAATAATTCATGACAAAAATTCAACACATTGAAATGAATGTCCTGTAGTGTAACAGAAAAGTCACACAGTAGGACATTGTTTAAATAACTAGAAAAGATTGAGGTATGCTTAAAATTATCAATTGTTTGCCAAAATCTCTGTTTATAATCTTAATATAGCTGGTTTATATTCAAAATTATTGTTTAATATTTGTGGTATTTTACTTCAAATTTATGTCACACTGCAGGGCAAAAGAAGTGATACTCCTCCATATGTCAAGTATCCATTACATAAAATCAGAAAGTTAATATTTCAAGCATTTACTGTATTTTAATTGTGATGATTATGACTTACAGTTAATGAAAACCAAACTTTATTATCTCATAAAATTACAATATTACATGTTGTTGTAATAAAGAAAACAAACAATAATACTTTTGTAATAATAATAATAATCCCGCCACAAAGCTGGTGTACTCTTTGTGCCAGTCCCACGCCCAGATAAATGTAGAGGGTTGCATCAGGAAGGGCATTTGGCATAAAATCAATAATAATTTGTCAAATCACTGCATGCCACGTTTTGCTTTTTTAAAGGAAAAAGCTGCTTAAAAATAATGAACATTTTCCAAACTAATCTAATTTCTTGACGTGTGCCTGTATTTTACTAAAGCATCTTCATAGCATTTTCTGTAATAGGAGTAGTCATTTTTTTTACTTACAATTTCCCAATATGTACAAAATGGGCTAGTTCCTCTTTCTAATGGCCTTGTGCAAACCCATTCTGATATTGAATAATAGATTGGCCATTTCTGCGGTGGTATTTCGCCTTTCCTTCCCTCCAAATGTTTCCAGCCTTTTTCATTCAGCCTCTATCTGAGCCATTTCACTCATAAGTGCTTCTCTTTTTTCCTTAATCCATTTAGCCGCGCTCTGCTCTTCCTGTGGCGGTGCTGGTTATTTTAGAACTGCCACCAGGACGTTACATTCACTTTGATCCTGAAAGCTCTGGTCACAAAATGGGTTCTGGGAACATTTTAGGCGCTGCTGTAATTTTTGTAGTCAACTGTGTGCACAAGGCCAGGCAAGGGGCTATAGTGGAGGAGTAACAGGTGCTGGTGGTAAAGAAAGTTACAGTTCAAGACATGTAGGGACTAAGAAAAGCAATAGGATAAAGGACTGAAAATGTCATTCTCAGAGATAACCTCAACATCTTGAGCAGAACTTAAGATGGTAGCTGCGTTTCCATTGACCATCAAATTGCGCAAATTGGATTTGCGAATATAAATTTGCCTAATGGAAACACGACAATTTTAAAAAAACTCACATTTATCGAAAAAAAGTTTTTGCACTTGGATGAGGTGGTTTTTCAGGCGTATCTAAATTAACATATTTCGCAAAATTGCAATGGAAACACTTTTGTCAAATTAAACGAGTCACGTGACCAACAACCGGATACTGGCTGCCTTGGGCATTGCGCAGCGGGCGCCACAAGAGGTCCCACAGCATCGCACAGCTCATCAAAAGTTGAGCGTGTCATTCGGAAATGTTGAATCCACAGCTCTTTTGTAAAATCGCCTACTACAATTTCCCAAAAACGCTTCATACATAGCCACTCCCATGTATAAGGGGCCTGTCGCTCCATGGCCTAAATAAGACGCCGACGTCTCCTTTGACGGCTGATGATGAGCGCTAGTGCCGTGGCTGAAATATGAATATATCTGCTGTAAATCAAAGTAATGTTTACATCCATCGCCATGTTTTTTGAATGACTTATCGCGAGAGTAGGTTTGTTTTTATTCGCTTATGATTCAATGAAAACAGTGTAATTGCGAAATTGTTTTTTTGACATTTCTAGAATATCGATAAAATTTTGCGCATATGTGTAATGGAAACGCAGCTGGTGTTAGATGTTTTAGAGATAAAGTCAGAGAGACCAGACTACATGAGCAGAGGGATGCCAATCAGGAGGCCTAGAGGAAGACCAAAAGAGGAGATATATGGAGCAGAGGATGCAGAGGATAGAGTGAGATGGAGGCAAATCATTCGCAGTGGCAACCCCTGAAAGGCAAAGAAGGTAGCTGACAGCACACTCAGTTTGGGGAAGCAGACAGGAGCAATGACACAAGCTTTGTGTTATGTATGGCTGTTAATGGAGCCATGGAAACACTACTAAGACAACTGACAAGGCTTCTACAACTTCAGAATATACAGTTAGTTCAAGTCAGCGATGGTCTTGTACACTTGAGGGCCCAGCCTCTTAATCAGTTTGTAGAAATAAATAGGAAGGGTTAGCTCTAATATGCCTAAATGCACAAATGCTATTGGACCACAGGTTTAGGCAACTTGCCATTGAGACTGCTGTACTGCCTTATATGATGATGAAGACTTAAGAGGAGATTAATATAAAGTATGCTGAATTACATCCAGTGCAGTTGGCAAGACATCAACTAAACAGTGTTTATTATAGAAGGCATTAAAGTAGAACTCAGTAACTTTTTTACTGTAAATAAACAGTTTTGGAGTCTGTGTGATGGTTAAATGAGTTGTTGTGGGGTAAATGAAGTGCCCTTCATTTCCCCCTGGTGACTCTGGCCTGAAAGTGACACACACAACAGTGAGCACCACCGACCCAGAGTCACAGAAGTCTCTGGTCTTGTGAGAAAGCGGCACCTTGTGGTTAGCAAAACAACAAGGTAGTGATGGTTTTATTTCTCAATTTTCGTTGTGACAGAGCAGCCAAATGGAGGAAAAACTTTGTACAGAAACGTAGAGGGGAAAACAAAAGTCATATATTTATTTTGACATTGACTTTTTAGTCTCTGAACTAAAATATGTGAGAATATCATCCATGGAGTACACATTTAAATGGACAGTAGTGGTTCTGTGTTAAAAGGATTTAAATAAAAATTGTGATTGTCCGCATTTACAGCAGTACAAAGCTTCTGGGTCATTGATCCAGTTTGCTCCCCCAAACTGAGAGAATGCTGACAATTCCCCTGTATGAAGTAACTTAGCTATCCATCTCACCTCAATAAGCCCTTATCATTTGAGTCAATGTCACCACTAATAACTTGACTCCTAGGAATTAGAAAGAAATGCTAGTTGTGAAAAGCTAGTTGAGATAATGTGGCACTGCAAATGGAGGTGAACTAAGGACAGAGTAGTTTCAGGTTTTGAAAAGTGCAGATCACGGAGGACATTATGTAAAAGAGATCGGAAGAGAGAGTCTAAATGCCAGAGCAGCGTCCGTCCGGTGGAGCTGCTCTGTCTGAAGTTACAGCAGCGGACAATGGCATGTCTGTGTTTGTCGATGCGCACAAACAAAAGACACTCTTTTTAAGGATTAAGAAACTGCACTACTGCTGAGCCAGGAACAAACTGAACTTTATACATCAATTTATTCAGGGATTAGACCCACTGAGCTCTCAGTTATGTACTCAAGTCACCGGTTTTTGAGTCAAGTCCAAGGCTAGTCATCGTTACTTCAGAGGCTGAGTCATCAGAAGCACGTAAGGCGAGCCCATGTTACCAAAAAAGGTGAAATAAAGGTGAAAGTTGGAAGGAAGAACAGATCTGAAATCTTGTGGATACAAACATGACAAAAGGTGATTGAGATTAGATTTTTCATAACATAAAAAATGTTTTTGCTTACAGTTTATAAAGTATTTTACTTATGATGAACTTTTGAACTTCCCAAATAAATGATGTTTGTTAGTTTTTTTGTATCTGGGTCTATGTATAACAAGGTTCTATTAACATGTGTGGCATAGGGCTGGGAATCTTTGCATTCTAACCTTATTTTGGTTCATGTCAGCTGTAAATGAATGAGATATGACTGAATGAATTAGTTAACTATGGATTATTTATCCAAGATCTTGTATTATGAACATTATTATTTTTAATTGTATATTTTATATTTGAAATGCTCTTTTCAACTCTGAAAACCAAAACTAGCGAAACTATTGATAATATTATGGTAAGAAGAGTAATCTTTCAACAGTGGTTATTACATGGAATAATAAGCTTCGTAATGTAGATGGTTAGATGTTGTGTTTCTGCAGGACAACTGCTGATACTTATTGTATGTTATACAGATCAAACCCAGTTATACTTTTAAACTGCACAACAACAGTGTCTGTATTTGAGAAGGCTGATTTTTGTGACACAACACCGGTCGTGCTCGGTACCTTCAGAAGAAGTTTGTTGTGTTTTGTTTAGTTGTGAAATCCTCACTTTCGTTTGACGCAGCCTCGTAACTGCTTTGCCGCGAGTTTTCGGTTTAGACCATCCAAAACCCCACCATACAATAACTTATAATGAAGTGGGCGCCTCCATTTTAAGTAGTTCAGAGGTAAACAAACATGTACTCCAGCACATGCGCATTCAGTGAGTTTTGTTAGCTTCGTAGGATTTGTGTTGGACATCCTTCAGTGATTAGTAGTCTTAAAAAATTCAGATTATAAGCATTCCTGAATCAATTCAGAATCGTTTTAAAGACACGAATGATGCATCGAAAAAAAATGATAATTTTCACAATATAAATACACTGAAATACGTTAGCACAAAGTCACTGGTGAAAAAGCTTTCTGCCAAGTCAGTAGGGGCACTGTAATGTGAACCCCGCTGCTGCTAATGCTAAAAAAAATGACAAAACACAAAAAAAGTAAAAACTGAGAATAATAAGAGACCTGTTACACAACCATGGATGTAATATGAGCTCAGGAATGAGTAACTGCAACTCATTTTTAATAGATGTTGCTCTATGTTTTTTCCCCAAAAAAGGTTTTTTTGTTGTTATGTGTTACATAAGCAGGAGCACAATGGCCCTCGAGTTTGGACTCTCAAGTATCCCATGTGATTGGTTCCGACCAGTGTAATTGAAGGTTGAGTAGTGCAATTAAAAAAGTGAATGTCAAATGTTCATTTATTGTGGGAAAGTATGCCAAAACAGATAATAAACACAACAAACTTCAACTGTTTTGGTAGTTATTTGGTATACCTTAAGTGTCCACCAGTCAAATGTTGGAGCATGTATTGTGACTAGTGCGATACATTTGTGTAGGCTACTAGTGCTGATGATAACTCTGGCTTCAGAAAGTAGTTTTTAATGTGAGAAAGAACATTATGGAAAATCAAAGCAGTTCTACTGACTTTGATTCATTTTTTTTATTTCTTGTGGATCTATGTGGTCGCCTACAAAAGTAAGTCTCTCTATTGCATTAGCTATGGCTTATACAAGACAACATTCATATATTGCTGTTGTGTAGCTTGGGAATAATGATGTTTGAATCGGGACTGCGGCAAACTTAGTTTGCCTTTTGGCTGGGACATCGCTCATTTAAACTGACAGACTTTTCCCACCTAATCAGCCTCAGTAGAGACTAAAGATTTCAGATTTTCCACTACCAGTCCATTGAGTGTGAAGTGAAGGCTCTGATGAAGTTGATGGAGGCTTGTCTTTTGCTTTGTCAGGCGTATAATTTAGAGGAAGTGAGCTGAATCGTGCCAATAGACCAAGTTTCTTTTTGTGCAATAAAACTTCATTAGGTAGCTGTGACTGTGACGAATCAGTGTTTAAAAAGTTTGACCTTCCTCCCACACCTCAGCAGTCAATCACCCACACATTTCAACTGCTGTGTTTGGGTGAAAATAGACTGTATTCGGTCTGAATGTGCTGCATGCATTCATAATAATGGAACTCCTATTGCACCATGTGGAATTGTCCCAAGCACAAGATGAGAAGCAGCAGTTGGAGAAGTAAAAACTATGCATAGTGATATAGCACTAGTTATAAAGTCTGACCCCAGCGCAGACAGCGTTCATCAACTGTGGCAGTATTGGTGATTAAACTGCACAGTTGTGCAGAGTATAGCTTGGTTTTGAGTTCAATTCTAGGTTAATTTGATTGCTGTGAGAACATTGCTACTTGCTCCCTGTTTGTTTTGATGTATGTCACTGACAAATGTCATTTTGTTTTGTTCACAATAGCAGAAAAGACAGAACAAAAAAAATCATTCATGAATTTAGCTTTAGTTTACTTACTATTAGGGCGGCACAATCACAAAATTATCATTATCTCAATACTGACTACAACAATATCCACATCGTAGTAAGTAGTAGTAATAATTTTATTGTCTTTCATCTGACAGAAATTCACACAGTGGCTCTCAAAATGACTGTCCAATTAGACACCGCGTTGGGACAAAAGTTAAAAAAAAGTCCTGGCTTAATCTCTGATCAGCTTGAAATTTATTCCTGGTTTAGGCCCGGCTTAGTTCTGGTTAATTCCTGGTTTAGACCTGGTTTAATCCTGGTTTATTTCTAATTTAAATATGGTTTAGACTTGGTTTTGTCCTGGTTTAGATCTGGTTTAGTTATAGTTTAGCCATGGTTTAGACGTGATTATGTCCTGGTTTAGACTTGATTTAATCCTGATTTAGTTCTATTTTAGACATGGTTTAGCCTTGATTATGTCCTGGTTTAGACCAGGTTTAATCCTGATTTAGTTCTAGATTAGACATGATTTTGATTTGGTTGTGTCTTGGTTTAGACCTGATTTAGTTCTAATTTAGACATGGTTTAGAAATGGTTTAGTCCTAGTTCAGTCCTGGTTTAGACCTGGTTTGATTTAGCCCTATTTTTTTACCAGAGCGTTGCATCTCTAAAATCTCTAAAATAAAACTTAATTGAACTTTTTGTTATGCCAAAAAGGATATTATCACTGCTCATATTGTTATTGCAGCCCTACTTGCTATTAAAAATCAGTGAGCTGTTCTAAATTAAAAAAAAAAAATCTGATATTATCTTGATAGCATTATTGTTTAAAAGGCCTTCTGTCTCAATGACTGAGGATGCAGTTTTGTGGTCTTCAGTTGTTTGGGGTGGCCATTTTTACAATTCTCTCTAGTTTTGTTCTTTGCCTCCTGAATACATGTCCCTGTTATTATCTGTATGAGTGAAAGAGAGTCCTGGACCAACACTGAATTGGGGAGCCGACCCCGTCCTGACAGATACAGACCAAAAGGGATAGGGCTGTTTCCGCGGCGACAGTAGAGTCAGAGCAGGAAGCCGCGGGGAAGTGAAATAGCCGCACACGCCATCGCTGGTCCCTCTGTTGTCATGACGCCGTGAACCGTTGTCATGGTAATGCCGCTGACCAAGGCTGAATGCCGGAGTGGATTTTATCAATGGGAAGTGTCATTCACAAATACACAGGCATTATGTATACAAAGTTGTACAACGTAGTGAATTGCAGCTAGTGTTAATAATTATCCAGTCAGGGGGATCAGAAGCCAATGTTTGTGCTGGTCCCAAGCCAGGATAAATGGAGAGGGATGCATCAGAAAGGACATCTTGTGAAAAAAAACAATTGCCAAATCAATATGCAAAACACAGCAAGCTTGTACATCGATGCTTTGCTGTAGCAACCCCAAAAAGGGAAAGCTGGAAGATAAAAATGAGACAGCTAGTGTTGGTTAATGTCTAGACATGTGGTCATTTTTTCAGCAATGTAATTTATTTCTGGCCCTAAAACAAATGTATTTCTAGTAATAAAATGAACAATAGGATTTAGGATTATATATGCTTTGGATGAAATGATGGTTAATTTGGTGAGTCCACCCTCATAGAACCATAAGTTATGTTTTCCCAATTAGTCCTGGTTGCATTTCAGGAAAGGTTTGTAATTGGCCAGGGATGAAATTATTATTGGTGTGGATACAAAGCATTGGTTGGATCCAGGTATTTCTTCATGGATTCTGTACCATTGCATGAAGTTCATTTTGTCTTTGTTAGCAACATGACTCCAAATGTTAGGTCTATGGTTTTATGGTCATAGAACACTGTGACCGTGAAGTGTAAGGTTTTAAATCCCAGCTGGCGCAAAGATACTTAACTACTGCAGTAAAAGAACTAAAATGTCTTGGATATCTGGGCTGGGTATTCTTATATTTATTTCAAAACCACTACCTAAATGGTACCTAGTTTGCGATACCGGTATTTGAACAATACTTTTTTGATACATAGCTATTTTAATTAATCTTCTATAACCTTAAAACAAAACAAAAAACAAACAAACAGTATTTTCAATAAAAAAAACAAATAATTTGAACAAAATACTAAGTTGTACTGCTGTTGTTTATTTACAACACAAGGACGCACATTCACTTTTTACTTTCACTTTCACCCCATAGCAGCGAGTTAGGGTTAGCTTCATTGTTTGATTAAATAAACACTTGAAACATGTGAGAATCTATGTGTATTCTGTCTCGTTCGCTCTGAAGGTAAATGCAGCCGGGATGTCCAGGGCACCTGTCTCATTTATGAGGGCTCAAAGCTCAGCTCAAAACATGAAGCTAAACGTGATGCAACTTACTGGCATGTAGCTTTCCTTGGAAAACACTGTCTCAAGTGTGCTGTGTCAAGACCCCACTACAGGAACTTTTCAGTCTGTACCACAAAGGTATCGTTGTTCGAGCCAATGTTCAATTTCCAACTGCTTTTGCCAATGGAAAGTTACCAGTACTGATCCAGCCTGTGCTAAACCACTCCAATGGAAATGAGGCTAAAGGTATACATACATAGAACTGCAATATTTCTAAATTTGATTGTATATTTTATACCTGTATAGTGTGGTTGTTTTTGTAAGATGTGGGCATTCGCCTTATTTAATATTCTCACACAAATATAAACATGAGCTATGTTATAAGTGCTCCCGTTAAAAAGCGTGTTCTGTATCTACTGTGACAATTGCACGTCTTTTCTCACTAATCTGCCTTCCTCGTTAGAGCAATGAGCCTCACCGTTTCCAGCTGCTCCTCACACGACAGTTCAGTCCAGTATAAATGTGTGTGATTATAATCCTGCAGCAGATCAGTGGAGCGGCCACAGAGACACGGCTGCAGCCTCCAGGGGAAAGATTTCTCTAAGATCTAACACAGACACACTCAGATCTCTGCTGGTTCAGACTCTCCCAGAACAGTAAAGACACCATCCTGAAGGGATTCTCTTTGGTGAAATGATAAAAGTCACATTTCTTTTGAAAGTCCTTTTTGAACACTATACTCGATGTGTGGGTGCAGTTAGGGGCTAAAAGAAAGCAATAAAGATCCTCAAACCAATTTCATGAATGCACTATCCTCCTAACTTTATCCTGACTGGAGGGGCAGCATGTATCACAGATGTTTTATATCCAGATACTGCTAGTGGCCTAATATAACCTCTTGTGTGGTTCAAAACTTTGTGGCACTTTAGAATAACTTACCACTGTTAAGTAATATACATATATAAATACAAAATTAACAATATTTTAATAAATGAATAGTTTATTTTAGTAGATACTGAATGGTTGCTCCAAATTCTTGCAATTTCCCCACTGTGGGACTAATAAAGGTATTCTTACTTACTTACTTACTTATATTTTTGTATTGTTTTGACTCAGAGGACAGCCAAATCTTAGAATTTTTTTTGTCATCTAACAATCGGACAATTCTTGCACTTTAATGCTGATTTTTGGTCAGGCACATGTCTGGATAACCATGTGACAGAAGGACCCCAGCTTCCCCAACCATCTAGTATGGGCTCTTACTCTGCAGTTCATAAAAAACATCCAAAATCTCTATCTCAGCCTGAAAAGCTCAAAACGGCAATACAAAGATTTTGCTTGTTTCTCTGTCATAGAACCTCATGGAGAGCATTTTGTAGCTCTCCCGAAGCTCTACTTGCGCTGCAAGTTCTCACTGTCCAATTCTAACACATTTGTTTCTGTTTTAACAAGCATTACTAAAACAAATGGTGATATTATATGAATTTCTTTCATAAAATTGGCTCTGCATAACAGTCCAAAAATATTGGAAGTGTTTATCTGCTATTGGCTGCTCTGAATTTTAAAACTCTGCATCAGCCATAGAAAAAACATAGCAGTTGACCTTTAAACATATAATAACCAATGTTTATATCTTATCTAATGTGCTGCGTTCCAAAGAAAGGTACCGGAAGATAAACAGACCATAATATATATTTTCTGTGGCGGAATTTGCGCGATTAGCCACCACATATTATGAACAATCAAGACCTCCAATCGACCACATGTAAGTAATATCACAGCCTAGTTAGAAAACATTTGTGAGCTTTTAGACATTTTATTTGTTTGTTTATTTGTTGTTATTTGTTTATTTTAATTTTACACTTGACAAGTGTGGCCGGTGGTGTTTTTTTTCTTAAGAGACTAAGAACTCTAAAATAGTTTAAAAAGGTTAAAAGGCTTAACACAGAGAAGCAGTGCACAAAAACCCAAAGATAAAATCTGTTCAATTAAAATTTATTTATTACAGATTTAATAAAAGAATAAAACAATTGAGACCAAAGAAAAAATAATACTTAAATGTTGTCAGTAAAAACTCAATTAAAAAGGAGGTGGAGGAGGGGATCTTGCCAGGAGGTGACTGTAGTCCGCATGGTCCGCACCCACAGAGAAGCCGCTCTCCCTTGAAAACAAGGGAGAGATGCCGCAGTCAGATGTTCACACAAATAGCTAGCAAATCCAGAGTACTACAGAGAGCAGTTCTTACAGGACAGTACAATGGTAACGCATTTACATGGTGGCAGAGATAATTGCAGGTATTTGAGATAAAGATGCTTATTTGCTATATGAATGTTAGATTGTGTTTGAAGTGCACAGAGGCAGAGTGGTTAGCTTCTGCCTCTCAGCAGTGAAGTGGAGGAGTCAATCCCTGTTTTATTATGAGTTCTGTCTGGGTACTCCGGCTTCCCTCCACCGTCCAAAGACATGCATGTGTTTGGTGAATTGGTGACTCTAAATTGCCCCTATAGTGAATTCCTGTGAGAGTGAATGCTTGTCAGTTTGACTAACTGTCCACTGTACCCCACTTAAGGCCCATAGTTGCTAGGATTGGCTCCAACTACCCATGACTCCATGTGTGAGAAGATGAATGTAAGATTGTGATTGTCGATTACAAACAATACACTATTAGGTCATTTCTTTCATAGTATACAATTGAAAACTCAGATTAAAATACCCCTACTGCTGAATTTTCCCATTTTCCCTTTATATAGAGCAAGTACATTCCCATACATCCACGCTTCTCCAACTTCAGTCTTCTGTGTGCTTCTGATCTTTTACAAACCTGAGTGCCCTACATTTCATAACCCACTTCTTCTGTTGACACTCAGTCTCCCTGCGAACTATTTCCAGCTAATTTATCCTCGCTCTAGCCATAGACCTGCTATTTTCACATGTAAGCATATGTTCCTCTATCTGTTCCTGTCATTTATTCATGATTTCTTGGTCTTTTTCTTCTCTCGTGCCTGGTGCAAATTTGAGCCTAAGGCAGAGATTTGCAGCCAGATCGCTAAAGGCAATCCACCAACACGCCGCTCAATCCCTTAACACCTGCCTTTATGCCTGCGAGCGCTAATCGCATTAGATCTGCTGCCACGGCTAAGCTAGAATCATTTATAGATAAAATCAGGAAATGCAGAGAAAAAATTATGCTGTTAACCGATGTCCAATCATGCAGGGAGTGCATTTTAAGTCGGATTTTAAAGACAAGGCTATGTGACATGCTAATGCTAATGTTGTCAGAGTGGTACAAATTAGTGGCTGTTGATTATTTGTTGGTTCATTGTGCATCACGGGTCACTTCTAGTTAGGTTATGTATTGGAGCGTGATCAGAACTACAGCTGCTCACATGTAATTTCATTTCAGGCCTGTCTTTATGGAGGACAAATGTTCAAAATTAGACTGAAATAGTAGCGGCAGCATACTGTGATGGTCCAGTTGCACATTTACCTACTAGTTGTTCATACATTGGAGGTACCATAAATAGGAGGGCAACCTTTAGCAAATATCTGACTGTCAGGGTAGATGCATAGTAGGGCTGACCAATTTTGAAAAAATATCTAATTGCAATTTTTCTGATAGATATTGTGGTTGCAATGAGATTTGCGACATATTTTTCAAATTAACGTTCAGTTCATAGTTTACATTGTAGGGCATGTGATGGAGCACTGACACTTGACAGAACACTAAAATATTCACTGCTGAATTAATAAAAGGAATCAGAGGCCTTTCAGATCAGGTCTGTAGTGGTCTGAACAAGATCTATACACATTAAGACCCTGTGGAGATATTTGTTCTCTGCAGTGGACGTTAAACCACACAAAAAATTGCAGCCTTTGCAATTTGCTAATTGCAATGTTTAAAATTGATTTGATTTTGATTAATTGTGCAGCCTAATGCATAGTGTTTTTAAGCAAACCACTGCATTACTTTACTTTCTTGGGTGGGTCTGGAATCCCTCCTGTTCTAACCTACACCAAACTTCAAAACTATCCAAAATATGGCAAGCTTTGTGTATATTAGCCACAAATCATCTTCTTTTCCTTTTAGGCTGTTCCCTTTCAGGGGTCACCACAGCCAATCACCTGCCTCCATCTCAGTGATGTTACTTGGTACTCTGAGGTTTTCAGTTTGGGCCCTCATTCAGTACTACAGGTTCATGTATTAAGCTTTTAATTTATAAAATGTTACTGTTTTACAGGAATTTGATGCAAAAAAAACAGGTGCTTATTTGTTCATATTTAGGGACAGTTTTGTGAAACTATAATTAGCTAAAACCTTCTTAAATTTGAGGAAGGGTTTTCTTTTTGTGGCAGCCTTAATTTAAAAGTCTATTTAAAAACTCTTGTTTTTTAAAGCTTTTTTAAAAAAATGAGACCTGGCTTTATTTTAGTGGACTCTTTTTAATTTTTAGAAGCAGGTTTTATTTTTGAGGGAACACATTTAAAAATCCTCCTCTGCTTTTATTTTTTTTAGTGGGCAGAAACAATTTAGATTATGCTTGTTTTTTAATATAGACATTTATTTAAATTGTTTGTATATTCTCTTTTAAATTTGAGAGATTGGTTCATTTTTAAGGCAAGACTTTTTTTTTTTTATCTACAACTGCTTTTATTTTTCTACTGGACAGAAACAGTTTTGATGTGCACCTCAGGGCCACCGTACTCTTGTGTTTTCCTCAGTGCCACTGTCTCTGAACCGTACAATATTGCTGGTCTCACCCCTTGTGGACCTTTCCTTTCATTCCTCCTGAAACTCTCTCATAACACAACACACCTGACACTTTTCTTCACCCATTCCAATCTGTTGCACACGACTCTTCCCCTCTTTTCCACACTCTCACTTGCTGCAGACCTAAGTAAAATACTGCAAATTCTTTACTTGTATTTCCTGTAGCCACATGTAATTATAATCTTCAATACTGGTTTAATGTAGAAAGAGCTGCTATCAACACATAAGCAGCACTAAAAATCATGGGCTAAAAGTCATCTAATGATTTGCAAATCCTTTAGCTTGAGCGTTAAGTCAACATTTCCATCCTGCTGAAAAAAGTATTAAGTTATTCTTTTGGAGTAAATGTTTTCTCCTTGCACTCAGCTGTGAGCGTTTTTTTTTTTTTACCTTGACTAACATGCCTTTTTATGTATTATTAACGTTATCTTTTGAAAAACTCAACCCTTAAACTCATCTAGGAGTAGTTCATGAAAATGCATCTAATTCTCAACAGCATAAAAGTTAGATTTAAATTTACATTTTATATTTTATGAAATCACAACTTGAGATACTTTTACATACTGTGCTTGATGTGAACAGCAGCAAACATTACTTCTCACAATGTAAGCACAGATTTTATTGCACATTTTCATGGTTTATCATTTGTACATTTTACACCATACCTAATTTGTTTTATTTGAGGAACCTGACCCTAGAGACATAAAAACGCATTATTAGATGGAAACCCACAGTCATTCTCTCAAGCTGGTAGAGTTGAGTTGAGAGTATGTTTAGTAAAAGAGTAGAATTTCAGAACAGTTTGGTTTTATTTGCCCGATGTGGAGCCACAGCGGTCAGAAATATGTGATATCCATCTAGCGAGACGTTAACCTGACACTTTGTATTTGAATGTGTCTAAGTTGGTTCTAACCCTCCCAGCTGTTCCTCTGTATTACCACCTCCTCCAGTAGGGCCCCATTTTCTCACAATCTGCTCCCTGTCCCACCATGCAACAACTGGGCACAGGGCTTAGATTGCACCCTGTCCCTGTGGAACAATGCACGGGTTGTTTAAAGTGAAAGTATTTGATTGTTTTCTTTTATTTGGTCATCTTGTTTATATTTGAGTATTGGCTGCTGATAACACATATGGAGAGAATGGTGATTTTAGATAATTAGAGAAATGCTAAGCAAAGTAAAGCATGGATAAATAATGGCAATGCTTTTACACAAATGTGTGAACACATCAGTCTAACACTAAAGGTTTTTAATAAGTACTCTACTGGTGCTATAAAAAAACTGGTGAAGAGACCAGCAGATGGCAGCAGAGTGTTGCGGCCTTTTGAACAAATAACCAAAGAAAAAGAGCACTTCACTTCCTTAAATGTATGAAGCCATTTTACTGCAAAATGAAAATTTGCTCTGAGGAATCAGTGGAACCAGAGATGCTCGTGTTTTTGTTTTGTTTTTATGATAAATGGATGAGAGACTGGATGTAGAGGGCTTGTTGATCAGTTGGTCAGTGCTTCCTGGAGTGGACGTGGGTTCATGGGAGAGGCGGAGTCTTGTGGAAGCAAGCATTTTAAGGCCTCAGAAGGGCTGTGCCTGAGAATAGAGGATTACTTAAACATGTGAATGAGGCAAAACACAACTCTAGGTATGTTTTGGATGAGGGAACAACATTATAACATATTTTATGTAATATATATATAATTGTATTTATACATTTTTAGGAAATTATACCTATAAGGGGTGAAAGTAACAAAAAATAATTGATAATAAAAACTCTCCCCGGCTACAGTTCTCTTGAGCTCGAGTGTAGGCTAACTGTGGCTATATAGCTCAGAGATTAAAATCCTGAACACAGACTTCAAGTGCAGCCTCCTTGGATGCCAATGACACGAGAGGCCCCAGACTGTCTGTAACACAAGGACACGGACATGAACAGACATTATATATTGTAGGTAATCACAGCCTTGCAGTTTGCTAATCACATCGATCAATTCACAGTTTCAATTAAAAAACAATACTTTGTTCAGCTGTAGTGAAATGTCAGTTCTTACAGATAATAACAATGCAGTTGTAGATATTATTAGAACTACAAAATGCAATGGATTGTGCAGCCCTAACACTGGGGTATACTTTTTGGTGTACATCATTCAGTAGTGATGTAACGGCCAAGACTGGTCTTGGCCTTGAGACTAGGGCTGCAACTAACGATTATTTTGATAATCAATTAATCTGTAGAATATTGTTTTGATGAATCAATTAATTATTGGACAGTGAAGCCTGGATAAAATGGTTACAAATTTGAGGTGTTTTATAGCTGTCATTAAAAAATATATATAATTCCACGAAAAATCACAAAATTTGAACCAGACAAAGCCATGAGTTTGCCAATTGAGGATGTTTGGATAGAGCATACACACACACACACACACACACACACACACAAAGATATTTTAAATAAAAAACACAACTGTTTTTGTTGCTATACTCCTCTGTCAGCACATGGCATGTTTCAGAGTCTCTGAATAGCCCAGTTAACTATTAAATGATTTCTAAATTAGCTGACAATTATTTCAATAATCATTTATATATCATTAAGTAATATAATAATAATAATATCATTTTTTATAATTGATTAATTTGATTAGTTGTTGCAGCCTTAGATGAGACCATTTTTTTACGGCCTTGGTCTCGTCTTGCTCTCATCTGCAGATTTACTCGGTCTTGGTCATGGTCTTGAAATCCATTTTTTCTCGGATGTGGCGGTCTCAGAGATTTTATTTACTCAAAATTATAAGATTTTTCACATTAGAATAACCTGGAAAATGATCTGTTCTCTGTTTGTTTGTGGAGTCTGTTGCAGTTAGTTCACAGGGTTTGGTCTCAACCTGGTCTCTTTTTCAACTTTGTTTAAAAACCTGAAAGTCTCGGCCTTGTCTTGGTCTCAGTTCACTATGGACTTTGATTGGTCTCAATTAGTACAGTCTAGACTACAACACTATCATTCAGCTAAATTGAAACACAACTATCTCATTGTACCAACACTGTTGTGAATGGGACTGTGCTATAGATGCAGTGCCTTACCTAAACCATTGGCAGTTTGCTTCTGTAGCATGAGTTTATAGTCATCTCCCTGTTCTTACTGTGTAACAATATTGGGCTAAAGGCTGGTATGGTGTGGTTTTATGTGGCAGCTCTAATGCAGTGAGTCTCTGTGGTACAGTGCCTGGTTTGTTTAACACAGCCACAGTATCCTGCTTTATTATGAGTCTAATCTGATTAAGTTATAACCTGTGGTGAGACTGACACTGGAGATGATAGATGAGTGTCACAGGGCATTAGAGCAGACAGACGCAAAGATGTCTTTAGCACCGTCATTATCAAACCAAAAATGCAGCTCGTAAGACCAATGGTGATACCACTAATGGTGTATGGTTTATAGATGGTGGCAGGAAAAGATGGGGGGCAGAGCTGGAGGTAGCAGAGCTGAAGATGTCAAGGTTCTCTTTTTTCATGATGATAATGGTTAGGATTTGGAGTGAGTATCAGAGAGACAACTCGTGTTAGATGTTTTGGAGATAAAGTCAGAGAGGTCACATTGAGATGGTTTAGACATGTTCAGAGGAGGGCTAGTGAATATACGATATTTTATACACATCTTGTATCTTATAATTTCATTTAAGTTGTCAAATTTCTCTGTCAAAACTGCCTCTGTTCTTCATCATACCCTAATAGTTGCCATGAATATACAGTAATGCTTTGTAAAGTTTGACTTGATATATTAACAGTTAGTGGGGCTGGAACGATACCCTAAAATCACAGGTCGGTTTTGTTTGGTTTTTTGGAGGTTTCGGTTCGGTATGCTGACAGAATCTGTGTTTTTTCCTTTAGCAACATTTACAGTCGGGTGAGGCCGTTTTAAGTGCGCTAACAAATTGGATGATTGTTGCATGTAACACACCCAATCTCTGTGGAACAATGTCAACACACAGCTTGTCTTATTCACTTGTCTTTGCTCATCTTTATTTTTAACAGGGAATCCAAAATGTTCCTATACAGGAGACCATAGTGATGTGTTCAAGCATTAGCAATGGCATTTTCCAGTCATATGAAGGCTGTGGCTATGCTTTACAATACAGTCCGCCACTTATTAACGTCTGTGTGGAAACACGGGTATGAAAATTAGTTCTGTTGCTCAAAAGTTCAACTCAACTCAACTCAACTTTATTTATAAAGCACTTTAAAAACAACACAGTCGGCCAAAGTGCTGTACACAGCAATAAGAAAATAAAAACACAACAAAGAAAAATCCATGTAAAGAAATAAAAGAACAGAGACTTGACTAATGTAAAACAAAGGTGAATCGATAATAAATAATAAATAAAAACAATAAAAACAATAAAAGTCAACATCTCAAACTGAGATAAAAGCCAAAGAGAAAAGGTGCGTTTTAAGAGAGGACTTAAAAACAGGAAGTGATTCAGCCTGTCTAAGGTGCAGGGTCAGCTCATTCCACAGTTTAGGGGCAGCAACTGAGAAAGAGCGGTCCCCTCTAAGCTTCCTCCTTGTTTTTGGGACAACTAACAAAGCTTGATCTGCCGACATTAGAGAGCGTGCAGGGGTGTAGGGCTGAAGCAGGTGGGACAGATACTGAGGGGCGAGACCATGGAGGCATTTAAAAACAAATAAAATAATTTTAAAATTAACACGGAAACAAACTGGAAGCCAGTGCAATGACTTTAAAATTGGGGTAATGTGTTCATGTTTTTTTGTACCAGTTAAAAGCCGAGCAGCAGCATTTTGAGCAAGCTGCAGTCAGGCAAGCGACGTCTGGCTGAGCCCAACATAAAGTGCATTGCAATAGTCTAAACGATTTGTAATAAAAGCATGAATTAAAATCTGAAAGTGATGTTGAGAGAGGACTGGTTTGACTTTGGCGAGCTGTCGCAGCTGAAAAAAGACCAGTGTAAATTATTAAATGTATTTATTAAATTAAATCAAACGGTTTGCGCAAGTTGCCCGAAGCAATTGTGCTATACCGAAATTATACGCTAACAACGTTAATCTTTAACAGTTAGCACTAGCTCGCAAAGGTTTTACTCTTTGCATATTTTCAATATATTCCTGGTCTTCTAGGAGCCAACTGTGTGAACTCAACATTTTATTAGGTGGCACCGTGGCACAGAGGTTAGCATAGTGGTTAGCACTCCTGCCTCACAGCAAGAAGGTTCCAGGTTTGGATTCCCAGACCGTGTGGGCCCTTTCTGGGTGAATTTTGCATGTTCTCCCTGTATCTGCTCAGGTTTCCTCCGGGTGCTCCAGTTTCCCCTACCACTAAAAACATGTACAATAGGTCCCCCATGGGGCCAGGACTTCCCTGCAAAAGAGATTGTTAATCTCAGTGGGACTTTCCTGGATAAATAAAGGTCAAATATTGTTGTGGGACAGCTGGGAGCCAATTTGCCTTTACTGTATATTGTAAAAATAATAGTTATAAGCATTTCCTTTCATGCAACAATCTTAAGGTACCCTGCTCTTTTTGGTGCCAGTGAAGGTCAGGGCACAAGAAGCTCATTGGAAAGTAATATGATAGAGGTAGTGAGAAATGTAAAGGAAGTCAGTACTAATAAGAGCAGCTGACGTGGTCACAGCTGAGGGCTATATCAGTGAGAGTACAGAGTGGCTCCACTGCTCTGAGAGGTCACACGTGTACCAGTATATGACACATATAACTCCAGTGTTCAAGCAGTT
Source organism: Bostrychus sinensis (assembly GCA_020698575.1). Lineage (NCBI taxonomy): Eukaryota > Metazoa > Chordata > Actinopteri > Gobiiformes > Eleotridae > Bostrychus > Bostrychus sinensis. Next base: position 48,416,189 of record CM036239.1, on the reverse strand, counting down.
TGTTCAGCAGTTGTCATCCAGACGTCTGTCACTCGAAACAAAGACTCTGAAAACTTAATTTGTTGTGTGTTAATAGGTTTTGGGTTAGTGATCTTAAAAAGATCAACCCATTTCAGGATATACAGTAACTTTTTTATGCATTAAAACATTCATTTAATCACCTCTTTCCTCTTTGGGGTAGTAAGTGATTGAAGCATATCCCAGCAACTATGGGCCTTAGCTGGGGTACACTCCAATTAGTCACATGGGATATAGGGTATAGGACACACTAAAAACCAGGCATTTCACCCGGATGGAATTGGTTTAGCGAGGATGTCTCTGTGCAAGCTCTGGTGCACTTCTGCAACTCGTGTAGAATGAGTTTATTTGTCAAAATGGTTAAGATTAGGGTTAGGATTAGTTTATTGTATGTTGATAGTACAATTAAGTGGCAGTAAAATAACATTTGTTGCATTTTTCCTTTTATGCTGTGCTCATAACTAGTGGTAGGACTCGATTAAAAAAATTAATCTAATTAATTACAGGCTTTGTAATTAATTAATCACGATTAATCGCATTTTTATCAAATAGCAATATTTATATGTCAGAAATAAAATATAGGAGCTTATTTGTATGTTCTGGCGTATTTTAACTTGATTTCAAACTAACACTGCAGTAATCAGTGTTTGTGCATCAATCTCCACCTCCCATGCTTGTAGTAACACGCGGCGTGCCTATCTCTTGCCTCCCCTCCTGTGCTCTGGGTCTGACCTCCACGTGGACCTGTCCTCTCTGTCCTTCGCCTCTGAACCCAATGGACTGCTGTCTCCTGTGTCGTCAGTCAGCTGTGATCGTCGGGGAGACGATGAGCGGAGCCTTGAAGCAGCACGTTTGAAAGTGAAAGTAAAGTTGTGCTAGTTGCACGGAAGTGGCCGACCTCTGCCCCGCAGTTATCTGTTGTGCAGTCTGTAGGCACATTATCTGTTCGCAGCTGAAATCCGTTCACATTTGGTGTTTTGGCCAGTGTAGCTGTCCAGCCCTGGTTACTGTGCGCCAGAAATTAGTCTCTGTCTCTGTAATTAATTAATTGTGATTAACGTGTTAAAGTCCCAGCCCTACTCAAAACATAACAATTAACTAAGTTGACTTTAAATTCAGCACACTTCCATGTATTGATTTAACTAAGGCCAGTGAAAAACAAGCCTCTATAATGTAACGAGTATGGGTCTAAGAATTAAACCCTGTGGAGCTCCACATCTAACTACTGTACATGACAATTGTTAATTAACAAGTTCCTATGTGACTTTTTTATCTTTTGGCTGCTCTTTTTATTTTTTTACAGTTGCCACAGTGAACCAGTCACACAGTGATTTTTTACGCCTGATGCCTTTGCCTGTTGCAACCAGCAGCGTATTGTGACTGGAGTAGTCAATGTGGGTGAAGTGTCCAGGGACACAACAGTATTTTTTTGCCTAACCCACTGTGCCGTGACAAATAACCATATAAATCCTCTATATGCATATATTTAAATGTATATTACTATTAGATAATACTGTAAGAATATATTTTTTGGTAGTGGAAGCCTTGTTGGTTGTTTGAAAAGAGAATTTTCCATCCATCTTCATCCGCTTATCCGGGGCCGGGTCGCGGGGGCAGCAGTCTAAGCAGGGACACCCAGACATCCCTCTCCCCGGACACTTCCTCCAGCTCCTCTGGAGGAACCCCAAGGCGTTCCCAGGCCAGCCGAGAGACATAGTCCCTCCAGCGTGTCCTAGGTCTTCCGGGACCTCCTCACGGTTTTTTGAAGAGAATTTTCATTTACCTTATCCAAACAACACAATGCCTGTTACTGCTCCTGTCTGCTTCTCTTCCTGTCTGCTTCTCTAAGCCAAGATTCACAAAAAGAAAAGTGAGGATAAAGCGGAATTAGTGTTACTGTTTTTCATCTTATTTGCAAACTATGTAAACATTATGACGCACACCCTCTTCAGCTCTTAAAAGAGCTGTCATATTATCTGAGAAATTGTGTCCTTTTGCACGCCCTCACATCTGCATACATTTACATTTCACCACACCACTTTTCCCTCAAGTCTTCAAGTCAAGCACACTTGAAAAGAATGAACAATATTTTCATTAGAGCAAGACAATCCCTTATCTCTGCTGAAAATGACTTTGTTTTGGTGCAGCTATTCCCTCACTGTTAGGATTTGAGTTAATTCAGCCCCAGGAGACCTGTAATCCAACTCTATTCATTAGTGATCGGCCGGAACTGGATTATCCCTGTACTAATGACTGACTGTAGTAGTAGTACTAGTAATAACAGTGATATCAGTGTCAGTTTTAGCTGTGGCTGTAGCAGTAGTAGTAGTAACTGTAATAGTAGCAGTACTTTTAACACCAGTAGTGGCAGTGGTAGTAGTCGTCACAATAGCAGTCCGCAGTAGTAGTGTTAAAACTACAATGCAATGTAGTAAATGTAATATTAAAAGTAGTAGTAGCAGCAGTAACAATTGTAGTAGCAGAGATATTAGTAATGAGTAGTAAAAGAAGTGGCCTAGACATGATTTTGATTGAAAGCAGGCTGTTATTGTTTGTCAGGAGGAGGTGGAGTTATCTGAGACAACAGTAACTTATATGTGCAAAGGTCAAGGGCTTTTACCGTCACCAAAACACTGCATCTTAAACCTGAGCCTAAAGAAAGTGTGGAGTGACATGAGTTTGACAGACTGGTGTAAAGTGATCTGTTGACAATAGAAATAATGAGTCTCATATACAGTAGTGCACATCTGTGTGCTGTCCCCTCATGTGTTCTTTAGAGTCCTGTTACCTAAGCATGAGGCGATTTGATTTTACTTTTTTATTTATTTATTTTTTTGCTGAAGAATATACACTGTCATACCACAATATTTTGAAAAATATCATGATATCAATTTTTGCTCATATCGCCCAGACCTAATTCAGCCATACCTTTGAAGTACTCCTAGACACATTTATATCCTGTCCGTCCAGGGAGAGAATCTCTCCTTCAGTCTCTATAAGAAGCGCGGCAGTAGCTCAGTGGGCGGCAGTAGCTCAGTTGGTAGAGCCGCTTGTCCAATAACCAGAAGGTTGGCGGTTCAAACCCCACTCCCACTGTTGCATACTGTCGTTGTGTCCTTGGGCAAGACACTTAACCCACCTTGCCTCCGGTGTCTGCGCACACTGGTGTATGAATGTGAGTGTGAATGGGTGAACGGTTCCTTGATGTAAAGCGCTTTGAGTGCCCATGAAGGTGGAAAAGTGCTATATAAAAATGTGACCATTTACCAAGAACCAACAGCTCTTAAATATGATGTTTGCAATTTGGCAGTGAAGATCTTAACTTTGTGCTTCAGCCATTTTTGTGATCGGTTTCAGCATTAGTTTCAGTTGCTTTGATTGTTGTGCCTTGATATATTTTGAATGTATGCTGACATTTGTGTTGTCTCAGTCTACAGATATGTGCTAGACCTCATCTGTGTTCACATCTCATCTGTCAGTAGCACTTCCTGTGAACAGTTTGACACAATATGAAGTGCCTTGTTGCTACAGTAGCCTCTCTAAGCTATACTGTGTGAGGTAAGTGGAGCCTCCTGGTGAATCTGACAGAGGACAGAGTCATGCACTGAGTCACGAACTGTCAGATATGTGGAGATGTGCTTTTAAATATAAACCATTATATGGTTTGTATGGTATGGCCTTTTGCTTGAACTCTGTCTTCAAGTTCAAACACTCTACCACTCTACCAACCACTCATTTTATTAACAAAAGGTTTTTATATACATATTGCAATAGTATTGGAGGATGGCTGTTACGGTGGCAAGGTCCCCTGTTGTGTGGACTCTGCATGTTCTTGCATGTATTGTTGCTGTTTTGTTTTTCCGGGTGCTCCATTTTCCTCCCATCAACCTAAAAAATGCACAGCACTAATCCTCCAGCAAGGTACTCCTGACCAAGATCCAGGCTCAGATGTGGAGAAGGGTCCCAGGGCGCTGCACAGCGGTCACCCACTGCTCCTGACAGGTTACCCCAGTGGCATTGAAGGATGGGTCAAATGCAGAGAACGAATTTCCCAACGGGGACAAAAAAGTATAAATTAAATTATAACTTTAGGCTATAAGGCAGAATTATACTCAAGCAGTGAAATGCATAGGTGGACAGAGTTGTCAAAATCAGTACCCAAGTACTGTTACTAAATTATAATACTTTTATGTTACCTGAAACACTGATTGTATTTGGCTGGACAAAGGTCCTGTCAGTCCCATAAAACGTTTCATCCATTACTCAAATTCAGACTAATAATCACAGTCTCTCAAAGATGTGTGACAGAACTTGTTAATTGCTTCATCTTCACTCTGTATTTAGCACCATTACTCACAGGACACAAAGTACTACACTACGGGTTGTGGACAGGCTCTGGTTGTATCTTGACATAGTATTGTGAATGTGAATCTTTTTTTCTACGCTGAAATCAATGCCTACAGGTTTATTGTTCTTTTTTATGCCTTTTAAGTTGACCTTCACTGACAGTTAACCTGAAAAAATGTACACTTTGACCAAGGCTTGTTAACAAATGTGTAGTATGGACAATAAATAAAAATCCAACCAAGCCAAAGTGGTATGTTTTAATTGTAATAAACAGTGGAAAAAATATAGTTGGGCTATGGCCATAATCTCTTAAACCTTGTTGAAATAATCTCCCTTCTTATCAGCATCTTAGTTTATATTTCATTATATCTTTTTATGTCATATTTTTTACAGGAAGAATCAGTACTAACTGCAGTCAAGTCACCAGTTTTCAAGTCCTCAGAGTCCAAGTCCAAGTGGTTTGAGTCAGCTATGAGCTGAGTGATTAGCATTTGAAGTGCAAGTCCGAGTCAATCTAAAAGTTTCAAGTCGAGTTTGAATCAAGGGACTTAAAAAAGTGTCTGAGTTGAGTCTGAGTCCAGTCCATATCAAATCAAATTGAGTAAAAATGTAGGTAGTCACTAAAATCAGTATTTGTGATTGAGCAACACTGACATCTTGAGTTGGCTATTCATTTTGTATGTATAGTGCAGCACTGTCTTTGCTTACAAGCATTAAAAGCAAACTAGTCAAAGTCTGAGTCCATTTGAAACCAATTTTTAACTTGCAGATGAACCAACAATTTGCATTTACTTGGTTAAATTCTGAGCTTTAGGCCCACAGACAATAGTTTTAACTCAGTTTAGCTCACAGCTGTTCAGATTTCCGCATCACGCTTGTTTTGTTGTGGAGTCCATCCCCTGTGGCTGCCTCTGTACTGGGCTATTGAATATTCACTGAGGCAGAAGATTTTAGATTCAGTTTGTCGAGAGTGGGATGTTCTGTGTCTTAATCTATTCAACAACATTCACTTTGATAAACTACGGCATTACTCAGCAGCTTATACTGTACGTATGTGAGAAAATGCATGTTATTTTTATACACTGTGCTTTAAGTGATCCGGCTGCTGACTTCACAATCGAGTCATGCTCAAAATGCCAAAGGGAATGAATTACTGTGGTGCATAGTGAGTTATAAATGGCCTAAATGTGACTCAGAGCATAGAATTCATGTTAGTATTTGTTTTTTAAAGGAATTTATTCATACTTCGTTTTCTTTTTTGAGGCTATATTAAACAATAGGTTATTGGTTTGCAAAGCAGATATTAAACTTGCCTTATGATGGTAATTGCCAAACCTTTGGACTCACCATTTATTCATTACACCTGATGTCATATTGTATATAGGAATCACCTTTAGATGTCATCTCAGCTTGGTACTTGAAATGTTCAGGGCATAACTGCAGAGACTATGAAATACTAAGTAGTAACCTAATTATGTTTCTCTCTGAGCTAAACTGACACTGCACATATGGCCCATACACCAGTTATGGTGGTGACAGCAGAGTTAGACCTGATGCTGGCGATTTCTGTCATTCATAACTGGAGCTGACAGAAATCATGCTAACAGCTTTACCTTCTTCTGGGTTTGGACTGGATTTAGTCTAATTACAAAGTTTTAGCAAAAGTTAACATTAAATTTCATCACTTAGTAGTTGTATTCTGACTTACTCTTCCATTGAATTTGTTCCTGTATTAACTCTAATGTTTATCGCATGGATGTGTTGTTTATTGAAGCTCTTGTAGTGCTGCGGTAAAGCTAGGCAGACTAGTGGGGAGGTGCACCATTGGGGGTTGTACAGTGCCCCCCTAATATTATATAAGGGGAAACACTGTAAAGCCATGATTTTATTGCTGTGAGGCGATCGTGATAGTTTGCCACCGTGCCACAGAGATCAGCCTTGTCCTAAGCCTTACGCATTCTAGCACGGTCTTTTGTGTGTGTGCAGTTATCACGTGTTGTTATCACATCGTTTTAGGTAGACAAAGAAGTGTGGAAGATGTAGATTTAATGTAAAACCATTAACATACACAGCTTCCCTTTTATTAGCTTCATAAATCACATTGTGTCACTGTCCCTATAGCTGGAAGTGACTGCCATTACAGAGATAATTAGATGTGCAGTGGTGGTTCAGTGCACTTATCTGGACTATAGCATAATTACTGTGCATTAGGAGAGTCTGAACCAACCCAAGCTCAGAATAATGGTAGGACTACACAGTATATCGCAGGTTTAGTGCTATGGCTGTATCACCTGCAGAGAAAAGATGTGTACTGCAATTTTAAAAACCGATTGTCTTCCATGTGACAAATATTTACTCATTGCCATTCACAATAATTGTCCAGTCAGAGCGTTACATTAAACCATGATATGTCCAAAAAAAGGTTTGTTTAGGCCTATAGATCTTGCTTAGCTATTGCAGTCCTAGTTTGCTCTTGATATACTCTCACTGACCACATCATTTGGTACATAATGCTTCTAAATCGTATTCTGACAAAAGTGTATAGACATCACATTATAGTTGGTAGCATGGTCTGGTGTGTGGGAAAACAAACTCTGCTCAGAAACTCTACTTTTTATTTATTATTTTCAGACTATTTGCTGGAGGATTATTTGCAAATTAAGCAGTCTTAAAACAAGTCACGGCTGACATAGAGTCTTTACCAGTGCTGCTCATACTGCCGAGCTAACGCCACTGAATGAGCTGCGTTAAGCCTGTTATAATTACACATTTACGTTTACAATATATATGATAAATTTAACTCTTTTTTTTTTTTTTTACAGGGTTAACGTTGATTAGATTGATATGTTTTAGGCAGCTAACATTGGGTAGTGATGATATTTTATGCACAAATTTGTTTCGTTGGACCACTACGTTCTCTCTGTGTCTTTATAAGGTAACATATAAAATTTAACATACATCTGTTCATGTATTTGGTGACAGACCAACTTTTGCATCAGCGCGAATGGTTTGTTTTCGCTTTGTGACGCTTTGTGGGCGTTTCCATGGTTGCCAACTGTATCTATTGTCTCAGACCTGATAAAAAGATTTACTTACATGATTGCATTCTTTATCAGTGTAGTAACAGAATATGAGCATACTCAATTAAGATACTGTCATGTAAACACCATTTTAGAATTACCTTCATTAGATTAAGGTCATATTTAGAATCAATCTTAACCAAAGAAAGATGCCTGGAGAATTTTGATGTTATTCACATTATTGAGCCATGTAAACACTTTAATTCGCATCATTGTTTGTTTTCACCTTTTTTTGCTGAAGTTATGGGGGCTTCGCTGATAGCGGTTGATTAGCAACAGCTGTTTGCAGTTTTAGACGGCACCGCGGGGCTCTTGCTTTGTAAAACAAACATCGCATTTATTCCTAAATTTTAAATTAACATTTAACAACAAATTGGTGATGCTATATAGTCAATTGTTAAAATGTAGGGTTCGTACAGTTGGACAATGTGGACAATTTAATGCACAGAAAGCTGGAACTAGACAGGAAAAAGGAAGTATCCGTAATGTTAGCATAGGCTTTACCTCCAATCTCTCACCGCCTTACTCCAGGATTTACTCTCGTCCTTTTATTAAGTACTGAGAACGCATGAAGGTTTTACATTACTGCTATAAATACACTTTTATATCTCATATATTATTACATTTAAATCTCTAACTAGCTTCATCAGAATGTGCTTTTAACATGTAAACGGGAATATTCCAAGCCCTGTAGCACATGTAAAAACCTTATTCAGATTATGAACCTAATCTGAATATGGAGCGTGATCGGGGTATGATGTGCCATGTAAATGTACTCAGTGTTAGATACAGATATAAGGGCTTTGTGGCTCAATGTGACCCACCATCGTTTTATAATGACAAGCCATGACCCAAATAAAAAAGATATCGAGGAAAATTAAGAGATTTCAAGAAAATTAAAAGACACTGAGGAAAATTAGAAGATATTTCAGGAAAATTAGAAGATATTGAGGGAATTTAATAGATATTTCAGGAAAATTAGAAGTTATTGAGGAAAATGAAGCAGTACTCAGGTCAACATTAAGTATAACTGTAACGTTATAGAGTAGATATTTTGCTGTTTGAGCTTCTTTTATATTATTCTATTCTATATGTCCCACACTGCCACCTACTGTTAAGGAGGGTAAATTGATGATTTATTTTTAAAAATTAAACTTTCTTTTTTTGCCCTGGCAAAGCCCGCAACCCACTGAAAACAGTTCTGCGACCCACTTTTTTGGTCCAGACCCACCAGTTGAGAACCACTGCTGTAGTGTGCATATCTACAGCTCTCCACATTATAACTCACTCAAGCAGTGAGCTGAAGTCTGTCGCTCATCACATGGTACAGGTCGAGCAGCTGCTTCTCTGTCACCTCTGTCTCCGTGCAGACACACCTGTGTATGTGTCAGATACAGGTGTATAAGTGGTGTGATGCTGAAAACCTCTTCTTCTCTTGTTTTGCTGTGCAGCGGCGGTGGCAGCAGAGCCTTTGGTCCAGGGTCTGAGGAGACGCCCAGACGAGATCACATGGTCTTATTCAGGTTGGTACAGTTTTTCAGTCTGCATGGTACATAGTTTACTTTGTTGTTACACAATGTCCCCATCTTTATCTCTGCTTAATAGTGATGGGAATTTCGGCTCATTTCAGTGAGCTGGATCATTTCTCCCGGCTCACCAAAAAGAGTCGGCTGTTTTGGCTCCCAAATGGCTCAAAATAAAAATAACAGCAACAGCTGCCCTCTAAGCTCAAAAAAATGTATCTTAAATATTTAACCTAATAAATAACAGAAATATATTGCAGTGTGCATTGTGCAAAACAGTAGCACCAAACAGCTTCAGGTGTCTCTCTGAACTAACCATCATCAGCCAGTAACTGTATAACTTCTAACTTATCTTTTGAATGGTCCTTAACATCTCATCCGCGACCGACCCATCACTACTGCTTAAAATACTGCCACAAAAAATAAACAAAAAAATCACCTCGTCACCTGCCACACAAACAAACTCAGATTTTGCCCACCTCAAAGATGGTTGGGTCTCCCATTTTCCCAGAATGCCATATAAAACATTGAATGAAGCCTGCACCTTTGTAGGAAAATAGTTCAGATTGGTTGACCTGAATTTATGGCAAGATAAGGTAATATAGAACTTTATTAATATTTTTAATATTAATTATTATATTTTTAATGTTATATTTAACTTTATATATATAAATTAATTGTTGCTGAAACAGTAAGACAAACCACATTTACTCTCTGAGTTCTGAGAGTAAATCTGGTCTAATTATATAGATATATATTAGATAATTGCCTGTATTCGTCCCATGGCGGCTCCCTGATGTGGGACCATATGGTTAAAGACAGGGCTAACTCAGCACTGATGTCCCACAGAGAGACCTCAAACACAGACAGATTAGAGCGGGACGGTGTGGGGTGGGGGAGGTCTGGACTAAAGAGATCAGGACTGGGATAAACTCAAGGCCATTTGACTGATTAACCTCTAGGTTTAGAAGAATACTGCTGCTATCTCGTACTTGAGACTAAATCTTACAATAGAGGATTTTTCCTTTAACAAAAAGACGCAAGCTCTAAAATCTGTTCTCAGCCAACATTCAGGCATTTAAAAAAAAAGATTTTTTATTTATTATAGATTTGTTTTACCTTCAGGAAATCCTGGAATCCTAGAAATGCAAAATTAATATGGATTTAAAAAAAAAAAAAAATGTTATTTCAACCAGGAGAGACGCAAATCAAACTTGTCAAGTGATGGCAGTGTAAGAGAATTAGATAGAGATTTTAGGGCAGCCCTCTCTCCAGAGCCCACACAGTGGTGGTGGCTGAGAAGAGGAGGCTGTGGAGACAAAGTTCTGCTGCTGACTGTGTGACGGGAGGAGACTGAGATGGACATATCTGAGGACGAGACATGCTGCTTGTCACAAACACTGTATTCTTATGCATTAAACATAAAACAGGGATGGGACAGGAGGTGATTGTATGTGTGCATGTGTGTCCATCTCTGCTGTTTGTTTTCATCTTTATACTCTTGTCTCTAGTCAAGTCACTTGCGTCTTGTTTGTCTCTGTGGCTGTGATATTACTGTGGTTTAGAGGCCAAACCTGTCTCTACTGGGTCACTCTCATTTATCCACTGTCACTGGCAGAGATGTGCTGACTGCTTATAAAGTGAATAAAATTAGGAGCTGTACTATAGTGTCCATTCTACCAGACAAATTATAATTATTGCCCTAGTCCAGTTACAACAGGAGTTTTCACTGTTTTCATTCTGCATGCATTTCAGCCGCCTTGGTAAAAAATCCATCTTTAAATTCACCAGTCCCTGCAGTCTGTGCAGTGCAGGCCTATAATGCTTTTAAACACCAGTAAGAAGACTGAGCTCACAAGGAGTAACAGACAAACTTTGTGATGTATTGTACATAGTGCTGGGGGAGTTTTTTCACTGCTGTGATCGCTGTCTTTCTGTCAGCGACAGCAGGAGAGGCTACCAGGCTGACACACACAGACTGAGGTGAGGGAGATGCAAACTCAAGGCTGAGACACACTGGTGTGGTCAGACAGTTTGATGCGACGTGAGTCTGTTTGGTGTGTTTCGCATCACCAGACGTAATAGAAGACAGTTGGACCTAGTTCTGGCCGATTGAACATATAATCATTAATAGATTAATAATATATAACATGAATAACCCGTCAGGCATTGTGCTTAACCGAGGCGCGTGTGATTGTTATTCACTGAAAAATACTTGAGTTAAACACGTAAGTGTTGCAGAGTTTTGTTTATAGGAGTTTCAAGATTCAAAGATTCAAAGCAATTATTGTCATATGCACAGTAAGGAAACGTGTTTCCCTGTACAATGAAATTCTTTTTTTGCTGCCCACACAAAATAAACAATATAAACCATAAACAATATACACTGCCTATAAAAATATTTACCCCCTAAACATTTTTCCTTTATTGTTGCCTTACACCCAGGAACTTAAATGGATCATTGGAAGGTTTACATCACGTGACAAGCACAAAACATGTTTTCTTATTATTTTCTTTAAGCAATGTTTTTTTTCTGTCTACTCCTCCACCCAGCCCAGCTCTGTGGAGTGTATGGTTCAGAGTGGTCCTGTGGACAGATACAACAGTCTCTGCTGTGGAGCTCTGCAGCTCTTTCAGGGTCACCTTTGGTCTTATTGTTGGCTCTCTGATGAATGCACTCCTTGCTTGGTTTGTGAGTTTTACTTCTTTAGGCAGGTTTGGTGTGGTTCCTTATCTTTTACATGTTGTAATGATGAATTAATTGTGTTTTGTGGCATTATCACAGTTGAACTGCAGACAGACATACCTTATCTGACTATTCATGTGACTTCTGGGGGTAACTAATTCTAAATCTTATTTAGGGGCCTCTTTAAAAAGGGTATGAATATTTCTGCACACTGCAAGTTTTCTGTATTTCTGTCATATTTTTTATTTGCTTCATATAAAAAATATTTTGTATCGTCATAGTTTGTGTGATGTAAAGTTACTGACATAAACCTCCCAATAATCCATTTCAATTCCTGGTTGTAAGGCAACAATAAAGGAAACATGTTAAGGGGGTGATAACTTTTTATAGGCAGCGTATATCTTAGGAGTTTAGTGACTGGTGCTGCCTGCTTATGTAAAAAGTTATTACATCTTGCACATGTGCAGAACTAAGGCACTGCTCGGTCATGGGTCTGAAACGTTTTGGTGGAAGACGAGGAGACAGAGCAGTCACTCAGCAGCTTCTTTTGACGGCGGTTGGGCATTGAGTTAGTGATAACTACAACTATTGTCGGAGTTCACAAGCCTAGTGATTTGAGTAATATTATTCAGTTTTTCAGAGAAGGAATAAGATATTTAGCAGTTAGAGCTTTTCCATGCATTTCAACTTGAACCAAAACAGAAGTTCAGTTAGATAGTTCAGTCAATATAAGAGCAAAGCCAACTAAGCCTTGCATGAACACATATAGCAAATGTGTGTTTGTTGCTTTGGATTATCCTTGCATGAACTTTGACCTATATATCCTCCGTAACCCATAGGGACTTGTCACTTTGAAGCAAAACAATATAATGCTTTGAGTGACTCCAGTGTGTTGACTGTTCTTCTCACTTATATTCTGTATTTTCCCGTGCTCCTCTCAGTGTCTGTCCTCCAGGGATCCAGCCTCTCTGTGTAACTTCCTATAGACTGTTTTTTAAATGGTCTCTTCTCTCCTCCTCTGAGCCGTGAGTAACAGCATTAACATGTGAAAGAGTAGGACTTCATTGTGAGGCGCGATGCACAGTTTGAGTGGGGTCAGAAGTAGGAGGGACACGCAGAGGAGTAAGAGAAACAAAGATGAGAACTGTGGTGAATGGATTCCAGGGGAAATAAGGAAGGTTTAAATTCACTGTAGGGGTCTCACATGTGTAACACAAACCAGACTGGTTTGGTTTACACACGATTAAAACTTAAAGGTCACTAAAATGTGCACGATGTCATTTTATTCTTTTATTTTGTTGTTCTTGTATTTTACTCGAGGAAGACACTTACACCCAAGATGTAATTTTCTCTCTATCATTATGACAGATTTTAATAAATAACAATATTCAAGCTTTAATAAAAAGAAATCTACTCCTGCATGGATAATAAATGCTCCCATTGTTAAGTGTCTATTCCAGGCTGTAGTTTAGTTGTAAAATGCACATAGTACATTTACATGTAGACCATACTGTATATACTAATAAGTTCTCCAGGGACCTCCAGACCACTTCTGTCTCAGTCTACATGCAGAGCAGAGAGCCAAACCACTGAGACCACAGTCCTATGAGGCTTTCATGTGGTCTGGGGATTTACAAATAGTGCTAAAACTTTGTAGCACTACATGCTAATAAACGCGGCTAAACTGATTAGTATCATAGTTTTACTGATACATATAAACTGTAACACACTGACGACAAAATTAAACTCTCAATCAAGTCTCAATCATGTTTACATACAATTTAAAACTTTATAATCAGACAAAGGCAATAATTCTGTTTTCTCAACCTCCATGTAAACCTAGTGATAGTGAAGCAATAAAATCAGAGTCTGCCAGTGTTTATAAGTGTAAGCCCTGGGATGAACTCGCATTTCTTTGAGATTTGCCCACCTCAGGCCCAAGGCAGCTGGCTCCAGCCCCACAAGTGTAGATGATAATTGTTTTACAGTCAATTTATATGACTGTTTTTGCTACGTTGCTACAATACATATGACCAATTATTTGATCTTCATTGGAGATACTGTACCTGTAGCAGTTTTAACTTGTACCAAAGAAGACTGGTAAAGCTGAAATGTGCCAGTATGTGTATATAGTGGTGTATAGTTTGTTTTTGTTTGTTTGTTTGTTTTTACCTTTATTTAACCATAAAAGTCCCACTGAGATTAACAACTTCTTTTGCAGAGGAGTCCTGGCCCCATGGGGGACCTATTGTGTTTTTTGTTGTTTTAGTATTAGTAATAGAATAGTAACGCCAATCTTCAGCCAGCAACAGTTCCTGCAACTTCTACTCTGGCGTATCTGAACACTGTTAGGTGTTCTATTGCACTATTTTAATAAAAGTGCTTCTTACATCATCTACAATATTCAGTAGTATTTAGTAGTTCATAGACCATACTAATCGAGACCAAGACCTCTGCGAGTCCTGACAGAACCCACACCAAGACAAGGCCAAGACTTTCAGGGTTTGAGACTGAGTCAAACCAAGACCAGGTCAAGACCAAAACTTGTGAACTGGCACAGAATGAAGGAAAAAAGAAAATCAGTGACTCAAATATATATATATATTTTTATTTTTTTTTTGCGATGCCAGCATTCAGACCATCAAACACAAACAGATTCTGATACTATCAAAATAGTCTTGTTTATATATTGGCTTATATGCCCACTTTAACTTTTTCAAGTCTATGACTTTTGTGTATGATATGAGCCACTGATAAATAAGAGAAAAAATGGACCCGAGACCAAGGCAAGTCTGAGACCTTAAAAAAGTCTCAAGATCAAGAGAGCATTAATACAATATTCAAGCTTTTAAGTCCTGTGAGAAACATCGAAAAGACTTTTTCTCAGTTACATAACAATAAAGCAGAACTTAATAAAATGTGGATTCTTTTTCCTACATCCTTAAAACTAAACCATTTTACAGACCAATATAAACCACAAGTCTTTTATTAGTTGTAAATCTGCTCCTCATTCTCAGTGCATTGTCTGAGCATGTCTCTAAATCTTTCACTTCTTCATTGTCTGTGTCTATTCTTGATTCATTCACAGCCCTGGGCAACGCTGCTCCGCTTCTCCCCAGTGCTTTGTCTTACAGACTCCACACACTCGCGCAGACAGAGGCAGATTTTCAATGAGGAAGTAACAACATCACATAACGTCTTAACATAGCATCTTCTATCATACGCTGGGTTTCCATCACCTTATTTAAATGCACATTTTAAAATATCACACCAGGAAAAAAAGTGACATCTTCTATCATGCGCTGGGTTTCCATCACCTTATTTAAATGCACATTTTAAAATATCACCCCAGGAAAAAAGTGATGGAAAGGACAAATTTTGGAAATAAAAACCTTGGTGGTTTTTGTTTTGTGTGAAAAACAGGTCATGCTAATTACAAAAGACAGAAGTGCTTATGGTAACTGTTAACTGTTGGCGTTGTACTTGCTGTCTGGAGAAATGAGGAAACCAGTATATTCATAAAAGAGCCAAGGTTGTGAGTTAAATGTAGCCACTACGACCTCCCAAAAATTCTTCTGCCATTGACTTTCCCATATGTATGGTGTTCAATGTCTTAATGCTCTTTCTGCTATTTCCTGCATCACAATTTTTGCATTTTTTTTCAGTTTATAGCAGTCAATTTGGCGATCATAAGCTGCACTACTTGTACATTTGTAACTTGCACAATTTATAGTTTAGACCTGGGTTAGTCCTGATTTAGACTTGTTCTAGTTTGTTAAAGAAGGTGTTTGGCAATAGGGCTGGTTACCGTTAATCACTTTTAGGTATCAAAAGAAAAGTTACAATACTACTGGTATTGATAATACCAGTTCTTTTGCATGTATGAATCAAATAAATAATGCAGAACAAATCATACAAACTTCTGGTTTTAACTTAAAATTTTGCTCCAAAAATGTGCCTTTTATTTATGTTTTATGATTGTAGAAGATAAATTAGTAGCGTTATCGAAAACTATGTATTGTTTAAGTACTGGTATCGAAAAAATCTGAACAGTACCCAGGCCTACATGGAAAACCAAATATTTTCCGTGGTGGTAGTTTGTATGAAAAGTTTGACAACCACTGCAATAAAGGATGCACTTATTGTCTACACACAGCTATTCCAGCACTCACCTCACCTACTTACATAGACAGAAACGCTCTCAAAAACAATGAATAGCAGAAAGAAGAAAAGTAAATACTGCTAAATGTTGGCAAGGCAGTGGCTAACAATGCAAGATCACTTTGGTCTAACACTGAACTGAAAGCTATGTGTTGAACGTCAACTATAAACTGTGCTGTTATTAAATTTATAACCTGCTCAATGATAACTAATTGAGGATTGGTCTCCGTTTTCTATGCTTCTCTTGCTGTGCTAGGTTATCAAATCAATAATATAACATAAATCAGACATTACGTCCAGTTAATCTGTAGTTTTTTTCTCTAAATACTTTTTTACTTGAGTAATTATTTGGATGACTACTTTTTACTTCTTCTTTTGTAATATTATTTTGAAGTAACTACTGAGTATAATTCTTGGCTACTCTGCCCACCTCTGGTTATAAATAGCTCTGATTTTGTGGCAGACCAAATGAAATATTTAAAATCAGGTCATGGTCTTATTTGATATCATGCAATGGTTTCCCAGAAAACATCAAGCAGAGGCCTGTCTTCAGACAGCAGCTGGGTTAATAAGCTAATGCAGAAATGTAATGGAAAGAGGGTGAGTGCTGCTGACCTGGTTTGGCTTATTTTGAAGTGTTTTTACACAATGTTTCCATTTCTTTCCACTCAAAATACTGCCACAAAAATGTTTATAAAATGTGGTGGTGGTATAATTAAACAAGCAGACTATGGCTAAACGGTTTATTGTCATGTTTTTGCTGATGTAGATTTGTTTTCTGTTTGTCCATTAACAAGATAACTCACAAAGTAACGGCAGGATTTTGCCGATTTTTTTTAGTTAAGGTCAGCCATGGGCTAATGAAGAAATTATTAGTTTTTGATGCAACTCCACCATCATTGTCTGGATCTAGGGATGTTTTCAGGGATTCCTTGGAAGACTGGGCCAAAGATACAAACTCCAGCCACAAGGGGTCAGTCAAGTAACAAATGATTACTTACAGATAGTTATGATGCTTCTGGTGAAAAAATTTGAAGTACCGTAAGGTTGTGAGAGTGAAGTGGCTTCTGTAAGTGTGTTTGTCAATGTGCCAGGCCTTCATATAACTGGCCATTGTCCAGGGTGTACCCCGCCTCAGGCCCATAGTTGCTGGGGTAATCTTTTGCTACCTATGACCTCTAATGGGAATAAATGCAAGAAGATGATTGAATGAATGGATCTAAAAAAATGTACAAACAGAATTCCAGAAATGTTGGGACGTTTTTTTTTTTTTGTTGTTGTTTTTTTTAATAAAATGAAAACTAAAAGACTTTCAAATCACATGAGCCAATATTTTATTCACAATTGAACATAGATAACATAACACATGTCTACACTGAGAAGCATCTCCTCTTCTTTTCAAAACAGTTTGAAGACGTCTGAGCATCGAGGTTATGAGTTTCTGGAGTTTTGGTGTTGGAATTTGCTCCCATTCTTGCCTGATATAAGTTTCTGAAGAGCAGCTTAGTTTTAGAGCAGATGTTGCTCTAAAACCTTTATAAACCTTTCAGCATTCATAGTTCCTTCCAAAACACACAGCTGCCCATCCTGCTTTTGAACTGTTGCTGGAGATTTTTTGTCCAGACAAGCATAGAAAGCTTTAAGCGTGTTGCTCTCTCTCCCATCCTCTGTTGTTTTTGTGTTATTTGTGTTCTTTGCCCTCTGCTCGGCTCTGAGTCACCCACACTGCAGGCCTGTTCAGTTCTGCTCCAGTTGGTCTGGGTCAGCAGTCGCTGGAGACATGAGGTGCTCAAACTCACAAAAATACCACAGACTCACTGCTGTCCCAAATGTTTACTGCTTCACCTCCGCTAGTTTCTGCACAGTCACTCAGATTGAACCCAAGTCTCTGTGCTTAACCTCAAATCGCTGTCTAAGCACTTGAGAATACAGGATGCAGATTTGGGGTTTTATTCAACTTCAGGGTACTAATTTTTCCTGTATTTGGGGAACACAGTCTGATCCCCTGGTGGTGCATTGTAATGGGAATTTTCTGTGGCAAAGATTTAAAAGATTTTGAGAGCTTGAAAATGTTGGGCATTGGCTATGTTTAAATAAAATGGGGGTCTGCTCCTATTCCTATGAGGCAGTGATTCTCAAATTGTGGTACCGGTACTTCTCCTGGTGGTTCTCAGGAGTGTTTTGCAGTTTTGACTTAGTTCACTTTAGTGGCTGTTTTATTCCTGTTTGAGACCTTGAAGATAGACATCGGTTTAGTCCTGGTTTTGTCCTACTCTGGTTGGTTTAATTCTGGTTTAGACCTGGTTTAATCCTGGTTTAGTCCTTGGCTTAATCCTGATTAAGTGGCATTAAATGGCAAGAACAGAAGCCAAATGAACATGTTTTCCAGGTTGTTTTTTCAGTCCTGCTGCTGGGTTGTTGCCCTCCTACAGCCTGTCTCCTGGTAGCGCCTCCATGCTCTGGACACTACGCTGACAGACACAGCAAATCTTCTTGCCACAGCTCGCATTGATGTCCATCCTGGATGAGCTGCTACCTGAGCCACTTGTGTGGGTTGTAGACTCCGTCTCATGCTACCACTAGAGTGAAAGCACCGCCAGCATTCAAAAGTGACCAAAACATCAGCCAGAAAGCATAGGAACTGAGAAGTGGTCTGTGGTCACCTCCTGCAGAACCACTCCTTTATTGGGGGTGTCTTGCTAATTGCCTATAACTTCCACCTGTTGTCTGTTCCATTTACACAACAGCAGTGAAACTGATGTCAATCAGTGTTGCTTCCTAAGTGGACAGTTTGATTTCACAGAAGTGTGATTGACTTGGAGTTACACTGTGTTGTTTAAGTGTTCCCTTTATTTTTTTGAGCAGTGTATTTGTGGGCATCCCATCTTGATAGGTCGAATATATGGTTGGTCTGTTCCTGCCCCTGTGTTTCAGAGAAGGCCGCTTTCATGGAGCTGAATAAAATCTCAATAAGGACATTACTTTGCAAAAATGTATCTTGTATCTCAGTATGTTGTTGAGTTAGATTTGTATATCGTATAAGATTTATTTTTCGAGTCTGTCCCACCTTGTCCCACCAAATCACACAACTTGTCCCACTTTTGTACTTTTTGAGGTGGTCACCCTAAACTGCACATTCATTAGGCACGCCCCCCTTTGTCATGACGTTGGTTGTGTAAGGGAAAGTCCGATTTTAATATTATGGTGAGAAACAAAAAGTTAACCAACCAAACAACAATAATGGAACAATTTGTATGGGTCCTGTTGCGGAGCTTCGTGTGTGAAAACGCCCTTAATATATTTACTGTATGTCCAGCAAATAGAACCAAAACTACTGTGATTTTTACTAAAAGAAAGATACACTATCCTTTTAGAGAATATAGTATGTTGCTGCACCTACCTTTAGCTCATCAACTTGATCTAATTAATGCAACTGTCTGTAGATACTATGGCCCTATATGAGCAGCTAAGGCAGCACTGTAGCTTACGTTAAAAATGTATTAAAATGCATTTATTTATGATGTTTACA
This sequence comes from Bostrychus sinensis, assembly GCA_020698575.1. NCBI lineage: Eukaryota > Metazoa > Chordata > Actinopteri > Gobiiformes > Eleotridae > Bostrychus > Bostrychus sinensis. The sequence continues at coordinate 48,396,845 of CM036239.1, read as the reverse complement.
TAAATGCCCAAAGCTTTCAGGCAAGAATATTTGTATGTCCAAATCGAGTTTGCTTCTCCTTTATCAGTGTTTAGTTTGTCCACACTGGGCAGATGTAGTAATAAATCCTCCACAGTGGGTGTTTTATTTCTTTACATGTTTCTAACACAGAGAAATCAAGTTCATCATTTATTCATCTCAGTGCCATTGTAGACTCATTTATCCAACTCAATATCTTACAGTATGCATCTCCAAGTATTTTTCAGTCTTTACTATCCAACTCTCAATAAATAGTAAATCAGTTCAGAGCCCTAGCCACTACGATTGCATATTTTATTAAAAAAAAAACTAAATAGCCCACTTTTTCCATCTCCCCTTATTGTACATTTAGACATTTGTGATCTAACTAACAGTATGTGTAGACTCCTATTCTCACACGCAGGCATAATTTACATACATATCTATGCAATATATTTATGCACACTTCTCCCTCTCTCATTCATAATAGACTCTCTTAGAGGCTCTAGACTCTCCTCTTTATGTCTGTACATCTCATGCATTCATTTGTAAATCTGGAGATTCTGAAAAAAAGTATTGATGTTTTCAGACAAAGGAGCATTTCTGGGCTAAGAGTGTCTCCAGCGCCGTATCAAAGCGTTTTATAAAGACGGAGAAACTCATTTGAGTCTCAGTCATGTGTCCATGTAATAACATGTGATGCTGCTTGCCAATATCGTAGTTACAGCCACTGTTAGGTATTTACATCATAATTTGCTCAGAGCGTGTTGAGGAAATTGACAGATTGCATATGCAAACTTGATGCAATGTTTTCAGATTATTTCAACAACACATTAGAAAACTGTATTTATAAATACCAAATAAACATGGTTGTTTATAGTTGTGCATTGATTTACATGAGCTTACTGCTCATCATCAATCATTAAAAGTTAATAACAAAGTTTATAACTAACTTTATTAATGTCAAAGAAATGCTTTTTAATAATCACTTACTATTCCTTAACTAATGCTTAACTAATTCTTAATACTGTGAGTTATTCTAAAGTGTTAAGTGTTCTACAGTTAATTCAAAAGTGCAAAAAATATTTTGCAAAACATATTGTTTTTAAACGTCCCCTATCCTGCTAAAGGCTCCCAAAATGCCAAACCTGCCCATATGTACAATAAAAAACCTTTGTGGATACACCTAAAGGCTCATTTATACTGCCATTTTGTACGTAAATAGATCTGTCCATTCTAAGCGTTATTGGCATCAAAGCATTTATACTTCCAACCGTTTTCTATGTCAGCGTGTGTGTTATGTGAAATAAACAATAGGGGATGATCACCGACAGGCAAAGGTTTTCCAAGACTGAAGAAAAAGAGTGACAGTAAAGTTTTTACAGCACATTTATTGAAAAAGAGCCTAGAAAATGAGTCGAAACTAGCAGTGGTCTGTTCAGTCTTTGAATAAACTGTGACTAACTTTAGCTCAAGTCATTCATTAAACAGTTCAGCCATTTCTTCTGCTGTGACTGTTGAGTTGTGTTCACTAGCGCCCCCCCAACAGTCAACACACATACTGCTCTGTTCGTCTGTGTCTGCAAGCTCTGGGAAAACAGAACAACGTACAGCAGAATGATCACAGAAGATGGACCGAGTGCTCTGTCTGTATCTGAATGCTTATATGATGTAGAGTATAAAAAAACCTTTTCCCCATCTCTGTGAGGACAAGGCCTTAGTTTTGACCTGCTTAAATTGGAGCTTGTTCTGGTAGTCCTGGTTTAGACCTGGCTCTCGTGTGATTTAGACCTGGTTTAGTCCTGGATTTGTCCCATGTTAGTCCTGTTTTAGTCCTGGTTTAGTCAGGACTCATGCTTACTGTATTATTAAAGGTAGTACTTTGAAAGCCAAATGTTTTTGTTTTTTTTCTGTGGAGGTAGTAAAAAGTTTGAGAATCACTGCTCTAGGAGATTTCTATAAATTTAGGTTCTGCCCCATAACAGATTGTAGCTTTCTAGCATTATTTTAAGCATCTGTAATGGCTCTATGTTCATGACTCATCAATTAAATATTTAAAACATTTAGTGCATTTTCACCAGCGATGGCCCGTTACATTATTGATAGTTAAACTGTTGTCTGCTTTGCAGAAGACCATAGAGGCGAAGAGGTTGAAATATTTATCACCAACTCGACATAATGCAGATCTAAATACAGCTCCTTGGGTTAAACTGAGCCCAAAGGCATCTCAGATTTTAATATTTGATACATATTCAGCTATTTCTGCCAGCGGGGATGCAAACAGGAGCAGACAGGGCCCAAAAAAGTCCATGTCAACATTATTCAGTAGAATAATGTGATTTGTTTTTGAGTCAGCTCAGTGTGAATTTTGCTGTCTGCTGGATCATAAATGTGACAGTGTATATAATGAAAGGGTATTTAAATTTGTTCATTCATTTTCAGTTATTTTGTAGATCACAGGTTGCTAGAATCTATCCCAAGGCCTGAGGCGGGGAACACCCTGGACGATGGCCAGATTATCGTTCAGCCTGCACGTCATTCTCTTGTCGTAAAGCTGCAGTAACCAAAATATCTGCCCCTCACCCCATAAATATCAACACCTGTCTCCCACCTCGTTTGTAATACATTGCAAACATTAACTTTCTCACCCAATGGCCACTGTTTTTCAAAAGTTACTAGCAATAAATCTACAATACAATACAGTCAATAGTTAACTTAAATATATAGAATAAATGTTATCTTTTTGAATGTATTAAACATATCTTAATTCATTGTGACTTAAGGCGGCTTCTTCCCTAATCATGATGAATTACTATATGGGGCACAGTGGCGCTGGGGGTTAAGCGTTCGCCTGAAGCGCATACTGTCGTTGTGTCCCTGGCCAAGACACTTCACCCAGATTCTACTCCAGTCACTGTCTGTGGCTGGTTGCGACAGGAAGGGCATCGGGCGCAAAAACCCTGTCAAATCACCGTGCGACTGGTTCACTGTGGCAACCCCAAATGAGAAAGGGAGAAGCCAAAAGAAGCCAAAAAAAAAAAAAAGGGAAGTCAGCGTGTTACCAACCAAAATCCTACATACCTGCATTTGGCTGGTTGGCTAGAGTTAATGTCAAGCCCTGATTACAACTGTTTTTTTGTTATTCCTCACATTTCTGGCTCTAAATATTATGCATTATTGTTTTTTTTCTCTAGTTTTATTCTTCTTCAAAAAAATTCTTTGTCGTGTACAGCAGTTTGAAAAGATTAAGTCAAAAATGCCTGATATTATGACAAAAATATCCAGACCTTTTTTATTCCCTTAAACTTTTTGTATGATGCCATTTATAGGAATCAGTGGAAAACAAGCTGTGTTTTTGGATAAATGAATGAGAACAGACGGGATGTAGAGGGTTTGTTGATTGGTCAGTGCTTCCTGGAGGGGGCGGGGGTTCGTAGGAGAGGTGGAGTCTTGTGGAACCAAGCATTTTGAGACCTCATCAGAACAGCCATGCCAGACACTGCAGCATTGACTTGTCTACTTTGCTGCTTGCTACATTTCTAAAACTAGATAGTTAAGCATGTAAGCTTTCTTTTTGTGTCTGAGGAAAATCTGGACTAAACCAGGACTAAAATTAGACTAAAACAGGATTAAACCAAGACTAATCCAGGACAAAATCAAGTCTAAATTATGGTTAAACCAGGATTTAACCAACACTAAAACAAGAACAGGACAAAATCAGGTCTAAACTAAGAATAGTCCCAATTTAAGCAGGACTAAAACAGAAATAAACTGTCTCTAAATTAAACTAAATCAAAAATTGAACTGTAAAAAACCCCAGAGTACCACCACTAGGACCTGTACCACACTTTGAGAACCGCTGTTGCAATGAAATAGAAGCAGGCAGGTCACTGTTTTGTTGTGGTCAGTATGTGAGTGTGAGAGCCTTCAGCTACAGCAGCTTTTATGCGTTTGAGATTTTATGAACGTACAAATGTGCAAACTGTTTTTCCTCTTCTCTGTTGCTAAGGACTGGCTCCAGGAGAGTTTGCTCTGTTGTAAAAGGATGTTGTAAAGTGGTGCTGTTCAGTAAAAGGTGAGCCAAAATTGAATGTCACAGAAGAGAGGTGTTCTAACATGGTGTCTCTACATGTCTGCTGTTTATCTGCTGCCTGGGTATGTTCAGACTGTGCTTTCATTATACACCCACCAGAAAAAATCTTTAAAGTGCTTAAAATTACATTTAGGAAGGTCACACACAGTACAGCACACACATGTATTTTGCTGTTACGCAAGTTTTTATTTATCACTGCATCACAAAGGCAGCTTTGCTAACACATTCTTTAAAGATGCATTTCCTAATTTTTGTTTCCCCTTATATTTGAGGAAAACAAATTATTCAGTCAATAGATACAGTTGGCAACATTGGGAACACCCACAAAACACCTTTTCCGATTCTGCCGTGGGGGAAAACAAATCATTTGCAATAATGCAAGAGTTGCTCTCTCACCTTCTGTTCAATAAATACACAAACAAATGCTGGATTTAAGTTTTATATTTTACCTAATAAAGAGACAGAGACATACAGGAGGACATAGTGGTCCAAAGATCCACATTTGTGCATAAAATCCCATCGCTGCCTAAAACATTAACGTTGCATGGTAACGTAACTGGCTCTAGTATAAAAGACTAATCCAGGACAAAATCAAGTCTAAATTATGGTTAAACCAGGATTTAACCAACACTAAAACAAGAACGGGACAAAACCAGGTCTAAACTAAGAAAGCATGATGAGTTTAATTCATCATATCCATTGTAAACTAAAATCTTCCTGTGTAAATTTGTTAAAGCTTGGTTGAACCATGGCTCGACCGTAACAGGCTGCGCCGACTGACAGACGGTGTTAGCGCGGCTCATTCAATGGCATTAGCATTAGCTCAGCTGTATGAGCTCAGACCAGACTAGTCTTCATGAAGCCCCATCTCCTATATTTACTCAAACTCCAGGTAGAAGTCAGGACCATAAGCCACGTTTTTCTGTTGGAGTTTTATGGCACAGACTGAAGAATATATTTAGAGATGTCACATTGGACCACTCAGTCTGATTGTTCTGCCAGCCTTTACTATGCGGAACACAATCCATAAAATTTTCTAATGTGGCGTTCTTATTAATGTTATAACAACATTAAGGGTTCTGTATAAGACATGATTTGTTTTAAGATCTCTTATTTTGCAAATAATCCCCCAGAAAATGAGTCTGAAAAGAATGAAAAAGTAGTGTTTCACACCCCCAACTATGATGCAGTGCTGACTGTATCTGTATAGCATTAGCAGTCATCTCTGAAAAAATGAGACTCTGAGATCTCATCCGGGCTTTATTAAGTGTTTTTGACAGAGGGGAAATAGAGCAGAGACTGAATTTTTTGACCAATCACACACACTGAACAAAGTGGGGTTATCCCATTCAGAGCAGGGTTAAGGCCAAGCTCGTGAACATCTTTATACACTGGAGTAATGGTGGTGGCAAGTCCAACTGGAAAGATACCAGTTCCGGTGCTGGCTCCAACTGCTTACACCACAAAACAGCAGAAAAAAAGAGAAACAAAGACAAAATAAAACACAAATATATAGGAAAGAGGACAAGATGTTTTTTTTTTTTTTTTTATTTAAACTTTTTTAAAATTTGTTTTCCCATTTTAAAAAACTTGATTACTGTGCCTTTAATTACATTCCTACATTTTACTGAGAGAAGGTGCAAGCATGTTTGTTCCTGTATTAAATTAAAGACTGGAGCTGAAGGTATTTTCTGCTTTTCTCTCAAACCTGTTAGCTCCTGGTTTCTATGGTAACAAGCTGTCTAAAACCTTATTTCCCTTGAACATGTGTTATAATGGAGAAGAAGAATGTGAGGCTCAGGTCCAGATGTGGGCTCTGACACACAGCTGCCTGTCATTTAAAATACATGTTAATCTGAGTGGCATTCAAAAGAGCAATAGAGTTAACAGCAAAAGCGAGATGTCTTTTATTATACAACTGTGAAATTACTTTTTAAAAAATCATTCTGTCTTGACTTTTTTTGTGGGGGGGGGGGGGGTTTGGATGAAAAAATTCCCATCACCAATTATACATTTTTTTGTTTGATTGTTTGTGTTTTTGTTGGGGTTTGTCATTTTTTGCTTGAACCATTTTGGACTTGAACCTTATCTTTTAAATACAAGACTTGTTGTCTTTGTCAATTTGTCAAAGTCTTGTCAACAGTTTGTCTTGGTGCAAAACAGTGGAGTTTGCCAGATGGCCACAGAAACAAAACAGACAAATCCAAAAGCTGTAAATAGTTTTCAATTTTCTGCATTGAGCATTTAATTATAGGGGACCTATTCTGCTAACTTGACTTTTTTGTGCTTTTAATGTTATAATGTTTGCACGTCAAAAACATACTAGAAGTAGTATTTTGTTGCATTTATGCATGTCTGAGTATGCCACTATGAGGCAGTCAGCTCATTTATCTATCTGTTAGCTTCATGTTGCTAATAGCCGTGCTAATTAGCCATTATATCATGCCATGTCTAGCTCCCACTGTTCAGTACAAGCACTCAAAGATTCTCCTCTCTGTTTTTAATGCATAAACATTGTTTTAGGTTATAAAAAATGCAAAGGTGTCAATTTTTTGTTTGTTTTTGTTTGTTTGTTTGTTTTGTTTGTTTAAAAATAGCATAATATGTTCCCTTCAAAAGAATTTAGTCATTGAGCATAAAATAAAACACCTTTTTTTTCTGGTGTTTTTTAATCCTGTCTGGATGAAACCCACCTGCTGCATTCTTACAGAACGAAAATGAGGCTGAAACTGGCGTACGCCGCTCTCTGTGCCAAACAGGGGATCTATAAAAATCCAACTAGGCGTGAAACTTTGCGTATCCCTACGCCAGCTGTGACTCTGGCGTGCGCAGATTTTGGAGACACTGCACAAAGGCGACCCTCACGGCGAGTAAAGCAAGTTTGACAAATTCATGTTTGGTCTGTGTTTGATACAGTTTACTTTCACTTTATATCTCTCAGAAAAATAAAGGATTTCATTCAGACATCATTATTTAAACAAGTATTGAGTATAATTGAGGGCAGGCCATTTGATTTCTTATACTTTTGCTCATTATTCTTGACAATAAGCACGTAGCCGTGCACGCTTATGCACTTAACTGAAAGCAGAGGTGATTCCTAATGAATATGAATCCGTGACTGAATTTATAAAATAATGATTGTACATGAGCATAAACAGCTCCTACAGATGATTCAGAGATTTTTGGTTTTAATGAAGCTTCTTGTCAAAAAGAGACTGAATGGGCATGTTGTATTTGTCCTTATGCACGGCATACACCTGCACCACGGCTCTGCTCCCTCCCTTTACAACCTCCACTCGGACCTCTGTGTGCACGTACAGCGTCCTGCACATCTTTTTTTATTTATGATTAAGTCTCAGTTCTATATTATTTATTACTAAGTCTCAATCACAGTACGAGGAAATCCTTAAAACGCATACAATAATCAAATAAAACATTTGTCACATTTTAAGCTTTGTTTTATTATTATTTAAGTTTTAATCAGAGCCAGGTGTTTATTGTGTCAGTGCAATCATTATTTTTTTTATCAGTAAAGCGTCATTCTCTTTCCAATACAGATGACCGTGTGTGCGTAGTGCTGAGTGGAGCATCTCCTGCCTCCCACTCTAACGTGTTTCTTGGTGAAACACTTTCATTATCAGTTCATGTTTAAGGGTGTTTTCACACCTGCCTCGTTTGGTCCGGTTTAAACGGACCAGAGTTTGTTTCCCACGTTAGTCCGGACCAAGTGTGGAGGTGTGGAGGTGTGAATGCACTCATGCGAATTCAGGTCCAGACCAAACAAGTAGACCAAGACATGTCTGAAGAGGTGGTCTCGGTCCGCTTCCAAATGGACTCTGGTACAGTTTGCTTACGCTGTGAATATGAACCGGCTCTGATCGGGCCCAACTACAAACGACACCAGCCCTTTTGGAGTAAACGAACAACCGTAGCCGGGCATTAAGGGAAATGAAACAGCTGTGGAAGTCACACAAAAAGCCACAAGCCATGGACAAACTTGGAACAATGTGGATACAGTGCCTCTTTGATATCTGCACTTATAGCCTACCTGATCTGCTTAGCACCGCTGTTGTGGGTAGTGCAAAGAGCGCGTCTTCTCACCTGCAGCCGGCTTGCAACATTCCTTCACCGTTGCAAAACAAGTATGGCGCAGTGAAACTGACTTCAAATTAGCTGCTTTTGACACTGAAAATGTTTTTCACAGATCTGTAGCTGTAAAATCTGAATAAATATCCCAGTAACAAGTTCTCATGATTGTTTTCCTCAGGTTTCTTGTCTTTGCTTTGCCCCACTTGCGTCATTTCTGGCCAATGGGTGCAGCAATCGTCACACACATGCTTCTGTTTACAAACTTAAGTCAATTTGCAAAAAATGCAATGAGAATATGATCCGAACCAAACGAAAAAAATAAAGTCCGGACTCGACCCGGGCCAAAGAATCGGACCAACGGACTTTCCTGGTGTGAATACACCTTAAGTAAATCTCTGTTATAATGAACAAGTCTGGAGAATCAAGAGAGCAGACAAAAGGCAAAAGGCAATTCAGAAGCTTTTTTGAAGCAAGGCAAAGTAGTATCTGGAGTGGAGCTGGTCAGAGAGCTGTGAACAGGACAGCAGGTGCTTCTGAGGGAGCAGAACAGACACAATGAGCTAAATCCACAAACTCTGAGCAAAAACACAAAATCTTGGCCAAGCAGTGTAGGTACCACAGTAGGTAAACTGACAATCTGGCAGTAAGTGGGAAAATGAGCCGGGCCTTTGTACTGCTGAGGGTGTGGGTCTTGATTGATGAATTGGCTGCAGGTGAGTAGTGGATGGAACCATGGTGAGGGTGGTGCAGACTCTCCACCCAGCTCCAGACAAACACAGGAGGGAGGGCGAAGACAAAACAAACAGAGAAAAGACAGGGATCCTGACAATCTCATTCAAAAGTCACTTTCCATTGTGCTTCTTTGGTGGATGTGGTGGTGACGTGAGGTGGGTTTACGTGCGCACCTTTCTACTCCAGGCGGGATCTATAAAGGGAAAATTGTGTGCAGTTGTGCATACATAGGGTTTTAGAAATCAGGATTTTTGTTTACATGTGCCATCTTTGGCCACTAGGTGTTCACCCTTCCTTAGTAGAGATTCTAAGCAACCTTTTATAAATGAGGCCCATGAACTGTGACACTATAGATGAGCTAATGGACTAACAGTCCTCGACACATGTTGCCTGTCTGTCCTGGGAGAGGATCTCTCCTTCAGTATGGTCTACATGAGGTTTCTTCTTTTTTTACCCACATCTGAGTTTTTTGGAGAGTTTTTCTTTCCCAATAAGGAGGGTCTAAGGACAGGGATGTCCTGGGTCTGTTTAGTTTAGTGTAGTTATTCTGTGTGTTGATTGTAGGTTATGTCTGATTGTGTGTTTATGTTTGATTAACAGTTTGTGAAGACCTTTGAGGCAACTGTTGTTGTGAAACTGGGCTATTTGAATAAAATTGAATTGAATTACTGTCTTTTATTTTTCTGCAAATCTTTATATTGAGAGCATCTGCATGGTCTCTGTCCTGTGCAATATGTTGCTTAATCAATCTATTGTCTTGTTCATCAATCAATACACTGCACATGGCATATAAAACAATACTTGTGCTAACTATGGTTCTGTCTTTTTCACGAGTGACATTGTAAACTTTGTAGATAGTTGTTGTTGCAGTGATAATGTCTGGTTACTGGTTATGCAGTCCACTGGGTTAAACCAGGTCAGATTAAGTCTCATTGTTCCACACAGTAACCTCCTCTGGAGTGTCTATGGAAACACCAATACTGATTACTCATGTGTGACAGCGGTTAGTTACAGCAGCTGCTCTGACCTCCTTTGTTATGCCCTGTATTGTCTCTAAACTGTAAACTCCACCTCAGTCACCACACACATAGACATGGCCTGGTTTCAGCAAATCCACACTTCATCATTGTCTTACTGTAAGGCTGTGGGCAGATGCTGTGTGGAGACATACATTCATTTGTAGGTTAGACTGTGTAAGTGGGAATAACCCCTCAAAGGATCATCTTTTACATAGCAATAAACTTAAGTTATATATCATAGAAAAAGGTCCAAAATGTACAAAGTAGTGTTGTTGCTGACGGTTTGATGGTGCAGGCTGATGTCTTAAAAGGGTTGCCTGTTATTTTGAACCACTTATTTATTTTTCTTTGCTGCTTTATTTTATGTTCATGCACCGATTATGGTCCTAATCTGGTCTCGGTTGGCCTGGGTCTCAGTCTTCACTCGGACCCTAAAAGGCTTGGTCTTGTTTTGGTCATTGCTCACTGTGGTCTCAGACCATTCAGTTTTAGTTACAATACTAGTTACTGACTACAACACATATACAAAAACTAAAGATGTACAGTAATGTCCTTTTGCACATTTTGAACCATTGTGCATCATTCAATTTTTTTGACCATTTAAGCCTAAATTGTAGTGAACTCTGGTTTTAGACCTTTGTCCTCAAAATTTAGTCATGACAGAATTTCAGCCTACTAAATTTGTGTTGTGGAGTGTACAGTAGTAGCCAGATGAAAGACAACCAATCTCACTTTTGTATGGATTAAGATTGAGGAACACCATTAAGTTTTAAACATTGTCATTAATGTTTAATTCTTGAGCACAATCATTTGTAAAACAATGCAAAAAATGTATCTATAAACTGTTAATTTATTAAATTGTTGTTAATTACATATCTTTTAATCCTTTATGACTGCTTAATATTGAGGAACTATTCTAAAGTGTTACCAGATACTTATGTGATATGTTTTTTTGTTTGTTTGTTTTTGTTTTTATTGATCTTGTACTTACACTTAACACTTACAGACCTGTCACAGTCGTACAGTTTCAGGAAAAAACAAAACAATAATAATAACAGTTAGGCTTGAAAAAAAAAATTAAAAATACATGTACTGTATGTGATTGCTTCCCACAATATTTTACAGATTCATTTTTATAAATGTTAGAAGAAAAAACAAAGACAAACTATTGACAAGGGGACACATGGAAACAGTTCTGTTGTGCCCTAAAGCCTAAAGCCTTTATTCCTCTCCTTGTCAGCATCTCTCCCCAGTCCTGTCAATTCTCAATACTCTAATATACTGGGTCCACTTATATCAAAACTCGTTAAATGAATGCTTTTCCAATTTCAAAGACATTGTCAGTCTCTCTATACCAAATATTTGGTATACAGCATTGTACAATTCTTCTATTCCTAGTATGTCTGGTTCAAGCCATTTTCTTGTCAATGTTTGCCTAGCTGACAGTAAAACAATTTAGGTATTTATCTGCTGATGTACAACCTGAATTTCAGAAATGTTGCGACGTTTTTTCTAAATTTGAATAAAATGAAAACGAAAATTTCACATGAGCCAGTATTTTTTTTTTTTCAAGAGAACATATATAACATAACACATGTTTATACTGAGAAAGTTTACACTTTTATGCACAAAATGAGCTTGTTTCAAATTTGATGCCTGCTACAGGTCTCACAATAGTAGGGACAGAGGAAACAAATGGCTGAAGCAGCAAGGAATTTTAAAAAGATTCAGTTGGGAAAACTTTGAGTAACTAATTAAGTTAATTGGTATCAGGTCTGTAACATAAATAGCTATATTAGCTCTGAGAGTCTTTGCCTCTCTAATGGTACGTTCACACCGGACGCGAATCAGGCACGAGTGATTACCCTGTTAAGTCAATGGAAAGCCGCGTTCAGGCGCGAACAAGTGTCCTGCGGTGCGAATGATCCAAATTGCGCAACGCGAATCAAGCGAATCGCGCAAATAATGCAAAAAATTTGACGCGCGAGTCCTGCCAATAGGCGGAGACGCGAATCGGCGGATGAAGCGAACAATGCAGATTTGCGTCCAACGCTCTGGACGTTGAAAAATTTTAACTTCTGCGAACATTCGCGCCGCGTTAACCACTCAGGGACCTGCTGTAGCAGTGACGTAGGTTACGTACGACGTAACAGGAGGAGATCCCTGCCTCGGAGAGCCAGCAAAACAATCATCGAGGCTGTCAGAGTGAACCCGGCGATAAAAGCTACAGCCTGCAGCAACTCTTCTACTTTTATGAAGACAGGAAACTAAAACAGAAAACACTATAAACCTAAAATAAATATGGCTGTTTAGGCTTTGTGTGACTGTGGTTATAGCTGTTATATGTGATACAAGCTCTGATCATCATGACATCAAGAACACACAAATAAATACAATTAAATATAAAGGGGGGTTAACTTTACCAAAATAGCCTATTGAGATGTGCTTGTTATATTAGCAGTTATTGCACTCTCCAGAACAAAAGAAAATACACAGCCTGTGACTGGACTAGACCCCAAAACCACTAGAGAGAGCTAATGTACAAGAAATAACCCCAGAGTGTCTCAGCTCTGTCTCTGGGGTTAATGCTGCTGTACAGCAGTAGTGTCCTGGGAGAGGTCCTCACAGCCACACGGGATGCAGGTGACTAAACCCAGACAGGCTCATTTGGGAGTAGCCCTAGCAGCCATGCCCCTCTTTTGACAAGTGAATTCGTGCGAATTTCATGCACGAATGACGCGAGTGAATTCAAAATGGTCACGCATCCAACTAGACGCGAATGACGCGAATTTGACGCCAGATTCGCGTCCGGTGTGAACGTACCATAAGACTTACCATCTTAGAGAGGCAGAGTCTCTCAGAAGTAAAATGGGCAGGGGCTCTCCAATCTGTGAAAGAGTGAAGAGGAAAAATATTGTGGAATACTTTAAAAACAATGTTCCTCAACGTTAAATTGCAAAAGCTTTGCAAATCTCATCATCTACAGAGCATAACATCATCAAAAGAGTCAGAGAAACTGAAGACATCTCTGTGTAAGGGACAAGGCCCCAGACCTTTATTGGAGCCCGTGGTCTTGGGGCCCTCAGACAACGCTGCATCACTCTTCATGATTGTGTCAGTGACTTTACTAAATGGGCCCAGGAATACTTCCAGAAACCACTGTGGGTAAACACAATCCGCCGTGCCATCTGCAGAGGCCAACTAAAGCTCTATCATGCAAAATGGAAGCCATATGTGAACATGGTCCAGAAGCACCATCCTGTCCTAGGACAAGGCTCAAGAGCCTCTGGGCTAAAGAGGAGGAGACCTTCCAGCAAGTCATCAGCATTCAGTTCAAAATCAACATCTCTGAGGGCATGAGTGCATACAGGATGGGCAGCTGTGTATTTTGGAAGGAACTATGAATGCTGAAAGGTTTAAAAAGGTTTTAGAGGAACATATGCTCTAAAACGCAGCTGCTCTTCAGAAAACTGTATCAGGCAAGAATGGGAGCAAATTCCAACACCAAAACTCCAGAAACTCATAACCTCGATGCCCAGACGTCTTCAAACTGTTTTGAAAAGAAGAGGAGATGCTACCCCATGGTAAACCTGCCCCTGTCCCAACTATTGTGACATCTGTAGCAGGCATCACATTTGAAATGAGCTCATTTTGTGCATAAAAGTGTAACATTTCTCAGTGTAAGCATTTGTTATTTTTTCAATGTTCTATTGTGAATAAAATATTGGCTCATGTGATTTGAAAGTCTTTTAGTTTTAATTTTATTCAAATTTAAAAAGTTGTAGTTAAATCTGGGATCTCCTGGCCTGTGGTAGGCTTTTCAAAGTTAAACACAAAATCTGGTATCTGTTGATTTGAGGGGTTAAGATTTAGTTTAATGTCCCCATAGGGAAATTAGTTCTCTGCATTTGACCCATCCTTTCACGCTGCTGGAGTGGTACAAATGGATGTAGATTCAATGCAGTTGGATAGGAATTAGCAAACCAGAGGTAGCATGCACACAATTGTTACAATTGGTTGGTAAGTTCATTCTCAGTAGAAGACATGTTGAATGGGATATCAGGCTCCAGATCAACTTCACTTTGCTGGGGTCACTTCACTTCAATCGTGTGTCATATTAAAATATCTGATTTTCATATTTACTAAAGCTTGTAGATGGCAGATTTTACCTTCTGAGTTTAGGCTAGTCAGTTGTGTAATATTAAGTCATTATTTCATTGTAACATCCTATTGCAATGCAGTTTAATGTAGTATTATTTTAAGCTCAACAGTTTATTGTCTGTCCTCTTCATATGGTATAAAACAGGCAGTATCTTCCAAACAAAAGTCTGTGTAACCCCTGAGCAATCTCACACACACATGCAGTCACCAGTCTTTGGATCCTATTTCACACTATTTTCATCACATAATACTGTTGCATGGAAGGTTTCTTAAATATGGACTTGAATATGAAAACCACATAGGCTCATGAATAAATAATGGAGTCAGTGCTGGCAACATTTAGAGGAAAAGCAATGCCAAGAAAATGTATTTTCTATATTAGAATTTTCCTTATGTTTTGCTTGTTTTGCTTTCTGTAAAGAATTGCATAAACACACAAATAGAGCACATTAAAGAAAATGTACCACAGTCAATCAATATCTTCATTCACACAGTATGAGGCACTGATGGATTAAATCAGTGCGTAAGTGGCTGACCTCAGAGCCCCTGGTATTTGGCCTACAGTTAAACCATCTGCGCTCTTTACCTCTAATCCATTTACTGACTGCTTCACTGTTTGTAAACACAAGAAGGAGCAGGATAGTGTCAAGCTACTAAGTTTTATAATAAAGATTGCATGCTTATTTCAAGCTATTTTTCATCATATTACAGATTTTGCAAAGTGAAAATCAATTGCATTGCTGAATTTAGATAACTACGTTTTGCAGTTTACACAACTATACACTGTCTGTGAGTGTAATCAAAAGATCCTGTGTTCACAAACATTTAGCTGTTGAGAACACTGAAGAATGGCTGCCACTATTGCTAATAGGTTAATAGGTTAGATGTGGCAATTTTGCCTTATATTTTGTGCAGCCTGGGCTTAATTTCCTGCAATTTTGCATGTATAATAAAACCCTAATGCAGTATTTTTTTTTTGAGGAAACACTTTAAGATAAGGTATACATTATTGTCCCATAGGGAAATTTGCCCTACCCTCTAAGACCAGTCTGCTTTGATTGGTCAATGTTACCACTATGTTTAATAACTGTTAGTAAAGTCTGAACAAGTTGAATGTAGCAGAAAATGAATATCGCAAATGTAGACGTAACAGGCTTTTTGTAAGTTATAGTTATAGCTGTATAGTTTTTATATTACCATCTAGTCATAACCTCTCTTTTTCTCCACACAGGTACACTGAACCAGAAGAACTGGGGTCAGAGGTACCCCTCCTGTAACAGGGCACGTCAGTCTCCAGTTGACATCGATGAGACATTCACACAGGTCAGACTGCAGTACCAGAACCTGCAACTAGAGGGCTGGGACCGGCTCATCTCAGAGTCCAGTACTGCACGGAATAATGGGACCACAGGTATGTACTCACAGGAATATTTTGAGTTCTCCAATCGTTGTACTCGATATAAAGCAGTGGTGCTCAAAACGTTTGGGAGCGCTGGTTCCCTGTAATGGTGCGCAGACTCAGAGATGTGTTTTGAAGATTTGCTGAGTATATTTGCTGGTGAACTGGTTTTCAGTCCTCGACCTGTAGCCAAAAACTCCACTTCCATATTGTGCCAGTCCAAAGCCTGAATAAATGCAGCAGTGGTGAATAAATGGAGGGGTTTTAAGACCCCTTCTGATACAACGTGAGGGGTTATCTAAAGGGATTATCCTTCAAATAAATTATCACACTCTAAAAACTATGCAAAACTACCCATGTGAATGATTTGCAGCCAAAAGGGGCCATAAAAAAGCTAACACAATAAAAAATAGGACTTGGGGGGGGGGGGGGGGGGGGGGGGTGTTATTTTTGTTTTATAATTTGTCGCAAGATACTAAGTATTGATACCTTTGCCAAATATGGATACTCTTGATGCTTTTGTGACGTCATGTGTAATAATGGTGTTGCAGTGCTGCTCTGCTTTAGTCAAATGTGGGCCAAAAGTTGCCAAGAATTCTGCCAGGACTTTAGAGGGCAGTACTGCACTCCTAAGCTCTTGGTTTGTCAAGTACTGTCACACAAATAAAAGTACTTAATAAATAAATCAGTCAGACTGACTTGTGGAAACATGACTTGGTTTCTTGTATAATTAAAGGTAGCGGTATATTTTTTAATACTTCATAAAAATTAGAGGTGAACATGTTTAAATCAAATAGTTTATATTTTACTGATAGCAATAATACAGCTGATTTATTCACAGTTAAAAAATATTTTTACACAATAGCCAAGCTGTTGCTGCTTCATGCTCAGGTTGCCACACAGGCCAATCTATACATGCAGCAGTTGTGGACACAGCCAGCAGCAGAGCTACAGAACCAGTTGGCAAAAGAGCAAACTGTGACGACACCAGTACCACTAACCCCCAATTCACACCAAAGCAGAAGCAAGTAACACCAGTGTCACGTCAGATGCGTGTGAACTGCTTTCTGTTTTATTCAATCTGACATTTCACACTGGGGACAACATACGTGTGTATCGCGAACGACTCACTGCGACGCTACGCTCAAATTGGGGTGGAATTCTATTTTTCCTATTTTCTCGAGCATCTACACAGCGATCTGCAGAACTACAGCCGAGGAAACACATGAAACAGGCTCCAAGTGTCAAAATAAACTTCCGATGCACTTTCAAAATAAAGGCTCACTGAAAACAGCCTGGAATGTAAACTCTGCGCACCGAGAAGTTGATTCTTGAGGGGAAGCAACGCCAAGCAGTCATTTTATAAGGACAACCATCACAGGACAACCACAATCCACTCATGCAGCGTAACAGCAGCAGCTCTGACGCCCTCGGTGTGAATTGACGCTTTTAAACAGACGCGCATAAAACAACCTGCTACTGTGACACCATCGAGACGTTTTTGGTGTGAATTCGGGATTAGTCTATTAGTGAAACTCTAAGGACAAAAATATCTCAGTAAATGATTATACTGAATCACAATACTGGTTGTATAGCAATATATCAAAATCGCAATATGAAAAATAGGGGCACCAAAGTATCATGATAGTATTGTATTGTGACAAAAGCGTATTGTTTAAGCACTAATAAAAAGCTACGTACATTTCTTGTTTATAAAATATCCTATTGTATTTCCAACTAACAATATCAAACTGTTTATTCACTTTTCATAACTTCTCTGCAACATTTCCAAACCTAGCCACAAAATCTCGTTTATGTAATTACAGCTACCGATACAATATTTATTCCCAAAGTAACTCCTCATTTTTTTAATTTTCAGTTATTCAGAATGTATCTCTTAGGTGCATCTAATATATTAATGGTTTGAAACTATAACCGCTTTACTACAATGCTACACTGTGATTGATATTGTAATGTATAGATTTTTCATTACATCTCTGCACACTGCATGTCCCTCCTTCGTTATATAAAAGATGATGGTCAAAGGGTTATTAGAGATTGAAGATATGAAATTGTACAGTGATTGTGCCTTCTCTGTGCCTCACTGTAATCCCTGCCTGTGGAAAAAGGCGCTTATCTTCAGAAAACGCAGTGATTCTGGGCTGAAAGGTTAATAAGGGAGAGAGGCAAGGGTTTAAAATGGAGCATCAGCCAGAGAAAAGGACGTGTTTGAGGAGGATTCTGCAGAAAACACAGATGAAATCAGAGTGAGAGGCACAGAGGCAACAAACAGATTATAAAAGGAACAGACTGGAGAGAGACTCATAAAATGACTGTCATATAAGGCTGGTGTTTCTGTGTCTGCAATATAACTGGGCTGGTTATACTGTATTGTCATATTGAAGGATGTTACATAGAGTCCTGCTGTAAAATATGCCAAGATAATGGGCAGAGAGGGCTCCTACCTCTGAACCGGTGACTCTAAAGTCCCCCTAGTGAATGAGTGAATCGTCTGTCTGTGAAGGGTCAGCCCTAGGACTAACCAGCCCTTGTGCAGGGTATTCCCCACCTCAGGCCTATAGTTTCTGGGTCTCCAGAATGAATGAAATAAAATGAATGAATTATATTTTAGCACTTAAAGGTGCCCTATTATGCTAAATCAACTAATTTTTAGCTTTTTGCTATGTTATAATGTTGTTTCCACAGGTTTCTTGATATTACCCAGATACTGCATGTGGCGTCTGTCTCATCTATTGACTCATTACTCAACATTTATCTTTCAACTGCAATATGTTGAACCCTTGTACCAGAGTATTTTTCCAAAACTTGTAATTTTAACCCAAAATACTAAAGTATACCATGTATAGAGCTCAAAGCCTTATAGACCTCTACCTAAAATGACTGTGCTGTTACCTGATATGATCTAGAGTGGTGGGGATTCTTGATTATCACTTGTAATGTAAAATTAATTTTGACTGTCTGCTTGGTTTCAAGCAGCAAAGAGATTAATTACTAAGACACCTTCCTGGTAAATTAGATTACATTCATATTATGGTTAATTGTAATCTTGCTCTCTGTCCCAGTGGTGATAGATGTAGGAGGAGAGTTCTTCGTGAGCGGAGGAGGACTGAGCGACAGGTTCAGAGTCGGGAGGATCTCCTTCCACTGGGGGCGCTGTAACGCTACGTCAGAGGGGTCCGAGCACAGCCTTAGTGGGATGAAGTACCCCCTGGAGGTAACAATATTTACTCTGTTCATGCAGGTGTGTACACAGTATGTTGTGTTGATTTGTCTTGTGTGTGCATCTGGTTCAGATGCAGATCTACTGTTATGATGCAGAGTCCTTTAAAAGTTTAGACGAGGCCATTAACGCTGAAGGCAGAATCGCTGCTCTGGCTGTGCTCTTTGAGGTCTGTTTATTTCATTACTACAATTTTTATGGTTTGATCTGTAATGCAATTGTCTCATAGATAAAAAATAATATATACAAAAACTTGATGTAAACAGAAATAACTCCAAATAACTATGGGCGACTCGATATCATGGTATTGATATATTGATACTGATATGTCATACTCATTTGGGTATCGGATTACTTCAATAAAGCATCAATACAAATTAATAAATTTGAAATAAAAGCACATGGATCACTTCTAGATGTTTTATGGTAAAAACACACCCCCACCCAGCAGCATATTGGACTGATCCATCCATGTCATGTGACAGGAAGTTAGCTGTTTGTGCTACTACCACAACTTACCATCGTGCAAATTAACGTTGTTAAATGGCTGGTATTAGTCATCTGAGTTGTCTTTAAGGGTAATTATATTTTGATTAAAAAAACAAAGACATTATCATTACTGGTCAAAACAGAGACCAAATTACTCAGAAGGTTTTTGTCAAATTATTCTTTATTGAAGGAATTCTTTAGTGCTCAGAAACAAAAAACATGCAAAAAAAAAAGTCACTCAAAAAATGGCACTCTACATTAAGTATAAAAAGCCTTTATTTCATGTGGCTATATGATTATAAAGTCCTTTAAATGGGTATCACCCATCACACACGACTAAAACAAGCAGTACTATTCTACAGAGTAAACACATTTTTCAGGATTTATGACATTATTGTTAGAATTATTATGCCAACCTAAATAACCTTTGAGTTCCAACCCAGTTATGTAACATTATTTGCTGTAATACATTGTGTGTGTTTGATAAAACAGTGTTTAATACTTTTAATGAATGTGTCCACAGACGAGCCTGGATGATAATGAGAAACTGACTGCTGTGATTGAAGCAGTGAACAGCGTCAGTCGATTTGGTATGTCTCTGTTACATAATGCTCACTACCCACTGCAAAAAACTCATGTCAGTTTTTGTCAATGCTGGCATTTTGTCTGTGCTATATTTGTAGCCTGGCTTTTGGACAAAGTTGTTAAAGTAGTAAGCAAGAACTCGGAAACAAATGGACCGCATGTCATTTTTGGCAGAGAAATACACACTGAATTTTGCCCAGAAGTCACTGGTACACAACATCCTCTGTGGAGGATGAGCAAAAGTATATGATTCCCTAGATCAGGGGTCACTAATAGGCGGACCACGATCTGAATTCGGACCCAGACGCCATCCCATCCGGACCGGAACCCATGTACCGCAACACGGACACAGCCCCGCAGCGGCGCCTGTCTCAAAGTGTGTCAACACACAGCATGTCCTGACACTTTAAAGCTTTAACGTGAACAGCACAGGGTTTAAATCAGGTGTATTTTCTGTTACTGTCCAACAAAATGACAGAACTAGCTCCAGACTGTGTGCGGAGGGACCGGACTGCTTGATTTACAACAAACAGAAGTTTTCTCTTCAGGGATCAGTAAGATGAGTTGAGGACAACACACGCTGTGAGTAGTTCTGTCCCATAGCTCACCCCTCCCACTGGAGTTTGTCCCTCTGTACCACAGAGGAGAGGACTGTCTCATATTTAAAGGAGAATTGGGAGGCAACGTGTTTTGAGGCGTGGTACAGAGCCCTTCAGTTTTAATGGGTTAAACATCGCCTGCATTAAAATAGACAGAGAATCTTCGCATGTGACGCTGTCAGCCAATCAGATCTGCAGATTTGGAAACACAGAGCAAAGACTGTGGGTGAGACAGATGTAGAAAGGAACAGAGGTCAGTTCTAAACACCTGTGTCTCCTGCGTTCTGAGTCAGGGATCATTATTAAAAGCATTTTTATTTTGTAACTGTGGCTATTTATTTGACATAAGAAAAAAATATGTGTACCCTTTTATTTTATTATTTCATAACCCCAAGTTTGTTTAAAACTGATGTTAATGTTAGGAAAATGTTAATGCCATAATATACTGTTCTTCAGTATTTGCACTATAGACACAGATGTTGATGTAACTGCAATGCTTTTTCAAGGCACAAAAAATTTTCACAAATTGGACCTCAATTAATTTGAATTAATGACCCTCCCCTAGAGAGGCACCACATCCTTTGTCCCACACAGCATTCAGCTGCTCAACAGACTTAACTTTTTATATACATAGTATATGTATCTACTGGCATTGTACTAGACTGACTGACACTGTGAATGTCATGCAGCACCTTTAGTACTGTTTTTACCTACTCGATTTAGCTAAGTTTTTATGGTCCCATTGTTTATTCATTCATCTTCTGCTTATTCCTGTTAGGGAACATAGGTGACTGAAGCCTATCCCAGTGACTTTGTTGCCTGGGAATCAATTTGATTTCTAGGGCAGAGCAAACCCGTGTAAACTGACAGCAGAGTAAGCCAATCAGAAAATGGCAAACATGACGTTAACAAAGCGACAAGAAAGTGAGCAATGCAAAAACATTTTTTTTAAAATAAAGACTTCTACTGCTGTACGCTGCTGTGGTTTTAATGACTCGATATGTCTTTGGTAATTTAAAACGGAATTGACCGCTGAATGAAACAAACTATTGGCTCCTCGGTGCGCCATCTTGATTGTTGTTGTTGAGGAGACAAGTGACGCTGCTCGCGAAGAACACGTGACTTAAATAAACGAATCAAAACGCATGGTACGGTTGGGATTTGAATCCAACCACGGCGGACAACATGGTGACCAAACTGGATTTTCCAGGCAAGTAACTCGGGCCTTGTCCAGGGTACACCCTGGACAGGGGCCAGCTTGTTGCAGGGCTGACACAGAGACATACACAGTACACATACACATTCACTCTCACATTCATTCACTAGGGACAATTTAGAGTCATCAATTCACCTAACACATGCATGTCTTTGGATGGTGGGAGGAAGCCGGAGTACCCAGAGAGAACCCACAGTAACAGGACATGCAGACTCCACCCAGAGAGTTTGTGTGTTGACTGGCCCAAAGATCAAACCCCCTCCTTGCTGGGAGGCAACAGCACTAATCTCTCTGCCACTGTGTCCCCTGGTCCCATTGTGTTATGTCTATTGTATTGTGCTATCTGCAGTGTTTGTTACAGTGTTTGTCTCTACACTCTTTGCAAGACAAATTCCCCTTAGGGTAATAAAGGTTTCATTCATTAATTCATTCAGCCAACCTGACCCTCTTTCATTGAAGAAGATGAAGGGTCTTCATCTTCTGCCATAGTCTTATGTATAGTTTGATTTGGCACTGACCTATCACAGCGGTTTGTCTGCAGTACATCCCACAAAAGCATAAGATATTTTCTGTCCAAAATAACCAAAGTGGCATCGGCTAATGGAGCGAATTTTTCAGCTGTGACCACAAACAGGAACAGGAACTCATGCCTCCTTCTGGCTTTTATAGAATTTTACAATGTAGTTATACTTTTGTAATGCTTGAAAACAAAAAATGCTATTCTACTTTAGATCCTGTAATCTAAGACAGGTTTGTATGAAATGAATTAAATGTGTAGCATCCAACACATCAGTCAAACTATGTTTGCAATAGTGTAAACACTAGGCGTTTGTCTATCCTGAAAAGGCATGTTTCAATATTACATGATTTTTAATATAACATTGTGACTCATGTCTTGTCAGTTGTGAGAAGAAAGATTGCTCCCATGTCATTTTCAGCTGAGTGTTATTGTGTTTTCAGGTAAGACTGAGCCGATTGAACCCTTTGCCTTGCGGTCCCTGTTACCGAACAACACAGATAAATATTACATCTATAACGGCTCTCTGACCTCTCCTCCCTGCTCTGAGACTGTGCAGTGGGTCATCTTTAAACACACTGTCCCCATCTCTGAGACTCAGGTCAGTGGGAAAACATCTACAAACAAATCCAGTGACTGCCTGCTGTATCTGCTGCAGAACCTTTTGTACTAATGTTGCTTACCTTCAGTTTCACACATATCAAACCTTTGTTTTTCCTCACAGTCTCTAAAACAATAATAGTTCACATTAAGCAATAGCATCACATATTTCACAATAGCATCCAGCACAAAATCTAAAAATGACATTTAATGTAGGCTATAGAAAATGACTTATATGCCTCTAATAACTTCAAAGTTACTTCATACTCCCATACAAACGAACACCAATCTAGTGCTTATGCCTCCTCCCTTTCTTTCAGGAGTCATTAGCTAAACAAGAGTATTCCACTAATGATACAAGTTCATTACCATTAAGGCTGAGACACACTGGGCCAATAATCAGCCATCTGGCATGATCAGACAGTTTGACACGGATGGAGACATGAGGAGCGCTCTGATTGGCCGTGTGCTCCATTTACATTTATTTGTCATACAGCTCACGATTAACATTAAAATATAAGGAACTTTTGTCTTAACAACTATACATTATGTTTACCACATCTGTGATACAAGCAATTAGCATACCTTAGCTTGTAGCCTTGTACAGATAAACATATAATAGCCTTCTTTGTAGACAATAATCGAGGCCATTTTTTTGTGATGCGTTTAATGTAGCGCATATGATTATTATTCATGTGTTATTCACATTCAGTTAGCTTACTTAACTTGAGTGACTTGAGTGTTTTGGAAGTTTATTTACAGAAGCCAATTATCCACAGAGTTTAGTGACTAGCGCCGCCTGCTGCAGGGGAGACATGAGGAAACATGAGCAGGCACCCTGCCTCTGTTGATGGTGGTCTGGAGTTTTTGTTAGAGGTTTCTAGGAGTCATGCTTTGTGCTTTGACCTTTTCAAATATGAAGCGTTCCATAAACTCAATTTGGCGCAATCATACAGGTGCAAAAGTCTGTTATGAGTTTTTATATATATTGCACATGAAGACACAGGTCACACTGGCAACATTACGTGTTGCACAGTAATTACAAAAAAGCAATAAGCACAAAGGAAACCATCTATTAATCATAAATAATGAAGTCGAGAGTATTATTGTTATTGTTATTATTATTATGAAGTAAAAAGCTGACACAGGCTTTTTCCGCTGTATATTTTATAATGTGTGTGTGTGTGCCCACAGTTGGAGGTGTTCTGTGAGGTCTTGACCCTGGAGCAGGCCGGATACGTCATTCTCACTGATTATCTGCAGAATAACTTCAGACAGCAGCAGCAGCAGTTCATGGGACAAGTGTTTGCCTCCTACACAGGGGTCGAGGAGGTGCTCACCCCAAGTACTCAACTTTTTACTATTCTCATTACTTAAATATGATTCACTTGCTTTTTTATTCTACATGTTTTATTTTGTAGTCGGCAGTTCTGTTTCTCATGTCCCATATTTTTGTCTGTGTGTAGCCTTTAGTTTTTACTGTGTGCAGCAAGCTGATTTCTTGCGGGATTTGTGAATTCACTGACTCACGGAAATTCATTTTGTCAGGCTCTCGTTAATTTGTTTAGGTTCACTCTGGTGGCGGTTAAGGCCAATGGCGTGGCAGTACAACAGCAACAAGCCTCTTAGTGATAAAAATACTCAACATTTTTATCACATTATTATTGTTTGTAGTGGTTTGTTGTTTGGCTACGTCATATGAGTTGTTGCTGTGATTGGCTAAAACAAATCATGGACGAACAACAAATATTAAAAACATGAAAACAATGGCTTCCATAATCTCATTCACTATTCAGATCTTATTATAGATCCATGAGACAGTCAGTAGCCAATCACCTTCAAATATTTGAAAGTTCTTCCCCTTTACAAGCATTTTTAATGTGAGTCATTGCATATTGATATAGCGTTAGCATTTAGTGTGGAGCAGAGTGCTAATGTTATATCAATTTGGCTTTGCTGCGTTGTAAAATCATTTTTAAAAAGGTGCTTAGACCTCCACATATCTATCATCTTAGTTAGTGCCAAACATATAGCTATATTAACAATAATTTTATTTTGTGGCACATGTAATTGCTGAGATATTGCCCATCCTTCTGCAGCCTTTTACTGTCGCCTGTCAGGTTCATGTTCCATTGATCTCCATGTTTAAATGAGCACTTGACTTGAAGTGAGTTCAGGTCTTTGTAGTTCACTAACCCTTCACCTCAGAGCACAGGCAATTTATTTTTCAGCTCTTTTTGAAATTGAAATTGTTTAATCAAAAATTCATTAAAGGTTTTTTGCAAGTAATGAATTCACACTCCAAATGAGCTCACAAAACTCCCAAGGAGGTTATGTCTTTTAGCCTCTCCTTTATCAAGATAACTTAAAAAGTAGGCCTAATGGTCAAAATTTTAGGGAAGGAAATCTTCAAATTTTAGTGTGGATTCATTGCTTGATAGGGCCAAAGGTACTAACTCCAGACACAAGAGGTCAGTGAAGAAAGAAATGTTTAGTTTTACAGGATTCTTTAACATTGTCTGATACATAGGCTTTGTTGCTCAAAGTATAGACCATTTACCCCTGAAGTGGAACATCCCTGGCAAGTGTCTCTACCGAATGAGCTACTGTCACCCCATTATTAAAAAAAAATCCCTTGTTTGAGGGTAGATCTGAGCACTATACTGTACCTTTACCATTGTGAGATATAGGAGCTTTGTTGCACAATGAAAAGAGCATTTACCCCATGAACTAGCAGATCCCGTTCAGTCAAGTCCAGGTCTGGGCACTATTTCTGTGCCATTATGAGACATAAGGGTTTTGTGGTGCAAGCATTTACACCTGAACTGGAAAATCCCTTTGAGTGTTGTGTATCATTGTCTGTGAATTTTTATGTACTTTTATCTTTTTCTGTAAAGCAGTTTGAATTACCCCGTGTGTGAATTCTGCTATGTAAATAAACTTGCCTCGCCTATAGCCTGCAGCTCGGAGCCCCAGAACATCCAGGCTGATGCCCAGAATGATACGACCCTGGTAGTGACGTGGGAGAGGCCCCGAGCGGTCTATGACACCTCCATCGACTGGTATCTGGTCACGTATCAGAGGCTTCAGGGAAGAGAGCAGAGCAAGCAGGAGTACAGGACGGATGGAGACCAGGATGTGGTAAGCAAATCGATCTATTTAGTGTTTTTAGTTAATTTTAATACCAATAATTAGAGTATAGTAGAGGTGGACCAATATATATCGGGATTTTTGCCTTTTTTAGTCAATAAGCAATCGGCCGATTCTTGCCCTTTATTGGCGATTTTTGGCTCATTTACTTCTCCGGGCAACCATGTGACTGAAGGACCCCAGCTTCCCCACCCATCTGGTAAAAGTTTGGACTCATACACTGCAGTTCATAGGAAACATCCAAAATCGCTTTATATCAGCCTGAAAAGCTCAAAACAGCAATAAAAAGAATGTGCTTGTTTCTCTGGAATAGAACCTCATAGCACAAAAAATCCAAATGCATTTTGTAGCTCTCCACAAGCTCTACTTGCACAGCAGGTTGGACTGAGATTGCCTTATTGGTTTTCTCAGAAAAATAATCTAATGTAACTGTTTTCACTGTCACAATCAAACACATTTGTTTAAGCATTACTAAAACAAATGGCCATATTATATCAATTTCATTCATAAAATTAAGAAAATTAGCCTATGCAGATCGGTCACAAAAAATCTGCAGTGTTTATCTGCCACCGGCTGCTTTGAGTTTTAAAAATTGGCATCGGCCATAGAAAAACTCATATCGGTCGACCTCTAACATTTTGCTATGCAGATATTTTTACTTAAGGTTGTTAAAATAGCTTTCCTGGTCCATGTGTTTTATGTCCAGGTGTTGTCCATGTGTTTACATTTTAGTGCCTTTTAATCAGCTTTAAATTTTATGTACATACTGTACATAAAATTTGTTGATATCCGCTACATTTGATTGTGGAAATATCACTGTTTCACACAGCCAACAGATACCCAATGTGCCATGGCAAAAACGTGTTTACCACTGTTGTCGGACTATGTATAAATGGTAGCCAATCTATGTAATTAAGTACAGGAGAGAGCTATAGAATTGTAATACTGTTATAATTGTGTTGTTTTTATTTTCTCAGGGGGCCATCATCTCCAGCCTCCTGTCCAACAGCAGTTATGTGGTTCAGGTGGTGTCTGTCTGCACCAATGGGCTGAGGGGAAGGTGGAGCGACCAGATCATCGTGGACATGCCACAGGAGGACCCAGGTACAGTCTACAATGTTATCAAATCTAACCAAGCAAAAAAAAAAACAAAAAAAAACACTGTCTTCTTATTTCCAATATTAAAAGTCTTTTGTTCTTTCTCTTTAGAAACTGATTCAGATCCGGACAGCGTCTCACCGGACACTGGCTTCAAAAAAGAGGTACGACTGCTTCTGATTATTTATTTATTTTCTTTCTAACACTAATCCATCCTTTGCAAAGGGGTGCAGGGCAGTAGAGGTCAATCACACAGCTGACACTATGGCTGCATACACGCACAAATCTTATTACGCATCGCACAAATTGTAAAACACACAGTACAAATTAAGTACAAATTAATTAAATTATTTTACACATGCACAAATTGTATTACACATGTAGAAATCGTATTACATGCATACAAATTGTATTACACATGTACAAATCATATTACGCACGCAGAAATTGTATTAGGCACACACAAATCTTATTACACACACACAGGTCATAATACGCACGCTACAAATCTTGATACACACATATCTTACTACAGACAAAATCTATTTACACACGCACAGAACTTTTTAGTAACCTCATACTTCTCTGTGTGACCGATATAGTGTAGTATAGCACTGGTATAAACAGTTTGTGTAAGATTTCTCCCACCATTATTCAGTGTTTACAAGCCATGTAGACCAACAGCCAATGGGAGAGCCCCTTAACTGAGCTTGTTCAAAGCTTGCCGTTATGCCCTGAACACTCGGTTCAAATCCTTGATTATAAAGCAGATTATAAAGAGATTACAATATTCTACCTTGTTTTTAAACTTTCTTTTTCAAATACAAAACTTGCATAACCTTAGTTAAAACATTGGCCATTCGGTAATACTTTAGAATAACTCTACGAAGTAGTAATTAAGTGTTAGTTAAGCATTAGTAAGCCGTTTGAGTTTAGTAACCAATTGGTTATTTACAAAGCATTACTTCAACATTTACAAACACCAGTGACTTTTAAACATTGTTAATAATGTTTCATTCTTTAACACTAAGCTCATGTGCAAATTATAAACATCAATGATAATTCAGGATCTATAAACTGTTTATTTATTAAATTTGTGTTAATTAAATATGTATTAATGATTTATTACGGCTTAATAGTTGTGAGTTATTCTAAAGTGTTTTTGTCTTTTAGTCACTAATTTACAAAGTATCAAGCTCTTCAAATAGTATGAAGAAGCCTGACATCCAACATACATACAAAAAAGAAAATTACTCCTGGTTAAGGTTAGTGTTCAGTGTATTTATATAGCATCTTTACAACATCCACTGCTGCCCAAAGTGCCTAACAGCCTACCATATCCTCCCTTTAAATTCATCTGCACAAGTCCATTTCATGTTCACACATTCAGCCTTATCTTCAGTAGGTGTGGAGAAGCCGGACATGTAACAGACAGTCTCCACAAAGAAAGGCTCTTCTGCATGTGCCACTTAGTTTTGCACAAAGGCTGTAGTGAGAACTAATTTTACCAAAGAACAGAATGCAAATTATAGGTAATAACTGAACCTGTCATTGTGCTCTGTGTAAAAGGAATTTTTAAAAAGGAAATTTTACAAAAAAGCAGAATATGTCATATTTTTCCCTGAATAGTTTTTTTTTTTTCTGCTGGTGCCTTATCATTTTAATATTACACAGAGGTGGAAGAAGTACTCAGGCAAAAGTACAACTACTTCAAAATAGAGCGATAATACTCATGAAGAAGTCAAAGTACTCAGCAAAATGATTACTTGATTAAATGTAAAACATGTACCGAGTTACCTGACTAAGGTAGAATATACGATAAAATAATTACTGCTACTACAACTACCACCACTGCTGTTATTACTGTTCCTACCACTACTACTGCTACCACTGCCACTATTACTGTTACTAACGTATTTTTCACACTATAAGGCGCATCGGATTATAAGGCGCGCCTTCAATGAATGGCCTATTTTAAAACTGTTTTCATATATAGGGCGCACCGCATTATAAGGCGCATAGAATAGAAGCTACTGTAGTGGCTGGGGTTCCGTTATGTATCCACTAGATGGAGCTGCGCTAAAGGGAATGTCAATAAAACAGTCAGATAAGTCAGTCAGTCAAACTTTATTAATAGAATACAAACCAGCGTTCTTACAACTCCGTTCACTCCCAAAACAAGTTATTATGGAGCGATATTTGTGCCACACCTGAAGATTGAGTGTTGAGCGCACGCAGTGTGAGTGTCGCGAGCACATACTTTACCATTTGAAAAGAGAATAATAATTTGAGCACACAAACCTTTGTTCCGTGCGTGCTCAACTCTGCCTACATGCTCGCTCAAAGTCTACCTAGGTGCTCGAGTACGTGGATGCCCGCTCGAGCAAAATCTTTGCTCGCACGACACCTCATTTCTGCTCGCGACTCTGGCTCTGCGCTTGCTCGAGGTGGCACAAAGCAAACTACGATTGTAGCGAGCAGCACAGCCAATCACAGACTAGGATTCACAAATGTTTCTGATTGGCTGTCTTAGATCCAATCATTTATATCAAGTACAGCATCGGTGGGAACGCCCACAAAACGTCACTCCGATCCCCTGTGGGAGAAAACAGACCACTCACAACAATGCACAAGAGTTACTCTGTCGCCTTCTTTTCTACAAAAATACAAACAAGAGCTGGATATACATTTTATATTTTACATTAAAAAGACATGGAGATATATGGGAGGACACAGTGGTCCAGCAGTCCACATTTGTCAATAAAATACCATCACTGTCTGACGTTAGCTGCCTACAACATGCTAATCTAATCAACGTCAAGTTGCATCATAACAGAACTCTCTCTAATATAAAGACACGAGTTTAATTCATCATATTTAATGTAAACTAAAATGTACTTCTATAAATGTGTTAAGGCTTAGTTGACTCATGGCTCATCATAACAGGCTGCAGACTGACGCACGGCGTTAGCGCGGCTCATTCAATGGCGCTAGCATTAGCGTTAGCATTAGCATTAGCTCGGCAGGTTTATGAGCTCTGACCAGACTCGTCTATGAAGCAGCTAAGCCCCATCTCCTATATTTACAAACTGCATCATAACAGAACTCTCTCTAATATAAAGAGACGAGTTTAATTAATCATATTTAGTGTAAACTAAAATGTGCTTCTGTAAATGTGTTAAGGATTGGTTGACTCATGGCTCATCATAACAGGTTGCAGACTGACGCACGGCGTTAGCATGGCTTGTTCAGTG
Organism: Bostrychus sinensis; assembly: GCA_020698575.1. Classification (NCBI taxonomy): domain Eukaryota; kingdom Metazoa; phylum Chordata; class Actinopteri; order Gobiiformes; family Eleotridae; genus Bostrychus; species Bostrychus sinensis. The sequence continues at coordinate 48,366,606 of CM036239.1, read as the reverse complement.
GCGCTAGCATTAGCATTAGCTCAGCAGCTGTATGAGCTCTGTACCATAAAAGAAAAGCATGGCTTATGGACTGACCTGGAGTTAGTGTAAATATAGGAGGTGGGGCTTAGCTGCTTCATAGACAAGTCTGGTCAGAGCTCAAAATCCTGCTAATCCGCTAATGCTAACGCTAGCGCCATTGAATGAGCCGCGCTAACGCCGTGCATCAGTCTGCAGCCTATTATGATGAGCCATGAGTCAACTAAGCCTTAACACATTTATAGAAGCACATTTTAGTTTACATTAAATATGATGAACCAAACTCGTGTCTTTATATTAGAGAGAGTTCTGTTATGATGCAACTTGACGTTGATTAGATTAGCATGTTGTAGGCAGCTAACGTCAGACAGTGATGGTATTTTATGGACAAATGTGGACTGCTGGACCGCTGTGTCCTCCAGTATGTCTCCATGTCTTTTTAATGTAAAATATAAAATGTATATCCAGCTCTTGTTTGTATTTTTGTAGAAAAGAAGGCGACAGAGTAACTCTTGTGCATTGTTGTGAGTGGTCTGTTTTCTCCCATGGGGGATCGGAGTGACGTTTTGTGGGCGTTCCCACCGATGCTGTATTTGATATAAACGATTGGATATAAGACAGCCAATCAGAAACATTTGTGAATCCCAGTCTGTGATTGGCTGTGCTGCTCGCTACAATCGTAGTTTGCTTTGTGTCACCTCGAGCGAGCGCAGAGCCAGAGTTGCGAGCAGAAATGAGGTGTCGTGCGAGCAAAGATGTTGCGCGAGCGGGCATCCACGTACTCGCGCACCTAGGTAGACTTTAGCGAGCATGTAGGCAGAGTTGAGCACGCACGGAACAAAGGTTTGTGTGCTCAAATTATTATTCTCTTTTCAAATGGTAAAGTATGCGCTCGCGACACTCACACTGCGTGCGCTCAACACTCACTCTTCACGCGCACGAAGGTGTCACAAATATCGCTCCATAAGTTATAGCATTCACAATACGGTACCGTACGTTCTGGTCGCTCTTATTTGCGCCGCCCTCGTTGAAAACAATGTATTTCCAACTCTATTTGTCACAGTTCAAAGCTACATGAACAGCGTTCGAGCGCTCAGTTTTCTGTTCCCTCAATGTCACAACTCTTCTACTGAGATGGAGCAAAGGCCGCGCCTCCTTGTTCTTTTGCGGCAGGATCCATAAACACGCCTATGGCACACATGAACAGCTGGGACTGGAATTCCCCTTTACCGTTTTTACCGCTGTCACTTCGGCGATGCCCCCTGAATACAGTAGCCATAATTAACCAACATTGATCCATATATAAGGTGCATCGGATTATAAGGCGCACTGTCAGTTTTTGAGAAAATTAAAGGCTTTTAGGTGCGCCTTATAGGCGGAAAATACGGTACTACTTCCTTAAGTACAAATATTTTTTTAGAATTTACTCAAGTATGTTTGCTACTGCTACTACTAGTACTTCTTCTACCATACCTGCTATTAATAATGTTCCCACTACTACTACTACTACTACCACTGCCACTATTATAGATACAACTACTTCCGCTACTTCCTAAAGTACAATTATTTCGTTTGAATTTACTAGATAGATAAAAAAAGCAAAAGTATGTTTACCACCACTGCTACTATTAGTACTACTTCTACCACAGCTGCTATTATTAATGTTCCCACCACTACTACTACTACTGGTACTACTGCCACTATTATTGTTACTTCTAATTTCGTTACTGCCGCTTCAAAATGTACTCAAGTCAAAGTATGTTTACAACTACTACTAATAAATTTACTTCTTACTACTGCCATGATTATTGTAACTACAACTTCTAAAACTTCCTAAACTGCTTAAGAAATATTCTCAAGTAAAAGCAAAATTATGTTTACCACTACTACTTGTGCTACTACTAATATTACCATACTGCTACCACTGCCGCTACTGCTGTTACTACTACTTCTGCTTCTGATACTACCTAAAGTACCACAAGTACCCAGTTACTTTTCACCTCTAACAACACATTTGCATTGTTCACTCTAGGGCCCGTCTAAACTGAACTGGGACAAGCCTAAGACCCAAAACCAGTTAAATCTATCCCCAGAAGACCATAGTCCGGTAGAGGAAGTGCCACTGGAGCAAACGAAAGTCTACCAGAATCTTCCTAGACCTGGTTCAGCCATTTTTCCCAAGACCAAACCAAACCAGAGTGCGAAGAAGAAACCCAACAAATCTAAGTCCAGAGATACAGACCTGAACTCGATCGAGGAGTCTGAGAGCGTCCCAGGAGGGTTCGTCCCAGTCATAGACACTGGACTGGGGGGTAACGGGGCCATCTGGATCCAGGAGCCCACAGAGCAGCCCGGGTTCCTGTTCCCTGTGTCGCGGACCACAGCTCAGACCACGCAGAGGAGACAGATCACCGAGGAGGCTTCGCTGGCTGTTTCTCCGTATCAGGTAATAGGATTTTTCTCACAACTGAAGAAAGACCATGGAGATTAGACCAAAGAGGAGATTTATGGATGTGGTGAAAGAGGACATGAAGTTAGTTTATCAGGAAAGTGAAACTTCAAAGATGAAAAAAAAAAATCATCTCTAATTTTCTTATGTGAGATGGAAATACTACAAACAGTAGCAGCTTCAAATGTAATGCTTTCAATGGGTCTGCCAAAAATGGTACAGGAGCACTTTAGAATAATGTGCATGTGTTAGGTGAATTTGTGACTCTAAGTTACCCCAAGTGAAGGAATGTGAGAGTCAATCAGAGTCTATCAGTGTGTGTCTGCCCCGTGACTGACTGGCCACTGTCCATCGTTACTGGGATAGGCTCTAGTTCCTGTGACCCCGAACAGGGAAAAAGTGGAAGAAGATAAATGAATGAATGCCAAGCAGTAATAAAGCATTAATAAATATGTAATTAACAATAATTTAATCAATAAACCATTTATATATACAGAAGTAGCACTGGTGAATATTTTTCATTTATGTATTTGGTGCATTACTCAACCCATAAACATTAATAACAATGTTTATACCTCAATAATAATGGCCAAGTAATGCTTTCTAAATAACCAATTAACTGGTTACTAATCCTTAACTAATGCTATATAGTGTGAGTTATTCTAAAATGTTATTCCATTTTGCGTAAAAGTTTAGTTTGTTCCATTAGTACGAGGAACCACCAAAAGTATTTTTACTATTTTTTTATTTTATTTTAGTGTGGAGTAAAGAAAAATTCATCCATTTGGAGTCTCAGTCCAAGTACTGTTTGTACTGGTCAAGCTTGGATAAATGGACAGGGTTGTGTCTGGAAGGGCATCCAGTGTGAAATTTCAAGTCAGTATGTGACTCACACTAGGAGGTAAATTAAGTGGTGTCTCCGGAAGGAAAAAGCCAAAGAGAAAGACATTTGGAGTTAGGAAAACTGAATAAACCACCAGACTTTTTTTTTTCCTTCTGCTGCTTAGTCACTACTTAGGTTTAGCCACTTTCTTTACTTTGTTACATTGTTCACTTTCTTTTCACCACATAAACCTCCTATGATTTTTTTCTATGAATAAACTTCTAACACTAGTATACAGTAAGTAAAAGATTAATTTAATGTCTTTCTTTTGCTCCCAGCCCTCGGACCTGGGCTCAGAGCCTGCAGCTGAAGATGAGTCAGACCTCTTCACTCACCACACGGAAGAGGTCACAGATGTGTTTTATGAAGATACTCTCCACATGTCTGCACCTGAAACCACTTCCACTGCTGCACCAGGTCAGATCCACACTTCACGATAATTACTACACCAACTTATCGTTCAGTATATTAAAAATACAGAGAGCATAAAGACTACCTCCGAAACACAATGATCTCTGCATGTTGTCCCTATGTTATTGTCTATTCTCTCCAGCTTGTGCCATCCTTCAAAGACATACATGTGTTAGGAGAATTGATGAATCTAAGGTTTACATGACTGTGCTGGTCAGGAAACCTCAATGTCGTCTCCGATGTGCATCTATAGGTGTGCAAAAACAGTCAAATTTGTGAAAATCTATTGTAAGCATGTTAGGCCAGCAAAGTCACCACAGCTTAAGATATTGCATAACTTTCATAACAACTTTTACATCCTGTGTTCCTCCTGGGCAGTGCTTATAAACTCTAAATCAACATTAATGATTTATACATGTTATTAACAGGAAATGTCTAAATATGAATGCATGGAGGATAAAATTTCTATATTTTGCGACAGTTTGAGCAGACTCAGGACAGGGCTGCTGCGTCATGGTTATCACCCATTCTATAGTGCAGAGCGCTTCAAGCAATGTTGTGAGACAAAAACACCTTGATCAAAGAAGATGAATGAATGAACATGTCAGTCAAATAGAAAAGATGCAATTAATTCACACGTGTCCTAAAGTCCCTTTAGGGCAGTACAGAGCAGATCTGATGATGACAAATCACTGTGTCATCTGTCATAAACCACTTCAGTCACAGTGAGTCGAAATGTCAGTACATGTTATCTTCTGTCAGTGAAATACATTTTCCTCAACTGAAACACATTGGAGTGGTCATTGAAGATGTCAGAGTTAACTGAGGCTTTGACACTCACTACTGCTCTGTCTTACAGCTTTCAACATCAATTATGTCAAAAGATTAGATAATGTCAAACAGCTTGTGTAGTGAGGGCCCATTTTACATTATAGTATAGTGTATTGTCAGTTAAGTCTATTTTAATATTAGTTCATTTAAATGGAGTTATTAGTGTCTTAGTGGCTTACTTAGTACACGCCACCTAAAGTGAGGAGTCATGCTTTTTGTGCCGTGTCATCACTTCTTTCTTACTTGCAAAATATCCTTTTAAAATTGGTAGAAAAGTATTGATGTAGGATGCAGGATGTAGTTGCCATGCAAATGCACCACAGCTCTACCAACTGAGCTATACATAGCCCATAATCAATGATTTTAATAGATGTGAATGTTGAGAGTGTATTATATACAGAGCTCTTCAGTTAGGGACATTCCTATTACTATTGGTCTACATGGCTAATCAACATTTGACAAAAATACTGGGAAAGTGTCTTGGCTACATACAGGAAAATCAGAAATTGAGTGAATAAAACATGTATAACTGGGAAAGCCTTTATGGGACATTTAATAACACTGTTATCAGAGCTCATTTAAGGGAAGCTCTAAACTAGAGGTTGAAGATATGTGTTTTTCAGGGGCCGATGCCTATAGCGATTTTTAAAATTCAGAGCAGCCTATGGTGGATAAACCGATTTTGGGGGGCCAATGTATGAGCCGATTTTCTTAATTTTATGAAAAAAATGTATTTGATATAGCCATTTGTTTTTAGCAATACTTATTAAAGCTGAACAGTTGAAGATTAGTTTTTAGAGAAAACCAAAGGCAATCTCAATCAAACTCTCTGTGCAGGTAGAGCTTGGGGAGAGCTACAAAATACATTTGGATTTTTTTTTCTACGAGGTTCTATGTCAAAATCTTTTTATTGCCGTTTTGAGCTATTTACACTAGATTAAGATAAAGTGATGTTGGCTTTTTCCTATGAACTGCAGTTTGGGGTCCTTCAGTCAGATGGTTGCATGGACATGTGCCTGATCAAAAATCACCATAAGAACCAAAAGACTTGTGTAAAAAAAATTCAAAAGTCGGCCTCTACTCTAAACCTCAGTGAAATGTCAGTGCTGATATTTTGCAGTTGTGAATTTCCACTCTTAAATTTTAGATTTATTTGGTAGACGAGACCACTTAAATGTTCCTGTGTTTAATTGTACAGGCGGTGCTGCGACAGTGACCAGGAGCAGCCCCTGCGTCCGTCACCTCCTCCTCCTCTCTCTGGGTCCCTCACAGAGAGACCACAGTCAGTCACTCTCTGGTCCACTCTGTGTATAAATCCTTCACCCCCTCGTCTCTGCTCAGAGTCCTCATGCACACCACTCAGCCCATGTTCACTGGTAAGAGCTGCACAAACAAACTTTTCACTTCACTGGTGGTGGGATTGTGCTTTGAAGCAGGGCTCCTACACAGTGTTGTGTGGTATTTTTCAGTGTACACCAAAGGCTAATTTAACCTATCTCAAAATTACGGTGGCCCTGAGGTGCAACATCCAAATTGTTTTTGTCCATTAGAAAAATAAAAGCAGAGGAAGATTTTAATTTTTTTTTCAAATCTTGCCCTAAAAAGACACCCATCCCTCAAATTTAAAAAAGAATAGACAATAAAATGTAAATAAAAGGAGCATCATGAAAGGTGTTTTGTCCACTAGGATAAAAAGCAGAGGAAGATTTTTAAATGTGTTGCTTAAAAAAGAAAGCCACCTCTAAAAATTGAAATGAGTCCATTAAGACATGTCTCAATTAAAAAAATCATACTCAGTATTCATCAAACTAAAATTTGGTCAACGCTTTTAAAATTTGTGGCAGTGATTTCTTTTTGTGGCAGCCTTAATTTGAAAAGAGGAGAGATTTTGGAAAACAACCTCTTTTAATTTGTAGCTGTGTGTGTTCTTATTTTTAGATTAACTTTATTTAAAATGTGGAATGTCTTATTTATTTTTATAGAAGAGTGTTTTTTATTTTGTAACATGCCTTTTTATTTTAAGAAGCTCTTTTAGTTTAAGTTTATTTTATTGTGATGAATGAGTTTTTTAAACAAGCTTTTAAAAAAATAGAGACTCTTTCATTTTTAGAGGTGGGTTTCTTTTTGAAGAAGCAACACATTTAAAAATCTCCCTCTGCTTTTTTTTTCTAGTGGACAAAAACAGTTGTGGTGCTCCTTTTTAATATAAACATTTATTTTATTTTTTTATCTATTCTTTTTTAATTTGAGGGATGGGTTTCTTTTTAAGGCAAGTTTAAAAAAAAATCTACCTCTGACAGAAATATTTTGATGTTGCACCTCAGGGCCACTGAACGAAATGAACCAAAATGAACCTAAAAAGCAATGGAGATGCTTAGGAATTATTATCTTATGCTTATGCTTATCAATTAGTGTAATTTACCCAAACAGAGCAAATTAGCTGTCCATCCAAACACAAGGCAGAGCAGACTTTTTTATCAAATTAAAAGCTCAGCGCAGTGGCTTTGTAATTCTAGCTTCTAGTGTAAAATGTAAAGATTGTGTAGGAGCCCTGTATAAAGCTGTTTAGTCAGAGGCTGCATGTGGAGAGTAAACGCTGGCGTCGGGTCAACAGCAGGGACATGATTGTGCTGTATGGCTGCTCTCTTCCTCTAATGGCTCTGGTTCAGATATAATCACTGCTGTTCTCATGGTGGTGGTGCTGGTTTTCTAATGAGAGATATTTCTGTGATAAAAGAAAAGAAAATCCTCCATACTCCAGTCCGCTGCCTCTCGCCATGAGCTCATTCTTCTGTGGCTCTGCAGGATCCACTTAAATCCACTCAAGCTGGGATTTCTCTCTCTTTAATCATCTGGGGCTCAAGGCTTTTATTGTCATGGAGCGCCCTCTGGTGGTGGGTTAATCTATTCTTTTTTTTGACAGGATTCCCACAAGTTCCTGGAAAACCTGAAATGTAGTTGACCAATTTAGTACATGGAAAATGTTTTAAATTTTTAATGACAATAATAACAATGTTGACAAATAGCTCGATTGACCATTATTGATTTTAACAAATCTGAACTATTTCATTGTCAAGGTGGGTTGTAGTAGTAGTAGTGGCACAGTAGTAGCAGTAAAAGCAGCTGTCATAGTTGTAGATTTTGTACTATTCTGTCAAAATTACTTTTAAATAAAATTTACATTTACATCAACTCCTAATTTTACTCATTAATAATTTGTTAAATACAATACTTTTACTTCTGCCTAAGTATTATTATTATTCATTAATAGTACTTATCATTAAGTACAGATTTAAAGTACTCCTTCTATCTCTGGAGTCATGTTGGTGCAAACATTTTAGTCCAGTCTCATTCACTTTTTAGTGAGTGAAATGGGTCTGGAACCTCTCCAGTTGAAACATATTTCAGCCATAATCACTTGACTAATAGTAACCATTTATCTAAAGCAGGGCAGGCTTTAGCCAACGCGTTGTATCTTTGCTGAAGTTCTTTAACAAAAACATATACTTTAGATAGGATAGAAAAATAACTAGAATGACTGGACAAGCTAGTGTTGACATATTGTACACAGAACTAAATGTTACTCTAATAGAGGAACTGAGTGGGAACCTTGTTTTGGTCTTTCTTACCAACCCTCAACTTATATTTTCTTTCTTCATCAAAAGTATTTTTTCTTCTTTTGAATTTCATCATCCTTATTTTAGCATTTTTGCTAGTGACAAGAACATCGACACAGGAGGAAACTATTCCTAAACTCTTTTCTTGCTGTCATTACAGCCTCTTCCAAGTTTAAGGAACCACTCACTGACCGTTCCTCAACTCTACCACATAAATCAAAGATAGGTGTTACAATCCGCCCCGAAAACCCTGAAAGTGTGATCCCAGGACAAAACAACATGGCAGCCAAAGTTACTTCATCCTTTGAAGAATTCGGCAGTGGCTTCCTCACTTCTTCTGGTTTCTCTGAGGATGACATTAGTGCCACTACATTACATCCCATCTCAAAAGCCTCTTCTATCTTAAAATTCATAGATCATAATACTTCAAGATTATCTTCACAAGAAACTACTGCATCCCTTACTTACAAGGAATATGTTGAAGGAAGTGCAAGTCTGGACAATGAAGATGCAACCACTAGAGAAGACCAGAGCTTGAATGCTTTGAAATCACTGATAGATTTTAAGCAATTGCATGATGTCTTGGGGGAATTTGGGTCATCTATGCAAGGAAGTGGGTCTGGAGGTGGGCTAAGTCAAGACTGGGGAGGAGTGGAGTCTGTTAAACAGTGAGCTTAGTGCTGTTTCAGGGTCAATATTAAAGGTAAAAAGCCAAGTTAGTGTAGTGGAAGATGGCATAGGAGATTTAAATAGGACTGGAGTGGTTAGTAATGACATTGAAGGATCTGGAAGTGGGATTTTGAGCTGGTCTGAGGATGCTAGTGGTTCAGGAGATTTGAAAGAAGTTATGACCGAAAGCAAAAATGTTAGCTACAAAATGCAAGAAGTAAAAATGAACAGGAGTTTGAATGGGCATGTAGAGATAGAGGGGCAGTTGGTAGAAGAGGTTATTGAGGAGAAAGATGATCTGATTGTGTTCGAGAACCCAGTGCAGCAGATCTCCAGTGTGGACCCACCGTTGTTTGATCAACTCGTGCCTTTGCTCAAACTCACAGAGGCCTCAGAGGAGAGAGCAGCAAAAGGTAAATGTCATGCTGAAATATGTACACCGGTTAAAATGGTTTTATACTGGGTTGCACCAATACATACTGTAGGTAGAGATGCAGTGGGTGACAAATCAGTCAATACCAGGTTTGGAAATAGTGCATGAATGTCTACAAAAGCATGTTTTAAGTCTATTAAATCCTAGAGAGGACAAACTGAGCACTACTAAAGAGGAAGCACATACTATTGTATTACTTATGTATTACTTAGGACATGGATGAAGTAAATTGACTTAAGTAAGAAGTGTGTGTGAACTGTGGGAGTGATTTTTTTTGAACATATTTTTAGCAGTATCTTATACAAACTTATAAAGTACATAATATGTCACAATTGCCCTTTAAATCATCAGTTGCAACCCAGCCTTGGTTGGTTTTTATGTATACGTATAATTGACTAGAAAAAATAATCAAACACAGCTAGCACAGTTTACATGAGTTTAACCCTCTGCCACCATGCACGAACTGTTCTTTACATTTTCAGTCTTCATGATTTTTTATGTGGTTTTAATGTTAATGACATGATAATTTCAATATATTTCATATTTTCTGTTGGGTTTTTTTTTTTCTTTCGCTAAAATATTGGGTACTTTCGCAGCAAAAATGTCCCGAAACAGTTTAAAGCAGTGGTTCTCAACCTTTTTTGTCTCATGTCATTTTGTCTTTTTGTCATACCTTGAGTACCCCCTCATGATCTTCAATAGGGTTTTACTTACTTTTTGGTAAATACTAATTCTCCTGCATTTTTTTAAACTGAAATTTCACATGAAATAAAACATTAAAATTAAATTAAAATTAAAATTGTCCTTGCCTTATAAATTCCTATTACATTTACTTATTTTACTGTATATTTTATGTTCAAAATAAACTTAAAAATAAAAAGATAATTTTAAACTTCATAAATTTACTACATATACATTTATGTAAATTAATTACTCTTTGAAAAAACACCTAAAAATATGTAACAGAATACAATAATATTGGCATACAAATAATATTTTTAACAGTTTTACCTCCTTTTTATTAGTCAACACTTGAGCTCACTTGTCATTCATAAGTTTCAATACTTATTGTACTTTCAGTACAAAAATAATGCGATTATATTTTTATAATTTTGTTAATAAATCACTAAATAAGTCATCAATAAGTACCCCCTGTAACATGCTTGCGTACTCCGTAGAGGTCCCCATACCCCTGGTTGGGAAACACTGGTTTAAAGGTCAATATTTTATTATTTCTGATCAGGAGAGAAGTTGTAAAGAAAAAAAAAAAAAAGGAAAAAAAAAAACTTTGAAAGAAGAAAAAAAATATGAATTTATCATTATTATTGTTTGGCACTTTTTAGGGCCGAGAACCATTTTGGGCATTTTGGGCAACAGTACAAGTGCTGTATCTTTTTAAATGGTGTCAGATGGCGTTAAACTACTATAGTCTGTTTCCACCAGAGGGCAGTAACAGCAGCCACGAGTCCCGGGTGGGTTTGGTCGGAGTGGTCTCAGAGAAGAGGACTGTGGTGCCTTTAGCTGTGGTCTCTACTCTGACCATCCTCTGTCTGCTGGTGCTGCTGGGGATACTCATCTACTGGAGGTACATGCACACAGACATACTGGATACATGCGGTGAGTCCACAAAGTAATGAGAATGATATTTTAAAACATATTTTATCAAAACATTTCACACAGAGTCTCAGTGCGTGGTCTCTCATGGTGCTTCCTCATTCACCCCACAGCCCCATCTTGGCATCCTCCTTCTTATTCCCTAAAGTGGAGACTGATTTAAAATGTTGGTAGTGTGGATAACTTCTAAAGAACGACTATGCAGACACTCAATGCAGTCCCACTTAAAATAATACAATTCTCATTACTTTCTGGACACACTTTTACAGGCACTTTCCTAAAAACACTTCCAGCTCAACTTCTGATGTCTCTGCCCCACAGAAACTGTTTCCAGACAGCTGACTTTTACCCAGACGACAGTGCTTCTCCCAAAGTGGTGTCTGCTCCTTCTACACCATTGCTGCTGGCCACAGGTAACACTCAACTGGAATATACTTCATACAGTAACTGAAATACTCAAGTCTAGTCTATGTGGTGAATGATTCTGTTTTGTTGCAGATGGTCACGAGCCCCTGACAGTGAAGCAGTTTGTGAAACATGTCTTGGACCTCCACGCCACCAACACGTTCTCTAAGGAGTTTGAGGTGAGAAGGATAAGCATGTTTTATATATTTTAAGATTAAAAATTACCATTTAAGAAAAAAATGGCAACAAACTATTTAAGATATTATACTTTACCCATCTCAGCCTTCACAGCCAAGCTACACTAATACTCTTCATACTGTATGTTCAGCACAAGTTTGGGTTACAAATGATTTATAAAGAGAAAAGGTGGAAAAAGTACACATTTTTTAATTGTGTAAAAATAAAAGGTGGAGCTGGATATACTCTGTGTGATTTTTTTAGTCTAACATGATTTATGGATGTCACACTGCATGACATAGAAAGTGTGAATCATAAACAACCTCTTGTTCACACTGTGTGATGGTTCAAATGTTGAATCGTAGCTGCAACCAAAGTTCCCTCTATTTTTGGAACCCAAAGTTGAGGTTATCCACCAACTTACCCTTACACTTACCCGGGTCACATAACCTGCTTTCTGGAATACACCCCAGAAGCTATCGCTGCTTGCTATAACGATGTTTGTGTGCATGGAAAAGTAAATAAATCAAAAGACAAACGGGAAAATGTGATCATCTGTCGTTATTACTGAGAGTGCTCTGGTGCTTTTTCTATTGGTCACATGTCTGACAGAGATTGTGGGGCAGGGAGAGGCAGACACGCTCTGCTATGAATTTTCCAAAATTTGTCTGAGACATCTGAAATTGTGCCATGTTCACCTGACTTTAGTAGGAGAAAGTACTTACTGCACCTACCATTATATCTACTACTATTCAAATTAAGGTTTACATACAGTATATGTTTCAGAAGATTTACATATATACATTACTTGTAAATTACTTATTTATCCAGATATGTAATCTAGTTACTTTCTATCTCTGCATCTGCATTACAATCATTTACACAGTTTCATTGTCTGATGTTGTCTCTGTTGTTTTCTGATATAGAGGCTTTTTTGTGGCAGAGCAAATTTTTCCATGACGGCAACACACAAGCCAAAAATAAAGCACACGTTTTGTAAAACTATTGATATTGTGTATGGTGCAATTAATGTGTGTCTTTGTAAGTCAGACTGCCCATGTTGTCCATCGTGTATCCTGTGTGCTATTGTGAAGCCCATTATTTTCCTGAAGTGTACTGACCTGTGTTTGTGTGTGTCACCCCCTGTTCTCCCTCTCCCCCGCCACCTCCACCTCATCGTCCGCGTCTGCATCTCACCTCCCTCCATTAGATTCTCACTGAGTCCTCTGAGGTAAGACAGTCACCAGCCCCCTCTCTGATAAAGAGAATGAGCTGAAGTTTGTTTTTTGTTTTTTTGTTGCACCATTTAATGGTGAAAGATTAAATTGCATTTCCACGCCTCACATTTCTTTGTCCTCCCAGTGGAAATAGATACAAAACTATGCTCTGACTTTCCACCATATTAATGCGCCTATGATACCAATATTGACATCCATCCATTTTCTACTCTTATTTTTAACTTTATAACTTAAAAATAGATGTAATGCCTTGGAACTCTTGTATTCACTTATGAAAGTGATTTACAGTATGATTTACTCGCATGTTTGTTGCCGTCTGTAATTCCAGGAGGTGCAGGCGTGTACAGTGGACATGGGCATCACCTCAGACTGCTCCAACCATCCGGACAACAAGAGCAAGAACCGCTACATCAACATCCTGGCCTGTACGCCTCTGTCCACTGCCCGTATTGATTTTTTATTTTAGCTAACATTAATTCACCTAAGCTTTTCTCATTTTAAAGATGACCACAGCCGAGTGAAGCTGAACAGTCTGGACAGAGATGGATGTGGCGACTACATCAACGCTAACTTTGTCGATGTAAGGATATCATTATGTTGTTTCCTCTCTTGCAAGATGTCTCTCTTCTTTTCAAGATGTTAATAGCCTGGTTAGCTATACACATGCACTTTTCTCTGTATGTAAATGGTCTGGAATCTCTTTCCTTCACAGCAATGTCAGCAATGAAATGCTGTCAAAGCAGTCATAGCTGTGTTCTTTAGGGGGATTATTGCAGCCTTGGGTATGTCAGAGATCACCAGTTATTTACCAGTATTTTTTCCTGTGCTATGTAGATTCTAAAATCCAACTCCCTTTAAAACTACAAAAAAAAAAATCCCAAATCCATCTAAAAAAACTGAGATGCAATATATACACTGGCGTAAAATTTCTATAATGTTTTGTGATGGGGACACTTTTGTCACTTAACAGGAGCAACGTAACAAATTTAGTCAAAGAGTGTAAAAAATAAAGTAATATTATTAGATTTGTGTTTAGTGATAATGATAAAATAAAACACCTGAGCAACATTTCATAGAAACCACTGCAACTTTAAAATTATGTGTATTTTATGGTAAAAAGTCACACAGCAGAGTAGCCCCAAGGTCTTAAAAGCATTAAAAAGGTATTCAGTTTGTTCATGTCAAAATCAAGGTATTAAATATTATGGGTAGGTATTAAGTTTTGTTCATCTAGGTCTTAACATTTGTCAAAACAATGTTAATATTACAAAAAGTAGAATCACTGCAATAACAAAATATATTTGTTGAAGAAATGTTATCACTGAAATTATCCATTTATTCATGATTTATTAATACAGCACTTTAGTTCTTTCACCTGTATTAGACTTTGAAAATAAAACCCTTGAGGTTCAGAGTGTAGTACAGATAATTCCTTCCAGATTATTGTTCTGTTGTTGACGTTGCTGGCATTAAATTTAACTCTTAAGTGGCATTAAAAAGTCTTAAAAAGGTCTTAAATTTCACAAGACAAAACCTGTAACTACCCTGCACAGTGTTAAATCCAGTTTACGCATGAATTCATTTAGCAATCAGTAATACCTGAATACATGATGCACTTGTCACCATTTCAATTGAGAAAGTAAATTCTAAGCTAGACAATCAATCAATAAAAACAGTGGCTATGCTTATAACATGATGAAAAACATGCTTTTATCTCCATTTGTGTTCAGGGCTATGAGAGGAGCAGGGCGTACATCGCAGCCCAGGGTCCTCTGAGAGGAAGCCGGGAGGATTTCTGGAGAATGATCTGGCAACAAAATGTGGGGGTCATCGTCATGATCACCAACCTCAAGGAGAAGGGGCGGGTATGAGTGTTCAGACTCTAAAAGTACATTAGTGTAACACTGCAGATTTTAACTTGAACCTATTCACTCTCATGTGATTTATGTCCAGACTAAATGTGACCAGTACTGGCCTGAGGACTCTGAGGAGGACTATGGGTCGTACCAGGTCTCTCTGAAAAGTACCAAGACTCTGGCCTATTACACTCTGAGGACGCTCACTGTCAGAGACACTTCAGGAAAGGTGTGTGCTATGTGGTGTCTTTGGTCAAGACCCATAAAAACTATTAAAGAAATGAAAATTGAAATTGTCCTTCATCAAAATTGCTGTTTTAATCTTACCTTCAACTTCTAGCGCTTAGTTTAGAATAAGACCAATGTGCTGCAAAATCTGATATAATCAAATTGCGTAAATGCATTGCCAATCTTTATTCATGTTTCACTTTGCCTCCCACTGCTCTAAATGTGTCTCAGGACCCAAGGATGGGATCTCCAGATTATTTTTGCATTGCCCAAAATGACAAACAATAAAAGGAACGTTACAAAAACATTCTGCTAGTCCATGGGCATACAGTGAATTTAGCTGCTTTTTAAGCATGCTTTCTTCCACTTTGAGGCTGTTGCTACCGAGCTCAAGTATTGTGAAACTCTCTTTTCTCCTCAGTCGTCCCAGAGGAGAGAGGACCACACTGTGCTTCACTTTCACTACACACAGTGGCCTGATATGGGAGTCCCAGAGTACACCCTCCCAGTGCTATCCTTCATCAGGACATCCTCTCAGGCCAGGACACAGGACATGGGACCTGTCCTAGTCCACTGCAGGTAGACCATGTGTCTTTGTAGTAACCTGTCCAGGGCCTGGAACCCCTAAGCTTCAAACCTAATTATTATAAAACCGTACAAATGGAGGGGACTTTATGCAGTACCTTGTGTCCCTGATTGATTGTATATTTTTCAAACAGCATTTGTTAGTTTTACTCTGAATTCTGTATTGTTTGAATGTCAGAGAGTGTAGATGAAACTAATATTCTGTCACTTTTTATATGCTCTTACTCTAACTACCAAGCATATGACATTATCTCCTTTTTTGCCAACATACAAAAGGTCTTTAAACTTCACCTTTTTTTTTTTTTTTTTGAACAAAAAACTTCACCTTTTTAACAGATGATGCATTAAAGGATTCACATACTGTTGATATTATTATTATTTTCAGTAGTCTCCTAAATGCAGTTTTGTGTTTCGTTCCCAGTGCTGGTGTTGGCAGGACGGGGACCTACATAGTGATCGACAGTATGCTGCAGCAGATCCAAGACCAGGGCACAGTCAACGTCCTGGGCTTCCTCAAACACGTCCGCACTCAGAGGAACTTCCTTGTTCAGACCGAGGTCAGGATAATAATGCTAACTTTTTCAATACAAACGCAGCCAGAGGTGGGTAGTAATGAGTTAGATTTACTAAGAGTAGTTTTATCGCAACATACTTCCTCTTTTACTTGAGTAATATTATTTTAATTATTTTAACAATATTCTTGCTTGTGTACAATTTTGGCTACTTTACCCACATTGGTATGTTACCTATGTACTGGTTTGAAAAGCTTAAGGTTGTGAAAAGGTGAGGTGAATTTAAAAAATAATAATAATAATTTGTGCTTTAATTCTTTATTTTATAAAGGTGTCATTTATTTTGTTATTTTTTTATTGTTTGTAAATACCAGAATTGTCACATTCCTTGTCTGATTACATCAATGCTATGGATCGTATGTGTCTGAAATAAAGTTTGATGATGAATGATGAATACTAAAACATAAATCAGACAGTACATGAAGTAGTGGTAGCAGTAGTAGTAGTAGTACATTGTGGTGCAATTCCAAAAACGACTTTGAAAAGTAAATTGTACTTACTTAAACTTCACATTGAGTAAAAGTGAAAAAGTAGTGAATGTGAAGTTTACTATTGCTTGAAGTACTTTTACTTGAGTCTAGATTTTTTAACTCAATCTTTTAACTCAGTCTTTTAAGTCTACACTTCAACAACACAAATAAAAATTCTATTCAAAGATATAACATTTTAATCCCCAACCCCAAATGGAGCATGTCTTCCTTCTGTGGTCCCTGAGTTCCTGGTGTCTGTCTCCCTGTTGTAGGAGCAGTATGTGTTCATCCATGACGCTCTGGTGGAGGCCATTTTGAGCCGAGAGACCTCTGTGACCTCTGACCTCCTCCACAGTTATGTCTCTGACCTCCTGACCCTGGGTTTATCCGGTCGGACGCGCATGGACAAACAGTTCAAAGTAAAGCATTTGCCCATCTAGTTATTCTTCACGCCTCAATTATCTTTTTCTTTTTTGTTTTTTAGTTTGGTGAATTGAGATGTGAATTTGTTTTGTAGCTGATCAGTCAGCGCCAGGCCAAACACGCAGACTACAGCACTGCTCTGAAAGAAGGGAATGCCGAGAGGAACAGGGCCAAAGCTCTCATGCCTGGTAAGAGCTGGAGTTACATTATCAACTGGATCTGTGGCACAAAGACCCACAAGATCATACATATGTATGAATGTGTCACTGTGACTGTGTTTGTGGTGGTCGGAGGGGACATAGGCTATAATATTTCACCAAGACTGATGTACTTTTTATATAATCAGGGTTCCTGCAGGTATAAGCAAGACTAATTTAATGATTTTTAATGCCACAAACATAAAATTGCGTCAGCTTAAATTGTCCAAATTTATTTGCACGTACTGTAAAATAGAGTTCATAAAGCACCGATAATGTTGAAAGTCAAACACCCGATGTTTGGTTAATTTGTTTCTTGCTGGAAACAAACTCATTTTCCCCATCTATGACACTAGTGTTGGTACAAAAATTTAAGTTAATACATATTTTCATTCACAAATAATGTCAGTGATTATACTTAAAAACAATTTTAAATTTTAATGCCTGTTGGAATCAAATTAAATGCTTTTTAAGGACATTTAAGGCCTTATTTTTAGCAAAATCAATTTAATGGCTTTTAATGGTTTTGAATGCCCTGGGGTAACTCTGATCATTTGTGAGAGTATTTAAAGGTGCTATGAGAGCAGTATATCTTTTTTATTTTTCATGACATTTCCATGACGTGCCAAGATATGATGTAAACATGTTTAAAACAAATATTAGTTTTACCGATAACAACAAATATTAAATTAAAACAATATTTTACATAATGGCCAAGTTGTTTTTGTTTACATTTTTTGTTTGGTTCTAAAACTGCATTGCCAATTGCCCAATCAGATAAGCGGAAAGACTGGCAACCCACTCCGGCGGCCCTGAAGGGCAAGTCATACCAGCAAAATCAATATCACACAAACAAAAACTGAAACACACACACAAACTAAAAACAGGTACACAAATTCACAAATGTTTTCAAATTTGTGCATGTTTCCGAATTTGGGTGCGTGTTTTCATATTTGTCTGTGTGTGTGGTTCAGTTTTTGTTTGTGTGTTATTGATTTTTGTTGATGTGACTTACCCTTCAGGGCCACCGTAACTCACGGACCATTGTTTTGATTTAGACTGCAGTGCTGTTTTAATCTTTAAATGGTGGACTTTTCATCCCAAGTGTTTTATGTGTGTGTTGTTACAGTGGAAAGATCCCGAGTCTGTCTCACAGCCTCAGAAAGTAACTCCACAGGCTACGTCAATGCTTCATACGTCATGGTCAGTCATTTTCATGCAAGTCACTGAGCAGCAAATAAAAAAAAAATACATGCTGCTTAATTGTATTGTTTATGTATTGTATGCACCTTTACCAGGGCCATCACCAGTGTAAGGAGTTCATTGTGAGCCAGACTCCTCTCAGCAGTACAGTGGAGGATTTCTGGAGGATGGTTTTAGAAAACAACATTCACACAGTGGTCTCTCTGACAGACAACCACTCACAGGTAAGAGACCAGCACCAGTTCTAATTCAGTGCCAGTTTAGGACTAAACTGGGACTTAGCCGTGAACTAAACAAGGATAAATGCACAACTCAGTGACCCCCTTTTTCATTTGTGTTTATAGACTGAAGAGGACGCAGGCGTGGTGTACTGTCCGAGCAGAGGTCGACCAATCAGCTTTGGGGATTTCACTGTGTCGTTTTCAGCAGAAGAATACGTCTGTCTAACCAGTGACGAGAAACTTTTAGTGCAAGATTTCAAACTACAGTGTCCACAGGTAACGGCCTGCGCTATTTCTCCTCATCTCTCGCTCTTCTGTCACTAACGTGTTATTCTCATCTTTGTAGAGTAATTATGAGCTGGAGGTGAGGCAGTACAGCGCCACCTGCTGGCCCAACCCTGACAGCCCCATCAGGAACAGCTTTGATTTGATAAACACAGTCAGAGAGCGCAGCAGACTTTCAGAGGGACCTACACTTGTGCATGACCTGTGAGTAGATTTGACTGATAACCTCTTAAAACTAATTTTTGTTAGTGTTGAATGGCATTTATATATGATTTTTGGTCATTTAAAAAGGATAAACAGGTGAATAAAACTTTAGAGGGATAATGAAAGTGTATATTCTGTAGAAAGAAACCACCTGAGAAAATATTTGGCTTTCTAAGTACCATCTTTCATAATGGACACATTTTATAATTGACCTAAATCAGGACTAACATGGCTAGACCTAAAGATAAGGATTAATTCAGCTCTAAACCCAGGCTAAACTAGGTCTAAACCAGGACTAAACAAAGTATCAACCAGGACTTAACCAGCTCTGAACCAGGACTAAACCAAGACTAAACTAGGACTTCACCAGGACAAAACTATGTTGGAACTAGGAAAAACCAAGACCAAACCAGGAATACACCAGGACTAATACACGACTAAACCAGCTCTGAACCAGGACTAAACCAGGATTAAACTAGAATTAAACTATGTCTTAACCAGGACTAAACAGTGATTAAACCGAGACTAAACCATGACAAAACCAGGACCAAACCAGGATTAAACCAAGACTAAACCAGGACAAAGCCAGATCTTCACCAGGACTAAACCGGATCTACTAACTGGACTAAATCTGGTTTAAGGACTAAACCAGGACTACACTATGTTCCAAATTATTATGCAAATTGTGTTTAAGTGTCATAAAGATAAAAAATTTTTGTTCCCCAGTGAAACTCATGGATGGCACTGTGTCTCAGGGCTCTTTGGGTCAGTGAAATCAGTCTCAGACACCTGTGCCAATTAGTGTGCCAGGTAAGTCCAATTAAAGGAAAATCTACTTAAGGACGTTCCACTTTATTAAACAGACCACCATTTTCAAGCAATATGGGAAAGAAAAAGGATCTCTCTAGTGCCAAAAAGCGTGAAATAGTTGATTACCTTGGACAAGGTATGAAAACCTTAGATATTTCACAAAAACTTAAGCATGATCATCGTACTATTAACCCTCTGGGCTTGTTCCTTTTTACTATACACTCAGCTCTATCGTGGCCATTTGTGGCCACCCTTTGTTTACATTCTAAAAATGCTATAAAAATAATGTATATTAAAATATTTTTCCACTTTCAATGACTTGATTTGTTCAATTTACATCTGTTCTTGTCATAAAAAATTAAATTTCCTTCAAATTAAAAAAAGTGTTACCCTTTTATTGCCTGTTAAACCACACAATGTCTGTTATTATATAAGAGACAAAAATATAAAATTACTATTTTTTATGAAATAATTGATGTCAATTAAATTATTTTATATTCAGCATTTGAGGTAAGTGTATGTCAATAAAAAAACAGTATCAATAATTTTTCTGCATTATTAGTTTTAAGTGCAGGGGCAAAAAAACATAAAAAATCACACTCAGCTTTATCGTGGCCATTTGTGGTCCATTGACTCCCATTATAACTACAGTTTTTGATTCCTCCTAATGGACACTTTAAAATCAAATTATTTCATGTAAAATGTCTTTCATTATAAACTCAAGACATGAAAATATGAGTTTTTGAGTATTTTTGCTGGATCATATTTTTTGTCTATTTTTGGACAAGGGAGCAATTTTCAGCTCTTGTTTACATTACTGAAATGCTGTACAAACACAGCATACTGAACATATTTGCTACTTTCACTGCTTAGTTTTGTTTAATTTGCATAAATCCTAATAATAAAACCCAAATTTGATATAAATTCTATAATTTAACCCTTTGAATACCAGATGCCTTACATATTACCACTAATATGTTGACCATTATATAACTAACATTATATGTTTCAGGCCAAATGGCCACGATAGAGTGTGACTTTTTTGTGTACACAGTTTATTATTGATATTTTTACAGAGCTGAAGTTTAAAATTAAAAGGTCTTATAAAAGTCCAGACCCCTGGGAAGTTTCATGCCATTATCATTAACACAACTCAAATGGTTAAAAAAAATATAGTGAAGTGGCCACAAATGGCCACCATAGAGCCCAGAGGGTTAAGAGATTTGGAGCTTATTCAGAGCACACACGGATTCATGCAGATAAAGGCACAATGAGGAAGGTTTCTGCCAGACAAAAACATCGGATTAAGAGAGCAGCTGCTAAAATGCCATTACAAAGCAGCAAACAGGTATTTGAAGCTGCTGGTGCCTCTGGAGTCCCGCGAACATCAAGTTGTAGAATCCAGAGGCTTGCAGTTATGCATGAACCTTCTATTCATCCACCCTTAACCAATGCTCACAAGCAGAAACGGCTCCAGTGGGCCCAGAAATACATGAAGACTAATTTTCAAACTTCTTCACTGATGAGTGCTGTGCAACCCTGGACCCTGGTCCAGATGGATGGAGTGGTGGATGGTTGGTGGACAGCCACCATGTCCCAACAAGCCTGCAATGTCAGCACGGAGGTGGCAGAGTCATGTTTTGGGCTGGAATCATGGGGAGAGAGCTGGTCGGCCCCTTTAGGGTCCCTGAAGGTGTGAAAATGACCTCTGTAAAGTATGTGGAGTTTCTGACTGACCACTTTCTTCCATGGTACAAAAAGAAGAGCCGTGCTTTCTGTAGCAAAATCATCTTCATGCATGACAATGCACCATCTCATGCTGCAAGGAATACCTCTGCATCATTGGCTGCTATGGGCATAAAAGAAGAGAAACTCATGGTGTGCCCCCATCCTAACCTGACCTCAAACCCTACTGAGAACCTTTGGAGCATCCTCAAGCAAAACATCTATGAGGGCAGGAGGCAGTTCACATCCAAACAGAAGCTCTGGGAGGTTATTCTGACATCCTGCAAAGAAATTCAAGCAGAAGTAAACCAGGACTAAACCAGAGGGCTCTT
Organism: Bostrychus sinensis; assembly: GCA_020698575.1. Lineage (NCBI taxonomy): Eukaryota > Metazoa > Chordata > Actinopteri > Gobiiformes > Eleotridae > Bostrychus > Bostrychus sinensis. The sequence goes on along the minus strand of CM036239.1, from coordinate 48,344,750 downwards.
CCACAAAACCAGCTAACTCCATAAGCTAGGCTTATTTGGAAAAGTCTGGCTTATTTTGTTGTCATTTCTGTTCCATAAACCAGGCTCATCCTGAGACTGGCTCAGCCACTATGGGAAATTATGCTGCAGCTGAGCCTGGCCCAGAGCAGGTTTAAGGTCAGGCTTAGCCTGAACACTTTATAAACTCATACCTTTTTATCACCAGTTAAGCTGAATCACTTATTTTACCACTTCCCCTTTAATGTTTTTGTCAGATTTATTAACTTTACTTTGGAAAATACACATTTAGCTAAACTTCAAAAGAATTAATGATTTATGATCTACATCATTTATTTAATCAGATATTTAATATGAAGGCTTGCTGATAAAGATGAAGCCTAAATATCACCTGTAATATGGGTCACGTTTTGAGTATAGGCCTATTTTTTGTTTTTATTTTATATTAAGCACAAAGATAGATTTGAAGATACAATTTGTCCATTTTTTTTTAATTAAAAGCGCTATCATTTGCACATTAGTGTCTCCGTATTGATCTTTGAGGTGCCTCGCTGCACTTTGTGACATTAAATGCTCCTAATGCACCAATCAGTAAATGCTACAGTTCGTTTTTTCACTCATTACATTTTTCTCAACCTCTCTCTTTCTGTCCTGTCAAACTCAGGCGAAAGGGGCAGTATTTCCGCATTAGTTTGGCCACTCCTCCGTGGATCATTTCCTTGTGAGTTAAAGGAATGTTTGGAGTTGGGCGTTTCCTCTGTCGTTTTTCATTGAGGTTTGATTGAATCCTCACTCCTCTTCATTGGGCTGCAGACGCACACCGTCAGCGCCGCTCATTTAGTCTGACTGGTGTTAGCGCCGCTGTACGAGCTCAGAGTGCTCTTTATATTTTATCTTTTATATTTATGGTAACTCTAGCTAGAAGCCAGGCCATAAGGCTCGCTTTTCTGAGCGACTTTTGTGGAACAGCCCTCAGGTCTAAACCACGACTAAACCAGGTCTTATACAGGAATAAATCAGAGTTACCTAAGCACACTTCATCACTGGATCTAAATCAGGAACTGCAAAATACTCTTGTCCCGAGTACCACTAAAAGAGGCCCACCTACCACTGGTGGTACCCATACCACAGTTTGAGAAACTCTGGACTCTGGTCAATAAATAATGTGTTTGAATGCAGCAACACTTTGTAGATTTAGTGTCATTGTATGAGGAAGTCTGGAGTGGCAGAGAAATACTGTATGTCCGAGTGGTGCAGGACATGTCCGAGAGCTGGGCTATAGGTGTAACCCAGGAGTTCAAGGTGGAGGTGGGACTGCATGTTTACTGTGGTGATAGATCTTCATAATGAGAGAGGTGAAGGTATTCTCTGGGAAGGAGAGGAGTTAAGGTTAGCCAAATAAGTAATAACAATAAGTTAAAATGGTCTCTATACTTATGCTGTATGTCCCAATGTTATTTGTATTTATGTATTTACAGAATGGGGGGCTCCACGTCGGGCCTGTTCTGTGCTCTCACCACTCTGGCCAGTCAGCTCCAGGAGGAAGAGACTGTGGATGTTTATCTCGTGGCTCGAATGACAAACCTCATGAGGCCTGGAGTCTTCAATGATGTGGTGAGGACTCATTAAAGCAACTCGACTGACACTTTTAATTAATTGATTAAAAACAAAAGTATATATTCAATTAAAGACATTTCAGGCCTGAACTCTACAGTGAAATTATATATGGCTAGTTGTTGACAGTTGCTGGAAATCTATCCGCATTTGGCAATAGAATTCTAAAAAAAGTTATCTATTAAACATAAAAGTGCTTCAATTCTCAGAAAATGCATTTAGCAACAGGTTGTTTGATTTGGAAGTCCCACTGTTGTTGCTGTTTATTGCTGAGTTTTGTGTTCTTTTGCGCCCCCCTCAGGAGCAGTACCAGTTCCTGTACCGGGCCGTCCTGAGTCTGGTGAGCAGTCAGGAGGATCAGCAGGTCCTCCAGAGTCCAGAGACCAACGGGACGGTCACGCTGGGACAGACCAACATCGCCGAGAGCCTCGAGTCACTCATGTAGACACTAATTCTCCTCTATCCTTAAACACACTCAACAAAAAACTACAGCGCAGAAAGAGCCATGGAGTGGGCTCCTTTAGAAAACTATTAGCCCCCTTTGATGGTCCTTTTTGTTGGTATTTCAAAAATGTTGAAATCCTGCTTTCAACTAAATGAAGTTAACATATTAACTTTGGTTAGCAAGGCCACGCCTCAACAACAACCACCTACAGTACTCACCAACCACACCTCGGGTGCAGTTCCTTTACATGGAGCCAAAAACTCCAGGCACACTTTGTGCCAGTCCCAAGCCTGTATAAATGGCAAAGGTTGTATCATGAAGGGCATCCATGGGAAAGACCACTGCCAGTCAGATGATTTTCTGTGGCAACTCCTGACTTCTATTTACTTTGAATGCACTGTTTAACACTGTTGCTAAATGAACGGCGTATACAAGACCACGACTGAGCAACAAGGACAATGACAGCAGAACCTGCCTTCATGCTGTATTGATGGTTACTGGGTTTCTACCTGGAACAAATGTCTGGACTATATCACAAAAAGGAGATTAAAAGGGGCTAATATTGTAATTTTTATTATCACAAATAAATCAAATGAGTTATAAACTAATGCTGTGAACTTTAGTGAACCAAATCATTTTATGAACATGTTTTATCTTACACACTGTCCAACACTTGTACTGGTACTGACTACCAAAGGCTCTTGAGTCTAAAGCCACGGATAGCGCCACCATCAGGCCAAGCTCAGAATTACATGTTAATAAATAATGTATGTATATGTTGTGAACTGCTTTCCCAACAACACACACTTGACAAATGAGAAATTAGTTCACTATTTGGTATGTTTTTTAACAATTACAAATCTGTTTTTAATTTTGGTATTCTGATTTTCGTGTATACACTTAGCTACTGGCCCATTTCCATTTGAATACAGGCTCCTGTTACTACTTTATGTGCCTTCTGCAATTAATGCCATTCCTCTTTTGGTACAATGACTGTGACTAATGCCAAAATCAGATTTTACTGTGATTATTTTCTGAAACTAAACAAACCTGGGTTACATTTCAGTCAGCCATATTATTGAATTTACAATGATGATGAAGGGGCTGTTTTGATCAGATTGTTTTAAAGATATTGTAAAAAGCTATTAATATGGAGAGAATGTAGTCTGAATGCTAAAACTGAATTGAATCTGTGATTCTCAAACATGGGGATCAACATGGCCCTCAAAGTGACACATTTTAATTCGGCCACAGAAAAAATCTGTAATCTCAAACATACAAATAATCAATGGGATAGATGGATAATATGTGATAACAAGCATGCAAGCAAATAAAATACTCAAAAGCACAAATTAAAACATAGTTGCAATACAACAGTACAAGACTAGTGTCTACAGTCATTTGTTGTCAGCAGAGTTTGGAGAAGCAAACAGGAGCAATGAGACAGGACACAGTGTAAGTGTGTGTTACACAGAAAATATTTACAGTCATTAATCTGGACATGTGACTGCTTTGTTATTATGGTCCTCAATTAATATTAGTATAATAAACGAGATATATTTAGGAATACTGTATTATTCAACCCCAAACTACACCAACTACAGCCCGCCTCGGCGACGTGGGTTTGAGTCCAGACTCTGACACTCTGACAAATGTCTTTCCTCGCTCTTTCCACCATGATTTCCTGTCACTTCTCAACTGCACTTTCAAAATAAAACTGAAAAAGGCCTAAAAATTATCTTAAAAAAAATAAAATACAATTTTACAGGCCCCATTTAGAGTTTATTTTTTGTTGCATGCTTCCTGTTTGCTACGCCAAATTGTGACAAACTACAGCTGTTATAATAAATGAACTGGTAACACTTTAGAATAACTCACTACTATTAAGTTATAATACACCATTAATAAATAGTATATTGTTAACAAATTAACAATATACTAATGAATAAACAGTTTATAGATTCTGCACTACCAGTGATGTTTATAATTTTGCACTGGTTTACATGAGCTTATTACTAAAGAATTAAACATTATTAACAATGTTTAAAACTCAGTGGTGTTTATAAATGTAAATGAAGTAATACTTTGTAAATAATTACTAATACTTAATTAATGCTTAATAGTGTCAGTTCTTCTAAAGTGTTACCAGTAAAATAGCTTACCCAAATCTGTATCTGTGTCAGTCCTGCAACTAACCATAGTCAGGGTTGTACCCCACCTAAGGCCCATAGCTGCTGGGATGGGCTCCAGTCATCAGTGACCCGTAAGCGGAAGAAGATGAATGAATGAAAAATTATCTAACTGAACTACATTCTCAAAATGCAAAATTCTTATTTATTCTTATTTTCTCTGCTTATAGTATCAAATGCTGCAAAAAAAAAACAAGAAAGCCCTTCCCTTTATGCAAAACTGAGATTTTCCATGCACAATCAACCAATCACATTAAAGATACAAGTCACATGACACTGCCACTGATTTGAGCCACACACTTTACTCTAACACTGTCTATGTAAATATAACAGATTAACTCAAAGGCCAAACTACTGCCTGTTTATACTGTACCTTTTAAATATTTTCTATTTTACTATAAGACGATTTTGTAGAAATTTACATAAAAAAATATATAACTATGAATCTCTATTTGATAATTTAGACTGAATGCTTTTTATCTGTAGATCAGTGTCTATACCTTATTTCCTGTTTTGAGGTAGCACATTGTGTACAGTCAAATTAAAAGAGAATAAATACTTGTTTCAAAATAAAAGTCCTTGATGAATGACCAAACTGGATGTATTATGCTTTTATTTTGAAGTCATACATTATATTGCATTGTCCCATATTTGACCTGTACATCACATATTGCAAGAAAACCAAAATATATAATAAGTGTGTCACCAAGAAAGATTCATTCAAAAATATATATCTCTTTAACATATTAATATGTGTCAATATTCTGCAACAATCCCAACAGGTAAAGTGTATACAGTGCATAAGAATAAACAGAACAGTGCTACACACGTTTTTAAAATGTTTTTTTAAAAGGCCCAAGCCCTTACACTGGATTTAACATTGTTAAATTGTATTAAGATAATAAAAGAAAATGATTATATTTTCCCATACAACATAAACACACTAAAGCTACATTCACACAAGACAAAAAGTAGTCTAAAATATATATTTTGTTCTTCTATAACAATAAGTAAAATTTTATACAAGGGTGTCTGCTCTCAGTTGAATTAGGGATACTCCCATTGGCCAGTGGTTCTCAAACAGGAAGTATCACCGCAGATATATTTGGCTTTCCAAGTACTGTCTTTAGCAGGCTAAAATGAGCCTAAATCTTAACTAAACCAGAACTGACAAGGGATTAAACAAAGACTACACCAGAACTACAGAGCATCACAGCCAAACCAGGACTAAACCAGGACCTAACCAGTACAAGAACAAGATAAACCCAACACAAAACCAGGGCTAAATAAGGACTTAACTAGGTCTAAACCAAGTCAAAACCTGGAGTTAACTAGGATTAAACAAGTCTAAACTAGGACTAAACCAGGATTAAACAAGTTCTAACCCAGGACTGTACCAGGACTAAACCAGCTCCAACTAAAGCAGGACTAAAACAGGAATAAAACTGTCTCTAGACAAAACTAAATCAGGACTTGAACTAAAGAACTCCACCACCACCACCTCCATTGTACTCAGGAGTCTTAACCACTTCAAGTCCCGATTTAGTTTCATTTAGAGTCAGTTCTATTCCTGTTTTATGGCTTTAGTTGGGGCTGGTTAAACCTGGTTTAGAACTTTAATCCAGGATCAGATCTAATTTTTTTCCTGGATTAGTCCTGGTTTTAGTCTTGGATTTGTCCTGGATTAGTCCTGGTTTTGTACAGATTTAGTTCTGATTTAGACCTGGTTCAGTTCTGGATTTATCCCAGTTTAGTTCTGATTTATAGACCTGGTTTTGTACTGGTGAAGTCCTGGTTTAGTCTTATTTTAGGTCTAGTGTAGACCTGGTTTTGCTGTGATTTAGTCCTGGTTTGTACCTGATTTGGACCTGGTTTAGGCGTGGTTTAGTCCTGGCTTAGTCCTGGTTTAGACCTGGTTTAGCTGTTATTTAGTCCTGGTTCAGTCCTGGTTTGGACCTGATTTAGCTGTGGTTTAGTCCTGGTATAGCCATGATTTAGTCCTGGTTTAACTGCGATTTAGTACTAGTTTAGCCCCGTTTTGTCCAGATTTAAGCTCCTTTTAGCCCATTTGGAATTGTCTGAGATGGTACTTGGTATGGAACGTTTGAGTATCCCTGCTGTATACGTTTTGCTAATGTGACTCTTTTTAGATTAGAATGTTCCTAAAAGTTATCGACTTAAATTTAAGAAAGTCAAATTTGGCTCATTTGGTATAAAATATATTTTGGCAGTATTTAAATAGGACCATGTTTTATGCACTGTAGTGTGCCTTGAGATTGCTTCTGAGACACCTTGGCTATAGGAGGACCTAAATCAGGCCAGAAACCATCCCAGTAAGAGTTTCAAGTTAAAGAACAGGTGGATATATTGAAATAATCTGGAAAAATAATTCTATAGCAGTTTGTCTGGTCTATTGAACTTAAAGAATAAAATTGTACCAACAACTAACTTAATACTATGCAATAAATAACATGAAAAGCAATGCTAGGGTACAGGGTCAAATGAGTGCAAATACTGGTAAAATTACATGTGTCTCCATTGAATAAAATCAAGTTCTACTAAAAGCTACAGCACCAACATTTACAGAAGAATTCACCTGATTCCAGCAAAATGATGGTAATGACACTTTCTGTGTGATTGGATGATCAGTTACATGTGTATTAATGGAAGTGTTAAATGATTAACACTCACCAAGCATCGAAACAAACAAAAGGAAGATTTTGTAGATCTAGAAAAAGGCTGTTGAGGAAATGGATGATGTCTTGTATCTTCAGAGTCTGAGTCTTAATTTGCTTGTGAGCCCTGTTGGATAGAAAGAAAAAGGAATTAGGCGAATAACGAGTCATGAGAATCGACACACTCTTATTTTACACTGCTCTCCAATATAACACTTCAGGCTGCGTTATATTTGATGTTAACACAATTGCAGTGTTTTAGAGCATGTATAATGAGGTTGTGCTTGCCGAGTTGGTGCGTTTGCGTTTCCAGCAGTCTGGGTTGATTCTCTTCTGTTCATCTGCCAGAGCTTTGGCCTGAACCGTGAACACTCTCCGCTCCTCGCTGCGCATCTTCTTCCACCGCTCGCCCAACAGCACACTGATCGCTCTGGAGAACACATTTATATGAAATAATTCGGACAAAGATTTAAAAATATGATGAACTGAGTCAAAACGAACCTGTTGTCTTTGCCCGGGTACAGCTGTGTGTACTGGACCCTGTACTTTTTGGCGAACAACATGAAGGCATTCATTGGCCGTTTGCTCTTTGAGGACGTGGCACAGTTACTTCCTGATGATTCTCTGGGCTGACTTTTGATTGGCTTGTGATGAGGAGAGTGGGAGGGTCCCGGTCTGTGTGCATCTGCAGGATCACCCAAGTTTACTTCCAAAAATTACCAGTATACAGAGAGAATATGTATATTGATTATGGCCATTGTGTATAATAGAGGTCAACAAATATGTGTTTTTCTGTGGCCAGTGCAGATACTGATTTTTAAAATTCAGAGTAGCCGATGGCCAAAAAACACTGCAGATTTTTGAGATCGATATGAAGGGCAGATTTTCCTAATTTCATGAAAAAAGTGAATTTAATATAGCCATTTGTTTTAGTGATGCATATTAAAACACAAACATGTTACAATGTAACAGTGAGAACAGATAAAGATGAGAAAACATGAATGCAATAGTAGAGCTTGGGGAGATTTACAAAATGCAGTTGGAGAATAGTTATAGTTCTACAAAGTTCTATGCCAGAAAAATTAGCAAAATCTTTTTATTGACATTTTGAGCTTTTCAGAAGGAGATAAAGCCATTTTGGATGTTTCCTATGAACTGCAGTGTAAGAGGCAAAACTGTTAAAAGATGGTTGGGGACACACTGAGCTGGCTTCTCAGGACTTCCCAAAACATTTTAAGGCCAAATAGGGGTTATGCGCTAACTACTTCCGCATTCGACTAAATGGAATGATCCACTTCCGGTCACAGCTTGTAAGCGAGCAGCCGGACAAGGGCAGCTTCAAAAAACATATTTATGTCTTACACATCGTAAAATAACAGCTTTAGTTAATTGACACAACAATATCCCGCCTCCGCGCTCAGCGATTAGTTAAATATTTAACACACAAATGCTAAAACCCTTGTTTGAAGAATAAAACTGCCTTAGTCCATAGCAGCGTTAGTTTGGTGATTTTATTTTACGATGTGTAAGACATAAATATGTTTTTTGAAGCTGCCCTTGTCCGACTGCTCGCTTACTGTGCTTAAGCTGTGACTGGAAGTGGATCATTCCATTTAGCCGAATGCGGAAGTAGTTAGCGCATAACCCCTGTTTCACAGATCTGTAGCAGGGCTGCCACAATGCCCTTTAATGAATTGGCAGTGAGAACAGATAAAGACGATTTTTTGGAGAAAACCAACAAGGGAATCTCAATCAAACTTGCTTGTGGAGAGCTACAAAATGCATTTGAAATATTTGTTCTACGAGGTTCTTTTTCAGAGAAATTAGCAAAATCTTTTTATCACAGTTTTGAGCTTTTTAGCCTGAGATAAAGCGTTTTTGAATGTTTTGTATGAACTTCAGTGTAAGAGTCTAAACTGCTACAAGATGGCTGGGGAAGCTGGGGTCCTTCAGACACATGGTCGCCTGGACATGGGCCTGACCAAATATCAGTATTAAGGGCAATTTTTGTGTACAGTGTACAACATAGTTTTGTCCACATGAGTTCAGTTAGGATGTTGCTGGAAAAACATCTAAATAAGCATGGGTTTTGGACCATCATCTTGCTGTGAAAGTGAATGGGTCTGGCTTGCTAAGCTACAGCTATAGTGTGGTGGCCTCTCAGCATTTTTTCAATCTCATAAATCCCTCATAAATACAAAGTATAGTCCATTACCATGTACTGTGTTTCTGTCTGGAGACACTGTGTCTGTGCTGGACTGAGATTCTCTCCTCCGTCGGGCCATACTACTGAGAACATAGACAGCAGATGAGTCCAGAGGAGTGAAGGAGTAACTGGGAAGGATCACAAACAGGCAATGAGCTACTGTATTTTACTACTACAATATTACTGAAGTGAAAGTAGTCAACACATGACCGCTTGTGTAATAGTAATGAAGTTGATAAGTTCGACTACTGTACTACAAGGTACCCAGAGCATGGATAGACTGGTAACTTCTCACCTCCTGAACGTGTCCAACACCAGAGAGTCATCTGTGTGTTTGGCATCTCTGTGTCCCGGAGGCAGACACACGTCTCCCACCTCCATCTCATAACACGGTATCCCATAATGCACCACAGTTAGGCTCGGGTGGAATGATGACCATCCTGAGAAAACCAAAGACATGGCAATGAGCTGTTTTTTTTTATATTCCTCTAAATGAATGGCTTCTGTCTACTGTCATTGGTCAATAGTCATAGTCATTAGTAGTGGTCTGTGTACACTAGCTAGCTATAGAGATCAGGAACCTACATCATAAAACGACCGTCGAGTGAAACAGCGGCATAGAAAAGCAAACAAGCCATGAAACAACTCTTTTAACTGCTTTGTCACTCTTGGTGAATATTTATCACACACTTAAGTATCAAAATACTTTTGCGTTAATGTTAACTCGAGTATTTACATCCTAAATTGCATCCAGGAACATGAGCTGTTTCTGTTTGTTTGTGGAGTCTGTTGCATTAGATCATTAAAATAATAATGTATGTATCTGAACCACTTTTTTAACTGTCTTCCATTACTTTGTGTTAGTTGACAGGGTTTGATCTCGACCTGGTCTCAGTTTGCCTTGGTCTCAACCAGGGCTTAATTTGTAAATAAATTATGCCAGAACAAAAATTGTGCTTTGACACCGATCCCAGAACGTACACACAACACAATGCTCAGGCGCACACACATGCCAAAATACCAAGCAACTGCTCATTTATACTGAGTTTTAAATGATATTTTAACATATTTGTTAACATTAATATACATTATAACGTTTCACTTCAGTGTAATGTGTCAGTGTACGTTTGTGTGATTGCTCAGCTGATCGAGAAATCAGCTGCTACACATGATTACCTACTGATAGACCTACTGTCTGCGGCCACCAGTCTGAAGCAAGAACACAGACTCATGCAGCTGTGGTCTGTAAAAACAAAGTCTAGACTAGGAAAGGGAGCACACAGCAGCAGTAAGCTTTCAGCCTAATCATGTCTCTCCTTTTGATTTCGCTTCTTTTTAGTGACTGCCGTGGAGCGCGCAGTCTTCTCTGTGTAATGGCGTTTCACGGCTCCAGGCTCTGTAACCCTCAGTGCATTAGCTCGAGCTTACATGCATTTGAACAAACAAAAAAGAACAAACTGCTGTGGATCTATGTCCCGTGTGCACAGGGAATAAAAAGTGCACATCGAGGGCACGTGACGTAAGGTTTCCCTGCGTAACTATGGCAATGTAACAGTGACACTGGCGTTTAACTGGCCCCGGGTCTCATCCTGTGACCCACAATCAGCGTTAGCTCCTGCTTCCATATGCATTTGAGTAAAAGAACAAACTGACGTGGCACTGCCATGTACCACGCGCTCTCGGGCGCAGTGGGGAAATAACATGGAACATCCAAAGCGCATCACGTAGGTCCCCTCCGCACAACCAAAGTCAGGACAAACCTCAAAAGATTTTCTGTCTTCTGGCTGTAAGCAAACACATCACTTTTGACTTAAAGAGCAGCAGTCAGCTGTAGCTCCACTCGCGTTTGTAAAAACACAGCCTACTATGGCTCTGGGCAGCTCTGTGGATGCAGCTGGGATTCGGCGGGGTCGGGGGACATCTCAAGGTACGCACAGTGGTACTGCTGTACACCTGCAGATACCACTGGTGTTAACAGTGGTGAATAGATCTTTCAGTTTAACGTGAAGGTCTTTTCCACCGGATTCCCTGTACACTCTATAGACACGAAATACAGCGCAGGGACATTCTATGTTGAAGGGCTCACGGGGAAATGAAGCGTGGCTTTTATGTTTAAAACATTGCATTTCTGTGTAATTACACCTCCGACCTTCAACACAGGTTTAGGAGGTCAAAAGAGTCAAATGTAGGCAACACTTTGTTCTGAGTTGTGCCTGAGTTACTGCATCCAAGCAAACAGTTGCCGGATTGGACCGCGTCAAAATAAGGGAGTTTCCGGATCCTGTTCTGGCAAGATCCGGCTCAAATTAAGCCCTGGTCTTGACAATACTGAAAGTCTCAGTATTGTCTTGGTCTTGGTTCACTCTGGACTTGGACTGGTCTTGGTCTCGATTAGTACAGTCTTGAATACAACACTACCTTTGTCTTTGATGTAGAAAGGGTGGTCGAGTTGGCACTGCACGGTCACAAAGGCGTGTCCGAAAGCCCCGGGGTTAAAGGTCATCTGAAGTACGTGTTGATCACATGACACTGTCTCTGAGTGTTCCATCAGCTGTAGTCCCTCTGATCCATAACTCTGCAAACAAAGAAAAAATAAACCGACTTCAGCAGTGCTCAGTTTTGATGCTTTCAGTTTGAAGTTAGAACATGAGTATATGACAACCAAAATACCTTCAGAAATCCACTACGTTCCTCAGCTGTACAAGATCCTGCACAGTCCAGGTCCTCAATGTCCCGCCACTTACTCTCATCACTGCTGTGGAAACGCAACCGAGTACCTATGGCAAGAAAGAAAAGTGATGTTAAAAAATGACACTAGTATTTTAATTAGTACTGGAAATAATTAAAAAAAAAGATGTACAAGGTGATATTATGATGACCCTGAGGCACAACATAAAAAAAAAGCAGAGGAAAATGTTTAAACATGTTACTACATAAAAGAAACACACCTCTATGAATTTAAAATAGTCCATTAAAATAAAGCTATAGCTCATTTTTTAAAAAGCTTGTTTAAAAAAACAGATTTATCAAAATAAAATAGACTTGTCTAAATAAATAAGACACTTCACCATTTAAATAATGTTCATCTGAAAAATAAGAACCCACACTCAAATTAAAACGGGGCGCTGTTTCCCCAAAATGTCTCCCCCTTTTAAATTAAGACTGTCACAAATGGAAACCCTGCCTAAAATTTTATTGCCTGGAAAATCCAGACTGATATGTCTCTGTGTTATTCTACAGAGAAATATCAGTCTGGTCACCACGCCGTCCGCAGTGGTTTACTCAAATCCAAACCGTACCGTGCATTTTGATTGGTTTATTTAAGTCACGTGTTCTTCGCGAGCAGCGTCACTCGTACGCGTCTCCTCACCGACAACAATCAAGATGGCGCACCGAGGAGCCGAGAGTTTGTTTCATTCAGCGGTATGGTACGGTAATGTTGAAATAACTCCCTCGTTCCTCCCTTGTGGCTTCACTACTCCGTTTGTTTACTTTCTCACTTTCTTGTCGCTTTGTTAATGTCACGTCCGCCATTTTCTGATTGGATAACTCCGCTGTCCGTTAATTCGGGTTTGCTCCGCCTTAGATATCGAATTGATTCTAAGGCGACCGGTGAGTCTGGAATTTCCAGGCAAATTTTTTTAAAAGAGTTCAGCTAATGTGACCAATGCTAAGAAAGTGAGTGCCAATGCCTGACCACAAGACGGACAGAACATTGCTCTGGGGCAATCATAATAATGTAATGAATGATAAATGAAGAGTATATTTGGTGACAGATTAAGGGATAAGATTATTGGATTATTGTTGTGTCGTTAGCACAGAATAAGAGGAAAAAATGTGACAAATAATATTTTACTCCCACAGACTTGTACTAATAACATAAAATAAACTAATCCTAACCCTTTCACTAACCCTAACCAGTTTGATAAAACTGGTTAGGGTTAGGCTTTATCGTCATAAGTAGCATAAATGCCACATGAGTTGCGGACACAGAGAGGAGTTGTAAGCTAACCTCGCATGTCAGCGAGGACACACTGTTTGTGGAAGAAGCAGCTGAAATGGTGGGCATCGCTTGACCATTTAAAAAGAAAAACAGAGAGAGGCTGCCTTCGTTTCGTTTGCTGTAAAACTTATGAATAAAAGAAATTTGGCCGCATTTCGCCCATGGCCCCTCTGTCTCTGGTTTGAGACAGCGGTGCGACAGGACAGAGCCATGAGGTCAGAGTGAGACAGAGACACACAAACACGGATTGATTGATGGATTGATTTTTGGAGTCTAAGTGTTATTAGAAAATAGCAAAAAACTACCCGCGGGAACAAGCACAGCACCCCACCAGCTACACTGAAAAAAGTGATTCTGGCACTTAGTAGATGTTACATTTATTTGGCCATACTTATTAGATTTTTCATTGTTAGTAAAATCTATAAATATTATGGGTGATGGGTTGCAGGGTTGCATGGGTTTAATTTCTAAAACCTGAGTTTTGGTTACACTCTAGTCTATTCTTTTTTTTTTTTTTTTTAATTCTCCATGTCCCTGTTGTAGTAAGCTAAGTTAATGCTAATAGCTTGCCCGATGCTACAAAGTCATGCTGCAGCCACAGAGAGGGCAGGTTCAGGAGGGGCCACAAAAGCAGCCCAAGGTAAAGTGATTAAAAATAGGCAGAATACTTAATCAAAACAAATATGAATGTTTACACGTTTAGGTCTGTTTAACGTTACTGACAGAGATTCCACAGAAAGGCTTAAGAGAAAATGTAATAAAAGCAGATGCTTAATTGATAATTATTATAAATGAGTAATGAGTTGGGACAAAAACAGCTGGATAGAAAGCAGTGTTTTGTGCAACATAATCAAATATCATGTGTATACTATGTTGGGAACCTTCAAAAAAAAAATCTACTATGCAAGAATCTTTACCCTAAACTTTTACCCTTAGGAAGGTCACAACAATCTGGTGTTCAACACACTGATATTACACTATTAACAGCTCTCTAGCTGAAAGCAATTTTAAATGAGAAAGAAAAAGGGATTTTCCTGCCATTTTTAAATTCAAAATAGGGGGCACTTTTCAGTAAATTGCGTTTTGCCTTCTGCACGACCCGCGCTGCTATTAAAGTTTAAACTGCTTCAAAGATTATTATTGATAGTAGTGCCTTTTTCTTATGGCCAAACAAAAATTAAATTATGGGCTGTATAAATGTATGTCCAAGAAATGACACTAGGTGGCACTGTAAATAAATATTCTTTTTGTTAATACATTTTTTGACATGCTACAGTAACAGTATTAGGTAAATTGTAATAGTTTTAGTAAGTATAGTAAGTTTAGTAATTCTTACCAGAAATGATATAAAATAAAATTGTATTTCTATAATACTGCATTTTGTCACTAAAAAAACTGCAATTCTTTCCTACCGTAGAAAAACTCAAATGTCATGTGACTGCAATAGAAAAGAACAGGACATATATTATGTAACAGTAAAACAATTTGATAGTTCAAACTGTAACATGTATAAATTGTATCATTTTGGTAGAAAAGAATAGCCAACTCCATTATGTAACAGTATAACAATTTTATAGCTCAAACTGTTAAATGTATACATTTTACCATGTAAAAGAATGTATCAATTCTGGTTTATATTCTCCTAGGAAGGAGGAGTTAGACCTGAAACTAACTTCTATTGGTTCAGGAGACTATGAATAGCCTGAGTGGTTTCGGGTCATTAGGAGTCCTTTGTCCTCAGCTGGAGTGAGATTTGTTAACCCTCCCTGGCCTGGGCAGCTCCTTCAGATGTAAATGACCTGAGTGAAACTGGTTTGTTTTGTTTGGGTTTCAGGAGACTGTTGTAGACAGAAGGAAGGTTGTATCTGAGCCCACCATTTCTGTTTAAAGAAGGTTTATCTTTTTTGACAAAGATTGCTTCTTTGACTCCTCGCTCAAACCATCCTTTCTCTCTGGCTAAGATTTGGACCTCACTGTCCTCAAAGGAGTGGTTTGTGGCCTTCAGGTGGAGGTGTACTGCAGATTCTGGTCCACTGGAGTTGGCCCTGCGGTGTTGGTATAACCTCTAGTGCAGAGGCTGTTTGGTTTCTCCAAACGTGACTCATTTCCAGGTTCGACCCCTAGTCACTGGTTCAGATACGTGGATGACACCTGGGTGAAGATCAAAATCCAGGAAGTGGAAGCTTTCACAAGGCATATTAATGCTGTGGACCAGTTCACTCGTGAGGATGCCACGGAGAACAGCCTAGCCTTCTTAGACTGTGCAGTTATCATTGGAGAAGACAGGCGGCTCCATGTGGAAGTGTACAGGAAGCCCACCCACACAGACCAGTACCTGTTATTTGATTCAAACCACCCACTACAGCACAAACTCGGTGTGATCAGGACACTGCAGCACAGAGCCCAAGAGGTTCCCACAAGCTCTGAGGGAAGGAGGAAAGATATCCAAACTGGGCCTTCTCCAAATCCCAAAGGACAAGAAAACAGGACAGGAAAGAGCAAGAGCCAAAAAGGAGCAATGTAGTCATTCCTTACAACTCCAGCCTGTCTGAGAAAGGATTTTTAGCCAACGCAACATCCCAATTTATTTATTTATTTATTTTTATTTTTTTTTATATTGATCTTGTACACTTTTTTTTACATTGGGAGCAGCATGGGGTACCAATAAGACAGATTTTCATAGGTAAACACAACTCAGACCTTTCACAATCATATCAGAAATACTGATTCTATTCTATTAATTAGTCCTAGAGTAGGTATGAGATTCCATCTTGATAAATCAGATTTATTTTTTTAATTTAATGGCCCATAGTTCATTTCAAATAAACCAGCAGCTAAAATAACAGAGTTACTGCTTGTGCAATTTCTTAATCCATTATTTAGACTTAAACAAAGAAAAATGTACATGTACGCGATTGCCCCCCACAATGTTTTACAGATTGTTTTTGTAAATGTTATAGTAGGAAAAAAACAAAAAAACAAACCAGAGACAAACTATTAACAAAGGGACAAGTGGAAACAGTTCTATTTGCTCTTAAGCCTCGTCTCTCTATTCCTCTCCTTAGTTGCAGCACTCCCCAGCCCTGCAGAATCATATATCCAACCAATGTTTAAACAAAGTCGACTCTCAGTACTCTAATATACTGGGTCCACTTACACAACAACTCATTAAATTTATCCTTTTGCAGTTTTAGAGACATTATAAGCCTCTCCATCACAAATATTTGGTATACAGTATTGTACAATTCTTCTAGACCCGGTATGTCTGGTTGGAGCCATTTTCTTGTCAAAGTTTTCCAAGCTGACAATAAAATAATTCTAATTAGGTATTTGTCTGCTGATGTAGTTAAATCTGGATACATGTGTAAGAAATAAAAAGGAATGTCTGTTTGTAAACATCTATGTGTCTCTTGCCAGAAAGGAATAACTTTTGGACAGGCCCACAATAGATGGTAATGATTGGCTTCTGCATTGCTACATAGCCTCCAGCAGCCAGCACCTATGTTTTGGTGGCTTTGCTGTACAGGACTAATAAAAAACCTCATCACGTTTTCCAACCAAATTCTCTCCAATTTGTGGAGTAGGTTGTTTCCCACTGCATTTTACATAACACTTTCCAGTCCTTCTCATCTATTAGCATGCCTGTTTCTTTTTTCCATCTTTTTTTCACATATAGGGTGCTAGCAGGTTTACATTCTTGGAGTCCTTGGTATGAGCTTATTACTTTTCTAACTGTGTTAATATTATATGCTATTTGAAATATATTTATAATTTTGCTTTCCTTGTTCTCAGCGCTCGCCTGTAAAATCTCATCATATCTGTTTCTCATTTGTAAATATCTAAAGCAATCTTGATTGTTTAAACTGTATTTCAATTTGAGAGTTTGGAAGTCTGCAAGCTCCCCTTTATGTCTAAATGTAAAATATGAGGCGAGACCCTTTTCTGCCCATATTTGGAATCTTTTATCATGGCAGTTAGGTATGGATTCTGTATCATAGGCACACCATCTTAACATCATCTGTGCCTTGGTTAGTTTATTGTCCCTGCACACCTCGTTCCAGATCTTGAAAGTCAATTTTACCCAGGGGTTATCAGAGTCATTGAGGTGCGTCTGTAGTTTTCTGTCTGCTATCACAGCTTGTATTGGTGGACCATTAGTGTTACTCTCCTCTATATCTTTACTTTACTTTATATCTTTCCATCGCGCTGTGAAAGTTGGAGCACATAAACATACCAATGGCCTTAATTGGGTAGAATAATAATAATCTCTTAGGCATGGTAGGGACAAACCTCCCCTGTCCTTTGCTAGTTGTAAAGTATTATATTTTATCCTGTTTTTTTCCCGAGCCATATATAACGAGAAATTATTTTATCCCACTCTGTGAATTGTTTTG
The DNA here is from genome assembly GCA_020698575.1 of Bostrychus sinensis. Lineage (NCBI taxonomy): Eukaryota > Metazoa > Chordata > Actinopteri > Gobiiformes > Eleotridae > Bostrychus > Bostrychus sinensis. Next base: position 48,327,227 of record CM036239.1, on the reverse strand, counting down.
TAACTTCAACTGGAAGGGTTTGGAAGAGATAGAGCAGGCGTGGCAGAATGCTGATTTTTACTGATTCTATTCTATTAATTAGTCCTAGAGTAGGTATGAGATTCCATCTTGATAAATCAGATTTAATTTTTTAATTTAATGGCCCATAGTTCATTTCAAATACATTTCTAGTGTTGCTGCATAAGACTACTCCAAGATATTTCATGGAGTCCTGGCCCCATTTAAGACTATATTTGTTTTTAAATTCTATTGGGGGGGTTGAAGTTAAAGGTCAGAGCTTGTTTTTTTTTTTATATTTAATTTGTAACCTGACAGTGTTCCAAATTCTTCTAGCATGGCCATCAGTCTTGGTAACGGTTCTGTAGGCTGGCCTAAGTAAATCAAGATATCGTCAGCAAAGAGGGATAGTTTATGGTCGCCGTCCTGCATATTTATTCCTTTAATAAAATTATCTTGCCTTACGCACTGTCTAAGAGGTTCTATAAACAGAGCAAATAAAGTCGGTGAGAGTGGACACCCCTGTCGACATGATCTTTCCAGCGTGAATGGCCTAGACAGGTTACCATTTATTTTAATTTTAGCTGCTGGTTTATCATAAATTGATTGAATCGCTTTAATAATAGTGCTGTGAAATCCAAACTTGTTTAAAACACTATAAAGAAATGCCCACCTCACTGAGTCAAATGCTTTCTCCGCATCTAACCCCATCAACCTTGCTTCTATGTTATTCTTGCTAATGTGATGTATCCAATGCAGAGTCCGCCTAATACTGTCCTGAGCCTGCCTTTGGCGAATAAACCCAGGTTGGTCAAGATTAATAAGTTTGGGCATAATGTTATCAAGTCATTTGGCTATTATTGATGCATAAATTTTATAGTCTAGATTTATAACTGAAATTGGTTGGTACTGGCTACAATCCAGTTTATCTTTTCCTTCCTTTGGAATGACCGTAATGGTCGCTTCTTTCCATGGGGGGGGGTCTCGCCCCCTATGAGGGCCCAGTTACACACTGCCTTCAATCTAGGAGTTAGTTCCTCCCTGCCGTTATACCATTCACAGGTGAAACCATTCATGCCAGGGCTCTTGTGTGCTTTCAATCTAGTTATAGCTGTGTTTACTTCTTTTTCTGTAATTTCTTTAATTAAAATATTGTTCTGCTGTTCTGTAACTTTCGGTAGATTCAAAGAGTTCAAAAAACATTCAATATGATTATCATTATTTAGTTTAGGCTTTGAATACAAATCTTTATAGTACATTTTGAAACTCTGTTGTATTTTATCAATGTCATTATGTATAATACCAGTTTTTGGGGGTTTGATTTTATAAACTGTACTGTCAGCTTGTTGCTTTCTTAATTTAAAAGCCAACCACTTTGTGGACTTGGCGCCCACTTCATTGTAGCCTTGTTTGAGAAACAGTAACTTTTTCTCTGTTTCTTCAGTGTACATTGCATCAATTTCATTTTGTAGTCTTCTTATTTCCAATTTCTTGTTATTGTCTAAGGTATTTTTATGTTGCCTTTGTAATACCTTAAGATCCATGTGCAGTTTTTCAAGTTTTTCTTTTTTGCGTTTTTGTATCAATGAAGTGCAAGCAATAATTTTACCCCTTAGTACTGTTTTATAGGCGTCCCAAAGCACAGATGGCATCACCTCCCCATTGTCATTTTCCTGAAAGTATGAACCAATTTCTCTTTTGAATTGTTCCTTAACTTTTCCTTAAATTTCATTCAAAATGCTAGAATTAAGTCTCCAAGTTGTTGCTGTACGAGTACTGTTAATGCATACGGGTAAATATATTGGAGAGTGGTCTGATAGATAAATTGTACCAATATCACATGTTTTAATTCCATGTTTATCCATACCGCCTTGTGGATGCCCGATCCCATCAGACCTCGGAAGCTAAGCAGGGTAGGGCCTGGTCAGTACCTGGATAGGAGACCGCTGGGGAACACCAGGAAGCCGGTGTGAATGTGAGTGAGTGGTTGGTGGTGGTTGGAGGGTCCGTTGGCGCAGATGTGTACAGCCTCGCTTCTGTCAGTCTACCCCAGGGCAAACTGTGGCTACAAAACGTAGCTTACCACCACTGAGTATGGAGTGAATGAAATACCCCTTCCCTACTGTGTGTAAAGAGCTTTGGGTGACTTGTGCCATAGTAAAGAGCTATATAAATACCATTCCCTTCCCTTCCCTATCCTTACTAAACGTGAAAAAATAATCAATTCTGGAGTATGTAGAGTGGGGGGCAGAGAAATGGGTATAGTCCTGGCCGGAAGGGTAAAAATCTCTCCATACATTAATAATTCCCGTTTCATTCATGATACAATTTATCTTTCTTGTGAGTGATTTTTGTTTTACTGAATCCACCCCGGAACTATCTAATTTAGATAATCTTACATTCATATCCCCTCCACATATTAACATTCCTTCAGTTTCAGAAGGCATCAGTTCAAGCAACTGTTTGTAGAAAGCCCAGTCACGCCCTGGTGGTGACCATCATTTCTCCCTTTGGCCAATATGTATCTACCCTCCTTGTCTTTCTTATCAGATAAATGTTCAAAACATATTTGGTGTGATATCAGGACTGCGACCCCCCTTCGGTGCCCCGACTTATATGACGATGCAAAAACATACTTGTAAAACCCTTTCTGTAATTTTTTGTGTTCCTCGTCAGACAAATGTGTCTCCTGGAGCAGGGCTATGTGAGCCTTTTCCTTTTTTAGTTTAGACATTATTTTGGATCTTTTTTGGGGATTAACAATTCTGTTTACATTGAAGGAGAGGAATTTTACAGTTTGATCAGTGTCATTAAAGTGAGATGATATATTTTCCATCATAATTTTACCACTTGTCCGAACAACAAACTTGAAGCTGCACTGAACAGCAGCCAACAGAGAAGGAACAGTCAAACAGATAAAACTAACAAAGAAATCAAATAGGACTCCCTTTGGTGGGGTTTTTGTAGAATAACCCTGTAAGACCTGGTGTAATACAGTCTTTAAGAGGGTAAGCCCCCCAATCTGGGGTGGGCCCTCTGATAAAATGTCCTTGTCACACAATTCACTCATGTGTAACAGTCTCCTCCCGGCGTCTAATCAAACCCAAGAGTAGTAGACCTATACTTCACCCAGTTTTCACTTCTGACCAATCATCATACCGTCCATTTATATTAAACAAAAGTAGGTCAGCAAGGAAACAAAACTTAAGTCACTTTGACATTACCTGTAGCTAGTGAAAATGTGCGATTGCGATTATTATGGACAATATTGCGATTTGCGATTGCGATTATGATATTATAAATGAATGGTGTCATGAGTGTACTTGCTTGAATATCAAGGACAACACAGAGAATATAGTTTGTGTATTTCTCAACTCAAAACATACACGACACAAAAAAGATTACATAATGTTTTTATCCAAATAACTTAATATAAAAAAAAAATAAGTTTGAAAATAAAGATATTTCTGCAAATTGCAAATAGAATGTCATTATAAACTTATATGCCTTTCTGCTGGCATTTACATAAACCTGTTAAGTGACGTAGCACTTGCAAATGTAGCTGTGATTTTATGTTGTGGTTCTTTCAGGCGGTTTTCAGTTTTATCTTTTACGTTACTTGTTTGGGCTTTTATTTACATGCACTCATCGTATTTTTTTCTGTGTTGTCTCAAATGTCCAGCAGAAACTTGGCGACCAATGCATCGTCTGAAGTCTTTTCTGTTCCTTCAGCACACGCTATCGTTTCAAAGAATCGCCAAGACCCACACTGGTTTTATTCTGCTCTTCTACGGTTTTTCTCCTCCTCTGGTACACTTCAAAAACAGTTTTCCTTTTGTGACTACCTGGTTCATGGTTTTCCTCAGCCTTTGTGCTCTTCGAAGTCAGGCTGTCCGCGCAACAATGAGGCTCGGCTAACGCCGGACTACATAAACATAGTGTATACGCATGCGCAGGCACAAGAACGCGCAGGTATCGCCGAAACCAGGAAGTCGGAATGAGTGACAAGTCCGTGGAACAATGGTTACCGTACTCATGACGAAAACAATTGGTTGAGGTTTTTTAAGTCCCACAGAGTCCACAGTTTATTAATATTTTTATTATATTTTCTAATACACCAATTTATAAGCCTTATACAGGGCAATGAAGGTAGTTTTAATAAATATTGCAAAAAATGAGTTTATAAAGATCCTCCCTAATATCTTTAAGTGTTAACACAAAGTAATAAGTAATGTGATAGAGGGGGGTCTGGGGGTCCTTGCCCAGAAAATTTTTAACACATCAGATGTTATTTCCTGTATTCTGGTAGATTTGGAACATGTTGGCTAACTGTGATGTATAATAGGTCTGGGATTTTAATAGCACTCACAATCACATATTAGAAAGAAAAAAAGCAGTGCTGCAGAGGTTAGAAAAAGACAATGGGGACTATTTGTGAGTGCAAATGTCCCTACTGCAGTATTTATATGGTACTGCAGTCTATACATGGTGTGTTTGTATCTGTCTGATGTAGGCTACTGCACAAAACACACCAGTGAGGGCTGTTAACTTTGATGCAGACAACATTTCTTTCAACACATCTATATTGTTGAACTGAACATTCTTCTAAGAAAGACTATGATCCATGACTTGACCCACTCTGAACCAGAAAGCAGTTTAACATGTGTCAGAGATGACCACATTACTGTTACAAAGCCCATTTGTGTAACACATCTATTAACAAACATCTGCTCTCTGTGCTGCATCTACTGAACAGGCCAGGAAACAGAAACCAACAATTATTATTATTATAAAACGTAAATAGCATAAACTAGAGCCACAATGTCTACCATTACAGCAGTCATTCAGTACAAATTGACTCCTTTTGTCATTTTTAGATTCTCATGCTCATATAGAGAAGCAGCAATAAGTAAAGACAGCAGCCTTACCTTTAGCAGATACATTTAGACTGAGACTAAAACGCTCTCAGCTGCAGGGCTTTAACTGTTCTGTGGCTAGAGCTTCTACAGGAGAATGAGCTGCTCTCCCCTGAGCTTAAGACTGTTTCTAACCTGACAGGAATAATGACAGTTTTATTACAAATCTTTTCTCTTTTCTCATCTCTGATGTGTGTTTTGTTGTCCACATAGCTGTCAATCACTTAGCAAAGAGACTTACATTTAATCTGCTGCACAAATGTCCAAATCCCCATTTGCATGGCTCCATTCTGTCTTTAGTTCAGTCAACCCTCAGAATACACCTGTTTGTGTCCAAAACCTGTTTTGAGGCGATATTGTCTGTATTTTACGTGGATATCTGTCATATTGCGCTCTCACGTACAGTCCACCCTCTCATGAATCTAATCCACACAAAGACAGAGAGGGAGCAGAGAAGCGGTGACGATCTGATAGTCACACAATGAATAAAGCCCTCGGTGGCTGAATGTGAATCAGTATTTTATCAGAAATATTTTTTATTTTTATAGAAATTCTGGAATTGCATGAGCGTGTGAGAAAGTAGAAAATTGTGAGTTTCACGCTCAATGCGTGAGAGTTCACAGCTCTGCATAAATCCTGTGCAAGTAGCTTTACTTTCACTTTCAATGTGCTCCAGCCACTACACTGTGAGTGTTTTGTCAACCACATATTTAATATTATCATTATTGCATGAACTTTTTTTAAATAGTGGAATGCCTAATTTTTTTAATTTGAGATTGTTTTTAGTTTTAAATGTTTAGAAGTTTATTTTATTGTCATGAATTAGTTTTTTTAACAAGCTTTTAAATTTGAGATATAGCTTTATTTTCATTTTTATAGGTGGACTTCTTTTTTTGAACATATTTAAAAATTGTCGTCTGCTATTTTCTTTTATTTTTATAGTGGATCAAAACAATTTTGATGATGCTCCTTTTGTAATATAGACATGTATTTTAATTGTTTGTGAATTCTTTTTTAAATTTGGGAGATGTGGTTCATTCTTAGGCAAGATTTTTGTTTTAATCTATCTCTCCTTTTATTTTTCTACTGGACAAAACAATTTTGATGTAGCATTTCAGGACCACTGTATGATATAGTATAGACTACAGGGGCCTAGAAGGAGACCAAAAATGAGATTTATGGATGTAGTGAAAGGGGACATGAAGCTAGTTGGTGTGAGAGAAGGGTTAGAGGAGACTGACTGACTGTGATGAACCTTAAAGGGAGCAGTCCAAAGAAAAAGAATTGAAGAATAGCCAGTAATACCTTTCATAAAGCAGTGCCAGATGGTCGAGGGCCAGGAGAAGCTCCAGCCCATGTCCTCATCATCAGAAAGAGAGGATCGGGTCGAAACAGCAGAACCACACTCACTGCTCGTCTGTGGAACAGGAGACATATAAAAAGTATATTAATACCAGTGTTAATTTTGACAACAAATTTTTATTTAGTTTTAGTCTTAGTCTTTTGACTAAAATGCTGTTTAGTTTTAGTCAAGATTTAGTCATGTAATTGTTTTTAGTTTTAGTCTAGTTTTTGTCGACTAAATCGCATACAATTTTAGTCGACTAAATCTACAATAGATTTATATATGTATTTAATATGTATTTGTCTTTTATTTAATGTTACGACCCTGGCTCTAGGGGTCACAACCGAGGAGGACACACCAGACAAAAAATAAGGTTTAAGAAAATAATCTTTATTTAACCAATTTAACCGAATTAAATATGATCAAACCAAATTGGACCAAATTAAGTTTACTATGAACTACGGATTAAAGTGCCAAATTATCAGTAGTGTAGTGGTGTTGAAGTTGCCTGGAAAATCCAGACTGATATGTCTCTGTATTATTATACAGAGAAATATCAGTCTGGTCACCATGTTGTCCGCCGGGGTTGGATTCAAAGCCCAAATGTACCGTGCATTTTGATTTGCTTATTTAAGTCACGTGTTCTTTGCGAGCAGCGTCCGCAACAACAACAATCAAGGTGGCGCACTGAGGAGCCGAGTTTGTTTCATTCAGTGGTAAATTCCGTTTTAAATGACCAAAAACATATCGAGTCATTAAAACCACAGCAGCTTGCGGCACTAGCAGCCTTTATTTTTTTTTTTTATGTTTTCGCGTTGCTTACTTTCTTGTCGCTTTGTTAACGTCACGTCCGCCATTTTCTGATTGGCTAACTCTGCTGTCCGTTTACTGGGGTTTGCTCCGCGCTAGAAATCGAATTGATTCTATGGCGACCAGCGGATGAGTCTGGAATTTCCAGGCAAGTGTTGAAGGGGAGTGGTAAATGAATGTGCAATGTTGTCAAAGGTACAAAACTGAGTAGACTGTCTAATGAAGCATAACTATACATAACTATACTAAGTAGTTAACCAAGCAATACCATAACTCAAACTAAACCAAACCAAAAACAGAACAGGAGGTCCCAGTGGCCGTGGTGGTCTTCACATGGTCTGTGGCCTACCTTGTATCGGCTGACTGTTGGTATGGGCGTTACCTAAATAGAAACCTGATCTGGACGTCCTGGGGTCCGCAGGTGCGCCAGGCCAGATAAACTACCCCGACCTAACCTATAGGTTATATATTATATTAATGTTTTATAATGGCACTATCCTTTGCTGGACACAGCGTGGAGTTAAGTTTAAATCTGATTCTGTTTAAGTTTAGCTCAGAGTTTGCTTTTCTAACCCGTGCGTAATGGAGAGGAGAAAAGACGCGCAGCACTTTGAGAGAGGGAGGGATGAAAAGAGAGGAGTGGGGTCACGAAACAACGCATTTATCTGATGCAAAATTAAACCTCGAGGTTCACTCACTGCGGGAAAAATTGGGGAGAGGGAACAGGGCGGTCTGAAGAGGTGGAGCTGTGTTTCTGTCCTGCTGTGGTCAGGTTGGCAAACATTATAATAAACCCCTGATAAAGCGTGGCTGGCTCTCCGTGACGAGGCGGTACATATGTCCTGACCCACTTACAGTCCCAGTTTGAGAATATGAACGTTAACAGTGATCTTTGATTGAAGGGGTCCCAATTTATTCATTAGGCTACGAGCATCATTGCTTTAGGAACTTGTCTCCACTCGTCCCGTCTGCTCATTTTCATTTTGTTTTTATTTGTTGACGAAAATGTCAGTGCATTTAGTCATACTTTTAGTCCTCATTAATTACTTTTTATTTAGTTTTTGTTTCGTTTTCGGCCGCAAAAATGTGTCGTTGACGAAAACTATGACGAAATATATTCGTCAACAAAATTAACACTGATTAATACCCTTTTGTTTTTATTGATAAAGATACAGTCAAAAGTTGGTTTATGCAGGAAAGTATACCCTGCTGTGCCGGCGCTCCCTCCCACAGCCAACGGGGGGAGACACACTGGGCTCAGGAGGAGGTGGCCGGGCGTATGAATGAAGATCACTGCTGGAGCTGAAGACATGAGACAAGCTGAAAAAAACAAAAACATATGAGAATACATATAATATCATAGTCTATCTGATTAGATAGACAGCCATAATTTTTTGTTGTCATCGGTTTAAAAGTTTTGAAAATCAATGAGAAGGGTAGGGATACTAGACCCATTTCACTAAGCAAATTTATGGGGTATCGCTGGCCTAAACTGCACTGTGTTGTTCTGAACTTTAGAACCCATGCCTGGTGTAAGTGGCGTCCCGCAGCAGTGGGCTCTGTGGTCCTGTGGCGATCAGGGCAAGCTGAGTGAGTCTCTGTGTGTCGGGCTGAGAAGCTGCTGGCTCCTGATGGGACACTCCTGCCTCGATGTGATACACATGAGGGGTCTCCTCGGGAACCTCCTGCAGCTCAGGGAGGTCATCTGGAAGAGCAAAATACAACAGCGGGTCAAACTGTGTGGTGCCAATATATTTGTAAAGTTTACATATAATTATGGCATCTGATGACATTTCATATTGGATTTCAAAGCCTTTGCTCTTCTTTTGTGCTCCGTAAATATCAGGCTAGGAACAAAATAACGTGCTGACATGGCCATGGAACAGTGGATCAGCTCTACACCCTCTCTCGGGTGCTCAAGGGTTCATGGGAGTTCGCCCCAACTTGTTCACATGTGTGTTCAACCATGTCCCTTGTGGCATCCAGTGGTGGGTGCTCTGGAAGTATGGGTTCCCTCTGCTAAGGGCTGTCCCACCCCTTACTACCCATACTATGTGTCAGATCCAAGTCCAAATAAATGTGGGGTTGTGGAAGGGCATCCAGAGTCATACTTATGCCAAAGTACCCATGAGAAGGGTTCACTGTAGAGACCCCTGAAGACAAAGAGCGCAGCCAAGAGGGACTTTTTTATGGTGAGGCGAAATAAGGCGCCTTAGTGAGTGGCCCTCCTTCACATATTTTACGGTATGCAGCAACTCAATAAAAAAAAAACGTTTGGCCTGGGAATGCCTTGAGGGAAGTGTCTGGGGAGAGGGAAGTCTGAGCATCTCTACTCAGACTGCTGCCTCTGAGTAGAGATGGTCCTGGATAAGCGGTGGAAGATGGATGGCATATTTGTAAAGTCCAAAGTCGTTTAATGATATTAGAAAGAGCAACTATCAGAAATTGGTAATATCTAAGAATAATTATAAGGATAGAAAGGAATGCAACAATGATAAAAACAAAAATACCAATAATAGCTATGATTACTAGTCTTAACAGTAAAAAATAAATAAATAAATAAGTTAAGTAATGTAAAACACTATGAAAGCCTATACAGAAAAGGACCAAAATTACACAATAACAGAAATGGGGAGTGGGTCACAAATTGCATCATCGAGCTTGCATGATCTGTTTTGTGCTATTCTGTGCATGAGTCTCACCATATTCGATGTAGCTGTCACTGGTGGGTATCGTTGGGGAGGAGAGAAGGTGCTCCTTACAGTGGAGCAGGTCATGTGGCTGGTCGCTGTCTACAGCCATCATCTCTGAGAAAAATAATTTTAATTACTTTTAAAGACTTTTTAATGGTTCAGTTATTTACATCCTCTGCCTAAAGTAAGTGTATTAGCTGTATTTTGAGAACAGTGCATCCTTTTGTTGGAAAAGTTCACTAACTTAAATTTTTTCACACCAAGTACCACCACCAAAATATATACGTAAATAAAATATAGGCTTTCAAAGCACCGTCTTTAGCAGACTAAAATGAGCATTACTAAATAAGTCCTAGATTAAAACTAAATCTGGACTAAACCAGGACTAAAATAGGAATGAATCTGGACTAAACCAGGAGAAAACCTAGACTAAATTCGGACTATAAAAGGACTAAACTTGGACTTAACCAGCTCTAACCCAGGACTAAGCAAAGTCTAAACCAGGACTAAACTCAGGCAAGAACTGGACTACACCAGGACTAAACCTGGGAAGAACTTGGACTAAACCAAGACTATAACATTACTAAACAAAACTACACCTGAACTCAACAAGGTCTAAACCATGACTAAACCCAGACTAAAACCGGACTAAACCCAGAGTAAACCTGGACTAAACCCAGATTATAACAGGACTAAATAGAACTAAACCTGCACTCAACAAGGTCTAAACCTGGACTAAACCTAGACTAAAACTGGACTAAAGAAGGCCTAAACCCAGAATAAACCTGGACTAAACAAAAACTATAACGGGACCAAACCTGGACTCAACCAGGTCTAAACCGGGCCTAAACAAGGCAAAAATCAAGACTAAACACAGACTAAAACTGGAATGAACCTGGACTATAACTAACTAAGAAAAAATCTCAACTGCAAAACACTCCTGAGGACCACCAGTGGTACGTGTACCACAGATTGAGAACCACAGCATTAAATAACACAAATGCAGGCTCTAACACAGGTTTTTTGGTGGCTGCTGGAGTTGACAGTATTATATATATTTGCTTGGCATTGGACTTTCAGGAATAAGGAGGACTTTTAGGTATGAGTCAGCTGTAAACACTGATGTAACCGTGCAGCAGTTGTGGTCAATAGCAGTTTAGTTTGAATTACCTGTTTGTTCACACAGAGTTTCTGAGTCACTCATGTTGCGTTTTGAGTCATTGGACGGCGGCGTCACCACCTCCCACACCATCGTATCCACAATCACTGAAACAGGAAGAGGTATTATAATTATATTAGTTCATTAAGCAAAAAACATTCAGACAAAGACAAGCAATAAACTTCAAGTATTTTTTTCAGGCTCTCCATTACTGTTTGAGAGTCGGATCAGATTTAGATAATATTCAGTGTGACATAATGGTTTGTGCCACAATACATTATTATAAAAGTTGAAACGCTACTACATCCTGTTAGGTTCAGGACAGAGGTATGTACCAATAAGTCACATTTACTTTATTCAGGGTAGCTCCAGGTTTTGTCTTGTGAAATTTAAGACCGTTGTAAGACTTTTTAATGCCACATAGAGTAAAATTTAATGCCAACGTCATCAAAAACAGAACAATAATCTCTATGAATTTTACACTAAGAAATTATCCGCACTACTCTCTGAAACTCACGGGTTTTATTTTAAAAGTCTAATACAGAAGAAAAAACTCCAGAGCTGCACTAAAAATAATGAAAAATTAATCATGCATTTCAGTAAGAACATTTCTTCAATAAGTATATTTTGTTATTGAGGTGACTCTACGTTTTGTAATATTAACATAATGTTTTGACAGACCTTGAGAATACCCTGTTTATTACATTTATGTGAGTAACACTTTGAAGGATTAATCGGATTAATCAATTATAATCAATTATTAAAATAATAGACAATTAATTTAGTAATTGATGAATCATTTTCTGAAGTATACATAGACTCTAGATTCATAAAAAGGCCATGTGCTGAAAGACAGCACTCTGAAGCTACAAAAACAGCAAGAGAGAATATACATTTTGTGATTTTAATGAAAAAAAGATGAAAAAGTGGAACACAATCATTAATCAATTAATTGAAAAAATAATCAAAAGATGGAAAAATGTACTACATCTATATATTATATATTATGTTTTGGTAGCCAGTACTGGAGTACTTTTTTCACCAAATACTTTTTTATACTTATTTACTTGAGTAATTATTTGGGTAACTGCTTGAGTATTATTATTTTGAAGTAACAAAATTCTTACTTAATACTCAAGGCTTGACATTAACACTCACCAACCGACCAAATGTAGGTAGATTTTCATTTTGGCTAGTGACACAAATACTCCCACTGCCAATTTGGCCGGTTGTTTGTATTGTATTGTTACCAAACATGTAACTCAGTGTGGATAACGCATTCATAAAGTGAATCAAACATATAATCTCAGTAACTTAGCACTAGCAGCATAGCATAGGTACTACATGTCATTACAATACAGAATACAGCAAGTCCATTACCATGGGGCCTCATGTAGTGCTAACTTCACATACAAAAATAATACACAAACTCAAAGTGCTGGTCACTCAGAACAGGACCACAATATTCCCCAACAACTTATCTAGTACAGTCAGTGCAAGAAACCTGTGGATGGATGATAAAAAACCTAGGCCTGTATCTTAACTTCAGAAGTTAGGCCTGAATTTATGTTGCTCTGCTTGAGCGTACATTATCTATTATATAGTAATACATCATGATAAAGAAAGAAAATTTGTAATTTAAAAAATGACATGTTTCAAAAGATGTGACACTACATGCACAGAGATACACTTTATTCTGCCAATAGATAAACCTGTTTTTTTATATTTGATAAATCCCTGTCCATGCATAAAACCAAATTTTACCTTTCTTATACTATACCATAAAATATACACAAAACTACTACTAATTAAACTGTGGCCAGTAAAAACACAATTTGGCTTCTAACTTCTGACAAAGACTAGCCACAGCGGCCAGTGAGAAAAAAAATAAATGTCAAGTCCTGTTACTATTTTATTATTATTATTATTATTATTATTATTAAATTAAATTAATTAATTGTTGGCCAATCGACCCTTCTCTGATTCTGCGTCACTCACTATGCATTTTGTAAACTGATGCAAGTAAACACATTTTATGCTTTTAAAATGTTATTAAAAGCATTGTACTTCTTCACACTAGCCTTGCTGTTCCTATACTGAGATATGCGTCCCCCTCTAACCCTCCCACAGGGAAACCCAACACTATTCCAGCCTAATGTACAGATGCTATAACTGTCTCCGGGGTGAAGTCAGGAGACACTGTTACCATGGAGGTCACAGAGGTCCGGACCTCTGGATTTTTCTACTAGACTAAACCAGGCCTAAACCAGGCTAAAAACAGGACTAAACCAGTATTAAAAATACTCTAAACCAGGACTTACTTAGGAAAAAGACAGGACTAAACCAGTACTAAACAAAGACCAAACCAGTACTAAACAAGGACTAAACCAGGTCTAAACAAGGATTAAACCAGGTCTAAACAAAGACTAAACCAGGACAAAACGAGGATTAAACCAGGTCTAAACAAAGACTAAACCAGGTCTAAACAAGGACTAAACCAGGTCTAAACAAAGACTAAACCAGGTCTAAACAAGGACTAAACCAGGTCTAAACAAAGACTAAACCAGGACAAAACGAGGATTAAACCAGGTCTAAACAAGGACTAAACCAGGTCTAAACAAAGACTAAACCAGGACAAAACGAGGACTAAACCAGGTCTAAACAAGGACTAAACCTGGTCTAAACAAAGACTAAACCAGGACAAAACGAGGACTAAACCAGGTCTAAACAAAGACTAAACCAGGTCTAAACAAAGACTAAACCAGGTCTAAACAAGGACTAAACCAAGTCTAAACAAAGACTAAACCAGGACAAAACGAGGACTAAACCAGGTCTAAACAAGGACTAAACCAGGTCTAAACAAAGACTAAACCAGGTCTAAACAAGGACTAAACCAAGTCTAAACAAAAACTAAACCAGGACAAAACAAGGACTAAACCAGGTCTAAACAAGGACTAAACCAGGTCTAAACAAAGACTAAACCAGGTCTAAACAAGGACTAAACCAGGACAAAACGAGGACTAAACCAGGTCTAAACAAGGACTAAACCAGGACAAAACGAGGACTAAACCAGGTCTAAACAAGGACTAAACCAGGTCTAAACAAAGACTAAACCAGGTCTAAACAAGGACTAAACCAAGTCTAAACAAAAACTAAACCAGGACAAAACGAGGACTAAACCAGGTCTAAACAAAGACTAAACCAGGTATAAACAAAGACTAAACCAGGACAAAACGAGGACTAAACCAGGTCTAAACAAGGACTAAACCAGGACAAAACGAGGACTAAACCAGGTCTAAACAAGGACTAAACCAGGTCTAAACAAAGACTAAACCAGGACAAAACGAGGACTAAACCAGGTCTAAACAAGGACTAAACCTGGTCTAAACAAGGACTAAACCAGGACAAAACGAGGACTAAACCAGGTCTAAACAAGGACTAAACCTGGTCTAAACAAGGACTAAACCTGGTCTAAACAAGGACTAAACCAGGACAAAACGAGGACTAAACCAGGTCTAAACAAAGACTAAACCAGGTCTAAACAAGGACTAAACCTGGTCTAAACAAGGACTAAACCAGGACAAAACGAGGACTAAACCAGGTCTAAACAAAGACTAAACCAGGACAAAACGAGGACTAAACCAGGTCTAAACAAGGACTAAACCAGGTCTAAACAAAGACTAAACCAGGTCTAAACAAGGACTAAACCAGGTCTAAACAAGGACTAAACCAGGTCTAAACAAGGACTAAACCAGGTCTAAACAAAGACTAAACCAGGACAAAACGAGGACTAAACCAGGTCTAAACAAGGACTAAACCAGGTCTAAACAAAGACTAAACCAGGTCTAAACAAGGACTAAACCAGGTCTAAACAAGGACTAAACCAGGTCTAAACAAGGACTAAACCAGGTATAAACAAAGACTAAACCAGGACAAAACGAGGACTAAACCAGGTCTAAACAAGGACTAAACCAGGACAAAACGAGGACTAAACCAGGTCTAAACAAGGACTAAACCAGGTCTAAACAAAGACTAAACCAGGACAAAACGAGGACTAAACCAGGACTAAACTGGCCGTCAACATGATAGACCTCAGTATTTCTAAAACCCTGTGTACGGCCCAGTTACATCATGACAAATGGGGTAATAGGCTAGTTTCTCTATAGCTGCACTTAACATACATAAACCATTCACTGTACAGCCATGTTCGACGTGTTTCTTGCTGTAAAAATGACGCTAAAACGGGAAGTGTAACGACACCTTCGAGCTTTATCGCTTTCGCAATCTCATCATCATGTGACGTTCTTGTTTATAAACTTTCTGTTGCTCCGCGCATGCTCAAAACGGGCCCATTCATTCAACATTAAGAGAGAAGCGTCGGATAAATTGGTCAAAACATAAAGTAGTTTATCTAAAATCAATAAATCCACGCATAGAATTAAGTTATCTTTAAATGCTACACGTTTCGTTTGCATTTTCGAGGCAAAGCGTCGTCCAAAACAGCGAATGAGTTACCTGAAACCTGCGCTCTCGATGAAATTAACTACTTTACATCCCATAAAAACAGCGAAAGGCATCAGCTCCGTATCAAAACTCGTTGGGAATCGCTATTTCTGTGTAAAAGTGAGTAGTTTCGTGCGATAGGACTGTTGCGCAAAGGCTGCCTCAACAAAACAAGTAACGTCAACAATGAAGCTTCACTGAGCGACGAACAAAACGGGCTTTTAACAACGAAAAATACGCCGTGTCAGCTCCAAAATCTCGGTCAGACAAATACGCTCACTAATAACATGTCGAACAATGGGTGTCGTTTGAAGGGTTAATGTTTTTAAAAGGAATTAATCAATTCAATGAACTTTCTTGAACTCACCAAAACAGTCTCCTTGTACGGGAAAAGGGGGCTGGTGTAAACAGTCCGTGCTCTGGAGTCCTATTGCCTGCGCTCCGCGTCAATCAAAGGTTTCTCTTATTCTGATTGGCTGTATTTATAGGCAGGTTCCTTCCTTTAATATCGCCTTCGGAAGTTAAAATACTTTTTTTTTTCTTGTTTGTATTTCTAGCCGTTTCTTTCTTGTTATTACCTAGGATAATAGTAATAACTTGGTAACAACGGGGTGTTCGTTTTTAATATCGGTGTACAAGGTTATTCACATACATTTGAAAGCCAAATATTGATAGGAAAATACTTCTTGCCTTGTCTCGTTTTATTGTTAGTGTTGTAAACACGCGCAGTGCGTAATCTCTTTGTTGCGACGCTCTGACTGCAAAATAAAATGTTCAGGTGCTGCAGATGAAAAACAGGCTTTTGGCATACTCTGGCATAGTTATAATAATGTATATGTGGTTAACATAAAAGTACTTACATATACATTAAGAGAATTCTGTTATACAAGCCATGTAGATTAATAACAACAAATAATGAAAATGATATACTGCTAAAATGGTATCCCACATTTGGAGAAGCAGACTAGAGGAATGGTGTACATGGTTAAACACAAAAGTAAATAATTGCATGACTTGCTTGTTTTTGCAGAACAACAGGTGCTTCTGGTTAAATAACCCTTTACTAGGACTAGACTTTAACTCTGCAAACTGTACTTTAATTACTGCTGTTTTAAATATGGCTATTTTATGCAACTTTTTTGAGCTTTCAACCATGTTATAACGTTCCTTCATCATAAACATACCTGGAGTTGTGGTTTGTTGCACTCACTCCTTTTTGAGTAATCCTGTATTCTGTGGCTCTGAGTTTCTGAAGACTCAGAACACTCAGTTCCACCAACCCCCGCTCACTTCAGGAAGCACTGACCAATCAACAAGCCCTCTACATCCACTCTGCTCTCATTCATTTATCCAAAAACGGTGTACAGCTCTGTTTCCACTGATTCCTCACAACAATTTTATTATTATTATTTTTTTTTTTTTTTTTTTTTTTTGTAATTTAAGGGGGCTGTGATAGTCTTGACTTTGGGAATGGCTAAGTTAAATATTTACATGTACCTGAGTACATTTTATGTCAGTATTCTGCACTTTTAATTAGGTATTATTGCAATATATAAATAATAAGACTGATGTTGAGCATATTGGAAAAGTCAGTAGCTTTGGCAATGTTTTGTACTTCTACTTGGGTAATATTATTTTGAAGTAACAGTAGGCTACTTATACTTGAGTACTTCAGAAATGTTTAGATGGATGATTTTGTACTTTATATTTTGACATATTTTAACATGATAAGCTACTTTATACTTGAAGTAATTGTAATAGTAATGGTTTTGCATGGCTTATACTGCCATTACTTCCCTATAATAACCTACTTAGTTCTTTTATTTGACTCACCTTTTCCCACAATTGAATTAGTAAATTTTTTATTCTCATCTGCTCCACTTTATCTGACCACAGCACTGGCTTTTGGACTCAGAAAAAACCATCAGCAACATGAGACGATCGGAAATTCGGCACGTAATGTAAATTATGTGTTATGAAAAGATAAACAGGCAAAGACTAAACATACACAGGCATTTGCATCAAAGGCTGGAAAATCTCAATCTTAAAACCTGATTTGCTTCAAGTGTGCTGTGATCAGCGTCCACAGACTGAGTTAACCTGGGACTAAAGGTGGACCAACAGGTAAGAGGCTGAGCTCAATTTTAATGGATGTTTTTTAAAATGTTTACTTCTATACTATATTCTATACTAAAACATATACTGCTGTAAATATGATGAGAAAAACATGAATTAAATTGGAATTTACAATATTGAGCTATTTTAATGTCCATTTCTGTTGCTGTACTATTACTACTGCCACATGGAGGAGCTTGTACTCCATTCCTCCATTTTCCTCCACATATCCGGGGCTGGGTCGCAGTGACAGCAGTCTAAGCAGAGATCCGCAGATGTTCCTCTCCGCAGACACTTCTTCCTGCTCTAGTGGGGGAATCCCAACGTGTTCCCAAACTAGCCAAGAGACATAGTCACTCCAGCATGTCCTAGATCTTCCCCAGGGCCGTCTTTCAGTGGGACATGCCCGGCATATCTCCCCAGGGAGGCATCCAGGAGGCATCTGAAACAGATGCCCGAGCCACCTCAGCTGGCTTCTCTTGATGTGAAGGAGGAGTGGCTCCATGAGTCCCACAAGCCAACCAGGCTCAATAAGACTCCTTGTTCAGCCTGACGGCATCCCTTACTGCCAAGGTCCGCCACCAGGTTTGGGGGTTGCTGCCGCAAAAGGCAGCTCCAAGAGACTTCCTCAACAATGGAGGTAGAGAATATGGTCCACTCAGACTCAATATCCCCGCCTCCTGCAGGATCAGAGGTGGGAGTTGAAGACCCCTCTGACAGAGAGGTCAGTCAGACTTTCCCAACAGACCCTCACAACACGTTTTCCAACTCACCACCAGGTGGTGATCAGTTGACAGCTCTGCCCCTCTCTTCACCTGAGTGTCCAAGGCACACAGCCAAAGCTCAGATGACACGACAACAAAGTCTGTCATTGACCTCTGGCCTAGGGTGAACATGGTGTTGGACAAACTGTGGCCAGCACAGAAGTCAAATGACAACACAACACTCAGTTCAGATTGGGGAGGCCATTCCCCTCCAGGTATCGCTGTCATGACCCTCTCTTTCACTGGGGTGAATTCCAACACACAACAATACACAACATTTGTGTGTCAGCCTGCAACTAATTGGCCACTGTCCAGGGTGTACCCTGCCTAAAGCCCTTGGATAGGCTCAATTCACCCCTGATGAAAATAAGTGGGAAGCGGTGGTGAATAAACGAATGAATACTAACATACTGTAAGAATGATCAGTAAAAAAATTATAAAGCCTTTTCTTTGGCCAATCATTTGTTTGCTTTCAATGTTTGCTTTAAATAACAGACTCTCCTATTGACTGTTGAGCTTCTCAACACTGAAAGACAGTGGAAAGACAAAAATCCT
Organism: Bostrychus sinensis; assembly: GCA_020698575.1. Classification (NCBI taxonomy): domain Eukaryota; kingdom Metazoa; phylum Chordata; class Actinopteri; order Gobiiformes; family Eleotridae; genus Bostrychus; species Bostrychus sinensis. Next base: position 48,308,370 of record CM036239.1, on the reverse strand, counting down.
ACTAAAATGTGTCCACTTTGTCTGCTTACACAATGAAATGGCACCAAAAAAAAAAAAAAATTCTATATCTTTTCACAGCATGATTTTTCAGACATTTTCGCCCAGTCCGGGTGGGTACTTCATCGATGCCATCTATGACTACTGTATGGGAACCTCATGGGGCCACACCTGGTTTGTGGTTGACATCGTCATACTGATCACAGGCGTTTTGGCTAATGCTGTTCTGCTCTGGCTGTTTCTGAGAGAGAGGAAGTCACTGTCCACTTCACAGGTGCACATACATTTATTACGGTAATTTAAAGACCAAGGATATGTTTTACACTCTATGTTTGGTTCAGTAAAGTTTATTACACAATAAACAATTTTTGTATGCTATTAAAACAATTCATTAATGTAATCCCAATTTTGTATTAAGAATTATTCCAATGAAAATGCTATATTGAAACATCTTCTAGGCTTAATGAATAAAGCCACATCACATCACAGATCTGAAGCAAAGTTAGACAAATAAAAAAATATTTATAAACAAAAAATCTACACTAAAGAAAAAATTGAATTCTTCCTTCACAGTTCTCAGAGGTTTTGCAGGGAGGAGATGGGTGGCAGCAGAACCAATCTCATCCTGCGAGTTTTGATCCTATAGCCTATAGATACTCATATTGGTATCGATACCAACCGATATCAATATTTTAATCAATCCGCCCACCCCATCAGAGATTAGGGAAAAGAGAAGGTAAACACATTGACAAGGCATTCTTGCTAAGTTTCAAAAGGCATTTAAAATTTAGAACCAAATTGTTCTAACACTTAACACAGAGCTTGAAGTTTAAGGTACACTTAAAATGTAATTTCATCAGTGATCTGCAGGGCCCCACAAGAGTCTGAATCAATTAACCTAAAGAGCTGAAGAGGCCTAACAACAATTTCCCATCAGGGTTAATAAAGTTAAATTGAATTTGTATATTTTTTAAAAAGGTTGCTATGCTTGTTAGAGGTAGTAATTAGCAGTAGTAGAGTAGTAGCTTAAAGGTCACTGTGAATATAGCGTAACTGCTGGTGTTTGTAATAATGCTGAAATGTTGATGTTCTCACATGTTGCAGGTTTTGGGGATGAACCTGGTCATAATGAACCTCATGTATCTCACCATTATTCCAGTCAACATTATCAGCAGAAAAATGTCCCGTCCAAACAACGAAACCAAACCAGGTAAGAATCATTTGTCCTATACATACACAGATATACTGAGTATATAGAATGCTTAGATTAGGTGTCTGGTGCCCCCTGCTGGCAATGGTGGGGGAATGGACAAAGCATAAAATGGTTATTTAGCATGGCTATTAGCAACATGGCGCTCACAGCAAACAACTGCTTTGTAGTGTGTAGGCTTTATAAACACACAGGAGCACTTTCTGTCTTCAAAGCTGTGAGTCTGAGCATTTTCAGCTCTTGAGAAAGAGATGGCCTCAGCATACAGAATTAATCCAACATGCATACAAAATACTACTTCTAGGTGTGTTTTTGAGGAGCAAACAACATTATAACATGGTCAAAAGCTCAACAAAGTCAACTGAGCAGAATAGGGGACCTTTAAATATCTGAATTGGAAATTATTATTTTAACACATCTAAAATTGAATGCACAAAGTTCAGCACTCACATAATTTAGATAAACAATGCAACATGATAATTGTAAAGCCATTAATGACAATATTGATTTGACCCTCTGAAGTTGCCATAGTTTGTAAGTTCATTATTTGACAACCGTTATTAGGTTTGGAGCCTACAGTGGAGATTTGTCCGTAGACACTAGGTTAGGAGTAGCACGCAGGAGCAAAGACAGAGAGGCTAAACCATGCTGCCACATGTGGGGCCAGTGAAATTGTAAATATTTTGGAACATTTTAGACCAGCAATTCCCAAAGTCAGGAGTGTTGCAGCCCCCTTAAATTTCCAAAACTCCCTCACAGGCCCTGCAACAATAAAACTTCACCATATTCAAAAGACTATGTTATATTTTTCTCCATGGATTTCTAGAAAAATGTTACAAAGACACTAAATGTTGGCTAAAAGTTGTATTTTTAAATATGTATATAATTATAATAAATTTCAAACTCAATTTCTTTTTCTGTACTTAATACAGACAACCTTTGGGGGCACCCCTGCAGTACCTTTGCGGACTCCCAGGACATTATAAAACTATTTCAATGTCCTTTTAAATGTGTACTCCTGAGAAATGAACAACCATACAAAACACAAAGCCCTTGACGTTGCTCCTGTCTTGTTTTTGTTTCAGATTTTTCAACCATTATAAGGAGAAACCAAACTCTCACAAGAACAATCAACCTTCCTCAAGAAGTCAGAGGAGTATTTGATGTGTTCATCCTGATCGGGACCCCTTTGATGCTCACCTGTATGTGCATAGAGCGCTACCTAGCTGTGAGCCGACCGGTGCTGTACATGAAGATCCGGGAGAGGAAGTATCGAGTGATGGTGTCCGCAGTGGTGTGGGTCATCACTGTAGGCTTCTGTGCCACCTCAGGTTGGTAAAGTATAAAAGAATTAGACTATTACAATCTGAATGGGAAAATGTCTGCAAAATAGATGGTTTTGGCCAAAAAAATAAATAAATAAAAAAGATACATTTATTCAAGTAATTTAAGTAATTTTTTACATTGACATTTTCTAAAATGTATTGTAACACTTCAAGATAACTCACGCTATTAAGCATTAATTAAGTATTAGTTAAAGATCAGTAACCAGTTATTTTTTTTAACTTAATATTTATAAACATCAAGTAAAGTAACACTTTACTTTAAGCTCCACCTATTAACCTTTAACTAAGTGCAAATTAGCATGCTAATTAGTGCTTAACTAGCTCTTACTTGGTAATTATGAAGCACCTTTTCTGTGTGACCATATTATACAACTAATTATAGCAGTTAAGTAACATGTTGGACATAAATGATGATCTTAATAAGCTTTCTGCAGTATGAGCATTGTTAGGGAATAGTGCCTTCCTTACTTCCTTCTGATGAACAGTAAGTATGCTTAGAAGGCAGTGGTGGACTCAACTTCATTACTTGAATAAAAGTACAGATCCTCATAGTCAAATATTACTCCAATAAACGTAAAAGTCGCTCAGTCAAATAATTACTTCAGTTAAAGTACTGAAGTATGTGCTTTTAAAAATACTTTAGTATTCAAAGTACTTGTAAAAAAATAACATTTTCACAAACTTTAAAACTTTAAAAACTTTGAGTGAAATTTCTGCTACATTACCTCTACAGAAGCAGCTAAAAAAACAGAAATAAAATATATGTTCATACCATAATCATTCCCTCTGTAGATGAGACGTCAAACTCATTTTAGTCTGATCAGTCTCCACCTCTGAGTTAGAATAACACGTTTGTACAGAATCAGTGAATGGGAAACAGTCAGAACTTTATTTCGTTTAAATTCATTAATGCAACACACAGAGACTAAAGTCTAAACCAGGTGTAAACCAGGACTAAACTGAGATGAATCCATGTTAAAATGGAAGTAGCAACAGTGAACCAGGACTGAACCAGGTTTAGGACAAATTAGTGATGATTATCTTTAGGATGTGTGAGTGACAAACCACACTCTAAGAGAAACTACATGAACACAGTCAGTTGTCTTTCAGTTTTAAGACAATTCCTCCACAGAACTTACAGCCTTTAGAGAAATGTAGTGGTGTAAAAAGTATTATATTTATCTTTCAAATGTAATGGAGTAAAAGTAATAAGTCTCCCTGGAAAATATTCCTCAAGTACAGATTCTCAAAAACTGTACACAAGTACAGTTTTTAAGTAGATTTACTTTGTTACTGTCCACCTCTGTTAATAGGTGTCCTTAAAGTGTTACTTAATGTTTAATTCTTAAGTAAAAAACAAATGTAAATCAGTCTTAATTCAGGATCTATAAACTGTTTATTTATTAAATCATTGTTAATTAAATATTCTTTAATGCTTTATTACTTTATTGCTTTATTACTGCTTACTGCACTCTCGAGATCACCACAAAGTAAAAATCCCTTTTGCAACATTTATTTAGCCCCCAGTAGTAGTGTAGAGGTGTTTAGATTTTTGGAAATTTGACAGGAAGAATAAAAACAAGACCAAAAAAAAAAGAAACAAACAAAAAAAAAAAAAAAACAGACAAAACAAGTCACCCAAGCAAGGCCTCAGCTGCCAGGGTTAAATTACCTGCAGGGGGTCACGTGACCAATTATGTCCAGGTTAAAACAATTAGCAGAAAAATAATTGTAAAAACAGTGATTAATGTTACATTACCAAGTAAAATATATGTTATTAATTTAAAGTGTACTATAATTACCATTATGGTATGGTATTGTTATTTTTGCTGGCAACAGCAACACTTAATAGTGTTACCAAACCTACCTACTTTTACTAAGAGAGGAGTGGACTTTATATTTTCACCTGCAGCCTTTGCACTGCTTTCTCTGCCAACAATGGAATTTGTTCTTTCATAATCCCATGATAATTTCCTATTTGCCTCAAAGCAAGCTGCTTGACCCAAATACTGGTGCCTGATTAAATAAAGTTTAAAATATAAAGAGCTGTTTTAGTTTTACTTCACCTGAAACAGCTCGCTTCTTGTCATCACCTTGTTAAATCATCAGTCTCTCCTATGTCTCTTCCAGCCTTTGTAAACGACACGCTGATTATAATCCCCATCTCCATCACCATCTCCTTCCTGTTTGTGGTAATGCTGGCCTGTCTTGGGAACATGGTTGGTCTCTGAGGCACCAGTCCCATCACAGCTCCCTCGGAAACCACAGCTACAGTGGGTCCCCTCAGAAACGCCAGGCCGTCCAGAGCCTGCTCATCGTGGTGGTGTCGGCCATCTCTGTCTACTTCCCTGTGCTGGCTCTGTTCCCTCTGATCTTGTACATTTACTACACCAAAAGGGCGCCGTTCCCCAAGGAGACTGTGTGTGACGTGTTTGAGAGCGCAGTCCTGTTTCCGTGCTTCGGCGTGCTCATAGGGCCGCTGTTCTTCTTCTCCAAAGCAAAGCAAATGTTCACGTATAAGATGATGACCAAGTCTGGATAATTCTGGTACATAATTGTACAAAGTGGGGGGCCTCAGGCCAGTCATCACACAGTCTCTCTGGGTGAAGTCTGCATGTCCTTCCTGTGTTATTGCAGGTTATCTCCGGCCTCCTCCCACATTCCAATTGGTGACTCTAAATTGGCCCTAGTGTGAATGAATGAATGAGTGCGTTTACATGCACTCAGAGAAATCTGGATACTTATGTCCTTGTATACTTGACAAAATATAGTATCCTGGATATATAGGGGAGCACTGTGACAAAGTTGCCAACACAGCTTTTTTAACACATTTCTAGTGACAGAAAGAAAAATATCCAAACACGTGTAAAGATGGTAGTGTACTATCACAGCAGCAGTGCAAGACGATATGAGAAGTGGAAAAGAGCGGTGGTTTAGTTCGAGAGCAGCAGAGACACGGCCACTGCAGCCAGCGCTGGGCAGAAAGGTGGCGACATGGTTTAATAGAGTCTGCGGCTTTATTGAATATTATATGATTAGGAGTTTTGAGAGTTCAGGTACAAGTTACTGTCGCTGTGGGAAAGTTGAGGCTTGTGCGTCTCTGGAGTTCGCACATGCTCAGTTCACCTGCCACGGTCAGAAACCAGGATACTGCATTTACCTGCCTCAGTATCCTGATTTCCATCAGAGTTTTCCAGGTAGAGTATCTCAGTTTCTAATAACCAGGATACTGGCTCATCCTGGATCCTGAAGTCAGGATACTGAGTTTACAGCGCGAAGACAAAACCGGGATAAAACCCAATCATAACCAGATACTCAAGTGCATGGAAACACACTCAGTATGAGAGTGAATGTCTGTGTTAGAAGATAAATTAATTAATAGTACAAAGTAAAACATATTGTTTAACCAATTTCCTGCTTGGTACAGATTAGTTATATATAATTAGCATTGTAATTTTTTTTTAAATAAAATAAAATTAGGGCTATATAAAATATGTTATATTTAAATTATAGTCGATGACATTTTTTCAAACTTCTTTTCTTGAAGGACCACTTTCTCATGAAAAAAACACCTAACCTGCAAACCAGCCCTGGCACCCCTCCATACATACATTTGACTAGTTTTTATATATTATATTATATATATTATATATTATGCAAAACCAACCTTTTCTGAGCTGTTATAATGCTGTTCCTTCATCAAAAACATTCCTGGAGTTGAGTTTTGTTTCATTCATGCCTGTTTAAATAATCTTGTATATAAGGAGATAGCTTGGACCTCTTTTTCTGCAGTTTGGCCTGGCGGGACACAGTCAGGTACAAACTTTTTTATTTGTATTATTATTATAGTTTTTTGTTTGCTTTCTTTGTTTTTGTTATTTTTCAGTTCTTCACAGAATTGATTTACTCATATAGAAGACATACACTCACACCACCAGAGAACACATCTGCACACTTGGTATGTTGTTTGTTCCATGTACATTATGTCATCGTATTGTCTTTTCTCATCTTCTGCATTACATGTAGATATGCCTTCCACACTTGTAAATAGTTACATGTCTTCAGCACGTGTAAATAACAATTACCATATGTTTGCAAAATAATAATAATATTACCAAAAAAAAAACAAAAAACAAAAAAACTATTAGTTAAAGCCCTTAACATTCCAGGCCAATTTTACTCAAAACCCCTGTCTGAGGCGTACCCAAATTAAATTTAAAGCTGTTCTTGAACCCTTAAAGAAAAAGGTAATCCTGTATTCTCTGGCGCTGAGTTTCTGAGGCCTCAGAATGCAAAGTTGCATGAATTTCCGCCTCTCCCACAAACCCCCGCCCACTCCAGGACTGCACTCTGCTGCCCTCTGCTGGTCTCTACACCTATTTCTTTATGACACCAGTAGAGTACTTATTAAACATGTTGTCTTTTCTAGTCACGCTGTTTTTAAAAGGTTGTAAAATGTGCATTGCTGTTCTAGAGGTGACCAAGATTGGTTTAAAAATATGAATAAAAGCATTAACTTCTCTGATTGTATGTCTGTCCATTTGCATCTAGAGGCTTCTATTCTGTCCCTTGGAAATTCAACTCGCAACTGACAGAGACCAGGCTAAATTTGAAAGACGACATATAGAGACACGTTGCATTAATAGCATTCAATTAATTCAAAGCAACACATTTTCTGAAAAAAAAACAAAAAAAAAACAGCTTTACTTCTTCATAGACATTTCATTTCTCTACAGCAGATCCACCATCAACATAAATTTAATGTGTCTTAAGACCGGGACAGTCCACTTCAGTTTCCATTACAGTCTAACCCCAGAGTCTTTGCTTTTCAAGCCACATGACGCTTGATATAAAGTAGAAAAAATGCAGATCCAAGGCAACTAAGTCACATTATTCAACATTAGGTCAGAATCAGTGACGGGTTTACACTGATTTGAATACAATCCATGTTTAGACATTCCACCAAAAATACAATATGTTTTGAATGTTGTGATTTCAATAGTCTCCAAAAGAAGAATTCATATTTTAACAGGTCAGTGAAGATTGCCTTTAAATGGCTAGCGCAGGGGTTTCCAAACTGTGGTATGGGTAGAACTGGTGGTACGCTGGTCTCATATAAGGTCCTTTCACACTGATGTAGTTGTGATGTAGTTACGTAGTTAGAGACATAACGTTTGTACAAGTACACCACTGTCTTTTGCAATTTGCTTGAAATGCTATATTTACTCGTAACACATACAGAAGCTGCTAATGTAGACTCACCCCTCGTATCTTTGTTCTGCAGCACTCCGCTTTTCTTTTTCATCAGTCATAAATGAAGTAGTACAACTGTTGGTGGATCCTTCATCTCCTCACTCAAGCCTGGACATTATATATTGTATTTTCCACTCCCTCAGTGAAAAAGTGTGATCTGGCTGTGTTCATGCTCCATACTAGCAGTTTGTTATGATTTTCGGTAGCTGCTGTATGTCGTGGTGCTTATGTCACAGAGTTCCTGTACGGTTCCTATTCACAGGGCGAAGCTTAAAAAAAAAAAGGTTCCTGGGGATGGAAAGTTCTAAGAAGTGAGTATGGGGTGGGCTGTTTTTGTGGAACTGTATTCCTATAACTGTTCTGTGCGAAAGCCCCTTTAGTATCCCAGTTATGTCTTGTCACAATCTTTTGCAGTTCAAGCCCTGATTTGATTTAATTTACGTAGAGCTTGATCCAGTAGAGTAGACCACTGCTTGGTTAAGTCCTGGTACAGCCATGTCTTAGACCTCGTATAGACCTGAACAAATCTGGTTTAGTCCCAGTTGTCAAGACCTGGTTTAGACCTGGTTAATCCCTGCATTATTCCTTGGTTTAGTCTTGGTTTAATCCTTGGATTAGACCTAAGTTAGTCCTGATTATGGCTAATTTTAGTAGTTTAAAAAGATAGCTAGAAAGCCAATAGGTTTGAAGTGCACTTGGTGTAAAAAGTTTGAGAACCACTGGACTAGAGTAAATGTGTGGTATGTGGAGACAATATCCTAGACACAATCATAGTGTGAACATATTCCAGCCCATCCTCATGTAATTTGGACACAAAGGCAGAGAGACCAGTTGGAAAATGTGCAAATAAAACCATTAAAACTAGACATAGACTTGACATCAGACAAACCATCCAAATAAAACCAGCAAAGTGTTATATTCAGACTAGCTCCTAATCAAAAAACCTAAATATTCAAGTTGTTCCTTCAAATCCACCCCAAAATCAAGTTCTTGTGGTAGGCTCTATGGCTTTTTGTCACAGCGAAATGTTAAATGCTAAAACTGTCAGTAGGTAGCTGATGTAGGCTACAGCTCAGTACATCTATGGAACAGCGCTGTTAGTGAGCTTGTATGAAAATTGAACTTTTCTTTCAAGTACTGGTTTAAAAGGATAGATCAGTGTTTTGTAAAAGTTACATATATACGTTTTTATGTTTAACACAGGCTACTGTCACTAATGCTAAGTTGTAGAATCTATGTTAGTCATAAAATAAAATATATTCAAATGATTAGCAGCCATGCATAACAAACTTCTCCAAAGCGTACTGACAATACAATCACAGTTACTATCACCAAGTATGAAAACCCTTTTTACAAAATACTGAAAAATTTGTACTCACCCTGAAACATTTAGGGTCAGTCCTATGTTCCCACATTTTAAAGATTTTGGGTTATGGTAGGAGTAGAATTAGGGTTAAACATGCACCATTTAATGGAAAATAATCTTAGAAATGTGGGAACATAGCGCTGTGGAAACATAGGGCCAAATTTTGGAAACAATCTTAGAAATGTGGGCACACAAGGCTGTGGGAACAGGACTGTGGGAACATGGGGAGAAATTTTGAGAAATATATTAGAAATCTGAGAACACAGAGCTGTAGGAACCTAGTCATAGTCCTGTACATTTATATTGCTTTTTAGTTACAAAGTAATTTTTACTTTATTTTCTTGTGAATGATTTCTGCTCAATTGTTCAAATGATTCATTACATTTGGGGACATGACTATATAATCTGTAAAAACACTGGTAGAGTGTGTGTTTGTATATGGTTACCTTGGATTGGTAAAATTACTAATATTTTGAAAGACTACGTTGCATTGACAAAACATACATCCAATTTGATGAAAAACAAATCACAAAGTATCAAAGCTTTCCCATTTTGTGTTAAATATTGTCTTTTTAGCAGCGATGCACAAAACACTCTCTCTCTCTCCATTGAACTTGGTCTCTCAATATCAGCACAGTCAATACAGCGTCTGGGCCTCTCAATCTGTTCCAATGAATGTCATTGAGGAAGACACTTTATACCTGCTCACAAATAGACAGACAGACAGACAAATAGCTCACAAAAAATGATAGTGACCATTTCCTATTGCCTTGTATGGCTCCTCCTTGTGGCCACTTTTGTTAGAGCTCATAGTCTGGCTGGTGCAGGTTGGTTGTGATAGGTAGTAGTCACAGGAGCTCAAGGTGAGTTTAAAAAGGCCAGTGTAAATCTTCAAAGTCCCCGCTCTGTCCCATACTGGCGTCCGTCTCTAAAAGACTCATGATGACAGCCATGGCCGCCTCGTCACTGCTGAAGCTGCTCAGACCTGGGACCACCACATTATCCAGGTCCAACTGAGAGGATTCACCTTCATCACGAGAAATCGCAGAGAGAATAGGTTAGAGTTACACTGTGTAAAATGTTGATTATACTGTATTGTTAGGCATAACATTATGACCACTGACAGGTGAAGTAAATATCAGTAATATCATATCAGTAATTCAAATTGCTGGTGGTTAATGCTGGTGACACAATACACAGTGCAGCTCAGTTTGCTGTGAATGGGGCTGCATAATAGGCAGGTGGTTATAATGTTATGCCTGATTGGTGTGTGTGTGTATGTGTGTGTGTATTTATTTATTAGGGCCGGGAATCGATTAAAAACATTTTACAAATTAATCGCAAATCTGAAAAAAATTAATCACGATTAATAACTGGTAGTTATTAATATTAATAGATTTAATCGTAATTCGAATTTGCGTACAAACACAAAATTGTAAATTTAGAACATTTATTTTGAATTACCCTTCACATACTTTACTGTAAACTTGTGCAATGCTAACAAAACTTGCAAATAAAATAAATTAATAGTCTCTTTGAGACCTGTAACTCAGACAAAGCTCGCCTAAAAAAGGTACAACCAACAAATCACAAAACTTACCTAAAAAAGCATCTCTTTTAGAACTTTAACAAAAATAAGTTTAATTCTTCAATTAATAACAATTGTTGTGGTTCACAACAACATACTATGAACTGTGTTACTCCAGTGGTAATTGAACTCATCCTTGCATAGACTGCACATAACTTTTGTTTTGTCTATATTGCTGTCTGGTGACGATCTGAAGCAGAATTGTCCATTTAGCAATGTGTCTTTTTGGTCACTCATGTTGCTTTAGCTCGGTCACTTGTTGCATTAGGCTCGTTCCAGATGAACTGCGCCTCGCCTGGATTGTGAACGAGAGTGCACGGCTGCAATGAGAGGAGGGAAAATATGTCTGTACTGAAGTTTGTGGGTCAGATCACGCACCATCACGCCCCAAATCCACTTCTCGCATGTGTTGGTTTATCCAGGTCAAAACTGTAACTTTAGTCTGTATTTTAAAAAAAGAGGCAGGGGAAAAAGGAGAGGAGGGCAGTGAAGTGTCGGTGCGTTACGTTTCTGATCAGCACTAAACTCAGATCTAATCACCTGTCCGTTCACCGCTGACAGGTGTGCGCTTTCCCATCATGCACTGAGCCGTTCAGCCTCCGCAGTTGCTCCTGATCCTCAGGCGCTGGTGTCGTTTGGATCTCACGGTGTCGGGAACAAGCCAGACACAAATCTAACCGGCGTGCACTGCGCACAGACCGACACCGATGGAAACTGCGCAAGTCTGGCTCATCTCGAGTGCGCCTGATGGATGGAAATGGAAATGTGTCGTCTTCTACGCTCGGAAGACCCGTGGCGTGTTGCTGCCTCTGTCAGTGTCGTTGGAATATTTTTGTTGTGATCAAATTAATTGATGCACCAATTTAAATTAACCCGATTAAATCAATAAATTAACGCACTGTGTTAACGCGATAATTTCCCGAGCCCTAATATTATTATTTTTTTTTTTTTGGAGTGTATAATTGCCAAAAGTAACACTGTCTGCCAAACACTGAAAGTTGAAAAGGATCCAGTAGAAGAAGCCATTACTTCCTGTTGCTGATGGAGGAGCAAATTAAAATATATAATAAAATAAAAAAATATTACTGCAACCGTTTCTTCATTTCTTGAGATTATATATATATATATATATATATATATATATATATATATATATATATATATATATATATATAAAATCTATAAATCAAATATTATTTTTACTGATAACACAGTTGTTTATGTTTATTTTTGTTGTTTTGATTCTAAAACACTGCAATGCCGATTGTTTGGATTTAGACTGCAGTGCGTTTTCAAACCAGTACAAGTGCATATGCTGCTTCCAGTACCTTTAACTAGTACTAGAACTGAAGTACAGTCAGTACCTGTGCTCTCAGATGAGCCACTGCTGGTCCCTGCTGTGGTTTTAGACTCAAAGCTGCCTCCTGCCTCCTCTTGACTTGACGCCTAACAAAAAGATATAACATCATTTTATAGAAGACAGGCAGTAAACAGAGTAGTAGTAGCAGTAGCAGTAGCAGTAGTAGTAGCAGTAGTAGCAGCAGTAGTAGCAGCAGCTGGGTTGTAAGTAGTCACTCACACTCTTGCTGGTCTGTGGAGAGATGACGGGACCTTTTTCCTGAAGGACACCGAAGGGACTGGAAGCTCCACTGGATGGAGATGAGTTCACCCTGAGTTCAAACATACACAGACTGTTACTCTGTGTTTGACTCTGGTGATATTGGTGAGTTTGTAAACTTACTGAAATCCATTGTGTCTTTCTCAAACCTATGTGATTTCCACTGAACTATGACCTGTTCAGACCAAATTTGTAGCAGTACCGGCAGATACAGATGTGTTTCGAACTCAAGATGGTTCTGTGTAGCAGACCATCTGGACAGTCAGGTTAAGACAGACAGAGCAAAAAAATGTACCTTTAAAACACTTCTCCTCTATTGCATTACTTTTACTTAAACTGGAGGCCACCGCTCAATAAGAATGCCTTTGAAAGTATAGTCCTTACTATTATATTACTCTAAATATGTGCACATACTGGTGACTATTTATTCATTTTACACTTGGGCTTAAGCTGGAGTACACTTAGGACTACAGGTCTAACATTCATTATTATGCATTGTTAATAATAATAATAATGATGCATCAATCTTACAGCGCTTTTCTACACACTCAAAGTCGCTTTAGGATTAGGCGCTTTATTCATTCACTTCTCAGTCACACTGGGGCAGACTGATGGAGATGAGGCTGCCATTCTGTGCATATACCCTCACCAAACAACAATAATAATAACAATGCAGTTAGTCTTACATAGCGCTTTTCTAGACACTCAAAGTTGCTTTACAATTAAATGCATTATTCAGTCACTCCTCAGTCACATTCGGTGGTGGTAAGTTACTTCTGTACCCATGGCTGCCCTGGGGCAGACCGAAAGAGATGTGGCTGCCATCATCACCAAACACACCATGATACTAACACACTGACACAGCCAAGGCGGGTGAAGGTTCTTGCCCAAGGACACAACAGCAGTATGAACTAGGGAGAGACCGCCCACCTTCCTGTTATTGGACAACCCACTCTGAGCCACTGCTGTCCCCATAAGCCTTTTCCATTTGTGGTCAATGGCTCTCACCAGGGTTTGCTGGAGTCCCAAAGTCTTAGAAATGGTTCTGTAACCCCTTCCCTTTCCCCCCCCTAATAAATTAAATAATAATGATAAAAAAAATGCATTTTTATTTTCTCTTGGTTATATTTGTCCAAGATTCTAATATCTGAACTATTTAAGTGTGACTAATATGCAAAAATATAAGAAGTCCAGGGGGGCAAATACTTTTACACAGCACTATATTTGCAACAGAAAATCCACCTGTACGAGTCGATGAGCTCATTGGCGATCTGTGTCCCGATGCTGCCGGCATAGATCATCGTCCCCACTCCACTTGAGAGGCCGGGAATTATGGGTAACTCCTGGGACACTTCTGACAAACAACACCACACATTTCATCAAACAAAGAAAATCAAGCCATAACAGTAAAATATCCCAATTGCTAATTCTGCCCTTACCCTGAAGTGCTTTAGAGCTGCCTGCCTCCTCCTCCTCCTCTTTATTGTGACTGCTCCCCCTCCTGGTCAAAAGTGGAAGTAATCATCTCTAATTCAAACATACAGTGTAAGTAAACATGCATGCAAATGAGTGACTTACGTGATGACTCGATTTAAAGAGACAATGAACTCGATTTCTTTGGTCCAAGGATTTGTGAAACTAAACCACTGACTTTGGAGAGACACGTAGGGGCCGTATTTTGTTTTAAATTTGTAACACTGCGTTTCTATCTTCTCTTTGCTCCGGAGGACTGCGGAGAAAACAGAACATAGTCCAAGCGCTTATTAAGTTTTCTAGGTTTTATAAACGCTCCAAAGCACATGAATACAGAAGTCTTCTTACTGAAATATAGTATTCAACTTTAAACTTTTGCATGGACTCACCCTCCCTGTGTTTCTCGGCGAGGTGGTGCAGGTCGTCCTGGTGGAAATACTCATAACACGAAGTGCCCAGTACTTCCTGTGGCAGATACCCAGTGATGGTAGTAGCTCTGTCAAAGACAGCAAGTAACATTTAAGCTTTGTTATAACAGGTTTCTCTATGATTGTCTCAGCAGGTGAGCAGAGTAGTCAAAATGTGTAGTAATATTTTAGTAACAGTAAAAGTAAAAAATGTTGGTATTATATCTTGTGTAAGAGTAACAGTATATTGAAAAAACTACTCAGTACTGAGTTAATTTTGATTTATTAAACAAATAAGTTCAGCAAAATTTACTCCTGCTACTAGTACCAGTACTAGTACTAAATAATGCCTTAAGCAAGTATTGATGTTATGCTTGAGCCCATTTGGTCAACTCAGTATCAATTTTCTCTGTTTTTTTTTTTTAGACAAAGTTATTCGATCCCAATTGCAGAGCACCTATAGTACAATCACGTAACCACTGCAAACGAGGCCTTGTTTCAGTACTTCTGCATGTATTCCAATTAGATGCAGTTTTGACAGCCAGCCAGCAGATTTCACTTTTCAGTCTGAAGTGAAGGCTTCAGAGTCACTCTGGAGGCAGGTGTCTCAAAGTGGTTCACTGCTCCATGAGGTTTTTATTTCACTATATCATTTTTCTTTCTCCTTTAAGATTCTCCTTTTTCGTTAGGGGTGGCCACAGCAAACAAGTCTCACAGTGATTTGGCAAGTTTTTACGCCAGGTGCTCTTCCTGTTGCAGCCAACCACATACTGTGACTGGAGTGGACAATGTGGGTGAAGTGTCTTGCCCAGGGACATAACAGTATTCACTTTGAGCGAGGTTCATAGAACTTGGGCCACCTCACCACAATTGCTCCAGAGTATTAGAATTTGTAGTTTTTGCTGTGAAAATACAAAAAATACTTTGTATGCAACTTCACTTTACAATGAATATTTATTGAGAATCTTTATTCAATATTACTTTTGATTTTTTTTTATAATAGGTTATATTATAACCTATTGTAAAAAAAAATCACCTCCCTTGTCTTCAAGTTCGAGTTTCAATCTGTAGCCTCAAAATTTATGGAGGAGCTTGCCCTTATTAACAATCAAAATTTAATTAGCAAATGGTAAAATATTTTTGTGGTTATGTTTACAGTGTTACATAATCTGGTCGAAGGGCTCATTTCTATAAGAAAAAACAGGGCAAAAGTAATAAACCATAGTGGAATGGGGAGTTAAGAAATTTATGGAGAGATATGAGGCGGGCAGAGAAAATATTTCTTTAATGTGGGAGCAAAGATATAAATAAGTGGCAGCTAAAAACTGAGTTCAATAACAAACAACTTAAATTCGACAAAAGACTCAGAGCATGTAAGAGAAAATATCAAAGAGGTCTAGCATTAAAGATTAATTAAGAATTTACAGGGGGGCAAAAAAGTATTTAGTCAGCCACCAATTGTGCAAGTTCTCCCATTTAAAAAGATGAGAGAGGCCTGTAATTTTCATCATAAGTATACCTCAACTATGAGAGACAAAATGAGAAAAAAAATCCAGAAAATCACATTGTCTGATTTTTAAAGAATTTATTTGCAAATTATGGTGGAAAATAAGTATTTGGTCAATAACAAAAGTTCATCTCAATACTTTGTTATATACCCTTTGATGGCAATGACAGAGGTCAAACATTTTCTGTAAGTCTTCACAAGGTTTTCACAAACTGTTGCTGGTATTTTGGCCCATTCCTCCGTGCAGATCTCCTCTAGAGCAGTGATGTTTTGGGGCTGTCGCTGGGCAACACAGACTTTCAACTCCCTCCAAAGATTTTCTATGGGGTTGAGATCTGGAGACTGGCTAGGCCACTCCAGGACCTTGAACTGCTTCTTACAAAGCCACTCCTTCGTTACCCGGGCAGTGTGTTTGGGATCATTGTCAGGCTGAAAGACCCAGCCACGTTTCATCTTCAATGCCCTTGCTGATGGAAGGAGGTTTTCACTCAAAATCTGACCATACATGGCCCCATTCATTCTTTCCTTTACACGGATCAGTCGTCCTGGTCCCTTTACTGAAAAACAGCCCCAAATCATGATGTTCCCACCCCCATGCTTTACAGTAGGTATGGTGTTCTTTGGATGCAACTCAGCATTCTTTCTCCTCCAAACACGACGAGTAGAGTTTTTACCAAAAACTTCTATTTTGGTTTCATCTGACCATATGACATTCTCCCAATCCTCTTCTGGATCATCCAAATGCTCTGTAGCAAACTTCAGATGTCCTGCACATGTCCTGGCTTTAGCAGGGGGACACGTCTGGCACTGCAGGATTTGAGTCCCTGGCGGCGTAGTGTGTTACTGATGGTAGCCTTTGTTACTTTGGTCCCAGCTCTCTGCAGGTCATTCACTAGGTCCCCGTGTGGTTCTGGGATTTTTGCTCACCGTTCTTGTGATCATTTTGACCCCACGGGGTGAGATCTTGCGTGGAGCCCCAGATGGAGGGAGATTATCAGTGGTCTTGTATGTCTTCCATTTCCTAATAATTGCTCCCACAGTTGATTTCTTCACACCAAGCTGCTTACCTATTGCAGATTCAGTCTTCCCAGCCTTGTGCAGGTCTACAGTTTTGTTTCTGGTGTCCTGTGGACACCAGACACAAAACCGGACACATCCTCTTTGGTCTCTTGATCTCTAAAGCATGCCGTGACCTGGGCTATAAAACCTACAATGAACTGTACAGATCCTGTGTTTGTCCGGTTCTGGATTATGGAGCAGGGGTATGGGATTGCTGTAAACAGTCCCATAGTGAAAAAGTGCAGTGTAGAGCAAACTGGTTAATAAATTGAGATATGGGTTGGGAACCTTGTGAAGTAAGATTCATTGGTGATATGGAGCGTTTATATAAAAGGTTGATTACTACGTTAGACACAAGACTGACAAAATATATATTCAATTGGAATCTTTCTAATAAATACACCTGGACCAGACAAATAGAAAATATTCAAAAAAGCAAAGCTTCAATACATATATAGAAATAGGCTAAGATGTAACATTGGCCAAATTAAAGTCTATAAACAGAAATGGTGTAGAGAAATCTTGTGTAAGCCAAAGTTGAGAACCTATTGTTTAATTGAAAGGTTTTATAGGCCAGAGCCCTATGTTACAATGAATCTAACTAAAGCCCAGAGATCGGAGCCAGAGGAGGAGCGTAAATATTGCCTATGTGATTTGAATGAGATTGAAAATGAAATACACTTTTTGTTTTATTGTCCCTTATACCATGATGTAAGGAGTCAGCTGGTCTGTAAAATGTCAGCCTAGATTTGTTTTCTGTCAGATGAAGACAGACTTCAGTTTCTGTTTAATTTTAATGTGTTCAATTTAGCTGAGTTTGTGTTAAATGCTTGGCACTTGTGTAAGAGGCCACTTTATGTTTGACTTGATGTAAAATCTGTCTTCCTGTGCTTTTGTTTGTTAGTGTCTTGTAAGTCCATGCGGGCTGGGCAACTTTAACAGTGCATGACACAAAATAATAAATTATTTACTTATTTACTTACTTATATTCAAGTAATATTTTTGCAAATTCCCTTTAGGAATTTATCAATCAAACGTGGTCTTGACTTGGTCTTAGTCCCTTTGCCTGGCTACTAAGCTACTAAAATGTATGTTTAAGAAAATGTATTATACTATAAAATAACATTTTCAAAAAGTTAGTATAAACATCACTGGATATAGTGAGCAGTTTTTCCACACAAACTATGCTGCTTCCCACATTTCCAAAATAATCTGTCAAAATGCGCCTCTACTTACAATAAACAACGGCACAGACAGCATTGTTCCCACTGACAGTGAAATGTCCAAACCATTATACATAGATCACACAATACAACACATCTCTGCCTTTGTTTTCTCAGAGGAACTTCATCTCTCATAGACATTAACTATCTGCCCATATATGGTTACCTATCGTGTCCATATATGGTGACAGCAGGACACTCACTGTTGGTCGATATAGGTGAACTTGCCGTCGATGGAGCAGCGCGTGATGAACTCGGTGGGTTTGGTGCTGATATCTTTGGACGTTTGGCCGGAGCTGTGCGGGTGCAGTCTACACACAGTCACTAAACAGGACAGAGAGGAGAGCTCAGGGTCCAAGTCTGAGTCTGGGTCCGAACTGGGCCAACTGCCCATGTAACCGGTGCAGTGGAGGGTGCAGTATCTGTACGAGTCTGTGGGGAGACAAAATATACAAGTGTAAAATACATCTGTCTGTGCAAATATTAGTGAACTTTTTATGCCAACTAAAGAGGTTGCTGTGATTCTAAGTCTAGACCAGTGGTTTTCAAACTGTGGTACAGGTACTAGCGGTGGTACCCAGGCTTCTTCTGGTGGTACTCATGAGCCTTTTGTAGTTCAATTCCTTATTTAATAGACATTAGAGTAGTGAAGTATAGACCACTGCTTAACTTTGTAAAGCCTGAACTATGAGGCAATATGCTAAAGAAAAAAAAAAAAATCTGACTTTTTTTTTTATCTATAAGGGCTATAAACAAAATACATTAAAACACTTTTTGATTATCAATGCATGTTTTGATCATATTTAATATTGGTCATTTTAGTCCTTAGTGGGTTGGTACTTTAAAAGCCAAATATTTTATGAGGTAGAACTTCATGTGAAAAGCACCAAAAACCTGATGTAGGCAATAAATAAGTATAATCTTACCCATGTCAGTTACCCATGTAATTTTGGTCTTATGGTCAATGTAGTTACATGTATGTACAGCTTGTAAATGAGCCACATTGTAGCATAATTGCTCATTTTAACCTCTGTAGTCCCAAATCAGGTAAACCAGAACTAAAAACAGTCCACAATGACATACATAAAGAACAATGTCAAATTAGTCAAGATGATCACATAGATCACTTATATATTTTAAGAAACTGTTTAAGTTGCTTTCTAAGAAAGAAATAAGTGGTAATAAACACGCTTCCTCTGACCGACAGTAATTTGTCCAAATTAACAGTTTTTGGTTTAATGTATTTAGAAAGTGGTGGTGTGGTACATAAAAAAATATGTGTGTATATTAAACAGCAGTTTTTAAAGTGAATAAAGTTTATAAATTTTTTTCTGAAATATAGCACTGATGGAATGACTAGAGTTTTTGATCACATAGCATTGTATATTTTAAGGAGGCAAAATCCTATTTCTAGTTCTTCTGACAATAAGGTGGAGACTGATCAGACCAAATGAATCTGATGTCTCCTCTTTAGAGCGTCTGATTAAGAAGGTATAAACATGGAATGTAGCAGAAATTTCACCCTGTTATTCTTGACTACACTTATTTGTATGCTTATATATATCATCATTTCGCTGAGCACTTGTGAGTTTTTGTTTTGTTTTTTCCAAGAGGAGATGTACTTTTACTCAAGTAATAAAGTTGAGAAGTTTGACCACCACTGGCTATTGTAGTATTAGTAACTGTAGGAGCAATAGTAGTAGTAATAGTTGCAGTAGTAGTAATAGTACTTTCTAGTAAATTTGACAATTACAATACAATAACTTTGACTTAAGTAATAATGTTGTTGAGTGTTATTATATTTTAACATAACAGTAACATAACATAACAGTACAGTCTTTTACTTGATTTTGAGCACTTCCTCCACCTGTCTGCTCACACCCATACCTCAAAACAAATGTCTGTATAATTCTGAACATTTAAACTATGTTTTTTATACAGTGTTTTGGGAACATACCATTTAAATTATCTCTATAATCATACCCACATTTATACACTGTGCTGTTGCAGATATTTGTCACTAGGTGGAGCTTCTGCTTCTTTGTCCCCCCTTTGTTCACTGCAACTGACTGGGACCCAGAGCTACCTGCCACACTGACCCACTTTAATTTAACTGAAGATTTGGATAGGGTACGAAAATTTGGGGGCTTAACTGTAGCTATGTGTGAACTCATAGTTTGGAGAAGCAGACAGGAGTGATAGCACAGGGCCTAAACCCTGTGCTGATGTGAATGCGCTCGGTGAAAACTTTATCTCTGAAACACTGAATTACCTCAATGTCCATGCAAATTTGCTACTATTGCAACTATTTATTCTTTAGTAATATTAAATTAAATTGAAGTAGCAGTACTTTTACTCAAGTAATACAGATTTTGAGTATCTCTGCTACTAGTGTTACTAATACTACTGCTGTTACTTTACTGTACATTTTGACCAGTTTTGTGTGTTCCACTTACAGCCATTGCAAAGAAACACATCAAATACATTTTTCAATTGTACTTCTTCATTTTATCAATTTAAACCAAGTGTGCTCTAACTCCAGAACTATCTCCATAGAAGGCAAAATACACGCCTTTTCTATCATCTCTAGTGCACTTTCGACAGATAACCAGCTGAACCATTGCCCTCTGCGCAAAGGTGCAGCGGATTAAAAAGTCATAATGTTCCCATTTACTGAAACTGTTCACGGCCAAACAATGAATCATTTCTGTCCATCTGGTTCAGCTGGATATTAACCGTCATGAATAGATATTCATTTGAACATGAGCTGGAACAACGTGACTGAGAGAAACAGTGGTGAGGCTTTTAGTCTGGTTATTTTGGATCACACAATCTTCCACTCAATAATGCATAGGCAAAGTGGGCAAAGTGTCTTGCCCAATGACACAACAGCAGTATCCAATGCTGTTAGTAGGGATCAATCCGGCAACCTTCTGGTCAATGGGTGTATGCACAGTCTCTCTGGGTGGAATCTGCATGTCCTCCCTGTGTTACTGTGGGTTCTCTCCGGATATTCAGGCTTCCTCCCACCATTCAAAGACATGCATGTGTTTGATGAATTAATGACAGTGAATCGCCCCTGGAGAATGAATGTGAGAGTGAGTGGTTGTCTGTCTGTGTGTGTCTTTGTGTCAGCCCTTGCAACAAGCTGGCCCCTGCCCAGGGTGTACCCCACCTAAGGCCCAAAGTAAGTGGGATAGGCTCCAGTCACCCGGAAACCTTAACGGTAATAAGTGGAAGAAGATGAATGAATGATCCATATACAAATTCTGAGCTAGGAAAGACTGCCTTTTGCTTTTATGCTCCAGACAGATGGGATAAGCTCCAGAATACACAAAAAATCAGAGTACTGCTTGAAGATGTATTTCATATACCTGCACATGTTTTAGGTAATTTTTACATTTATTCATCTTCTTCCGCTTATTCCCTAATGGAATAAGCGGTTGACTGGAGTCTATCCCAGTTACTTTGGGCCTTACGTGGGGTACACCCTAGATATTTTGTAACAGGGTTCTCTTGCAATAGAGAACTTGCTCTCAAGGGCCCTCCCTGTCTAAATAAAGGGTAAAAACAGGCAAATGGCTTTACGTACTGAGCTACTGCCACTGCATTGCACTGTGTAAGCATTCAACAATTTTTATTAGCCACCAGGTGTGGCTCAGAGGAAACTATGACAGGAGGCAGAGCTGAAGATGTTGAGGTTCTCTTTGGGAGTGACGAGAATGAATAGGATTAGGAAAGAGTACATCCGAGAGACGGCTCATGTGAGATGTTTTGGAGATAAAGAAGAAGGTCTAGGCCATTTGTATGTCCCCACAACTTATAAGGTGCTTTTCTGGACACTAAAATTTTCTTCACAATTAGGTGCATCATTCATTCACTCTTCAGTCACAGTGGTGGTGAGCTATTCCTGCCACAGCTGCCCTGGGGCAGATTATCAGAGATGTGTCTGCCTATATGTCCCTACAGCCTCTCTGACCACCACCAAATAGACAATATCCCACTCTTTCATACACAGGCAACATGGATGAAGTGTCTTGCCCAAGGACACAATGGCAGTATGCAATGCTGGTGCTGGGAATCAATCTGCCAACCTTCTGGTCAAGGGGTGAATGGCTACTCTTGTTGCCACACTGTTTGATGTGTCCATTTATGCAAAGGGAATACAACCTTTTAAACAAAGTGGAAATATGACCAACTTTTTTCTGACCCAATAATTTGACCCAACATTTTTAGTTTTTTATAAGATATTTAACAAGTCTGATATTAGAACTGACCTTTCTTTTTGGAAGCAGGGGGCTGTTTCTCGCCTTCTTTCCCTGTGACCCTGCAGTGCTTCATCCTGCAGAAGAAGGACCTCCTGGCTCCCGTGGACATGTGGGACGCCCTTGGGGACACTTCGGTCTGCACCGGGACAGGAGCTGCAGAGGGACACCAGTATAACATTCACACGAGAACTATATCCACGCACACACAATCACGGCAGTCAGAGCCATAGGTTACATGGAGAAAGATTTACTTGCAGCATCTATGAGGCTTTGGTGGGGAAAGGAGTCTGAGGACGCCAGCTGCTCCTTCACTTTGGGGATGTCTTTGTGGTGGATGAAGTCAAACAAGCTCTGCCCCGTCAGCTCCAGCTGCAACCAGAAATGAGAAATCACCCCCTTAGCAGTTATAATGACAGAAAATAAATACTTCTATGGGTAATACTAATACAAACGTGCTATTTTATTGTATACAACTCCATTTGCAGTAAACTCATAGGACTGTGGAACTGACCCGACTGAAGTTGAGGACTTTGGAGACAGATTCTGAAATGAAGAGGATTTTGGCTCGGTTGCACGTCACCACCAACAGGAACCCTTCTGCGGCCTGAGGAAATAGGAGAGCATTCACAGTCACAGTTTTTAATGTATGTGAATGTTCTGTTGTGAAGTAAACAGTGTGTGGATCATTGAGAGGTCAGTAACAGTGGTGGAGAAGGATCGCTTTTACATGCTCAGATATTATTTAGCATCAGATTTTGAGGGCTCGGAGGCAAATTTGCTGCATACATAAAACAGTAATGTGTTCTGACAAACATCCAGAATGAAACATGGTAAAATAATAACTAATAAAAATAATAAAAATAAATAATAAAGATAAAAATGTACTAATCTAAATTTACAAAAAATACAGATATAAATAAAATTGTGTTTAAGTTATGCGTATTTACAAAACAGACTGTAAAATATAAGCCCTCAAACAGTAACAGACTATACTCCCTTTATTAAAAGATAAGGTAGCTAAGGAGACTGCAAAATAGTGTTATCTGTCTCCAGCTGTTTACTTGCATACGCCCAAGTTCTGCGTTTACTGCATGCATTTGTTGGGAAACGTTAGTGTCAAAAAGGCGTATCTCACTTTTTAAATAATTTCTTAACTTAAACTGTGGTAGTAGGAATTTCAAAGATCTTCAATCTCAACTTAATAACACAAAAATATCAAATATTTTACTCTGTTTGAAGCAGCAGCTGATTCAGTTTTGATTAAAAATAGTTTTTGACTTCTGTAAAATCTTTAAAATTGCACTTATGCCCCTCTTCTTACAAGCCCTTGATTTGCGCTTTGCTACCCCTTTTCTGTCCCCATTTTTTTTTTTTTTTCTGCTGTTTTGCGTTGTAAGTAGTTGGAGGCGTTGTCCTTACTCCAGTGCATGGACTCAACCATATAAAGTGTCCCTAATCCGAATGGGACCATCCCTTTTTGTTCTGAGCATGTGATTTGTCCAAAAAAAATTCAGCCCCTGCTCAAAAACACTTTATAATAAAGCTTAGATGAGGTATCAGAGTCTCGTTTTTTTCAGAGATGACTTCTGTTATGCCGAATAATTAGTCTTCCTCAAATACAAGAGGTAAAAAATGGGCAGTGCATCTTTAATGAGACAGCGGTCATACCCTGAGAAGGAGGTGTCTGAGGTCGTCGTGAGGCAGGATGGAAGGCTTTGAGGTGCTCTCTGTGAAGGCGCTGCTCGCTCCGGCTACAAACATAAGGAACATTTTATTATTTTTATTTTTTTATTTTTTTATTTTTTCTTAACATTGTAAATCTCACTTCAGTCATCAAATGGCATAACAAAAATCTTGTGATTCGTTCTGTTTTTCTCATACCTTACGAATTAATATTTTAGCTCAGTTTTTTGGGAATCAAGGTTAGTAGGAGACCAGACAATCAACTGATTTTCTTTTAGAGCTAAAAAAAATTGTTACAAAGCCACAAAACTTGCTTTGACATGGTGCTCACTATGCAATACACTCCTGATAAAAAAAATAAATAAAAAAAAACATAGTTAAGTGTTGCCATGTGACTCAGTAGCCTGCCTCGGCGTCGTGGGTTCTCTCCCCAGTCTCCTATTGTACTCTGTCTCATCAATAACGCCTAAAAATGGCCAAAAGACACAGCCTAGAACAGCCTAAAACAGCCTACAATGTCTATTTTGCGGGAACAACTATAATCATGACTAACTAGAAACTCTCTTTGGTTGGTTTCTTGATTTGAAGTATACTGACACTTTCCCACTTTTTGGCTTCATCAGTTCAATTACTGTCTGCCCTGCATTTGAATTCAGCACCACAGCATCTCCAAGAAATGACACCAAAGCGCAGCCAAGGTATTCTAAGATATGTAAGTAATACTCTGGGTGTGTTGTCGTTTTATTGATTGCTAGCCAGCAGCAACTGTTCTCACACAGAGCGGTGGATCATGGTTACCTCTCAGTGCTTTCAGGTGCTGCACTGCCTTCCTCAGAACGGTGAGTTTGTCCAGTTTCCGGGGCTGGGGCTGGCAGGACGAGATCATGGCCGACAGCTCATCTATGAGGTTGTTCATTTTGTCTCTGCGCCGCTTCTCGATCTGACGGTGAGGCTCCCTGTGCAAAAAACACTCACTATGTTAATACTGCACTGCAGATAATGGAATTTTTTATTTAAGAAGTCACACTGATAGTAATTATGTCTTTTCAGGTGTGTGATAATGAGATGTAAGAATAGCCCAAACCTGAAGCATTTCATCTTGACCTGCTGGTCCTCTCCCTCTGATCTGAAAATTGAAACCAGATAAAAAGATGTTATCTTGGGTTCACTTGTATAGAAGTAATTGGTGTGAATTAAAGAAGTAGAGGATACCTGCTGAGTTCCTCATCCATCAGGAAGTCATCGCTGTCTCTGAAATAAAGTAAAAAAAAATTTCATTGATTTTATTTTTTAAAAAGTCATATATTCTTCTTTTTTCAGGCTTTTTGAAAAAGTGTTGGACACCTTTGTACTAGTATGTCGTGTTTCTAACTTAAAATAATGTATGTGTGGAAAACATCTCCTGTTGGGGACCTGATATTTTGACTTTGAGAGAATGCTTGACTTAGGTGTCTGTCACCACCTGCTGGCAACGGTGGGGACTGGACAGAGCCTAAAATGGCTATTTAGCAACATGAAGCTAACTGATAGATAAATGAGCTGACTGCTTCAGTGATGGCAATTTAAGTGTTGAAGTTTGGGGATGGTGTATGGGCTTTAGAGACACACAGGAGCACTTCCTGGTTTCACGTGTCTACGTAGAGCAGTAAGAATGAGTGTTTCCAGCTCTTAATAATGGAGAAGAGGAAGGGACTGAATGTATATAGTGCTTTTCTAAACACTGGGTGTTTAGAAAAGCACTATATGAAAACGCTTTACAATTAGGCGCATTATTGAGTCACACCTCAGTCACATTACTACTTAAAGAGCAACTCAACCCTGGCCCAGGCCTTACTCCGCCCACCGCCAGAGAATGAAAAATAGGCTCGTTCGAGATGAACTGCTCCTTGCCTGGATTGTGAACGAGAGTGCATGGCCGCAACAGGAGGAGGGGAAATACGCCTGTACTGAAGTCGGACAGTTTGTGGCTAGATCACGCACCATCCACTCCTCGCATGTGTTGGATGTGATTTTAAAAATAAATGCATTAAACTGATTTGTAAGAACTTTTCTGTCCCATGCTTGACCATAGTCTGTGTAAGTTTACACATTATAATGCACAATCTTTTAAATAATATTCTACTTCACACTGAGCAGTGGGGCAAAAAGTTTATCCAGGTCAAAATTGTAACTTTAGTCTGTATTTTTTTTTAAAAGAGGCAGGGGAGGAGGAGAGGAGGGCAGTGAAGTGTCGTGCGTTACGTTTCTGATCAGCACTAAACTCAGATCCAATCACCTGTCCGTTCACTGCTGACAGGTGTGCGTTTTCCCATCATGCACTGAGCAAAGCAGCCTCCACAGTTGCTCCTGATGAACTGCGGCGGCTCAGACGCTGGTCTCGTTTGGATCTCACGAGCTTTTGGTGACCGTCACACTCACGACATCAGAGCAAGTCGGGAACAAGTCGGACACAAATCTAACCGGTGTACACAGCATTCATCTCGAACACGCCTAATGCTGTAAAAGTGGGCAGAGACCTGGCAGACACAGAGGGAGAACTGAGGGAGGAGCAAGGCCTGAACCTGTTAGTGACAGCAATCAGAGCACCATCATGGACGTCATCCACAACAGGGTTGCCAAGTCCTCAAAAAAAAAAAAAACCATCCAAAACTGTGGCCACATTTGTGTAAATGTATACTTGTGTATACTTGTGTTTGTTGTCTACTCTCAGACTAAGTAATATAGTAAATCCTTTTGCGACTTCATTTATCCTTCTGTCAGACTGTTATCTTTGTCCCACAAATGCCTCACTCAACACTTTTATTTTGGTAACGACAGATTCTGCATTGTTTTTTTTTCCCTCCACGGAGCCTAACGAGCGAGAGAGTTGTTGTCTGGTGTTCTGATTCTGCTCCTGCTGAGAGAGGGGAGGGAGGGGCTGAGGGGACTGAATGGTAAATGCGGGGCTGTGTGGCGTGTGACCCACACCTGGCAACTACAGGACTGGGACGAGCGCGCCGAGGAGAGAGACAGAGAGGGCGTGGAGAACAGGGGGTCGTGGGAGGAGACATGGTACAGGTGTGATAACACAGGTGTGGTAACCAGGTCAAATACTACTTCACACTTGTCTATCTGGAACTATTGAGCAGCAGTACCACTGTTTGACCTCAAGAGGGCAGCACTCTGATGATTTTCACCACAAAATGTGATTTAACCATGTGTTAAATCACCAACCTTTTGGATTAGTGGGTGACCTGCTCTACGCCTTGAGCCACAGCCACCCAAATTGACTTTAATTTCAACTCCGAGTGTTGATAAGCGGTCTAAACCCGCCAACGGGAGTGTCCCTTACAGCAGTCCAACTCCTAAATGAACGTGAGACTTGCCAAGGATAAGATACACTGAACATTCTCATCTATTTAAATTAAGGTACTAACCATTTTACATTACAATATGCTATTAGGTGGTTAAACAACTGGGTAGTAATGAGGATGGATAGGATTAGGAATGACTACAAAGAGTGGTAACAGTAGTAGCTGTAGTAGTAGTAGTAGTAGTAGTAGTAGTAGTAGTAGTAGTAGTAGTAGTAGTAAACCAAGCCTAATTCTCATATAAAGCAAAAAAAAAAAAAAATCTTATTACAATATGTTTACGCTCTAAAAGCAAGGGGTATTACTGATTATTATTATTACCATTTTTGTCTCTGCACTGCTCTTACCGTGGTTCTGATCTCATGTCCACGTCTCCCTTTCTCTTCCTAGGCAGCTCCACGGCCGCCACAGCCCCAGACGGACCGCCGCAGCTCGGGCCCTTGTCCTCCAGCCCATCTGCATCTGCTGCATTTGAACCACAAGGAGAGACGTACACTATTAAACACCTTTAGAAATCTCACCTTCAGAAATCTCACAGTACACGCAAGTCTTTGGCGAGTCGTTCAGCTTCTTTGGTCCCAATACTATTGTTCCTGTGACAGAACCCACAGGAACAATAGTATTGGGACCAAAGAAGCTGAATGAAGTGTCTAGGGAGGGGGAAGACCAGGTATTCATGCTTAGTCAGCAGTCCCCGCAACCTGGTTACGGAAGAGAAGGAAGATGGATGATTTTCAAAATTTAAGATTCTGTTAATTTTGGCAGAACATCAATTCAAACACCTGACATGATTTATAAGTTAAAAAAATACTTTGCCCCAGCAAAAGTCCCCATGTAAACACAAATTTTATTTTAATTTTAAAGCTAAAGAAGTCATGAGTGAACACACATGAGCTATTTTTAGATCATTTCTGACTCAAACAAAAAACATTTTAATAGTTAACCCCTCCCTGAATTCTCCTCTTTTGTTGTTTCCTTATTTTGTCTCTCATCTGTTTCCACACTGTCGCTGCAGTGGCCCGGGTCAACCATCTTGCGGTGCTGTTTCTCTGTTTTTTCTCCAAGTTTTTTTCTGCAGCACACAGGCACGTGCAGTAATGAGGTTTGAGCTCTAGTCTTACACAACGCTTATATAAGGCTGTAACACTGGCCTACTTCTACTGCATACCTCAAATACTCAAGGCCACTCGCACAGAAACCAAAGAGAAAGCTTTTCTATTCACTGTCAGTGGAAGAAGTGACCCATATTTTCTGACTGTGTGGCCACAACTATGATTAATTATTATAACCTGCTTTGTAAGTAAGCGTGGACACGGGACATTTCTAAAAGGTATTTGCTAAGAATGGGTTCAGATAAAGTCAGTATTGCTCACATTGATACTGTTGTGATGAGTTGGACGATGGAAATTTAAAACTTTAAACAATACTTAGGACTCTTTTTTTATATCAAAACTAGAGCAGTACAAAACTATTGGGCCAAAAGACAGAACTAAAACTAGGACTTACATATAACCAGCACTAAACCAGGTCCAAACCAGGTCTAAACAAGCACTAAACCAGGTCCAAACCAGGTCTAAACAAGCACTAAACCAGGTCCAAACCAGGTCTAAACAAGCACTTAACCAGGTCCAAATCAGGTCTAAACCAGCACTAAACAATGTCCTAACCAGGACTAAACCAGGTCTAAGACAGGTCTACAGTAAACTAGGTCTTAGCCAAGACTAAACCAGGTCTTAATCAGGACTAAACCAAGACTAAACCAGCACTAGGCCAAAACTAAACCAGAACTAAGCCAAGACTAAACCAGAACTAAACCAAATGTAAACCAGCACTAAATCCAAAACTAAAACGTCTGAACCAGCAATAACCAAAGTCTGAAACAAGACTAAACCAGGACTAAACTTCCACCAGCACTAAACCAAGACAAATTCAGTAATGATGGGTCGGTCCTGAACGAGCCGGTACAAAGAGCTGGCTCTTTAAAGTGGACGGGGAGAGCCACCTCCCATCCATGAGCTGTTTTTTTTTTTTTTTTTTTTTTAAAGGATCTTTTTAAAAACAGGGCAGATAATAACAGAGAGAAAAAAACAGATCAGCCCCTCTGAGCTGAGGCACTTGGTCTTCCTCCATACTAAACTACCCTGAAGAAAAAAAAAAAAGTTACAGTTAGAGTTGATGGTGGTTAATTCAGAGAGATACCTGAAGCTATTTGGTGCTGCTGTTTTGCACATTGCAATATATTTCTGTTATTTGTTTTTTATTAGGTTATATATTTATAAGTTTTTTTGAGTTAATTAGTTACTTGAGTTTTAGACTAAATAAAGTCCTACTTTTTGTTAGGAGTATGTGTGTTTAATTAAAAAAAAGTCAGCATCTGTCCTTTTTTATTTTTATGCTTAATTAAAGGTGTGTTTATATGTTCTGTATGTGTGTACTAGAGTGATTCTACTATTGAAGCAAGTCAGTTCATTGGGAAGTTTCAAAGCATCAGAACTTTTGAATACTTCATCACAATCCATGTATCTGAGCTATATATAAGTACACAACACAGCTCATTAGTCAACACTCTGCTAAATTTAGCTGAAATATAAAATGTATAGGTGATAAAATGAAGAGCCATTTGGGAGACAAATGATTCGGCTCACTGAGATAACTGAAATTCCGATCACTAAAAACAGCACTAAACCAAGACTAAACCAGCACCAAACCAGGACTAAACCAAGACTACACCAAGCCTAAACTGGTACTAAACCAAAACTAAAACAGCACTAAACCAGGACTAAACCAGGACTAAACCAGCACTAAACCAGCACTAAACCAGGACTAAACCAGCACTAAACCAGGACTAAACCAGGACTAAACCAGGACTAAACCAGCACTAAACTAAGACTAAAACAGCACTAAACCAAGACTAAAACAGCACTAAACCAAGACCACACCAAGACTAAACCGGCACTAAACCAAGACTAAACCGGCACTAAACCAAGACTACACCAAGACTACACCAAGACTAAACCAGGACTAAACCAGGACTAAACCAGGACTACACCAAGTCTAAACCAGGACTAAACCAAGACTAAAGCAGGATTAACCAAGACTAAACCAGGACTAAACCAAGACTACATCAAGACTAAACCAGGACTAAACCAAGACTAAACCAGGATTAACCAAAACTAAAACAGTACTAAACCAAGACTAAAACAGCAGTAAACCAAGACTAAAACAGCAGTAAACCAAGACTAAAACAGCAGTAAACCAAGACTACACCAGGACTAAACCAAGACTCCACCAAGACTAAACCAGTAATAAACCAGGACTACACCAAGACTACACCAAGACTAAACCAAGACTAAACCAAGACTAAACCTAGACTAAACCTAGACTAAACCTAGACTAAACCTAGACTAAAACAGCACTAAACCAGGACTAAACCAGGACTAAACCAGCACTAAACCAGCACTAAACCAGCACTAAACTAAGACTAAAACAGCACTAAACCAAGACTAAAACAGCACTAAACCAAGACCACACCAAGACTAAACCGGCACTAAACCAAGACTAAACCGGCACTAAACCAAGACTACACCAAGACTACACCAAGACTAAACCAGGACTAAACCAGGACTAAACCAGGACTAAACCAGGACTAAACCAGGACTACACCAAGTCTAAACCAGGACTAAACCAAGACTAAACCAGGATTAACCAAGACTAAACCAGGATTAACCAAGACTAAACCAGGACTAAACCAAGACTATATCAAGACTAAACCAGGACTAAACCAAGACTAAACCAGGATTAACCAAAACAAAAACAGTACTAAACCAAGACTAAAACAGCAGTAAACCAAGACTAAAACAGCAGTAAACCAAGACTAAAACAGCAGTAAGCCAAGACTACATCAGGACTAAACCAAGACTCCACCAAGACTCCACCAAGACTAAACCAGTAATAAACCAGGACTACACCAAGACTAAACCTAGACTAAACCTAGACTAAACCTAGACTAAAACAGCACTAAACCAAGACTAAAACAGCACTAAACCAAGACTAAACCAGGACTAAACCAGGACTAAACCAGGACTAAACCAGGACTAAACCAGCACTAAACTAAGACTAAAACAGCACTAAACCAAGACTAAAACAGCACTAAACCAAGACTAAAACAGCACTAAACCAAGACTAAAACAGCACTAAACCAAGACCACACCAAGACTAAACCGGCACTAAACCAAGACTAAACCGGCACTAAACCAAGACTAAACCGGCACTAAACCAAGACTACACCAAGACTACACCAAGACCAAACCAGGACTAAACCAGGACTAAACCAGGACTAAATCAAGACTACACCAAGTCTAAACCAGGACTAAACCAAGACTAAACCAGGATTAACCAAGACTAAACCAGGACTAAACCAAGACTACATCAAGACTAAACCAGGACTAAACCAAGACTAAACCAGGATTAACCAAAACTAAAACAGTACTAAACCAAGAGTAAAACAGCAGTAAACCAAGACTAAAACAGCAGTAAACCAAGACTACACCAGGACTAAACCAAGACTCCACCAAGACTAAACCAGTAATAAACCAGGACTACACCAAGACTACACCAAGACTAAACCTAGACTAAACCTAGACTAAACCTAGACTAAAACAGCACTAAACCAAGACTAAAACAGCACTAAACCAAGGCCTTCAGACCTAACTTCTACAAATGAAGCTAACCTATATAATAATAATGGAAAAGTGACCCTTACATGTCACTCAGCTCTGAAAAATAACAAATCACTCTCAAAACAATTAGTCTATCAATGCAAGCTCTCCACACAGTTCCTTTAGCAACAGTATCAGCACATGAGCACAGTCATGTTTTTGGACACAGGCTTTAGTTTAGTGGGTCAGCTCTGATGCAACAACAACAGAAACACGCCGGATCTGAGACACTTCAACAAGACACTGAGGTCTCCCACATGTCCCACACTGTTTCCCGGAACAAGGAGAGGAGACGTATTTGGACTGAAAGGGATACTGTCGAAAAAACAAACCAGTGATGTTCAGGAGCAGAGTGGGCAGAGCAAACAGGGCACTACATCATGACCAGAGAGCTTTCATTTATTTATTCAAACTGGGTTGAACCTTGACAATGGCCAATTAGTCGCACAATTGACATTTAGAGAGAGATAAACATTCGAACCAATCAAAGCTAACGGCAGAGTACACCATTTATTGGACACAGATTGGACCTCATGGCCTACTGTGCTTCGCAAATGTTTAGCAAAACAATTGACCAGTGACCACTGTGGTTTTATTTAGTGTAATTTGTAAGTGTAATTTCTGTTGGATGCTTTTGGAGATCATCATTTTATGGTAGATGCTTACATTTTTCTGTGCTGGGTTCTTTTTGTCTTATGTGTTACTTCCTCCCATCGTCCACATTAGTGACTTAGTAGCTGTAGCTTTGAGGATAATACAACAACGCTTAAAAGGAAAGACTGAAAGAGCCAGTTAGTACGCATCATTTTAGTGACTTAAATTGGTTGGTGATTAATTTGTTAAAAAGCCCAGAGTGACAATTGGCCCCATGCAGTGCGATGAAGCAAGGTGTCACACTGTCACAGAACTGATAAAGTCTTTTGGATGAGAGACGAAATGTCTTCAGCTTTAAAAACCACATCCAGACAGCAACAAAATCATTTGATCATAATGTTCAGCATTCATCAGCGACAATACAAACCCAAAGGTGCAGGAGCTTTTGATTAAAAGTACATTTCACAGACATGATAGATAGCTAGATACATGATTCTACAGTATAATACAGTAGCTATATAAGACTGAAAGACATTGTGATAAAGATAATACAACCCCTTTAATCTCCATAATTAACTGGCTTCATGCAGATTTCTGCCACTGATATTTATCATATTCAAGTTTTTTTTTTTTTTTTTTTTTTTATTCTCAGTTTGCCTTGAACATTGAAAGCCTGGACAAATCATTTGCATTCAAGGCCACCCACCTCTGGTTCTTTCCAGCACAAAAGGGAGGCAGAGTTAAATGTTTGCACAAAATAAGCCTTGTCCATGATGATGTACCCCTGCCTCAGGCCCAAATTAACTCACATCCACCCATGACGCATAGTGGGAATAAGCAGTAGAATGAATAAAATTTGCACCAATTCGTTTCAGGTCGTAGCTTCTCTCTCTAAAAGCAGAATGAGGTTTACAATCCAGAAAGTGTTTTTCAGATCCATTAGTGCCACTTGTTCGCAGACTAATGTACAGATGAAAGCCCTGCTCTGTATCACATCACCTCTTCAAGCGCTTTCATCTCAGCTCACTTTCAGAGTCTGATTATGTTTGCACAGACATTTGAAGGTCATCTAGTGAGTTTTTCTCTTTTCTCTTAGAGACATTTTAGTTGACATGTAAAGGTAAAAAAAAAAACCTCTAGAGGTGATTCTACAGGAGTGAGCCGATTGATGTTGCACTGGTTTTACACATTTCATCATGTCACAAATGGACATATTAGTTTCACTGCTAATCAAGTTGCGTCCACTGTTTGCTTTCTCGTAAAATGGAACGCTAATCTTGTAACCAAATTAAAAACATTAATTTAGACGTTTTTAGGCAACAGGATTGTGGGTTGTTGCAACAATTCAAAAAAAGTCAGTTATCTTACGTAGTCTTTAGCTTACATGCTAATTATAGACGCTCTTTGCTACATTTAAAAAGGTCCTATATTATGCATTTTTCAGGCTTTTTTGAAATAGATTTGGGCGCCTTTGCATTAGTATTTTAAGTTTTATAACATAAAATAATGTATACGTATAGGAAATGACTTCTTTTGGGGAGCTGTTAACTCACATTGCAGAAAACGCTTGGATTAGGTAACTTGAAATGGCTATTTAACACAGCTATTAGCAACATGATGCTAACAGATAAATCACCTGACTGCTTTATAGTGAGGACAATATAAGCGCTGAAATAGTCAGAATAAGTCCAGTGACAATGTATGGGCTTTAGAAACACGCAGGAGCACTTCCTGACTTCACGTGTCTTTGTAGAGCTGTATGGAAAGCCATTAAGGTATTTATTCTGATATTGTTGATAAGAGCCTTAATTTTCCTTACTTGTAAGCATTTACTAGTGCCGTGTAATTTTCCTTTTCCTTGAAGCCCCACCTGCTTGTGTCCATGTCAAGCTGGGCCCCCTAACCCCGGCTCTCACTAGCAAATCAGGAGCATAAAAAGATTAGTTATAAACATATATCCTTAAAATGAATAAGCTGTTGCAGTATGTTTTTGTTCCTAATTTATTTGTTTTCCAATTGGGTTGTTGAATTTTTAGAATTTTATTTACACAATTCTTTTATATAAACTCAACATCAGAACAAACATGCGTGAATAAAACTCATTATCTCCTCTTTGGCAATGATAAAGTTTACCGTGAGCATTGAATGCCAGGGCCTCATTTGAATTCAGGTTCACTGCACTTTATACACAAAAGGCCAACCATTTGTTGTCTCATTCTGCCAGCACAACAGGAGGCAGAAAAACAGGGTTAAATGTATGCACAGAGTAAGCCTACAGTTATAGTACAGTATGTCCCAGTTATTTACGCTTGACTGGTGTTCTCTCCCTCCTCACAGCAGTACAAACACGCAGCAACCAAGGTTTTAGGTATGGCTGTTAGGAATCTCTCTGTATTTCTGTTTTGGTTGCTTCCTTTCTTTCAGAGGTTCCCACAGTAAATCATTCACATGGGTACATTTAGCAGGTTTTATAGGCTGGTTGCCCATAATAATAATGAAAAAATGCATATATAACTGTACTACAGAGGGAAAATTAAAATTATCATTAAACCTAAATAATATGTGACAAAAATTATAGTATTCAACAGTCCATGAGACACTTGACCTTGTCCTTCATAGTCCAATATAAAAAGACAGCAAATATTTCCTTTTCAGTTTTCGCTGAAACTAAAAGCATTAATCATCTAGATCAGTTGTTTCCTAAACTGGGGTCTGGGACCACCCAGGGGAGCACCAGAGATTTGAGGGGGTCCACAGAGCTCTGTCTACTGTGAGGTTGAGATTGTAAAAATCATATTTGTGCAAATTAAATTCAAACCCAACTGAGAATTCACAACCCAATTTGAAAACAAATGCAATAGGAACAGAAATCTTCCACTACTGCTGATTAATTTTAAAAATGTTAAGTTTTTTAGCTTATCACTTAATGCTTCTGAGGCATTAGTGAGGGCCGGGTTAGAGCCGGGGGAGCCCTGCTTGTTTTGGACACAGGCAGCGGGAGCTTCAAGGAGAAAAGATTGAGAACCACTGATCTATATATTGTATTTTTAAATTATTTTATGTAGCTGGGTCTGTGATGATGGCACAACTGGTTACTGATTAATTTGTTTAAAAAGTCTTATTCCATGTAGTGTGAACCAAGTTGTCCCACACTTCCATGTCAGAATTTACAAGTAAAAACAAGATGTATTAATTGGGCTTTGTTCTTTCAATTAGTATAGGCTGTAAGTAGTAGTAGTTTTTATCATCATAGTGTGGGCTACTAAATGCTAAGACACATAAAAAAGTGAAATAAGCGACAACTGGTCTGGAAAAGAGTGCTCAGAGATGCCATTACTGTAGTACTTCCACTCCATATGTTGTGGAAGTGGTGATGCAGCAGGACGCAGTAGCTCCCCCTGCTGCTCACCGGAGGTACCTCTGCTCCACTGATCCACTGACCCACTTTTACTCAAACTCAACCTGGAACTGAACTGGAGAAAATACACGGAAACCACGTGACTGCGCTAAGCTCCTCTAGGCAGTTTCTAAATAGAGTGTAAAAATATTCAAAACAAGTTTTCAAAGTGAAAGTATGAGTATTTGTTTGAAAAGTAAAAAAAAGTTATTGACATCGACATTTTTTTTTAGATATTAGAAAAAATAAATAAATAGAAACATTCATAGGCTGCTTGGAAAAAATCTGACGTCTTTTTAGTTTTTATGATCATTTTGCATCTACCGCAAAAAAATACTAAAAACTAAGAAAACAAATAAAACAGATACTGGCATTTTTAATAAAACTGAATAATTTCTATTTTTTATAATGTCAGTTTTTTTTTACTTTGTTTTACTATTTTCTACAAATAAAAAACAAAGAGTTACAGTCGCGTGCCCCTTTCAGCGGCTCCGCGCTCACCCAGCCGGTAACGCGCCGGCCGGCGTCTCAATAACAAATGAAAGAGGAGTCCGCCGCCTGATCCCGTTCAGAGCGAATTTAACCCGGATTTGTGAAGAGTCCGAGCAGCAGGTGTCCCTCTGCTGCCCCTGCCCCGGTCAGAGAGCTACTTAGTCCCGCGGAGGGCTACTTTAGCACGGCTAACTTGGCTCACTGTACACACAACAGTCAGCTAAGTTAATACAATAGCCAACTCTTCCGCTAAGTTTGCTGTCTGTGAGCGGCGTTAAATGTTTAATGTTTGTACAATGACGGTGCTCGCATATTGAAGTTTTGTTACATTTCCCCTTACTTTAAATAGTAAGTAATAAACCCTAAAAGAAACTTTAAACACCGCGCTATTGCCACTTAACCAACTACACTGCTAACAACTCAGGTTAGCTAATCTTGCTACCTTTCCTCCTAAGTCGTAAAGCACAAATAATGTTGTTATAGTTCTACCTTCAGGAAAAACAACTGCCACGGTTGTACAGTGCTCAGTAACACAGCAGCCCCTCAATAAAACATTTGTTTAAATCCAATCAGAACTTGTTAGATAGGCAGTCTGTTCGTCCATTCATAAAGTTCCTATATTAGCGCAACAGGTGAAAGCAGCAGCAGGTAAACTGGATCCGCTCTGTAGTAGCCAGATGGTGTTAGCCAACTGTTAAAAGGCTTGGGTTGTATTTTTTAAGTTCTATTATTACTTTTGGAGCCAGTTCATTCACTACAATAGATAGTTGCTAAGTCTGTTTTGGAGAAGCGGACGGGAGCGATGCCACAGAAGGTAAACTAAGTACTGCTGTAAATGGGGTCAGTAAAATTTAGGATTATAAACACATTTAAAAACTACTTCAATGTGCAGTTATATTGGGTGGCGTTGGCGCACAGAATAAAAAACACGATTTTCACAAAGAATAAATGCAAGTAAACGCATCAAAACAAACCAATGGTGTTTTTAAAGCTGTGTAAATCCTATTAGTGGTTCTAAAAGTTTGTTTTCAAGTGAAAGCAATCAAAGACAAAGCCGCGCTCCTGTCAGCTTGTCCAAACCGTGGTAACAATGACTTCGAGTAGTGATTCTTCCCACTCTCCTAAAATCCCATGATAAGACCGCCTTTTGCACAAAATTCCGGACTACTCCTGTAACTTTTCCCCCGTTCCAAACTTGACTGGGACACGGTCTGACTCTTTACCTCCTGCAGCTGCTGCCGGTCTGTCCGCGGAGTCCTTGGAGCCGGCTGCGGTCGACATGCCGTGGCGTGGCCGCTGAAAGCTGCGAGGCGCCGGGCCAGCAGCTGTAGTAGTAATAGTGGTGGTGGTGGTGGTATACAACAGTGATGGAGAGAGGCGGAGGGAGCGCTACACAGCCGGCCTGTTGTATAATTGACTTCATTTTTTTACCCGCCTCCTCCCTCTTCTTCTTCTTCTTCTGTAATTTTTTTACACAAAGAGCCGATGGGAGGGGCGTGGATCGTGAGCGTGGTGAGAGCAGTGCGCCGTAGGAAGCAAAGCAAACAAAGGAGTAGTTCACGCCGGTCTCCTCCTCTATTCAAAAGCCATATTGGGTTCATTCATGCCGTGCGTGCTCATCTCGGGCCAGTGTGTAGTACTGGAGCTTTTTTACTAGTTCTTCTGCTGTCCATTCACTTCGGTGAAGGCATTAGTCAGCACTGTCTGGCTTCAAGTCTCTACAGATTTGCATTATCCATATTTCTCATAACCTAAAACAAACACTTTATTAATATAAACCTATGCAAACCACCTCTTTGCTCGTTACGCACAGCGCGCAATGTCATATTCCGCCTACAGCCAACTAGTAACTCACTAAGCACATGTTAAATTTACCCTTTCGACGTCTGGAATGACAGTTTTGCCTCTCCGTAACTTTGCATTTATTAATAAATGTGTGTTTTCCACGTTCGCAGTGCCGCGTCAGCCTTGGCTGCCTGCTCTCTCCCCGGCGCAGCGTTCGTCTCCGTGACCTGTAAAAGCTTCGTGCACGTTACGGAGCTGACTTCTTACTCTCTCTCTCTCTTTTTTTTTTTTTTTCTGCTAAGAGCTCCATAAAAGGTAAGAGGTCTCACTCTGTACAGTGCAGTAATGAGCAGAAACCTAACAGGTCTAGATTTCTTCTCTCTTCTCTCTGATTGTATTTTAAAGGTCCATTGTGTCGAAATCTGTTGTAGGTCAGTGCGCCTCAAAGTATGGTACTTTTATATATATATATATATATATATATATATATATATATATGTATGTATATATATGTATATATATATATATGTATATATATGTATATGTATATATATATATATATGTATATATATGTATGTGTGTATATATATATGTGTGTGTGTGTGTGTATATATATATGTGTGTGTGTGTGTGTGTATATATATATATAATTGGAAATTAATTTTGAAATAATTCCAAGTACCCCCTGCAGAGTTCCCACGTACCAGAAGAGGTCCCCATAACCCTGGTTGGAAAACATGGCTTTAAGTGGTACTCTGAGGGGTTTTATGCAGTTCAAGACCTTGTTCTGAGTTTAATCCAGTATTAGGTCTGATTTAGTTCTGCTCTGGCTGGGGCTTGAAGCTGACGTTGTGACAACAAGTTTGCCACCATGAAAATGAATAAATTACGTTAATGACCATGGGTATATTTTATACAATAAGAAATATTGTTGTTGAACTAAATATACATTATTACTACTGGTTAAATAATCACATTAACTAGCACAACATTTTCAAATTTTCAGTCAACTTGTACTCCTGAGTGATCTTGAGCTGAGACTTTAGTCCATTTATTTATGTTTTTTTCCCCCCTTTCACTGCCTTCAAGTGCAGCTCAAGAAGGACCTGAGAGGTTTTCTTGTTGAGTTAATAAAATTGCAGCAATGTGAATGGGTTTAAACTGAAAATATGTTCAATCAGTGTCTAGTCTAATCACTTGAGTAGAAGAGGTTTAAACTAGCTACTCAATACAAGAGGGAGTAAGAAGTGTGTACTGAAGGTGTATTGTATAGGCAGCCAGATGGACAGATACATTTAAAACTTATATTGGACTACTGCATTTTTTTTTAACAATATGCATATATTTGTGTAGCATGGTCCATAGTTATTACAAACGAAAGACACTGACAAAAATACCCTGCCCCATTTACTATAAGCAATAAATAATATACTTAAATTTAAAAAAAAAAATCTAAAACACACCTTTACTTAAGTATATCATGGAAGAAAAAAGTACTTTTATTCAAGTACATTTTTAGCATGTAACAGTAGTAGTGGTAATAGCAGAATTAGTAAGTAGTAATAGTAGTAGGCTAATGGTAGTAGCTGCACAGTAGTAGTAGTTACAGAAGTAGAGGTAGTAATACTGTAATAAAAATAATTGTAGTACTAGTAGGCTAGTTGTAGTAATAGTTTTGCTGGGCATTTGCAAAAACTACCTTAAAAAGTATTCTTTACTTTACTTTAAACTTTACACACAATATATTTTTTACTTTTACTTAACATTTTACATTTACTTCAACCTGAGTACCATTATATTGTAGTTATAGACATTTTTAAGTACTTTTTTCACCTAGTAATCAAATTTCGTCAAAAGTTTTAATACTAGGCTACAGTAAAATAAGTATCATTGGGCACTATTTATACAACTAAATTCTTATAAACCCTTTTTTGAGAGTAGAAAGTGGCACAGTACTGTCCCCATTTCTCTGCGTTATAAAAACACAACGTAGTGGCGCACCGCCTCCGGCATTGACGATCTCTGGGCCTCACCTACATAGTGTAATTCGAGACCTTTGCACGAGACTTTACGTAAGACGACCGGCTGCACGTGCCAGGGAAAAACGTGTTGACCTATATATGATATAACTTTGGGGGTCACGTGGTTCGTTAACCCATTTTCAGTTTTTTTTTTTTTTTTTTTTTTACAGAAAAAGTGGCTCCGTCGAGAGCGGGACGTGGGTTTGGGGCAATCCGGAAACATCTGAAAGGACAGGAAACTAATGCGGTACAATATTATTATTATTATTATTATTATTATTGTTATCATTATCATTATCATTATCATTATTAATATTATCATCATCATACTTACTTCAGGGGGTTATAAGAGGGTCACACTAAATATGGTCAACTCGTGCCAGAAAAGTTAGTAGTAGGTTATAGTTATAAAAAGAAATGTATGCAATTGAATACTTCTCCATATGTTGATATCAGTGGTGTGTAATGAGTTGCATTTATTTGTTACCAAATAAGTTGTATTTTAACACAACATACATACATTTATTCTACCTGAGTAATATTTTTTGAAGTAATACTCCTGTAGTATATGTTACTTATGTATTGGTTTCAAAAGCTTACATGCTTTTCGTGTTTCTTGTGCCTTAATTCTTTATTTTCTTTCTTCTTCTTTTTTTTTCCTTTTTTTTTAAGATGTGATTTATTTTTACATTATAGTTTATTGTTTTGGAAATATAATGAGGTGTTTTGGAACTTTTGTCTCTCTGATTACTTAAAAAATATAATAAATAAAAAATGCTGTAAAAGTTAAAAGTTTTAGTAGTTTTTTCACCAAGTACTTACTCACTTTTACTTGTGTAATTATTTGGATGATAACATTGTATTGTAATATTATTCTGAAGTTTAACAATACTCTACTTAAATGTATGTTTTAGTAACTACAGACCTGCCAAACATTATATTTAAAATGGAAATAAAATGGAAATATAATAAAAATCATTGTTGTTATATGAATATTTTGAGGTAATTGTCCTTATTATTTGACCTCATATAAACACCAATTAGTTTTAGTAGATAATAATTTCATATAGACTAGCATAATTATGTTGGAAAGTCAAATGTTGTAAATCACAAGACCGGAATATATTAAGTGTGATGGCTTTAACTTAACACATTTTTGTTGTTTTTTGCAATAATTGGTTTATTATCTTCACTATTTAATAGTAACCTCAACAGCTAATGTTTTCTACCCAGGCCCTGACATTATATGCATGTCGTCTGTTGCCAAAACAGTGATTATTCATAAATTGCTATAGAACACAGCCATTCTGTTTACACTGAAATGATCTATAAAGACTGTGAGTGATTAATGCATGGTTTCATGTAGACTAAAACAATGTAGGTCTCCCTGGTGTTAGCCTATAGGCCAGCCATCCTCATTTTTTTAGAGAAAATAGCACTCAGACTAACAGCCTCTGGCCAATAGAGTTCTGTCTGTGAGCCTTTAAAGCCCAATAGGAAACGTCTAGCTGTATTCCGGTTTTGTGGAAGGAAAAAAAAAGTACTGAGGCGCGTTAACTTAAATAACCTTCTGATCCCTACAAAAATGTAGCTACTGTTGACAAAACTTCAGCGATAAATTGACCTTTTTAAAGCCAATATCTGGTTGTAAGATGTCGAGGGACTGGAACAGCATACGACTGTACTTGAAAACATGGAAAATAAATGCAAAGGGGCTATGAGAGACTTAGGGATAGGTGAACCATTTTCTACATGCAGTTACACTTACAGTTTGGAGTAGCAGACAGGAGCAAGGAGGCTTTCTGTTGTTAATGACCAATGACAAATTTACAATGCCTAAGTATGCTTCTTAAACAATTATCAGGGTTATCAAGTGAGTATTAAAAAGAAAATATTTACATTAATTTATTCTGACATGCGGCCCTTTGTTCTTCATTTTTACAAGCGAAAAACATAGCTTCTGTAGCCCTGCTCCTGTCTGCTTCGCCAAACTGACAACTATCTACTGTAGGGAATTCTAAATATAAAATACTGTTGCTTCAACCATTTCAAATATTTCCTACATTTTTGTCTTCATTCCTTAGAGAGCAAATGTCATACTCATTTGTGCAGGTTTGTAAAGGTAAAGAGCTCCCTCTAGCGATTCATCACTGAATCACTTCTGTAGTAAATCAATCTGGAATTAAAATGTATTCAAGTTTAACAACATTTACCACCATATGTATGTCTAGATGCTGACATGTAATACTTTTACAATTACACTGAAATCATGAAAAGGGATAGACACATCATTTAAGAGTTTATTT
This sequence comes from Bostrychus sinensis, assembly GCA_020698575.1. Taxonomy (NCBI): domain Eukaryota; kingdom Metazoa; phylum Chordata; class Actinopteri; order Gobiiformes; family Eleotridae; genus Bostrychus; species Bostrychus sinensis. The sequence goes on along the minus strand of CM036239.1, from coordinate 48,265,709 downwards.
GTTTCTTTTTTTTTATTATTTTAAGCTTTTTATCAACATAAAATCCTCGTCAATGTGAATGAATATATTAACAGTTTATCTCATTCACTCTAAAGACAGTTTCCTTTTGAGTGTCTACAGCAATATGTACACTTCATTACACAAAACACCTTACAAACACTCCAGACCAGGGTTAGTCCTCTGTCAGGGGCATAAGTTACTCTTTTCACAAGGAAAACATAACTTATTTTCATTTATTTTTAGTTACGTCAGAGAACTAAGAGATTTTGATGAGTAGTTACAGCAGTGACTGACTGTTGTTGAGCCTTTGTTAAACCCCGCCCTCCTACTGGTTAGGTAATTAAATGAAAAAATTACAAAAAAAACATACCGAAACAAAAATACTGAATGAATAAATGTGACTGAACTTGCTTGTGTGAATCAAACAAATGTGTTATAATTTTAATCTGACAAAAATGAAGAATTTTGTGTAAAAAACGTGTAATGAGAGCTAACAATAGAGTAATTACAATGTGATATATGAAAAAAAAAAGGAAAAAAAATTATAATCTTTATTATTGCAATTTTTGATTACTGTGTGGAAGGGGAAAGCAAACTGCAAAAACCCATATAGTGGAGTATATTAGTATAACCTTTGACCAAAAACAAGGTCAAGGAACCCTGTGATTGGTGGAACAGTAACAAAGGGTCAACTGCAGAGATAATGTTGCTTTTGCTAAAAGCTAGTATTAGTCAACATTAACGCTGCTCTCAATTGTTTACATTTGCTAGCTCTTCAAATTACTTCTACCCCTATTTTACTTCAGTCATATTTATCGTTTTACTGAGCTAGTTTGGTCCATTATACATTGTCTTCCTTCAAGAAATGTTCTGAAATAGATGTCCATTATTCTCAACAATTGTAATAATCTCTGTTGATAAAGTGACATGGCATTAAATTCAAGTCATCCTAATTGAGAAATGTATTGACCAAATACAGTGTTAATCCTTCATGTATCTCATTATAGTGAGTAGACTTTCTGTTACAGCACAAAACATGACTAACAAAATCAACACTTCTCCAACACTCTTTTGTATCTGCTGAGGTCGGGCTGAGAAAATCAAAGATATTTTGTGTTTAAGTGATTTGACACAAACTGTTATCTGCAAAAGAAGTCATTAAACGCATACAGCTGTTGAAGGCCAAGATCGTAGCATGTATTTGCAAATGCATACAGAGAAGGAAAAAAGTTTTGTTAAAATTTTTATGACATTTGGTCCCTATTTAGACTGCAATAAATGTTTGTGCAGTGTCACCGCCAAAAACAATCTTGCTCTTAATGAATTAAAACTTTCAAAAATAGTTGTTCATATTGGGATATTGGGAATAGGTAAATCAGCCAATGACCATAGTTACTACCAACAAACTACCACAGGACCAACTCAATTTGTAAAATGTACAACCAACCAGAGAAAACAAAAGCAGGTAGGACTAATTTAGGAGGAAATAGATTTAAATGGGAGGGGAGCCAGACTTTTTTTTTGTTTTGCTAAGAAATTGCATGGGCCCAACTGGCAAGAAAAGTCAAAAGAAACACAAATAAAATGCATAACTTGAAATGTCATCAACCAAAGACAAGGCCCAGTAAAAAAACAACAACATTTGAATCTTGGATAAATCTAAGCGCTACAGTTAATCCCAAATGTATTAATTCCCTGGCTGTGCAAAAACACAGCCAAAAGAGTTAAAGAAACGGTTGGAACTGGGCCAACATCTCGAAGTGGGCAAGACCAGAATCCAGGCCTGAATCATCCCACTGGGAAAACTGAAGACCAGAGTAATGACAAGAAAGAATTCTCACATAATGGACCTGGAGATCTATACAAAAAAAATTTCAAAATGTGAACAATAATAAAAAACAACAACTGCTTTAATAGAAAATGAAAATACCAAAACAATGTCTTTTGCCACTTTGTTGGCCCATTTCTAGCCAGAACAGATCCATACACTTTTACTGACAATCCGACCAGGGTATGAATCATTTTGGGCTTCACTGTTTCTAAAGTAGTACAAAAAGTAGTCTTAAGATTAGAAATGCATTAGATACTACATACGCATTTGCAAATACAATCTTGTCCTAATACACAACCATTTTTCTTGTAACCTAATGTCAAATCACAACTGTTATCCCCTCATCTACTAACAGCCATAAGCAGATCATGTAAAGCTAAACTACACACCAGGAAAAGCTTAACATTCTTCCTCCAACGTTCTGTATCAGTGTATGTGACATGTATTTTGCGTTAGAGATTAGAGACGCCACATTGCTCTCATCTCTCCAGCTGCCTCCTTTATTAGAAGCAGGATCCAATATTGAGGACGCACGCAGTGGCAAACTCAGTCTCTGTGCTTGCTTTTATGAGCCATAATTACAAGCTAAAAAACCAAGCGTGTGTTGTTCAAATAGATTCAGGATCTTGTTCTCTCGTAGATGTGTTTTTTCAAAGGTAGTTTAATGTTCAGTGCAGTTAAGTCGGCAATAGCTACATCTCCGTTTGTGATGATCTTTGGTAACTAAGTTTAGCGATCAGTCTGGTTAGCTCTAAGCAAACATCAAGGGAGAAGAAAAAGACTTTTAGTTTAATGTAGCATTTCCCAAACTGTGGGTCAATGCCGTTTATTTATGGCTAAACTATTAACGCTATTTAGTAAAATTTTTCTGTGGATCTTCCAGGACTTCCACTTACATTCCTCAGTATTTCATTACATAGGGGTTGTCACAATCTGATTTGTGTCAAGTTATACTAGTCTGTTAGCCAAAAGTCAGACAGGGGATAAAATGCGATTGATATTGCTGTTGTTATTGGTAAAGCACACTTTAAATTTCACAGTTTTCAAGAATACATGGAAACTAAACTAGCCTATATAACAGGCAAAAAACTGGTGAGTGTAACAGACATGCTATTGTTTGGCCTGAAACAATATCCTTTAATGAGTCTAGTGTTACTTTATGACACTGTACAATGTGTCAGTTAAGTTTCAACACAGAATAGGTTATAAAGGGATTGTCTAGTAATTTGTAAAACTGATTAAACATATGGATAGGTAACTTATTCCTTTGGAGAAGTAGACAGGGCCAATGGCAAAGGCTTTGTGTCATGTGTCACTACATTTACATGCAGTTTGAGAAAACAGAATTATTGCCTTACTCCAATTATAACAGAAGATTTATACTGCAGGTAAATGACTTCGGCTGTGTCGACTGTGGGAGTAGACATTCAAATTTCTGTAAGTTGGATTGGAGCAACAGGATAATGCGGTTCATTGTCGGAATACTGCTGCATGTATACACCGTACTTCAGTTAAGCTAGGAGAGGCATTCACCTGCACTCGGTACTAAACAGACAGAACATTAGTCCATTAGTGTTCAGAGACATACTCTCGCAATTTTAGACCAGCAAAGACAAGTATTATGGTCCCTCCGCGGCTTGTGTTTTAGTCCATCATATTTAAAAGTGAAAGCTTGACTGCTGTAGCTTTGATACATTTTTCTAACTTCATTAAGTTTTATTAAGTTAAGTGTTTATGTAAAACTTTGATTACTGTGTAAATTAGCCGTGTTCATTAGCATTTAGCGCTAGATAATTTTAATGCTGCTGGTAAATTCCCAGACCACTTAAGGACCAACTCAACCCTAAACCACTTTTTTTTAGCTAGTCAGCTGTACAACCAAGGTTTTAGTGGAACATCCCGCCATTTATAGCTGTATCTTTAACTGTTGGGTAAAAAAAGGTCTCCATTCACATTTTGTTCTGAAAACCATCAGAGTGCTGCCCTCCTGAGGTCAAACGGTGGTACTTCTGCTCAATAGCTGGAGACAGACACATGTGATGTAGTATTTTATCTCTTTTTTTACCACACCTGTTTTTCTGGGACTGGTGACCCTGCTGTGGAGGCTGTCCATGACAGTGCTCTGACAGCTGTCAATCACAGGACCAGGCCTCACTCCTCCCTCAGTTCTCCTCCTCTGGGTCTGTCTAGTTTCTGCTCACTTTTTGAGCAGTCTTCATCTCTGGCAGTGGGCGTAGTAAGGCCTAGGCCTGGGCCAGGGGTTAGGGTTAGGGTTAGGGTTAGGGGGTGAGTTGCTCTTTAAATGCTTCACACTGTGGTGGTTTCAGTAATTGGGCTCTTTGCTCTGCATGTAGATCAAGACCAAAGTGGTTTGACAAGATCTTTAGAGTGATTGGACTGAAGACGGACAATGAGCATAGTCAGAGTATGCTCTGCATGTAAATGTAGTGACTGATAATGGGGCCACTAATGAGGCATCAAAATCTCCTATTACTACAGTAATGTGTAGAATACTAAAACAGATGCATACAAATCTATAAATATCTGTTTAATAGAACCACATTGAAAAAATACTGAACCATGACCTCCTTTATCAGTTTCAATTTTTCAGTCTTTTGTTGCCCTTGTCCCAACTGTTTTGAGATGTGCTGCTGGCATCAAATTTAAAATGAGTTTTTTTTTCTTGAAATGATCAAATTTCTAAGTTTCAACACCTGATTGTGTATTCTCATGTCAAAGAAATATGGTTTGTTTTGTTGTCAGTTGAAAGATCATAAAGACTAATAAATACTACATAAGAGTATTTTAAGAAATTGCTTTGGATGAGGATTAGCCTACAGTTTGCTAGCATGTCCTCTGTATCCCCCTTCGTTTTTACTCAGAGCTAAAGTAGCCGCCAGTGTTTGAACTACAAATGTGTTAAGCAGTATCCAAGCCTTTTCATAATGTTCCACTGCGGCAGTGAATTTCAGAAGCAATATGGCGCTGACCATGCAGATATGCTGATTTAGTGTCCTAGTTAGTGAGCCGGTCTCAGAGCTATGGCTAAACATTATAACAACAGAGGTAATGCGGTAGGTAATGTAAGCTCTTGGAGGCAGAACAGACCTAAATGTTGTGATTAAATTTGATTTTAGGCTGAGAGCGTTGTGGCCCTCTCAGATCCAGCGCGGCTCTATGGCCCGATGACCCTGTGTCCGTATAGTCCATAAAATATCCACATTGGTATATCAGTGTCAAGCCTTTCCTGCCTTCATGTAAGTGGGGATGGTGCCTCTCTGTGTTAACCCTTCAAAACGCTTGTAGGTGTAGTTCAGGAAAACCCAGTCCTTGGATTTGAAGTCTGGCTCTGTTGAGTTGGCTGTTCACAAACACAGAAGCAAAATGATATACTGTTAGGTTGTGTTCAAGCTCTTATTACATAGAAGTCTGTTGAAAGCGTTTATAAGCTAAAGCAGTGATTTTCAACTGGGTTGTAGGAAAGTTAGATACAGTTTCATTGTACAGCTTATTTACAAGCCTAATTATTGTTTTAATTAGATCAAATAGTTGAAAACATAAAATGTGCTATAAAGGTAGTACTAATAGTAAAAAAAAACAACTAGATCAGGGATAAAAATCAGTCCAGATAAGAACCACGGGACTAAGATATTGGCTTCACCATGTTCACACATATTTTTATAAATAGATTATCTTCACTGTGAAAGACAAATTTTCTTTCTGTCTGAACATTTTCCTTACATGTGAATGACTGAAAGAATTTTTACATGATGCCAAAAGGCAGCTTTGCAGCTTTTGTAAAGGCACACTGGACTAACAAAATAATAAAAAATGCATCCTGTATAGCGCTTTTCTACACACACAAAATCGCTTAACAATAGGTGTCTTATTCATTCACTCCTTGGGCAGACTGACGGAGACGTGGCTTCCATTCTGTGCCTACAGCCTTTCTAATTCTTTCACAAGGGATGCAGCTTTGTTGTTTATGTTGTCCACAGATTTAATAGAAAGAGAGAGAGTTTTAAAATATATACAGTCAACTTACATAACATACCTGGCTGTAGGATGTCTGACTCTGGGAAGTCGTCAAAGTTCGAGGTGTCGTCGATGCTTTTGATTTCAATAGAGATGGCTGCTGGTCGCTCCCTATAGAGGAGAAGAGAATATGGGAGGATTATTCTACATATTTTCCACTTTTATATTTACAAAGCTTTGTGAATTGTAGGAGAGTTACCTGATGTGTTCCCAGTCTACAGACTCAAAAAACTGATGACTCTTAATTTCATCAACACTCACAGCGCCGATCCTGTTTTCAGCATCTGTGCAGTACCTACAACAGACACACAACAGAGTATGCAAAAGGGACAGCCTAGTATTTTGTCTGTGGGGGTCCCGTGACATACTTAATAGTTGATTTATTCCCACTAGATAATTGTCAGCACCGTTTGGAGAAGCAGAGACAGAAGCAATGACCACAGCTTAGTGTTATGTTTCGCTGTAAAAAGACTCCTGTAACAAGTCAGCCAATCAATCCAAGTATGTTACAATGAAGCTATAGAAGAAAAAGATTAGCTGATTAGCATGAAAAAAGATGGTAATTACGACCTCAAAAGATATTTGGTTTACCATCTTTGACTAAAATGACCATAGACAAGAAGAAAACAGAGACTAAATCCAAAATAATCCTGGACTAAAGCAGGTTTAAACCAGGGCTAAACCAGTACATAACCAGGAATAATCTAGGACTAAACCACATCTAATCCAGGACTAAGAAGTGGTCTACATTTCAAATATAACCCCTAAGCAAAGTAGGAGAAAAAATAAATAAAACTTCCTTTGAATTAAACTAAATCAGAACTGCATGAGACAAAAAATACTGACCTATACTTTTAAATACACACAAACTAACTGTGGTGGTATCGTGTCTGCCACTAGAGGGATCATAATGACTACATTTGAAGTTCATTTCAGTTGATTTAACAAAATAATAGACCTCTATGTGTGTATATGAAATAATCAATATTTATTTTTAAAAATATAAGATGAGATTCACATTAAAATGGATTACTGAGTATTTTCTAAAAGGGTTTCTATGAGCTACTTAATGATTTATGCATTTCTTACAGGAGTCAGCCAACCAGTCTGCTGCTGTTTGGAGAAACAGACAGGAGCAACAGCACGTTTTGTGTTATGCTGGGCTACTAATGGTAAAAGTCACCTCACCTATCATTTGCTTTTCTTCTGTATTTAGGGGCTTATCAACTTTGACCCCCGGATTCTTATTTAAGATGTGGCTAATGTGACCTGATCTGAAACACTTGGTATATAAATACAAATACACTTACCTTAATATGAGGTCCTTGGCCCGCTCTGAGATGGGGACTTCAGGAGGAAACACCAGAGTCTCCTTCCAGTTCATGACCTTTCTGTAAGTTTCCTGAGGCGTCTCTGAGCAGAACGGAGGGTAACCTGCAACGACACAACACACCACGCATATGATGTCGAAGAAGCAATTGTATGCACATTTTTGATGATTATTCACTGCACTAGTTACATATTTTTATTTTATTTTATTTTATTTTAATGAACAGGTCTGATGTCATTTGCTGAGAAACTAGTAAATAATTTAGTGTTACAGTAAATGTTTTCTAGTAAAGTGTGAGTTTATTTTTATACTTATTCAGTATGTATTGGCTTATTGTTTGCCCTGCCTCTGTTCTATTTGGACAGAGCACTACCTAGGATCTGTCAGTCCAGGTCACAAATCAATGAACTCTTTGTGCTGGTCCCAAGCAGAGGTTTGTAGTAATGAGTTACATTTACTCTGTTTCGGGGTGTAACGATACCTTTCCTATATCAATGTATTGATTTTTTATTCCTACGATACAACTGTTTTAATAAGCAATACCTTGTGACGAATTGTATCTTTTTCTAGGTAGTATATATCAATATACATGGGAAAAAAATCTATATTATTGGAAATATTGATATGAAAAATTTTCATGTTAAAATAAAACCAGACAATGTCTTTTTGGATGCATTTCTCATGTTTTAACAAAATAAAATATTATATTCAACTTTCCTTTAATCTCTGCCGGACATAGTCCACCCTGACCACAATGTAAGATTTGAGAGTATACGTTTATGATTTTTGGCTCAAGGTTGCTGTATCGATTGTATCGATATGAAGGTGTTGAATTGTATCAAATCGTATCATTCTAAATCAGCCAATATTGCTCTTGAATCAGATTGAGACAATTCTAATTGATATGTATTGTATAGATGCAAAAACGTATCGTTATACCCCTAACTTGGTTACATTTACTTTTAAATTTTTTTAATAAATTGTACTTCTAAAAGTAGTTTTTTACTGCAACATACTTTTACTTCTAATATTATTTAATAATACTCTTTCATGAGTACAATTTTTGGCTACTCTACCCATATACTTCCACACATGTGCTGGTTTCAAAGGGTTTATGTTGTGAAAAAGTGAGAAGATTTTGAAATTTTTGTTTCATGTGCCTTACTTTGTTATTTTATACAGCTCTATACATTTTATTTTCACTTTCACTTTTATTTATTTTTACAATTTTTTATTGTTTATTGTTTGGAAATGCCAGAATTGGCACATTATTTTATATGTTTTGTCTAATTACATACAACACTAAAACATAATTCAGACCAAACAATTACTCAGTACTTAAGTAGTTTTTTTCACAAAATACGTTTTTACTTTAACTTGAGTAGTTATTTGGATGACTACTTTTTAATTCTACTTGAGTAATATTATTTTGAAATAACATTACTTTTACGTGAGTGCAATTTTTGGCTACTCAACTCAAAAAGCCAAAAGGGAAGCATACAAAGACACAGGGCTCTGTCAAATCTAAGCTGATATTTAGGAACAAAAACAGGCCTTATTTCATACAGTGGACACCAAACAGGTTTGTATTTCAGATTGTGAGTGTGATATAGCCATATCTTCTTTTGCCCTTTCTGATACAATATTTATGATCACTTACCGATGAGCATTTCATACATAATGACTCCCAGAGACCACCAGTCACACAGTTTGTTGTATCCAGTCTGCATGAAGACCTCAGGGGCAATGTAGTCTGGGGTCCCCACTGTGGAATAGGCCTGATACACAGAATAGAAGGGTTTAGGCTTCATAATAGCAGTAGTTGTACAAATAATTAAAAGAGTAACAGTAGTCGTAGTAATGGTAGTAAGTTAGTTTCAATTTAGTTCCTAGTAGTTTCTTACCAGTTGTCTCCTGTTCTTCTTCCATGTCTCTGCTTTCCTTTTGGAGTTCATATTTTGAAAAGCTGCAAAACGACAAACGATAATATTGAGTTAGACTGGATTTGATGCAGTAAATAATATTAAACATTTTCTGTTTGGTAGTTGGTGAACTTACAGAAGTCGCTGGGAGGATTGTGTGTCAGATTTCTGTAAAATTCTGTGCGATGAGCCTTTTTCAATCCCGTACACAAGCCAAAATCTGACAGCTTTACATGGCCCTGAAAACAAATATCAGTTTAGACTTTTAACATTGACACATCTCTGAAGGAGATTATTATTGTTAACGTGTGATAGTGTACCCTTGAGTCTAGCAGCAGGTTGTCTGGTTTGATGTCCCTGTGGATAAAGCCCAGTTGGTGAATGGAGTCTATGGCCAGGACTGTCTCTGCGATATAAAACTGAGTGGCCTCTTCAGAGAGAGTGTCTTTCTTCATCAGCAGGGTCATCATGTCACCTAACACAGGAATTCATAAACATTATAAGACATGTCTCAATTTTTTTACCTAGTGTCCCAACAACAGGCCACAGTTGTTTTAAGCCAACGCAGGGGTTGGAGAGTACAAGTTTACCTCCGGGCAGAAACTCCATGATGAGGTAGAGGTTCCTTTTGTCCTGAAAACTGTAAAACATCTTCACAACCCATGCCCCGTCTGCCTCCACCAAAATGTCCCTCTCTGCTCGGATGTGGGCAACCTGGGGGCAGGAAAGTCCATTGCTGCTTGTGCTTTGCTAGTTTTGTTATTTCATATAGTACCATATATGAATCATCATCTATTCATTACCTGTTCCTTCTCCAGCATGTCTGCTTTCCTTAAAATTTTCATGGCATAGATGTGTCCTGTGTCTTTTTTCTGAACCAAACGCACCTGAAAAGTGACACACATGGTAAAATCCACTATAAATTAAACAAAAAGAAAAGTTCTATATAATGTATTTAGTATTTTAACGTGGTTCTATTAAAAATTTTTGGGAGTTTTTGTACCCGCTACAGTAGTTAAATGTCAGTACACTCAGTTTGGAGAAACAGACAGGTGTGATGCCTCAGAAACTAGGACCAATAATAGTTTTAACCACTTAACATTTAAACCCCAAGGCTAAACTGCACAAATGTCTATTTAAATCTGTGCCCCACATAAGATAATTCATTATCTGACACAGGCCACAATGAGGTGTTTGTTCTGGGGTTGTATAAAAAAAAGCCTGTAAAAAAGCTTGTAAATACATTCTGTGTAACACACTGTTGTTGAAGCCTTGTGAACTGAAAAACTTTTTTTTTTCTCACTGGCCCTATTAGCAGCCATACATGAGCCATTGCTCCTGTCTGCCACTCCAAACTGTAAGTATGTAAGACATACCTCTCCAAATGCACCTCGTCCAATGACTTTCAGAGACTCAAAGTCGTCTAGTCCCAGTCGTGTCCTTTTCAACCGTAAAAACTCGGTCTCTTTACGTGCGTGTTGTGAGCGGCGCATTACTTTCTGCAACAACATAACATCTATAAGTCAGTATTGTAGAGTAAGAAGAAGGGGTGTAGGAAAATATCAAAATATCAATATATTGCAATATTTTATTTGGCGATACTGATGTCCAGTGTTGGGTTAGTTACTCAAAAAAAGTAACTAGTTACGCTTTTAAAAAGTGATATATTACTTTAGCTAGTTATGAAAGTAACTTAGTTACTCTACTTTTGGATTACTTCCTAACGCAAGTGAGATATAGACCTATAGTCCTAAATGAACCCAATTCTAAATAGAAGTAGCCTATAGCCTCACGACCAGTGTCCTGACCAGCACTGTTATTTCTCTCTTAATACAGATGTTCAAGCAGAGTTTTAGCTGCATTCATTTCAGCAGAGCAGCCTGACACGGCAAATACTGCCCTTTAAGGTCACCTGCTCCTAACCCTGTGCAGTGTTCATGCTTTAACGCACGTAAAAACATGAGGATTGAGCTCCTGTGGACAGAGTTTTATTTCACTACATTAAGGCTAAAATGCGCTTGTTTAGCGCCAAAGTGATGCAAGTCTCTTCTTTCACTGCTGTCCCTGGTGACAACACATGTACCCCGACACACACACACACACGCACTCTGACACACACACCCTAACACACCGGATCAGCGCGTGGACAGGACGAGTGGCCGCAGTACGCATAAAGGTGCAGAGGATGGAACAGATGAAATTAATGTAGGAAACGTTTTAGTGCTATTTGTTTCATGATTATTTCATTTCCGCTCTGTGTCCTTGCAGTAAACTGCAGGTAAATTAAACTGTAGTGACTGTAACGCGAGTAACTAATTAGGTATTTTGTTAGTAACTGTAATATTATTACTGACGGCTCAAAAGCAACACGTTACCTGCTGCGTTACTGACAAATGTAATCTCGTTACTGTAACTCGTTACTCCCAGCACTGTTGATATTGATATAAAAAAAAAAGACTATCGATATTTTGGTATTTTAATTTACAGAAAAATATCTCGAAAAAAACAACATCAAACAATGAATAATGACAATATTTTTGATATTTTATTAAAACTAAATCCTGGCAGTGCTTCAATTTTATTGCTTATCTGAAGGATGAGAACTTGTACGAGCATACAGGCAGGGTTTTTCAAAATCATATTGTAAAAAAAAAAAAAAAAAAAGTATATCCCCTTTGTTACAGTTAGTGTTGCTAGGTTGGGCTGGTTTCTGCCCAGTTGGGCTTTTTGTAAACACCTTGGGCTGGAAAAAATAACATTGTATTGCCAGATTCTTGCCAATGCACAGCCCTAGTAAGAAGTAAGAAGGCATGTGGAGGTGGCCAAACTAGAACAATGTTCCAAAACATGGTACTTACTTCTTCATCAGGCAAACCCTCTTCATCCATGGCCTTTTCCAACTTCTTCTGCCTAAAAAATAGAAATAGCAACTGTATAATCTATGACCAATTATAGTTGTCAGACTATATCTTGTAGAGAAAAAGTTTGTACACAAGTGTAAAAGGAAGTATTGGATAACCAAAAACCTGACCAGTCTTGTAAACAAACCCGTTGTTAATTTGTGTAAACAATGGTTAGACTACAGTGTCTATAGATCAGGTCTCAGGTAACTCGACAAGTTGTTTATCCACCGGGCTTTGTGTCTTTAGAGAGCAAACCCAGTGGAGTGCGGTTTTGTGCAGAGTGATACCTGATGCTTTACACAACAGCTATGTTTTCATAATGGCAAGGCTAAACTGTTGCTGAGATATGAGCCAAAGGGCATTGCAATAGGACTTGCATTGTTTTGCACATAAAGCAAAAAGGTGTAGCTACTGATATTCTGCAGCATTTGAGAGCTCGAAAATCCATTGTTGATCTGATCGATGAGGCCCACCACCTGAGTTTTAGAGAATGTGTATTTGCACTTTATTTAATAATATCACATTTGCTTCTCTTCTTTCTGTCTCTGCTTTTCATTTTTTTCTGCTGTTTTGTGGCGTAAAAAGCTGGAAGGTTGAATTGATGTTTCCAGTTGGTGCCCTAGACCGTTTTCACACTTTGGCGTTTTCAACCTGAAGTCGTGTCGCAATACTTCCGGTAGCAGTTGAAAGGGCTGTAAAATAGCCAAGCCCAGATATAAAAAAAAGTTTTTGCTTTGACAACTACCAGCCCCTTGACTACATTTAATACTATATGTGACAGTAGCTTATTTGCACACGTCTTTTACTGTGGAGGACTTCTGAGAAAAGAACAACTTCAGACTGGATTAATAATAGAAAACAGTGAAGATGAAGGACGTGTTTTCTTTAATGTAGTTACACTGCATTTGTACAGCAGCTCGTGCTGTACACAGTGGACTGAATGGAGAACAGTTCAGGCTTTTGGTGTAAGACAGAATGAAAAGAAAACAGACACTGTTGGATAAAATGGTGCGTCTCCTGTTTCCACAGAGAGGGGATTTGGCTTCATCTGAGAAAAGCATTGCAGTGACTAAAATGTGTGTAGCAGTAGTTAGCGGTCATTAGCGGAGCAACTATTAAACTAAATATGTATTAATCCATCTGACCAAGGCCAATTCATTTTAACTCAGAATGAGGGCGACAGTCCCAGACCCTGGTTTGCTGCTTCTCTCTCACGGGAGCTGGTTATTGTTAAAAGTTAGCCTGAAATTTCCAACACGTCCACCCAGCTGCTCGTCTGGATCCACGCGCTTATTCAGAATCTAAAATAATTTAATAGAAAATTATAAATACAATAATAGTAATGAAATGGCATTCTGATGTAATTAGCAAGCTCAATAAGTTAGCGTCAGTTAGCCTTAGCATTAGTCGTTCATGTTGCAGATGTAGGCTATGTTGTGACTTAGCTTCAAAATTGTACACATACTCAAACATGTAAAATGTGAAGCCTTGTTCGTGTTTGCTCTGCGGAGTGGGTGAAAAAGAATCAACAGTGTTTGACTGAGGTGTTTGGCAGAAAAATGCAGGTTGCTGCTGGTTCTGTTCATTTTGACAGCATTGTATTGGGGACCAGAAGCAACTTTACTGACTGACTGAGTTTTACAACCGGAACTAGCATATGCTAACATGCACAGGGTCTATTATCTCTGATCCAAATTGGTCCATCCCCCTTTGTACTGGGAATGTGATTGGTCTACAAATTCAGCCCCTGTCCCGATCTAGTCTAAGAGTCTCATTTTAACAGAAATAACTTATATTATATTGCGCTATTGACTGAATAATTACTTTTCCTTGTGCCATCGTGCAATGCTTACATTTATAGATGTAAACATAACATTTAACTTTTTTTATGTTTATGCTTCACAACAGCTCAAGGAAGTTTGAGTTTTATGAGCTTTTTACATGGAAATGTGATGGCTCTAAAAAGATGATTATGAATACTAAGTCACAAGGCCAGTACCTCATCTCCCGCTCCTCGTGCTGGGTGAGCAGAGTGCTGTAGAAGTTCTCCAGAGTCAGCTTGGCCACAGTCACTCTCTCTCTGGTGTGGTTGCTCATGGGAAGGGCCGCTGCAGTCCCTCCCGTCATGGCCATACTTTCCTTAAATGAGAAAAACAAAATAGGATACATTTACAGGACATTTAAGGACAAATAAATAAACTTTTGTTCTTGACACGAAAAAAAAAGACAAATCAATAAGAACTTTAATTGATATCATGATTTTATTTGTCAATTCATTTTCTCCTCCTTGAGTGGTCAAATTAACTTTACATGTTACCTGATGTTATCACTTAACTAACACCTTGCCTTTTGGCTCAGTCGACTGAAAACAGATAATCCTTGCTCAGACAAAATTAAATATCAAAAGAGAAACCAAACATGAATCTGACAAAAAAAAAGCAATTTTAGATGTCCAATACTTCTTACTTTCTAACTTTAAAGCTGCACTATCTGATTTTGTGACTGTAAAAGTGATGTGTCTAAAAAAATCTTGAGTTTGAATGACACACACCCCTTTCCTAATTCCTCTCCTTGGCGACGCTCTATCACAGTCTCACACAAACCTGGAAGTATGTACACAGCCAGGAGCTATCACAATAACATAGCAGAGATCTGGAGTTTGCTTTTAATTCTTTAAAATAAAACATAAAAATACTGTGAATAAGCTATGAATTTTGAAATAAAACAAAAGCGCTTTCACATTATTCCTGACAGATTGTAATTCTGGATAGATAAAGGATGTATTGACCAATCAGAGTGCTCCTGTCCTATGAAAGCGTGTGATTGATTAAACTGTTCCTTCCCTCGCTCTAAAACAAAAACCCTTATAATACAGCCCACAGCTGACCTCAAAGTCTCATTTTTTTTCTCAGATGACTTCTGTTATGCTGTACTAATAACTAAATAATTATCTTTGCCAAAATACAAGAAAAAATAAATCAGCTAGTGCAGCTTTAAAACATTGCACTTAATATTTATTGCATTTACTGTGGTTTCCTACCTTTTAGGGACTATTTCTCATGTAGAGATAGACCGAAATGTTTTTTTTGGGTTTTTTTTCCAGGGCCGATACCAATTATTATTTGTCGAGGAGGCTGATGACCGATATTTGGAGCCAATATTCATTTGCAGTAAAAGGGAAAATATTGGCGTCAAAATTTTGAATAATACAAACTGCAACACTTTCCTATCACTACTCAGCTGTCCTATCTAATAAGGAAACAAACATTCTCATACATATTGAATTTATATATCATATTGAAACACAAGTCTTTCAGAAACTGCTCAAACTGTGCTGTGCTCACTCAGCCCATACCACTTAATAGAAAATGTGTCTAAAACCTGTCTGTGACCCTACAGCTGGGACAGACATCACACGGTGAGGCTTAGCACACTATGCATTCCTCTGCATTTAGGCACAGTCTCTAGCAAAAATTCTGAAATAAAGTGAGCATCAAAAGCAGGTGGCTGTTTCTTAGTGTTTTCAACCAATTTTGCACCAGCCTTGCTAACATAAGAATTTAAAACATTTACTTAATAATACTAAAACAGAAGGACTTTGGCTCTATCTCACAATGGTAAGGATATAATGTCCAGACATGGACTCAAACCAGGGAGATTCTAGTTCAGGGATAAATGCTCTATTCACTGAGTCTGAAAACCTACATATCTCACCATGGTAAAGAATCCGCCCTAACAAACACAATTTTTTTTTTCCTTCGCTGACCCCTTGAGGCAGAAGTTGGCCCTATCTTGCAACTGTACCAAATCGGCAGTAACTCAGTAGGTAGCGCCGTTTGCCCACTAACCGGAAGATTTGTGGATCAATCTCCACTACATACTGCCGCCCACTGTGTCCTTAAGCAAAACCTTGCCTCCAGTTTCTGTGGTACTGCTGTTTGAACTTTGAATGTCTAGAAAAGTGCTATATAAGAATGATGTATTGTTATCATTATTTTTAACAATCCTGAATGCAGACAGTTGTTCAGATACATACCAAAAACTTTTCTTTATTTCTTGGCCCCATACAATTAATTCTTGAGTTATCTTGCTAACAGTCAAACAAACCAATCAACAAACCAACTCTGCCAAAAATATAACCTCCTTGAGTGAACTCAATGAGTGAACTGACCTCATACCAAAGTTTTGAGTGAAACTGACAGAAGTATGTAGAGTATTGTTGGGTAGGTGGATGCATGCTCCATCTCGGAGGTACTATGTCCATTTATTAGCTCACACAGAGATAAAAGCTGCTGCTGCATGGCTCAGATAGGACCGTGTTTCGTCTAGACTCGGGCCAGCTTCCCCTCAGCGCTCCAACAATCCTCCAACAATGCTCCTACAACAACAAACTTCCTGACTTCTGAGAAAAATCATTAGAGAAAGAAACACAGAAACAAGACTCTTTTTTAGTGGGAAACCGGGAGAGTTCATGAGGTGACACAGAGGGCGAGAGCTGTACCTCAAGTTCAAATGTGGGACCCTAGTGCTTATACACTAGCTCTGAAACAGTAAAACTACAATGATTTTTCATACTCTGCTCAGTTTCACAAAATAGGCAGACACAAATTTGTTTCTGGTGCTGGTACATAGGTTATTGTCTCCTAGTGGTCCTGGAGAACTTGTGATTCTAGAAAAAGCAATATCAGGTAACCCAAATATGTTTGAAATCTTGATAAAGTTACTGCTCAGGTTGTGTAACTTTCCAGATCCGCCCTGTATCCACACAAACACAGCCCCCTCAGCTGAATATTTTTGTGTGCAGTACGACTTTAGCAGGTTCAATTTTAGACAGAGCTCAGTCTAAACTGGGCACTACTGGCACCAGGAAGAAATGTCATGTCCTATTAGCTTCATAATGCCCACAGTTATGAAAACTAACATGCTGTTACTTCTACTGGAACAGCTGAACCTAAATCAACACTGGAAGCTAAATGCCAGAGGTGGCAAGTAACTAGGTACTTAGAAGTAGTCATGTTTCAGCAGTCAATAATTTTAAACTTTAGTGTACAGTAAATTATTGGGGTTGTCAAGGATGGGGTTAGTATAGAAAGTCGGGTTTAACGTTTAACTTCGAACGTCTTTGCAAGACAGACAAATGTACAAGACAGGATTAGTCTGAGGGCCTGTTTACACAACAATGTTGGCCATGAAAACACAACAGCTCTGCTAAGAGCTACATGTAAATATAAATTTGCTTTTGTCCACCATCTTTTTAGACTGTCTAGCTCCTGTCCAACAACACCTTTTCCTAATCAGCTTGTTCAGTCTGTTGATGCATGTGTGATTTGCAAACAAATTTGCTTGCAATGTCTATTGATTGTAACTGACCAACCAGACTTGTGCAACAGACAATTTGTAACCACTGGACATACAATAATGGTGTCCAATTGTACAATTAATCCAGTTAATATTGCCGTTTGAAGATCTCAACCTGTAATATGAGCTGATGATAAAAGACCACAACTCTGCATCCATATTGGGAGTTCAAACTTACTCAGAATCCTGTCTTCCAACTTTTTTGGTAATTTATCCAAATGCAACTAGTGGAAATACTGTATGAGGTTAAAGCCCTTCGTTTTGTAGCTGTAGGTACAGTACTGCTGCTTTGTAAGACTAGAATACACTTTAATTCAGATACTTTTGTACTTGAGCCAAAGTTACATTTTACTCAAACATTAACCCAAGTAAATCAGAAAGTGAACTCAAAGTACATTTTCTTCAAGAGTAATTTCCTTAATGTATCTAGTCACTTTTCACCTCAGATTTTTATTACAAAATTAGTACGCATTTATATAGTTGGCATAATAAAATCAGAGTACAATTGAGCTACTATGCTGTTAGTACTCTAGTCTATAGCTCTGTTAAGTTGACTCTAGTCTCTATAGATTGTATGAACTGTGGCTTTTTATAGGTGGTGTTTTGTCAGTTTGCTGTTAAATTCTTGAGTTTGTAAGTAAAACCCAGATGCAGACTCACTCCACCCATCCATACAGTGAAGAGTGAGTGGACAGGAAGCCCTTTCCGTTCTCAATGAAAGGGCCCAGTCATGAAGCCAAAGACACTACGTTAACACTGCACTGGGAGAATTTCCATGAGCTAAAGAAGCATTACATTAACAAATACTAGGATGCAAATAAAAGTAATAATCAGAGATAAGGAAGTAGACTATCTGACATGTACACTACAACCTACACGCAACTTGTTTAGCAATATTGATTTAACAGCTGTCTTCTTGGTCTTAATTTGTGTTTCTCAAGGAGTGGGTTTTGATCCAAATGTGGCTCAAAGCACACTTTTTCTGGGTCATCACAAACTTCCTTATTCTGTAATTCCAACATTATAAAAGCATGTTCATGCTTATGGGAATTAGAAGGAAAATGGCTTTAGAAATTATGAATATGCACTGTAGCCACAAAACAGTAATAATAATAAGTAACAATATGACTTCTTATTTATTTATTTATTTATTATACTTTATTGATCCCCATAGGAGAAATGCATTCTCTGCATTTGACCCATCCCTTAATGCCACTTGGGCAACCTATCAGGAGCAGTGGGCTGCCGCGGTGCAGCACCAGGGGACCCTTCTACAGATCTTGAACCAGCATCCTGGTCAGGAGTATCTGACTGGATGTTTTAGCCTATTACGCATGTTTTGAGGTTGATGGGTAAAACCGGAGCACCCGGAGGAAACCCACCCAGACACAGGGAGAACATGCAAACTCCACACAGAAAGTCCCCACACAGTCAAGGAATCAAACCCGGGACCGGGTTCTGTGAGGTGAGAGTGCTAACCACTAAGCCACCGTGCCGCAACTTTGTTTAAGAATATTTAGTTATCAGTCATTCTAGTATTAGTATTGACTGTCTATATAGAAATAGAGACGACATCTGTCATCAATAAAACACTAAAATATGAATTTACAGGAAGATAGAATGGGAAACATTGGTCTGAATACCCATGTGTACACATAGGGTAGCTATACTTGACAAATTTAGTGGCCTTTTAGTAATGCATTTGAAGTAATAGTTGAAATAATAAGCAATTGCAGTGATTCTCAAATTTTTCGTAGCAACTTAGAAAATATTGAACCCAGTTCCATTTAAATGATGGCTAAATCTTGACTAAACCAGAACTAAACCATGGCTAAATGAGCAGTAAACCAGGAATAAACTGGATAAAACAAGGACTAAACTTGGACTAAAAGTGGTCTAAACCAGAACTAATCCAGGTCTGAACCAGCACTAAACCAGGTCTAAATGAGCAGTAAACCAGGGAGAAACTGGACAAAACAAGGACTAAGCCAGAACTAAACCAGATCTAAAGTGTCTAAACCAGGACTAAACTTGGACTAAAAGTGGTCTACACCAGGACTAAACCAGGTCTGAACCAGCACTAAACCAGGTCTAAATGAGCAGTAAACCAGGGATAAACTGGACAAAACAAGAACTAAGCCAGAACTAAACCAGAACTGATCCAGCACTAAACCATGTCTAAATGAGCAGTAAACCAGGAATAAACTGGATAAAACAAGGACTAAACCAGAACTAAAAAGCAAACACGAATAAACCAGCACTAAACCAGATCTGAACCAGCACTAAACCAGGACAAAACCAGATCTAAACCAGGTCTAAACCAGGACAAAACCAACACTCAGCCAGGACTAAATCAGGTCTAAACCAGTAGCCCCAGCTAAAGCAGGAATAAAACAGGAATAAGACTTCTTCAACTTAAACAAAAGAGTACCACCAGAAGCCCGCGTACCACCAGCGGTACCTGCACCATTGTTTGAGAACCACTGGCTTTGTGAATGTCTATATGACCATACTGTATGTAAGTTTTCCTGCCAAGGGTATCCTACACACCTACTTTGTAATAATTTTGACCTTAGCAGTTAGGAAGAAAATGAATCATGCGTTTGTGGTCTAAATAAGTCAAGAGTGTGTCTGGACCCAAAGGTGAGTCACAGCATACATTACACGGCTGACCACGTACTTCCCCTCCTTTATCATTTGGAGAAGCAATGACAAAATCTAGTCTAAATCTAAAAGTATCTGATAAAACTATACAACGCTATATTAATGCTGCACTGCCCCTAAAATGGTCAACATACAAAGGCAACCACTAGGCAAAGAATAAAAATAAACTTTTTAATTTATCATAGAGGACAATCGTAATAAAGCTGCCAGATATTTAGCTCCATGGAAATGTGATGATGTGTAGACCAGACTACTTAGGAGTCTTTTGCAGTTCAAGCCCTGATTTAGATCTATTACTCTATTACTGTTTTAGTCCTAGTTTTAGTCATGGTTTAAATCTATAGTCCGGGTTTTGTACTGTTTTATACTTCTTAAGTCCTAGTTAATTTTTTTGTTTAGTCTTGGTTTAGTCCTGGGTTTGTCCTGTTTTATACTGGATAAGTCCTAGTTTAATTTTAGTTTAGTCTTAGTTTAGTTCAGAGTTAGTCCTGATTTTGTCCTGTTTTACACTGGTTAAGTCGTAGTTTAATCTTTAATTTAGTAATTATTTAAACATGTTTAAGTCCCGGTTTTGGCCTGGTGTAGTCTTGGTTTAGTCCAGAGTTAGTCTTGATTATGTCCTGTTTTATATTGATATTATATTGATATTTATTGTCAGATTCAAGGTCCATATAGGAATCATTACAGAAACATACCCAACAGACAGCACAGACAATAAAAAAAGAATACATATAAAATACAAATAAAATATAAAAGACACTTATACCAGTGTTTCCACAGAGAAGACTGGTAACACACGGCACTAAAACTAGGATTCACCAGCATCAGGATAAGGCTGTTCTCAGAGTTATTCAGGACACAGATAAATCTGTATACTGGTTAAGTCCTAGTTTAATCTTAGTTTAGTCTTGGTTTAGACCTGTGTTAGTCCTGGTTTAGTCCAGAGTTAGTCCCGGTGGTTTTGTCCTGTTTTATACTGTTTACATCCTAGTTTAAGCTTAGTTTAGTCTTGGTTCAGGTCTGCTATAGTCCTGGTTTTGTCTTGTTTTATAGTTTAATCTTAGTTGAGTCTTGCTTTGGACTTGTTTTAGTCCTGGTTTTGCTCTGGTTTAGTCTAGAGTTTGTCCTGGTTTTGTCCTCTTTTATACTGGTTAAGTCCTGGTTTGATCTTAGTTTAGTCTTGGTTTATACCTGGTTTAGTCCCGATTTAGTCCAGTCAGTGTTAGTCCTGGTTTTGTCCTCTTTTATATCATTTTAGTCCCGAGTTAAACCTGGTTTAGTTCTGGTGTAGTCAGTTCTGGTTAAATCCAGGTTTAGTCAACATTTAGGCTCATCTGTAACTGCATTAAAGACTTTGAAAGCCAAATCTGAGTTGGTACTTGGTGTGAAAGGTTTGAGTTGGTGTAGACTAGCCTATATATAGTAATGGTGTTCAAAAGGCGATATTTTGGTGAACAAATGTACTCAGCAATCTAGTTTAGCGTCTTATACTGAGGAAACATGTGAGTAACTGAACTTACGTTGCAATCGTATACGTGGTTGTCGGTTCAAAGCCACAGTGTCACTTTGTCATCATTTCTAACCTCAGTCTTAACACGTTTAGGACGTCAAAATACCAACGAATAATGGAGCTGTAGGTGAAGCTGTGTTGGTGGCATAAGGATGTATTCGACAGGTTTCACACTGCACTGATGAATACAACCCGACAGCACAAAAATAACATGCATTTGCGCTTACCTCCGTGTCCTGCTCCAGAGTCAATTATTGGCTCGGCGCCAGCCCACAAAACAGGTGAAAAAAAAGAAATAAATCGCTCGTTTTGTTCAAATTTCTGCCCAGTGTGTAGGCAGCGCTACCTTTCAGAAGCACCTAACAGGCTGCATAGTAAACACTGCTAAATATTAACACTAAACCGTACGCTGAGGACCGACTTTAAACAAACGCTAACTTAAAATAAAAATTAAATATTTATCGTTTATGAATAAAGAAATATATTCTAAAAATCCCGCGTTTGTCCCGTGTTTTTGCTAAATGATATAAGCGGCTGCTGCTTCCTGGGACGTGGGTCTTCATCTGACGCTTCGGCGACGCAGCGGCGCAGGATTTGAGTGACTTTTGGATAAACCAATCAGAGAGCTGTACATGTTCCAGCGGCGGTTAGTAACCAATTAGAGCGGGCCTAGCCGTAAGCACGTCCCGCCCTTCAGCCAATCAGATCTCGCTAAACACAACGTCCCAGAATAGGGCTTCAAGGCACATATAAAAGAAGTACGGTTATGTTACGTATATTATTTGCTGAATTATATAATTTGAATGGAAATATGGTCATTTTAAACCGTCTATATTCCTCACAAAAGTCTATTTTGTTTGATACATTATCAAAAAAGAACATGACTACTATAAGAGTGAGATTTGCTTGCCACTCAATTGTATTAAAAGAGGTCAATATAAGGTCATTCAAATAACAGTATCCTACTAACTTTGAAAACGAAAGCAAAAATATTCGTAAATGCAATAACCATAAAAGTTTATAGCATTACTTTGATATAGCATTGAATATATGGCAGATAAAACGAAAATCTCTGGGTAATCCATATATTTGGCCTTCGAAGTAGCATATTAATGTTATGCATTAATGTTATAAAATGAGATTATTTATATAGTATAATTTAGTATATTTTAGTAAGTGAGGAGTAATAAGTAATCTGTAATCATAGTGCTGCTCAAATAATACTCAGGAAAAGTAGGCTACTCAACAAAATGATAATAATGCATCATCGTCTAATATAGCGCTTTTTATACACTAAAAATCATTTTAGCGTCAGGTGCAATTTTTTTTTCATTCCTCAGTCAGACTCGGTGCGGGTAAACTACTCCTGCCCTGGGGCAGACTAACGGAGACATGGTTGCCAACAGTCTCTCCAACCACCATACAATCACACAAATATTCATTCATAGGCAAGGTGGGTGAAGTGTCTTGCCCAAGGACACAACGACAGTATGACAGGGGAGAGTGGGATTCAAACCGAGTAGACACTCGACTTCCAGAGCCACTGTCGTCCCTAATGTTACTTGAAGATGATAGTAGCAGTAAGTACAAATATTATTACTACTACTACCCTCTTTCCATCAAGATCATAAAATAAGCTTACTTAACTAAAAGTAATAATTTCCAACAAGGTACTTTTCTTCTCAGAGTTTTGATATCTTTTTATATTTCCTTTTAAAAATCCTAGTAATGGTGCCTTTAAATAATACGCCTTTTCTAAAATGTAATTTCCTTGTAGACACTTGTATTGATTTGCCAAAGGTCTAATGCAATTACACAATACTTTTCATAATCTACAATCAACTACAATCACAACCTGTTTGTTTGAGGTTTTTTTTTTTCTTTTACACAGAAATCCAAGCCTTCAGTAGCACACTCCTCTCCTGCCCCTAAAGCTTCCTAATTTGGAGAAGTTGAGTGTCTCTGAGAGAGAGTTAGACCATGATGTCAACACGGTGTGGGTGTGCCCTGCCTGTGCTGGGTGTGGTGCTGCAGCTGAAGACAAGGCTGTTTTTATACTCCCTGCATCAATGAGACCCTCTGAGCTGTGACACAACACCTATATTTAGATTTGGACCAAGAACTCGCTGGACTCCGGCCCAGACTTTGCTAAATTCAGTGTGAAATGATCTTTACACATGTAACCATGTGTCTATTATGAAGTAATGTATGCATGTACACCGTTTCTTCTGTCAAAAAGATTTTTACATAGAAGCAAGCATAATGTGGACTGATTTATTTATGCATATTTTTGAAAGTTGATATACTTTTATCAATACTTAAAGGTTTATTGTGTAAATTGTAGTTGAACAAAATTGAACTCACAACTCAACTCAAGGTTTACATTAGTATCTTCTTGTCATCACCGTTAATAATCTGCGTCCCTGTGCAAAGGTTTACATATTAATTTAGCAGATGTTTTACACCTCATGCTCTTCATTTATCTGGGCATGGGACCAAGAAGTACACATTTGTGACCTCTTGTGTCTGGTTTGTTTATAATAGAGTATAATCACTTTTATCCTCCTGTTTTGTTAAAAATCAAAGTGATCCCTTTGTAAATAAAAAAAAATATATAGTCAAAAGTATATTTTTCTTGGCTTATTTATTATAAGTAACATAGCTAATGAAAATGCTTCATTTCACATATTGCAAATTGCAGACATTGTTTTGGTGTGCTGTGGCCAGCATGATATTTTGAGTGATAGTTACAGTGGTGGAAAGGAGCTTGATACTTTTCAACGTCATTTACTTGAGTATTTTTTAAGATGAAGTACTTTGCAAGTACATTTTGTAATACTTTTTACTAAATTTGGAATGAAAAGTAAATGTATTTTTTAGTCTTAGTGGCAGTGGGTTGCAAAAAAGATTTTGCAAAACTTTCAAATATACTTTTACTCAAGTAAAATTTTGTGAAGTACTTTTACTTCAAGACAAGATCCTGGATACAAGCGGCCAAAATTAGTTGAGTTGTGGCTGGGCACTCCCTTAGAGATAGGGTGAGGAGCTGGGTTACCTGGGAGGAGCTCGGAGTAGAGCCGCTGCTCCTCTGCATCAAGAGGAGCCAGCTGAGGTTCCCTGGGGAGGTGTTCCAGGCATGTCCCAATGGGAGGAGGCCCCAGGGACTATGTCACTTGCCTGGCCTGGGAACGCCTTGGGATTCCTCCAGTAAAGCTGGAGGAAGCGTCTGGGTAGACAGAAGTCTGGGCATCTCTGATTAGACTGCCCCTGCGACTTGGGCCCTGATAAGAATAAGAAGACGGATGGACTTTTACTTCTACTTGAGTAATATTATTTTGAAGTAACAGTACTTTTACTTAAAGAGTAACTCACCCCTACACCATTTTTTTTGAGCTGATCAGTTGTACAAACAGGGCTTTAGTGATACATCTCACTATTTATAGTCTTATGTTTGACTGTTTTGTAAAAAAAGGTCTAAATTCACATTTTGTAGTGAAAACCGTCAGAGTGCTGCCCTCCTAAGGTCAAACAGTGGGATTTCTGCTCAATAGTTCCAGATAGGCAACTGTGACGTAGTATTTGACCACTTTACCGCACCTGTGCCGAGTATCTCCTCCCACGGCCCGTGCTCTCCACGCCCTCGCTGTCTCTCTCCCCCGCGCGCTCGTCCCAGTCCTGCTGTTGCCAGGTGTGGGTCTTTTTCCTAAACACGCCACTCAGCCCCGCATTTACCGTTCAGTCTCCTCCGCCCCCCTCCCCTCTCACGGCTGCGCTTCTACTGTCCCGTGTGTCAGCGCACAATAAGGCATAATGAGCCTGATCAATGACAGTATGTACCTACAAATTAGCAGTGTTGGGAGTAACGCATTACAAAGTAACGACATTACAATTGTCAGTAACGCAGGGGGTAACGCATTACTTTTGAGCCCCCCAGTAAGTAATATTACAGTTACTAACAAAATACCCAATTAGTTACTTGCGTTACAGTCACTACAGTCAGTTTCATTTACCTGCAGTTTACCGCAAGGACACGGAATGAAAATGCATTAAACGAATAGCGCTGATACGTTTTCTACTTTATTTTCATCCGTTCCCTTCTCTGCTCCTCTTTATGCGCGCAGCGGCCACTCGTCCTGTCCGCGCGCGTCGGGGCGCATGCAGCTGCTGCTGTCAGCGGGGACAGCGGGGAAAGAAGAGACCTGCACCGCTTTGGCGCTAACAACAAGTGCGTTTTAGCTTCAGTGTAGTGAAATAAAACTGTGTCCACAGGACGTGAACGCTGCACAGGAGCAGAGGCAGGTGAACCTAAAGGGCAGTATTTGCTGTGTCAGGCTGCACTGCTGCTGAAATGAATGCAGCTAAAAAAAACTTGAACGCCTGTATAAAATAACAGTGCGGGTCAGGGCAACGGTGAGGCTATAGGCTTCTTCTATTTAGAATTGGGTTCATTTGGGCCTTCCTGTTAGGAAGTAATCCAAAAGGAAAGTAACTAAGTTATTTTCACGAGTCAGTAACCAAGTAAAGTAATATATTACTTTTCAAAAGAGTAACTAGTAATCTGTAACTGGTTACTTTTTTGAGTAACTAACCCAACACTGCAAATGAGTGACACTGGGGAGAGATTTGACTCCACAGATGTGTTTTAAACTTGCCACGCTTTAAGTCACTTTTTGTTTGATGACAATCGATTTCTTACACGCGGAGATACATCAAAAACAGCTCTCAGCTGAAATAATACCAGTAAATAAAGACGCGATCTGACGCACACGTTACTGCGGCGGCGCACGACGCCTTTCTCACAATATTTCAACTGTGTTATTATAAAAGGAACATAAAACATCAGTCCAGACGTCCTGCATTTTTTTCCCCCATTTCTGGGACTTGGCAACCCTGCTGTGGAGGAGGTCCATGAGGTCTCTGACAGCTGTCAGTCACAGGACCAGGCCTCGCTCCTCCTCAGTTCTCCTCCTCTGTCTCTGCCAGGTCTCTGCCCACTTTTTGAGCAGTTTTCAATCTCTGGCAGTGGGCGGAGTCAGGCCTGGGCCAGGGGTGAGTTACTCTTTAAGCACAGATTTTAAGTACTACCGGATGAGGAAATACATACATTTTGCATGATAATTTGTCTTTCAATATCTGGCAACACTGTCACTGAGCCATGATCAGCGAGAGGTAAAGAACACAACTGCACTAACTAGGCAAGGCTTCTATGGTGAAGTAAAAGTAGTAAGCAGTACAAGTGTGGAAGTGTCCTCTATAGAGAACACATGGATTTGGTTTAGTCTCACATGTTGCTCCTGTCTGCTTCTCCAAACTGGAGACAGAGATCTACTGGAACTAAATCTCCAAAAGGACTTTTACAGGAAAACCTTCAGAAACCTTAAGAACCTTTAGTCTTAGTTAGATTCACACTTTAATTCTTCTCTGTATTTATTCTTGCGCAATTCTTTGGCAAATTTTAGCTCAATTTTTCAACCAGTCTGTGGTTGTGACTTCCTTAATTATTCAGTTTCACTCTTTCTGTTTTTACATGCAACACCTCAAGCATGGGGCAGAATGAAAAAAAAATCCCTCAAGTCACATTAAGTGCTGTTCAATAGAAAGAGGAAGTATGGTCAAAGTGACAATGAGGTAATGTTCAGTTATATTCAGAAACAAAACAAGACTTTGGTGGGAAAATTGTACAGGCATCTCATATTACTTTGTGTCATTAGCAGTAATAGAAATCCAATTTAATTTTGCATCAAGGGTTCTTTTAAAATATTTGTAAAAACAAAACGAAAACAAAACCTATAACACCTTTCGTCTTATGCATCATGTTTTAATATGATTTTGTTTTTGACCTCGCAATATAAATCCTACTAGAAGTATAGTATTTTCAAAAGCAAAGATTTACTTAAATTGCTGTCACTACAAAGCAGTCAGCTCATTTATCTGTTAGCATCATGTTGCTAGTAGCCGTGATAAAGAGCCATTTTATGCTCTGCCTACCTAATCCAAGTGTTCTCTGCAAAGTCAAAGTAACAGCTCCCCATACATATACATTACTTTAAGTTTATAAAACGTGAAATACTAATGCAAAGGTGTCCAAAACTATTTCAAAAAGCCTGAAAAAGTATAATATGGGACCTTTAATAAAATGTAATAACTTACAAATATCAACCATTCATTTTCTCCTGTCTGAGCAGCATTTACAAATCACATAATATAATATTGTAAAATAATCATAATCACATAAAATAGTCAAAGCCTGCAGATGTACTTGCTGTTTAGTACAAGTGCTTGAGATTTTTTACACAAATTTATGATGCATCGTGATTGTGTTAAATGGGGTAATTTAAATTAATGACAACTTTTGAGAGGTGAAAGTGCCCAGATGTTTAAACAGCAGACGTTTTCCATTAAGTCTCGGTGCCAATTCCTGTTCCATGAAGCAGACTCATCATTGGCCAGAGTTACACACTTACAATAGCCTACAATTTTGGTCTGGTCCAGAGCAAGGTCATGCTGAGTCCAGGGCTGTACAATATATCGCAAATTTATCATTATTGTGATATCATCAAATACAATATCCAAACTGCAAAAAATTTAATGTATTGCAAAACTATGAGAATGAGCATCTTTTTTAGAGCTGGTTTAGACCTACTTCAGTCATGGTTTTTCAGCGTGGTATAGACCTAGTTTGGTCCTGGTATAGACCTGGTTTTGAACTTTAAAAAGTTCAAAACCAGGTCTATACCAGGACCAAACTTATAAAAAGACCAGTGTTTATCTTCAATAATATTCTCTTATGAAGACCAAATTAAATTTTTTTGACTGGTTTTGACCTTGTTTTGTCCTTGTAAAGTCATAGTCCTAGTACAGTCCTGGTTTAGATTTCATTTAGCTTGAATACAGTTAAGTTCTTAAGTATTTGGACACTGACACAAGTTTTGTTATTTCAGCTGTTAACCAAAACATATTCAAAATACAGTTTTATAATTATCAATAATATGTGCTTAAAGTGCAGACTCCCAGCTGTAACTTGAAAGAATTCCCTTCCAAACTGGACAAAGGGATTAGGAATTACAGCTCTTTAATGTGTAGACGCAGATGAAAGGTCTGCACCTTGTGGTGAACCCTCTGTGTTTTCTCTCATGAAGTCTTCTGGTTATGATGGACCTAGACACTGATAGACCTACTTCCTGTAGAATGTTCTGCACCAAGGTGGATGTTGTGAAGGGGTTTTTCACCATTTTTATATCCAGCCTAAGGGTGGTCTGGTTCACTTCCATTGAGATATTGTATGTTGTGATTTCACAGAAACAGTTTTCAAATGCAAATGTAACACCTGGAATCAAGTCCAGACCTTTTACCTGCTCAGCTTACAATGGATTAATGTGTGAAATAGCCCAGGCAGCTCAAGAAATAGCTTTTGAAGCAACTGTCCAAATATTTTAGAGCCCCTGAAAAAGAGGCTGCTACACATTAAAGCGCTGTAAACTTCTAAACCCTTTGTCCGATTTGGATGTGAATGCTCTCAAATTACAGCTGAGAGTCTGCACTTTAAGCACATAGGAATTTAATCATGTCCTGATTTAGTTTAAGTTAGAGCTTGATCCAGCACTGAATTGTACACCACTTAAGTCCTTGTTTAGACCTGGTTTGGTCCTGGTTCAGATCTAGTCTTTATTTAATAGTAAATTTTTCTGGGTTTATCTCTGCTTTATTCCTTGGTTTAGACCTGAGTTTATCCCGATTTCAGTTCATTTTAGTCCATTAAGATGGTACGTGGAGAGCCAAATGTATTCTGAGGTGGTACTTTGTGTAAGTTTGAGAACCATGACTAGAAGATTTGAGTTACATTTCTCACAGTGGTTGTTTAATCCGGCACATTTAAGTAAAAAAAAAAATGTCCAAGCCATAACCTATACATTAATAATAAACCTGTAAACATGAGGGTATTTGAGTCCATATAGTCCTTAGTCCATCACAGTCAGGACTCATTGGGTGAAGCCTGTGTTGGAGCCGCATTTCTTGTCTTGAGCTGGGACTGAGCGATGTCGGCCAAAGCGCTCTGTATTTTCTCCAGCAGTACGTCTCCTCTGTACACCACCTCCTCCAGACGGGCCGCCGCCTCATGGTTCTCCTCCTCCAGCTGACGCAAACTCGCCGCCTGAAGCCAAAGAAGTACAAGTGCCTCTGAATCATGTGTAAATAAAAACATTTACAGAAATACAGCTTGACCACATAAAAAAATGAAGAGATAACTACATGGTTGCTGCATTAGGATTTAATATAAACCTCTGATATCAACAGCCACAAAACTGACTATGTTTGTGTCTCCTGAAGCTTACACAGTTAAAGTTGCTTTAAAAATGTGAGTCTAGCTCCCTCTGGTGACTTGAAAGTTATTATGCGCCAGAGCAAAAAAACGCTTATTTTTGGTATAATACAGCTGTAACATTTTGTGTTCAAAGGCAATGACCTCTGGAAGTGTTTCTGATCCATGAAGTGACTTCCAGTACAGAATCATGAGTGGTTTAATGTGCTGTCACTTGAGGACCTGAAGATCATGGAGCCACCCATGCATCAAAATACAAATAATGCAGACTCTGCCTTTACAAAGTGCTTCGTCTATACCCAGACATCTTAATGTTTCCAATTGACATTATTTATTAGTCTATTTATTAGCTGGAAAATGCTGATCAGCTTTTTATAGGTATCACCTCCTTTTCCAGCTTTTTGTTGCCTAGTCTCAACTTGTTTTGCTCCCTACAAACTCAAATTAATGTGTTTCTTTAATCTTTTCATTAAATGGTATTTAAAAAATTCTGTTTTAACACCTGATATCTTGTTTATGTTCTTCTTTTCCTTTCAACTGTTCTGTTTCAGGGGTCACCATAGCAAATCATCTGTCTCCATCCAACTCTATCCTCTGCATCCTCTTTTCTCACATCAACTATCTATACATCTTCTCTCCACAATATCTAACATGAGCCGTTTCTTTCATGTACTCATTCCTAATCCTCAACCTCAAAATCTTCAGCTCTGCCTCCTGTCTTTTCCTCAGTGCCAGTCTCTCTAAACTGTACAACATAACTGCTCTTACCACTGTCTAAAATCCGGTAAGGAATGTTTGTGATTTGCATGTTTAATTTGGAAAAGTTGCACAAGTTTTATGTTGGATGTCCTTCCTGACACAATCCTCTGCGTTTATCCAGAAGTCACTGGATTAGGACTACTGGTGGTTGCATTATACAGTATGTTGTTTATGTTCTAAATAATAAAATTTACTGACAATTGCATTCTGTTTTGGTTTGCATTTTACACAGCGTCCTAACTTTTGTTTAGAATTGTGTATGTATGTTGAAAAGTCTGCATTGAATCATATATCACACTAAAATGAAACCTAATATGTGAATGTGTTCTGTGTACTTACCTGTAACACTGCTGTGGACTCCTCACTGGGCAAGGAGTCAATTAGTACGTCCACATCTTTAGCTGTTCTGGCAATGAGGGCTGCAAACAGCTGGGCATATTCTACACAACAGAGAACAAGAACATGGTAAACCAACCACAACGTGGAGGGGATGTGAAGGATTGTTACAGGGCCTACTAACTGAATAAAAGGGGGAGGCTAAGGTAGTACTTGTATGTATCTCAAAGTAGTACACTGAATCTGTACATTCCAAATATTACTTCTTAAGTGATGTTTTGTGCAAAATGAAAGAAGTATTGAGAGTAAAGTTTACTTAAGTTACTTGTCTGTATTATTTTATTTATTTCGAGCATGTGAAGAGTATCGTGGTGTGCAATTTAACAACAGAATACAAGGCAGAGAGAAAACATATGAAAATAATAATTTAACATGTATCCAGCAACCTAGATCTTTTCTACATTTTCATAAAAACATTTTATTTATTTCAGCAAAACAAATAAACTTTCATAATAAACTGCTCGAAAAGGAGTGGGAAGAAGTAAAACTTATTTAATCCCACCCCCATCTGTCATCCAAAAAACATTACACAAAAGGTAGCTGTATCCTTAGACACCACCTTCTGCATGGACACCAAACCCATAATATAGCATATTATGCATAAATAAATAAGGATATACTAATTAGCTATAAGCTGTAAGGAATAATATTTAGCTATTGCATCAAAATAATTTAGGGTAATTTGTTATGGAATATAATCCAAAAGGTAGTAAAGTAATAAACTATATTCTACTAAACTATATTCTATTAAATATACTATATATGTATATATAAGTGAAACTGGGCATATACACTCACAATGTGTTACCACAGGAAACAGACATCTCTTATATTAAAAATGACATTATCTAATGAACAATAAGCACATACCAACAATGGTAAGACCAGAGTCATGTGCTTATTGTTTACTTACCATTGTTGGTATGTGCTTATTCTTCATTAGTTACTACTACCATTACTACCAATAACACTACAACTACTACCATCAATACTATTGCTACTACTAGTGCTGCTGCTTCTACAACTACTACTGTTATTATTAAATGAAAGGTTGGTGGATTGATCCCCGCTACCAACTGTTGTTGTGGCAAGACTTGGGCAAGACACTTCACCCACCTCACCTAACGCTACTGATGCATTTTTATTACTACTACTACTACTACTACTACTACTACTACTACTACTACTAGCAAAGTACCTATTCTACAAAAATGTATTGAACTAAATAAATGACTTCCACATCTGATTCAGGGGATACCCACATACGACCAACAGATTAAATGT
Organism: Bostrychus sinensis; assembly: GCA_020698575.1. NCBI lineage: Eukaryota > Metazoa > Chordata > Actinopteri > Gobiiformes > Eleotridae > Bostrychus > Bostrychus sinensis. The sequence continues at coordinate 48,233,397 of CM036239.1, read as the reverse complement.
AAGGACAGGACAGCAAAAATACAATACGTTAAAAGTAAAAAAAAAAAAAGTAAATCACCCTCAGTGGGATTGGCAGGCTGGTCCTTGTTGATGGCAGTCTGGATGTTACTGAAAGAAGCTGGGGGTGCGCACTGCTGCAGGACCCCGATGGCGTTACAGAATTGATCCGCAAGCTGGAAACACAACAAAGAAAAACACTTTATAAGAGGTTTTAAATGGAGAGTAGCAACTATCGAAAAACCGTAGATTTAGCATAACATTTCGTGCTAAAGGCATGTATAATGGTCCATTTCTATGAGTTAGTTGTCAGGTAACACGCGTCTCAAGCACAGAGGCAACAGAGACAATGTAAAATCTAATCCGCAGGTATTTACAAAGTTAATTCTACTTAATTGAATGCATTTCTGTTTCTAAAATCTCATATAAACGTTAAATAAATACCGAATTGACCGCATCTTGAAGCTGCGTTAGTCGGTCCGCCATGTTTTCTGAAAAAAAAGTATATCGGGTACTATCGCGAGATTCTGAAAGTATCTTCTTTTTCTTTCGAGTTTTATTGGCGGTTGGCAAACATCTAATGAGGTGCATTATCGCCACCAACTGGTAAGGAGTGTGAGCCAGGATGCGTTACTATCTATGGTTACTACAGGTAAAGTGAGGGAAAAAAATAAAATAAAATAGATAAATTATTATATATAATAATAATAATAATAATAATAATAATAATAATAATAATAATAATAATAATAATAATAATAACATTTAAAGAGGATGTATGAAATAACTATATTCTGCTAATCAGGGTGGTGTCTGTGGTTGTCTTTAACAAAGCATTGTAATACTCGCTTTTTGGATGCTGTTGCAATATGTCTGTTACTTTCAGTTCATTGACGTATAATAATCCTAGAGTCATTGGTTATTTTTTTTATTTTTTTATTTTTTTTGGGCCTTTCTGAGATTGTCCTCTCCTGTGTGTAACTTTGACAGACCATTATAGCATGTTCTACAGTTTCTGTTTGCCCACAGAAGTAACAGTTTCCATTGTTGTGTTTTCCTATAATGTGTAGTGTACTGTTAAGTCCTATGTCCAATCCTAAGTCTTGTCAGTGTAGTGTCTTGTCTTCTGTTCTCTCTTGAACATCTTATTGCTCCAGCTCTTCTTTGAATCATATAATACCACTAACCTTTCCTTTCTTTCTGTCATCTCTTTTTCAGTCTCTGTTTGATAATACTTTTTTGCTTCTGATTTACTTATGCTGACTGTTGTGTCTGAGTTACCCCTACTATTTGCTTCCTTTGCTGTCTTGTCCGCTTCTTCATTCCCTTTAACACCAATATGAGCAGGTACCACATAAAAACAACAATAAGCCCCATCCTCTTTATTCTGAATAAAGTTTTCAATACACAACAGATCCATAGTCTAATGTTTACCTAATCAGTCCTGTGTAAATAGCCATCAGTGCTTTTCTGTCAGCTTCCCATTGTCTTTCTACAAAACATCTTAGCACATTTAACACCTTTTTACATTTATCTACAATTTTCTGAATATGAGTCGCCGGTGTAATTCTCTCATCAAACCACACACCTATATACTTAAAATTCTTAACTCTTTCCAGTTTTTGACTGTATAATTTTGAATTAACCTCCCTTCCAATTTGTTTTCTTGTAAAAAACATTGTTTTTGTCTTGTCCACTGAGAATTTGAAGCCCCTTCTGTAAGACCATTTCTCCTGCCCCTCTTCCAAATTGCCCCATCATCAGCAAAAAGTGAAAAATTCATGCCACTGTAGTCTCTTAAAAACATCATTAATCATAACAGAAAATAATAGATGGCTAACTTGAGGCATTCCATTTTCAACAACAAATTTTCAAGAATATTTAGTTCCTATTTCCACCTGTATCATTCTTCCTGATAAAAAATCTTTAATCTACCAAAACATTTTTCCCTTAATACCTATACTTCACATAATCTTATTAGCAACACTTCTACCAACATCATAAGCCTTCTCAGTATCAAAGGTTGGTGTTTTTTGTTCTCCAGGATGAAAGAACAAACCTCGAGAGCCCATATTAGGGCACAACTGGTTGCCTGTGATATATTTCTATCACTGAATTGACTACTATGGGAAGAACACCTAAGGTACTGTTTTTTACAGCACCTTCTTTTTTCTTTTCTTTTTTTTCTTTTTTTTTTGTGTGTCTCAAAACAGGTTTTTGCTGCTCTTTATTTATTGTTTTATTTTATTTTGTACTCAATTTTGTACTTTGCAGCAATGCCATCAAGGTATACATACTTTCATTTTATGTAATTTTTTTTACTTTTACAGTTTTTATTTAATTGAAGCAACACTCGGTCCCTTACTGTCACACAGTCCTCTAAATCTCCTACCTTCTTTACCTTTCTTTAGTTCTTGTTCGTTCTTGCATTGTCATTGTCCATAGTTTTCCTTAATACCAGGGGGTTATGACAGGTTATTGTAAATGCAAATCCTTGTTTTTATTTGCCAAAAAATTTAGGACAGATTTTTGTTTTGTTTTTTTCAAGAAAGTCACTATAACTGCAGATGTAAACTTTTGGAAATCCCAAAGGGGTAATGATGCCTGGTTTTCAAATAGTTCAGAGAGGTCAGCTGGGGTCACAACTTTGAAACATATTTTTGGTGGTATTGTCCTATATTCAGAATGTGATTCTTTAGGTCACTATAATTGCCTTGTGATTGAATATAATCACTCCCATGTCTTCATTACTGTCAGTTTATATGGCTATAACCAAACCTGAGAACTTTATGTTATAAACATCTGGAGAGAGAAGTTTCCCGATGAGCAATCATTTACATAGAGCATTTACATGGCTCTAGACAATCGTGTATTGATTTCTGGTTGTTATCAAATAATGTACCTGTGGATAGGGTCACTGTCAATATCCTTACAACACCTCTTACAGAGCAATTTTCTATAAATATCCAGCTTTCTGCATATGACAGCAGTAATTAAAAGCTTCCCTTTTTGAAGCTAGGTTATTTCTAAGACAATATAGAGCTAAAATTGCTAAAAAAAAAACAAGGCAGCAGAGGAAGAGAAGTTAAAAATGCACATTTCCTCAATTTTTCAGCACAGCCCAGAGGAAGTATCAGATGAGGATAGGCTGCAACTTAGACATTTTCATAATAAATTGGATGAGCTTACCGTCACAAAGCTAAGGGTGCTTTTGTTAGTTCTAGGAAAAAATGGCTAGAGGAGGGAGAACATTATTTTTTTCCGCTTAGAGAAATACCACTCTAAAACCAATACAATTTATCAGTTGGATATTATTGGCAATATTATAGATGATTTCAATTTATTCAGTAATTAATGTTAAAATTCTTGAATTGTCAGATAGAGATCACTGTGACAGCCCACTTACTGTAGAGGAAGTCCATTGCCCTACATAAAAACAATAAATCCCCAGGCACTGAGTGTATGGTTGCAGAGGTTTATAAAGTTGTTTCAGATCAGCTAGCCCCATTTCTTTTACAGGTATTCTTGGAAAGCATTAAGAATGGTGCTCTTCTCCTGAGCCTCACTGAAGGCCTTATTACTTTGATTCCTGAGCCTAACAAAAATTGACTTTATATTGATCTGCTTATTAAATAACGACTACAAAATTATGGCTGTAGTGCTTGCCAGAAGAATTAAAGATGTCCTAGATGTATTTATAGATGAGACACAGTCTGGCTTTATGAAGAACAGACATATCTCCAATAACATCAGACTCCTCTTGGACATTCTTGGCTATTCTGACTTAATATCAGATGACCCATTTATCCTTTCCTTAGACTTTTATAAAGCCTTTGATACGACTGAGAATAATTTCATATTTCTCGCATTTAAAAAGTTTGGCTTTGGTGTTTTTTTCTGCTGAAGGTATGAGGCTTTGTATGCTAATGCTAACAGCTCTGTTAAAATGAAAAATGGCACTACATCAAGGTTTTATCTTAAACGTGGTATTTGTCTAGGTTGCCAAATTTCCCCATATCTGTTTTTACTCTCTACTAAAATTCTTGCTTCTCTTATTTCTAATAGTGCTACACAGGGAATATCTATAGCTGGCAGAGATATTATAATCAGTCAACTCGCTGACGATACCACAATCTTCTAAAAGAATGATAGTCAGGTACCTCTTCAAGTAATTAATGACTTCTCCAAAGTCTTGGGCTTGACACTAAATATAAGCAAATGCCAACTATTACTTATTAAAGAACACAGTGAACAGAGTATTTGTGACATCCAGATCTAAAAATCTGTAAAGATCAAATTACTACAACTCACACACATTTTCTCCATGTTGTTAAAAAAACACATAGCAATGGTTACAGAGAGATTTGACTCTAAGAGGGAGAGTTTTACTCTCTAAGGCTGAAGGACTATCTCATCTGACATATGCAGCTCTCTCTATACATGTGGATAATAAACATGTAAGGATATGACAGTATGCTTCTCAGCTTCATTCGGAAGAATCACACACATTACTTCAGAAGGAGTGTTGTGATGAATAGTTATGAATGTGGAGGACTCCTTAAAAAGTCTCATTATGGAATGTGGACAAACTTCCAGCAAAACTTTCATTATTCCACAAGCAGGTTCTGTTAGCATGGTCCCTAATTTATAAACACAATTTCTCACCCCATGAATATATAATATGGAATAATAGAGACATTTTGTTTAAAAATAAATCATACATAGAGAAACAAGCCACATACAGAAGCAGGGCATGTTCTGCTATGAACCAGCGTCTGACGCCTGGTGCCAGGGGTTTGAATAATGGTATGGGTGGAAAAACAAAGTTGGGATGGCCCAAAGTAGCCAGCGCAGCTGCAGTACAACTTGTGGTGAGGTAATGCACAAGGAGCGGAATCAGCAGAGGGGCTTCTTGCACTCGAAATGAACCATGGCACGTGCCCAGTAAAACAGGTTTATATAAACAAGGAGGGAATATACTCAGCCAACTGGGTTAGTCCAAAACAATATGACCAATAGTCTGAAGATTTCGGAGTGCAACAAGTGCATTGCAGATTATGTATGGGACATAGGTTGAGTAAGATGGTAAATTTTCCAAACTTTGTTCGGGTTGACCTGTCTCCAAATGACAGGTGGTTGTAAATAAGAGTGAGTTGTCCAGTGTAATGGGGGTATAAAAACTGTGGGTTGCATTTCTTCTGGGGCTTTTCTCAGTGCTTTCTGTGAAGAACCCCAGGTCTGTACTGTCATGGCTGGGACATTAAAGACTCGATTGTGCTGAATTTCTTCGGACTCCAGACTCTTCCTTTCTACAGAAAACAAACTGCTCCGTTTAGGAGGGTTTTAGAAGACTAGAAATGGAATTGAAGTTAATATTTATTGGTGTCAGATACAAGGGAAGTTTAGCAGCAAAAATAACTCATGGTCAGTAGTTTTTTTAACACAACAATATAAGCATTATTAAAAGGGCGTATCTCCCCTTGAAGTGCCACCTTAACATGTTGGGGGAGTTTGTGTGCCTGAATGATCCTAGGAGCTATGTTGCCTGGGGCGTTATGCCCCTGGTAGAGTCTCCCATGGCAAACAAGGTCCTAGGTGACGGGACAGAGCAAAAGCAGCCTCGATGGCCTGGTCCCTGGACACAACTTCTAGCTGTAGGGACATTGAATGTCACCTCACAGTGACAGTGAGTCTAGTGATGATGAGAATATTATGTTCTTGAATGTTAATTGTAATCGAAGTAATTCTTTTGAAGGGTAGATGATATTCATAATTTTAAAGTGTGTTTCTTTTGCTTTATGAGCAATAGGGAATGCTAGGTACATAGTTTTTAGTTTGATGATTGAAGTTTTATCAGATTTAGCAGCAAGTATATCTTTTTTATGTTTAACTTGTGGACATTTAGTTTATAGATGAGAGCAGCCATACGTCACTTCCTTGTCGCCAGAACAGTTAATGCCCCCTTTTGGGTGAAAACAGACCAACTACAAGCAGAAGAGAAGTTGGTATGAAGCCAAGTGCTACTATGATCAGTTCTGTACTTTCAATAATAAAAGAAAAACACAATTCAAGATTTTCATAGCTTGCTCACAGACCAAAAGAAACCAAAGGAAGAGATTTGTGGCCTCAGGTGAGCCACAGAGAGAACGGGAAGGATAAACTGAGCAGTTAGACCCCAGTTTACTGAATAATTACAGTATAGCCCGGGAGCCAAATATCCACAGGGGTATTTTTGCTACCTTTTTTTAACAGTTATTTTTGTCCATACTTTGGGCCATTACGAGTTTGAAGTCATTTGTTCCAACTTGGCCCTGTTTGGTCCCAGGACCCCAAAAAACACTTTTTTGGGACAAGCCTCAGACAGAATTTTGTCAGTGTGTAAAAAGTAGTGTTAAAGTTGCCTACAGAGTCACAGAGGCATAACATTTGGAACAAAAAATGCCACTGACATTATGAGGAGCAAAGCAAAGGCTTTATCTTTTTCTGTTTCCAAATATTGAACAATTTATGGGCAAAAATATAAAAAAATGGCCACCTCAATGACAAATTCTCTTTACAAACTGTTACATTGTGACACTGTGACTTTGGAATTCCAATCTCATATGTAAATATAAAACTTCCCCAATTCATTAGCTACTAATTAAGCCCAAGATGAGCTCTGTATCATGAACAGGTCTCCTGCTGTAGCAGAAAGTATGTTCCATACCCCCAGACCCAGGATAGAATTCTCATTCATTTGCCCATAGAATCTCTATGAGACCATTCCACAGGAAAATTACAGATTTTAGGAAAAAAAAATCCCACTTAACCTTTACAGATTTGCTTCAGATTTGGCACAGGCATTGTACACAAACCAAATATTATGTCAGAAAAATATATAGCTTTTATCTTTTTAGTTTTTGTGTGATCTATGTTGCATAGATAATTTTGGTAAATGCTAAAGAAGAAGAAGAAGAAGAAGAAGAAGAAGAAGAAGAAGAAGAAGAACAACAACAACAAGAACAACAACAACAACAACAACAACAACAACAACAACAACAACAACAACAACAACCAGGTTCTTTTACAGCATAGTAGACAACATCAAAACACCAACCCTAAACATAGGAAAAAGAAGAAGTGGACAAACAGTATGCAATAGAGTCATGCTAGGTCACACCAACCTCAATAGTACACTAAAACTAATAGGGAAACATCAAACAGGGCTGCGTGAGCAGTGTCATGTGGAAGAAACTGTTTCTCATGTTTTATTTATGTGTAGGAGAAATGAAGGGCAGAGAACTGAGGAAAGGAGGAATCCACGAGCTGAACATTAAGAACATAATTCATAACCATTTCTTACTTTCATTACACAAGCTAATAGTTAGAATTTAATCGCTGATCCACACTCCGGAGCAGCAGAGGGCGGTAATGCACCTCACCATGCTGGTTGCCAATCGCTGTAAAACACTAAAATGCAGAAGACAGTGTTGCCAGATGGAGCTGGTTTCCGCCCAATTGGGCTTCTTTTGAATACCTTGGGCTGGAAAAAAATTCCATTGGGCTGGTTTATAAAATTTGGGCTGCTTTTCGCAACATTTAGTGGGTTTTTAGAAACCATTCTGAAGAAAATACAAACAGAATTTATTAAATTTGTGCTACACCAGGGTCATTTGTATAAACCACCTTGGTGGGCCCCCTTGCTCACTTTAGCAATATCTCTCACACACATCCTAGGCTTTTTAAGCTTTTTTCTTACATAACAGTTTTAACATTTAGAGTGGTTGTGATTTGGGGTGTTTTTTTATTGTGTTGGGCAGGCTTTGAGTTCTGTTTGAGCTGGAAACTGTCAGTGAGATCTGGCAACCTTGGAAGGAAGAGAAAAAAAAAAAAAAAAAAAAGAAGAAGAAGAAGAAGAGAAGAAGAAGCAGCTCTGCAGTTTGGAGTGGAATTATTACTCATGAAAAGACTGATAAGGATAGTATAGAAAAATATTTGTATCACTGATTGAACCGTGTCAACGTTTTCATTTTTTCGGGAAAGAGATTGGCCGACCAAACGCGCCGTCTGTTCCTGTTTTAGATGATGTTAGCCCGATGCTAGTCCTAGCTGTCAAACACATCAACAGGAAGTCACGGAGCAGCTCTTGTTTTTTCAAATGTCTTGCGCTTTGGGTTCACCAGGTCAGTGGCTTTTCAATTTCATGTAAAGCACAAAATGTCATATGACTTTTAGATGTATCAAGAGACATTCTGGACTTGGTTTACTTGGTCAGCTTTGCATAACAGCGTTAGCATATCTTCAAAGTGTTTAAATAGTGCTTGTATTGAGACATTATGACATTTAAACGGAATTGGTAAATGCTTCTCAAATAGTTTTAAAATATTTCTATGCTTTAACTGTGTTGTTTGCACATAAACACCATGCCTGGCTGGAGTAGTATGTTGTTTCATTCACGCCTGTAAACTGAGGCTGTTCCCTTCTCAAGAGCTGAAAATGCTTGGTCTCACAGCTCTATAGAGCTTGACATTAACACTCGACAACCAGCCAAATGCAAGTAGATTTTTATTTTGGCTAGTGACGGCCTGAATTTATGCTGCTCTGTTTGAATGTTTATTATACAGTATTTCATCATGATAAAAAATTGTAATAAAAAAATAAATAAATAAAAGATGTGACACCACATGCACAGAGATACACTTAATTCTGCCAATAGGTAAACCTGTTTTCCATGCACAAAACCAAATTTTACATTTCATTAAGCTTATTGTATACTAAAATCTCCACTAATTACATTGTGTCTGGTAAAAACAGTACTTGGCTTGTAATTTTTGACAAAGACTAGCAACGGTGGCCAGTGATTAAAAAAAGTAAATGTCAAGCTTTATGTAGACGTGAAACCAGGAAGTACTCCTGCACCATTCTAAAGCCCATACTTTGTCACCGGACTCATTCTAATCATTTCAGTGCTTAAATAGAGATCAGGAACATCACGTCACATCACTGGTCACACAGGCTGTCAAGAATGTGAATGCAAGCTATTTTCAATGGAGCAATTTAGGATGTGAACTACTGGAGTTAGTGATCACACAAAAGTGTTATGAATTTTTAGTTTCTGATAAATATTCACCAAGAGTGACAAAGCAGTTAAAAGAGTTGTTTTGAGGCTTGTGTTTTTACTTTTTTATTCCACTGTGAATAATACTACTCTATTATACATTGACCATTATCAACCCAAACATGGTGGCTCTATCGCTGAATGGTTGCTTCATGATGTAGGTTCCTGAACTCCATTGGTGTCACTACAAAGCAGTCAGCTCATTTATCTGTCAGCGTCAGGTTGCTAATAGCTGTGCACCGTTACCAGCAGGCCAGCTAAAATGTTTTCTGCAAAATCACAGTAACAGCTCCCTAAAAGAAGACATTTTCCATACATACATTATTTTAAATTAATAAACGTGAAATACTAATGCAAAGTTGTCCAAAACTATTTCAAAAAGCCCGAACAAAGCACAATATAGGACCTTTGAATAAGTGCTATTGGGTGGTTTCCAACATGTCAGCTGTGTGTATTATTCAAGATAAAGTCCTTAAAGTATGAGGAACACATGACTTCTCAACAAATCTGCAGAGCAAAGGTTTCACTCCCAAGAATAACCTTAGAATTTATAGTATGTTTAGTTCCTTATTAAAAATAAAAAAATGTGTTTTTTAAATTGTCAATTTTGCTGATTTTCATATTGTGTAGTATTGTTGTTGAACTTTGTTTTAATGTGTATTTCTTTTTTATAATGGTTAGGTTTTTGTTCAAGAATCTGATGATGTCAAAAACTCAGATTGAGGGCAGGGTCCAGTAGGCTTAGAAACTGTTTTCAAAAGAAATACCCTAACAGAGAATACACAAATGTTTTTTTTTTTGTTAGCATTATTGGGTCCACAACTGTTGCAAGGCTTCAGTGACAAAAACCCTTTCACCTTAGTTTATTTGTGCTGACAGAGTTGAACTTTTTGCCAGTTTTTGTTGCATGCATCTCCAAATTGACTTTTCAGGGTAATATTCTGTAGAAGAATTTGCTGCTCAAGTGTCAATATTCTGGTCTTTTGGCATGTCTTAAGGTTAATATCTCTGCAATTACTAGTCCAATTAACATGAAATGAAAACTGGCACAAAGTTCAACGTCTTCTCTCTCAGCATAAATTACCCAGAGTAAGAGAACTGATTTACTATAGTACTAAAACAATGTGATATTTTTCAATCACACAGATGGAGATCACACAATTAATATTACATAGTTGTGGACCCACTCCTTAACAAAAAATCAAGTTCAAGATTTGTTTGATTTTCTGTTTGGATAATTATTTTTAATCCAGTGTCTAACCTGTAGTGGCAGTCACCCTGCCCTTCATCTGAGTTCTTGGCGTAATCAAATTTGAGAATGTGAATGCAATCTATTCTACCATTAGGTTACATAAGAGTTTCACAGTAGGATTTCAGCCAATAATGTTTTTAGATGCAATAAAATTTAACAATGATAAATACAAGAATAGATTTTTAAGACAAATAATTATTAATACAGCAACACCGCTATGTAATTTTTTTGGGGGAATAATATTTTTTACGAAAATGGATTCTGAAAGAATGTGGGTTTTGTATATTGTTCATAACAAAGTTACTGAGGTATAGGTAAACCTTTACTAAAATTATTAATTTAATATACCCAACTAATGGAAAAATGTATCAATAAATGCTATCCTTGTGTATCCTGTTTTACATTTAGATTATTTTGGTGTGAACTGTAAATCAGCTCGGGGAAAAAGGGACATTCTTTTTTATTACTTTGGAAATAATTTAGATTTACAAATATTATATTCATTGTTGTAAATGGACAAATGTTAAACCTAATATACATCAAATCAAAGGTATTTTAAGATTATTATTTCAGAACATTAGAAATTAAAAAGTTGAATGTACAATATGTTATCTATTTATAATGAATTCATATCCCCAATTTAAATTATAGTACATATGTATACCCTACTTTAATGTATTCATTTTATTGATTTCTTAGTGTTTTTCTTTATGTGTGATTGTTTTTAATTGTTGTGTAAAAACCTATTCTACCATAGAATTCGACGCTGCCGCCTCCATCTCAGTCTCACACCACAGGCCCTTTTCAGTGTTGTGACGTCAGCCTGTCCCCTGTGTGTTTTCAGTCATGAACTGCTCCCTGGAGAAGGTCCTGTCTGACGCCAAGTGTTTGGTGGAGAGACTCCGTAACCACGACAATGCCGCAGAGATGCTCATCGAACAGACGACGTCGCTAAACAAGAGAGTGGAGGCCATGAAGCAGGTATTTAACAGGGATTCAGCCTTTGTTTACTCACAGATTTGTCTTCTACACAGACAGCAGTGCAGTAGTGACTTACATTGGTCTTGATATTACAGATATTTTCTTTGTAAGCAAGACTTGATGGTTGGTTATCAGATGTTTACTTAATGAATAATTTTAAGTGGTTGCCTGTTTTCTACTAGATGCATAGAACTGAATGTCTCTATAATATAGCCACATATTTTATGCCAGTGGTTCTCAGCTGGTGGGTTGGGTCGCAGAACTGTTTTCAGTGGGTCGCGGGCCTTCGCCAGGGCAAAAAAAGAAAGTTTAATTTTTAAAAATAAATCATCAATTTACACTTCTTAACAGTAGGTGGCAGTGTGGGACATATAGGAAAGAATAATATAAGAAACTCAACCAAAGCAAACAATCCACTTCTATAAAGCCACTGAGTACTGCTTCATTTCCCTCAATATCTTCTAATTTTCCTGAAATATCTTTTAATTTCCCTCAATATCTTCTAATTTTCCTGAAATATCTTTTAATATTTAGTATTGTCCAGTGTACCTTATTTCACAAACTCAAGATAAACTTTGAACTTTGTATCTGCCTAATTAAACAACAGGGACAATAGTAGTAGAGCTGCAGAGATAAACACAGCAGAGAGAACAAATGAGAGCAGACAAACGCCATTATAATGACGTGAATGAAGGATAGTATTGGCAACAAAAACGATTTATTATTGCGTATCTGAGTTATTTTGACCAGAGCAGCTGAGGTAAATCTTTAAGTTCAAATAAAAATTGTGGCTCTTTTAACACACGCCCATTGGGAGTATCATTCAGCCCTTAGCTTCAGTACTTTGTGGAGCATCCTTTAACTTTTATTACCTCTAACAAATGTTTCGGCTAATTGTTAACAAGCTGCTTGCACCTTTTGACTGAAACCATCAAAGATTTTCAATAGGATTTAAATCTGGTGACTAAGAAGGCCACTCCAGGACGTTCCAGGAGCTTTTGTCTTCTTAAAAAATATTTAATTGATAAATCCTTAAAATTTTTGGGGGGGTTGAATAGTTTTGATATCAACTGGAGATAATAATGTCTAACAATCATGACCATTTGACAGTACCAAGAAGAGATTGATGCACTGAACCAAGTTGCAAGACACAGACCTCGGTCGAGTTTGGTTTTGGGAATTCAGCAGGAAAACCGCCAGATTAGAGAGCTACAGCAGGAAAACAAAGGTTAGTAAAACAGATACAGATATCATTATTTTATAAATGGTGAAAAGCTTAAACTTAGTCCTTGCAAGTGATCATAGTAGCAGCCAACCGTCTGAAGAGGCAGGGCAGCCTCTGCCATTACCGTTCCAGGAAATGCAGCGCAAACAATTTAACACATGAGATTTTACTTCTGCTTAATCCCTTTTTGTTTTGTAGATTGATACAGGTCTTAAAAGTATTAAAAATGTGTTGAATTTGATGGTTTCAAAATCAAGGCCATGGAAGTATTCAAAGCATGTCTTCATGTTAGCTGAAAACGTGTTCAGAAAATTCTCTTTTGCAGTACCCAGCTTATGCTGAGATCATATGTTTTAAGCACAAATCCTCTATCACAGAGTTACGGACATCATTAGAGGAGCACCAGTCTGCGCTGGAGCTAATTATGACCAAATACAGAGAACAGGTGTTCCGGCTGCTCATGGCCAGTAAAAGGGATGACCCTGCCATTGTCACGCAGCTAAAAGAGCAGCACACAACGGTCAGTACACTAGTCTGTTTGACCTTTTATCACTCTCTCAATTGTGTAATCCTCAAATGCTTCCTAACTTATGTCTTGCTCGTGTGTTCGTAGGAAATGCAAGCTCACATAGACAAGATCAACGAGATGGCGTCTGTGATGAGGAAGGCTATAGAGGTGGATGAAGGACAGACGTGTGAAGATGAGGAGAGGATTAAGCAGCTCGAGGTATCAGTGAATGTTATTTACAGGTCCAGAGTTCATTTACTCTCTGTAAACACTGTTGAGGTCTGGTGCAGTTTGGCAATGGAATAAACACAAATACCAGTGTCAGTGAACCAACCCAAATAACACGCTGTACATAAACAAGAAGACTGTAATGCATTTAAACAGACGTTCAGGGCATTTAAAATATTTATTTAAAGCGAGACAATGCCGATGAATAGGCATTATATTAACATATATCATTGTAGAACTTTTTTAAAAGATTACTGATATAATCATAACAAAAATGTTTTGCAAGTTTTGTGTAATGTATTGTTTTGATATGCAAATTAGACTCCATCTATGCAAAAATGTGCAAATTTACCTGCTAAAACAATAATACAGCATCTGTGTTGGAGAGAGACAGGTTTTGTTTAATTTTGTCGACATTTTAAGTGAAAGGGCTTTTAGAGAGGCAATTATGAATATCTTATTTTGTGTTTAAGTAAGCTACAGTATTGCCAACATTAGTGTGAGGAAAATGCTCAATGAATCAGGCAAGAAAATAAACACCAACAAATCCTTTAGAAAAATCCTTCAACATTTAGTTAAGCATTAAATTAGAAAATGTGGTGCTTGTAGGAGCTCCTGAAGTGGAGATATCAGACTTAATGAATCAGAGAAAACAGCCTTTGATGTAAAAAATGTAACGAGATAAACACTTTAATGTGTAGATGGAACATTTTCTTTATTTCACTGTGAAAGCTACATGTCAAGGAAGCAAGCTGTCCCAAAATCTTGAAATGGAAAAAATTACATTTTACTGGTAGCGCGTTGAATAGACCTGGGTTAAATTTAGAATGCAAACCTAGCAAAGACAAAACTAAACTAAATGAATGTGCACCAAATTACTCCAAACATCCATTATTTTGCATTGTGTCTTAGTATTGCAGACACTGAGGCTTACTACCAAATATTCTCTGTATGTCCTTCCCAACAACAGTATAGCTATGTCTTTTGTTATTATTTTATTAAGAAAACAATAAAATGAGTTTAGACCATGCCATTCCTCACAGTTGAACAGCTTGTGAATGCTTTGACAATGTTCATATGCGTTTTAACAGCTTCTTTGTCTTTTTTTTATTTTTTTGGTGCAGTTTCTCTGTAAGCAGTATTGAATTAGCCACTTCCTCTGTCATCATCAGCCCTAAATGAAATGTTGACAAAGGCGGCGTAGACCAGTGTCACAGATGACTACACTGACTACACTATAGTTACCGACATACTATTAGATATTTTCCTTAAATTATCTCAAAAATTCTCAGTCTGTCAACTCATAGTGGGGTTCTTTTTTGTTTTTTACCAGGATCATTTTGAAATACATCTCTTTGTGCTTTGATATTTTAGCTGGAGAACAAAGGCCTCCGTGAGCTGCTGGGGATCAGTCGTGAAGCCTTTCTGATTCTGAAGCGAGAGGACGCCTCAGACAGCACTTCTCTGTCTCCTCTGTTGACCAGCTGCCGACGTCAGTTTACGAAAGAGTTAGACCCAAGCATCACCACTCCATCTGTCCGTTGTCCGCTGCCATAAACGCCTGCCTTCGACCCACAGACTCTGTCACGGAGCTTCATTTCCTAATTTACTTTCAGCCTGAGACGCCAGTGCTCCATCCCGGTCTGGTCTCTCAGACACTACTACAGCCTACACACAATTTCTCATTATGTTATGGCTATTTTTGTTGTCTGTTTGTTGACTGCATGCAGGAATCTGTGGTGTGTGCAAGGTTTTTAAGTGTGACTGAGGAAATGTAAAAAAAAAAACAAAAGCTTGAGGTAAAATAAATTGTAAACATCATATTTGTTTTTTGTGCCTATATTTACCACCAACACACCCTTAGCTGCAGATCCTATAGAACAAATAAATAAATTGGAGGAATTTATAATATGGGATTTGCAAACAAATAGATAATGATGAATGGTGGGATTTTACCATCAGACCCATTTCCAGTGAGTGTGAAACCACAACAGCATGTCCCTGCAGGGCTAACACAGGAAAGCGTGGGATTAGATTTGCAATTTGGACGTTTGCCACTAGATGGTACCAAGGGCCCTAGAAGAACATTCCCTACCTTTAGTCCCAAAATAAAATGTTTTTATTTCAAGTAGACTTATCCTGACACATGCCTGTCAATAATCAAAAGTAATTCAGTAGCAGTAAACAGTAATAATGATGCATCGGTTTTATGTAATGCTTTTCTAGATACTCAAAATTTGCTTTACAATTAGGTGCATTATTCATTCACTCCTGTAGTTGACCTACTTCTGTAGCCACAGCTGCCCTGGGGCAGACTGATGGAGACGTGGCTGCCAATCTGCGCCTACGGCCTCTCTGACTACATCCAAACACACAAGCATACTTAACACATTCATACACCAGTGACACTGGAGGCAAGGCAAGTGACTTGCCCAAGGACACAACAGCAGTATGCATGCTGGTAGTGAGGATCAATCCGTCAAGCGTCCAGTTAGTGGGCAACTGGCTCTACCTACTGCCTCCCCAGTGCAGTGATGTAATCCCCCATAAACATCCAAAGAAATAGATTTGCCAATCTAAAAAATCTGAGATGAACTATGCCCGTTATAGATGTTTAGTTTCTGTCCAAGTGATTTGTTTAAGTAAACAAAAATAAAGATAGGGAGAATCATGTATAAACTCTGCCCTACAGCAACAGTCACTTCAGCAAAACACATGCACAGATAAAAAGGCATATTACATTCATAGCATTTATACTCTAAATAGCACGGGTGGGTATGAGTTACATTATACTTTGTTATTACATTTACTTGAGTAACTTCAGTAAAAATCAATTGTACTTGTACTAACAGTAGTTTTATTGCAACATACTTTATACTTCTTGTTGAGTAATATTACTGTGTAATACGCATGTATATTCTTTTTCAAAATATGGTGACAAACGTGTCCCTACACTTTTAAGCCATGAAAAAGTTTCCATTTCTTTTTACATCTCCCAGTTAAGCAAAATATATGCAGCTCACTGCCTTTGTAAAGGATGATGATAATTTTATTTTTTAAATCACTTTGCATGTCTGCTGCACGCTGAAAGCCCGCAATGTCCCTAATCAAAAGTTTTAACCGTAATGTGGAGTGTGAAGAAAGTTTACATAAAAATAAAAGAGAAAACATATCACAAATTATAGACAACTACCACATGGGCTTAAGAAATGTGCAAAATCCAAACCAAAATTACTATTTATTCATAGAATAGAAAGAAAGCTGTCCCTTGATTTTGTGTCATTGGTATCAAAGACCAGTCAGGAAAACAATGATGCCTTTTTGCTTAGTAAAAACGAAAACAAAACCTTTTTACTGTGGTACTTTTTGTGTGTCATTGGCATTATTTTATATGTTGTATGTCTGAATACATTTATAATAAAACAAAAATCAGATGTTACGTCCAAACAGTTTCTCAGTACTTGAGTAGTTTTTCACAATTTTTTTTATTTATTTTTTTATTTTTTTATTTTTTTTTATTTACTTGAGTAATTATTTAGGTAACTTCTTTTTCCTGTCTATTTGAGTAATTTTATTTTGAAGTAACAATACTTGAGTACGGTTTCTGGCTACTATACCCACCTCTGCTAAATAGTAAAATAAAAGTATTGGTATTAATAGCAGTACTTTGCCGTCATATTTGTTTGGAAAGAAAGATATCGCGAGATTTGGAGCGAAATTCTCGCGGGACGGAAACCACAGCAGTCGCTCCTCCAGCTCTGGCCGCGGCAGGAGGAGACAGAGGATTGCGCCAAAATCTCTACACTTCAGCCCAACATGCGCCACTCAGGGACTCTTCTGTCACCGCGCGGGACAGTCCGAGCTTCATAATGACCTTTTAACCAAAACAGGACAGAATTTTACCGCTACATATGGCGCGGAGGAGGAGAATGTCCCGATGGAGTTGTGGTCCACTGTCACTACTACTACTGCTGTGGCTGGTTTGTGAAGTTCGAACACAAGAAGAAAGTAAGTTCGCAACACATTTGCGTCTTATTTTGACAACTGTCTAGCTTTGTATTTGTAAAGCTATAATATATCAGCGCTAAAAGATAACGTGTTCTTTTTTATGAACGTAATATGGATGCGTGTGACCACTGAGTGCGTTGATTGAAATTTCAGCTTCCCAGTTCCTATCTACAGTATAACCGACTACATGAGCCTAAACCAGGACTAACCCAGGTCTAAACCTAAGATTAAACTTGTGAAATCAAATCATCTTAAACCTGACTATACTCTGACTATACTTTGAACTAAACGGTGGCTACAGCAGATCTGAACCAGGAATAAACAGACAAGGAGCTAAACTTCTGTTCAAAAAGGCCTGGGACACAGGACCAAACCCAAGACTAAACTGGGTCTAAACCAAGACTAAGTTCTAAACAACTAGAACAGGAGCAGAACTGGATGAAATTTAACCTAGTGATTTTTTTTTTAATCACATTTTGGCATTTTCTTATTCTAGAATGATGATAATTGACAAATATGTTAATAAATATGTTAGAAATGTTAGAATTTCAGCATCATAGCTGAGAAAAAAAAACACAGAAAAATTCTACTGTCTACATAAAAAAAAATAAATAAATAACTTTCTTCCTCTTGAAGCCCTTTTTGGTCCAATTGACTTAGATTAAAATCACTTATTTTCACTCTACTGCCATTGCAATACAGAATTGTTAAATCATGTTAATTCCTCTGTAGCCCTGTCAGTCGGGGTAAAAAATACACAAACAAAAAATGGCCAGCAGATCCACCATTTTTTCATTGCACTGTGGGAAATAATTCCCTTGTAATTCCCATTAGATAACAGTGGCTGTAGACCAGCTCTTTTAGGGCTTTAAGAGGAAGAACCACAAAGCACAAAACTTAAAAATGTATTAAAATCAGTGAACTATTCAGTGCCGGTGATCCCCACACAAACAAAAAACACTTTGTATTTTTAAATAGTAAATCATTTATTTACAAACAAGTGAAATTATGTAAACAAACTGGCATAAACTGCAAACTGGGTTAAAAATCTAAAAATGAATTCACTGTTGCTCTCTATGAGGACAGAGGTTAATGATCAAAAGCCAAAAAACTTTTTTTTCTTCATGTTTTATTTATTTATTTATTTATTTTGTGACCCAATGGCCTAAAAGGGCTTTAAGAGAAAGAATGTGATTTTTTTTTTTTTTAAAGGAGGCCCTGAGGGTTACTGGTTTTCTTTCTTACCTAGTGATACATTGTTAGTTCAAAGTTGTCTTAATTTCTCCATTTTTGGGGTTTATGTGTCAATATCAGCAGTGGGTGATGATGAAAGAAAATGTGTGTCAAAGGACAGTTGACCCCATGCAAAAGCTGAGATGGCATGAGCACAGATCGACCTGTGGTGCAGAGGAGGCGACTTGTGATTTGGTAATACTGAAGAAATAAAAAACTAGACTTTACGAAATAATGCATGAATTACAGAGAATTTAATGAGTGGTTTGTTTTTGTAGCACTGGTTTGAAGCTCTCTAACAGGCATGGCAGGCTTGTTTTTTGTTTCTGCAGATGTCAGATAACAGAATAGGGCGTGTTGCATTGCAGCAATAGATGTAATAAAAAATATATTGGTTTTGTGTCTAAAGTTTTAGTGGGTTCTAAAAATAGATTATCTGCCGTGAACATTATCACACACATAGCAAACCAGTCACATCATTATTTGGATGTTTTTGTTTTGTTTTGTTTATTATGCTGGATGTCCTGTGATGTAGGCAAGTGAAGTGTGGGTGTTTTGTCCAGGGACACAACAGTAGGCTGCCCCTCCAATTGGTGGGCAAATGCTTTGCCCAGTGTACCCACCGCTTAGAGGATATTTAAACAATATCTGCTGCTGAGAAATGTCCCATATTTTGGTTCAGAGCCACACTGAGGAGCTTTCTTGGTTACTACTACTACTACTACTGCCACACTGAGGAGTTTGTACTGGGCGGTGCCAAGTTCTGGGGTTGTCTTAAAAGTATCCACAGTTTAAAGTGCACGTAGATCCAGGAGTACATTAGCAGCTGTGCTGTTCAAAACACAAAGCCTGTGTCGTTGCTCCTGTCTACGTCTCCAAACCAGGAGTATCCTGACAGCTGCTTATTCCACTTACCTGCCCCTAAGTATCTCTTAGACACTCTTTTACAAAAATACTTAACTATGCCCTATTTTTCATGAGCTTTAAGCCAGTAGCAGACTCTGACCTGTGACCCCTCCCTGTGATAGTTCTGCACGTGCTATCAGCCGCTCTCATGCCTCACATTTTTAAAACTGAGCTAATAGCTTAACAACACACCTACAACTGGCAGTAATAGTGCATACATAAGTTAGGAGCTGTTTAGACCACACATTTTGCCAAAAACACAATAATTTGATTGCGGTTTAGGCCTTTGTTTGACACCAGGATGGGGTTTCTGTCTTACAAATCCACAGTCTTTTGAAAACGCTGGAGGAGATGTTTTGGTCTCACAGCAGGGAGCCGCTCCGCTCTCCTGTTAACTGGAAAAACGAGTCCTCACTGTAAACAATAATGTAACAGCCCCAATATGAACAGTGATTGTCTATGTGCCAGCTGCTTGTCAGCTGACTGACTATCACAAACAATGAGGCTTTTATAGTTCATATTTGGTCCAGTAACTGTCAGTAATACAAGTACTAGAGCTGGATAATCTATTCAGATTTTTTTATTCCAGTAATTAAATGATTCCTGGATTTCTATACTGGTATCTGAGCGATACTTTTTCTGATTCCTATGGTGAGCTAATTCATCTCCTACAATCATAAAACACAATAATATTGAATAAAAGACCAATTTTTGGAGCAAAATTCTTAATCAGTAGTTTGTGTGATTTATTCTGTGACACACCTCAGTGTTTTTATGTTAATGCGAATTGGAGGCAGCATAACTGCTGCGTTTTCCTGATAAGTGTTGTTGTGTAAATGGGCCTTAAGATGATTAGAAGTATAATCAGTTTGAGGTGAGAATATTTTTGGGTACTTGATGTCACGCTAAACATTTCATAGCAATTAAAAAAAAAAGCTAAATTATGTTTTTCATCTTGTATAATTCAATAAGCAGTGCAAAATCAGGGATACTAAGTGATGTCTGTACTTTTAGAAAGAGGTTTGTTTTTATTAGTGGTGGGACTCGATTAAAAAAATGTATCTAATTGATTACAGGCTCTGTAATTAGTTAATTGCGATTAATCGCATTTTTATCAAATAGCACTATTTATATGTCAGAAATAAAATGTAGGAGCTTATTTGTATGTTCTGAGGTATTTTAACTTGATTTCAAACTAACACTGCAGTCAAACAGGGCAGTAATCGATGTGCATCGATCTGCACCTCCCGTGCAGTAGTAACGTGCGGCGCCTCTCTCCTCTCTGTCGTCTGTCCTCCTGTGCTCCACCTGTGCCCTCCTCGTGGACCTGTCCCCTCTCTCCTTCGCGTCTGAACCAAACAGACTGCTGTCTCCTGTGTTGTCAGTCAGCTGTGAGAACGATAGGAAAGACGATGAGCGGCGCCTTGAAGCAGCGCGTTTGACAGTAAAAGAAAAGTGGGGCTGGTTGCATTATATTTTAATGTTAAACTGCAAAATGTCCTGTGTCCTATAAAATATGTCACCAGCATTTGGGGCAGTTCTTAAAGGTGTAGGCATTATGTTAAATATTTGTACTTAACTAATACAACACTTTAAAATCAATAAAACATAAAAATGGTAATACATAAAATACTATAATATAAAATAAAATAAAGTGTCACAGCATTACTAAGTGTTAAAAGCCAGTCTGAATAAATAAGTTTTAAGCCTAGATTTAAGAAGACCAAAATCTGTGATGTGTGCATATCGGGAGGCAGCTTGTTCCAGAGTGTGGGCCTGAACAAAGACTAAACCAGGACTATACAAGGCTGAAGCAGGGCTAAATTCAGGAATTGAAACAGGTCAATGAATATAACAGTAAGCCTCTGTCACACGGAGGACCATAACATCACTGCAATAGATTTAGTATATTGTGATATGTGTATTGTGTTTGCTGATATCCAGGGTTTCTGTAAGGGCTTAAAACGTCTAAAAAAAATTTAAGGAATTAAAAAGTATTAAATTTGCTGGGATGTGGCCTGTTAGGTCTTAAAAACGTTTAAACAGGTCTCAAATATGTTACCTACATTAGATGCAACTGCCTAAAATGTCTACATAAAGGTGCTATGAGCAGTATACTGTATATTATTATTCATAATAATTACCCACGTGTCCCCAGATTTGCTGTAAACATATTTAAATCAAATATTACTTTAACTGATAACAATGGTACAGTTGACTTACTAACAATTAAAATATACATGTTATATATTATTTAATATATTTTGCCAAGTTGTTTTTGTTTACATTTTTAGTTTTGGTTCTAAAAACTGCGTTGCTGATTGTCCAATCAGAAAAGAGACCATTGTTTTGATTTAGACTGCAGTACTGTTTTCAAACCAGTACGAGCGCATGCTGCTTACAGGACCTTTAAAAGCTCAAAGGCGCCAGTATGAGAGCTTAGACCTTTTCTTACCAAGAACAAAATGCTTTGCGGCACTCACTGTCACAAATGAGCTCAGGTTTTTGTACACTGCATGCTTATGAAATAGGCCTTATTTTTCTTGAACCATGGTCTTCAGTCTAAAAAAGTCTGCAGAAACCCTGGATATCACAATAACAATATTTTTTTTCCGATAGTATCAAGCAACCCTAGCTGCTACTTATCTTGACCTAAGGGTGCTTTAATGGCAAAACCCAGCAAATAAGTGACTCATTATTTCATAAAGTTACATAAAACTTTGTTGGAAATAATACTGGTTTAAATGGGTTCATGTGAATGGTCAATGAGTTTAGTCAAACAGTAATGCAGCTGAGACCAGATTAGCACAATAACACAGAGGATATCCTCTTTGGAGCCTTACATAGTAGTTGATAAGCTCTCTGGACTCAATTTATTCACTGTACTGTTTATTTTTATTAATCTTCTTAATTAGTAGGTCTGGGCATGTTGAACTGTTGCACAAGAAAGAGGAGTTATATTATATCCAAGGTTAATTCCTTTTTCATTTTGACATCAATGAAAGATGCATGAAACAAAGCACTGACACTGGATAACCATTTTTAATAGATACAAAGATTACGAGATAACAGTTTGACTTTAGATAATCATTCATTCATCATTTTCACAACCTGGGACAGCAGTTTAATCAGACATCCAGACTTCCCTGTGGAGGAGCTGGGGGAGGTGTCTAGGAAGGGGGAACGCCAATAGATCAAAAGCTTTGAACTAACTCAGTTCCTTTTTTTGTCTGTTTACCATGTAAACCCTCAATTTCTCTCCTATTCAGTTTATTTTTAAATAGTCACCAATGGCAGACAGACACTGACTGATTTTTTTTTTTTTTCCACAAGTAATCAGTCCCTATTATATAGTAGGACCCCAAGTCTATGATTTTTGAATGGAACGTGGAGCAGCAAACTATTTTGGACTCCCTGTCCCTATAGTATATTCACTAATAACTATTCAATGATCACCTGAAAACTATTTACAAATGTATACATGTAAAATAGTGAATGGCTGCATTTATATAGCACTTTTCTACCTGCATTGCCCATCAAAGCGCTTTACAAGTAATCGTATCGGTTTGAAAACATGTGGTATCAGTGCATCCCTGCTGAAAAGCTTTATGTTTTCTCCTGAATAGAATAAGGTTGTACTGTCAGCAAATAAAATATAATTTACGTAAATGAGAGAGTATAGGTCCAAGGACCGAACCTTGCGGTACCCCACAACTAATATTACAAATATTTGATTTTATATTATTCATTTCCACAAACAGTTTTCTGTCTTTAAGTAACCCTTGAAGTGCCATCCCTCTATATGCCTTATTTGTACACTTTGTCCAATGCTTTTTGAAGATCTACAAAAATTGTTACTAAGCATTATTCCCTCTGTAGGCGCCAAAATGAACTTTATTCTTCCAGCCAGTGTGCAGTGTTGCTGTGTGGTAAAATGTGATGTAACTTTGCCTATAAAAAGGACTGAAAAGGTAGCGCTGATTTGTCCCGATTGTATAACTTTGAATGGAGTTAAAGATACTGAGCACAATATTTGGACTTGATTTGGTAGAGACACGTGTCTGGTAAACCCCTAAAAACCTAACAGCCAGGAGGCGAGCAACACTGCCTCTATAGCCTCTCAGCCTCTATTGTGATCAGTGGGAGTAAATGAGGCGTAAAGTTAAGTGTAGATTTTAAACTAATAAAGACCTCCCTCTGGTTCAGTTCATTCATGTAAACTGCCGTCTTTTACATAAGGCTCCACTTTGAAGTCCTTTTGACCTGGTTTGACAGTGCTTGGGCTTTGGGCCAACAGTCATTGGACCAAATGAATGGTGTCTGGAAGTGACCACAGTCTGTGTCGTTGGAGGTTTTTCAGTCGGACAGTGATGACCGTTATCGTAGATTTGATTTTATGGTTTCTACGTGTCTTGGCAAACTTTGAAAACAGGAAATTTAGATCACCTTTTTTCTAGCCATGAGAAAATCATGGGAAATGGGACAAACAATGCGGTTTTGGTATATCTTAAAATGCAAAACCTGAAATGTTGTAATGTCAAAAGTTAAGTTCATTTATAAATGTCCTCCATTTTTAGGTGTTTACAATTTAGTTTCTAATTAATCCTTTAGTAAGATTGGTTGTTATATGGTTATTATATATGGACTTCTATTGGTAGTATACACTGACTTTTGCAGTTCAAGTAAATCTGAAGTGTAGACCACCTCTTTAGACCTGGTATGGACCTAGATCTGGTTTGGTCCCTGTTCTGTCCTTATTTAGTATTGCATTTTTCTGTGTTAATGCCTAGTTTGTCTCTTGTTTTAGACCAGGGTGAGACTAGATTTTAGCTTATTTTAGCCCTTTAAAGGTGATACTTTGAAAACCTAAATATTATCTGAAGTGGCATTTGGTGTGACTGTGAAAAGCTTGAGAATCACTGCACAATAACATTCACATGATCACTTGTACAGTTTTTTGCCTCCAACCTCTTACTAATTCTATATTTTTAAGCAGCCACGGGAGTACTACCCCAGTCACTATCTCTGCATTATTGACAGCAATTGTTTTAGTAGTATTGACGAGTGGCGTAGACCAACCAACGAGAGCATCTGTTATTTTAATGTAGAAGCAAACCCAAATGTGTGCAAGCATGTCATTGGCCAAAAACAGTTGTGCAGTGAAAATTGTCAAAAAAAGTTCGAAAACAAGAAAATAACAAATGGTCAAATGCTTAATGCCTCTTAATTAGCTGTGGCCTGGGCTTATTGCAAAAGTTGGAAAACACATCTTTCTGAAAACTCCAGCAGAGATTGTGTGTTATGTTTATGGAAAGAAATTATCTTTTTCTGTGCGTGTTGCTGTCTTAATTCAGTTTGTGGTAATTATGCCGTACTTGAAGCTTGTACTTGACCACTTCCTCTTGGCACTTATCAAGTGGTATTTCATTTACTCACTGCATCTAATACATTTTGTGCATTTTCACTTGCAGACAGCAGAGATTCTGTATGATATAGTTCTAACGTAATGCAATCAAAATGAGGGTTGTCTAAGCATGGTCCTGTTTCTGTTCAGTTTTTTTGTAACCACTTTATGTTATATTTGAAACACTGACCCTCTCCTCTGTGTTCCAGATCGAGTGGTGTTCCTGCCTGGGACTTTCCAGAATGTGAGTCTGTCCCAGAATGAGACGGTGCAGGTGGAAGTGTCCCGGATACAGGTGGATGTGGCCTTCATAACTCTGCAGTTCCACACACAGCACCACAACGCCACGCTCTCCTACACTAGGGTAAGGAGGTACACTACATGTAGTACCAGATCTTTTGTTTCTGTTCTCTGTTAGCCGTAGCCCAAATGTAAACCACCACAATGTGACCTATGGGAGAATCTCAATTCTCAATTCTCTGCCTCCTCAAATGTAGCAGCCCGACAGCAATATGTAAGTTGTGCAGTGTGGCTATTTCGCAAGTAGGACATTGTAGAAAAGAAACAATAAAATAATCTGCTGCCGCACCAAAACAGCAACAATGTCGGCTATGTTTAAAAGAAGGTAAAAGTTTCCCCAAGACAGCGACAAGGCTAAAACAATTACACAGGGTTTTTGAGTTCACACTGTGTGACCAGCCCATTGCTGTAGGGGAGAATACAAGTTTTCTAGAGCTAAAATACAGATTACCCTCACAGCACCATAAATGAAGTGTATTAGTACATACGTGATCTAGAAAAATACAAATATGATAATCCTTTACCAATCACTAAGTGATAAAATTCTGTGTTTTTACAAATATGGCCATACCGCCTTGTGGATGCCTGATCCTGTCAGACCTCGGAAGCCAAGCAGGGTAGGACCTAGTCAGTACCTGGATGGGAGACCGCTGGAGAATACCAGGAAGTCAGTGTGTGAGAGAGTGGTTGGTGGTGGTCGGAGTGTCCGCTGGCACAGATGTGTGCAGCCGTGCTTCTGTCAGTCTACCCCAGGGGAAACTGTGGCTACAAAACATAGCTTACCGCCACCGACTATGGAGTGAATGAAATACCCCTTCCCTTCTGTGTAAAGCGCTTTGGGTGACTTCTGTCATAGGTAAAGCACTATATAAATACCATTCCCCAAATATGCAATAATATTTTGCTTGAGTTGGGTTCCACATCTGCCTCACATGGGTACACATCTGCGCCAACGGACCCTCCGACCACCATCAACCACTCACACACTGACTTCCTAGTATTCTCCAGCGGTCTCCCATCCAGGTACTGACCAGGTCCTACCCTGCTTGGCTTCCGGGAGAGCTTTGATCATATCCCGAGGGAGGCTGGAGACATGGAGTCTGAGTGGACCATGTTCTCCACCTCTATTGTCAATGCAGCCGTCAGGAGCTGTGGCAGCAAGGTCTCTAGTGCTTGTCGTGGCAGCAATCAAAGTGATTCTGGAAAACCGTCCACCAGTTCTTCACCAACACTGTTTACAGTGAGGGTGGGTAGCTGTTGACCTCGACTGGGGATGTTGTCGGGCGGTGGAAGGAATACTTTGAGGATCTCCTCAATCCCACCGACACGTCTTTCGTTGAGGAAGCAGAGGTTGGGGACTCATAGGTGGATTCATCCATCACCCAAGCTGAAGTCACTGAGGTGGTCAAAAAGCTCCTCGGTGGCAAGGCACTGGGTGTGGATGAGATTCGCCCTGAGTACCTCAAGTCTCTGGATGTTGTGGGGCTGTCGTGGCTGACACGTCTCTGCAATATCGCGTGGCGGTTGGGGACAGTACCTTTGGACTGGCAGACCGGGGTGGTGGTCTCTCTTTTCAAGAAGGGGGACCGGAGGGTGTGTTCCAACTACAGGGGGATCACACTTCTCAGCCTCCCCGGGAAAGTCTATTCCAGGGTACTGGAGAGGAGAATTCGGCCGATAGTCGAACCTTGGATTCAGGAGGAACAATGCGGTTTTCGTCCTGGCCGTGGAACAGTGGACCAGCTCTACACCCTCTATTGGGTGCTCGAGGGTTCATGGGAGTTCGCTCAACCAGTCTACATGTGCTTTGTGGACTTGGAGAAGGCGTTCGACCGTGTCCCTCGTGGCATCCTTTGGGGGGTGCTCTGGGAGTACGGGGTTCGAGGCCCTTTGCTAAGGGCTGTCTGGTCCCTGTATGACCGGAGCAGGAGTTTGGTTCGCATTGCTGGTTGTAAGTCGGACCTGTTCCCAGTGCATGTTGGACTCCGGCAGGGCTGCCCTTTGTCACCGGTTCTGTTCATAATTTTTGTGGACAGAATTTCTAGGTGCAGCCAGGGGCCGGAGGGAGTCTGGTTTGGGGACCACAGGATTTCATCTCTGCTTTTTGCGGATGATGTTGTCCTGTTGGCTTCATCAGGCCAGGACCTTCAGTGTGCACTGAGGCGGTTTGCGGCCGAGTGTGAAGCGGCTGGGATGAGAATCAACGCCTCCAAGTCCGAGGCCATGGTTCTCGACCGGAAAAGGGTGGCTTGCCCTCTCCAGGTTGGGGGGGGGGGTTCCTGCCTCAAGTGGAGGAGTTTAAGTATCTCGGGGTCTTGTTCATGAGTGAGGGAAGGATGGAGCGTGAGATCGACAGACGGATCGGTGTAGCGTCTGCAGTAATGCGGTCGTTGTATCGGTCTGTTGTGGTGAAGAAAGAGCTGAGTCGAAAGGCGAAGCTCTCGATTTACCGGTCGATCTACGTTCCTACTCTCACCTATGGTCATGAGCTTTGGGTCATGACCGAAAGGACAAGATCCCGGATACAAGCGGCCGAAATGAGTTTCCTCCGCAGGGTGGCTGGGTGCTCCCTTAGAGATAGGGTGAGGAGCTCGGTTACCCCGGAGGAGCTCGGAGTAGAGCCGCTGCTCCTCCACATCGAGAGGAGCCAGCTGAGGTGGCTTGGGCATCTGGTCCAGATGCCTCCTGGACGCCTCCCTGGGGAGGTGTTCTGGGCATGTCCCACCGGGAGGAGGCCCCAGGGAAGACCTAGGACACGCTGGAGGGACTATGTCTCTCGGCTGGCCTGGGAACGCCTTGGGGTTCCTCCTGAGGAGCTGGATGAAGTGTCCTGGGAGAGGGATGTCTGGGTGTCCCTGCTCAGACTGCTGGCTCCGCGACCCGGCCCCGGATAAAGCGGAAGAAGATGGATGGATTTTGCTTTCATTTTTTTTTACTTATGTTTTTTTCTTTGATGTTTTTCTGTGTAAGTCATAGTCGGCATTAAAATAGACACTTTCCCAAGAGGATGTTTTTTTTAACCACCATTGACCTAATGTTGACAGGCTGTCCCACCACAACTACCACATCTTTTCAAACGGGAGCAAACACAGTCAAGCACTGAACATTCCCATTACCCTTAATAAAAAAACAAACTAGGTGACATCTTAAGGCCTTACTTTTGACTATGTTTAAATGGCTTTTAAAATGCCATTCCAAGGGCATTAACCCATACCATTACCTGAGGCAGTTGTGAGCTAAGAAAAATGTTTTGCTTTACAATTGCTATACTATGCTACTATTTCTTTACACTGGCATTAGACACAATCAGCTTGTCAGTAAGCTTTATTTAAGTTTTCTATATTCTACCACATGCAAATTCTTCTACTGGACTTTTAAACCATCATTATAAATAGAGATATTTTCCATTAAGCAGCAGAAACTCCTGTCTGAAATCTAAGGCGTGCTGCTACTGTATGACCATGCAGATAAGCTCCAGCTCTGATCCATGAGAGAGTTCTTTGTTTTTCTGAAGTT
This sequence comes from Bostrychus sinensis, assembly GCA_020698575.1. Lineage (NCBI taxonomy): Eukaryota > Metazoa > Chordata > Actinopteri > Gobiiformes > Eleotridae > Bostrychus > Bostrychus sinensis. The sequence continues at coordinate 48,204,742 of CM036239.1, read as the reverse complement.
GTCTGACCCACAGTGAGCACGGACAGTCAGCTGATGTACAGAGGGTTAGACGGGACGGAGCAAAGGGAAGACCAACTAGAGTCTGCCCCAGAGGTTTATATGACATTTATGGATACAGATGGTCAGAGAGGGCAGATTATTTTGGGTAGAAGTTAGAGTTAAGAAAACAGTATTTATGTGGAGGTCTATGGGGGAGGGGCAGTGTTTGACGTAAATGTAGGTTAAAGGGTGACACAGAAGGGACAGGCTATAGACAGCAAATTCTACAGGAAGTGTTATGTTGTTTTATTAATGTAGCTTGTAATTGCTTGGTGACTGTTATTTGGGGCGGCAGTAGCTCAGCAAACAGAGCCGTTTGCCCACTAACCAGAAGGTTAGCAGATCAATCCTGCCACCAGCATTGCATACTGCATTTGTGTCCTTGGGCAGGACACCTCAGGCAGAAATCCTCATTGTTGTTCAGTCCTCTGGGATTTTTTCTTTGTCTTATTGTCATTTTATTGTCATTTTACAAACTTCTTTGTGTAGAAAAGGGACAAGATGGTATTTTTAATGTAGACTGCTTTCATTCATATTTTTCTGCTTATTCCTGTTAGGAGTAGTGGAACCTATTGCAGTAACTATGGTCTTTAAACGAGGTACACCCTGAACAGTGGTCAGTTAGTCACAGGGCTGACACAGACATACACAGACCGACCGACAGCCTATTTTAATTTAAACAGATGTTGTCTGGCATTATAGACAGATGTATTTTTTTGTCTCCAATATATTGATTATTACTTGCTTGTACAGCCAAACCCATTCTCTTGGGTCTGGTAATCCTTGGATTGACAACAATTTCCCTCTCAGTAGAAATCCTATTGAACCAGTTGTTTCAATACAGAAGATTAGATTTTTTTTTTTTTTTTTTGACAGAATCACTATATTGTAGCTTGTACGTAGGTAGTATTTTAATATATTAAGGGGTAGCTATAAAAGTGAATTATTGCAAGCTGCATTGTAAGCTGCTGTCCTATTTGCATTTCCTTCACTCTGTTATTTATTCACAGTTTCCTCTTTTTGCACAGTCTCTGACTCACACTCTAACCACAGTATCCTTTTACTGATTTTATTTTAGAAATTACCAACTATCTAATATCCTCTACCACTGACAATTTATATTTAATTTTTAAAACTGTGAATACAATTTTACCAAAGCTTATTAAGAAAATCCACCAATGTACAAAATGCATATTGGTTGTTGTAGGATCTATAAATCCTTGTGGAGTTTGTCTTTATAAGTGTTAAAAGTTGGGTAACTGCTATCACACAACACTGTAGACCAAATCTAATGCAGTGATGTGAAATAATATGGAATTGGTCTTACAGCGCCCATATTAGTGTCCCTCTTTACTTTCAGTTTCAGCTTTTCCCTTTTTGGGGTTGACACATTAAATTATCTACCTCTTGGTGTGCAGTAATTTGCATATTTATTTGGCATAGGTTTTACATCAGATGCCCTTCCTGACATACCTCTGGCCATTTATTCAGGCATGGGAATGGCACAAATGTTACATCTTCTGACCACTGTGGCTCGATTTGCTTCCATGCTAGTGTCATTTAAAGGGGCCATATGATGTTTTGTTTTTGTTTTTTTTTATACTTTTGGACACCTTTGCATTGGTATTTCGCGTTTTATAACTTAAAATAATGTATTTGTATGGAAAACGTATCCTTGTGGGGAGCTGTCACTTTGCAGAGCACACCTGGATTACGAGGTGTCTGTCACCCCATGCTGTCAACAGTTTGGACTGGACAGAGCCTAAATAGCTATTTAGCTTTTAGCAACATTAGCTATTAGCAACAGATAGATAAATTACCTTTCTGCTTTGTAGTTATGGCCATTTAAGAGCTAAAATGCGCAGGAGCACTTACTGGAGAAGGTATGGATACGTGGGTCTGATGTAGAGCGCTTCCAGCTCTTGAGAAGGAGACCGTGTCAGCATACAGGATTACTCAACGCACATTAACTAAATAACTAATTAACTAACTAACTCAAACGCGAATGAAACAAAATACTACCCCAGGTATGTTTTTGAGGTGCAAAAAACACTATAACATGGTTGAAAGCTCAAAAAAGTTGAATAGGGAGTTTGAGTTAGAGATCTGCAGAGAGACTAAGTCACTGGCATCATTGCAATTATTTTATAATATACCATCTCCTTTATGGGATTTTTACTATTAATTGAGAGTCTGCAGGCATGTGATTGGCCAAAGCTTGTCGGTGTGCAGTGCCCTGAAGTTCTCATCTATATACAGTATATAAATCCTTAATAAAGCCTAGACGATGTCTGACATGTTTTACAGAACATCACTATTAGAATAATATAAGCTACTAGGAGAATAAAAAATTCATAAACAATATAATATAATAACAAAAAATGCATTCTGTGAATAAACAGTAACTTGCTGCTCTAAATGAAAACACAAGAAAGCTTTAAAAGCTTTTACTATTATATTTAAATAGTTATAAGATATACTAATTGCAATGATTACATGATTTGTTCATTTTCCTCTGATTTCCTCCCTGTCTCTCCTCCCTCAGGTCCCAGATATAGGTGGATCTCAGACAGCCGTGGACACAGGACTTGTGTCTCCTCTTGCTCCAGGACAGACCTCTGAGTCCCTGTTCCTCTCCTCCTCAGACAGTGAACCAGTGTCCGGGATGGGGGTCATCCTGCCCTTCTCCAACACTGGTACGTCCCAAACATTAAATATACAGTGTAACTCTACTACAGCTGAGCACCTCTGCCCCTTTGGTGCTGCATGAAAACAAACAAGGTCAAAGTTGCTAATCCCTTAGGGCTGCTCGATTATGGAAAAAATAATAATCACGATTAATTTAGACATAATTGAAATCACGATTATTTAAGCGATTATTCATTAACTTGTAACAAATGTAAAATATATCTTTTGCGCATAAATTAAAAAGTGCAAAATATTAAATAAACCAAGTTTGTTCTCTTTTGTAACCAAATGGAGTGAACTGCTATAGAACTGTTAGAGCCTGTTATGAACATAGAACTAAAGCAATTATTTAACAAATAAAATTATTTCTCGTTTTAAGTCTAATAAGTAGCCTATATTATTTAAATTCCAGTTACATGCATTATTATTATTATTATTATTATTATTATTATTATTATTATTATTATTATTATTATTATTATTTGTTTTATTATTATTGTCAGTAACGTAAATAAAACATGTTGGTCCACCTTCATAGCATAAAAGCTGAACATAAACTAATGTTTTAAAGGTTTTTTGCCAGCAACACCAGTCTGTTTACATGATCTTGCTTAAGTGATGATGATGACGCAAATAGGAGTTAGTTCACCTTTTTATTGTCCTAAACTAATGCGGTTCTAACTGCATTTGAAGCATGCGTTTCCCCTCTTTGACTGCACGCATGCAAACACATACAACAATGTTATCAACACATATACACACTGTTATCAACACATACACACTGTTATCAACACATACACACTATTATCAACACATACACACTGTTATCAACACATACACACTGTTATCAACACATACACACTGTTATCAACACATACACACTGTTATCAACACATACACATTGTTATCAACACATACACACTGTTATCAACACATACACACTGTTATCAACACATACACACTGTTATCAACACATACACACTGTTATCAACACATACACACTGTTATCAACACATACACATTGTTATCAACACATACACACTGTTATCAACACATACACACTGTTATCAACACATACACATTGTTATCAACACATACACACTGTTATCAACACATACACACTGTTATCAACACATACACACTGTTATCAACACATACACACTGTTATCAACACATACACATTGTTATCAACACATACACACTGTTATCAACACATACACACTGTTATCAACACATACACACTGTTATCAACACATACACACTGTTATCAACACATGCACACTGTTATCAACACATACACATTGTTATCAACACATACACATTGTTATCAACACACACATTGTTATCAACACATACACACTGTTATCAACACATACACACTGTTATCAACACATACACATTGTTATCAACACATACACATTGTTATCAACACACACACATTGTTATCAACACACACATTGTTATCAACACATACACACTGTTATCAACACATACACACTGTTATCAACACATACACATTGTTATCAACACATACACACTGTTATCAACACATACACACTGTTATCAACACATACACACTGTTATCAACACATACACACTGTTATCAACACATACACATTGTTATCAACACATACACACTGTTATCAACACATACACACTGTTATCAATACATACACACTGTTATCAACACATACACACTGTTATCAACACATACACACTGTTATCAACACATACACACTGTTATCAACAAATACACACTGTTATCAACACATACACACTGTTATCAACACATACACACTGTTATCAACACATACACACTGTTATCAACACATACACACTGTTATCAACAAATACACACTGTTATCAACACATACACACTGTTATCAACACATACACACTGTTATCAAAACATACACACTGTTATCAACACATACACACTGTTATCAACACATACACACTGTTATCAACACATACACACTGTTATCAACACATACACACTGTTATCAACACATACACACTGTTATCAACACATACACACTGTTATCAACACATACACATTGTTATCAACACATACACACTGTTATCAACACATACACACTGTTATCAACACATACACACTGTTATCAACACATACACACTGTTATCAACACATACACACTGTTATCAACACATACACACTGTCATCAACACATACACACTGTCATCAACACATACACACTGTCATCAACACATACACACTGTTATCAACACATACACACTGTTATCAACACATACACACTGTTATCAACACATACACACTGTTATCAACACATACACACTGTTATCAACACATACACACTGTTATCAACACATACACACTGTTATCAACACATACACACTGTTATCAACACATACACACTGTTATCAACACATACACACTGTTATCAACACATACACACTGTTATCAACACACACACTGTTATCAACACATACACACTGTTATCAACACATACACACTGTTATCAACACATACACACTGTTATCAACACATACACACTGTTATCAACACATACACACTGTTATCAACACATACACACTGTTATCAACACATACACACTGTTATCAACACATACACACTGTTATCAACACATACACATTGTTATCAACACATACACACTGTTATCAACACATACACACTGTCATCAACACATACACACTGTTATCAACACATACACACTGTTATCAACACATACACACTGTTATCAACACATACACACTGTTATCAGCTCTGTCTCATGGAGCTTACAACACCAGCGCTGTTTGAGCTGGATGAGACAGCGCTCTTACTCTTTGCCCACGCCCGACTCCAGTGCTCTGAGGCTGGGCAGACTTGCTGCTGAGACACCGCTAGGACCCCCGGTAGTTTAACACGGTTTTAAACTGCTTTTAACTATGTTACAATGCGTGTTTAAGCTCACGGCATAGGGACGCGTTGAACCGGTTGTCGGAGGCGGAGACCAGCGCACGCAGTCCTGTTTTATTGCTCTGCCTGGGGGCCACTGGCTGTCCTCCGCAGCCTCACCAGCCCAACACCATAACAACAAAACCCAACTGTAATCAGTCATGGGGCATGGTTTAGCTATGAACTGGAGAATTAGACACACCCACAGCGCTCAGGTGCAAACTAGTAGCTGATAAAGTCAAGCGCCACAGACTAAACCATACATGCACAACTTGTACACTTACAACCAGAGCCAAAACACTAAGTAAACATGAAACCACTGCACTCACCGTGTTATTAGACAACCATCCTCTCCTGTCCAGTAGGGGATAGAAACAGTATCCACAACCCAAAGCACGCCTTGCACACAGTGTGTCTTGGCTCAATGTCTTTCTCTTCAAACCCAAAGTGCTTACAAACAACAGAATTTGTCTTCTCTTTTCTGCTAACCAAAGCGTCTACTGTTTTCGTTCTGCCAACATCTTTCCACATTTAGCCTAGCTTGTAGCTATCAGAGCACAAGCTTTGAGAAGTGAGGAGCGGAGCGTGACTGTGCATTCAAAACACACTTCAAAGTTAGTGTTATTAATCGTTTTTTCTCGATTACATAATTTTTGTAATCGTAGGGTGTAATAAATCGAAATTGTAATCGAAATTTGATGAATTGCACAGCCCTACGTTCCCTGTTATCTACAGATCAAATTACTCTCTGCAAATATCTGCAAGCTTTGATTGTGCATAGTAGCTTCCTATACAGGTCTGTGTTTTGACAGAGCAGGTTTTTGTTCATGTGAGACAAACATAAAATATCACTCTTCTTTTCCTTTTGGCTGTTCCTTTAAGGGGTTGCCACGGAGCATCATCTGCCTCTATAGCCTCATCTCCTGCATCCTCTTCTCTCACACCAACTAACTTCATGTCTTCTTTCATTACATCTTTAAATGTCCACTTTGGTCTTCCTCTAGGCGCCTTGCCTGGCACCTCTAAACTCAGCATCCCTCTACCCACATAGTATTTACTGTCCCTCCTCTGTACATGGTCAACTATCTCAGTCTGGGAAATCTGACTTTGTCTCCAAAACATCTAACATGAGAAAACATGTAATAATCAATAAAGTTTGAATATTATGATAACAATGACCTATGACATTTTATGCCACTTTGTCAGATGGATTATATAAAAAACACAAAACTCTAGATTCACTTCCTTTAATTGGGTCAAGCCACTTTAATTTTTTTCATGCCACAATGTGATCTAAACCACTGATGGGTGGATTAGATTGTTGTAGCATGACTATCACATTGAAAGGCCTAATGTTTTTGCATAGCATGCAGATCTTTGTGTTTTTATATTGCAATAGTGATTGTACATCTGTAACTTCTTAGTAGGCTTTCACTTGAGTACAAGTTGAAGAAATTTTCTCAGTGCAGCAAGTTGGTAATATAAAATAAAACAAATACTGGACTGCCCGAACAGAAGTAAACTTGCGATACGATGCATATCATAATATGATATAATAGGGGCATAGTTGGCAGAGCCGCTTGTCTAGTAACCAGAAGGTTGGTGGTTCAAACCCCACTCCCACCATTGCATACTGTCGTTGTATCCTTGGGCAAGACACTTAACCCACCTTGCCTCCGGTGTCTGCACACTGGTGTATGAATGTGAGTGTGAATGGGTGAATGGTTCCTTGATGTAAAGTGCTTTGAGTACCCATGGAGGTAGAAAAGCGCTATATAAATGTGACCATTTACCATTTATTTTTTATGATAGACATAGATATAATGATATAACAAAGACAATATATTGCCTTTGATTTTACAATATGGTTTTGGAAAACCTCGTCATTTTTTTAGTACGTCACTACATGAACATAACTTTATAAAATACATTTTATTTAAGAATGACAACAGTGAGTAATGGTAGTGTATTTCAAACTGTATTTTTTTCCCCAAATAAGCAACAACATGACAGTGCTTGTAAAGAGACTTCATGGGTTCTCTGGGTGTCTCGTTTTTCCTGATCAAGTAAAAAACATGCACAGTAAGTAATAGTCCTCCAGCTAGGTACTCCTGACCAGGACCTTGGCTCAAAATCTAGAGCTGCATTGCGGACGCTCGCTGCTCCTGACAGGTTGCCCCAGTAGCATTAAAGGACAGGTCAAGTGCAGAAAACAAAATTTCCTATGGGGACAACAAAGTTGACTTCCCTTAATTTTTGCCTGTTGGTAGAAGGGCTGTAGTTTTGCCAAATATAGCTTTAGCTTGGTAAAAGTAGAAGAAGAAAGATCATTTCAGGTTGTGTTCCTAAGGTATGACTCCTGTGAAAACAAACACGGCAACCATTTGAAGTTCATAAGTAAAAACCTAAAGTTGGCAGCCTGCAGACAATTTTATTAACAAAGCAATAATTGAATTACAGAGCTGTAAGCAAGCTTGAAATAAAATCCCACATGAAATACTGGCCTCCACTGCACAGTTATGCATTGTCACACATTTATTTCATTTGCATTGCTTGTCTGCCTTTATGTCTTCAGGTCAAACCAAGACTCACAGAGAGAGAGGCATCTCAGGTCACACTTTGAAGAGTCGAAACTAAATCTCTGATCTGAATTAAGGAGAACAGGCTGAATGGAGCCAAAATAGCAGATAAAGTAAATGATAATTAATCTATTTAATTATCTGTTCTCTGTTGTAGACCCAGTGCCAGGAGCCTGTAACATAGAGTTCAACCTGGACATCGACCCAAACGTCTACATCCGCTACAACCTCTACGAGACCACCATACGCTTCGCTCCGGCCAATTTAGGATATGAAAGGTAAGCAAGGACAGATGTAATCAACATGTGGCTGTGTCCACATCACTCCTATTCTGTGTACTGTTAAACAATTATACATTGGTCCACCTGAATGTTTAGACCAGCTTCCTACACAGTGTTTTGGGGAATATTCTATTGTCATTGTTAAATGATACAGAATATGCACATACATATTTTGAGCTTATTTAGATATTAGATCTGAACACTTCCATTTCATAAGCAATATAAACATAGTACTTTGCTCTAGCCAAAGGGGTTTGGCGTCCATAACTGTCAGTACTGCCACACTATTGGTCCATAACTGTCAGTACTGCCACACTATTGGTCCATAACTGTCAGTACTGCCACACTATTGGTCCATAACTCTCAGTACTGCCACACTATTGGTCCATAACTCTCAGTACTGCCACACTATTGGTCCATAACTGTCAGTACTGCCACACTATTGGTCCTATATTTAATGCCTCTATTTCTATCATCAGTTAGTTTCAGAGAATGTTTTGCAAAGCTACAAAAGCCAATTACTACTAGATATTTCCCTTCTTAAATGTGAGTAATGTTGTTAAACTCAAACAGTGACTTTGCTTAATACCTTTCAAACAGCCTACATGTCTTTTGTCTTCAAATCAAATAATTTTATTGAATTACTGTATTATTTCAATTGAATTATTTTAGACAATTATCATTGCGTCTGTCCTGCAAACTCATTTGAAAACAATACGTGACCCTCAAAGGTTAACGGGTCATTTAATTTTTATTGCTGTGAACACGTCTCACTCATAGACACAAGTATTGCAGTTAATACATAATCAAACTGGTTTATTGAATATGTTTTGAAGTGCATTTAACAAAAAGAGTTTGAAATAGGGTCATGTAGGCTATGCACAGTTATGCGCAGACTATGGAGAATTTGCAAAACAATTCCCATTGAAAATCTGTCCCTCTGATGTACTCATTCCTATTCTTATCCATCATCGCCATGAACAAAGAGAATCTTAACATCTTCAGCTCTGGCTCTTGCCTTTTCCTCAGTGCCACTGTCTCTAAACCATAAACTGCTGCTGTCATCACTGTCTTTGTCTTTCATCCTTGCTGAAATCTTAAATCGCACAACACACCTGACACTTTTCACATTCAAATTGATCACATGACTCCTTTTTGATAGGCATGCCATTTAACCTTATCCTATCTTGGTTTTTGTTTCCCTCTAGAGGTGCGTCTCCTCCGGCCTGTGATGTCTCCGCTGGCTCTAACACTCGCTGGAGACTGGAGTACGACGTGTACCAGTACTTCCTCCCAGAGAACGACCTCACGGAGCGGAGTCTGTTCGCCGCCGTAGAGGCTGTGGCCGACGCCGAGGGCATGATCGCCAATGGCAAACGGGTCAATATCAGCCAAGATTTATTCTTTAAACCTGACAAAATTGCTTTAGCGTTGCTTTAAGTAGTGCCTGGCAGTGAGGAGAGTAGAGGGGCCCCAGTGCAGTCTCAGAATGGGCTCTAAAGTTATGTAGCACATTCAGTCTATAGTCTGCACATCCACATATCACAATTTTAGTCATAAAAAGTACACTTTAAGTTTTTAAAGTCGACAAATATTTTATGTAAAATAATCAAACATGTCGGTGCCACAAAAAAAATTTATGTTTTTTGTTCTTCATCAGTAAACTTTGTAAACACTAACAGGGTTCGTACAGTCATGGAAAACCAGGGAAAGTCATGGAATTTTAAAATATAATTTCCAGGCCCTGGAAAAGTTTTGGAAATGTATACTTTGATGTAAAGTTTTGGAAATTTAAACAGTCTGAGTAACATTGGGCCACTGCTAGTTAAACCTGTGCCAGCTAGAATACAGTAACTATAAGTGTTCAGTAGAAACGTTGTCTTCTTGGCCTCTTCTTGTACTCACTGCAGGAAAAAGTCACCAATATTTATTTTTTGTCAGAATATTTGAACTAAATAATTTTTTGCTGGTCCTTTTGGTTTTGGTAATGCTTTAAAACAGCACAGATGATTAGTTTATATCTACTATAACATAATTATCCTTTAATCATTGGTGTATTAATAATGTTTTCCTCTCTCAGGTGATGACTCTGTCCTCTGCAGAGATGACAGAGGCTGTGTTCAGCTCCATCCCGGGCCAGGGGGTCATATACTCAGTGATAGTGCGAGACCCTCAGTTAAACACTTCGGCCTCGTACATCCCGGGGCACACTTACGCCTGCAGCTTCTCCTCCAACCTGGACGGCTGCTACACTCTGGGTCAGACACTGTGCTGTTTTTACTGCGGTCATGGCTGTATAATGCTTTCTAACACTAAGTACGTCATGATTACGGTGATTTTAATTAGAAAACACCGGGCGGACTTTAATCAAACGCTGTTGTGTTACAAGCCTACTTTTTCTCCATTTTCAATCTTTGCGTAAAATTGGTAAAATTAGTCCCAAGGTGGCAAAGTTAGCTCAGCATCATGAAATATATTTACACTTTAAGCATCTGTATAATATAGCACTGACATGTGACTAATGGCTTTAGGCTTTTTTGTTTCTACGGCTGCAACCACTAATCAGAATAATTGATTATAATCAGTTATTGAAATATTCATCAACTAATTTAGTAATCGTTTAACCCTTATGCTGTCTTTGGTACGTTTTTTGTACTTTGTCATTGAAAATGTTGAATAATTTTGTCTGTGTTAATTCAAAATTTACCAAATTTGGTCAGGGTTACTATTTTTATGGGAATCTTCAAATTTTAGTCTCATTTCTCAGATCAGGTCTATAATGCACTGTGTACAAACAATTGTTACACTCATGGTCTTTAGTAATTTTTTTTATTTATTTTATTTTTGTCAGTACTTTATGAAGGGAGACAAAAATAGTTTTGAGTTATTACCTGTCTCTCTCTCTCTCTCCCTGTCCTAACAGCTCTCTCTTGAGTCCTTGACTCAAAATCAGACTTGAACAATTTGAGGCTCTCACACAAACACTGATGTGAGAACTGTTAAAAATGTAACGTTAATTGTTATGATCAGAATTCAAGTTGACTAAAATATTTGAGTGATTAAAAGTGGAAAAAATATCATATATATAATATTTTAATGACACTTTTGGGGACGTGAGCACTTTTGGTACTAAAGGCTCTGAGTGTAAGTTGTTAAAGATTTAATCACTACCTAATCATCGACTGAAACATGTTGTGTGCTGAGAGAGGAGGGTTTATTACCAAGACAGAGCAGCAATCTCACAGAAACAGTTAAACACAAAGTATATTTTGTGTTTTCAAATAAACCTTTTTGTGAGTATATATGCTGTATTTAAGTCTTCAGTTAGCACACTTGAACTTTTGTCTGATCCACATTTGATTTTTTTGTAGTATTATTACCAATTTTAACCTTGAACTACTAAAAGGTAAAGGAATTCAGAGAGTTTAGGTCTTGGTGAGCAGATATGACCAACCATATTTCTATTATTCTTACAGGAAAAATTTCCACCAAAGTCTTCTTCACCATCGCTGGTTTGGCCGGACTGTTTGTCTGTTTTATGGGACACAGGTTTTTCAAATGCGGTGAGTACATGTTAGTCACAGGAGAAGACTTTATTTTTTACTTTTTTATTTTAATTTACATTTCATGTCTTTGGACTTGGACGTGGTAGTGAGGTGTGAAAAGTTCACACTCTAATAAATCCAGAATTTTACTTTTTATTTTTGTTATTAAAAAAATCAAGAAAGGTCAATAATGGAAATGGACAAAGTAACACATTGTGGAGTGAATCCAGATGACTGCCTAGATCCAGGAGTGTTTAAAGGAATTCTTTAACATTTTTAGATCCAGACTGAAGATACTAACTTCACTCACAACAAGAACAAATGATTGGTTTAAGTAGATTCTTTACCATTGTGAGATTGCAGGGTTTTGTGGCTCTGGGCACTGTTTTTATAAGGCCAGAGTTCATGTTGTGCAATTATATCTCCAAAGGCAACAGCACTGAAGTATATGTGTACAGAAAATGTAGGTACATCTATTTACCCAAGTATTTCCCACTGCATATTTTCAAAGATACATCTTAAGCCTGTGGTAAAGTACAACAAAGCCATTAAAATGAATGTACTTTTCAGATCCTTTATAATCCATGTGTTTCTAATCCTGGGGCTGGTCTCTGGCAGCGGCTGCTCCTCATGTGCTGCTGTTGTCAATGTGGCGCTCAAACGTATTTGTTCCAAGTCAAACTCATGACTGCAGTCAATGAGAGAGTGGACAAAATGATCATATAATACACTATTTCTGATAGGGCTGGGAAAAAGTTTTACATTACAATATTTTTAGCACAATACTAAGTATCCTAAATCCTGTCTCCTAAAATATACAAACCTATAACTTGTCTTTTTTATTATGGCTTATGACTTTGAATTGAATAAAGAGCTGTTTTTTATAAAACATAATGATGTCAAGCCTGGTGGTTAACGGGTAATCGATAATTGTTTAATATTACCAATTAATCGATATGTGATGTCTTGCATGATATTGGTGCCACAGTAATTCACTGCTTTCACAAATGTGGCCCAAAAGTGGTCAACAATTTTGCCAGGACTTCACTTCTGTGCTCTTAATCTGCCAAAAACTGTCATACAAATGCTTCTGAATTTCAGACTAACTTTTGGAAACTGGAAACTTGGTTTCTTGTATAATAAAGGCTATAAGTGAAGGTTGTTTCAAATTTAAGGAGAAAATATAGCAGTATTTATATTTCTGAATCACAATACTTGTATTGTAAAATATTGAAATTGCAACATGAATGGTATTGGCACCAAAGTATTGTGATGAAATCGTACCATGACAAAAGAGTGTGGTTCCAGGCCTAATTTCTATGGCTTTATACAGTTATGGAATAGTCATATGAAGAGTTTTAGGGATAGTTCTCAAACACTAATGTTAGACTCACAGCTGCACTGATAACTGTCAGTTATTAGATTGAGATGTGTCTTAATCACTGTCGTTTGTCTTCCAGAGCTGTTTTGTATGGGCTTCAGTTTCGGCGCGTTTTTCTTCTTTGTGCTGATCTCAAGGACCACTGACCTGGACTATGACAGTAAGTTGGATCGTCCACGCTGAGAAATAAGAGTACAATTTATTATCAACAAAATCTCCACTCTCCCTCTCTCTCCTCAGTCCGGCTGGCTCTCTCCGCGCTGATCGGCATTGTGGGCGGAGTCGTCCTGGTCATGAGCTGGTGGCGGTTCGGTTCAGTGATGGCTTGTGTTGTTGTGGTCGGCCTCACGCTGGGCTTCCTCGTGGCCTCCACCGTCCTCTTCACTCCTCTGGGTACGGACCTCGCCCACAGAGATAAGGATTATTACTCATCACAGTTCATTTAAAGAGACGGCTGCTGTCTCTTGTAGGAGACCTGGACATATTCAGACGGTCAGATGCTGTTTTCTGGGTGACTTTCTGCTGCGTTATGGTCATTGTACCACTTTTCTTCATACGGTGGCCCAGAGAGGTAACAAATCACCCCACTATTGTTTAAGCAGTGTCTAATAGTTCACGTGCTTTGTCTCCCTCTAGTGGTACTAACAATTGTGCACTTCGTTTAAGTTTATTATATTTTATTTATAGTTTATGGGGGTAAATTTTGAATACCATTTCAGATCCAGCAAAACGTTGTGATTTTTATTATTTTTATATGGATATTTTTAATTGTATTTTTTTATTAAAACATATAGGCTCTCTAAAGCTTTTTATTCATATTTTGCATTCTTTATTGAGTCTGGTTTTTTTATATTAATATTGGCGTAAAAAATATTCCAATAAACACCACATTATTGTATATAACTAATGTCTCCAAATTAGCTATTTAAACTAATATATATAGCATCAGTAGTTCTATGTATTTATCGGGGAAAAATTTTTTAAATTCTGTTTTAGACTATGGGGGACAAATGATAATAAAACAATTATCATTTGTAAATAAAAATATTGTTTTTGATTTTGAATGGTGGAATTTTCTATATTCCAAATAAATGAAACTTTTACTTTGTCAGAGAGGCAAGTGGAATATTGCATGTATTATCTTTCACAGTTCTCAAAATAGTTATCTCTTTTTTCCATGTTTACAGTTAATGACTACTAATATTTCCTCATGTGTTTTGTTTTCCTCTCAGGGGAACATCACAACCTGTGGCATAGTGGGAGCCTATGCGGTGGTTTTAGCAGTGAACGCCTACATCTACACCAGTCTGTCCTACATCACTCTGAACATCCTCAAACGCTTCCTGAACTCCAACTTCAGCGCCGCCTTCACCGATGTGCCGTTTCAGGGAATAGGTCAGTTCACCGTTTATATCACTGAGGGCAGTGGTTCTTGAACGTCTCACACCAAGTATCACTGCAGGAAATATCTGCCTTTCTAAGTACTGTCTTTAAAGGGGCTATATTCTGCTTTTTATGCTTTTTATTATACTTGCAGACACCTTTGCATTAATATTTCATGTTTTATAACCTAAAATGTGTGTGTATGGAAAACAAATTATTTTGGGGCTCTGTTACTGTGACTTTGCAGAGAATGCTTGGATTAGGGGTCTGTAGCCCCCTGCTGGTAACAGGTGGCGACTGGCCAGAGCATTAAATGGCTATTTAGCACAGCTATTAGCATCATGAGGCTAACAGATAAATGAACTGACTGCTTCGTAGTGAAAGTGGTTTAAGGCTGAAATGATCAGAATGAGTCCTGTCACGGTGTATAGGCTTTAGAAAAGCGCAGGAGCACTTCCTGGTTTCACATCTACGTACAGCTGTGAGACTGAATGCTTGAGCCCTTGCATCCGCATACAGGATTACTCAAACGTGTTATTTGCGCATGAAATTCGTGCCAATAGGGCAAATTGTTTGCTTCATTTGCATCAAATGAGGGGCACGACCGCTAGGGCTACTCCCAAATGAGCCTGTCCTGTTTGCTCACCTGTGTCCTGTGTGGCTGCTCTACAGCAGCATTAACCCCAGAGACAGAGCTGAGACAGCCTGGAGTTATTTGTTGTACATTAGCTTTCTCTAGTGGTGTTAGTGGGGTATAGTACACAGGCTCTTTCCCTAGTTTTGGAGAGTGCAATGCAACTGCTAATATAACAAGCACATCTCAGTGTTTGGTAAAGTTATTCCTCCCTTTATATTTTGTTAAAAATCTTATTGTGTTTATTTGTGTGTTCTTGTTTTCAGGATGATCAGAGCGAGCCTCTGTCTATATTTGTCTATATTTAGTGTATTATGGTGCATTTTTTATGAAAGACTGTAATGCAGTCATACACATCTTCCCATTAGCTGTTGCTCAACATTAAACTAATGGCTGCTGAGAGGTGGAGGGTAAGGTAGAGGAAGTTTAATCACATATGTTTTTTATTTCAACATGCTATTAGGAGATTAAACAGTGTTCCTCAAATACCAGAAACACATTCACACATGACTGAATTCTCTCCCCTCCCTCAGACTACATCCTGCTGACTGTGTGGGTGGTGCTGGGCATCTCTGGGATCGTCCTGCAGCTGTACAGGGAGCGCGAGCGGCCATTTTTCCCCCCAAGTCCATACCTCATGTGGCTCCAGGAACGAGAGCGACGGAAAACCAACGTCCTGGACCCAAGCCACCACTGCCCCCCTCTCTCCAACCGCTTTCTGTCCCGACTCAGGCAGCTGACGCGTAGCAGCGAGCCGGCCGGAGAGCACACGCCACTGCTGCTCTAGTTTTAGATCTCTAGCCTGGCCCGTCAGACTAATCCTTTTTCTATTCTATACAGAGAATTCAGTCTGGCACAGCTTGGTTTGAGTTTGGTTCCCAGGGGGCCGAGCTGACAACAGAGGCGGAAGCTGGCGATAAACCAAAAACAGTCTGATGATGGTTGCTGCATTGTATGGATTTACCTCCAGCCTCTCACATGACAGGAGCATCTCAGTGAATTAAAATACTGTGGAAAAGTTAATTATTTTTTTCAGTAGGGCAATTCAAGTGAAACGCATGCAGTAGATCATGTAGATTCGATACAGACAGAAACACGTTCCGCCCCGCTCCAGTCTTAGCGGAAAAGTGCCTTGAGTGACCACTGTAAATGAAGAAGAAATGAATGATGACTTGTGATCACAAGTTATGATTTGCTGAAGTGTCAAGATGAGAATTACATGTCTTGGTCTGTGTCTGTGTGTGTGTGTAACATTTGAGAAATCAGTATGGCTTGTAAAAGTTGTAAGCACTGGCGATTAGCATTTAATCCCATTCATTTTCATGAGAAAGCACATTAAAAATATTAGATTGAATGTTTTTAGATGACAGAAACGAATGGTTGTTGTCAAAATATTTGTTAAATTTACTTTGAATGAATATAATGGCGGTCTGATCAAGTAGGTCAAGTAGGATTTGTATTGATTTGTGTTCTGTAACTAGTTGCCCAGCATAACATAAAAACTGAAAAAACATTACATCCAAAAAGATGTATCTGGTTTTATTTTAACATGCAAATTTCTAATACTGATATTTCTGAGAGTATTGATTTTTTCACATGTCCATCGACATACACTACCTATAAAACGATACCATTTGATACAAGGTAATGTGTATTGATGTAGTTGTATCATAGGAATAAAAAAACTATACATCGATATAATAACTGCATTGTTACACCCCTATACTTTATGTAGCCTTTAGCTCATATGCTAAATGCAGATGCTAATTGCTATGTTATATAAAACTGCTAAATGTTGAGAGACTTGCTAATGTTATCTAACCAAGCTCTTATATTACTCACAAGTGGTTCATTGGTTGTCAGCTGCCAAAACTGTCTTGATTATTAATAATTTAAGATATTTTGTGGCTAATGCTAAATCCTCCATAGTAAATGTATTGTTTTTTTATTTTAAGTTATGGCACCGTTGTTTGGATCGCAGCTGTTCCTCTTTACACTAAAGTGTAAACAGAAAGTGTACGTCTATAGTGTTATTGAGGCATTCCTATTTAAAACATACCGTTATATATATATATAAAAAAACAGACTTTGTTTTCAACTGAAGCCAGTTTTATAAAACATTTTACTATGATGTGACGAGATGATTACAAAACTTTGTACCATTTTAATGCAGACATAAGTATGTATGTTTCCTATTTGCACTACAGAGTTAAGTTGTTGAGTTTTTAAAAAGGTAGTCCAGTATTTTCTGCACAAACTTGATCTTTACTGTTGGTAATTGTTCGTACACAGTTTGGAGAAGCTGACAGCTGTAGCTCTGAACCAAAATATAAATTTCTCAGCAGCATTTATCTTCTACCTTATTTTTTGTGTGTGTAACTGGCATAATTTAGTCTCTATACCACTGCTCCTGTCTGCTTCTCCAATCCGAAATGTACTAACCTTATATTTTTATGTATCTCATAGACGCCCTTTTACAAAATAGAAAACTGTGCCTCCTAGTGTCAGACAATGATTTATAATATTGATCACTTATCAAATTTATCAAATATCTCTGTTGCATCTCTGAGCAATATTTTGTAGCTTATTTCTCTTTCAAAGTTGTTGCGCTCGTTAGTCCTAAGTGCCACTTACTGTATTTGCACATTGGACTTTTCTATACGGTACTGAACCTGTAATGGTGCTTGGAGATAAATCTTTTTTTTTTTTTTTTTTGCTTGCATCTTTAAAAAAAAAAAGAAATAAAATCCTGTTTGTGCCATCTACTGTTTTCTCAGGGTTTGACCTGCTTAGATTTTAGACGCACTGAAAATATAGGTTCATTATGTGTCCAGTCCTTATTGTAATCCAAATGTATGTAAAATTGTGATTTCACTTGTTTTGATATGTAATAAATAACTATAAAACGAGTTTGTAATTGTGTGAAATATTTTGTTAGAGGAAAAGCTCATTTTTAATCATTCTTTTTAATTCACACCCCTTTTATGTAAATACAATTGGCCTATTAAACCTGGTGGAAATCTAGATGTAATATCTAATTAAGGCCACTAGGGGTCGGTACTTCACTGGTAATTTAAGTTTGAGACATTCTAAAACTGAGTAACTAGTCTCGGTCCAGTGGTACTTGGAAAATGCTCAGATTTTTTTTTAAAGATCCAACTCTAAACATAAAATTATAAAACGTTCTATTTGTATTTTCTAATCTTAGGCCAAAATCTGACTCGGTGCAAGGAAAAGCAGACATCGCATCAATCAGAGGTCGGTAGTAATGAGTTACATTTACTTTTTGTGTAAATTGTACTTCTAAGAGTAGTTTCATGACAACTTACAACTATTACTTCTGCTTGTGTAATATTATTTTGAAGTAACAATACTCTTGAGTATAATTTCTGGTGATTACCCACATCTCTACGTTTCCCAACGCAATCGGATTGGTTTATGTTGTGAAAAGTGAGAAGATTTGGAATTTTTTTATTTCTTTTACCTTAATTGGTTTTTTTTTAAAGATGAAATGTATTTTTTGCTATTGTTTGAAAATACCAGAATTTGTAAATCATTGCGTTTTGTTTGTCTGATTACATCCACATTAAAACATAAATTACAGTTTTGCCTTAACAGTTACTCAGTACTTAATGTAGTTGATGAAAAAAGCTACTTATAACTTTTACTTCAGTAATTGTTTTGATGCCTATCTTGATACCTCAAGATATTTTGAACAATACTCTAACCCACCACTGGCAATGATACATACACAATCTTTAATTTCCTATTTTTAAACAATGTTACAGCTTTGTAAACTAAGACCTAGTCCTAGTGTACTACACAAAATATTTTTAGAGGTGGTAAAAGTTTGAGAATCAGTGTTCTGAGAAAACCATACTATTAAGCTTTTTTGTTTTCTGTGACTGAAAATCTGTTTCAGTCGTGTTTTCTGTGGCAATATGCCATTATGCTACAATAATCTACCCTGGCTTACTACTTAAATATAAATCCATCCATTTCAAACAGAACAAAAGACAAGAGTCAATTATATTTTATTTTTAATTTTTTAATTTTTTTGTTGTTGCTTTAAAACACTTTTTATTTTAATAAACATCAAAAACTGGACCAAGAGACAAAATCAAGTCGACATTCAACCGTGACAAACACCAGTTTCTATAAAGTGCCAAGAAAAAGCCTCACAATATTATTCATCTCCTGCTTACATTTATATATCCACTCACATACACCAACACTACATAGAAAACTAGACTTTTATTCACAAAAAACATAGAAAATGTCCAAAAAAGTAGATTATGCTGTAAAATTATTGCAGCCACTAGAGGGCAGAGCGAGTTGAGCGAGCTGTGTTCAGTAGTTCCTTTCTTTGTGAGTGCCTGCGTATACAGTGTGCAATTCAGATCCCACATAAAAGCCATTTTAAATCCACCTCCCATAGTCCTATACATTCTCAAAAACTGACCCATTTCCTGTCAAAGGCACAACGGCAAAACGGTTTCTCATGGCACGGACTGGCACCACTGAGGCAAACCTTTCCACCAATACATCAATATACAATTAGCCTGGCCAGTATTTTTCTGAGCTATATATAAAAAAAAATAAAAAATAAAAAAAAATGCCTGAACAGCCAATCATAGAAGCAAAGAGTTGCAAAAAGCCCTCCCCACAATTGGTTGACAGGATTTGTATTAAAAATTACTGTGAGGAGAAGAGATGCCAGACCCATTCCATGTTGCATGAATGGGTTTGCTGGCCAGGCTAATTCATAAACACAGAAATATGCAACTTATGGCCATGTGCCAGTGGAAAATACCGTCTCACTGGCTTGCTCCAAACTTCATCAACTTTGGTTTCCTTGAGCGATATTATGTTAAGTCATGATATTATTTAAGGGCATTTTCACACTTTAATATAGAAACCCAAATGGCCACGCAGTAATAAATTATAATTATTTTGAATTTGAGATTTTTTATAAAAGTTATCCCGCTCAACTGTTATAATTGAAAAGCAGGAAAGGGAGACCAACTTAAAATTCCCTGTTTTTAAATAAAATGGTAGATATGCCACAATCTAAACTAAGTGGACTGCAAATGCATGAAGTGTAAAAATGTCCTTAGATATCATTGAGGTTAGTGTCATAATGTAATTAATGGCTGTAACAAAGCTTCAAAATGTAAACAATGAGAATAGTGTTAACCTGGTACTTAGGGTCAGTAATGTCATATGTAGAGTTTTTTTTTTTTTTTTTTAGTTTTTTTTTTTTTCGCAGTGCTCATATCTTTCAGATGAATAAAACTACAGACGACAATTAAATAACATCCAAAATTTCAAACAAACAGTGATTATTATTAATGTAGATCTCATACAGGTTAGAGACAGTGTTAAAAGAAGAAGAAGTGCTGGGTTTGAGGGAGCGGAGGGGAGCCAGCCGGCTGGTCTGTGCTGCGTCCACACAACGCCGTTTATGTTTTCACCTTTCTTTTGGAGTTCATTTCGAAATATGGCTCCTCGGTTTTAGATCTGCCCTGAGTGGCTTTCTTACTGCCGTTCGGGTCGGTCTTGGTGGCTTTGGGGATGGTAGACTTGAGTGTGTTTTCTGGTTCGGGTTTAGCCTTGCTGTTGCTAGGATTAGCGTTGGCATTAGCCTGGGGTTTCAGCGCCAATTTTGATTCGGTAGTGTTTTTCTGACCTGTTTTGGAACTCGTGTTGCCCATAGGGACCCGCCCCAGGACTGGTGTTGGAATTTGTGAATTAGTAACAGCCTTAGCTTGAGTAGCGTTAGCGGTTAGCTTACTCTGTGTGGGCGTTTTAGCTTTTGCTTGGATGTCGCTGGCCTTGCTTGAGCTACTTAGCGCTGGGGACGGCGCTCTAGAGCTGGGCGTGGGAGTCCGACTTTGGGACGTGCCGTTAGCCGCGGCCCGGGACGCCGTACGGACCCTCCTCGCTGCCTCTAAACGGAGACGTGAGGCTGGAGACCCAGGACGGCGTTGAGCTAAACGCGAACGTTGGTTAGCGCCCGTGGGAGGTTTAGCTGTAGCGTTAGCTGTATTAGCATTAGCCCGAGCCGGAGCTGTGGCAGGGCGGGGAACGGGGATCCCTGTGGGGGATGTGAGAGGGCTGGATGGTTTGGGACATTTTGAAGATGGCTCTGGGCAGACCGGGCTTCTTGGCTGGGACGTCCCATTGCGTGGGGTCGCTCTGAGTTTAAGCCGTGAAGCCGGATTTGAGAGCACCGGGGATGGAGTCATAGCTCTGCGCTGGATTGTCCCGCTTTGGCCGCTTGGGCTGGGGGTCTGCTTCGACGTGATCGGACTAGAAGGAAGAGAAGAAGTGGTTTTTGGGATGGGGAGTGGGAGCTGAGTGGGTTTTTTCGGGGCCATTTGGAGGACTTTTTTGGGTGCTGCAGCTGCGTTTTTCCTGGGCAGAGTTGGGGTACAGGCTGGGGAGTTTGCGTAGGAGCGGCACGTTTGGGGAGCCACTGGTTTACAGGGCGCAGTGGAGGAGGAGGAGGAAGAGGAAGAGGAGGAAGAGGACATGAGGTCATTCACGGCAGCCAGGGGGTCCATTTCGGGCGGAGGGGGAGGCGGCGGGGCTGGTGTCCCGTTGTGATGATGGTGGTTGTGGTGATTGTGTCCCAAACCTGGGGGGCCCTTCTGAAAGGCCAAGATCTTCTGCTCCAGTGTGGTGAACTGCAGCACACGCTGGGGGTCGTACTTCATGAGGAAACCTCGGAGAGTGTCCCAGCCGCCGCCAACACGCACCATTACGTGTTTACCGTGGAGCATCTGTACAGAGAGAGTGAGAGATTATATTCAGACAAGTACACACAGGAGCGCAGTCTATGTAATAATGCACTGTTTTATGTATAGCACTCCACATTATGACACAAAACCACAAATTCAGCCGCTTTGCACAGCTCAGTACCACCATAGAGGTAGAAGAAAACCCTCAAGGGGCCATAGCAACTGCTTTGGTGGCAATTGATGAGAGCAGCCATACATCACTTCTACTGAAAACAGACCAGCCACGAGTGGGAGAGAGGTTGGTGATGTCAGGCGAAAAGCTGCTACAATTGGTTTTGTACTTTCAATTAAAAATAAATAAATAATTTTGTTTCTTTTAGTCTGTGAGCAATTAAAATCTCAAAGTAAGAGATTTGTGGTCTCAGGCAAGACACAGAGAGAATGGGAAGGATAAAATGACAGACTCCAGTTTACTGAATAATTACAGTATATTCCATGTCAGATGTACAAATTTAAAAGTGGCAAGTCACTCTGTTAATGTTTGTATCTGAATCAATATTCCTACCACATAAAACATTTATTTACTTAACTTTAGTCAGTTTCAAGTTAAAAGCTTTTATAAAAGGGCACAGATCTTTTTAATATAAATGTTGATGTTGTTTCAGTCTGGACCTAAAATTAACATTAAACTAATTTAAGTAGGCCAACATTTTACTGATATTGTATTTCTCATGAATTACATTAAATGAAGTATACTGTTGTTGTACTAAAATAAGTCCACTACGTGGGGTCGTTCACCTGTGACAGAGGCAGCTAAGTTAGCAATTGGCTGCTATTTCACTCAGTCTCATCAAATAGTGACACTGATCTTTCATTGGCAGTGAGGGAATAAAACTGTCAGCTTTAATGATCATGTTTCCTGTGCTTCTGGGAACTTGTGTTTAGTTTTTTAAGTCCCAAACGAGAAAAGATTTGACAATTTTTATCTGCAGCCAGTCAATAGACTAAGTTCCAAGTTGTAAATATCAATCAGTTAATGCCAGGTGACGTCACAAGGGTGTATTTTGAGTCGTTATCGCCATTTTGGAAAGCAAGTGACAGTTTTCCCCAAGCGTATAAGGGACATCGGCTGGCAATGGTCTTGGTTCTAAAAGCTCCAAATCTCCCTAAATCAGTCCCTAAACTCTCAATTACTTTTTACTACAGCACCAGTACTGAATGGATTGGACACTGCGCTATTTTTCCCAATGCTTTTAAACACGTGATGCTGGCGTATACAGTATGTAGATGAAAGAAAAAATAAATAAAAATTCATAAACTCCACTTTATTTTTATTTTTTGATTATTGGCTTCTGTAATAAACTTCTGTGATTTGAGTAGGCTATTTATAGATATATTAAAATATTGTGTTATATTAATAACATACTTTACTTCACACAATCAAAACGGTCTGGATTAAGGCAGCTGTTATTGCCATAAGATGTACTAAGCAACAGTAAGATACTTTAGCAGGGTTTCTGAAGGTTCAACAAGTTGAATTTAAGACTTTTTTTTGACCTTTTTAAGCCCATTGTTCAAGAAAAACTAAGACCGAGTTCATAAGCACGCCATTTACGACAATGAGTGCAGCAAAGCATTTTGGTCTTGGCAAGAGATACAATGGTATTACGCCTTTGAGCATTTCAGTGGGCAGGTAGTTGCATTGAATGTATGTGACATATTTAAGATATGTTTAAATGTGTTTAAGACCTAATACTCCCCATCTCTGCAAAAGACAGTGGAGGCAGTGGAAGACCACCCTTGAGGCCAACTGCAAGCCAATTGCACAAGTGTCCATCAAATGTGGGATATACCAAGGAGATGCTCTGTCCCCGCTGCTGTTCTGCATAGGTCTGAACCCCCTCAGCCAGATAATCACCAAGACTGGCTATGGGTACCGACTCAGGAACGGGGCCAACATCAGTCACCTCCTCTACATGGATGATATCAAGCTGTACGCCAAGAGCGAGAGAGACACGGACTCACTGATCCACACAACCAGGATCTACAGCAATGACATCGGAATGTCATTCGGACTTGAGAAGTGTGGGCGGATGGTGACAAAGAGAGGGAAGGTAGTCCATACAGTAGGGGTCCCACTCCCAGACGGCAGAATAGCAGACATTGAGGACAGCTACAAGTACCTTGGAATCCAACAAGCAAATGGCAACCTGGACCAGGCCACAAGAAAAGCAGCCACAGCCAAATACCTCCAACGAGTAAGGCAAGTCCTAAGGAGTCAGCTCAATGGCAAGAACAAAGTCCGGGCAATCAACAGCTATGCCCTGCCAGTCATCAGATACCCTGCGGGAATAATAAGCTGGCCAAAGGAAGAGATTCAGACCACAGATGTGAAAACACGGAAGCTCCTGACCATGCATGGAGGGTTCCACCCCAAATCCAGCACCCTGAGACTGTTCACTAAGCGCAAGGAAGGAGGCAGAGAACTGGTGAGTGTCAGAACCACTGTCCAGGATGAAACATCCAAGATCCTTGAATACATCAGGAAGATGGCCTCAACAGATGAAGTTCTCAGTGAATGTCTCAGGCAGTGGAAAACAGAGGACGAGGTGCTGGAGGAACCATCATGGGAGGAAAAGCCCCTACATGGGATGTACCATCGACAGATAACTGAAGTGGCTGATATCCAGAAATCCTACCAATGGCTAGAAAGGGCTGGACTGAAGGACAGCACAGAGGCACTGATCATGGCTGCACAGGAGCAGGCCTTGAGCACCAGAGCAATAGAGGCCCAGATCTACCATACAAGACAAGACCCCAGGTGCAGACTGTGCAAAGAGGCCCCTGAGACAATCCAGCACATAACTGCAGGCTGTAAGATGCTGGCAGGGAAAGCATACATGGAGCGTCATAACCAAGTGGCTGGTATAGTGTACAGGAACATCTGTGCAGAGTACAGTCTGGAAGCCCCGAGGTCAAGATGGGAAACACCTCCAAAGGTGATAGAGAATGACCGAGCTACGATCCTGTGGGACTTCCAGATCCAGACAGACAAAATGGTAGTGGCGAACCAACCGGACATTGTGGTGATGGACAAACAGCAGAGGAAAGCCGTTGTGGTTGACATCGCAATACCAAGCGATTGTAACATCAGGAAAAAGGAACACGAGAAACTGGAGAAGTACCAAGGCCTCAAAGAAGAACTTGAGAAGGCCTGGAAAGTGAAGGCAACAGTGGTGCCCGTGGTCATCGGAGCACTCGGGGCAGTAACCCCCAAACTGGAAGAGTGGCTACAGCAGATCCCAGGAAAAACATCAGACATCTCAGTCCAGAAGAGTGCAGTCCTAGGAACAGCAAAGATACTGCGCAGAACCCTCAAGCTCCCAGGCCTCTGGTAGAGGACCCGAGCTTGGATGGATGAAACCGCCCGCGGAGGGCGAGAGGACAATTTTAAAAAAAATATATATATATAGTTAACATACGAGACACCTATTCAGTTTGTTGTTTATGCTTCATGTAGCTGAATATCAATGTGTTACGTTAGCATACCGCACACCTATTCAGCCTGTTGTTCTCTATTCTATTATTACTATAACTTGCCTTTCAAGATGAAATATCTGTTCTTGGTGTTGGATTTTGTAAAATAAATTTCCCCCAAAAAACGCGACATGTAAAGGTTTTTTTTCTTCTTCATTATGCCTTTTTTGGCTTGTGCGTCTTATACTGCGGAGTGACATATAGTCCGGAAAATACGGTAATAGTGCATGCATTATGTTTTAGCTGTAGCCTTGTAGTCACCAAGTACTGGGCCTATCCACACAAAAAACTGGCACAAAGTTCAAAGTCTTTCCAGTCAGAACAATAGATTTTTTTTCTTAATTTTAGCGTCAAAAAATTGTGTTGTTATTCAAACACACAGGCATAAATGCTGTCAGTAGAGCATTAAGCCACATGGTTATTATTATGGTGAGGTTGTGGACCCAGCTGCTAACCAAAAATAGTAAGGTTCAATATTTGTGGATTTTCTGTTTGGATAGTTCTTTTAAAAATTGCGTCTTACTGGTACATTTATACTGGTTTGGACGTCATGAAATTCACAAACTACTGAAACACCAACACACTTTTGTTTACGTCTCAACGTGCATCTAATGGACAGAGAAACAGTGACGTGTTCTTGTAAAAACACCCTCAAATAACTTGTGTGGATCTATAAATGTGAGCGTCTGTCCTCAGGCTTGGCACGGCCCACGTTATGATGTAACTAAAGCGGCGCAGTACTACTCACTAACGAGCTTCGGTAAAGCGACTAACGAGATTATAGTGACTGCACTCCGCTGCCAGCTCTTACTCTGTCACCAAACACACTCAGATTTATCGTTATTGTTATGGCCTTTACAGTCTGGGATGAAGAGAAGATGCCAGCTCAAAATGTGGTGTAAGAAAACAGCAAATGCAGAAAGAGTTGTGTGTACTCAGGATTTAAAAGCTTTAAATAGTTGTGTCTACTCAAGCTTATGTCCAATCAACTGCCATAGTCTATTTGTATTCTCTCACAGCGAAAAAATGTGGGATCTATAAATCTGTTTGGTCATCTTTAAAATAGATTTTGTAGGAAAACTATAAAACTTTGTAGAAAATGACTATGAATTTGATGCCCAATATTGTCAATGTGTTAACCTTTGAATAGTTTGAAAGGCACAGATCTCAGGCAAGTGATAATTTTGGGGATTGAGAATAATTTGGTGATTACTGACTCTGATGAAGATGGTCTTGTCTCCCAGTCGGTAGCGGCCCTCGGACAGGTACTCGATGGACACTCTGTTGGTGCAGTTACATGGAGGTTCGTCCATGCCAGCCTCCTACAAAAACATCAGACAGACCAGTGTTAACAAGTCGGCAAACAAACATATGGCATCAGGGTTTTGTCTTGTGAAATTTAAGACTTTTTAATGCCACTTGAAATTTAACGCCAGCATCATCAACAACAGAACAATAATTGAATTTGAATTGAATTTTACACTAAGGAATTATCTGCAGTACTCTCTGAAACTCAAGGGTTTTATTTTAAGTATTAATTATAAGTATTTTAAGTCTAATACAGATGAAAGAACTCCAGTGCTGCATAAAAAACTAATCATGAATTCCAATAACATTTCTTCAGTAAATATATTTTGTTATTGTGCTGTAATATTAACAATATTTTGACAAATTATAAACCCTAGATGAACAAATATAATGCTTACTCATAATATTTAATACTTTTAAGGCCTTGCTTTTTTTTTTTTTTTTTACACGATCAAATGTAATACCTTTTTAATGCTTGGGACTTTGGGGATACTCTGTAAAAGAAGGAAGTACTGAAGGGATAGCACATTTTTATGTAAAAAGGGGTCCATGAAATATTTGTGACAAGTCTATTTTTCCTTACACTAGGTGACTGTCAGCAAAATTCCAGTTTGGAAAAGCAGACAGGAGCAATGGCATTGCCTTTGTGTTGCTAATGCGGCCAATGACAACACACTTCAAGAAAAATTAACAAGGGTTCTACTTTATATAATACTTTCATAGATTCCGTAGTGATTATTACATAGAAAGTATTAACATGTAATTTACAGAATTTTAGTTAAGCTCCCTGTAGCTGAACCAAATATAAGGAACACACATTGCAATGCTGAAAAATCATCTTTTGAAATAGTTAAGTGCATTAAATGTTTATTCTCTGGTATGGCTCACGTCTGCTTTTCCAAACTGAGAGTGCCGGCAGGGTAAGTATAACTCTCTCATCCCTAGAATAGTATGGGCTGTTTTACAAAATACTGGACTGTCTCTATAAAATTGTTCCTGTCATATTAATGCGGTGACTTTGAGTGGATCCAGCTGTCAGTCCATGTTGACGTCAGGTTAAAAAAAAAAGCATCACTCAAACACAGATAAATGACGACAGTGAGATGGACCACAGTGCATCTCCAATGATGACATAAGCTGCTTATTCAAATGAGGAAATTCACTTGGGAATACTGCATATGACTTGCTTTTACCAAAATCTTTTCCGCTTCAATTAATGTAGAGTTATTTTTAGCTTGACCATCTCCTATGGGACCAAACCCCCCCACCCCGACTCTCAATCTCTCAGCCTGGATTCACCAACATGGGAATACAGCTAAATTTAATCATTTAAACACTTACTCATACATTTATGTGACCTTAGTGGGTGCACAGAGGAGGATTTTTTTTACAAGTGCATAGAGTTTGTTGTATTTTCAGTGGGATGTGCACCTAGCCTTGGGGTCACGTGTCACTGCGAGTCTCATAGCGGAGCAGACACGGCGTCACATGGTCAGCTACGGTGTGTCATAGACCTCCGGGGGCCACAGCGAAGCGCACGGGCCGCCATCTTGGCTCTGCCTCAACTGGGCCGCACATGCACCGGCGATGTGATGCTAACGTGATCAGCTGTTTCTTTTTTTTAGGTGTGGGCGAGTGGTGGGGGATAAAACAACAACACGTGATCTGAGTTTGTTGTTCTTGTGCAGTGGAGTTAAGAAAAGCTCACCTCGGGCTGAAAGAGGCCGCCGTGTTGGCAGCACACACTGAAGGTTTTCACAGCAGCAGGAGGCTCTTCAGCTAAAAGCAATGTTTCCTCCAACTCGATCTCCTTCTCCAGCTTCACCAGAACGGGAGGCTCCACACCATATCTGAGGAAAAACAAAGCATTTTCAGAAGCCCAGCATATTTCATTTTTAAAAATATGATTGAGTCCCTCTGTTCTGACCTATTTAATAAATAAACACACCACTCTAGTCAATGCATTGTGGTCCATGTCCAGCACTCTGTCAGAAATATGCACTGGGGCGCCCCCGTATGGCTCAGTGGTAGAGCTGCGGCGCATATACAGGGCAACTACAGCCTGTCCCGGCGTCGTAAGTTTGAGTCCGGAGTCTGACAGTTTGCAAAAAGTCTCACCCTGCTCTCTCCTCAATTTCCTTTCTTTTTTATCAATAAAGCCTTAAAAAAAAACTGTAAAAAAAAATATCTTGAGAAAAAAAAATGCATTGAGTCTACTTTGTATCAAGTTGAACTGACCAGATTGAGCCAGACAGGAAGTAAGTCAGATGCACGCCACACTCGGCTGGGATGCGAGTCCGCAACAAAACCGTGCCACACACAGTTTTGTAAATAAGGTGTAAATGAGGAGTAAAGCTAAAGTGCTAATCTTAAGCTTTGCATTGTTATCTTTTTAAACAGGGTAGCTCCAAGTTTTGTCTTGTGAAATTTAAGACCTTTTTAATGCTTCTTAGAATCACATTTAATGCCAAGATCACCAGCAAAAGAATAGTCTTACATTCTTACATACATTTTACACTAATGAAAGGGTTTTATTTTAAAAGCCTACAGATGACATGACTCGAGTGCTGCATTAAAAAAAAAAAAGAATCATAAATTTCAGTGTAAAGTATAGTTCTTTGCAACATTATGCAGTAAATATATACAGTAGCCGTGTCATATAAGCTTTCAAGAACACACAAACCAACGACACAATCAAGATGGTAACTTTAAGACATTTTAAACCCACTAATGTGAGAATTTATTGCCATATTTACATCCAACCTGCATAAAAGGCATACTTTTCTATTGTTAGTTCTGTATTACTCCAAAATCTACTGCATTGTTTGAGTACAAGCAAGTACAAGCTTCTAGTTGGGGCTGAACAACACAATGAAGATTGACAGTGATTTGAATAATTAATTTCACAAAAAAAAAATTGCTTTTCTAGCAATTATTCACTAATCTTTTACATACAGCACTGCAACACCTTGACTTAGATGTTACAGTTTGAAAATGTAAGACCACGATAAGCAAATTTAATACCTGAACATAGAATTTAACACTTTTAAGGCTTTGATTTTGAAATCATAAAATGTAATACCTTTTTAATACTTTTAAGATCTTGGGGCTACCCTGTTAAATAGTTTCAGACACCTTTGCATTAGTATTTCACGTTTTATAACTTAAAATAAATTATATGTATGAAAAAACATCTTTGGGGGAGCCGTTACTTTGACTTTGTAGAGAACACTTGGATTAGATATTTGTTGCCCCCTGCTGGCAACAGTGGGGAGTGGACAGAGCATAAAACATGCTGCTAACAGATGAGTGCATCAGAGTGACTACATTTTTGACAGAATTTAAGGCTGAAATTATCAGAATGAGTCCAGGGATGATGCATGGGCTTCAGAAACACAAACACTTTCTGGTTTCTTGTGTCTACATAGAGCCATGAGACCGAGCGTTTCCAGATCGTATGAAGATGGGCTCAGATTTACTTAAACATGCATGAATGAAGCAAAATACTACTCCAGGTCTGTTTTTGAGGTGGAAACAACATTACAACATGGTTAAAAGCTGAAAAAAGTCAATTTAGCAGAATAGGGGACCTTTATTAGTAGGCACAATAAATTACCCAAAAGTTTTTCTTTTTATACTAACTTTGAGACAATGCGGCCGATCTCGAGAAGACAGAGACAAACCTGCCGAGGCTCTTTGTGCAGCACTGGGACAAAAAACAAATAGGAACAGGTTAAATATATGATGTAACAAGATGCATTTCTTTAAATGAAAGTATAAAATGAAGGCAGCAGAGAGGAGATATGAAATGTGACCTTAGGAACAGAAAAAGTTAATTAGTCCCTCAGAGGATGTGAGGTGATTCATGCAGAAATATACTGAACATTTGGAAGAGTGAACCTTTGAAGAGACCACACTAGTGTATGTAAAAAAATGTAGGTGCCCTTTACTCACTGCCCTTTCAAAATAAAAGCCCTTTCCTGTTTTTTGGAAAGCCTGTGATATTTAATGAAGTGATCCAAGCGTGGTGTACTCAGACCGATTACTCCCACAGACACATCCTATTAAACCATTAGGGCTTAAACAAGAGATTTAGACTGACTTAGATATCAGGAGATTACGAATGAGATCAAGACTCGTTAAAATACTTAAGATGGAGCCAGACCTTCAATATATTGAATTAACTGTGTAGACATTTATTAGAGGAAACTCCAGCTAAAATCCTGGAAAAGATTTGTCAGCATAATCCAGTATTTTCTAAAAAGAGTTTGATTAGATACTTGGGGATTGACAGGTAACTTATTCTCTGCAGTAGATAACTGCCAGCGCACTCGCAGTTTGGAGAAGCAGACAGGAGCGATGACAGAGTTTAAACGATGTACTGCTGTAATTTGCAGCCAGTGCCATAGGGATTTTACATTCAAAACACTGAACTACATCAATGCCCAATTAAATGTGAGCTGCAGAGAGGCCATTTCTCTAAGACAAATGGCCCATATTTTGGTTCAGCGCCCTGATGAGGAGTTTGTACTGGGGAGTGCTAAGTTCTGGAGTTATAAAATGGTTGATTTCTTATTATGTACCTCTTTTATATATTAGTTGTTAGTGTGTTTTCAATGACCTTATCAGCAGCCGTACATAACACAAAGCCTGTATCATTGCTTCTGTCTGCTTCTCTAAACTAGGAGTGTCCTGGCAATGATGGTCATGAGCTATGGGTCATGATCAAAAGGACAAGGATGTCTCTCGGGCCTTGGTGCTCAGAAGAGCTGGAGGAAGTGTCTGGGGTGAGGGAAGTCTGGGCACCTTTGCTTAGACTGCTGCCACTGAGACCCAGTCCCCAGATAAGCAATAGAAGATGGATGGATATGTTGCCTACTGTATTACCATCCTGTTGTGTCAATCAGCATCTCTAATATACAGTATATTTACAGTATACTGGGCTACGTACATTCAAAACACAAATTCTTCATACAGGATGTGAATTTTAAACACAAAAAGGCCAATACAAGAAGACAATCAGTACAAAGAGAAACAGGCGCTCTAAATATCTCCAATCTAAAATGTCTTACCCAGTCCTTCTGACTCGAATAGGTAGGTTTCCTCCACTCCGATCTGTCGACACCAGGACAGGAAGTTGGCTGTGTTGTCTCGTGCGAAAAACGAACCAGGAGAGGCATTATTTTTATATGCAACCTTTCTGGGAAACAGCTGTAAAGAGATATAAAAGAAACTGTCATTCACACCAAGGTAAAAGGAAGTAACTACACTGCTCAATTTTTTTTTTTAAATAAAAGGGAACACTAAAATAACACATCCTAGATCTGAATGAATGAAATATTCTTATTAAATACTTTGTTCTTTACATAGTTGAATGTGCTGACAACAAAATCACACAAAAATTATCAATGGAAATCAAATTTATTAACCCATGGAGGTCTGAATTTGGAGTCACACTCAAAATTAAAGTGGAAAAACACACTACAGGTTGGGCTGTAAGCACAACGCCCACCTGTGGACATCGGGCTCATACCACCCTCATGGAGTCTGTTTCTGACCGTTTGAGCAGACACATGCCTGCTGGAGGTCATTTTGCAGGGCTCTGGCAGTGCTCCTCCTGTTCCTCCTTGCACAAAGGAGGAGGTAACGGTCCTGCTGCTGGGTTGTTGCCCTCCCACGGCTTGGAGTTACATTGTGTACACAGTCATTTATTGTCTTGCATTTTACTTTGCAATGATAAATAGTGTGAAATTCATTAGGTTTGTTTGCCTGATGTCTTTTTGACCTCATACAATGAAAATGAAGGTGAGAAATGTTTTATTCTATATAGTTCATGTTTATCCCGTAGAACAGCCTAACTTTGAGGATGAAGTTTGCCCTTTAGAGAAGGAGTTATTTTAAACTCTGGTTGAGTCTGACTCACCTTGCTGAGGGCGGAGGGGCAGCTCTGGGCCACTTTAGTCTGCAGCACTCTGATGAGTTCACACAACTTCACACCGTTGTTCAGCTCCTCCATGAAGAACTCTGCTCTCACGTGTTCCCCTGTGGGCACGAGAGGAAACAATAAACAAAAGATGGTCATACTAAAGAAAACATGAACACGAGCTTGGTACTGCTTCATTTGTACAGAGAGGTTTATAACTGGTCATGAACTGCACAAAATAAACTTCACTTAGTGCAATTCTTGGGGCGCCGGCAGTAGCTCAGTTGGTAGAGGCATTCACCCACTAACCCAAAGGTTGCCTATTCCGGCTCCGCTATCGGCAATGCATTCTGTTGTTGTGCCCTTGGGCAAGACACTTTACCCACATTGCCTTTGTGAATGTGTCAGTGTGACTGTGTTTGGTAGTATTCACTTTGGCTACTTTTGTCTCAGATCATTACAAAAAAGCTCCACTGTATCTGTGTGTTTTGCCTAATTTTTCATATATTCTGCTTCTTCTATGCCTAATATTGGTCAGGGAGGCCATGAGCCAGAGAAGAAACAGGAATGGAGGAAAATGGAGAGAACTTCAGTGACCAGCGCTTCACTTGGATATCACTTCAGCTTGAATGTTTTCAAATGATCATTTTGAGCACTGTCAGCTTCTCTCCATTTACCATCAGAGCACATACAATTTTTTATATATACACTGACAAGTATTAAAAGGTAGAGGTAGAGGCAGTGTGCGCTCATACTGGTTTGAAAACTGTACTGCAGTCTGAATCAAAACAATGGTTTGAGAGTCTTTCCACTTTTGTGACTGGGCAATCGGCAATGCAGTTTCAGAACCAAAACCAAAAATGTGAACAGGATTTCTCCCAGAAAATTTGTTAGTCAAGGTGGTAGCTGGTGCTGGGACCCACACAGAGGTGGAGCGTAGGCTACTTTTGTAATAATTGTAGCACCATCTAAAGTCCAGTTTATTAACCATTTATTCATTTAATGTTGATACTTTCCTTTATCCTATTTATTTTGTCTTTTTACATTACAAAAATAAAAACCTTAAAAGCCCAGATGCACCAAGTCTTATTTATAAGAGGACGAAATTTACAATGCAATAGGCCATTGCGTCTAATAAGAAATTTGTCAGAAATTGTAGCAGTGTCTCACTTTGTCACACAC
The DNA here is from genome assembly GCA_020698575.1 of Bostrychus sinensis. Classification (NCBI taxonomy): domain Eukaryota; kingdom Metazoa; phylum Chordata; class Actinopteri; order Gobiiformes; family Eleotridae; genus Bostrychus; species Bostrychus sinensis. Next base: position 48,170,578 of record CM036239.1, on the reverse strand, counting down.
CACTAAAACAGGCTGCTGTTTCTCCTTTATCTCCGCCTCTAAACAGGATGTGTGCGGTTGTTTTATGCTGAATCGCTGTGGAAATAGGACGGGAGCGAGCCTGAGCGGTACAGACATTTTATTTCAGCCATCGGTGATGGCAAGTTCATCCCGAGCCTGAAATGGAACTTTTGGATGTCAGTTCCATCAGCTGGACCATCGCTAGTCAAGGTGGGAGCAGAGTTTTACCAAACATATTACCAAGCTTTAGCTATAAAAGCACTGGGGGAAACCCTGGTGAAGTGGTACTACAAGTTTCTATCTCCACACAAACTTAAACATGTTGTTGTACATTTAAACTACTACTCATTCATTACCTGACAAAAGCTATATCCTCTCCCATGACCCTCTTATTGTAAACCATCGGCTATGACTCAAAAGACAAGAGAAGATTTCATTCACGCTCACAATGGCAATCCTGCTAAGTGACAAAGATTGGTGGACAAAAGCATATTTTTAACACAAGAGCTTAGCCCTGAGGCTCGAAACTCTATCCACTGCACACCACCTGTTTGTGTAACATCCTGTGAAGACGTACTGGAAGAAAAAGAGGTGGAAAAAGTACTCAAACTCTGTACTCAAGTAAAAGTACTGTTACTTATATATTATATATAATATTACTCAAGCAGAAATATATGTTCTCAGGAAAATTGTTACTTGAGCAAAAGTAAAAAGATCAAGTTTAGACAGTCCTTACTGCAACTACTACTTCGTCTGCGATTGCTACTTCTAGTACTAAAGTATTGTTACTTCAAAATAACATTACTCAAGTAAAAGTACTCAACAAAATTGCTACTTGAGCTTAAGTTAAAAGTTTACTTGAATAGAAAGCAGTTACTGCAACTACCACCTCTGCTACTACTACTAGTACAATTACTACAACCATTGTTACTACAACTACTACAGTAATAGCAGTAACTGTTGTAGTAGCAGCAGCGGTAATAGCATTAGAAACGGAAGTAGTTTTATTAGTACTACTTGTAATGCTACTACTCCTAATACTATTAGGTTTCTGAATAGTAGTAGTGGTGATACTTTCTTCAAAAAAAAAAAAAAAACAACTTTGGTAAATTACTTAAACATATCTGGTTATGTTTCCACCTCTGACAAACTCATCAAACTGTTAAAACATGTGGGTTGCGGGTCACTGTGGTCACAGTATCAGTAACTCAAGTTGAAAACTCGGTACCTACCCACATTCTTCATGAGAAAAGCTCAAGTCCAGCCCCTGCCTCAGAAAGCAGACGTTTCAGAGTCCACAATAGTCTCAGTATTGGTTTCCTAACTGCTCTATTGTATCTACAGGCACAATGGAAGAGACTATAATGGCTGACAGAAGGTGAACTGAGGGATTTGGTGCTGCTGTGGAAAATAGCAGCAACTCAATACAATTACATAGAGACCTGTGTTGATTGTGCAGTGGTATGTTCCTAGCCTCAGGGACGAAACTACTGTGTGACAGAGACAGAAGGGTTGAACAACACACACACATATACCAGGCTGTAGTAGTAAGAGGAAAATGTAAACAATGATTAAAAAAAAATAACCACAGGACAAAAATACTTACGTTACTTTGGAAGTAGAAGACCCTTCACAAATCAACAAAGAGTTAAACTAACTTTGGATAGCTCAGTTACACAAGGGTCACTCAGTAGAGATCAAACCTGATCCATTAACACACGACGTTAAGAAACATGGTGAAAATCCACTCTAATAAAAAGTTACTAACTGTGCAGTGTCTAAAAGTAATATTAGAGAATTTTTTTAATGATCCATTAGAATATTGTAAACCTTATGTCATCTTGAAATTTATTATCAAGTGTTTTAATTGATGGGATTGTAAGTCATGTGACTGAGCTTTGGCCAACTAGGGGGTCTAGGTTAAGGGACATTCCTATTGGCTGTTGGTCCACATTGTTTGTACATAGACATAAATACGTAAAATAAATATGTAGACGCCTCATTGGTCGCTTGCAACAATACGGCAAATTCGGCACCAACAATTGCCCGAGCCTATACGGTGTAAACCAGTGCAAGTTTATGGTGAGAGACTGCACTAGTGGTTTCCATGTCAACAGCATTTTACCCTTTCATTTTTATCTACTCTGACAGCAACTTTTTAAAGTTGGATTTGTGGGGATTTAATGAATGATTAAACATTGACTTAATTTGTGGTCTATGTGGTCCGCCACATTTCTGTAGCGCCTGTTCTGCAGAAACGTAGTATTACTGTATGTAGCATTTAGCTTACATGCTAATATATGCTAATTGCTATTAAATAAAACTTTTAAAAGTGAATGCCCTCAGTAATGATTTCTAACCATGGCTCTGACATTGCACTCATGGTCGAGTGTTTGACAGCTGCCAAAACACTCTTGATTATTCATAATTTGCTATATTTAATGGCTAAAGACACATACTATAGGAAGAAATAGTCTACGGGCTACAGAATTCTGAAAAGTACCCGGACTAGCTAAGGCAGCCGTTAGCTCCAGCAGCCTACACATCGTCTACGTATTAATGTCTATGGGTTTGTCCACACCAAAACAATGGTGATGCAAAGTGACTATTCTAGCACTGGCTATGTCTGGTTACAGAGCGAAAACATAAAAAGGAAAACTCTGAACTTTGGTTCATTCCTCTGGTCACCTGAACTTCATAGAACCGTATTTACCTTCACAGCTTTTGTTAGCATTGGTTCAGTTTTACTTCTTTGATAAAAGAGGGCAACTATGTTTTTGTTGGGGGTGAGAGTTGGTTAGTTAAGACAGTTTATACATAATGTAATAAGTAATGACAAATAACGGAAAAAATGCAACACCACAAAATAAGTAGTAATAGTAGTGACAGTAGTAGTAGTTATCCTTTATTTTTTCTCCTTTATATCCACCACATCTGTATATTTGTATGCACATTTTAAAAACTTCTGTCAAATATCTTCTGATGAGTCCTTACCCAGCATGCCGGTGAGCCAGATGGCCAGGTCCTCCTGCATGGGGAACAGAGTGGCCTCATGTCGAACAGCGAGCCACTGGTCATACTGGAACACATCTGCCAGACCGGGCCCATGTCTCTGGGACAGGGGGCTGCGAGGGCTTTTGGGGCTCAGCAAGGGGGCCACGAACTTCTCTCCAAAACACACCTAAGGAAAACAAAGAGTACAACTGCATTAAGCTTTTACTATTGGTGCCCCTAAAGCAGCTAGGACGTGCCGCAGTCCCAAAAAGGAAGAGTAGTAAAAACAAATAAATGAATGAGTACTGTTTTGTTCAATAGTAAAATATTGAGAATCTAATCTATATATTCTGAAGATTGTCTTTTCAACCACTTTTAGACATGAGGAAACATTTAAAAGTGTGGGAACCATAACAGAGAAATGCACACTTGACTGATACCATGACACCAAGACAGTCATGGGAAAGAAACTCTACTCTGCTGAATACTACATTTTATTTATTACATAACCTATGCCTTTGCTGCTGTGCTGATCCCAACAAGAACGTGTTAAACTCAACCACGTAAAAAAAAATGCCATTGTTAGTAGACGCTGCCGCAATCTAAAAGCAGATACAACATTCTCATACTCTAGTTAGCGTTTCACAGAGGGAGAGATATCAAAAGCCCAGTCATGCAGATATTCAGAGATGATGTCATTGCACACTTTGGTTGTACGTTCGCTTCACTGGAGATGGCTCTGCAAGCTCCAACTCACTGCACTACAACATGGCCTGGTTACTGTGGTGTACACTGCCTACAGTGCCACTGAACTGATCTCAGTTTTCCTTTGTATTTTACAAATCTGATATTTCAGACCAACAGCAATTTTAAGAAAATGATAATGGACTACTTCAGCTACATTAGACTCAAAAACTCACAAAAGTTACAAATCTTTCTTTACTACACTGTATTTCTCTCTACTATAATGTAAGCAGCAAAGTGGTCAGCACTGTCGTGTCACAGCAAGAAGGTCCTGGGTTCAAATCCCATGCATGGGGCCTTTCTGTGTGGAGTTTGCGTGTTCTCCCCAGGGTAGCTCCAGCTTTTTTCCTCATAAAATTTAAGACTTTTTAAAGACTTTTTAATGCCACTTGGAATAAAATTTAATGCCAAGATTGCCAGCAAAAAAACTAAAATCAGTATTACTCTCTGAACCTCATTTGTTTTAGTCCAATACAAGTGAAATAACTCTAATTCTGCATTAAAAATCTAAAAATGCAATCATAAATTTCAGTGGCAACAGCATTTACTGTATTGTGAGGATGTTTTTTGCAAATGTGCCTGTAACATTATGCAGTCCGTATAAACAGCAGAACTGACTTTCAAAAACTTACTAAATAAAAGGCACATTGAAGTGGGTGACTTTAAGACATTTGTAAAACCAGTGTTGATAAAAATTTGTTGCCAAATTTACATTCAACTCGCAAAAAATAGATTTTTCTGTTGTTACTTACCAAGTAATAACCTAAAATATATTTTTGACAAGCACGACAATGAAAAACTTGACTTAGATGTCCCAATTTGACAATGTAAGACCTAGATGAACTAAATTTAATACATGCCCAAACAATTTAAAACTTTTAAGACCTTGATTTTGGCAATATCAAATTTAATACCTTTTTAATACTGTTAAGACCTTGGGGCTACCCTGTCCCCACGTCTGTGTAGATTTAATTCAGAGAAAAAAAAAAGTCACTGTCATTTGCTCATGTCTACTTCTTCAAACTGTATGCAGTCTACTATCTACTATAAGGAAATAATTAGATCCAGAAATATTTAAAAAGAACCGCATTTATAAAATACTGAACCATGCCTAGCCATTTAGATGAGATGCAAAACTAGTTTACCACATACAAAAAGTACCCAAACTATTTCTTCATCTCGAGTTGTTTACAGACAGTGGATGTTGTCTAGTAGAAAACTCATAGCAGATGTGCACTGCGTTTCTGCTCCAGACATTACATAAGTCATCTCTGGACGACCCTCTCTCTGCCTTCGCCTGATTGTGAACATCTGTTTGAGTCGGCGCCCATAATCTTCATTTCTATCCACTGTCACTGAGCAAAAAGAGAACACTGAATCGATTAGTGAAGGGGTTATTGTGCTAGGAGTGGACAAGGCTGGGTGTTGTCCGGGCCTTAAATCACTGGAGAGAGTGAGAGATGGGCCAAACAGACACAGAGGGGCTTGTGGTGTCATGTACTTCTGCTAATACTCTGAGCTGCCAATAACACACTGGTTTTATACAGCTGAGGTCAAGCACTGCACCAGGGCCCAGGACAGACAGAAGAGTGTTGGAAAGAGAGCTGTGGAATGTAGGATTGCACAAAGTCACAAAAAAAGGCAACATTTTTAATATTGCATACATGACTTGCAATATGTAAACACCAAACTTTTGAACTGGTGCATTTTTGGGTTTATACCACAGTGGGATTTGAAGCGCTGATTGGCGAATTGTTTTAAACTACAAAACCTAAAGCTATGGCTGTCATGTTGTGAAACTGAAATTTCGATTTGTCCCCAAACTGGGATAAATGTAGAGGGTTGTGTCAGGAAATGCATAAAACTAGGGGTGTAAGAAAATATTGAAACATAAATATGCAATGCATAAATTGCAATATTTTATTTCATTAATGGTGATACTGTATCAATATAAAAAAAACTACTGTATTAATATTTAGTATTCCAGGAGGCATCCAGAACAGATGCCCAAACCACCTCAGCTGGCACTTTTCAATGTGGAGGAGCAGCAAGCTCCTCCCGAGTGACCGAGCTCCTCACCCGATCTCTAAGGGAGTGCCCAGCCACCCTGCAGAGGAAACTCATTTAGGCCGCTTGTATCAGGATAACATTTTTTAATAAAAATTAATTCAGGTAGCACTTTTATTTTGTTGCTTATTAGGAGAAAGGCAACTTGTTTGTGACATGCGGTGACAGTATTCACAGTTGTGATAAATAAAATACGCGTTATAATATTTTGTGCATGTAGCAGTGCACAAGTACACAAGTGAGGTTTTCAAGAAAACATAACCAATCACTATTGCAACCTGAAAAAGCCAAAAGGGACATTTTTTTTAAGTTGCATTCAATTTGTTTGTGTTGTTTTTCAGGAGTCTCAGTGGCTTACCTGGCAGAGCACATATTCCACATTAGGGCTGCAACAACTAATCGAATTATTCGTTTATTGAAATAATCTAAACTAATAAGTTTTAGATAACTAAACTAATTTAGTAATCAAATAATCGCCAACTGGGATATTTAATAGACTGACACGTGCCATGTTTTGTGAGAGGAGTTTTTTTTATTTTTTTAACCTAGATAGAATAGTAAACAGTTAAAAAGAATGTACATTTTGTGTTTTTGATTAAAAATCATTCTCTATCCGATTATTAATCAACTAATCAAAAAACTAATCGACAGATTAATCGATTATCAAAATAATCAGTTAGTTGCAGCCCTATGCCGTGGCGAACCGAAGAGACCGGATGTGATTCCCAGCTTGAGTTTGCTCAGTGCCATTCCCTAACTCACTCCCTTACGTCCTGTCCATAGTCGTTTATCCAACAAAAGGCAAAACAACAAAGTCAAAATGCCAACAAAATAAGTCTTGAAAATGTGCTTTTAACTTGTAACCTATACTATTACTTGGAGTAAGAATGGAGTAGTGCGATCTGGATACAATGGAAATATGTGCATGGGAATGTGCAGGCAAAATTAACTTTCAGGGTAACTAATTTGACTTCCTATTATTAGCAAATATTGAAATTGTTTACAATAGTTTGTATGATCTGAAAAACATTTTCCACTGTTCTAAATGCATTATTATCTCCCACATAAATGACATAAGTATAACCTTAGGCTTGTAGTAAAATGCACAGTGAATCATCCCTGCCTCTGCATCTCAGTGCCACCCAGATTTGCTTGGCTTAATCTGAGCACAGAAAACCCAGCGCTGTGGATGTAGCACTTTGTCTAAAATCACAGAGAACCAGCAGTTTTCTGTGTTTCTCACATTCCTGGGGCTAAAAGGGCAGTTTGGGCTCTGCTCTCTCTCACCCCCATCTCCGTGACCTCTGACCTCAACGACGGAGGAGGGGCTTATGAACAAACACACAGCAGGAGAAAGCTACTAACACCTCGCTTCAATAAGCTAACTGGAGCATTATGTAAGAGGCTGGCTTTTAGGAACAGACAGGTTCATTGTATGTATCCACAATCACTATTAGCAGGAATATGCTATCAACTCAGTTAAGATGTCTTACTGGACCTCTGTCTATGTGGACTTCAACAGCATTCAGCCTAGTAAAAATAGAGTAGCAGTAAATATTCATAAACTAGAAAAAAATTTACTTTCTAGAGCAGCGGTTCGCAAATGGTTGCAAGGAGTTTGAAGGTCATTTAAATGTAAATGTAGGGCTGGGTGATAAATCGAATTACATTAATGTGTGATTTTATTATTGGACGATGTCAAAAATAGCTCTATTGTAAAATCAAATTAAGCTAAAATAGTGTCCTCCAAGCGCTGCACTGTCCATTGTGTTGTGGCTAATGCTACTGCTAGCACCAGGAGCAGCTTAAATACTGACTGTGGTGACTCTGCAGACACTAAAAAGTTGCTCAATGTCCTTCCATATCTCTCTCTCCCTTTCCTGTCTATGTCTTTATCCAATAAAGGCAAAATGCCAAAAAATAAAAAAGTGAAAAAGCACTTTTAACTTGCAACCTGTACAACTATTTAAGAATGAGTTGTGTGAACGCGGATACAATGGAAATTTGTGAACGTGCATGAGGCTGTGCAGGCAAAACTAAACTTCAGTGTAACTAATTTGACTTCCTATTATTAGGAATTATTCAAATTTTACAATAGTTTGCATGCCATTGCAGATGCAAACAACATTAATAATCACTGAGAAAGGACCTCTTTAATGCCTTTGTTTAGCAGCTGGCAGCAGCTTGGCAAAAGTAAGCAGTGTAGTGTGGTGGACAGCGCTAACTTGCCTGCTTTTATGCTAATCAGCCATGTGCTTGCTGGTGCCCTTTACCTAGTCTTTGTATGGTGTATCAAATATAACAGTTTTTAGAAGCAGAGTGAACCAAAACTAAAAGACATTTCTTTTTACTTTGAAAGTAATGCATGCTGCTGCTTTTTTGTACAGGCATTTAGCATAAACAAAATAATGCAATATTCTTATTAAAAGTAATTTAAGTTTAAATAGCGTTTTAAGTGAGACAAAGGTTTAAAAAAACAACTAAAATCAAGAACCAACTTAAATGTTAGCTAATTTAAAGCCTATATATAGGTTTAAAGATGGTGGTAAAATCAATTTGAAAATGTATTTGATTCTGTAAAAAAGTGGGTCACAATAAAACACAATTTGTTGACATGTGTTACTCCATTGTGCCATTCTCTTTGGAGCATGCCCAGAGTGCTTTGACCAACCTTAGCTTGACTAAATTGTTCACGTGCAGCAAAAGTTCAAGAATAAATGATCAATTAAAAGAAATTGTTGCCATTTCCAACTATGGCATATACATTTTAAAACTCCTATTATATTCTGATAAAGCCAGTAGTTAGCTGCTTGCATATAAGCAGAAACGTTGTGCTTCTAGCATGTTATGTAAGACCTTGCCCTTTGGGCATGAGCAGGTTTGACATATGTATTCTCAATGTGCAGCTAATTGGAAAATAAACCATTACAGTGTTAGGTTAGTGTTTTGTAAAATATGCTTTTGTGATTACAGTAAAAAGCATAAAAGCTAATCCAGTAACTAATGCATCATCTGACTCTCTGGACACAGGTGTAAGGCTCATTTATGTTGTAATCTAAAGCTGGTAAACAATGCCTGCATACAGGAGGCTTAAATTGTTTTCCTTGCATGAAATATCCGCATTAGGAATTGGAATGTGGACATATAATCCTGTGATACAACAACAGTCTGTGGCTGCTATACAATTAGTTGGGTAGAAGTTGAATATTTTACCCATAAACTTGGCATAAAGGTGCCTTGGTATAGCTCAGTTGGCAGAGCATGCACCATACAGCATAAAAAGAGTTTGCCTCTGAATTATAGGTTTGGGTTCAGCCAGTTACTGAATGTCAAATCAGACAAGGACCAAAGTTTAAAAAAGCCCTGGTTTAGTCCTGGTTTAGTCCCGCTTTACTCTGGTTTAGGTCAAGTTTATTCCCAGTTTAGTCTTGATTCCACCTGGTCTAGACATTGTTTAGTCCTGATTTAGGACTGGATTACTCCTGGTTTAGTGTTTACATTTTTTTAAGGGGAGTTTGCAAACTTACAAATCTATGGAGATACAACAGATATCCAACGTATCCCAAGCCTGTGGCATAGTACAACTGCGCAGAAGTACTGGTAAGTACTGGGACCATGATTACAGTACATCTGTGCTGCATCAGTGCATCTGCCTATATCCTGTAGAAATCTTTTTCACTTGTGGTTATAATAGACTAGAAGACGCTCAGTAATTCCTATTTCACAATTCATGCATAAATAACGAGTCATAAATAAGCCAGCAGCAGATCATGAGAGCATTTACAAACAAACTCCATCATGAGAGAGGATCGTGCATAACAATAACAGTGCATTAGTGTTTCTTAAAGGGCCAAGTGTGATTTGGAAACTAGACTTTTCTTAATTTAACTATAAAGAACAGTTTAATTTCCTAGCCTATTGTTATATAAAAAAAAGGACCTTAAAGACGCACAAGCCGATTTTGTTCACATGTATTTGAGGAAAACAAATTATTCCGCCAACTGCAGAGCATAGTAGAAGACATCTCTCAAAAAATGACTCATCTGGACTTTAATATAAAGTTAGGGGAACAATAGAATAACTAGATCAATGTATAAATTTTTTATTTTTTTTTAACAATCACGCTCAGAACAAAAGGGAGTGGTCCCACTCGGATGAGGGACACTTTTATTGATTGGGTTTCCTCTTATTTCCCGAGTGATTTTATCATGACTCCACCAAAATTCACACTCTCCTATAATTTTTCTTTCCAAACATAGACATCAAAGTCAAATGCAAATAATAATAACTAAGCTGCTGTTGCTAATCTGGGTTCCCATATGTTGCTCATGGCAGATACATGAGTGTGTTGATTTTCAGGTCAGCTGAACAATGCTCTGTGTTGAGCGTTTATCAAATGTGACTGTGTGCTACATGGGCATTGAAGCTGGGAAAGGAGCGAGGAGGCTGTGGAGATAGAACTGCAGGGTTAACAGTGTGTGGCTTCACTGGATCTGGATCAATACTTCACTCAGGGTTACATTACTGTCGATGAAGTGGGTACTATTATATGACATTTATATCGATTCACATTGACATCCATGCCATTTAATAATGCATTAGTCTGGCGTAACCACAGAAATTGCAATTGGAGGTTTTTGGAATGCGCTTTTGGATTCTCTGAAACTGTGCACGACTTGGTCAGGACTTACTTTGGGACTAATCTAGGACAGGTCAAAATTCTGATGTAAAACAAGAAATAAATTTAGGACTAATTCAGGACTAAGCCAGTCTATGGTTTTGATAACCCAGGGTTCCTGCTGGTATCAGGTATCAAGTCTAATTAAATTATTTTTTAATGCCATTTTATTCCAATTTTCAACATTTTTAATGCCACAAACATACAATTGTGGTTGAAAGTCAAACATCTGATGTTTGGGTAATTTGGTCTCGCTGGAAGAAAACTCATTCTGCCCATCTATCATACTAGTGTGTTTTTTTTTTTTAATCCATAAAAAAATGTATAATGTCAGATTTTATTTCAAAATTATTTACATTTTTAATGCCTGTTGGAATCAAATTTAATGCTTTTAAAAGCCATTTAAGGGCTTAATTTTTGCAAAATTAATTTAATGATTTTTAATGGTTAATGTTTTGTGGTAACCTTTAACTTCTTATTAATTAACAATGCTGACATAAATCTTACAGTTTGATTCAGAATTATATATGAGCACAGGACACAAGAACTTGCCTGGAAATTCCAGACTCACCGCTGAACCAGCGGATGAGTCTGGTCGCCTTACAATCAATTCGATTTCTAGGGCGGAGCAAACCCAAATTAATGGACAGCGTCGTTAGCCAATCAGAAAATGGCGGACGTGACGTTAACAAAGCGACAAGAAAGTAAGAACGTAAACAAACGGAGTAGTAACGCCACGAGCGAGGAACGAGGGAGTTATTTCAACATTACCGTACCATACCGCTGAATGAAACAAACTCTCGGCTCCTCGGTGCGCTATCTTTATTGTTGTCGGTGAGGAGACGCGTACGAGTGACGCTGCTCGCGAAGAACACGTGACTTAAATAAACCAATCAAAATGCACGGTACGCTTGGGATTTGAGTAAACCACTGCAGACGGCGTGGTGACCAGACTGATATTTCTCTGTAAAATAACAGACACATATCAGTCTGGATTTTCCAGGCAACACAAGAACAGCAGTCTAAGCAAAAACACACAGACTTACCCCTCCCCAGACAATTCCTCCAGCTTTACCCAGAAAATCCAAAAGCTTCCAGGCCAGCTGAGAGAATAAGCCAGGGGACTCCAACCTTTTTTCCCCTGACAGCTACTTTTACAAAATTAAATGGGCAGAGAGCTACCTGAGCTTTGTGACATGTCACTCATTCATTTTCCTTCACTTATTATTGTCAGGGATTGCAAGTACTGGAGCCTATCCCACTGGACAGTCGCAAGAATGATAAAATTGTATAGCCCAAAAAGAAGCCCCAATATGTTAAATATGAAGGCACTGCATTTATTTTTAAAGGACAACCCTGCATTCTATATCTTTTAACAGGCATCCCTCCTGGCCTAATCAAGACGTGGGACGGCGTTGAGATTGTTTTCATTCCTGCACTGTTTTCTTGAAATAAAAACATTTCTCTGGGAGTGGCCTTCGAGTGGAGTTGCAATCCTCTTCTGTAATCCCCTACATACTGTACGCTCCAATTAAAACACTCGTCCCAAAACAGGTTCTTGTGGCGGATCCATAGCTGCAGCATCCCAACCGCAGCTCATCAACAACTGCAGCCATTTCACGGCTTTGTTTCAACACTTCGGCATTAGCCTGTGAGCGCTCTGTTCCCACATGTTCCCCACACGCCACTCTGGGATTCACATATTTTACATTTCCACGGTGCAACAAGTGACTTTCCAAATCAGACAAATGGAGAAAAAACCCTCAACTTCTGTCAGACTTGTAATAGGAGACGTTTGTTTTTTTCAAGGATCTTAGATGATGTTGCTGGGAGGGGCAAAGTTGGAAAAAATTGCACTGCATTCTTCCCACTCCTCTCCAAAAATGTGGAAAGTTAGTCCTGAGGGTCTGACCCAAAGGAACGCCAGACACGCACAACAACAACACGACGGCAAGCCGCGACAGCAGGTGGGCTGCCGCAGTTGTTCGGGCAGCAAGCACTTGTCTACACAGCTTTATAAATATATATGTATATATGATAACTATGGCACTCACTGGGAACTGGGACAAAGACTGAGACTGAGACTGCCAATAAAGTGAGCTAACAAGATGTCTTTAGCTGTGTCCAGAACCACTCCCTAGTCTCTGTGATGCATGGTATCCAAATGTTAGGTGGGTACTCAAAGTTTCTAACGAGTCATAAAAAAGTAGTGAAGAGCCAAGGTCAACAGTCACAGAAAAGACCATAAATGAAGAGGGTTGGATCAGGAAGGCCAAATGGCATAAAAACCTGCCACTGTGCCCTTGTGAATGATTTGTTGTGGCCCCTTAAAGGTCCCCCATTATGCCAAATTTACTTTTCTGAGCTTTAAACAGTGCTACAAAGTTGTGTGCACCTCAAAAATTAACTTTAGTATTTTGTTTCAGTCGCACATCTTTGAGTAAGCCTGTATACTGAGCCCAACCCCTTCTCAAAAGCTGAAAACGCTCAGTTTCACGGCTCTACATAGACACGTGAAACCAGGACGTGCTACTGCGCGTTTCTAAAGCCCATACACTGTCACCGGACTCGTTCTGAGAATTTCAGAGCTTAAACCGCTGTCACTACGGAACTGTTAGCGTCATGTGGCTGGAAGTCGTGCTAATTAGCCATTTTATGCTCTGTCCATTCTCCACCATTGCCAGCAGCGGGCGACAGACACCTAATCCACCTTACATGCAAATTTAAAGTAACAGCTTCCCAAAAGAAGACATTTTCCATTATTTGAAGTTATAATATGTGAAATACAAATGCAAAGGTGTCCAAAATTACTTAAATAAACTGAAAAAAGTTAAATATAGGACCTGTAAAGTAAAAAAGCAATCTAAAGGGACTTTGACTCCAGATCTAAGTAGCAAATAAGGGGTTAGGAACTAGGGTATAGGAAAAAACTAATGTTCTAATGCCCAAAAACAACTCAATACAACAACTATATGAACAAACACTGTACAGTGATTTTCCGATGGTCCCAACTATGCATGTCTATCAGTGCAAACGTTTGTGGTCTCATTATTTATGATAGTCCACACAGTATGCACTGCAGCCCTCTACTGACAACAAATTATAAGCTTAATACATGTGACGTAATTCAGCTGCAGCCCCAGGAAATTGCTCTTCTCCAACAGGAAATACACTAGAAACTCTCCCCTACTCTTTCATAGAGTTAGGGTATAGTTGTGAATTTCTGCTTTCCCCAAAGATGACCAAAATAAAGAAACCTGCAAAAACCGTCTCATTTGATAAGTTAAGAATATCTACATTATCAACAGAATATTAACACTAAAAATCCATATATTGTTAAAGAATAAATTATTATATTCTTAGACATTTTTCTGTATACCTGTATTACCTTTAGCCTTGCGTTAACATGTTGTTCACAGCTCTAAATGTGCTGTTGACCTAGTATTTTTAATGACATATGGTGCATGATGTCAAACTGTTGGTACATATATTTCCCTGAGAAGCTGCTTTTGGTATGAAAAGTATGAGAATTAATGGCATGTACACTGTATAGGGGGAGACTTACCTGGAGGCCAGCCTGGACAGCCATTAATGCGGTCACGAGAGCCTCACTTCTTCATTCTGTAATGAGAAAAGACAAGAGACTTAGACAATCACACAAATGAGAGGCACATGCACTCCAAACTGCTTGTTTAGTCGTTTTGGATCTCTGCGTAGAGTCTGTAAAGCAATAAGGAGTAAAAGGCTGTGTTGAATTAGATTCAAAGACATAGTCACTCTTAAATTAAATAACTGCCTTAGTACAACTTTAATTGGACTGTAAACATCTGACTTAAAAGGCAGTAAATCAAACTTTTCTTCCTCTAAACTTATTTTCTTTTGTCGCCTTTTGTTTTGTTTTCTTTTTTTCCTTTTTCTGGGGTCACTACAAATCATAATAATAATGCATTTTATTTATAGGCGCTTTTCAGAACTCTCAAGGTCCCCTTACGCAAAGATCCAATAGACAGACAGTGATAACAAGATTAATCATGAAAATACAAAATTTTAAAATACACTTAAAATTAGAATAAACAGTGATATGGGAATAAGCAGTGATGATGTAGATCATCTGCCTCCTTGTGTGCAGTGACGCAACCCTCTCCATTTATCTAGGCTTGGGGCGAGCACAAAGGATTCTCTCTTAGCGAAACAAAAAATTGGATAATGTGATTTAGATGTGGGTTGAAATGTAATATTGTACATTTCCGCATCTTCCTGATGCCAAACTACCGCCGTTGGTTTGACGGCGTTGAAAACCCTTCATATTTCTGCGTTGCTCCTCTGCCGTGTTTCATGCAGTGTTAGTTCACCGCGAGACCAAGCAACCAATCACAGTGCTTGCAGTCCGCGTCGCCTTCACGCATAGTTACATTTTTGACCAGGTGCACGTCAGGGCTACAGCGTAGCTTTTGAGAGGGTTTGCGGCGACGCAAAGGAGTCTGCGGGGCTTCGCCGCCGATTTGACGCAGAAGTATAAATCAGCCTTTACGGCCACAGTAATACAGGAAACAGGCAAGTGTCAAAATAAACTTCTGCTGCACTTTCAAAATAAAGGCTGATTTATACTTCCGTGTCTTTCTGACGCCAAACTACCGCCGTTGGCTCGACGGTGCTGAAAACCCTTCATACTTGTGCGTTGCTCCTCTGCGCTGTTTCATACAGTGCTAGTTCACCACGAGGCCAAGCAACCAATCACAGCGCTTGCGGTCCGCGTCGCCTTGCCGCGTAGTTACATTTTTGACCAGGTGCACATCAGGGCTACGCCGTAGCTTTTGAGAGGGTTTGTAATGTAATTTACAATGCCAACCAGCCATTTTTAAGGACAACATGCAGAAAATGAAGGCCTGGGGTTCAGTGGCCTCATTTTTGTGTTTAAACAATGAGTAGTCTGTAAAACAACAGGGGGAGACTTGCACCAGCAGCAGCACCTCTGACGCTCTCGGTGTAAAATGACGCTTTTAAACAGACGCACGCAAATCAGTCTGCTTCTGTGATGCCCCAGGTGTAAATGCGGGGTAACATTAGATTATAAGGAACTTGTTTTATTCATTAATTTAATAGGAGTTTAATGTAGTGCGTATGATTATTATTCATTAATAAATACTTGAGTGAACCACTTGAGTGTTGCAGATAGGGCTGCAACAACTTATCAAATTAATCGATTATTAAAATAACCGTGAACTAATTTAGTAATCGATTAATCGTCACCTGGGGTAATCATAGTCTTTAAAACATGCCATTGATTTTTAGTTGCAGTCCTAGTTGTGGAGTTTTATTAGCACAGTTTAGCCACTAGAGCTGCTGCTGGTTTGTAACCATGTTTCGCGCATGTGTAAAACCTGCATGCTGCTTGGTAGTTGGTCTAGGTAGCCCTGGTGGGTCTTGAACAGTTTTTGTTCTGACCAGTGGAAACATGAGGCAACAGAGCTGTCGTTCTGTGTCTTCTGATGGTGGTTGGCGTTGGGTTGGTGTTCAAGCCCTTACAGAGACTACCTTGGTAGGTTTGTTGAAACATAGCACCAACCTGCTTTGTCGATAATGTTTTAATGTTGTCAGTCAGTAATTACAAAATGTGATTCTTCTGGTGCATAAAGGTCAACCAGTGAAAAGTGAAGCTTGTATTGCGTCAAATGGCATCATATCTCGAAAAGGCTGGTTGGAAAAGTGTGTTCTTGGCCACTTCCAGGTAAAAGGTTACAATGGATTTGGCTAGTTTTGCATACAAATTTTTTTTGGAAAAGTTAACCAGACCTACTTTACAGAGAGGATTCCAACACAATAACTGTCTGACCAGGCTAAAGATAAAATATAAGGCACTTTTAAGAAGAGTACAATCACTATGATGAATTAGCAACTAAATACAATGCAGCTACAACAATATCCTGTTACACATTGGCTCCATTGAACAAAGTGGAAGTCAAACAGGCCTGAGGCTAGAGCTGCTGGGATGTTTTTGCTGTGGATGGGACTTTCTCATGAGGAAGTGTGGGGTTAGTTTGAGCTGCTCCTCTGTGGCCTTTCCCATGCAGGACATGAAGGATTACCCTGAATCTTCACTGTCCCAAATGGAGTGTGTTTGTCAAAGACGTGAGGGGGGAAGTGATCACAGGGCAGATCCTAATAACACTGATAATTTACCAAACACAGCTGAGGCAATAGTCCCTGCTGCCACCAGCCCCCTGCCCCCTTCCTCTACACGGATACAATCACCTCACTGCACCTGATGTCCGGGGACGACAAGGACCAAAAACCAATACATCTTCATCCAGAGAGCTCATTACAAATGCATGCAAAATGAGGCTTTTGTCTTCATGTCCTGTAGCTGTGAGGTACAGAATACACTGTGATATTTACATACAGCTATTGTGTTATTTAATTATTCATTTATTTATAGGTGATTTTTAAGGCTGTTGTTAACCCAAGAAATTGTTAGTGGACTGAAGCTATGCCCAGTACAACAATTAATCATCCAAAACAGACCAAAAAGAGATGTGGGGGGGCTCACACAGACAAGTGACTCTACATTAATTGGGTGAGAAAACATTTAGAAAAAAAGATATCTGTATATAATATTGCTATCTAAAAATCATCCATGTTATGTTGAATAAAATTAAAAATAAAAAGTCATAAATAAGACCAGCTTTGTTGATGCAAAGAGTTCATGCGACCAACACCTTACTGACCAATTAATCGACTAAGCAACCAAAGGCTCTCAGCCCTAGCAATTTTCCCTTAAATTAAGATCTTATTGCTGTTTAAGTTTGACAGACACTTGGATAAAATAACCATCTTGCTATATCGTTATACCATCATGACTATTATATGGTAACATTTTTCCAGTAATTAGAGCTATAGACTACATCACACATGTATCATTGCTGCATTATTTTTGCAATATCCATATCCCAAATGCCTGAATTAGATTAAGATGCCAAAATAAATTGCTGAAATAATCTTCATACTGAACAGTGGTACAATAAAATGCTCATATCTTATCTTAGTTAATGCATGGCATGTTGCACTACTATTGTACAAGTCTACCACAGTATATAATTTAACAGTCAGCTTCAGGAAACCTATGAGCTGTGTTTCAATTGTCTTGATTTGTAACTTATTAAACTAATGAAAGGCATGTTTCACTCAGGATCATATTTCTTCCTTGGCTCATTACTGACACTTCCCTGAAAGTTTAATCAAAATCGCACCATTTCTTCTGAAGTTATCTTAGTAATAATGACACCCATCACATCTCCCCATCATTGACCTAATAAACATCCAAATGTTTGAAGACTAAAAACTAAAACTGAACTTCCAAGGCTCTAACAAAAAAAAAAAAAAAAATTCACATTGTAAAATAAGGAGTACTTTTAACCAGTGTAAATAGTATATTTTTAGCTTGCCTGGTACAGGACGTTGGAAACACCCTTATAGATTTTCAGCCAGTAACACAAGACTGAATCAATATCTTTGGCTCTGATGTAAGAAACAGTGCCCTTGGAGTGATTTTGCTTAGCTTAGACTGTACATTGGGTTTTGACAAAGTGACCAACTTCCTGGCTGTTGACACTTTTATTTAATGCTGTATTGACTTCTGTCATAGCAGTCTATATTACAATTAAATTCAAATCACTGTCAGTTACAATATGCCCTTTCTTGGACTTCTCATATACCATATTACAACATTCACTACTTGCTTGCATCATTATTTTTTGCTGCTGATATATCAAAGCCAAGTCAAAATGTTCAACGTAGACTACGTGTAAAATTCACAATAACATTTAAGAAGATGGCATCCAGATTAACTTTAAAAATCACAAGATATTTCCTATTCCGAGCATCCAATCATTTGACACCACAACAGTAGCTCATGAAAGAAGATGAAAGTCAGCAGTGGCAATGACTAAAACTACTTCTTTCAGGATGACAACGCAGAACAGCTTACCTAAAGAGTGAGTCCGAGAGTATAGAGCCAGAAAACTGCATCCCAAAACTCAATTTATCCCTTTCCAAATGCCGACAAACCTCCTCAGTGACTAGCCCGACGCACTCAGTACTTTGGCGGGACGGAGCGAGTGTGGTTCTGCCTCTGTGTGCCTCCACGAGTGAGCAGTGAAGGCGGGACAGTGACAGAGGCAGGATGGATGGGCAGGCAGAGAAGAGGAGGAGGAGGTGCCCTGACTAATGAAGTGGTTACGCTTTGCTAAGCCCTATCCGCCCCCCTGCCTATACCACCCCCCTGAATACAATCCTATCACGTTGTGGGACCCTCTCACAAAGCCCCTATTGTCTGAAGTGCACCCCACACACACACTAGATATATAAGCTGTGTTTCTTATCTCAGAGCCGGCGGGCGAACGAGGAACTCCCCAATCAGAGTGCAATGGCATGGAAAGGATACGGGACAGAGAAGTGGAAAGGGCTTAACCTGCACTGTGCTGGTTTAACAAGCCAGAGCAGGTTACAAAATATTAGGCCGTCTTAAGTCATATCTTCGTTCCTTTTGGCTTTTGCCTTCTGGGGTTGCCACGGTCAGCCCTCTCTCTTCTAGTGTGCAGTGATTCTGCATATTCATTTACCTTTTCTTTTTTTTTTTTTTTTTTTTTAAAAAGCTGGATGCCCTTTTTGATGCAACCCTCTCCAGGCTTGGTACCGGTGCAAAGAGCACACTGGCTGGTGACCCCTTGTGGCTGGATTGTATCGCGTCATATGATTACAGCAATATTTAAAACCATTATACTGTAGGTTTTATGGATCATATAACAATTTTTGCCTGCCAAAATAATTTAACTTAATTGTAATTATTAAGTATTGGTTTAATATTTGGCCTTTAAAGTACCATCTTTAAAAGGACTAATTTGAGCCTTATCTGGACTAACCCAGGTCTGAACCAAAGGAATAAATGAGGTTTCACACTAAATAAGGACAAAACAGGGGCTATAGCAGGAGTATAGATGAAGAACCAAGATGAATCCAGGACTAAACCGGGTCTAAACCAGGACTAAGCAGTGGTCTAAAGTTCAAATTTAATCACCAACCAGAGCAGGACTAAAACAGAAGTCTTGCATTCCTGACTTTAGTTTTATTCCTGAGTATACCACCAGAAGAAGTCCACAGTACTACAGATTGAGAACCATTGGTTTAGACTTAAATTCAGTCCTCAGCCTAGTCCAGGTTTAGTCCTGGCTAAGTTGTAAATGTAGCTCTGGTTTATCATTTGGTTTAGGTTAGTAATGCGACAACCACAATTTTTTCAACTGGAAAACTGGGAGCTCTATATCAGAGTGCAAAAGCATGGAATGGATATTTTAATTTACAAAAAAAAAAAAAAAAAAAAAGCTAACTTGTCCATTACAGGCACTTTACAAAGTTTTGGAATAGTTTCAGGAGCTGGTTAAGTCCTGGTTTAGCCATAAATTAGTTCTAATGGAGAACCACTATTATTTTGACAAGCAAACTGTGGACCTGACCCCCAGTTAAAGTGCAACTAAATAGAATATGTGAGATAAGAGACACATGACGTGGGAAGAGAGGCAATGAGACAGTGGTGTCCTGGTCTGGTTTGATGAGCCAGAGCAGGTTCTTAGATGAAGCCATGTTGAGGATGCAGAAACATAACGTAATGCTGCTCCGGTCACAGATGTTTGCCGCCAACAGCTGTTACAACTGGCTCAGCTCTAATGATAGAAGATCCCCTGATTCTCCATGTCCTAACAAAGAAAAGCTCTAAATTAAATTTAGCCAGTTTTACTACACAGACTTAAAGACAAATAGAGACAAAAGGATAGATCTTTAGGGTGAGGGTCTCAACTGCAGTAGCCAGTTGATAACAAAAATTCTTGATGACATTTTAAGATCACATTTTTTTCACAGATCATGGGGTTACAAGCCAGAGTAGTCTTGTCAGTCTTTGTCAGGAAGGGCAACGGTCATAAAACTTATGCCAAAGAAGATTCCAATTGCAAAATGCTACAAGGTAAAAAGTTGTACACTGCATGGTTAGCTTGCGTGAGTATGCAACATGAAGCAGCAGAACTAAGAGTGGCATAAGGAAGTCGACATTTCAGAGGAAGAATGGTTCGGCTTCTTTCAAGTACTGAGAGTGACGCTGATGGGACAAAGGCTTTGGCTGTGTGGACTCCAGTTGTGTGCATCTGTGAACCCAGAGTGCGACCCCCTGAAGAGACCAAAGACTCCCACACATCCAAATGTCAAACACAGAGGAGGCCCCGAGAACAGGACTGAGAAGAGGCGGCTCACACAATACTCCTTCTATAGAGGAGCTGAACTTGGGCCCAGCCATTGAAAGGGCAGCAGCTCCACGCACATTCCCATACGGTCAATGAGGGGAAAAAAATGGCTCGACAGTGTGCACTTATTATTCAGTGTCTTCTATAGTTTCACTGTCACATCCTGAAAACGCTGTCAGATTATACTCCTGGATTTCCTTGGGACAAATATGCAGCTGAGCCTCTTTGTGGATCGGCTTACACGCTCCCTTTGTCATGCTCATAAACTCAGAGAAAGGTGCGCTACATCTGAGAACAATGCTATTTTTGGAGATCCTGTCGTAAATCCTCATTCAAAGAGTAGTGTGGGAATCTACAACTAATCCAAACAACAAGCCCGATTCAAATTTAAAGTGTTTGTTCACGTCCTCTACAAAAAGCATTTTTGACTAAGCTGCATAAAGCAAGGATTATTGAGACAAAACCCTCGTATACAGCATTAAGAGTAACTGGAAGTGGATTAATGAAAAGTGTCGACACCCAGTTTAGTCTTTGATGATTTTTAGCACTGGATTCTTGATGTCATGGGCAGAGATTTTGGTTCAACATTTAATTTTTTTCACCATCCATTATCTACTGCTTATCCGAAACTGGGTCACAGGGGCAGCAGTCTGAGCAGTAGATGCCCAAACTTCCCTCTCCCTAGACATTTCCTCCAGCTGTTCCCTGGGGCCTCCTCTGGGTGGCATCCAGAAGTAGAAGCCATCGGCCAGCACATGTCCGGACAACCATGTGATTGAAGGACCCCAGCTTCTCCAATCATCTTTCAGCAGTTTGTGCATCTTCCACTGCAGTTCATAGGAAACATCCAAAACTGCCTCATGTCGATGTGAAAAGTTCAGCAATAAAAAGACCGATTGTTTCTCTGGCATAGAACCTCATAGAAGTGTCCAAGTCTAACACATTTATTTCAGTTTTAATAGGCATTACTAAAACAAATGGCTAATTACATTAATTTCATTCATAAAATTAAGACAATCAGGCCTACATATTGGTCCAAAAAAAGTCAGCAGTGTTTATTGGCCATTGGCTGCTCTGAATTAAAAAAAAAAATCTGTATCGGCATCAGCCATAGAAAAACCTATATCGGTCGACCTCTATCCAAGCCATCTCAACTGGCTTCTTTCACTGAGGAGGAGCAACAGCTCTACTCCTCGCTCCTCCCAGGTGACTGAGCTCCTCATCCTATTTCTAAGGCAGCGCCCAGCCACTTTGTGGATAAAACTCATTTCATATCTGGGATCTTGTCCTTTGGTCACCTATGGTCATGACCATAGGTGAGAGTAGGGACGCAGATCGTAAATCAAGAGCTTTGCCTTTCGGCCCAGCTCCTTCTTTGCCACAATAGACCAAAATATCAGTCACATTACTGCAGACGCTGCACCAATCTCTCTGTCAATCTCATACTCCATCTTTCCCTCACTGTGAACAAGACCCCAGAGAAATCCCTCCACTTGAGGCAGGAATTCTCCACGAATCTGGAGGGGGCAAGCCACACTTTTCTGGTCGAGAAGTATGGCTTCAATCTGAATCCATAGTTCATAGCTAAGTCATAGTTCATAGCTAAGTCATAGTTCATAGCTAAGTCATAGTTCATAGTTTGACAGGTGCTGATTCTCATCCCAGCCATGTCACACTTTTACGTTTAATAATGAATTAATAGACAATTTTCTCCAACCTTTAAAGTAAAATACAAATTAACCACAGACATCACTGGAAAATAATAATACATGAAGTTTAAATTTCTATCTGTGAGCCAGCCAAGGTTAATGGTTAATGGGTAGAAGCTTGTTAAAATTGTGTCTTTTGTTACTGAATTACCGAATGGAAATCAATAATACCCAGACTTTATGTAATCAACTCCCCACTTCGACTCAGGAAATGGTCCTACTTACTGTTAAAACAGACCCGAGTCAGGTTTAGCTATAGTCCAACCTATATTTTTCTTGTATTGAAATAAACACTTTGTTTTGAGTAAATATAGGCCATGTTGAATTAAACCAGATTGCAGATAAAGGCAGCACAGTGGAAACTGGTTTCAACTGAGTCAGACCTGATTAAATACAATGCTGCTTTAATCTCTCAAACTCTGATGTCGTCCAAATATATAAAAAGTCCTTGCTGGTTATCTCTACTGGCCAGTGTGGTTTATTATTTTTAATTAGACATTTATTTATTTAAGCTATATATTCTAAATGTTTGTACAAAAAGGCAGCAGCAAAGTTGCTCTAACAGTGATGTAAATGTCTTAGTTTTAACCCTCTCTACTTCTAAAGACCAGGAACCTCATTTATAAAAAGGTTGCATAGGATCACGAAGCAAGCCTAGTGGTCAAAGATGGCACACGCAAACCAACATCCCAATTTATGAAACCGTGCGTGCAGGTGTATGTCGTGCATAAACACAAATATAAAACATGTCCATTCAGTCTCTTAAACACTGTGCTTCATTAAAAACTGCACAGCCCTATGAACAGTCTGTAAGAGTTTTTTATGCTCATGTCTGATCATTATTTCATAAATCCAGTCACGGATTCATCAGAGATCACCTCTGCTTTTAGTTAACTCTGCGGACCCTGATGAAGCCAGTGCTGCACCCTGTGGAAGTGCGCAAGAGTACACAGCTTCGAACTGCATTATTGTCAAGAATACATAGCGAAATTATAAGAAATCAAAGGGCCTTGACTCAATTTTACTCACTACTTGTTTAAATAATGATGTCTGAATCAAATCCTTTGGTCCGTGTTTGATACACTTTCACTTTATATCTCTCAGAAAAACAAACATGAATTTGTCAAACTTGCTTCACTTCAGCAGCTCGCCGTGAGGGTCGCCTTTGTGCAGTGTCTCCAAAATGTGCACACGCCAGAGTCAGAGCTGGCGCAGGGATACGAAAGGTTTCACGCCTAGGTGGATTTTTATAGATCCCACATTTGGCGCAAGAGTGGTGTACGCCACTTTCAGCCTCGTTTTGGGCGTATGCAAGCTTTATAAATGAGGTCTATTATAACTTATCCACCTTATGAGGCCTGTGAAAAGGTGCTACCTCCAGAGCATGTGGCTAATTAGCATACATAAACAAAGTTGCTGCACGTCACACTACACTGTTCGTTTCGGCCAAATTGCTGCCCCATTCAAGGACATTACTCAGGTAAAAGGACTCCTTTCTCTGAGATTAAGGGTCTGCAGAGTCTACACAATCAGTATTTAAGCTGCTCTGGAGTTAGCAGTAACACAGTGAAGAGTGCAGTGCTTGGGGGACGCTAATTTCGGCTAAATTCAATTTGGCTATTTTTGATATTGTCCAAAAATAAAAAAACACAAATGAACTGATTTAATTTGATTCATTGCCCAGCCCTCTCTCAATTGAACTCTAAACCTATACATCATTTCCCCAATTAGATCTCTCCATTTATCCAGGCTTGGGACTGGAACATGTGTCTGGAGTTTTTGGCCCCACATCATGGAATTGAATCCCTGAGATCCAACACCAAAGTCAAGGGAACTATAACCACTTCTCTAGCTTGGAGAACAGATGCTTTCCAAGAAATCACTACAATTCCTTTTAAATAAATGCAACTGAGAGGAAAAGCAATGCAAATAACGCCTTTAAAGACATAACTGTCATCAATCCTCTCCCATTCAGGTTCACTATTATAAATGACTGGGTTTGTTTTGCTGCTGTTGTGGGGGCGAGACATCTGTGTGCATGGCCCATGGCGTAACTCTGTGTATCTGCTGCCACTAATCATTTAAGAGGATCAGGTCTATTTCAGACGGCAGCATGTCCACCTCCATGCCACTCCGCCATCATCACAGACAACAGCAGAGCGGCACGTGGAGGCAGCGTGCATCCGGCCACGGCGCTCGGTGACGCGAGGGCGCTCGTGCAGAAGGGAGAAGAGAAATGGGACAGACATTATGTAAGCAGAGTTCAAAGTAGAAGGTTGATGCCCTTTTAGTTGTTTGGTGGCATCTGCGAGAAGTAAACACGTACGCACTAGTGAGAGGATTTAGGGACATTGTTATTTTATATCACCATTATGTTTCTTGTCTACTCAAATGAAGTCCGTACGGAAACTTTCGCTGTAAAGTTTACTATATGCATCATTGTCAAGTTGTGTACACTAACATCCAGAATGGGTCTACCTTATTTCCTTAAATTCTGTGACAACTATAGGCCCTTCCAGGAATGAAGTGACTAAAAAAGTTGTGCATGCAGCCTGGTACCGAGATTAATGTTCTATCCCATTCATTTCTACAAGGGAGCAAAACAAAAAATATGAATTTAGACGTTTTTGGGCAGCAGGAACAGATGGTTGTTGCTTATATATTTAGTAAAATTACTCTTAATTAATATAACCAAGATCTGAGTCAGTTCCAGTTGCCAAAGTTAACTTCTTAAAGAAGGATTTGTGGTGACTGATTAATTAAATCTGAGCATACAATGTCAAACTATTATGGTCTGCCACATTTCTGTTACTATTTGTCCAGCGTAACACTGAAATTAAGAAATGTAAATTACATAGCCTTTAGCCTTTACAAACACATTCATTCATCTTCTTCCACTTATTCCCGTTAGGGGTTGAGGGTGACTGGAGCCTATCACAGTAACTTTGGGCTTTAGGCGGGGTACACCCTGGACAGGGGCCAGCTTGTCGCAGGGCTAACACAGAGACAACCATTCACTAGGGGCAATTTAGAGTCACCAATTCACCTAACACATGCATGTCTTTGGACGGTGGGAGGAAGCTGGAATACCCGGAGAGAACCGACAGTAACAGGACATGCAGACTCCACCCAGAGAGTTTGGGCACAAACACATGAAGGGTCTATATACATTATAAAATCTCAGGCAAAGCTGAAATGTATAGAAATACTGGGCTTTAGGCTAACATCCACTGTCAAAGTTAGCTTGTCTAGTCAGACCCATTCACTTGTAATGAAATGAGTCTGAAACCACTTATAATTAAAAAGAGAAACTGAAATTATCAGAAAAGAGACTGATTAGGAGCTATGGGATGGCTGGCCAGGCTAGATGATTGCACCAATTTTGCCATAGATGCCCTGCAGTGTGTTTTGAGATTACATTTAGGTCAACAGTAGAGAATGCTGCTAAAACCTATGTGTGAATTCAAAGAGACTAGATGTATGGCAAACCAACTTAACTTTGCAATACTAATAGAAGCATTACAGGGGCTATATTACGGTTTTATTAATATTTTTAAACCAATCTTGGTCACCTCTGGAACAGTGCTGCACATTTTACAAGCTTTAAAAACATCTGACTAATGTTATCTGACTAAAAACATTTCTAATAAGTACTCTGCTACCCTCTGCTGGTCTCTTCACCTGTTTGTTTATGGCACCAGTAGAGTGCAGAGGTCTTTTTTAAAGAAAAAAAAGCCCTTCACTTCCTTAAACCTTTTCTATGAGACCATTTTACTACTAAATAAAAAATAGTTGTGAGGAATCAGTGGAAACAGAGCTGTACATGGGGTGTTTCTCAGTCCCAGGTACCTTGCCTTGCCTTGCCTTGCTTTCAGCGCAGGAAGGCATCCACATCATCACCTGCCGATTAAGGCGTGTTCCAATCTCCATGTCTTTCTCAGGCAGGTGTCCTCCGTTTGGCTAACATGTGGCTAATTCACCAAGGATACATCAGTGGATCCTTCGCTGCCTTGCATCGGCCAAAATCACCCACAAATGCACTGCAGCTTTTTTGAAAAAATGGCAGGCCATGAGCATGTATTACTTTTAAAGACTTATTTAGCAAATTTTAGATTATTTATGAGCTAAAATGTAGCACACACACAAACACACAAAAAGGGGTTGTTGGTCAGTGCTTCCTGAAGTGACGGGGGTTCGTGCAACCAAGCGTTTTGAGGACTCAGAACGGTCATGCCAGAAAATAGAGGATTACTTAAAAAGCCATGAATTACGCAAAACACAAGTCCAGGTATGTTTTTGACGAGGGAACAACATTATAACATGGTAGAAAGCTCAGAAAATATTTAATATATTGTTCTCTTTTTTTCCAAGCACCCAAAACATCTGTCTCCAAGTGTGCGGATTTTTATATTAATTTGGCATAGGTTTTTTACACCGGATGTCCTTTCTGATGCAATCCTCTCCATTTATCTGGACAAGTTGGGATTGAAATGCAATGCCTTGTGCCTCCAAGGAGCTGGATTTACTCCAAACATCATAAAGCCAAAAAATGTGTGTACTTCTAAACCAAGTAATGTATTGCATAGTATAAGTGAAGTAATGCAGATTTTCAAAGATGGATGTCGTGTAATGTTCATATACTGTATTTAAATAAAGTAATGCAGCAGCTAAGATAAGGACCCATAATTTAAATGTGATTAACCCACTTGAATAAAGAAATGTTTTTGTCTTTGTTGCTGGTAGCACACTGAGTTTGAGATGGACATGGGCCAACAACACCAAAGCGTCCAGGCCCTTCCCCTTCAGTGCAGTCCAAACTCTCCCCCTGGACCCGGGGTCCCCCTGGAGAATACTAACTCTTTTTCTATTAAACCACTTCCTGCTGAGCCCTTTGTGTCTGCACTTAATTACTCTGTATTGGAGGGGCATTTCATTTAGAGCCAGGCCTTTCTCTCTCACTACAGATGGGGCCCGCCGCAGTGTTTCAGCGACTAATTCATTCACTGGAGGAGAATGAGAACAGTAAATATACATCAGAAAAAGCCTTTAATAAATGTTTAGTTCAAAAGCAGTTCACCTCCCCCTGAGGCCTGTACAAGCTTACTCAACATCGGAGGCAATGACAAACTCAAGCCCTAATTCAAGAAGGATTAAAATATTTCCTGGCCTGCATTCTCATACTTGTTGGTCCACGCAGCACCACTATAAACGCTCAAAGTTTATCCATCAGAAGATGTTTTAAGAAGACAAAATTAAACGCTGAATGCTCATTGGAGGTCTGCTATGGTTCTGTTACCACCTGTCAGACAGAATATTCAGTATTCAGTATTCAGTGACTTTTAGCATGTAGCCTATAGGTTAATTGCTCCCACGAAACAAACAAATATTGTGCCACTTGCTAATGTTCCCTACACTAACTTTTTCCACAAGTCTTTCAACAACAGGCTTTTGATGCTGTCCCCATTCAGAGTTGCTCATGACAGTCTTTTTTAGTGTTTTTATGGCAAAGCCAGCAACAGTCATTCATTTGAGTCTCTATCGCACCACCATGTTTGTTGTTGATACTAGTCAGAGCTTTGCTTACCCTTCATTTCTCTGATTGGTCACTATGACTCTGTTAGCCACACCCCCTGGAAATCAAAATCAAACCACAAAGTACCAAACTAACATTTGTATGGAATAGAAAAAAGTAGTCTAGCTGGCCAGGCCTGTTGTATATAAGTGCTGCACAAACTGTTGCAAATTTATCAGCATTGCATTATAGCCTAAAATGAAATCATGGTGTAGACCCTGTATAGTTCTTGGTTTGGTCTCTGATTATTTTTGATTTTGCACCAGTTCTGAAGTTATTTCAGAGACTTGCATTTACATTTCAACTCTTGCTATCTCAAATGGAGCATTAAAATTAGAGGCCGACCAATATCATCAGATTCTTGCACTTTAAACAGCAATAAAAAGATTTTGCTTGTTTTTCTGGAATAGAACCTCGTAGAACAAAAAATCCAAATGCATTTTTGTAGCTCTCCCTAAGCTCTACTTGCACAGCAGGTTTGATTGCGATTGCTTTATTAGTTTTCTCATCTTTAACTGTTGTCACTGTCCAATTCTAACACATTTGTTTCAGTTTTAATAAGCATTGCTAAAATAAATGGCTATAATATATTAATTTCTTTCATAAAATTAAGAAAATCTGTCCTACATGTCGACCCAAAAAAATCTAAGAACACAGTATTCAACATAGTTGGCACATATCACAGGTTTTCCCTATATCATCCACCCCCGAAACTCTAGCCTCTCAAGTGGGATTAAAATACACCTGGCCTGTGCCCTCATGTCCTTGTAGCGTAGGTCCTGCTCAGAGGTGAGACAGAGGAGTAAAGCCCATCTTAAAGGCTTGAATGAGAAGGAGCCACCTGCCAATCCCATTTTGATTTGTTGATACTAATCCACAGCTCGCTACACGCCACTGGGTCAGCTCCAGCCCCAAAGCCCCTCAGTGCTGACTAAGGACCAGTGCATTCAGACTAGAGGTAAGATCTTAAGCCCGAGCCCGAGCCCGAGCCCGAGTCCGAACCCGGCCCGAAATTCGGGTCGGGTAGGGACTAAAATGACAATCATTACGTTCGAGTCGGGTCGGGCGGGCTTCTCTCTCGCTGACTTTTTTAATAAATATATGTTTATAAAAATGTATACCAAAACGATGTGTGGATACTAAACTAAGGAATACTTGTTATAAATAAATAATTTGGTTAAAACAGAGAAGGCGATGTAACTATTGCTATATAACTACTACTAAACAGGAAGCGCAGAGCCAGGGCACGCTTTGCGCACATGTCGTGAATGTAATCTTCCCTCCACAAGTCCGCATCTATTTTGTTTAGGTATCCCTGATATGGAGCAGCAAGAAGTCAAGGATAAACTTAAGACAGGGGAACTGAAAAGGCAAACACGCACCGCCGGTAAGAGTGAGGCTGCAGTATTTCTCCGCGTAATTAAGCGAGTGCGCATCAAGATCTCTCTTTCACTCTCTTTGTCTGGCCTCTTATTCTGTGTTCCAGCGTTATTTCGTTGTGCAAATGCATTTATCATGATCATAAAAATATGTAGATTATTTTAACCTTAAGAAATCTTGCGTTTTTTTCTGCCAAAAATACTATGGGATAAATTGAAATTTCGGGTTTGCTTCGAGCTCGGGCCAGCAAATCAAGTTAATTGGTCGGGCTCGGGCTGGGTTGGGCTTTAATGCCCACGGGGCTGGGTCGGGTCAGGCTGGATTTTTTAGGCCCGATCTTACCTCTAATTCAGACTCCCTCATAACCTTGGCCAGTATTGAGCCAGTGAGAGTGAACTTCAGATCAGTGCAAGTTCCATGTATCTTGCAGTACATCATGACAGCTGACACAATCTCCCCAAACTTTCCACAAACACAGAAGATGCGATCAGGACTGTATCCACCCAAAACAAGTGCTGAGGAAAAGCAAGCAAGTTCTTTTCTTTCAAGATCTTTGCGCAGGGAATGAAAGGAGTGTCTATGAAGTTAGTATTCTGAAATTATGGATAATGTGTTAATAGCCAACTTATAGTTTCTTCAGAGTCTGTGTTCTCACCACTAGATGGAGTCATAAGCAACAGCAGCATTTACTAATTTTACTTTCCAATTTCGGTTGACCTCCTTCTTCTCCTTCAGCAAAATCGACAGTCATTTGCTGAGTCAGTCGGTGTGTTCACTGTGCTCCTGTAACCTGCTGCAGTCTGGCCTCCTGCCAACGGGAGCCGTTTATGCTCCTCACATACTTCACACACAAAAGACCCACTAAACTAATGACATCAGTGTTTCTCTGAGCAGGCCCCAAACATTTTGAAAACCAGCAACAGCAACGAGCCAGTCATCTTCTCTGCCTCAACTGAAAAATATTTGCTTGTCACAGTCAGCATTTCCATTTAGTAATAAGAAACCAACTTGAGTGATATGAAAGACTTTAAGCAACACTATTTACATGCAAACAGTCACATCTGAAAATAATTTTATAAAGGACTGTTGCATAAAAAGTTACTAGATATTAGGTTGCTTTATGCTTTAGGTTGCATCTTTTATTAGCCTCACTACTGATGTAGGTAATATAGCAAGATCATTTTGTATCAGTATTGCTAAGATACTTATGGGGGCCCTCTTAGTGAAGTGGTTTGTTCTCCAGTCTTTTATTCTTATATGGATCCAAAACCTCCAGCCAGAATATTGGCACACTTCCACCAGGGCAGACATGTCCAAAGTGCAGCCTGGGGGCCATTTGTGGTACGGGTTGAGATTTCATATGGTCCTCAGCTTCTATGACAAAATGCATTACTTATAGCCCACTGGCACTTTTGTACAGTGTTTCCAGAGCTTTGTCTGTTCTTTTGTGCATCTCATCTACTCTATGCTGTGTATTTTTTAAATTAGTTTAAAAATAATTGCAGTTGCTATGGTCAAAAAATGTATTTTGTTACAACTTTTAGATTGTGTTGTTAAGGAAAATAATTTATAATTATTTGCCTTTGTGAAAACAAAATATAAAACAGTATGCATTACATTTGTACTGTATGTGCTTTCAGTTACTTGGCAACATCAGGACGGCCTGTCGGCCCTTGAAGATTTGCACATCTTCAAATCTGGCCCTCTGTGAAAAATGTTTGGACACCCCTGCACAAGGGGTTGTGTCAGTACAGGAAGCCCAAACCAGGCTTGTATTTCCATTACTCTAGGTCTAGAGGGCGATACTATGAAGCAAGATTTCTGGTTAAGCTTGTTCAGTCAAGCCTAAACCCAGGGTTATCGGTGTCACAAATGTGGCTCACTTTTCAGCATAGTTAGATCACTATAGAGAGGTATTATTCCTGAGTTTGAACTATGATCTGATCTTTCAGTGTTTAAATTTAAGTTTGAATTGACCAGCGCGACATTTTGAGGTTGGGGAGTGACTACTCCTCAAGTTTAAAGGTCGTGTAAGTAGGCATGGGACAATAATAGATTTATAATTAGATTTATGTCACGATTATCTTGGCCACAACAGATGTGATATTATCACAATAATTATGAAATGATTCTTTTAGTTTGAAAATGTAGCTAAAACATACTGGAATTACTTTACAGTGACACAACAGACTCAAGTTTAAAGTCTGTGTGAGATGCATTTACTAAGTGAGGAACCCATTTTCTAACTTCATTGAGTTTAATTTCGTAAAGTCAAAGTGTCACTGTTTATATTTATGGGCAAACTTATGATTACCCTGTAAATTAGCTGCGTTTATTAGCATGTAGTGCTACAAACATTTAGCGTACTGTTAAATCCTCAGATGGCTTGAACGCCTCACGGGCCACTGTATGCCTCAGTTAATCAGTCTGCTCTGCTGTAGATCAAGTATTTTAACCAATTATGGAGAAACTGGACTAAAGATGAGTTTTGAACCTTCTTGATGTATGTTTTGCATGTAAATGTAATGAATAGCAGAGGGCACAGCTCTCTCATATGAGGATAATGGCAATTATCTCAAACGATTATCACGATAATTAAAAACTGCCACGATCAATTACTCTTTACTGTTTTTAATTGCGATTAGCAATATAATAATTTATCGTCCAACCCTTAACTGTAACTGTTAGGGTTAACAGCATGCACTCGTACTGGTTTGAAAATGGTACTGCAGTCTAAATTAAAACTATGGTCTCTTTTCTGATTAGACAATCAGCAATGCAGTTTTAGAACCAAAAATAACTTGGCTATTTTGTAAAAAATATATTTTTAATTGTGAATAAATCAGCTGTACCATTGTTATCAGTAAAACTAGTATTTGATTTAAACAGGTTTACATCATATCTGGGGACACATTGGTAATTTTTATGAAATATAAAAAAATGTACTGCTTATAGCAATTTTAACACTATTTATTGTATTTGATCACATTAAAATACAAGTGTGTAGATGAAGCTTTAAAATTACCGAGGTTCAGGCCGTGGCGCAGCGTTTACAGGGGGACGCACAACTGCATTTTAACAGTTGAGTGAGAAAAAGTCCATCCACAATGTCACAGTTGTACTTCGTATTCTCTTCCAGTTAGCGCACTGCTGCACTCCTCATTTTTCTTTACGTAGCCTCAGAAAAGTACGCTGATGTCCTACAAGCGCAACAAAACATGTGTTAATAAATAAGATAAAAATTGTTTTTAAAGCTGACTTTTAAAACTTGTGTAAATTCTGGTGTGTGGTGCTGTGATGCTGGAGGTAAAGCTGTATTAGCTACTGTATACAGTCTCCTGCCACAGTAAACAGAAGACTGCTTCCTGTTCACAGGGTAGCTCCAGGTTTTGTCTTTTGAAATTTAATACCAAGATTGGCTGCAAAATAACATGAAATCTTTAAGAGTTTTACACTAAGTTTTTGTTCTACTTTCTGAAACTAAAAGGTTTTATGTTAGAAACCTATCTAAGATTAAATAACTAAAATAAAACTGAAACAAATTTTAATAATAAAGTTTTATCAACAAATATATTATACTGTTATTGTGATGACAGTATTTGTTGGGAATATTACAATATATATTTGATAATTTAATTAAATTATTACATTTTAATATATCTGGATGAACAAAACTTTCACCTATCCATAAGATTTTACATGTTTAAGGCCTTAACACTAAATGTAATTTTTTTAAAGACCTTTGGGCTTCCCTGGTTTACCCCCAGCTTCCTATTCATTAAATCCAGTCAACAAGCAGCAGTGTGTGGCTCTACCTTTTCCAAAGTGGTCCAAAGCGGACCCAGAGCTGACAAAAATGGGACAGGATGGTATGGCACACTTTTTGGGGATGTGTCAGACCACTTTGCGTAGTGGAAACTCCTCCATACCTTGCCAGTGGAAATGCACTGTAGGTGTAAGCCCAAGACTGGATAAATGAGAGGGTTGCAAAGGAAAGGGCATCCAAGTGAAAAAAACACCAGAGCAGCCACAGTTATAAAAGAGAATAATCATCCAATAAAACTATAATGTATGTTGCCAAATCATCTTTGACCACAAACACCCAAATACAACTTTTATCAGGGGCAGATTAGATAACGCCTGCGTCCCAAACACTCCACACTGCCCCCCTCTCCAAGCCTCTCTAAAGGTCAGGCCAAGGAGATACCAGAGGTCAGTGGTCTGTAGGGCTCAGCCTAATTATCTGGGATTGTTTGTCACACAATAATCCTGGTTATTGTGTATTTATGTAGAGGAGATTTAAACCAGTGCACCTTTCCCCTTAATCAGTCTTAGCAGTAAGAGAAACATGCTTTCACAAACATGCTACACTGAAGTGAACAGTGAAGTTGTGGAGAATTGGAAATGCCTCGGCCTGTACCTTGCGTAAGCGTATCTTATGAGAACTGTACTGCATCCTCCACACTACAGTCGACCTTTATTCTGAAAAGCTGCTGCATGAACTTGTCCAAAGGGTGTTAGATAAGAGGGGTTCAGCAGGTTCAGGACATGTTCCCTGTTTCCGAGGCCAACAGTGTGACCAATGACAGCCTCTACGGAAAAACATGCTTCAACTCCGCATACCTTGAAATATATCTTTCACAAGTATTTACAAGTCTTCGCAATGTACTTTTTGTAGATTTGTGGCAGTTTGAGCACATTATAGAGTGACTTTATTACACTGAACATTACCTATTTCAAGCATTAAGAGTGTAAACTTGATTATAATTTAGGGGAAAAAAGTGTTTCTAACTTCAAACTAGTATCTTACACAATGTTGTAGCACAGATGACCATTCATTTTGACTGTTTTGTAGTCACTGTCTTTTTCCATGTTGTTAGCAACCAGGTCCCACCACCTGTTACCGCTTACCAACTGTTTTCTTCACCAAAACACAAAACAACATGGTGCAATTGTTTCTTGTTACAACAAACAAGCCCACTTTTAGTTTGAGAAGCAAGTGCCAACCCCACAGATTTGTTTTACACCAGCTAAAGCTACAGACCAATCAACAAGCCCGCTACATCCAGTCTACTCTCATTCATTTATCCCCCCCAAAAATTGTATACAGCTCTGTTTCCAAATCATCATACAAGGAAGTAAACAGTTTTTTTTTCACCGTTTCTGTTGCCCTCTGCTGGTCTCTTCACCTGTTTCAGATAATGTTTTTAAAAGGTTGGGCAACTGTTCTAGAGGTGAGCAAGATTAGTTACAAAATCTATAAAAATGGATAATATAGTCCCTTTAGCCAAAGACAGACCTAATCCACCTTCAATTAATAATTCATCCTTTGGCCTCCCATCTGCAGATAACCAGCACCACACAACCCCAGACTCGGGGCCCCTCCCTGTGCCCTGCCGTGAGCTGTATCCTAAATAAATGAGGTCTAATCCAAGATTTCATTATCCTGTCCCATTGTGACCGCAGTAGCGTGGCGGCCCATATGTGCCACGTGCATTTTAACTCATTAAGCTCCTTTGTCTCATGAGCGTGTGCCTCTATCTTAACTTTACAGGGCTTTGGCAAACCCCAAACAGGAGGCCTGATGCCAGAGATCAAGCAGATGGTTCATTATGAAGAGTGGAGAAACTGGGATGTGGACTCATTTATTAAAGTAAGGAGTGGCAAAACAATAATTATTTATTTTTATAATACTATTCTGGGGTATTCTGGGACTACTTTTGATATGTAAAATTTTGGTATAAAAGCACAACTTAGCCGCTTGAAATTCAAACAGGATATGTTTTTAAAGAGTAAAAGGGTCTAAATACTGTAGCGTTGGGAATATCCCCCTTTCCTGGATAGGTGTAAAATCAATATGAATCAACAAGAGACTTCCTGGACAAACAGCTGTAGCTGAACTTAAGTGTTAGTTTAACAGTGCTACTGTCCAATATAGTATGAGGTAATCAGTTACCAAGAAAACTGAAAACTGCAATTTTTACAAATACAACTTGCAAGTACAACCTGCACGGTGGCAGAGCGGTTAGTGCTCTTGTCTCCCAACAAAGAGGTTGTGAGATAGAGCTGTGCCACAAATAGAATTTAAAATTAAGTTGCGATTAAGTATAGGGTTGATCTTGATGATAAGCCAAGAGCCCCTTTATTCGATACGGATAGGTCTATTTTAGGCAGTCCACAAAACGGAGCGGCTGTGGAGCGCACTTATGTTTACAGTTACCATCCACTTGTTACAGCGTGAGCCAGAGAGAGAGGAATAACCACCTTAAAAGGTACTGCACATTTAAATACAAAAGAGCATTAAAAACAAGCAACATCAGCAACAACTCTGCGGCAACAGCGCTAGAGGAGCTAAGCTAACATTGGTGTTTGCTCTGCTGTACAAAAACAGCAGTCCATACGCTTGTTTTAGACCGCAATTAATCCATAGAACAAATGAGCAAAACTATTCATGTATACTTAGACCATCCTAACACCATGGAAATGCCGCCAGGGTTTTGAAAATGGGGCGCGCACGCCTTGGTTTGGAGTAAAGCCGAAGGAGTGCACAGCTGCAGTGCGGCAATGCTTGTCACTTAAAAAAAGCTTTGTGGAGTTTAAAATAAGTAGTTGCTACCGTCAGTAGCCTGACAAAATGAAAGAACTAGGCTCAGGTTGTGTATGGAGACACAGGGCAGTTCTAACAAGACAGACAGACTATAATGTACGGCGTAATAACACTTTAGGAGCACTTCGGCGTCGGTGCAGTGATATCTTCACTAATAAAAAAATTCTCTCCCCCTTCCTCTCTCACTTCCGTCAACAGAACCAACGAGACCTGCAGTGGTAGAAGAGAAGAGAGATCTCTGATATCACTGTGCCGACGCCGAAGTGCTCCTAAAGTGTTATTACGCCTTACCTTATAGTACCCATTTTTAACCGCTTAGAAAATCATAATTTTTCATTTTTGTGTAACTGTACTTGGGCCATGTAACTACTCATGTAACTGTATTTAAATAGGGAAAACGTGGAAGAGCTCAGTTGCTTCTAACTTGAGCCGCGTTTGGCTCTGCAGGGATATGCTTGGCAAAGCTAAATGCTAACAAATTAGCGTCACTCCCCAGGCCCGCAAAGGGCACACAGGGCATGCACAAAGACCAGAGCGGTATGCGTCAAGTCATCTAAGATCAGGGAAGAACATAGTTTAGTATGGAAAAACGGTGGATTGTTCCTTTAAAGGCCTATGTTGCGCTGAACAGTTTTGGCTTCAAACATCATGCAGTTCAAATCCAAAAGGGATTAAAATGGAAAACTGCCCATTTTTAAAGACTTGCCCCGCTTATCAACCTGTTAAAAAACATTATCCATCTATGCCCCATCACAGTGGAGCCTGAAGACCAACAATCTATTAGCCTATACGTTTCCTTAAGATTAAACAGTAAAAGTGAATTTGCTTCCTTTTCTAGCAAGTGCTGCAGTACTGGCGATGCTCTTTCCCAGTTGTCAAATACGGTTAAACATTGTTGTTTAAGAAAACAGCACATCAATGACATCAACATATGGTTAAAAAATAGAGAGCCATAATTTCTCAGAGTTGTCTTTTTGAGGAAGCACCTGCGTTTACCTCATCCCTTTTCCTTTGTCAGGAAAACTAGAATTGGCACATGCACAACACTTTATATTGTGTTGAAGCTAACTCTCCCGGCACAATGGGTCGCCACCACACATTCCCTTTGATCTAAATTCACCCCACAGCAACAGATTATGTCTTCGTTTCCCATTGACTTCATCAGTAACAATTTCAAATGACATATACTCTCCCAAAGCTACTACACTACTGATCGTCTTACCTGTTTGTGTCAATCATATTATTGAATATACATGGCCCACACTGAAGGCTTATGTGAGCAGAGCTGTCAAATCCAATTACAAGGCATTATTCAAGTGTGAAATTGTAACATGCAAACACGTCAAACGGGTTACTACAACCATGACACTTAATCCTGAGCGTATAGTGTACTTTACGCGCCATTAAAATGTAACGCATAATGTGTGAATGGGAATGAAGTTTATTCATTCATTGGTCTAGATCAGTGATTCTGAAACTTTTCAAACTAAGTACCATCTGGCTTTAAAAGTACCTTTGAAAGTATCTTTGAAAGTATCTTTAACCAGCTAAAATCAGCATTGGAGCCCCACCAATATAGCCCGTAAGAAAATTGTCAAACATTGGCCAAATTTTATACAATATGAACTCTTTTCACAAGTTTTGGCATCTTACCCAGCAGTTCATAAGAAACTATGAACTATGATAAATTGCATTATTATCAAACTGCATTATTAAAGCACTCAAAATAACAACAAAAAGTTTGAGTGAGATCAACTAATTGATTTTCTTAATAACTTGATCTTTAACTTGTTGCTTTGAGTTTATAGGCTATTACACAATAACAGTCAACAACATTTTACAACATTTTACAACATTTTAAAAGTCATGGTCTGGTGTGTATACGCCACATCCACGTCAACACAAGTAGCAAGAAAAAAAAAACTTTCGGTTTAAATTGCTTTTTTAATGCATCAAGCTCAAAACATCCATATCAGTCAGGCCCTAATCAGCATTACTAATTATGCACAAGTGTAAACTGTGACAGAATCCAGACTTGTGAGTTTATAGTTACACAACAAAGAATTTGGTCAAAGCCGCAGAGGTTTGATTGCGTTTTGGCCTTTAATTTACACAAGGACAGGGTTTCTGTTTTGGGAATCTGCAAGCTTTTAAAAATGCTCAAAGAAATGTTTTGGTCTTGCAGTGAGGAGCCGCTCAAAGCCATAACTAAACCAGGACTAAAATTGGACAAAACCAGGACTAAACCAGGACTAAAATTGGACAAAGCCAGGACTAAATCTAGGCTAAACCAGCTCTAAAACTGGGTATAACCAGGACCAAATCAGGACATAAAGTGAAATAAATTTAGACAGAACCAGGACTAAACTAGGACACAACCAGGAGTAAATCAGGACTGAACCTAGACAAAATGTAGTAAACCAGAACTAAATTAAGACTAATCAGCACGTCTACACTTAAAATTTAATCCTAATCCACAGGTGGACTAAAAAACACATAAAAACTGCAAAAGACTCCTGAGAACCACCAGAAGAATCCTGCATAGCTCAATGACAACACATCATACTTTACTGGACTTATTTGTAGCAGTGCTGTGATTTAGTCTCTTTTGGGCATTGCTCGTGGTTATTTCTCCAAACTGGAAATTCTTGAATGAGCAGTGTGTCCAGGAGAACCACGTTTAGAGACTGTTGTTACCCCCTACAACCTGTTGCATCCAGTAAGATGTGATTGTGTTCACTGAGTGATTTGAAATACCGTTTCCTTGCTGTAAACAACTTATTATTCAACATTTCTGCTTTGTTTGTCGGTGAAATGCAACTTACAGAGTGCTAAAATTACCACAAAACTAGACAAAAGTGCTAATATAAAGCCCGTTGCTATCCCGTTGCTAGGAAGCACGCTACATCACCGCTTCCACGCGATTCTCCCTCATGGATTCTGGGAAGAAAAACGCTCACTTGACAACTTTCACTTACTTTCCCGGATAAGTTCATAAAAATAAAAGTTTACGGACTCACCAGACGGCTTTGTGGAGCTGGTAACGGCCGTCGGGGAAAACAGTCGACGTTGTTTATTGGTCTTTACTGGCGTTTGTTTTCGTCTTGTGGAAATGTTGAGTAGGTTTTTCAGTTTGAGTTCAGCGTTACTCACGTTCTCCGCTCCA
Organism: Bostrychus sinensis; assembly: GCA_020698575.1. Taxonomy (NCBI): domain Eukaryota; kingdom Metazoa; phylum Chordata; class Actinopteri; order Gobiiformes; family Eleotridae; genus Bostrychus; species Bostrychus sinensis. The sequence continues at coordinate 48,131,372 of CM036239.1, read as the reverse complement.
AGGGTTTTGTGGGGAAGCGCTGTTCGAACCAGCCAATCAGAGCGCGGCGTTTGGAGGGGAAGGGGGCGGGGCCAACATTTCACCTGAGTCTCGTTTTACTCTGCGAGGAAGAAGAAACCCATTCATAGCAAATAAATGAACGCATGAAAAAGTAAAAAAAAATATAAAATAAATCCTGAATGTTTTTTTTTTTTCAAGATAAAAAAAATAATAATAATAATCTGTCTGGATTTAAAATAAAAATATAAACTCTTTTTTACTGCATATTTTATGTTTACAATAAACTTAAAAATATACATAAAATAAAATAATAAAAATTATAATAATAATAAAAAAATTTAAAACTAGAACAACAACAACAACAACAACAACAACAACAACAACAATAATAATAATTAAAATAAAATTAATAATAATAATAATAATAATAATAATAATAATAATAATAATAATAATAATAATAATCTGTCTGGCTTTAAAATAAAAAAATAAACTTTGTATATTTTATGTTCAAAATAAACTTAATAAATATAAATTAAATAAAAATAATAAAAACAACAACCATAATAATAATAATAATAATAATAATAATAATAATAATAATAATAATAATATTAATTATTATTATTATTATTATTATTATTATTATTATTATTATTATTATTATTTTGCCCTGCGACAAGCTGGCCCCTGTCCAGGGTGTACCCCGCCTATGGCCCAAAGTTACTGGGATAGGCTCCAGTCACCCGCGACCCCTAACGGGAATAAGCGGTAGAAAATGAATGAATGAATAATAATAATAATACAAAGAAAAATAAACATCATTTGAAGCAAGCTATTAAACCTTAAAATATATAACAAAATATAATATTTATCTAACTAATGCTTTAACAGTTTCACCTCCTTTTATCAATCACAAAGACACTTAAGCTTGTCTTTCATAAGTTTCAAGTACCCTCTGCAATGTGCTCACATACCCATAGGGGTCCCCATATCCCTGGTTGGGAAACACTGTTTTAGGGCAAGCTGAAGTGACTACAAAAACATCACATTAATTTGTTAGTGAAAGACAGGAGCGAACAAAACATGGCAGAAGACCTTACCCTTATATCTTATCTACAAAACCAATAGTGCTGGACATATAATAATAAAGTAATCAATACACAGCAGCAAAATAGGTAGAGTAGTTTTCAGACAAACACTGTAAAGGTTATTATGCTTTTTCAGGCTTTTTGAAATAACTTTGGACACCTACGCATCAGTATTTCACATTTTATAACTTTCAATAATGTATATGTATGGAAAACAACTTCTTGGGGGAGCTGTTACTTTGACTTTGAGGAAAGCGCTTGGATTACGTATTAAAATGGCTATTTAGCACAGCTACTAGCAACATGACATTAAAAGATAGATAAATGAGCTGATTGTTTTGTAGTGACAGCAATTTAAGCGCTGAAATGATCAGAATGAGAATTGGAAACGGGTAGGAGCACTTCCTGGCTTCTCATGTCTACTTAGAGACCAAGTGTTTTCAGCTCTTGAGAAGGGTACAGCCTCAGGATACAGCATTACTCAAACATGTATAAGCATGTATAAATGAAATACTACTCCAGGTAGGGGTGCACACAATATTATAACACGGTTAAAAACTCAAAAAAGTCATTTTAAATGTATACAGTGACTTATGTTAAAATAGATAAGTTGAGTGGTTCAAGTATATCTGAAAACAACACAACAATAATCTGAAAACAACACATGCAAAGGAGATTGAAAATGTAGAGAAATGGGGTAACAAAAACCATTTCAAGCTCAGACGCCATGTTAGTTAAGATTTATTAGTACAATAACTCAGCTCTCGATTTACTGGTTGATGAGCTTTGGGTCATGACCAAAAGGATCAGATCCCAGATACAAACACCCAAAATAAGTTTCCTCTGTAGGTTGGCTGGGCGCCCCTTTACGCTGAGGAGCTCAGTTAACCGGGTGGAGCTTGGAATAGAGCTGCTGCTCCTCCACATTGAGAGGAGTCAACTGAAGCTTGGGCATCTGTTCTGAATGCCTTCCTGAGAGGTGTTCCGGGCATGTCCCACTGGGAGGAGGCCCGGGGAAGACCTAGGACACGCTGGACACGCTGGAGGGACTATGTCTCTTGGCTGGCCTGGGAACGCCTTGGGGTTCCTCCGGGGGAGCTGAGGGAAGTGTCCAGGGAGAGGGAGGTCTGGGCGTCCGTGCTTGGACTGCTGTCCCTCTGTAAGCAGAAGAAGATGGATGGATAACTCAGCTGACATGTGACTGTCAGTGCATTTTTTTTTCTGCTTCTCAAGGTCAGGGTCATCAAGGTGAGCAGTCTAAACAGAAATGCCCAGATTTTCTCTACCGAGACATTTTCTCTAGTCTAGCTACAGCTCCTCCGTGGGAATGCCAGGGCGTAACCAAGGCAAAATATATATATATATATATATATATATATATATATATATATATATATATATATATATATATATATTTTATTTTTTATTTTTTTTTAAGCTGTAATAACACTTTCCACTAGCCTTTAGAATTACTGAGAAATTCCCACAGAGGATTATCAGCATTTTGAAAAGAGGGGACAGCTAACCTGAGCCCCTTAAACATTATTGAGATGTCCGCTGAGTTCAGTCGCATTTAGGCTGAGTCCATTTAAAACCAGTTATCCTAATTAAAGTGTTGCTTATGGGGGAGGACATGTTTTGTATTGAATTTCAGCTCCACCCAGGAGCCATGGCAGCGTGCACTTCAAACTTTTACACATAAATACTTGAAGAAACAGCCAGTCTCCAGCTGCCAGTGGCCTCTCTGCCAGCTGACTCTCTGAGGCAGCCTGAAAGTGGACATTGTTCTGAAGGCAGTGGCTTAGAAACAAATGCTACTTCTAGGAAGGCTTAAACATAAATAGCAATGTAGTAGAAATAACAAGTACTTACAATATCTTAATTATATCACTTCAAGCACTAAGTAGAAGTTTGAGGAACTTGACAATGCTTGATAAGATCATTAGTGCTAGAATATGTACTCAAGTAAACATATTCTCACACAGTTGCAGAGTGGTTAACACTGCCTCTCAGCAAGGAGGTTGTGGGTTCAATACATGGGCCAACTGAGAAGAGGTTAAAATAGTACTTAAGTAAAAGTACTATAAAAGTAAAGGTAAGAATACCCAGCAAAAGTAAGTGATTATTGAATGTAAAGTTTACTAAAGTAGAAAGTACAACCACTACCATTACTACTACTGCTATTACTGCTAAAACTATAAGTATTACTAAACTACTTCTATTTCTGCTACTACTGCCACTACCAAATGGTTTCTACTGCTATTGCTGTTATTGTTACTACTACTACTACTGCATTTTAGCACTACTACAACTACAGCCAATACTACTACCCCCTCTTCAAGGCAAAAAATAAATAAACAAAAAAACATTTTTTTTTACTCATTTAGACATTTAACAAAAATGTTTTACATTTACTAAGTCCATCCTGCCATCTTCTTCTGCTTATCCAGGGCAGTAGTCTCAGCAGGGACGCCCAGACTTTCCTCTCCACAGATTCCTAAACTCCTCCATTTGAGGCAGGAACTCTCCTCTGACCTGAAGAGGTACCACTGAGTATCACTGAGTATCACTGAGTATCACTGAGTACCACTGAGTACCACTGAGTACCACTGAGTATCAGAGTATCACTGAGTACCACTGAGTATCACTGAGTACCACTGAGTACCACTGAGTATCACTGAGTATCACTGAGTATCAGAGTATCACTGAGTACCACTGAGTACCACTGAGTACCACTGAGTACCACTGAGTATCACTGAGTACCACTGAGTATCACTGAGTACCACTGAGTACCACTGAGTATCACTGAGTACCACTGAGTATCACTGAGTATCACTGAGTACCACTGAGTATCACTGAGTACCACTGAGTACCACTGAGTATCAGAGTATCACTGAGTACCACTGAGTATCACTGAGTATCACTGAGTATCACTGAGTATCACTGAGTACCACTGAGTATCACTGAGTACCACTGAGTATCACTGAGTACCACTGAGTACCACTGAGTATCACTGAGTACCACTGAGTACCACTGAGTATCACTGAGTACCACTGAGTACCACTGAGTACCACTGAGTATCACTGAGTACCACTGAGTACCACTGAGTACCACTGAGTAACACTGAGTACCACTGAGTACCACTGAGTATCAGAGTATCACTGAGTACCACTGAGTATCACTGAGTATCACTGAGTACCACTGAGTATCACTGAGTACCACTGAGTACCACTGAGTATCAGAGTATCACTGAGTACCACTGAGTATCACTGAGTATCACTGAGTACCACTGAGTACCACTGAGTACCACTGAGTACCACTGAGTATCACTGAGTACCACTGAGTATCACTGAGTACCACTGAGTACCACTGAGTATCACTGAGTACCACTGAGTATCACTGAGTACCACTGAGTATCACTGAGTATCACTGAGTACCACTGAGTATCACTGAGTATCACTGAGTACCACTGAGTATCACTGAGTACCACTGAGTATCACTGAGTACCACTGAGTACCACTGAGTATCACTGAGTACCACTGAGTACCACTGAGTATCACTGAGTATCACTGAGTACCACTGAGTACCACTATCACTGAGTACCACTGAATACCACTGAGTATCAGAGTATCACTGAGTACCACTGAGTATCACTGAGTACCACTGAGTACCACTGAGTATCAGAGTATCACTGAGTACCACTGAGTATCACTGAGTACCACTGAGTACCACTGAGTACCACTGAGTATCACTGAGTACCACTGAGTACCACTGAGTATCACTGAGTATCACTGAGTACCACTGAGTACCACTGAGTATCACTGAGTACCACTGAGTACCACTGAGTACCACTGAGTATCAGAGTATCACTGAGTACCACTGAGTACCACTGAGTATCACTGAGTACCACTGAGTACCACTGAGTACCACTGAGTACCACTGAGTACCACTGAGTATCACTGAGTATCACTGAGTACCACTGAGTACCACTGAGTATCACTGAGTACCACTGAGTATCACTGAGTACCACTGAGTATCAGAGTATCACTGAGTACCACTGAGTATCACTGAGTACCACTGAGTACCACTGAGTATCACTGAGTACCACTGAGTATCACTGAGTACCACTGAGTACCACTGAGTATCACTGAGTACCACTGAGTACCACTGAGTATCACTGAGTACCACTGAGTACCACTGAGTATCACTGAGTATCACTGAGTACCACTGAGTATCACTGAGTACCACTGAGTACCACTGAGTATCACTGAGTACCACTGAGTATCACTGAGTACCACTGAGTATCAGAGTATCACTGAGTACCACTGAGTATCACTGAGTACCACTGAGTATCACTGAGTACCACTGAGTACCACTGAGTATCACTGAGTACCACTGAGTACCACTGAGTATCACTGAGTATCACTGAGTACCACTGAGTACCACTGAGTACCACTGAGTATCACTGAGTACCACTGAGTACCACTGAGTACCACTGAGTATCACTGAGTATCACTGAGTACCACTGAGTATCACTGAGTATCACTGAGTATCACTGAGTACCACTGAGTATCACTGAGTACCACTGAGTACCACTGAGTATCACTGAGTATCACTGAGTACCACTGAGTACCACTGAGTATCACTGAGTACCACTGAGTACCACTGAGTACCACTGAGTACCACTGAGTATCACTGAGTACCACTGAGTATCACTGAGTACCACTGAGTACCACTGAGTATCACTGAGTACCACTGAGTATCACTGAGTACCACTGAGTATCAGAGTATCACTGAGTACCACTGAGTATCACTGAGTATCACTGAGTATCACTGAGTATCACTGAGTACCACTGAGTATCACTGAGTACCACTGAGTACCACTGAGTATCACTGAGTATCACTGAGTACCACTGAGTACCACTGAGTATCACTGAGTACCACTGAGTACCACTGAGTATCACTGAGTACCACTGAGTATCACTGAGTACCACTGAGTATCAGAGTATCACTGAGTACCACTGAGTATCACTGAGTACCACTGAGTATCACTGAGTATCACTGAGTATCACTGAGTACCACTGAGTATCACTGAGTACCACTGAGTACCACTGAGTATCACTGAGTATCACTGAGTATCATAGATGACTGACAGGGTAGTTCCAGGCTGTTTCTCATGAAATTTAAGACCTTTTTAAGACTTTTTAATACCTGAGAATATAATTTAATGCCAAAATTGCCACCAAAAGAACAATAATCTGTATACATTTTACACTAATAAAATATCAGTGATACTCTCAACCTCATTAGTTTTATTTTAAAAGTCTAATTCAGGTGAAATAGCTCCAGTTTTGCATTAAAAATCCCAAAACAGAATCATAAATGCCAGTGGTAACAGCATTTACTACATATTGTTTTTTTGCAACAAATATGCTTATGGCTGCAAAATTAGCAGGCCCACACAAACAGTAGACTTAGCTTTCAAAAACTTACTAAATAAAGGCAAATTTGAGTGGATGACTTATTGATAGATAAGACTTATTTATAGATTGAGATATAAAGATTTGTAAACCACTATTGATAGAATTTGTTGCCAAATTCTCATTTTGCAAAAAGACTCTGTTGTTACTTACAAAGTATATTTCTAAAATATGTATTTTGACAAGTATAACACTAAAAAACTTGACTTAGGTGTCCCAGTTTGACAATTTAAGACTAAGATGAACTACATTTAATACCTGACCATGCAATTTAGTACTTTTAAGGTCCTTGATTTTTGCAACATCAAATTTAATAACTTTTAATACTTTTAAGACCTTGGGGCTACCCTGGACTGAGGAGTGAATCAATAATGGATAATGGACTCATGTAAAGTGCTTTGAGAAACTTGAGAAGTTTGTAAAGCGCAATATGAATCCAATCCATTATTATTATTATTATTATTATTATTATTATTATTATTATTATTATCAAAGTTTGAGAACCGCTGGACTAAATCAAACACAGGAAGGCCCAGAACTGTGTGTCTAATGCTAGATATATTCAACAGTCTTTGTAAAAATCCCTCTCAACTGTGCAGAAACGTACATTAATATTGACTTGTAAATGTATTTTTTCATATTGGAGTACAGCTACATGGAAAAATCTTAACGAGAGATGATGAAATATTGTGCATTATTTGAAACGAATAACTGAGCTTTTAATCTTTTTCAACCTTCAACACTAGTGACATCTAGTGGTGGACTAGGTTCAATACAAGGGCCACAAAAAGCTTTAAATACCATAACCAAGGATTATATTTTGACATAACATTGTAGTTCTAGTCTGGTCTTGTGTAGTCATCCCTTGTATCGTTTTGGCTCCAATATTTTCTGATGTTCAAAATGAAATTTGCTTTCTACAGCCCAACAGCAGAGAGAAGGAGGCAGAGCTGGGACCAAGTCACTGTTTTGCAAGTCACAAGTAAGTCTCAAGTCTTTGGCCTCAAGTCCCAGTCAAAGGTCCAAGTCAATGACAGGCAAGTCCGAGTCAAGTCCCAAGTCAGTGCCTCACAAGTCCAAGTCGAGTCCTACACTTTCTGTTTTGAGTCCTTTCAAGTCTTTTTATTGTTGAATTTATTCTCATGCCCCACTTTAGAAAAACAAATATACAATAAACAGATGGTAAATTGTTTCCTGTACTATTTACATTTATTATTTTTATTTATTATTTAGTTATTTACAATTTATTGTAACACTCTAAGACTAGAAGAGGCCTACATAAAAAACAGGTTTCTGAATACTTTAAAAGTAAAGCCAAGTTCTTTAGTATCAGTGATGTACAGTAAAGCTAAATACCTCACCAGTACATTGTACACTGCTCAAAAAAATAAAGGGAACACTTAAACAACACAATGTAACTCCAAGGTCAATCACACTTCTGTGAAATCAAACTGTGTCCACTTAGGAAGCAACACTGATTGACATCAGTTTCACTGCTGTTGTGCAAATGGAACAGACACAGGTGGAAATGATGTATGGTCAGAGCCATGAGCTCCAGCTCCAACACAGAGACAACACTGCAGAAAGCTCCAGCTGGTGTTCATTTTTCACTGTTTACTGTCTGAGCTCACCTGCACAGGTAAAGATCTCCTCTGTGTAATCACATAAAGCTGAGTGTGCGTCACGTGATTCACGGAGGCTAAGTCTCTCTCAGACTCCACATATTCGCCTTTAGACCTCTATTGCAAATGATTATTTATTACTTTTAGATTGTTTTTATTTGTTGATTTTGTTTTAGTTTTTATTAAGTGTAATCTGCACCTGAACGCCTCATGTCTGCACCTGAACGCCTCATGTCTGTGTCTGGGGTGAGCTGCTCTCAGCTGTGAGGAGAGGGAGGGTCACAGAAGCAGCAGCTCCGTCCGCGTCCCTCTGACATTAAAACTAAGTTCTGGTGATTAAATAACTCTTTTATGATTGTGTTTGGAGTAAAACATCGGAGGAGCTGTGTGAAAAGTCCGCGAGTTCTCGACGATAGAGCGTTATAATTAGACGCGCGTGTTTTTGAGATCATTAATGGATGTAAAACTTTAACGCTCCGTATCTCTGTGATTTCTGAGTCTATCAACACGAAACACAGACTGACATAAAGCTTAAAATCTCCTCTGCTGTTATGTCAAAATGTCATGTGCTGCTACAGCTCAATACACTTTGAAATGTGCATCAGAAAACACGCACTAATAACATGCGCGGGGAAGAAAGCGCCCATTACTGCGCTGAGGAGTTTAATTAGGCTAATTGTTTCTCGCACACTTAAAAAAAATCATACTTTTATTTCTTTGAGAAGCATCAAGTCTTCTCAAGTCATTGGTGTTCAAGTCCAAGTCGAGTCTCAAGTCTTAGTCCATTTCATCAAGTCGAGTCTAAAGTCATCAAATTAGTGACTCGAGTCCGACTCGAGTCCAAGTCATGACTTTCAAGTCCACACCTCTGGAAGGAGGATCCACTCTCAGGACGGTCAGGCTGTACAGTAAATGTGTCCATGACAGTTGCGTATAGTCCTTTTACTCATCGTCCACTCATTTTCTAGACAACAGCGCCATCTACTGACTGGCTCAACAATTGCTTCACTAAATAACGGAATTTTTTAACCAATCTCTTTTGAATACCTTCTAAGCAAGTTGATCATTTACATACTTGAGTACTTTAAAATGGTGGCAGTTGGCTTTTAATGTAGCCTAATCCCCTGCAGCTGTATATTTAAAGCTACTGTAAGCAGCAGTAATAATGCAGTACTGTTTTGAAAAAGGTACTGCAGTCTAAATCAAAAATGGTCTGTGGGTTGCCAGTCTTTCTGCTTTTCTGATTGGATGATCGGGTGCAGTTTTAGAACCAAAACAAAAAGTGGAACATAAACAACTTGGCCATTATGTAAAATATATATTTAATTGTGAATAAATCAGCTGTACCATTGTTATCAGTAAAACTAATTTTTGATATTTAACCCCAAGGCCCTCCTGGCAGCCTTGTATTTTTTGCTCTCATCTTGGCATTTCTTATGATAGGGTGATGATATTTGACAAAGATGCTCATTAAAAAAATGTATTTTAGAATTTCAGCGTAACCAAAAAACAAAACAAAAACAAAACTTTGACTGGTCAAAAAACTCACATTCTTCCTCTTAAAGCACTTTTTGTTCCCATTGACTTACATTAAAATCACTTATTTTCACTCTGCTGCCATTGCAATACAGAAATGTTAATTCCGCTGTAACCCTGTCAGTCAGAGGCTAAAAAATACACAAACAAAAAAAATCACCACCAGATCTACCATTTTCTCATTGCATTGTGGGAAATAATTCCCTTGTAATTCCATTCCATCAGATAACAGTGACTGTATCTCAGCCTCTTAGGGCTTTAAGAGGAAGAACCTGACTTTCAGCTCTATTTTTGTGTTATCTTCTGCCCTTTTTTTCGTAATGACACAAAAAGTAAAAATGTATTCAAATCAGTGTTAGGGGTAATCTGTGACCTATCTGGAACTGATAATCCCCACACAAACAAACAAAAAAACACTTCACATCTTTAAATAGTAAATAATTAATGTTTTATTTACAAATGTGTGGGAATTATGTAAACAAACTGGCATTCAAGGGGTTAAAAAAATAAAAATTAATTCACTTTGTGACCCAATGACCTAAAAGGGCTTTAAGAGGAAAAGCCTGGGCCTGAGGGTTAAACATATTTACCACATATCTTGGGCAAATATGTGGGTCATTTTTAATGAAATATAAAAAATATATACTGCTCATAGCACCTTTAAATAGACTATTAGTATAGTATGTTTTAGTAACTCATATTATAGCCTAAGCACTTGGAACAGGTCATAAGGACAAGTAACTTTTTTTGAATTAAAATGTGCATACAGAACATACAAATGTAATAAAAATATGGGTCTTGGGATTATTAGTGTGTTCCAGTTGTAGGCTATTCTCTAATGTGACCAAAATATTATGGTACTGCCCTCTATAATCTGTGTCAGGGTCCGTATGCAGAATTTTAGAAATTCTGAGGTCCATCAGCTGAGATTTATTTCTAATTTGGATCTTGTTTAGACCTTTTTTCATTCTGGATTAGTCCAGGTTTATTTTTTGTTTAGTTCTGGTTTAGATCTGGGTTTTGTTCTGGTTTGGTTCTGGTTTAGTTCTTGTTTAGACCTGGTTTTGCCTTGTTTTTTTTTTTTGTTTTGTTTTTTTGTTTAGTCCTGGTTTGGTTGTTTAGACCTTGTTTAGACCTGATTTTGTCCTTTTTGAGACCTGGTTTCATTCTGGATTAGTCCAGGTTTATTTTTTGTTTAGTTCTGGTTTAGATCTGGGTTTTGTTCTGGTTTGGTTCTGGTTTAGTTCTTGTTTAGACCTGGTTTTGCCTTGTTTTTTTTTGTTTTTTTTTGTTTAGTCCTGGTTTGGTTGTTTAGACCTTGTTTAGACCTGATTTTATCCTTTTTGAGACCTGGTTTTGTCCTGGTTTAGACTTGGTTTAGTCCTGGTTTATTTTTTGTTTAGATCTGGTTTAAAACACTGAGGTCCGGACCTCAGGGACCCCTATGGTGCGTATGGCCATGTGTCCTGACTACTCCAGTTACTATACATCTGTTAGATTTACAAAAACAAACAAACAAACAAACAAACAAACAAACAAACAAACAAAAAGTTTAAAGTATTCTGTGTATGTGGTTGTACTTTTCACCCCCCCACCCCCATGTCACCACAGCCCAGGGTTGTGTCCTTAGGCAAGACACACCCCACCTCGCCTAATGTATAAATGTGTTAATGTGTTTGGTGGTGGCAGCCATGTCTCCGTTAGCCTGCCCTAGGGCAGTTGTGGCTACAGAAGTAGTTTACGACAACCAGCGTGCAACTTCAAAGTGAATGAATAATGTAAAAAACTCTTTGAGAAGCTTAGGCTTGGAAAGCGCAATATAAATCGAATCTATTATTATTATTATTATTATTATTATTTAGAGAAGCAGACAGGAGCAATGCCGCAGACACTAAAGAATACAGCTGTAGCCAACTGGATTAGTTCTAGGTTGTAGAAATAAGCAAAAGAATGTCATATGTACAGTAAATAGTAGATTCAAACAATGATAAAAAAGACTTGCAACTGCCCCAGATAGCAGCCATCAAGGCCTAGGCCTATATCATTACTCCTGTCTGCAGTGTAGAAGGTAACTTACCAACCCCTAAATTATCTTAAACCTCCTTTGACCAAATACGGCACTGTCTCTTTAAAAATCTCTCAGCAGATCTGCCCTCTAAGTACAATATGTTCCTAAACTAATGGGCTAATTCGCTACAGTATCACGTTTATCCAGTAGAGGGAGCCGCGTCCCACTGAATGGCTGCTGCTTGTGCTCACTACAGCTGAGACTGTTGTAGGCTACAGGCTGCAGCAGAACACACACACGGAGAGTTGTAAGGAGGACGTTATATGCAGTTAGCGTCCCACAGGGAGCTTTTGTCTGGAGGAGCTTGGGTTTACTCTGGCCCCATTTACGCCATATGCTGCGGGGAGGCCGGCCTGTCACAACAGATGAAGACTTCTGTATGATGGCTTCAGTGACTGTGCATTTTGGAGAACATGCTAAAGGATTAATGGATTTACAATATCCTAGAGTTGTCCCAGAACACATATAACAGTAGCATGATGATCAGAAGGCTAGTTTAAAAAGAAGATAAGAAAAACAAGGTTCATACACTTTTTTACTTTCCCAAAATTTTTGACTAAATTTCCAAGACTTGAAAAATGTGTTCAAATAATAGTTTTCAAAATGACCAATGTGGAAAATTAGAAACATATTTTTGCTGCAATTTCATTTGTTAAATTTGGAAATTAGTGAAGAAAAAAACAAAACAAAACAAAACCAGCTGGGGCTTTTTGCCCCAGAAATACAGTATATTATTCCACTACTTTTACTGACTTATAGCCTATACACCAGTGATTAAAAGATAACTATGCTATGTATATGCTGTTGTAAAGCATTACCAAAGCCAAAGGAGCCAAAGACCAGCAAAAAATGTATTTAGTTAAAATATTCTTACAAAAAATAGATATTGGTCACTTTTTCCTGCAGTGAACACTTATAGTTACTGTATTCTAGCTGAGCAGGGTTAACTAGGAGTGGCCAAATTTTACTGTTTAAATTTCCAAACCTTTACACCAAAATATACATCCATATCCAAAACTTTTCCAGGGCCTGGAAATTGCATTTTGGAATTCCATGACGTTTCCAGGTTTTACATAACTGTACAAACGGTGATAAGAAAAAACTTTATTTAGCAACAAAAATATCTCAGTTTCTTTTAAAATGTAGCAAACAATCCTTCCAATGTGTGTTGCAGTATGATAGATTTGGGGAACTTTTAGCACCTCTTTTAAATATGCAGCTTGCAGCAATATAATTTGGCCAAATAAATACATGACAATGACCATTCTTTTGCATGATAAGAGTCGCATCCAAGGTGTGGCTCTCATCCAACGACACAGCTTGAAGAAGAATGCAAGATACACTACATAAAAGGTGGATAAGGTTTATTTAAAAAAAAAATACATGTGGATTTAATTTTGTGAGGTTCAGGAAATTAGAATTGCTCTCCAGCAAGTTTACAACAATTACCAAAAATGAGAAAGAATACACTGAGATAAAAAAAGCCTTGACAACAGTTAAGTCTTGGTAATTAAATCAGTATCTTGTCTAATAACATACACCATGTTTTATAATCAGTAGTGGAATGTAACAGAGTAAAAGTACTTAGTTAAGTACTACTGTGATGTATCTGTATTTTACTTTAGTAAATTTTACAAGAGGTAATATTACTTTACATCATTTTAGAGCAAGTATCTGTACTTTTTAAAAATTGGTTTGAAGTACAACGTATTTTGAGTTTTGGTTTAAAATAATGTGTTTTTGCCATGCCCTCATTGTAGACACAGTACTTAAATATAACAGCTGCAGTACAGCAGTACTCCTTTAGAAACATCAGAGTAATAAAGACAGAAGACCTCAGCGACAGATTCAGTCTCTTCTACAGCACCAGTTTCAGCAAAATCCCTCACATTTAACACATTGAGTTGTCAAGTCTGTGCAAAATACTTTTACTTTTTTACTTGCATGTACATAAAAGTAAGTTCTTTTACTTAAGTAGACATTTTCATGTGATACTTTTCTTTTAGTAAATATTTGCTCCTTTATCTGTACTTTTACTTCAGTAAAAGATTGCGTACTTCTTCCACCACTGTTTAAAATGCTAGATAGTTTTAATGTGAAAATATATAATTGACAGACAGTAACACCTCAGCTATACAGCTCCGGACTTGTATTATATCCAATATTCGTGACAAAGAAAATACACCGGCTCGAACTTTTATCGTTCACTTCTGAATTACGACATTACCAATGATATCATACTATCAGATGACAAATTATACCGCTTATTCAGACTACAGCATAAATCTGCCAGGTTTGTCACGCAGGCGTTACATGCAGCGGATAGCACGGTTAGCTTGTTAGCTGTCCAATAACTCCTTTCCGCTAGAGAAACTATTGCCGAAAAATGCAAATGGACAGTGATAATTACCGAAACATGGCTAATAAAATAAAAACTGTAAAGTTATTTGCTCTGGGTGGCTCTAAGTCAATCTCCCAAAGTGACAGTTACCAATATAAACACTAGGGACACGCTCGACTCAGCTTTGCTTATGTTAGACGAGGGTACGGCTAGCTAGCAAGCAACCCAAAGAGACATTTCTTTGCTTTCTGACGCCTGCCGTTAAGTTTAACATAAACAACTATATGTAGGCTTGTCTAAATACTTGTATACACTCAGTCGAATAAACTAAAAAGAAGAAAAAAAACAAAATCCGAAAAAAACGGCAAAACAAAACGTCGCGGTGCTAACAAGCGGAGCGTCAGAGCGGGCGCCTCGCGAGCCCACATTTCTGTGTTGGCGAGTGCGGAGTCCAAACCGGCGCGTGGTGAGCTCGCGAGGCACGCCGCCGCTTTGTTTGCGAAAAAAGAGAACAATTTCGCCCAAAATCACGCAAATACACACGGTTTCCCGCTGTCTGGTGTCAATTCCTCAAAATGGGGTCTGCTAACGTACGTCTCCGCCATTTTGTGACAGGTTTTTCATTGAGCAAAGGGGTACGCGTAATGGTTGAATGTAACCCCATCAAGGCGAAGAGATATCCGCTTGGCAGTTAAAGAGAAGAAGGGATCAGGAGTAATTCTCACCATCCCGTGAGATAAAAGTCATTTTGAAGCATCCCGGCAAGGGATAGGCGCAACTTACCCTCCTCTCTACTCCCCTGTACTTATCTGCAGCTTTGCCTTACTAATACAAAAAATTATATATTCGAGTGGAGAGGATGCAACAGGAGAAATTAATGGCTCAAGTTGCTGAGCTTGAATTGCATACTATTAATAACATAGCCTATAATGAAAAACAATACAATGATTGCAAGGGTTTGAATGCAGCACACAAACCATGACACAGAGAATTATTATATGTCTGTGGGCATATGCAGTGATTGTGATGTAAACATAATTATCTGTACAGGATTTGGCATTGACTTTTTTCCTCACTGGCCACCGTGGCTAGTCTTTGGCAAAAGTTACAAGCCAATTAGTGTTTTTACTAGCTGCAATTTAATTAGTGGAGTTTTTGTGTATATTTTATAGGATTCAATAAGCTTACAGAAATGTAAAATTTGTTTTTATCCATTGACAGGGATTTATCAAATATAAAAAACAGGTTTATCTATTGGCAGAATAAAGCATATCTCTGTGCCTGTGCTGTAACATCTTTTAAAACATTAAACTTTTTTTTTTTTCTTAAATAACTCATTTTCTTTTTTTTTATTATGATATATTACTATATAATAAATCTTGTACACTTGAGCAGAGCAACATTCAGGCCAAACTTCTAAAGTTAAGATATCGGCCTCGGTAGTCATAAAATTTAACTGGGCAAAGTGGGAGTATTTGTGTCACTAGATAAAATGAAAATCTGTCTGCATTTGGCCGGTTGGTGAATGTTAATGTCAAGCCCTGAATCTGTATACAACTATTAAGTATTCATATTAGGTTAAATATTTAATTTTACTATGTTAATATTGTAGTCCTACAATATGGGACAATTGTGCAGGCTTTCATTCATTCAAGTTGTTCATTACACCAAAGTAGTCCGGGTAGTTTGACTGAAGGGACAGGAGCACACTGAACAAACTGCTCTTCATAAACAATCCTTCCCACCCACTTCACATGAAGAGGTTCAGAGAGAAGATTTTTTTTTCCAGAAGGATACAATACTGCTTTCAAATCACCTCTACTATTACTCACCCTTGTACTGTTTCATATCAATTCATGCCATACTATTTTAAACACTTCCTTCAATATTTCTGATGTAGCCTATTAGCCAAGTTTTGGGCTTTATATTATTATACAGTATTTTATCCCATTTATATTTTAACCATAATGTCTCTTGTGTTTCTACTGTAATATCTACCACTGCTACTACTACTACTACTGCTGCTGCTACTTCTACTACTACTACTACTATTACTACTACTACTACTACTACTACTACTGCTGCTGCTACTACTACTACTACTACTACTACAAATCCCCCCACTGCCAATTTGGCCGGCTGTTTGTATTGTATGCATACCTAGGCCTATATCTTAACTTCAGAAGTTAAATGTTGCTCTGCTTGAGCGTACATTATTTATTATATAGTAATACATCATGATAAAGAAAGAAAATTAGTAATTTAAAAAAAATACATGTTTTAAAAGATGTGACACCACATGAACAAAGATACACTTTATTCTGCCAATAGATAAACCTGTTTTTTATATTTGATAAATCCCTGTCCATGCATAAAACCAAATTTTACATTTTTTTATTGTATACTATAAAATATACACAAAAGCTCCACTAATTAAATTGTGGCTAGTAAAAACACTAATTGGCTACCAACTTTTGACAAAGACTAGCCCCAATGGCCAGTGAGCAAAAAAGTCAAGCCCAGTTTAATTTGTACCATGTATTATTTGCTCAAAAAATATTTTCTGTATCCAACATAAGATAATATATATTAACACTGCCATGTTGTATTGATAACTGATATGTCACAAATAAATATTTCATAAACTAACTGTGTAGTTGCCCTCTATTACACGCCTGGTTGCCATAACACGAGCCCTATGTTAATTAGTACTATCCCCTCCCCCCACGGGACATTTCCCAGCGCCTCCTGTCCTGTTTCTGAGCGCAGAGGCGATTGTCAGACGGTCCCTAAAAAAGAAAACAGTCTATTGTTCACAAGCGGCGGTCGTTTGCTCAGGTGTTCCGAGAAATTCGGCTCCCCCTTGTTTCTCCTATTGAGCGCCAGGACTTTTTCTCTTTTAAAGGTCTTCTTATGAGCTTGTTAAATTAAACAGAAACTGTATGTATAATGATCTAATGTATTTTAACCTTTTGAAGCTGATTCTACGATTTAGATGCTTTTAATTTGCTGATTATCGATGTTTATTGTTAAGGGTTGCGACTTTAATGACTTTTCTCTCATTTTACGCACGTGGAAACTACCGAAATCATCCATGCAACATAATCCGGATAGAAATAATAATACAATAGTTGTATTTACTTTATTTGTGCATTTGTTACGCACACAGATAGTATAATACACATAGATAATGATTAAATGCATGAAAAATCTATGCAGTACGCGGTCTACAATTGAGTAGCAATTATTTTTCACAAGTAATTTAACTACACAATCTCACAGCAGTGGTTATCAGACTTGTCTGCTTACAAATGCTTTACAAAATAAGGTTAATTACAGTTTTCAGTAGTAAGGAAGAATATGCATATATAATCAGCTAATTAAACACTTCTAAGTCATCTTCAAAATACACAAATGGCGAAAAAACATTCGTTCATGATCCATGCAGTATGTGTGTAATTCAACGAGCTCATAATAAGACCTTTAAATTAAAAAAGAGAGAGAAAGTCCTGGCGCTCAAAAGGGGAAACACGGGGGAACCGAATCTCCCGGAACACCCGTGCGTACGGCGCAGTCCCGCGTGTGTCCGCCGGTGGCGCTGCGCGCATGGCAGGCCGGGCTCCTCCGCGGCCTTCTCCTCTTTTTGTCTGAACACTGATGCCTCTGCCGCTCCACAGTGTGTGCGCGCGATAGCCTCCGAGCTGCGTCCCCGAACACACTGTCAAACCAACTCCAAAAAAACGAACTCCAACCGCGACCAAACGCATTAATCCACCACCGCGCGCCATGGTAACCCGCTCGTGCTTGTGTCCGTCCGCTTGAACTCGCCTGGAGTCGCTTTCTCTCCTTCTCTCTGTGCATCAGTCTTTATTAGCGGAGCCTCAGCCGCCGCTCTCCGCGCTACCAGCTATTTCTTTAACTTTTTAAACACTCGGGCTTCGCGAATGACTGGGCGCCGGCGGAGTATGGGATCCTTGGTGTCTTAAGAAGCGACCGAAGTGGAGTTTGAGCGTTTTGGCGTGCAAAAAACAATGGCAAATTCGACGGGCAAAAACCTACTAGATCAGCGGAGGAAAAAACAGGCTTTCCTGGACGAGCTGCGGCAATTTCACCAAGGCAGAGGGTGAGATTTAGGCGGCTTTATTACTAAGAAATTCAACTTCAAATCAGCATCGCGTGTGATTGTGAGTAACTTTGAAGTGTTACGTGAACATATGTGTGATTATTTCTTGTGTTATCATTACAGATCGGCGTTTAAAAAGATTCCTATCGTGGGTGGGAAAGAGCTGGACCTCAATGCTCTCTATGTTAGAGTCGTATCTTTAGGTGGCTTCGCGAAGGTGAGTGCGAACTATAAAAGTGGGTTTTCTCCACACTTTGCAGCGTGTGGACACATGGTGCACGGTGCAGCAGCCCTCTAACAGCGCAGACAAACCCCGGGACAAGTGTAAGCCCCTCGGAGAAAGCCTCAGTAGCTCGGTGCCTTGGCCTTGTGCTAGTTTGCCGTTGTGTCTCTATGCAATGTGGTGGCTTGTGTTGTTGTATGTGTGTGTGTGTGCGCTTTTGAATTGGAGAGCCTGCTCGGAGTCAGTCTCAGTCAGAGCGCAGTCGGAGCGGCTCAAAAACGAGCGGGCACATTTCACATCGATTATCCGGACTCGGGGAAACGGCGCTCTAGACCTCGCACCACTCGGTTTTTTTAAGCTCGCGTGTTCTTTCTTTCTCGCCATAGCTAAACCTTTCTTCGGCTCAACGGCTGGCCACAAAATGTAGGCCTCGCATTGGGCCCCGTACAGTGGAAGGCAGCAAATGTCACTTAAACCCGCTCCCAAAACGCGGAGAGAGTCGCCGCTAGCTAAAAACGTGCCTACTTTTGTTGACATAGTTTAGCTGCAGCTCGCTCGCTTTAGCATTTTGGAGCTAAACCGAAAAGTTAGCTTGTTAGCTGTGTTGCTAACTAGCCTAAGCGGTAATGATAGTAACCTAACTGGAGCCAGCCACTTGTGCTGACTGAATGTGTCAAATAGAAATAAGCCCCAAATGACAAATGTTTTAAGTCCTGGTGCTATGGGGATGCAAAAAGTAGCACTGCACTTTTATTTTAAACTTCTGCACCATTTAAGGGATTAACTTTAGTATTTTAAAATAGGCGTCTACGAGCTACTTATGTGTAGCCAGTGTGGTCTCACTAAAAGTAGTGAGTTGCCAGTGTGTTCACAGGTTGGAGGAGCAGACAGGAGCAATTATAAACAAAACCACGCTCTGCTGTAAATAGGGCCACTAGCATCGGATTTTAACACATTTAAGTGGCCTTTCACAATTTTGTCCATTAGTTTGTCAGTTCTCTACAGTTAGTAACTATCAGTAAGAGTTTGGTGACAAAATATGTATTGGGTGACCACTCCAAGAAGCACTAAAAGTGGGACAATGTGGGACTGACTCAAGAAATAATGTTTTGATATACAAATCTAACTTACCAATTTAGTGAAATACAAGTTATTACAGTTTAGGGTCTATAAAACACCTGATGTGCTGTTTTTATCCCAAAAACACACATTTTGAAAAGTAATGTCTTTACTGAGACTTTATTCATTGGGATAAAGAAAAAAGTCAAAGTTCTCAGTCTGTACATTCTCAAACGCAAATCAGCAAGCCAGCAACGCACCAACTATATATTCCAATCTATCAAGATGGGATGCCCACAAATATATATTCTACATTTTACACAACTTTACTGTGTTATTCTTAACTTGATTCTCTTTTTTTTATAAGCTCTACTGAGCACCAATGAAAAAGTGGGACATAATTCTAATAAGTGGGATGGTGGTCAAATGGCTGTGCAGTACAACCAAAAGTTGGACAGCTGGTCACCATAAATATGTAAATTAAGACGGTACAAAGTTGAATTTATGTAGATACTATTTAAAACATTTAACTGTTTTAGTGTTTATTTAAATGTGTGTTCCACCTGGGTATTTTCCACAGTATCTTACTAGGCAAAGGCTTATATTTTTGGTTGGGTTAACTACATTGAACTGCCTGTACAAAGTGTACCTGATTGATCCTGTGGTTGTATAGAATTGGAAAGTAGAATTTAAAGCAGCCAAAAGTAAAAAAATAACACAAATCCCCTTTTTGCTACACACACTTGGACTGACAGTAGTATGAAGTGGTAGAAGCCTTATTAGTTGTTTTTAAAATGTGTTTTCACTGGCTCCATTCATGACACAAATGTCATGCTTCTCCAAATCATTAGTGTGCTCACAGTTACCTACTGTAGCGAATAGGTTGAATATCTATGGAACTCCATAGGGCCCTAATGTGTAGTGTTTCCATTATCTTTGTCTATGCATGTGTGCTGTTTTCATGTAATCCATTCTTAACTTTGTGGATTAAAAACGCAGCCTATTGTTAAATGAGTTAGTGAGAGTTGATTATTAATCCTGCAGGCACATTGCACATTGGTGTAGAAATCAACTACAGCTCTGCTTCCACCTGCAGGCACACAAAGTCTAAGCACACCATTGGAACATTTTGACTTGGGTATTTAGAGCTTTTTTTTCCCAAAGCTAAACTTTAATGTGTTTTTATAAATATGGATAATACTAAAATGGCCACTGCAAAAGCAAGGCATAATTTTAGCCATTATGTCTTCAAAGTGGTAGTGAAAAGTGGGCCCATGAGCACAACCATAAGCACCGTTGTATTCCCTACACTAGGTAATTGTCAGCCCACTTCCAGTTTGGAGAAGCAGACAGGAGCAATGGTACAGGTTTTGTGTTATGTGTGACTGCTAATGGGGCCAGTTACACATCTAAGAGTTCAAAAAGTTTGCTATCAGCGCAAGTGTAACATGCTGTTTACTGCCTAGTACCAGCAACTCGCCTTCACAAATCGCATTTACAGCATTACATGGTCTAGTCCTTGTCCTCACTCCTGTCTGCTTCTCCAAACTCATAAGCAGAGTATGCTGGGTGAGTGTGCTGATATCTATCTACTATTGTGAAAGAGCACCACAAAAGTATCTACTAAAACCACATTCACAAAACACTATCCCTTTAACGGTTTGAGGAAGTCGTTGATAAGCTGCTGCATGCTGCTCATTTGAGGGAAGCCAGTAGCCGATAGCAGCAGTGAGAATGTACTTTTTGCTTTTTTCTGTCAAATATTAACATCCATGTTTCCTTTTTTTGTCTAGGTTTCTGAGAAGAATCAATGGGGTGAACTGGGAGAGGAGTTTAATTTTCCACGGTGTTGTTCGAACGCTGCATTTGCTTTAAAACAGTACTACCTTCGGTGAGTAGCAGTAACCGCACAGCTCTCTCCTCCTCTTTCAGGTAGAAGCATGTGGGAAGTGTTTACAAGTGGAGCAGGCTGTAGCACAAGCCTCCACACTGCACTCTGCCTCTGACCAGCCAGACTTTATCAAAGGAAGACTGTGGCTTTGTAGTATTTATCTCTCATGGCAAGGGTGAATTGTTCTATCAGTTTCTACTAATGCAAGGCAAAAATTCACTTTTAGCATTTAGCAGAGTACATAGCATTAATAACCAGTTTGTTGTTAACATTCACATTTTTAAAAGTCTTGGATGGCTCTATAAGTAAGACAGAGTGTATATGGCTGTTTTACTTTGCAATTCTTTGTCACAAGTACCAACAAATATTAATATGTCCTGGATTTGAATTTTCTTTTTTTTTTTACCTATAAAAAGATTGTAGCAAAAGTTACTATGTCTTAGTAACTCCAAGTAGTAATAATTATGTTGTTTTGTGTTTAGTAGAGGCAATGTTAATGAATAAGACAGATAAGATTGTTCATTTAGGAAAAGATTATGTGTAAAGGATTGTCCGTAGGTTTTGAAATGTAGTCAGTCTACACAGGAATTTAAATTAAACCAGTGTAATGAAAATAAACAGTTTGTTGTTAGATTATTGCATGGTTGATGATTATGTGGTTGTTTCATTTAGAGTAGTACAGTGATTCTCAAACTTTTCACACCAAGTACATTACTATGCGTTACTAGTTAAATCCAGGACTGAATCCAGGACTAAACTAGCTCTATACCAGGATTAAACCAGGATGAGTCAGGGACTAAAGTGTGCCTGAAGCAGAACTAAAGCAAGTTTAAACCAGGACCAAACCAGTATTAAATCAGGACTGAAAAAAGACTAACCAGTTGTCTAAACTTAAAATGTAAGCCCCACCAGAGCAATACTAACACAGGAATAAATTTACCACTCAATTAAACTAAATCAGGATTTGAATTGAAGTCTGAACTCCTGTGTACCTGCATACTACCAGTGGTACCTGTGTCACAGTTTGAGAACAACTGTGGTATTATACTGTCGTCATAAGCTCAAAGCGAAGTTTTAGTATTGTTTAAATTAGCAGTGTTGCCTGCAGCTTAGCATCATATTAACCCTTGGCATAGTAATAAACAGTCTTTAAATAAGCGTTAAATGTGAGTTGATTTATGAAGACTTAAGATGCATTCTAGCTGGATGGTGTCCACTTTCACTGCATTCCTATTTAATCGTAATACAAAACACAGACTAGTTTATGCTTTTATGCTGCTAAAATATGTTCCTTCTTACATCCAAGCCAGCTGCAGTTGATGGGAGCCTTGCATAAAAGAACATTTGTGGTTTTGGTTATGAGCTGCCTCAGTTTCCAGCTGTCCCATCGCTGACACCTGCCTGTAGTCAACAATAGCACATCATTTGCAACAGAAAAAAAAAAGAGATTAAAATGTACCACATTTTGTTGATTCAAAGCTACTCGGAAAGTTTACATTGAAACATAATAGGAACTGATAAACAGCTGAGTTTAAGGCTACCTTCTCCAGTACCTGGACCTTGAGAGAAAGTGCTTTTATAAGGCAGAGGATTGGCAACAGTCTCAAAATTTGACTTTTGTGGAAGTTGAGGGGAAGTTCAGACAGGATATTTTGTAGCGAGGTGTGAAATTGCAACATGTAATGACTATGAGTTTATGTATTTTAGCTTTTATGACATAGCTGTGTTGCATTGCATGGGAAACAGCATCGATCTGTGGGTTCTGAAACTGGGTTACTGATATTGATGTGCGAAAATTTTAAAGTTTTCGGGTGACAAAAGTATAGTAACCACCACAAACGATTTTGAATAATGGGTCTGGGGATGTGTGTGTGTGTGTGTGCTCGCTCTGTGACAGTCAGTGAGTAGGTAGAGAACATTAGCAAGTAATGCATCACTATTCAAATAAATTAATTGGTGACTATGAGTTGCATAATTAATTTCTGTTAAATACTAAGAGAGAAACTTCAGTTAGTGTGACTTCTGCCAGGGTGTTTACATGGCGTTTCAGAATCTCTGATCACATTAAATTACTATATACTGCACTTTTCTTTTATATTGTCTCAAATGTATGCAAAAAATACTGTGGGGAACAGAATCTTTGCAAGTTAAACACGTCACACTTTTATTCAGCACTTAGCAGACACTTGCTGATGTTTACTTGAAGCAACACGGCCTAGTAGAGATCCTTAAATCAAGTTTAGCTCCCTCTAATATAAACCTTATGATAAAATACTATCCTCCAAGCCCTCCTGTTCTTTTCTGCTGACACATTTCGAACAAGGCAGAAGAAGTGACAAACATGAACACTTTTTGTCTTAACTTTTGCTCAGTAGTGGTTGACTAATGGCATAAGGTGGGAAGCCACTGTTGCTCTGAGTTGTGGTCTGTTTTGAAGCAGAGGTTACTCATATCAGGAGCTAATATTATGTCTCGTGTCTGATGTTGTGGATGCATTAGTAAAGAGCTTATGGGTGTCTTACAGTTAAGATTAGAGATTGTCAGTATGTCATATTTAATAGGCATGTCTTTTTACCACATTTGCTAGAATTGATACTTGACAATTGTACAGATATGAGTGTAGATTTCAAGAGTTTTGAGACAATTTTGACAGAGCATTACTTAAAGATTCCTCTACTTTTGTTATGATTAGAAAACAGTTTTATGTAGAAGAAAGGAAACAAAAACTAATACAAAAAGCTCACAGGTTGAATAGAAAGAGAAATAATTTCCTTTGTCACTGTCATAAGTGACTAATAAGCACTTCAACTTGAGGATGGTGGTCTTCAGCCACATATTTCAAATTTTTAATGCAGGTAGAATATTTCAAAATTATTCTAGCCATGTTGTCATAAGTAATTGTTGCCATGTAGAAATACAATTGGTTCCTGTTCCCAGAAAGCTGTTCACCTCTTCTAGAAAGAAGTATGGTGCACTTTTGCCACTAGATGTCACAGCTCTCGTTCTCTCTGTGTTTACTTTCATGAATGAATTGGACAAGCCAGGTTCTTTCTGCTAAGCACTCCCCACACATCCTGATTTGATATCCCCAATGTCTCTGTAATAATAAATGAGCTGTACATGTTTGCATCTCATTTTGGACTTGTTGAAAAGCTGCTCTGAACATTAATCCTACAAAAAAAAAAGGCTTTTGTTTCACTTTTGCAGGCAAACAATTTGCACTTGGGTTCAAAGCAGTAGTATCAAATCACATCGACACACTAAAGGGCATAGTGCAGTTGTAAGAAGCCAATTTCAAGGTATGGCAAGATGAGTGGGAGGCAGACAGATGCAACAAACACCAAAGTCAAATAATAAGCATGGCTATTTGAACAAGTGGGATGCAGTTGGGTTGAATAAAGCCTGCTTGTTTTATGGCTTTTGGGTTAATCGGTGGTAAATTCTCCAGTGGTTGTGCATATAGAGTAGGTAGAATATTTTAAATTCAAATACAATACAGTAGGGGTTTTTGTTGGCAATATGTTGACTTGTTAAGCTCATGCTTGTGCATTTTGACAGTATAAGTTAAGCAGGCCACCACAATATAAAAGTTTTCAGTTGAATAAACCAAAAATCGCCAGTTCTGAATATTGTGCCTGACGATTGTGTATGCTGTGTGTGAGTAGGTGGACATTACATACATTAGCAAGTATCTAAATTTTTAGCTGTGCTATATGGTCGTTTAGAGCAGTGTTTCCCAACCAGAGGTATGAGGACCCCTGGTGGTCCACAAGCATTTTACAGGGTGTACTTGGAATAATTTTATACTGTATTTTCTGGACTATTAGTCGCACTAGCCAAAAAAATGCATAATGAAGAAGAAAAAACGTATATATGTCTCACTGCTAAAAAATAATTTAATTTTATCCTGTTATTACATGTTTTGATAACAAAATTAATGATTTTATTTATTTTTTGTAGTAACTTTATTTAAATTTTATAAAAGATTACTATTTGTTTTTTTTTTTCTGTACAAACAATATACAGTAAAATAAGTGAATATAATAGGAGTTTATATTATATTATAGTTTTTTTATGCTGAATTTGTTCTTACAATTACAAGCTTAAATTTGTTTAGCTCCAGGTGTCAAACCAACTTCTCATTTCATCTTCTAACCACTGTTGCATTGTAAGCAAATTAGGATTTCCACTCACAGCCAAACCCCATATTTTACTGTCCACAGCCCTTAGAGAGACGGAGAAACCTGCAATGGTCTATTCTGCTGTCTAAAGTACTGCCAATTACTCTATACTCTATGCTTTAATACAAAATCACTATTAGGTCTTCTGTGCATATTTCCCTTACTGCTTATCACATTCACAAGTGTAGTGTAGCTGTGTTGAAGGCACAAATTAGGCTACAGCACACCACTACGGTTTCCTGCTTGTGACACTCATTTCAGATTTAAAATTGGCATGACCTCAAATATTAGCGAGCGGTGCTGAAGTCGTCTTGTGAATCTGAGCATGACATACTCCTGGAGGTCAAAAGTTTAGCTGCTCCACACACAGTTGGTTGAGTTGTATTGAAATGGAAACAGCTCACTTTTAGGGGGAATGACCTGAAATAGAACATAGGTGAGTGTTAAGCATCTACTTACTATGTAACATCCTCCACAAGTCACTTAAGTGTAGCCATTTTTTAACATTTGGATGTTTGTGCAGGATTGGAATAATGCACAGAGATTACAAATGATACAGCTTCAGTTATTTTGGTTGGAAATGTTTAATTTGGCTGCATTTGAACTAAATACATGTTGAAAACTTGAGTCAAATTGGGGAGCATTATCCCTGGTTAATGTAATTGGGCTGTGCTTGTGGTATTGAGTGTTAACATGTTGATTTTTACAGGAAAAAACTTGTCTACCGCAGCTTATGATGCATTGTTTCCTGGAATACTCACTGTCTTATTCCCACTTTATGTGCATCAATTTGGAATGTTTGTTTATATATTACAAAATAAGTATTGCTAAGTCAGTAGTAAAGGAGCCTAATTTGTTAGCATTATACAGAGTGGTGGGTGATTGTACTTAATACTGTACTTTGATACTGTGCTGTAAAATGTGACTTTGCAGACAAAGAAGAAGTCCAGTTAATATTAATAGGTCATAGCTTTTGAGTTTGAGGCTTAGTATGACTTAGTGTAATTTTTACCACTATGAATGTAAATCTACACTATGCACATGTATCCTGTGTTTATTTTTCTGTTGGTTTACTTGAGTTGCACTGTGGTGGTAATCTCTTATAGTTAGCTTTAAAGGTACTTTTGGCAGCATGCACTCATGCTGGTTTGAAAACAGTACTGCAGTCTAATTAAAAACAGTGGCCTGTGGGTTGCCAGTCTTTCCACTTTTCTGATTGGCTGATCAGCAATGCAGGGATTTCGAACCAAAACAAAAAATGTAAACAAAAACATCTTGGCCATTATGTAAACTGTATTTTGAATTGTTAATAAATCAGCTGCACCATTGTTATCAGTAAAACTAATATTTGATGTGAACATGTTTACATCATATCTTGGCAGACATGTGGATCATTTTGATGAAATATAAAAAATTATATACTTTTTTAAGCATTAGTGTTAATAATGTAGTTTTGAAAGAAAAAAACTTTTAAAGCAAAACATGTAAGAAAAGTTGTGTTGTGTGATAATACATAGATAGAATTTATTCCACAAATATAAAGATTGAGACCTTAATCTGAAAGTGGTTCAGTGGTTGGATGCCTTTTAAATCATGATTTCTGGAGACTCACCCTCTTGCCTCACAGGAGGAAGGTCCTGAGTTCGATTCCCAGACCGTGTGGGGCCTTCCTGTGTGAAGTTTGCATGTGCACCCCGTGTGTCGGATGGGTTTCCTCCGGTTTCCCCTATGAACCTGTAGCACTGTAAGGCTAATCTTCCAGCTAGGCTCTCCTGAGGATCCTGGTTGAGATCTGGAGAGTAGGGCGCTGCACTGCGGTCACCCACTGCTCCTGACAGGTTGCCCTAGCGGCATTGAGGGATGGGTCAAATTTACCTTTGCTTATCTTTGTTTGAGCTTACGCCCGTTACACATCGCATTATCCAGGTGTGCTAGCTTGGCAAATTAAAATGACTGCCATTCAAGTTGGACACATATACACATTTATTTCTGGGTAAAACAGTAATTCAAATATCTTAATGAGCATACGACCACACTGGCTGTTGGTTTACCTTTTTTTCCTTCATGCTATAGAAATGTAAGCAATTGCATGAAGTACACCTTTTATGAAAAGCAACAAAATAATTTAATTCACTTGCAGAGAACAAGCAGCAGTCAAGTGGGAATTCACCAGCTTTCAGTAATAATTGCCGTTCTTGTACATATTGTATTCATCTTGCAAAAATGACTTGATACTTGCATGCGCTGGTAGTGTTGTCATCGGAGCATGAATACAGTCGCCAGTTCACTCCATAATAGAAGCCACAGTGCTGAAGTAATCAGTCTACTTATCTATTCATGCTCCACGGTGAAGCTTGTAGTGAGTGGTGTCAGATTGTGACAGGTTAATGTGAGACACTCTAACGGCCTTTGAAAGCTTAAATGTCCTTTTGTCTTTCAAACAGCCCTTGATTGTGTAAATTTAGTAACCTGTTTATTTCTGAAGAACACTATCCAGCCTGCTCTGTTTTTAGTCTCACTTCTCCTAGACACTTTGACTTTGCAGCTAGATTTTTGGGCGTGGTAATTTCACACCTTCAAGAGGCATTATTTTTGCTACCATTTTTGCAGCGTTTTGCTATTTTTTCACAATAGATCTGCTCCTCTCAAACATCTGGGTAAAGTGGACTTTGATCTGGTTTACATTAGCTGTGCAGTTCCTCCTGCCTACGACTTCTTGATGCATTCATGTGGTCTTTAAAACTCAGATGTTGTTTTTTTTTTGTTATTTGGCTGATATTATGATAATACAAAAAAAAAAGTCCAGATTTAGTCATGATTTCCTTTAGTCCTTATTTAGCCTTGTTTTAGTCCTGATTTAGTCTTTGTTAAGTTTTGACACAGTTTTGATTACTAAAACAGGAACTGTATTTCTGCAATAATTTAATTGAACTTATAGTATGAAAATATTCGGCATAGATTTGTTATTACAATAGTCTATCACGTATTGCATCTCATATTGTGCAATCCTAGCAACAACTCAAAATCCCAGAATGCACTGCTGCTGAAGCTGGTTGTACAGAGAGGGTCTGGCCAGTTGACCTCACTCTGCGCTAACCTCCAAGTTAAACACCTCAAATGACTGTGTTCAAGATAAAGTAAGCAGGTGTAAATTTGGAGTCTTTGTTACTGTCAAAAGTACTTAAACATAAAGTTAACATACTTAGCAAATCTTACAGGCATGTAAGAGTCATATGTAAAAGTTTGGACACCCCTGACAATTCTCATTATTTGAATGTATAGGTTGTTGGGCATTTGGATCAGCAACTTCATTTTGATATAACACCTTGCAATACAGCAATATTTCATTAGTGAAATTAGGATTATAGGATTAACAGAAAATGTGCAATATGCATCATAATAAAAATAGACAGGTGCAAAATTCTGGGGATCCCAACAGAAAAATTGAATCAATATTTAGTTGAGTCTCCTTTTGCAAAAATAACAGCCCCTAGAAGACTCCTATGGGCTCCGACAAGTGTCTGGATTTTGGATGGAGGTATTTTTGAAGATTTCTCCTTCCAAACATCTCCACTTCAGTTAGATTTGTTGGCTTCCAAGCATGGACAGCCCTCTTTAAATCAACCAAGTCTGGGGACTGTGATGGCCACTCAATAACATTATACTTTTTTCTCTGCATGAATATGGTGTAATATTTGTGACACCTTCGTGCGCACACAGAGTGAGTGTCGAGCGCATGCAGTGTGACTGTCGCAAGCACATACTTAAGAGACATAAAAAGAGAATAATAATTTGAGCACACAAACCTTTGTTCTGTGCGAGCTTAACTCTGCCTACATGCTCGCTCAAAGTCTACCTAGGTGCACGAGTACGTGGATGCCTGCTCACGCAACATCTTTGCTCGCACGACAACTCATTTCTGCTCGCAACTCTGGTTCTGCACTTGCTCAAGGTGGCACAGGGCAAACTACGATTGTAGCGAGCAGGACAGCCAATCACAGACTGGGATTGACAAATGTTTCTGATTGGCTGTCTTTATATTTAATCATTTATATCAAATACAGTCGGAAACGGTGGGAACGCCCACAAAATGTCACTTCCGATCCCCGTGGGAGAAAACAGACCACTCACTTGAGCTGTGTTTTGGGTCTTGTTGGAAAACCCAACCCTGGTGAAACTGCAACTTTGTGACTGATGCTTGAAGAATCTGTTGAAATTGGGTAGGAAATCCAACTCTCAACTTTACCAAGGGCCCCAGTCCCTGAACAAGCCCCACAATCCCACAGCCTGATGGAACCTCCACCAAATTTGACAGTAGACAGCAAGTGTTCTTCTGCCGCCATGCATAGCTCTTCTTGTTATGATCAAATTTAATTTTTGTCTCATCAGTCCACACCACGTTATTCCAAAATGAATCTGGCTTGTCTAAATGAGCGTTTGCGTACTTCAGTTGACTGTTTGTGGCATGGCATCACCCTCTCATACAGCTGTTCTTTGTGCAGAGTGCTCTGAATAGTTGACCCATGTACAGAAACCCCATCTGCAACAGGATGATGTTGTAGGTCTTTGGAGGTGATCTGTGGGTCATGGG
The DNA here is from genome assembly GCA_020698575.1 of Bostrychus sinensis. Classification (NCBI taxonomy): domain Eukaryota; kingdom Metazoa; phylum Chordata; class Actinopteri; order Gobiiformes; family Eleotridae; genus Bostrychus; species Bostrychus sinensis. The sequence continues at coordinate 48,101,166 of CM036239.1, read as the reverse complement.
CGTAGGTTTGCGTATGGACCATAGGGATATGTCCCTACCAAAATTTCAGACCGACCAAATTGTCCCTTCCAATCACAAGTTGAAAGTAGCTAAATATTACCTGCATTTTGTTTTTGAACAGGCGCGACTAAGACACTCCTTGTCTCTTACTACAGTTGCAGAGTACACTGATCTGACTGAGACAGCGGCAGATTTAAATGCTCTAGAAAGAGCTGAAAACTGCTAAAAAAAAAGCGAAATCCAGCACAGATTTACACCGCGAGAGTACAGAGAGGCAGCCTGCTTTTATCTGAACAGCTCTGTCAATGTCCCGACTTTAGAGCCTCTTTAAACTGGGCTGAAGTTTTCAACAAGCCAGGACTATGGACTATAACAGTTATCAAATATGGACTGTTCCTTTTATATCAAGATGAAAAGAATCTGCGTGAAGATGTCTGTGGTGAGTTTTGGAAACGTTTGTCTGTCCTGGTGCTACTTCTCTAGCTTTGGCTTTTAGCATCTGTCAGCTTCATCAGGCCACAGCCCACAAACACTGTTCTCTGAATTAATATGGACTTTACACAGCAGAAGTCTGTATCCATCCATCCATCCATCCATCTTCTTCCGCTTTAGGAGCAGCGGCTCTACTCCGAGCTCCTCCCTGGTAACCGAGCTCCTCACCCTATCTCTAAGGGAGCGCCCAGCCACCCTGCGGAGGAAACTCATTTCGGCCGCTTGTATCCGGGATCTTGTCCTTTCGGTCATAACCCAAAGCTCATGACCATAGGTGAGAGTAGGAACGTAGATCGACCGGTAAATCGAGAGCTTCGCCTTTCGACTCCGCTCCTTCTTTACCACAACAGACCAATACAACGACCGCATTACTGCAGACGCTGCACCGATCCGCCTGTCAGTCTCACGCTCCATCCTTCCCTCACTCGTGAACAAGACCCTGAGATACTTAAACTCCTCCACTTGAGGCAGGAACTCTCCTCTGACCTGGAGAGGGCAAACCACCCTTTTCCGGTCGAGAACCATGGCCTCGGACTTGGAGGTGCTGATTCTCATCCCAGCCGCTTCACACTTGGCTGCAAACCGTCCCAGTGCACGCTGAAGGTCCTGGCTTGATGAAGCCAACAGAACAACATCATCCGCAAAAAGCAGAGATGAAATCCTGTGGCCCCCAAACCTGACACCCTCCGGCCCCTGGCTGCACCTAGAAATGCACTTAGCAGAAGTCTGTAATGTCACGATTTCTGATCTCACTTTACACAGGTGAACAAAGCGCGAACAGGACGTGAATGGACCAAGTTTTTGTGCATATTAATTAGCTGCTAATATGCGCATTTATCCAGTATTATTGCTGCACTCCCCTGCATCGTTTGCATTCATAATTAATATATTTAAAACTGTGTTATCCAAATACTGCAGCCTGGAGGACAGTGTCAGTCTTTATAAATCCATCTGTCTCCATTATGATCTGAGTCTGACACAGTTCAAATATCAGCTGCTTTAAAGTGGAAATAATGTTTCTCTGACAGAAATAAGCACTGTACATGTTTTAGTAGCCCAGATTAAATACATAAATAACACTGTAATATAGCCTATTTACTATTTTTTTTTTTTTTTTTTTAAACATGTTATGTTTGGACCCCAGCAGGGTAGAACGTTAATTCTGTCGACCCCCAGCAATTTTAGTTGCTGACCCCTGCTGTAAATACTCCAAGATACAGGAAACATCTGTTAAGTTAAAAATTTTCTGGGGGAGACCCCAGACCCCCCTGTTTCAAATTTGTATGTAACAATTGTAAAAATACATTGTAAAATCTTTATTGTAACTTTTTTCCAGCGAGCCACAATTACCATGAGCATGCCTGTGTGCTATGGTGAAAAGCTCAGATCAGCAAAGAAATATTACTTTCCCCAACATATAGTTGTAGGCCTGACTGACAGCAGCACGTGGAAACGAGTAGGTTTGGTTGGGGTGTCCCTACCAAAGCTGACACCAAACCTACGCTCTTGCTGTGGGTTGTCTTTAACCATTCTCACCATTCCTTGCCTATGTCTCTCTGGTATTTTTCTTGGCCTGACACATCTGGCCTTAACATCAACTTTGCCTGTGTCCTTCCATTTCCTGATTACCACCTTAAATACCTTTTCTCATTATCGAATGCACCTGTCTATGAAGTTCAAGACTTAACTAACTAATCTAACAAGTTTTATGTTGCAAGTAATCCATTTTGAGAAGTTACATGCATTCAAATTGGCACACTTATAAGGGTGTCCAACTAGTTTAAACAGACTTTTTTTTTCATATTTCATTTAATTTCATACACTTAAATACTGCTACACTAAAAATTATTCAGAAAACACTCTAGAACTCAGATGTCACTAGAAAATGAGTGACATACCTCTGTAATCTTTTTTTGTAAATTATCATGCAACCTCAGAGGGGTGCCAAAACTTTTACATGACTATGTTTTCCGCTTACAAGATGCCCTTCTAAATTATACGCAGCAATTGGATGCAATTTGGTGCAATTTGACTCTTAGCTGTCAGTCTAGTATATTTGCTAAAGCAACTTTAAAGGCTAACTAACCCATTTGTTTGTACTGGTAAACAAATAATTTAACCTACTAATCATTTTCCTTTTGGCTTGCCTCTTTCTCTCTCCACTGCATCCTCTTCTGTCACACCAGCAAATTTCATGTCCTCTTACGACATCCATAAATCTCCATGTCAATCTATTAAATTTTTCAATTCAATTTTATATAGACTGATATTATAACAGTTGCCTCAAATCGCTTTACAGGAATAGACATGAGCAAACAGGCAAATAGACTGTCCTAGGATATCCCTTGTCCCTGTCCTGAGCCTCCTTCTCTTTGGAGGATCAAAACTGCCAAATCAATCAATAAATGGATTCATTTGCATTTCAGTGACGGAAATCAATCAATCAATAAATAAATGTGAGGCCAAATGAAAGTGGAATAAATAAATAAATTAAGCAAAAAAATGAATTAAGGCCAAATGAATACATGTAGAAATACAGAAAGAGAATAATTAGGTCTTTATTTTAACCAAAACTTACATCTTCATTTAAATTTTTTTTTATCTTAGCATTTGGCGTCCTGTTTAAATAATTATTTGTCAATTAGAGCATTTATTTATGAATTTATTTATTGACTGATTTAGTAGTTTTGGTCCTGCATAATTCTCAGTAGAGCCCAACTGATAAGTTTTTTTGAGGCTGATACCGATATTAAGTAACAAAAAAATACCGATATCTGATACATCGGCCAATACATCAGGAAAAAGTATTTTAAAGCATTTTTCTTTCTGCTCTTGTTTACATGAATATGGCGTGTACACCTCAGGCCACTTTATTACACTAAACCTATTTTTAAAATGTTGTAGAAAGCTATCTATTGTCCTTTATGCTGATTGTTATCTAGGTTGTAGTTGGCATTGGTGTGGGGAGTATTATATATTTTATGTATTGTATGTATTTTTTTATTTATCTTTAACTAAATTTGTTTAACTTAAATTTCATTTAAACTTGCCGTGCAAGTAGAGCATGGGGAGAGCTACAAAATGCATTTTTGTTCTATGAGGTTTTATGGTAAAGAAATGAGTAAAATATTTAAAATGTTGCTGGTTTGAGCTTTTCAGGCCATGAGAAGGTGATTTGCGGAGTTTCCTATGAACTGCAGAGTAAGAGCCAAACTGCTGGGAAACACTGAGTGTGGCAATCATTTGCCTTCTGCTTTACTTGCATTACTTATTCTAGCACACAGTAAAAATAGTCCTGTGTATATTGGCGGATATCGGCCAGATTTTGGCCGATAACTATTTAATGGGCTATATTGGTCGGGCTGTAGTTCTCAGTAAGGGAAACTGGGAAAAAAAATGCTGTAGGGGAGAACCACATGAAGGAGAGATCCACTCCCAGGACGGACAGGCTGTAGATGTGTCCAGGACTGATGAATATAGTCCACGCTAACTTTGTTTACCAATGCCAGTCTCTAAACAGCAATATTAAAACCCTGGCTTAAGGTGAACACACCAAAATTAGAAAAAAAGCTTTAGTAGCATGTCCCGTAGCATGTAGATTGTAAGTGTAGTTAACCAACTGTCCTTTTCTGTTATGGTCAAAACCTGAATACTCCCCCGTTTTCTTTTTGTCTCTGTAATTTGACCTGCCCTAAAGTAGCATTGGCCAGTGCTGATAGTCTAATCTTCCTCCCTCAGATCTGCCCCGGACTTGACACGCTGGGCTGGCTATGGTCGGGTGGTAGACTTTTGGACTTTTTTAGCGGCCAGTGAAAATGCAAGAAGATGTTTTTAATGAAACGGTAGGAATGGGGACTTGAATTGAAGACAGGTGCACAGCCAGGAGGAAACTCTGTGATGAATTGGTTAAAATTGAGCATGTGGATAAAGGAAAAGACAGGAGTAGTATTACACACTCCAGCTCATGGTGAGATTACTAGCGTTTGAAGAAAGAAGACATGTTGAATTTTATAAATGTATTTTAATTCATCAAGACAGATTCATGTCTTTTACATTTTTTCATAAAAGAAGACAGCTGTACTCTTGTCGCACTCATTGAAATAATTTTTAATTTATTCAAGGTTGAGACAACAAAGGTAACATATTGGAGTTTGTGAAAGCGAACAGAAAAGGTGCCTCCAGATAAAAGTACTAAGTGGTACAAGACTATAGGGAAACTGCTGCATACTTTGACCTAGACTTTGATATAGTGTGCTCATCCGTTAAAAATGAAGGCTGCAACTAACGGTAGATGAATAAGCAAATATACCATAACAATGTCCATATCACAGGACTATGTGAACTCTAGAATTGTTGGTCCTTGTATTTGCCAAGTAGATAGCAAGACAAAGGCTAACCATGAGCCTCTTTGGAACACAGTTTGCTTAAAACATGATCATTGCATAGTTTCAAAAGCAGTACAATGAGAGCCAAGTGAGAAGTGAAAATCTAGTAAGTCACAGTTATGGTACAAACGGATTACACAGGGTATACCCAAGCCCTTAAAAGTATTATACTTAATGGGCAGGAATTGGCATTTGGCTCCTAAATATTCAAACTGTAGCATATTTTCAGTCTTGCAGGCATTGTTGAAATAGAAACTTTGCCTTTTATGCCCAAGTCTTTCAACTCATCTTGCGATTATTAATGTGACCTTTATTCAAGATATGTCTAAGTATTAGGTAAGTAAAGTCTACAATGAGCCACAACATGAAGTTTGAACTTTCTAAAAGTATATTTGAGTAACTTGTAATAGAAAAAATGTCAGTTTGCAAATTCTATCATGAGCGGCATTAAAACCCTGGATATACGCTGGTTAATGTTCAGGTAAGGTTAAGATAGACTTTATTGTACACATAGGAGAATTTGTTCTCTGTATTTGACCCATTCTTCAATAGGGTTGGACACTGTTAAACAACATCTTTGTGGTATCGAAAAAATATTTTTATTCAATATCTAGTGGGACCTTTAATGTTCCTTGCATGTATGAATCAAATAAATAACACAGAATACATCATACAAACTACTGGTTTAAACTTAGAGCTAAGAATTTTGCTCCAAATATTGGCCTTTCATTCAATATTATTGTGTTTTATGATTGTAGAAGATGAATTTGCACCAGTACCGTTTAAGTAATGGTATTGACAAAAATCTAAACGGTATCCAACTCAATGCTTTAGTGCCACTGGGGCAACTTGTCAGCATTGGGTGACGGCAGTGTAGCGCCGTCCTTTCTCCAGACCTTGAGCCAGGAGTACCTAGCTGGAGGATTAGTCTGTTGTGCATGTTTTAGGTTGATGCAGGGGGAAACCCACAGGGGGAATATGCAAACTCACACAGTGTTTTGACCTCCGGACCTTCTTGCTGTGAGTCAAGAGTGCTAACCATTGCCACTTTGCCACCGCCTTGATATAGTGTGCAGCCTCATTGTAACAACATATTATTCAGATAGCCTAGCCTCTGGCAATCTCAGTATTTAGCTACACAGTTTTGAAAGCACAAGCCATACATTTGTATTAAATATTAAAAGTAGACTATTACAGTTTACTGGCGAGGGACTGCCCATTGCTAAATTAAACCACTACCTGTTGTTGTGTCATACAAGTGAGTCATTGCTTCCCCTATAGCAGGCTTACTTTTGAATGAATGCCTGTATTAGCACGTGTATTATCAGCAGTGTCGAGTGTGGTATGAATGAATGGTACATGGCATTCTTGCTGACCTTTCCTTCACTCTCTCTGTTAAATAATGAGTAAAAGTCCCTGGCATAGCTTCACAGTACTGGGTATCAGGTAATTATTGTCCATGTCCTCTCTACGAGTTACACAAGGTCACCACCCTCAAGTCTTGCTGCACAATAAATTGCACATATGCTCATGTAATGCCATATCCATTTTGCACAGAACTGCTTAGATGAGTTCACTACTGAGAGGCTTGTCCCTGTCATTAATAAATGTTCCCTTGTCAGTGAGTGGGCAGCTGGTCCTGTTAAATCCCAGCTAACACTTGTCCTGGCTTTGTTTGGGAACTGTGGGAGGACTTCCATGTGCTTGTTCATGTCCAGCAGGGGGCAATGAACTCCCACAGTCAGGACACAGGCAGGCAAAAAGACAAATGAGTGGGAAAAATCAGTTTGCATTGGCTAGACCGGTCTTGAGTAGTATGTCTTACATTAGTCTAATAAAGTCTAAGTCAGTGATTCTCAAGCTTTTCACACAAAGTACCGCCTCAGAAAAAAATACTTTCCAAGTACCATCTATAATGGGGCTAAACCAAGACTAAGCTAACGGTTGAAATAGGCAGTGTTGTATTACTAAATATGCACAAAACAGGGACTATACCACTAATTAAGAACTAATCCAGGTCTATACCAGGACTAAACTGTTCCTAAACCAGGAAACTTCACATTTAAACCACTAGAGCAGCACTAAAACAGGATTAAAATGGGTTGTAAATCAACTAAATCTTGAAGACTTGAACTTTTAGCTTAAATATATAATAATAATTAAAACAATTACAATAATAATTTTAGCAATAATAGTAATAATAAATTATACAGTCGTGTAATGTAAAACACAGTAAGAAGAACATTAACAATCTCCATAGATTCATCTAAATATGCAGGAAACACTGAGACTAGTACCCCCAGAAGAATTTTGCATACCACCAGTGGTACCTGTACCACTGTTTTGAGAAGTACTGGTCTAATTTCTATAGATTATTGACCTCCATCGTATTTAAAATTGTTGTAAAATATGAATAAAAGCTACATGCTCTTGCTTTGTTTTAGTAAATTATATGAATTCTGTTACATTATATATGTTGCTTGTTGGAGCCTGAAGACTAAAGAAATCAGAGTGTTCATTGGAATGTAGTGTAGTTTATAGTTGGCTTGTAACTTATTAAACTATAAAGCAAGTCATAGCTGCTACAATCATCACATTTCTTTAGCATTTATTTTTTTATGGCACTTAAGCTAAGAGAAAAAAGACACATCTGGCCATATTTACTCTTCACAGGTTCATAATTGAAAATTATAGTATAGTAGCTGCTTGTTTGAGCCTATAGATTCACTTCACACATTAGTCTCATTACCTGGACTTGAAATTATAATTTGCCTTGGACCCCAGCATTAATGCACTACAATAAGGTCTGTGCCACACAATTTTTTAGAGTGGTAGACAAGGTGGTGTAGCGGTAGTGAGTATTTTGGGAACCAGTATTTTCACTCCAAGTACCACCACAGAAAATATTTCAAGTACCATCTTTATTAAACTAAATGAGCTTAATCTCGAACTAAACCAGAGCTTAATTAGGGCTACACCGGAACGTGACCAGGGCTACACTGGAACATAACCAAAGCTAAACAAGCACTAAGCCAGGACTAAGTAAATGTCTAGAGCTTCTAGTCATTACACACAATATTGATTCACCAGCCTGGCACTAATACTTCGAGTTTGTTCTTTGTCATTACATTGCTATCAGCTGTTCAAAATGGAGAGAACATGGCTCATAGTAATTATAGCTTTCAAGCTTCAGTCATGTAGCTTTCAGGTGGCTCTGATATTTCTGAGTTTCAAAGTTCTTATGGCACTTTCACTTTATAAGTAAGAGACAGAAGCGTATTAAGTGTTCACAGATTCACTCAAATTCCTATGCCAGTAAAAAAATTCAAGTTTCCAAGTTAGCTGTATTTATTAATCAAAGCAAAAAAGTAAAAACAAGCTTGTTTACCTCAAACAAGTGCATCCAATTAAATCACCCAATGAACCTATTGAGCTAACAACTGTATTGCGACTGTAGAGTCAGGTCCAACTCTGTATTTGCTTCACTATTGTTTAAACCAACGGCACTATATATACCAGTGGTTCTCAACTTATTAGACCCAGTTTTATCCCTGATCATTGTGACTGTGATTGATTGTGTGTAGGTCTGGACAATATTTCACAAATTTATTCTTTTCACAATATCACCAAGCACAGTATCTATATCATAAGAAACTAAGGGTTTGTTCACACTTGCTGGTTCGCATGACTCTGTGGCTTCAGGGCTAAAGTCCGCACCTGCGTTGATGATTTCATTGGTCTGATTAGAGTTAACATTGAGCTCTGTCAAACGAACTAAACTGACTGAATGAGCAGTAACAAACCTCGCCTGTAGGGGGCAGCGCATCAGTATTTACTGAGAGAAAATTGGGAAGAAGAAATCCTGCTCATCTATTGGTCAAAAGTCCACGTCTTCAGCTGAATATATCCCAGTAATTTTATGTGGCGCACTTTAATTAATATTTAATGAAGTATTACGTTTAGAGCAGCGATATCAGCTTAACACGGCTGTGGATTCTCTCCGGTTATTAATATGAAATCTGTGTTTTAGCTGTGTTTTTACATATGTTTGCTAATGTGGGCAACCTTTTAAATACATTGTATTTATAGTATATTTCTATTTTTTTTCTCATAGTCATGTTAGATATGCGCATTTTTTTCTGCCCTTGGTAAACAGTGCTGAAGTCCTCTCCCTGCCGTTAGTCCGTAGTTTGGTCCCCGTTATGTTCATACTGCACCAGGACCAGACCAGCAGTGCACCAGGGCTCAAAGCGCACCACACGTAGACCTCTAATTTCAAGAGGACTAGAGTTCACTTGTTTGTTGCGCACCTGAGTCTGTGCATTCACACCTGCTCAAACGAACCAAACTGTCCCACGAAGTGCACCAGGGTTCGATTGAAGCGAACCAAACATGGCGAGTGTGAACACACCCTAAATGTGTCACAAAAATGTTGTAGTCTTCCAATTTTACTGATACTAAATCACATGCCCTTTTTAATCTCCAACCATTCAGCTCTCTTTAGCTAAACTATGCCACTTCCTTCTCCTCTAAAACTTATCTGTGCCTCTTTTGTGCATCCAGGCGCAGAGATATCCACACGTGTCACGTGTTTGACCGTTTGCAGCTGCGTGTCTCTCTTCCCCCTCCTCCATCTCTGTCTGTGTACTTGTTGTAACATATGGAGGTAGGGGGGGCTGGCGCTTTTTGTTAGCTTTTGTTGTTTGCATGCTAGCTGCCCCAAAATGGGAAGAGACTGGCTTGCCATACCTATATGAAAATGATCAGCTGTGGTGGTATATCCCTGTTCTATGGCTGTATTATTCATTCTCCTTTTACTGAGCAAACCTTGAAACCAGGTCTAAACTCGTACTTTGAAACTTCCATTTAGGACTTCACCATGGCTAAACAATGTCCTAGCTAGATCCTTAAAGGTCTTATATTTTGCTTTAGTAGTTCATATTTTATAACATAAAATAATGTCAAAAAACATCTTTTTTGACTTTGCTGAAAATGCTTGTATTAGGTGTCTGTCGCCCCCTGCTGGCAACAGTGGGAAGTGGACAGAGCATAAAATGGCTAATTAACATGGCTGTTAGCAGCATGATGCTAACAGATGGATAAATGACCTGACTGCTTTGTGGTGACAGTAGTTTAAGGGCTGAAGTCAGACGCCCTCAGTACACAGGATTACTCAAACACGCATGTATGAAACAGAATACTACAGGTATGTTTTTGAGGAGAAAACACCAATATATTATGGTAAAAAGGTCAATCGATTTAGCATCATAGGAGACCTTTAAGTCTGCAACAATGTACATTACATTTATTGTGCTTGTATAATCAAAAACAATAGCCCTTTCTGTGTTGCAAAGAATAGCTTCTATTATAATTAAACTGAATTATGTCTTCAAAGACAGACATTTACTCTTTGCTTTTCAAAAATAATTGTCAGATGAAATTGAATGGTTGCGCTCAAATAATAAGGAAAAAGTTGCATTATAGCATTTTTGTTCTGATAATTAGCTTTAGAAATTTAACAGAATATTCCCTACCGTTTTGTCAGGCTCTTTTTTAGTTACCCCCCCCTCCAAGTTTGGTTCTGGAGGTCAGTTAGCTCATATGAAGCCAAGAATCCCGGCCAATCGCAAGGACCACACAGGCCTAAACTCAACCATGACTTTTTTTTTTTTTTTTTGGACACAGTATAGTTTAATTTAAGATGTGGGCCATAAGATTAGTCCTGTTCATATCCTGCACTTTGCCACTGAGTAATCGTAATAGCCGTGTTAGCAACTGATGATTGTGAAAATATGCAGAGAGCACGGCCTCACTGCAATTTTTTTGACATTGCAGTGCTGCTGATATTGCGATAAACATAAATCTGGAATACATTATGGCGCCCTCCCCACTTCTTGTGCCCAGACAGCGGCTGCAGACGGGACACTCCCCTCTCTCTCTCTCGTACAAATGAAGCTGCTTGTGTATTTATAGCTCAGAGTGTGTCACCCAGAGGCAGCGGCAGAACGGGGATTACCTCCACCGCGGAGGCTCATTCAGAAGCTGGCGCTCACTCGGTGACTCAAAGCACAGCCAGGGTTCACCCCACTATAGTCTGAGGTGTTTTTTAGTGTAAGTTTCATTTGTTTGTCTGGCACACAGTCTTATTAAGCTGAAGAAGACCTGCATAATCATGTAGGATTGGAGAGGGCTGTTCTGTTGGTGGCAACAGATGCTCATGTTTTTGAGTTGGTTGAATATTGGCTGCCTATAAGTGGTGCTCTTAGGAAACCTGTTTACTTTAAGAATTTTATGTACATGCATGTATTGTTTTTTTTGTGTGTGCGTGTGTCTTTTTTTGTGATGAGTTGAGTCTGCATTTCGTCCCTATTTTACTGTGGGTCCTCTCCTCCTTCCCCCCACTGTTCAAAGTCATGTGTCATGTGTTATGTGTTTGGTGAATTGGTGAATCTAAATTGCCCCTAGTGAATGAATGTGAGAGTCAAAGTCACAATAGCCCTGTCATGAAAGACACTAAAAGCACTAACAACTTTGAACAGTGTTTAGAGATTATAGACCTAGTTTTTAGTAGAGTTAAAAGTAAAAGACATTATCACTGTGAGTTATGCACAGTGCTGCTATTTTGCTACGGTTTGGTGTAGGTGTTTGACATTAAAATATATGCCTATACAATGTTCTGATTCAAAAATATTAAAGCTAAATTTAAATAGCTTTTTTCCAGATGACAAGAGGAAAAAAACACCTAAAATTGTAAAGCGTGTGAAATTTTTTTTTTAGCCATATTGTCCAGCCCTAGTCATTGTCCAGTATGTCAGCCCTGTGACAAACTGGCCCATGGTTGCTGAGATAGGCTACAGCCACCTGTGACCACTTATGGGAACAAGCAGAGGAGATGAATGAATAAACCTGTTGACCATATTGTACATGGAATAGAGGCTTGAAGAGAACTTTTTGGTCAGCTACTTTAATAAAGGACAACTTCCCAACTGCATAGATTTTTCCAAATACACTTTATATGATAATGGCCTTTTCCTAGACAACAAATTGGGCGGTTTCTTGTCTCAGTAAAACCATTTAATCACACAACAGTGACTCACTTACAGAAGCATCACAGGGTGCTTAGAGAGAAACTAATGCTTTTAATTTCACGTATGTAGTAGTTGTATTGTTGAATTTTTGTTTTTTATCTTAAACCCTTATGCTGCTTTAGCGTTTACACGTCTTTAGCTAAAAAAGCTTTAGCTAAAAGTTTGTGTAATGCCAGTTATGCCAAAGATTGCAAATGTTATTTCTCTTTTTTCTGTGCTAGGCAAAATGTCATCCTATACTACAACACTCTTCCCTATTATTGCTTTCTGCAAAGCCCAACATCTGAAGTAATCATTTGCCCACTGCCTGACTGTCTCTGTGTCTGATCTCTTTGCAGATACTTGGAAAAGTATGAGAAAGTCCATCACTTTGGCGAAGACGACGAAGAATCGCAGCCGGGGAATCCCAAAGCCTCTCTTCCAATCGGTGCAATCCCAAACTCGTACAACTACCAGCAACACGTCGTATCAGGTATGCAGTATCTCACTCTCACTGTTTTAGTGGAAAGATTCAGTTCCTCTGTATAAGCCCAAAATAATGTATATCCTGGCTGAATTTTCAGTTAGAGTGAATTTTTACTTGGTCAGATAACCTGTTCTGGCTGGAAATGACACAACAAAGTGGCACAAGACATTGTGGTAAATATTCTACTAGCTATTTTTATTTTATTTTATATAGATAGATATATTATTCATCGTCAAAGGAAATTCAAATGTCCTGTAGCCCTTACATATAGTTCAAACACACAATAGAGTAAATAAATGAGCCACGGCTCCGTGAATGACGTCACTTGCAGTTGCAGACCCCTCCTTCGGCGGATGCAAAAACATCAATGGCATTGATGTGTGAAAACTCCCTTGTACATAGTACGGTCTCAGTCCAAAAGAGTTCAGTGTCCTGACAGGAAAGCACTATCCAGGTTGCACCATGCACCGATCACTAACATCACCAGTCTTCGCTTCTGTGTCTGTGCGCACAGCCGTGAAGCCAGGTAAGTCCACTGGGGTTTAGCGTGTTGTCATTCAGCCAGGTCTTGCTGAAACACATGAGACTAGGCTCCTGGTACGAACGCTAATGTCTCACAAGTGCCCCCAGTTCATCATGTTAGATAGTGAGTTGAAATTCCCCATGATGACAGATGGGAGAAAAGGCTTGTAACTCCACCGCTTAGCCTTTACCTTACCTCGACAGCCACAATAAGGCACTTTCAGGTCCTCTGGTATAGGATGTCTGACCCTGTATTTTGACTTTTTTACAGCCAAAAGTGTCGCCCTTGTGTATAAGACTCTATCCAATGAACCTAAAGTCACCACAGACACAGACGAGCTAGACAGACTTGCTTCTGTTGCCGGCACATCATTCAAAAAAATGTATATATTTATATATTTTTTTATAATCGCAGAGCCAGTGTATGAATACATTTGGGCTTAACTGTTCATAGCTGGGTGCATTTTTGAACTCTTTTTTTTTTTTTTTTACTTGCCATCTTCCCTTTGCGCTCAAGCTATCTGGTCAAAGGGTTTAATTCACTTGTTAAGGGTGACAGCAGTGTTGGTCAAACTTCAAACAAAAAAAAACAGGAGTTGTATACTGTACATAATATTAGCAAGACTACTATCTATTCCTATGGTTTAATTAGAGGGGTGCTGAAAATGCAAAATTTCACTAACTGTTATGCAAAATGTACGATTTACTGTATGTTGTAATAAGAGTAGAAAAAGGTTTTACTTTTTAATAAGTGCAATACATGCTATATCACTCTTTTGTTTTTTTTCCCCAAAAGTGTAAATCTGCAAGTCCACCAGATGTCACCAAACTACACAACACCCATTTAAAGCATATGGTTCTTGTCAGTGTTCATTCTAATGCAATTATCGGATCACTGCTGTGGTTTAGTTGCTTATATTAATTTACCTTTGTTTGCATTTTGTTCAGACTTTGGCTAAGCATGTTTTAATCATATTAGTCATATTCCTACCTTGGGATGTCAGGACGAACCAATTTTACTATTATTTGCGATTTATAAATGTCAGAATTTTAAAAGCTAGCGTTAGATGTGCGTATAGTAGTTACTAGATGTGGGATAACTCCAGTTCTATGGGTGTGCTACTGTTTCTTAACCTGAGTCTTGTGGCACCTAAATGTTTCCGCTGCTGTTTGAAGGTAATCACCATCAGACAGATTTAAATCTGTGAAGTGTTAGTTGTAGCAAACAGTGCAATAACTTGTCCATTCTGTTGAGGCTCGTCTAGTGCCACAGTGGAGCTTTTTAACTTTTTATCCACTTCATTTTGCTCTCTACATTTTATTACTTAGTGACTCATTAAATTCACTTGGTGTTTTGCTGAGCACCGCTTTGTTTGATCCAATCCAAGGTTATAAAGTGTATGTTGCAGATACTTTTGCTACGTTTGCCTGCACAAATGAAGAAACTTGTTTGTCTTTTATATTCTGCCCTGTTACTTGACATATGTGTAATATTAAAGCTTTTTCTTTTTTTTTTTGATCAACTTTTTATTATGCGTTTAGTATTTTACATACTTTGCATGTCATTTATTTAGTTAATGTAATGTAGTTTTCTAATCATTCCCATAACCAATAATTTACTCCTGGGACTAGTCATTTCAAATGCAGGATATTTAAATAAATAAAACAAACAAACAAAAACAAACCCCCCAGAAAACACAATAAAAATAATAAGATAAAGTGTTCTCAAAATAAAAAAATATATAAATTAATTAGATAGTGATTTGAGTTTTTGTAATAGAGCAGCCCATATACATGCATTTTTTGTGTGAGCACCATGAAGTCGCGCTGCCGAGAGCGCAAGTTGTGCTATTTTCTTGTATCCTGTAAACCACTCCATTACTGACACTTCCTGTTTTTAATTTAATTTTTTTGGCAGCTCTTAGACCAGCTAACAGAATACATCTTTTATTTACACCTAATTTCAAAGAGTGTGTATCATTGAGTTATAACAAAGAAGGTACAGGACTCTCTATAATGCATGCAAGACAATGCACAGACACATTGTTCCAAAATGTATTAACAACTGGGCATTGCCACACCATATGCAATGGTTTGGTCTTTACACAAATCACAGTGAGGGTTAGGGCTCAGCTTTTTTTCTTGAATTTGTCCCACCTTGTCCAACCTTGTTCTCAAGGTGGTTATTCTTTATGCAGGCTACAGCAGGAGGAGTTAGTGATGGTTGATTATTTGACAGCTGGTCTATAAATCTCTAACCAAGCGCTGGTCTCCATGTTGTAGTTACAGCCCTGTGACAACTTTTAATTTGAGCATAATTTCCAGGAGAATATAGTTATCTAAGCTTGTACCGCTCTGCTCTGCACTAGAACTGTAGGATGCTGCACTTGAAAAGTTGTTTTGGTTGTAATGGCATCTTCAAAATCCAATTCCTTTAGCTGGATTCTTGTGTCTGTTGAGATTTCTTCACCTCAGCAGGATATAAAGATTTACTCTAAAACTGAAAGATTTGGGAAAGTGAAACCTATGTATATAAAATGAAAGTCCAATAATGTTTAAAAATATATTTCTGTTGACAAAATGACAATAGCACACTGTAGCAGGATTTTTCTTTTTTCAGGAGGATTACCAAGGCTCCCAAAATCAAGGAAACAGCACTGTTCTACTTGCCGCACCTGCCTAATAGACAATCATTTGCACAGGCACTGAGCTCACTCTTGTTGATTAAACAACAGTGAGTCCTTGAAAATGGAAGCAGGTTTTTTTTTTTTTGTCAAATAAAGCTCGCCTTTTTCAATTGTAAATGGCCACATTTTCATCTAACCTTGTGAGATTTTCTGTATTCTAAACACTTGAACTTGTGACAAGTGAGATGCAAATGTGGGAAATTCGTGCAGTCTTTGCTGCTGTCCCCATTTAGAAATAAGTTGCTCATAATACTGCATATTCTGGTGTTTTATAGCAAAACCATCAACTTTCATTCATAGGCGTTTTTAACCATGTTTGTTGTTGATATAAGTCACATATTCTACTTTTTACATCAAACACATTCTTCTGCTACAGAAGCTGATTACGTTCACCTTGAAAAAAAAGTTAATTCTGTTTTTATCAGTAAAGTTCTATTTTTACGAGAGAGAAAAATCCTGTTTTTATGAGTAAAATAATTGTTTTCAAGCGTTCTGCTTGCGTTTCTCTGGTTACCCAGTCTGTGATAGTTCTACCCCTGGAAATCAGACTCAAACCAAGAGGTAGCAGAATAAATTTTTGTATAAAGTAGAAAAATAAGTGTTCTGGATGGCCAAGCTAAAAAATTAGGTCCCACAATCAGACCACTTGAGATTGATAACCACTTGTTTATGGCATTAATACCACTACTCCACACCTTGGAGATGCAAGCAAGTTGTGTGAAATGTTGTCCTGCCGTGAAGTAATGAACTGAATTTTACCATAATGCTTGGTTAAAATGGGTCTACAAAGCTGCTGAGTAATATCATTTAATGCATGAGAATATCCCCACTCTTGACTTTAGGCTTAGTGGTCTTTTAATTATACAAAGCCAATCACAGCGGTCGGCCGACTCAGAGACAAACACAATTAAAAGTTATGGGGACACTCATGTTTCTCAGTCAGACAGGACACGCCTCATCGAACTTATCTGAACTAAACACAGCTTGGAATGAACAGCTCAATGCCCCATTTGCTCTGTTTAAACTCGGTTGAAGGGAATAAATGGAGCTAATGCATTTGAAGGTGTGGCATAAATTTGAATGTGAGGAGAATCAGAGCAGGACAAATGAGTGGTTTGTGTGATTTATGACTTGTGTTGGAGGGGAATGCAGGGGGAATTTACTCCAAATATTGTATTGTGTTGGGGCTTTTAAAACAAATGTGTTGTTGTTTAGGGATGCCCTAGAATACACATTTTGTCACGCTGATTTCAACAGACACTATAGGCTCATGGCTTCAGCCTCTTCAGAAAATACAGGTGTTAGATGCCCCAGATTGTGCTGGCTAGCACTGTTGGCAGTCCATGTTAAGACACCTTTTGTGGTGATAGTAAAGAGGGCTGGGGGGAAAAAAATTGTCAGTGTGACGCTCTGCTTTCACAGTCAAATGTGGGCCAAAAGTGCTCAAGAATTCTGATAGTACTGTAGAGGGCAGCACGGCACTTCTAAGCACTTGGTCTGCCAAATACTGTCACACATAAAAGTAATTCTAAATGCTTAATAAATGTCTGATTGACTTTTGAAAACATTACTTTTTTCTTGTTTCTTGTCTAAGTCTGTAAGTGATTTACAAGTTAAGGAGAAAATATTGCAGTCATTTATAATATCAAATCACAATGCTTGTTTTATTGCAATATATCAAAATGGCTATGAATCGTATTAGCACCATTAGGTATGAATTAAATGTAGCCATGCAAATAACTACTCGAGTAAAAGTAAAGTACTAGGTAAAAAAAAACGGGTACTGAGTAACTGTATGGACGCAACATATGATTTATGTTTTAGTATTCTATAAGACAAAGTGCAAATTTGTTTTTGTTTTTTTGTTTTTTTTACAAGACAAATTTGTAAAAAGTTACAGGAGCATAACATTGGGGGACAGGAAACTCATATTTTCAAATCTTATCACTTTTTCACAACATAAAGCTTTTAAAAAAACAGTTTATGGGTAATGTATAGATGTGGGTAGAGTAGCCAAAAATCGTACTCAAGTGTGTGCATTTTGAGTGAGTTTAAAAAAGTATGTTACAATAAAACTACACAATTTATTTAAAAAGTTACTCAAGTAAATGTAACTCATTACTACCTGTATAACTACACTTTAATACGCTTGTCTGTTCTACCACAGTATGTACTAACCACATGCTATTTTTTTAAATTTTTTTATTTCTTCCTCCAGACTATCTTCGCCAAAGCTATGGACTGTCCACAGATTTTGTTCCCCCGTGCGACTACAACAAACTGGTGCTGTCTCTCCTCTCGGGCCTCCCCAATGAAGTGGACTTTGCGGTTAACGTTTGCACTCTGCTTTCCAACGAGAGCAAGCACGCCATGCAGCTGGACAAGGACCCCAAACTCGTCACGCTACTGCTGGCCCACGCTGGCGTCTTCGATGACTGTACGTTTACTATGATACTGATAATAGGAATGAGTACATCAGAGGGACGGCTCATGTGAGATGTTTTGGAGACAAAGTCAGAGAGAGCAGACTGAGACAGAGGTTTGACTTGTGCAGAGGGATAGTGACTAGATGGGTACAAGGGAGACGAGGTTGGAGCTGCCTTCTGAAAGACAAAAGAGAGAAATGTAGTGAAAGAGACCATGACGTTAGTTTGTGTGGGAGACGGTGCAGAAGACAGTGTTGTTGCACATTTTATCATTTTGTGCAGCCATGATAAATTTAATATGTTTAAATGACCAAAACAGATTATAGGCTGAAACTTTGGTTACAGAATATTTGTTTTAATGTTTTCTCTTTGTGTTTGCAGCGCTCGGCAGCTTTTCTGGGGTATTTGGGACAGACTGGAAGGAGAAAACCTCCCGAGACTTTGTCAGGGTAAATCTGCTTTTGCGTGATTTTTATTTTCTTTAAAGTAGCATTATCACCAAGTTGCTTTTTTGCATTTTGAGAAACCATTAATGTCACAACATTTGGATGATTGTAGACACATTTTACCTATTGCTTTCCTTTAATAAAAAATAATGTGGGTAATCGGAATTATCTGTAATTCAAGTTAGCATAATCTAGCATGATAACTACAGCAGAGTTGAGCTGAACTGGCAGAGTGCAATGCTAGAAGTATAGTTTTAAAAAGAGGAAAGGTAACTAGAGTGACACTGACATTTTACTTTTTTAAGTTGCCTTAATTTGCTTCTCTAATAGTGTGTTTTAGGAAATAAATCTTGCCTATGTTGGTGATCACAATGTGAAAAGTCAAATCTATTATTGCTACAGTTAGGTCTGTTTCAGCAATAAGACTGTAAAATTCATCATTGTTGTCAGGCGTATAGCAGAATTTGACTCTATAGCCTTTAGAGAAACATTATGAATATCATTGTACTGACATGACAGTTACAAATACAGATAACTCATTTATTGTTCTGTACAAAGACAAATGTGTTTGTTTGTATAAATGTAAAATAAAGGTCTAAGTGTTGCACATAATTTTACACAGATTTCCCCGGTCTGTTATTGTGGTGCTCCATTAAAACTACTCGTGTCTTTTTGCTGCAGTTCTGGAAGGAGGTGGTTGAAGACACTGAAGTCAGAGAGCTCATCTGGGACAAGACTAGTCCAGCACAAGGTAAACATTAAACTTCTACGTGTCCTCTCTACGCTGAGGCTGCTGTAGTTTGTGTTCTGACCCTCTGAGGGTGCTGTAGTTCTGACCTACTGAGCCTGCTGTAGTTTCCGTACTGAGCTTCTGAGCCTACTGTAGTTTGAGTTCTGACCCTCTGAGGCTGTTGTAGTTTAAGTTGTGACCCACTGTGGCTGTTGTAGTTTGAGTTCTGACCCTCTGAGCCTACTACTGTACATGTGAACCCTCTGAATCTTCTCTCTCTCTATCAGACGGTTGTGGGGAGCGTTGGCAGTCCCTCTTCCACCCCCCTCGGACCCCAGGCATCAGTGACATGGAGTCTCAGAGAGTCCTGCAGATCGCGGTCATCCTCAGAAACCTTTCCTTCGAAGAGGCCAACGTCAAGCTGCTGGCGGCCAACCGGACGTGCCTGCGCTTCCTCCTGCTCTGTGCTCACTGTAACCTCATCTCGCTCAGACAACTGGGGCTCGACACGCTGGGCAACGTGGCGGCTGAGGTGAGTCTTCAGGAGATGGGTATTGTGCATTAATTGTAGAATCTAGGGCCGCAATATACCACAAAAGGAAGTGTTATATTATTGCAGTAGCAGTGTAACAGCAGTCAGGTATTTTGAAACGCAAAAAGTTGAAAGCGGGCCACACAGAAGAAGAGTTTAAGTAGTTTATAGGGGCTGGGGAACAAATTGTTTTGCGATATACAGTTCAATATTTTGCAAAGCGGTACTACTTATCAATACTTTTGCCTGATACCTATACTTTCAATACTTCGTCCTGCATAATAATGGTGCTACAGCTTTTCAGAGTGACACCAGACAAAACTAGAAAGCACCGCGTTCGTCTCCTCCTTTAGTCCCATCCACACCGCTGCTGCTGGTGAACACCTGCGACCTCATGTGCGCTCGATCTCCGCATTGCTCCGCACCGCACCTCCGTCCTCCGCATCGCACCTCCACGCCGCTTTGTCTGTAGCTCAACCCGACCTCCGCCGGGCATTACCAGTGTGCAGCTGCTGAGAGAGTTGCGGAGTTTGGACAAAGTTGTAGGGTTGCGCTGAATTCGCGAGGTTTGCTTGAATTCATGGGGTTTGCTTGATTTTGCGTTACTAGTTGCGATTGCAGCATCGCAAAATCCTGTAGGGACTGACTTTGCAGCAGGGCGCTGTTTGTGCTTCGTCTGACGCCGCAAACCCGAACCAATTCCACACAACTGACGACACTGTGCCTTTCTTAGGAACGAGTTCTTCCCTGCTCTCTGCCATGTTGTTTGTGTTCCTCCAGCGCGGAGGGAGGGCTGGCGGGCCTACCCACTATGAACTACGGGAGCCCAGAGCGCCGGTGGTGGATGTTTTTTTTTTTTTTTAAGCGATTTTTATTTAAATAAGTCGACCTGCCCTACAAATTCGAATTAATCGAAAAAAATCGATTTATCGCCCAGCCCTAGTAATACTTCATAACTAATAAAGACGTACAGTATATATTATTTGCAAGTTAGACTTAGCTATTAAATTCTATTTGAAATTGTCACCCACTCGAGTAGGCCTTTTGTTTTTTTTAAGTTTCCGAAAGCTTCTTTCCGAAGGCCTATGTATGGGCTGCATAATGTTGCAAAAAGATAACGATACACTTCAAGAACCTTTATCAGTGATATGTTTTATTTAGTTTTAAGATTTTTTTTAATGCAGAACTGTCATTTCCTCTGTATTAGGTTTATAATATAAAACACTTGAGTGACAGAGCAGTACAAATATTTAATTTGTGTAAAATTCATACAGATTATTGTTCTTTTGCCGGCGATCCTGGCATTAAATTTCATTCAAAGTGGCCTTAAAACATAAAAAAGGTCTTAAATTTCGCAAGACAAAACCTGTAACTACCCTGGAATAAACATAAATAAATAAATAAAGTAGGCAGCCCAACGGTCAATGCAAGACGAGAAAATTGTTGTCTCATTTCTGAATCCCTCATCTTGTTTCAAAGCCCTGATGCAACCTTCTTCATTTATCTGTGGGTGGGAACCAAGAGTACACTGGCTTGTGAACCCCTGTGACTGGTCAAATTGCTCATTCTGGGATATAGGATCAAAATTAAGTCACTTTACGTCAGTTTATATTTTGTTGCTTCTAATTTGCATTTATGAAAACAAGAGAAGTTATCAGTAACATCAAATGCTTAGATTATGTTAAGGCGCGACATTTCAGGAGATTAGGTGACAAATATATTTTTTTAACTAACAGATGTCATTGTGAAACTTCTCCAGCAGATTACTTGTATCATTGTGAGAAATATATAAAAATGCACACTACTGCATACATTTCAAAAACAAGATCTGAATATTTAATAAAGCCAGGTTTAAAATTCTTCTTTTATTTTGTTGTCATAAGAGATGAAAGCGTTTTTACAGAGGGGATTATGGATTTCTTATTTTGTGTTCCAGTATATTACAGAATATTGCCCGTAGCCCTAACTAATCCATTTTCTCCAAGTTTTTTGTAAGATGCCCAATAAATCAGGCTATAAAATAATATATGTACAAATCCTTCTGTAAAAACCTTCAAAATATAGTTAGGAGTGGAAAATGTGGTGCTTGTAGGTGTGCTGAAGTGGAGATATCTGACTCAGAGTGTGAAGAAAAATGCATTTTGAGGAAATGGCCTTCAAAGTTAATCTTTCAGATAAAAACATCTGTAGACACAAGTTGAAAAGATTTAATGAAGTAATCATCTTTTGTGTGTAGATTGGACATTTTCTTTTTTTTTTTTTTTAGTGTTAAGGTTTACTTACTAAAGGAGAAAACTGACCCAAATGACCTGTAGTGGTGTTCACCTTAAGTTAAAAATAAAAGATAAGATAAACCTGCCTAGTCCTAGTGCTTTTTGGAGTGACTGTTGGCATGGCTCTGAGCGGTGAAGCTGCAGCTAACATTGACTAATAAAACGAGCTGTGCTGCCAGATGGTGCGATGTGTCACCTCAGCGCAGTCTGTTTTTGAGAATAAATTAGACACATATTAGAACCAAGAGGAAATCTGATATTTTGAATGAGCCAACGAAACGCACGAGACAAACATGCACTACATTTTTGAGACTGTTAGGAAATCGCAGACTCTTTCATACATTAATGAGGACTATATTTTTAGATAATGTATGCACAGTGCCCTTGATGCAGTGATTTAAAGCTTTGATGTTATTAGGCTGTAATGTGTTGAGTTGCATAAAATGCACATCATATAAAAGCAAGCAGGTTACAGTTTTGTCTGTCAAAAATACTAACTGCTAATCATTCTTTTGTTATCTCTGTACTTTTAATACATTTTAGATGATTTTAAGATTTTGAACAATGTCAAACATGGGTACAGTTAAATTATTCATATCCTGGTAAAAATACAATTGAAAAGAAAAATGCAATTTTTATTTACATTTTGACCAAAAGGTTCATGTCCAAAATTATTGATTCCCTTTCTCAATAATCAATAGCAAAGACTCTATTTTATGTCGCAGCTGACAAACATTTTTTTTTATTTTTTTAATAATTGTTGGTTAGTTTTTTTTAGCACATTTCCACTGAGATTTTGAACCTCTTTTCTTTTCTTTTTTCTTTTTTTTTTCATAGATCCCCGGCTTTTTGATGTTAGAAGGCTTCCTTGTAGTTACTCTCATTACTCTTGGTTCTCTCAGGGTCAGGGTGTGAATAAACTTGGGCTTAACCTGTACATTGTGAATTTGATTTGTGAAAGTCTTTCCTCTGATGACTGCATTGTACACTGGGGGACAGTATTTTAGGGATGTGACATTTAACATATTTTTCTTATCTTCCTGCAGCTCTGTTTGGATCCCATAGATTTTAGGACGACTCATCTGATCTTTCACACCATCACCAAATGCTTGATGTCCAGAGACCGGTTTCTCAAAATGAGAGGTGAGCGCTGGGGCAGTCCTTTATAATATTGATAGCCACTTATTGTCAGATTCGAATCAGCATAACAATACACATCTCGAATTTTGTCTTTGTTTGGTCTGTGTGGCAACATGCAGTATGCTATGTAGGGCTGTGCAATTAATCAAATTTTAATTGTGATTACAATTTTGGCTCCCAACAATTACAAAACCTATACAATCGAGAAAAAAATATTAATCAAAGTGGGCTCTGAATGACATCCATATATAGGGACTTTACAGTGCTATCAAGCTAGATGCACTCTTGTCTTTGTCCAGAACGTTGTCCAAAGTCTTGTACTGGGCTCTATTCATCAATTAACACCAATAAATGATAAAAACTACTCTTCCTTTACAGGTTATTTTTTTTTGGCAGCACATGAATAATCGTTTTAAATTATCGTGATTCCAATTATGGCCTAAATAATCACGATTATGAATTTTTCAATAATCGAGCAGCCCTAATGCTATGATTAATTCTTGGGTGTGTACCTATTTGGAGTCAACTTCTTTCCTTTTAGCTCCATAAAAGGTGCCATAAGCTTAACAGACCATAATACATTTTCTATGCAAGAATTGGCATTAACCCCAAAATATTACAAATTATGAATAATCAAGATGGTTTTGGCAACTGACAACCAATTAACTACATATACAATGTCAGAGCCTGGTTAGAAAACATTAGAGAGTCTATCAACTAAGCTAAAGGCTAATAATAATTATAATATTACATTTTTATATTAAAAGTAGGGCTGTGCAATTAATTATTACACCCAAAGATTACAAAAATGATATAATTGAGAAAAAGCAATTAATTACACAAACTTTGAAGTGTGAAACATGGCAGAAAGAGAACAGGAGAAACTCTTGGTTAGAAGAAAAGCCAAGACAAATTCTGCTGTTTGGGAGCACATTGGGTTTGAAGAGGAAGACGTTGAGCAACTGTTTATGCTGAGATTATATAACAAACTTTATTTATTTTATATCTTGCACTTTTTTTATTTGTTTGCCAAGATTATATTTTACATTGTTTTGTAAAAAAAATTGTAAAAAACTTTCAGTTAATGAATAATTGTTGAATAATTGTGATTTAAATTATGACAAAATAATTGAGATTATTACAGAAATGTGGCAGACCACAATAGTTTCTGTGTTCGCTCAAATTTAATTTATTAATCACCACAAATACTACTTAAATAAGTTACAGTAAATGTAAGTGACTATCACATCTGGATGCTATTAAGTCATAAACAAAATTAACAAATATATAAACAACAGCATTCTCGACTTTTCGTCATGGCAGAGCAACCAAAAGGCAGAGAAAAACTTTGCACAGTTACACTAAGGGGACAACGTAAAGTAAAGCTGTGCGAGAGGTCATATAGGAGTCAACTGGACTTGTGAATATTTACGACTGTGCTGTACTCTGAACTGTATGGGGAACTCCAGAGAGAAAAATGAGTTCTGCTTTAATCGTGTTGTACTGTAACGTCATGTATCTGTGTCCTGTTCTAGCCATGGAGATACTGGGCAACCTGAGTAAAGTGGAGGACAACGGTGTGCTGATCTGTGAGTACGTGGACCAGGACTCGTACAGAGAGGTGATGCTGCTGCTCACTCTGCCCGACCTGATGCTCCTCATGGCCTCTCTGGAGGTGCTCTACCTTCTGGCTCAACTGGGAGAGGTGCCCTGCAGCAAGATCTCCTCAGTCGACCATAGCATAGGTACAAACCGTTTGCGCACCACCTAAATTTAATCCAAATGTGGAAAAAACATCATTCCACCATAAACCAGCCGTGTCAGAAATATATTTGTTGTAGAAATCCTTCTGTAACGAGTGCCATCAGCTCTTTTGACAAGGATTGATTAATTTTTCTCCCTTTCTTTTCCAGACCTGTTAGTGAGACTAGTATCCATAGACCTCCACACCTTTGGCCCTGATGCCTTGACAGCTGTGAGGTTGATAGAGCACCAAGCGAATGCTGAGCAGGCCGCTGAGGTGCGCCCCCAGCTGGTAGAGCAAGTACCTGCAGCTGCACCAGGAGCCCCTGCACCAGGTAAGAGATGGGCTGAGAAAACTAATAACTATGGATTTATAACAGGGATGTATTGTGCTCATAAGTACTGTGTATGGTATGTGTTTGCTGACATCTAGTGGGGATTTAGGTAAATACTTCATCTTTTGAAGCTGCATTACCCAAAAAGCTCTCCCTTCATTGTCCCAGTCCTCATTCCTAACAATAACATAACTGTGTTCCCTATTTAGCTGAGAGATGAGGACTAGGGCTGAACAATTTTGAAAAAATATCTAATTGCAATTTTTCTGACAGATATTGCAGTTGCGATGAGATTTGCAATATATTTTTTTAAAATGAATGTTCAGTTCACAGTTTAAGCATGTGATGGACCATCAGCACTTGAGAGAACACTGAAATATTACTTTCTAAACTAATGCAAGGAATCACAGGGCTTTCAGATCAGGTCTGTAGAGGTCTAAACTACAGCTGTAGCGCAGTTCATACACATTAAGACCCTGTGGAGATGGGATATTTTGTTCTCTGCAGAGGACATTATATCACTTAAATAATTGCAGCCTTTGCGATTGATGATTCACTGCTGATGACTTTAGAGCTTACTTTGAAACTTGTATCTCTGAGTTCGGAGTTAGACAAATGGCATATAACACTCATGCGTATTAGTGTCTTGTCTCTTTGTACCTGTATTTGTTTTACTTCAACTTAGCTTACTATTTTGAGTGATCTGCTGGGTGCTATTTTTAGTCCATGCCCTTCCTAAACTGTTCCAACAGGAAACTCTAGTGCAAAAGTGGTGCACAAAGCCAAGCAATATTCTGGTTTTGCTGCCAGCATATTGTGTGACAGTGCCAAGTCATCTGTAGTTTCATAAATAAAACTTTTTACCTTGAGATAAAATTTGTCTTACATTTGGCACCAGTGTTTGTATTTGGTCTGTATACCTTTAGTATTTTCTTTTTGCTTTTTCCAATGACCAGATTACTCCTAAAGAATTTAGGAAGGACTTTCATTGTTCCCTTTTAAATAATATTATTAAAATTAATAAAAAGTTATTAAAAAGAGCCGTTAAATTTAATGCATCCTGTTGTTGCTTTTTCAGTGACACGGGTCCCAGTGCAGCCCAGTCAGCCTCCACCTGGAATCGTCGAACTCGATGGGGAGAAATTTACACTGCAGTGGTATGTTCAGATCTTGGAGAGCCATGGGTAAATGAAAAGCGTTCTTGTTTACACAAATCCATTTTGTATCTGTCTTTCCCTTCAGGCTAAATGCACACTTTGAGACAAGTCCAGAGGGCAGTGTCTCCAGATCAGACATGTACTCTGAATACCTGACCACATGCAGCAAAATGGGACGAACCAATATTGTAAACTCTACGGGCTTCCTCAAATGTCTACGGTCAGTTTCCATGCATTTTTTAAATATGCCCACATTTGATTATGGGTGGTTGACTTGACGCTGACTTTTTCTGTAATCGAAAAGTTTTGCTAAACATATTTTTTTCTCTTCCAAAATTCTATCAGCACAGGGCCTACTACGAAAGTTGTTACTTTTTTATTTTTATTATAACAATACGTTGTACAATGTACTCTGGTGTGATTGTAACATTTCCAAAATTAGTCACTAGCGTCTGGGACAGTTCAGAAGGTTTTTTGGCATGATGTCAAGTATTTGTACTTAACTAAAACAACAACAACTTTTAACTGCACCTGAGTCATACAATAACATTTTAAATAAGTCTAATCTTATAATCAAAATGGTGTCCTGCAGTGTGACATGAAAGATGTTTAAAGATTTTTAAACAGGCAGCTGCAACAAAACCTACAGGACCTCATCTGTCCTGTATAGACCAGACAGACCTCTGGAGTTAAGGCTGTGAGCTAAAGGTCAAAAGGAGCTGTTATTTTATCATAAATTTTAGTAAAATCCACATTTTCTCAAACTATTGTTACTTTTATCTATGCTAATGTTGTTCTGTGCAAAACAGGTCTATCTTATAAATGAGATCTTGAGTCTCAAGAGATTAACCTGTATAAATAAAGGATTTTTTTTTTTATTAATCCTTTATAAAAAAAAAAAAACTGTTAACATTTTCCTGTTTGGTGTCCTACAGTGTGACACCTGCAGGTAAAATAAAGTTCTGAATGTTAAAAATATATATTTTTTGCTAGGACAGGAAGATACAGTATGTTTTAAGTTAGCACCACAGACATGTTGAATAATTTATGACAAGAATCCAAAAGGCCAAATGTCCTGCCCCAGTGCATTAATGTCATGTATTGTGACAACAGGACGGTGTTTCCAAACCACACGATGAGGCGGCAGGAGGAGTCCAAGACAAGTGGACAGCTCCATATTCTTCTGGTTGGGATCAAACGAAGATCGATCCCGCTGCCTGTTCAGCTCTACTATCAGCAGCAGCAACAGAGCCCTGCAGCGCCCCCTGTGGCACGGCATGAAACTCCGGGAGACCCACAAGCTCCACCTCCAGGTATGAGAGCAGTCAGTTAGAAAATGTATATGAAAATTACAGTTATTATTATTCATTTTTTAGTAAGTTTCTTAAGTAAATGTTGCTTTTGTTTCTGTCTCTGGCCAGGTTTACCACCAGGACATCCTGGACAGTTTCCTCGACCCTCAGTTTCCAGCGGTGTTCCGCCATCTTCAGCTTTAACTTCACAGGACGCTCCTCATCCGGCCCAGCCCTGCGCCCCTCCGCGTCCCCATGTACCTGCCCAGACACCCGCTCAGATCTCCCCACAAATGGTCCCAAACCCGCAGGCAGCTCCTCAACATCCCAACCCAAATATTCGATCCCCTATGGCTGTTCAGATTCCCAATTCTACTACATCTGTCCCACAAAACCACAGCCCCCAAATTACTCATCAAACGACACACCCGCCTCCCTCTGTCCCACAACCGCAGCACTCCCCTATGCTCCCCAGTGGGACACCTGTCACTCTATTTCAACAAGTACCCCCTGGACACATCCTAACGGCCCGGGTACAAGGTGTGTGCCCGCCAATTGCTCAACAACCCCAGATTTCCCCACAATTAGACCCTTCTCAGACTTCCTCATCTTCCACAGGGGGTACTCAGGCAGTCACTCCAAATGTACCCAATTCGCAAGCTTCACGGGTTGCGTTTCAAAATATTGCCCCCAAACCAGCCCCTCCCAGTTCAATAGCCAATCAAAGTGTAGTAATAGTGAGTCCACAGCAGACCCCTACGTACAGTCCCGCCATACACCAGATAGTTTTAGCTAACCCTACAACTCAAACTATTCAGATTGCAACGGGACAGCCCACTTCTTCCACCTCTGGTCCCCTTTCTCCCAACAATGTACAGTCCAACCAAAATGTCAGCCATGCCCTGTCCGTCAAAAGACCGCAGTTATCTCCAGCCCCCCCTCTCACCCCCCCACAGCAGCCTACCTCCACCGAATCCAGCTTAATTAAACAGCTATTGCTTCCAAAAAGAGGTCCCACAACACCAGGGGGTAAGCTAATTCTACCTGCCCCGCAAATACCACCTCCAAATAGCGCCATCACCCCGAGTACGCAAGTCCTATACCAGTCTCCTCAACCGCAGCAGCTAAACGTCCAGCTAGTCCCAGGACAGATACAGACACCAGTAGCGCCCGCCCTGCTAATGCCAGGACAAATCATTTCTACGAGTACGGCTGGGGCGGCCATTATTCAAGGTCCCGCTGCAGCAGCGGGGGTTACGTTCACTGTGGTTCCCAATACAGGGTTCACTAATTCCACGGCAGCAGTCACTGTAAGTCAAGGAGCTGTGGCACCTAGTATCCCGCCTAATTCACTCTCAACTGGGACGGTCCCACAAGCATGCACCACAAGGACCACAAGCCCCACCACTGGCCCCACTGCCAGCGCCCCTCAGAGGGGACAAGATCATCTGTCAGAAGGAGGAGGAGGCCAAAGACGCTACGGGACTGCATGTCCACGAGAGGAAGATCGAGGTCATGGAGAACAACTCTTTGACTGATGACGCTGCCAAAAGTAATGGAGAGGTCGGGACGGGGGCCAAGCTGCTAAACGGGCGCAAGTGCATGGAGTCGGATCTACCTCCATACCACTCAGGGAACAGCCAGGGGGCACTAAACGGCCCCGCCTCAGAGGGGCATCCTGCCAACGGAAAGCAGGCTCTTTCTCCAGAGGCGGAGAGAGAGGAGCAGCACCCCGAGCCCAAAAAGACTCTGGTGAACGGGGTGTGTGACTTTGAGCGGGACAGCACTGGGGCAAACTTTAACAAAAACATTCCAAATCACATTGCTTCCAAACAGTTTTTGGGGAACGGGGAGGTGGACCCCTTGGAGAAGACTGTCCCCAGTCCGCCCCTCCCTCAGCAGGACACTGCCAAAGCCCTACAGGCTGAGCGCCTCGCTAACGGACCCCAGATTGTCTCTAATGGACCTGTGGGGGGCGCTGTGCCTGTCCTCAGACAGCAGCTCCCCCCGAACTCCTTTCCCTCCCCGGTAACTGTTACCTCCCAGAGTCAGTCCACTGCAAACGGAGTTTCCTCTGAGGGCCGGGGCCTCAAACGTCCCGCTGAGGAGGACCGCACCCTGGCCGCCGGGATCCCCAATAAGGTTGGAGTGAGGATCATCACCATCAGTGACCCCAACAATGCAGGCAGCAGCTCCACCATGGTGGCTGTTCCCGCCGGGACCGACCCAAGCACAGTAGCCAAAGTAGCAATAGAGAACGCCACTCAGAGGAACTGCAGCGCACCCCAGCCCATGAGTACAGCGCAGGTGAGTCAGTTTAATCTTGCACTCCCCCAGACCGTTGGCACTCTTATTACGTTCCATCATGTTGTAAAAGTTTAAAAGGGAAAAGGCACATGTGTCAGGAATGCATTTTACTGATTTTGTTGCGATACAGTTTGTATAGTCCAAGAGTGTTTGTAAAACTAGAATAACCCATCTATTTAGCCACATTTAACATTTGGCGCAACAGACTTTTAGCATAACTGGTAAATCCCCAGACCACTTGAAGGCACCTTGAAATCAGTAGCTCTGGTGTGGATCCAGATTATAGGGCTGTACTCGACCAGAGTTATTCCCAGCACAGTGATTAATCGACCCAGAGCATTTGGGGGGGCCTTATCAGAGTGTTACACAAAGAAGTGACGTCACATAATTGGTAACATATTAAAAAAAAGTTGGCAGAAAAACATATTTTCTAAAAATCACAGCTATCTTGGAAAATGAAAAAATAAATGTATCAAATAATAAATTTGACCATCTGTGTTAATGCAAAGACTGGGTGCAGCTCAATATAAATAAAAATTTAGTCAAACGAGACCTCACTGACTGATTAGTTAGCTAAGTGCCCAGGAGCTGTCAGGTCTTAGCCTGGCCAGCCAGACAAACTTTTTTCCCCTCTTCTATACAGAGAACTTAGTCTGGTACCCCTTCACTTATATTTAATTTCTATTAGTGGACCAATGACAGGCGAAGTAACCAATCAGAGAATCGAAGGGTGTCCCAGAAGCAGTGCGTCGTTGACCCAAACAAACATAGCGGTTTGCCGTTTTGTCAGAAAACACCAGAATACGGTGTATTCTGAGTAGCTCTGTCCTTATTTCTGACAGGGGCAGCAGCAGAAGCCAGTTGTAAAAAGACTTGTGGACAAGACAAGTGTGTTTATATGAATGTGGTTGTTACATCATTGAGACGTAACTGTTGTTAAAATGGAAACAGGACGAAGAAAAAAAATCCCACAGAGAACTTAACAATAATGCAGACTTTAGTAGGAACCAAAAGGTGATGAAGGAAAGCGCTAAACGCTGTTACTCAGATCAGGGAAGTTATTAAATTAGCTTGGTATTAGCTAGCTCTACCTTGGTTAGCTTCTGTATTTGCAGATAAACGGCTGTAATAGGCCAGTTCCAAATCAACTGAGGAGAAATGCCTTGCTGCGAGTGAGGAACCAGACTGCCTTGCTTACGAAAAGAAAGTAGGAGGGGCAGGCTGGTCAGCCCCAGTTAGATTGTGACAAAAGTGGTCTGACCTGTTCCCTGGAGAGATCGGACTGAAGACTATGAGCATAGTCGTAGTATACTCTACATGTAAACGTGAAGACTGAAGATCAAAATATAATTATGCCTGGTACGTTGTGTCCAGGAGATTGTTCAGTCATAGAATCCGTCCAAATAAACTGTCAAAAGTAAAAGCACAAAGTGAAATGTTGTCTGTTGTGTGAAGTCAGTGTGTCCTGTACAGAGCTGGCATTTTTCACACTTTGTTCTCTTTCACTTGGATGGAAGCATTTGCTCTGCTGTCTGTCGTCACATCACTCTCCTAAAAGATGTATGTGTACTGATCGGATATGAATGCGACACTGATATAATAGGCCTTTAAAACATGTTGGAAAAACCATGAGCACAGCAGTAGGACATCTGTCAGTGGCTCCTGTTTAATCACTAAAGCCTCAGGCCTCCTCCCAGTGTTTCCTACATGACTGGGTCTGGACAGTCGCTCATTCTGGGCAAGGGCTTATTTTAAAGCAACATGGACAGTCAAAATCTGTGGATTAAGTACCAGTGATGAACACACTTAATACTGGTTCCATTGTCTTTGTAGGAGGTTAAGAAGGTGAGGCCAGTTGAAGTTTGTGGCTCTCGCTGATACCCACCTCCAAAATAAAAGCAGCCGAGAGAACAACCTGTGTCCGAACTGCGACATGGGCTACATCTTGGCCTACATACCATACTGTATATTATCATTTCACATATTTATCCATGGAGCATATATTTGAATTGACAATGTAAAAGTTGTTTGACATATACTCCACGTGAAGGACATAACGACTAGGGATGCACCGATACCGATACCAGTATCGGGTATCGGTACCGATACCATGTCCAAGTACTCGTACTCGTATTCATAAAAGTGGCCCGATACCAACAACCGATACCACTGTACAGCGCTGTCACGTGACATTCCTCTCAGCTGAGGAGTGAGAAACCTGTGGATGGATTTCAAAGTGAACTGTATGGAGATAAAAGCAAAGCTGAGTTTACATTCTCCTCAACCAGACTTATCCCAAATCATACGTGAGTTTTAAAACTTAAGCTGTTGTCCTTTTGTTGTCCTAGTTGTCCCGAAAATTATATAAGCACGAAGCAGTTGTTGTCTGATAAAGCGAAAAAAGTAGCGTTGCTAATTGTGTTAGCTGCTGTGTTAGCTGCTGTATGTCTTGGCGAATCTCAGCTGGTGATGCGCAGATGCTCAGCCTGTCTTTAAAATCATTTTAGCGACTGAACAGAGGAGAATCTAAGCTTTAAAATGAGGTATAACATGTTCATATTGAGCAAAGTTTAGCCATGATTAGCTGTGTTCAAACTACTCTGTTGTAAAAATAACTTAGCATCGCAGAGCGGGGATAGACGGCCAAAAGACGACACGGTATGGGATGAATGAGATACAGTAGTCTGACTGTATAAACTATAAAGTAACCCCTATATAAGTACTCGTATCGGTACTCGGTATCGGCGAGTACTCAAATGGAAGTACTCATACTTGTATCGGTTTGAAAAAAAGTGGTATCGGTGCATCCCTAATAACGACCCTTTTTTCACCTTTTAATGCCCAGCGCTGACCCCCTCTCTTCTCCACAGCCCACTGTAACGCCGTCCCCTCCTCCTCCCGTCTCCCAGCCTGCACCGGTCTCCAGCCTGCAGCCCATGCCGCAACAGCCCCCTTCAGCAGCAGCAGTACCTCCCTCAGAGCAGAGCCGAAAACCGGGGCAGAACTTCAAATGTCTGTGGCAGGCCTGCAAGCGGTATGAAAACATTTCATTTCTTTTTTTTTTTTTCTTTTTTTTAGTTTTTTTTTTTAGTTTTTTTTTTTTAGTTTTTTGTTGTCTCACAAATGCCCTCCTTACTGGTTTTAGTTCACTTCCTCCTTAAAATTAATTGAAAAGATCACTACTTAAGCAATCAAAATACGTGCAGTTTTTTTGTTACTTTGGAAAGGGTTTATAGTAACATGAAAAAACAAACCCAAGACATCATCTAATAGGCTTTATTATTAAAGGTCCTCTGTTATTCTACGTTGACTTCTTGAGCTTTTAACCATGTAATGTTGATTCTACCTCAGAAACAAACCAGGAATAGCATTTTGTTTCATTTCGTTTAAATAATCCTATATGCTGAGGCAGTCTTCTAACGATCTGAAAAGGCTCACTGTCCTATGTAGACTCCTTTCTAAAGCACAAACTAAATTTCAGTTTGATGTGCCATATTTGTCTTTTGTGGTCCTGTTTTACTTCTTTTTAATCAAATAAAAGCCAGCAGGTTGCTATATTGTCTAGGTTGGGATAGTGAAATTTCAGCTCATACAGTTTTAAAAAGACATCCGCCGATCTCTTCCCTGTGGTCTGTCTGTAGGTGGTTTGAGACGCCCTCTCAGGTGTTCTACCATGCAGCAACTCAACACGGAGGTAAAGATGTGTACGTAGGTCACTGTCAGTGGGAGGGCTGTGAACCTTTCCCCCGGCAAAGACTGTCCTTCATCACACATCTACAGGTACAAAGCATTTATATTTTAAATCCTATAGTATAAAAGTAAAAAAAGTATGACTTATGAATGATTTCTTGTTAAACATTTGGTTTCCTCAGGATAAGCACTGTTCTCGAGAGGCTTTACTGGCCGGACTGAAGCTAGAGGAGCAGAGGGCACAGAGTCCTAATCAGTCTTCTTCCCAGTGAGTAAACCTTTATCTGTTACATGCAGTATTTACACAGAGGGAAAGGTCACACACTGAATCTTCTGTGTATCCTAAATCTGTGATTCTCAAACTTTTTACACCAAGTACCACCTCAAAATATTTGGCTTTCAAAGTACCATCTTTATTGACTAAAGCGAAGTGACTATCCCATGTCTTAACTAATAAACAAACCTAACTAAAAATATTTGGTTTGTACTAAATAAAGATTAAACTGTGACTCACCCAGAACTAAACAAGAGTGGTAACTGTACCATCTGTTTGAGAACCTCTGTCCTAAATAAAGAACCCTATATAGGACCTCATTTAATGGACTATATTTACCTCTGCCATTAGTTATTTTAGTCATACCCATTCACTTTACAAAGTGAAATAGGTCTTGAAAATCCCTCTTTTCACAACTATTTCCACTCATTAGAACTCCTTTCAGTCCAAATTTGATCTTAAATGGGGCAGACTTTATGTAATGCATTGTTTCTCTTGTTGGTTCTTTGTCTATCCATATTGTAAACTCTTAGATCTCTGATGATTGAGAGTTCCAAGTTTGATTTGAACAAAGCAATAGCAAAGATATCTGTACAGAACAGGAATACAGTTTTATGGTACACCAGGGTTAAGCTGCTTTTCCCACTGAGAATATATTCAGTTGACATTGTGTGTGCTGTTCTCACAACACGTAACTATGTGTTGCTATCCAGTTAGCAAACAAATAGAAAGAAGGCTCCGCACAAGGCTTGCGGTTTTGTGATGGGTGATACCTCACTTATTCGATATGATACTGATTACATTTGGGGGACATTTATTCAATACCAATACCAATACTGACCATGTGCTATGGATATATTTTTTCAATCAAAATATAATTACCCTTAAAGACAAATCACACGATAAATACTGGCCATTTATCCACTTTAATGTGCACAGTATAAAATAAATAACTTTAATGTGGACAATAGTGAGTTGTTTACTAGTAGAACAAACAAAAGGCAAACTCCTGTCACATGACATGGATGTGACCAGTCCAATATTCTGCTGGGTGGGTGTATTTCACATGTATTAATTAGTATTGATACTTTATTCACGAAATTGATACCAAAATGAGTATTGCACGAGTAGTGATACTCCCATCACTATTGGTTTTCTCATTTTGAATTTCTCTTTTATGACATTTATTTTTGTAACTGCAACACGCACAAAAAACAAATATCAGATATACTGAATGTGTGGACCACTTGACACAAATAGCTTAAATACATGTGGTACACAATATGAGAATGTTAGCCAATAGGCACATTACATGTTTACAGTATTAGGCTTTGTAACAGTTACAACCTCTATTTAAGTACTTCGTAACACATTTATACTCACAAAGGTGAACGTTTTCCAAGGCACAAAACGTTAAGAATATATTCAGCGTTCAGTCCCTCACTGTTGCGAACACCGATGGCTTGACCTCTTACAAAAACGGAAATTATGTCAAAGGTCAACAACCGAAAGAGAAAAAGCTTACTATCGCCAACGGCTGTATCGACAACCTTCTAAGTACAGACTAGTTTCTAAAATTAATACTTTTTAACAGCTTTTACAATAAATCTACCCTATGTATTTATTAACTATGAACTACTATTGAAGTAACTTATTAATCTTATGAACCCATTTATGTCTCAACTCAAAGGCACAACGTTGTGTTTTTTTTCCTGATGAATGCAGCTTTAATCTCAAAGTTATGAACTCTTTCCTTGTGTGCTATTTCTGCAGGATTCCACCGGCGGGAGGGAGCACTCCAGCACCAAGAGCACCAAAAGCAATTGTCAATCACCCGAGTGCAGCTCTGATGGCCCTGCGCCGTGGCTCTCGAAACCTGGTCTTTAGGGACTTCACTGTGAGTACAACCAGTTCAGCTTAGCCCTTTCATTTCCTTATGTCAGAAATAAGTCCAAAACCATTTGAAAATACTGGAAGTACAGTTACACCTGTTCTAATTAATATTCTCTATTTCTTTCTTTTCCAGGATGAGAAGGAGGGACCAGTGACGAAACACATACGCCTCACTGCTGCCTTAACGCTAAAGAACATTGCAAAGCACTCAGACTGTGGTCGCACGTGAGTATCCACTGAATACACCGAATCACACTTGCACAGCCATTGAACCAATTCTAAGAACGCACTCCACCATCTAGTCGGCGATCTGTGAAAAGGGAAGTTTGAGAGACTGTATTCAAGTGTGTGATGTTAGCGGAGTTGACGCTGACTAGCCAAGGTATTCATCATTAATAAAAACACACAAGAATAGCTGTGTATTAACTATGCATTCGTAATGTTCTCGTGGCTCTTTCTGAATAACTCGGTGCAGTGGTTCTCAAACTTTTCACACCAAGCACTAAAACACGGCTAAACCAAAACACAAATATATTCATGCGTGCCTGGGTCATAGGCGTGTTTCTTTGAGGTAAAAATGGCTGGATTATTACAATATGTTAAGCAAAACACAGTATAGGAGGTGAGCAGCAGCAAGCACACAGATGGGGCCAGACACTAAGTTCCAGATAGACACATGAGTTTGAATGATATGTGCAGTGTGCATAGCTGTACACCTTCATTTCCCCTTGTATTTGAGGAAAATTGTCTATTCTGTCAATAGCAGCATAATACAAGTCAACTCTGAGACCTCATCTGGGTTTTAATATAAAGTGTTTTTGACAGGGGGAGAACTAGAGCAGGGACTGAATATATTGGTCTATCACAAGGTCTGAGAAAAAAGGGGATGTTCCCATTCTGACTAGATGGAGTCCAGGCTCGTGCAAGTCTTTATTATTAGGATTAGAGTAATGGTGGCGGTAAGTCCAGCGACCAGTAAGATGCTCTGGCTCCAACTGCTTACACCACAAAACAGCAGAAAACAAAGGGGGGAAAAAACAGCAAAGCGCAAGTCTGGTATTAAGAGAGCTTTTTTAAACTTGAACCCTTTTTTTAATTTCATATTCTCAGAAATTCAGGTAGTGGGCCTTTTAAGTACTAAATGTAATCCAGTCAACTCTTTTTCAGAACAGGATGAGTCAAAATACTTTGGATTTGAGCTGCGCTGACCTTGCTTCATTCAGCATCTAGTGAAGGTCAAGCTGACCAGGTCAACGGAGAGCATTAAATATGACAAATTCATTAGCTTATGTAACCACCAATTTATTATTTGCCTCTTGCATTGTGTTTTGTTAAAACCTTGTAAACCAAAGTTTAATTGGCTTTGTTGGTTTATTATTTCCTGTGTATTATTTCTAGAGCTAGAAGATGACTTGACAGCAACAATATGTTTTAAGCATCAACACACAATTGCACTGCTGCAGACATACTTTTAGTGGATCGCGTGCCTTTTTATGAAAGAGGAACTATTGGTATCTTAAAAATGTATACATTTGACACTGAATATACTGTGGCAAAAGAGTAAAGCAATAGTATGTAAAAAATATGTTCATGTGCTAACTTTAAAGGTAAGCAGCATGCGGTTTGAAAACAGTACTGCAGTCTAAATCAAAACAATGGTCTGTGGTGATCATCCAATCAGAAAAGACGTCCCAGAAAGACTCTCTGCTTTTCTGATTGGATGATCATCAATGCAGTTTTAGAACCAAAACAAAAAATGTAAACATGAACAATTTGGCCATTGTGTAAAATATATTTTGAATTGTTGTTTAATCAACTGTACCATTGTTATCAGTAAAACTTAATATTTGATTCAAACATGTTTACATCATATCTGGGACACGTGGGTAATTTTTATGAAATATAAAAATATATACTGCTCATAGTACCTTTTAAGTGTAAACCCAATATCTATCTTTTTAATAGCTCTTTGAAAAATTGTCTACATACAGTATGGTGAGCCAGTGACTATAGTTCTGAATCATTGAGATACCTTGATGGCTGTAATGTGATCTCTACTCTTTACCTGTATGAACTCAGTGGTTGTTCTGTTTTTGTCTTTCAGGTTGGTAAAAAAGCACGAGACACACCTTTCCGTGCTCGCACTAAGTAACATGGAGGTCTCCACCACGCTCGCCAAATGCCTTTACGAACTGACACGCTCGCTCCAGGGCCAGACCTAACCCCACAAGGACAAAAAAAAAACAAAAAAAAACACCTCACCCCCTCCTCCTCCTCTTGCCTGTCCCGGGACATGAGGCCGCTGTGGGATGAACCGTAGCGCCCCCCCAATCCTACCCCCATCCCATCCTCCACCTCCAACACCACCTCTTTTCCTATTTGCCAACAATCTGTGTTTCAACAATGATTTTTTTCATTCACAAAAACAAACTGCCACGGGGTCTTCCACCAGCTGCCCTCCAGGGGGAGCTCTACTCGGACTGCTTCCCTGAGGGACCCTCTCCCCATCGACAAAACCCCAGAAGAAACTACTCGAGCACATTTTGGTTTATTTTTTATTGAACTGGACAGATATTGGATTTCGACTGAAGCGGGACAGACAGAGGTTCGGCGACTATTTTGGCGACTGGTGCGGGACTAGAAATTTGTTTGTTTTTCTTTAGAAATTTGGTAGCTTGGTTTTTCTTACTTGAGTCATATATTTTCACTTATTTATTATTGAATTAAATACCATTACAATTAATAAAAAAGATTCTTGTAAATATGTTGTGAATATATATAAAGAAAAATCCTCTTTCACGCCGATGGAGCAGCCACTGGAGAGCGCTGTGGAGTCATAGAAGCATTACTTTGGTAGGATCAAATAGTTTTTTTTTGTTTGTTTTTTTTTTCTTTTGTTTTGCATTTTTAAGATCCCTGGTCACTTGTATCTAATGTGATTCTATACTCAGCAGTGGATGAATGTACTTAATACTTGTAAATACTTCTTGCAAAGGTACTGTTTGCTGTAAAACTTAGGGGCGGGGGATTAAAAAGCAGTTTTTTGTGGAACTGTGACTCTTTTGTATAATAATAATAACTTGTAGACTCATTTTGCTGGCTGAAAGAGTATAATATATCTTGTCATTTTGTAGAAGAAAAAAAATATCGAAGGTATCCTCTCTCCCCCTTGACTTCCTTCACACACCCCCTCCCTCTTTCAACACGCACACGAGTAACATATATCCACTGTATACGTGTTTTGTCATAGTACGGGCGAGAGTGCGTGTACGGAGCGAGTTTTTTTGTATTTGTACAATTGGTTTAAATACATGGATTTTTATACAGGTTTTTCTCCCTTGTTCCTTTTTTTGCTTTACGTGCAGGTATGATACTTTCTTCACTACGTTTTTTCTATCCTAATAATAGTGTGGAGTTTTATTGTACTATTTTTTCATTCTTAAAACCATTGCCACATTCCTGGTCCTGGAAACGCTGTCCCCTCTTCTTACGGTGTGTTGTGTAACATTAAAATGACTGCCTCCTGTTAGCATCAGCCCGGGCCACACAGACTCCCCCCTCCCATATCTGCCGTGTCCGTAGGATGTGTGATTATACATAGACCTAACAGTCTGTTAGAGATTGGCTTTATTTACTTTGGTGACTGTTTATAGTTTTTAAATAAAACACTGAACATTTTGCTCTGGTTCATGCGTTCAATTATTTTCTCTTTTATTGAGATGCAGACGGGGGACACAATGGCAGAGCTGTTTGTTCTCTGGCACCTTCAAAAGATGAAAATGTGCCAAAATTAGGACAAAACTGGGACTAAACATAGACTAAACCAGAACAAAGTGCTACCAACTTTACCTCAACTTTGAGAACAACCAGGCACTACTCCTGTTACTATTAGCCAACTACTATGGTCAAAGAAGAAATAAAAGAAGTTCTACAGTTAGGTTCATAAGTATTTGGACACTGACAAGTTTTGTTATTTTGGCTCTTAACCAAAACATATTCGAGATAAAGTAATATAATTAATATGTGCTTAAAGTACAGACTCTCAGCTGTAATTTGAGCGTATTCACGTCCAAAGTGTAGCTGCCTCTTTTCAAGAGGCTCAAAAGTAATTGGACAAATGAACATTACCATAAATAAAATGTTAATTTTTTTATACTTGGGGAGGGGAGGGGGGTATTTTGCAGGTAATGATGCCTGATGTCTGGAGCCCATGGACATCACCAAACACTGGTTTCCTCCTTTGTGATGCTTTGCCAGGCCTGTACTGCAGCTGTCTTCAGTCGTTGGTCTTTTGTGGGTCTTTCTGCCTTAGGTTTTGTCCTAAACAAATGAAATTCATGCTTCATTGGGCTGAGATCTGCCATTGCAGAATATTCCACTTATTTGCCTTAAAAAACACCTGGGTTGCTTTTGCAGTGTGTTTTGGGTCATTGTCCATCTGTGCTGTGAAGCGCCGCCCATGAACTTTGTGGCTTTTGTCTGAATCTGAGCAGAAAGTTTATC
The DNA here is from genome assembly GCA_020698575.1 of Bostrychus sinensis. Classification (NCBI taxonomy): domain Eukaryota; kingdom Metazoa; phylum Chordata; class Actinopteri; order Gobiiformes; family Eleotridae; genus Bostrychus; species Bostrychus sinensis. The sequence goes on along the minus strand of CM036239.1, from coordinate 48,060,785 downwards.
CCTGTACTCTTCAGAATTCCTCCGGCTGCTTCTGTCTTCTGTCACATCATCAATAAACACCAGTGACCCAGTGCCCATGGAAGTTATACACGCTCATGCATCACATTGCTCCACCATATTTTACAGAAGACATGCTGTGTTGTGGATCATGAGCCGTTTCAAGCCTTCTCCAGACTTTTCTCTGCCATCATTATGGTACAGGTTGGTCTGAGTCTCCTCTGTCGAACAAATGCTGTTTAAAATGCCAAGTTTAATGTGGCCTTTCTATTGTGGTGAACCCTCTGTATTTTCTCTCATGAAGTCTTGTTATAGTGGACCTAGACACTGATAGACCTATTTCCTGCAGAGTGTTCTACTCTAAGGTAGATGTTGTGAAGGGATTTTTTTTTTTTTTTTTTTTTTTTAACACCATTTTTTGATCCAACCTAAGGATGGTCTGGTTCATGTCCATTAAGATATTGTATGTTGTGATTTCACAGAAACAGGTTTCAAATGCAAATGTCACACCTAGAATCAAGTCCAGACCTTTTACCTGCTCAGTTTATGATGGATTAATGATGGAAATAGCCCATGCAGCTCAATAAATAGCTTTTGAAGCAACTGTCCATATACTTTAGAGCCCCTAAAAAAAGAGGCAGTCACACATTAAAGAGCTGTAACTCCTAAAACCTTTGTCTGATTTGGACATGAATACTCTCAAATTACAGCTGAGAATCTGCACTTTAAGCTCATACTAATATAATATAACTGTATTTTGAATAGTTATGGTAAAAAATCTAAAATAACAAAGTTGAGTCAGGGTCCAAATACTTATGTTTCTATCCATCCATCCATCCATCTTCTTCCGCTTTATCCGGGGCTGGGTCACGGAGGCAGCAGTCTAAGCAAAGATGCCCAGACTTCCCCCTCCCCAGACACTTCCTCCAGCTCTACTGGGGGGACCCCAAGGCGTTCCCAGGCCAGCCGAGAGACATAGTCCCTCCAGCGTGTCCTAGGTCTTCCCCGGGGCCTCCTCCCGGTGGGACATGCCCGGAACACCTCCCCAGGGAGGCGTCCAGGAGGCATCCAGAACAGATGCCCGAGCCACCTCAGCAGGTTCCTCTCAATGTGGAGGAGCAGCGGCTCTACTCCGAGCTCCTCCCGGGTGACAGAGCTCCTCACCCTATCTCTAAGGGAGCGCCCAGCCACCCTGTGGAGGAAACTCATTTCGGCCGCTTGTATCCGGGATCTTGTCCTTTCGGTCATGACCCAAAGCTCATGACCATAGGTGAGAGTAGGAACGTAGATCGACCGGTAAATCGAGAGCTTCGCCTTTCGGCTCAGCTCCTTCTTCACCACAACAGACCGATACAACGACCGCATTACTGCAGCTGCTGCACCGATCCATCTGTCGATCTCACGCTCCATCCTTCCCTCACTCGTGAACAAGACCCCAAGATACTTAAACTCCTCCACTTGAGGCAGAAACCCCCCCCCCAACCTGGAGAGGGCAAACCACCCTTTTCCGGTCGAGAACCATGGCCTCGGACTTGGAGGTGCTGATTCTCATCCCAGCCGCTTCACATTCGGCTGCAAACCGCCCCAGTGCACACTGAAGGTCCTGGCCTGATGAAGCCAACAGAACAACATCATCCGCAAAAAGCAGAGATGAAATCCTGTGGTTCCCAAACCAGACTCCCTCTGGCCCTTGGCTGCGCCTAGAAATTCTGTCCGTAAAAATTATGAACAGAACCGGTAACAAAGGGCAGCCCTGCCGGAGTCCAACATGCACTGGGAACAGGTCCGACTTACAACCGGCAATGCGGACCAAGCTCCTGCTCCGGTCATACAGGGACCTGACAGCCCTTAGCAAAGGGCCCCGGACCCCATACTCCCAGAGCACCCCCCACAGGACACTACGAGGGACACGGTCGAACGCTTTCTCCAAATCCACAAAACACATGTGGACTGGTTGGGCGAACTCCCACAAACCCTCGAGCACCCGATAGAGGGTGTAGAGCTGGTCCACTGTTCCACAGCCAGGTAGAAAATTGCATTGTTTCTCCTGGATCCATGGTTCGACTATCGGCCGAATTCTCCTCTCCAGTACCCTGGAATAGACTTTTCCCGGGGAGGCTGAGAAGTGTGATCCCCCTGTAGTTGGAACACACCCTCCGATCCCCCTTCTTGAAAAGAGGGACCACCACCCCGGTCTGCCAGTCCAGAGGTACTGTCCCCAACCGCCACGCGATGTTGCAGAGACGTGTCAGCCACGACAGCCCCACAACATCCAGGGACTTGAGGTACTCAGGGCGGATCTCATCCACCCCCGGTGCCTTGCCACTGAGGAGCTTTCCAACCACCTCAGTGACTTCAGCCTGAGTGATGGATGAGTCCACCTCTGAGTCCCCAGCCCCTGCTTCCTCAACGGAAGGTGTGTCGGTGAGATTGAGGAGATCCTCAAAGTATTCCTTCCACCGCCCGACAACATCCCCAGTCGAGGTCAACAGCTCCCCACCTCCACTGTAAACAGTGTTGGTAAAGCACTGCTTCCCCCTCCTGAGGCGGCGGACGGTTTGCCAGAATTTCTTTGAGGCCAACCGATAGTCCTCCTCCATGGCCTCCCCGAACTCCTCCCAGACCCGAGTTTTTGTTGTTTCTAACTGTATATAAAAAAAATAAATATATAAGAAAATAACTGAAGTACTGAGAGAAGTAGTCTTTTTACTACATAGTGGTGCTACAGCAACTGCTACTCTAACATCCCAAGAAGCCAAAAAAATTATTTGAGTAACACAGTAACAAGTAAAAATACTATTCGAGTACTGAGTAACATACTACTACTGCAGCCCACATTGCTTGCCACCAATATCTAAAATGTACTTCTCATACATATTTTGAACTGTTGGTTGTAGTATAAAAATGTTTTACAACTCAAAAGAATAAAGGTACTGTAAGCAGCATGCGCTCATACTGGTTTATAAAATGGTACTGCAGTCTTAATCAAAACAGTGGTCTCTTTACAGATTGAACAATCGACAATGCAGTTTTATAATGCAAACATAAATGTAAACATAAATGTAAAGTTGGCCATTTTTTTTAAATTGTGAATAAATCAGCTGTATTAAAGTTATAAGTAAAACTAATATTTGATTTGAACATGTTTACCTCATATATGGGGACATGTGTGTAATTTTTAAGAAAAAAAAATCCTTTAAGAAGATAAACTAAAAAACAGGGCAGTGGAAAAAAGTATAACTTATAACATATTACAGCTGTTTTCTCCTCTTTTTATGTTTTTAAAATGCTTTATTTTTATTTGTGACAACTGTTGCTGAGATAAACCTGTATAATTACACACTGACCTCTTAGTGTAATACCATGTATCTCCAGTACGCGGCGCCACTTCCATCGACTCTCGATTTTTCAGCGAGACATGTGGCTGGGACTTTTTCAAAGCTACGCTCCGTTTTTAGCCCAAAACATTCAGTTTTTAGAGTCGTTGGGATTTCATATCAGGATTCTGGATCTCTAACGTTGTTTTATAAGCGCAGACCAGCCGCAGCGAGCATTTAGGGTGAGTAAAAAATAGTTGCCAGAAGCTAACTAGCGCTAATGCTAACTAAATGCTAAAAGGCTAACGTGCTATAGCGACGCTGGCAGGTGTTTGTTCCGCTGTTAGCTCCGAGCTAATTCTGCTGTTAGCACGTTAGCTGCTTCATGACCTTCAGTGCAATAACTGAGGCTAATATTAGACGCAATTTAGCCGTGTTTACTGCCATGCTAGCGCCAGCCAGTTAGCCTCGGAGTAGCAGCCTTTTAGCAGTAGCTCTCACGTCTAACTAAACGAACCGCAGCCGTGTTGACACCGACGCGCTGGCACTGGCTGCTTCTATTTTTTGAACCCCAGTATCCAGGCCGAACTGCACAGAGAAAAACATGATTAACTTGGCGGCTGTAGCCGCTTTGAGCTTGTTTACACACTCTCGAGCGAATGCACCTTACAGCCATTGCTTCGGAGCTCGTCTTGTTGCGTGTTGTTAGTTTTCCGAGAAGCCATTGAACTAATCCAGGAGTTTATAGTGAGCTTAAATAAAAAATGGCCAGGGATTATCACGCGCATTGATTTGGTTTATTTCAAAGTGTTTACAAATCATCAGACTCTTGCCATTTTACCTTCCACCGATCTCGTCTCCCGAGTCACTTGGACATTCTTACCATAATAAACTTGGTCAAACCAGTAAAGGCTGACACCAGAGCTGGGTTAAGTGTCTGGTTTAAACCTGTTGAACCCTAAGCCTCGTTTTCCTACTGGGTTGACTGTGCGTATGAATGTAAATCACTCCAAAAACTTACAATAACAACCAATAGTTAATGTAAAAGAACAACAAGACTTATGTTTCTACTTTCACTTTTATTTACAGTAGCTGCTGTAATTCTTGCGTTGTGCTGTTTGGCTCTAAATGTTTTTAAATTGGCTATATTATGCTTTTGTTCAGCTTTTCAGACCAATCTTTGTCACCTGTAAAACAGCACTGCACGTTTTAGAACTTTTAAAGACTAAAAGTAAGCGTTTCTAATAATTATTTTACTGCCATTAAAAAAAAAAAAAAAAAAAAAGGTGAAGTGACCAGCAGAGTGCAGCTGTGTTATGCTCAGTTGAACAGAATCAGAGAGAAAAGGCATTTTACTTCCTTAAACCTTTTGCATGATGCCATGATATTAAAACTGAGCTGTAGAGCTGTACACCGTTAGTTTGATAAATGACTGAGAGCAGACAAAACACAACTCCAGGTATGTTTTTGATGAGGGAACAACATTATAACATGGTAGAAAGCTAATTAAACTAAATTTTGCATATGCCCCTTTAACCACTTTGACGAAATTGGATCTTTTGTGAAGAATGTGCTTGAATTTAGTTTTATTGGTCAAACCTTGTATATTGCAGAGTCTTGATTGGGCCACCTCTTATGAGGTAGTCTAGTGTGTTTATTAAACTAACAGACAAAATGTTTTTGTTTAATAGTCTTTGTATATGTCTTTAATACCATTCTGTTTAAGTCTTCTCATCTGTAATGTATGCTTAATTGAATCATAATAATCACAAAACATATTGCCCTCAGCTATAAAACCAAAGGTATTTACTAATCTGTTGAGAAAATAGGACTTTAGTATTGCATACATATTTATCATTCATATCTCTTGTATGCAGCCATCATTGGGACAGCACAGGGCTGGACATGACTGGAGCCGGAACTGGTGAGACTCTTTTACATTTATGTAATGGTTCAGGCCAAATGGCTGTGTAATAAAACTACAGTAAAGCATTAGTCTGAAGTTGTTTGTTTTCTCAGGTGGTCAGGGCCCTCCGGATGGGGGGGACCCCGAGGAGCCAGAGAAGTGTCCCATCTGTCTGGGCGTCATGTCTGGAGCTGAGCTGGCGATGCCCGACAGCTGCTGCCATGTCTTCTGTCTCAGATGTCTCCTCACATGGGCAGAGGTAAGGTCAACACTGTTATGATACAGCAATGTATGGAGATAATGTCCTATGATTTAATTGCATTGAATCAAAATGTGGCAGTATTAAATCATCAGAAACAATTTAGTGATTATGTCAACCTAATATACATAAACCTAAAAAAGTATTCTACCATTTTAAGCAAATGCATTGTTTGTCTCCAAACCTCCTGTTAAGTAAAAGCTACTTTTCTGGAAATGTTTCGCTAAACTTTAAGACTAGTAAGCAGTAGATTCATGCAAGCTTAAAAAAAAAAAAAAAAAGTCATTTTTAGTGCAGTGACTAGTGGTAGAAACAAATTGTTGTGATATTATTTTACACTATAAGCCAGTGTCTGTTGTATACAGATTAGACAAACTTCTCATATAATACACCAACACACTTCAGTGTCGCAGCAACAACACTGCACTTTTCAATATTTGTAGAACTGAATATTTGTATTTTACATGTAGATGTATGTTTATTTTTTTTTTATTGAAGACTGCTCTTTTTGCTCTTTGTATAGTTACAGGTTTCTCCCTCATGTCCTGTCGACAGAAGACCTTTCACTAATGTTTACAGATGGGACGGACATCTCACCTGTGTTCAGGTGAGGAAAACATCTCATTACTTATTATTAAAGGTAGAGTAAGTGTCAGATCTTCTTTCTATTGTATTATAATAATTGTTGTAATTCAAATATGATACATCAAATGTATTACACACCTCTCCTAAAGTAAAGGAACAGTGAGGCCAACTCCTTTATTTTAGCTGTTTATTGTAAACATATAGGGTTTCATATCAGGCCACTCATTTTTCATGTGAGCAAAAGTATTGGAACAGATAACCTCTTCTGTGATGCTTTTTCAGGCTTACTGCAGCCTCTTTGAGTTGTTGTTTGTTTTGGGGGTTACTACCTTCAGACTCCTCTTTAGCTGGTAAAATACATACCGCCCTTGTGGATGCCCGATTCCATCAGACCTCGGAAGCTAAGCAGGGTAGGGCCTGGTCAATACCCGGATGGGAGACCGCTGGGGAAATACCAGGAAGCCGGTGTGAATGGTTGGTGTCCGTTGGTGGAGATGTGTGCAGCCGTGCTTCTATCTGTCTACCCCAGGGGAAACTGTGGCTACAAAACGTAGCTTACTACAACCGACTATGGAGTGAATGAAATACCTCTTCCCTTCTGTGTAAAGCGCTTTGGGTGACTTGTGTCATAGGTAAAGCACTATATAAATACCATTCCCATTCCCAATACATGCTCAGTAGGGTTTCAGTCTGGGGACTGACTTGGCTGATTTTGGTTGTCTTCTTTTTATAGCTCATTATCCTGCTGGATGATGAAAGCTCTCATCAGTTTTGTTGGTTTGGTTGCTATCTTCTTTGTTGTGTATCAGATCCAGATGTAAATACCTGCAAGTAAACGCTGAAATGTTGATCTTTTGTCTCAAAATCATTGTCTGATGTCAAACCAAATGACAAGGTTATGGAGGAAGTAACAGGATTTCACATTTCTGTATTGCAATGGCAGTAGAATGAAAATAAGTAATGTTAATGAAAGTCAATGGGACTAAGGAGCTCCAGGTGGAAGAATGTGAGTTTTTTTTGTCCAGACAGTGGAACGCACTTTGTCAGTGTTGATCCTGAAATTCCAAAATTCATTAAAAAAATGAACGTCTTTGTCAGATCTCATTATCTTAGTACAAGAACTGACAAAATGAGAGCGAGAAATGAAGTGTTGCAGGAGGGCCTGGGGGTTAGAATGGCATTGGACAAGTGCTTTTGTGAGGCATTTTTTAAACAGGCGAAGAAAACAATTGTGTTCCCAGGTTCCTGTGAGGAGGAGAGTACTTCCACCTGAAGTCGAGAGCTACTGCAGAAGAAACTCTCAACATAAAGCCGGTCTTAAGTAAGTGACCACATTTTGTCATAACCTTAAATTATATAATTTTTTCTCTTTCCTTTTTTGTTTGTGTAAATCATTAGTAGTTCAGTTGCTATACTCTCTCTTTGTTACTTTCTATACTCTATTAGTAAAAGTAAAACATTTCTTTCATTGCAGCAAACTCGGGAAAGCATTGAGACGAGAGAAAGCGGCGAGGACAGTCGATGGAAAATCCAAAGGGCTCATCAGAAAATGTATGTAATACTTTTTACAGCAGACTTGTTGTATGCTGTACTAGTTGTATTATGTCAGCTCTTTAAATGTTGTTAATGTTTTCAGGCAACGATGAGGACCCCTCGTCATTGAGCAGGAAAAAGGTATGAGGTTTTTTTTTTTTCTTTTTTTGTAAGTTTTGATGGGATGCTTACGGGTACACTGTCTTCACTGTTTTTGTGTTTCAGGTTCGGGGGACCGAGTCTTGCAGCTGGTCACCTCCTGCTTTTGTTTCACTGACAACAAAGACACATGAAATGTAAGTTACACTGCATGTGATTCAGTTGGTAGAGCATGTGGCACATATACAGAGAACCTACAGCTTGCCTTAATGTTGTGGGTTAATCTGGAATCTGATGATTTACTGAATGCCCCCCCATGATTTCCTGTCACATCTCTACTGTCGTGTCTAGCAAAGCCTCAACGCCAAAAATATCTTAGAAAATATGCTATTTTTGTAGCAATGTTACTGTGACCTTGTTTAAAATGTTACTACCATCTATTATCTGGCTTTATTGAAGAACAACTTAAAGAAGAACTAACCAAATTTTTCCTCTTGTATCAGAGGGAACTAAATATTTAGTTAAAGCTGCACTACCTGATTTCTTTTTCGTTGTATTTTGGCAAAGATAATTATTTAGTTATTAGTACAGCATAACAGAAGTTATCTGAGAAAAAATGGGACTTTGAGGTCACCGGTGGGCTGTATTATAGGGGTTTTTGTTTTAGAGCGAGGGAAGGAACAGTTTAACCAATCACACGCTTTCATAAGAGAGGAGCGCTCTGATTGGGCAATACATCCTTTATCTATCCAGAACTAGAATCTATCAGGAATAATGTGAAGGAACTATTGTTTTATTTAAAAATTCATGGCTTATTCACAGAACTTTTATGCTTTATTTTAAAGAATTAAAAGCAAACTCCAGATTTGGGCTGTTTTTATGATATCTCCTGGCTTGTGTACATACTTCCAGGTTTGTGTGATACTGTGATAGAGCGTTGCGAGGGAGAGGAATTAGGAAAGGGGAGTGTATCATTGAAACTCAACATTTTTTTAGACATTACTTTTACAGTCACAAAATCAGGTAGTACAGCTTTAATTGCACAGCATAAAAGAGGTCATCTCTGAAAAAATGAGACTCTAAGACCTCATCTGGGCTTTATCATAGTGTTTTTGACAGACGGGGAAGTAGAGCAGGGATTGAATTTTTTGACCAAACACACGCAGAACATAGGGAGATGGTCTCATTCAGATCAGGGACACTTTTTTTGGTTGAGTCCAAGCTTGTTCACGTCTTTATGCACTGGAGTGATGGCGAGTCCAACTGTGAACACATCAATTGCAGCTCTGGCTCAAACTACTCACTCCACAAAACAACAGAAATAAAGAGAAACAGACAGAAAAACAACTACAAATTAAACACATTCAGAATTAGTGTAAAATTAAGATTTTTTTTTCAACTACTTCTCTAGGTAGGTCTTGAAAATACATGCTGTCCAGCTATTCAGTTAGCTGCATGAGATATGATGTATTTGTTGTCGTCTTGATCTAAGATCAAGTAAGTAAAGTTAAGTTGCCGTTGTCCTCCTGTAGTGCACAGTCTGTGGATGATGAGGATGTCATGCTCGGTCACAGAGTTGAACGCTGTAAAGCTCAGGTCCAGAGCTGTGTGTGGCTTTCTCCTGCTGCTCCCATCACTGCCAATGGCACCACAAGGTAAAGGTGACGCTTGTTCAGGTTCAAAACAAAATGTGATGCCAAATATGACAAGTTATACAAGTTTATATGTCTGTAACAGGGACAGCTTCCACCCCTCCATCAGAAACAACAATGCTTTTCCTTTTGGTCTCGGTTCATCTCCTTTTTCTTCAAGTCCAGTGTCTGGTTCAAGTCATTTTGGTAAGTGTTGCCTTATATTTTGACAAAATTACATATGGTTTCTGCAGGGTATTCAAAAGCATTGAAGTCATTAAATTAATTTTGCAGAAATGGCAATAAAATGTTTACATTTGATTCCAACAGGCATTAAAAATCTAAAATAGTTTTGACAAAAAATGACTTAACCACTAAAATATATACACTGCTCAAAAAAAAAAAAAAGGGAACTCTTAAACAACACAATGTAACTCCAAGTCAATCACACTTCTGTGAAATCAAACTGTCCACTTAGGAAGCAACACTGATTGACATCAGTTTCACTGCTGTTGTGCAAATGGAACAGACAACAGCTGGAAATTATAGGCAATTAGCAAGACACCCCCAATAAAGGAGTGGTTCTGCAGGAGGTGACCACAGACCACTTCTCAGTTCCTATGCTTTCTGGCTGATGTTTTGGTCACTTTTGAATGCTGGCGGTGCTTTCACTCTAGTGGTAGCATGAGACGGAGTCTACAACCCACACAAGTGGCTCAGGTAGTGCAGCTCATCCAGGATGGCACATCAATGCGAGCTGTGGCAAGAAGGTTTGCTGTGTCTGTCAGCGTAGTGTCCAGAGCATGGAGGCGCTACCAGGAGACAGGCCAGTACATCAGGAGACGTGGAGGCTGTAGGAGGGCAACAACCCACCAGCAGGACCGCTACCTCCTCCTTTGTGCAAAGAGGAACAGGAGGAGCACTGCCAGAGCCCTGCAAAATGACCTCCAGCAGGCCACAAATGTGCATGTGTCTGCTCAAACGGTCAGAAACAGACTCCATGAGGGCCCGACGTCCACAGGTGGGGGGTTGTGCTTACAGCCCAACACAGTGCAGGATGTTTTGCATTTGCCAGAGAACACTGAGATTGGCAAATTCGCCACTGGCGCCCTGTGCTCTTCACAGATGAAAGCAGGGTCACACTGAGCACATGTGACAGACGTGACAGAGTCTGGAGACGCCGTGGAGAACGTTCTGCTGCCTGCAACATCCTCCAGCATGACCGGTTTGGCAGTGGGTCAGTAATGGTGTGGGGTGGCATTTCTTTGGGGGCCGCACAGCCCTCCATGTGCTCGCCAGAGGTAGCCTGACTGTCATTAGATGAGATGAGATCCTCAGACCCTTATGAGACCATATGCTGGTGCGGTTGGCCCTGGGTTCCTCCTAATGCAAGACAATGCTAGACCTCATGTGGCTGGAGTGTGTCAAGCAGTTCCTGCAAGACCAAGGCATTGATGCTGTGGACTGGCCGCCCGTTCCCCAGACCTGAATCCAATTGAGCACATCTGGGACATCATGTCTCGCTCCATCCACCAACACCACGTTGCACCACAGACTGTCCAGGAGTTGGCGGATGCTTTAGTCCAGGTCTGGGAGGAGATCCCTCAGGAGACCATCCACCACCTCATCAGGAGCATGCCCAGGTGTTGGAGGGAGGTCATACAGGCACGAGGAGGCCACACACACTACTGAGCCTCATTTTGACTTGTTTTAAGGACATTACATCAAAGTTGGATCAGCCTGTAGTGTTTTTCCACTTTAATTTTGAGTGTGACTCTAAATCCAGACCTCCATGGGTTAATAAATTTGATTTCCATTGATAATCTTTGTGTGATTTTGTTGTCAGCACATTCAACTATGTAAAGAACAAAGTATTTAATAAGAATATTACATTCATTCAGATCTAAGATGTGTTATTTTAGTGTTCCCTTTATTTTTTTGAGCAGTGTATATAGTGAACGATGTACTTTTATTGAAAAAAAGAAAAGAAACTGTAGCTTATTTTAGTGTGAGAGCTATTTGGAACGAGCTTGCTTCCAGCCAGCCCAAAAATCTGAGATGACAGTGGCAGGCTAGAGTAGTAAAATGTGAGAGCAGGGATAAAAATACTTCATACATACCTTTACTCGATGTAATAATGTTGTGTGTGTGTGGCGATTAAAAAATGTAAAAATGCCATTCAAAAAAGGGCATTAAAAACCATTAAATGAGACTTTCTCATACCTGCAGAAACCCCATACATACACAGTGGTCAACAGAAATTATAATTTAAGTTGGAAACATTACTATCAAGATGATAAATTTCTAATATGTCGCCTTAATTTGTAGGTGGGTCATTTTCCTGATTAAAATTTACAAATAGAAAACACATTAATTGTGATGGACAACTAAAGTGATGTGTTTATGGCTAATGGATGAAAAGTGATGAATTGTGAAACTGTTGCTTTAAGTTTTGTGCAGTGCAATATATTTAAATATTTAATGTTTTCTCTTTGCAGTGTTTGAGGGAGTAGTGTGCGCAATCACATGTCCCAAAGGAGGAGAGAAGAAAGGAGGTCGTGTCTCTAAAGCTGCTCCCAAACAGACAGTATTGTCTAAACGCTCCGGGCGCAGCAGTAAAACTCAGGCAGAGGCTGCCATCTCTGATCCGCAGTCCCTACAGGGCTCAGGGGCCTCGGACTCAGACTCTCCTCCCAGCGCCCCCTCCAGACCAGGCAGGGGAGCTCAGGCAGCGGGCAAGAGGAAGGGCAAACAGGTAATGATCCAAACAACCTTTCTTGCTGTTTTTGTTGCGTTTTTCTCAATGGAGAGCCATGCTATGCTATGCTTACATTAGCATAGTGCACTATAGTAAAAATAAACGATTCCTGTTTGACACACAGCTTTCACACAGCTTGGCTCTCGTTTTCTTCTCTCATATTCATACAAATGATTCTTCTGCCTTTTTGCCGCTCTAAGAAAAAAAGCCATCGCTAGCTTGTTGTTAGGGCTAACTGGGATGTGAGCTACACTGGATCGGTTCTCCCATTCTTCTAAGGCTGTTTTTTAACATTCCCTTTTAAGACTTAATTATTAAGATTTGTTTATTGTGTTTGTGCCATTAGTGTAGCTTACATACAAGTATGCTTTGTTGATAGAATTCATCACCTGTTCACACAGATTGAACATAAACACTGAACTCATTGGGTACAAGGTGGAAGTATTAATCAAAATCTGTACTCAAGTAAAAGTATTTTGCAAGTAAAATAGCATCCAGTTACTTTCTACCTGTGCTCATTGTGGTCTGGACTGGTCTTGATTGTGGTTTTTGAAGTGGCGTGGATAGATGTTTTATCAAACGCTCAACAAACAACAACAAAATTTTCCAAAGATGCAATGAAGGGGATAGGCCTTTGGACTACACGAGAGCGGACTTTTCTTTTTGCGAAAATTATTATTTTGCTCTGCCCAGGAGGTCCATATCATGTAAAAGTGAAAGTAATAAGACTTCTTCTTCTGCAGTGGTCATTCTTATTCAGTGGTCACTTTGTCAGCAGGGTGAACAGCATTGTTTGCTGGTCTTACTACCGATTTTTACAGTTTTTGACTGTTTTTTCACACCTCAAGCGTACCCGAGTACGCAAATTGGAGACGGCAGGATTGTTGCTTTTTCCTGTCCAGCATTGTTGTGTAAAAGGCCCCTATTTTTTAGTGGGGAAAATGTCCATTTATTCAATCTTTACTTGTGTTTGTATTGTACAGTCACAGCCAGAGTTGTAGGCTCTATCTCAACAAACTTAGATAGATTTCTGTATTGCATAATATAGCCATGATCACTTGCTAACATGTTGGTGAGTTAATAAAAATGTTACCATTTCTAACAGGTGACCAACAGAAAGGCCAGTGGCAAAAGGAAAGCCCCAGTGAGGAAGAAGCGTTCTCCAGAAGTGGTCAGTAGTAGCAACGAAGAGGAGGAAGAGGAGGCAACTAAAGCAGATAAGACAGATGAGGAGGAGGCCACTAAAGAAGACAATACAGAGGAAGAGGAGGTTCTTAAAGAAGACAATACAGAGGAAGAGGAGATTTTTAAAGAAGAAAATACAGAAGATGAGGAGGAGAGCGTGAAAGCAGATACCACAGACAAAGAGGACGAAGAACAGGAGAGAAATGGTGAAGATGTAAACAATTCAGAACCATTAACTGCTGAAGAGAGCCTTAATGCTGAACAAAATGACTCGAATCATGTGAAGGACGAGGATGAACCACTAACACACAACGTGAGCCAAGACAGCAGCGACACTCAGGACAAAACCGATGAACAAGAGGAAAAAGACGACCCATCCTCTCCTTTAAATTCACCTCCTAACAGTCCAAGTTCAACATCTGTGGACCACCATAGTGTTAAAGATGAGGAGCAAGAGGCTAGCCCTAGTCCTAAACAAGAACCTGAACAAGACCTTTCACTTTGGGACATTGAAAAGGCTCCGTCTCCAAAACAAGAAGAAATGGACATCAGCGACGAGGAAGAGGATACTGATGACTCAGCTAAAGAGGAAAGCATTGAAAAAATTGAAATTTTGCTACAACCAGATGCTAAAATGGAGGAAGAGGAAACAACTTTGTTGCTTCAAGTTAATAGTCAACTTACAGGACAATCAGAAATTACATCTCAGTGTAAAGATGCTATTTCACAAGATGTGGAGGAGCACCCACTGGAGACAACTGCAGAAAAGGACACTAAAAATGCAAGTCCTACTGAAGATATGAATGAGGTCCCGATGGATTTTGGGTCTCCACTGAGTGACCATGGAAACAGTGTCCCACTAGAAAAGGATAGCCCTCAACCGGATGCTGCAGAATCAAGTGGAGATAAGCCAAAAGATGAGATTTCAAAAGGTGATGAGGTCAGGAAAGATGATGAGAAACGTGAACAAGAGAGGAGTAGGCCAAGGCGTTCACGTTTCCATTCGCCCACTACTTCTTGGTCTCCCAAAAGGGACACAAGAGATTCAAGACGGGACAGAAGATCAAAATCCCGGGAGAGAAACGGCAGTCCAAATCGATCATCGGGTCGCAGTCGAGAAAGAGATCGAGACAGCGACTATCATAGGAGGGACAGGAGTAGGGACAGGAGTAGGGACAGGAGTAGGGACAGGAGTAGGGACAGGAGTAGGGACAGGAGTAGGGACAGGAGGCGAAGGAGATCCAGGAGTAGGAGTAGGTCTAGGTCTAGGTCTAGAAATAGGTCGTACAGAAGAGGTGACAGGAGTCCGGGTGAAAGGCCTGGATCCAGAGAAGAGTCACCCCAAAGGAGTGAGCGGAGAAGCGGGTGGAGGTCTGGCGGGGAGGGAAGGAAGTATGGTGGCGGAGGGCGATTTGAGAATGGTCTGCAAACCGAAGAGTCGCCCGACAGCGCAGCCGATACTAATCCAGACTGGGTGGAGAAGCACCGCATTAGTAGCAGTAGTGTGGGGTCGAGATGGGATGATCAGCCAAGAGGGAGAGGCAGGGGAGGCAGAGGAGGAGGCTTTGATCGGGGCAGAGGGGCCGGAAGAGTGGGTGGTGGTGGGAATAGGAGTTTTTATAACCAACAAGAAGAGCCGAGTGAGAACAGATGGCAGCCAAGGAATAACTTCTCAGGGACAGGAAGTAACGCAGGAACCGATGCGTACAGTCGGTTTAATGAGAACAGAGGAGGAGGAGGGGGGAGGAGGAAGGACCTGGAACCAGCAGATGCCATGGACCGGTCTGGGTGGTCCTCAGCCTCCAGTTGGGCTGTGAGGAGGACACTGCCCGCTGATGTACAGGACTATTACTCCAAAAGAGAGAGAGGAGGACCGGGAGGGTGGAACAGGCAGGAGGAGGAACAGCCGCCGGCAGCAGGTGAGACATAAGACATAAGACATTTGGATAACGGTCTGTGGAGGTTCAGAGAAGGGGACTAGGTTGGCCAAAGATGAGAGCAGTGCACTCAAATATTTAAAATCTCACCTGAAACCAGTGCAACATGTCCTAGGTTTAGAGCTGAAGTGGAAAATAATACTACTCATTCAGCTAACAATTTTTTTTGGATTTGACAATAACTAATAAGTTTTACGACCTATAAAACCATTATCTTACCAAAAAACAACATTTTTAATAAGTACTCTACTGGTGCCATTAAAAAAACAAGGGAAGAGACAACCTTACAACATGGTAGAAAGCTCAGTAAAGTTGATTTTGTATAAGGTAGCCGCCTTAAAGCATTTTTTACAGAGGGGCAATGAGAGAAGGGACTGTAATTTTTGACCAATCACACGCTCAGAACAAAGAGAGATGGATCAGTAACACTTTCATTTGGTTGAGTCCAAACTTGTGCACGTCTTTGTACACTGGAGTATTGGTGGCGGCAAGTCCAGCTAAAAACTTACAATTCCAGCGCCAGCTCCAACTGTTCATGCCACAAAACAGCATAAATAAAGAAAAAGAGTCAAAAAAGGAGAAGCAAAATGCAAATCTAACATAAAACTAAATAAAACACAGATACATAAGACAGAGGAGATCATTTCAAACTTTTTTTTTTTTTTCCTAAAAAATTATGGAAGTGGGCCTTTAACAGTCACTCGACAAAGATACAATGAGGTAACTGAGGTCAGACTTTTATTCTGTGGTTATTTATGTTCTCATTTAAAATGGAACAAAAATAATGAATATTATTTTACTTTCTGCCCTATTCCAATAAATAAATGTTATTTAAAAAAAAAGTTAAGCACATTAACAAACGTAACCATATGAAACTTTATTTTCCAGATGTTCCTAAACCTGACCCTCCCACTCAGACGGTGCCTGGTAACGCCCCTGTCCCGGTGCTGGTCTCTCCTCATCCCCAGCTCAACGTCCTGCATCACTATCCCACCATCCCGGGCGCTCGTGGCCCCGTCCCGGTGAGCTTGCAGCCAGCGGCCCCCTACGCCCTGCCACCCTCCCAGGTACCAGTGCACCTCCACACCGCCGTGCCCCTACTGCAGGTGCCTGCCGTGGGAGCCCAGGGTCTGCCTCCCCCTCCCCCGCCACCTCCGCCCATGCAGCAGGGCAGTCAGACAGCAGCAGCTCAGCAAGATGGACATACTGCACAGGTGAGACACAGATGAAGCTTCTTTTTTTTTTTTTTTTTTCTTATATTTACGGACAACTGGATAGACCTCACGTGGGTTTTGATATTAACATTTTAATCACATGTTCTCATCCAAGGGCGTCTCGAGTTACAGATTATGGAATTAGCTGTTGGTCTACACCAGGGCTATTCAACTTCATTTGCAGGGGGGGGCCAAATTAGAAAATTACTAATTAATTTGTGACAGCTGGATGGGCAGTCGATTACTGGCTCAGCATTACTATTAAAAATACTATTACAAAAAATAACCAGGGTCAGACCAGAATTGTGAGAGCCCTCACACCGGGCGGTTGCTCGTTTATAGCTGTTTGGATGTGGTCCCGCAGCTGAACACATGCTCCTCGTACTTCTGCAGTAAGTTGGGACAGTTATCTGCCCAAAGCTGTAAACACTGAGAGAGAGTGACATGCATCATCAGGGGACAGAGATGGCAGCTCCTGACTTCAGCTGCAGTCAGTGCATGGGGAAACTCCTTTCTGTGTCAGCTTTTTTGCTTAGAGAGCAGCCTGGTATCTCCTCACACAGCCTGGGGTGACTTCTATTATTCTGTCTGCTGGCTAATGGATAAAACACATTTTAAAGTCTGCATTGTTTATGTTAAAGCTTTTTCAAGCGCCGTGGCGTTGCGTGTCCGGTTTGCGTTGGGCTTCACAGACAACTCAGAACGAACACAGCACGTCTTGGCACTTGAAATGTCTTAAACATGAACAACGCAGACTTTAAAATATGTGTTTTATCGGTTAACAAGCAGACAAAGTGATTGAGGTTGCCCCATTCTGTGTGAGGAGAGACTGCTCTGGGCTGTACAAGTTAGCAGTGAGTTAGTGGTATATTTGTTCATATACATGTATGCCGCGGGCTGGATCAAATTTTAGGTCAATTTCGTTCCCAGGCCGCACGTTGAATACATTTAGTCCTCAGCCCAGTGAGTCTGACTGTGAGTTGGGGCAGAGCAGAACACCATCCACTTGTTGACTGGTCAGATATTTACACAAACACTAAAAAGAATGCCAAATAGTTTGAGATCGATCATCTAAATTGCACCAGACTACAGGAAATTACCTCACTGCACATTTCAGCTACAACTTATGCATAGTAAAGTTTTATCAAATGCATACTAGTATCAGTGGATTTGCTTGGGGATGGCGTGCTTTGGTCAGGGGTCAGTGAGTGTCACCTTTTTCACCATTTATGAGTTTGCAGGTTTGTCTTCAACATTATTGGTTCATTTTGAACTGAATTTTACAATACTTCAATAAATTTTGATGATTTAAGCTGCTGCAAATGTATACTCATACCTGCAGGAACCCCACATAAGCAGTGATTACATAATTGTAAATGGTAACATCTCAGAAAAGGTCTTGCCTAGACATAAATTCAGTCACAATTTTTTGTAGCTATAAATTTTAGTTTATTAGATCTTAAATAAGTAACAGCTGATTAAAGTGAAACTAACATATCTCCCAAACATTAATTGGACATTGAGACCCTAATGTGTTTCGGTTTGTCTTGGACTATTGCTGGTTATGGGAGCGACTTCTAACTGCTGTCCCTGTCTGATATTATGCAGATGGCCAGTAACATGGGAGGTTTTGCAAAGCCAGCCCTGTTCCCAACACCGACCAAAGTCCTCGGTCCCTCTGTGACCCAGGTTCTGCCTGCCTCCAGCCAAGTGCTGCCATCCTCCACCACACAGCACAACAGGGCTCAGGCTGACAGCTCCAAGAAGGAGAAGGTAACTGGATATCAGTGCACTTCATGATGATGGTGGGCCATTTATGCTCTTTTTTATAATATTTGGCCTTGTGTTCAGAACTTAAACATCAAAGGCAACTGGGAGGGTGAACTCACACTAAAAGCTTCCCTTTTTTGTAAGTTAAGCTGGCTTTCTTTGTATCACCAGCCCAAGTTGCTAAGAAGAGGCTGAAGGTTTAGGAGAGTACCTTGCCTGAAACAATTCCTCACTTTTCAATTGGAAATGAATGGGTGCACTTTCAGCTTTTAGCGTGACTTTTTATGGTTTGTCTGGGCTCTAAAAAAAAGAAATATTGTTTTATGTGACCATTATCAAATAGCTTTTAATTCATTTATTTTTATTGTACCTTCTACAGAAACAACAGATCCAAGAGCAAGCTGTGAACGAGGTGAAGACAGCCATCAAACCTTATTACCAAAAGAAAGAAATCACTAAAGAGGAGTACAAGGAGATTGTCCGCAAAGCTGTAGAAAAGGTGATTTTTTAATTCCAGTTAAATACGACCACAATAAATGCATACACACAACCTACAATGTCTTTTTTTTATTTTATGAACAAAGATGACTATTGTTGAACACAAAATTATTCTTACCCTGTCCCTGGACAGCAACCCAAAACACCCAGCCAAAGATGCAAAGAAGTGATTGGAGCAGGATCAACATATTGATTTAGAGGCACTAATTTACCTAACACATGCTGAAAATGTAGAGAGAACTGAAGATCAGAGTAATGACAAGGCAGCCTTCTAACGCCAAGGACCTGGAGATCTATGCAAAAAAAAATCCCAATGGAAATGGACAAAACCTGTCAACAATAACGAAAAATGTTTGGCTGCTATAATAAAAAAATTGGGCTTAACACTCCAGTTTCTATATAATGATTTAACTGTGTTTCTATTGGTTCCTATATTTCCATGCACAGTATTGTTTGGTATTGTTTTGCAGACTAAAAGCCGACTGTGTCTCTAAATCTTGCATTTTTCTTCCAGGTTTGCCACAGTAAAAGCGGCGAGGTGAACTCCAGCAAAGTGGCCAACCTGGTGAAGGCCTATGTGGACAAATACAAACACGCTCGCAAAAAATAAACTGGACTCCCAACTCTTCAGCTGCTCCAAGTGCAATTTCTTCAAGCTGGAAACCGGCCTCCCGATCCACAAAGACGAATGGAGCGCCACTTTTTTCTTTTTACCTTTTATCGAATGAAGATTTTTTCTATAGATTTGTCATATTTTGTTAGAATCAACCCAAAATTGTAATGCAATAGCCCTTTATTTTGCATAGGTGATGTGGACTGCTGTAAGGAGCGCAGGGTAGCGTCGGGGCAATTCACAAATGACCTTGCAGGATGGTACAATAGAAACTATCGTACTTCCTGAAAGCTTACAAATTGAATATTATTAATGTTGTTTTTTAAAATGAAAATGTTTAAAATGAAAGCCTAGTTTAAAATGAAAACGTGTGTTGCCTTTAAAAATCCGTGGCCCAAAAGTTGTTTGGGCTGTAATTTGTTAGTTGATTGTATTCAGGGCCCTGATTGGTCGAGGCTCAAAGTGGGGACGGCCAATCGGATGCGTGCGTGTATTAAGGTGTGGGTGTGGGGTGTGAACATGTGACCGTACCCACTTCCGGTCTCTGTCTGAATGTGTCGGAAACGTGTGAATATGGAAAAGTATCCAGTGAGTAGTGGAATAAAAGTAGCTGCTTTCTGATTGAGGGCTGTCTCTGCTTAAAGGTCCCATATTTTATAGATTATATTTTATTTTGGATAACTTTGCGTTACGTTTTATAACGTAAAATAATGTTTATTAGTGTTGTAGTTGAGTCACAGTTTCTCGAGTCCAAGTTTCTCTCGACGATCCAAGACGCATTGGACTAGTTCGAGTTGAGGGTTAGAGTGTGAGTTCAAGTCTGAGTCATTAAAATAAAGTTTGAGGATAAGTTAAGACTAATTTTTGCACCCTAATGACATTAAACTTACTCAGGGTTTCTGCTGGGTCTTAAAAAGTCTTACATTTGCCGATATGCGGAATACACAGTCTTAAATGTTTAACCCTCCTGCACCACTAACTTTTTAGTCACACCTTTCACCTTAAGGCACAAAAAATGCACCAAGACAAAGAAGATAGAAAAAATATCTAATTGTCAATAACTCATTCATTCTTTTTTTTATGGTTACAGTGATTAACTAAAGTCCTGGCCATACATAGCAAAATTTTATTCTGTTTATGAAATTTAACCCATTCCAGTTTTTGTGGCGCATACACACATCCAACACAGAGGCTCAGTCTTGGCACTTTTTCTGTAGTCCACTGATGCAGATCTTAGTAAAGACTACATTTTGGATGTACTCAAACACCTAGTAGAAAACAATAAAAACAAAAATTCCAATCCATCACGGTCATGAGTCCATGGAATACTTAATAAAAATGTGAAATTATTTTATGACAGTGTATAATAAAAATGTTTGAATGGGAGTCAGTGGCACAAAAATGTCTTGGGGGTAAAGGTGAGACAATTTTTTAGACACAAAAAAAAAATCCTGAAATCTCAAAATTCATCCAAAAATAGACACCTGAGGTTAATTATTTGCAATTTGAATCAACACAGCAAAAGTTGTCCACAAAAAAAAAAAAAAAAAAAACTGTTGCAAAACATCAAAAATGTCTTAGGGGTGTAGCAGGGTTAAACAGGTCTTAAATATGTCAGGTACATTTATGTTTACCTGCGTTCACAGCTTATTCTAAAATGCTCACTTAAATTCTCAAAGATGCGTTACCGTCGCTGATACCAGAGTACTGATTTTTTTCTTACCAAGAACAAAATGCTTTGCGGCACTCACTGTCATCAATATTCATTATTAAACTACGTTTATGACACAGGTTTTTGTGCAGTGCGGGCTTATTAAATAGGTCTTCATTTTCCTTTTTTAGACCTTTTAAAACAGGTCTAAAAAAAGTCCACTTGTTGAGCCATGCAGAAACCCTGATATTACGTTATATATTATTATTATTATAATATATGCATGGACCACCTGATTTCATGTGTCTACTTAGAGCGACAAGACCAAGTGTTTTCATTTCTTGAGAAAGGATTCCTCAAACATGCATGAATGAAACGAAATACATTTATTTGAGGCACAAACATAAGATGGTTAAAAGCCGTGGTTGGAAGGTGATTGAACTTTAAATCATAAATATGTTATCTCAGATATATTAATATGTATTAAATAATAGACACCACCCTAACGATTCTATGCAACCAAGGTAAGATGTGTAGTTTTTAGCGGCATCTGGTACAGATTACTGTTCCACATCACACTCATCTCTTAATTTACAGTGCAATTGAACAGCTATGGTAGCTCTGCAGGGACATGCAATATTTACTGTAACAAATACAGTGGATCATTTTCTTGTATTTATTAAAAACATGGTTCACAAATGTAAGGCTTTATAAATTTGGTGTCAGGAAGGGCATCTGGAGTAAAAAATGTCAAGTTCCCATGTGGATGAGTTGCTGGGCCAGGAAAGCAAACCTACTTCTGCTGCATAATAAAACGGCATTGTACACAGTGAAGTCTTAGATACATAGCGGACTATTTAGTATTATTATCTTTTATTGATAGAATGAATTAAATAGGTTAAATAACTAGCGTGAATATTCAGTATATACACATGAATAACTAATTTGAAGTATTTTTTCCCAGCCTAAGCTCAGTATACTCGCGTTCCTGACCGCCAGGGGGCAGCCTTTAACAATACAGCATTCCCAGCAGTGCAGCCATAGACCACACAGCTGTAAGCACAATGATTTTTATTTTTGATTGTTTTATAAACCTTCAGCCGGGTTAATAGCTCCCACTAGTGGCGTCTGTCAGTATCAGGCTGTAGTGAGACCTTTGTAATGTTTATAAAAGAAATTAGGAAACGTCTTGGGACAATAATACACAATTTCCAGACCTTTACAATTTGAGGATTTAATATTTTATGTGAAAGAGGTATAGTCTATACATAACATGCCAAAAGATACCAATCCTAACATCGTCCCGTGTCCTATCAGTGTATTTTGAGTGACCCTTACACTACGACCACCAGAGGCCCTTATGAAATTTGATTATTTTCATGGTATAGTGTTATTTATTTCCATTCACAAGTACTTTCATTTGTGGATACCTAGAGAGATTGTATGACGGCCAGACTGAGGATCAACCTCAAAACTTCCTTGCTGGAAGGTACGTGCACTAACCACTCTGCCACTGTGCTCCTCCATGATTTATTACACCCATTCCCAAAGTTAAGATTGTTACAGCCCCCTTAAAAATCAGAAAATCCCACGTGGACCCCCAACGATGAACTTCCACTCTATTCAAACGACTGTCATGCTTTTCCCCACAGATTTCCAGTAAACATGTTAAAAAACCCAGTCACACTTTAGTGTTACCTGTCTGTTCACCGCTGACAGGTGAGCGTTTTCCCATCATGCACTGAGCCAAGCAGCCTCCGCAGTTGCTCCTGATGAACTGCGGCGGCTCAGGCGCTGCTCTCGTTTGGATCTCACGAGCTTTTGGTGACCGTCGCACTCATGACATCAGAGCAAGTCGGGAACAAGTCGGACATAAATCTAACCGGCATGCACTGCGCACAGACCGACACTGATCGAAACTGCGCAAGTCTGGCTCATCTCGAACGAGCCTGTTTGCTCTCCTCCAACTGCGACCGTCTGCATGGACTACAAACACTTAATGCATGATGGGAAATGGTGTCCTGTCCACACGTGCGCTGACAGCTGATTGGGTCCCAGTTGTGTTTTGATCAGAAACGTGACCCCTGACACTCGGCTGCCTCCTCACTCAAACTCAAAGTTTGTGTTTTTAAAGGTTTTTATTTATTGATCTAAATATTTTGTATTTGAAATTGAACATGCTAATATAATATGTTAACACAGAGCTGCCTAGGAACCATGACCCAGAACTGTATGTCTATTCATGTGGCCCGCCACCTGGTGAGCTAAAGGTAATAAGGTCTGCTTATAATCGACAATTGCTGATCCTAACTTAAGTGTAACTCACACTATTGGCCATTACATAAATATTAACTAATAACCAGGTATTTGATTATTTATCAAACATTATCTCAGTATAGAATTAGGGACAATATTATAGTTTAATATTTTAGTGAAAAGCTCATGTAATTCAGTGCAAGATTATAAACAGCAGTGGTAATATAGGACCTAAAAACGGATTTATTGTTATTATTGTTAATTACATGTTTATGCTTTAGTACTGCTTCATAGGTGCAAGGTATTCTAAGGTGTTACTAAAACACAGGCTGTTGGCCAAAATAGCCTCAAAGTTTTATTTTATACAACTATGTAACTGTATTTAATTGTAATTTGTTTACACACTCAATTTCTTTTTATGTATGTAATGTAGACAACCCCCTGCAGTACCTTTGCAGCCCACCAGGGGTCCCAGACTCCACTTTGGGAACCACTGAACTTATTATGTTGTAAAAGTAAAAACTGGTCGTTGCTGCAATTTTTTATTCAACACTAATGCGTTTTAACTGAATCAGTCTTCATCAGGGTATTTGTAGTACAGGTGCGTGAACACGCCCTTTAAAAGGTCAAGTCATATGATCAGTCATGTGACAGACACATACTACTACAAAGCAATTAATAAATAAATAATACAATAATAATAATAAATAATAAAATAAATATTACTACATCAATATGCAACAAATCACACCACTACCAAGCACATTACAAAAAAACATGAATAAAGGTTCATCAGTGTAGACATCAATATTACAGATGAAAAACATGTGACAATAGAACAAATTGGACATAAGCTACATATAAATGGTAGCTCACATGCAGTGTGAAGTATTGTCACATACAACCAACTCTGAAAATCACTCAAAAATCAACTTGAAACATTTACAAATGGCAACAAGTGTACAACAATAGTGGCAAAGTATCACAAAAATGTGCCTTCACCTAACATATTATAGTCCATTTTTATTATATAAAAGAGGCCCAGCAGATTACAAAAAAGGAGAAAAATCAATCTCATTAAGGCCTGGATAACAGATGGCTTTAATGTGTGAATCCAAGGTATATTGTTTTAAAGGTTGTTTCAGTCTGTTGCCACCCCTCTTGTCTTGTGGTACAGTTTCAATAACAAAATCTTTTAGAGTGTTGGGGCTACCATGTCTTTTTTCTTTATAATGTTTAGCCATTGGGTAGTTCATGTTCTTCGTTCTTATTGCATATTTATGCTCAGCTAGTCTCTCGCAAAATCTGTGCTTCGTTCTCCCGACATAAAAGCACCCACATTCACACTCCAAACTGTAAACAACAAAGGTAGTGTTGCAGTTAGCAAATCCTTTGCAGAAATAAGTTTTAAAGGTGAATACATCAGTGAAAGTGTTTGTTTTGATAACATTATTGAGCTATGTGAGCCATTTCTCTTTTTCAAGTTATTACTCATCAGCCCAGTTTCCTGTTCTGAAGAGCACCTGGTATGGCATTTGATGAAATCCAGTGAGCACTCCCAGCACCTTTTCTTCCACTGATTTATTATATTTACAAAACATATACTTTCACTAATTCTACTATTGCAATTAATTTACTTTTGTGTTTTTTTTATTTATTTCAAAATTAGAGACATTTCTCAGAAGATTGATTACAACAACCTGCACTACTACTACTAATACTGAAATTACTGATGCTAACATTATTATCCCACAGAAAAGAACCCCAAACACATGAATCTGTTATGTTTCAGTTTATTGGGCATTAATTACAGTATTTACAAGGGTGTTTCATTGAAACAAGTGTAACACTGGCGGGCCGCACCCTCTTTGCTCCTGAGGTCCAGAGAAACAATTTTCTCCACATCGATGTGCGTAACAAACCGTAAATGTTTGGTTTCAGGCTCAAAAAGGGAACAAAATGGATGTATTTCTGTAGTAACAGTAGTATTTTCAGTCAGTCTACACAGAGATGAACAAGTATAAGACTCAACTGCATTGGAGCAACTCGTATCAAATTCTCCAGTTTTTTTGTTGAACCAGCTCCAATGCATTTGTAAAAAAGTCCAAACAAGAAGCGTATATACAAGTAGAAGACAATATAGATATGTACATTTATATATACACAAACAATATTATATAAATATAGTAAAATAGTATAAATTACATTACTTTCACTGCTTTCTTTCATAAATAGATGGACAACAACAGTGTGGTGGTTTGTTCAAGGTAGTGTTGAAAGCACAGTGTCAAGGCTCAGAACCCAAATACTGTCAGCTGAGTTTGAAATTCTTCGTTGTGGACAAAGCTGTGCGACCGAACTGTTTGTAAAACTCCTTAGTGAAAGTAGTTTTGGTTGTGGCTGCTGGAAAGCCGACTTCATAGTTGTTGTTTCTTTGCAAGTTTATCAGGTATTATTACAACCACTGCATGTGGTCACATTCGATAGAAATTCTCCCATAAAGAAAAAAAAAGTCACTACAGGCCAAGACAGCCTCCAGGTTCAATGGAGTAGTGTCTTCTCTGCACTTATATCATGAGATCTTCAGCAGGTTATAAAGATTAAATACAGTGTGACTCCCAGTGTAGATTAATGTACATGAGCAATACTGTAAAGGTGAAGTTTAACATTTTTTAGAGTGCGCTAAAGCTGTAAGTGCCTTCAATATACAAAAAAAGCTTTACAAAGAACATTTTTGGCAAAGTAAAAGCAAGAAGCTGGAAGGAACAGAATCTAGAGTGACCTTATCGACCGATTTTGAGACCTCAGTGTCCAATGACCAGCATGAGAAATTAACTAAATACTTTTTTAGAAGAAAATGTACCTTCTGAAAACAGTTGTACATTTGGTAAAACATACTTTTGTACTCTTACTGGAGTATTTCTGGGCAAAGTGGTACCACAGGTTTTGGCAGTAGTAGTACTAGTAACCAGCTAACTGGAAGGTTGGTGGATCAACCCCTGCTACCAGCAGTGCACACTGCCGTTGTGCCCTTGCCTTCAGGATACGCTCATTCTTGTTTACTGTTGATATATAAGGGCATTATTCGATTGTATTTCTTGCCAATATTTTTTAATTACTTATTTTTATTTATATCTTTATTATTTATCTTGGGAAAACTTATTAAATTATCTAGGATATGGTCACTCTAACTTAATGCACTTTCAAGTAGATGCTGTCTTGTGACTCGCTACTTCACCTGCACAAAGTAATACTATTTTTTGCAACTGTTTTGAATAATTTGGTTCCTCTATAATGGATTGTGGAAAAAAAAAAAATCCAGTTCTGATGATTTGGGATTATGGCAACCCTAATTTAAGGATTCAAGTCTGCTGCCTCACATTTCTTTTTTCAGTGTTCGTACTTCTTTGTTTAGCAGGCTTTTTTTTAAAAAGTTGTTGTTGCTGGGCTCTTGGTCACAGCTACGCACCTGAGCTAAACTAGTATTATTTCAAACTTTGATTTCAGGCACCTTCAAAAATTCAT
Organism: Bostrychus sinensis; assembly: GCA_020698575.1. Taxonomy (NCBI): domain Eukaryota; kingdom Metazoa; phylum Chordata; class Actinopteri; order Gobiiformes; family Eleotridae; genus Bostrychus; species Bostrychus sinensis. The sequence goes on along the minus strand of CM036239.1, from coordinate 48,034,051 downwards.
GTGTACTACAACTACAAAAATGCAAAAAAATTCAAGAGTAAAAATAAGAGAAAAAGAAAAAAAAAAATCAAACAAAAACAAAACATAAAAATATATTACAATAAACAAAAGAGACGTAAAATGCCAACTCATGTGGCCTACGAGGGAAACTGTACAGAGTTCAGATACATTCACTGGGAATGACATTGGTCTGACGCTCAAAATGTCCAAGCCGAGAAAGTCAAGTGTTGTTTTTTCTTGGTGCAGTAAAATGTTCAACGTTGATGTTTGAGTTTGTAAAGCAGTCCACTGCAGAAGGATTTCGGCACATATGGCGGCAGACGTGTAACGGGACAGGAAAAGAGACTTTAGTGCCCGTCGGTCCTTTGTGGAGTTCATGGTCCAGTCCGCGATGATCAAAGTCATGCTGCCGATCATCACCACGAAACCGCAGATAAGAAACAGAAACGCCTACAGAGAAGAACATCAAAACGTGGTTAGACACACAGGACATCTTGCTTTAGGATCAGTTTAGCTGGGTACACTACTGTCTTTTCATCGCAGGATATATTGTCGTTCTTATGCTGGGCCGCATCCACATAGGCTTTATTAGTAATGATTGACATATGCTAGTGCGGAGATGATTGCTAGTTCACATCAGGCCTAAAGCGAAAGTCAGCTCTAGAAAGTTAAGTTTAATCCAACATTTTTTAGCTTATCTGTTGTTGTGGATGTTGGAAAGCAGGACGGCAGGAGGAAAATGGGGTAATGTTGCTTATTTAGTATGCTAATATGTAAATTTTGCCTTTTGGTTTCACTTTGATGTCAGCTTAGCGTCTATATTATACTTCAAACTGGTCAGTCTACATCGCAGCAAGCTAAAACGGGACACTGTGACTTGTCTCGAGGCGTTATTGATGGGTTATTAGTTTGAGAAATGACTTTAGTTTCCTTACCCCAATCTTCTGCACAGACTTCATTGGCTCTTTCTTGACCAGTTTGATGTAGAAAGCAGAGGGCAGGATGAAGATGAGCATGGCAGCAGCGGAGGACCCTGGGGAGGACAGATAAGGTGTATTTTAGTCACAGTTTTAACAAATGGTACAGTTCATCATAGCTCTTGGGTATGTGGTGGGGTACAAAGCACTCACCGATGAAGCCGAAGATGTCCCTGATGGTGGGCACAAAGATGACCAGGGCGTTGGTGCCGATCAAAAGAATCACAGTGATGAGAGTGTGACGGATCCAGCTGAATTCCTTGGAGGCGCACATGAGCTGGTTCACGGAGGTACGGATCTGTGCAGAGAGACAGGAACAACAAGGTTAACCACTGCATCGGTAAAAACCACAGCCTCAAAGAGACACATCCTCAAACTCCTAATGGGAACTTTCCATCTCACATGTCTAAATCCTAAAAACAAAAAAATGGCCATAGATTTTAAGCCTGATGCCCTTCCTGAGGCAAACCTTCTCCATTTACCCAGGCTTGGAACTGGCACAAAGTACGAGTACACTGGAATAAATGAAGTCGCTCTTTATTTCTTCTATTGTTATTAATAGTAATAGTGGTAAGCTAATCGTGAGCTAGGCTAAATGCTACGCTAATGTAAACACTGTTGATACTTACAGGGAAGAGCACGACGGGGACGGTGAGAGTGACAGCGGTGAGCACAGCCAATCGGACGATGAGGAGGATCACATCGAACTTGTAGATTTTGGAGTAAGTGTGAAGCAACTCGGGCTCAACGTGAACTGGAGGAAAAATCAAAGAAGAAATTGTCTGGTTTAGATACTTTGACCCCTGGAAGCAGTTTAAAGGGAACAAATGGGGACTTCTGGGACCAAATGCACATTAATAGAACTCTCTGCCCATTGAGTTACGTTTCATCAGAGACCTGCCTCTGTTTAAAGCCAAACTTAAGACCTACTTATTCAGAATGGCTTTTGGCACTTTTTATTTTAATGTTGTAATGTGCTTTGCTGGCCTATTTGTATTATTATTTGTGATTATCATTATTATTGATTTTTATCTTGTTTTTAAAGTTGTACAGCACTTTGGTCAGCTTTGGTTGTTGGAAGGTGCTATAGAAATAAAGTTTGATAAGTTTGATTGATTAATAGAACAATAATTATTCAATTGTATTAAAAGGGTCTGCCCAATATATTTCTTAGTACAGTAGGGGCTTAGTCAAATATAAAGTTTATATTTAATTATTCTAACCTAGCAATGCACCTCTGTTTGTCAGGGCAGAGTTATAGAGCCTTACGTTCAATGCCTTATTGCGCAATCCCACCAAACCATGGTTATACAAAACAAAACTCCAACCTGTGATGAGACTATTTGGAAGTGGACAGGCAAAACAAATATTTTGTGTGGCAAAGTGTGGCGACATCTTAAATTATTATTTCACTGACACCGTGTAATTTATTATTAGTAGTATTATTTGCAAGTTATCGCTTTATATTTTGTATTTAATGTAAAAGTTACATAGTGACTATGTTCAGTTTTGGACTATGTGGGATAAAATTAGATTATGGTGGGCCACCGTAGTCTTAAGTCACTGCTAAAAACAATACAAAACACAGCATTTTCAGATATATCTTGTTCAGGGTGGCAGCAACAAATTTTGCAATCTGTTTACATGTTATGTTAAAAATGCAAATGAGTGTTAACTTGATGGGTTATGTTTTACAAATTTGCCTACTGCGCCTTTAAGAAGCTCCGCACCATGTTTTGCCAACAGGGACCTTGCTCACTATCACTTTATCTGTCTCTTGTGTAACTTAATTCTGAGAATGTTCACTCCTGTGTGTCCATGTAATGCTAAACAGGAAAATAAACATTCAGCAGTCGAATACAACAGGTGTGGGTTTCACAACATTATGCAACACCGCATGACTAAGCATTTTGGCAATTTTAAAGATTTTAGGGCTGAAGTTGTAAGTGGATAGGGGATCGGTGGCTTGTATGGAAGTATTTGCACTAAATGATATGGAAATATGAGTAAACCTACCATTGAAGGTCAGGTATCCGAAGAGGGCAGCCAGAAGGTACATAATGAACATGGCCAGGAAGGAAACGTTGGCTACTCCCTGCATCTTTCTACGGGAACGGCTGTTCATGGAAGAGGAAATAAAATGTTTTGTTAAATTACAGCTCAAAAGAATCAAATTTCAAATGCTAAATTAAATCAAATCTAAGTGACGCTATACAATTACATGAAACAACACTTTAAATAAAATAAATAAAAATGTCATATCACTAGTCTTGTTAACATGGCAGCTTGAATGACAGCGATTAGCTAATAACAAGCTAATGCTAACTGGCGACAACACTGACCACTGACTTATATGAGTTAAAATGTTGGTAATGTTGATGTTAAAATTAATGTTTATTTGTAATTCTTGGGAAAATTATGACTTTTGCAGTTAAACAAAAAGCAGACTTGCAGTTAAGCTAACGTTAAATGACTAAAATGCTAACTAACTAGTTTAGTTTAGACTTAATCTATAAACACTTGGATTTTTTGAGGAAACAGTAAAATTGTGGGGGGAAAAAACATTTTGTATACTCACTCTTTGAGCTCCTCGTACATGGGCAGGATGGCCGGGTGGCACACGAAGGCGAAGGTCAGGATGGGAACAGCGTAGACCGTCTGTGATCCAAAATATACTCATTAGATTTCTTTCTCAATTTTCCTATTTTTTACATTTTGTTTTTTCTCCCAGCCTAGACTTGAGCATGTGTTACCTTGGAGTTGAAGACGACATATTTGGGTGTGCAGGTGTCCTCGGAGCTGTTCAGACTGGGGATGGTGTTGTTGACTTTACTCAGAGACTCGTTCAGGGCGGTCTCGTCGATGGGAAGAGGGCACGGGATCTGGAACTTCTTAATGATCACCTGAAGAAGGACAGGATACATGTAAATACATACACTGACACATGAACACATCACCAAGTGTTAAGCTATTCTGCCTTATAAAGTGTAGATGCATACAATCCGGTGCTAAAAATATATGGTCTGTTGTCCTGGGCCTAAGGGTCAGAGGGGCCTAGAAATTATCCCTCTTCTTACATTTTCTATTATAAGAGGGCCCATGTGAAGCCTTGTTGCATCAGGCCTCAGCAAACCTGTTGACGGGCCTGATTTGAACAGTCAAAAAGAAATATTTATTGCCATTAAGACACTCAACTGCATTTCATTGTATTAAACTTGCATATTACTTTTAAGCCGAATCTATTGTAATTGGAGGAAAAAATGTATATATATATATATATTTTTTTTTGCAAATAGCTTCTTAAAGTTTAATGAACTTTGGTTGCAAGAGGTTTTAATAAGTACCATCGCTCACAATTTTAACTTTTTTTCAGATATATACAAGATGGCCAAAAAATGTTAGGGCATTAACCATATTTTTTACAAAGCCATCTTTATTTTATTATACATTATTGGTCTTCATCTTTCTATTTTTGTCTATAGTTCATTACAACATTTGCATTGTTTCCTAGTAAAGCAGAAAAGTCTAACTTGCCTATGTATTTCTTGATAATTACCTATTTAATTCACCATTCAGAGATCCACTACTATTGTGTGTAGGCAGAGGGTACCCACCGATCACGCGTGAATAAAAAAATCTGAAATCCTCTCTGACTAAGCCTTATGTGCCAAAACAATGCAGTCATGTGCCAAAGAGGCATGCAGGAAGTACTTTTAATAATAAGAGGAAACAAATACTCACCACAATCAGGAAGAAGACCATGCAGAGGAGGGACAGCCCACTCGTGTAACCAAGGTAGCCTACAAGAAAAACATACACCGAGGTTACTAATGTTTATGTGACTATGAGTAAGTATTGTTCAAAGTTTTACTCATGTCCTGTGGAGATGTTTTCAGCACATTTATGACTATTATTTACCCAGGTTTTTGAGCAGGGACAGGGGAAGGATGATCACAACAGACACGATCAGCACCAGGTAGTCTCCATTAGTGTACCACTCACTGGAAGAGAAAAGAAGAAACATGTTACTACAAAAAAAAAAAGAAAAAGATCTGTGTAAAGGTTTTAGGCAGGCGTAAACCAAATGCTACTAGGAATGCCTTAATACAGCCTTTCCCAAAGTCAAGAGTGTTGTGGCCCCCTGAAAAATCAGTCAATTTAATTTCAATTTAGTCATGTTTTTCCTTATATATTTCTTAAAAAAAAAAAACATTACAAAAACACAAACTGTTGGCTAAAAAATCCTTCAAAGTGATAATTTAAAATAAATAGTAAATTCATGTCAAAATTAATTTCTTTTTATGTAATTAATATAGACAACCTCTGGCGGCATCCATGCAGTACCTTTGCAGCCCACCAGGGGGCCCCGGACCCCACTTTTGGGAACCACAGCTTTAATAAATACAGATTTAATTTTATTTTTTATGAATTTTTGTACCATTTTGAGATACTGACTGAAAATACAATGGTAAAAAGCATATACCCCTGAACTAGAATTATATACTATTCATTTTTTATGGCTATTTTTTGACCGGTTCACCATTTTTTTTGCTGAAATTTTCTGTACAATGACAACAATCTTATCCACTTATTGCTGAACTAATTACATTTCTTAAAATCATTTACAATTTAGTAAAATGTAGTGTAAAGGTGCATAGATTAGAAAGGAGCATGATAGGATTAGCTTGATGGCTTTTGGTAATTCTCTGTGGCTTTCGATATAATGAATAGTCTGTGTTCTGTATATTTTTCTACAAAGTCTTTCCCATCTAAACTTTACTTTTCTTCATAGTTTGATCAGTCTCGCCTGTCTCTCCTCTGACACATCTTTGTACCACATCTGTCGTTGGCTGACACAGACCGGCCCGCTGTGGGACGTGACTGCGGCTCTCACAGGAATAGATCAGAACAAAGCCGCTCACACACGAACCAAAACCATAAATTTTTGAAAGTCGACGTGGCCGCGGTGAGCTCATCCCTCGCTCCGCGTCTCTGCGCCTCGCCAGCTGCGCTTGAGTCTTAAAGGCCCTCTTTGAAGTGTGGGTCGAGAGACTGGACAGTTTGTGCTTTAGCATGTCTGCACGCCGCCTCTCTCCTCGCTCTGACTTAGCACAAGGACAGCACTCAGAGTCTAAACCGTCACACAGACGGCACTTTGATGAACGGCCAACCAGCGTTCTGCCTGGCAACTGCTCCTTAAGTGGCTATGTCATGGTTTACAGCAGTGTTTCCCAACCAGGGGTACAAGGACCCCCTAGGGGTATGCGAGCACATTGCAGGAGGTATGTGAAGTTATTTGATCTTTTATAGAACCTTTATATATTCAGCTTTCAAAGAACAAACATAAACTTAAATAAGGACTAACCCAGGACTATAGAGAGAGATGGGACACTAAAGAAGGACAGGACAAAACAGGAACGAAACCAGGTCTAAACCAAGACAAAGCCAGAACTCAACCAGGAAAGAAAAGGTCTAAAACCAGGACTAAACCAGTTTTAAAACCAGAGCTCAACCAGGAAAAAACAAGTCTAAAACCAGAACTAACAGGAATAAACCAAGACTAAGCCGAGTCCAAACCAGGGCAAAACAGAACTAAACCAGGTCTAAACCAATTCTGAACCAGGTCAAACCAGGACTAAACTTAGACTAAACTAGGACTAAGCTGGGTCTAAATGAGGTCCTGGGAACCTCTGGTTTACAAGACTGTTTAACCACTTGAACTTCTTTCTTTCTGGCTTTCCCAGAGCAAATCATCCACCTACTGGCGTGCAGCGATTGGCATATTTACTGTAATTGACGCAACCTTCTCCATTTATCCAGGCTTTGGACTGGCACAAAGAGTACACTGGATCGTGACCCTATCTGGCAAAGATTAGGCACTGTGTACATTGTTTTTTCTTCCTTCAAAGCTACTAGATAAGCCTTAAGTTGCATGAATGCATTGGCATACATAGATCATACTTTGGAAAGAGACATTTAGCACATAGCTAGACATTCTTCCAAACTACTTTTGCTGTTGTAAAGTATTTGAATCCCAACCAAAACAAATCGATTGTCCTCTGGTTTTCAGGTCAGTGTGTAACTGGCAGCAACTCCTGGTCTGGAGCTCAAGGGTCAGGATCACCTTAATAATTAATCCATCCATTTGTTTATTATTTATTTGAAAAGCAGAACTGTTACAACCAATTCTTCTGTCCAATTTATGACTAGATATAAAATATAAATGTTGAGGAATGACTTTAGAATTACCTGACTTTTTAATGACTTACAATGATTTGTTCAGATTACTTATTTCCAGTCACAACTTTAGTGTTTTAAGGAATTCTGTTCCTTTTTTGATATATGAACTGAAAATAGCAATTAATAGCTAATTAATTTTACAATTATTTACCACTGTGGCTGAATGGAAAGAGCATTTGCCCCTGAACTAGAAGATCTTTGAGGCCAGGTCTGAGTACTATATTGTAATCTGCCGTTGCTACCAGTGCTTCTAGTTTAGCTTTTTCTTTGCACACTTTTTGCACAGTATATATATATTATTTCATTATGGTGTCAAATAATATTCTACAGTACTGAATTAAACCGTATACAATAATCTTTATATATTTAAAGCTATTTTTGACGGTACATTTTAATTTATTGTTGTTGAGTTTCTGTACAATGACAATCTTGACACCAATAACATGTCAGATTTATGACCAGGCATATAAGCAAGAACTTACCCATTGCTGGCACCCATAAAAGCCTCAATGACGATCGGCAGTTCATATTTGACGATGTAGAGGTAGCTGGACATAGCTGTGGAAAGAAAATCAACTTTGAGTACACCAAAGTCCTGCTGACGTCTAAGATTTAATTAGTTTTTCCACTCTCTCATAGGATTACTTCAAAATGTACCAGAGAAAAACAAATTTCCACAGAGGGTACACTGACTGGCATGGGACACTGAAGACGCATTGTTTTCAACGGTAAAACTTGCGTAAAAAGCTAGTTTAATTATAGTTACATAATCTGTTCTTTTGGCATCTCCTGCTTAACTTTTTTTTGCCACTCACCTCCAATGTTCTGCATGGTAATGGAGCAGGAGGCGGCGAGTTTGCCCGGCATCCCGAAGGCTTTGTACCCGAGCTGCTCATACACCAAAGCACCTTAAATGAGGGGAAAAAATAAAGCAACATATTACAAGATGTTGCATTACTTTGGCTCTGTTTAAGATGCCACTGGGAAATAAAAGAGGATTAGTGCTGTAGAGGGCTAAACTGAATTACCTCCTTCATTGGCTGTCTTAAGCAGCAAATGGACAGAGTACAGGGAGAAGATGGCCACACACACAAGGAGGATTCTGCAAGAAGAAAGAGACACAGGATTAGCTGCATGTTAGATAATAAGATATGACAATGGTGATGGATGGCAACATAGGTGACCATTTCTATAATAATAGAGAAGTTTGTTTGTTTTTAACAGACCAGAGTTGTGCACTCGAGCAATAAAATTAAAAGCCGAACAAGAGAACCTCAAATCCCCAATTTTGGATCACTGCGAGAGGGAAAACCACATAATGAACTGGGACAGAGCCTAAAACATTGGGACAGAGGACAACAAGCACCGTTGTTTGCTCAGGGAAGCCTATGCTGCATGTATACTACTGCTGTATGCTACTATCATAGTGCAATAAAACTGTAACAACAGGAGGACAGCGCCACCTGCAGTCTGACTTCTTTAGAACAGATTCCCAGGTGTGAGACAGCATGTTGGTCCCCTCGTCCCCGGTTCACAGTCCCATGGGCACGTTTCCAGATTTCAGTACTATTACTTAGCATTACACACTATTGAGTTACCACCTCCACACTTTAAAAGTCTTGTTATAATGGAATTAAACAACCATCAATGTCATATGTATCAGTATTAAAAGTCGAGCCTATCATGGCAATGTTTTACAGATATAATTAAGTGTTGGTGTATTGGCCTACAGTTTGATATCATATGCAGTTTATCAGCAGAGGTGGAAAGGTCATCTGCATGAGATCCTCTTAACTGTAGCACGACACAGCTCTGTGTATTCATAGCTCAGGTGAAAATTAATCCCTGGGTCAACTGAGAACAGTGTACACGGGCGTTTTCTTCTGTGACTTGCCCTTTTGGACACAGGCCATGTCAAATACTACTGTGTATGGGCTAGGGTTGATTTAATTTATCTCTGTGCTATAAACAGATTAGATGTCTGTATCATTTTGCATTATTACGATACTAGACATTGAACCCCAACCCTCTCTCATAGCTACATTGAGTTTTTTTTGGATCGCAATTGTAAGCATATTATTTTATATATATATATTATTTACATTATATTATGCCTATATGTTTTGTATGGCACTTTGGTCAACTTAGGCTGATTTAAACGTAACATTAAAATTGAGAATCGTATCTTACGTAGCCTTTAGCTTAACATGCTAATTGCTATGTTACAGTAAAGAAACTGGCTAATAAATGATACACTTGCTAATGTTTTCTAAAATCAGGCTGTGTTATTGTTAGTGTGTTGTTTATTGGTTATCATTTGACAAAACCATCTTCATTGTTTAAAGTTTGATATGACTTTGTGATATTTTGTGGCTAATATTAAATCCTACACGCAGGAGAAAATGTATTGTGTTCTGTTAAGTTTATGGCTCCATTCTTTGGAACAGAGCGGCTCTGTTTGCAAACACTAAAAGGGTCTATAGAACTATAATTCATACTCTCAAATAATATATGGCAACATTTTTATTAACATAAAATGTGAATGGCTTTTATGGGATGTGACACAAACTTTTTCTACAACTTCTTTCGACTTCTTCATCTACCTGGTTCAGGTATTGAAAAAGTTGCTCATCTTGTCTCTGACAGTGAGCCGCGCCTCTCATTCATGATCTAAGTATACACTAACTCTCTCTTTACGTAAATGCAGCCGGATTAGCTGTGCCCTTTTTTCCCACTAAGCCGCTTCTCTTGCCGCACCTTCTGTTTGTAAATACACCGACGCCATTTGCTTGAGTCTGTAACTGCTGCCCATGTTGTAATAAAATGTGCTGCGTCATAGTATTTTACATTTACTTGAGGAAGCAATGAAGGAACGGAAGGAAGTAGTGAGAACAGGTGACCAAAAAAAATAATAAATAAAAATAAACTAAAACTGCCTATATTAAATTTAAAGATGCCATACACCTAATAGGAAAAAAATCTAAATATATAAACCTTAAAAAAAAGTAAATAAATAAAGCATATTTAAGCTAATCAATAGATTGTGTTAAGAAGGATAAGTAGTGAGAAAATGACAAATGACAATGACAAAAAAAATAAAAATAAAACAACCTATATTAAATTCTTATACTTTCTAATTTTCCCTATTCAAATCAAAGCCGGAATATGAACGATAGTAAACCGTCTGGCAATGGCTGATAACAGTGGTTTCATTCACACGGCCGCCCAAACGGGGGCGCTGTTGCTATCTCTATTGACACAGCTGTTTTCTTTCTGTTTCCACTTTTGGGCAGCACATTTTGGCACCACTATCTTCTCCAAACACGATAGAACGTGTTTGAAAACTCAGCTTGACCCTGGTGTAATCTTCGACCCGCGTGTATTTTGGAGCGAAATAGTCCAAGTTGACCGCGTCCTCCATTGGACAGACACAACCACACCTGCCTCCTGCGTCAGTCAGGTTAGAGCATGTTTTTTTTTTTTTTTTTTCCTTTTCAAATGCAGCGTAACTTCCTGATTCTGTGATGAAAGTCTAAGGGGAAATTACCATTCGTGGTAATAGTACACATGGTTTCTGCTTGAGCTGGTAAGCTAGGACATGTACTTCAATGTATCAAAGTAAAAATTACATGTTTCAAAACATTAAAAAAAACTTCTTCTGTAATAGATAGAGGCATATTTTTTAGGAACTGTTCCAAATCTCTATTTTTCTTATGAAGTAAGTTGTTGTGGTTTGCATTTCTGCCACCAGATGTCATCATAAATAACATACAGCACCTTTAAATGTGTCCTTTATCTATTCACTTCCTTAAAATATGTTACTTTTGTGCAGTGTTTTTTTAACCCTAGTTTGTGGAGCTCTTTAATTCAGATTTTTGTAGGTACAAGTAAAAAGTTAACCAAAAATAACTGTGCCTAAAGCAACACTGTATCAGGAAGTATAACCACTAAAGAAAACCATGTTGCCATAAGCTCATATTACTAAACTTTATATTTTGACACTAAAGTTTACTTACTGCTTTAATTATAGTAAACTTGATATAAATTAGCTGTTTACTTACACAAATAGTGCGATGCCGGTGTTGGCCATGGCATAGGACAGTCCCAGGATTCCACTGCCCATGATGGCGTTCCCCAGGTTGAAGACGGACATGCCGAACGAGGCATTGCCCTGGTGCTGCGGGACAAGAGACACAATTAATACCATGATTTAAACTTGGTTTAGTCATGGTTTGGTCTTGGGTTTGTCCTGTTTTGGTTTGGTCTAAGTTTAGTCCTGGTTTAACCATGATTTTGATTCGGTTTAGTTGAGATTCAGGTTCATTTGAGTCCGTTAAGATGGCCATAGAAAGACCTGTTTCTTATACTTACATATTCCACCTCATACTTTTTCTTCCCCAGGTTGCCATCAGGAAGGAAGTTCTGAATCTCTGCTTCTAGGTCCCCCGTGTATGACCTTTAAAAGATTGTGCAAAAATACCGTTAGCCTATCATTAAATCATATATGTGATGTTGCTAAAGGGCGGCCATTTTCATTCACTCACCCTCCCAGTGGCACCTTCTTGTCCTGGTATCCGAAGTCGTTGCTGTTGGTGCTGGAGTTGTCATCCTCGGGATACGTGTTCAAGTGGTTCATCTCAGTGGGCTGTTTCATGGTGCTGTAAACATCACAAAATAAAAAGTTGTGACTGTTAATCTGGGTGATTGAACAGAAAATAGCACCAGAATGTTTCTATAGACCTCTGTGTTTTTTTATGGGTTTATTTATAAAAGCTGACTATTTTTGGACAATTTCATACTCACAGTTCACAAACAATTCACTTATATTGCTATGCTATATGGTACAACCCTTAGCCATACCAATTGTACTGTGTTTTCTGTGGAGAGAACTCCCCATCAAGATTGAATATTAACTCAAATAATCCACCCCACTGCATGTTAAAGTTGGGGCGTCTGAAATCCTAGTTTTACGCATAAAAACGTCTATTCAAGACTGCAGTAACATACAAATCCTTACCCCCAATACTGCTTACCATGTTTATTGTTTCTAACGCGGGTCTTGTCTCGTTTTACGCACAGCCACCCCTCATCAACTATATAACATGTCGTTGGGGCGTTTAAACGTGATCGTTTATGTGTGCGTAAAAGGACATGTTTTACGCACACATAACCAATGAAAACCGTGCAATATAACATCGGAATTTGCTTGTCTTTTTTTTGCATTTCTAAGGCCCGTTACATAAGTCCTTTTTGTTTCCATCTGCGCTCGTTCACGTTTGAGATTCATCAATATTCATGGCGCAGGTATGAAATCAAACTACACACATGAGACTAACAGCTTTTTCGCTTCTTGAGCCGCTTTTCAACACGAGCTTATTTCTAATCGCCACAATGTCAACTTTATTTTTTTCATTATGTTTCACGCAGACAATCTTAACACAGTTTGGCATATTTTAAGCATATCATCACGCACAATGTTTAGTTCCTGATTGCTTTAAGTGAGAACAACACGAGTAATTTCTTCGCACTCATTTTGAGTGCAATTTCTCACCCTGTTTTTTTTTTATTTTTATTTCCTTCTTTTCACGCTCAGAGAAACGTCAATATTTGAGCGGGAGGCCCCCCTCAGTGTAGCGCTACCGCGTGAGGCGCTGCTCTAACAGGGAGGGGGAGGGTTGAGGAAGAAGAGAAAAGAGGAAGGGAGGGGGGACACCGGCTCGAGTGGAAAAATACCAGAAAGCCGGCATCTCTCCCCAGACAGACAGCACCGAACAGACGCCCACTTACAAAAGGATAGACATGGAATATTAAAATAATTTTTCTCATGATTACGCTAACATCCTCATCTATTGTTTATATTCGACCCTGACAACGACCTAGACCCGTTTATTGACTTTATCTGAGAGTCACCGGCTCAATGGAAACAATGGCACGTGCTGGCTGTCCCTGTATGGGCAAGGCTCTCCCATAGGATTCGGACAAGCCAGTACGGCTCCTTTTACAAACCTCACATACCGTTATCATGACTAACCCTGATAAAACGCGCTATATAGTTCGAGTTTGGGGTTAGAAAGGTAACTGCCAGGAGCCACTGCAGCATCACTGTCACACGCCTCGCTCATTATTTATTTATTTAAAACAGAGAACGCCCGGTGTAATGGCAGTTAAAAGATTTGCGCATTTTAGTATTAAGTATTCCAGTGACCACAAAAAATGTACAACAAAAGTAGTTTTTCCATTAAAGATGCTATGAATTAAAACAATGCCAAATGAAGCTGTTTAGTGGAGCTTAACTTGAATTACAAGAAACTAGAAACAATGCAGGCATATGAGGCTATTAATCGTATAGACGCCTGTATTTCAAACATTTGCACGCACAAGACAGGAACGCACTGACATTGCCTTATCGGACAAAACCAGTATAGTAGCATATACTTCTCCATTGTAGTTAAAACACACACCTTGTTTAGCCTGATGTCGCAGCAGGAGATAAAATAGAAAGGATGAACCGTACAATTCCAACCATGCAGGCACGAGATCGTAAAAGCCTAATTGTTACACGCCTTAATCCTGAGCATTTACGCATAAGACGGGGATAAACGGGGACTGCCACAAACCAAAGCTTTTCAACACGATTTTACTTAAAAACTTTAAACGTATAAAGTGAAATGTGAAAAGAGAAAGCTATTCTAAATGATGTTAACGCGTAAAAGATAAGCAAGGAATGTGCCACCGCCAACACCCGGCAAATGGGTGACAGACTGAGGGTAAGTGACGAGGAGCCGGCATGGTCCTTCCTTACCTTGTGCAAAAAGATGAATCCTTTCTTCAGACAGGTAGACACGGCGATTTAAGAAAGGTCCAGGCGATTTTCCGTCTTCCAAAAGAGATTTATCCTTGTAAATATTTGTTTACTTAAACGTGAAATAGGAAATGAATGACAGAAGCGCGCAACGAAAAGATGTCAATCAGTAAAAACCCCAAATCAAGTTCACAGAGGATAAAAAGACGGTGCGTAAAATCAAATACTTATTTTAATGTTTGAATTTTTGAGCTATATTTCTTAAGAGATGCGTCGCGTACGTTGTGAAGAGTCGATTCTGTCGGAGGAGGGGCGGAACAGGGGTTTATAAAGATGAGCGTTGCATCAGCCTTTGGTACAAGCTCCGAGGAAATAGAGAGGGAGAAGGAGGGGGGAGCAGGCGTGGTTACGAGTGTGGGAGGGACAGTGGAAGTTTTTTACGCACAGACAGCCTTGACGTGGTTTTGTGTACAAACACAGGCTCTGCTGCTCAGTGACCTACAGCCAGACTCTCTCCAATGGCAACCGCTGCATTCCTACACCAGGCTGCATTCATCACACACAGAAGGAGACAGTAGGTTCAAGCAAAGGAGAAGTAGGCTATAATTACACAGTTTTAAAGGGAACATTGTATGAGATAGTTATGCTGTTACGTATTGTACAATAAACCAGAATCAAAATATTTTTATTGACCTTAAAGTGAAAGCAATCCACAGTACAAAGGTTGCCTTTAATTTGGCCTAGAAAAATGTCAGTTCAAATATAAAGCAAGTAGCTATTTGTAGGAATTTGTGAAAGTAATACGACATAAATCTGGCAAAGAAAAAGTTTAAACACTGAAGAATACTCTTTCAGAATATGGCTCAAAACCATACTAGAGATTTTAAAGGTGTTCTAAAAATATTGATTGAATTTAAATTCGGGCCTCACAAAAACGGCAAACCGCCATGTTTGTTTGGGTCAGCGGTGCACTGCTCACATCCTGTCCTTCATTAATCTGTTTATTCCACCTGTGATTGAAACGAAACTTAAGTGAAGGGGTACCAGACTTTGTATAGAATAGGAAACGAGTTTGTTTGGCCAGCCAGGGTAATGGTTTACTCTAAAATATAATTTTCTGTAGAGAAAAATGTGGCCAAATCAGCAAAGTTACATTGTTCCACTTACTTAATATATAACCTCAACAATTACAATATTACACCCACAATTTTTTATGTAAATCATATTGGACCTATTTAAGCATTTGTTTTCGGTTGTAAGATTCCAATAGTGATATATGCCTATACCACTGGTGCCCATACACTGATGATTCAACATAATTTTACTACTTCTTTTATTTATAGTTCTTTTATCTGCTTCTTAGCTGTCATTTGTTCATATTTACATACAAGATAAACATTTGTATGTTTGTGCAATTTGAATGTAGGTCCTCCCCCTTTGTTCATTGTTTGTGCATTGAAAATGCAAAACACTTCAAAGGAAAGAGGAACAGTGACAGTGCCAAGTGAGTTGTACTCTAGTGGGTCTCAAGCTGTGGTACAGGTACCACCAGTGGTACGCAAGCATCTTCTGGTGGTACTCAGGAGTCTTTCGTTCTGGTTTAGTTCCAGTTTTGTCCTTATATGTTTAACTTTATCAATGTTATCCTTTGGTTTTGATCTGTTAGTTAAGGTTACTTTCTCATTCCTGTAGGGAAATTTGTTCTCTGCCCATTCTACAATGCAACCTGTCAGAAGCAGTGGGTAACTGCAGGGAACCACCCAGGGACCCTTTCCAATTCCTTTACAGATTGCGGCTGGTACGTCATTGTTTTCATTCAAGATGGCATTTTCACAGTTTACACGAGAGCTGCTGTGAGACCAAAACACCTACTCCAGCGTTTTCAAAAGATTGCAGTTTTTGAAAAACTGAAACCCCATCCTCATGTAAACGAAAGGTCAAACCACAATTAAACCTTTGCAGATTCAGCAAAATGCATTGTTGTCTAAACGGCCCCTTGGTCAGGAGTACCTATAGTTGTAGGGTTATTGTGCATGTTTTTAGGTTGATGGGGGAAACCAGAGCACTCCCACAAACTCCACACAGAAAGGATCCACTAATGAACCCAAATTAATAACATTAATAACCCTCGCTCTCAGATCCTCTTCCTTTTGAGCCTAAATGGACCTAAATCGTTCATGTTCTGTTCTTGTGTCAGCTCTCATCAGAGGTGGTGGACAGCTTCAAAGCAGACCTCCCCGACTCCAGGAGATTACGTACAAACGCTGTCATGTGACGGCAGCCATCTTGATCCCGCTCACACACACACACACTTGGATCATGTTCCCGAGGGGTCAGGTTTCCTCTGTGTCTGTCGGAGGTGAACTTTTCCACTCATTTTTTTTTGATGAGGGGTTTGTCATTGGACTGTGAGGTCTGGAGCTTTCCTAAAGAGGCTGACCTAGTGAACATGATGCAACTGATGATAATATTACAACTTTACAACAACTACAGATACTAGTCATAATGATACTGCAATCTGTAGACAGCCTTTTACTGTAGTTTTACAATGAATAGACCGACTGTGCTATTTTAAGTCAGCTATATTTCCTCATCTGTTCATAGCTGCGGTGGAGGAAGTACTCAGTTTCTTTTTATTTTCTTTTTGGCAGTGATGTGGAAGGTTTTTATTTCAAATGCCTTTCCTGTTGCAACCAGCCACACACTGTGTCTGGAGTAGGCAATGTGAGTGAAGTGTTTCACATAACAAAATGACAAAAATTGAAAAATAAAGCTGTCTGTAGCTTGCTGGGTTGACATTGCTCATACTTGCAAGTGCATAAATGTAATTGCTGCAAAACACATTAGCAGACCTTAGTGTTTGGGTCATTATCCTGTTGTACAGCGCTGGTTCTATATATTTGGGGGCCCTGAGCAAGATACATTTGGGCGCCAAGGCTCTCAATCATAGTTGCAGAATCAGTCAAATATCTAGTCAGTGCTAAAGTATAGGGGCCCTCTAATGCCTGTGGGGCCCTTTGCAGTTGCTGTTGTAGGATTAAGTTGGCCCCAGTCAAGAGCTGTCCACAGTTCTGGGGTGAAGTCCTGCCTCTTGAAGTCGTTTCTTCACTGTTGATGCTGACACTCTGTCAGATGTTTGAGTTTGTGTGCACTGGGGCCTCCCATTCCTTTTTCTGTCCTTGTTAGAGTCAGTTTGTGCTGCTCTCTAAAGAGAGCATTTAACAGCACAGAAAGAGATTTTAAGTTTCCTTGCAATCATTCTTTTAAAAGCATCTGAATTAGGGCTGGACAATATATCACAAAATTATGGTTATTTCATTATCAGCAAACACAATATCCGTATTGCAAAAATCTAAATATAGAACGCTATGGTCTTCCATCCGACAGAGATTTGCACTGAAGAATCATTTTTCGTTTGTCAGTGTCAATCGTTTTGATTTGACACTGTTTTGACTTGTGAATACAGGGACTTACATGTTTGTTTTAAGTAAATTTAACTTACTGTGTCAGAGAAGTAGGCCCTAGTTTAAAATACTGTAATATCGTTATTGCAATTTTCATTATAGTTCTTGAATATTACACGTTCCCATATCGTGCAGCCCTAATCTGAATAATTTTGAGTTCCCTCTGGGTGCTTTCACTTCCCCCAGTAACCTAAAACATAGACCACAGGCTAATCCTCCTGCTAGGTGCTCCTGACCAGGATCCTGGCTCAGTTCTGGAGAAAGTTCCCCAGGCCACTGCTCCTGACAGGTTGCCCCAGCAGCGTAGAGGGGATGGGTCAAATCCAGAGAACAAAATTCCAAATAGGGAAAAAAAAGTCTACTTTCACTTGAGTGCATGCAGTGGGATTGTGAAGCAATTCCGTCTCAGCAGGAAATAGTAAGTTGGGTTAAGAATGGAAAATAAGCTCTGTGATGCAGGAAAACATAGATGATATTCCAGATAAAAAAATACTAGATGTGCATGTTCCAGTAAGTGCAAGAAGTGTAATGTGTTAAATATCACATATCCATGCTTATTTAAGGATGTGCATAAGTCTCATAAGTGTATTTTTGCATATGTGTTTCAAGTCAGTGTACTCGTGCCAGTCCTAAGCTCTAATAAAAAGAGAGGGTTGGGTCAAGAAGGGTATCCGACATTAAACTTTAATGCTTTAAGATTAAATTTCTATGCAAATCACACTAGAACAGTCATTCTCAAACTTTTCACACCAAGTAACACCTTAAAGAACATCTGGTTTTCTAAATACCAACTGAAGTTGGCCAAAATCTTGTCTAAACCAGGACTAAACTGGGTTTAGACCAGGTGTAAAAACAGGACAAACCCAGGACTTAACCATGACAAAACTAAGAATAAACCAAGACTAAACCAGGTCCAAACAAAGACTAAAGCAGGACTAAACCAGGATTAAACCTGGACTAAACGTTGTCTAAACCTGGTCTAAATCAGGACTAAACTAGTATAAAAACAAACAAATCAGGACTAACACTGGACAGTGACTTAACCAAGAATAAACCAGACCTAAATAAAGTCTAAACCAGGACTAAACTTGGACTAAACGAGGTCTAAACCAGGGCTAAACATGGTCTAAACTTGGCCTTAACTAGGCCTAAACTAGTGAACAAATAGGACAAACCCAGTACTAACACTGGTCTTAATGGTGACTAAACCAAGAATAAACCAGGACTAAACCAGGTCCAAACAAAGGCTGAACTAGGTCTACTCCAGGACTAAACCTGTTCTAAACCAGTAGTAATCCACGTCTTAGTTAGGTCTAAACCTGTATGCAGTGTGAACTCAGCGAACTAGGGTTGGACGTACTAACAGTTGCTTTTTGCTTTTTTTGTGCTTAATAGTGGCAGAAAATTAACCAAAAAATAAAAAAATAAAAAATAAAAAACAACCCTTATGACTACATTACAAAGCATTTTTCAAAGATTTCAAGCATGACTCATCACCAGTGTCAGTGGAGGTCGTGTAAAAAAACGGACATCTTTCAATGCAAAGAAATGAATAATGAGTTAAGATGAATGTGCCTGAGCTGGAAAATAAAGAGATCTTTATTCTGCACAGCATTATGTAATGTCATTATGTTTCTAAACTCTGTAAAATGTCCATGACCTTGCATTCATTTTGGCTTTGTGATCTTGTGACTGTTTCGAATTACACTCATACCACCGCAGCACTGTTCTCGATGCCTCTGAGTGCTTTAAACCAGGAAACCTTTTACTGTTCCTTTGGGAATTTAGCCACAACTGGAACAACTGGTCAATCCTCATTGGTGATACTGAAAGTTGTGGAGAAATTAAACGTCGAGGAAGTTTATTTGAGATCCTGAGTTTGGCGGGACGTTGTTTGGAGGTTGTTTGAAATATGTCACAAAAATATTTAGAAGCTGAGGCAGGTTACACAAGGGAAAACTGCATAAGATACAGAAGCACTTCTTCTGCAGAGCATGTGATTGCATCAGAGACCGCATGTGGTAAGAAATTGTGTTTGGGCTTTGCATTCATTCTGCTGAATTAAGGTTGATTTATACCAAAAGCATCAAAATCTCTATGGCTGCAGGTCTTGATGCAGGTTTAGCTGAAATCAGATTTTTTTGCATGGTTAGTGATTGTGATGTGAGAGGCTTCACTGACACGGATATCAGGACACACACGCTCTATCCTAACTCCTTTATATTTCTCATTTTATTTCTCTTCTTGATTCTCCTCAGTACACTTACAATGCAACCCCTCGAGTTTAGCTTCACCTTAAACCCCTACCTTACCCCACTCCCCGTCTGGATGAGGCCCACCTGCTGACACAGTCTTAGCCTGTCCATTCTAGGAGAGGATCTCTCTTTCAATGTGGTCTCCATAAGGTTTCTTCTTGTTTTTTTTCTCCCACAGCAGGCTTTTTTAGGAGTTTTTCCTTACCAAGAAGGAGGGTACACTGTAAACCCAGCTTTTCTGTTTTTTTAACATGTTTAGCTGTTATTACTAATATTGCTTTGTTTTTGCAAAGGCCAGAGTCATTACATAACCTGACCAGGTGTCAACACTACTTAACTTAAGTAGTGAGTGCACTAATGGCTCTCTGCAGAGTAAACTTAAAATCCTCAGATTTACAGGAGATGGGAGGGGTTTGGGCTGTGACATCAGCACAAGTTCTGGAAAGTTGTGTCAGTGTCAGCAGCAGAAACACAAAATGGACGAGGTTTTGGTGGATTACAGCTTCAAAACTTGCGGTAAGTGCATAAAACTGTAAAACTGTACACTTAACGTGTGTTAAAGAGTAATTTTTAACATGTGACAGTGGAGTTACTGCAATAGTGAGTCCTAAATTAATCCTGGACTGTTTAAAACAAACAAATTATTTTGAGAGATATTTTCATGGTTTGGCATGTCTGTTAGAATTGTGGAAACATCAAAAATAGTCATGTTTTCATTAGAAAATTCCAGTTAGCAGCCCATGCCTTCATTAGCGCTGCGTAGCAGTGTTTAGCATGTAGGATTAGCACTAGTCTGACAGCTAACATTGGCCTTAACAGGTTACAGTGTGGTTTTAGGGATTCAACATGGATAATGGGACTACATGGTCTTTTAGCACAGAAACTGTTCTTTAGCACCATGCCCTTATTTTAATATTAGCACAGTTAGCTTGTTTATTCGTGCCACGTGCCTCGTACAGCTTCCCTCCATTTTTGTGGAGGTCAAACAGCTCAGCTTAGCCGGTGTGAAGATTTTTTTTTCTCTCTTTAAAATAGATGGACATTTTTTGAATTTTTAAACTGTTGTGATTGTCACCTTAGCTGTAACAGTATCAGTTCTACAGCTCTTAGAGCAGTGCTGCCACCAGTTTGAACCTATTTGTGTTAGTGTTTTTGTGCTGAGTAATAAAGCCATAAGCTTTAAGTTTTAAACTTAAAGCTTTTTTTACAGGTCATCATGGCCTGCAGGCAGTGGATCTGTGTAAGCTGGATTGCAAGTTCACAAGTGAAAAGTCCAAGAAACACCACTGCTTAAAGTTGTCAAGCAAAAGCTGGAGCTGACCCAGAGGAGGACAGAGGCTGTGGAGTCTGCAGCTGCTGTATGCCTTGTTATGGATCCTGGCCTGCACTCTTTATTTGTGATCTGGTATGCCAGATCACAAATAAAGAGTATATATTGAATTATATATATATTGAATTTTCTATATATTTTAAAGTGGGTGTCTCATCAAGAAACTCTTACACAATTTTAAAATGTATTTTTGCAAATGATGTCACTCTCCTCATCTCTGACATTTTAGACCAAAGAGGGACAACATAGGACAACGTTTGGTACAACTTATATAAGAAATGAAGGTAAGACTGTGCCTACAGGACTTCCACAGAGTTTTTCCAAGACTAATTCTGTAAGTATCATTTTGCATTGTCTACACTAAGTGGGCTGGGTCTCAGTAGTTACATTTTTATTTCCAAAAATGTGTATGACATGTGCTCATGAGTTTTTACAGTACATGTGTCTGTATAACATTGGCAGTCAAATTCTGTAGTGATGTTCAACTGTATCTGTGTTTATATTTTAGTGTGAAAATAGTTACTAAACATTAAAGAATTTTAAAGTTTCTTTTGTTCTCATCCTAGGACACCAATGACTCTTTCACCAGCTGGACTTTGGGATCTTGCTCGTTTACCCTGATGGGGCCAGGACTTCAACCTTGTCCCATCTCCACACAGCGGTGCTGAAAATTGTGATTGAGGGCAAAGTTGTCAACAGCTACAAGACTTGCCAAAAGCCATGTGCCTGCTGTTAGGTCTGACATGTGCAGTCAAAAAAAACTTACTTTTGCACTTTTTTTGCAATAAATCTGCATTAATGAAAAAAAAAATCTGTCTTTTTTTAAATAATGCAGTACACAGAAACACTGTATAAGATGCAATGATAATACTCACAATATCTAGTGATAAAACCAAAATAACTTAGTTCTGAATACTAATAATCATTAGTAAAGATTATGTTGACTACTAATTAACGTTAGTAATCATAACTAAAGCACTTAAGTAATCAAACCACACATACTCCAGCTTGGATTACTTAGTTTTAGTTTGTGTAAAAACTAAACCTCACGAGACAACGGGTTTCCTTGCACAGTTCTAGTAATGATTACTAATTCGGGTTTACAGTGTTTTTTACAGTTTTTTATGTCTTGTGTGTTATGTCTCACTGTCAGTCAAAATCTTCCGCCAGTTCTGCCAATCATCATTGATCAGCCAGCGTCACGGTGGGCCAGAGATGCTGAGCGTCCAAGGGTGGGACATTTTTGACGCATTTATTCAATCGCCGTCTTGCTTTTTTGTAATGACATAAAACAGCTCAATTCTCTGTGTAAGTAGGGATTTATACAGCGTCTGAGCTGCTCTGAAGTCAGAGAACCAGACTAAACAACTGATTAATGAATAGCATACTTAGGAAATTAAATGCATCCTAGCACACTTTTAACACATTTTTATGAAATTCAAATGCGACTTGGCCATTCAGACTGAAGTCACATTGTAAAAGATCAGATTCTGATTTAGGAGCACATATGAAAGTGGCCTGGGTTGGATTAGAAAAATCAGATTTCTTCTGTTCACACTGTCCTGAAAAAATCAGATATGGGTCACATATGGGCAAAAGAGAGGAACTAGAGCAGGGACTAAATTCTTGGACCTATCACATGCTCAGAACAAAGGGGGGGTGGTCCCATTTGGATTAGGGACACTTCCATTGGTTGAGTCCAAACCCATTTAAAGGCCCACTTCCCCAGTTTTTGAGAATGTGGAATAAAGTTTTGTGGTATTGGTTTCGCTGATGTCAGAGCTACACCTGATTGTGCATGGAAATGTACTGAGCGTCCCTATTCAAAGCTGGTATTATTAATTAACATGTGCTTTTGATACCTTTCGGGTGCATGTGACTGGTAATTGAGATAGGCAACCTCTGAGGAAAGACACACAAGTGAATAATTCAAACATAAACAATGAAAGCACAGCTTGATAGCAGACTTTCTCCCTACCTATGCCTCTCCTCTTCATAATCTCACCGCATTCCTTCGGTGGCGCTCACACGAGTAACACTGTGCATTTGTTGTACGTGTCTTTGTTCGGGGCTTTAGCAGGTCTAAGGCGGATCAGGAAAGTGGGCCCGGGGGGCACAGAGGGGCCCTTCAAACGGGACGATTGTTCAGGCCAAAGGTGTCCACACACAATACATGGAGTGGAACAAGTTTCTGGCAGAAGCATATGTTCGGATAGGGAGGAAGGTGACAAGGGAGCCAAGGTTGGCCACATATGCTTTTTTCAAGCTTTTTTAAATAAATGTCGACATCGATGCATCAAATTTTCACGTTTTATAACTTAAAATAACTTATATGTATTGGCAACATCTTCTTTTGGAATGCTGTTACTTTCGCTTTGCATAAAATACTTTGATTAGGTGCCTGCAGTGCTGCACTTACACTGCAGGGGTGAGGCCTTCCTCTGACTAAAGCCCTCTACAGACACTACTGCCTCTTGTTCTTCCCTTTATGAGTTCACACGTGAATAAAGTTCGGCCGACCAACACACCATCACACAATCTCTCTGGGTGGAGTCTGCATGTCCCCCCGTGTTACCGTGGGTTCTCTCCGGATACTCCAGCTTCCTCCCACCGTCCAAAGACATGCATGTGTTAGGTGAATTGGTGATTCTAAAATTGCCCCTAGTGAATGAATGTGAGAGTGAATGGTTGTCTGTCTGCGTTCATCTCTGTGTCAGCCCTGCGGCAAACTGGCCCCTGTCCAGGGTGTACCCCACCTAAGGCCCAAGTTACTGGGATAGGCTCCAGTCACTCGCGACCCCTAATGGGAATAAGCATTCATTCATTTTCTACCGCTTATTCCCATTAGGGGTTGCGCGGTAAGCCTGTTGTTATGATAAACGGCCTCCCGCTCAGAAGAAAGATCGCAAAATGGTGGCTTTCTTTCATGGTGGCTTTTTGATGCCTCTGTGTCTACTACTACTTTGTTCAAGGGGTCATTTTCTTCACAACAACGTTTTTCTCATTTACACACATCCCACATCATGAAAACGCAAACTTTAATGAAAGTCTCCAGAGGCCCAATTTATACAATAGAAAAGTGTAAGTCACAGTTTGTATTTCTAGTTTTCAGAACTGAACTACACTATTGACAAAAATAATAGTGCAGTTTTTATAATGATTGGAATTCTAAGATTTTCTCTTAACATTAGATACTTCAAATATGAGACATGTTCAATACAATGTAATGATGAATAAATAGGTAAATCATTGTAAGATGGATATAAAAATAAATAGGTAAATAATTGTAAGGTGGAAATACAATTTAAAAAAGTAAATAATTGTAAGGTTGGAGAGAACATAAACAAAATGAATTAAATAATAAATAGGTAAATAATTGTAAGGTGGATAAAGACAAAAACAATAGGTAATACTTGTAAGGTAGGCTTAAAAAAATAAAAATATAAAGGATAATATAAAGGTAAACAATTGTAAAGCTGATTTAAATAAATATATTTACACAAATAAGTGTATATCATGTGTGGAGAATGAATTAAAGTTCTCTACATGTGCAAAAACACAGGCAGAGGAGCAAAAAAATCCACTCAAAAGCAAAAGTATCACATAAAGGTTTCCGCCCGAGCAGCAATACCAGAGTTTCACTTTCGAATACTGACAATATGTCCACGTTTCTAACAAAACACCTCCTCAACTCATTTTCACATTTACATATTTACATTTACAGTAAGAGCACTGCTAAAACAATCATTCTGAATGTCGAACAATCATGTTTTATCGTTCCTTTAAGACAATGGTTCCCAAACGTTTTAGTTTTGTGTACCCAAAGGACCTGATTTAGGACCGGCGTAGTCCTGGTTTAGTCTTAGTTTAGTTCTGGTTTTAGAAATGGTTTAGTCCTAGTTTACTCTGAGTTTAGCCCTGGTTAAGTTTTAGTTTAGTTATGGCTTTAGGCAGGGTTTGTTGCTGGCTTAGTCCTGGTTTAATAGTTTAATCCTGGACTTGGTTAAGACCTAGTTTAGTTCTGGTTTAGACCTGGTTTAGTCCTGGTTTAGTCTTAGTTTAGTCCCAGTTTAGCTCTGGTTTAAGACCCGGTTGAGTTCTGGTTTTAAACCTGGTTTAGACCTGGCTTAGTCCTAGTTTAGTCCTTCTTTAATGTCCCATCCCTCACCATAGTCCTGTGTTAGTCCTGATTTAGGTTTATTTTGGTCTTTGAAAGCCAAATATATAAAGGTATGCAGCAGCGAGTGGCTCATCTCGTTTCTGATTGGTCCAGCCGTTACCGCTGCAACCCCGGTCCCCCGGGTAGCCCCGCCCCCTGCTCTTTTCAGGTTCAAATCGGAGTAAACGGACACATCGCAAGAAATGTCTCATAACTCGAAAGTGGGGAATGTGTGGATTTGTAACTGTTAATGTCCGAGTTGAGAAGTTACAACCACAAGGTTGTACTTGTAAAACAGAAGTATTACTTAAAAAATAACATTTTATTGTCCCCCAACCCCGCCGAAAACCAGCTGCATCCACAGAGCTGCCCAGAGCCATAGTAGGCTGTGTTTTTACAAACGCGAGTGGAGCTACAGCTGACTGCTGCTCTTTAAGTCAACAGTGATGTGTTTGCTTACAGCCAGGAGACAGTAAATCTGTTGAGGTTTGTCCTGACTTTGGTTGTGCGGAGGGGACCTACGTGATGCGCTTTGGATGTGCCACATTATTTCCCCACTGCGGCTGAGAGCGCACGGTCCTGGCAGTGCCACGTCAGTTTGTTCTTTTACTCAAATGCATATGGAAGCTGGAGCTAACGCTGATCGTGGGTCACAGGATGAGGCCCGGGGCCAGTTAAACGCCAGTGTCACTGTTACATAGCCTTAGTTACGCAGAGAAACCTTACGTCACGCGCCCTCGATGTGCGCTTTTTATTCCTCCATTATATCCCCTGTGCACACGGGACATAGATCCACAGCGGTTTGTTCTTTTTTGTTTGTTCAAATGCATCAGTAAGCGCGAGCTAACGCACTGAGGGTCACAGCCTGGAGCCGTGAAACGCCATTCGCTCCACAGCAGTCACTGAAACGAAGCAAAAGGAGACATGAGGAGGAGGAGACATGATTAGGCTGAAAGCTTACTGCTGCTGTGTGCTCCATTTCCTAGTCTAGACTTTGTTCATACAGACCACAGCTGCATGAGTCTGTGTTCTTGCTTCAGACTGGTGGCCGCACAGTAGGTCTATGACAGAGTGAGTCTACAAAAGCACAGTAATTATGCAAAGCAGCTGATTTCTTGATCAGCTGAGCAATCACACAAACGTACACTGACACATTACACTGAAGTGAAACGCTGTCAGATTGTGATGTTTATGAGCCTCTGTATACAGCCCATTGAGGAAACCACCAGGAGCAGAGTTAACATCAAATAGGCCAGGTTTATGTTTATTATTTGTTAGTGTTATTTCTTATGGATATGCACGTGTGTACACACGTGATGGGCCAGTGTTTATTTGTGGGTCCGGAGCGGTGCTGGCTCTGTGCGTAACTTCAAAAAAAAAAATCCTGCAGGCGCCCCTGCTCACTTCCACCATCCCCAAGTTAAACTTTCTCAGTGTTGTCGGACACCGCTTGTCCAAATTCAATCTGGTCCCTTATGTGAGGTCGCAGGTGGCCAAAGGACACACTTAACTCCGTGTGTCATGCCAGGAGGACGAGTCCAGGACATAACTGCGGTGTGGGATGTATTAAACAACTAGATACGGCAAAGGATTTTCTGAGTATAATGTATAATATTGTTAACAAATATGTTAAAATATAACTTAAAATTGAGTATAAATGAGCAGTTGCTTGGTATTTTGGCATGTGTGTACACCTAAGCATTGTGTTGTGTGTATGTTCCTGTATCAGTGTTGGCCTTGTGGACTCCGGTGTCAAAGTGCACTTTTTGTTCTGGATTTACAAATTACAAATAACACTGGTGATACATATCTTTTACAAACGTGATAGTATCTTGGAAAAACGTGATAACTGTGTATCAATTGTGTATCAAACGTGATGATTCAGTATCTTGTGATACGAAATGATTACGTTTTTACGTGATACTAATTTATTATGAAATCATAAGATACTGAATCATCATGTTTTATCATGATACACAATTATCACATTTTTACTAGTTACCATTACATTTTAAAATCCAGAAAATAATTTAATGTTTGGTAGTTTTGAGCAGAGATAAAGTAGTTTAAGAGTTTTATGCCAAAAAAAAATAAAAAAATGTATGCTGTATGTTGATTTTATAGCGGTTTTTGAGCAGCGAAATGTAGGGCTGGGCGATTTGACTAAAAAATAAAATCTCTTTTTTTTTCATCTCCCAGCCAATTTACGATTTGAATAGATTTTTTCTCTTGTTGGCATGAAAAGGCTATATATATATATATATATATATATATATATATATATATATATATATATATATATATATATATATATAGGGAGGAGACAGGTGAGGAAGGAGTCAGAGCCTGATGTATGTCATCTGTTTGCTTTGTTTTTGTCCTGCAGTAGTTTGTTGTTGCCGTGCATCAGGAAAGCTGACTTTGAAGTCTCACAAGCTCCACCCCTGAGCGTTACCATGGAGCTCCTGTCACTCATCAATGTTACTGAAAAAATGCTGAGTTTTGATGATAAGCTGCATTGATACTGCAGTTTAATTCAGGCATAATTATAAATATAGTAGGCCTATTATAATCCATAATAATCAGCAGTTTTAGGAAATGATGGAATGTTGTAAATATCACTGACAAAAATGCTACATTTATTAGATTCAGTTATTCCTGTCCTGAGTTGATAATTAATGTTTATCATTTTAGTTTAATAAAATGTGACTTAAAGTGTATTAAAGTATTAAAGTGGTTGTTTTTATTTTCATGTTTAATCACTGCAATAATAATAACCCTGATAAATGCCCACCATGTTTAATAGAAATAAGGGGTAAAAAAAAATAAAGATAGATCTCCTGGCCTTGATGACTTTAAAAGTAGATCGCAAGCCAAAAAAGGTTGGGCACCACTGGTCTAGACAGAACTGTTGCTCAATACTAATGGTAATTTATATTTTGCTTATTGATTTTAGCCTCTTGTTTTTGGTGTATATTGTTGCGTGAGAATTTCATTGCCCCCTCTTTATTTAATACGGACCGCCCATTGCCCCCTCAATGATATTTGTCTGGAGCCGCCTCTGTCTATAGCAGGTTATTAGCGAGTTAGCGACAGAAAGGAGTTTCCCCATGCTCTGACTGCAGCAGGAGTCGGGAGCTGCTGCCTGTGTCCCCTCGAGCAGCAGCTACTGTCCCTCAGTGTTTACAGCTGTGTGTCTGTGTCACACGGAGCAGAGAACCATCTTTGTTACTGCAGAAGTACGGAGGGCCATGTGTTTTCAGCCACCACCGTGCGCCTCATAGAAAACAATAGGGGCATATTTTTTGACGTGTGCGTCCGGTGTGTGTTGGCCTTTATAGGGTGCGTTTGATTTGTTTTCAAAACCTGTTAAACCCTGCATAAGCCACGTCTATTTTTTTCATTTATAGTCAAGATTCATTCTTAACCTCGTATATCTGCTTTTTCTGCTATTAAAAATATACATGTAGGCATAATTTGTTATAGTACCGGCATAAGCAAAAATCTACTTTCACCCCTGGTCCAAAGTAAAGGTAAACAACATCTCCAAACAAAAACACCAGTCACTTGAAAACAAGAGCGCAGTCTGTTTTGTGTGCCTATAAGAACACACTGAGAAACAAGCAACTTTGATGAGAAAACCCTGTAAAGTGAGTGAGAAAGCTTGCTAACAAGTTGCTGAACTCATTGCCAAATCCAGAAAGCCACACACTGTATTTAATATACTCATATTTTTTATACACAGTGTCGTTTGGTAATGTATTTGTTTGGTGGTGTGCCACGAGATTTTTTTCAACTAAAAAACTGTGCCAGGGCTCAAAAAAGGTTGAAAAACACTTTTCTATGGAAACACTACTTCACGCTACTTCTACTAAAGACACTGTGTCTTTGTCATGTGACTGAGGTACATTAGGAGCTGATTCTGAGAAGTTTAAGCACAAGGGCTGCTCTGTACAAAGACTTACAAGAGGGGCCTCTGTGACTGCAATGAGTTTAACAATTGTTTAGGGTGCAGACCTAGGGGTGTGTTCCTGAGGCTAATTATGTAATAGCAAATGTAAAGTAAAGTTATTGTGATTGGTCAAAAAATGAAAAGGGGAGGGGGGGGGGGGTGCCAGTCCAAAGCCCAAGTAAATGGAAACGGTTGCATCAGAAAGGACGTCTGTGGTAAAACTTATGCCCAAACACTATGCAAGTCACTGCAATGCATGGAGGCAGATGCTTTTCAGTCATGAATATTGATGCAAGAATGTGTGCTTAAGCCAAAAACATGAATGTGCTTCTTTTCCTGCAATCAGTTTTTTGTCTCTGGGCAGGTGTAAAAAAAGAAAGTTGTAGGTCTACAAAAATGGCTGCTTCCACTTAGTTTTAAATACAGACAAATAGAAATAGTTAAACATGGCTTTTGGTATTTTATTGAGAAATATTGCACACTTTTTAAAAAACAACCTCTCTCTGAAATAAAACATATACTATAATGCTTTTGATGGACTCTATGCAAATTCAAAGTCAGAGTACATTTCAACTATTTGTAAAGCAAAGTGAGGCTACACCCAAAAACCACTGTTACCTGAAATACAAGTCTCTGAACGGCTGTGAAATTGGCCTTGGGTGATCGAGGAGTCAACTTCAAACTGGTTTAGAGATAGACAGATTTAAAGGAGCAGGTTATAAGTTAAATATGGAACTTAAAATGACAAAAATGTGCATTTTTTACTCTAGGGCAAGTACTTACTAAGCACCTGTCCTCTTAAATAATCTAAATAAAGAGAAAGTTGTAACAGCAGGATTTTTCTGGTCAGATAATGGTTGGTTGAGGTTTTGTCTTCCAGCTTTAAAGGGCGGCTACCTGAGTTTTTAACAATGTGAAAAGTTTAAAAAAGCTCTCCTCCCTCTTATATATTCACATTTTATTTCATTTAATGTCATGTTTGCGCTTTTTTCCCTGCTGTTTTGCGGTGTAAGTGATTGTAGCCAGTGCTGAAATTACCAGAGAAATCTCATTCTCATTTTTTTAGAGATGACTTCTGTTATGCTGCTGTTGACTGAATAATTAGATTGACAGGTTGGCTGATTGATCCCTGCTACCAGCATTGTACACTGCTTATTATTATTATTATTATTATTATTATTATTATTATTATTATTATTATTATTATTATTATTATTATTATTATCTTGGACATTGTCAGTTTGGATACTCACAGTAATTGTCTCTGACCCTCGCCTTCTCAGTTCGCACCCATTCACCCGGAACCATGGATGAGGATGTAAGTCTGTAGCTGGATTAAAGATTAAACTGTGCCTGTCTCCCAGCGCTGCCCTCCTGCTGGGCTCAGGCCGATCACTTACAGCATGGACCTATTAACTTTTCATTTTACCTGACTTTAGACCTGGGATTGTCGGCCTCCCTCACCTTATTCCCTGCTGTGGGTTTTCCAGGAATGGTTAACTTCTGAGGGGCATCTTCATGTTACAATATAGACAGACAATAGCTTCCAGGAAGGGGAGCTCATTTAAAATAATAAGGGAAAAAGGACCAAGTTCTCTCTGCTGCAGAGATTGAACTGAAAGCTGCTGAGCAACAGGTCTGAACCCAAGATTTGTCCAGTAGGACCCGAGAAATTGCATTAGTTTAAGTGTTCATCTTAACATGATCGTCTAGCCTTGCACATTAGACTGTAACCTTTCTCCACTTCTTGTTTACCCCTTGTCATTTTGTATGATACTTGTATTTTCTGTATTGTATTACTTTTTTTTTTAAAGATATACTTTGGGCCTTTTCAGCTTTACTGTATAGCGCAGTCGAGAATGCGGAGCTTTATGATTACTAATTATGGTATACATGAAAATATTAAAGAAAATGTTTTAATTTGAAAATAACAGCCACAAGTAGTCATAATCCAGTATAATCTTTGTGTTGGTCCCAAGCCCAATTAAATGAGGTGTTGCATTAGGTGTAAATATGATCAGTATATGATTTACTGTGGCAACCCCAAAAAGCAAAAGCCGAAAACCAAAATTTGTTTACTGATTTGGCATGGAAGTTTTACGTCAGATGCACTTCTTGACACAAACCTCCCTGTTTATCTGGGCTTAGGACCAGCACAAAGAGTACACTGGCCTGTGGTCACAGTAGGCACTTTCGCACAGAACAATTTCAGGAACTTCGTTCTATGAACTCCCCAGCCCCGGGAACCTTTTGTTGGCTCACATTCACACTGCTGATAGGAACTGGATTTGTACTCTGTGATGTAAAAGCACCAATACAATATGTGACATAACTTAAATGTGACATCTGGCAGCTAAAACAAACTGCTAGCACGTCAGTCACAGTTTTAATGCAGGAATCCTGCAATACTGTCCAGGCTTTGGGAGTTTAAGGACAGAATGAGGAGTACATGGGTCCAATGTTAGTTGTACTACTTCTTTTTATGACTGAAAAAAAGAAAAACGGAGCTCTGTGAACAAAATATACAAGGTGTGAGTCTAACTAGCGTTAAAATTAGCAGCTTATGAGTGTGTAATGATTAAATATTTCAGGTGAATGGCAATGAACTGTGTTGTACAAGTCTCTTGTGTATCTAGTTCCTAGGCTGTCTGGAAAGTTCCTGCTCCAAAGTAGGAGCTAAAAGTGGTTATATGTGTGAATGCACAACAAAACAAGATAGTTCCCAAAAAGGTTAAAGTAACTGCAAAGGGGTCCTACAGTGCAAAAACGTTAGCTGTACTCTTTTCTGTTCATGTAAACTCGGACCAAGTCAGAGCTCCAGTTCGATGTCTGAATCAGGCTATAAGCAAAATCTGACTAAACTAAAGCATGTAAGTGTCCAAAAAAACAAAGGTCATGGGATTACAGCTTAATATCATACATTCAACCTTTTTGGAACGCTTCATAGCAGTGACAATAGAAAACATACCAACACTGACCCAACCCATACCGCTTCAGTAGAAATGAAGTTTAAATGAATCAGTTTGTCCCCTCCGACATTTGCGCACATCCTGAAATCTAATGTCCTTTTGACCAACTATTCTTTATATGACTGGATTACACTGGCATTCTTCCATCTGTTTTGTTTGTTCCCCAGAGTGGGACAATTGCATTTTCCCGATACATCCTTTTTACCCAGTGGCGTGCATTCCTGGGACATTGCGGTGGTGCACATGGGCTACGTGAGCTATGTGCCACCGTGACCATAGGGCTGTTCCACTCTCAAAACACATAGGATGCTGCTGGCTATCAGACTGAAAGGCAAACAAAGTCGGTGAAGAGGAAGTGGGTTATCTTTTGGACGCCTTTTCATGTCGGACCTACGCACACACACACACACACACACACACACACACACACACACCGTCAGTCACAGGGGCCGAGCTGATCCTGAACGATTACAAGGTGCCGCAACAGTGGCTACGTAAAAACAACTTTCCAAGAGTGGGAAAAAATGCACGTCCAACAACTATCAAAGAACTATATGGATGTGAGGGGTAACTTTAATCATTTTAGCATCCAAACTTTTTTTCATTGAGGGCCACATAATAAAAAATATACGCTAAAGAGGGCCACGTACTAAAGGTGACGGATTTTACGTCACACACATTAGCAAATAGCATTCAACTGCTTGTTATACTTATATTTTTTACTCTGAAAATCCTTCCGCGACCACATATTTGTACAGGCTTGAGACTGGCATAAAATAGTTATAGCACTTTTAGGGACGGGGACTGTTTTCTCAAAACACAATAATGCACCAATTACTATTGTTATAAATTACATCAAAAAACATCAAATAATCCACTTTACACTTTATTTTTGGAAAAAAAATTCATATTATGCGTTCTTTTTTCTCTCACAAAAAAATATAAAGTGATTAAGACTGAAGCTCATTGATCATTTTTTATTTACCACATTTGGTACCTAATTTGGTCTATGTGATAGGTATAGCTAATCCACTCACAAAGGGTCACAAGCCAGTGTACTCTGCCTGTCCAAAGCCCGGATAAATGGAGAGGATTGTCTCAGGAAGGGCATCCAGCATAAAATCCTGTGCGAAATTAATGTGTGAATCACTGCATGCAAAATAATAATAATAATAATAATAATAATAATAATAATAATAATAATAATAATAATTTGCTGAAAAGAAAAGCTGAAAAGAAAGACAGAGATCCTTAGGAATAGGTCATACATTTTTCTATGGGTAACAGTCCACCCAGTTTGGAGAAACAGGCAGGAGCAATGACATAGGCTCTGTATTATGTATGAGCCAGTGTAGATCAACTGAAATGCCTGAATGTTAAAATCCAATTTTCACTAATCCTAATTTACAGCAGTACTTGTATTAGTATCCATGTCACTGCTCTTGTCTGCTTCTCCAAGCTGCAAGTGTGCTACAACTATTAATTATCTTCAAAAGTATCCAGTACGTCTACATTTACTCAGGACATGGATCATGGCTTGGTCTGGACAAGAACATTATCGCGGAAGCATTCAGAAAGTCATCACGCGTGCTATTGTTTAGTAAAGAAAATAGCAGCCATTAAGGTCGTTGCTGGTCTAAAACTGGCTGTCCACCATTATGGGTAATTATTTTACCCGCTGTGTTATGTTTTAATCACTGCAAAAGTGAAAGCTGGTCACGACTCAGGAAGTAAACTCTAAAGTGGTAAACCGGCACTTCTGGATTTACATTGAAAATGCCACTAAGGCTTTCATTAAACATGCAACATAGGGCCACTTAAATCAATGAGATCAATGAGTTTTGACTCTGCACTACGGTAACTTGCCACAACAAATAAATGGTTACTGGTTTATTTTTATGAACTCATGCAGCAGCAAGGAGATGAGTAAATAGTATAGGTAGTAAAGTTTAAAAAAAAAAAAAAAAATAGACTATCGATTTTATATATGAAGTATGCAAAGTCTGGAACTTGATTTCAGCGGTGTGGTTTAGAAAAGCCTTTTCTCTCACTTGTACTACTTCCATAATGTGTACATGGAACCTCATTGTTTTATCTTAGATGTCTAGGCCTCTAAAACCGGGTGTACACTGAGTGATTTTTTAGTCTTTAGATTTATAGTGATTTAAGTCACATTGCATGACAAGAAATGCCTAAAATTGCAAACTCCCACTAGTTCACACTGTGCAGTTGTTCAGTGTTGAATCGTGGCTTCATTGGAAGTCAGTCACGGAAAATTTCTGGCTCTGGACACAGCGTGTTTACATCATTGTAGCACAGGTGGAAAGCAAGTGTCACTTGCTATTGCAGTGTTTATGTGTGTGGTAAAGTAAATAAATCAAAATGGAAAAAAGAAAGTGTGGTCAAGTTTGTGGCTGGGAAGGCACTGCTGTTACTATAAAAATGTGTGCATGTTTTTTCTGTTAGTCACATGTCTGACAGAGATCGTAGGTTTTGTGACATGTCTGACAGAGATCGTAGGTTTTGTGAGATGTCTGACAGAGATCAGAGGTGCAGAGAGGCAGACACACTCTGCAACAAATATAAAAAAAATTGGATATGCTATATTTCAAAAAGTATTAGCACACCTGCCTTTACACGCATGTAAACTTGTTCCTGGTGTTCTGTCAGGTTGAGGTCAGGACTCTGTGCAGCCCAGTCAAGTTCTTCCACACCAAACTTGCTCATCCATGTCTTTATGGATCGTACTTTGTGCACTGGTGCATTCATGTTGGAACAGGAAGTGGCCATCCTCAAACGGTTCCCACAGAGTTGAGAGCATGGACTTGCCCAAAATCTCTTTGTCTGCTGAAGCATTCAGTTTCTTTCACTGAAACTAAGGGGCCAAGCCCAGCTCCTGAAAACAATCCCACACCACAATCCCAATTCAGTTATTTGGGTGGGTAAGCAAATACTTTTGGAAATATAGGGCCATATTTACTAAGACGGGTGCCAAACTGGGAGTGCAGTGAGAAAATATGCGGCCGCTATTAATGGGCGTGTTGCGCGTGAATTACTAAGACAAACTGCGTGGCCGGTGACAGTGCAAACAAATGGGGCGGAACTATTTAAACGGCATCATTGCGTGTATTGTTTTGCATCATGGAAGGTGCGGAAGTGGAACACAAACGGAAGCAAAAATTTAACCAAGAAGAGCAGAACGTGCTGGTGAATAATTTTTTCATCCGTCATGGCAAATAGATCTGCACGCGTGGCAAACACTCTAACCCTACGTATTTGTTCATTTCTTCTCCTTCGTCTCATACGAATCACAGCAGCCATCTGTGCAAAAGATTAGCACGTCCTTCTCCAACATACTAAATTTATATGCTATTTTCGCACGCAAAGTCATGGTGAGCCTTGATAAATAATATTGCGGGCGGTAAATTAATGAATTTGCATTTTCTCCGCCTTCCATTTTGCGCACTCTGGGAAGAACGCCTCAGTTTACAGATTCATTAGGTCATAGGAGCAAAATCTGCTTTGCGTTCGCTCTGCTCCTGTAAGACACGCAAATCTCAACTGCGTCTGGGTTTGCACCAATTTTAGCGCATATTATTCAGTTAGCGTGCACGCTAACCTTTGATAAATCTAGCCCATAGTGTATCTACGGCTCATCTTTTGATGGTCTATCTGTGATCCTTGTCTCACTATAAGATGTACGGCCGCCATTTTTGAGCTACAATGGATTATATTGCCTATAATTGAAAATCTTTTATCTGAGACTGTCGAAATTGTGCAGTGTATACCCATCTTTACATAAAAATCTATGTTCATGTGCTCAATGGAAGTTATTGTGTAGGGACTGTTCTTTCTGACTTTTTTGAGTTCATGCTCTTTGACTGTTGATATTAATAAGCAATGCTTGACAATTCTGTTGTAGTCAAGATCGTACTAATCAAGACTGTTAAAGACTGAGACAGAGTCAAGATTGAGGCCAAGGCAAACCGAGATCCAGTTGAGAACAAAGCCTGTCAACACTAAATAAAGGGGAAAGTAAAAAAAAGTAGCTCAAATACATATATGATTATTTTAATGAGCTAATGCAACAGACTCCACAAACATCTAGAGACAGACCATTTTCCTGATTCTTCTGATGTGGAAAACAAATTATTTAGAATACTATTTTCCTATAATGTTTGGTAGTTAAAATCTCAGTGACCACCACATCGGAGACTGAGACAAGACCGAGTAAAATTGGATTCGAGACCAGACTGAGTAAAACTGCAGCCAAGACTAAGATCAATCTCAACCGGTCATCGTGCTGTTGAAGGCCCATATTGCTGAGATAGGCTCCAGTCACTTGCAACAGCTACTGGGAATAAGCAGAAGGATATCAATGAATCATTAGAGTAGCCAGGTTTATTAGCATATTACTTTAGCATTAGACCTGCAAAGATGTGTAAATATTTTCTCTTCTCGGGGCTTAATATGCTATAGGTGCAAAGACCATACGGATGCAGCGGTAGTCTGAGCAGAGCCTTGTGGACTTAATACTTTGCAGTTGCCATTGCAGCAGGATTTTTCATACATGGCGGTTTTATTCAGAACCTGTCTCTGACCCAGCCATCCAGGTGGGGCATCCTGTTTGACCCACATCATGCTACAATCTCCTCTCTTTCTACATGAGTTTTTAATGCTGTGTAGTTGTATGTGTAGATTTGCCAGAGCATCCCTTGATTTGCCAGCATTACCTTAGTAATCCTCTTAGTGGTGGGAAAGTGGTTTAGCGGGCACATTCTTTATGACAGGAGCACAAATAGGGGATCACGTTAGCCTTAGGGGCCCCAAGCCACGGGGAGGGGGCCGCTGTCCGAAAACTTTCCACCCCGGGATGGGCCTGGGTCAGGGCTGTGAACCCTCTGACTCCTGGTGGGTGGATGGTGTAGGATGTGTGCTCGACAACAAAGCGACGCAAGAATGAAATGTAGACAAAGAGACCAAAGAAATGTGTCAAAGGTCACACCACACACGCAGGAGTAGGAAACTTACCAATATGGCACTCGAGACACTATTCCACATTTAGCCTATTTGAGATGAGATTAGCCCACACACAAGCCAATGCATAAGCTATAATGTAAAACTGTGCAGTATCATTTTATTATTTTTTTTATTTTGTAGGTACTTTGGTAATTTAGCTCTCGTGGCTAACTTTCTTCTGGAGCTTGTCAGATTGAGTGCCTCCCAACTTGCTCCTGACCTCTGAGTGCCCACATGTCAATGAAGTCAATTGGACGTCCATACGATTGGGGTTTATATATGTGAGGAGAGAGTCTGGGTGGTTTTACTGAGTGACGGGGGGATGGGTGGAGTGGGGTATGACGGGTAATTAGCATGGCAGTGCAAAACACAAAGCTAGTGAACAAATTAGTGAGTCTTTCAATGTGATGGTGAGAAAGTTACCATTGTATATTTGAACATATGAGCAACATGACTAAACAGAGAAAAGCGCAAATAAGTTGCGGAGAGAATGAGGCTTCAGCGGTACATTCCATTCCACTATCTGTTAGACTGCTTTGGACATTTTATAAAGCGTCCCCCCAGGATCATGTCTGGACATTATACTAGGGTCCCCGTAGGATATATACAGGATAGTATACAAGGGTCTTCTCTGGATCATGTTCTGACATTATCAAATGCCTCCCTCATACAAGAGTCCCCACAGGATCATGTCAAAGGGTTATTCTAAGGTCCCCTTAAGATTGCACACTAGGTTACCATCAGAATCATGTTTGTACAATATACTAGGGTCTCTCCGGATCATGTCCAGCCATTATAGTGTGTTCCCCTCAGGATCATGTTTGGACATTATAGGGTCTCCTGAGAATCATGTCTTAATATTATACTAGGGTCCTCTCAGGATCATGTTTGTCAGTATACTAGGGTCCCATCAGGATCACGTACAAAATATACTAGGTTCCCAACAGGATCATGTTTGTATATTATACTAGGGTCCTCTCAGGATCACGAATAATATATAAGGTTCCCCTCAGGATCATATCTGAACATTAAACTGTGGTCCCCTTAGGATCATCTCCAGCTATTATACTAGGGCCCCTCAAGATCATCTCCAGTCATTATACTAGGGCCCGTCAGGATCACGTACAATATATTAGGTTCCCCTATTGATCATATCTGAATGTTTAACTATGATCCCCTCAGGATCATCTCCAGTCATTATACTACGGACCCTCAGGATCATCTCCAGACATTGTATTAGGGTCCACTCAGGATCATGTAGACAGTATACTAGTGTCCCCTCAGGATCACATGGACAGTATACTGGACTCCCCTCAGGTTAATGTGGACAGTATACAGTACAAGCATCTCCTCAAGATCATGTGGACCGTATACTAGTGTCCCCTCTGGGTCATGTGGACAGTATACTAGGCTCCCCTCGAGATCACGTGTACAGTATACTAGTGTTCTTTCAGGATCATGTACACAGTTTAATAGTCTCTCCTCTGGATCACATGGACAGTTTTTTTAGTGTCCCCTCACGGTCATGTGGACAATATACTAGGCTACCCTTAGGGTCTTGTGGATAGTATACTAGTGTCCCCTCAGGATCATATGGACAGCATACTAGGCTCCTCTCAGGATCACATGTTTTTTTAGTGTCCTCTCAGGATCATTTGGACAGTATACTACGGTCAATGACATTTTGTACTTTCATTGTGGTTGCTGTCCGTTTAAAAGCTGCACATGACTTTCCCCTCCCTTCACAGCTCGAGCGGATTGTCTTTCAGATGTACTGTACTGGTATTTGAATCTCTTAAAACATAAATCTTGTCCAACAGCTCCTCAGCAGCACCAGCGGGGCCCTAATCTTACCAAAGGGCACAGGGAGGTAACTCGGTTCACAGCGCAGGGTAAAGTCCGGGCACTGTTCTGGCATTAGCTGTAGCTCTGAGAGGATTACCATATCAAAACACACAGAGGCCTGTATTACTCGATATCACATACACATACATATTAATAGTTCATGAGTAAAAATAATGAGCTGTCATGTTTTTCTTGTGTTATCACTTAATAGCATAATGTAATTGTGCTTTTTTGCTGGTGGCTGCAACCTATACCAGGAACTATGGCCCTGAGACGGGATACAACACAGACTAAGGCTAAGACATAGACAGCCATTCACTCTCACTCTCTCTGAGGGGGAAGCCGGAAACAACTCACAGTAAAATAAGGAACAAATCCAGACTAAAGACTGTCATCAAAAAAGCTTAGCACATACAGTTTTGGCCAATCACATTCTTGGTTGATGAAATAGGTGTTGCTGTTGGTTTACCAACTGTCAGCACTGAATTAACAAAAGACGATAATACAGGCAAAGAGGCTAGTTTCAGGGTTCTTACAACTTTTTTCAAAGATCAATTTCAAACACTTTTTCAAGCACTTTCAACGTATACTTTCAAGTTTTTTCCAGCACTTCACAATTGGATGAAACTATATTTACAGCTGGACAAACCTACAATGTCCTCGACCAGTGCTTGAATGTGCTGGACACTCTGAGAATGCTAACGTTAATATATTAGAAGTCATGGCCAATGATTACAATTTCAAGCATTTTTAAGCACTTCATCCAAAATTTGAGCACTTTTCAACCACAACACAAAACAATAAAATTCAAGCATTTTTAAGGATTTCAAGCACCCGTATGAACCCTGTAGTTTAGTACTGCTCACCTATTTATGGTATTGAATATTCTGTCAAGTAAAAGTCTTTATTTATTACATCACACAATGTAGAATTGGACAAAAGACAGCCTGCTAGTTATATGCAGTAGTACATTCTTCAAGTATGGTCAGTGTCTGATAACCTCTGCTCCAGTCTGTCTGAGTTTGGTCATGTCCGTTGTGTCGAGGAAGTGCTGCACATACCTATGCACTGACAACTTCCTGTTTACAGAAGAGGATTGCGATGCCGGGAAGAGGACGGAGCTGGTGGCAGAGCTGCCATTTACAGAAATGTCCACAACCAAGACATTTGCATAAAGTGAAAGTTCTAACACAATGTTTTGTAGTCTTTAGGGGAAGACAGAAAACATTTACTTGGTACTACCCTTCCATTGTACTACTGTACTACTGTACTACTATACTACTGTACTACTGTACTACTGTACTACTATACTACTGTACTACTATACTACTGTACTACTGTACTACTACTCTAACAGCTCTCACTTCCTGCACCAGACTGTGGAGGGGCTGAGCAGCTCCTTCAGCTGTAGACGGAGACAGCGTCAGTGTAGGAAGGAGTACTACCTCAGGTCTTTCATTCCCACCGCTGTCAGACTGTACAACTCGTCTGTATAGTCAGACTCTGTATTAAGAACTGCCTTAACAAGTGAATTTCTCCACTGAGATTAATAAAGTTCAATCTACCCTAATCTCAATATAGAACTCATATCTTGTTGTATACATGCTGTATTTTGTGTCTTAATTTGTATTTATTATGTGGGCAAAGTTGTTGAGTCCCTAGTTAGCCAAATGTACTTGGAATATCGTGCTGCAGTAGTTAAATGAAAGACATTTCCGGGTTTGATTCCTGCACCATGTGAAGCCTTTCTATGTGGAGTTTGCATGTTCTCCCTGTGTCTAGGTCTCTGGACACTGCCCCCGTAGCACTATGAGCAAATTTACCTGCAGGCACAATTAAATCTTAACCTCAACCAACCTTAATGTAACATGGTTGGCATGTGTGCCAAAACTAGAAGGCTTTAGGTTTGACTCCCATGCTGAATAATCAATGGTCTTTCAGTTTTATTTTTCCCCCCATGCCATTACTAAAGTTTTATCTTTAATAAATGAAAGAGTGTCAGTGTATATCCTTATGGGTTATCTCTGTGATTGGTTATACCATGGTAAAAGAATACATATGAATGAATAAAACAGGGAGTCAGCATCCTTCTACAGAGAGTCGCAGAGCCCAGATTAAGATGGTTTGGACATATACAGAGGAGGGATAGTGAATATATTTGTAAAAGGATGCTGAGGTAAGTGCTGGAGGCCCAGAGGAAGACCAAAGAGGAGATACTATATATGGATGTTGTGAAACAGGACTAGGAAATTAGTTGTTGAAGAGGATGCAGAGAATAGGGTTAAATGGAGGCAGATGATTCAATGTGGCGACCTGAAGGCAACAGACCAGAGTAGAAGAAGAAAAAAAGATGTTCCTGTTCATACAATTACTCAGACTAAATGAACTGAATGTTAAAAATGATCACATAAAGGAGTTATTATTTTGGGCCCTCCTTTTGGACTCTACAGCCTGATGCTGTTGAGTCTGGTTCAAGTTCAGAGGTGTGTTTGGTGGAAACACATCACTGTCTCTAAGCAGAAACCCAGGCCAGAAATAAATGGTTTTCTAAGTGTGGTGTGAAAACTCAACTCACCTCAGTTCAACTCTAACCATCTTTGGACTGAACCTCTTCTTGTTTTAGAGCCAGGGTTTATCAACCAGTTTTGTACTTGAATGTGAGGTTCATAAGCAAATATCATTGTATGAATCAGTGTGCTGTTCTTTGAAGTGTGGCAGGTTGAAACACTGTACTGTAAAATTAAAGATGACTCACCAACCAGACATGAATGGTATTTTTATGTGGTTGTGTCATACAATAGCAAAGTTAATGCAGACCACAGTATTTTCTTAAAATCAAATGTTCATGGCTGCCATTGCATTTTTGCCATTTTAAGGATTTCTTAGACAGGAAATCAGAGCAGGGAAACACATTCAGTAAATCACTTCTGGACTTGAGCCTATGGCGCCAAGGTGAGCTGTAGTCCCTCTGAGTCACAGGCTCTACCCACTGAGCGATACAGTACTGCTGCGCCCATAGCAAAACACTATTATACTTCTTTCTCCATAGGCATACTGCATAGGCCAGTTCACCACAGCAAAATACTCAGACATTACGTCAAACTCAGGTTTGAATTCAAGATCAGATTATTGTAACCCCAACCAATAAAATTATGTGAATACATTGCCTATATTTATCAACACTTTCCATTTCCTCTATAATACTGTTTCTCTGTGTAAGCAGACATAGTTATTGCTGGAATCTACAGTTCTTGTATAATGTTGGCAGCAATTTTGTTAAAAGAATTGGTAAAACCAATTTTTCACAAGGTGTCTGTGTATGGCCCTGCAACTACCTGGCCATGGTCCACCTAAGGCTCCAGGACTTGCGACCCTTAATGGGAACAAGTGGAAGAAGCTGAATAAATAATTCAAGGTTTTTTGACCAGCAACCAATGGGAGTGTCCCAAACTTAAAACCCCCTGAATGTTAGCAAGTTAGTCACAATGTTTGCTGTCAAATAAAGTATATTAAGACTATTCAAAGTACTACAGATAAAGAGCAGCTTTCTTGTCAGTTACCACTGAAGAAATTTGTACAGCTCTGCGCTGAACAGCCCATCAGGACGTCCCTGTCCACAAGTCCTAATGACTGACTTACCTAAAGAAGCTCAGCCTTTGCACAGACAGCCTTTTCATTTAAAGCCATCAAAGAATGGAACAATCTCCCAGACTCTGAAACTATCCTCTGACCTGAGGGATTTCTCTCACAATGTTAGAAAAGTATTATTAGAAAATCAGCACTGTCAGCACTGATTATATATTTGTAACATATATACTATAGTCATTTTAAATTTATGGTTGAATGAAGTGTTGATTATGTGTAGTGTGGTTATGGTGAGGATGTGACTTGGATGTTTGAAT
The DNA here is from genome assembly GCA_020698575.1 of Bostrychus sinensis. NCBI lineage: Eukaryota > Metazoa > Chordata > Actinopteri > Gobiiformes > Eleotridae > Bostrychus > Bostrychus sinensis. The sequence goes on along the minus strand of CM036239.1, from coordinate 47,991,137 downwards.
GTCTGTATATGTATTTTATTGTATTTCCCACCTGCCTGAGGACTGCAGATGGAAACTAGCCGTAGCTAAATCTGGTGTAAAGCATCTTTTCTTTTGTAAGATTAATGTGTTTGCACACGGTTCCTGTTAAATAAGTGAATAAACTAAACTAATTTGGCACCCTATGTGGCTGCCTTTATCTGAAGCTTTGTTTTATTGTTGCTGGGGTGACAAGAAGACTTGGTAATGTAATACTGGTTTTTGTCACCAGCCAATCAAAAGATAGTAACGCCGCATTACACATTCACAGTAAAGTCTTTCTTGGAAGTCTAATTCCAGTGTCTGACGTTAAAAATCATCCATCACCGGTTCCTCTGCTCTGACCTGTTTTCACTAGGGTGTTAGACTGACTGCTGGAACCAGGTCTGTGTGTAGACCAGCCCAAAAGCTCTGCTCAGAGAACAACTACATGATTATTCAAGTATTTATTACATACATTTATTTTGAAATGTTATATTGTTTTCTTTTTAATATTTATACAACCCCATAATTTATTATTTATTTGTAGTGTCCTTCAAAGTAGCAGTGACTAAAGTTATATACATAATATTCATGCAGTACAAGTGCATAAGACAGGCATTTTGGACTTTGTACCAAGTCATTATTTGTAATTCCATTAGACTGTGGAAATGTTTGTTTCTTGTCGTCGTACAGACATCTGGAGGTGATCCCACACATCCCCTCTGGCCTGTTACATAACATTACATTAAGCCACTGTTATCTGTGATGGAGACCTGGCTTTTTTTTGGGCTTGTTTTGTTTTAGTTTTGACTAAATACTTCAGGGACAAGGATAAGGGATTAAGATAAGTAAAATTTGTGTCTCTCTACCCAAAGAATTGTAGAGGTAAATTAGCTCTCCAGGTTTTGGAGCCTACTTATTTAACAATGTAACTGTTATCTAATGTCTTTCTCTTATTCCCTTTACAGTTCAGAGCTAGATGGACTCTATCCCAGGAACTATGGGCCTTAGGTGGGGGAACCGTGATGCCTGATTCACACTGAATGTGTTGCGTGTGCAGGACGTATTCGACAACAGCCACTGGAGTTCTTGGGAGAGAAGTGAGTTTAAGCTGAAGTTATGAGTTCACATGATAACAACCATGTATACAGAGAGCCACGTGTTCTGTCAAAATGTGAAGTGAAAAAGAAGACAAAAACATCACCTACAACACACTGGTTTACTTCCTTCAGGCTACAAGTTTAGCAAATCTTACTGAGAGAAGAAAGAGTGCTGAGGTTATTTTGTATTAACCTTTAGATGAAACCTTTGTTCAGAGACCTGGGTCCTTGTCAGTGTCAGCGTGTACCTCAGATCAAACAGGTGTACGTCTGAAGGCTGACTATTGTTACAAAAACTGCCCTCTCACTTAGAACACTCTAAAACACTTTTAAAGGCCACAGGTGGGATGCCAAGGCTTTTGTTACAGCGTCAGAGCAAGGTGAAAGAGACAAACTTTGTCAGTTCCCAGGCTTTGAGAGTTGGCCTTGTCATGTCGGACCACTGAGGTTTATATTCAAGGCATAGAAGGAGATGGAGAAAAATGCATACTGTACACTGTATTTATTGTAAAAAAAAAAAAAAAAAAATCCAAGTACAGTTGATGCGGGCATGGTTTAGCAATGACGTTGCTGTGGAAACCCTCGTGACTCCTTTATGCTAATTTTGACGATAAATATGAGTTTATTTATCAAACTGGTTAAGGTCTGGGTTAGGAAAAGGGTAGGATTAGTTTGTTTTATGTTATTAGTACAAGTATGTGCCCATAAAATATTATTTGTCACATCTTTCCTCTTATTCTGCGCTGACAACACAGCAATAAACCAACCCTAGACCTTATCCTTTAATCTGTCACCAAATAAACTCTATATTTATTGTTTATTACTTATTTATTCAAGAAAAGTTGACTTTAGTGGTCACCAACCAAATGTGTGGCATAGGACATTAGGCTCCGCCCCCTGTCAAAATGCCTGGTAATTGTTAGTCCCTATAGGGGGCAACAGTATCACAGGTGGATACTGTTGTTGTGTCCTTGGTGAGGCATTTACATTCACTGTACAATAAATAAATAAATTAAAATAAAAATGATAGTAAACTAATGGCAGCTGTGGTTACCAGAATTTGCCATTATTTTACTGTGAATTTTGCTTCTTCTTTTCTTTTTTTTTTTTTCTTTTTTTTTTTACAGTGTCGCCAACTCTAACAACATTATGTGGCTGTATATTCTTTAGCTCAGGACAGGTGCAATCATTCTATTCACAATAAGCTGCATCATGCACTTAAAAAGTTGCTGGTTCCTGTATAAATGTATGCACTCATGTATGTGTCTCACCTGTTATATACTCTGTCAGCGGTTCTCAAACTGTGGTACAAGCCCTGATTTGGTCCTGGTTTAGACTTGGTTTAGGCCTGGCTTGGCCCTGATCTAGTCCTTATTTAATGATAGAGTTTTATGTATACACTATTGGAAACACAGATTTGTGTTGATGTTCTCTCTTTGCTATGCTAACGTATACAAAATATTTGCCATACTGCATCTTTAAATCATACAAAGCTATTTTTCTTAGAAGCTGACTGTTCTCTTCATAGCAAAGAAGTCACTTGGCTTTAACATGCACATTATTTTGTGTCATCTGCTCCTACACAAAAACTTTATTTTGACTGACAGCTCTTGGAGGTCAAAAGGTCACTTTCTTAAACACAACATCAAAGCTTCTGCCGCTGATGCCTCTGGAGCTCATCCAGACACATTCGCTTAAATGATTTTCACCTTTCTAACTTTATTAAGCCTTATTGAATTTGTTACATAACCAGTAACACAAACTCTGACTCAACTTCTCTTGACCTTAATTTCACCCAAAAAAGCCTTCTGTGGTGACTTTATATCTTTTTCTAATAATAAATGGCTTTCATTTTGGCAGCGCCTTGTGGATGCGCTTTCATAACATAACACAATATAATTTGCCATTTACACCTTCTTTATCTGTGTTATCCACTGCTAGCCTTATATACTCTTGCAGAACACTGGCCTTTATCACGTTTATGGCTTGATTATGCAAAACTTTATGAGAAAACTCGATGAGAGCAGAGATTGTAGCAGCACCATTTCCACAAAGCCTTGAGACAAAACTCCACAAAAGCTAATACAGTATTTCTAATGCTATAAGCCATTGGGGTTTATGCATTCTTTCCACTTACATACATAACTACATAATCAGGCCCATTTAGGATTTTTATGAAAGATGAACTTTTCAACACACAGTTTAAGCCTTTTGTTGTTAAAGTTTGGTAACATTAGCAAATGTAGCTCACAACCAAGAACGAGAGGATTACTTTACACCAGGGGTCACCAATTAAAATTCACCGAGGTCCAATTGGTGAAAATTTTCTCGCGCAAAGGTCCGGAGCATCACAATGTTGATTTGTACCTCAAAAATAAATCAATAAAATCATTGTGGTTACATCAGTGTCTACATTATGGCAATAGCATTTTGATAACATAAGCATTAGTTTAAAACTAGGGGATATCAAATAATAAAATAAAAAAGTACTTTTTTTTCTTATGTTAATCAAATACAGTTAAAAAAATCAAACAAAATGCTTTTATAATGGTCCTTGGCTCAGAACACAGGAGACACAGGAGTTTAGAGCTGACCTCTGTTCCTTTCTACATCTGTCTCTCTCATTTCTCTGCTGTCTGTCTCACAGTCACCGCTCCATATGTTTCCAAATCCTCAGATCTGATTGGTTGATAGCGTCACACGCAAGATTTTCTGTCTGCTTTTACGCAGGAGACGATTCACCCATTAAAACTAAAGTGGAATGTACTGCGCCTCAAAACACAGGTTTCCTCTTAATTCTCTGGTGAATATGAGGCAGCTCTGTCCTCTGTGGGACAGAGGGACAGACACTGAGAGGAGAGGGGTGAGCCTCGACAGAGAGACACCGAGAGGAGAGGGGTGAGCTGTGGGACAGAGGACACCGAGAGGAGAGGGGTGAGCTGTGGGACAGAGGACACCGAGAGGGGAGGGGTGAGCTGTGGGACAGAGGACACCGAGAGGGGAGAGCCGCTCACAGCCTGTGTCGCCTCCTCTCTCGCTGCTCCGTAAAAACAAAACTTAAGTCTGTTGTAAACGGAACAGTCCTGTCCCTCCGCACTCAGTCTGGACCTACTCCTCTCATTTTGTTGGACAGTAACAGAAAACACAGCTGATTTAACCCCGCACTGTTCATGTTAAAGTTTTAAAGCACCAGGACACGATGCTGTTGACGCGCTCTGAGAAAGGCGCCGCTGCACTCCCGGGGAGTGAACAGGCTGAACGGGTTCGGGTCCGCGGAGTGGGACAGAGGTTCGGGTCCGGATGGGAGGGCATCTGGGTCCGGATTCGGATCGCGGTCCGCCTATTCACAACCTCTGCCTTACACTGTACAACTGCTAATTACTTTTACTATTACTCATAGTAAAATTATGATGATATGTCACTAAAAGCAATACTGAGGACATGTTTTTGACGTTTTCTCCAGGGTATACCCTGCCTAAGGCCCATAGTTGCTGGCAGAAGCTCCAGCACATGCAACCCCTAATGGGAATGAGCAGAAAAAGATGAATGAAAAAGCGGACCACATTATATTTTCACTAAACAAAAGTGCATTAGCCAGGAACGTTGGCAAATTATGCACAAACAAATGTTTTTTTTTTATGTCAGATGGCAACTGGCTGACTACATGTGCCTGCTGTCAGTGAGAGGGTGGAGAACTTTAGCAAGTGGCTCATTTTTCAGTTGCTCTATTTAGAATCAGGGTTGTACCCATGGATGTATAATAAGATCTGGATGGGGCACTGCCCTCTCTCCCCTGTGGCCAATTTTACTACTGGACACTCATGGTATTGCAGTGAAAAAAATCCTATGCTTCCCAGCAAGAAACCACACTGACAGAACACCTACAACTCCCTTAATGTGGATTTTGTAGTGTTTATTATCTATTTTTATATCATGGACTTTTTCTCTTTTAAATTCCCCAACTCAGTAAAACAAACAAACAAACAAGCAAACAAACAAAACTTTTATTGTTTGTGACATCACAGCTGTATTCTGCCTTCACGGCCATTGAGCAGTACTATTATGCGGTACATAAAAGAAGAATGCACCTGCTCTATGGGTCCACAATGCACTGGTAAAAAACTTTTTGGCACCATGCACCAATGAGCAATGGTCATTGAACCAGGTCTAAATAACATATCTGTAGTTGTACCTTAAATGTTACAACAGCTAAGGGCTACAAGCTGCACGTGTCTTAGCACTGCTGTGTGTTGTTTCAATGCTAAATCGAGCAGACTGCCAAATAAGATGAACTGTGTGACACACAACTGTAATGACTGAGCCAATGATGCTTGAACAGACATTGTAACCAAATTTTAAGTTTGACAATGAGATTGGTTGGAAGAAGAATCCAGGAGCTGCGACCAAAAGCCCCTCCCATAACTGGAGCAACAGGCAGAGGTTTAGGGCAGGGCACAGGTCTGTGGTTTACTCATGCATTAACTGAAAAAGACATCTGACACCACACCTTCTCAAAGCATATAAGCAGCTTTCCTTGAATGCCTCCTCTGAGACTGAATTTAAAGTGTAAAAGGTATTGTAATCTGAGAAGTAATAAGAGTTTTAGCATACTCCAAGTGATGCTCTGTTTCCTGTGTTGTGGCTAATGCTACTGCTGGTGCCCAGAGCAGCTTAAATACTGACTGTGGAGATGCTAAAAATATAATCTCAGAGAAAGAAGTCATTTTACCTCTGTAACGTCCTCTTTTAGATGGGGCAGCAGTTTGGCCAAAACAAACACCGTAAGGCAGAGGGCTAAAGCTAAAAGAAAAAACAAAACAAAAACAAACAAACAAAAAACAACAAAAAACCTGAACAAAACAAACAAAACAAAAACAAACAAACAACAACAACAACATAAAACTAAACAAACAAAAACAAACAAACAAACCAACAAACATATAACTATGTAATAATCTAATTTAACTCTCGGACACCCTTTTAAAAAAAGCAACACTTGTACCATTAATGTCACAAACAGCACCCCATAATAGATATAATAATATAATATAATAATAGATAGATATAATATAAAGGATTCATATTTTTTTCTACTTTCAAGGGTTCAAATCTTTTATCCAGATCTCTCTTGATCAGAACTATTAAATTTGTATTGATTCTTTTAATATCTTTTATTATTGTGGCCAAAAAATCCACAAAATGTACACAAACGGTCCCTAATGGTGTCAAAATATTGAAAATAATAAACCTACACTGAAATAGCTTTTTATGCCAACAAGAAAAAAAAAAAATTAAAATCGTGAATTGGCTGGAAATTAAAAAAAAAAAAAAAAAAGTCTAGATTTTAATTTTTAGCCATATTGCCCAGCCCTAGCTTAAGCCCATGTGAGACATACACTATATTTCAAAAAATACTTACTCACCCACCCAAATAACTGAACTGGGATTATGGTGTGGGGTTGTTTTCAGGGTTGGGCTTGGCCCCTTAGTTCCAGTGAAAGAAACTCTGAATGCTTCAACACCAAGAGATTTTGGACAATTCCATGCTCCCAACTTTGTGGGAACAGTTGGGGGATGGCCACTTCCTGTTCCAACATGACTGCACCAGTGCACAAAGCACGCTCCATAAAGACATGGATGAGTGAGTTTGGTGTGGAAGAACTTGACTGAGCTGCACAAAGACCTGTCCTCACCTTTGGGATGAATTAGATGAATTTTCAGGCAACTAATCTAGTGCTACTTGTGCTTTCTAAGTTAGCCCTGCATAATGTTTCTCATTCAGATGTACCCACGCCCAGCTGTATAAATGTACGTCAGTCACATGATCTGTCTGGTTTGGTAACATTGTTTCTGGATAATTAATTCTAAAACAATTGGTGTTCTGAATCAGCTTGTTCTTACATGTACTCCATCAATGCCTTTTATTTTAATGACTTTAATATCTATTAAAATGAAAATTAAGATGCCCCATTCAGAACATCATAATAACATGGGCAATGCATTATGGGGTTTAATTTGGCTCTGACCAACAGCATGTAGTATCAACAAGTGCTTGTGAAGAGCAAGTGTTTGTGAAGCCCTTTGAGGGGACTGTTGTTGTGATACTGGGCTATATAAATAAAACTGAACTGAATTAATATAGTATTAGGTAATTAAATGTGTTTTTTGTGCTTTTAACCATGATATAATGTTCTTATCACTTAAAAAAACACACCTTAAATATTTTGTTTCATTCACAGATTATTTGAGAAATCCTATATGCTGAGTCTTTTTAAGAGCTGAAAACACTCTCATAAAATAGGGTGACCACCACAAAAAGTACAAAAAGTTGTTACTAGTGCTGCAATTTGGTGGCACAAGGAGGGACAGACTGGACAAATAAATGTAATATATAACTCTAGCTTTACCAACTTACTGAGACAGCCTACAGGTTGCTTCAGCTTAGGGCCAAAAAACATATGATGTGCTGTTTTCACCCCAAAAGCACAAACATTTGGCAAAGTAATGTCTTTTCTGAGACATAATCCATTAGAATAAAAAAGATGTAACAGGAACAAATTTAAGCTCTTTTAAAACAATCCAGCAGCAGGACAGCACCAGCTCACAGCCATATTCAACCTGTCAGGATGGGACGGCCACAAATATTTATTCTACATTTTACAACAGGAATACTGACCTGACCTTGTTGTTCTTAACTTGAATCTATCTTTTTATAAGATCCACTGAGCACCATTGAAAAAGAGGGACATTATCTGAATTAGTGGGACAGAGGGACAGATGCCTAAATGGCTGTGCAGTACAACCAAAAGTGGGACAGGTGGTCACCCTAACATGAAACCATATATAAGTGCTCCTGCGCGTTTCTAAAGCCCAGACACCGCCACTGGACTTAATCTTATCATTTCAGCCTTAAACTGCTGTCACTATGAAGCAGTCAGCTCATTTATCTGCCTGTTAGCCTCATGTTGCTAATAGCTGTGCTAAATAGCCAACTATTTCAAAAAGCCTGAAAAAAGCATAATATTCCCAAATACAAGAAATATGATTGCAAAGTGGTTGAAAGGCCACGACAGTAGCTCAGTGAGTAGAGCTGTTCGCCCACTAACTGAAAGGTTAGCAGATCAATCCATGCTACCAGCATTGCATACAGCCGTTGTGTCCTTGGGCAAGACGCTTCACTCCCCTTGCCTGTAAGAAAGTGTTAATGTGAGCGTGCGTTTGGTGGTCTGCCCCAGGGCAACAGAGTGAATTTGAGTGTCTAGAACAGCGCTATAAGACCGATACATTAGCTTCAGCACCTACTCTATGACCTATGAACCCAATTCTATTTCCAGAAGATTTTGCTTGTTTTATTTTGTGCTTTTCCCACCCACAACTACTGACATTCTCAGTCTGTCACAGGGTCAGAGTCAGTGAGATTATCCACATGACACAGCAGTTCTCTCTTCCTGAGTGCTTTTTCTACTTAAAGGTAATAGTTACTGAGACCTGCACTTCTCAGACACACACCGCTGTTTACTGTCCACACCCTGTGATCAGCCGTGACTCAGCAACCAACACAAACTCAGCTCGCTCGCGCTCATTAAAGCTCTTTTTATAAAACACTTTTAGAGACACCCTTTTTTGCTGAGGAGGGCACGACAACTATCACATGATGTGGATGGAATAAACAGTGAAGCCGGGCACTGTGCCATTATTGCAAGATGTTTCCAATCAAAGATACGGAGCAGGTGTCTTGTGTTTCCAGTGTAGCGTTCGCAAGGATAGACGTAGATACTTTATATACATCCTAAACATCATAATAACATGGGCAATGCATTGTGGGGTTTAGTTTGGTTCTGACCAACAACACGTAGTATCAACAAGTGTGAATAAAATAAAGAGAGTATAGGAAAAATGAAAGGGGCTTGGTTTGAGTCTCATAATCATTAGCAAATATATCACTTTGTTTATATTTACCTTGCCTTCAAGCTAACTGCTAAGTATATGAAAGAGATACGGAGCAGGTGTCTTGTGTTTCCATTGTAGCATAAGCAAGGATAGACGTAGATACTTTGTAAACAGAAACGTCATACAAAACAAGTTGTTGCAAATGTTTACAATGTAGGTGCAATGGTCCAGAACCCTCTGTTTTATTTTTCTCCTTTTGCCTGTGCCCTTCAGAGGTCACCACAGTGAATCATCTGCCTCCATCTAACCTTATCCTGTGTCTCTTCTTCTCTTTGGTCTTCCCCTAGGCCCACAGCTTGAACCTCAGCATCCTGGTCCCATATATTTTTACTGTCCCTCCTCTGTACATGTCCAAAACCATCTCAGTCTGGCCTTTGCAGCTGGGTCGACGCACCGCCAACAGAGGAACGAAATATAGCCAAAAGTCCGTCCCATTTGAAACAACTGGTCCTTTAGAACAGTGTTTCCCAAGCAGGGGTACAGAGACCCCTGAGGGTACACAAGCACTTTGTAGGGGGTACCTGGAAACATTAAGAAGACATTAAATTGATAGCCTTGTTTTCATATTAAAATATAAAAACTTTTGAAAGGCAAGCTCAAAAGACATGAAACTGTTCCAGAATATTTTTTAGAAAATTATATATGTTATTATGTTACATTTTTATAGTTATAGCAGTTTTGTTTGTAGTAATTTTATTATGAATTGAAGATTATGAATTTAGTTTTATTTTGCAAAATATTTCATAAAATATATTATCAAATAATTTCACGTTTTTTTAAAGGCAAGTAGATTATTGTTTATTTTATTTTTAATCTTAAATTTGAGTTTTAAAAAATGCAGAAGACTGGTGGAAGAAATACTCAAATTTCTTTACTTAAGTAAAAGTACAAATAAAGGAGCAAAAATGTACTCAAGTAAAAGTAAATATCACCATAAAATTTCTACTTAAGTAAAAGTAGAAAAGTACTTAATTTTAAATGTACTTTCAAGTAAAAAAGTAAAAGTATTTCGCACAGACTCGTGTTAAGTGAAAGTAAAAAAAAAAAGATGTAAAAAAAAATCATGTTCTTCCTCTTAAAGCCCTTTTAGGTCGCTGGGTCACATTTAAAAATATAAAACACGAAGAAAGAAACTTTTTTTTGTTGCTTTTTTTGGTCATTAATGCCTGTCCTCATCACAAAGAGCAAAAGTGAATTCATTTTAATAAGGTCATATGTTTAACCCCTAAATGCCAGTTTGTTTATTCCACATGTTTGTAAATAAAACATAGATTATTTACTATTTAAAGATACAAAGTGTTTTTTGTTTGTGCAGGGATTACCAGTCCCGGATAGGTCTCTGATTTAATACATTGACACTTCCACTCTTCCTGGGCTGAGCTACAGTCAGTAGTATCTAATGGGAAATATGAAGAAATAGTTTCCCACAATGCAATGGGAAAATGGTGGATCTGATGGTGATTTTTTTGATTGTGTATTTTTTAGCCTCTGACTGACAGGTTACAGAGGAATTAACATGATTTAACATTTCTGTTAACATTTTGTAAGTGATTTTAATGTAAGACATTAAGTGGAAGAATGTAAGTTTTTGTCTAGACATAGTGAACATCTTCGTCAAAACCACCCTAGCATAAGAAATGCCAAAATGAGGGCAAAAAATACATTTGAAAAACCCTAAAAGGTGGCATCAGCTGATTTTGTTAATGATTATGTGGTAGCCATATTGTAACTCACACCGTTACCTCATTATCTCACTGTTATCTAGCCTAACGCAATACACACACTTTCCAATTGACGTAGAGACTTTTCCTGATTGTGCCGAGTCATGCTACGTCTGCACAGGTCAAGTGTCTGTTCACTGTTGAAAACCTCATTTTACCAAGAAAGAAAGAAAGAAAGAAAGGCACAATCTGGACAGTGCTGCAGCTGCATCAACACAGCCCATAGGCACAGACAAAGACAGTAGGCTATGAGTGAAGGCAGAGGTCATATAGACTTTAATAATGTACAGTCTGAGGTCACTGGATTTACATTATAAACTCTGTCTGGGTCTCTCTCTCTGATCCCATATTTACAATAAGTTACATAGTTGCCTTTAGCCATTTACTGGAGGTCTGGACAAAAATCCTTCTTAGATGTGTAATTTTCAACATGAAAGAGTACAGTATGTTGTACATGTCCTTCATAAGTCATATTCATAAAAGTATGCAAGATCTCACTGTACTTAACAAAACTAGGATTTATCAGCATCTGGTTTGGGTTGTGGACAGAGTCAGGGAGCTGCAGGTCTTTGTCTAGGTTTTATGAAATAAAAATATTGCATTTGCAAAAAACACAACTCACACTGGTGATTATAAATAGTGTATACTTTAAATGTAGGAAAGGTAGTGTATTTCCAAGAAAATCTTAAAAGATCTCCAGATTTCATTAAATTCAGTTTTATCTTTTACTATAAGTGTACATTTTTCCAGTGCCAATGTGTCAGACAGCTCATTTTTCCAATGTTTACACTGAGCTCTGTCTAGTGTACATTTCGTATTTATTGTCTGAGTTTGTGTATGAACACACGTTTTCTCCCATTCCTCCAGTGAAATCTCTGTCTGGAGGTCTTTTTCCAGGCAGACAAATAAGAGAGAGAGTTATCATTCAGAGCTGTGATAAGCATGTTATAAAACACTGATAAATGTCCTCTTCCATTTAAATGGGTGCTAGGATACTTCTCAAATGTGGATAGACTTAGTTCACTAAAAGTTTGAATTTGTGAATATACAAAATTTCTTAACTGGAGGTATTTGAAAAAAACAAACAAACATGTTTTTGAAAGATTATATGTATCCAGTAACTGTTGAAAGGACCCTCATTATACAGATAACAAATTTTCTGGATTCCATAGTCCATCGCTGAAATCACAAATCTTTCTTTCCAGGCTTAAATATTTCATTACTACATAGGTGAGAAATAAGATAATTATATTCTGTAATCTGATCTAATCTGCACTGTAACAGATAGTTGTAATATCAACAGTATTTTACTGTAATATGCACAGTAGATTACTGTAAAAAGTTTATACAGTAGACTACTGTAATGTGCATTGAATTGTGGGGGGAAAATGATGTTACAGTAACCTACTGTAAAAATTACAGTAGTGAATTTAGGCGGGAAAATCTGACCAATAGGAAGAGAAATTTGGTAAATTTGTGTGAGATGACATTTTCTTCAGTCGGTGGAAGAGAACCACACAGAGACCTGCAGATTTATTCCAACTCACACTTTAACAAAAGTAAGTACCTATATTATATTTTATATTATTATTATTACATGTTTAACATTGTTTAGCTTGTACAAATTTATACTCACTTTTATACCTATGAGATAACTCAGCAGAGTCAACTGATATTTCTAATGTCAGTTACATGTGCTAGCTACCCCATAAACTAAAATAATAAACTGTATTTTTTGTCTGTTTATGCTGTTAACAGATGTAATATAATTTTTTTTACAAAGTTTTAAACTAAATTAAACTTAAAAGAATCAAATAATAACCCAGCACCTAACTGACAACACTGACTTCATATTGTGTCCAATCAATGAAAAATATTTATTTTATACTTTCAGGTTTCTCTAAATGAACAAGAAACATGTGTCTTTCAGGAAGCAGGAGGTCCATTCAGGTCACTTACCAACTCTGTTAATACAACTGAATATTGTTTCACTCTGTTACATCAAGAATATACTGTACTGAATGTAAAAATACATTTTGTTCTCTTTGTCTTTTAAGTTTTTTTCTGTTCTTTCTAAATCTAGGTAAATTGTTTCCAAGTCCAAGGCTGAACTGGAACGTTTTCTCCTGGACATTACTTCAGCTGCTAAAACTTCTAACAGGAGGAGCACCAGGGTTCAACAGATTGTGTGAGTGACAGATGATGCCAGCCCAGGCCTCCTCACAAACATCTGTGTAACTCTGGATATGTCCTGCTCCATCACAGCTCTGGACCTGGGAGACACTGAAGTGGATTTTTTTCACTTAAAGTCCGCTGATTATTTTAAAACAGTGTATTGGAAATCTACATATGTTGTGATGTTTTAGTAAAAGACACAAGTAAAAGTGAGGAAGTATATTGTTAAATTGTTTTTGGGTAATGCATTATAAGAAGTTATGTAGTATACTTCATCCTACAGATAATACACACACTGTTCACAAGGAAAACATTCAGTGTTTAATGAGTCCACAGAAGTTCTTTATTACAGAGAATGTTATATTCATTTTGATGTTCTACATCTTTAGTGATTCTGTTTATGGCACACTTTTTGTGTATTTTTATCCAATCAATGTCAAAGACAAAAATGTTGGTGTGTTTTTAATAAACTGACAAAAATCATGACAGACCTGTATTTTTACTGTAAGTAATATTACAATAGTTGGAGTAATTACTGTAAAACATAATACAGTAATAATATTGTATTTTATATTACAGTAATACTGTAAAATCAGTCTACAGTATCACTACCGTAATTAATTTTACAGTAACTTACTGGCAACCAGCTTCCCGTAAGTTACTGTAAAATCTACAATAAAATTTTAACAGTGTGAAAATGGGATTCATGCCAAAGTGTTAATGTATTTTAAGGAAGGGGTTATCAGGCGTTTGCTTTTTAAGATGCTTCAGCTGTGAGGAGTAAATGTAGAAATGCAGTGGAAGCTCAAGTCCATAGTTTTCCATCTCGACCCAGGCTGAGTAGAAGTAAAACATACACTGTTAAAATTTTATTGTAGATTTTACAGTAACTTACTGGAAGCTGGTTGCCAGTAAGTTACTGTAAAATCTATTACAGTAGTGATACTGTAGACCAGTTTTACAGTACTACTGTAATAGCAATCACAGTAGTTCTACTGTATAATTATTTTACAGTATTATTGTAATATAAAGTACAATATTATTGTATTGTACTGTATTTTGTTTTACAGTAATTACTCCAACTATTGTAATATTACTTACAGTAAAAATACAACAAGTCTGTCTTGATTTTTGTCAGTTTATTAAAAACACACCAACATTTTTGTCTTTGACATTGATTGGATAAAAATACACAAAAAGTGTGCCATAAACAGAATCACTAAAGATGTAGAACATCAAAATGAATATAACATTCTCTGTAATAAAGAACTCATTAAACACTGAATGTTTTCCTTGTGAACAGTGTGTGTATTATCTGTCAGATAAAGTAGACTGCATAACTTCTTATAATGCATTACCCAAAAACAATTTAACAATATACTTCCTCACTGTTACTTTGGTCTTTTACTAAAACATCACAACATATGTAGATTTCCAATACACTGTTTTAAAATAATCAGCGGACTTTAAGTGAAAAAAATCCACTTCAGTGTCTCCCAGGTCCAGAGCTGTGATGGAGCAGGACATATCCAGAGTTACACAGATGTTTGTGAGGAGGCCTGGGCTGGCATCATCTGTCACTCACACAATCTGTTGAACTCTGGTGCTCCTCCTGTTAGAAGTTTTAGCAGCTGAAGTAATGTCCAGGAGAAAAAGTTCCAGTTCAGCCTTGGACTTGGAAACAATTTACCTAGATTTAGAAAGAACAGAAAAAAACTTAAAAGACAAAGAGAACAAAATGTATTTTTACATTCAGTACAGTATATTCTTGATGTAACAGAGTGAAACAATATCCAGTTGTATTAATAGATCTGGTCAGTTACCTGAGTGCTTCCTGACCCATGTTTCTTGTTCATTTAGAGAAACCGTCTGAAAGTATAAAATAAATATTTTTAATTGTTTGGACACAATATGAAGTCAGTGTTGTCAGTTGTCATTTTGTGCTGAGTTATTATTTGATTATTTTAAGTTTCATTTAGTTTAAAACTTTGTACAAATTATATTAAATTAACATCATAAACAGAAAAATACAGTTTATTACTGACATAATGAATATTAGTTGACTCTGTTAAGTTATCTCGTAACTATAAAAGTGAGTATAAATTTATACAAGCTAAACAATGTTAAACATGTAATAATAATAATATAAGATATATATAATATAGGTACTTACTTTTGTTAAAGTGTGAGTAGGGATACAGTCTGCAGGTCTCCTCTCTGTGGTTTTCTTCCACCAACTGACAAAAATGTCATCTTATGCAAATTTGCCAAATTGGTCAGATTTTCCCGCTTAAATTCATTACTGTAATTTTTACAGTAGGTTACTGTAACATTATTTTCCCCCCACAATTCAATGCACATTACAGTAGTCTACTGTATAAACCTTTTACAGTAATGTACAGTGCATATTACAGTATAATACTGTTGATATTACAACAGTCTGTTACAGTGTAGATGATCATAGGTGGGCTGTCCAGTAAGACAGTTTCACATTGGGCATTTTTAATCCTCCTCGGTCGTATGGTATGTATAGTAATGAAAGACACAGTTGAGGGCGCTTGTTATTCCAAATGAACCGCACAGAGTTTTGCTCAGTTTAGAAAAGAATGAAGCCGGGAGAGGCAGTGGCATTGACTGGAACAGATATAACAATTTATGTACAACTGACATCTTTACTGATACATCCAATTATTGAAATAGGCAGAGTGCTCTATCTGCCCAGTATTTCCTCAATTTCCTTCTCTAGTGGATCATAATTGGTTGAGATCATATTTTCTATATTCTGAATTATGTATGCATGTGAACCCTTCTGAAGTATTCAAGTTAGTTTCAATTAGTAGTTTTGTACTCTCTAGACTATTTAAGAAAAGTGGAACACTTTTGCTGTTGTTGATTTTATAGCAAACAAAAAATATGGCAAAATTTGAAAAAAAAAAATAAAAATAAAATCTATAACAGTTCCATCCAACTATCAGCCAATAACCTGTCTCCCCACAACATGGACGCTCATGTCAGGCATCATAGCGACTAAGAAAAGTAGGCACATGGATTAATACATGAGCACAGCACAGAAGGGCATTGGTAAAAACACCAATGCTGGTAGATAGAACAGTCGCTCAGGACTGCAAAGCCAGGCACACTAATTGGATTGATGCGTGTGGCATTGAGTGTGGCACTGAGTCATAGTGTTTTTGTAGAAAGCCTATGACTCAATGCCACACACATGGATCATGGAATGCCTGGATATGTACAACATCAACAGGACTCTAAGAGCCTTCATTGCAAACTCGATGAGACAGACCACCCTTGAGGCCAACTGGAAGCCAACTGTACAAGTGTCCATCAAATGTGGCCCCGCTGCTGTTCTGCATAGGTCTGAACCCCCTCAGCCAAATAATCACCAAGACTGGCTATGGGTACCGACTCAGGAACGGGGCCACCATCAGTCACCTCCTCTACATGGATGATATCAAGCTGTACGCCAAGAGCGAGAGAGACACGGACTCACTGATCCACACAACCAGGATCTACAGCAATGACATCGGAATATCATTCGGACTTGAGAAGTGTGGGCGGATGGTGACAAAGAGAGGGGAGGTAGTCCATACAGTAGGGGTCCCACTCCCAGACGGCAGAATAGCAGACATTGAGGACAGCTACAAGTACCTTGGAATCCAACAAGCAAATGGCAACCTGGACCAGGCCACAAGAAAAACAGCCACAACCAAATATCTCCAACGAGTAAGGCAAGTCCTAAGGAGTCAGCTCAATGGCAAGAACAAAGTCCGGGCAATCAACAGCTATGCCCTGCCGGTCATCAGATACCCTGCTGGAATAATAAGCTGGCCAAAGGAAGAGATTCACACCACAGATGTGAAAACATGGAAGCTCCTGACCATGCATGGTGTCCCCCCCCCCCCTTCAAATCCAGCACCCTGAGACTGTACACTAAGCCCAAGGAAGGAGGCAGAGGACTGGTGAGTGTCAGAACCACTGTCCAGGATGAAACATCCAAGATCCTTGAATACATCAGGAAGATGGCCTCAATGGACAAAGTGCTCAGTGAATGTCTCAGGCAGTGGAAAACAGAGGACGAGGTGCTGGAGGAACCATCATGGGAGGAAAAGCCCCTACATGGGATGTACCATCGACAGATAACTGAAGTGGCTGATATCCAGAAATCCTACCAATGGCTAGAAAGGGCTGGACTGAAGGACAGCACAGAAGCACTGATCATGGCTGCACAGGAGCAGGCCTTGAGCACCAGAGCAATAGAGGCCCAGATCTACCATACAAGACAAGACCCCAGGTGCAGACTGTGCAAAGAGGCCTCTGAGACAATCCAGCACATAACTGCAGGCTGTAAGATGCTGGCAGGGAAAGCATACATGGAGCGTCATAACCAAGTGGCTGGTATAGTGTACAGGAACATCTGTGCAGACTACAGTCTGGAAGTCCCGAGGTCAAGATGGGAAACACCTCCAAAGGTGATAGAGAACGACTGAGCTGAGATCCTGTGGGACTTCCAGATCCAGACAGACAAAATGGTAGTGGCAAACCAACCGGACATTGTGGTGATGGACAAACAGCAGAGGAAAGCCGTTGTGGTTGCAACATCAGGAAAAAGGAACATGAGAAACTAGAGAAATACCAAGGCCTCAAAGAAGAACTTGAGAAGGCCTGGAAAGTGAAGGCAACAGTGGTGCCCGTGGTCATCGGAGCACTCGGGGCAGTAACCCCCAAACTGGAAGAGTGGCTACAACAGATCCCAGGAAAAACATCAGACATCTCAGTCCAGAAGAGTGCAGTCCTAGGAACAGCAAAGATACTGCGCAGAACCCTCAAGCTCCCAGGCCTCTGGTAGAGGACCCGAGCTTGGATGGATGAAACCGCCCGCGGAGGGCAAGAGGACATTTTTTTTAATAAATAAATGAGGACTAAAGTAGTAATGTCAGTTCTAAATCAAAGATGAACCAAAGTCTTTAGCCCTCCACAAGAAGAACCACTAGAAAAAAAAAAGAATAAAATTTGCAATTCGGTTCTGTAATAGACGTTTTCCTATTCAGCTAGCCTCTCTCAGTAACTTAGAACATCTTTATGGCTATCTTATATGATTTCATGCTGTTCCCATTGCTGCTATAAGTCCTATCTGTTCCACGATTACTTAAGTTTCACATTTTGCAAAACATGCTGCCAAAAGTCGAGAGCCCACAGACAAATACAGGAAATATAAAACAAAAGTTACTCCACGCACTCTCTTAATCCCCTCTAACCGTCTCTTCATGCCCCCACATGTCCATGGACTTCACCGGAAAGCACATCCATTTACTGTAAACCATTTGAAGTTTTGGCTCAAATTCAAAAGTCTAAGTGTTTATTCACATTTTGACCCACAATGAGCTACAGCCTAACTATAAGGGTCATGTCCAATGTTGTATCTAAATACTACACTACTTTTACTGCCAGTTCTGATAATACTGTCTCTTATCTGATTCCTGTTTATTCATGAGTGAGTTACTGTGGTATTTCTTAATACTACAACATACACCAACCCTTGGACTTGCACAAAGCGTCCTGTTGGAAAGGTTTCCAGTTATTGCTGTTTGACATAGACCTGTGAGAGTTCACAACACACTGAGTCACAATGCTTTTACACTTCGCTCTTATCTTATCAACAGGAAATCCGGTCAGGCCTGCTACCATATTTACAACTGCAATATTTAGACACGACACGTTTATAAAATCATAAAAGGAAGCATGGACTGACTCAATGGTACATACAGTATATTCAGCTGCAGTTATGGTTATGGTATCAATATAAAAAAGGAACACAGTCTTCCTTCCTTTCAGCTTTTTCCATGCAGGTTTACAGGTTTTAAGCCTAATGCAACTCTTATTTATCTAGACTTGGGACTGGCACAAAAGACACACTGACTTGTGACATCTTGTGACTGGCTTATAAAAAAAAAAAGAAAAAAAAAATAGTTACATATTATTGAAAAGTATCTTCTACCGCCATCTAAGCAAAGGTGCCTAGACTTGCCTCTTCCCAGACACTTCCTGTACCTGTACCAGGGGAACTTCCAGGTGATTCTAGGCCAAAATACGATGTCCCCTTCAGTGTGTCTTATTGGTCTTAGACTTTATTGATCCACAAGGGAAAATACTTCATCATGGTAGCTCAATCGCACTTAAAAACATTAGTAAAAGGTAAAATAGGTATAAAATAATTATAAGTCATAAATTAATATAAGTAAAATACAACACAAAAATTATATTACATTACTTTTACTCTTTCATTCATCGTCTTCTGCCTCTTCCAATTAGGGGTTGCTGGTGACTGAAGCCTATCCCAGTAACTTTGGGCCTTGGGCGGGGTACACGCTGGACAGGGGACAGTTAGTCACAGGATTCACATAGAGATACATGCAGACAGATAACTGTTCACACTCACATTCATTCACTAGGAGCAATTTAGAGTCACCAATTCACCAAACACATGCATGACAGTGGGAGGAGGCCAGAGAGAACCCATGGTAACACGGGACAGGGCATGTGGACATTTACATATCTACAAGGATCAAGCCTGTCTGTCCTGGGAAACGATCTCTCCTTTAATGTGGTTTCTTTTTTTTCCCGCACAGCTTTTTTTATTTATTTATTTATTTTTAGGAGTTTTTCCTTTACCAAGAAAAAAGGACAGGGATGTCCTGGGACTGTTTAGTTATTGTTTATGTTTAATTGTGTGTTTATGTTTGATTGTGCGACTAATTGTTTGTAAAGCTGTTGTGATGTTGGCCTATATAAATAAAAACTGAATTTAATTTTCAGACTGGTAATAAATCCTTAAATAAATAACCCTACTGTAAGAGCTGAAGGAACACAAAAACAGGTGTAAATACTGTTACAATACACAAACTTATTTACACATTGGCCAAAAAAAAAAAAAAAAAAAAAAAAAAAAAATACACCGAGATACAAGATAGAAACAGAGAAATTATTAGTAACTTTCAAATCAAAACCTAAATTGTGTCTCTTCAGAGGGTTAGCTAATACAAAAGCCATTTTTATTTGCTCGACTAAACTTTTCTCCTTTTTACCGTCTTTTTGATGTTAAACTAATTTGAGGTAATAGCGCTAACTCAGGAAATAAATGTGTACAATATCAAAACAGGAAGTTAATTGATACCAAGACAATAAGTATATATGAATATACAGTATATACACACTGCTGAACTGACTGTGGTGCGAATAACGTCCTGTAGCATTCACTGTCTGTTGGAAAATGAGCTCCGCTGCCCCTCTACGGTCCGGTAAAGTGGGCGAGCAGGATTGTCCATGATGGATAGCAGTTTCTTTCCTGAGATTCCTCCCAGTGGGACAACTTTCGATGTTGGGAAATTGTTTTGGTAAGTCCTGAGTTTCATGTGTTTGTTTTGGTGGAACATGGACGACCTGTTCCAGGCATTTGGGCCTTGTGCCAGTTTGGTGTTTACATGTGTCCTACTGTGTCTGTGGTGTTCAGATCTCACTTTACTGGTTCTTTTGCAAATCTCCAAGGGTTTCTGATTGGTTTACCTCTACTGCCTTTATCATACTGAGAAAGAAAGACACAGCAATGGACGCCACTGATAATATTAAGACAAGTGGTGTGATTTTGACATTAGAAGACTATGGTAAAACATTTTCTCTATAGTAAGGTGACCAGATGTCCCTATTTAATGGGGACAGTCCCAGTTTTAGGCTCCTTATCCCATGTTCCAATACATATCTGTAAAAATCCCAGTTTTCAACAGAACTTGTCCCAGTTGTCCCGATTTTAAACCAACAGAAAAGATGCAAAACTTAAAAGCCATTAATCTAAAGACTTCTGTCCCTGACTTTATTTACCATGTCATTTTTATCTATAAGTTGCTGTCATACTCAAAACTGGAGCTCTAGCATCATATACCTTGAGTTGCATGACAGAAACTGTATGGATTTTGGAGCCTTTTTTGTCACTTGCAAAGTTCAAATACACCGTTGTTTGTAAAAAAAAAAAAACAACAAAAAACCCAAAAATGTGTCCCAGTTTTTGGGTCTAGAAATCTGGTCACCCTACTCTATAGTGACTGTAAAATCCCATTGTGATTAGTTACGAAACACAAAAAAGTTGAACTTAAAGCCACTTAAAGTTATCTTTATCTACATACCTTAAAATGTAGTACAGTTTGAATAGTTTCCCATCAATAAACAGCAATAACCCTTCATTCAATAGTACAGCACTCTGCCAAAAGTGTCAACGTTCACCAAGGACTTCCCCCTCAGTTTTGCTGCCTCCTTTCTGTCTAAACCCAAAGTTTTGAGTTCCGTACATTCTCCTTCTTCATGTTGTCCTTGTAAAATGGCTGTTTGTTCATCACTTAGATTATATCCAGGGGCACAGAGGATGCTGTGGCCTGTCTGCTGCACCTCCTTCAGCACCAGGACTCTCCAGGCCACTTTGCCAGGATACTCTTCATGGACTGCAGCTCTGCTTTTGATTCCATCCAGAGAGACCTGATAATCCCGAAGCTGCATCACCTCAACATTCTCACCAGGATGATTCATCTGATGTACACATTCTTCTTAGCAACAGGCAGCAAATTAGACAACTGCGCTCAACTATATCTCCTGCTTTTACAATTAACACCGGAGCTCCACAGGGCTGTGTCCTGAGCCATTTTACTCTTTTTTTTTTTTTTTACTTTATTGTGTCTCATTTTCAGTTATCATTTTACATTTAGGCACAATATTTATACTGTTTTTTCCATCCACCTGTGATAAAGCAAATCAAATCAAAACAAACAAACAAACAAATAAAAAATAACACACAAGGACAAAAACACAAAACAAAAACAAAAAACAAAAGAGGATAATAACAATCACTTCAGTACTTCACTTCTGTAGGAGAGAGCCCCATCTCCCATGGAACTCAATTCTTTACTTGTAATTAGACTTATCTATGTTAGATTAAAAGATACCCATTTATTATTGAAGTCCTAAAAGTTAAAATCCCCACCCATTATGGCAATACCTTTTGCTTCTGTCACCAATAGTTGTAATATTTTTTCCAGACATTGTATTCGTTCACCTGGTGGATTATAAACGTTCATAAGAGTTATGAACTGGCCCTGTACCTCACCTCTCACCAACAAGAACCTTCCTTCTTTATCTGTAATAATTTTCTTTGTTAAACATTAGACTTTTTTTAATTAAAATGGCTAAACCTCTTTTTGCTGATGTATAAGAAGATGCAAAAACCTGTGCTGAGGCGAGCTTCTCTAATTTTTTATCTTCTAATTGCGTCAGATGCGTTTACTGAAGGAAACTCCCCCCTCTTTTTTCAATTTTTGGAGTATACATTTTCTTTTTATTGGGTTATTTATTGGGTTATTTTTTACCAAACTTAATATAAAAAGTGAACAACAGATAAAAATACCAAATAAGCAAACCAAGAAACAAACAAGTGAACACACTATTGACTTCCAAATGCTGTAACCTGTGGTTCCTAACACACCACCTTGCTTCTACTATGTGGATACATGGGTCACTATTGGATGACCCAGCCACTGGTTGGTACATGTGGCTTCCCTTTTAGAGCCATTATCTGCCCTAATCAGATGCATGGTGAGCTGCCTGCAGTACCTCCCATCTCTTAATAAATTTTATATTAGCCATTTTACTCTATATGAATGACAGGTTTAGCCCTTCATTTAGCATAGCGTACCTCAAATATTCTGACGATACAACTATTCTTGCCCTACTTAAAGACAAGAACTCTATTATGGACTACAACACTACTCTCCAAGTCTAAATTGAGTAAAATAAAAAGCAGTTTATATGTTGCTGAGTTGGTGTAAACTGGGGGGTAAGACTAATATTTAACTCTCACAAGACATGTTCCCAGGAGAAGACCAACTTTTAACATCATGAAGGACCCATCCTGCCCAGCTGACGAACTGTTCACACCCCTCCTCTCAGTAAGACTACAACATTAAGGCCAGAACATAAGGCTAAAATCAATTTTTTGTCTCCGTTCATATTCAATTTCTATCAATGGTTAGAACTTCTATACCTCATAGCAAGAACGTCCCAGGACCTTGAACCTGTCTATGTGGAGTTTGCATGTTCTCCCCATGGCTGCGTAGCTTTCCTGCAGGTGCTCTGGTTTCCCCTTCCACCAAAAACATGTATAATACATACTTACACCTCTGGACTGGAATCTTTTCCCATTCTTAACATGCACAAGATTGTCAGTGGGATTTAAATCTGGAGACTGAGAAGGCTACTCCAGGACATCCCAGGATCTTCTTGTCTTCTTGAAAAATCCTTAAAATGTTCAGGGGGGTTGAAGATTTCTGATTGCAACTGCATTTACAGGTGAACTGATGAATTGACTGTATAGTGAATAAATCAGTAGTTCAGCCCTGCAACTAACTGGTCATCAAAATATAAAAAAAATCTTTGCATTCAGTCTTCCAGATTTTGTGCAGCCTGATTCATTGGAACACAATAATTTTCTGTCTCCTGATAAACCTGCCTTGAATGCCGCATGTTCCTGTTCTCTGCATTTGCTCACATGAAACAGTACATGCCCAGTCCTTCCTTTATTCACACAGACACTTGAGACGGTGTGGAGATAGAGGCCTTGTGTTTAGAAGAATAGCACACGACGGGTATTTTCTTGGAAAGACTTTGTGTACTCAAACTCACAAAAGGGGGAACATCACGGAGCACTGAAAAGGTTTGCAGCCTGCAGGTGAGAGGAAATGCATGACGGCTGTAGAAAAAGACACAAAGGTTTGTGTGCTAATAAAACAAGATTGATTTCCAGCGCGGTGGGAGAGGAGAACAGAGAGTCGCAACACGCTGGGTCCTTGGCTCTTGGAGATTACACAGTTAGCCGTCCTGTGAGCATTTAGCTTCGCAGCACTGGGGTATACCTGTGTGTCGGCCGTGTCCTGAGATGCACCCTCGCACTCCAATGCTGTTTCTATCGTGTCGTCGACAGCTTTAGCTCTGTCAGTGCGTCTCACATCAGCGTCCAGTCAGCACGTTTCAAATCAAATAGCCGCTCCATGGACAGACGGGAGACAAGGAGGAGGTCACTTAAGGCTAAACTTCACAAAATCTCAAAATTTATTGAATCTACGAGACATTTAAATCAATAGTGACCTCAAACAGGATATGTGGCCGAGTGGTTATCACTTGTGGAGGGTGACTATACTGGAGATCATCCAGGATGTGCCCCGCCTCACACCCTAAGCAGCTCACCTAAAGAGGCTGTTACATATAATTAACTTTTCAGAGCTTTCTACTATGGTATAATATTGTTCCCTCCTCAAAAACAGACCTGGAGTTGTGTTTTGCTTCATTCATGCCTGTTTGAGCAATCCTGTAGTCTCTGGTGCTGAGTTTCTGGGCCACAGAACGCTTGGTTTCATGACTCTCCGCTGCTCCCGCAGAGCACTGCCCATTCCAGGAAGCACTGACCAATCAACAAACCCTCTACATCCAGTCTGCTCTCATAAATTTTATTCCCAAACGATGTACAGCTCTGTTTCTACTGATTTCTCACAGCTGTGTAAAATGGCATCATACAAAAAGTTTAAGGAAATAAAAAGCTTTTTTCCTCTATTTTTGTTCTAAACAGCATAACAGAGCTGCACTCTGCTGCCCTCTGCTGGTCTCATCACCTTGTTTTTTATGGCAGTAGTAAATTAATTATCAAAAATGTTTTCTTTTAGTCACATAATCTTTTTAAAGGTTGTAAAACGTGCTGCTGTTATTATTTATAATACATATAATATTTATTTATAATATTTATATAAAAGCATAATGTAGCCCAGTGTTTCCCAACCAGGGGTACAGGGACCCCTAGGGGTACGCAAGCACAATGGAGGGCATGTGTGGAATTTTTTCACAATTTATTTCAAGATAATGTTCTATAATGGAGTAATTCTTAAAAAAAAATAAAAAATAAAAAAATAAAAAAGTGGTGGTAAAGTGGTAAATAAATGCAATATAAGTTTATTTTCTTCTTATTTTAAAGCCAGATGGATAAAAATTCCTTGTATTGATTTTTTATTTTGAATTTGAGTTTAAAAGAAAAAATGCAAGAGAATTATTTATAATAAAATATGTTTAAATGTTTTTGTATTAATAAAGATAGACATTAAAATTATTTCTATTAATAATTCTAAGTCTGTATATGTGAGGGGGTACACATGGTATGACAAAAAGCCCAGGGGGTACACAAGGTAAAAAAAAATTTGGGGACCACTGATGTAGCCCATTTAAACTCAAGCCTGCCATGACCTCTAACAGTAGGCAGTCAACAAATGAATAAATAAATGAATAGTTTATAGTGATACTGAATACTATAAAAATGATGACGTTTCAAGGGTTAGTCAAAAATAATAATGCATTGGATTTATACAGTATAGCGCCATTCTGGACAGTCAAGTGTTTTACAGTGCATGTGGTCTGCTGCTTTGTCCAAACCTGTAATTAACAAATGCACTGCAGGTAGTCACAGGTTAGTAATTAACCCTTGTATCCCAATGACGAGAAAAGTCAGTGGTTCTTAGTTTTTCTATGGAATTTGGCTCAGGTGTGTATTTTATTATAATTTTGATATTCTAAACACAAATCTGACATTACTTCATTTTTACTTTCTCTAACTAAATTTGTTATATTGCTCCTGTTCTGTCACAAAACATCATAGAAATAGTACAGTAGCTACATAAATATTTTTTACTATTTTTTTCCATAATTTTTTTTAATTAACTTCTGCCATTCTTCCGGACCATAAATACCAAATATTTAATTATTTCAGAATTTGAACACTTTTTATGCTAGTCAGCATCTTAACTTTGTGTAAACCACACAAAAATGAAATATTCATTATTCTCAATGCATGCAAAATGTTACAAACAGTTTTGTTGGGTTTTATTGGGAGCTGGTTTTGTAGATTGTACATACATAGCACAGAGAAAAAAAATCTAAAAATAAATGTTGTAATCTTTGACACAAAAAAAACACACTGGCAAAAAGGGTTTAAATTCTGAAACTAATTAAATATTTGGTATTTATGGTCAGGGCACAAGTTGATTCAAAGATTTCTGAAAAAAAATTGTAGAAAAAATGGGGACACTTTTGTCACTGAACATTAACAATGTCACTTTTTAAAACTGGGGTATAAAGGTTAGGTACAAATAAGAGCGAATGCATACGCAACCATTTATTCATGTATCTCACAACAGTCGGGACGTCCTGGGAGTGGATACCTTCTTCTGCAGTCCTCCCTGAGCTGAGGTTTTCCCACAGCAAGGTTTTTTAACTTTATTTTTTCACCCTAATGGAGACTGTCGGAAGCGGACGTTGTCTTGTATGTAATGTCTGTAAAGCCCCGTAAAGGAAACTGCTGCAGTGATACTGTGCTATAAAAATAAACATTCTATTGATTATCTTATCCTTGCTTATCGTCATTCAAGGTCATATACAGTAGGGCTTAAACTCCTGAGTATTTAGAAATACTACATAAGTCAGGGTAATGCAAACTGTATGTCAAGGGTAACTACATGTCAAGATGGAGATTAATGATTATAACAATATTAATGAAAACTAAGTAATAAACATTAATAATCCCATTACAAAATAACATACACCCATTTTGTGACTAGGGCAACATATTTTATAACCAAAACCAATACAAGGTTGAGTGTATACGGAAAGAAACAGAATATATTCAGTCCATTTTAATGGCTCATGCCTGACCTACAATAATCTGTGTTACATCACATGATCACAACACCACACAGTGAATATAGGACACTTGTCTGCTGACGTCATGTGACCCTGAACTGTATGAATGGAGGCTGGATCCCGGAAAAGGGTGGGTGCACCAGCTTCAGCCAATCAGCATTCAGCTTCTTTAAGCTTATGTAACTTGACTTAAACCCCAGCGCATCCACCACTCCCTGCCACAACCAGTCGTTTATGAACAGTCGGCTTAGGCAAATGACATGTTTGTGTTTAAAGTAGGAAGTGGGCAATAAATGAGTCTGTAATCAAAAAAATTGAGATTTCAGTCACTGCTCACTCAGCACCAGTGTAGAGGGTGTGTGCAGAATGTAAGGCAGCCCAAAAACACCTGGTTTGGTGGTTTTATGGCGTCGGCGGGTGTGTGGGCGACAGCTGTGAAGAGCCATCTGTCCTGAGGAGCTGGTCTCAGGAATGCCAACTCTCAGGAATGCCTTGAAGTCATCCCTTTGGACTTGGCTTGAAAATAAGGAGTTGGACTTGAACTAAATGGCCGTGGACTAAAGCTGTTGTATTTTGTGCATATATATAGATCGACTTATGCCAGAAACAGTAGGCCTTAGGCGGGGTACCCTGGACAGTGGCGAGTTACTCCCAGGACTGACACACGTTCATTCACTAGGAGCAATTTAGATTCACAATTCATCAAACACATGTATGATAATAATCATAATCATAATCATATAGCTGCAAGTAGAAATCATAGGCCCTTGACCCGGAGCTGGAGCTGCTGGTTTTTTGGCATTGTTATGGCATAAGGTATGAGACTAGTTGTGAACAGTAACTGGATAGTTTTACTCAAGTAATTTACTTAAGTACATTTTTTGAATAGAAAGTACTTTTTGTACATTTTGTAGAACATACTTTTACTTTTACTTGAGTAACTTTTGAATGATTTTATTTTTACTTTTACTTTAAATTGTCTAATTAGTTAAAAGTAGTTTTTGTCATCTGTGGTCCAGTGCACATCTGACTGTGATCAGAAGGTTCTGGGTTCGAAACAAAAGAAGAAGAAGAAGAAGAAGAAGATTTTTGCAAACACTTTCAAATGTACTTTCTTTTTAAATTATTTTAATGCTCAAAACTTTTTTACTTTTCTGAAGTAAAATTTTTGTTGGGTAATTTTACTTCTACTTGAGTAATACTATTTTTGAAGTAAACGTTCTTTTACTTGAGTACAGCTTTTGAGTACTTCATCCACCGCTGCATGGGGCCTATTGACTTTTTTGAGACGTGGCAGCGTCAGTATTCTGCACCTACAGCCTCTCTGACCACAAACCAGCACATTCATACAGGCAAGGTGGATGGAGTGTCTTGCCCAAGGACACAATGACAGTATGAACTGAGTCATAGGATGACCACTCTACCTCCTGAGCCATTGTCGCCCCCAATACATGCAGTGAACACTCACAGGACAAATTTAATTTCATACAGTTTATCATCAATATTTAACATGAGAAACTTAATGTGCAGTATTTTTGGTGTGAACGCACCCTTGGTACTCATCATTTTTCTTTTTTTTTTACCTAACCATGTTTGTCAAAACTCTCACTCATCCAGGCTGACAGAATCATGACAAAAGGCTAAAAATAAGTCATCTAGACTTTTTCAAAGTAGAAGAAGTTTCAGCTCTTATCAAAGAGACTTTCTCAATTCTGAAATTGAACTGGTAAGAGAGCTGGTTTATATGCTGCTAAAGGCGCTTTTCTACTAGGTTGGAATGGTGGGGATGGGGTTTTTGTGGGTGTTTCCACTTCCCAAAGCTTTCCAAAGTGTTCCCAAAAAGTGGTCCACACTGCTCTACTTTTGGCGATCCTCCCAATGGGGTCCAGCTCGGTTAAGAGTCTGGAACGGTTAGCGGTAGGCACTGCTGCGAGCTGATTGGACGAGAGAGAATCCTCATTCAGGCAAAACAGCAAGCAAAAAAAACAAAAAAACAAAAACAAAACAGAAATATAAGCAAAAATGCGTACTTGTCCTTGTGATAAACAGCTGTATTCAGAGAGGAGGAGCTAAAAATTAAAGCTAGCAAATATTAGCAACTGTTTCCGGTTTAGCAAAATACGGGTCTCATTTCGAGAATCTAAATGTTTCACTTTTTGTTTAGACTGGGTTAAACATGAGTTAAACTCATGTAGTTATATGTTCAGGTGTTAAAATGTGTTCAAGTGGAGCAGAGAAGTGAATTTAATGCACAGAAAGCTGGCGGTGAAGTAGTCTCCTGTTTACTGAAGATAATACAGCTTTACCTCCAGCCTCACACAGACACACACCAGCCTCACACAGACACACACCGACCTCACACAGACACACACCAACCTCACAGAGACACACACCAGCCTCACACCGGCCTCACACAGACATGTACCAGCCTCACACAGACACACACCTCACACAGACACACACCAGCCTCACACAGACACACACCGACCTCACACAGACACACACCAACCTCACAGAGACACACACCAGCCTCACACAGACACACACAACCTCACACAGACACACACCAGCCTCACACAGACACACACCAGCCTCACACAGACACACACAACCTCACACAGACACACACCAGCCTCACACAGACACACACCAGCCTCACACAGACACACACCAGCCTCACACAGACACACACCAGCCTCACATAGACACACACCAACCTCACACAGACACACACCAGCCTCACACAGACACACACCAACCTCACACAGACACACACCGGCCTCACACAGACACATGCCAGCCTCACACAGACACACGCCAACCTCACATAGACACACACCAACCTCACACAGACACACGCCAGCCTCACACAGACACACGCCAGCCTCACACAGACATACACCGGCCTCACACAGACACATGCCAGCCTCACACAGACACACGCCAACCTCACATAGACACACACCAACCTCACACAGACACACGCCAGCCTCACACAGACACACGCCAGCCTCACACAGACACACGCCAACCTCACACAGACACACGCCAGCCTCACACAGACACACGCCAGCCTCACACAGACACATGCCAACCTCACACAGACACACAGCAGGTTTTGGGGCGACCCGTTCTAAGGCGTCCCATACTGACAGGTCCTGTACCATTCTGCCTAGTGGAAAAGCGCCTTAAGAAGAAGGAGTTTTAGACCTGAAACTAAATTCTATTGGTCCAGAAGACTTAAAAGAGTTGAAAGAGGCCCGGAGGTTTTGGATTGTTTGGAGTCCTTTGTCCCCAGCTGGAGTGAGGGGGACAGTTGTTAACCCTCCTGAGCCTGGTCAGCTCCTTCAGATGTTAATGACCTGAGTGAAACTGTTTGTATTTTGGTTTTAAAAGTCTGCTGTAAACAGATGGAAGGCTGTATCTGAGACCACCATTTCTGTTCACTTATATTACTGCTTTTACATAACCAGTAACATAAGTGCCCCAGTCCCAATCACAGATAAATGAAAGCGTTTTCCAGACGTTTGTGTGGCCTTTCTGTGTGGAGTTTGCATATTCTCCCTATGTCTGGGTGCTCCACCCCCCCCTCCAGCTAGCTACTCCTGCAGGAGTCTGTCTCGGATCTGGAGATCTGAAGAGTCCCAGGGACAGATCATGGTTGTAGTTGCAGACGGGCAGTGTAGCACAAAAACCTGACTTAAAAATAGTCAACTTAAACCGGATTTAAATGTGTGTGAGTGGCTGGCTGTGTTCAGTGGAATCTCTCAGAGCCAAGGTGATAAACTTTATAAAAATAGTCCCTAAGCTACCAGTGTCACACCAAGCTTAGTAAGCCCACATGTGCAGCAAAGTACAGGTTGTATCACAGTAGCTCAAGGCCAATAATGCCTTTTTCCTGTACTTTACATTGCTTTAGTAATAGAAACAAATACTTCTTAATAGTAATTCTGTTGTAGCCCTTATAGTAAGTTATGTATTTCTTATTTTTGTTGGGCTAGCTGGGTTAATGCATGTATTTGGCTCTATAAGTACCCCAATCTGGGCTGCCCTTTTCTCTCCACTGTACAAGTATTTATCCCAGTAACACGTAATCACTGTAAGCTCTGTATTTGTTGCTGCATTAAAGATAGTCGTGTGTATAAATAGTCCCTTCACTCCCTTCAGCGGTGTGAGGGGCTCAAGCGGCTGAAGTACGCGCTCCATAAAGTCAGCCGAGGGTGACTCACACATGCTTTTCCCGTTGAGGCATTCCCCAAGCGGCTTCACACGAGATGGGTTCCTTCAGGCAGGCTTTAAATGTACAGCTGCAATCCCAAATGTTCAACCCCCATCATCTCAGAAGACATTATAATGAAATGAATGCTTTTTCCCAGTTTGATGGTGTTGCAGGTAGGGGAGTCTATCCCACACACATTCATTCACATCACATTTATTCACTAGGAGCAATTTAAGGTGCTTTTCCACTAGGTTGGAACGGGGTGGGATGGGTTCCAAAGTGCTCCCAAAAAGTGGCATTTCTACTTTTGGCACTCCTCCCTGGTGGGGTCTAGCTCTGGTTAAGGGGCAGGTTAAAGGTGGGCACTGCGAGCTGATTGGACGAAAGAGAATCCTCACTAAGGCAAAAACAAGCAAAAGAACAGAAATAAAAGCAAAAATGTTTTTTTAATCAAACACGTACTCGTCCTTGTGATAAACAGCCGTATTCCAAGAAAGAATGAGTTAATGTTGAGGTGACTTTTTCTAAAAATAAAGCTAGCGAATATTAGCAACAGCTGTTTCCAGTTTAGCCAAGTATTGCTGTTGCTTTGAGAATCTAAAGGTTTCAGTTTTAGTTTAGACTGGATTAAACACAAGTTAAACTCGTGTAGTTATATGTTCAGAGGTTGAAATATGTTCAAGTGGTGCAGAGAAGTGAATTTAATGCACAGAAAGCTGGCTGCTGTTTTTTTATTTGTGTCAATGTTTTTGCATTTGGGTGCATATTTCTGAATTTCTGTTTGTGTTTCAGAAATTGTATTGTATGTATTGTGTGTGTGTTTGCAAATGTGTGTGTGTGTTTCTGTATTTGTTTAGGTGATTCAGTTTCTGCTTGTGTGTTTTTGATTTTGTTGGTGTGACTTGTCCTTCAGGGCCACCATACAAGGATCACTTTCACAACCTCCTTTCTGCCCTGCACATAAATTAAAATTATTCATAATACATTTTTGTGAGTCGTAGCAAGAACAGTTACCATTTTACAGTTGTATGTGTGGACTGCACTGGTAACTAGTAATGTTCAGCAATGAACTAGAATAAAATAAAGTAAAAATAAAATAATATAAAGTTAGTTAGTTGGATTTGAATATACCAGATTATTTTTGTTTCTTAACATAAAGAAAAAAAAAGAAAAAAAAAAGAAAATAAAACAAACAAACAAAACAAAATAAAAAAAAATTGGGAATATGCCAGATAATTTTCTTCTCTTCTAATATTCTAATCATAAAGAGAAAGCAATAAACAAACAAACAACAACAACAAAGAAAAACTAATGAATTGGAAAACGGGAAAACGTGTCTCTGAGTCACTCTTCTCAGCTTACATAATGCAGTTTCTCAGCACTGACCCTAAAAGGGAGGTCATTGTTTTTGTCAAGTATAATTTTCAAGCAATATCTTTCAAGTTAAATGTTAGATTATACTATAGATTATGGATTATAAATTCGGAACAAAATCATTTTAAGTTCAAAAATGTCCTATTCGTTTGTTTGTCCTCTCTGAGATGCCGTAAGAGGAGTATCAGGAAGTACTTAAACTAAGGGCTTCTTACAATGCACTTTCCAAATCTTTAAATGCCTATTTGACTAAGATAGGCAAATCCAAAGAGTGCTATTATTACTGTTGCAATTATACACCACTCTGCCGCTCCACCCTCGTGATCTGGGTAATGCCTTTGTTCAGTTGCAGTGTGTTGTATAATTATAGACTGCTCCAATTACTTTTAATCACTGCCTATTCATTTGTTTACTGTAATTGTCAATTCTCTGTCATCTAAATGCACTGAACCCTTCTTAAACATCAAGCGCTTTAAAGTGGTGCCTGGGCCTTTCCCATTACATTTAATGGGTGATTAAAACTGACTGTAGCCTATTCCTGGAAATGCACAGCTGTACAGAGTGGCACAGTTAATCCTTAGAGCAGGGAAATGAAAAAGGATACATTAAAGTGATCCATGGGTGAGGGCCAGGGCAGCGATGGGGGAAAAAAAATGAGGAACTACTGAAATGGCAGTTTATGTTATGAAATATCTGAGGACAAGAAGATGTTCTGCAAGAATGGTTGTCTAGTTACACAGTAGATTGTCAATGAGCCAGTCATTGGACTTCAAAGTGTCTGTATTTGAGGAAATCTACAATTTCTTATTTGCAGCTAAAAGATATTTTTTAGTTTTTTCCATGATTGATTTGGTTATTACTATTATTATTATTTAGCAATTTTTTTTGTTAAAAATGTAAAAAATAGATAGCCTATACTCATATTAAATTAGTGAGGTATTATCTGTCCAGAAAAAAATATGAAAATTGTTAGCTGTAACTTCTAATCTAAAAAGACTCATTTGGCCTTCCACTGATATTAAAGGGCCTATGTTATGCTTTTTTGTGAGTCTTTAAATGGATTTAGGACACATCTATATCCGCATCTTGCATTTTATTCATTATTGAAAAAACCTTATTTGAAAAAACTCATCTTTTGACTCAAATTGACTTTCACTTTAAGAGCCCTCCCTCCCCCCTCAACTCCAGGTATATTTTTGAGGAAACAACATACATGGTAGAAAGCTCAGAAAAGTCAATTTTGCATAATAGAGCCCCTTTAATAAAGGATTTCTTAAAGACAGACCAATGTTTTGGTTGTTTTCTACCTGGAGTTGCTGAAAGTGATCAGTCGAAACATATCATGGCGCAACCCAAAAACATTGATAAGAATTCCTTTTTTAAATTTAGTCTATTGTGGGGGTAAGGTTGCAGAGTGCTTCATGTTTTTGCCTCAGAGCAAAGAGATTTTAAGACCAATCCTTGAGTCATGGAACTTGTGGTCTCTGATTAACTTTCAACATTAACATATGGACATGGCAGCCAAAAATGTAACTCAAAAGAACTGTTACTCAAATAGAAATAAAAGGTATGTTGCATTAAAACAGTATCTTAGAAGTCCAGTTTATCAGTAAGTATAACTCATTAGCATCTCTGTTTAAACAGCCTTTTTCATATGAGTGGGCAGTGGGCAGTGGACAGCGGGACGGGGCGGGCTGTCACCTCCTGTTGGTGTGGTTGATTTGTACTCAGGAGGTGTAGCTGGCTCAGTGACTCACACTTGGATTGAACGCACCGTATCCTTTCAAATTAGCTTTAGACAAACATCAGCAGGTCTATAATTTAAGGATTTTGGTGGAAATACGCATGACTGACTGCAAATTTATTCAATATAATGACTCAGCTCTGAATAAAATACAGTGACGACTTACACAGCTTCCTCTGAGGTTGTGTATCCGATTTGAATTCTCTATGTGTAGAAATGTGACCTGCATTCTCATTCAGGGATGCTGCCGCTGCCTCTGTTTGTCCTTCACACACACAGACTACGCAAACAGCACCACTGTGGAGCTTTGAGGACAAGTGCATTGTTACGTAATATTTACTTTTTTTTTATCCAGGACATGATTGACATTTGTGTAAAACTGAGCAAACAGAATTGACTTAAATGGGTCCAAACACATGTCTGAATTTTGCAGGAATATGAAAAAACAACATGAGCGACTGAAGCAACCGACGACCATTCTTTTCCTACGCCGGGGCTCTCTAACACTTTCCAAGCAGCTCCCCAAAGGCTTTAAGAATCTTCCATAAATTTGATCAGTCTAATTTGATTTGTCAATTGGCAAACTAACTCGTGTTTGGGTCATAGGTGCCTGCCCCCCTCATGCCCAAAATGTTTATTTGCCAATTAATTGTCAATAAAACATTAATGCAGTCAACCTTGATGAGTCAGTAGTGATATGAAATCAGCTGCAGCAAGGCCACAGCTAAGAGGTTAAAGAGAGACATCAACATTTTGTAAATGTTCAGGTAAATGTTAAATGTTTTTTTGGTTGATAGTGGCCCATAGTTACTCCAGTACCCACTGCTTCAAGAGGGAATCCATGGGAGAAGATGAATGAATGAACAAATGTTAAATGAAACATGACTAGCTCTCCACCATTTTCTTTTTGTAAAAGTAGCTCAAACATGACTTTTGTGCCTGAACCAACTCCTCTTTAGTGTGTATCATACAGTATGACTGGTGGATGTTAGGTCAGTGTGTTTCCCAACCAGGGGGACGGGAACCCCTCAGGGGACACCAACACTTTGCTAGGGGTACTTGGGAATTATTACATAATTTATTTCAAGATGATAAGAAAATATTTGTGAAACTGCAAGAATCTTAATTGAAAATGATGCCCCCCCCCCCCCATTATGTTTAGGTTTAAAGGTTTTAAATGTGAGTTAAAATGTGTTTTAAACTTAAAATATTTAGAAAAGAAAGTA
This sequence comes from Bostrychus sinensis, assembly GCA_020698575.1. Taxonomy (NCBI): domain Eukaryota; kingdom Metazoa; phylum Chordata; class Actinopteri; order Gobiiformes; family Eleotridae; genus Bostrychus; species Bostrychus sinensis. The sequence continues at coordinate 47,955,840 of CM036239.1, read as the reverse complement.
AATTTAAGTTATATTTTATTTTTATAAATTTTATTTTTTAATTTTAATTTTCAGTTTAAAAGAAAAATGCAGGAAAATTTGTATTTACAGATCTTTTATAAGGCCACTTTTGGAGGAATCACTAACCTGTATAAGTGAGGGGGTGCTCATGGTATGACACAAAAGCCCAAGGGATACACAAGACGAAGAAAAAAAAAAAACACTGGGGACAACTGGCTTAGGAGATGTCCCTTGAATTTGCATAAAGTTGACTTCAGTTCAACTCAAAACTATGCTCAGGTCACATGATTCTCTTTGCTCGGGACGTTTGAGATGTTGTCGCCTCCGCCCCAGCAAAATGGTCACTTCAGTTGCTTATTTTGGTTTTGGTGTGAGTCCATCCTTATCCAAAAATGAAGCGACATCGCCAGAGCAGCCGCCAATCATGGAAAAAAAGATTGGATAGACACTGGAGAGGAATAGGCACAGGCACAAAAGTCAAGCTTTAAACCTGGGCTTGACATTAACTCTCGCCAAATGTGGGTATTTTCATTTTGGCTAATAACACAAATACTACTAGTCACTTTGGCCAGTTGAATTTTATGCATTCATATAACTTAACTTTACAGGGTAGGCCGGAATTTATGTTGCTTTGATATATTTAGTATATAGTAATTCATCACAATTAAAGAAAGAAAATATTATTTTAAACAAAATAATGTTTTAAAAATGTTTTATAAAACATGACCACATGCACCAAGGTCAACCTGTTTTAAAATATTGGCTAAATCTCTCCATACATAAAAGAAAATTATAATTTCTTTAAGCTTATTGTATACTATAAAATATATGCAAAAAATTAACTAATTGGCTTGCAAATTTTGCAAAAGACTAGCCACAGCTGCCAGTGATCGAAAAATGAAATGTCAAGCCCTGCTCCTGCCCCTCGTCCTGAAGAGGGGTTAGCAACGCAAGCAGAGCCACCTGAGCTTAGAAAAGCAATTTTGAGACTTTTGGTGCGAGTCCATCCTAAAGACATGGATGTGTAGGTGTGGTGACTCAGTGCTGTCCCAGAGTGAATGAATGTGAAAGGGGATGGCTGTTTGTCAGTGTGTGTCTCAAATGAAAGTGGATGAATAAAATCAAATAAAAGCTTATGAAGAATACATCTGAATGTAGCTTTCACTGTATGAATGTATTTTCTGGATGATTGAGAATCCTCATATACATGGTAAAATATAGCAGTATCTAAGAGGACATGAGTGTATTAAAGTGTGCGTTGGCTTTAAATGGGTAGTTTAAAGCCAACACTCTAACAAAAGTCACATAATGTTTGTGACGGATGCCAAATACAATGTAATGGGATGGGTATGTATGTATGTATACTGTATGTATGTATGTATGTATGTATGTATGTATGTATGTATGTATGTATGTGCTGTATGCATGTATGTATGTATACTGTATGTATGTATGTATGTATGTATGTATATACTGTATGTATGTATGTATAGTGTATGTATGTCTGTGCTGTATGCATGTATGTATGTATACTGTATGTATGTATGTATGTATGTATGTCTGCATGTATGTGTGGAAATGGTTGAAATTATTCTGTTTTTGTTTTGTATGTATGTGTATGTATGTATATATACTGTATGTATGTATGTATATATATATATATACTGTATGTATGTATGTATGTATGTTTGTATGTATGTACTGTATGTATGTATATATGCATGTATGTTTATAAATGGTTGAAATTATTCTGTTTTTGTTTTGTATGTATGTATGTATGCATGTATGTATGTATGTATGTACTGTATGTATGTATATATGCATGTATGTTTATAAATGGTTGAAATTATTCTGTTTTTGTTTTGTATGTATGTATGTATGTATGTATGTATGTATGCATGTATGTATGTATGTATGTACTGTATGTATGTATATATGCATGTATGTTTATAAATGGTTGAAATTATTCTGTTTTTGTTTTGTATGTATGTATGTATGTATGTATGTATGTATGACAGTTGTTACATAGTGAGACTTGAATGTATACAGTTGTCTCTATGGTTGACGGCCTTTAAACTAAACTGGAGTTATGAACTGAGAGTCACCAGAGGTCAAAGGCCAATGCACCTTAGCTTTGAAGTGGACACCCACTGCAGTGACTCAGACGACATCTGAATATGCTCTGTGGGTCACTGAGAGGAAATGTCTGGCATACATACACGTCCTAGAGCAAGTAAAGTGGAAATAATTCTGCTTTTGTTTTGTTGTTTTGGGTTTTTTTTTTTGCACATTTTAAAAATTATTTTAAATGCACACTACCCAAAAATTGCACCTTCAACAATAGCATAGCTATTATGATAGCTATATATTAGTTCATTACCTTACTGCATAAACCCATGATCTGACCAACCCATAGGCCCATACTAAGGTACTGGTGCTGTAGAATGCTGTGGTAGAAATTTTGATTCAGAGTGCCCCTCACTTATTTTGATTAAGCTCAAAGTAATCCTATTTTTTTTCAATGGCAATAAATAAATGAATTTGTCAAACATTGCTCGGGAATATTTGTCAATGTTTCTCCTTTGCTTGGTGTTGCTATGTTCTCTGTGTTAGCAGCCATTCATTCAGTGTTGACAAATGGTGTGGACCATCCAATGCTGCTTGATATGAAGGCTTAGAGATAAATAGGTGGAATTCTGAGCGCAGCGGTCTGCAGCTTGAGAGTTTAGCATCTTCCCGATCTTAACTGTGCAGCAGTGTGTAAAAAGGACAACTAACAGAGTCTATGTAAACTGTCTCATTTTAACACTGACAAAACAATGATGACTGATCTTATATATAATAAAAAAAAAAAAAAAAAAAAAAAAATTGCTCCACCAAATAGTGAACTGGTCTAAAGCTGAAAGGAGAATACCAGCTGCATCCTGAGTCCCTGTATACAGCGCTTGGCCATGGTTATTTTAAACAATCCTTCAAGTCCTTTGCAGTTTCAACTCCTCCCATCTGGACAAAGATACTTAGTACCAAGTACCTGCTCTTATGTTATTTTTAACTTGTTGGTTGCTTGTTGGTGGCACGGTGGCTTAGTGTTTAGCACCCCAGCAGCGTTGAGAGATGGGTCAAATGCAGAAAACAAATTTCCCTACGGGGATCAATAAAGTCCTTACTTTACCTCTTATTGTCATTTTATTCTTTATCTTATTGGCTTTTATTATTGATGTGATATCTTTACAGTTTTGATCTGCTTTTTGAAGTACTTTGATTTATGTCCTATTATATTTATTATGTTTTTTTTTTTTCATTTCATTTCTATCTGGAAGCCTCAACTCCAACTGCAAACCAATTCTACCTACAGGCAGTGGTGGACAAAGTACTCAACTTCATTACTTGAGTATAAATCTTCCTGGTCAAATATTACTCCAATACAAGTAAAAGTTGCTCAGTCAAATTTTTACTTGAGTTGTATGTGCTTTCAAAAATAATTAAGTATTCAAAGTACTTAAATTTGTTTTTTTTTTCCACAATCTATTTCAATTGAGTAGAATCAAGAATTTTGGGTAACATTTCTGCCACACTAACTCCACAGATGCAGCTCCAAAAACACAAAAAAATATATGTTCATACCTTAATCATTCCCTCTGTAGATGAGACGTCAAACTTATTTTAGTCTGATCAGTCTCCACCTCTGAGTTAGAATAACACGTTTGTACAGAATCAGTGAATGGGAAACAGTCAGAACTTTATTTAGTTTAAATTCATTAATGCAACACACAGAGACTAAAGTCTAAACCAGGTGTAAACCAGGACTAAACTGAGATGAATCCATGTTAAAATGGAAGTAGCAACAGTGAACCAGGACTGAACCAGGTTTAGGACAAATTAGTGATGATTATCTTTAGGATGTGTGAGTGACAAACCACACTCTAAGAGAAACTACATGAACACAGTCAGTTGTCTTTCAGTTTTAGGACAATTCCTCCACAGAACTTACAGCCTTTAGAGAAATGTAGTGGTGTAAAAAGTATTATATTTATCTTTCAAATGTAATGGAGTAAAAGTAATAAGTCTCCCTGGAAAATACTACTCAAGTAAAGTACAGATTCTCAAACTGCACTTAAAAAGAAATACTTTGTTACTGCTATAAATACAGAGAATAGAAATAGAAAATAGAAATATATATATTTTCACATTATAGTCAATTGATCAGTCAGTTCCTCCAATACCAGAACGCATTTGTTCACTTGAAATGTACTTTAGCCCAGACACAACTCTAAACACATCTAAAAATACCACCGCCGCATTGATCTTCCATCCAGACAGATTTTGGTCCAAGTATGAATTTAGGGGCAAATAGAGGGTTACCTAAGCTCTTTATGGCAGTGGGAACATTACAGCCTGGTGTTACATGTGGGCTGCAGACGCCAACTCAACAGAAAAACAGTATACGACCAGTTTTATCTGCTCTGGCCTAAAGCGGTTTGGACCGAAATATGAACTATGTTACACCCCCGGACAACAATGTGGACAGACGCGTTACATAAGAGTCGGAGTGTGACGTGGGCGTGTTTGATACAAGACGTCCTGGGTTTATATTGGGGGAAAATACAGTTTTACAGTGTGATTAATAAGGTCGGGACATTTTGTGTGGACTGCAAATGTAGTCTGTAATCTATTTGGAATGAAAATCAGAGGTCACGTCAATAGACAGGCCTTGTTTTGCACACATGTTCAGTTCGCTTTTGTTTTGCCCACTTGATAATAAAACATCACTTCACATAACTTTTAGTGGTGCATTTGTATATAAACCATAGAATTAAGCTACTTTTGGGTGTAATAAAGCTGGGCAGACAACAATTATTCAACTGACAAAAGGGTAATAGCCACTAAATAATTCTGAAATCTGCAAAATCAGGTTCAAATGGAAACCAACTATCCACAATATCCACTTTCTACCCAACCTGTGGGTAGAAAGTGGATATTATTATTTAGAGATTCTTGTAAACAGAACAGCATGTAAGTGTTGTACCTTAATAACAATAATTTTTTTATATTTTGTCTTCTGCCTTTCGTGCCAGGCGAACCACTGGCACGGTGCATGTCCTCCTCGGGTTCTCTCTGAGTACTCGGTCTTCCTCAACACCATCCAGAGTCATGCATGTGTTAAAGAAATTGGTGACTCTCAAGTGCCCCTAGTGAATGAACGTGAGAGTGAATGTCTGTCTGTGTATGTCTCAATCTGTCTGGGCGGAGTCTGCCTGTTACCGTGGGTTCTCTCTAGGTACTCCCGCTTCACCGTCCAAAGACTTGCTTATGTAGGTGAACTGGTGACTCTATATACCCCCTAGTGAATGATTGTGAGAGTGAATGGTTGTCTGTGTATGTCTCTGTGTCAGCCCTGAGACTAACTGTCCACTGTCCAGGGTGTACTTTGTCTCATAGTTGCATCATGGATATTTCCAGAAATCAGAGTAAATGGTATTAAATTGTCATTCTATGCTATTTTTCTGGTCAAAATGAAATAAAACAATATGGGATAGAGACCCAAGACAATCAGGACTAAGACACAGAGCTCTCTTTCACATTTTTATTGTTCATCATAACGAAACAGCTTCACTGATACAAAAACATCCCCTTTCGATTGGGTTAAAAATACAAACGTGAATGTTCAGCCTGATCCACAGGAAACAGAGCTTCTCCACGGCTGAGGCTCCATAGAAAAATAAGGCAGGTGGTTCTGTACAACTAGCTCTACACACTGTGTGTCTACTCCGGGGCCCGGGGACTGCTACCACCAGTCCGACCGGCCACTATATATACACTCAGTATATACAACACGGGACAGCATTGTATAGCTCGGCTCAATCAAGCGACAGGTGAGAGAGAATGAGAGAGAAGGAAAAGGATTTGGGGCAATATCCAAGTCACTAAACAGGGGCTCAGGGGTCATGCTCTGTGGCATCCTGCTCAAGAAAACATGTGACATTATATTCTTATTATAGCTTTATATTTCAGTGGTTAGCTTGCATTAACCACTTTTGTGTAATAAGGAGTAATATGTCAAAAGGTCTTAAAATGCTTAAAATGGGTGCATTCATAATTTCAATTGATTTGTTGTGACGTGATTACATTCATTCATTCATTAGGAAATAAATGATTAGTGGCTCAAATGGTTCAGACCTAATATTAACTTCTTTGTCCACACAGGATTGGGGCTCACTTCAAGCTTGATAATGGTTAACTCAATTTTTGTATAAAATGGGCATTTGAACATTAAAATCTATTGGTTAAAGATGCATGTTTTAATTTATGCTGCTAATGCCAACACAATAGGGGGTGTAATGATTTATTTACTCTACCAATGTACTGATTATTGTTTTTGATGAAAACAACAATCAATACCCTGCCACCAAAATCATGTACAATAGGTCCCACCAGAGAACCTGGAGGAAACGTAAGCAGACATGCAAAATCCATACAGAAAGGCCCCACCTAGTCCAGGAATCGAACCTGGGACCTTCTTGCAGAGAGGGAGGAGTAACCACTATGCCACTGTACCGCTCCATTTATCCAGGTTTGGAATTAGCACAAAGGAGAACACTGGCTTCTAGTTAGCCAGCCAAGGTTTAAATCCCTAAACATCTAACAGTGATGGTTAGGTATGGAGAGTTTTGTTTACCATCTGAATATGAGGTGGGATGCTAACAAAAACAATGCATTTGCAGAAAAAGTGAAATGCCAATTTAAAATTCATGTTAATACAAGGTCTGAACAGATCTTTGCACAGATTATTATCTAGCAGGAACAAGCCACATTTATCAATAGCTACGATATCAAATGTAAATTATTTAAGAGAATCATGAAAATCATTTTAAACATGCGCAGCGTTTAGTGAATCAGCCGCGTGGACCCTTCTGTGATGAGGGTTCAGTTCAAGTAACGTTATATCTCGAGTCAAGTAAATCTCACCAAAATACAATTTAGTAAAGATTATTGTGTGGCAGCAGTAGTGAGACTAAATCTCTTCGACTTCACATGCATTCAGTTACAATGACAACTTTACATTGTGTTGTAGTGTTACTGTACTTTTATAAGTGTTATGGCACTGTTTGCAAGAAATACTTTGATATCAAGTGAATTTTGGTCAGAGGAGCCCAAAACATGATTATAGCTTGAAATAGACTGCTTGGATAAAAATAGTAACATGACAGATAGATAGAGGCGATAATTCTACAAATATACAAGCTTAAAATAAAGGGAAAAAACACTACTGTCATACAGCAAGAGCAAAAAAATCTAAAGCACAATATATAGATATATATATGTATATATATACTAAAACATAATGGATTGCCGAAGACTTGAATAAGGCCAAAACCCAACAACCCTCACATACAGACTGTCAGTGTACCATAAAATAACCAATATTTACAGAGCATATACAAATGTCCAAAAAGACCAAGTTTGAATCCAAAAAAACATGCACATAATACACTATTTCATTTGAAATATCTATTCGATTCATGTACATAGATCCGCAAAGGATCTATAAAGGTTGTCCACTTGCTGGATGTGTTCGTGACATGTAACGGCAGCAGAGAGAGCAGGTGAGTGCAGGCACCAGTGTAGGGGCAAACAAAACAACAACTATATATTGGGAGGGAAAATCAAAAAGGCACAATGCTAAATGATTTCTGTATAAGAAGGGTGGAGCTAATTCAGGGGTGTCCCAATTCCTTTATTTGACATTATTTCACCTCACCATAAAAAAAAAGTGCCTTTGTTGATTGTTCCCTTATATTTCAGGGGTCTCCACAGTGAATTAGTAACTTGGTACTTTGGCATAGGGTTTACTGCAAATGCAAATTTTGTCTTCTTGATGTCAGGTCTAACTCACACAAATATGAAGCTTTTCACATACAACTCCTGTGGCAATTTGGGCCAATTAAGTACGAAGCCTGTGGGCCAACAAAAAATGGTCTATGGGCCGAATTTGGCCCCTGGGTCATAATTTGGACAATTTTAATCTAATTGTTTAGCAAGCTAAGTGCAAGTTGGAATGGTTGGTATGAATGGGCTAGGTGGGGTTAATGTTTACTATTAAAATATATTCTATACAAATTTCAATTTCAATTTTTATAAATATGTAATTTTAATCGTGTAACAAGACATTAAGATGAAAACTGGGTTAGCAAGTATTTTTGGGCTATCTGCCCTACATGCTTTCAAAGATTTACTATTAAAATGCACTGTATTGTCATTCTGGAAGCCAGTTGAGGCAACCGGATCATTGTGCTGTACAAAAAAAACTGAGGAGAAATAATAATAATAGAGTAGAAATTAATTTTTTTTTGTAGCCTGAGGCATGTCAAAAACACTGTTCATTTTTGCAATACATTGATTGGTAAAAGAAATATAGAGACTGAAATTGTAGCTGTGACTGTATAGGCCACGCCCCATTGATATGCCTTTATATATTATTAATATTAGGGGTACTTTAATTTGGCCAAGAGAGAAAAAATTTATTCTGGGTACTTCTCAGTCATGTCGTTGTGACTTGGAGTCCCAAATATGAGCTTTGGCTACTTTAGTTATTGACTGACATTATTGCGTTTGCTAGCCTACCGATCATCACCACTAGCCACCATTTGTTACCAGTCTGAATTTAAAACTAAGCCGGATGTTGAAACTAGCCATCTGTCTGTGCACACGATTAAATGTGAAGTGAATTAAATTTGTTCTGTTCTAAGGTGACCCTGACCCTCTGGAAACACAAAATTGACTTCCAAAGTGCGGCTGCGTAATTGCTTTGTTTACTATTCTTAAAACGGTTGATCATACTACTAAAGTATATTGCTCCTATTGTGACATTAGGCAAAACAGATGAGCTACCAATTAATGGGCTATCAATTGCTATTAGCCGGATTAGCTTAGCTTGAATAGGGAACAAAAAAATGTAACTTTGGGTATATGTACTTTTTAAAAATAAGCACAGGCACTTTGTAGACATGATAATTAGTTTTACATGTATTGGAATTTAGAAAAAAAAACAATAACCTGTTAGCTATTTTTCAAAACTAAACTATTAATTGTTAGCACTATCTGAAAAATAAAAATAGCACTTAGACTATTTTCGGCTCATTGCTCAGTTTGATATGGCACAGATGAAGTGATTGTACTCGGCTGGTGTCCCCAATACAAAATATAAGAGCTGTTGTTTAATCGGTTATCAATCGCAATTAGCCTTGTTAGCTTAGCTTAAATAGAGATAACCCACAAGCTAACTTTCAATAGACTAATCTTTTTGTTCTTTGGATGGATTCTAGAGCCATAGCCATTTTTAATTATGAAAAAATAAAATGAATGTGATTATTTTACACCTCTGCACAGTGATTGCTTATGCGTATGTCCTAATAGCGTCACACAACCGGAAAATGTATGTAGACTTCCACAGAGACAAATAAAACACTAGAGTGGACTCTCTAATGGTGAACTGCAATAACTGACTCCATATTGTGACTGTAGCCATTCTACCAAGTGCTATGTAAACAAATAGGGAGCTGCACTTTCTTTCACAATATTATTTTTATTTATTTTGTTTAACTTTTTCAATATTTTTGCTTCATCTAGTCTTATTTAATGTAGGACTTGCTTCAGCTCAGAGACATTTTGGACAATTCTTGGTTTCCAACTTGGTATAAAGGCATATTTTAATTTATTGTCCTAACACTCTTATACTTGTTGCAGTGGTCATCTGTTCTAACACCTTACAGTGGATCTGGGTAAAAGCAGAGCGCACTGCAATATTAATAATGCTAATATTATTTTTTGTATTTCAGTAAAAAACATACTGCCTGAGACTGCTAGACTTATTACGAGTTCAAAACTGTTTCTCAATTTCCAACTTTTATTTTTTGAAGCTATGTTATTGTTTTTACATCACTTACCATTAGCATTAGCCTCATCCTACAGTCACAAGATGGCTGCCGGAAATTGCCACTGAAGCAGTTGCTATGGCCACTCTAGAGTTCTATTTATCTCCATATACACTATGATACTTGTCTTTGCATTAGCTAACATACATTCATATAGACTGTCTCCTCTGTGGCGGTAATACTGACATCCCTGTTATGTGCACAATCTCAGGGAAGATAACCAGCTTATAAACTGCTTACTCTGCAAAGTTACTGATTGTTTAACATGTACAGAAGGCCTACCTGACCAACTGTAAGTGCGAAGTGTAAAATTTGATAGAATTGAAGTCCATTGCTCGCAGATTGGAGGCTTCAGCTTTGCCATGCATTCAAAGTGAAGCGTAATGCTAACAAGTGCTTTGTCTCGATGGCCACAATATTAGTTTCCACGTGTCTTCAAGTGCACAGGAGGTACATAGTCAGTGGTGCCCACTGACTCTTCATAGCTGGAGATGTTAATCTTGTTCACCATGGCTTCCTTGCTGGTGGTGCATAAGCCATGTTGGATGATCCCGCCTCTACCGGGACTAATATATTGTTGTGTCACATCCTGAACTTTGCAGCAACAAAGAAAAAAATACAAGCTACAAGTTTTTTTTTTTTTTTTTTCCTCCAGTGATATGTTCCGATATCTTATCCCAGTGCAGCATAAACATCAATACTGTAATCTTGTATAATGTAGAAGAGAGAACCCTGGGTAAGTTTCTCCAAGATGTCTAGGGTCTAAACTGGGCAGACTCCAGATAGAGGTGATTGGGTTTTGCTGCACGGTTTGAGTTTGATGTAAAAAGCAGTGTTTTTTAAAATTTTTTGGTTTGTTTGTTTTTTTAGTGACTGCCGCTGGAGCCTGGAGGGTTGTGCACCCAGTCAAGGGCGATGAGCGACAAGCTGCCAATCATAAAGATGATTCCCACCACGAGGAAGATGGCCGCCTGTGGAGAGATGACACAGAGAGGGCCCCATACGGTTAGATGGATGGTGATGCACAGCAGGAGGCTTACCAATGTTAACTCCTACTCGGAAAAGTGATACAGTGAGAAATCGGCAAAGCTCACATGCACAGGGTATAACAATTAACAAGAGTGTTTAGAGTAGGACAATAGATGGAGTCATTTGTTTATAAGCACAACAGCGCTAAAGGTGGGTAGGAATTTTGTGTACTTAGTTTGTGGGTAAAAATAAATAGATAAATAAAAATACTTGTTACACAGAATGCAAAAAGAGTAGTGTAACAAGTACTTTTTATCAAGTATAACAGTGCCCGCCCACCCGTTTTGGTGCCAGAAGTAAATTTCCCAAAAATGTGTATATTAAGCGCTTAAAAGCTGTGTACGTGGTAGCTCATGACCACAGTGCTAAAAAATAGGATTGTGCGATTGTCCAATTTTAAGATAATCTTTTAATTAAAATGTATTGCGCTATGGTTATGAGCCACCACAGAGCTGATGAACCTCCGTCAAGGTTTTAAACTCTTAATATACGCATTTTTCAAAAAAGTCTATGAGAATAATTTACTTCTGGCACCAGAGGGGGGCGGGCTCTGTTGTACTCCATTACATTTGAACATCAAAACTGTAAGTAAGTGTCCTTATGTAGGCCTCAGTACAAAATCTAGAATAGTATCAAGTATAGTGTAAAATAAAGAGTTACCGACTATACTAACTCAAAACTACTAAGCAATAATAAAGCATGGATAACTATGAAATTAACAATAATTTAATACAGGCAGTTTATAGATCCTGAAGGGCCACTGATATTTAGTTTATTGCTAAAGTATTAAACATTAATAACAAAATGTTTTTAACTTAATGGTGTTATAATCATTGAAGTAATGCTTTGTAATTAATTAACTGTTTACTAGTGTGAGTTATTCTAAAGTGTTACCAAAGTAAGACTATTTTCTAATGATCTAAGACACATGCTATATATAATTAAAGTATAGGTACATTTTTACTTGAATTAACTTAACTGGACCATAATAAACACCAGGAAAGCCAAGCTGAAGTAACTAATCTATTTTACATGGGACTCATTGTAGCTGGGAAATCAAATACCCTGAAAAAAAGCCTACTAAGAACACAGAATATTTCACTGAGGCAGGAGTGGTAACCACTCTGCCACCGTGCCATGACAATGCCATATTGTAGTTACTGTGACTGTCCTTCTTTGTGTATGTAAAATAATTGCGAAATATTAAATGTTTGCATGCACTTACTCCGATCTTTTGTGGGGAGCTCAGAGGTTTCGACTTCACCAAGCGCAGGTAGAAAGCAGCGGGCAAGATGAAGATGAGCATCGTAGCGGCAGAGGAACCTGAAATGACAAAATATTATTCATTTTCTATGAATGAGACATGCCTCTTTAATTGATTACTAATGTTACAGTCCAAATTAAAAGTTTTGGCTATGACAGATTGATGCTGATTACATTATCTTGTAATAAAATGGCAGCGTGGAAGAGAAATTGTACTATTTCTCTTCATAAACTGTCAAAGGAAAGATTAGTATTGGGCTTGAATGCATAAAAAAAGGTGAGATCTACTGGTCACAAAAGGCTCATGCAACTGCACACCAGACACAAGCACTTTAAGCTCTAGTTCTCCCTAAAACCACCCCTGAACTAATTATTATTATCTTAGTAACTAATGCTTTTTCCATATCATTTGAACATGTATTGTCTAAAATGAGACGCAAGCCTTACCGATGAATCCGAAGATGTCTCTGATGGTGGGGACAAAGATGACCAGCATGTTGTTGAAGATCAAGATACCGGCAGCGATAAGCAGGTGTCTGATCCAGCTGAACTCACGGCCGCTGAACAGCAGAGTGGTGATGGACGAACGGATCTGGAAATTAAAAAAATAACAATTACTTCATGTGTATATTTTTAATTTGTCACACAGTTATTTAGACAAGAAAATGTTGGTGAATAGAATAACCAAGGTAGATCATGGGACCGAATAAAGGCACCACAGGATTTCAGTAGTTTTTGCCATGTCAAAAAAATTTGTATAAAGCAACAATTTGACTTGGATTTATATGACAACATTTCACCAAAGGTACAACGGCTGTGATTGCTGAAACTAACATCCTAGTCTACAATACATTCTGAATGGAGTATGTCTTTTTCTTGATCTTTCTAGTGAGATTTTGACACTAGGATGCAGCTAAAGCGGCTAACCCCAGATGCTAAACTCTGGCTTAACGACAACAGTGGATGCTGTATTGTTTCTGTGTAGAACAACACTTAGCATATCTAATTTCATTCATTCATCTTCTTCTACTTATTCCCCAGGGCTGCGGAAACTGGAGTCTATCCCAGTAACTATAGGCCTTAGGTGCGATACACACAGGACAGTGGCCAGTTTGTTGCAGGGCTCACACAGACATAACATAGACAACCATTTACTCTCACATTCATTCATTAGGGGGGAACTGATCTGCCACCATGCCCCACCGTACTGTATCTAATTTTTGTTAACAATATGAGCTGTGTATACATTTTGACCAAATAAATTTTCAATAGACAAAAGAACTAGCTGTGCCATTTTAATTATGGTGTATTGATGTGATCCTCGGAAACTCTGGAAAACATTTTGTCTGAGTTAAAAGATGCACATGAATGTCTGCACAAGTCAGAAAAAGAAGTTGGGAACTTGGGTCAAAACCTGCTGCCTGACTTCCTCACCGGACGTCATTTGCTTCATGGACAGAGCAAAAAAGTAGCTGATATATTAATTTACATTTTATACATAAGCTCTTTGCTAATAATATTAGTTCAATATAAGCTGTTGTTTGCACAGAAGTAATAAAATTGTTAGAAATGCTAATCATTGCTGTTAATTTATTTTACCTCTAATGTCCAAGCTGTTTGGCTAAAGCTATATTTAAAAAATGTATTAACGTTCAGCCTTTTAGTAGTGAGAAGGCTAACGTTAAATCTGACTAGTTAGCTGTGATAAATGCTAATTAATAACATTACTGACCAATAACTTTGTTGATCTAGGTATGGTAATGTCAATATCCCAACTTTTCCTTGATAAAAGCACATGAACATAAACAAGTTGGGAAATCTACTTCTCATCTCGGAAACACAAGCACCCGAGGAGCACATGAATGCAGCATTAGCCACAAATGGCACATTTTGGCAAATGACAACCAAGTGATGTGTGTTCTGTTCTGAACATTAGCAAGAATCTCAATACATACTTCATTACAAACTGTATTTATATGCATATTTTGCTTTTACCAGCTAAAGGCTACAAGCTGCATTTCACTGGATGTTTAGGCCTACACTCCTGGACAAATAAAGTGATATATTTTAGATAGATATTTTAATTATAATTTTTTATTTTGAGTTTACCGTTTTATTGTGATTCTTGACTATGTACTTTTAACTTGTCTCTTTTTGTGCAGAACACTTTGAATTACCCTGTATATGAATTGCACTATACAAATAAACTTGCCTTGCCTTACATGGATGGTACAGTCTGACATACATTGAGCCATTTTCGTTCCTTTGCATGTAAACTGGGGCACTGGCAGTAGCCCAATTTGATTTGCATGTATTTGATTAAATATAACTTATTTTGTAGTTTAAACCAATTGAGTAAAGGTAAGGAAGTGTGTCACTCCTTCAAGACTGTATTGTGTGTACACTAAGACGCCCGCCTGCAGCTGAGCCCTTACTGGGTAAAAGGTTGCAGGTATCAGGTGAAAGCCATGAAACGCTGCTCTGTGACTGGACACAAGAGGGGAAAAGGTTAAAGTGGGCGGGGCTTATGGCGCCCATTCAAAGTCACGGGATTAACTCCTGCAGTGCAACAGAGCCATGTGGTTGCATCAGCCACTGTGTAGTGAGGAAGAGGCGGGACCGGACGCCTTTCGGGGGGGGGAGGTGTGGCGTTAGTTTGCTGTGGTTAAAGGTTATTTCCATTCAGCCATTTCACTTCCTAGCTGCTTGACACACACTTGGAGGCAGGTGCACCAGTCACAACAAACAATGAATGACTACTCCTAATTGACAGCTTGAGAAGATGTAGTAGTAGTAGTAGTAGTAGAGTAGCCCATGATGTTTTGACAGTTCAGCACAACATTTTCATAACCAATCATGTGTTGTATTTTAATAGACTTGAATGATTACATTGGGTTAATATTGCCATCATGTGGGATTATACAGATTTCCTTTTTATTTTTCTTTTGCCCATTTTAACTCCCAATTCACAAACTACAAGAGCCTTTAAAGCCTGGGACACACAAGCCCAACACCCGGCCACCATCATCAGAGGCAGGGTGACTGCTTTGTCTTCTCACATCTCCCCTGGTCACCACTAAAAGTAGCTATAGACACACCGGAGCGATTCAGACCCACGACCGACCGGTGCACATATGCAAAACATAATAATTATTTACATTATCGCCGAATGGCCGATGATTGCCCCGGTGTGGGTCAAAGGGTCAAAACTCCAACTGCAATTTCTCATTGGTCAGTGCTAACAATAGCTTGATAGATTGGCCAACTTGGAGGAAGAGTCTGCATATAATCAGACAAGTTAGCTTGTTTTGGTAGCAATACATTAGCATGTTTATGTTTTGTTATTAAAGATTTTAATACCGTGTTGACATCACTCTTTTCTTGACACTTTGAGCACATATGGTAGCCCTGCAGGGACATGCTGTGGCCGGAGATAGGTCAGATGATGGGTGTATAATCAATTTATGTAATACATTTTGTAAAATGTTGACAAAATGTGCGATCAAAAAGAAAAATGCCCTTTTTTTTTCATGCCGTGCTCAGTTTGTATCTGTCAGTTGTATCTGGTGTACTACTGCAGGAGAAAGGTCAGAGGATGTGTTCACAATCACTTCAGTTAATACAATTTATAAAATGTCTGCAAAATGTGTGCACAGACAGACACAAGTGTACTTCTTCTTTAAGCAGTGCTCAGTTTGTCTCATCTGTCAGTTGTAGTGCAGGAAGTACTAAAACCTAGGGCTCTTGTTCCTGGGCTCATACCAGTTATTGTGTACTTAATTAAAATTATACTGTACTCTAACGTGCAACTGCATAGCTACTACACGATTTTACATGCTTGACCTTTAACACAGAGCCGCGCTGAACTCTCGAGGAAACCAATGCCAGAGAATCACATGTCGGCCTTATTACCTTTAGATTTAAACCCTCCAGGAATCACCAGGGATCAGGGCAAACATAAAGTCACATTAGGTGGATTTTCTGCACTGTCAAGCTGAACCCAGAGACCTCACTATCCCAGGGCCATCTCCGCTTTGGGCTGCCAACAAAATGCCTCAAAAGGTTTCTTGGAAAGGATCACGGCAATATTTAAGAGTACATGGCTTATATGGGGATTGTACAACCTCTCCCTGTTGCCAGCATTAGTTGCATAATTAAGGAAAAGTCAGGGTTGGATGGGACATTTCACGAGGATTCGACAAACTATTCAGCGCCCAGTTGTTAGCTAGGATCCCTTTGGTGTCGGCTATGTGGTATTTGCACATATTTGGCCCACAGCTCTTCACCTGCCTGAAGCCTTGATGTACACATACAAACACTGTGGGCGTACATGGGGACTAGAGCCAGCCGGTTTGACCTGGACCGATCTGGTGCAGCCGGTTCACTTTGGGGACTGCACCTATTTAGGACAATGTTGTGACGAATTCAAACAAATTGTACAAGAATTTCCTTACTAGTGCTGCACTGTTGGGAAGTGGATAATGGCATGTCGCTAATCTTAACTGGATCTAATGTTCCTCAGTGAGGTGTTAAGTTAGTACGATTATTTTTTGGTCAATTAACTAAGACTAAAGAGGGAGAATAAATCAAAAGTTAGCAAGCATACACTAGACCAGATTAGGGCTGGGAGACAAATTTAATAATTTTGATTAACTTGATTTTTAATGTCTGTTTCTTGATTTTGATGTCAAAAATAGCTAAATCATAAAATGGACTTTAGTGGAAATTAGCATCCTCCAAGCGGCGCACTGTTTCCTGTGTTGTGGCTAATGCTACTGCTATCTCCTGAGCAACTTAAACTGTGGATACTCTGCAAATGCTAACAACTAATAATCACAGAGAAAGAAGTCCCTTTATTTCTGTAATGTCCTCGTTTGGATGTGGCAGCAGTTTGGCAAAAACTGCTGACACAGCCAAGTGGGTTGTGCTGCGCTAACTTACATGCTCTATTTATGTCTGCTAATTAGCCATGTGTTCGAAAGCTGTTAACGTCTTTAAACAGACCTGGTCTTTAGAAGCAGAGAGGACTAAAACAAAAAGATATGTATGCCTTAACTGATGACACTGTGAGAGTAATGCACACTGCTGTGCATTTAGCATAAAAATATAACTATGCTATACAATAATCTAATTTAAAAATAGTATACCTACATTTAAATAGCTTTTTTGCCAACAAGAGAAAAAAAAAGTTTAAAATTGTAAAAAGAGAAGAGATTTTATTTTTAAATATAAACCCTAGACTAGATGTTGCCTATTGAAAAGAATAGAATTTATGAGAGTCTGTCTTGTACATAAAAAGTTTATAACAATATATAATTCAGGAGTAAATACTCTATCTATCCATCTATTTACTTATTGCATTACTTGTTGCTTTACTGACCTCTTGTGGCTAGATGTAATATCTTTGGCCCTATGTTACAATGGCACTGAAACCTTCATAAAATTCTTGAAATCAAACAATGACGCACCCCAAAAACTTAACATTATTTTCTTCCATGGCCTTTCCTGTACGTCGTCATCAGAATCCAACGTATACTTTTTGAACAAGTAACCAACCTCGCAGGTAAAAACATGGATAACCTACGTTGGAGGTAAGGGAGATAACCAGTTATGACACATTTAGATAACATTTAATTAAGATTCACATTTGCAAAAAGGATTCACTTCCTCAGTTTAAAACAATGTAAAGCAAACGGTAACTATACAGATCAAGAAATGGCAGACATGTGCATTTCATAGCTGTCACTGTATCTTTATGATGCAACTACTAACATTCTTTCATAACTTTGTCTGTGCTTTAGATGTGAAAGCTAAATTCAGGGTTCTAAATTATGCTAATTATCCTGCACAAACCGAGACAGTGTGTGTGTGTCTGTGTGTCTGGCAGCACTTTCTTTCTCTTAAACACAGTCACATTTAAACAGTAAGAGTGAAGTGAAACTGGCTACAGCTGGGGAAAGTTTTGGTGAAGCAAAAATATCTACAGTCAGTCATATCAAACCACAGAGACATGTGTCCTTTAGTAGATCCTAAACAAAATAAAGAGCACACTGTGGATACTCTATAACATATGGTAAAGAGTCTATAAGAGCACTCTAGTGGCCACACAGGCTTACTGCAGGCTGGATACATGAGTGCCATCTTCAAATTTTTTAAAGATATATGTTTGTTTAGTAAAAGAACATCAGGAAATACTGCAATAAGCTAGTGCACTAACTGCGCCACATAAATAAGTATTTATAATAAGGTTTGGTTATCTTCATTTCCTATAGGTTTACAGGGGTTACGTGCAGGCAGAATTCTTCAAATACTGTATATGATGAGATGCAATGCAATGTCATGCAAACACAGAAGCTTCAAACTTCTGAAAACTGTGCTCTCAAATCTCAAAATAACCTCAGTACCAACAAAGAATGCCAAACAGCAGGAAAAGGCCAATAAAAATGTAATTAGAACAGAATAACTGTCAAACTTTATAATGAAAGTATTTTTTTAAAAGGATTCTAGATCATTTTATGTTTTATACCATTTTTCTTTGGCTGACCTGCACATTTAAGACAAGACAAAAATAAAATAAAAAAGCCAATAACAAATTGTCTAAAATCTATAAAAAAACAAACAAAAAAAGTTCATTATAAAACATCGTCCATTTCTGTCACTCTCAGTGTCAGATTCCAGCTGCGTTCAAAAAGTGTTTTTTTAAAACAGCTATTGTTGCCATTGGAAGTCTATACTGCTTCCCAGAGTGCAAGAGCTCAAATGAGTACACAGAATTCTGTGATCTACAGGCGAAGATGACCATAACGCATTTTCTGTCTTGAATTTTAGGTCGTCAAAAAATCTAAAAATATCAAACTAGCAGGACACAACAATGGAAATTTAATTTGTTTTAAAAATAGTAAAATAAAGCTGAGCGATGTCAATATTACGCACCAAGCTTATAACAGAGTAACTTTAAAGAACATTGTTAGACATAAAAGTAATATTAGTATTGTTAGTACTAATACTAATATTATAATAAACACAGGTTTACATGTAAAATACACTGCTTCTTTGAGTATGGCCTGGGTTGTAAAATAAAATAAGATGTATGTGCTTTAAAAATAGTAAAATAAAGCTGAGTGAAGTCAATATTCATTTGTCACCCCTTAAATTATCCATTAATCATTGTTCAGAAAAGGTATTATTATTGATAATAATAAAAACGCTAAAAGTATATTAAATTTAACAAATGAATAATACACTGTAAAAAAAACAAAAAAACATAAAACAAACAAAAAAGAACAAAACAAAAAAACAAACAAACAAACAAAAAAACAACAACAAAAAAAAAAAAAAAAAAAAAAAAAAAAACTCCCTCAAGATTTTTGAGTTTTGGGGCCAACTCAAAAAAAGTTTTCCACAACTAATATTTTTTGTTCACTTAATTTGACATTCTTATGGCTAAAAACTTTCACTTTTAAGTTTTACTTAGCTTTTTTAACTCATCTTACAGCCAACTGACTAGCCATATTATCAATAATAATACTTTTTCTGGATAATGGATAATAAGTTGGCTGTAAGATGAGTTAAAAATAATAATGATAGTGAGTAAAACTTAAAATTTCAAGTTTTTAGACATATGAACATCCAATCAAATCAAAATCTTGAGGGCTCCTGAAGCAGCGCTGGCTGATGTGTGTTAGTTTTTTTGCCCTGGATACGGTTCAGTGTGCTTTCACCGTGACTCAAGAGCTGCGGCTGATGCAGCACCTTTTTTATTTTTTAAACAGTGGATATCCTTGTGCCAGTGTCCCCCGTCTACCCTGGGATTGGCTCCGCCTTTAAAAAAAAAAATCTCTCTCTGGGTTTTTCCATTGTGCACTGTCTGTCTGTAAACTTCCACTGCAGCTCGCGTTCCCACCGCAGAAAAAAACAAAAGAAAAGTGTCAGATGATGAACAGACAGACGACAACGTGAGGCCTAGGCGAATAGAGGACAATAAGTGTACGCAATACTGCTATGTAAAAAATAATTATAATGTCAGAATGTATTAAAGACAGCTTCTCTCTTTAAAATAAACACAGGTTAACCTAGTTTTAACATCGACATTCTCTTATTATATAGAGCTCAGATAGAACTTATCTTTGTTTTAAACTTCTCAAACTACAGCAGCCCTGTATGTATCATTAAAGCTGAATGAGAGGAAAAGCGTGTGCTGTCATATGTGAAAAGTGCTGTGTCATTGACATGTAGCACCACACACTGCTGCATCATTCTCTGTCAGCGTCTGTCTCTGCCACTGTCACGGCTCTGCTGACC
Source organism: Bostrychus sinensis (assembly GCA_020698575.1). NCBI lineage: Eukaryota > Metazoa > Chordata > Actinopteri > Gobiiformes > Eleotridae > Bostrychus > Bostrychus sinensis. Next base: position 47,935,315 of record CM036239.1, on the reverse strand, counting down.
TCTGCTGGTGGCCGATGGAAACTACACCAAGGACTTCAGAGAAGGTGGATATGAGGCAAGGAAGGAAGTTTATGTAACTGCACTAAACTCTGGATTACTACTACTACTACTACTGCTACTTCTACTACTACTGCTGCTGCTGCTGCTGCTGCTACTACTACTACTACTACTACTGCTGCTGCTACTACTGCTGCTGCTACTACTACTACTACTACTACTACTGCTACTACTACTACTACTACTACTGCTACTACTGCTGCTACTACTACTACTACTGCTGCTGCTGCTGCTACTACTACTACTACTACTGCTGCTGCTGCTACTACTACTACTACCACTGCTGCTGCTACTACTGCTGCTGCTACTACTGCTACTACTACTACTGCTACTACTACTACTACTGCTACTACTGCTGCTACTACTACTACTACTACTACTGCTGCTGCTGCTGCTGCTACTACTACTACTACTGCTGCTGCTGCTACTACTACTACTACTACTACTGCTGCTACTACTACTACTACTACTACTGTTACTACTACTACTACTACTGCTACTACTACTACTACTACTGCTGCTGCTACTATTACTACTACTGCTGCTGCTACTACTACTACTACTACTACTACTACTACTGCTACTACTACTACTACTGCTACTACTGCTGCTACTACTACTACTACTGCTGCTGCTGCTGCTACTACTACTACTACTACTGCTGCTGCTACTATTACTACTACTGCTGCTGCTACTACTACTACTACTACTGCTGCTGCTGCTACTACTACTACTACTACTGCTGCTGCTACTACTACTACTACTGCTGCTGCTACAACTACTACTACTACTGCTGCTACTACTACTACTACTGCTGCTGCTACTACTACTACTACTACTACTACTACTGCTACTACTACTACTACTGCTACTACTGCTGCTGCTACTATTACTACTACTGCTGCTGCTACTACTACTACTACTACTACTACTACTGCTACTACTACTACTACTGCTACTACTGCTGCTACTACTACTACTACTACTACTACTGCTACTACTACTACTACTACTACTACTACTGCTACTACTACTACTACTGCTGCTGCTACTATTACTACTACTGCTGCTGCTACTACTACTACTACTACTACTACTACTGCTACTACTACTACTACTACTACTACTGCTACTACTACTACTACTACTACTACTGCTGCTGCTACTATTACTACTACTGCTGCTGCTACTATTACTACTACTGCTGCTGCTACTACTACTACTACTACTACTACTACTGCTACTACTACTACTACTGCTACTACTGCTGCTGCTACTATTACTACTACTGCTGCTGCTACTACTACTACTACTACTACTACTACTGCTACTACTACTACTACTACTACTACTGCTACTACTACTACTACTACTACTACTGCTGCTACTATTACTACTACTGCTGCTGCTACTACTACTACTACTACTACTACTACTGCTACTACTACTACTACTGCTACTACTGCTGCTACTACTACTACTACTGCTGCTGCTGCTACTACTACTACTACTACTGCTGCTGCTACTATTACTACTACTGCTGCTGCTACTACTACTACTACTACTGCTGCTGCTGCTACTACTACTACTGCTGCTGCTACTACTACTACTACTACTACTACTACTACTACTACTGCTACTACTACTACTACTGCTACTACTGCTGCTACTACTACTACTACTGCTGCTGCTGCTGCTGCTACTACTACTACTACTGCTGCTGCTACTATTACTACTACTGCTGCTGCTACTACTACTACTACTACTGCTGCTGCTACTACTACTACTACTACTGCTGCTGCTACTACTACTACTACTGCTGCTGCTACAACTACTACTACTACTGCTGCTACTACTACTACTACTGCTGCTGCTGCTGCTACTGATAATAAACATTTCTAACCGTACACCTTTGCTTACAAAAGTCTGAGGGTATACGTTTATCATTTTTGGCCCAAATTTCTTTAGCAATATGAAATCACATCAAATCACATCGCTCTAAATCTGCCAATATCATTCTTGAATTGTTTTGAAACTGATGTATCGTATCGTTGCAAAACGGTTACAGAAAATAAAGGCTTAAATAGGCTTGAAAGAGTATAAATAATTTTGGACATTAGCAATTTTGTCAAAATGTAAAATCAAATAAAAATAGTTAAATCTTCTAATTAACTAAGCAAAAATTCACTTTAACTGAAAATTCGGGCAGGTTTTGGGCCTAATAAGTACTTTCTGCTGCTTTTGTAATTCTAGATATTGATATTGGGGAATATTATTTTTTATTTTTTTTAAATGGCTGCATGATATGATAACCATTTTGTTCTTGCTCCCCTCTTACAGACACTAACAATCCACTCACTACCCCCCCCCAAATCTCTGTTCATGTGACCCAAAAAGTCAAAGACGTCCTGCCACTTTCTTCGACCCTCAGCCTTGTTGTGTCCTGTCAGATAACAGCCAAGCTAAATATAGCCTGTGTCCATATACGGGTCAGAAAAGGGGGCCAGGAGACAGTCTGCACTTAAATGTGAATTTACGTGCGTGCATGCGACCAGAGTGAGAGGCCATTACCGGCAGCGTGACCTCTGACCTCTGCTGCTGGGAAAAACAGCGACACCAGAAGTTCAGACGGGCTGTATTTACGCACGTGTCGGTCTGACTGAGAGGTGTGGCAGTCTGTGGCGTTGGGAACAGGAATGACGACAACAGCTCAACGCTAAACAGACACGGTGTTCTTCTGGTCGGAACGCCAGGAAAAAAAAAATGGCCATAAAGTGAAGAAAAACTAGCGCCCTGTGTAAAGTTTAGCCCAGAGAGCCAGATACATGAGCTGAGAGAGAAGATATGGAAGAGTAGTTGAAGTGGTACAAGGGTGGAGCACATTAGGATTAAGGGAAAGTACTTAATACATGAAATGGCTGTGAAGGGATTGTTGTAGTAAATGTTGTACTATTCAGTATCCCCTGCAGTAGATGGCAACAGAGTTTGGAGAAGCAGACAGGAGCAATGCCACAGGGAACATGTACTGTTTTAAAGGGCAACAATGTAGCCTTTTTTTAGGCTACATAAATAAACTGTTTCTATGTGTCTATAGCGATATTCGCACGGGATAAGCATTATCCCTGGACATCTGTAATTTGGAAATTATCCCCCGATGTCAGTGTTTTTAGTTGGGCATTCACAAGGGATAAGGGATGTCTGAATTCATTCATTCATTCATTCATTCATTTTCTACTGCTTATTCCCGTTAGGGGTCGCGGGTGAGCTTCTATCTTTTATGTTGCTTTACAGTACTGACAAAAAAACAATCTTTACCTCACACTATGACGCACATTATCCATTATTTTTCGAGATTTGACTCTTCTTAAACAGTAGGCAACCCTCTTTCTTAATCCATTCACTGAGATATGTCACTCTTAATCTAACTTTAGCACAAAGAGCGTTCAAACTTTCCAAAAAAAAAGAAGAAATCCCAATGTTGCTCCATTTGGATGCTTTTATGATCTTTTGGACACAATCTGCCAACAAAAACAGCCTGAATCACAGACATGGGACAAGACTAGTATTATCAGAGAACCTCTGCATTGGCCAAAATATGGGAGGTATTTTTCGGGAGAATATTTACTGACATTTTTAAAGATGTGGCAGATTCGCACGGGATAAAAATCACAGACAATCTCGGGAATTATTACAAATTACTGGAGGTCCCTAGGTAATACTAATCCCGTGCAAATAGGGCTTATGCCTGTGTTTCTAAGTGATGGTTAAATGAGTTGTTGCAGGGTGAATAAAGTGCCCCGCGCATCCCCCTTGGTGTATCTTAACGAAAAACCAGCCTTGCAAGAATGGAGCTAACTAAAGACCAGGCATTTTGCCCGGGGGCGGAGCCTATGAGGAGAAAACGAGAGGCGGGAATCAATTTATAATCGTGCTTTACACCAATATTTAGGGAAAGGAAGAAAGTGACCGAAACAGCAAAGAAACAGGCAAAGCTACATGGTTCCGCCTCTAAATGGGACTAGTAAAATTTATTTTAAACACTGAACCACTCTGATGTCCATTTACGTAAATGGTGTGAGTGGTGAAAAAAGGATATTTCATCATTATACATTATTGTTGGCACTTGAACTGAGGAGTGCAAAGTTCTCAAATGAGGAACATAAAAAAGGGCAGTCATGTGAAAAAGGGATGTAAATAACACAATTAATAATAACAGCAAGGAGGTCGTGGGTTCGAGCCCTGGGCCGACCAACGCACCATCACACGAACTCTCTGGGTGGAGTCTGCATGTCCTCCCCGTGTTACCGTGGGTTCTCTGGCTTCCTCACACCATCCAAAGACATGCATGTGTTGGTGAACTGGTGACTCTAAATTGCCCCTAGTGAATGAATGTGAGAGTGAATGGTTGTCTGTCTGTGTTCGTCTCTGTGTCAGCCCTGTGACAAGCTGGCCACTGTCCAGGGTGTACCCCGCCTACGGCCCAAAGTTACTGGGATATGCTCCAGTCACCCGCGACCCCTAACGGGAATAAGCGGAAGAAAATGAATGAATGAATAATAATAGTTTCTGAAGCCGTTTGTTGAGTATCGCCACTGGTTCATACATACAACACAAACTGTGGCATTGCTCCTGTCTGCTCCTCCTAACTGGATGTGTGCTGACAAATGCCTACAGTATTTTTCCTTATGGTGGTACATTTTTTTGGATCTTGGGCTTCTTGAAAAGAAGGTTTACAAATGAGTTATAACTATTAGTGCAGCGATGCAGTTAAGTCAGCTATGAGAAGCACAGTAGAGTGTCCAGTGTAGTCTGGTTATGTCTGGTTTAGACTAGTATTTAGTTTTAGCACAGGACATAATAATAATAATAACAGATACTATGTTTTAGGGCCACTTTTGAAGAATCAGGAATAGTTTTTTTTCTTCACAAACTCCAGTGTTGTAACACTGGACACCTGCAGCATATACTGAACAGTGCATTTTTCCATTTTGAAATGAACCTTTGGAAGGGGATTTAGTTTGGATACAGAAGATTTAACCTGCTTTCTAATCAGATCTACACAGCCTGCTCGGTCGCATGGTACTAGAAATCTCTTAGTTTACATTAGCTACAGTTTATTGTTGACTGTACACTGACGTAAGACCCATGAGATACAACGCAGTGAAGAGATGTTAACAATGAAGGACGTGCAAGGTGACAAGTTCTGTCCCTAAGCCATGAAGTATTTTATCATACCAATCTGACTTGTACAGTAAACACTTCCTTCCTTGTTTTTGAGGAAAACAATTTAATAACATTTTGTACATTGTGATACAAAATCATCTGAAGACATGATCTAGGCCAGTGGTTCTCCTGGTGGTACTCAGAAGTCCACCAGGTTCAAACCCAGTTAGTCCTGGTTTTGGACAGAAATTTTAATTGTTTAGTTTTAGTCCTTTAAAGATGGTACTTGGAAAGCCAAATATTTTCTGACACAAATACTCCCACTGCCACTTTGGTTGGTTGAATTTTATGCACACTTGTATCCAGAGGTGGACAGTAATCAAGTAAATTTACTTGAGTACTGTACTTCAGTATAGTTTTTGAGTACTTGAGAAATATTTTTAGAGGAAATTTACTACTTTTACTCCACTACATCTAAAAGATAAAAATAATACTTCACTCCACTACAGTTCTAAAAATACAAAAGTAACTTCAGCACAGAAATTGTCTGACAACTGACTTACTCCCTAAAGATACAATAGAAACAATCTGGAAGTGATTGACCTTGAATGTAATCATTTTACCCAAAAATCTTGACTGCACTCATTCAAAATAAAGTACTTTGAATACTTAAGTATTTTTGAAAGTGCATACTCCAGTACTTTACCCCCCCCCCCCCCCCCCAAAAAAAAAATAAAAAATAAAAATAAATAAATAAATAAATACATTCTGACTCAGCAACCTTTACTTGTATTGGAGTAATATTTGGCCTGGAGGATCTATACTTTTACTCGAGTAATGAAGATGAATACTTTGTCCAGCACTGCCTGTATCTTCATAGGCCTGAAGTTATGTAGCTCTGCATAAGTGTACACCATTTAGTGAAAAACTAAATGTCAAGCCCTGTTCCTGCCATATGAACATTTTGAGAATCACTGATCTAAGCTTTTCAAGGAGTTTCAGTGATGAGAATGTTCTTGGCTGTTGGTCTACCCTGCTGGTCAACATTGTATCAGTAGCGGCAGAATCCTGCTAGGAACGTGGCTTTTGCTGTGCAGAAAGCAATCTTCAGGGAGTTACCACATGTGCCCCCATTTAACCCTATCTTCAGCATCCGTTTCCTTCACACCAACTAACTTCATGTTTCACTACATCCATAACTCTCATCTTTGGTCTTCCTTTAGGCTTCCAGCTCCAACCTTGGCATCCTCCGACCCGTAAATATTCACTAACCCTCCTTTGCACAAGTCTAAACCATCTAAATCTCCAAAACATCTAACACGAGCTGTCCGTCTGATGCACTCATACCCAATTGTATCCATCCTCATCACTCCCAAAGAAAATTTCAAATGGTTATCTTGTCTAGTTTGACTTGTTTTAATAGCATAAAATCAGGCAGGTTGCTGTGTTGTTGCCCATGTACTCACTGGGAACAGCACGATGGGCACCGTCAGCGTCACGGCGGTCAGCACGGCCAAGCGCACCAGCAACAGCAGCGTGTCAAACTTGTAGACCTTTGTAAACGTGTGGAGCAGCTCCGCCTCCACGTTATCTACAGAGAAGAAAAAATCATTAAAATTCCAATTAATGCAGAGAGAAGCAACGAAATGGGCCAGAAGGTGTCAAACATCTGATCGTGCATGTCTGAAGTGTTACCGTAAAAGGTGAGGTATCCGAAAAGCGCTGACAGCATGTACATGATGAGCATGGCTAAGATGGACAGGTTGGAGACGTTCTGCATCTTTTTCCTGCTGCGACTGCAAAAGCAACACGCAATTTCAGCTTTCAGACGGCTGTTTTATTTGGTTTAGGTAAAAAAATAAATAAAAAGAAAGCAGTTTTCTGGAGCGGGTTGCTGTCAAGACTTGACTTAAAATTGGCTCAAATAAACAAAGTTGTGTCGGGAAAGTGACACTGATGCATGCAGTGTGTGACTTTTTAAGTTTGTACATCTTGTCAGTTATATATTTAAAGACTTATGGGACTAACTTTATTTTTTATTTACAAAGTAAGCTGTTCATAGACTACTGCACATTACTGTTCACAGTATGGAGAAGTGTGAGGTGTGAAATTATAAGCTGTAGTTTCACCACCAGAAATAGAACAAAACAAATTAAAGGTCCTATATTCGGCTTTTTTCAGGCTTTGCATTAGTATTTTATGTTTTGTAACCTAAAATAATGTAGATAACGTCTTCTTTTGGAGAGCTGCAGAGAACTCAGGGATTATGTGCCTGTTGCCCCCTGCTGGCAACGGTGGGGAATGGACAGAGCATAAAATGGTTTAGGCTGGTTTAGACCTGATTTAGTACTGTTTTAGTCCTTGATTTGTCTTGATTTAGTCCTACTCCAGTTAGGGATTGAAACTAGACTACTGCTCAGACCTGGTTTAGTCTCGATTTTATCCTGGTTTAAACTTGGTTTAGTCCTGCTTTAGTTTTGGATTTCTCCTGGTTTAGTCTTGGATTTTTTCTTGTTTAGGCTGGTTTAGTCCTGGTATAGATCTGGTTTAGTCCTTATTTTGTCGCCCCCTGCTGGCAATGGTGGGGAATGGAGCATGAAATGGCTATTTAGCACAGCTATTACCAAAATTAGGCTAACAGATAGATAAATGAGCTGACTGCTTTGTAGTGACGGCAGTTTAAGGCTGAAATCATCAGAATGAGTTTGGTGACGGTGTATGAGCTTTAGAAATGCACAGGAGCACTTCCTGGTTTCATGTGTCTACCAAAGCATTTTTGTCTCTTGAAAAGGGGGCGGCCTCAGCAAACAGGATTACTCGAACATGCATGAATGAAACAAAATACAACTCCAGATCTGTTTTTGAGGTGCAAACAACAATATAATATGGTTAAAAGCTCAAAAAAGTCAAATTAGCAGACTAAGGGACTACTCTACATACATTTATAGTTACAGTCTTGTACTCACTCTTTGAGCTCACTGTAGATGGGCAGCACCTCTGGATGGCACACAAAAGCAAAGGCCAGGATAGGGACAGTGTAGGCAGTCTGCAACAAGACAATATATTCAACATTAGTACAATAGTACAAACTGGCTGCTCAGCCAATGCCTCAATCAAGTAGCCTGGCCAAAGCACTAAACAGTGTTAATCAGGTCATAAAGGTAATAAATTTGCTCTGTATAAGGCGGCACCATTTTGGTTCATTTTGACAGGACATCCAAATTGTCCAAATTGACTGAGTAGAAACGGCTGTCTATGGCTGAGGAAACAGACTCTCTGTTTTTTGAAACGGAGGTAGGAGAGGCTGGCTGGCCAGGCCATAGCGATAGACTAGAACACTAGAGTGGACTCTCTAATGGTGAACTGCAGTAACTGGCTTCATATTATGACTGTAGTCACTCTACCAAGTGCTGTGTAAACAAATAGGGAGCTGCACTTGCTTTGACAATTTTTTTTTGTTAATTTGATAACTTGTTGTCTAGTCTTACTTGGTGTACTTGCTTCAGCACAGAAGCATTTTGGACAATTCTTGGCTTCCAACTTGGTATAATGGCATATTTTAATTCATTGTCCTTACACTCTTATACTTGGTGCAGTGATCTGTTCTAACACCTTTACAAATACAAACATACAGTGGATCTGGATAAAAGTCGAGACCACTGCAATATTTCTGATGTTAATATTTATATTTCAGTGAAAAAGGTACTGACTAAAGCTGCCAGACTTATTACGAGTTCAAAAATATCACTGGTTCTCAATTTCCAACATTTATTTTTTGAAGTTATGTCATTGTTTTTACATTACATACCATTAGCATTAGCCTTACCAACACAGTGACAAGAAGGCCGCCGGAATTGCCACTGAAGCAGTTGCTATGGCCACTCTAGAGTTCTATTTATCTCTATGGCTCAGGCTAGCAATCAAGTAATGTAAACCAGGAAATAGAACTGCTACCATCTCACTTAAAATTACTGTTTGCATGCTTCTCATGTGCTATTTTTGACAGATGAGAAAATTATAATCTTTCTGAAACCACCAGGGGGCTGAGAGGAATGACTCTGTTACTTAGCAACACATATGGCCCACTTGCAGGTATTTGATCCTCAGATGCAGTACATGCTTGAATTGCACAATAATGTTCTTAAAAACTAGGTAAAGAAAAAGCTCCTGTACAAGTAAAATCATTTGTGAGTTAACCACATTTATCATAATGGGGGACTTTGTAACCCATTACCTGCGTGTGGGACGTGTCGAAAAGTCAAAGATAGCACACGAGAAGCCAAAACAGTAATTTGGTGTGACATGGTAAGGGCTATTTCCTGGTTTAAATGACTTAATTTAGACAGACAATTTAAGATTTAGACTGAGATAAGTAGCAGGTACAGGGCGGCTCTGAGATTAACCACACTAGTTCAGCTTAACCTGTGCAACACATATACAGTCAAAAGCAGTGGTTCTCAAACTGTGGTACAGGATCCACCTGTGGTACATGGACTTTTTCTGGTAGTGCTCTTCCTCTGGCGTTGTCCTGGTTTAGACTGGTTTAGTCTGGGTTTAGTTCTGATTTTGTTGTGGGATTTCTTCTCGTTTAGTCCTGGTTTAGACCTGGTTTATTTCTGAATTTGTCATGGTTTAGTCCTAATTTAGTCCTTTATTTGTTTTGTTTTAGTCCTGCTCTAGTTGTGGATTAATGTTTTGATCACTGCACAGACCTGGTTTAGTCCTGATTTAGTCCTGTTTTAATTTTGGACTGGTTTGTTTTGTCCTGGTTTAGTTATGGGGAGTAAAAGGTTTAGACTACTGCTCAGACCTGGTTTAGTCTAGGTTTTGCCTAGTCTAGGTTTAGTCCTGCTTTAGTTTTGGATTTCTCCTGGTTTAGAGCAGGCTGGTTTAGTCCTGGTGTAGACCTGGTTTAGACCTAGTTTAGTCCTGGCTAAGTCCTGGTTTAGACCTGTTTTTTTTCTGAATTTGTTCTGATTTAGACCTGATTTAGTCCTGATTTAGTCCTTTATTTGTAATGTTTTAGTCCTGCTCTAGTTGTAGATTAAGGTTTAGATCACTGCACAGACCTGGTTTAATCCTGATTTAGTCCTGTTTTAATTTTAGACTTCTCCCGGTTTGTTTAGTCCTAGTTTAGTTCTGCCCTAATTTTGGATTTCTCCTGGTTTAGGGAAGGCTGGATTAGTCCTGGTCTAGACCTGGTTTAGTCGTGATTTAGGACCTAGTTTAGGCTGATTTAGTCCTGGTTTAGGCTGGATTAGTCCTGGTGTAGACCTGGTTTAGTCCTCATTTAGTCCTGGTTTATTTCTGGTTTAGGCTAGTTTAGTCCTAGTTTAGACCTGATTTAGTCCTGGTTTTGTCCTGCTTTAATTTTTAATTTCTCCTGTTTTTGTACAGCATTTGTTTTAGTCCTCCTGGTTTAGTCCTGGTTTAGTCCTAGCTTAGTTTTTTAGGCTCACATTAGGCCAGATGTGTGTGTGTGTGTGTGTCCAATGGTTATGTTAGAGTGAATTCTTAGAGAAACACACCTTACAGGACACACCTTGGTCAAACAAGTCCAGACAAACACTTGACATTCCTGCTGTGCCATAGTGTAGGAGATCCTCATTCATGCGTCCAGACCCATGATGCAACACTGTGATCCTATGGCCCATGTTTACTGCTAGGAATGCTTTTCTCCACTCACAAGAAAGGGCTTTTGCAAATCTGGTTCTATTACAAATTTCTCTGTTACGTACAATTGCACTAGTAGTATATTTTGGTGAGTCACTAGTGTTTGAAGTTGGTTTTGTTGGCCCCATTAGCAACTATATAAAAACATAAGAGCCTGTGCCATTGCTCCTGTCTGCTTCTCCAAACTGATGTGTACAGACACGACTGTAGGGAGTGCTGCTAAGTATCCCATTAATAACCAAAAATAGATTACAGTGCAAATTAAAAGCACTAAGCTACTCTCCTCACTTGATGAAATCTGTCTAAACAAGGACAAAACCAGAACTAAACCAGGTCTAAACCAGCCTAAACCAGGACAAACCCAGAACTAAACCAAGACAAAACCAGTACTAAACCTGGACAAAACCAGCCCAAACCAGGTCAAAACCAGAAGTAAACCAAGTCGAAACCAGGACAAATCTAGAGCTAAACTACTGTATGTCTACACCAGGTCTAAACCAGCCTACACCAGGACAAATCTAGAACTAAACCAGGACAAATCCAGAACTAAATCAACACAAATCCAGAACAAAACCAAGTCTAAATCAGGAATAAATCCAGAACTAAATCAGGTCTAAACCAAGACAAAACAAACCTATACAGGACAAATCTAGAACAAAATTGGGACAAATTCAGAACTAAACCAAGTCTAAATCAAGACAAGCCTAGAAATAAATCAGGACAAATCTAGAACTAAATCAGCACAAACCAGAACAAGTCTAGAACTAAACTATTGTAGGTCTAAACCAGAACTAAACCAGGGTTCTGAGCAGTAGTCTAAACTTCCATTTTAATCCCCAACTAGTGCAGGACTAAAACTGGCTGTAATTTTAGAACTTGAGTACCATCAGAAGAAGTTACCCACAATGCACACAACATCATGCCCAGAGTAACTAGAAAGGGTTCCAGTCACAAACAACCCCTAACACTATTCCAAAAAGATTCATTTGGTCTTCCACAAAAGTTTATAGTATAGATTTTCTTTTTAACAGAATACCTTTACATGTTTCGGATGCTTCCTGCACCCTCTGTTAGAAGAGTGACCTGATGTTACAGTGACGTGTCTTGCTGGCTGGATTATACAGGTGTTGGCGTGTTCTCCTGCCTGGAGTGGCCGGGACAACAGCGCCATCTGCAGCCTGACTTCTTCAGGACAGTTTTCCAGGTCCATGAAAACTGATAGGCCCCCTCATCTCAATTTATTGTCCTGTGGGCACGTTTCCGGATCTCAATTGCCTCCTTAATCCAACGTCAATGTTTATTATCCTGCAGCCCGATTATTTTTGCACCATCCCAGTCCACCATGTGCCTTGCAATGGTCCGAGATTGCAGATTTTAGATTTTCCTGTTCTGCTTTTTTCTGCGTGTCCCTGCTGTTTCTTTTTCACATTCTGTTTTGCGTTCTTTTTTTTTTTGTGTGTGTTGAATGATCTCCCTGTTTCTCCAATGTACGTTTTATTGCATGATAAGCATGGTATTTTGTAAATTGCATTGCATGGAAACGTGCTCACAGGACGATAAACCGAGACGAGGGGGCCTGAAGAAGTCGGACTGCAGATGGCGCTGTTCCCCTCCCCACTCCAGGTAGGAAAACAGCGCCAACACCTGTGTAAACCAGCCGGCAAGACATGAAAAACACATTACTGGTCTGTTAAAAAGAATATCTTTTCTATAACCCCTAACACTAGTAAGTGAATGTAAAACAGAAACCCACTTACAAATATAATGCATGTAAAATACTATCTCTATGTAAACAGTGCGGTACCTGTGAGTTGAAGACAAAGTATTTGGGTGTGCACATCTCCTCGGCGTCGGGGTGGGGCTCCACCTGTATGCCGGTCACGTGGTGGGAGTCCGGGGTGCTGAGGGCCGGGGAGACGTCCGCCCGGGAGAAGTCCATCAGCCCCGTGCTGTCGTAGACGTGCAGGTCGGACATGTTGGAACTGAAGTTGGCCGAGTTGTGGTAGAAGAAGGGCAGCGGGCACGGCAGCTGGGTTTTCTTGTAGATCACCTAGGGACAACAACAACAACACAGGTTAAGTTATTATCTGTTTACTACAACAGGCCACTGGAAAGAACATCATGTAGACCTTGTTAAAGTATTTTTCACCATATTATACCAATACAGAACCCAACACAAGGCACTATCTAATTAAATTAAAATTGTGCTACAGTTTTGATAGTAACACTTTAGATTAACTCTATTAAGCATTAAAAAGTATTAGTTCAGGATTAGTAACCAGTTTACAAATCACTGATGTATAACCGCTGTTATTAATATCTATATAGGCTATAAATATATATAGGATCATGTAAATCAGTGCAAAATTATAATTGTCAGTGATAATTCAGGATCTATAAACTGTTTATTAATTCAGTTAGTGTAATTACTTATCTATTAATTCATTATTACTGTTTAATAGTTATGTTAGTTACATGATATGAGTTATTCTAAAATATTGTTACCTCATATGTAACTATGACTAAAGGAGTGTGACAAAAACCTGTGAATAAAACGATCACTGTGTAGTACTGTGAAACTACGCTTCACAGTACTGTAAAAGTAAATATAACCATTTCTTTTGTTGCTAAATTAATAATGTTTTTTTAATTTTTTATTTTACATTAATTTTTACTTTTATTTTTGGCAAACTAAACATATACATATTGCATCTAATTATTTCCAGTTTTTAAAGCATAGTAGTGATCAGAGTAACTAGTTTTTGAGCTACAAACCAATTTTCAGACATTCATCAACTATTTGTTCACCTTTTTAGAGTGCTGCAGTATATTTGTTTACCATACTTTTACATTTTTACAATTTCATCATAATTATATTTGTGCATATTCAATTTGAAATCCGCACAGCCAATTGGAAAACAAAAGAAATAGGAACAAAAACCTAAGACTGCACTTTTTTTCCTAAATAAATTTAAACGATGTTATTCTTCTGATGTGTTGGAGTGGACAGGGGTTTGGGCTGGGGATGGGGGGTTATAGGGGGCTGACTGAGCAAGCTTCAAGTAAATAAAGGTTGCAAACCTACTGTTCTATGTGTGTAACGGACTACTGTATTTAGATACTCATGATGTCAATCCATCTTATGTAATGTCTAGAATGTCAGCGGAGTTAATACAATATTTTGTTTACATACAGATTTAAATATATGTTTAAATATGTTATAAGAACCTATTACTATGTGTGCCGTGATTTTACGCATGTGTGCCTCAATGCAAATACTTTAGATTTTTGAAACTTACCGCTCCCAGGAAGAACACCATGCAGGACAGTGAGAAGCCGCTGGTGTAGCCCAAGTAACCTGTAGACACGAGACAATACAGGCTTTAAGATAACACTCAGAGTCCTGGTAACTTTCCTCTCTGCTGTCACTGCTGTCACTTAAACTCAGTGCCTCTATTTGGATACATCTCCTATTCACAGGCCGTGACCCAAATCCCGAAATAGTGCAACAAAAAGCAGACATGTAAGCTGTAACTTGAGCGTGAACTGCTTATTAAAAAAACTGAAATTGGGGTCATTCAAGGTAAGCCAACTTTGAAACTGCAAATGCGTGTTTTCTTGCACTTTTAGCGTTGACGTAGGTACTCGTTAATATGTTTGCTTTGCCGCCAGTTTAAAACTAATGGGTGTATTAGATAAACCTTGTCTAATTGCAAATGTATGACCAATGAAGGAAAACTTTTTGTCGCTAAATCTCACTCATTTGATTTAATTACATAATAGTGGGGCAAGCAGTGTGTGCATAAATCACGTTTTCGACTTCAGTGCTGACTGTAGGCCGAACAGCAGGGCGCTATTACTGGTCGCCACCGATCGCCAAAGCTGAGTAAGAGGTCCTTGTGTTACATTATGTCTGTAGACAGCTGCAAGAACATGGAAGTATTTGGCTCAAGGAGACAGGAAGTGACTTAGCAGTGTCCCTTAGAAGTTAAACTGGGGACAGTGCACAAAGCAGCAAAATACGCAGAGTGGTTTCCTTACCTAGATTTTTCAACATGGCCAATGGCAGAATGATCCCGACTTGATACAAACACGACCAGGTAGTTTCCATTCAGGTACCATTCACTGTAAATACAAGTCACAGTTATGAATATGATCTTTATGTTAAGCCAAAAAGTAAGTCGTGAGCAGTCAAGAAGCTTACCCAGAGATTTCTTCCAATCCCAAAAATGCACGGATGACTTCAGGTAACTCGTACTTCACGATGAAAAGATAGCTGGACATGGCTAGAAGACAAAAAGACATTCATTTAGTTTTCAAAGCTGTAGACTGTCTACTTTGTCAATGAAATATAGCAACAAATGAAAATGTTTTTCAGTAGCTCAATTTGCGAGGTAAAAGACAAAATTCAATATCACAATGAAAATAAATAAAGGCAGATTTATTATTATTACTATTATGATTATGATTATGATGATGATGATTATTATTATTATCATTGTAATTATTAGTATTTCACTCTGACTGTCTGTACTAAAACATTATGCATTATACTTGTAATTTTTGAATGCTTTAGATAAAAAAAAAAGATTTTGACACTAATGGCAATGCAATGGCTGCTTGTGTGTGCTGTCAGTGTCTGGGTAGAAAACATGAGTAGCTGTTGGTTTCACATAGTGCTACATAAGATGAAGGTAGAGCACAGTTGCAGCTGGGCACATATCCAAGGGCCTTTAGTCTCTCTAAAGAGGTAATATTTTACTAATGTCTGTACCAGGCATTTCCAAAATCATGGCCCCCTTAAATTAGCAAAAATCTGTTTTTTCCCCATAGATTTCAATAAAATCGTTAAAAAAATGGTTGGTTAAAAATTGGTTTTAAGTAATATTTCTAAACAAGTATATATCTGTACTTCATCTCAAACTTAAGTACTTAATATAGACAACATCTGGGACCACCCCTGGGGGTCCTCAAACCCCACTTAGGGAATCACTGCTTTATACTATTGTCGTGATATACTCTCTTTAAAATTAGGATATGAACACAGCACTATCACTTTATTGACAAAAAACAAAAAACAACATTAACTACTGCTCACCTCCAATGTTCTGCATAATGATGGAGCCAAAAGCTGCCATTTTGCCGGGCCAGCCGAAAGCTCTCTCCCCCAGCTTCTCATAGATCAGGGATCCTGACAGGGAAGACATTAATGCACAATTAGTATTAAAATGAAGAGGTACTATAATCCTCTCAATGTTATTCGTACAAAAAAGATGAAATATAAAAATAAATAAATAAAAGGAAATGAATGCATCTGGAGAAGCACAGAATATAGTTTCATCTTTACAGTCGTGGAACAGATATTTCCCAAAACAATACAGTGCCTAGATACTTTTACTGTTTTTGAAGTAATTTACATAACGGGCATCCTGAGTTGTAGAAGTATTGATTTTGAGTATTTCTTTCACCTTGTAATATTTAGCATAACTGACATTAGCAGCACTTTTGTACCACTACTATGAAAAAATGTCTACTGCAATAATTATACATCACATATATCACACTTGGGACTCTAAATCTAAAATAATACAATTAAATTCTAAGCTAAGTTCTATTCTAAGTATTTAGGTAATTAAAGGGACTTTATGATAAACTGACTTTTCTGAGATTTCTATCATGGTATATTGTTGTTCCCTCATTAAAAACATACCTGGAGTTGTGTTTTACTTCATTCATGCATGTCAAAGTGATCCTTTATTCTCTGGTACAGCCAATCTGAGCCCTCAAAACGCCCGGGTGAATGACCCTCTGCTTCTCCCATAAACCTCTGCCTCTCTAGGAAGCACTGACCAATCAACAAGCCCTGTACATCCAGTCTGCCCTCATTCATTTATCCAAAACATGGTGTACAGCTCTGTTTCCACTGATTCTTTTTTTTAATTTTGTAGTAAAATGGCATCATTCAAAACATTTTAGGGAATAAAAAACTTTTTTTTCCCCTCTGTTTGTGTTAAAAAAAATGCATTCTCCTGCACTCTACTGGTCTCTTCACCTGATTCTTGATTGCACCAGTAGAGTACTTATTAAAAATGCTCTCTCTTAGTCTGATAATGTTTGTAACATGTGCAATGCTGTTCTAGAGGTGACCAAGATTGGTTTCAAATATGAATAAAAGCCTACTATAGTCCCTTTAAATGTTCTGCTAGTAGCTGTGCGAGGTGTTAGTACCAACCTCCTTCTTTTGCAGTCATCAGCAGGAGATGCACAGAGTACAGCGAGAGGATGGACACTCCAATCAACAGGACACTGCACACAAAAGACATGATACACAACATTAAAGGGGAACAATGACACTTTTTTTTTTTTAGCCTTAGCTAAACAGTTTCGGAATCAGTGTGATGGCTAAATAAATTGTTGCAGGGTGAATAAACACTGACACTAAAAGCATCAAAATCCAGTCTGCCTTCAACACTTTTAACCGTTTAGCTGCTATACTCATTAGCATAAGTACACAAAAATGAACCGTGTTTTAATGCATTTATGTTACACTGAAATTCATCCTGATTTTTTTTCAAAGCAAGTCATTTGAAGTCATTTAGCTCAAGTCTGAGTCAAGCTTACAGTCATGAAAAGCAAGTCCAAGTCAAGTCTTTTTGGAATATTTGTCAAGCAAGTCTCAATTCCTAAAAATTGTGACTTAAGTCTGACTTAAAGTTACACTGTGTAACTTTTCTCCTAAATATGTGGGGCATACTGACTTGTTTTTGTGATTTTTTGAGCGATTATAAGGCCTGAGGCGCGATCTGTTGCTCCGAGCGGGGCTTCTGTACTGAGAAATCGCCCTCGTAGTTTGGCCGGGAGCGCTCCGCTGTTCAGGAAAAGTCATGTGACAGGAAACGACTTGCTTTACGGCATTCCTCCTTCAGCTCTTATACCTGAGGCGCAGGTATAACCATGAAGCTACTTTTAGCATTGTTATTTTCGCCAGTTCGTCAGGGCCGAAGGACACAAGAAGATGAAGACAATGTCGGACGAGGCAAGAAAAAGAAAATGTGAAAGGGACCGCACCAGATCGAGTCAACAAGAGTCAACATCGGACAGACTTTTGCTCGCTGGCGTCAGATGAGAGACAGAGAAGGCTGCAAATCGGATCACGTTTTTGCTTCTTTACTGTTGGACAGGTAAATTAGCCTCTTTATTTTTTCTTTAGAATGTGCTTTTTCATACAGTTATTAGTTGTTTTAATGCGACCATTGCGCGATAAGCTAACACTAGCGCTAACTCTATAGAAGATCCAATCTGCGGCCACACAAGTGGTTACAGAAGTTTATACAGTAAATATGAATGCACTCTCTAGTCCCATTGTTAGTTTGACGTAACGCACGCTCGCACAGTTTCAGAAGGAGGAGGGGTCCAAGCTAGTGTTTACGTTTTGCGACAGTGCAGTGGCACCTGTGGCCTCTAGAGGCGCAAGACCGGGAATCTTACACAGTGAAACTTTAAGTCAAGTCACATGACTCGAGTCTCCCACCACTGGAATAAAGCCCCTCATACAACTCCCCCTGGCATATCTTAGCAAAAAAACTGCCTTGCAAGAATGAGAGAACCAAGAAGAAACAAGCAAAGTTATATGGTTTCTCTTAAATACTAATACTATGCTATGCTGCACTGCATCATATTAGGGGTGGGACGATGCACTGTTTGTGTCTTTAAAACAAAGCTTATAATCATAATTTTATAAAGACAACTAATCACTGAAACCACCGGGTTGCAAACAGAACTCGCTGAACGCGCATGTGCTGGATACATGTGGGTTTGTTTACATCCGCTTTCCGTGAGAACATGACGGTGCCCACTTCTTTACAGGCTACTGTCCGGAGGCGTTTTAGATGTTATAAACCGAAAACTTGGGGCAAACGGGACTTGGACAAGAGCCACAGCAGTTACGAGGCACATCAAATGATAACGTGATGGTTTGGCAACAAAACAAAACATGAAAGCCACTGTCTTAGCACAACCAATGTTGCAGTAAGAAAGAAAGGCAGCCCTTTCAAATGCAAGTTTAATCTGTATTAAATATGTTAAATATGAGCAGTTGTAAATGTCCTGCAGAAACACTTCATTTAACTTAACAGAGCTGATTAGTCAGTGTAACCGCTGTTAATAAATTACTCTTGCTACCATAAATTATTATTAGTATGCTAGTTTTCATAGTTGAAAAGACCATTTCATTTAATGTTTCAAATACATAACATACAAGTAAAAATAATAATGTTGATAATACAAAATGGTAGATAAATAATTCATAGTTAACAAATTCATTTTTCAGATTTTAGTCATACGTCGTTTAATTAAAGCTGACATAAACCAGAATAGTGCCAGGTGCACCGATGCATCCTTTTGGGATCGAACCGTGAGCCTCTCAATCAAAATCAAAATCAAAATCAAAATCAAATCAAATCGTGAGATGACCAAAGAGTCCCACCCCTACTTCCTACTAGTGCATAACAGACACATTTTGCAACGCTTAAAACAGACCTTTTACATAAAAAATAAATAAATAAATAAAAAAATTCAAAACTATAGTTTTTGTGGCTATGGCATCACTTCCTGGGGCATGGCAAATAAAAATCTACAAGACAGCAGTAAAAAAGTGAAAGTTTGTACAACAACACGGCACTTTGGGATGAATGATCTTAAGATTAACTTTTAAAAACTAAAACATAAATAGTTTTTAGTAAAATAATTATTTATTAGAATATATTATATATGATTTTTCTTTTGAAATGTTTTTAATGTAAGTGATTTTGACAGCACAGTATACTTTTCTTAAACCTTTTCAGCCATTTAACTTAATGTAGTGTTTCTATTGATAGTTCCCTCAAATATAAACACTAACTATAACTATATTTTTAAAATTAGAATTTACTTAAATATCAAGTTTTTCTAGTGAGTTTTTCAGTGAGGTTTTATATTTGTATTGCACCATGACCTGTCATATATTGCTGTGTAGCCATATTGTTCATATTAATTAAATTATTATATTAGATTTTGTGTTCTTTAATGATGGTTGTTATACGCAGCCTATTTAAAATGTATAATTGTTGCTGTTTTTATTTGAGTGTGTTTTCATACCAAATTTTCCATTAAATATGCCTCTATATGCCTCTAAAAATGACGTTTACAGTCAGTATATGTTTGAGGAAGTTTGTCTTCTCTTTTTCCATCTGTAATGTGTAGTTGAGGTCTTAAGCTGTTTAAAAATGTATTGCATTAAGATTCCCAGAAGCTGCATTTTCTGGATTCACCCTACATCATCCTAAGCCTGTCAGATATTTGCAATATAAATAACATTCGGACCAGTGCAGCTTTGACACCTTGCAGCTGTCTCTCTCTAGCTGCTATGGTTTAGTCTCTGGGGCGTCGCTCTATATTTAATAACATATGAGTTATGACGCCATACTTCAACGCTATAGACTCTTCGCCTGGTATATTTCCACTGGCCATTTAAACTGAATCGGATGTTGGTGGTTGGTATTTTTAGCCCAGTCTTCTTCTGTACCAGGGCCAGCCCAGGAGGAGGCCACGCAGCGGGGGGCAGGCAGGGTAGAAAGAGTGAGGGGCCGGTAGTGGGGTGGTCTCTGAGGGGTACAGTGACATTTGTAAAGGGATCCGAATGTTGGATGTGGTTTGTGAATGCTGACTGGACACATGCATAGGGCAGAGTGACCGACAGACAGATAAACCCAGGGCAGGGGGTAAGGCGGTTCAAATATTTATAACATCTGGTCTGTGTCCCATGTCAACTAGAGGTGAAATTAGATATAAATAGCACGTGCACTAAATAAGCCGTCATATTATCTCAACAGGTCTGATGCAGTTTTATTTTATTCTTACACACTTTTTCCAGACCCAGTGCTATTTTTCAGAATGATTATGGGCTACAACTTCTACTACGATTTTAAAACATGTTTCATTTCATTAAAACAATATTTGCACCGCGGTATAGCTCAGTTGGCAGAGCTGCGGCGCATATAAATGGCAACTACAGCCTGCCTCAGGGTTGAGGGTTCTGTGCACTTCCCTAAACAATTTCCTGACACTACTTCACTGTATACTGTCTAATAAAGTCTGAAAATTACCACAAAAAAAAAAAAAAAGTCTTAGAATAAAGTAAAAAACACTGAAACTACAATCAACCTGCCTGCGACCCACCTGAGGTCCTGCCCCACCAGTTGTGAATCACTGCCTTAAATCAACTACTTCTTTTTGTAAAAATACATCTACTACCTGTGTATTGTTTTCAAAAGCTTTATGCTGTAAAAAAGTTATTTTGTAAAGGTATGTTTCTTGTGCTTTAATTTAAAAATATGAAATATATATTTTTAATTTTTTATGTTTGCTGTCTGATTACATCAATACTAAAACATAAAGTTTTTTTTTTTTTTTTTTTTTTTAACCAAATACTTTTTTACTTTTTCTTGAATTATTTGGATGACTACTTTCTACTTCTCCTTCAGTAAGACCATTTTTGGCTACTCCTCTCTGTATACTAGTATTGTAGGCAGTCACTTTAGTTATGGAGTTTGCAATACATTTTCCAGATTAGCCACAATATATATATATATATATATATATATATATATATATATATATATATATATATATATATATATATATATATATATATATATATATATATATATATATTTTTTTTTTACATAAACAAGATGGTGTTGACAATCTGTAACTAATTCACTACTTGTGTGTGCACTGGTAGAGAACATTAGCTAGTTACTTGATATGTAGCTAATACTTTTCCAACAGTGTTGCTACATAAGCTAAAGGCTACATAAATAAGCACGGAAGACCACAACAGTTTGTTAATTTCAATTTATCTAATAAAAAGAACTCCTCCTTAATAGGCTAATCTTGTTAACCCGAGTTAACTTTGGTGAATGAAATTCTTACAGAGCGGACATAGTGTCCCAGAATTCATTAGCCTGAAGTTTACTGACATTTCATTCATTCATTTTTCCTTTGAGACTGAAATCCTGCCAAGTCATAGACGAGCACAATTCTGCTGAGTGGAAGTTTTCAACCAAGATTACAAGGGCCTATACCATGTGAGTGTTAATGGTTTATGTTGGTATTGTACACAGACTTACGTGAAGAGTATTATCCCAGTGTTGGCCATAGCGTAGGACAGGCCCAGGATCCCACTGCCCATGATGGCGTTACTGAGGTTAAAGACGGACATGCCGAACGAGGTGTGTCCTGGATGCTGCCCAACACAAAGAAAGGTGGCGGTCCGTGTGAGTCATTGTTTAAATTTGAAAAGTATCACAAGTTTACGGCACAGCAATGCTTAGTGGTACTTACACGCCTACAAAATACATTACACGTGTACTTGCATATAAGACTTTAGTGCTGATTTAACAAACAAACATAACATGGTACCATTCAAAACGTATAGTAGGGAGTTGTCAGCAGACTCTCAGTTTGGAGAAGCAGACAGGAGCAATCACACAAGCTGTGATTTAAATATGACTACTAATGAAAAACAAAAGCAATGTAAATGCATTTATGTTGACTTTTGCACTTTTTGTTCCATTTTTAATGCATCAAATGATAATAATAACGCCAATATGAGTTACTTCAAATCATTCACAACTTGTTTAGCCTCTGTGTTATTGCTCTTGTCTGCCTCTCCAAACCAGGAAAGAGTAGGCAGCTACCTACTGTGAATAAATAACCGATTTAATAACCGTATTTACAATTTTCTAAGTTGGTTGTTGGACTCCCGCTCTCCGCAGGTCATACTGTCATTGTTTGCCAGACACTTCATCAACCTTGCCTATGTGTGAATGTGTTTGTGAAGTGTCATTGTCTGTTTGGTAGTGGTGGGAGAGGCCATAGGCGCAGGATGGCAGCCACAGCTCCGCCAGTCTGCCCCACGGCAGCTCACTACTATCAGTGTGACTGAGGAGTAAATTAATAAAACACCTAATTGTAAAATGACTTTGAGTGCCAAGAAAGGCGCTATATAAGACTGATACATTATTAAAATGACTTTTATTATGCATTATGTATTATGTATTATGTATTATTATTATTGTTATTATTATTATTATTATTAGGGTTAAGCGACTGCATTTGCAAAATAAATATGAAAATTAAATAAAGTGATGCAGTGCCCTCTCCATAGAGAGCATTACAAAATAAACTGATGTCCAGTCGTCTACTCAGTGTTACTCTAGTGTTGCACAACTTCTGATAAATAAACACACTAGGCTTTTATAAGGTTCTTATACTTTGATCTGTGTATAGGTGACGTAGCTACTGAAAAGAAGTGCTTCAGAATGAACCATATGAACTTACGTATTCTTCATGGTACTCCTCGTACTTCTTCTTCATGAGTCC
This sequence comes from Bostrychus sinensis, assembly GCA_020698575.1. Classification (NCBI taxonomy): domain Eukaryota; kingdom Metazoa; phylum Chordata; class Actinopteri; order Gobiiformes; family Eleotridae; genus Bostrychus; species Bostrychus sinensis. Next base: position 47,911,999 of record CM036239.1, on the reverse strand, counting down.
ATTGGACAAAAACTTCTGGCTTTCTGCGTCATCGTTATCGTCCAGAAACTGACTGCTGCTGCAATGGACAAAAAAAAAAACAAAACAAAAAAAACAAAACAAGTTAATACATTTAAATAATACAGCTTAATCAGAAAACATGATCAAGTACAGTGTGTGTTATGAGCTTAATCTCAAAATCAGGTCTCTGACTAAGTCTCCATCTGTGGCTCTGTTTCTTGGCAGATATGGGAAATAGCACAGATAATCTAACCCTAACAGTGGAGCAAATGATATGAAATTAATCAACTACTGTATCTATGCTGAAAATGTGTTGTTACTGCCAAAATAAAATAAAAGTACATAAAATTAAATTAAATTAAATGTGAAAAAAAATCTATTTTTCTTTGGTTTGAGGAAAACAGTTAATTGTTTTATATTGTATAGTGATACAAATCATCTGAGAAAAAAAAAGTATATCTTAATATTAACTAATAATTATTAATTAATTCAGTGAGGCCAACATGTAGTTACACAGAGAAACAGCCCCCCAAAAAATGACAAGACTGAGAAAAAGAGAAGCAACGAGAGAGGCACATTGATAGATATTGTCAAAGGATTTACATGCAGTGGCGAATGAGCTGATAATCTCAAACTTAACTTTTATGTAATAAATATTGTGTAGTGGTGAATTGGCCTGGTTTTAACTGGTTTTAAAACTAAAAGCATAAAATGTAGTGATGATTTTTCTGCAAGTGACAGATAAAGAAAACAAAGTGTATCTTTAACTTTGGGATATCTTTGGAAGCCTACCCTCAGAGTTTAGTAGGCACAACTTTGTAATATTATTAGTTATTATTCTGAAATATTCAAGTCTACAGAATATTTTATCTGACTTCCTTTACCTGTGCTATAGGAAATTCCTATTGTAGTGTAAACATTGTCTGGTCTGTCACCCAGTGCGCTCTCACATTACCACTTGATCAGCAAAGTAGACCAGTTTGTTTCAGTATTTAGGGTCATAAGGGTCTCTGTCTGCGTCCTGAGTGGAAAAAGGCGTCAACATCACTGTTTGATGTTCAAATACGGTATGACACTGGTTTATTTATCTTCTGATGAACTGGGTGGGGCAAATTAGAGGAGAAATTAATTACAAGTGTAAGGACAAGCTGTAACCTGTGGTATGTGTACTCTGGTTTCCTCCCACCGTCCAAAGACAAGCATGTCAAAGTGAAAGTAAACAAGTAAATATCAGTGTCTCTAAGTGTTAACCCTGCAAATGACTGTCATCTACAAAGCAAAGAGTCTTGTTGTTGGACTATTCACTAAGTATTGGAAAAGTTATATTGGAACAGCCAGCTCAAGTGTTCTCTACAGTTACATAGATGTTTGAAGAAGCAGACATAGTAGAGCGGATAACATCAAAAAGAATAAAAAAATTGTTCAAATTGTGAAACAAGCATGAAATTTGGTCCATCAGGACTTGTAAAAATGTAATTTCTACCAACATTTGCCAATCTTAAAGATCTTGGTTTTGTTTTTTATGTTTGAAAGGATGCTGAGTTCAGTTTGAAATGCTCCAGACGTGACCTCTGTACTTTTGGGCAATGAGTCGCGGATTTTTGTGATTACATGTAGGTAGTTGCTTTTACATGATATATGCCTATGGATTGCTTGTTTTTAAAAATGATAGGCCAAATGCAGGACAGCCAGGCCATGGACAGTTATAGGTTAATTGTCTTAATGGTGTACAGATCACACCGTGTTCACACAGTGTACAGAACGCACAAACCTGGTTATATCCCAGGTAGGAAAGTGACCATACATCGAATCATACACATTCTCCTGCCCTGGACCCTCCACAGTTTGGAGATATTTGTGGCCGGGACAGGAGGACATAGGACGAACTGCTCTCCATCATGGACAAGGAAGGCAAAGAAGAGGAAAAGGAGAATATTTCACCAGACAATGGAGAGGCAGCTCATTCTCCAACAGACTTATCCAGCTCTGCTCCTGCGCTACATGACTTCATTTACACTACACCCCATGATCCAGCCTTACAACACTTCATCTCCATCTATATTGTGTTAATGCTCCTCCATCAATATTACTGCCCCTTATCATTTATCCTACCTGTATGTATATAGTTCATTTACTTCTATTTGTGTCAGTGTTTTTTTTTTTTTTTTGTGCAGCTCAGCTACTGTGACAAAGCAATTTCCCTGGTAGATCAGTAAAATCTAAGTATAAGAGTCTAAGTATCTTCTGTAACTTCAGAGATGTTGAACTGAAGTCTCCAACTGCTGTGGATCTTTGGAGAGGTCTGGTTGAGGGACTGCAGTTGCATGAACTCTTTGAATCAATAAAGCTGGTCTAATTTATTACTTCATAACTTTTATTTTTCATTTTATTTAGGATGGCATACATAATTTTTAGAAATACAGCAATAGGTATACTTTAAAGTAATTTTTCTAAACATTTTATCTCTTAATTAATGTAAACTCACTTGTTCAATTCAATTTTCAGTTCAGATTTATTTGTATGTCCCAGTATCATAACAAAAGTCGCCTCAAAGGGCTTCATAACAGTTGATCAAACATAAACACACAATCAGACAACACAAACAATAACTACACTAAACAGACCCAGGACACTCCTGTCCTTAGACCCTCCTTCTCGGTAAGGAAAAACTCCTAAAAAAAAACAGCTGCGGAAAAAAAGAAGAAACCTTATGGAGCTTGTTTGTGTAACTCTCTGGCAAGTCCCTCGATATATCCTTTGGTCGATTAATCACTGTACTGGGCATAACTTTGGTTGACTAAACATTTCTTGGCTTGACTTTGGTTGACTACACCCTAGATACAACCACATTTGTGCATTCTGTCCTACACTTGGCCCGATTGTTTATTCAGTGTCAGGAACACTGTGTGATCTCTCAGACAGTTAACCTAAAATTATCCATGGCCTGGCTGTTCTGCATTTGGCCCATCATGTTCATTCAGGTGTGGCTGATTAAAGTACAATGTGTCAGGTACATTTTTTTAAACATTTAGAGCTGGTTTAGGCAGAATTTGGGGAACTAAGAAAGTGTACTTCTAATAGGGAAGAACCTTCTTAGCTGACACTGAACCCCTTTCTTCTGACTTCCACAGCAGCTGTTGTCACCGGTGTGTCCTGGTGGTGCTTGACAATTAATCTTTTAAAAATGGTGGCAGACATTACCATAACATCAGTGACCTACAGCAATCCAAAGGAATATATCATGTAAAAGCAACTATCTACATGTGATTACAAAAATCACAAAAATGATTGCCCCGAACTACAACACAGGTCACTTCTAATGCATTTTAAAGGCCAAAACTGAACTCAGCATCCTTTAGAACATGTAAAATGACACCAAGATGTTGAAGATTGGCAAATGTTGGTAGAAACGACATCTTTACAAGTCCTGATAGCCGCCATCTTGGATTTTTGCTTGTTTAGTTGGGCAAAACTGATTGATATCTGAATCTCTATCATTATACCATTTTTTTTTCATTTTTTTGCTCTTGACATTTAAAAAAGTAGTTCAGGTTTAATGTATTTTAGCTTTGGCCCTCCCTGCCGCTAAAGACCAGACTTAATGTAAAAAAGCTTTGTAATTAGACACACAAATCCAGTAATAGTAGTTCTTACCTGCTGATGGTGGCCTTCTCGGAGTCGATGGGCTCGGGATAGTGGTCGTCCAGACTGTCTGCGCTATCGTCGTCGGCCTGAGTGGAGACTTTCCTCAGCTCCATCCGATCCACGACGCCCGGCATGACGGCAAACAGCGGGACAGCAAGCAGACAGGGTCAAAATTCAAACGATCCAGGTCCAATTTCTTTACCTACAAAGAACAAAATGGAACGGTTATTATTTAGACTAGGGCTTCCTCTATTCACTTAAGTGGAGCAAACCAAGGCTATGTGCTAACAGATGTGTGTTGTCTGGCTTTTATCTGCCTCAGCCTTGAAGTCGAACATATTTTAGCTAAATGAGGTCCTGTATGTTGATATTATGTGGCCATATTAGTTCCTTGATGTCGGGGAAGAAGCAGTGTGTTACCTTGAAGAGCAACACTGATAGAAAAGTACAGCGTAAGGCTGAATCAGTGTCTCACTGGCACAAAAAAAGGTTATCTCAAATGGAAAATTACATGGTTCAAAGTCACTGTGAAAAGACAAATTATTTTCTTCTCTTTGATTTGAACAGTGACAATGTGATACACTATAAAAAAGCATCGGAAAGTATATAAAAAAAAGATGTGACAGCATTAAAACTGTAGAAAATATACCATACAACAACCCAGTACCTATGTTCCCTGGTACCTATGCTCCTGGCTACATATGTTCCCTGGTGTTTATGCTCATGATTTTATTAATACAGCCCTTTTATCTTCCTCTTTTGTCATTTACATAATTATCATGATATATTAGAACAAATCCTATTGCATGTAAGTTTGGCCCAATATAGTATTATTGTACAAAGTAAGATTGTAAAGTAATTGTCTGTTAAAAACCTGTTTGACTTGTATGACCCAGGTATTCGGCAGCTGATTGTAAACTACTATTGTGTTGTGCCAAGTGAGATTAAACCTTGAGAGCTCACCGGTACAGCTAATCTTTGGCTGAGAGACGCACACTTTCACTCTGCCAAGAGACTCAGTCTGCCCAATCACATTAACTCTCACTACAAGAGGAGATGTTTGGCTGTGCACCGCCCTCTGTGTACAAAAGCTGGTCCCTGCACATTCAACAATGATCAAACATATGGAATAGTGAGAAAGGGACACAACAAAAAATGGCACTTCCAAAGATTTTCTAACTAAATAAGTGAAAAGATTACAGGTAAATGGTGAATGCTTGGAATGAGCTTGGTAGTATAAAAAGTGCAGAAGTCAATAAAGGGAAAAGTTTTATTGGATTTGCACAATGTTTTATGAGATATACATCACACTGTGAGACATTGCTATAACCTGTAAGTAGTTATGCTTTCCACAATATCCACCCATGTCTTCTCTATAAAAAGTTACCACAGCTCAACCAAGAAGTCACGTCATTAATAATAAATCAGGAGAATATTGGCAGTAAAGCAGTCAAATGTAGTATTTTTCATTATGTAAGAAGCCAAACAGCGGTTTTCAAGTTCCATAAACTAAGTTCTTTAAAAATCCTTCTGAAAATACATGTATAGATAATGGTTACTAGATACTATTGTATAGATGTATAGATACTATTAAGGCATTACTAACACTAAAACTTAGTAGCTCTGATCGCAACATATTCAAATCCCATACTTCTTATGAAACTTCAACAGGGCTAGGTACTGTTAAACAATAACTTTGTGGTATGGAAAAAAGGTACAATACTACCAGTATCAAAAAAAAAAAAAAAAAAAGAAAAAAAAAAAAGAAAAAAAAGAAAAAAGAAATCAATATCAAATTTCAGTGCGTAGTGGGACCTTTAATGTTAATTTGCATGTATGAATAAAAAAATAACTAACAAACAAACAAATAAATCCTACAAACTACTGATTTTAACTTACAGCTAAGAAATTTACTCCAAATATCAATCTTTTATTCAATATTATTATGATTTATGATCATAGAAGATGAATTAGTTCACCATAGGTATCAGTAAAAGTATCGTTCAGGTACCAAAAAACAGGTATTGTTTAAGTACTGGTATTGAAAAAATCTGAACGGTACCCAGCCCTATATATCAACTAAATAATAATAATAATAAGAAGAATAAGAATAAGAATAATAACCTTTTCCAAAACCTTGAAATTGCATTTAGAATTTTAAATCTGAAAACTTCCATGTTTTTGGTCATCATTATATGATAAATTAGAAGAAATCTACAAGTCAAAACTTAAATTAACATTTATTAAGGGAGAGTTTCAGAAATATTTAAAAAATTACTTAAAGAGTCCTTTTTCCATGCCTTTGGAAAAAGGTTTGGACACCATTGCATTAGTATTTTATGTTTTATAACTTAAAATAATGTATATGTATGGAAAACATCTTTTGGGGAGCTGTTACTTTGACTTTGTTGAGAACGCTTGGATTAGGTGTCTGTTGCCCCCTGCTGGCAACGATTGGGAGTGGAGAGAGCACAAAATGGCTATTTCACATGGCTATTAGCAACATGGTGCTAACAGATAGATAAATGAGCTGAGTGCTTCGTAGTGACGGATGATCAGAATGCGTCCAGTGACAGTGTATGGGCTTTTGAAACACGCAGGAGCACTTCCTGGTTTCATGTGTTTATGTAGAGCTGTGAGAGTTAGCTCTTGAGAAGGGAACAACCTCAGCATACAGGATTACTCAAACATGAGTAAACGAAATACATGAGTAATACTAAATACTACTCCAGGTCTGTTTTTGAGGGGGAAACAATATTATATTACATTTTACATGGTTAAAGCTCAAAAAGGAAAATTTTGCAGAACAGGTGACCTTTACAGCAGTTGTTAAAATGATATGTGGCACAAAATGACAGTGCAAAGCTTTGGGCTGTAATAATTCAGAGGTTGCCAAGTGTCAGAGAATCAAAACCTTAAGGAGTTGGAAAGTAAAAATAAAAGCTGAGAAAAACTTGTTCTAAACACTTCCTGCAATAATATAGGTGACGTTAATTAATTCATCCATATCCATTCAGTTTTTTCTTACATAGTATTGAACATACAAACTAACACGCTCTGTTATGTTGGGAGAAAAGGAACATGAAGAAGGCTACATCTTATACTGCATGCCCCTTTCAACAAAGAAAAAATAGACTGAATAGATGGCCTTTTAATCACTAAATCAATGAAAGATTATAATAAGGTTGGTAGTACTGTATTATTATTATTAGTACTTGAAAGTCAATAACAGCCATCTCTCAGTTTAATTGGATTCACAAGCTGTTTAATGAGATAGAGAGCATAAACATAGAAATAAAAATGATTCTCAAACTTGTGTGAATGAAATAAAATACTACTCTAGGTATGTTTTTGGGGCAAAAAAAAAAAAAAAAGAAAGAAAAGAAAAAATTTTGCATAACAGGGGATCAATCACATTAATGACAAATGAACCAGTTGAGGTCTAGTAGTCTTGATTTAACAAATCCCTAAACACACCAGGGCTACAGTGAGTAATTGTTCTCACTTTGCAAAATCAAATACAACTTGTTGCAATACACTAGCACGACTTAAAACAGAATAACTTTTAGCTTTTAGCTTTATGAAAGAATGTCTTTTTTTAAATAGCCAACATCTTAGTTCAACACAGCATACTTCAGGTACAACCTGGTATTCTCCACCCAAACAAACTGTTGCATCAGCCAGCCCTGCAGCCGTTTGCCCAGCATTGAATAAACTCCAGTATGAGCCACAGCACACCCAAATGTTAGGCCTACTGTGCACAAAAAAGGAGCATTTTGCAACAAATACTTCAGCTAGGATAGGTCTGTTTTTCGACACTAGTAACTTTTTGCATCAAGTATCACCTCAGACAATATTTGGCTCTGCAAGTACCATTTTTAAAGGGCTGCACTGAGCCTAAATCTGGCCTAACCCAGGTCTAAACCAAGGGATAAAGTAGGTATTAACATGGAAAAAGGACAAAACAGGGTCTAGCCTAAACCAGGACTAAACATTAAAAATGAAACAACATTCGATCTGCAAAATACCCATGTACCACCAGTGGTACCTGTAGCACAGTTTGAGAATCAGTGCCTTAAACATTTATATCTCGTACACAAACAGGATTGCAGTTAGACAAGAATGCATACTCACTCAGAGAAGTTAAACAAATAGGATGTTTCCTTTTCAAACGAGTTTAAATAGTAACAGGACTGACAGGAAGACGCAGACAGACTGAGAGAAAGCTTGACACAGAATGGACAGGAATGGCAACTCAGGTAATCTAGTGGGCTTTTAAAAGGAGAAGGTAGGGCCTCTCTCAACCAATCAGAATGGAGTCTCCACCCCTTTTTGGCAGGCATCATCATCTCCCTGCATTACTAAAAAGAACTGTAAGTCCTATTGAAATCAATGAATATGCTAAATTGGTGTTAAGTTATTTTTATTTATGGATTTATTGTGAAATTCATGTTTGAATATGAACTGAAAATAGACAAATGAAAGGTGGTTACATCACCACACCATCAAACTAGTGACACCCAACAAGCGCCGACCGTGTTAAATATACCCACCGACACTGGATTTGTGATCACATGACCAGTCACATGACCAGGTAAACTAAACCCAGACTTATTTATGGGGTGCATTATCATAAAGGCCAATAGAAATGTGAGGCGTAGGTCGGTGAAATGCTGATTTTGAACAGGTCCTAGCCATCCAACTACCCACCCACACTTTGTTTGCATTGATAGTCCCGCCGGTCGCAAGTCAAAGGGGTGGGATGTGCCGCGGCTCGACCAATCAAAGTGCGGCGTCGGGAGATGCGGATACACACCCGAGGTCGTGGTCAGTTCGGGGATGAGCTGTTATCTTGTCATTTAGTGGAGTTGTCCAAATGCTTGTGCAAACACGGGCAGCATGTGACCGACCGGTGGACCGCAGTGTCCGTCCGGAGAAGCTGTACTCGGAGGCACCTTACGTAACACAAAGTTCAAATGGAAATTTTGTGAAAAGGTTCAAGCATTACTCCTGGCTCAGAGTGGATATCATCATTTGAGTTTGAGTTTAATGAAAATGACTTTGATTTCAGAAAAACCAAAGCAGCTAAACTTAATGTTCCATACTAAATTGTGTAATTTTATTCAGTCATTTTATTTTTGTGGAAACCTTTGGTATGTATACAAAAAAAAAAAAAAAGGAGTGTCAATAGGCCTGACATCACTAACAAATCTGTGCATTTGAGTCGGCTTAAAAATCTTAAATGAGCAAACTAAAGGACACAATTTAAAACAATTAAAAACAGCAGTACTACACAGACGCCTTTAAGGGCTAAACAAAGGGGAAAAAAGGGGATTAATATGGGAAAATGCTTCATTAAATATGGACAAAACCTGGACTATGCCAGCACCAAACCAGGACTCCACCGTGACAAACCAAGGACTAAACATAACACTGTCTCTAAATGAAACTAAATCAGGATTTCAACTGCAAAAAGACCCACACACCACCAGTGGTATCCCTAGCACAGTTAGGGAACTAGTGTCTTTTTATATCAAATACATAGATAGGATTGCAATTAAGAAAAAACATGCTAATTTTGTGGAATATAATATATATAATCATTTCAGTGGCCTGACTAGAATAACAAATCTGTGCATTTGAGTTGGTTTATAAATCTTAAATGAGCAAACTTAATATTTTAATTAGGAACACAATTTAATACTATTAAAAACACGTACGGATGCTATTAAGTGACAGACTGCATACACCGTTACCATGGCAAACGCGAAGCCAGACCCTTTACCCTCCTTCCTCACTACGGTGTCCTGTATGGGAACATTTTGGGTTCTTGTCAAAATCAATGATGGTTTGGTCCTGGTTTAGTCCTGGTTTAGTCCTGGTTTAGTCCTGATGTAACATGTTTAGACCTGGTTTAGTTATACAGTAAACATATTAGATAAATCCTGAGGTCTGGACCTGTGTGACTTCTGTGGTGCCTACAGCCGTGTCTCTGAACATAGATGCAGTTGGAAAAAACAACAGCAATTTAATTGTGAACCAAAATCAGCTGACACTACCACAACAAAACTACAAATACTACAAAAAATCATCCAGACTCCACAAATAGAGCCAATACTGATACCAGAAAACACAGATACATGCCTAACCCATTGGGATATAACAATTTCTTTTAAATTTGTATTGTACTAAAGTGCACTGTTGCACTACTGTTATTGTTACATATGGTAATACTTTCAACAGCCAATTTAACATTGGTCTCCACTCATCTTTACCTTAGCCCTCCTAATCATTGGCCCAACCCCTTATTTCTAGTCTTTCCATCATAAGGGTTACACTGTCAATAAAGCTCATTTGAATTTGCCTTTCTCTTTTCTCTTCCTCACAGCCGCTCAGAGCTGCGTTCGTGCCGGGGAGGGGTGCACCCAGACCGGGACTGGAGCAGAGAGGAGCGAACTCTGGAGAAATGCAGGTATCCAACAAACCACGAGCCCAGGCTCTGCATGAGCAGACAAAACTTTAGTCACAAGCAACAGAGAAGCTAATGGCACGTAGCAAACATGATCCTAGTTTAGGCTCCAGATGAACTAAATACGTTACTCCTGTACCTTTGTGCATCTCATAACAACCACATTTATTAAATGACTAAAACTTTGTGCTGTTGCAGGGTTTCGGGGATGTCTCAGTAGCACACTGGGTAAGGTTGGAAGTCCTCAACCAGCTGTGCCAAAACTGAGACTTGAGCTTAAACACTGTGGAAACTCAGCATACTCCACTTTCTTCACACTGGCCAGAGAGAGACAGAAATCCAGGTACTCACTTAGGTTCATTCACCGTTACATGTAAAAGTACATCGGTAATAAATACATTAACATTTTATGTTCATAGATATACAGCAGGCAGAAGGAGCAGTAGCAGGACAAGGACAGCTGTGCCAACCTGAACTGTGAACTGCACACTGAAGGTAAATATAGTTATCTTATACTGAGTTTTTATTAAATTGTATGACTGTGGACCCTTTTAGAGTTTGTAAATAACTTTATTTTAACTTTAATTTATTTCTAGCACTGTGCTATTACGCTGGTTATATTTACAGCCACCTTTTATTTTTAGGTCACAAACCGATCAAGGTGAAGAGCTGCATTCTCTACTTAATTGAGGATTCTTCTATCATAAAGATGTGTGATGTAAGTCATATCATCAGTATGTTCCAATCATGGTGTTTTTATGTGAAGTTGCTAATTAGCACTTCTGTGTAATCCACTGGTTGATATTACTAATGTATATTGTTTTCTGCATGTTATGTTTTCCCAGGAACCAGGTTTTCCAGGAGCTCACGCTGCAGACAGTATTATAAAGGTAACTGTGTTTACTTTACTATGACACATTGGTAATGTCTGGGTGAATCTGTGCCTTCATTCATTCATCATCTTCCGCTTATTCCCATTAGGGGTCGTGGGTGACCTGAGCGTATCCCAGTAACTTTGGGCCTTAGGTGGGGACACCCTGGGCAGGGGCCAACTTGTCGCAGAATCTGTGCCTTATCAATAAAAAACTTAAAAAATAGCACTGCAAAAGTTGCATATTTAAAAGAACACTCTGTTAGCTCCCAGAATGTTTTATACTAGGGTAAATTATTCTTCTCTTAATTTAATCTTTAACTTTTTTATTTAAAGTGAACTAATTCTTTGAAGTTGTTTACTGAGATGTCATGCATAAAATGCTGCTTTTTAGGGATGTTTTAGTAATTAATTCTGTCTTGCTTGTTTTTCCGCAGATGCCCCAAAGATCTAGTGGATTACTGGAAATTTGGGGGAAGACTTCATCTGCTTCAGTGTCACCTCTGATAGAGATTTAATTCACTTCACTGACTTTTTATTTTTTGTTTACTGTATAGGTTAATTCCAAAAACTTTGGGATGTTATGCAAATCTTAACTACAGTATATGTTGTATATGAAGTGTAATATTTCTACTGTTAAATATTAAATGTATTGAATATTGAAGTATTGATTGTGTAAACACAGTAATGTAGTTTTTGCTTTAGAACATTTCACATTGTCCCTACATTTAATGAAGGTGTTTGAGCAGCTTTTAAATAATGTTATATTCTTGTAGAAACTTAACTGGAAAATTCTGTAAATTTTATGTTTTTGCACATTATTTGAATTATGGAATTCTACTTTAATTTTAGGCTTTTTGTTTAGCAGCCGCAGCTGCCAGTCATTTACTGTTTTTTTTTTTGTTGTTGTCTCTTTCCTTTAAATCTTTCCTTTATAACTTTGAGCATTGTCACTTTATTAACGGTGTTTACTCCTAATTCCATGGTAAAAATCTGTAAAATGAATTTTATTTCTCATAAAACTCTGAATATTGTCACTTTTTAAAGGGGTTACTCCTAATATTATTGTAAAAATCTATAAAATAAACTTTTTTTCTTGTAAAACTAAAGTATTGTCACTTTATTGAAGGTGTTTACTCCTAATGATATGGTTATGATATGGAGAACTGCTGATATTGGAACTTCAATGAAGGTATTTAATCATAATAATACAGAAAAACAACTGTAAAATAATGGTAATTTTCTTTAGAACTGTTGACATTGGCACTATAATGAAGATGTTTGATCATAATAATACAGGGAAGCAACTGTAAAAAAATGATAATTTCCTTTTTTCCACATCCGTAAATTTAGTGTTTTTGCACATTTTTAAAATTTACGGAATGCACTTTAATTTTAGGGTATTTGTTTGGCAGCCGTAGGTGACAGTCATTTACATTTTTTTTTTACAGTGCGCACACACACACACACACACAAAATGCGCAAATAAATACCCTTTTTTGAGAAATTTGAGCACTTTAGCTAACCCAACTTCTCTTCCAGTCCTGCCATGCGATGGGCAGCACCAACAAAAGAGACTTAAAACTGTTTGAGTGAGGACAATGACAAAGTGAAATGCAGTGAAACTCCTGTGAACTCCTCAAAGGGAAACTGAGGAACCAAGGAGACATTCCTTAATTGGCGTCCCAGGCCTTGAAGCATGGGTCTGTGGGTGCTTTATGCAGGGCCAGTCACCTGTGTTAGCCTAACAAAGCTACAGTGGGGGGCGGGAGGGGAGTTGAGCCTGCAGTACAGTAAACCCGGGATTCGAGGTCAGCGCTAGGTCCAAAAAAAACAGCACAGATGGACAAGGACGCACTGCCGGGAAGCACTGGTCTGGTGCAGCTTACGTCACGCACACAGAGCAACAAAGTTATAAACCATTAACTCTAAATGTATTTGAGCTGTTCAAGACCTCTGACACAACTTAGGACAAGCAAAAACAATTTATACATTCTTTGTAAACAACACAGCTTTTCTGCACATTTTGGCAAGTTACAGTAATCATAATCAATATCATTTTCAACAGACATAAGGGAATCTATCTACCATAACCAAGCCATATGCCACCAAAATGTACAAAACTTGCATAAATGTAGATGATTTCAAAGTGACCAACACATGTCCATGTCAGTGACAACATTAGCATTTGGCTTAAAATTTAGTCGCTAAAGACTCTAAGCTCCAACAAGTCGCTGCATGCTAATAATAAATACCCACGTGGTTTAAATGACATATTGACAATAAATACATAAAATGAGTCATAATTAACTAAAATTGTAAATAAATACACACATAATTAGGGCTGGGTCAGATTATTTTCGATACCAGTACTTAAACAATACTGGTACCTGAGCGATACCCATAGTGAGCTAATTCACATTCTACAATAATAAAACACAATAATATTGTCTGTAAGGCCATTTTTTTTTTTTTTTAGCAAAATCCTTAGCTGTATGTAAGTGGTTTGTTATTCTGTCTGTCTATTCTTTTGTCCTGATTTAGTCTGGTTTATTCCTGGTTTTGGTCCAGTTTAGCCTAGTTTATTCCTAGTTTTATCCTGGTTTGGATTTGGGTTTGTCCTGGTTTATTCCTGGCTTTGTCCTGGTTTAGTCCTGAGCTTTATTAAGTGTTAAAACAAATAATATGGCCATAAAAATCCGTATCAGTCAGTCCGTGTTTTATCATCTACTAAAATAATAATGACATAATGATACAAGCAGCTCTTTATCTAGAATCACAGAGAACCCTGTCATGTAAACTAAATGTGATAAAAGATAAAAGAACTATTATTCTTAAATAAAAACAAACAGTGAAGCAGCTCTGGAGTTAGCCAGACCTGTTAATGCCTTTCCTAAGCAGTAAATTAAATGTTTATTGGCTCTTCCTTCTGCAGCTTGAGTTCACTAATTTTGCACAAAACGTGTTTAACAGCGTTTCCTAATTGTTCACGGTTGTTGCTGCAATCACGTTTTGTGAGCTTTGACTAAACTGCTGAGCAAACTGGAAGAGAAAGCACTCAAGACATTTATTGGCCTGTCACAAAAATACTCAAAGAATACTATTCACTCTAGCTTTTAAAGGGGGGTGTCTTTGTTCCTACAGCCCTATGTTCCTACAATCCAAGGATTTTTTTTTTTTTTTTTAATCAGGCTATATGTTCTTTTAAAAAATTACACCCTATGTTCCCCCTCCCCTTTGTTTCCACATTCCTAAAATTACTGTTTAGGAAATGGTACATGTTTGAACTCTGAAACTCTAAATCTTAGAAATGTGGGAACATAGGGCAATGGGAACATAGGGTCTAATTTTTTAAAAGATGTTCAAAATATGGAAACATAGGGCTGCAGGACCATAGGGTTGATGTGGGAAAATAAAGCCTGATTAAAAAAAATAAAAATCTTAGAATTGTAGGAACATAGTGCTGTGGGAACATAGGGCCTTAATTAAAAAATAAATCTTCAATCTTTAAAAAAAAAAGTGTAATGAGAACATAGAGCTGTGGGAACGTAGGGCCCAATTTAAAAAAAAAAATCATAGAAACATAGGAAGATATAGCTGTGGGAGACATAGGGCCTAAATTTCTTTCTTTCTTTCTTTTTAATAGAAATGTTGTAACATAGGGCCTACATTTTTTTTTTAAGATCTTCAAAACATAGAAACATAGGGATGTGGGACCATAGGGTTGATGTTGGAACATAGCCTGATTAAAGAAAAAAAAGTTAGAACTGTAGGAACATAGGGCTGTGAGAACATATGGACTAATTAAAAAAGAAATCTTCAAAATGTGGAAGCATAGGGCCTGATTAAAAAAAAAAAGAAAAGGAAAAAAAAAGTCCTAGAAACATGGGAACATACAGCTGTGGGAACATAGGGCCTAATAAAAAAAATCTTAGAAACATAGGGCTGTGGGAACATAGGGTTGATGTGAGAACATAGAGCCTGGTTAAAAAAATAATCTTAGAATTGTAGGAACAATTGTAAGAAATAGAAATGTGGGAACATAGGGCTGAATCTTTTTAAAAACTAAATTCACTTTCCCAGGTACAATTAATGAGTTGACATTGAGCTTAATAAAGTGAGGTTTACTATGAAAAAACAAGTTGCTCTGTTTTGTCCATAGCTTGGTTTTGAGCTCAAACCCAGAACATGTTATTTTATTTTACTTTACATTAAGTTTTGTAGACCTTAAAAACAATATTTGTAATGATTATGTATGTCATCTTTTTTTTCAATTTTTAATCATGTGTACGGCGCCTTTAAGCTTCATCTGATTTAAATTTGCCATTGGCTGTGGGTTCCTTTCGTTCATACGTCTTAGTGTCCCTGTACAAATGACTGAATGTCTATAGGAAAAAACACATCCAAAAAAACACAACAGTCCCATGTGAGGTGTTTCCATCCCAGATCACGGGGATTGTTAACCTAGGCTTTGTGAACAAAACATCCTCGACGTATACCACGGCTGACGTCGATATGTTGTCCCCTCAGAGTTCATAAAGTTTGGACCCTCGACCTTTCACCCCCGTTCAAACCGCGTCAGATACCACACACGGTTTGTTGACGACGAGTCACGTGACAACTGACAAAAAGCCCGTTTGAAAGATCATCCCGAAACCCTATTAAAAAACACTGTTTCTCAAACAGTGGTGCGGGTACCACTGGTGGGTACGCAGGCTTCTTCTGGTGGTCCTCAGAAATCCTGATGTATAGTTTCATTTAAAGGCAGTTTTATTCCTGGTTCACTTCTTGATTTGTCCTTGTTTTGTTCTAGTTTAGTGCTGACCTTGGTTAAGTCCTGAATTCATCCTGGTTTTGTCCAATGCAAGCCTGGTTTAATCCTGATATAGTCCTTCTTTTACCCTGGGCTAGCCTGCTTTAGTTCTGGTTTGATCCTGGATTTGTCCTGGGCTAACCTGGTTTAGTTTAGCCTGGTGTATTCCTAGTTTTGTCCTGATTTTGTCCTGGGTTAGCCTGGTTTAGTCCTGGTTTAGCCTTGTTTATTTCTGGTTTTGTCCTAGTTTACACCAGGTTCAGTCCTGGTTTTGTCCTAGGCTAGCCTGGTTTAGTCCTGGTTTATTCCCAGTTTAGTTCTAATTCAATCCTTGTTTAATTCTTGATTTGTTCTTGTTTTGTCCTGCTTCAGCCTGGTTTAGTTCAGTGCTGGATTAGTCCTGGTTTAGTTCTGCTGTTTTGTCCTTTTTCAGTAATGCATTTTTCAGTGTAAATCCATATTTTATCCCTTGGTTAGACTTGGGTTAGTCCAGATTTAGGCTCATCTTAGTCCAGCTTAAAGAACTGAGTCTTAAATAATTGGAGTTAGTAGATATAAGTTACAGATGTTAAGTTACAGTGTAAAATGCAGTGTTTGTCAGTCTGGCTGCCTGATGTAACAAACATCATATGACTCAGGAGCTGTCATTATTTGCAGAAATGAGCTAATGGCTTGTTTTTCCCTCATTCGTTCTCCTGCTTTTGGCCATTAATGGTCACAGATTTCAGGGAAATCTGTCTAATGGTAACAAGAGAAATAATAAATATCACCTGTGCTTTACCTGTATTTTACACAAAACCTCACTCAGTACAAGCCAGCTTATTGTCACATATGGCCAAGATATTTCAATTCTGAAATGTATACATCTGTGCAACTTTACATCAAGACACAAGGCACAAAGACCTTTCATTGGGCGGCCATTGCTTTCACACAAAGGCACGTCTACCATTAAATATAATATATGATACAACTACTCTATGGACGAACTGGAAGTCACGTGTATAATCAAGTAATAGGAGTCTCAAGCATACTCTTTGTCCAAGTCCCAAGCCTGGATAAATGTAGAAGGGATAACAAAAGTAACTCACCAATCCTCATCAGTTTGAAGTTAGTAATTTGCTTAACACCTAAAGGAAAACCATGTAACTTTGCTAATGCTTTTGCTATTTTTGTTGAATTTTTCTCTACAGAGCTCCCTCTTCATTTCAGACTAAAGCACTTAAGTTAAAAAAAAAATCGTTAACAGTTCTCCTTGTATATGTATGAAAGTTTGTTCTGTTTTTTAGCCACTCAAGATGACAAAAAATAACAAAAGTTGTTATTGCTAACTGGGACATGTCACTTTCCTGTGAGATCCTAGACTTCAGGGACACACCAGGTCAGTGCTACCATTCTTGCAAAGCTGTTTTTTTTTTTTTTTTTTATGCAAGAGGGAGGTGCAGGGCTGCTTTATTCACCCTGCAACAACTCATTTCAACTTACTTTTATTGTCCCAAAGGGGAAATCTGATTTACAGTTTTTGGTACAAACAGTGACAAATCCAACATTCAGCAATAAAATCACAGTTACAGTGGAACACAACCTGGATAAAAAGACTCAGTCATCAGTGAAACACCATAAATTAAATACAATTAAAATAAGTACTGTATATATATTAAAATATATCTAAGAGAGAACTCAAAGCCAGTGCAGGGTTAGGTAAAGTGCATTAAAATCCCAGCGCAGCCAAGTCAAGAATTGTGCATATTAAGCGTGTTGACTGCACATGGCACAAAAGGAAATTTAATTCTATGTATTCTTGCTCTGGGAAGCTGATATCTCTTTCCAAGAAGAAGATCAAATCCAATTCTCAGAGTTGGACAATAACGAGCAAGCCTTACTCAAGACTTGTCTCTCATAAATTTTTGTGAGAGACGTCTGTTGTTGACCAGTGATCCTGCTGGCTTCTGACACAATTTTGCTCACACGACATTTGTTTTGCACTGAAAGATTTCCATAAAAAGAGACTGAACCATAAGATAAAACTGACTTTTATTTATTTATTTATTTATTTTTTTAACTTTTAACATTTTATACATATACAATATACAGAAGAACAATCAAAATTGTAACATCCAAGAAGGAGTGGGGGGAAGAAAACTTATTTAACCCCACCCCCATTACTCATCTATACATATTGACATACGTAAAGAAAAAAATCACTTCCATTTTTCCATGATAATTCTTATCTGTTATAAACTCTTTTTTCTTTTTTGCTTGGAGACAAGTAACCATAAAGTTAAGGATACAGGACCTGAATACTAATACCAGCAATGGTAAGAAAAGCACATACCAGCAATAGTAAGAAAGCACATACAGTACCAGCAATGGTAAAACAAACAAACAAAAAAAAAGCGCATACCAGCGATGGTAAGAGAAGCAAGTACCATAAGGTAAGAAAAAAAAACATTCTATGATAAGAGATGTTCCAGCAGAACTAGTTTTGCAGAAGACAGTGATGGAATTACCTTAGACACTCATATCCAGATCCATATACTGTGACCAGACCATATTTTTGTAATGTGACTTAATAAAAGATCTGTAGAATAAAACCACAATTGTTCCGTCCACATTAAAAAGAATTCCTTTTTGCTCATTTGGGATGTGTTTTGATTGTAGCTTAAGTGATTGTCAATAACAGTTCCTAGGTTTTTGTAAGACTCCACCATCTCCACAGCAGTGCCTTTGATGACCATTGGAAAAAGAGACTGGGATGTCTTCCTGAAGTCAATGGCCATATCTTTAGTTTTGTGGACATTAAGTCTGAGGATTTTTGAGGACATTTAGCCATCACACTGACACCAAAACTGTTAAAATAAAGTACCCTTTCATTCTGAACGTTATAGCAGGCTCAGAATGAAACCTAAGACTTTAAAGGCCATGGCACAGGACTTTACTGCATATGCAAATGAAAATAGCTGTGGTTTTGCAGAATGCCGGGTCTACACTTAGCATTGTTATAAGAGAACAGAGCTATACTTTTAAAAATATGGAATTTGCCTTAGTTTGTTTTGGTATAATGTAAGCTTTCTTAAATATTCGAGCATCCAGCTTGTAAAAAGTCCATCAGAAGCGTGTGTTTATAACGACTGCAGTGAGCTTAGTCATTCAGTGAAACAGTCTGGGCCTTGTGCAGTAAACAGCATTTTCACAACATAACCACATCAAGACGAGTTCAGCCACACACTTCTGCACACATCAAGCACAGAGCACTCACCGACATTTATTTAGACCACTCGCTGCCACATACATGCACTAATGTCAACGTAGGCAAGTAGTTAAATGAACAAACGTATTTTTCAACCAATTCGCTGGTTTAGCATTATCGAAGCAAACCAGTGAGCGTTGTTAAACATCACATCAAACATCTGAGTTTTAATTTGCTTTCCTTTTTTCCAAAATGTTTTTCTTTTTAGCTCCATTTCTCTAAGTAACAAGATGTCTAGAGCTATATTAAAGATTTTCTCTAACTTCCCCCAGCAGCCATTATTCAACAGCCAATGGGAGTGTCCATTATTAGAGCGTGCCAGAAGATTAAACTCCCCAAAGGAGCTATATTATACAAAATATTTTATCCTTCTACCATGGTAAAATGGTCATCAAAAACAAACCTGAGTTGTGTTTTTCTTCATTCACACTTTTAACTAATCCTCCATTCTCTGGCAAAAGCCCTCAAAATGCTCTGTTCCACGAACCCCCGCCCTCTGCAGGAAGCACTGGCCAATCAACAACAAGGCCTCTAAATCCAGTCTGCTCTCATTCATTTATCAAAAAAACAAAAACAAAAAAACAAAACAGTGTACAGCTCTGTTTCCACTGATTCCTCACAGCTATTTTTCATTTTGTAGTTAAATGGCATCATACAGAAAGTTTAAGGAAGTTAAAAGTTTTTTTTCTGTTTCTCTAGCATGTCCACTAGAACTGCATTTTACAATACTTAAAACATCATCTGACTAAAAACAAACTTTTTTAATCAGTACTCTACTGGTGCCATAAAGAAACAGTTGAAGAGACCAGCAGAGGACAGCAGAGTGCAGAGTGTTGCGAACTTCTGAACATAAGAAAAAAAAAAAGCCCTTCACTTTCTTAAACTTTTTGTATGACTCAATTTTTCTACAAAATGAAAAATACCTGTGAGGAATCAGTGGAGCAGGGCTGTACGCCATTTTTTGGATAAATGAATGAGAGCAGACTGGATGCAGAGGGCTTGTTGCTTGGTCAGTGCTTCCCCGAATGGGCGGAGGTTCGTGCAGCCAAGCGTTTTGAGACCTCAGAACAGTCGAGCCAGAGAATAGAAGATTAAGGCATGAATGAAACAAAACACAACTCCAGGTATGTTTTTGATGAGGGAACAACATTATAACATTATAAGAAAGCTAAAAAAAAAAAAAAAGTCAGTTTTGCAAAATATCTTCTCCAATCCAAAAGTGGGTAGTGCCCGTTTGATTCAAAAATGCTTAGGCTGCTTTTATGGCCCAACAGTTTGTAACATTATCCACATTTCTTCTAGTTGAGCCTGTATGAAAAACTACAGCATGTAGGTGGTGGTGACTGGGTAGATTTGTGAAGACGTAGCATTTTCAGGTTGCAACATGTCGGCCAATCTGCCAAGAGCTGTGCGTATGTCTTAGAAACATAAAAAATCTTCTTGAACCTCTAAGGTCAGCCATGACAACTGCAATTCGTAGCACATACCCCATGAAAAGAATGGTTCTTAAGGCTAACATACAGCTGCAATGTTAATTTATCTTTCTTTTGGCCTGTGGTCCCATTAGACAGCAGTTTAAGACTGGATGATTAATTTTAACCATTTGCATTTTGCATGGTTAGGAGAACATGGTAATGTAAACAAAGTCATTACTGTGCAGTGACAGTACTGACAGTAGACAGTGGATAAGCAACAGCCAAAGGGTAAATATATGCTGTGAATGTAAACATACAAGTCATGGGATACTTCTGATGGGTTCAAGAACTGATGCGGTAAATACTCTATGTACAGAATGTATTGCAAAAGGATGTTTGAATGTTTATTTTAATGCACGTGGCTAGCAAATGTCCCCTTTAGAGTCCTTATTATGTACCCAATGTATGTAAAAAAAGAATTGGACTCTCCTTACTACTCCGTACTACAACCTGCTCTATGTCTAATGAAGACAAAAGCAAAAAGCCCCAAAAGGAGATAAAATGAGATATAATTCAATGTGTATATTGCTCAGAGAGTCTATCTTGTCTATTGCTGATTTGTTTGGCTGGTGCAGAGCACTTTTAGCAATAGTTTTTGACAATGTGGCGATGCTGAAACTCGTAACGTATGCTGCTTGTTGACAAAACAGCAAAACATTTCTAACAATGTTTTTATTATGTTGTTTAACTCTCGTAGCAGTTTGTTGTTAAGCTACACAGCTGGTGGTTCATCCAATCACCTCCAAATAATCCACTGAAAATCCCTCCCCTTTCCATTCCACATTGATGTAATCTCACCAACTGTGCTAACTTTTGGATGTCTAGTTTGTGATGTGTAGTTTATGTAGTTATGAATGGAAATACAATATTTTACTGCTATATTATGCTTTTTTGTTTGTTTTTTGGAAATCGCTTTAGACAATCGCTTTGCATTAATATTTTAATATTTTATAACCTAAAATAATACATATGTACAACAAAATGTATTCTTTTGGGGAGCTTTTACTTTGACTTTGCAGAGAATGCTTGGATTAGGTGTCTGTCGCCCCCTGCTGGCAAGAGTGGAGAATGGCCAGAGCATAAAATGGCTTTGAGGCAACATGAGGCTAACAGATAGATAAGTGAAATGGTCAGGAGGACTTTCTTGTATCACGTGTCTATGTAGAGCAGTGAGACAAAATCAGTAACTCTGCTCGTATCTTCACTGTTTTGCCTTATTTTCCTCTATAGAGCTCCCCCTACATTTCGGAGTAAAAAATCATAAACACTCACAAGTCTAGTTGACTCCTATTGTGAGCCCTCGCTTGGCTTTACTTTTGTTTTCCCCTCCCCATATCTGTACAAAGTTTTTTCTTCCATCTTGCTGCTCTGCCACAACAAAAATAAAAAAATTAAGCACATCCATGTGCCACTTTCTCGCGAGACTCGAGACTTCTGTGACACCGGGTCGAGGTCAGCGCTCACTGTTGCAAGTGTCATATTCAGCCCAGAGACACCAGGGGGAGATGCCAGATGCTTCATTCACCCCACAACAACTCATTTAACCATCGCACAGACTCCGAAACTGTTTATTTCAGGTAAAAAAGTTACTGAGTTCTGCTTTAAGCTCTTGCAAAAGAAACAGCATCAGCATATAGAATTACTCAGACATATATGAATGAAACAAAATGCTACTCCAGGCATTATACAGTTAAAAGCGGAAAAAAAGTTGATTTAGCAGAATAGGGGAACTTTACAAAAGTGTTTTGATAAAAAAGTTTACGGCCATTATCTCAAACAATGGCTTGGCTCTAAACAGTACAATCCAGAATTTTGTGTATAATGTTACTAAAATGTCCTGGAGAAAAGGTGTTAGAAGGTCAAATTTTGATAAGATAACAGCCAAGAGCAAAGAGGCTACATCTACAACAAAATACACTGATTGCATAAAGTGAAAAATCTTGTCATTGTCGGTGTTTCAGAGCAGCACACGTGCAGATAAAACTAACTGCACTTGTCCTAGAGTAAACGTCGCTCTGGCCTTTGTACTGAGTGTGTCCTAACCGCGTTGTCTGTGAACTTTCGGACACTCACTGGTTTCTTATCAGTCGGCATTGATCTGAGTTTACGTGTCCCGCTGCTGCTGCTGATGGTGGTCGTGATGATGTGGACCCCACCTCCCTCCCTCCACACACTCTGTAACCAAAAGTAATTCCTGTCAGAGTCAAGGATCTAGCCTTGAGTGAGCAAAGTAAAGGCGAGGCATGTCCGGACATGTGCCCAAGGACCACTGCAGGGAGGGGCGGCCTTTTCTTTTAATGGTGAAGCTTTAATAGGACAACTCTTAGGGCCTGGGACTCTTGGGACATCTTTAGGAGACAAAAACAAAACCTAGGTAACATATACACATGGGTAGAGTCAAGTAAGAGTACCAAATGGGTGTGTGCCTATGTCCCTCAGTTCTTATTGACTTCAAAACAATGTAACTCAAGTAGAAGTAGAGTTAGTTGCTATAAAACTACTCTTAAGCCTTCTTCACACAGGAAAAGCATTACCCCCCAAACCTTGGTAATTCAAGAATTACCCCCCAATGTCAGTGTTTTTCATGGGGCATTCACACGGGAAGTGATTTCTGTAATTTAAGTTAGTTGGCTGAAATATGGCAGGTGATTTTCGGGGGTAATTTTGACTTTACAAATCCCAGACATGGCAGATTACGATCAAAATCACAAGACCTTTGCAATCATTACGAATTACTGGAGGTCTCGAAGTAGTACTAATCCCATGCAAATAGGGCTTTAGATGTAGATTTTATTCAAAAAGTAACTCAAGTAAATATAACAGACTAAGAGTAACGGATTACTACACACTTCTGTAGTAACCTTATAGTATAATGCAATAGTAATGTATGAAAAATAAATTCTGACTTCAAAATGTGACAGAGGCTTTATACAAGCTCGATAATGAGGTGAATAAAGTGTCCTGCATCTTCCACTGCTGTCTCTGGTACTTTACTCCGAAATGTAGGGGGAGCTCCAGAGAGGAAAATGTGTCAAAAACAGCAAAGATACAAGCAAATCCACTTTAATTAAACAGTTTTACCATCTAAGGAGGTTGTTGCAGGATGAATAAAGTGCCCCGCAGCTACTCTTTACGTATTTTGGTGAAAAACAAAAAACAAAAACAGCCTTGCAAGAATGGGAGAACCGACCTAGTGTCTCTGGAGTCTTGGCTCTTGTGAGAAAGAGACAGATCCATAACACCAGGTTAGCGATGGCTTTATTTCTTAGATTTTCGTCATCTAGAGCGACTAAAAGGTGGGGAAAACCTTTATACAGATACGAGGAGGAGAAAATGAAGCCGATTG
Source organism: Bostrychus sinensis (assembly GCA_020698575.1). Lineage (NCBI taxonomy): Eukaryota > Metazoa > Chordata > Actinopteri > Gobiiformes > Eleotridae > Bostrychus > Bostrychus sinensis. Next base: position 47,888,133 of record CM036239.1, on the reverse strand, counting down.
AGGGGGTACAATAATGCTCTACTCCCAAATGTAGTGTGAGCTCTGTAGAGAAAAATGTATCCAAAGCAATGGAGTACAAAGCAAAGTTACATGGGTCTCCTTTAATGTCACGTATTGATGCAGGTTTGGCCTCCTTTAGTAATAAAATGTTAGGAAACTTGGCTATGCTCTTGTTGGGATGGACGGATAAAGAATATTGAAGGTAGTGTACTGTCTATCATCGAGCCATTCATGGTTCTAGCATTACAGATCATTTATAAGAACTTAAAAATGTCAGGAAGAAAGAGAATGGTGAGCCTAGAATCATGCCTCACCCTGGTCACTGTTCAGAAAAGAAAGATTATTAAATTTCAAACAGGAGCAGCTGTTACCGCACATTATGAAACGGTTCATGGTGAGCAGTGTGAACAGCACATGCATCTTTTATGTAATGCTCAACAATTCAGTTTATTAACAACAAACAAATTCTAAAATGCATGGCTAATGTTCAGATGACTGTCACGACCTGTTCCCCAGTAACAAAGAAACATTTATGCAAATGCTAATGAGAAGGCATGCCTGTTCACATTTTATGGGGCCCCACCAGTGGCAAACCACAGAAATAGTGCACTATGTAAGCACTATGACCTTGTGAATGTAGGTTAGTCCAGGTACAGAGTAGGACTGCTGGTCCTGTACCCGATCGTACAGGCTGTGCGTCAATTTGTAACTTTGGACCTTGGATCTTGTTTTTTGTTGTTGTTTTTTTCCTAATGCGGTACCACTGAGCATGAACCTGTTTAGTTTGGATTAAAAACAAAACAGTGGAGACTTAGAACATACCGATATTTTGATGTCTTCAAATTTTCCACTGACAAGTCTATGCTGAAAATGGCTCGCCACACTCAACTACTCTAGTTGGGTGACATGCATGATTCGCTCTTTAAAGGTATGGGCAAGTATTTAGAAAAAGAAGGACTATGAGACACAAACTAATGTGAAGCAGCAGGTAACGGTGCATGCACTTCCAGTTGGAGCAGTAGGAGCAACATGCTTTGCTTTATGGAATGCTGCCATATTTAGGCGTGTGAGAGCTTTTTTCTGAACATGCAAAGAAAGTGTGTAACAAAGAAAAAACAATTTTTTTATTAGGGCTGTGCAATTAATTGAATTTCAGTTTCACCCAACAATTACAAAAATTGTATATTTAAGAAAAAAAAAAACTAATATTGCAGTGTGTTTTGATCTGATCTCTGATAACTATAAGCTACATGTGGAGAGTTATTAGTGGAAACATGGCAGAAGGAGAGCAGGAGAAACACCTGGTCGGCAGAAAAGGCAAGACACTTTCTGTTGTTTGGAAGCACTTTGGGTTTGAAGAGCAAGACACTGAACAAACAACCGAACAGTTTATGATGAGATGTCCTTCCTATCGCAAACAGTCACATACTGTGTGTGTTGTAGGCAATGGGGGTGAAGTGTCTTGCCCAAGAACACAACGACTATGCACTGAGTCAGAGCAGGAATCAAACCTAACCCTAAAGTTGTCAGGTCCAGGATGCCTGCTTCAACAAAACAGAAGTCTTAAACGCTCACAGTTGTACACTAGGATTACAAATTCCCAGCTAATTCCTTCTGTGGTAGAAGTGGCTGCAGGGCGAAGCAACCCTGTGATGGAACTGCATTTGCAGGTTGTAAAAGTGTAGTTAAGTACTGTATTTTCCGCACTATAAGGCGCACCTAAAAGCCTTTAATTTTCTCAAAAACTGACAGTGCGCCTTATAATCCGATGCGCCTTATATATGGATCAATGTTGGTTAATTATGGCTACCGTATTCAGGGGGCGTCGCCGAAGTGACAGGTTTTAAAAGCAAAGCTGGCTCTACATTCTGCTCAACCAGACATCCCAAATCATACGTGAGTCCTAAAACTTAAGCAGTTGTCCTTTTGTTGTCCTAGTTGTCCCGAAAATGATATAAGCGCGGAGTCTGAAGCAGTTGTTGTCTGATAAAACATAAGAAGTACCGTTGCTAATTGTGTTAGCTCCTGTATGTAATGGCGAATCTCCGCAGGTGATGCGCAGATGTTCAATCTGTCTTTAAAATTATTTTAGCGACTGAATAGAGGAGAATCTCAGCTTTAAAATGAGGTATAACATGTCCATATTCAGCAAATTTTAGCCATGGTTAGCTGTGTTCAAACCACTCTCCTGTAAAAATAACTTAGCATCGCAGAGTGGGGATAGACGGCAAAAAGACGACACAGTATGGGATGAATAACATACAATATTGTGACTGTATAAACTATAAAGTTACCCCTATATAAGTACTCGTATCGGTACGTACTCAAATGGAAGTACTCGTACCGGTTTGAAAAAGAGTGGTATCTGTGCATCCCTAGTTTTCAACGAGGGAGTTGTAAGAACGCTGGTTTGTATTCTATTAATAAAGTCTGACTGACTGACTTATCTGTTTTATTGACATTCCCTTTAGCGCAGCACCATCTAGTGGATGCGCCTTATAATGCGGTGTGCCCAATATATGAAAACAGTTTTAAAATAGGCCATTAATTGAAGGTGCGCCTTATAATCCGATGTGTCTTATAGTGCGGAAAATACGGTACACAAGGATGTGTTGGCAAGCTTTCCTCTGTTTATAGGGTCTTCAGTGGGACACCCAACCCCTGCCGCTGACCTCTGAACTACAGCCTGTGGCGGGAAACGACGAGAGGGGAATTTCCCTCCCATGAGCTTCACAATTCAACCAATTTGTTGGTTCTCAAGACAATACTAAGAGCAGGACAAGTAAATGACTTTATTTCACATGCAGCACTAACAGCAAGTCGTAGCCCTGCAGGATCTCCCATTCCACAAACCTGCCTGCTTTATTTCACCATGAAGCAAACATGGACCGATTCTTGACAGCACAAAAGCTTGAGTTTAGAGCTTCTTATAGTTAAACTTAGAGGTACTTGTATATATTTTTATAACCAGCGTTAGACTGATGTGAAGATCTCAGTTTTATCCCCCATTTGTTTTTGTTTTTTTGTTGTTGCATGGATTGTCTCTTTTAAGCAGACATAGCAAGAACTGAGAACCTGCAATGATATTTTTCACAAACACTGATTACTTGGTTAAAAAGCTGTGTCTAAATATGTGCATTATGTGCTGAAAATGTATGTACTGAAATCCAGAAAGTTGGTAAAAATGGAAACATGAATCATCTTTGCAGTGCTACCCTTCTGACATCCCCAGTGCACGGCTCTTCCCTTGTTCAATTATGTAAAGCTGTGTGTAAAAATAGTCTCCAATGCTATGGGGGTACCTTCTAAGATTTCAATAAAATGTGCTAATCGCGTTCAGGAAAGCTGCCAAAAGCCGGTGAATGCTCGTGGCGCTCCTCTCAGTGGGTCTTTGTGTCAGCGATATGCCCAGACCCTAACACGGGGGAGCCGCCTGTGTGCTAATACAAGCCAGGAGTTACATCAGCCACTGCAGCCGCCTCTGACCTACATGTGCCATTCACCGAGCCACTCGCAGCAACCAGTCAGATGCAAGGACGCACAGCCAGGCTCCTCCCCTTCCCCCCACTTACAGGTGTTCGTACCTGTCCCGATGTGGCCCCTTAGCAGTGTAATGACAAGCACGTTTAGGAATTTAAAACAAAATGAGCGGCTCATGTCTGGGTAATCTTAGGTTTACAAAAAGAACCATTTATTAAAACCATGATAAGAAAATAGCACGTCATGTATTTTTTGGCCGTTTGTCTCCTGTCATGTATCTGTGTATGTAAGGTCGCTAATTTTAGCAAACAATGCAAACATGCTAATCTGCTTGATGTTCCCAGTATTGTGCATTTGTCTTTTAAGAAAAACACGCAACAAAAGCATGAGACAAGAGCCACGATGCTTGCAGAACACATTTACACAAGAGGAAACTTTGCTAACATGCATAAACACCAGCTGGATTTGCCTTGCTAATAACAGAGAAACACTTTTACCCAATAAATCCATAGCTTAAAAAAAAAACCCAAAACATTAGAATATGCAGCCCTAACCTCATTTTGCAGCCTTAATTATGCTCTATCAGTTGAGAGAGCATGCCATTACATTACAATGCAGTGCAATGTGTCAGAAACAGGGAAAGAGACCAGCGGAATGCAGCTCTGTTCCGCTCTTATGAACAGAAACAGAAAAAAAAAGCTGCGTTCCTCCTTAAACTTTTTGTATGATGCCATTTTTCATATAAAAATGAAAAAAGTCTGTGTGTTTTTTTGGATGGATGAATGAGAGCAGAGTGGATGTAGAGGGCTGGTCAGTGCTTCCTGGAGTGAAAGATGGTTCATGGGAGGGGCTCGTGGAACCTCAGAAAGGTAGCGCCAGAGACTACAGGATTATTCAAACAGGTGTGAATGAAACAAAACGCAACTCCAGGTCTGTTTTTGATGAGAAAATAACATTATAACATGGGAGAAATCTCCAAAAAAAGTCATTTTTGCACAACATACAACTAACTGGCCACATACCCTGCCCACAGCCCATAGTTAGAGTAATTTATGTCCACCAAACCTAATATGGTAAAATATATGTATACATTTGTCGCATTTAGGAAGCCATTTTCTTCCACAAGAACAGATTTTCTATGTATTTATGTATCTATGTAGATTCAGCCATAACAAATGATTCCACACTCAATAGCTCATATTTTCTTGCTCTGCTGATGTCTCGGCCCTACGTACGCACACATGTTGTTTTGGGAAACTGCAGAGCATATGCTGCAGACAGCTTTAAACATCATAAATCATCCAACAGCACTCTGATTGGTGCAGAGACTGTGGACTGTGGATGGATACGCAAAGCTATTTAAACAGACATAGGTGGAGCACTCACAAGGGAAACATTACTAGAGGAGGTTTGAAAAATTGTGTTACGTAACCTGCAGAGAGTAAAGAGTACAAGAGTGCGTGTACAACAGGGGGCCAGTGGTAATTTTAGTACTTTCAGTCGGGAGAGTGACGATAGAAATTCCTTGCACCATTTGGAGCCAGCGCTGTGATGTTTTTAAAACTCAATGCAGGCTTTGTTTTCAGTCAAAAGCAGCTCATCTGGAGTTTGTGGTTAAGACAGGAGCGTACTGGGGCGGTACATTACAGCAAGAGGACCACAATATTGTGTTACAAATGCAAAGAATATACAGTGGTGGACAGAATTATTTAGAAAACCATTGGCGTATTTAAGGGTCCCCTATTATGCTAACTTTCTTGTGCTTTTAATCATGTTACAATTTTGTTTCCACCTCATAAAATATAGCTAGAGTAGTATTCTGTTTTATTCATGTTAAGCTGAGGACATCTCTTTTTCAAAAGCTGAAAACGCTCGGTCTCGTGGCTCTACGTAGGCACATGAAACCAGGAAGTGCTTAATTTCATTTTAATGCTCTGTCCATTCCCCACCATTGTCAGCAGGGGGCGACAGACACCTAATCCAAAAGAAGACCCTTTTCTATAAATATACATTATTTTAAGTTATAAAATTTGAAATATTAAAGCAAAGGTGTCCAAAATTTTTCTTCCAAAAAAACGACAATATAAGAACTTTTATATAGGAGGTTTTTGTTGTTTTTTGTGGAATTAATTATTAAAAATCATTAAAAATCAATGAAAGTCATCATTAAGCTGTAGAAAAATAGATCACCACACATAAAAAAGTTGCATTATTTTAATTAGATTCTAGTGTGCAAAGTTGTTCAATTATCTGGAAGCTGTAAGGCTGTTTTTTTTTTTTTTTCAATTTAACAATGAAACAGTGTGTAGCAAATTATCCTTAGACCTGTTTTACACACACTTTTGAGCTAAATGCTGAAAAAACTGAAAAACTGAATAATGAGTCTGCCCATATACACTGTATATAATTTGGAGACTTCATGCTCAATATGCACCATTACTTGTATTTATGTGTTTGAGAATATTTTGTGGCACTTGCAGAGAACTGACACTCGGAAACCAAGACAAGACAGTAGCATTTTTTGGCACATTACTAGAACTAACTTGGTTCATGACTTAAACAGACATTTAAATGGGAACCACGTAACTTTGCTCCTTTCTTTTTGGTCACATTTTTCTCTTGGGAGCTCCCCCTACATTTTGAAGTAAAGCACCATTGTAAAAATTCACGAGTGCGGCTGACTCCTGCGTGACCCCTTGCCTCTCATTTTCTCATGCATGTGTCTGTACAAATGTTTCCTCTGCCTATTAGCTCCTCTGCCATGACGAGCAGCTAAGAAAAAAAACCCCACTTTTTTTGCGAGATGTGAGACTTTAGGGACATCAGGTCGGTTCTCCCACTCTTGCAAGGCTACTTTTTGGGCCCAGATACATCAGGGGTAGTTGCAGGAGGTGTTATTCACCCTGCAACAACTCATTTAGCCATCACATGGATGCCAAAATAGATTATTTAAGTTAAAAAAGCGACATTGTTCCCATTTAACCCTCAGGCCCCCGGCACACTTTTCAAATGTATTTTTTGCTTTCGTTTTGGCATTTCTTATGCTAGGGTGATGGTATTTAACAAAGATGTTCCTTAATAAATATATTTTAGAAATTCAGTGTCAAAACTGAAAACAACAAACAAAAAACAAATGAAAAAAAAAAAATCTTCCTCTTAAAGCCCTTTTTGGTCCCATTGACTCACATTAAAATCACTTATTTTCACTCCACTGCCATTGCAATACAGAAATGTTAAATCATGTTAATTTCTCTGTAATCCTGTCAGTCAGAGACTAAAAAATACACAAAAAATTCACCACCATATTTCCATTAGATAACAGTGGTTGTAGACTTTAAGAGGAAGAATGTGAGTTTCAGCCCTTTTTTTGTGTGATTTTCTGCCATTTTATGTAACGGCACAAAAAGTAAAACTGTGTTAAAATCAGTGTTAGGGCTAATCAGTGTCCTACTTTGTAGCTTAAAATAGTAAATAATTCATGTTTTATTTACAAATGTGTGGGAATTATGTGGACAAACTGAAATTTAGAGGGTAAAAAATAAAAAAAATGAATTCACTTTTGCTCTCTGTGATGATGTTTTTTGTTGCTTCATGTTTTATATTTTTAAATGTGATCCTAAAAGGGTTTTAAGAGGAAGAATGGGATTTTTTTTTTAAAGGAGGGCCTGAGGGTTAATAAACTTTTTTGTAGACCACTTAACAGACAAGAAACCAGGTTTTTTTTGTGTTGTACAATTAAAAATAAGTCTGAACCAGGACTGTAAGACTAAATCAGGAAGCATTTGACTTCCCACAGTGTCAGATGTTAAGTAATGGCCTGCGTATATTCTGCTGTAATACTTGTGGTTTTAAGTCAGACAGGCTCACTGGTTTGACAGCAACTTTGAATAAATGATGGAAATTTACTGTGCCTTCTTGTCTCAACAATATCAGGCTTGCAAATTTAATTAATGTCAATGTCATTAAAGGTGCAAATAGCATGGACAGAAGAGACGTGTCTGTACAAGTAACTACTAAAAAATTGGATGTTGGGATAGTTTCATTTCTGTCATTTACAAAAAAGATAGTCTAGCAAATGCAGGGAATGCAGGTTTTTCTGGTCAGTGTGAGTAGCTGCCAAAAAATCTGGCCAAGAACAATGTGTGTGGAGAGCACAGAAATAATTCTGCTTAAAGTAACAGTAACAGTCTGTGCATGGAGATAGCACACAAAAACACAATATTTTTGGTGTCATACAGTCAAAATGATTGTCAAATGTCATGTCAAACCTAGTATCTATGTTTGTATGTAATGTCTCCATACCTGAAGTACAATAACAACTATGTACTGTAGGAAAAAAGACATTTGGGGTGGCAATAACTCAGTAGGTGAAGCTGTTCGGTGTTCAGACTGCCTTCAGTCTGTGGTACTGGTGTATGAATGTGTTCGCCACATCTCTGTCAGTCTGCCCCGGGTCAGCTGTGTCTATAGAAGTAGCTCACCACCACAGAGTGTGAGTGAATAGTGCACCTAATCGTAAAGCAACTTTGAGTGTCTATAAAGGACTGATGCATTATTATTATTATTATTATTATTATTATTATTATTATTAGGGCTGCACAATATTTCGCAAAATTATCGTTATCACAATATCAGCAAACGCAATATCCGTATCGCAAGAATCTAAATATATCGCAATAACGCTGTGGTCTAACATCTGACAGAGATTTATTTACACTGAAGAATCATTTTCCACCAGAGCCTTAAAAGAACATGTGTTGTGACTAAATAAAATGTTTAAAAAGTCCAGTTTTAGTGGTAATTTAATTAATTTAGTCACAGCTTAGCCCTGATTTATTCCTGGTTTAGTCTGTGTTTTGATTTTGTCGCTGTTTTGACTTGTAAATACAGGAACTTACATTTTTGTGAAACGTATTGAATTTAACTTACTATGTTCTAAAAGTAGTCTCTATTTTCAAATATCGCAATAATATCGTTATCGCAATTTTCAACATAGTTATCGAATATCGCATGTTTTCTCCATATCATGCAGCCCTTATTATTATTATTATTATTATTATTATTATTAGCAATACATGACTAAGTGATCAAACTTAGAACATCTAGAAATGATCCAATCTTTACTCATAAGAGAGATCCAAGATGACATGATATTGAATGTACACAGACATGCCAAGACCTGACCACTGTTTTATTTTTAAAGACATCCAGACCCCTGTGTTATATTACTCCTAATTGATTTAATTGCATTGTTTATGGACCATTCTCTTTTGACTGCAGGCTATATGGTATTTATGCAGTGCTTGACAATAACACTAGCCAACGTGCCTAATGCAAGCAGATTTACAGTTTGGCTAGAGGCACATTCAGTCTCACTAGTCACTCTGTCTGTTTGGATTATTTCCACACATTTTAGCTACTTTTGGATTGACTTTCTGCTGAAATGGCCCCCCTAATTTAAAACCTATAGTAAGTCATCATTGGAGGAGCAAATATGCAATAATAGAGCCTTAAAGTTGCTTTTATCAGGCTTTTTGAAATAGTTTTGGACACCTTTGCATTAGTGGTTTGCGTTTTAATAGCTTAAAATAATGTATATGTATGGAAAACGGGCTTTAGAAATGCGCAGGAGCTTTTCCTGGTTTCACGTGTCTAAGCAGAGCTGTGACACCGAGCGTTTTCAGCTCTCGAGAAAGAGATGCATCAGCACACCGGATTACTCAAACATGCATGAGCAAAACTATATACTACTCCAGGTCTGTTTTTGAGGTGCAAACAACATTAAAACATGGTTAAAAAAGAAAAAAAAAAGTTGTTTTTTGCAGAATAGAGGATCTTTAATATCAACTCTGTATGCAAGGCTGCTAATGGGGCCAGTTCAAAACCTTTAAAACAGCAGGCAAAGTCTTTACTACCAGTGCAACTGCAAGTGTGTGTGTTACATAACAGCCGTCTCCATTTATTTTGACATCTTGTTCAAAATTATCTTAAGCTGTTCCTCATTTACACAGTAACCGTAACTTACTCAAACTTTTCCCCGGACCCATTTACAACCGAACATGTATATAGTCTTTGTGCCATTGCTCCTGTCTGCTTCTCCAAACTTTAAGTACACTTACAAGTCAATTAGAGAATAGATTGTAGTTTAACAGTTTATAATAAAGACTAACGATCTTGGCAAAACACTTGACTGTCCCTTTAAAGTGTAAATAAATGATACGGGCTTATCCCACGTTACAGCAAGCTAATAACCAACTCCCACCACCCAGCATTGACTGATTTACGACAGTATCCCAGCTGCACCCGCTAATGTCCCCTCGGTCTCCACACACGAGTCTTGAGTGCTGCCAAGAGGCCACCTCGCCTCTCTCTTCCATAACTCAGCCATATGCATCCATTTACATACTCCCACTGTTTTCTCTCCGCACCACAAAGGCCCGGACCAGTATAGCAACCCGCAACAACACCGGGTTAACACAGAAACCGATGCTTGGTGCCACTTAAAACAACCCTTTGTGCCCAGCAGCCCCACAAAACGCGGAAAGGCGGCACGCGTGGAAAACAAAACATAGCCATGCGAACGGGCTTTTACGCACAATGTGTTCAAACGATCAACTGGTGAGCGCCGACAAATGCGCGCCGTCCACGGGGAAAACGCGAGGAAACATTAAAAAAGATGCAAATGAGTTGATAAAGAAGAGGAATTTGGGGCTAAAAGGAGACGCGTGTTTGGCGCTTAACGCAGCTGCAGCGGGCTATATGTTGACTTGAGGCAACACCCCGCAGGAAGCCCTCCGCTCGTTGCTACTGTTGCTTAGTAGCTTCAAAATGCGCCACTTCTGTATGCATTTTAGCGCATGAGATAAGATTTGATGTGTTTAACTCGTACAGGTGACTGGTGAATAACTGGCCATTAAAAGCTTTAAACAGAGACGCACATCTTTGCCAAACCCAAGCTTAATCCAACTACTAAACTACCCAATCAACAACACAATCAAATATGGTGGTCCAATTTAAATGTTACCCAAAGCTGGGTAAAAGGAAAATCATGGAAGAAGACAGAGGCAGTGCTTACCTAACGCGTGAGTGCGGCGGACAGCTGCAGCAGGCGGAGGAGGAGGCGCACGAGTGAAAAGCAGACTTGGAGACCCTTCCCATTTAACAAGCGGTGGAGTGGAAATTTCCATCACCATGTGATGAGCGTCGTGTTACACCAGTGCGCGCTGCTGGGGGCTCCCTGTTCTTCCTAGAGTCTCCAATAAGAACCATAAGAAGCGTGCAACTGATGCCTGAGACCCATGAGCGTTTGGGCACGTTCACTGACCTGAATATACTATACCTCTAACTTGTGGCTTTAAGTTGCTAATATATTCTCTTTAATGCAGTAGATACTGGCATTATTGCAGTTTAATTACATTACTGTAAAAGGTTAATACAGTTCCTTTTAAAACTCAGTACTTACATACCTGAAGGCTGTGCCCATTATCAGTGTTGTATACATAAATCATATGCATAAAGTGTACTCAATAGTTTATTCATTTATTATACACTGTAAGAGCAAATGCTGCATTATAGTTTTTAGATGACGGGTGATGAATCATATCTCTATTGTTTCTAATTCCACTAGTGGCCACTCATGGTATTGCAGCAACAAGATGCCATGTGGCACAATACAGTATTTAGGTGAAAAGAATAGACATTTAGAGCCATTTTCGTTTTCAGATTATTTAACATTTATATAACAAGGAAGTTCCATTAAGAGTAAACACTTATTCTTCAAGGGAGTCCTGGCTAAAATAGGCAGCAACAAATGCATAACACAGATACACAATTACACAGACAGAGACAAAATAACAGGAAGAGACAGATTATGAGAAAGTACATGTAGTGTAGTCGGCATCTACAACTCTCAATTTGGATTTTGAAGAGCTCAAAGAAATCAGCTCAGTTAATTTCCAGCCTTCCAATGTATTCCCTTTTACCCAGTTCAGCACCGGCCTGAGTGGACTCTGAGAGGATTGTATGAGGCATCTTCTTAGAACTGGAAAACAACATAAACTTAGTCTTATCAGCAGTGAGAACTAGTTTTGATTGTAGTAAAGAATGCCGTACAGCAACAGAGGCTTTCTCCAGGGAACAAAGGCTTTCTGCAGGGGGAAAAGGGGGTTATCTGTACCAGACTGTCCCGTACTGAGCTACTCACGCAGTACGGGGCTCTTGATGAAAACAGTTGTGCACCCAGATGTCCCTGTCTCTCTCGTCCCTAACCTCTGCTGGTCCTGACGAATGGCAGCTCATCTTTAGCCCGCTTTTGACCCCTGTTCTTGACCCTGGTGTCCCGAGTCATCGACTGCCGTTCAACAGAGATCCACTTTGAAGCTCTTCTACGTGACTCCAGACATGAACCCTCAGACAGACACCTAATCCAAGAGTTCTCTGCAACGTCAAAGTAACAGCTCCCCAAAAGAAGACGTTTTACACACATATACATTATTTTAAGTTATGTACTACTAATACTAATGCAAAGGTGTCCATAATTATTTCAAAAAGCCAGAAAAAAAGGGAACTTTAACAGTTTAGAACCAGTCATGCACACTTTTATTTCATCCCGTCTGGACTATTACTGCAATACTGGAATCACAGTCACAACGAACTTTCACGCTTACAGTTAGTTCAGAGCTCTGAGGCCCGGCTTTCAACAGGAAACCAAAAACACAAACACATCACCCCATGAACTGGCTTCCCGTTCATTTTAGGATTACTTTTAAGATTTGATTGTATTGTTTTTAAAGGTCCCATACTGTGCTTAATTTTTGAAGGCTTTTTGAAATAGTTTTGGACACCTTTGCACTAGTATTTCATTCATCTTCTTTCCCGTTAGGGGTCGCAGGTGACTGGAGCCTATTCCAGTAATTTTGGGGCTTAGGCGGAGCACATCCTGGACAGGGGCCAGCTTGTTGCAGGGCTGACACAGAGATGAACACAGACGGACAACCATTCACTCTCACATTCATTCACTAAGGGCAATTTAGAGTCACCAGTTCACCAAACACATGCATGTCTTTAGACGGTGGGAGGAAGACGGAGAGAAAACACAGTAACAAGAGGGAGGACATGCAGACTCCACCCAGAGAGTCTGTGTGTGTTGGCTGGCCCAAGGATCACACCCATGATCTCTTTGCTGGGAGGCAAGAACACTAAGTGCTTTGCCCTGCCCCGCATAAGTATTTCATGTTTTATAACTTAAAATAATGAAAATGCATGGGAAAATCTCTTCTCTTTGGGAGCTGTTGCTGTGACATTGCAGAGAAAGCTTGGATTAGGTGTCTGGCAATGGTTGGGATGGAACAGAGCATAAAATGGCTTGGTCTCACGTGTTTATGTACAGCTGAGAGACTGAGCTTTTTCAGCTCTTGAGAAAGAGATAGCCTCAGCATGCAGGGCTTACTTAAACATGAGTGAATGAAACAAAATACTTCTCCAGGTCTGTTTTTGAGGTGCAAATATTATAACATGGTTAAAAAAGTACATTTGCATAATAGGGGACCTTTAAGTAATGTTAATTGCAAATATCTATGAAACAACTTCCACTGTACAATAACATAGCAGACATACTGCACGCAGCTAGAACCGGCTTTGATTGTGTCTGACCACTTTCATATGTTACACTTTAGTCTTAATTGAAATCTAAATCACATCAGGTCTTTTGGTGCCCTTCCCCTCGCCAGGAAACGTATAAACGTGAGGTTTATTTTCCTGAATCGTCCACATCTTTTGTTTACATTCTCTCTGACCTATGTTGGAGGAAAAAGGCAAAGCTCCCAACTCACGGCAATTATGTTTTAAAGGCACAGCGCTCTTTTAAATCACGGAAATGCTAGTCATGGTGGAGCATTTCCAATCCGACTACAGCCTGAAGACTTGCTAACACTTCGTTATCACGTTATCACAAGATACTTATCTCACAGAGTACTGCCAGGATTTTCATGTTCACCTGTCAGTCATGAGTGGGTGGGGCTCAGATGCATTCTTTGATTTCTCTGTGCCAGTCCTTTCTTTGTGTAAAAACTAGAGCAGTGATTCTTGAACTTTTCACACCAAGTACCACCTCAGAAAGCATTTGGCTTTCGAAGTACAATCTTTAATGGACTAAAATGAGCATTACTAAATAAGGACTGAACAGAGACGTAAACAAAGTCTAAAACTGGACCAAGTTTAGACTTAAACCAGGTCTAATTCTAGACTAAACCAGGTGTAACCAGGACTAAACCAGCACATAACTAGAACTAAGCAGTGGTCTACTCTTCATCTCCAACCAGAGCAGGACTAAAACAGAAATAAAACTGGCTCTAAAAAAAAAAAAAGTACTGCAAAATACCACAGTTTGAGAATTGCTGGACTAGGAAATTTTTGTTTAATAGTAATCATTGGAAAGCTGCCATTGAAGTACTCTCAGTGTTCTGGAAAAAAATACAATTTTGAAGACTATTTTAAAAAGTAGTTAAAAGTACTCAAAAAGTATTATAACTTGAAAACAATATTACTCAAAATTGAGTAAAAGTACAAAAACTGTATTGAATGCTTGATGTACTTAATTTAAAGGTCCCATATTATGCTTTTTTCAGGCTTTCTAAAATAATTTTGGACACCTTTGCATTAGTATTTCACGTTTTATAACTTAAATAATGTATATGTATGGGAAATGTCTTCTTTTGGGGAGCTGTTACTCTTGGATTTGCACCAGTGGGGAATGGACAGAGCATAAAAGGGCTAATTAGCATTGACCATTAGCAACATGAGACTAGCAGATAGATAAATAAACTGATTGTTGAAAAAGTAGATTTAGCAAAATAGGGGACCTTTACCTTAAAAAAAATCTATGTTAGTTAAAGAAACATTTTTTGTGATTTAGAAATTTTACTTTTTTCACAAAATGTACAAAATAGAAATACATAATTTAAGTAAAAGTAGCCTATATTGTTATGATTACATACAAACGTTTGGCTGTATGCACTCTTCACTGTGAGTTTTGACCCTCTGAGTCTGCTGTAGTGTACCAACATTGTACAAGTTACTGATTTCAGAGTGGAATAGTCTTGTGACCCACACAAAAAAATGTTATCACCGTAAAAGTCACATTTATTTAAAGCACCTTCTACCTTCAAAGTGCTTTACAACAAAGAACCCTTCACCCATTCACACTCATAACATAACGCTCACATATTTATACACTAATAGTAAAAAAAACAAAAAACCTCCAACCATCCATACCTTTCCTCCAGGCTCATATTTCCAACCTTTATGTGCTGAATACTTTATGAACTTGAAAATAGAAGGCAGCAGAGAAGAAGCTGGCAGTTCATGCGGTGCATAGACCTCGGCCAATTCACAACACGACCTGTCTATTTTTACGGATCTGAGCTCAAATCGGTTGGGCCCTTCTGTGGACCGTTCCCAACTGTTCCACCGCGGCTGTGGAAAGTTACTGGATTGTTTCGGTGACAGGGAGAAAAACAAACGCCGGGACGCCTCCTTCAAACCCCCATTTCCTGCTTCTGGACAATAAAAAAAGAAGAAATCGTTTTATAGATTTGCTAAAGTGAATGAATGACCTAAGCTCTACTTGGCTACTCCTGCAGCAGTATGAAGTTGAGGTTGCCGACAGACATTTTTAATAATGCTGTGTGTAGTTTTTAGTGGCATCTCATGGCACAATTTCAGACCTCACTTCCCTTTAGAACAACTGTAAGGACATCTTAACCAGGATGAGGTACTAGCTAATCTGCTGCATTTATCCAGGCTTAGGACCAACACATTTTGTGGCTGGAGGTTTTGGCTCCCTGTCAGGCAAATAACTCATCATGGATGGCTTCCCGGAAAAAAAGGCAGGAGAACAAACCACTTTCCTAATGCGGAGCCTAACAGACATTACTTTGCTTTGATTGGGTAAATTTAGCTTGATAGGTTATAACTGGCAAGGCATTTAATCACCGCTATAGAGTTTTTTTTTCCAAAATTACCTGGTCGGCTTTATGACCAAAACATAAACACTTACAATAGGTCCCCCATGGGGCCAGGACTCCCCTGCAAAATAGATTGTTAATCTCAGTGGAACTTTCCTGGTTAAATAAAAGTCAAATATGGAAAAAGAGAATGGAATGGAAAAAAGTTGGTTCTTACTAACAACATTTATTGACAATACTTCTATTGATACTTGAGCACATTCAGTGGAACACATATAATTTCCTGTTGGATTTCCATGTTTTTTTTTTTTTTTTTAAAGCTTTTTGGAATACATTTGGACAATCAATCAATCTAATTTTGTTTTATAGCACCTTACAACAGCCTAATGGTGCACAAAGTGCTTTACAGAAGGCAATTTAAGTCATTACACATAACTTGAATAAAATTACAGCATAGAAAAATGCAGTAAGAGATGCACAAATAGAAAATGCACAGTCACATCCACAAGGCATTAAAGCAAATGCCAGTCTGAGTAAGAGTGTTTTTAGCTGTGATTTAAAAACCGCTAGCTCAGTTACGGACCGTGGGTCAGGTGTAAGCGAGTTCCAAAGCCTGGGAGCAAAAACAGGAAAGGAACGACCCCCCCCACACACACACACTTTTTGTATCTTGACCTTGGGACCTCCAGAGATGCATGCTCAGAGAAACGTAGAGCTCTGACTGGTGATGAAAAGTCAAAATGTCACTCAAGTGGGCTGAGGCATGGCCCTTGATGGCTTTGACCACAAACTTCAACCTTTGCATTTGTATTTCACATTTTATAACTTAAAATAATGTATGTGTTGAAAACTTTTGGGGAGCTGTTAACTTTGACTTCGCAGAGAACGCTCAGATTAGGTGTCTGTCTTTAAGGACCTGTTGGCCCCGCCTACTTCTCTCTGTCAGCTCCATAAGCTCTTCACAAACGCAGCAGTTTATAGCAGGGCTGCTGCAGTGGAGACACTACAGACTCTACTGCCTCTTGCTCATCCTCCATGAGTTCGCACGTGAATAAAGTTGGGACGAGTTGAGTTCAGACATGTGAGAGGAATCTGAGTGCTTGTACTGAACGCTGGGGAATAGACAGAGCATGATAAAAACATGTTTTGCTTAGAGCTGCGAAGCCGAGCATTTTTCAGATTTTGAGAAGGGCAGCATCTCAGCATACAGGATTACTCAAACGTGTGAATGAAACAAAATGCAACTCTAGGTTTGTTTTTGAGGTGGGAATATTATAACATGGTTAAAAGGTTCAGAAAAGCTGATTTAGTAAAAAAAAAAAGTTCTCTTTAATGGTTTGTTAGAGCAACCCAAGCATCATTCTTTGCACTTGTCAATTATATTCAAGAGGGTTTTCAGCAATGAGCAACATACAAACTAGCAAACACAAGCAACAAACCAGGTGTATAAACTGCACATTTTACATGATATTTATGCAGCTTCTTCAAGGCTGTCCCATACCTGCAACTCTACGAATGCCAGAAATCATTGCTGTAAAGTTTTATTCCTTCTGATAGTTAGTAGCAATAATATAAAGTGTGTGTGTGTGTCTCACCAGCCAGCATTTATTACCAATCCATTCAGACCTTTCAGTATTTTGTGAATGTTGTCTACTCTCTACTAAACTGAGGACACTGGATGAATTACTGTAGCGGGACACTTTATATAAATAAATCAAATCTGAGGCATGAACTGATCTATATTTAGCAGCAGCAGTTTATTTGTGTAAAGCCTCATGGAATCTATTCCCAGCCTAATAATCATCACAAGAAACCACTCAGGAGTCAACACGAATGTCCCAAAATATCTCTGTTGTAAGCTGTCATGTGCAGGAATGTACATTTAAAAACAAAAATCTGGTCAACTGGTGATACACGGGCTTCTTCTGGATGTACTCAGGAGATTTTTATAGTTCAAGACAAGTTTTAGTCCTGGTTTAGTCTGTTTTGAGTCGCGGTTTGCGTTGTTAATGTGTAATAATAATGTTTAGGCTCTGGTAACCGCAGTCACATTGCATTTTCTGTTGTTTTTATAGGAACTAATCCTATTTGAAATAATAATAAACAAGGTCCGGACAAGGTCTAAACCGAAACTTAACATGGTCTACACCTAGACTAAACCAAGGCTCATCATGTCTAAACCAGGAATAAACCTGTAATAAACTAAGTCTAAACCAGGACTAATCCAAGAGGGCCAAAACAGGTCCAAACCAGGATAAACCATGTCTAAACCAGATCTTAACAAGTCTAAACCAGGTCTAAAGTACGTCTAAACCAGGACTAAACCAAGAACTAAACTAAGTCTAAACCATGTCTAAACCAGGACTAAACCAGGACTAATCCAAGAGGCCTAAACCAGGTCTAAACCAGGATAAACCAGGTCTAAAGTACGTCTATAAACCAAGACTAAATCAGGACTAAACCAAGGGCTTAACTAGGTCTTAACCAGGTCTAAACCAGGTCTAAACTAAGGACTAAACCAGATCTAAACAAGATCAAAACCAGGTCTAAACCAGGACAAACTAGTGGTATAAAAGTCAAATTTAAGGCCAAAACTAAATAAACCTAAATCAGGACTTGAACTACAAAAGACAGAACCACTAAAAGAAGCCTGCATACCATCAGTGGTACCTGTACCACAGTTTGAGAACCCCTGCTCTAGTGGTATATGGAACACTTCTTTGGATTCCCATAAACCTGACCCACACAGTATGGTAGCACTCCTGTGGAGAAGCACATATTTTTACAGAAAGGTTGCAATTAAATTAACATGGAGTGTCCAAGCTTTTTTTCACTGAGAAAGTCATGGATGCACATAATGGTTGTTTCCTAGAAGGTTGGATTATAGAGTGCACTTTTCACCCAGACTCTGTCAAATGAGTCATATCACATTTTTAACCATGCTTCTAACCTGATACCTGTGTCAATTTGGACCAATCAAGAGGAAAACCTGAAGGCCCGTAAAAAAAAGTCCACGGGCCGCATTTGACCTTCTTTGTGGCTCCATAGTGTGGACACCCCTGAAATCTACCTTCGTACTTTTAACTTAGAAGACTGGGACTAGTCTTCAGGTACTAGTTTACTTACATAATTATTCCGCGTAGTAATTGTGTAGTAGTAGTAGTAGTAGTAGTGGATGGAAAAACGGACTCAAGAAAAATCTGCAGATTGTCGTTGGTGGTTATGGGATTTGTAATAGGGAATTGTATCTATTTTCATACATTGGGGCAGCAGTAGCTCAGTAGGTAGAGTCATTCACCCAATTAACGGAAGGTGGTACAGGAAGGTTGGCGGTTCGATCCCCGCTACCAGCACTGCATACTGCCGTTGTTTCCTTGGGCTGGACACTTCACCCACCTGAGTGTGACTGAAGAGCGAATGAATAATGCACCTAATTGTAAAGCGACTTGAGTGCCTAGAAAAGCGCTGTAGAAATATAATAATAATAATAATAATAATAATAATAATAATAATAATGGTCTTGCTGTATTCAATCTCAATCATGATTTAATTAAGTTCAGTGTTTTCTTATTTAGAAGAATATGTACATCATGTTCTTGTAATTAAAGACCCGTTGGTCATGCAGGAAGTGGCTGCAGCTGGAACAGAAGTCTGGGAATGTCCTCCTTGTTTCCAAGACAGAGCGATGGACGAGAACCGCTGCAGGGGAGCTTCGTGTGAGTTCATCTCTGTCCATGACACATGAACCTTTCCCATGTTAAAATCTAAACACGTCCCAAACTGAATCACGCAACTCACATGAGCCGAGACATATTTCAGCTGACAACCATTACAACTGTTTAACTGTGTACAGGTAAAGGCTGAGTGTCTATGGGGTATTTGAGGTCTGGAAAAGTGTGACAATGTTGAGCTGTGGCCAAATATACAGTAGACAGAAATGGGACTGTCCCAACTATGTAAAAGAGGCCCCACAAGCCAGCTGACCTAGTTAGTTCAATAGAGGCTTTGAGTGAGTGAGTAGAAGTAAGGAGTATGTAAGTAGGAGAGAGGTGACAGAGCTAAAGCCTGCGGTGACCTCGGTCGGTAATGGAGCCTATCCCAGTAACCATGGGTCTGAGGCGGGGTCATCCTGGACAATGACGTACACAGACAGAGAATCATTCACTCTCTCATTTATTCAGTTCATTTAGAGCCACCAGTTCACCTAACACATGCATGTCTTTGAACCAGTGGTGGACAGTAACTAGATACTTTTACTCAAGTAATTTGCTTAAAGATATTAGGGAGGATTTTTTTTTCGACTGCTGAGAAACCAGCGACTGTTTGTCCTTTTTTGAATAACGCGCATGCGTCAGGCCCCACCCTTCACTGTTCCTTTCCAAGGAACTCCTCCACAGCGACGTGCACGAGCGTTGGAACATGCATGTTTTACAGCCGGCATCAGCGGAGATTCGCCTCAACCTAGACCTGCATTGTTTGTTTGCGCGACCTTTGACCTAATTCCCCACACAGACCCAGTCACACGCACAGCAGAAATATCTGTCCTCCTGCTATTGGTAGCATTAGCAAACTTTATCTGTTGAAATGGTTCAACAGATAAAGAAAAAAGGGATTTTTTCAAACGATAAGATAAACGTACCTGTCCAGCAGAAACTTGGCGACCAATGCATCGTCTGAAGTCTTTTCTGTTCCTTCAGCGCATGCCATCGTTTCAAAGAATCGCCAAGAACCACACGGGTTTTATTCTGCTCTTCTACGGTTTTTCTCCTCCTCTGGTACACTTCAAAAACAGTTTTGTTTTTTTTGCGACTACCCTGGTTCATGGGTTTCCTTGCTCTTCGAAGTCAGGCTGTCCACGCTACGATGAGGCTCGGCTAACGCCGGACTACATAAACATAGTGTATACGCATGCGCAGGCACAAGAACGCGCACGTATCGCCGAAACCAGGAAGTCGGAATGAGTGACAAGTCCGTGGAACAATGGTTACCGTACTCATGACAAAAACAATTGGTTGAGGTTTTTTAAGTCCCACAGAGTCCACAGTTTATTAATATTATTATTATATTTTCTAATACACCAATTTATAAGCCTTATACAGGGCAATGAAGGTAGTTTTAATAAATATTGCAAAAAATGAATTTATAAAGATCCTCCCTAATATCTTTAAGTAATTGTTTTGAAGAAAAAGTACTTTCTGAGTACATTTTGTAGAACATACTTTTATTTTTACATGAGTAAATTTTGGATGGTTTTATTTTGACTTTTACTTGAGTAAAACTTTAAATCGTCTGAGGAGTGAAAAGTAAGTTTTTGTCCTTTACAGTGCAGTGGGTTTGAAACTTGAAGAGAAAGGAGGAGAAAAAGAGAAGCATTCAAATGTACTTCATACTCAAAACTTTTTTTTGACTGAATTTAATCTTTTGTTGGGTACTTTTACTTGAGTAATATTAATTTTGAAGTAACGGTGCTCTTACTTGAGTACTTTGTCCACAACTACTTTGGACGGTGGGAGGAAGACAGAGTACCCAGACAGAGCCCATGGTAACACAGAGAGGACACACAGACTCCACCCAGAGAGACTGTGTGTCAGCCTGGATTGACCTCACAACCTTCTGGCTTGTAGGCAAGAGCACTAACCACTCTGCCACTGCTTTGTTTTAATCATCTAATAGCCTATTAGGAATGATTTGTAAAAAGTTTAAAGGGAATATAATATGCTTTTATTCATATTTTTAAACTGATTTTGGTCACCTCTTGAACAGCACTGCACATTTTACAATCTTTAAAAACATTATCTGAATTTGAAATAAGACTCTACTGGTGCCATAAAAAAACAGGCGAAGAGACCAGCAGAGGGCAGGAGAGTGCAGACAGTTAATCTTTTTAACATAATTTAAAGAATAAAAGGAACTTTGCTTCCTTAAACTTTTTGAATGATGCCATTTTATTACAAAATGAAAAATATCTGTGAGGAATCAATGGAAACTGAGCTGTACGCTGTTTTTTGGATAAATGAATGAGAGCAGACTGGAGGTAGAGGGCTTGTTGTTGATTGGTCAGTGCTTCCTGGAGTGGGCGGAGGTTTGTGGGAGAGGCAGAGGTTCATGCCACTGGGGCTGGGTACCGTTCAGATTTTTTCAATACCAGCACTTCAACGATACCTGGTTTTTGATACCAGTACCTGAGCGATGTTTTTCCTGAATCCTATGGTGAGCTAATTCATCTTTACCATCATAAAACACAATAATTGTTATGTCTCGTGTCCTTGTCTTGTTTTCTGTGTTTGTTTCCTTGTTTTCCCGGTGTTCTTCCTGCCTCTTGTGTTTCCTGCGTGTTTTGATTACCTGCCCCGCCTTGATGTTTTTCACCTGTGTCTCATTTAGTCGTGTATTTATGTCCTGTGTCCTCCCCAGGTTTTTGTCGGTTCATATGGTATGTTTCGTATGTGTAGAGTTAGTATGTTGAGTTTGGTCTTGCCTTTGTCTTCGTGTACCCGTGTTCTCGCCTGTCCCGTGAGTAATATTAAAACCTGTTTAGTCCGCACCTTTGGGTCCATCCTTCTTGTGCTCCGCTTCACCTCAACAGAATGAACCGACCACACCTGGACCCAGCGGACTGTATTACGGGGACAGAGTCCCCACTGCTGCTTTTTGTTAAGCTGTGGGGGCAAGGACTGTCTCCGGTGGCTGCCCTGCAGCAGGCCCAGGAGCAGGCCTGTTTGCAGGCAGCCACCGCGGGAGCTTGTGGTGGTGGACGCGGTGCTGGTGCGCGGCGGCGGCGCTCTAGGGCCAGCACCTCTCGGCGGGAGCCTCCAGCTTCTCCCCGGACTCCGCCCGTGCCTGCAGCTTCTCCCCGGACTCCGCCCGTGCCTGCAGCTTCTCCCCGGACTCCGTCCGTGCCTGCAGCTTCTCCCCGGACTTCGCCCATGGCTGCAGCTTCTCCCCGGGCTCCGCCCTTGCCTGCGGCGTCTCCCCGGGCTCCGCCCGTGTCTGCAGCTTCTCCCCGGGCTCCGCTCGTGCCTACGGCTTCTCCTCGGGCTCCGCTCGTGCCTGCACCTTCTCCCAGGACTCCGCCCATGCCTGCGGCTTCTCCCCGGGCTCCGCCTGTGCCTACAGCTTCTCCTCGGGCTCCGCTCGTGCCTGCACCTTCTCCCCGGACTCCGCCCGTGCCTGCAGCTTCTCCCCGGGCTCAGCCCGTGCCTGCAGCTTCTCCCCGGACTCTGCCAGTTCCTGACTCGGAGCCTCCGCCGGACACAGCTCTCCGTCCGGGGCGGTCTCCGTCTGTTCCTGTCTCGGAACCTCCGCCGAGCACAGCTCTCCGTCCGGGGCGGTCTCCGTCTGTTCCTGTCTCGGAACCTCCTCCGGACACGGCTCTCCGTCCGGGGTGGTCTCTGTCAGTCCCCGCTCCTCAGTCTCTCTGCCGCTGCCGAAGACGCTGGAGCCGCCAGTCCCCGCTCCTCGTCTCGTGCCGCTGCCGAAGACGCTGGAGCCGTCTGTTCCCGCTCCTCATCTCGTGCCGCTGCCGAAGACGCCGGAGCCTTCAGTCCCCGCTCCTCGTCTCGTGCCGCTGCCGAAGACGCTGGAGCCGCCAGTTCCTGCTCCTCGTCTCATGCTGCTGCCGAAGACGCCGGAGCCGTCAGTCCCCGCTCCTCGTCTCGTGCCGCTGCCGAAGACGCTGGAGCCGCCAGTTCCCGCTCCCCGACTGGGGCCGCCAAAGACGCAGCAGCCACCAGTTCCCGCTCCCCGACTGGGGCCGCCAAAGACGCAGCGGCCGCCAGTTCCCGCTCCCCGACTGGGGCCGCCAAAGACGCAGCAGCCGCCAGTTCCCGCTCCCCGACTGGGGCCGCCAAAGACGCAGCGGCCGCCAGTTCCCGCTCCCCGACTGGGGCCGCCAAAGACGCAGCAGCCGCCAGTTCCCGCTTCCCGACTGGGGCCGCCAAAGACTCAGCAGCCGCCAGTTCCTGCTCCACGTCTCTTGCCGCTGCCTAGGGCGCCGCCAGTTCCCGCTCCCCGACTGGGGCCGCCAAAGACTCAGCAGCCGCCAGTTCCCGCTCCACGTTTCTTGCCGCTGCCTAGGAAGCCGCCAGTTCCCGCTCCCCGACTGGAACCGTCGGGGACGCCACAGCCGCCAGTTCCCGCTCCACGTCTCTTGCCTGCTGCCTAGGATGTCGCCAGTTCCCGCTCCCCGACTGGGGCCACCAAAGACGCAGCAGCCGCCAGTTCCCGCTCCCCGACTGGGGCCGCCAAAGACGCAGCGGCCGCCAGTTCTCGCTCCACGACTCTTGCTGCTGCCGACGACGACGCCAGTACCCGCTCCCAGACTAGGGCCGCTGAAGACGCAGCAGCCTCCAGTTCCCGCTCCACGTCTCTTGCCTAGGGCGCCGCCAGTTCCCGCTCCCCGACTGGGGCCGCCAAAGACTCAGCTAGCCGCCAGTTCCCGCTCCACGTTTCTTGCCGCTGCCTAGGAAGCCGCCAGTTCCCGCTCCCCGACTGGAACCGTCGGGAACGCCACAGCCGCCAGTTCCCGCTCCACGTCTCTTGCCGCTGCCTAGGACGCCGCCAGTTCCCGCTCCCCGACTGGGGCCGCCAAAGACTCAGCAGCCGCCAGTTCCTGCTCCACGTCTCTTGCCGCTGCCTAGGGCGCCGCCAGTTCCCGCTCCCCGACTGGGGCCGCCAAAGACTCAGCAGCCGCCAGTTCCCACTCCACGTCTCTTGTCGCTGCCTAGGACGCCGCCAGTTCCCGCTCCCCGACTGGAACCGTCGGGGACGCCACAGCCGCCAGTTCCAGCTCCCCGCCTGGGGCCGCTGCTACCGCCAGTTCCTGTTCCCCGCCTGGGGCTGCCGCTGCCGCCAGTTCCAGCTCCCCGCCTGGGGCCGCAGCAGCCGCCAGTTCCAGCTCCCCGCCTGGGGCCGCAGTAGCCGCCAGTTCCTGTTCCCCGTCTGGGGCCGCCGCTGCCGCCAGTTCCAGTGTCTCCTCCGGGGCCTTCGCCGCCGCCGGAGCCTCCAGTGTCTCCTCCGGGGCCCTCGCCGCCGCCGGAGCCTCCAGAGTCTCCTCTGGGGCCTTCGCCGCCGCCGGAGCCTCCAGTGTCTCCTTCAGGGCCCTCGCCGCCGCCGGAGCCTCCAGTGTCTCCAGACTCTCCTCCGGGGCCTTCGCCGCCGCCAGAGCCTCCTGACTCCCCTCCGGGGCCCTCGCCGCCGCCGGAGCCTCCAGACTCCCCTCCGGGGCCCTCGCCGCCGCCGGAGCCTCCTGACTCCCCTCCAGGGCCCGTGCCGCCGCCAGAGCCTCCTGACTCTTCTCCGGGGCCCGCGCCGCCGCTGGAGCCTCCTGAACTCTCTCCGGGGCCCGCGCCGCCGCCGGAGCAGCCTGAACTTTCTCCGGGGCCCGCGCCGCCGCCGGAGCAGCCTGAGTCTTCTCAGGGGCCCTGTTTTGTTCCTTAGACTTTTATTTTGCCCCCGGACATTTTTTTTTGCTCCCTGGACATTCTCGGTTGGCTTTGTCTTCGTGTACCCGTGTTCTCGCCTGTCCCGTGAGTAATATTAAAACCTGTTTAGTCCGCACCTTTGGGTCCATCCTTCTTGTGCTCCGCTTCACCTCAACAATAATATTCAATAAAAGACCAATTTTTTTAGCAAAATTCCTAACTAGTGGTTTGTATGATTTATTCTGTTTTTTATTGATTCATTTTAGTAGTATTGTTTAATGGTGCAAAAGTATGGAGACTGGCCTATAGTTAGTAAAACAATGTTTGTCTCCAGCTTTATATAACGGTACCACTTTGGCTATTTTCATTTCCTCAGGGAATATTCCACTTTGACAACCCCAGACTTGTAAAACACACATTTGTATTGCTTAATTCCCTGCCAAATAGATACTGTATTTTTCAGGATGACAGGGTAATTATTTTATATTGATAATAATCATAATGTCATAATGATGATATCTATACTTGCTTCATGTTGGATAACTAAAGCTGCCAAAAAACCTGACAGAGAACTGCATGGCAAGGCAAGGCAGGTTTATTTGTACTGCACAATTCATACACAGGGTAAAAGTGCTTTACAGAAAAGGCAGGTTTAAAAGTACAAAGACAAGAATTACAATGAAAACAATAAAATCTAATTTAAAAATGCTTATTAAGAATCAATTTAAAATGAAATTAAAAGAGAAGAGTGCAGATAAAACACTGACACATTGTCAGAGTAGAGATCTGTCTAACATCGTCAGGAAGACTGTTCCAGAGTTTAGCTGCATAAAACTGAAACACTGCTTCACTGAGTTTAGTCCTGACTCTGGGCCCCAGCAGGAGACCTGTCCCTGAGGTTCTCAGAGTCTGAGATGGTTCATATGGGACCAACAGGTCAGAGATGTACTTTGGTGCTAAGCCGTGGAGAGACTATGTCCATTCTTGTGGCCTGCCACATGGCCGTTCAAAAATGAATTGGCCCAACGGCACTCAAACTTGCCGACCCCCTGCTACACTTTCATATATAATGGGACAAAACATTTGTGTGTTTTACCTGCAGCAGTACTCAGTTTGTCCATTTGGTGCAACTAACTGGAACAAATGGCTTCTTCCAGTATGATTTATGGAACATTAAATCTACTGCATATGAAGACAAATGCAAAGACTCTGATAAAACTCTTATTACCCTTAAACATAGTGACTTGTTGTAATTTTCCACTATATCTGTTGCTCTGGAAACTAACAACAAACTAGGCTCATAGAGGTTCGTTCAGTTCATTTCTTTAACGTTGAAAACCTACACCTCATTCCAGGAGTTTAAATAAACATATGGCTGCTGGAACATACCTGTTACGGTGGAGCTCCCCTCAATGAGCCGGCGCTGCCTTAGACACACAGATGTTATGTAACTGACACTCATTCAGGCCGCAGCTCATTACTCATAGGCCTAAAGGAGGTTACTGGCTTTGAGGTTACATCCAGACCAAGGTAGTGTCGAAGAACTTTACTGCTTTGTAAAAAAATGGAAGTATGCATTTTCATTTCATGGACATAGCAAGGTATTGTATAAAAAGTCCCCTTAGTCAGTCATTTTATTAAAAAAATGTGTATGTGTTAAAACTTTGAGACAACAGTATAGTGGTCTGCCTGCTTTTATTTTATTTAGAAAGGAAACAAAAAAGACTTACTACTAAGACAACACACTGTTTGAAGCTGACCATAAACTTTAGCATTACATTAAGGCCATCCAACAAACAAAATGCACCGAGTTCACTGGTGATGTACTGTGGAGCCAGTCCATTTAAAGCCTTAAAAACAAACAATAAAATCTTAAAATCAATTCTAAAACAAACAGGAAGCCAGTGCTCAGTTTCTTCAGCGTCCCTTCAAATGAAAGCTGACCTTAAACTTCTAGTTCTGAGTTCAGGCATTGGATTAAAGCCATCCAAAAAAGAACATTAATTTAACTTAACTGAGATCTACACCATTTTGTGTGCTCCAAAAGAGACAAAATGTGCTTCTTTTCTAGTGCTCAGTTTGTCTTCTATAAGCCATTTCCACTTCCAACTTCTAGCTCTGAGTTCAGGCAGTAGATTAAGGCTATCATACAGTTATCATAAAAAAAAAAAACATATTCTATCATCAATACTTATGACACATGAAAGCAACATTAATATTTACTTTTGGACTCTACACTAAGTATTTCCTCTGTTTTGAACTTTTGTGGTTCATTGATTAATCTAAGGCTAAACTTAGACTGCTTTTGCTGCTGTGGTCCGACAAACAGCATCTGCACAAACAGCTGAGTGTACGAGGTGAAGGGTCTGTGTTCTCAGCCTTCAACAACACCACTACTCCAGTTTACTGCCGTTACTGTGGTACTGCAGATGTGGAGGTCCAGCACAAACATGTGTAGGCTGGATCTCCCAGGGTCGGTTTGTCACATATTTGTCTGCAGATGTTTCGACTTGAAAAATGTAAATGGAATTGAAAAACACGTCACACAAGCAAAAGTTGTCTCTCTGCAGTAACAGAGATGTTTAATGAGGCAGAGATAAGTGCAGGACAGCATGGTCTTAAGTTTAAGGTACCGTATTTTCCGGACTATAAGTCGCGTTTTTTTTCATAGTCAGGCTAGGGGTGCGATGTATACTCAGGTACGACGTATAAATTAGAATATTTCACGTGTTTGTTAGAGGGCACCTGTACCACTGACAATTTAAAATGTAAACATTACCGCTAACAACTTAGGCCTATAACGACAACTGAGAAAGAGCGGAATAATTGAAAATGGAACTGATGCTGAGTCTGACGACAGCCACGCAGAGGAGGAAGCAGCGCTTCGTCTACCTCCGGAGTTGGAGGAGTTGTTCAGAAGCGACACCGAGGATGAAGAATTTAAAGGATTTAGCGATCAGGAGTGAGATGGTGAGTTTGGTGAACTTGTTATATTATGTTCTTTATGCTATAGTTATGTGAATAACTGTTAATATATTACGTTAACACACGAGACACCTATTCAGTTCATTGTTTATGCTTCACGTAGCTGAATAACCATCAATTTGTTACGTTAGCATAGCGCACCTATTCAGCCTGTTGTTCTCTATTATTACTATAACTTTGCCTTTCAAGATGAAATATCTATTCTTGGTGTCGGATTTTGTAAAATAAATTTCCCCCCAAAAATGCGACTTATAGTCCAGTGTCCAGTCCTTATATGCGTTTTTTTCTTCTTCATTATGCATTTTTTGGCTTGTGCAACTTATACTCCGGAGCAACGTGTAGTCCGGAAAATACGGTAACCTCCAATATTTCACTTTGATGCAATGTCTTACGGGGTTTCTGCAGGGTCTTAAATTTAAAAACTGTAATTTAAGGCCTTTATTTCTTAAATTTGTTGCTATACTGGCCTATTAGGTCTTAAATATGTTTTAACAGGTCTTAAATCTGTCACAAACTTTTGATGCAGCTACCTAAAATGTCCACATAAATGCTCAAAGGCGCTTTCATATTTTCTTATCACAGCACTCACTGTCACCAGTGCCGTTTCTAGACACTATATGGGCCCTAGGCAAGAAGGACAACTGGGTCCCTATATGGCATTATTATAAGGTCTCTTTTTGAATCATATCCTGACATAACAGACAGGTGAAAGTGGGACAACATAAGGCCTGGTGGTCCTACCCCAAGCTAAATTTCAATGAAACATGTGAGTTCCTGTAATCTGGTGCATTTTAAATCATTCATTTTATGGTTTGACTTCTCTCCAGATGGGGCTCTTTTAAAAGAATTGCAAGGCAGCGTCACTTCAGTGGTTTGTTTTCTCTCCCTGAAACAGCTTGTGCTCTATTATACAGGTAAATGATTATCTTTGGGCCCCCCCCTTCAGCTCTGGGGCCGAAAGCAATTTCCTACATTGCCTACCCTGTTGTGACGGATGGTCTGAGCTTTTTGTACTGTACTGTTCTGCCGTGAATTGCTCCTGTTATAAAAGTACTATAGTAATTATGTTTAATGTCTGCTCAAGTGGACAAAACTACTCAAAAACTTCATGCACTCAAAAATAAAAAATGTGCTTCTCTGCCTGTAGTGTACAGTGGAAGTTAAACTGTGTCAGTGTTCATAACGCAATGCAGAACTTATCTCTATACCTGACCTGACAACAAAGGCATGCATACCTGAACAGAGCTGAGTACAGGGCTCACACCTACAAATGGGCATGAAGTACATTGTACATACTGTTTCTTTGACATAGCAGAGTCAAAGGAATCCAGTTTAGGTGAAGAGTTCAATGGCCACACAAGTTTAAGAGGCACACTGTTCTTTCGATGATTATAAGGAAATGTAGGTAATGTACAGTAGTGTAACCAAGCAAAAAACATGCAAATGTAACATGCCACATTGGAAAGTATTGTTTGTGATCCGACAATGTGAGTGAGAAAATACAAGGCTTTGTTACATCTGTCATTGTTAAGGTGCTTGACAGAAATGCCGTAGTGGTCAATGATGAAATTAGTGAACATCTAAAAGGAGGGTTGCCCCCCCCCCCCCACATGATTGAAAATTAACAAAACTATGTCAATTTGTTTGTGCACTTTTGTGCACACAAAATGAGAATTTGTGCACAATTGTTTTTTTTTTAGATAATAAACATTATTTTTTTCAGGCCAGTCCCCCACTCAGCCCCCCCATATTGTCCAAATTGCTCCAAAATAGTGTCATTCCTTTGTGCATTGTTTGTGCACGTTTGTGCTGTGCAAAATTAACGTTTGTGCTTCCTCCATTTTTAAAATATTAATAATTCATTTTTTGACTCAGCCCCCCCCCCCCCATATCGTCCAAATCATTCCAAAAGAGTGTCATTCGTTTGTGCATCGTTTGTGCACGTTTGTGCATGTTTGTGCATGTTTGTGCATGTTTGTGCACGTTTGTGCATGCAAAATTAACGTTTTGCTGCCTCCATTTTTGCTGTTGCTGTTGAAGTAGCAGGTGGAATAAATCAGAACTGGACTATCTATGGCTGCTATTTTTTTTATTTTATTTTATTTTATTTTTTGCCAAGGGATGTCGACACATGGTACATTTTCCAATCATTTGTCTGTTGTTTGGAGTTCCTCAGCCAGCTACACATCTGCTAGCACACAGCTCGCCTGTACAGTTACCAGTATACAATTTAAAAGTGAGCTTTACTGGTATAAAGCCTCACATTTTGTGTCAGCAGGACATAAACGAGGAGTTAAGCACGTCCTTCTGCATATTAAGGTGTTTAATTACCTTCTCATTAGTTACTCATTTCGTTGGGTTAGCCTACTTGCAATATAGATGGGGCTGCATAAAAACAAATGAATTATTAATATTTCAAAAATGGAGGGTGCACAAACATTAATTTTGCATGCACAAACGATGCACAAATGAATGACACCCTTTTGGAGTGATTTGGATATGGGGGGGGGCAGAGTCAAAAAATGAATTATTAATATTTCAAAAATGGAGGGAGCACAAACGTTAATTTTGCGTGCACAAAGGTGCACGCAAAATTAAATGTAATACATTCCCACAAATGTAACAAAGGTTTCCCACTGCAAACGGAATTTTCCACAAAACTATTACATTTGCAGTTGTTTATTACGTTTGTGGGAAGGTCATGCCATGTCTGCAAATATAATTACTTCCCACAAATGTAAAAGAGAAAATTATTATTAGTGCAATGGTTCCAAAACTTTTTCAGCTGGCGTTGTCTTATATAATTTATATATTTTCCCACAATGCATTTATTTATTTATTTTGTAGGTGTACATGATCCTATGTTATAGCGCCTAAAAAGACAGCAGCAGATTTGCAGCGGCTGACCTGACCAGAGCCAGATCTAACCTTTCTGAGGCTCTAGGGCCCACTGTAAAACCTGACAAGTTAAGTTAACTCAAATGAATTGGGGAAACTGATTGCAACTGATTTAAGTTTATTAACTTAAACTAATTAATTGCATTTACTGCATTTACTCAGACTCATTTAAAATTGTCACTTGTTCATATTCTAATTAGGTTAATTTAACTTTAATTGATCTTACTTTCACAACTTCAAACTCTGGTGGGATTACTCAATTCAATTGGGGAAATCGATTGCACAAAACACTTTGAGTAATATGAACACAAAAAGTCAGTATTCTTATTTCAATTCATTTTTTATAAACTTATACATATATGCTCCAAGCATCTATGTAAAAAAAAATCAAATATTGTACAAAAGCAGAAAATAATTAATGACATCAATTATGAATTGTAAAAATGATCTAAAATATAACTATAATGTGTTTCACTTTGGTTTAGACTGATTTAGACTTTTCCACAGTATTTGATTATTGATATGCACTGACAGCAAATACAGCAATAGAAAACACTAAGGTAACATAGAACAGTGCCACACAAAATGATAATTTTGTTTGTTTAGTATTTGGATTTTAGCATAGCATTATTAGCTGATCATTAAGGACACAAACAGCACTGCAGTTCTGGGGCAGCTGTGTCCACACGTGTCCTGGAGACATGGACTCGGTCACCATACTTCCCTACCATCAGTAGAAGTAGCCTTCAGAAGATGGGTACACTGTGGTCATAAAGGGATGGACATGGTCAGCAACAATACTCAGGTCGGCTGTGGCGTTGCAACGATGCTCAATTGGTACTAAGGGGCCCAAAGTATGCCAAGAAAATATCCCCCACACCATTACACCACCACCACCAGCCTGAAGCGTTGATACAAGGCAGGATGGTTCAATGCTTTCATGTTGTTGACGCCAAATTCTGACCCTACCATCCGAATGTCACAGCAGAAATCGAGACTCATCAGACCAGGCAACTTTTTTCCAATCTTCTATCGTCCAATTTTGGTGAACCTGTGCGAATTGTAGCCTCAGTTTCCTGTCCTCAGCTGACAGGAGTGGCACCCGGTGTGGTCTTCTGCTGCTGCAGCCCATCTTCCTCAAGGTTCGACGTGTTGTGCGTTCAGAGATGCTCTTCTGCATACCTCGGTTGTAACAAGTGGTTATTTGAGTTACTGTTGCCTTTCTATCAGCTCAAACCAGTCTGGTCATTCTCCTCTGACCTCTGGCATCAACAAGGCATTTTCGCCCACAGAACTGCCGCTCACTGGATATTTTCTCTTTTTCGAACCAATCTCTATAAACCCTAGAGATGGTTGTGCGTGAAAATTCCAGTAGATCAGCAGTTTCTGAAATACTCAGACCAGGCCCGTCTGGCACCAACAACCATGCCACGTTCAAAGTCACTTAAGTCACCTTTCTTCCCCATTCTGATGCTCGGTTTGAACTGCAGCAGATCGTCTTGACCATGGCTACAGCCTAAATGCATTGAGTTGCTGCCATGTGATTGGCTGATTAAAAGTTTGCAGTTAACGAGCAGTTGGACAGGTGCCTAATAAAGTGGCCGGTGAGTGTATATATAGTGTATGTATATATATATATATATATATATATATATATATATATATATATATATATATATATATATATATATATATATTATTATGTTCATATCATGTATTTGATTTAAAATAGGAAAAACAAAGAATAAAAATTAGCTATAAATTTTATGTAATTTTAGTCAAAGGTCTGGTTAAGTCGTCGTGACAGTGCTATTTATAAATAAATATTGCTTATATAGCGCTTTATTGAACACTCAAAGACCCTTTTGCATTATTCATTTACTCCCCACACTCAGTGGTGGTGAGCTACTTGTGTAGCTACGGCTGCCACTTCGACCAGCACACACACTCTCACACACTCACTTCACCTTGCCTGTATGAATGAAGTGTCTTGCCCAAGGACACAATGACATGCTGTATGCAATGAAGCAAGGCTCGAACCGCCAACCTTCAGGTTAGTGGGTGAACATTTCTACCAATTGAGCTACTGCTGCCCCGAAATCCTGCAAATTGTTAGAATGGATTTTTGTTAGTAATTGAAGGCCTACAGGAAAAAATGTAACATTTTGCCAACAACTCACTGTGTGAGTGTGAGTGTTTGTAAGTAGGCCTACACATAGGCTACTGACAATTCAGTAAATTTATTTGTTTGTCACTTTTGGTCACTACATGCTTACAAGTAAAAAAAACAAACAAACAAACAAACACAAAAACAACAGCAAAAATAACAAAAAAAAATAGTGATATAATAATAATAATAATAATAATAATAATAATAATAATAATAATAATAATAATAATAGCATATATATTAATATATATACTGTAATATGTTCACTTTTTAACAATAATAATTTTCTTATTTCATTTGTGGGAATTTATTACATTTGCAGACATGGCATTACTGTCCCACAAACGTAATAAACAACTGCAAATGTAATAATTATTACGTTTGTGTAAAATTTCATTATTATGTTTACAGTCGGAAATCTCTGTTACATTTGTGGGTTTATTACATTTAAATCATACAATTTTTTATTACATTTGCGGTTTATTACGTTTGTGGACGGATGTTACACACCTTTAGATTAGTATTTCACATTTTATAACCACAAAGGATGCCCAGTATTTATTCCAAATGGTTTATGAGAATACATCTACAGTTGCCTCCTGATCATCTCCTTTGAGTTCACACATGAATAAAGTTGGGAGGATTTACGTTCAGACATGAGAGGAGAATGTACAAGTGATTTTACTGAACGATGGTATGTTGACAGAGCAGGTATGATGGCTACTTAGCATGGCTATTAACAATTTGAAGCTAACAGATAAATGACATGACTCCTTCGCACTGGCGGTGGTTTAAGCGTTTTGTGCTTTTGAAATGTGCAGGAGCTGCCAACTACCACATATTAGTTAGTTTTGGAGCTAACTTTAGTGGTGTGACTTTAGAGATGGAAACACAGCTCGACGGAGGCTAATCAGCTCTGTGGTAACTCATGACCATAAAATTATTAATTTTGCTATAAACATGTATCTGAAACTTGTCAAAAGGCAAAGTTCCAAACACATTTTCCTGAATTTTCAAGTTTTAGATCATCTTTTTGATAGAAATTAATCGTGTTATGGTCATGAGTTACCACAGAGCTGATCCTCCGACGAGCTTTTAACTCTTAATATATGCATTTCTTGAAAAATCTATGGGAAAAATAATGGAATTGGCTATGGGACCAACTCTGAAAAATGTCCCTCATGTGTAAGCAAATAGTGACATAAAAGCTTATGAGCATAATGGCAAAAGATATCCTTGTAACACTTTAGAATGACTGACACTGCTAAGCTAATTGATTATTTACAAAGCATTGCCTCAACCTAAACACCATTAAGTTATGAACATTGTTATTAATGTTTAACTCTCTTTGTAATAAGCTCATGCACAATAATAAACACCAGTGTCTATAAAGTATTTATTCATGAAATTGTTGATTGTTGTTGATTACATTTTTTGTAGGCTTTATTGCTTAATAGTTGTGAGTTCTTGTAATGTGTTATTGATCTCCTTGCTTGTAAACAAATGCATGCACGTCTTTGTCTGTACAACCAGGTAAGTTGTAGTAAACGTAGTTCTGGTTTTAGTAATACTTTACTAAATTTGTAGCCTTAACACAATTTTATAAACGTGTGAATGAAAGACTGTGGCACTTGGTCAGTTTGTCCCTCCCCTGATCCCTTTCCCAAGCCCCATAAGACAAACCTAGGGGCCACGACATAATTTCTCCCAATTCTTCCGCTCTTTTTCCTCAGCTATTAATTTCCAGCCTTTCTTATGTAACGTATTATGCAATGTGTTTTTTCGAGACGTGCTCATTAAAAGTTCTGGTGGGGGAGCTTCCTGGAGGTGGCTGCTGTTGACATGCACACAGTCATGAATGCCCCCCCCCCCCCCTCTCTCTGGACACCCTCTGTCCCACTGTTAGGGCCCAAACACAGCTATCCTCAAACGGGATGGGCAGACCACCAGGATGACCCACACGTGTTTCAAAGTGTTTTCAGCAGCAAAACAAGAGACAAGTACACGTGACTTTCTCATTAACAGCATGGCTTTGTCCGTTAGCGCACAGTGTGATACTAATTGTTGGTGACTCAGTCGATAAGTGTTTTTTATTTTGGGAGGACAAAGATATAAATGTAAGCCATCTGTGTGGACATATTGACCACTTTACTGGGCCTTCATCATCGTTATAGTAAAGCATGTGTCAGGGGAAACTACGGCAGCTTCAGAGGGTCAAATTTTAAACTCATTTACAATTAACAATCGTTTACAATTGTGTCAAAACTAAATGGGTGGTTGATGTGACGTCCACTTTTTCTGCAATCATTTGAAAAGTTTTGTTAAATTATGTTTTTCCTCCTCCAAAATTCTGTCAGCAGTGCAACATAGAGCCTACTACGAAACCTTTAAAGTTTTAGAAATTAGTTATTATTATTATTGTTATTATTATTTTGTATTTTATTGTTAAACTGTAAAATGTCCAGCGATGTGACTGTAACATTTTCAATTGTAACATTTGTAAAATGTAAAAGAGCTCATAAAGGTTTTGGCATGATGTCAGTCATTCGTACTTTATTAAAACAACACTTTTAACTGCACCTTAATCCTCAAAAAAATATTTAAAATAAGTTTAATCTTGTAATCAAAATGGTGTCCTGTGGTGTGATATGAAAGATCAGGTTTTTAAACAGGCAGCTGCAACAAAACCTACAGGAGCCATCTGTCATTAGGTGTATTTGAGATGAGCAAGGCGGACGCAGATACGTTCGCCGTTGATTGGTGCGCAGTGCATTCTGGTTAGTTTTGTGTCCAAGATGCCACCGACTTGCTCTGACGTAACGTGTGCCGTTAACAGGAGTCTCGTGAAAGCAAGGCGGGTGCAGTTTTTGAGCAAGGTGGGCACACTTTTTGACCAAGGCAGGTGCAGTTTTTGTGCAAGGCGGGCCCAGTTTTTGACCAAGGCAGGCGCAGTTTTTGAGCAAGGCGGGCGCAGTTTTTGAGCAAGGCGAGCCCAGTTTTTGACCAAGGCGGGCGCAGTTTTTGAGCAAGGCGGGCACACTTTTTGACCAAGGCTGGGTGCAGTTTTTGTGCAAGGCGGGCCCAGTTTTTGACCAAGGCGGGCCCAGTTTTTGACCAAGGCGGGTGCAGTTTTTGAGCAAGGCGGGCACACTTTTTGAGCAAGGCAGGGCGCAGTTTTTGACCAAGGCGGGCGCAGTTTTTGAGCAAGGCGGGCACACTTTTTGACCAAGGCGGGTGCAGTTTTTGAGCAAGGTGGGCGCAGTTTTTGACCAAGGCGGGCGCAGTTTTTGAGCAAGGCGGGCACACTTTTTGACCAAGGCGGGTGCAGTTTTTGAGCAAGGTGGGCACACTTTTTGACCAAGGCGGGTGCAGTTTTTGAGCAAGGCAGGCGCAGTTTTTGAGTAAGGCGAGCGCAGTTGCTCTCCACCGACTGCGGCTGTGTGGACTACAAATGCTTAATGCATGATGGGAAATGGTGTCCTGTCCACACATGCACTGACAGCTGATTGGGTCAGAGTTGTGTTTTGATCAGAAACGCGACGCCCTGATGCTCGGCTGCCTCCTCTTCTCAACTTTACACAAACTACTGCTCTACATTTGATACTGACAAATGCTTTAAATGTGACTGAAAATGTCCAGGGCTGTTGTCAGATATGGATCACATCAATAACAAATTATATTTTTGAGAATAGATTAATAATCATAGATCCATTGAATATTTTAAGCCTAAGCTGCAAACTCTGCATCAAGAGAAGCCTCATCTCACTGCTTTGGTAATAAAAGTGTCAGTGAGATGAGTGTGAAGGAAACAGGAGAGTTCACAAACTCTTAAAAGGATTTTATTAAGAAAATACTTCAAACAAATGCAAGATATGTCCTTCCAACAAGATGCTGTGTGATCTGAGGCTCTCCACACTGTTCTCGGCTCGTGAACTCTCCGACTTCATTTCAGGTTCTTTTCCCTGCCCCCTGCTGCAGCCGCCTGTTCTTGCCTGCAATCCAGATGAGGCGCAGTTCATCTCAAACACATCTTTTTACAGAGCAGACAGACCTCTGAGGCCTATTGCTGGAACCTGGTTGAACAAACTCAGAGTTGTGGAGCAAGCTCTGGGTTGATAAAACCAAACAAATCTGAACTTACTTCTGTTAACTCAGAGTTAAACCATCAACCATTACTTACTGCAGCTGCAGCAGCACTGATCAGACAGACACTTCTAGAGGGAAGGGGGCGGGGCTATCACAGTGGGGCACTGGCGCATAAGTTGCCAATTATGGCCTTTTCTAACCACAATTTAATCAAATAAATGTAAAATCTGGTTCTATGTATAAGCAGGGTTAAAAAACAAAAAACAAAACTGGACCTTGACAGTATTGAATGGTAAGCTCACGTGGGTAACTGTGCATGGTTTTGTTGCAGCAGAATGGTAAAAAAGCAGACCTACATAGACCATGATCCTTTGCTCAGTGCAGCCAACATGAGTCAACACCTTTTCAGTCTTAATCTTTTGAAATATCAATAATGAATGCACAAAAGGCTCATCAGAGAAGTTTTATAGAATACGTTAGCCTTGAGCCTTCCCACAATATCGCAATAAATACCATGCTGTGAAATTATTATCGTGATGATAGTGTACCGTGAAATTTTGATATTGTTACATCTCTACTAAATGGTGTTCACTCAAGCAGAGCAACATTAATCCAGGCTTAATCTTTAAAGTTAAGATTCACAATCAAATTCAGCTGCCCAAAGTAGCAGTGGGAGTATTTGTGTTACTAGCCAAAATGAAAATCTACCTGCATGCAAACCCTGTTACAACTTTATATAATAACCTTTTTTTTTTCTTTTTTTTTTGGTAATGCAGTACCCATTAGCTCAGAGCCAACTTCATCCTGGCGGTCATGTTGTGGGGCTATTTCTCACAACTGAACTTTAGCCTCCCGTCGTGAGATGAATGTGATCTCTTTCCTTTAGCGGCCGGTGCAGCTGGTGAAGCCCTGAGAAGTCATTAGTGTCATGTAGTGGTGTGTAACTCAGTGGGGGACTACTGTTGTACTGTCTGGGCCACCGTACAATGAACAAAACTACACTTTTCACTATAAAAAAACATTTTCAATAAGACCTGTAGTCAAGCATCTAGCTTTACCCCTTAATCATCACCATCAGAGTCCAGAATCTAAAATATATTATCTATAAATAAAGATAGGCCTATTTGGCACAACACGGACTTTGCAATGTAATCCACTGACAGGAGAGAATTTCAAACCTTAAAATAGCTTAATTTAGTAACCATCACAACAAACATAAACACGTTAGGGTCCACAGCATCCCAGTGAGTTTGGTCAGTGAGGGTTAAATGTATTTAGTTACAGGTAATTAGGTGAAATGAGCCACAGAAACACCTCATTTGTCAAATAATTGCTTAGTTTATTTCTGTGTTTATGTTTGTTCCGGATCAAATTTATTCTCTGAAGTAGATGCAAGTTGTGATTAAAAACTTCTTTACCCTGTATATTTTTTTAAGTCAAATTCAAGATGAAAAGGTGAATGATCATCTGCCTGCAACATATTAAAATAAAAACAATAACCCCCTTTTTCATTGAGTAATTTTATTGTATGTTTTATGTTCATAAAAGTGTTAATTAGCATGCTAGTTAGTGGTTAATTAGCCAATAATTGGTAATTGTAAAGCATTTTTTAGTCCCTTATGCTGTGTGACCAAGTACTACAACTAATTAGTGACTAACTAACATTTTCCCCTTAATAACTCATAATTAGTGCTCATTATTGGGAAGTAAGGAAGTTGTTGGACATTTTTGTGGTACTTTTCCCTAATAATGCTTTAATACAATTCATGTCCATTAACTTCCTTACTTCCTACTAATGAGTAGTAATTATGAGTTTCTGCATCCTGTCATAGAGTTCATCTGAAACTGGGAACCAACGCCATAATGTTTTTTTTTTTTTTTAACTGCCTGTTTACCTGCTAATGCTAAGGTAGTAAAGTCTGCAAGTCAAAAAATAAAAGCATCCATAAACCTAGTGGTAGAAACAAAGTCAGCATTTTAAAGAAATTTATACTGTGTTAAGTTTTTACTTTACAAAATGACTGCAAGGGTTGGCCCCCAAACCTGCCCAGCTAAGGGCCCCCAAATGTGTAGAACCGGCACTGAACAAGTGATGTGACTAACCAATACTTGAAGACTGACCACCGAAAGATGTATTTATGTTTTTGCACAACCAACACCAGTGGAAAGTCACTAGATACTTGATTATTTTTACTTCCACTTGAGTAATGTTATTTGGAACTAACAGTACGTTTAAGTGTAAGTGCTCACTGTCCTTCCACTTGTGAATACCACTAAAACTGTCCTATTATACATGACTTGATTTGATTAAAGCGACTTCTAAGCTGTTGCAAGAATGAGCACCTGCAGATTTTGGACCAGTGCCTTGCTTTGCCAGACTGCCCCGTCACAGTCTGCACAAACATGGCTTTGTCAGAGAAAGTCATGCAGAACCTGTTTGCACAAATTGAGTTGTGTCTATTTGTGCACTCTGAGCTGCTGGTGGATGCCATGCTGCTTCCCTATGAGTGAGTGAGTGAATGAGTGAGTGAGAGTGGGTGGGTAGTTGGTGTCCGGGCCAAGTCTGTACTTTTCCACTGGCAGCTGAGTAAATGGACAGGGCCCCAGTGAGTTACTGAACAACCGCCTCTTATCAAAGGAGATTTTCCTCTTTCATGGCAGTTGGGACGGTGCTTTTGTCTGCAGGGCTCAGCGGGAGCAGCGCTGGGTCTGGAAAAGAGGGGGCCACTGCAGTTTTCACCTATAAAATGCATAAAATATGACTACTACTACTTGTACTACACTTACCAGTAGTACAAGTACAGTAAAAATAAAAAAAAAACAACACATGCAGACAATAAAACAATGTGTTTATTGATCATGACAAAATACAAGGGAATAACTTGTGCTCAAGTTGTGTTGAAGCAGTAGTGACATATTTTCACATCAAGTACTACTGCTAATACTACTACTACCCCTACTATCATCACTTCTTCTACTTCTACTATTACTACTTCAACTACTTCTACCAGTACTAATGCTAATAGTATTGTACTAATAAGAATCGTACAATACAACTATGTGGCTAACTGATCATGACCAGAGATAATAATGGATTGGATTTATATTGCGTTTACAAGTTTCTCAAGCCTGGGGCAGACTGACGGAAGCATGGCTGCCATTTTGCGCCAACGGCCCCTCTGACCACCACCAAACACAGTCACGCTGACACATTCATACAGGCAAAGTGAGTGAAGTGCCTTGCCTAAGGACACGTTAGTATGCCATGCAGGGCTTGAACTGCCAACTTTTGGGTTAGAGGGCAAGCGTCTCTACCGACTGAGTAACCAAAAATTATACTAATGTATTGTTACTTCAAATTCTGCTATTTCCAAAAAATAAACATAAAAAAAAAAAAAAAAAAAATCGCAACAAAAAGTAAAAAATTCTGGAATTGAGAAAGCCTCTTGGATAAGAGGTGAAACGTCTTCAACTTTAAAAATCCAATCCAGATGACTGCTTTTTTACTTTTTGTTGCGATGCAATTACCCTGGACGAGTGAGAGTCTTCACAGACATTAAAAAAATAGTAAAAATAAATGACATCTTTATAAAACATCAAATTAAGGGACAAGAAACACACTTATTCCAAATGTTTGCACTTTTTCACAACATAAAGCTTTTGAAACAAATCCCTACTGTAGGTTAGGGGTTCCCAAACTTTTCGCCCTCAAAATAACGGTGCAAACAACCCACAATTTATTTACATGGTTTGTTTTGACTCACACATGCTACATCTCTGAAAAAAATAATAAGATAAAGTTTCATAATTTTCTTTTATGATTTCTGGAAATCATCCCACGATCCCCACCTCCATCCCCTGACATAGACAACATATAGACCTGGGTAGGGTCGCCAAAGATTTTACTCAAGTAAGAGTATTGTTATTTCAAAATAGTATTACTCAAGTATCACTCTAAAAGGTCCTGGGTTCGATTCCCGGACCAGACTGGGCCTTTCTGTGTGGAGTTTGCATGTTCTTTCTGTGTCTGTCCTCCAGGTGCTCCAATTTGCCCTACCACTAAAAACACGTGGGTCAGGTTGGCCCAAACTGGTGGTGCACTCACACAGGACACTCAGGACTAACCCTCCATCTGAGCATCTGTGCAATTTCCCTGCACACCTTGTATGTATAATGACAAAGTTCTTTATTTGCGTGCTGAGTTATAATGCGAACAGCCCAAGTTGACCCTATTGTGCGATAACAAATAATCCTTAAAAATCTGTGGTCCAGGTGGTGATCCGAACCAAAAATTAACTTTAACTTTTTCAACCTAAACTGAACTTTTCTGAAAATTTCCATCACTTTTTGAGTTATCTTGCTAACCCACAAACCAACGCTGCCAAGAGCAAACTGCTACCAGTAACATTATTACTACTGCTCCAACTACAGCTACTGTTACCAACCTGTCTTTAAATTTTAAGACAAACAAGAAAAAAAAAATTGTTTAAAATGTTGATAGAACAATTTCTTATCCAGCCTCTTTTGTTGCTGTGTTCATGGGGAGCAGAGCAGCTGTACGGCCTAAAGAAGGGAGGAATGCCATTGTTTTGTAGACAGCACATGACACGCTTTTTCGGATCTTTGCACAAAAATGAGGCCAGCTTTTAGTCTACAGTTCCCGCCACCAGCAGCACTCGTCATCGCTGTATTTTTGGATTTGTCCCCTGACCTTAAACCTATGGGCCAAGTGGAAAAGATGTGGTTCAGTGAGCAGGAAAGTGGTTGAAAAAAATATTGTCGGCTTTAAATTTCTTCAGCCAAACATACATCACACACAATAGAAAATGTTATTAACAAATGAAAACAAATTATAAAGGTAAACCGTATGCAACATTAATAGAAAACCCATTTCTGCTTTTATTTTATTTCAAATGGATAAAACGGCAACAGTTAGCCAGGTGGAAATACAATTCATCAAATTGTAAAAAAAGTACAATGCAGAAGACCAGCAAAAAAAGAAAACTTGCTGAAGAAACCAAAAATTAGAACTACTATCACTGGTAGTAAGATTCCAAGAAATTGTAGCAGAAGCAGAAGCACAAAACTGGCAGAGAGATGCAGAAAACCATTATTTGGCAGGTGTCCCAATAGAAGTGAATGTTGAGAACATGCCCTGAAATGGCACAAAACTGATAGTTGTACTAGAAAAAGCAGAAGGATAGGCAGAAAACATGATTTAGCAGAAGTCGCATGAGAAATAGATAACATAAAATAGCACAAATTACAACAATGGCAGAATTACCAAAAGTAATAATAATAATGTCCCCAAATTCAGCAGACTTCTGGTGGCACTCAGGAGCCTTTTTCAGTTCTAGTCCTGTTTTTGTTTGTAATTTAGAGCCTAAGGTTTGGACTACTGGCCAGACTTGGTTTAGTCCTGGTTTAGACCTTGTTTAGCTCTGGATTTGTCCAAGTTGAGGCCGGTTTAGTCCTGGTTAGTTTTTTATCCCTTGCTTTAGACCAGGGGTGGCCAAACATTTTTC
The DNA here is from genome assembly GCA_020698575.1 of Bostrychus sinensis. Classification (NCBI taxonomy): domain Eukaryota; kingdom Metazoa; phylum Chordata; class Actinopteri; order Gobiiformes; family Eleotridae; genus Bostrychus; species Bostrychus sinensis. The sequence continues at coordinate 47,845,604 of CM036239.1, read as the reverse complement.
ACAGAGGGCCAGTTCTGAGAATGCAAAAATGTCCATGGGCCGGCAGTTGTATTGTATTTATAAAACACAATGTAAAATGTTTTATGAGTTTTGTTAACAATTTCTAGACAATTATATTTTTAAATAGCAGTAAGAGAAGAGTTTTTGAGAACATATAAACTTCCCAGATAATTTTGTTTAAGGTTAAGTTCTTTTTGTGTGTGTGTGTGCGTGCATGCGTGCATGTGATGGGATAGCCTATAGTTAATATAGTATAGTGGGTAATAAATTAAAACTGAAGTTGATTTCAGACTAACCAATAAAAAAATCAGATCTGGCTTGAGAGTGGCAGATGCACAGTTGCATAGAAATGCTACTTAATGCTGCTGGAGGGCCATAAACAATGCATTTTATGATGGAGGCTGAGGGCCAAATGAAATCTCTCTCTGTGCCACAAATGGCCCCCGGGCCGCACTTTGGACACGTCTGCTTTAGACCTAAGTTAGTTCAGATTTAGGCTCATTTTAGTTGTGTAAAGATATTTGTACTTTGAAAGCCACATATTTTCGGAGGTGGTACTTGGAATGACAGATTTGAGAACCTGTGATCTAGACTAATGATCCAGCCATCTTTTATGTTGACCATTCTATTTTATCTATTCAAATCCTTCATAGTAAAGTTTGTTTGCTGTTTATTTCTCAGATGTATAGAAATACATTATGCTCCCAGTGTAAGTGTAGTAAGTGACTATATAACCAACAGTGCAACAGAAGAACTTGCTTAAACATTTGAAACGTCAGAATCCAAGGACGTGGTGTGGCCTTGTGTCAAACCCTTTCACCTCCACCGGGCCACCACACCTTTCCCAGTGCATTGTGGGAGAAGCGGCTGTTGACATGAGTCTGAGGGCTTGACTTACATCCCTCCAGTGGCGAAAGCATGACGTATGACTTGAACCGACTTTTGACCCCGCACAGTTGTCAGAACAAGCAACACGTGAATCAACACGGGCCACACACTAAACGCCTACAACATACAGCTACACAAATACGCTAACAACACCTTTGAAGTTGTCCAGAGAAATAATTTTGATATTTGAAAACTCATCAAGGAAGTACTTCACACATTTCTCTCTTAAGACATCGGTGTGTGGATGCACATCAAAATTCAATGAGAAAAAACTTTCAAACACTGTTGAATTTATAAAAGTGTAATTTATTTACAGGTGAGGTAAGGCAATCTTTTGGCGCTGGGCCTTCATGGGGCAAACTGTTTAGTTTCGACAGTGTGTGAGAGTTTTTTCTACTTTGATATTTTAAACCTAAAATACAAACCAAACTAAACCAAAATACAGTATATGCATAAATGTGATTGGATGAGCCTGCTTGTACAGGCTGGACATTGGGTTACAGTAAAGTCTGACAAAATGGCTCCCATCTTTACACATTTTTTGAGGTCCAAAGGAGAGGAAAATAAGCAGATTAGTTTGTATAAAAAGGGTCTACTTTATGCAAAATTGACTTTTCTGAGCTTTCAACCATGTAATAAAGTTGTTCCCTCATCAAAAACATATCTGGAGTTGTGTTTTGCTTTAGTCACACTTGTTTGAGCAATGCTGTATTCTCTGGCATGGCCTTTCTGTGAGGCACAAACAGCTCATTCCTCCTTACCTACCCCCGGCTACTCCAGGAAGCACTGATCAATCAACAATCCCTCTATATCCAGTCTGCTCTCATTCATTTAGCCAAAAAAAGATGTAAAGCTTCAGTACTAGTAAAGCATTTATTAAAAACATTCTCTTTTTGTCAGATAATGATGTTAATGGTTGTAAAATGTGCTGTGCTGTTCTAGAGGTGATCAGGATTGATTTAAAGAAGATACAAAAAACACAATTTATGTCGTTAAAAATACTTGGGAATTCTGCAGTGTACCTTTATTATAAGCAATAAGCCGCCCCCTTTCTTTCAGGGGATGCCACAACAAATCAATTGCACTAGAAATTTGGCTTTTTTTTTTTCTTTTTTTTTTACACCGGATACCCTTCCAAACACAGCCCTCTCCATTCACACATGCTTGGGTATGGTGCATACTGTGGTGGAAGGTTTCTTCTCCACACTGAGGAGTCAGACCCCTGACTGTATTGACATACAGCTCTGAACATCCATTCACACATAAACACAGTCACACACCAGTGTCAGCACGTCTCTCTACAAGGCCGCTGTGACCATATAAACACAAGGAGCCAGGACTGAACCTTCAATCTTTCAAATATAAGACACTCTGCCTCTTTTTTGTTTATAATTTTATTCCCCCAAGTATATTTATATTATATGCATATACAGTAGCTAGAAACGACCCTGCAAATGTAAACACAAAGTCGTTGGATAGATAGATAGATAGATAGACAGACAGACAGACAGACAGACAGACAGACAGACAGACAGACAGACAGATAGATAGATAGATAGATAGATAGATAGATAGATAGATAGATAGATAGATAGATAGATAGATAGATAGATAGATAGATATAGACCACTATATGATCATTGTTGTGTTGCTCATTGTTACGTCCTCTGTCTTGATCTTTGCGTGTCTTCGTTTGGTAAGTCCGTCCCAAAAAGAAACAAACACAAAGAAATTCTACAGAAACATAGCATATGTCTATATAGTATATAGTATAGTATATATGTCTCTATAGTTATTGTTGCCACACTTTAGCAGCTGAAGTTCTTGTGCGTTCTTGTGCTTTAACCCAAGCTATTTGCTTATGCAACTTTTATTTCCAACACACTAAACAGAGAAAAACTTAAACCATGGTGCAGGCACTACTGGTCATAATCAGGAGTGTTTTGCAGTCCTGAAACAGTTTAATCTGTAGACAATTTTATTCCTGTCCAGTCTTGGATTAGTCCTGGGTTAGTCCTAGTTTAGCCCTGGTTTAGTTGCGATTTAGCCATGGTTTAGTCGTGATTTAACCCTGGCTTAGACCTGGTTTAGTCCCTGTCTAGATCTGGTTTAGCTCTTGTTTAGCCCTGCTTGAGTCGTGATTTAGTCGAGGATTAGTCCTAATTTAGCCCTGGTTTAGTCCTGGTCTAGCCCTGGTTTAGCTCTTGTTTAGTCCTGGGGTAGCTCTTGTTTAGCTCTGGTTTAGTCAGTGATTTAGTCATGGTCTAGCCCTGACTTGGCTCTTGTTTAGTCCTGGTTTAGTTCTTGTCTAGTCCGGGATTAGTCATAATTTAGCCCTGGTTTTGTCATAATTTAGCCGTGGTTTAGACCTGGTTTAGTCCTGGTCCAGCCCTGGTTTAGCTGTGTTTTAATCCTGGTTTAGTCCTGGTTTATCTCTTGTTTAGTCCTGGTTTACGTCTTGTTTAGTCCAGGATTAGTCATAATTTAGCCCTGGTTTGTCATAATTTAGCCCTGGTTTAGACCTGGTTTGGTAGTGGTCTAGCCCTGGTTTAGCTCTATTTTAGCCCTGGATTAGCCCTGGATTAGCCCTGGATTAGTGTATTACAGATGATACTTGGAAAGCCAAACATTTTCTGAGGTGGTACTTGGTGTGAGAAGCTCGAGGAAGCACAGTGACACTGACAGGTGCAGTCCTTTTTGCATCCACTAGGGAGCACCCTTTTACCACAGTATCCACAGAGTCAGCCGCTGTGAGAGTATAACCTCAGTTTCTATTTCTCATCACATCACATTTACACAACTCTAAATGTAACACCACTGCACATTTGATTTTTATTTACTGTTGATTTATTTCTGAAATATATGTACGAGTATTATTATTAGCGTTAAGTATTTGTATTCAATATTTCACTTACCCTTACTCAGGTACTTTACATGCAGGATGCATTTTGCTGCTTATTCTCTCCGTCCCTCCCTCTGCTTTACCTTCAGGGGGGATTAAAAAAAGTTGACTCACTTTGTGCATGACTCCAAATGACACATTCTGCAAATTCAGGCTGTGTCATGCATTTTACTCTTTTACTCTTTTGGTGAATCCCATCATGTCTCCTCACAGCCTTAACTCCTTGATTCCTTGCTGTAAGCCCCACCCACAGAGGAGAGATAGATGTACTATGCACCTTAGGAACGTTGTGCTTTAAGAACACCACAAACTACACTTTCATTTGAAATGATTCAGTACTACTTCAAGTATTAGTTCTGTTATTACTTTAAACTTGTACATACAGACTATTACACACAACAAGGCTTATCAGAGTACTCTCCTACACAGGCACGTGCAGAGGGGGGGGGGGGCGGTGGGGGCTTGAGCACCTGCCCCTTTTGCCCCTTGGTCTTTTTTTTTTTTTTTTTTTTTTTTTTTTTTTTTGTGGCTTTAAGCCCTCATGTGGCTCTTCATAAGAGCATTTATTCATTCATTAATTATTAATAATTTGAAATAAATGACATCACACGGCCGCCAGCACCTCGTGACCTTTAACCTTTTGCCTCCGTGAGTTGCGCAGCTGCCTGTCTCGTGCCCCTCGCGCAGCTGAAAACAGAGGAGAAAGAGCGGACTGCGGAGCCAATAAAGAGGGCTGTTATCATTTTTTTGGTCCCGATTCCAGAACTTAAAACCCAGTAAAGTCACTGGGAATGAAAGAACCGGTGAGTGAGCTGTTCCTGTCGCGTGATTTGTAAGACAAAGCCATGAAAGTACTATGCACGCACGTTAGATAATTTCTGTTTAAATACAGAGCTTTTGACCGCTACTTGCTAACCACCTAGGTATTTACAAAATGCTTTCATAAAATGCTTTGTGATTGTTGACAGCATAAAATCTTTTTATTTTTAGACTGGGTTGCTTATAAATAATGGTCTGTGTGAATGAGTTTTGGGGAGAGAGTGAGTCTATGAACTACTGGTTTTACTGTGATTGTTTGAGTGTAATTGCATTGTATTTTTATTCATGTAAATCAGGGACTGCAGATGGAAACTAGCTATTTAGCTATAATCTGGTGCAGAACAGCTCTGTTTTTATGAGCTTAATGTCTCTGTACATTGTCCCTTCAAATAAAGGCTAAACTAAAACTAAAAAACATAATGGATTGCAGTTAGCATTTAGGCATTTTAATGCAATTAAATTGCGAGAATTTGCTATAATTGTGCAAAAATACGAACTAGTTGGTGATGGGAGCTGGCAAAATGTGATCTGAAAAGAAAAAATGTGATGTCCTAAAATCTTGTTGCCACATAACTTATTTAATATATTACTAGAAATGTCTAAGGACTTCCACATAGCGCTGGGAATAATTCTCATCTTGTCAGAGCATGGATAAAATTACATTATTTAGTTTAGTGTCATGCAGTGTGTGTTTTCTTTACATTTTATATGTTAATTAGTTTTTTTTATTATTTTCCCAAAATTTTATTAAAAATGTATAGCTTCATCCTTACCGTATTGCAATATATCATAGTATACACAGAAATGTAACAGTTGTGTGAGAGTCTTGCTTGCCACAGTCCTAACACAAAAAAAAAAAAATAATAAAAAAATAAATTAAAATCTGGTTATACGTATGTGCCCCTTTTTCGCTTTGAGCACCTGCCCCTGTAGAAGTCTCTGCACGTGCCTGCTCCTACACTTCATTAAAACCCAAAACTGGACTTTACATTGATCCTGATCGGGTCTCTGTGACAATTCTGTTTCTGTCAGGCAGCTGTAGGACACCACTAATGACCATCATTACAGCTCTTCATGTATGCAATGCATCAAGCTCAAAAAAAAAAAAAAAAAAAAAATCACTATTATTATTATCAATTATTCACTATGTGGGGTATTTGTAGATGCCTTTACATGTCTTGTGCTAAGACAGTGGTTCTCAGCTGATCTGGCTTTGGGACCCACCATCACTCTATAATGACAAGCCACGCCCCAAATAAAAAAGATGTTGAGGAAAATTAAGAGACGGAAAAATAAAGATATTTCAGGAAAACTAAAAGATATTGTGGAAAAAGAAGCAGTACTCAGGCCAACATTAGGTATAACAGTAATGTTATAGAACTGGATTTTGTTCCTCAGGTTGAGTTTCTTTTATAATATTCTATTCTATATGTCCCACACTGCCACCTACTGTTAAGGAGGGTAAATTGATGATTTATTCTAAAAAAATAAACTTTCTTTTTTTTGCCATGGCAAAGGCCCACAGCCCACTGAAAACAGTTCTGCGACCCATTTTTCTGTCCCAACAGTTAAGAACCACTGTGCTCAGAGAAGACATTTAATGACAAACACTGAGCAGTGAAGCCACCCAAAAAGTGAGTAAGAGATTGATTGCAAATTTTTCATTAAATAAGTTTTATGTAAAAGTTACCAAGAGGCAAAGTTGTATCTTCCCTAACGGAGGAGGAAGAGGAGGACGAGGAGGACGAGGGTGACTGTGTTTTTGGGACCCCACCAGTTCCTCAACTTTTTTCCTTGGGTCATCTCTCTGCTTCCTGCAACGCCTTTAAGGAGAGTTGTGCTGTCGGGCCCAAAGCTGTAAGATACAGTTCATATTTTACCCTTTTCAACTTAAAAATGTATTTGGAGTCCCAGCTACTGCATGTAAAAGTACCAAGTCCAATGGCAATACAACAGAAATCACTGAAATGTACATGACATGTACTCAATGATAAGAAAGACATTTTGCCTCATCATTACTACAAATACACTGCATAAACATTGATTGCTTTTTATTTTTGTTTTGTTTTTTTTGACATGTAATGAGTGACAGTGAACCTTTGGCCATGAAATCTTTGGTAAATTTTATCTTTACATAAAAAAAGCATTTGTAGTTTATGTCTTGTACCACTTTCTTTCACTTTCTACTTGTTTTTTTACACTTTTTCTGATGATCTTTCTCTAATAATTATTTTACTTTAAGAGAAGGATCTGGACAAACTGATTATTATTATCTGCAACTTCACGTACCTGTAGGATATGACGTACAAAATACAGTTAAGATATATTTAACAGGCATGGACTTAGGCCAACCTGCCTATCATTGGTGGTGGTGTTGTTGTTTTGTGACAAGCTGAATATGCAGCTGCATGTGCATCAAACTATGGTCCAGTGTGTACTGTGACACCTTTCAATCAGAACCACTGACTTCTTTACTAATTTGAGCTAGAGTAGCTCTTCTGTTCTCTCAAACCACACTGGGCCTTTGCTCCCCACATGCATCGGCTCTGTCCCTGATGTATGTCCATACAAAAAGTTCTATTACAACCTTATTTCAAATGTTGCACCCACGAGTGAAGCGTAGTCAAAATGACACAGAACTTAAAGTGGAGAAGCGCCCTGTCCGCTCTCCACTCGTGGCAACAGTGAACTCATCTCTTGTTTTTGTTTGTTTAAATTGAGTTTCCATCACACCTCTTCTCTCCCCTTTCCCCTCTCACTTTATCTCCCTGTGTTGTGTGCCGCAGATCTCTCAATTCTCTTTTAAGTGCTGAATAGAGTTTGAAACTCTGGGCTAAAATTATTTAAACTAAATCCACACTGTGTCCCAGGAGAGGACAGACAAATCTGGACTGCAGTTTGCTGAATAAAAGCAAGTAAATAAGTTGTAGTTCCCTAGAGGTACAGTTACATAGACTGCCTGAGAAGTATATACTGTATATATGGTGTTAACTGGATGAACCAGTTAGACCACACATGACCCACCAGACTAGAGTTACATGCTGGATTAAAGCAGCCCTTAAACAGCACTAAAGTTGACCTAAACCGGGGACGTACAATATATTCCCTTTTCAGGTTAAATGACCCAAAGAAAGCTATTGTACATTGTTTTCAGTATAACAATATTGGAAAGAGATGAACTGTAACTTTTAAATGTGCTTATAAATTGGTTCAATGAAAAAAACTCAACTCAACTTTATTTATAAAGCACTTTAAAAACAACACAGTCGGCCAAAGTGCTGTACACAGCAATAAGAAAATAAAAACACAAAAAACAGTTATATAAAAGCATATACAATACCTTTCAGTTTAAAATACGTTTCATTTGTTACATGTAAGACACTGTTTATTACTTACTGGCTTGTTTAGTGTACGCTTCTTTTTTTTTATGAAGAAAAGAATCTAGAAAAGAGAGGGGACAGAATACGCAGAGCCTCAAAGTAAAAACAATTACAGAAACGTTTTCTTGTTTGTAAAATGTGTGTGTGTGTGTCATTAAAGCTCAAATCTTTAAAAAGTGAATGTCAGTCACTAAGATATAAGGTTAAGTATTAAGAAAGTGAGCTTGACAGTTTTTTATGGTTAGTTATAAGACAGTAACACAGACAATACACGGAATTTGTTAGAGAAACGGTGCAGTTGTCACGTTTCATTAGCACGTGCTTTATATTATAGGCGTTTCCTATTTAAACATTTAAGCCCATTGCACCGGGAGCGCGCGGTGCGTCAGCTCGGTGCGCGTCAAATTACACCAAACACGGAGAGTCTCGGCACTTGAAAAGGCTAAAATGGTTAAAATGTGTGTTTTAGCTGTTAATATCCAGCCAAAGTGATAGAAGTGGCTCAGGGTGCGCGAGGACAGGCCGGGCTGCTCCATTAGCAGGTTATTAGCGAGTTAGCGACAGAAAGGAGTTTCCCAGTGCTCTGCCGGCAGCAGGAGTCGGGAGCTGCTGTCTGTGTGTCCCCAGGGGCCCATGTGTTTTCAGATGCGTCCAAATACAACAGGGCTGTAAAGTGTGGTGTGAGGGCTCTCATAGAAAACAAAAGCGGCGTATTTTGTGGCGCGCGTCCGGTCTATGTTGACTTTTAAGGTCCTGCCAGTATGCAGTGTAACTACATTATTGCATTTATTTAAAGCCAACTAGGAGTGAGTCAACATGAATTGTCCTGTGATTAGTTTCAGTACATGTTTAAGTTGTCTTTGTTGTATAGCAAAAGAAGTGTCTGTTAGCCAGTTAGTTTTTTCAGTTGTGTGACCGCTTTGAGTACCGAAGATGACACTGGGAAAGTGCACGTGCGCACAAATGGCATAACAGCACGGGGCTGCTCATGGTGGAATAGCTTGCAGCAGGATAGACAGTCAGGGTGCAGTGCGCAGTTTATTAAAGGGTTTGTCTTATTTTGTTGTTCAGAAAATAGCTTGTTATAAGCTAGAAGATGTGATTCTATTGAATATATATCTGTAAATGTGTAGAGAATACTGAGACAATAAAAGGCATAATGAGCTTACCGGTAATTTGTATAAAATAAAGTCCAGTCTGACTTGCAAGGTTATTTAATTGTATTTCTACAGGTCAGACACTCAACTTGTATATGTCCTTAATATTACATTTTTCTGTTCTGTTGTAGCTTTTCTTGTTAAGGTCAACTGTACATCAGGCTGCAGTTGAAGTGACTAAGTTTTTTAGACACATTACTATATTTAACTTTATAATGCTTACACGTGTATTACTGTTTTGCTGTGTGCTCGTGTCACAGATGCAGCCATGCTGATCAAAACAAAAATAAACAATGTGCAGAAATATATCAAGATAAGTGAGCCAAGCCTTCAGGAATTTTTGAATGCTGGTAAGCTGTTTCAGCCATACCATAGTTAGTGCATGTAGAGGGTTGAATATCTAATTAGTTTATTATTGTGTCTAACAGTTTGTTTTTTTCTCTCTAAGCTTTGGTCAAGTTTTCCATTGCTGCAAACACTGAAGGCATCACAGTGTTTGATGAGACAGGGACTGAGGTCCATTCCGATATCTTTGAAGAACAGTACAGCTGCCCAGTGTTGGATTATTTACAATAAGATTTGCCACAGGTAAAATTCTTATTACCAACTGAGATTAATTCATAAGTATTTTTGTTGGAGGTATAGTGTGTTTAAAAACTTTATCTTTTTTGTCTAGAACCAAATGACTGTGCCCTGGGAACTGCATCTAGCTCCTCCAAGAGGACTACTTCAACTCCCAGTCCACCGTTTGATGATGCCAGTCCAGCTACCAGCCCAGATGACACACTCATTCTTAACATTTTATCCTGTGGCTCTAATGACACAATTATTCTGGATGATGTTGAAAGCCCTTCCTGTAAGCGAGAAGAACAACAAGATGCAAAACGAGCATGTCTAGTTGTATTATTTTTTTCTTACGTAAAATGTTTATATGCCATCTAAACTATGATTTATTTTATTTTTATTTTTTACAGGTGGTAGAATCTGCATTGACCAAAAAACCCGATGGAGACCGCATCATCATGGAATATTACCGTACCAAAGAACTGACTGACTCATCACGGCGTCACATGATTAACATACTTGCAGCGGACATGACTGAAATTCATGGGTAAGTCACTTTTTGAGTTTTACTTCGAAGTTTTTAGGATTAGCCATGTAAAGTCTGAACAATGAGATAATACACCAAAAATGATGATAATGACATTTAGCTTTAATCTAATTAAGCACTACATAATGTTAGAGGTAACTTTTGCTTTCTGCAGAGCTTTATCTTCTTGGGCATCCCACGCATGGACAGGCCACAGGAGCCCCCACCTGCAGCCTTGGGTCTGATAACTTTGTAACCAGCTCATTACTGTGCACTTATTCTTTTAGAAACATGTTAACCATTACATTGAGACCTTATTTTGAGAGTTCATTTTTGTTGTTTTTTATCTTTTGCAGATTGAGCAAGATTTTGTTATGCAGTTTGGAGAAGATGTAGCTGCCAAGTATTTGGAGAGGTTGGTCTCAGTTTTGTTGTAAGATTATTAGATTGATGAATATTGGATTGATTTATGTGTTCTTTACCTTAGATGGCTGACTGCATTTAAACAAAATTGACAACACTTGACTCCTCCTTCAGCCCAAGGCCGGAAAAGACCAGGCAGAGTGTCTGCAGCTCAGGCTGAAAAGCTTCTTGTTGTATTTATACAGGTTTGTAAATTAGTGGGATGTCAATTTTTCAGTTTACAGTTTTTTATATTTACATTGTTTTTTTGTTTTTTTTGCTCTTAGTCTGGCACAAGCGTCCAGGAACATGTTGATGCTATACATGACATCGCTCAGCCCTACCTTCTTGCTGTTGGAGTGAAGAAGAGCACAATCCATGAATTCTTCATTGTTCTTGACAAACAGGTCATACTAAGGGGTGAAAGTAGATTTTTGCTTATGCCGGTACTATAACAAATTATGCCTACATATATATATATATTAATAGCAGAAAAAGCAGATATACGAGGTTAAGAATGAATCTTGACTATAAATGAAAAATATAGACATGGCTTATACAGAGTTTAACAGGGTTTGAAAACAAATCAAACGCACCCTATAAAGGCCAACACACACCGGACGCACGTCAAAAAATATGCCCCTATTGTTTTCTATGAGGCGCACACATGGCCCCCGTACTTCTGCAGTAACAAAAACAAAGCAAACAGGTGACATACATCAGGCTCTGACACCTTCCTCACCTGTCTCCTCCCTGATACTGCTGCCTCTCCTCCTGTGTGTCTGTGTGTGTGTGTGTGTGTGCGTGTGTGTGTCTGTGTGTGTGTGTGTGTCAGCCCGTGTGTGTGTGTGTCAGCCTGTGTGTGTGTCTGTGTGTGTGTGTCAGCCCGTGTCTGTGTGTGTCAGCCCGTGTGTGTGTGTGTGTCTGTGTGTGTCTGTGTGTGTCTGTGTGTGTGTCAGCCCGTGTGTGTGTGTGTCAGCCTGTGTGTGTGTCTGTGTGTGTCAGCCCGTGTGTGTGTCTGTGTGTGTCTGTGTGTGTGTGTGTCAGCCCGTGTGTGTGTGTGTCAGCCCGTGTGTGTGTGTGTGTGTCAGCCCGTGTGTGTGTGTGTGTGTGTGTGTGTCAGCCCGTGTGTGTGTGTCTGTGTGTGTGTGTCAGCCCGTGTGTGTGTGTCAGCCCGTGTGTGTGTCAGCCCGTGTGTGTGTGTCAGCCCGTGTGTGTGCGTGTGTTTGTGTGTGTCAGCCCGTGTGTGTCTGTGTGTGTGTGTGTGCGCGTGTGTGTGTCTGTGTGTGTGTGTGTGCGTGTGTGTCAGCCTGTGTGTGTGTGTGTCTGTGTGTGTCAGCCCGTGTCTGTGTGTGTCAGCCCGTGTGTGTGTGTCTGTGTGTGTCTGTGTGTGTCTGTGTGTGTGTCAGCCCGTGTGTGTGTGTGTCAGCCTGTGTGTGTGTCTGTGTGTGTCAGCCCGTGTGTGTGTGTGTGTGTCAGCCCGTGTGTGTGTGTGTCTGTGTGTGTGTGTCAGCCCGTGTGTGTGTGTCAGCCCGTGTGTGTGCGTGTGTGTGTCAGCCCGTGTGTGTGTCAGCCCGTGTGTGTGTGTCAGCCCGTGTGTGTGCGTGTGTGTGTGTGTCAGCCCGTGTGTGTGTGTGTGTGTCTGTGTGTGTGTGTCAGCCCGTGTGTGTGTGTGTCTGTGTGTGTGTGTCAGCCCGTGTGTGTGTGTGTGTGTCTGTGTGTGTGTGTCAGCCCGTGTGTGTGTGTCAGCCCGTGTGTGTGCGTGTGTGTGTGTGTCAGCCCGTGTGTGTGTGTGTGTCTGTGTGTGTGTGTCAGCCCGTGTGTGTGTGTGTGTGTCTGTGTGTGTGTGTCAGCCCGTGTGTGTGTGTGTCTGTGTGTCAGCCCGTGTGTGTGTGTGTCTGTGTGTCAGCCCGTGTGTGTGTGTCAGCCCGTGTGTGTGTGTCTGTGTGTGTCTGTGTGTGTGTCAGCCCGTGTGTGTGTGTGTCAGCCTGTGTGTGTGTCTGTGTGTGTCAGCCCGTGTGTGTGTGTGTGTGTCTGTGTGTGTCTGTGTGTCAGCCCGTGTGTGTGTGTCAGCCCGTGTGTGTGTGTCTGTGTGTGTCTGTGTGTGTGTCAGCCCGTGTGTGTGTGTGTCAGCCTGTGTGTGTGTCTGTGTGTGTCAGCCCGTGTGTGTGTCTGTGTGTGTCTGTGTGTGTGTGTGTGTCAGCCCGTGTGTGTGTGTGTCAGCCCGTGTGTGTGTGTGTGTGTGTGTCAGCCCGTGTGTGTGTGTGTGTGTGTGTGTCAGCCCGTGTGTGTGTGTGTGTGTGTGTCAGCCTGTGTGTGTGTGTGTGTGTGTGTGTGTGCGTCAGCCCCATGGCAGTGTTCAGAGGCCGCAGAGCGCGAGCCGCCCGCAGCCTCCAGAACAGAACTGAAGTGAGCGACCAGAACTCTGATTGTTATTAAGTTGCTTGTATTCTGTTTAGTTCATAGCTCGTGCGGTTTCCTCGCGCTTCCGCGGTGTCTCGCGTTTTAGAAAGAATCTCAGACTGATCCATCTGCGGGGCGTTCAAAAGCCATAGGCAAATGACTTTATTTGGAAAGACATGGCTCCACGATCTACCCACACTGCTTTTACGATCGCCGGGTTGAGGGCCACTGATTAAAGCTTTCTCAAGCGTTTGGTGTAATTTAAGGCGGCACTCCAGGTGTGCTTTGGGCTTAAGACGCGCATGCTCAATGCATTTGTTTAAGGAAGCGAGAGAATCAGTGAATGATGAGAGGGGAGAGGGACATTCTGTGCATTAAATCACGTCACGGAGCGATCATAAGCCACTAAAAACCACCCAGACACATATATGATGAGATAAAGCACTGCCTGGTTCACATGCTTTAGCGTCAGAGATTTTTTTTTCCTCAAAAGCGTCCGCAGTCCGCGGCTGCTTTCTAATGTGTGTAAAAGCTGCAAAGACCGGTCGGACAGCTGATCTCTTTCTACCCGGTACTGCGTACCCCCTCTAAATTTTATGCCGGTACGTAGTACCGGGCCGTACCGGCTTACTTTCAGCCCTGGTCATACTTGTACATGTATACATTCATACAAACAACTGTGGACAATATAGATATAGGCAAGGTTCAAGAGAGTCCACGCGTGGCAGAGGTTAGAGCTAGACTGCTTCACTAGTTGAAACACACTTGTTTGTGAATGTAAATTTCTCCTGGATTAACTGAAAAAAAAGGGGATTATTTGCAATGCAAATTTTTCAGATACCAAAAAACTTTTTAGCCATGTGTTTAAGCCATGGTTTCTTTCCTGGTAAATCACTCAGTCTGAGATGTGTGCAGGCAGGGTGCTGTCATGTTTATGGTACTTTCTCTGGCTTTGGAAAACATTTAAGCACTAAACATGCAAATCATATTGAGCATCAAGAAAATGATGTTGGAGGGAGATGTGCTTTACAGGCTGATGATCAAGACAAACATGCAGAAGATTTGGAGGAAGGATGAAGTAGTTCTCATATGTGCCCTTTATCAAAGAAGCAAGTTGTTGATTTGTGTGCATCTGCTATTGCTCAGCTTCAGGTTGCAGGTGTAGGCCAATCTGCTTTAAATAGTTTTGTTTCAGGCATGGAAGAAGTATTTATGGAAGTGCAAAGTCAAGTTGAAGATGCTGCTTTGAAATGTATCCCTGCTGAAGATATCATTACAAAAGCAAGAATTAAAGAGGCATTGCAAAAAACTGAAAATCCTTTTACTGTAAAATTGTTAAACCACTTGAAAAAGTACTTGGTGTCAGGTTTGAAAATTGAAGAAACAAATCTACAGGCTCTTATGATCAGGTAGTTGTAACAGACAAGTTTGCCTATGTTAACTCTGAATATTTAACTCTTTTGCAAGATTAAACTTTATTCTTGCTGGGTTAGGCAAATATGTTCACTCAAATGGTGTTGAAATTAACTCTTTAAGTGTTAGATATACACTGTGAATTTTACTGTGTAGTTGCAAAGAGGTTGACTCAGCAAGTGAGAATACATGTGGAAAGAGTTATTTTAATGTTGAGGCAAAAATAGGCAAGGCAAGTTTATTTGTATATCACACTTCATACACAGAGTAAGTCAAAGTGCTTTACAGAAAAAAAAGGCAAATTTAAAAGTACAAGGACAAGAATCACAATTAAATCAAATTTAAAAATTAAAATTAAGAATCTATTTAAAATTATTATTAAAGAGTGCAGATAAAACACTTTCAGTTGACATATGCACAGCTAAAAAGAACAGTTTTAAGTCTGGACTTGAACATTGTCAGAGTAGATGCCTCTCGTCAGGAAGACGATGATTTTAATGCAGTTTTTTGCAGCATAAAACTGAAACACTGCTTCACTGAGTTTAGTCCTGACTCTGGGCCCCAGCAGGAGACCTGTCCCTGAGGTTCTCAGAGTCTGAGATGGTTCATATGGGACCAACAGGTCAGAGATGTACTTTGGTGCTAATCCATGGAGAGACTTGTACACAAGCAGAGCTGTTTTAAAGTCTATTCTCTGAGCAACACGAAGCCAGTGCAGAGACCTGAGGACAGGACTAATATGGTCGTGCTTCCTGGTTTTAGTCAGGACCTGAGCAGCAGCGTTCTGGACGTCCTGCAGCTGTCTCACAGCTGGTTTAGTGAGTCCAGTGAGCAGACCGTTACAGTAGTCTAACCTGCTGGAGATGAACGCATGAATAAGTCTCTCTAGGTCTGGTTTAGACAGTATACCTTTGATTCTGGCAATGTTTTTGAGATGGTAAAATGCTGAGGATGTTATAGATTTAATGTGACTGTTGAGGTTCAAATCTGAGTCCAGGATTACACCTAGATTTCTGACCTGACTTGTAGGTTTTAGAGAAAGAGACTTGACAATAGACAATTCTAGGGTCATTTCTCCCATTAAGTGTCATTAGAGTGAGCCAAAATGGTGAAGTGGAGGACAGCCTTATAGACAGGATTTTGGTAACATGTTGAGGGTCCGTGTACCATTCGTTCAATTGATTTTCCTTTGAGAAAAAAAAAAAAAAAAAATCCAAAAAAGAAAAAACTGTTAATTTTTCCATTTTTTGTTTTGTCTGTTTTTTGAATGTAAAAAACAAAACAAAAAACAACTGATTTGTCATTTTTTGATTTGATGCTTAGTACAGAAAATTAACATGTGAGGACTGGCTCAGGGATGTAATTCAATATTTTATTGTTCTTTAATTGTTTTACGTGACCTGGAAGTTGATCTTGTGTGGCCCGTGTAGCTTCAGTTCATTGTGACGGTTCACAGTGATGGTACTTAAAGCTTTGTTTGAATCCCTCTTGGACTTAGCTAGACCTGTGGTTCTCAGCTTTTTAGAGCTGCGACCCCCAGAGAACATTCGCTGATATTAGTGTCCCTCCATCCGCTGAGCCCCTGCCTTGTGCGGCGTAAAGTGTGTACCTATAGGAAAAAGAGAAAACCAGCTGCTCTGAACGAGGTCTTAATTTTAGCAATACACTACGTCTCCATGACCATTTTCATGCTGTTTTCTTAAATTTAACAACTTTTAAAATTTCATATTATGCATAATGAACCAAAAATCAACTGAATGAAAGGTACACGGACTGTTGAGCTCTATGTAATTTCTGTGACTCCATTGTGTCTTTAAAGTAAGCTCAAACATGTTGACAAATGTTACAGAAGTGTGGGATATGATGATGTAAGCATTTGTTTTTCATCAAAATAGACAGAAAAACAAGTACTTAAAAAAATTGCTTAGTTCATTGTTAAACAGTGATGCAGTGTTTTCACATTGTTGGTGACTGCATATTTTGATTTAAACAAAGGATATTTACCACAAACTTAATCACACAAATAAAAACTATAAATTCTGGCAACTGCCCATATACACTGCTAAAAAAAATAAATGGAACACTAAAATAACACACCCTAGATCTGAATGAATGAAATATTCTTATAAAATACTTTGTTCTTTACTTAACATCCATAACCCAGCCGCACTCAACGTTCTAGTGCCTTTATCAACCTGCTCATCCCTAAAGCTCGTACATCTTTTTGTCGCTCCTCGTTTCAGTTTAGTGCAATCACTTGCAACAGACCCTAAAACCAATCAGAATCAACAAAAAATTATTCCTGAACCTGTGTTGAGGTTTGATCAAAAAAAGTCAAGAAAGGGTTCCACACCTGCCAAAACATTTTTTCAGCGCTTCTCATTACAAATCTAATTTATTTCAGTTTAAGGCTGAATAACACATCCTTAATTCAAATGCAACACTGTGGTTGGGGCAGCGTCCTTCCACTTCAGAAGGCTCAGGTAACCCTAACCCTTCAGGAATAATCCCAAAAAGCAACCAGAGTGCTGTGGAAAGTGCCTCAAAAATACCTTTCCAATATCTCTGGATTTTGGGGCAGAGCCAGAACATGTGTAGTAATGTGGCTTCTGCAGATTTCCACTTGTCACATGTTGGGTCAGTTTGGGGATAAATCCTACCCAGTTTAGATTTGTGAAGATGTGCCTGGTGCACCAGGTAGTGTCTCGCACACATGTATGAAAATACATAAAAACCCTAAAATATTAGCCCAGACAGTCTCACTAATGTTGATTTGAAGGTCCTGCTCCCAGGATTGTTTGATTGTAGAAAGGGAAGAGGAATCTAAGAGAAAAAAACAGACTCAACATACGAGATATAGGTTTTTTCTTAGTTGGGTTAAAAGATAACAACTTATCGATCAAATTACTAGGAGGTTTAACAGTAAACCCTGGGGTGGAAGTTGCAACAAAGTGCCTAACCTGTAAATATCTAAAAAAACAAAACAAAAGAGAAGCAGGTAAATCATATTTAACAGACAACTGCTCAAAAGAAGCAAACTTGTTTTCAGTAAAAAGGTCATTACATTTTTCAAGCCCTTCCTTAACCATACATTGAATGTTGTGTCCCGCACTGAAGGGGGGAAAAAGATATTGGATACTATTGGACTAGAGACTCTTGAATTTTGAAGGCCAAAATGTTTCTTAAATTGTGAGTAGATTCTGACTAATTATGAACTATGGGGTTGGTAATTGTCAGGTTCAGAGACAAGGGAATTGATTCACCAATTAGAGCTGGCAAAGACAAGAAACCACCACAATGCTTCTCCATCTCGACCCACACGGACCCACTATTATCAGAATGGTGATATACCCAAAAGCACAGACAGCACAGATTAGAGGCCCAATAATAGTATTGAAAGTTTGGAAGAGCCAGACCACCATCTTGCTTGGTTTTTGACTTTCCACAGTCGTGGTCTTTTGCCATTCCAAATAAAAGATGAAATATCAGAATCAAGTTTCTTAAAATAAGCATTGGAGATAAACACAGGCACACACTGAAATAAATATAAATATTTGGACATTTTGATCATATTCACTCTCCCAATTACAGAGAGTGGAAGAGGCGACCACTTTGCCAAGTCCTGTTGGATTTCAAGATTATAGTTTATCAAAGTTAGTCTTAAAGAGTCCAGTAAAATCCTTTGTCACATTAACACCAAGGTAAACAAAACTATGCATAGCAATCTTAAAGGGTACCCTAATATTTGCAAGTGTTGAGTTATCCAAATTAAGTGGCAGTAGTTCGCTCTTGTGCAGGTTCAGTTTATGCCCTGAAATTTCCCCAAACTGAGAGAGAAGCTCCAAAATCGAAGGGATAGTTGTCTCTGCCATGGACATGTACAGCAAGAGATCCTCCGCATAAAGAGAAAGTTTATGTTCGATACCACACCTGACCTGGATAGAGCTGTTAGACCTTATGGCTATAGCCAAGGGCTCAATAGCTAATACAAAAAAAAAAAAGGGGGGGGGGGTACCAGGGCTCAAATTAAATGGTTCTGAATAACAATAACAGAACCATTGCTGAGGGACATGCACATAATAACTTACCCTATGATATAAATGATCTACCAAACCAAATGTTTGCAAGGTCTCAAGAGGTAGACCCACTCCACCCTGTCACATGTCTTCTCTGCATCAATGCAATCACCATTTCTTTGATCTGGTAACAATGAAAACAGATAATGACGGCCCCGAGGCCCAGGGCGCGGTTTAGGGAACAGGCTACGATGTGTGCGGTCCAACTCCGGCGTTGATGGCAAAGTGTCCTGTCCAAAAACATCTTGAAGTAGCTGAGAGAAGAACTTAGTGGGTTGTGGACCTTCATTTCCTTTGGGTAGACCTACAAGTCGTACGTTATTCCTCCTGTTCCTCCCCTCCAGCTCAGTTAGCTTAGCCTTTAGCTTATTGTTATCAGCCTGTAGCCTCTCACAACAGTTCTCCGTCTTTTCCAAACGTTGATGGAGCAGCTCAGCATGTTCCTCGAGTGATACTAAACGCTGCTCATGACTATTTACAGTCTGCTGGAGCACATCCAGTTTCTCATTAACTTCACTGAGCAATACTTTCAAATCGGAAAGTAGTGCTGTTCTGTGGTCGGCTGGCGAGGCTACATGATCGGCTTTGCAAATAGTAGCTTCAGGCTTGGATTTTTCACACGTTTTGGGAGGCTAATTTATGCGGTAAAAATGGCTTTACCAATAATTACAAACAGTAACACTTTTACTTCACTAAAATAAACTTAAACTTAGAAAAATGCGTTCCTCACATAATAAATGTTTCTTACACAGCCACATAGACGTATCAAACACACAGTACAGTAGTCAAGCTTTTACTTTTAAACACAACAGACCAAAACAAAACACAAGCAGCATAGGCACTCATAATATTTCTCTTTGTTGGTCTAAAAATGTCTCTAAACACTAATGTTGTCCTGCTTAATGCTGTTCTGTCTGTTTAGTACCAAGTGCAGTTAAATGCCTCTCCTAGCTTAATCAGAGTATAGTGTGTACATGAAGCAGCAGTTGTGGGACTGAATCATATTATCCAGTTGCTCCTCTCCGATTAAAGAAATTTAAATAACTGCACTGTTCAAATTTTTAAAAAGATGTATAAAAAGAATGTGTAAACATGTATTGTTTTTGTCTACAAGAAAAAAAATGCAGAGGAAAGATTTTTAAATATGTTGTCTCAAAAATTAAATTCACCTCTAAAATTTCAAATGATTAAAATAAACCTATATCTTAATTTTTTTTAAAACTTGTTTTGAAAAAAAAAAAAAGAACTTGTCACAATTGCCTTTCCACTCTTTATTTCAGGTTTACCTGTGCAAACAAACATTCAGAGAGTACAGAGACAATCCCTGTGACTGATGGGAGGGGCCTTAACACATAGATATTACCTGAGAGCATAAAGCTCAGAGCAGCTTTAGATAATATGAAGGACAACTCAATGTAACATTCACTACAAAGCATTTGATAAGGTAAGAACATTTTTTTGGTTTTAATAATTTCTCCAAAGGTTTTCATTTCATTGAACCTTTATTTTACCAGGCACAACATTAAGAATAAATTCTTAGTTACAGTGTTGACCTGGAAATTCTAGAGAAAACTTGAAGGGAGAGGGAAGAGGGGAACAAACAACAATTACACATACAAGAAAAGATGAAACTATTGTTCATCAGTAAAACATTTAGAGTCCATAAAAATGTCCTTTAACCTGCTTTTAACAGCTAAAGTTAGATCATTGATTCCATATGAAGTGTATTTTAATACAAGTTCAAATCATTTGGGGCGGCAAAGGCCAAAAAATGACTTGGTTTTGGGAACATTTATTTTGATAAACTGAGGATCAGTGTTACACCTCGAGGGCATTTCTGGTAGCGACTTAGATGAGGAGGAGTGAGAGCTAACATAGTTTTATACACAAATATGAGTCAGTGCATGTTGCTATGGGATTGCAGTGAGTGGCAGTTAACCTGAGAGTAGAGCAGACAGTGATGTGTTCATCCAGTTTTTGAAGGCTTTCTTTGCAAGAATGATGATAGATTTTATCCTCATAGTCAAACTGAGGAAGGATGGACATTTCAACAATAACACGTTTAGCTGAAAATGTAAAGGAGGAACAGTTTCTGTACAGGAAGCCCAGTTTTGCTTTAACCTTTCTAACATGGAAATGTGATGATGGTGTAATGATGAACTGACCTGACTAACCATATTTCTAAGTATTTTTATCTATCAAAAACAAGACATATTTTTGTACGTCATTATAGGGGTGTGATAAGAGCTTGCAGTCTGTCAATCTTGTGAGATTAAAATCTTGTGACAATAAAAATCAGCCTTGTAATCTCAGGATCAGGTTCTGTTTGTAATTTTTAGTAGTAGTAGTTTTAAAGAGGCTATATTATGCAAAATGGACTTTTCTGGGCTTTCTACTATGTTACAATGTTAAAGTTTAATGAAGTGAAGTTCCTTTTATTCTTTAAATTATGTTAAATAGACCGCAACAGTTTGTGCTCTGCTGCTGCCTGCTGGTCTCTTCACCTGTTTTTTTTATGACATCAGTGGAGCACAAAAAACATTTTCTTTTAGACAGATGTTTTTAAAGGTTGTAAAAGGTGAAATACTGTTGTACAGGTTACCAAGATTAGTTTAAAATTTTGAATAAAAGTATAACATAGCCTTGTTTTTTTTTTGTTTTTTGTTTTTTATTTAAAAAGGCCAAATTTGTGTAAAAATCATTCAAAGTGCCAGCAGTCCTTCCTGATGTTTTCTGAACCATGTGATAATAACCAAATATTCAAGATGACACAATTGGGAAAGTAGGTCTGTGGTAATGCAAATGTAAAGAGAGCCATAAGTAATATATTTTATCAAGGAAGCCAGGGGTGAAATCTTACCAGGAGCCATGGCTGTCCTCTAGGCTGGACTTGGACATGTCTGACTTATAGTTTGTCTACAAGAGACACAGAAGAGTCCACCAACTCTTGTGGATGAGAGAGAAATGTTCAGCTGCTCCTGCTCAGCTCTGCTGAAATGAGCAAAAACCAAAAAGAAGCAGCATCTGGCTGCATTTTGATTATAATGGGAGGAGCCACTGACGTATAAGCAGGGCTTAATTTGAGCCGGATCTTGCCAGAACAGGATCCAGAAACTCCCTTATATTGGCGTGGTTTGATCCGGCAACTGTTTGCTTGGATGCAGTAACTCAGACACAACTCAGAACAAAGTGTTGACAACATTTGACTCTTTTGACCTCCTAAACCTGTGTTGAAGGTCGGAGGTGTAATTACACAGAAATGCATATGTTTTAAACATAAAAGCTACACTTCATTTCCGCGTGAGCGCTTCAACATAGACTGCCCCCGCGCTGCAATTCGTGTCTATAGAGTGTACAGGGAATCTGGTGGAAAAGACCTTCACGTTAAACTGAAAGATCTATTCACCACTGTTAACACCAGTGGTGCCTGCAGGTGTACAGCAGTATTTTATTTATTTGACCTTTATTTAACCAGGAAAGTCCCACTGAGATTCAGAATCTCTTTTACAGGGGAGTCCTGGCCCCATGGGGGACCTATTGTACATGTTTTTAGTGGTAGGGGAAACCTACGCAGACACGGGGAGAACATGCAAACTCCACACAGAAAGGCCCCACCTGGTACAGGAATCAAACCCGGGACCTTCTTGCTGTGAGGCAGGAGTGCTAGCCACTATGCCACCGTGCCGCCCACTGTGCTGACTGTGTGTAGCTTGAGATGTCCCCCGATCCCGCCCAAAACCCGCTGCATCCACAGAGCTGCCCAGAGCCATAGTAGGCTGTGTTTTTACAAACGCGAGTGGAGCTACAGCTGACTGCTGCTCTTTAAGTCAAAAGTGATGTGTTTGCTTACAGCCAGGAGACAGTAAATCTGTTGAGGTTTGTCCTGACTTTAGTTAAGCGGAGAGGACCTACGTGATGTGCTTTGGATGTGCCGCGTTATTTCCCCACTGCGCCCGAGAGCGCGTGGTACATGGCAGTGCCACGTCAGTTTGTTCTTTTACTCAAATGCATATGGAAGCAGGAGCTAACGCTGATCGTGGGTCACAGGATGAGACCCGGGGCCAGTGTCACTGTTACATAGCCATAGTTACACAGAGAAACCTTACGCCACGTGCCTTCGATGTGCGCTTTTTATTCCTCCATTATATCCCCTGTGCACACAGGACATAGATCTGCAGCAGTTTGTTATTTTTTGTTTGTTCAAATGCATCTGTAAGCGCGAGCTAACGCACTGAGGGTCACAGCCTGGAGCCGTGAAACGCCATTACGCCATTACGCAAGACTGAGAAGACTGAGCGCTCCACGGCAGTCACTAAAAAGAAGCAAAAGCAAAAGGAGAAACATAGGCTGAAAGCTTTCTGCTGCTGTGTGCTCCATTTCCTAGTCTAGACTTTGTTCATACAGACCACAGCTGCATGAGTCTGTGTTCTTGCTTCAGACTGGTGGCAGCACACGGTAGGTCTATGACAGAGTGAGTCTACAAAAGCACAGTAATCATGTGTAGCAGCTGATTTCTCGATCAGCTGAGCAATCACACAAACGTACACTGACACATTACACTGAAGTAAAACGATATAATGTATAATAATGTTAACAAATATGTTAAAATATAGCATTGTGTTGTGTGTACGTTCCAGGAACAGTGTTGGCCTTGTGGACTCCAGTGTCAAAGCGCTATTTTTGTTCCGGCATCATTTGATTTACAAATTAAGCCCTGCGTATAAGGGGTGGACCCAGTGAGCTAGCCGTCCCCCATAGCAGACTTTACATATTATCATATCCAAGTAAATTAATAAATGTTCAGTTTTACTTACCAAAAGCCCCAGAGTAGTTTCTTAAGTGCCAACAGACTGGTGAACAACTTTGATTAGGAGGTGAATTAAATCCAGTAAAAAGCTCAAGACAAGTGCTAACAAACAGAACTGACGAACATCAGCCACTACTTCAGAGTCTGGGACATGTTTAGTTTGCCTCTTACGACTAAAGTGAGCAAAACTCAAACCTAAAGGCTGTCAGCAACTAAAACTATTACAACTAAGTTAAAATAGCAGGCATTTTCTGCTCTCTAATTTCCTCCTGAATATCTGTAAAATGTCCCAGCAGCAGCCGTGACGTAAACAATGAGACGTGCAAGCTGTCAATCAAACCTGTTGCTAGCTGTTAGCCCAAGGCGACATGGCTGAAAGACGGCTCCTGATTAGTCAGTTATTTTTGGCAGTATCTTTGGTTATGTGGCAAATCGCAACATAAAAAAATTAGGACCAGGAAGAGTGTGTAAAAACTACAGTGTCAAAGCAAGAATGATTAGCATGACAACAATAGTGACTTAGAAATGGGCGCCAATTTTACAACGGAAGTCAATGGGAACCAGGCTCGATGGAGCCTCCCACTACTTCCTATTTGGCACGCAGGGAGGTACGGACTCGCTATGTCCATTCCTTCTACAGTCATTGGGGCCAGCAAAGATGAGTACAAAATTTTATTGTATGGTTGCAACCTTAAGGAAACACAGATTAAAGCATTGCTAAACTAGAAGCACTTGGAGACCTCCGCCAAGCCATATGTAATTTGTTTGTTCATTATTTTCAACATCAACCAGTGCACATGAAGCCCACAACACTAATTAGGCATTATTAATTAGGCATTAATTAGGTATTAATTAGGCTATAATGTCATCAGTGACGTGAAGCCTGGGTTACAGCCTACTTCTACCATCAGTCACTTCTGATCGTTGTAAAAGTGAAGCATTGTCAGCTGTAACTTTCAGTTTAAAAACTCGGAGACCCATTCAAGCTCCAAACCAAGGCCTGGCTCCAGGGTGGGCCTCCAGAGTGGGGCCTCGGGCTGCACTATACCGGGCAATGTCACAGGTCCTCACTCTAAAACTAATCATAGGGGGCTTTAGGAACTGCTCTTAGTGTGTCCCGTCACCTAGGACTGTGTTTCCCACGGGAGATCCTACCGGGGCATAACGCCCCAGGCAACATAGCTCCTAAGATCATTCAGCCACACAAACTCCCCCAACATGTTAAGGTGGCACTTCAAGGGGGAGAGCTGTATTAGAGCCTTTAAAGAAAATAAAATGAATCAAAAGTTTTGAAAACAGTTCTAAAAATTAATAAAGTGACCCCCATAAACAGTTTCACTAGTCATCATGAGAAGTTAAAACCAATGTTAATGTTTTATTTTACCGCATAGTCTAAGAAACATTTCTAAATCAAAGAAATAAAACTAATGTTGACCTGTTTTTTTTTAAGTGCAAATAATTAGACATAATAATAATTAAAAAAACTATCCACTATATTACAGCACATACTACATTACAATCAGGGAACTGTCTCCAGGTACTAAGCTGTTTGGCTCATGTGGTAAAGCACTCGTCTGTTCACACCTCATCTGTCACCTCAGTCATTATTCAGGCAGTGGAGAAAGGTATTTTACTGCTTTGGGACACTACTGGCACATGTGGATACAATATACTGAATTTGTATTCAATATTTATATATTTTTCCTACATTGCTTGGGTTGATTCTGCTTTACTTAGTTTATAATGTCTCTAGCTATTTTTCATTTCAATATTTCACAACTTCACTGTTCAAAGTAACAGCTCTGCCCGCTAAAAATTGGAGTGAAGACGATGAACGCTGTTCCCCAGGACGGTCTTGGGACAAAAGTCACTGAATATTAAGTATTCCACAATATTTTTCCTCTTCACTCTTTCACAGATTGGAGAGCCTCTGCCCATCTTTACTTCTGAGAGACTCTGCCTCTCTAAGACATCCCTTTTAGAGCTCATCATGCTACAGAACTGATATCAAATAACTTAAGTAGTTTTAGATCTTCTCCAGGCTGAATCTTTTTAAAATTCCTTGGTTTTTCAGCCATTTGCTGGCCCTGTCCCAACTATTTTGAAACCTGTGGCAGGCATCAAATTTGAAAAGAGCTATTTTTTTGCATAAAAGTGTAACAGTTCTCAGTGTAAACATTTGTTATGTTATCTATGTTCTATTGTGAATAAAATATTGGCTCATGTGATTTGAAAGTCTTTTAGTTTTTATTTTATTCAAATTTAAAAAAACAGCCCAACATTTGAGGAAATTGGGTTGTATGTTCTACATTTGATTATAAATAATACTACATCAGTCTATAGTCCTTACAAGGCTTTTCTTAACAAGGAATTTTGAGGTGAAAAACTACATTACAACATGATTAAAAGCTCAAAACAGTTGATTTAGCAGAATGGGGGACCTCTAAGGAAGCAGACTGACCCTGTGGTAACAATTACTCCATTAACTTATTGTCTTGACATTGTGACAGGGGTTAAAGGACCAACTAACATGAAGCTGAGAGACGTCAACCTCACGAAAAACAGAAGAAGACTAGTTTTCTTCACCCTGGTGCTCACAGCTACCATTGCCTTTCTGTTCTGTAACATGGAGGTAAGAAAAAAAACATGTGAGATGTGTTGTGTGATAAAAAGAGTTCCAGCAAGAATGGAAGAAAAGCTTTACCAGACAGTGGTGAGACCATCAGTGTTGTACGGTTTAGAGACAGTGGCACTGAGGAAAAGACTGGAGGTAGAGCTGGAGAGAGCAGAGCTGAAGATGTTGAGGTTCTCTTTGTTCATGATGAGGATGATTAGTATTAGGACTGAGTACATCACAGGGACTGTTCATGATGTTTTGGAGATAAACTCAGATTTTTTTCCGCAAGTTGGGATGGAAGGAAAGATGGTGAATATATGCATGCCTGTACATAGTTACATGTAAATCTCTCTTGTCCACAGTGAGAGAATCTTAGAGCCTTCCCTGTGACTAACTGGCCTTTTTTTTTTTTTTTTTAACTAAATATAGACCTACCATTTTGTGTTGAACCAGTGGCACAAAACACTTACTCACTACTTCACAAGACCAGCCCTTAAGTTTGAAACCTCAGCACCACCGCCAGAGACGACCAGATCCACGGCAAGATCCACTGCAAAGTCTGAACCTGAAGTCCAGAAGTGCAGCTACAAGTACCTCTCTCCTGAAAACACAGTGGAAGGACGCAGACTTCTGGACTCCATAACTTGGCCCGAAACTCTGCCTGTGCCCAAACC
Source organism: Bostrychus sinensis (assembly GCA_020698575.1). Classification (NCBI taxonomy): domain Eukaryota; kingdom Metazoa; phylum Chordata; class Actinopteri; order Gobiiformes; family Eleotridae; genus Bostrychus; species Bostrychus sinensis. The sequence goes on along the minus strand of CM036239.1, from coordinate 47,818,976 downwards.
TTTTTCACTGAATCTGACGACTAATGCTGCCAAAAGCACCTTCACCATTGTGCCTCGAAGCGGAGTTTGGCGAGTGGGCGACGAGCTGACAGTGAGGATCCAGGTGAACGATTACAATGGAAACCCAAAGAAGGCCGGAGGGGACTTTATCATCTCCAGACTCTACGACCAGAAGCTGGGGGCAGGTGTGGTGGGACAGGTGCAGGACCATCTCAACGGGACGTTTACTGCTGTGTTTCCTCTGCTGTGGAGTGGGACGGCACAGGTCAAGGTAAGCTATCACAAAAATTGTCCGTTTTCCCAGGCCTCATGGTCAGAGGGTCCCAGAAATGGTCCCTCTTCTTTTGTTTTCTATTATAAGGGGGCCCATGTGAAGCCTTCTTGCCCCAGGCTCCAGCAAACCTGTCGGTGGGTTTGCTTGCTGGGATAGGCTCCATTCATGCATGAACCCCTAATGGGTTCTGAACTTATAATTTGTAAATTGACTGTGCGTGTTTTGGGTTTGCTGACAGTAACAAGTATTTTTTAGCAATACTTGTTAACAGGTTTATTATATTAACACAAAATTTTGTGGACTATCTGAACAGCGGCGGAGTCAGAAATTTTTTATCAGGGTGGTTAGCCTGAGGCCACAGCTCACAGAGGGGTAGCGGACGGTGTACCTGCTTGCCATTCAATTTTGGTTTTGAAATGGAAAATCCAAAATTGAAAAACAACCCGTTTCCCGATTACCAAATTACCCCTCCATGGTGCTCTACAGGCGCTGTATGTTCCTCGCCAAAGCCGGCAAAAGGCTCCTGAGACTGGCTAGAACTAAATCCCATGTGGGCAGTTCACAAAGGTTCCTAACTTTTCTGTGTGAAAGCCTTGTGAACATTTAGTGTGGACAGACACAGGCAGAGGAAGCAGAAGCGGGGAGTGCAGTGCAGGTGATGCGGATCCATGTTACTTACTCTCGAGGAACACAGGTGTGGACTGGAGCTAGGCACACCTGAGGTGCACGTGGACAACATTCATGGTCTCTTTGCCCTCTCTCCACTTTAGATAAAGTCATCTCTTATTCACAGTGAGCTCTGATCTCTGTTATCTGTGAGATGAGGGCTAGTTTAAGTTCACTTAATGAAATGAATGCAAACACAGATGCTCGTGCAGCGTACGGCTTCCTCTCGCCTCTAAAATGTGCGGCCGCTCATATTTTTACCGTTGCTATGAACATGCCCGAAAACGGACTTCTACCGAACTATAATCTAACAAATTTTACCATTATAACTGTAGGATTATTGTATACCTTTGTTTTTAAATCATTAATTAATAAGTTAGATCAACTAAAAGTTAGCATTATAGATTGCTAAAATTTACGTCGTACCGCACATGCGCACATCAGTGTTCTTCCATCTACCAATTGTGCAGTGTAAATTTGTTTTTTAATTTTAATTTTTTGTTTTTTTGATTTGTAATAGAATAAAGGGCTCATTTTTTTTGTTTTTATATTTTCCATTTTAATTTGCTAATCAGGAAATGGGTTGTTTTCCAATTTTGGATTTTCCATTTCAAAACCAATATCAAATGGCCAGCAGGTACACGGACCGGTGACAGAGACATAACCTAGATTATGTTTTACAGACAATAATTTGCATGTAGAAATACACTATAAAATATTGTTAATGTGCATAATGCTTGAACAACAGCACACAATCCAAAGACTTAAAACAGAGAAATTCAGGGGTTCCTCAATATGTGTATGTATAAGTGCCCATTATGTATAGCAGAAAATAAAATGAATTTATTTATTATAAAATTTCAACAAAACCTTAGCAATTTCCTGTATTCTGGTGCATTTTAGATGACATTATATTATTTTTACCTGGCTGTAGGAAATATATTATTTGTGCTCTTTCTCCAAGATTCAAGACAAACCATTATTATAACAACTTTTCTATTTTAAACATGAGCTGCTGCTCTACTTACGCAGAAGCATAAATCAAACTATTTGGGCATTAACTTCTGTTTTTATGTAAAAATCTGATAAGACAAGAAAACCTCCTGCATGCTGTCTAACTTGCACTACAGTGATGATTGTAAAAATCTGACCAAGTTTCTCTTCGTGGTTCCCCAATGCCCAGTGTGGCCCCAGACATCGCTCTGCTCCGCCCCGACTCAGGCTCTTAGAAACACAGTCTGAGCCTTCATTCTCATCTGCTGCAGAATGCATTTTAACATGTCTATGAACAGATTATACAAATTATAAAAAAGATTATATAAAATATAAAAATTATAGAAAAAGATTATAAAAACCCTAAAGACAGTCACTCCTTTTGTAAACTTAAGAACGGAGAACAGAACAGAATACAATAGCTAATTGTGTCCTCAATTTGGATTTTTATTTAAGAAAACATTTTTTTCCACAACGCTGGCTGGTCCTATTTCTTTTCTTTTAATTTACAATTCTGCTTTAGAAAACCCACGCTCAGATTGCACAGAAGCAGCTGTGCAGAGGACTCTCACTTTTGAAGCCCATTAGATGTGTGATAAACGAAGTGCCAAACGTGACAGGTCACATGATGTGTACACATGAATGAAGCTTTGAGTCGTGAGCCTTTTGTTGATACAGTTTTGTTGAAAACCTTCATTGCTTCAGAAAGTTTTATTTTTGCATCACTAACCAATACCTGCTATGGACATTGGAACACCACACAAATTATCAGTGGTGAGAACTATTTAGGAAAGGTCCAGAATTATCACAGAAAATCACAGACAGGAGGAAGAAAGATACATAAAATGTGCGCTTGAGAGATGTATCCCAAATGGGCCATTACCTAAGGCATAAGCAAACTGCTTAGGGTCCCAAGGCCACCAGGGGGCTCCCAAAGAAGGCCTGAATTGTCCATACATAGTACATAATTCAAATGTATATTGAGTATATCAGCCATTCCCAAAGTTAAGAGTTAAAATTTCCAAAAATCCCACGTGGACCCCCTAACTATACAACTTCCTTCAAAGACTATGTCATGTTTTTCTCCATATATTTCTATAAAAATGTTATTAAAAAACACTGCTTGTTAGCTAAAATTTGTTTTAAAGCAGGGCTCCAGACTAACTTTTTTTGCCAGGGGCACTGTGGCACCTGAAAAATTTTTAGGGGCACAAGCAGAAAATTTAGGGGCTCATGCCAAAAATCTGCATCATAAATATTAAAGTGGGACTCATTTTCAGCCCGGGAATTTTTTTGTAGACCAGCCCTCATTCAACTTAACGCCATTTTTCTTTTGCATAAATCTATAAAAACAAGTTTTTAGATTACAGTTGAATAATAAAAAAAGGGTACATAATATACAATATAATATATAATATAATAGAAATAGGGGGGTCTGAGGGTCCTCCCCCAGAAATTTTTGAAAAAAGAGATGTAATTTTATGTATCCTGGTGTGTTTTAAATAGTGTTAGTTGGCTTTAGTGTGAATACAATATAGAATAAAATCTGTCTTTGTATCAGGTCCTAATCAAATTGTTCAACAAAAGCTTTTAGCAGAAAAGTGAGAAAGTACTTAACCTACCTATAAGTAAGATGTGTAAAAAACTAAAGTGATGCTTTATAGGCTATACTTTTAGAGAATAAAAAGAGAATTCACAAGAGTCTTACAGACAGTAGCAGCAAATGACACAGAGCCAGAGCCCAGGGCTCAAAGAGTCAAGGGGTCATACAGTAAACATGTAATAAATATTCGAGGTTAAATGCACAAGTTCCTGCATGTTGCATGACAACAGTGACTTGTCCCATTCTGCAGCAGAAAGCACTTCAGCACATGTACTGAGATTATACTTCAGAAACATCAAGTCCATCACTCCGTTAGTGATCAGCCAACACAAGCATCTCATCTGTTCAACAAATTTAGAAATGACACTGTCTGAGCATAATTTATTATGGCCCTACAATATTAAAACAGCCTAGAATGTAGCCACTTAGTGTAAATTAAAATACTGACTCTCATGTCCCTTTAAACTTAAATCCTCACAGAGAGAAGCAACAGTCAGTGATAGCCAACCTTACCTTTAGGAGACACATTTACACAGACTGTGATATAACCAGTCCTGTTCCACTGCAGAAGCTTTAGCTGCTGTTAGCTTTAGCTCAGCTTTTACACTGCTCACACTGTTAACCTGACAGGAAACAGGGCGAGTAAGGAAGCATCTGTGGAGAGCATCCAGTCAGAAACAGCTGACTGTCCCTGACAGAGCCTGAACAGCAGTCACTGCTCATTGTTTACAGGGGAACTGGAGGACGGCCCTCAGATCACAGCAGTAACACAAATTCACAGCTGAGCCAGCGGCGACTGTACAATGCACAGCCAATGATCCTTGAGCATTGACGTACAGCGGCTCTGGCAGCCCTCAAACTGACCGGCCCACCGATTCTCCCGATTAGCCACGCCAGCCATGCTAACGCAGATTACTCAAATTAATTAAAACTAGAAATTGCAATGGCAGAAGCCATTGCGAGTGTTTGCGTAAGCTAAAAAATTTATGGCATAAAATAGCATAAATTGCAAAATCGTTAAAAAGCAGAATTATTTAGCAGAAGCAGAAAGAGCATAATGACCAAAAACGGCAGAATTTGCAGAAGGAAAGGCAGAAATAATGAATTTGCAAAGGGAAAGCAGAAAATTTGAATTTGCAGAAAGATGGCATAAAATGGCACAATTTGCAAAATCGTTAAAAAGCAGAATTATTTAGCAGAAGCAGAAAGAGCAGAATGACCAAAAATGGCAGAATTTGCAGAAAGAAAGGCAGAAATAATGAATTTGCATAAGGAAAAGCAGAAAATTTGAATTTGCAGAAAAGTGGCATAAAATGGCACAAAATGCAAAAACTGTAAAAGGCAGAAGCAGAATAAGCAGAAAAACCTTCAAAAAACAGAAAAAGTTGAAAAAGCAAAAGAGAAGGGCAGAAAGGCAGAATGGGGCAGAAAAATGGCATAAAACGGCACAAAATGCACAAATTGTAAAAGGCAGAACTATTGGTTTAAAGTAGCAGAAGCAGAATAAGCAGAAGGGGTGTAAAAGTGCAGAAAAAGTTGAAAAAGCAAAAGGAAAATGGGAAAGGCAGAATGGGGCAGAATGGCATAATATGGCAGATGGCACAATAGAATTGAATAGAGGGAACATGGCCAGAAATTGCACAAATCACAAAAATGCTGGTTGTACCAAAAAAAATTATAAAAAGTATCATGATAGACCATAAAGGCCAAAAGTCCCATTAGAAATGAATTGGGCAGAAAAATGGCAGAAAACGGCACAAAATGCAAAAACTGTAAAAGGCAGAATTATTGGTTAAAAGTAGCACAAGCAAAATGACCAAAAAGGGCAGAATTTGCAAAAGGAAAGGCAGAAATTATGATTTTGCAAAAGTCCCATTAAAAATGAATGGGGCAGAAAAGTGGCATTAAATGGCACAAAATGCAAAAACTGTAAAAGGCAGAATTAGAAGGCAGAAGCAGAATAAGCATAAAAACCTTAAAAAAGCAGAAAAAGTTTAAAAAGCAAAAGGGAAGGGCAGAAGGGCAGAAAGGCATAATGGGGCAGAATGGCATAATATGGCAGGTGGCACAATAGAATTGAATAGAGGCAACATGGCCTGAAACTGCACAAATCACTAAAATGCTGGTTGTACCAAAAAATGTATAAAAAGTACAAGGATAGACAATAAATGGCAAAAGTCCCTTTAGAAATGAATGGGGAAGAAAAATGGCATAAAATAGCGCAAACCACAAACACTTTAAATGGCTGAACTGCTGGTTAAACGAAGCATAATGAATGGCAGAATAAGCACAATGAGCATAAAGGCCATAAGTGGCAGAAAAATGTGCAAAAAACATGAATTTGTACAAGCCCCATTATAAGTCAATGGGAAAAATACGGCATAAAATGGCATTTTGCACAAAAACCATAAGTGGTAGAACTGCCAAAAGTAATAGCATAATTCTCCCAATGACCACAAACATTATATGTAAAAATGGCAAAAATTGGTTAAACTGCTGAAGGCGTGAAACGAACCGAAAAACGGGAAAAAAATATAATAATAACTAGAAATTGCAATGGCAGAAGCCATTGCGAGTGTTTGCGTAAGGTGAAAGATTTATGGCATAAAATAGCATAAATTGCAAAATCGTTAAAAAGCAGAATTATTTAGCAGAAGCAGAAAGAGCAGAATGACTAGAAGTTGCAGAAGGAAAGGCAGAAATAATGAATTTGCAGAAAGAAAAGCAGAAAATTTAAATTTGCAGAAAGATGGCATAAAATGGCACAATTTGCGAAATCGTTAAAAAGCAGAATTATTTAGCAGAAGCAGAAAGAGCAGAATGACCAAAAACGGCAGAATTTGCAGAAGGAAAGGCAGAAATAATGAATTTGCATAAGGAAAAGCAGAAACTTTGAATTTGCTGAAAAGTGGCATAAAATGGCACAAAATGCAAAAACTGTAAAAGGCTGAATTGGAAGGCAGAAGCAGAGTAAGCAGAAAAAGCTTAAAAAAAGCAGAAAAAGTTGAAAAAGCAAAAGGGAAGGGTAGAAAGGCAGAATGGGGCAGAATGGCATAATATGGCAGGTGGCACAATAGAATTGAATAGAGGGAACATGACCAGAAATTGCACAAATCACTAAAATGCTGGTTGTACCAAAAAAATGTATAAAAGGTATAAGGATAGACAATAAATTGCAAAAGTCCCATTAGAAATGAATGGGGCAGAAAAGTGGCATAAAATGGCACAAAATGCAAAAACTGTAAAAGGCAGAATTAGAAGGCAGAAGCAGAATAAGCCGAAAAAGCTTTAAAAAGCAGAAAAAGTTTAAAAAGCAAAAGAGAAGGGCAGAAGGGCAGAAAGGAATAATGGGGCAGAATGGCATAATATGGCAGGTGGCACAATAGAATTGAATAGAGAAAACATGGCCTGAAATTGCACAAATCACTAAAATGCTAGTTGTACCAAAAAATGTATTAAAAGTTTAAGGATAGACAATAAATGGCAAAAGTCCCATTAGAAATGAATGGGGCAGAAAAATGGCATAAAATAGCACAAACCACAAACACTTTAAATGGCTGAACTGCTGCTTAAATGAAGCAGTACCATTGGCAGAATGAGCACAATGAGCATAAAGGCCATAAGTGGCAGAAAAATGTGCAACAAACATGAATTTGTACAAGCCCCATTATAAGTCAATGGGAAAAATATGGCATAAAATGGCATTTTGCACAAAAACCATAAGTGGCAGAACTGCCAAAAGTAGTAGCATAATTCTCCCAATGACCACAAACATTATATGTAAAAATGGCAAAAATTGGTTAAACTGCTGAAGGCGTGAAACGAACCGAAAAACGGGAAAAAAATATAATAATAATAACTAGAAATTGCAATGGCAGAAGCCATTGCGAGTGTTTGCGTAAGGTGAAAGATTTATGGCATAAAATAGCATAAATTGCAAAATCGTTAAAAAGCAGAATTATTTAGCAGAAGCAGAAAGAGCAGAATGACTAGAAGTTGCAGAAGGAAAGGCAGAAATAATGAATTTGCAGAAAGAAAAGCAGAAAATTTAAATTTGCAGAAAGATGGCATAAAATGGCACAATTTGCGAAATCGTTAAAAAGCAGAATTATTTAGCAGAAGCAGAAAGAGCAGAATGACCAAAAACGGCAGAATTTGCAGAAGGAAAGGCAGAAATAATGAATTTGCATAAGGAAAAGCAGAAACTTTGAATTTGCTGAAAAGTGGCATAAAATGGCACAAAATGCAAAAACTGTAAAAGGCTGAATTGGAAGGCAGAAGCAGAGTAAGCAGAAAAAGCTTAAAAAAAGCAGAAAAAGTTGAAAAAGCAAAAGGGAAGGGTAGAAAGGCAGAATGGGGCAGAATGGCATAATATGGCAGGTGGCACAATAGAATTGAATAGAGGGAACATGACCAGAAATTGCACAAATCACTAAAATGCTGGTTGTACCAAAAAAATGTATAAAAGGTATAAGGATAGACAATAAATTGCAAAAGTCCCATTAGAAATGAATGGGGCAGAAAAGTGGCATAAAATGGCACAAAATGCAAAAACTGTAAAAGGCAGAATTAGAAGGCAGAAGCAGAATAAGCAGAAAAAGCAGAACAAGTTTAAAAAGCAAAAGAGAAGGGCAGAAGGGCAGAAAGGAATAATGGGGCAGAATGGCATAATATGGCAGGTGGCACAATAGAATTGAATAGAGAAAACATGGCCTGAAATTGCACAAATCACTAAAATGCTAGTTGTACCAAAAAATGTATTAAAAGTTTAAGGATAGACAATAAATGGCAAAAGTCCCATTAGAAATGAATGGGGCAGAAAAATGGCATAAAATAGCACAAACCACAAACACTTTAAATGGCTGAACTGCTGCTTAAATGAAGCAGTACCATTGGCAGAATGAGCACAATGAGCATAAAGGCCATAAGTGGCAGAAAAATGTGCAACAAACATGAATTTGTACAAGCCCCATTATAAGTCAATGGGAAAAATATGGCATAAAATGGCATTTTGCACAAAAACCATAAGTGGCAGAACTGCCAAAAGTAGTAGCATAATTCTCCCAATGACCACAAACATTATATGTAAAAATGGCAAAAATTGGTTAAACTGCTGAAGGCGTGAAACGAACCGAAAAACGGGAAAAAAATATAATAATAATAACTAGAAATTGCAATGGCAGAAGCCATTGCGAGTGTTTGCGTAAGCTGAAAAATTGATGGCATAAAATAGCATAAATTGCAGAATCGTTAAAAAGCAGAATTATTTAGCAGAAGCAGAAAGAGCAGAATGACCAAAAACGGCAGAATTTGCAGAAGGGAAGGCAGAAATAATGAATTTGCATAAGGAAAAGCAGAAAATTTGAATTTGCAGAAAGATGGCATAAAATGGCACAATTTGCACAATTGTTAAAAAGCAGAATTATTTAGCAGAAGCAGAAAGAGCAGAATGACCAAAAACGGCAGAATTTGCAGAAGGAAAGGCAGAAATAATGAATCTGCATAAGGAAAAGCAGAAAATTTGAATTTGCAGAAAGATGGCATAAAATGGCACAATTTGCAAAATCGTTAAAAAGCAGAATTATTTAGCAGAAGCAGAAAGAGCAGAATGACCAAAAATGGCAGAATTTGCAGAAAGAAAGGTAGAAATAATGAATTTGCATAAGGAAAAGCAGAAAATTTGAATTTGCGGAAAAGTGGCATAAAATGGCACAAAATGCAAAAACTGTAAAAGGCAGAATTAGAAGGCAGAAGCAGAATAAGCAGAAGAAGCTTCAAAAAGCAGAAAAAGTTGAAAAAGCAAAAGGAAAGGGCAGAAAGGCAGAATGGGGCAGAATGGCATAATATGACAGGTGGCACAATAGAATTGAATAGAGGGAACATGGCCTGAAATTGCACAAATCACTAAAATGCTGGTTGTACCAAAAAATTTATAAAAAGTATATGGATAGACAATAAATTGAAAAATTCCCATTAGAAATGAATGGGGCAGAAAAGTGGCATAAAATGGCACAAAATGCAAAAACTGTAAAAGGCAGAATTAGAAGGCAGAAGCAGAATAAGCATAAAAACCTTAAAAAAGCAGAAAAAGTTTAAAAAGCAAAAGGGAAGGGCAGAAGGGCAGAAAGGCATAATGGGGCAGAATGGCATAATATGGCAGGTGGCACAATAGAATTGAATAGAGGGAACATGGCCTGAAACTGCACAAATCACTAAAATGCTGGTTGTACCAAAAAATGTATAAAAAGTACAAGGATAGACAATAAATGGCAAAAGTCCCTTTAGAAATGAATGGGGAAGAAAAATGGCATAAAATAGCACAAACCACAAACACTTTAAATGGCTGAACTGCTGGTTAAACGAAGCATAATGAATGGCAGAATAAGCACAATGAGCATAAAGGCCATAAGTGGCAGAAAAATGTGCAAAAAACATGAATTTGTACAAGCCCCATTATAAGTCAATGGGAAAAATACGGCATAAAATGGCATTTTGCACAAAAACCATAAGTGGTAGAACTGCCAAAAGTAATAGCATAATTCTCCCAATGACCACAAACATTATATGTAAAAATGGCAAAAATTGGTTAAACTGCTGAAGGCGTGAAACGAACCGAAAAACGGGAAAAAAATATAATAATAATAATAATAATAAAGAACTTGCATAACAATTAGTGTTTGCGTAATGCTACGCAAACACTCAACTAGAAATTGCAATGGCAGAAGCCATTGCGAGTGTTTGCGTAAGGTGAAAGATTTATGGCATAAAATAGCATAAATTGCAAAATCGTTAAAAAGCAGAATTATTTAGCAGAAGCAGAAAGAGCAGAATGACTAGAAGTTGCAGAAGGAAAGGCAGAAATAATGAATTTGCAGAAAGAAAAGCAGAAAATTTAAATTTGCAGAAAGATGGCATAAAATGGCACAATTTGCGAAATCGTTAAAAAGCAGAATTATTTAGCAGAAGCAGAAAGAGCAGAATGACCAAAAACGGCAGAATTTGCAGAAGGAAAGGCAGAAATAATGAATTTGCATAAGGAAAAGCAGAAACTTTGAATTTGCTGAAAAGTGGCATAAAATGGCACAAAATGCAAAAACTGTAAAAGGCTGAATTGGAAGGCAGAAGCAGAGTAAGCAGAAAAAGCTTAAAAAAAGCAGAAAAAGTTGAAAAAGCAAAAGGGAAGGGTAGAAAGGCAGAATGGGGCAGAATGGCATAATATGGCAGGTGGCACAATAGAATTGAATAGAGGGAACATGACCAGAAATTGCACAAATCACTAAAATGCTGGTTGTACCAAAAAAATGTATAAAAGGTATAAGGATAGACAATAAATTGCAAAAGTCCCATTAGAAATGAATGGGGCAGAAAAGTGGCATAAAATGGCACAAAATGCAAAAACTGTAAAAGGCAGAATTAGAAGGCAGAAGCAGAATAAGCAGAAAAAGCAGAACAAGTTTAAAAAGCAAAAGAGAAGGGCAGAAGGGCAGAAAGGAATAATGGGGCAGAATGGCATAATATGGCAGGTGGCACAATAGAATTGAATAGAGAAAACATGGCCTGAAATTGCACAAATCACTAAAATGCTAGTTGTACCAAAAAATTTATTAAAAATTTAAGGATAGACAATAAATGGCAAAAGTCCCATTAGAAATGAATGGGGCAGAAAAATGGCATAAAATAGCACAAACCACAAACACTTTAAATGGCTGAACTGCTGCTTAAATGAAGCAGTACCATTGGCAGAATGAGCACAATGAGCATAAAGGCCATAAGTGGCAGAAAAATGTGCAAAAAACATGAATTTGTACAAGCCCCATTATAAGTCAATGGGAAAAATATGGCATAAAATGGCATTTTGCACAAAAACCATAAGTGGCAGAACTGCCAAAAGTAGTAGCATAATTCTCCCAATGACCACAAACATTATATGTAAAAATGGCAAAAATTGGTTAAACTGCTGAAGGCGTGAAACGAACCGAAAAACGGGAAAAAAATATAATAATAATAACTAGAAATTGCAATGGCAGAAGCCATTGCGAGTGTTTGCGTAAGCTAAAAAATGTATGGCATAAAATAGCATAAGTTGCAAAATCGTTAAAAAGCAGAATTATTTAGCAGAAACAGAAAGAGCAGAATGACCAAAAACGGCAGAATTTGCGAAAGGAAAGGCAGAAATAATGAATTTGCATAAGGAAAAGCAGAAAATTTGAATTTGCAGAAAGATGGCATAAAATGGCACAATTTGCACAATCGTTAAAAAGCAGAATTATTTAGCAGAAGCAGAAAGAGCAGAATGACCAAAAACGGCAGAATTTGCAGAAGGAAAGGCAGAAATAATGAATCTGCATAAGGAAAAGCAGAAAATTTGAATTTGCAGAAAGATGGCATAAAATGGCACAATTTGCAAAATCGTTAAAAAGCAGAATATTTAGCAGAAGCAGAAAGAGCATAATGACCAAAAATGGCAGAATTTTCAGAAAAAAAGGCAGAAATAATGAATTTGCATAAGGAAAAGCAGAAAATTTGAATTTGCTGAAAAGTGGCAAAAAATGGCACAAAATGCAAAACTGTAAAAGGCAGAATTAAAAGGCAGAAGCAGAATAAGCAGAAGAAGCTTCAAAAAGCAGAAAAAGTTGAAAAAGCAAAAGGGAAGGGCAGAAAGGCAGAATGGGGCAGAATGGCATAATATGACAGGTGGCACAATAGAATTGAATAGAGGGAACATAGCCTGAAATTGCAAAATAACTAAAATGCTGGTTGTACCAAAAAAATTTATAAAAGGTATAAGGATAGACAGTAAATTGCAAAAGTCCCATTAGAAATGAATGGGGCAGAAAAGTGGCATAAAATGGCACAAAATGCAAAAACTGTAAAAGGCAGAATTAGAAGGCAGAAGCAGAATAAGCAGAAAAAGCTTAAAAAAAGCAGAAAAAGTTTAAAAAGCAAAAGGGAAGGGCAGAAGGGCAGAAATGCATAATGGGGCAGAATGGCATAATATGGCAGGTGGCACAAAAGAATTGAATAGAGGGAACATGGCCTGAAATTGCACAAATCACTAAAATGCTGGTTGTACCAAAAATGTATAAAAAAGTATAAGGATAGACAATAAATGGCAAAAGTCCCATTAGAAATGAATGGGGCAGAAAAATGGCATAAAATAGCACAAACCACAAACACTTTAAATGGCTGAACTGCTGCTTAAATGAAGCAGTACCATTGGCAGAATGAGCACAATGAGCATAAAGGGCATAAGTGGCAGAAAAATGTGCAAAAAACATGAATTTGTACAAGCCCCATTATAAGTCAATGGGAAAAATATGGCATAAAATGGCATTTTGCACAAAAACCATAAGTGGCAGAACTGCCAAAAGTAGTAGCATAATTCTCCCAATGACCACAAACATTATATGTAAAAATGGCAAAAATTGGTTAAACTGCTGAAGGCGTGAAACGAACCGAAAAACGGGAAAAAAATATAATAATAATAACTAGAAATTGCAATGGCAGAAGCCATTGCGAGTGTTTGCGTAAGCTGAAAAATTGATGGCATAAAATGGCATAAATTGCAAAATCGTTAAAAAGCAGAATTATTTAGCAGAAGCAGAAAGAGCAGAATGACCAGAAGTTGCAGAAGGAAAGGCAGAAATAATGAATTTGCATAAGGAAAAGCAGAAAATTTGAATTTGCAGAAAGATGGCATAAAATGGCACAATTTGCAAAAACTGTAAAAGGCAGAATTAGAAGGCAGAAGCAGAATAAGCAGAAAAAGCTTAAAAAAGCAGAAAAAGTTGAAAAAGCAAAAGGGAAGGGCAGAAAGGCAGAATGGGGCAGAATGGCATAATATGACAGGTGGCACAATAGGAATTGAATAAAGGGAACATGGCCTGAAATTGCACAAATCACTAAAATGCTGGTTGTACCAAAAAATGTATAAAATGTAAAATGATAGACAATAAATTGCAAAAGTCCCATTAGAAATGAATGGGGCAGAAAAGTGGCATAAAATGGCACAAAATGCAAAAACTGTATAAGGCTGAATTAGAAGGCAGAAGCAGAATAAGCAGAAAAAGCTTAAAAAAGCAGAAAAAGTTTAAAAAGCAAAAGGGAAGGGCAGAAAGGCGTAATGGGGCAGAATGGCATAATATGGCAGGTGGCACAATAGAATTGAAAAGAGGGAACATGGCCTGAAATTGCACAAATCACTAAAATGCTGCTTTTACCAAAAAATGTATAAAAAGTATAAGAATAAACAATAAATTGCAAAAGTCCCATTGGAAATGAATGGGGCAGAAAAGTGGCATAAAATGGCACAAAATGCAAAAACTGTAAAAGGCAGAATTAGAAGGCAGAAGCAGAATAAGCAGAAAAAGCTTTAAAAAGCAGAAAAAGTTTAAAAAGCAAAAGGGAAGGGCAGAAGAGCAGAAAGGCATAATGGGGCAGAATGGCATAATATGGCAGGTGGCTCAATAGAATTGAATAGAGGGAACATGGCCTGAAACTGCACAAATCACTAAAATGCTAGTTGTACCAAAAAATTTATTAAAAGTTTAAGGATAGACAATAAATGGCAAAAGTCCCATTAGAAATGAATGGGGCAGAAAAATGGCATAAAATAGCGCAAACCACAAACACTTTAAATGGCTGAACTGCTGCTTAAACGAAGCAGAACCATTGGCAGAATGAGCACAATGAGCGTAAAGGGCATAAGTGGCAGAAAAATGTGCAAAAAACATGAATTTGTACAAGCCCCATTATAAGTCAATGGGAAAAATATGGCATAAAATGGCATTTTGCACAAAAACCATAAGTGGCAGAACTGCCAAAAGTAATAGCATAATTCTCCCAATGACCACAAACATTATATGTAAAAATGGCAAAAATTGGTTAAACTGCTGAAGGCGTGAAACGAACCGAAAAACGGGAAAAATCCTGAATAATAATAATAAAGAACTTCCATAACAATTAGTGTTTGCGTAATGCTACGCAAACACTCAATAATAATAACTAGAAATTGCAATGGCAGAAGCCATTGCGAGTGTTTGCGTAAGCTAAAAAATGTATGGCATAAAATAGCATAAATTGCAAAATCGTTAAAAAGCAGAATTATTTAGCAGAAGCAGAAAGAGCATAATGACCAAAAACAGCAGAATTTGCAGAAGGGAAGGCAGAAATAATGAATTTGCATAAGGAAAAGCAGAAACTTTGAATTTGCTGAAAAGTGGCATAAAATGGCACAAAATGCAAAAACTGTAAAAGGCTGAATTAGAAGGCAGAAGCAGAATAAGCAGAAAAAGCTTAAAAAAGCAGAAAAAGTTGAAAAAGCAAAAGGAAAGGGTAGAAAGGCAGAATGGGGCAGAATGGCATAATATGGCAGGTGGCACAATAGAATTGAATAGAGGGAACATGGCCAGAAATTGCACAAATCACAAAAATGCTGGTTGTACCAAAAAAAATTATAAAAAGTATAATGATTGACCATAAAGGCCAAAAGTCCCATTAGAAATTAATTGGGCAGAAAAATGGCATAAAACGGCACAAAATGCAAAAACTGTAAAAGGCAGAATTATTGGTTAAAAGTAGCACAAGCAAAATGACCAAAAAGGGCAGAATTTGCAAAAGGAAAGGCAGAAATTATGATTTTGCAGAAAGATGGCATAAAATGGCACAATTTGCAAAAACTGTAAACGGCAGAATTATTGGTTAAAAGTAGCAGAAGCAGAATAAGAACAGGCAGAATGACCAAAAAGGGCAGAATTTGCAAAAGAAAAGGCAGAAAATATGAATTTGCAAAAGTCCCATTAAAAATGAATGGGGCAGAAAAGTGGCATTAAATGGCACAAAATGCAAAAACTGTAAAAGGCAGAATTAGAAGGCAGAAGCAGAATAAGCATAAAAACCTTAAAAAAGCAGAAAAAGTTTAAAAAGCAAAAGGGAAGGGCAGAAGGGCAGAGAGGCATAATGGGGCAGAATGGCATAATATGGCAGGTGGCACAATAGAATTGAATAAAGGGAACATGGCCTGAAACTGCACAAATCACTAAAATGCTGGTTGTACCAAAAAATGTATAAAAAGTACAAGGATAGACAATAAATGGCAAAAGTCCCATTAGAAATGAATGGGGCAGAAAAATGGCATAAAATAGCGCAAACCACAAACACTTTAAATGGCTGAACTGCTGCTTAAATGAAGCAGAACCATTGGCAGAATGAGCACAATGAGCATAAAGGCCATAAGTGGCAGAAAAATGTGCAAAAAACATGAATTTGTACAAGCCCCATTATAAGTCAATGGGAAAAATACGGCATAAAATGGCATTTTGCACAAAAACCATAAGTGGTAGAACTGCCAAAAGTAATAGCATAATTCTCCCAATGACCACAAACATTATATGTAAAAATGGCAAAAATTGGTTAAACTGCTGAAGGCGTGAAACGAACCGAAAAACGGGAAAAAAATATAATAATAATAATAATAACTAGAAATTGCAATGGCAGAAGCCATTGCGAGTGTTTGCGTAAGCTGAAAAATTGATGGCATAAAATGGCATAAATTGCAAAATCGTTAAAAAGCAGAATTATTTAGCAGAAGCAGAAAGAGCAGAATGACCAGAAGTTGCAGAAGGAAAGGCAGAAATAATGAATTTGCATAAGGAAAAGCAGAAAATTTGAATTTGCAGAAAGATGGCATAAAATGGCACAATTTGCAAAAACTGTAAAAGGCAGAATTAGAAGGCAGAAGCAGAATAAGCAGAAAAAGCTTAAAAAAGCAGAAAAAGTTGAAAAAGCAAAAGGGAAGGGCAGAAAGGCAGAATGGGGCAGAATGGCATAATATGACAGGTGGCACAATAGGAATTGAATAAAGGGAACATGGCCTGAAATTGCACAAATCACTAAAATGCTGGTTGTACCAAAAAATGTATAAAATGTAAAATGATAGACAATAAATTGCAAAAGTCCCATTAGAAATGAATGGGGCAGAAAAGTGGCATAAAATGGCACAAAATGCAAAAACTGTATAAGGCTGAATTAGAAGGCAGAAGCAGAATAAGCAGAAAAAGCTTAAAAAAGCAGAAAAAGTTTAAAAAGCAAAAGGGAAGGGCAGAAAGGCGTAATGGGGCAGAATGGCATAATATGGCAGGTGGCACAATAGAATTGAAAAGAGGGAACATGGCCTGAAATTGCACAAATCACTAAAATGCTGCTTTTACCAAAAAATGTATAAAAAGTATAAGAATAAACAATAAATTGCAAAAGTCCCATTGGAAATGAATGGGGCAGAAAAGTGGCATAAAATGGCACAAAATGCAAAAACTGTAAAAGGCAGAATTAGAAGGCAGAAGCAGAATAAGCAGAAAAAGCTTTAAAAAGCAGAAAAAGTTTAAAAAGCAAAAGGGAAGGGCAGAAGAGCAGAAAGGCATAATGGGGCAGAATGGCATAATATGGCAGGTGGCTCAATAGAATTGAATAGAGGGAACATGGCCTGAAACTGCACAAATCACTAAAATGCTAGTTGTACCAAAAAATGTATTAAAAGTTTAAGGATAGACAATAAATGGCAAAAGTCCCATTAGAAATGAATGGGGCAGAAAAATGGCATAAAATAGCGCAAACCACAAACACTTTAAATGGCTGAACTGCTGCTTAAACGAAGCAGAACCATTGGCAGAATGAGCACAATGAGCGTAAAGGGCATAAGTGGCAGAAAAATGTGCAAAAAACATGAATTTGTACAAGCCCCATTATAAGTCAATGGGAAAAATATGGCATAAAATGGCATTTTGCACAAAAACTATAAGTGGCAGAACTGCCAAAAGTAATAGCATAATTCTCCCAATGACCACAAACATTATATGTAAAAATGGCAAAAATTGGTTAAACTGCTGAAGGCGTGAAACGAACCGAAAAACGGGAAAAATCCTGAATAATAATAATAAAGAACTTCCATAACAATTAGTGTTTGCGTAATGCTACGCAAACACTCAATAACTAGAAATTGCAATGGCAGAAGCCATTGCGAGTGTTTGCGTAAGCTAAAAAATTTATGGCATAAAATAGCATAAATTGCAAAATCGTTAAAAAGCAGAATTATTTAGCAGAAAGAGCATAATGACCAAAAACGGCAGAATTTGCAGAAGGAAAGGCAGAAATAATGAATTTGCATAAGGAAAAGCAGAAAATTTGAATTTGCAGAAAGATGGCATAAAATGGCACAATTTGCAAAATTGTTAAAAAGCAGAATTATTTAGCAGAAGCAGAAAGAGCAGAATGACCAAAAATGGCAGAATTTGCAGAAAGAAAGGCAGAAATAATGAATTTGCATAAGGAAAAGCAGAAAATTTGAATTTGCAGAAAAGTGGCATAAAATGGCACAAAATGCAAAAACTGTAAAAGGCAGAAGCAGAATAAGCAGAAAAACCTTCAAAAAACAGAAAAAGTTGAAAAAGCAAAAGAGAAGGGCAGAAAGGCTGAATGGGGCAGAAAAATGGCATAAAACGGCACAAAATGCACAAATTGTAAAAGGCAGAACTATTGGTTTAAAGTAGCAGAAGCAGAATAAGCAGAAGGGGTGTAAAAGTGCAGAAAAAGTTGAAAAAGCAAAAGGAAAATGGGAAAGGCAGAATGGGGCAGAATGGCATAATATGGCAGGTGGCACAATAGAATTGAATAGAGGGAACATGGCCAGAAATTGCACAAATCACAAAAATGCTGGTTGTACCAAAAAAAAAAATATAAAAAGTATAATGATAGACCATAAAGGCCAAAAGTCCCATTAGAAATGAATTGGGCAGAAAAATGGCATTAAACGGCACAAAATGCAAAAACTGTAAAAGGCAGAATTATTGGTTAAAAGTAGCACAAGCAAAATGACCAAAAAGGGCAGAATTTGCAAAAGGAAAGGCAAAAATTATGATTTTGCAAAAGTCCCATTAAAAATGAATGGGGCAGAAAAGTGGCATTAAATGGCACAAAATGCAAAAACTGTAAAAGGCAGAATTAGAAGGCAGAAGCAGAATAAGCATAAAAACCTTAAAAAAGCAGAAAAAGTTTAAAAAGCAAAAGGGAAGGGCAGAAGGGCAGAAAGGCATAATGGGGCAGAATGGCATAATATGGCAGGTGGCACAATAGAATTGAATAGAGGGAACATGGCCTGAAACTGCACAAATCACTAAAATGCTGGTTGTACCAAAAAATGTATAAAAAGTACAAGGATAGACAATAAATGGCAAAAGTCCCTTTAGAAATGAATGGGGAAGAAAAATGGCATAAAATAGCGCAAACCACAAACACTTTAAATGGCTGAACTGCTGCTTAAATGAAGCAGAACCATTGGCAGAATGAGCACAATGAGCATAAAGGCCATAAGTGGCAGAAAAATGTGCAAAAAACATGAATTTGTACAAGCCCCATTATAAGTCAATGGGAAAAATATGGCATAAAATGGCATTTTGCACAAAAACCATAAGTGGCAGAACTGCCAAAAGTAATAGCATAATTCTCCCAATGACCACAAACATTATATGTAAAAATGGCAAAAATTGGTTAAACTGCTGAAGGCGTGAAACGAACCGAAAAACGGGAAAAAAATATAATAATAATAATAATAATAAAGAACTTCCATAACAATTAGTGTTTGCGTAATGCTACGCAAACACTCAACTAGAAATTGCAATGGCAGAAGCCATTGCGAGTGTTTGCGTAAGCTAAAGAATTTATGGCATAAAATAGCATAAATTGCAAAATTGTTAAAAAGCAGAATTATTTAGCAGAAGCAGAAAGAGCATAATGACCAAAAACGGCAGAATTTGCAGAAGGAAAGGCAGAAATAATGAATTTGCATAAGGAAAAGCAGAAAATTTGAATTGCAGAAAGATGGCATAAAATGGCACAATTTGCAAAATCGTTCAAAAGCAGAATTATTTAGCAGAAGCAGAAAGAGCAGAATGACCAAAAATGGCAGAATTTGCAGAAAGAAAGGCAGAAATAATGAATTTGCATAAGGAAAAGCAGAAAATTTGAATTTGCAGAAAAGTGGCATAAAATGGCACAAAATGCAAAAACTGTAAAAGGCAGAAGCAGAATAAGCAGAAAAACCTTCAAAAAACAGAAAAAGTTGAAAAAGCAAAAGAGAAGGGCAGAAAGGCAGAATGGGGCAGAAAAATGGCATAAAACGGCACAAAATGCACAAATTGTAAAAGGCAGAACTATTGGTTTAAAGTAGCAGAAGCAGAATAAGCAGAAGGGGTGTAAAAGTGCAGAAAAAGTTGAAAAAGCAAAAGGAAAATGAGAAAGGCAGAATGGGGCAGAATGGCATAATATGGCAGGTGGCACAATAGAATTGAATAGAGGGAACATGGCCAGAAATTGCACAAATCACAAAAATGCTGGTTGTATCAAAAAAAATTATAAAAAGTATAATGATAGACCATAAAGGCCAAAAGTCCCATTAGAAATGAATGGGGCAGAAAAATGGCATAAAACGGCACAAAATGCAAAAACTGTAAAAGGCAGAATTATTGGTTAAAAGTAGCACAAGCAAAATGACCAAAAAGGGCAGAATTTGCAAAAGGAAAGGCAGAAATTATGATTTTGTAGAAAGATGGCATAAAATGGCACAATTTGCAAAAACTGTAAACGGCAGAATTATTGGTTAAAAGTAGCAGAAGCAGAATAAGAACAGGCAGAATGACCAAAAAGGGCAGAATTTGCAAAAGAAAAGGCAGAAAATATGAATTTGCAAAAGTCCCATTAGAAATGAATGGGGCAGAAAAGTGGCATAAAATGGCACAAAATGCAAAAACTGTAAAAGGCAGAATTAGAAGGCAGAAGCAGAATAAGCAGAAAAAGCTTAAAAAAGCAAAAAAAAGTTTAAAAAGCAAAAGGGAAGGGCAGAAGGGCAGAAAGGCATAATGGGGCAGAATGGCATAATATGGCAGGTGGCACAATAGAATTGAATAGAGGGAACATGGCCTGAAACTGCACAAATCACTAAAATGCTGGTTGTACCAAAAAATGTATAAAAAGTACAAGGATAGACAATAAATGGCAAAAGTCCCTTTAGAAATGAATGGGGCAGAAAAATGGCATAAAATAGCGCAAACCACAAACACTTTAAATGGCTGAACTGCTGCTTAAATGAAGCATAATGAATGGCAGAATAAGCACAATGAGCATAAAGGCCATAAGTGGCAGAAAAATGTGCAAAAAACATGAATTTGTACAAGCCCCATTATAAGTCAATGGGAAAAATATGGCATAAAATGGCATTTTGCACAAAAACCATAAGTGGCAGAACTGCCAAAAGTAATAGCATAATTCTCCCAATGACCACAAACATTATATGTAAAAATGGCAAAAATTGGTTAAACTGCTGAAGGCGTGAAACGAACCGAAAAACGGGAAAAAAATATAATAATAATAACTAGAAATTGCAATGGCAGAAGCCATTGCGAGTGTTTGCGTAAGCTGAAAAATTGATGGCATAAAATGGCATAAATTGCAAAATCGTTAAAAAGCAGAATTATTTAGCAGAAGCAGAAAGAGCAGAATGACCAGAAGTTGCAGAAGGAAAGGCAGAAATAATGAATTTGCATAAGGAAAAGCAGAAAATTTGAATTTGCAGAAAGATGGCATAAAATGGCACAATTTGCAAAAACTGTAAAAGGCAGAATTAGAAGGCAGAAGCAGAATAAGCAGAAAAAGCTTAAAAAAGCAGAAAAAGTTGAAAAAGCAAAAGGGAAGGGCAGAAAGGCAGAATGGGGCAGAATGGCATAATATGACAGGTGGCACAATAGGAATTGAATAAAGGGAACATGGCCTGAAATTGCACAAATCACTAAAATGCTGGTTGTACCAAAAAATGTATAAAATGTAAAATGATAGACAATAAATTGCAAAAGTCCCATTAGAAATGAATGGGGCAGAAAAGTGGCATAAAATGGCACAAAATGCAAAAACTGTATAAGGCTGAATTAGAAGGCAGAAGCAGAATAAGCAGAAAAAGCTTAAAAAAGCAGAAAAAGTTTAAAAAGCAAAAGGGAAGGGCAGAAAGGCGTAATGGGGCAGAATGGCATAATATGGCAGGTGGCACAATAGAATTGAAAAGAGGGAACATGGCCTGAAATTGCACAAATCACTAAAATGCTGCTTTTACCAAAAAATGTATAAAAAGTATAAGAATAAACAATAAATTGCAAAAGTCCCATTGGAAATGAATGGGGCAGAAAAGTGGCATAAAATGGCACAAAATGCAAAAACTGTAAAAGGCAGAATTAGAAGGCAGAAGCAGAATAAGCAGAAAAAGCTTTAAAAAGCAGAAAAAGTTTAAAAAGCAAAAGGGAAGGGCAGAAGAGCAGAAAGGCATAATGGGGCAGAATGGCATAATATGGCAGGTGGCTCAATAGAATTGAATAGAGGGAACATGGCCTGAAACTGCACAAATCACTAAAATGCTAGTTGTACCAAAAAATTTATTAAAAGTTTAAGGATAGACAATAAATGGCAAAAGTCCCATTAGAAATGAATGGGGCAGAAAAATGGCATAAAATAGCGCAAACCACAAACACTTTAAATGGCTGAACTGCTGCTTAAACGAAGCAGAACCATTGGCAGAATGAGCACAATGAGCGTAAAGGGCATAAGTGGCAGAAAAATGTGCAAAAAACATGAATTTGTACAAGCCCCATTATAAGTCAATGGGAAAAATATGGCATAAAATGGCATTTTGCACAAAAACCATAAGTGGCAGAACTGCCAAAAGTAATAGCATAATTCTCCCAATGACCACAAACATTATATGTAAAAATGGCAAAAATTGGTTAAACTGCTGAAGGCGTGAAACGAACCGAAAAACGGGAAAAATCCTGAATAATAATAATAAAGAACTTCCATAACAATTAGTGTTTGCGTAATGCTACGCAAACACTCAATAACTAGAAATTGCAATGGCAGAAGCCATTGCGAGTGTTTGCGTAAGCTAAAAAATTTATGGCATAAAATAGCATAAATTGCAAAATCGTTAAAAAGCAGAATAAGTTAGCAGAAACAGAAAGAGCAGAATGACCAAAAACTGCAGAATTTGCAGAAGGAAAGGCAGAAATAATGAATTTGCATAAGGAAAAGCAGAAAATTTGAATTTGCAGAAAAGTGGCATAAAATGGCACAAAATGCAAAAACTGTAAAAGGCAGAAGCAGAATAAGCAGAAAAACCTTCAAAAAACAGAAAAAGTTGAAAAAGCAAAAGAGAAGGGCAGAAAGGCAGAATGGGGCAGAAAAATGGCATAAAACGGCACAAAATGCACAAATTGTAAAAGGCAGAACTATTGGTTTAAAGTAGCAGAAGCAGAATAAGCAGAAGGGGTGTAAAAGTGCAGAAAAAGTTGAAAAAGCAAAAGGAAAATGGGAAAGGCAGAATGGGGCAGAATGGCATAATATGGCAGGTGGCACAATAGAATTGAATAGAGGGAACATGGCCAGAAATGGCACAAATCACAAAAATGCTGGTTGTACCAAAAAAAATTATAAAAAGTATAATGATAGACCATAAAGGCCAAAATTCCCATTAGAAATGAATTGGGCAGAAAAATGGCATAAAATGGCACAAAATGCAAAAACTGTAAAAGGCAGAATTATTGGTTAAAAGTAGCACAAGCAAAATGACCAAAAAGGGCAGAATTTGCAAAAGGAAAGGCAGAAATTATGATTTTGCAGAAAGATGGCATAAAATGGCACAATTTGCAAAAACTGTAAACGGCAGAATTATTGGTTAAAAGTAGCAGAAGCAGAATAAGAACAGGCAGAATGACCAAAAAGGGCAGAATTTGCAAAAGAAAAGGCAGAAAATATGATTTTGCAAAAGTCCCATTAAAAATGAATGGGGCAGAAAAGTGGCATTAAATGGCACAAAATGCAAAAACTGTAACAGGCAGAATTAGAAGGCAGAAGCAGAATAAGCAGAAAAAGCTTAAAAAAGAAGAAAAAGTTTAAAAAGCAAAAGGAAAGGGCAGAAAGGCAGAAAGGCATAATGGGGAAGAATGGCATAATTTGGCAGGTGGCACAATAGAATTCAATAGAGGGAACATGGCCTGAAATTGCACAAATCACTAAAATGCTAGTTGTACCAAAAAATGTATTAAAAGTTTAAGGATAGACAATAAATGGCAAAAGTCCCATTAGAAATGAATGGGGCAGAAAATGGCATAAAATAGCACGAACCACAAACAATTTAAATGGCTGAACTGCTGCTTAAACGAAGCATAATGAATGGCAGAATAAGCACAATGAGCATAAAGGCCATAAGTGGCAGAAAAATGTGCAAAAAACATGAATTTGTACAAGCCCCATTATAAGTCAATGGGAAAAATATGGCATAAAATGGCATTTTGCACAAAAACCATAAGTGGCAGAACTGCCAAAAGTAGTAGCATAATTCTCCCAATGACCACAAACATTATATGTAAAAATGGCAAAAATTGGTTAAACTGCTGAAGGCGTGAAACGAACCGAAAAACGGGAAAAAAATATAATAATAATAATAATAATAACTAGAAATTGCAATGGCAGAAGCCATTGCGAGTGTTTGCGTAAGCTGAAAAATTGATGGCATAAAATGGCATAAATTGCAAAATCGTTAAAAAGCAGAATTATTTAGCAGAAGCAGAAAGAGCAGAATGACCAGAAGTTGCAGAAGGAAAGGCAGAAATAATGAATTTGCATAAGGAAAAGCAGAAAATTTGAATTTGCAGAAAGATGGCATAAAATGGCACAATTTGCAAAAACTGTAAAAGGCAGAATTAGAAGGCAGAAGCAGAATAAGCAGAAAAAGCTTAAAAAAGCAGAAAAAGTTGAAAAAGCAAAAGGGAAGGGCAGAAAGGCAGAATGGGGCAGAATGGCATAATATGACAGGTGGCACAATAGGAATTGAATAAAGGGAACATGGCCTGAAATTGCACAAATCACTAAAATGCTGGTTGTACCAAAAAATGTATAAAATGTAAAATGATAGACAATAAATTGCAAAAGTCCCATTAGAAATGAATGGGGCAGAAAAGTGGCATAAAATGGCACAAAATGCAAAAACTGTATAAGGCTGAATTAGAAGGCAGAAGCAGAATAAGCAGAAAAAGCTTAAAAAAGCAGAAAAAGTTTAAAAAGCAAAAGGGAAGGGCAGAAAGGCGTAATGGGGCAGAATGGCATAATATGGCAGGTGGCACAATAGAATTGAAAAGAGGGAACATGGCCTGAAATTGCACAAATCACTAAAATGCTGCTTTTACCAAAAAATGTATAAAAAGTATAAGAATAAACAATAAATTGCAAAAGTCCCATTGGAAATGAATGGGGCAGAAAAGTGGCATAAAATGGCACAAAATGCAAAAACTGTAAAAGGCAGAATTAGAAGGCAGAAGCAGAATAAGCAGAAAAAGCTTTAAAAAGCAGAAAAAGTTTAAAAAGCAAAAGGGAAGGGCAGAAGAGCAGAAAGGCATAATGGGGCAGAATGGCATAATATGGCAGGTGGCTCAATAGAATTGAATAGAGGGAACATGGCCTGAAACTGCACAAATCACTAAAATGCTAGTTGTACCAAAAAATTTATTAAAAGTTTAAGGATAGACAATAAATGGCAAAAGTCCCATTAGAAATGAATGGGGCAGAAAAATGGCATAAAATAGCGCAAACCACAAACACTTTAAATGGCTGAACTGCTGCTTAAACGAAGCAGAACCATTGGCAGAATGAGCACAATGAGCGTAAAGGGCATAAGTGGCAGAAAAATGTGCAAAAAACATGAATTTGTACAAGCCCCATTATAAGTCAATGGGAAAAATATGGCATAAAATGGCATTTTGCACAAAAACCATAAGTGGCAGAACTGCCAAAAGTAATAGCATAATTCTCCCAATGACCACAAACATTATATGTAAAAATGGCAAAAATTGGTTAAACTGCTGAAGGCGTGAAACGAACCGAAAAACGGGAAAAATCCTGAATAATAATAACTAGAAATTGCAATGGCAGAAGCCATTGCGAGTGTTTGCGTAAGCTAAAAAATTTATGGCATAAAATAGCATAAATTGCAAAATCGTTAAAAAGCAGATTTATTTAGCAGAAGCAGAAAGAGCATAATGACCAAAAACGGCAGAATTTGCAGAAGGAAAGGCAGAAATAATGAATTTGCATAAGGAAAAGCAGAAAATTTGAATTTGCAGAAAGATGGCGTAAAATGGCACAATTTGCAAAATCGTTAAAAAAAGCAGAATTATTTAGCAGAAGCAGAAAGAGCAGAATGACCAAAAATGGCAGAATTTGCAGAAAGAAAGGCAGAAATAATGAATTTGCATAAGGAAAAGCAGAAAATTTGAATTTGCAGAAAAGTGGCATAAAATGGCACAAAATGCAAAAACTGTAAAAGGCTGAATTAGAAGGCAGAAGCAGAATAAGCAGAAGAAGCTTAAAAAAGCAGAAAAAGTTGAAAAAGCAAAAGGGAAGGGCACAAAGGCAGAATGGGGCAGAATGGCATAATATGACAGGTGGCACAATAGAATTGAATAGAGGGAACATGGCCTGAAATTGCACAAATCACAAAAATGCTGGTTGTACCAAAAAATTATAAAAAGTATATGGATAGACAATAAATTGCAAAATTCCCATTAGAAATGAATTGGGCAGAAAAATGGCATAAAACGGCACAAAATGCAAAAACTGTAAAAGGCAGAATTATTGGTTAAAAGTAGCACAAGCAAAATGACCAAAAAGGGCAGAATTTGCAAAAGGAAAGGCAGAAATTATGATTTTGCAAAAGTCCCATTAAAAATGAATGGGGCAGAAAAGTGGCATTAAATGGCACAAAATGCAAAAACTGTAAAAGGCAGAATTAGAAGGCAGAAGCAGAATAAGCATAAAAACCTTAAAAAAGCAGAAAAAGTTTAAAAAGCAAAAGGGAAGGGCAGAAGGGCAGAAAGGCATAATGGGGCAGAATGGCATAATATGGCAGGTGGCACAATAGAATTGAATAGAGGGAACATGGCCTGAAACTGCACAAATCACTAAAATGCTGGTTGTACCAAAAAATGTATAAAAAGTACAAGGATAGACAATAAATGGCAAAAGTCCCTTTAGAAATGAATGGGGCAGAAAAATGGCATAAAATAGCGCAAACCACAAACACTTTAAATGGCTGAACTGCTGCTTAAATGAAGCAGTACCATTGGCAGAATGAGCACAATGAGCATAAAGGCCATAAGTGGCAGAAAAATGTGCAAAAAACATGAATTTGTACAAGCCCCATTATAAGTCAATGGGAAAAATATGGCATAAAATGGCATTTTGCACAAAAACCATAAGTGGCAGAACTGCCAAAAGTAGTAGCATAATTCTCCCAATGACCACAAACATTATATGTAAAAATGGCAAAAATTGGTTAAACTGCTGAAGGCGTGAAACGAACCGAAAAACGGGAAAAAAATATAATAATAATAATAATAATAATAAAGAACTTCCATAACAATTAGTGTTTGCGTAATGCTACGCAAACACTCAATAAAGAACTTCCATAACAATTAGTGTTTGCGTAATGCTACGCAAACACTCAATAAAGAACTTCCATAACAATTAGTGTTTGCGTAATGCTACGCAAACACTCAACTAGAAATTGCAATGGCAGAAGCCATTGCGAGTGTTTGCGTAAGGTGAAAGATTTATGGCATAAAATAGCATAAATTGCAAAATCGTTAAAAAGCAGAATTATTTAGCAGAAGCAGAAAGAGCAGAATGACTAGAAGTTGCAGAAGGAAAGGCAGAAATAATGAATTTGCAGAAAGAAAAGCAGAAAATTTAAATTTGCAGAAAGATGGCATAAAATGGCACAATTTGCGAAAT
The DNA here is from genome assembly GCA_020698575.1 of Bostrychus sinensis. NCBI lineage: Eukaryota > Metazoa > Chordata > Actinopteri > Gobiiformes > Eleotridae > Bostrychus > Bostrychus sinensis. The sequence goes on along the minus strand of CM036239.1, from coordinate 47,791,566 downwards.
CGTTAAAAAGCAGAATTATTTAGCAGAAGCAGAAAGAGCAGAATGACCAAAAACGGCAGAATTTGCAGAAGGAAAGGCAGAAATAATGAATTTGCATAAGGAAAAGCAGAAACTTTGAATTTGCTGAAAAGTGGCATAAAATGGCACAAAATGCAAAAACTGTAAAAGGCTGAATTGGAAGGCAGAAGCAGAGTAAGCAGAAAAAGCTTAAAAAAAGCAGAAAAAGTTGAAAAAGCAAAAGGGAAGGGTAGAAAGGCAGAATGGGGCAGAATGGCATAATATGGCAGGTGGCACAATAGAATTGAATAGAGGGAACATGACCAGAAATTGCACAAATCACTAAAATGCTGGTTGTACCAAAAAAATGTATAAAAGGTATAAGGATAGACAATAAATTGCAAAAGTCCCATTAGAAATGAATGGGGCAGAAAAGTGGCATAAAATGGCACAAAATGCAAAAACTGTAAAAGGCAGAATTAGAAGGCAGAAGCAGAATAAGCAGAAAAAGCAGAACAAGTTTAAAAAGCAAAAGAGAAGGGCAGAAGGGCAGAAAGGAATAATGGGGCAGAATGGCATAATATGGCAGGTGGCACAATAGAATTGAATAGAGGAAAACATGGCCTGAAATTGCACAAATCACTAAAATGCTAGTTGTACCAAAAAATTTATTAAAAATTTAAGGATAGACAATAAATGGCAAAAGTCCCATTAGAAATGAATGGGGCAGAAAAATGGCATAAAATAGCACAAACCACAAACACTTTAAATGGCTGAACTGCTGCTTAAATGAAGCAGTACCATTGGCAGAATGAGCACAATGAGCATAAAGGCCATAAGTGGCAGAAAAATGTGCAAAAAACATGAATTTGTACAAGCCCCATTATAAGTCAATGGGAAAAATATGGCATAAAATGGCATTTTGCACAAAAACCATAAGTGGCAGAACTGCCAAAAGTAGTAGCATAATTCTCCCAATGACCACAAACATTATATGTAAAAATGGCAAAAATTGGTTAAACTGCTGAAGGCGTGAAACGAACCGAAAAACGGGAAAAAAATATAATAATAATAATAATAACTAGAAATTGCAATGGCAGAAGCCATTGCGAGTGTTTGCGTAAGCTAAAAAATTTATGGCATAAAATAGCATAAATTGCAAAATCGTTAAAAAGCAGAATTATTTAGCAGAAGCAGAAAGAGCATAATGACCAAAAACAGCTGAATTTGCAGAAGGAAAGGCAGAAATAATGAATTTGCATAAGAAAAAGCAGAAAATTTGAATTTGCAGAAAGATGGCATAAAATGGCACAATTTGCACAATCGTTAAAAAGCAGAATAATTTAGCAGAAGCAGAAAGAGCAGAATGACCAAAAATGGCAGAATTTGCAGAAAGAAAGGCAGAAATAATAAATTTGCATAAGGAAAAGCAGAAAATTTTAATTTGCAGAAAAGTGGCATAAAATGGCACAAAATGCAAAAACTGTAAAAGGCAGAAGCAGAATAAGCAGAAAAACCTTCAAAAAACAGAAAAAGTTGAAAAAGCAAAAGAGAAGGGCAGAAAGGCAGAATGGGGCAGAAAAATGGCATAAAACGGCACAAAATGCACAAATTGTAAAAGGCAGAACTATTGGTTTAAAGTAGCAGAAGCAGAATAAGCAGAAGGGGTGTAAAAGTGCAGAAAAAGTTTAAAAAGCAAAAGGAAAATGGGAAAGGCAGAATGGAGCAGAATGGCATAATATGGCAGGTGGCACAATAGAATTGAATAGAGGGAACATGACCAGAAATTGCACAAATCACAAAAATGCTGGTTGTACCAAAAAAAATTATAAAAAGTATAATGATAGACCATAAAGGCCAAAAGTCCCATTAGAAATGAATTGGGCAGAAAAATGGCATAAAACGGCACAAAATGCAAAAACTGTAAAAGGCAGAATTATTGGTTAAAAGTAGCACAAGCAAAATGACCAAAAAGGGCAGAATTTGCAAAAAGGAAAAGGCAGAAATTATGATTTTGCAAAAGTCCCATTAAAATGAATGGGGCAGAAAAGTGGCATTAAATGGCACAAAATGCAAAAACTGTAAAAGGCAGAATTAGAAGGCAGAAGCAGAATAAGCATAAAAACCTTAAAAAAGCAGAAAAAGTTTAAAAAGCAAAAGGGAAGGGCAGAAGGGCAGAAAGGCATAATGGGGCAGAATGGCATAATATGGCAGGTGGCACAATAGAATTGAATAGAGGGAACATGGCCTGAAACTGCACAAATCACTAAAATGCTGGTTGTACCAAAAAATGTATAAAAAGTACAAGGATAGACAATAAATGGCAAAAGTCCCTTTAGAAATGAATGGGGAAGAAAAATGGCATAAAATAGCGCAAACCACAAACACTTTAAATGGCTGAACTGCTGGTGAAACGAAGCATAATGAATGGCAGAATAAGCACAATGAGCATAAAGGCCATAAGTGGCAGAAAAATGTGCAAAAAACATGAATTTGTACAAGCCCCATTATAAGTCAATGGGAAAAATACGGCATAAAATGGCATTTTGCACAAAAACCATAAGTGGTAGAACTGCCAAAAGTAATAGCATAATTCTCCCAATGACCACAAACATTATATGTAAAAATGGCAAAAATTGGTTAAACTGCTGAAGGCGTGAAACGAACCGAAAAACGGGAAAAAAATATAATAATAATAACTAGAAATTGCAATGGCAGAAGCCATTGCGAGTGTTTGCGTAAGCTAAAAAATGTATGGCATAAAATAGCATAAATTGCAAAATCGTTAAAAAGCAGAATTATTTAGCAGAAGCAGAAAGAGCAGAATGACCAAAAATGGCAGAATTTGCAGAAGGAAAGGCAGAAATAATGAATCTGCATAAGGAAAAGCAGAAAATTTGAATTTGCTGAAAAGTGGCATAAAATGGCACAAAATGCAAAAACTGTAAAAGGCAGAAGCAGAATAAGCAGAAAAACCTTCAAAAAACAGAAAAAGTTGAAAAAGCAAAAGAGAAGGGCAGAAAGGCAGAATGGGGCAGAAAAATGGCATAAAACGGCACAAAATGCACAAATTGTAAAAGGCAGAACTATTGGTTTAAAGTAGCAGAAGCAGAATAAGCAGAAGGGGTGTAAAAGTGCAGAAAAAGTTTAAAAAGCAAAAGGAAAATGGGAAAGGCAGAATGGGGCAGAATGGCATAATATGGCAGGTGGCACAATAGAATTGAATAGAGGGAACATGGCCAGAAATTGCACAAATCACAAAAATGCTGGTTGTACCAAAAAAAAATTATAAAAAGTATAATGATAGACCATAAAGGCCAAAAGTCCCATTAGAAATGAATTGGGCAGAAAAATGGCATAAAACGGCACAAAATGCAAAAACTGTAAAAGGCAGAATTATTGGTTAAAAGTAGCACAAGCAAAATGACCAAAAAGGGCAGAATTTGCAAAAGGAAAGGCAGAAATTATGATTTTGCAAAAGTCCCATTAAAAATGAATGGGGCAGAAAAGTGGCATTAAATGGCACAAAATGCAAAAACTGTAAAAGGCAGAATTAGAAGGCAGAAGCAGAATAAGCAGAAAAACCTTAAAAAAGCAGAAAAAGTTTAAAAAGCAAAAGGGAAGGGCAGAAGGGCAGAAAGGCATAATGGGGCAGAATGGCATAATATGGCAGGTGGCACAATAGAATTGAATAGAGGGAACATGGCCTGAAACTGCACAAATCACTAAAATGCTGGTTGTACCAAAAAATGTATAAAAAGTACAAGGATAGACAATAAATGGCAAAAGGTCCCTTTAGAAATGAATGGGGCAGAAAATGGCATAAAATAGCACGAACCACAAACACTTTAAATGGCTGAACTGCTGCTTAAATGAAGCATAATGAATGGCAGAATAAGCACAATGAGCATAAAGGGCATAAGTGGCAGAAAAATGTGCAAAAAACATGAATTTGTACAAGCCCCATTATAAGTCAATGGGAAAAATATGGCATAAAATGGCATTTTGCACAAAAACCATAAGTGGCAGAACTGCCAAAAGTAATAGCAGAATTCTCCCAATGACCATAAACGTTATATGTGAAAATGGCAAAAATTGGTAAAACTGTTGAAGAGTTGAAACGCGCCGAAAAACGGGAAAAATCCTGAATAATAATAATAAAGAACTTGCAAAACAATTAGTGTTTGCGTAATGCTACGCAAACACTCAACTAGAAATTGCAATGGCAGAAGCCATTGCGAGTGTTTGCGTAAGCTAAAAAATGTATGGCATAAAATAGCATAAATTGCAAAATCGTTAAAAAGCAGAATTATTTAGCAGAAGCAGAAAGAGCATAATGACCAAAAACGGCAGAATTTGCAGAAGGAAAGGCAGAAATAATGAATTTGCATAAGGAAAAGCAGAAAATTTGAATTTGCAGAAAGATGGCATAAAATGGCACAATTTGCAAAATCGTTAAAAAGCAGAATTATTTAGCAGAAGCAGAAAGAGCATAATGACCAAAAATGGCAGAATTTGCAGAAGGAAAGGCAGAAATAATGAATTTGCATAAAGAAAAGCAGAAAATTTGAATTTGCAGAAAGATGGCATAAAATGGCACAATTTGCAAAATCGTTAAAAAGCAGAATTATTTAGCAGAAGCAGAAAGAGCAGAATGACCAAAAATGGCAGAATTTGCAGAAAGAAAGGCAGAAATAATGAATTTGCATAAGGAAAAGCAGAAAATTTGAATTTGCAGAAAAGTGGCATAAAATGGCACAAAATGCAAAAACTGTAAAAGGCAGAAGCAGAATAAGCAGAAAAACCTTCAAAAAACAGAAAAAGTTGAAAAAGCAAAAGAGAAGGGCAGAAAGGCAGAATGGGGCAGAAAAATGGCATAAAACGGCACAAAATGCACAAATTGTAAAAGGCAGAACTATTGGTTTAAAGTAGCAGAAGCAGAATAAGCAGAAGGGGTGTAAAAGTGCAGAAAAAGTTTAAAAAGCAAAAGGAAAATGGGAAAGGCAGAATGGGGCAGAATGGCATAATATGGCAGGTGGCACAATAGAATTGAATAGAGGGAACATGGCCAGAAATTGCACAAATCACAAAAATGCTGGTTGTACCAAAAAAAATTATAAAAAGTATAATGATAGACCATAAAGGCCAAAAGTCCCATTAGAAATGAATTGGGCAGAAAAATGGCATAAAACGGCACAAAATGCAAAAACTGTAAAAGGCAGAATTATTGGTTAAAAGTAGCACAAGCAAAATGACCAAAAAGGGCAGAATTTGCAAAAGGAAAGGCAGAAATTATGATTTTGCAAAAGTCCCATTAAAAATGAATGGGGCAGAAAAGTGGCATTAAATGGCACAAAATGCAAAAACTGTAAAAGGCAGAATTAGAAGGCAGAAGCAGAATAAGCAGAAAAACCTTAAAAAAGCAGAAAAAGTTTAAAAAGCAAAAGGGAAGGGCAGAAGGGCAGAAAGGCATAATGGGGCAGAATGGCATAATATGGCAGGTGGCACAATAGAATTGAATAGAGGGAACATGGCCTGAAACTGCACAAATCACTAAAATGCTGGTTGTACCAAAAAATGTATAAAAAGTACAAGGATAGACAATAAATGGCAAAAGTCCCTTTAGAAATGAATGGGGAAGAAAAATGGCATAAAATAGCGCAAACCACAAACACTTTAAATGGCTGAACTGCTGGTTAAACGAAGCATAATGAATGGCAGAATAAGCACAATGAGCATAAAGGCCATAAGTGGCAGAAAAATGTGCAAAAAACATGAATTTGTACAAGCCCCATTATAAGTCAATGGGAAAAATACGGCATAAAATGGCATTTTGCACAAAAACCATAAGTGGTAGAACTGCCAAAAGTAATAGCATAATTCTCCCAATGACCACAAACATTATATGTAAAAATGGCAAAAATTGGTTAAACTGCTGAAGGCGTGAAACGAACCGAAAAACGGGAAAAAAATATAATAATAATAACTAGAAATTGCAATGGCAGAAGCCATTGCGAGTGTTTGCGTAAGCTAAAAAATGTATGGCATAAAATAGCATAAATTGCAAAATCGTTAAAAAGCAGAATTATTTAGCAGAAGCAGAAAGAAGCATAATGACCAAAAACAGCAGAATTTGCAGAAGGGAAGGCAGAAATAATGAATTTGCATAAGGAAAAGCAGAAACTTTGAATTTGCTGAAAAGTGGCATAAAATGGCACAAAATGCAAAAACTGTAAAAGGCTGAATTAGAAGGCAGAAGCAGAATAAGCAGAAAAAGCTTAAAAAAGCAGAAAAAGTTGAAAAAGCAAAAGGAAAGGGTAGAAAGGCAGAATGGGGCAGAATGGCATAATATGGCAGGTGGCACAATAGAATTGAATAGAGGGAACATGGCCAGAAATTGCACAAATCACAAAAATGCTGGTTGTACCAAAAAAAATTATAAAAAGTATAATGATAGACCATAAAGGCCAAAAGTCCCATTAGAAATTAATTGGGCAGAAAAATGGCATAAAACGGCACAAAATGCAAAAACTGTAAAAGGCAGAATTATTGGTTAAAAGTAGCACAAGCAAAATGACCAAAAAGGGCAGAATTTGCAAAAGGAAAGGCAGAAATTATGATTTTGCAGAAAGATGGCATAAAATGGCACAATTTGCAAAAACTGTAAACGGCAGAATTATTGGTTAAAAGTAGCAGAAGCAGAATAAGAACAGGCAGAATGACCAAAAAGGGCAGAATTTGCAAAAGAAAAGGCAGAAAATATGAATTTGCAAAAGTCCCATTAAAAATGAATGGGGCAGAAAAGTGGCATTAAATGGCACAAAATGCAAAAACTGTAAAAGGCAGAATTAGAAGGCAGAAGCAGAATAAGCATAAAAACCTTAAAAAAGCAGAAAAAGTTTAAAAAGCAAAAGGGAAGGGCAGAAGGGCAGAAAGGCATAATGGGGCAGAATGGCATAATATGGCAGGTGGCACAATAGAATTGAATAGAGGGAACATGGCCTGAAACTGCACAAATCACTAAAATGCTGGTTGTACCAAAAAATGTATAAAAAGTACAAGGATAGACAATAAATGGCAAAAGTCCCTTTAGAAATGAATGGGGAAGAAAAATGGCATAAAATAGCACAAACCACAAACACTTTAAATGGCTGAACTGCTGGTTAAACGAAGCATAATGAATGGCAGAATAAGCACAATGAGCATAAAGGCCATAAGTGGCAGAAAAATGTGCAAAAAACATGAATTTGTACAAGCCCCATTATAAGTCAATGGGAAAAATACGGCATAAAATGGCATTTTGCACAAAAACCATAAGTGGTAGAACTGCCAAAAGTAATAGCATAATTCTCCCAATGACCACAAACATTATATGTAAAAATGGCAAAAATTGGTTAAACTGCTGAAGGCGTGAAACGAACCGAAAAACGGGAAAAATCCTGAATAATAATAACTAGAAATTGCAATGGCAGAAGCCATTGCGAGTGTTTGCGTAAGCTAAAAAATTTATGGCATAAAATAGCATAAATTGCAAAATCGTTAAAAAGCAGAATTATTTAGCAGAAGCAGAAAGAGCATAATGACCAAAAACAGCTGAATTTGCAGAAGGAAAGGCAGAAATAATGAATTTGCATAAGAAAAAGCAGAAAATTTGAATTTGCAGAAAGATGGCATAAAATGGCACAATTTGCACAATCGTTAAAAAGCAGAATAATTTAGCAGAAGCAGAAAGAGCAGAATGACCAAAAATGGCAGAATTTGCAGAAAGAAAGGCAGAAATAATAAATTTGCATAAGGAAAAGCAGAAAATTTTAATTTGCAGAAAAGTGGCATAAAATGGCACAAAATGCAAAAACTGTAAAAGGCAGAAGCAGAATAAGCAGAAAAACCTTCAAAAAACAGAAAAAGTTGAAAAAGCAAAAGAGAAGGGCAGAAAGGCAGAATGGGGCAGAAAAATGGCATAAAACGGCACAAAATGCACAAATTGTAAAAGGCAGAACTATTGGTTTAAAGTAGCAGAAGCAGAATAAGCAGAAGGGGTGTAAAAGTGCAGAAAAAGTTGAAAAAGGAAAATGGGAAAGGCAGAATGGAGCAGAATGGCATAATATGGCAGGTGGCACAATAGAATTGAATAGAGGGAACATGACCAGAAATTGCACAAATCACAAAAATGCTGGTTGTACCAAAAAAAATTATAAAAAGTATAATGATAGACCATAAAGGCCAAAAGTCCCATTAGAAATGAATTGGGCAGAAAAATGGCATAAAACGGCACAAAATGCAAAAACTGTAAAAGGCAGAATTATTGGTTAAAAGTAGCACAAGCAAAATGACCAAAAAGGGCAGAATTTGCAAAAAAAAAAAGGCAGAAATTATGATTTTGCAAAAGTCCCATTAAAAATGAATGGGGCAGAAAAGTGGCATTAGATGGCACAAAATGCAAAAACTGTAAAAGGCAGAATTAGAAGGCAGAAGCAGAATAAGCATAAAAACCTTAAAAAAGCAGAAAAAGTTTAAAAAGCAAAAGGGAAGGGCAGAAGGGCAGAAAGGCATAATGGGGCAGAATGGCATAATATGGCAGGTGGCACAATAGAATTGAATAGAGGGAACATGGCCTGAAACTGCACAAATCACTAAAATGCTGGTTGTACCAAAAAATGTATAAAAAGTACAAGGATAGACAATAAATGGCAAAAGTCCCTTTAGAAATGAATGGGGAAGAAAAATGGCATAAAATAGCGCAAACCACAAACACTTTAAATGGCTGAACTGCTGGTTAAACGAAGCATAATGAATGGCAGAATAAGCACAATGAGCATAAAGGCCATAAGTGGCAGAAAAATGTGCAAAAAACATGAATTTGTACAAGCCCCATTATAAGTCAATGGGAAAAATACGGCATAAAATGGCATTTTGCACAAAAACCATAAGTGGTAGAACTGCCAAAAGTAATAGCATAATTCTCCCAATGACCACAAACATTATATGTAAAAATGGCAAAAATTGGTTAAACTGCTGAAGGCGTGAAACGAACCGAAAAACGGGAAAAAAATATAATAATAATAATAATAACTAGAAATTGCAATGGCAGAAGCCATTGCGAGTGTTTGCGTAAGCTGAAAAATTGATGGTATAAAATGGCATAAATTGCAAAATCGTTAAAAAGCAGAATTATTTAGCAGAAGCAGAAAGAGCAGAATGACCAGAAGTTGCAGAAGGAAAGGCAGAAATAATGAATTTGCATAAGGAAAAGCAGAAAATTTGAATTTGCAGAAAGATGGCATAAAATGGCACAATTTGCAAAAACTGTAAAAGGCAGAATTAGAAGGCAGAAGCAGAATAAGCAGAAAAAGCTTAAAAAAGCAGAAAAAGTTGAAAAAGCAAAAGGGAAGGGCAGAAAGGCAGAATGGGGCAGAATGGCATAATATGACAGGTGGCACAATAGGAATTGAATAAAGGGAACATGGCCTGAAATTGCACAAATCACTAAAATGCTGGTTGTACCAAAAAATGTATAAAATGTAAAATGATAGACAATAAATTGCAAAAGTCCCATTAGAAATGAATGGGGCAGAAAAGTGGCATAAAATGGCACAAAATGCAAAAACTGTATAAGGCAGAATTAGAAGGCAGAAGCAGAATAAGCAGAAAAAGCTTAAAAAAGCAGAAAAAGTTTAAAAAGCAAAAGGGAAGGGCAGAAAGGCATAATGGGGCAGAATGGCATAATATGGCAGGTGGCACAATAGAATTGAAAAGAGGGAACATGGCCTGAAATTGCACAAATCACTAAAATGCTGGTTTTACCAAAAAATGTATAAAAAGTATAAGAATAAACAATAAATTGCAAAAGTCCCATTGGAAATGAATGGGACAGAAAAGTGGCATAAAATGGCACAAAATGCAAAAACTGTAAAAGGCAGAATTAGAAGGCAGAAGCAGAATAAGCAGAAAAAGCTTTAAAAAGCAGAAAAAGTTTAAAAAGCAAAAGGGAAGGGCAGAAGAGCAGAAAGGCATAATGGGGCAGAATGGCATAACTATGGCAGGTGGCACAATAGAATTGAATAGAGGGAACATGGCCTGAAACTGCACAAATCACTAAAATGCTAGTTGTACCAAAAAATTTATTAAAAGTTTAAGGATAGACAATAAATGGCAAAAGTCCCATTAGAAATGAATGGGGCAGAAAAATGGCATAAAATAGCGCAAACCACAAACACTTTAAATGGCTGAACTGCTGCTTAAACGAAGCAGAACCATTGGCAGAATGAGCACAATGAGCGTAAAGGGCATAAGTGGCAGAAAAATGTGCAAAAAACATGAATTTGTACAAGCCCCATTATAAGTCAATGGGAAAAATATGGCATAAAATGGCATTTTGCACAAAAACCATAAGTGGCAGAACTGCCAAAAGTAATAGCATAATTCTCCCAATGACCACAAACATTATATGTAAAAATGGCAAAAATTGGTTAAACTGCTGAAGGCGTGAAACGAACCGAAAAACGGGAAAAATCCTGAATAATAATAATAAAGAACTTCCATAACAATTAGTGTTTGCGTAATGCTACGCAAACACTCAACTAGAAATTGCAATGGCAGAAGCCATTGCGAGTGTTTGCGTAAGCTAAAAAATTTATGGCATAAAATAGCATAAATCGTTAAAAAGCAGAATTATTTAGCAGAAGCAGAAAGAGCAGAATGACCAAAAACGGCAGAATTTGCAGAAGGAAAGGCAGAAATAATGAATTTGCATAAGGAAGAGCAGAAAATTTGAATTTGCAGAAAGATGGCATAAAATAGCACAATTTGCAAAATCGTTAAAAAGCAGAATTATTTAGCAGAAGCAGAAAGAGCAGAATGACCAAAAACGGCAGAATTTGCAGAAGGAAAGGCAGAAATAATGAATCTGCATAAGGAAAAGCAGAAAATTTGAATTTGCAGAAAGATGGCATAAAATGGCACAATTTGCAAAATCGTTAAAAAGCAGAATTATTTAGCAGAAGCAGAAAGAGCAGAATGACCAAAAATGGCAGAATTTGCAGAAAGAAAGGCAGAAATAATGAATTTGCATAAGGAAAAGCAGAAAATTTGAATTTGCAGAAAAGTGGCATAAAATGGCACAAAATGCAAAAACTGTATAAGGCTGAATTAGAAGGCAGAAGCAGAATAAGCAGAAAAAGCTTAAAAAAGCAGAAAAAGTTTAAAAAGCAAAAGGGAAGGGCAGAAAGGCGTAATGGGGCAGAATGGCATAATATGGCAGGTGGCACAATAGAATTGAAAAGAGGGAACATGGCCTGAAATTGCACAAATCACTAAAATGCTGCTTTTACCAAAAAATGTATAAAAAGTATAAGAATAAACAATAAATTGCAAAAGTCCCATTGGAAATGAATGGGGCAGAAAAGTGGCATAAAATGGCACAAAATGCAAAAACTGTAAAAGGCAGAATTAGAAGGCAGAAGCAGAATAAGCAGAAAAAGCTTTAAAAAGCAGAAAAAGTTTAAAAAGCAAAAGGGAAGGGCAGAAGAGCAGAAAGGCATAATGGGGCAGAATGGCATAATATGGCAGGTGGCATCAATAGAATTGAATAGAGGGAACATGGCCTGAAACTGCACAAATCACTAAAATGCTAGTTGTACCAAAAAATTTATTAAAAGTTTAAGGATAGACAATAAATGGCAAAAGTCCCATTAGAAATGAATGGGGCAGAAAAATGGCATAAAATAGCGCAAACCACAAACACTTTAAATGGCTGAACTGCTGCTTAAACGAAGCAGAACCATTGGCAGAATGAGCACAATGAGCGTAAAGGGCATAAGTGGCAGAAAAATGTGCAAAAAACATGAATTTGTACAAGCCCCATTATAAGTCAATGGGAAAAATATGGCATAAAATGGCATTTTGCACAAAAACCATAAGTGGCAGAACTGCCAAAAGTAATAGCATAATTCTCCCAATGACCACAAACATTATATGTAAAAATGGCAAAAATTGGTTAAACTGCTGAAGGCGTGAAACGAACCGAAAAACGGGAAAAATCCTGAATAATAATAATAAAGAACTTCCATAACAATTAGTGTTTGCGTAATGCTACGCAAACACTCAATAACTAGAAATTGCAATGGCAGAAGCCATTGCGAGTGTTTGCGTAAGCTAAAAAATTTATGGCATAAAATAGCATAAATTGCAAAATCGTTAAAAAGCAGAATTATTTAGCAGAAGCAGAAAGAGCATAATGACCAAAAACAGCTGAATTTGCAGAAGGAAAGGCAGAAATAATGAATTTGCATAAGAAAAAGCAGAAAATTTGAATTTGCAGAAAGATGGCATAAAATGGCACAATTTGCACAATCGTTAAAAAGCAGAATAATTTAGCAGAAGCAGAAAGAGCAGAATGACCAAAAATGGCAGAATTTGCAGAAAGAAAGGCAGAAATAATACATTTGCATAAGGAAAAGCAGAAAATTTTAATTTGCAGAAAAGTGGCATAAAATGGCACAAAATGCAAAAACTGTAAAAGGCAGAAGCAGAATAAGCAGAAAAACCTTCAAAAAACAGAAAAAGTTGAAAAAGCAAAAGAGAAGGGCAGAAAGGCAGAATGGGGCAGAAAAATGGCATAAAACGGCACAAAATGCACAAATTGTAAAAGGCAGAACTATTGGTTTAAAGTAGCAGAAGCAGAATAAGCAGAAGGGGTGTAAAAGTGCAGAAAAAGTTTAAAAAGCAAAAGGAAAATGGGAAAGGCAGAATGGAGCAGAATGGCATAATATGGCAGGTGGCACAATAGAATTGAATAGAGGGAACATGGCCAGAAATTGCACAAATCACAAAAATGCTGGTTGTACCAAAAAAAATTATAAAAAGTATAATGATAGACCATAAAGGCCAAAAGTCCCATTAGAAATGAATTGGGCAGAAAAATGGCATAAAACGGCACAAAATGCAAAAACTGTAAAAGGCAGAATTATTGGTTAAAAGTAGCACAAGCAAAATGACCAAAAAGGGCAGAATTTGCAAAAAAAAAAGGCAGAAATTATGATTTTGCAAAAGTCCCATTAAAAATGAATGGGGCAGAAAAGTGGCATTAGATGGCACAAAATGCAAAAACTGTAAAAGGCAGAATTAGAAGGCAGAAGCAGAATAAGCATAAAAACCTTAAAAAAGCAGAAAAAGTTTAAAAAGCAAAAGGGAAGGGCAGAAGGGCAGAAAGGCATAATGGGGCAGAATGGCATAATATGGCAGGTGGCACAATAGAATTGAATAGAGGGAACATGGCCTGAAACTGCACAAATCACTAAAATGCTGGTTGTACCAAAAAATGTATAAAAAGTACAAGGATAGACAATAAATGGCAAAAGTCCCTTTAGAAATGAATGGGGAAGAAAAATGGCATAAAATAGCGCAAACCACAAACACTTTAAATGGCTGAACTGCTGGTGAAACGAAGCATAATGAATGGCAGAATAAGCACAATGAGCATAAAGGCCATAAGTGGCAGAAAAATGTGCAAAAAACATGAATTTGTACAAGCCCCATTATAAGTCAATGGGAAAAATACGGCATAAAATGGCATTTTGCACAAAAACCATAAGTGGTAGAACTGCCAAAAGTAATAGCATAATTCTCCCAATGACCACAAACATTATATGTAAAAATGGCAAAAATTGGTTAAACTGCTGAAGGCGTGAAACGAACCGAAAAACGGGAAAAAAATATAATAATAACTAGAAATTGCAATGGCAGAAGCCATTGCGAGTGTTTGCGTAAGCTAAAAAATTTATGGCATAAAATAGCATAAATTGCAAAATCGTTAAAAAGCAGAATTATTTAGCAGAAGCAGAAAGAGCATAATGACCAAAAACGGCAGAATTTGCAGAAGGAAAGGCAGAAATAATGAATTTGCATAAGGAAAAGCAGAAAATTTGAATTTGCAGAAAGATGGCATAAAATGGCACAATTTGCAAAATCGTTAAAAAGCAGAATTAGAAGGCAGAAGCAGAAAGAGCAGAATGACCAAAAACGGCAGAATTTGCAGAAGGAAAGGCAGAAATAGTACATTTGCATAATGAAAAGCAGAAAATTTGAATTTGCAGAAAGATGGCATAAAATGGCACAAAATGCAAAAACTGTAAAAGGCAGAATTACAAGGCAGAAGCAGAATAAGCAGAAAAAGCTTAAAAAAGCAGAAAAGTTTAAAAAGCAAAAGGGAAGGGCAGAAAGGCATAATGGGGCAGAATGGCATAATATGGCAGGTGGCACAATAGAATTGAATAAAGGGAACATGGCCTGAAATTGCACAAATCACAAAAATGCTGGTTGTAACAAAAAAAAATTATAAAAAGTATAATGATAGACCATAAAGGCCAAAAGTCCCATTAGAAAGGAATGGGGCAGAAAAGTGGCATAAAATGCAACAAAATGCAAAAACTGTAAAAGGCAGAAGCAGAAAGAGCAGAATGACCAAAAACGGCAGAATTTGCAGAAGGAAAGGCAGAAATAATAAATTTGCATAATGAAAAGCAAAAAATTTTTATTTGCAAAAAAGTGGCATAAAATAGCACAAAATGCAAAAACTGTAAAAGGCAGAATTAGAAGGCAGAAGCATAAGAACAGGCAGAATGACCAAAAAGGGCAGAATTTGCAAAAGAAAAGGCAGAAAATATGAATTTGCAAAAGTCCCATTAAAAATGAATGGGGCAGAAAAGTGGCATAAAATGGCACAAAATGCAAAAACTGTAAAAGGCAGAATTAGAAGGCAGAAGCAGAATAAGCAGAAAAAGCTTTAAAAAGCAGAAAAAGTTTAAAAAGCAAAAGGGAAGGGCAGAAGGGCAGAAAGGCATAATGGGGCAGAATGGCATAATATGGCAGGTTGCACAATAGAAATGAATAGAGGGAACATGGCCTGAAATTGCACAAATCACTAAAATGCTGGTTGTACCAAAAAATGTATAAAAAGTATAAGGATAGACAATAAATGGCAAAAGTCCCATTAGAAATGAATGGGGCAGAAAAATGGCAGAAAATAGCACAAACCACAAACACTTTAAATGGCTGAACTGCTGCTTAAATGAAGCAGAACCATTGGCAGAATGAGCACAATGAGCATAAAGGCCATAAGTGGCAGAAAAATGTGCAAAAAACATGAATTTGTACAAGCCCCATTATAAGTCAATGGGAAAAATATGGCATAAAATGGCATTTTGCACAAAAACCATAAGTGGCAGAACTGCCAAAAGTAGTAGCATAATTCTCCCAATGACCACAAACATTATATGTAAAAATGGCAAAAATTGGTTAAACTGCTGAAGGCGTGAAACGAACCGAAAAACGGGAAAAAAATATAATAATAATAATAATAATAACTAGAAATTGCAATGGCAGAAGCCATTGCGAGTGTTTGCGTAAGCTGAAAAATTGATGGCATAAAATGGCATAAATTGCAAAATCGTTAAAAAGCAGAATTATTTAGCAGAAGCAGAAAGAGCAGAATGACCAGAAGTTGCAGAAGGAAAGGCAGAAATAATGAATTTGCATAAGGAAAAGCAGAAAATTTGAATTTGCAGAAAGATGGCATAAAATGGCACAATTTGCAAAAACTGTAAAAGGCAGAATTAGAAGGCAGAAGCAGAATAAGCAGAAAAAGCTTAAAAAAGCAGAAAAAGTTGAAAAAGCAAAAGGGAAGGGCAGAAAGGCAGAATGGGGCAGAATGGCATAATATGACAGGTGGCACAATAGGAATTGAATAAAGGGAACATGGCCTGAAATTGCACAAATCACTAAAATGCTGGTTGTACCAAAAAATGTATAAAATGTAAAATGATAGACAATAAATTGCAAAAGTCCCATTAGAAATGAATGGGGCAGAAAAGTGGCATAAAATGGCACAAAATGCAAAAACTGTATAAGGCTGAATTAGAAGGCAGAAGCAGAATAAGCAGAAAAAGCTTAAAAAAGCAGAAAAAGTTTAAAAAGCAAAAGGGAAGGGCAGAAAGGCGTAATGGGGCAGAATGGCATAATATGGCAGGTGGCACAATAGAATTGAAAAGAGGGAACATGGCCTGAAATTGCACAAATCACTAAAATGCTGCTTTTACCAAAAAATGTATAAAAAGTATAAGAATAAACAATAAATTGCAAAAGTCCCATTGGAAATGAATGGGGCAGAAAAGTGGCATAAAATGGCACAAAATGCAAAAACTGTAAAAGGCAGAATTAGAAGGCAGAAGCAGAATAAGCAGAAAAAGCTTTAAAAAGCAGAAAAAGTTTAAAAAGCAAAAGGGAAGGGCAGAAGAGCAGAAAGGCATAATGGGGCAGAATGGCATAATATGGCAGGTGGCTCAATAGAATTGAATAGAGGGAACATGGCCTGAAACTGCACAAATCACTAAAATGCTAGTTGTACCAAAAAATTTATTAAAAGTTTAAGGATAGACAATAAATGGCAAAAGTCCCATTAGAAATGAATGGGGCAGAAAAATGGCATAAAATAGCGCAAACCACAAACACTTTAAATGGCTGAACTGCTGCTTAAACGAAGCAGAACCATTGGCAGAATGAGCACAATGAGCGTAAAGGGCATAAGTGGCAGAAAAATGTGCAAAAAACATGAATTTGTACAAGCCCCATTATAAGTCAATGGGAAAAATATGGCATAAAATGGCATTTTGCACAAAAACCATAAGTGGCAGAACTGCCAAAAGTAATAGCATAATTCTCCCAATGACCACAAACATTATATGTAAAAATGGCAAAAATTGGTTAAACTGCTGAAGGCGTGAAACGAACCGAAAAACGGGAAAAATCCTGAATAATAATAATAAAGAACTTCCATAACAATTAGTGTTTGCGTAATGCTACGCAAACACTCAATAATAAAGAACTTCCATAACAATTAGTGTTTGCGTAATGCTACGCAAACACTCAATAAAGAACTTCCATAACAATTAGTGTTTGCGTAATGCTACGCAAACACTCAACTAGAAATTGCAATGGCAGAAGCCATTGCGAGTGTTTGCGTAAGCTAAAAAATTTATGGCATAAAATAGCATAAATTGCAAAATCGTTAAAAAGCAGAATTATTTAGCAGAAGCAGAAAGAGCATAATGACCAAAAACGGCAGAATTTGCAGAAGGAAAGGCAGAAATAATGAATTTGCATAAGGAAAAGCAGAAAATTTGAATTTGCAGAAAGATGGCATAAAATGGCACAATTTGCAAAATCGTTAAAAAGCAGAATTAGAAGGCAGAAGCAGAAAGAGCAGAATGACCAAAAACGGCAGAATTTGCAGAAGGAAAGGCAGAAATAGTACATTTGCATAATGAAAAGCAGAAAATTTGAATTTGCAGAAAGATGGCATAAAATGGCACAAAATGCAAAAACTGTAAAAGGCAGAATTACAAGGCAGAAGCAGAATAAGCAGAAAAAGCTTAAAAAAGCAGAAAAGTTGAAAAAGCAAAAGGGAAGGGCAGAAAGGCATAATGGGGCAGAATGGCATAATATGGCAGGTGGCACAATAGAATTGAATAAAGGGAACATGGCCTGAAATTGCACAAATCACAAAAATGCTGGTTGTAACAAAAAAAAATTATAAAAAGTATAATGATAGACCATAAAGGCCAAAAGTCCCATTAGAAAGGAATGGGGCAGAAAAGTGGCATAAAATGCAACAAAATGCAAAAACTGTAAAAGGCAGAAGCAGAAAGAGCAGAATGACCAAAAACGGCAGAATTTGCAGAAGGAAAGGCAGAAATAATAAATTTGCATAATGAAAAGCAAAAAATTTTTATTTGCAAAAAGTGGCATAAAATAGCACAAAATGCAAAAACTGTAAAAGGCAGAATTAGAAGGCAGAAGCATAAGAACAGGCAGAATGACCAAAAAGGGCAGAATTTGCAAAAGAAAAGGCAGAAAATATGAATTTGCAAAAGTCCCATTAAAAATGAATGGGGCAGAAAAGTGGCATAAAATGGCACAAAATGCAAAAACTGTAAAAGGCAGAATTAGAAGGCAGAAGCAGAATAAGCAGAAAAAGCTTTAAAAAGCAGAAAAAGTTTAAAAAGCAAAAGGGAAGGGCAGAAGGGCAGAAAGGCATAATGGGGCAGAATGGCATAATATGGCAGGTGGCACAATAGAATTGAATAGAGGGAACATGGCCTGAAACTGCACAAATCACTAAAATGCTGGTTGTACCAAAAAATGTATAAAAAGTATAAGGATAGACAATAAATGGCAAAAGTCCCATTAGAAATGAATGGGGCAGAAAAATGGCATAAAATAGCACAAACCACAAACACTTTAAATGGCTGAACTGCTGCTTAAATGAAGCAGAACCATTGGCAGAATGAGCACAATGAGCATAAAGGCCATAAGTGGCAGAAAAATGTGCAAAAAACATGAATTTGTACAAGCCCCATTATAAGTCAATGGGAAAAATATGGCATAAAATGGCATTTTGCACAAAAACCATAAGTGGCAGAACTGCCAAAAGTAGTAGCATAATTCTCCCAATGACCACAAACATTATATGTAAAAATGGCAAAAATTGGTTAAACTGCTGAAGGCGTGAAACGAACCGAAAAACGGGAAAAAAATATAATAATAATAATAATAATAACTAGAAATTGCAATGGCAGAAGCCATTGCGAGTGTTTGCGTAAGCTGAAAAATTGATGGCATAAAATGGCATAAATTGCAAAATCGTTAAAAAGCAGAATTATTTAGCAGAAGCAGAAAGAGCAGAATGACCAGAAGTTGCAGAAGGAAAGGCAGAAATAATGAATTTGCATAAGGAAAAGCAGAAAATTTGAATTTGCAGAAAGATGGCATAAAATGGCACAATTTGCAAAAACTGTAAAAGGCAGAATTAGAAGGCAGAAGCAGAATAAGCAGAAAAAGCTTAAAAAAGCAGAAAAAGTTGAAAAAGCAAAAGGGAAGGGCAGAAAGGCAGAATGGGGCAGAATGGCATAATATGACAGGTGGCACAATAGGAATTGAATAAAGGGAACATGGCCTGAAATTGCACAAATCACTAAAATGCTGGTTGTACCAAAAAATGTATAAAATGTAAAATGATAGACAATAAATTGCAAAAGTCCCATTAGAAATGAATGGGGCAGAAAAGTGGCATAAAATGGCACAAAATGCAAAAACTGTATAAGGCTGAATTAGAAGGCAGAAGCAGAATAAGCAGAAAAAGCTTAAAAAAGCAGAAAAAGTTTAAAAAGCAAAAGGGAAGGGCAGAAAGGCAGTAATGGGGCAGAATGGCATAATATGGCAGGTGGCACAATAGAATTGAAAAGAGGGAACATGGCCTGAAATTGCACAAATCACTAAAATGCTGCTTTTACCAAAAAATGTATAAAAAGTATAAGAATAAACAATAAATTGCAAAAGTCCCATTGGAAATGAATGGGACAGAAAAGTGGCATAAAATGGCACAAAATGCAAAAACTGTAAAAGGCAGAATTAGAAGGCAGAAGCAGAATAAGCAGAAAAAGCTTTAAAAAGCAGAAAAAGTTTAAAAAGCAAAAGGGAAGGGCAGAAGAGCAGAAAGGCATAATGGGGCAGAATGGCATAATATGGCAGGTGGCACAATAGAATTGAATAGAGGGAACATGGCCTGAAACTGCACAAATCACTAAAATGCTAGTTGTACCAAAAAATTTATTAAAAGTTTAAGGATAGACAATAAATGGCAAAAGTCCCATTAGAAATGAATGGGGCAGAAAAATGGCATAAAATAGCGCAAACCACAAACACTTTAAATGGCTGAACTGCTGCTTAAACGAAGCAGAACCATTGGCAGAATGAGCACAATGAGCGTAAAGGGCATAAGTGGCAGAAAAATGTGCAAAAAACATGAATTTGTACAAGCCCCATTATAAGTCAATGGGAAAAATATGGCATAAAATGGCATTTTGCACAAAAACCATAAGTGGCAGAACTGCCAAAAGTAATAGCATAATTCTCCCAATGACCACAAACATTATATGTAAAAATGGCAAAAATTGGTTAAACTGCTGAAGGCGTGAAACGAACCGAAAAACGGGAAAAATCCTGAATAATAATAATAAAGAACTTCCATAACAATTAGTGTTTGCGTAATGCTACGCAAACACTCAATAATAACTAGAAATTGCAATGGCAGAAGCCATTGCGAGTGTTTGCGTAAGCTAAAAAATTTATGGCATAAAATAGCATAAATTGCAAAATCGTTAAAAAGCAGAATAAGTTAGCAGAAACAGAAAGAGCAGAATGACCAAAAACTGCAGAATTTGCAGAAGGAAAGGCAGAAATAATGAATTTGCATAAGGAAAAGCAGAAACTTTGAATTTGCTGAAAAGTGGCATAAAATGGCACAAAATGCAAAAACTGTAAAAGGCTGAATTAGAAGGCAGAAGCAGAATAAGCAGAAAAAGCTTAAAAAAGCAGAAAAAGTTGAAAAAGCAAAAGGAAAGGGTAGAAAGGCAGAATGGGGCAGAATGGCATAATATGGCAGGTGGCACAATAGAATTGAATAGAGGGAACATGGCCAGAAATTGCACAAATCACAAAAATGCTGGTTGTACCAAAAAAAATTATAAAAAGTATAATGATAGACCATAAAGGCCAAAAGTCCCATTAGAAATTAATTGGGCAGAAAAATGGCATAAAACGGCACAAAATGCAAAAACTGTAAAAGGCAGAATTATTGGTTAAAAGTAGCACAAGCAAAATGACCAAAAAGGGCAGAATTTGCAAAAGGAAAGGCAGAAATTATGATTTTGCAGAAAGATGGCATAAAATGGCACAATTTGCAAAAACTGTAAACGGCAGAATTATTGGTTAAAAGTAGCAGAAGCAGAATAAGAACAGGCAGAATGACCAAAAAGGGCAGAATTTGCAAAAGAAAAGGCAGAAAATATGAATTTGCAAAAGTCCCATTAAAAATGAATGGGGCAGAAAAGTGGCATTAAATGGCACAAAATGCAAAAACTGTAAAAGGCAGAATTAGAAGGCAGAAGCAGAATAAGCATAAAAACCTTAAAAAAGCAGAAAAAGTTTAAAAAGCAAAAGGGAAGGGCAGAAGGGCAGAAAGGCATAATGGGGCAGAATGGCATAATATGGCAGGTGGCACAATAGAATTGAATAGAGGGAACATGGCCTGAAACTGCACAAATCACTAAAATGCTGGTTGTACCAAAAAATGTATTAAAAGTTACAAGGATAGACAATAAATGGCAAAAGTCCCTTTAGAAATGAATGGGGCAGAAAATGGCATAAAATAGCACGAACCACAAACACTTTAAATGGCTGAACTGCTGGCTTAAACGAAGCATAATGAATGGCAGAATAAGCACAATGAGCATAAAGGCCATAAGTGGCAGAAAAATGTGCAAAAAACATGAATTTGTACAAGCCCCATTATAAGTCAATGGGAAAAATACTGGCATAAAATGGCATTTTGCACAAAAACCATAAGTGGTAGAACTGCCAAAAGTAATAGCATAATTCTCCCAATGACCACAAACATTATATGTAAAAATGGCAAAAATTGGTTAAACTGCTGAAGGCGTGAAACGAACCGAAAAACGGGAAAAAAATATAATAATAATAATAATAATAACTAGAAATTGCAATGGCAGAAGCCATTGCGAGTGTTTGCGTAAGCTAAAAAATTTATGGCATAAAATAGCATAAATTGCAAAATCGTTAAAAAGCAGAATTATTTAGCAGAAGCAGAAAGAGCATAATGACCAAAAACAGCTGAATTTGCAGAAGGAAAGGCAGAAATAATGAATTTGCATAAGGAAAAGCAGAAAATTTGAATTTGCAGAAAGATGGCATAAAATGGCACAATTTGCACAATCGTTAAAAAGCAGAATAATTTAGCAGAAGCAGAAAGAGCAGAATGACCAAAAATGGCAGAATTTGCAGAAAGAAAGGCAGAAATAATAAATTTGCATAAGGAAAAGCAGAAAATTTTAATTTGCAGAAAAGTGGCATAAAATGGCACAAAATGCAAAAACTGTAAAAGGCAGAAGCAGAATAAGCAGAAAAACCTTCAAAAAACAGAAAAAGTTGAAAAAGCAAAAGAGAAGGGCAGAAAGGCAGAATGGGGCAGAAAAATGGCATAAAACGGCACAAAATGCACAAATTGTAAAAGGCAGAACTATTGGTTTAAAGTAGCAGAAGCAGAATAAGCAGAAGGGGTGTAAAAGTGCAGAAAAAGTTTAAAAGCAAAGGAAAATGGGAAAGGCAGAATGGAGCAGAATGGCATAATATGGCAGGTGGCACAATAGAATTGAATAGAGGGAACATGACCAGAAATTGCACAAATCACAAAAATGCTGGTTGTACCAAAAAAAATTATAAAAAGTATAATGATAGACCATAAAGGCCAAAAGTCCCATTAGAAATGAATTGGGCAGAAAAATGGCATAAAACGGCACAAAATGCAAAAACTGTAAAAGGCAGAATTATTGGTTAAAAGTAGCACAAGCAAAATGACCAAAAAGGGCAGAATTTGCAAAAAAAAAAGGCAGAAATTATGATTTTGCAAAAGTCCCATTAAAAATGAATGGGGCAGAAAAGTGGCATTAAATGGCACAAAATGCAAAAACTGTAAAAGGCAGAATTAGAAGGCAGAAGCAGAATAAGCATAAAAACCTTAAAAAAGCAGAAAAAGTTTAAAAAGCAAAAGGGAAGGGCAGAAGGGCAGAAAGGCATAATGGGGCATAATGGCATAATATGGCAGGTGGCACAATAGAATTGAATAGAGGGAACATGGCCTGAAACTGCACAAATCACTAAAATGCTGGTTGTACCAAAAAATGTATAAAAAGTACAAGGATAGACAATAAATGGCAAAAGTCCCTTTAGAAATGAATGGGGAAGAAAAATGGCATAAAATAGCGCAAACCACAAACACTTTAAATGGCTGAACTGCTGGTGAAACGAAGCATAATGAATGGCAGAATAAGCACAATGAGCATAAAGGCCATAAGTGGCAGAAAAATGTGCAAAAAACATGAATTTGTACAAGCCCCATTATAAGTCAATGGGAAAAATACGGCATAAAATGGCATTTTGCACAAAAACCATAAGTGGTAGAACTGCCAAAAGTAATAGCATAATTCTCCCAATGACCACAAACATTATATGTAAAAATGGCAAAAATTGGTTAAACTGCTGAAGGCGTGAAACGAACCGAAAAACGGGAAAAAAATATAATAATAATAATAACTAGAAATTGCAATGGCAGAAGCCATTGCGAGTGTTTGCGTAAGCTGAAAAATTGATGGCATAAAATGGCATAAATTGCAAAATCGTTAAAAAGCAGAATTATTTAGCAGAAGCAGAAAGAGCAGAATGACCAGAAGTTGCAGAAGGAAAGGCAGAAATAATGAATTTGCATAAGGAAAAGCAGAAAATTTGAATTTGCAGAAAGATGGCATAAAATGGCACAATTTGCAAAAACTGTAAAAGGCAGAATTAGAAGGCAGAAGCAGAATAAGCAGAAAAAGCTTAAAAAAGCAGAAAAAGTTGAAAAAGCAAAAGGGAAGGGCAGAAAGGCAGAATGGGGCAGAATGGCATAATATGACAGGTGGCACAATAGGAATTGAATAAAGGGAACATGGCCTGAAATTGCACAAATCACTAAAATGCTGGTTGTACCAAAAAATGTATAAAATGTAAAATGATAGACAATAAATTGCAAAAGTCCCATTAGAAATGAATGGGGCAGAAAAGTGGCATAAAATGGCACAAAATGCAAAAACTGTATAAGGCTGAATTAGAAGGCAGAAGCAGAATAAGCAGAAAAAGCTTAAAAAAGCAGAAAAAGTTTAAAAAGCAAAAGGGAAGGGCAGAAAGGCGTAATGGGGCAGAATGGCATAATATGGCAGGTGGCACAATAGAATTGAAAAGAGGGAACATGGCCTGAAATTGCACAAATCACTAAAATGCTGCTTTTACCAAAAAATGTATAAAAAGTATAAGAATAAACAATAAATTGCAAAAGTCCCATTGGAAATGAATGGGGCAGAAAAGTGGCATAAAATGGCACAAAATGCAAAAACTGTAAAAGGCAGAATTAGAAGGCAGAAGCAGAATAAGCAGAAAAAGCTTTAAAAAGCAGAAAAAGTTTAAAAAGCAAAAGGGAAGGGCAGAAGAGCAGAAAGGCATAATGGGGCAGAATGGCATAATATGGCAGGTGGCTCAATAGAATTGAATAGAGGGAACATGGCCTGAAACTGCACAAATCACTAAAATGCTAGTTGTACCAAAAAATTTATTAAAAGTTTAAGGATAGACAATAAATGGCAAAAGTCCCATTAGAAATGAATGGGGCAGAAAAATGGCATAAAATAGCGCAAACCACAAACACTTTAAATGGCTGAACTGCTGCTTAAACGAAGCAGAACCATTGGCAGAATGAGCACAATGAGCGTAAAGGGCATAAGTGGCAGAAAAATGTGCAAAAAACATGAATTTGTACAAGCCCCATTATAAGTCAATGGGAAAAATATGGCATAAAATGGCATTTTGCACAAAAACCATAAGTGGCAGAACTGCCAAAAGTAATAGCATAATTCTCCCAATGACCACAAACATTATATGTAAAAATGGCAAAAATTGGTTAAACTGCTGAAGGCGTGAAACGAACCGAAAAACGGGAAAAATCCTGAATAATAATAATAAGAACTTCCATAACATTGCGTAATGCTACGCAACATCACTAATTGCAATGGCAGAAGCCATTGCGAGTGTTTGCGTAAGCTGAAAAATTGATGGCATAAAATGGCATAAATTGCAAAATCGTTAAAAAGCAGAATTATTTAGCAGAAGCAGAAAGAGCAGAATGACCAGAAGTTGCAGAAGGAAAGGCAGAAATAATGAATTTGCATAAGGAAAAGCAGAAAATTTGAATTTGCAGAAAGATGGCATAAAATGGCACAATTTGCAAAAACTGTAAAAGGCAGAATTAGAAGGCAGAAGCAGAATAAGCAGAAAAAGCTTAAAAAAGCAGAAAAAGTTGAAAAAGCAAAAGGGAAGGGCAGAAAGGCAGAATGGGGCAGAATGGCATAATATGACAGGTGGCACAATAGGAATTGAATAAAGGGAACATGGCCTGAAATTGCACAAATCACTAAAATGCTGGTTGTACCAAAAAATGTATAAAATGTAAAATGATAGACAATAAATTGCAAAAGTCCCATTAGAAATGAATGGGGCAGAAAAGTGGCATAAAATGGCACAAATTGCAAAAACTGTATAAGGCTGAATTAGAAGGCAGAAGCAGAATAAGCAGAAAAAGCTTAAAAAAGCAGAAAAAGTTTAAAAAGCAAAAGGGAAGGGCAGAAAGGCGTAATGGGGCAGAATGGCATAATATGGCAGGTGGCACAATAGAATTGAAAAGAGGGAACATGGCCTGAAATTGCACAAATCACTAAAATGCTGCTTTTACCAAAAAATGTATAAAAAGTATAAGAATAAACAATAAATTGCAAAAGTCCCATTGGAAATGAATGGGGCAGAAAAGTGGCATAAAATGGCACAAAATGCAAAAACTGTAAAAGGCAGAATTAGAAGGCAGAAGCAGAATAAGCAGAAAAAGCTTTAAAAAGCAGAAAAAGTTTAAAAAGCAAAAGGGAAGGGCAGAAGAGCAGAAAGGCATAATGGGGCAGAATGGCATAATATGGCAGGTGGCTCAATAGAATTGAATAGAGGGAACATGGCCTGAAACTGCACAAATCACTAAAATGCTAGTTGTACCAAAAAATTTATTAAAAGTTTAAGGATAGACAATAAATGGCAAAAGTCCCATTAGAAATGAATGGGGCAGAAAAATGGCATAAAATAGCCGCAACCACAAACACTTTAAATGGCTGAACTGCTGCTTAAACTGAAGCATAATGACATGGCAGAATGAAGCACAATGAGCAGTAAAGGGCATAAGTGGCAGAAAAATGTGCAAAAAACATGAATTTGTACAAGCCCCATTATAAGTCAATGGGAAAAATATGGCATAAAATGGCATTTTGCACAAAAACCATAAGTGGCAGAACTGCCAAAAGTAATAGCAGAATTCTCCCAATGACCACTAAACATTATATGTGAAAAATGGCAAAAATTGGTTAAACTGCTTGAAGAGTTGAAACGAGCCGAAAAACGGGAAAAATCCTGAATAATAATAATAAAGAACTTCCATAACAATTAGTGTTTGCGTAATGCTACGCAAACACTCAATAACTAGAAATTGCAATGGCAGAAGCCATTGCGAGTGTTTGCGTAAGCTGAAAAATTGATGGTATAAAATGGCATAAATTGCAAAATCGTTAAAAAGCAGAATTATTTAGCAGAAGCAGAAAGAGCAGAATGACCAGAAGTTGCAGAAGGAAAGGCAGAAATAATGAATTTGCATAAGGAAAAGCAGAAAATTTGAATTTGCAGAAAGATGGCATAAAATGGCACAATTTGCAAAAACTGTAAAAGGCAGAATTAGAAGGCAGAAGCAGAATAAGCAGAAAAAGCTTAAAAAAGCAGAAAAAGTTGAAAAAGCAAAAGGGAAGGGCAGAAAGGCAGAATGGGGCAGAATGGCATAATATGACAGGTGGCACAATAGGAATTGAATAAAGGGAACATGGCCTGAAATTGCACAAATCACTAAAATGCTGGTTGTACCAAAAAATGTATAAAATGTAAAATGATAGACAATAAATTGCAAAAGTCCCATTAGAAATGAATGGGGCAGAAAAGTGGCATAAAATGGCACAAAATGCAAAAACTGTATAAGGCAGAATTAGAAGGCAGAAGCAGAATAAGCAGAAAAAGCTTAAAAAAGCAGAAAAAGTTTAAAAAGCAAAAGGGAAGGGCAGAAAGGCATAATGGGGCAGAATGGCATAATATGGCAGGTGGCACAATAGAATTGAAAAGAGGGAACATGGCCTGAAATTGCACAAATCACTAAAATGCTGGTTTTACCAAAAAATGTATAAAAAGTATAAGAATAAACAATAAATTGCAAAAGTCCCATTGGAAATGAATGGGACAGAAAAGTGGCATAAAATGGCACAAAATGCAAAAACTGTAAAAGGCAGAATTAGAAGGCAGAAGCAGAATAAGCAGAAAAAGCTTTAAAAAGCAGAAAAAGTTTAAAAAGCAAAAGGGAAGGGCAGAAGAGCAGAAAGGCATAATGGGGCAGAATGGCATAATATGGCAGGTGGCTCAATAGAATTGAATAGAGGGAACATGGCCTGAAACTGCACAAATCACTAAAATGCTAGTTGTACCAAAAAATTTATTAAAAGTTTAAGGATAGACAATAAATGGCAAAAGTCCCATTAGAAATGAATGGGGCAGAAAAATGGCATAAAATAGCGCAAACCACAAACACTTTAAATGGCTGAACTGCTGCTTAAACGAAGCAGAACCATTGGCAGAATGAGCACAATGAGCGTAAAGGGCATAAGTGGCAGAAAAATGTGCAAAAAACATGAATTTGTACAAGCCCCATTATAAGTCAATGGGAAAAATATGGCATAAAATGGCATTTTGCACAAAAACCATAAGTGGCAGAACTGCCAAAAGTAATAGCATAATTCTCCCAATGACCACAAACATTATATGTAAAAATGGCAAAAATTGGTTAAACTGCTGAAGGCGTGAAACGAACCGAAAAACGGGAAAAATCCTGAATAATAATAAAGAACTTCCATAACAATTAGTGTTTGCGTAATGCTACGCAAACACTCAACTAGAAATTGCAATGGCAGAAGCCATTGCGAGTGTTTGCGTAAGCTGAAAAATTGATGGTATAAAATGGCATAAATTGCAAAATCGTTAAAAAGCAGAATTATTTAGCAGAAGCAGAAAGAGCAGAATGACCAGAAGTTGCAGAAGGAAAGGCAGAAATAATGAATTTGCATAAGGAAAAGCAGAAAATTTGAATTTGCAGAAAGATGGCATAAAATGGCACAATTTGCAAAAACTGTAAAAGGCAGAATTAGAAGGCAGAAGCAGAATAAGCAGAAAAAGCTTAAAAAAGCAGAAAAAGTTGAAAAAGCAAAAGGGAAGGGCAGAAAGGCAGAATGGGGCAGAATGGCATAATATGACAGGTGGCACAATAGGAATTGAATAAAGGGAACATGGCCTGAAATTGCACAAATCACTAAAATGCTGGTTGTACCAAAAAATGTATAAAATGTAAAATGATAGACAATAAATTGCAAAAGTCCCATTAGAAATGAATGGGGCAGAAAAGTGGCATAAAATGGCACAAAATGCAAAAACTGTATAAGGCAGAATTAGAAGGCAGAAGCAGAATAAGCAGAAAAAGCTTAAAAAAGCAGAAAAAGTTTAAAAAGCAAAAGGGAAGGGCAGAAAGGCATAATGGGGCAGAATGGCATAATATGGCAGGTGGCACAATAGAATTGAAAAGAGGGAACATGGCCTGAAATTGCACAAATCACTAAAATGCTGGTTTTACCAAAAAATGTATAAAAAGTATAAGAATAAACAATAAATTGCAAAAGTCCCATTGGAAATGAATGGGACAGAAAAGTGGCATAAAATGGCACAAAATGCAAAAACTGTAAAAGGCAGAATTAGAAGGCAGAAGCAGAATAAGCAGAAAAAGCTTTAAAAAGCAGAAAAAGTTTAAAAAGCAAAAGGGAAGGGCAGAAGAGCAGAAAGGCATAATGGGGCAGAATGGCATAACATGGCAGGTGGCACAATAGAATTGAATAGAGGGAACATGGCCTGAAACTGCACAAATCACTAAAATGCTAGTTGTACCAAAAAATTTATTAAAAGTTTAAGGATAGACAATAAATGGCAAAAGTCCCATTAGAAATGAATGGGGCAGAAAAATGGCATAAAATAGCGCAAACCACAAACACTTTAAATGGCTGAACTGCTGCTTAAACGAAGCAGAACCATTGGCAGAATGAGCACAATGAGCGTAAAGGGCATAAGTGGCAGAAAAATGTGCAAAAAACATGAATTTGTACAAGCCCCATTATAAGTCAATGGGAAAAATATGGCATAAAATGGCATTTTGCACAAAAACCATAAGTGGCAGAACTGCCAAAAGTAATAGCATAATTCTCCCAATGACCACAAACATTATATGTAAAAATGGCAAAAATTGGTTAAACTGCTGAAGGCGTGAAACGAACCGAAAAACGGGAAAAATCCTGAATAATAATAATAAAGAACTTCCATAACAATTAGTGTTTGCGTAATGCTACGCAAACACTCAACTAGAAATTGCAATGGCAGAAGCCATTGCGAGTGTTTGCGTAAGCTAAAAAATTTATGGCATAAAATAGCATAAATTGCAAAATCGTTAAAAAGCAGAATTATTTAGCAGAAGCAGAAAGAGCATAATGACCAAAAACAGCTGAATTTGCAGAAGGAAAGGCAGAAATAATGAATTTGCATAAGAAAAAGCAGAAAATTTGAATTTGCAGAAAGATGGCATAAAATGGCACAAATTGCACAATCGTTAAAAAGCAGAATAATTTAGCAGAAGCAGAAAGAGCAGAATGACCAGAAGTTGTAGAAGGAAAGGCAGAAATAATGAATTTGCATAAGGAAAAGCAGAAAATTTGAATTTGCAGAAAGATGGCATAAAATGGCACAATTTGCAAAAACTGTAAAAGGCAGAATTAGAAGGCAGAAGCAGAATAAGCAGAAAAAGCTTAAAAAAGCAGAAAAAGTTTAAAAAGCAAAAGGGAAGGGCAGAAAGGCAGAATGGGGCAGAATGGCATAATATGACAGGTGGCACAATAGAATTGAATAGAGAGAACATGGCCTGAAATTGCTTAAATCACTATAATGCTGGTTGTACCAAAAAAATTATAAAAAGTATAAGGATATACAATATATTGCAAAAGTCCCATTAGAAATGTAATGGGGCAGAAAAGTGGCATAAAATGGCACAAAATGCAAAAACTGTAAAAGGCAGAAGCAGAATAAGCAGAAAAACCTTCAAAAAACAGAAAAAGTTGAAAAAGCAAAAGGGAAGGGCAGAAAGGCAGAATGGGGCAGAAAAATGGCATAAAACGGCACAAAATGCACAAATTGTAAAAGGCAGAACTATTGGTTTAAAGTAGCAGAAGCAGAATAAGCAGAAGGGGTGTAAAAGTGCAGAAAAAGTTGAAAAAGCAAAAGGAAAATGGGAAAGGCAGAATGGGGCAGAATGGCATAATATGGCAGGTGGCACAATAGAATTGAATAGAGGGAACATGGCCAGAAATTGCACAAATCACAAAAATGCTGGTTGTACCAAAAAAAAAATTATAAAAAGTATAATGATAGACCATAAAGGCCAAAAGTCCCATTAGAAATGAATGGGGCAGAAAAATGGCAAAAAACGGCACAAAATGCAAAAAACTGTAAAAGACAGAATTATTGGTTAAAAGTAGCACAAGCAAAATGACCTAAAAGGGCAGAATTTGCAAAATGAAAGGCAGAAATTATGATTTTGCAGAAAGATGGCATAAAATGGCACAATTTGCAAAAACTGTAAACGACAGAATTATTGGTTAAAAGTAGCAGAAGCAGAATAAGAACAGGCAGAATGACCAAAAAGGGCAGAATTTGCAAAAGAAAAGGCAGAAAATGTGAATTTGCAAAAGTCCCATTAAAAATGAATGGGGCAGAAAAGTGGCATTAAATGGCACAAAATGCAAAAACTGTAAAAGGCATAATTAGAAGGCAGAAGCAGAATAAGCAGAAAAACCTTAAAAAAGCAGAAAAAGTTTAAAAAGCAAAAGGGAAGGGCAGAAGGGCAGAAAGGCATAATGGGGCAGAATGGCATAATATGGCAGGTGGCACAATAGAATTGAATAGAGGGAACATGGCCTGAAACTGCACAAATCACTAAAATGCTGGTTGTACCAAAAAATGTATAAAAAGTACAAGGATAGACAATAAATGGCAAAGGTCCCTTTAGAAATGAATGGGGCAGAAAATGGCATAAAATAGCACGAACCACAAACAATTTAAATGGCTGAACTGCTGCTTAAATGAAGCATAATGAATGGCAGAATAAGCACAATGAGCATAAAGGGCATAAGTGGCAGAAAAATGTGCAAAAAACATGAATTTGTACAAGCCCCATTATAAGTCAATGGGAAAAATATGGCATAAAATGGCATTTTGCACAAAAACCATAAGTGGCAGAACTGCCAAAAGTAATAGCAGAATTCTCCCAATGACCATAAACGTTATATGTGAAAATGGCAAAAATTGGTAAAACTGTTGAAGAGTTGAAACGCGCCGAAAAACGGGAAAAATCCTGAATAATAATAATAAAGAACTTGCAAAACAATTAGTGTTTGCGTAATGCTACGCAAACACTCAACTAGAAATTGCAATGGCAGAAGCCATTGCGAGTGTTTGCGTAAGCTAAAAAATTTATGGCATAAAATAGCATTAATTGCAAAATTGTTAAAAAGCAGAATTATTTAGCAGAAACAGAAAGAGAAGAATGACCAAAAACGGCAGAATTTGCAGAAGGAAAGGCAGAAATAATGAATTTGCATAAGGAAAAGCAGAAAATTTGAATTTGCAGAAAGATGGCATAAAATGGCACAATTTGCTAAATCGTTAAAAAGCAGAATTATTTAGCAGAAACAGAAAGAGCAGAATGACCAAAAACGGCAGAATTTGCAGAAGGAAAGGCAGAAATAATGAATTTGCAGAAAGAAAAGCAGAAAATTTGAATTTGCAGAAAGATGGCGAAAAATGGCACAATTTGCTAAATCGTTAAAAAGCAGAATTATTTAGCAGAAGCAGAAAGAGCAGAATGACCAAAAACGGCAGAATTTGCAGAAGGAAAGGCAGAAATAATGAATTTGCATAAGGAAAAGCAGAAACTTTGAATTTGCTGAAAAGTGGCATAAAATGGCACAAAATGCAAAAACTGTAAAAGGCAGAATTAGAAGGCAGAAGCAGAATAAGCAGCTTCAAAAAGCAGAAAAAGTTGAAAAAGCAAAAGGGAAGGGCAGAAAGGCAGAATGGGGCCGAATGGCATAATATGACAGGTGGCACAATAGAATTGAATAGAGGGAACATGGCCTGAAATTGCACAAATCACTAAAATGCTGGTTGTACCAAAAAATTTATAAAAAGTATATGGATAGACAATAAATTGCAAAATTCCCATTAGAAATGAATGGGGCAAAAAAGTGGCATAAAATAGCACAAAATGCAAAAACTGTAAAAGGCAGAATTAGAAGGCAGAAGCAGAATAAGCAGAAAAAGCTTAAAAAAGCAGAAAAAGTTTAAAAAGCAAAAGAGAAGGGCAGAAGGGCAGAAAGGCATAATGGGGCAGAATGGCATAATATGGCAGGTGGCACAATAGAATTGAATAGAGGGAACATGGCCTGAAATTGCACAAATCACTAAAATGCTAGTTGTACCAAAAAATGTATTAAAAGTTAAGGATAGACAATAAATGGCAAAAGTCCCATTAGAAATGAATGGGGCAGAAAAATGGCATAAAATAGCGCAAACCACAAACACTTTAAATGGCTGAACTGCTGCTTAAATGAAGCAGAACCATTGGCAGAATAAGCACAATGAGCATAAAGGCCATAAGTGGCAGAAAAATGTGCAAAAAACATGAATTTGTACAAGCCCCATTATAAGTCAATGGGAAAAATATGGCATAAAATGGCATTTTGCACAAAAACCATAAGTGGCAGAACTGCCAAAAGTAATAGCAGAATTCTCCCAATGACCATAAACGTTATATGTGAAAATGGCAAAAATTGGTAAAACTGTTGAAGAGTTGAAACGAACCGAAAAACGGGAAAAATCCTGAATAATAATAATAAAGAACTTCCATAACAATTAGTGTTTGCGTAATGCTACGCAAACACTCAATAATAATAATAAAGAACTTCCATAACAATTAGTGTTTGCGTAATGCTACGCAAACACTCAATACTAGAAATTGCAATGGCAGAAGCCATTGCGAGTGTTTGCGTAAGCTAAAAAATTTATGGCATAAAATAGCATAAATTGCAAAATCGTTAAAAAGCAGAATTATTTAGCAGAAGCAGAAAGAGCATAATGACCAAAAACAGCTGAATTTGCAGAAGGAAAGGCAGAAATAATGAATTTGCATAAGAAAAAGCAGAAAATTTGAATTTGCAGAAAGATGGCATAAAATGGCACAAATTGCACAATCGTTAAAAAGCAGAATAATTTAGCAGAAGCAGAAAGAGCAGAATGACCAGAAGTTGTAGAAGGAAAGGCAGAAATAATGAATTTGCATAAGGAAAAGCAGAAAATTTGAATTTGCAGAAAGATGGCATAAAATGGCACAATTTGCAAAAACTGTAAAAGGCAGAATTAGAAGGCAGAAGCAGAATAAGCAGAAAAAGCTTAAAAAAGCAGAAAAAGTTTAAAAAGCAAAAGGGAAGGGCAGAAAGGCAGAATGGGGCAGAATGGCATAATATGACAGGTGGCACAATAGAATTGAATAGAGAGAACATGGCCTGAAATTGCTTAAATCACTATAATGCTGGTTGTACCAAAAAAATTATAAAAAGTATAAGGATATACAATATATTGCAAAAGTCCCATTAGAAATGTAATGGGGCAGAAAAGTGGCATAAAATGGCACAAAATGCAAAAACTGTAAAAGGCAGAAGCAGAATAAGCAGAAAAACCTTCAAAAAACAGAAAAAGTTGAAAAAGCAAAAGGGAAGGGCAGAAAGGCAGAATGGGGCAGAAAAATGGCATAAAACGGCACAAAATGCACAAATTGTAAAAGGCAGAACTATTGGTTTAAAGTAGCAGAAGCAGAATAAGCAGAAGGGGTGTAAAAGTGCAGAAAAAGTTGAAAAAGCAAAAGGAAAATGGGAAAGGCAGAATGGGGCAGAATGGCATAATATGGCAGGTGGCACAATAGAATTGAATAGAGGGAACATGGCCAGAAATTGCACAAATCACAAAAATGCTGGTTGTACCAAAAAAAAAATTATAAAAAGTATAATGATAGACCATAAAGGCCAAAAGTCCCATTAGAAATGAATGGGGCAGAAAAATGGCAAAAAACGGCACAAAATGCAAAAAACTGTAAAAGACAGAATTATTGGTTAAAAGTAGCACAAGCAAAATGACCTAAAAGGGCAGAATTTGCAAAATGAAAGGCAGAAATTATGATTTTGCAGAAAGATGGCATAAAATGGCACAATTTGCAAAAACTGTAAACGACAGAATTATTGGTTAAAAGTAGCAGAAGCAGAATAAGAACAGGCAGAATGACCAAAAAGGGCAGAATTTGCAAAAGAAAAGGCAGAAAATGTGAATTTGCAAAAGTCCCATTAAAAATGAATGGGGCAGAAAAGTGGCATTAAATGGCACAAAATGCAAAAACTGTAAAAGGCATAATTAGAAGGCAGAAGCAGAATAAGCAGAAAAACCTTAAAAAAGCAGAAAAAGTTTAAAAAGCAAAAGGGAAGGGCAGAAGGGCAGAAAGGCATAATGGGGCAGAATGGCATAATATGGCAGGTGGCACAATAGAATTGAATAGAGGGAACATGGCCTGAAACTGCACAAATCACTAAAATGCTGGTTGTACCAAAAAATGTATAAAAAGTACAAGGATAGACAATAAATGGCAAAGGTCCCTTTAGAAATGAATGGGGCAGAAAATGGCATAAAATAGCACGAACCACAAACAATTTAAATGGCTGAACTGCTGCTTAAATGAAGCATAATGAATGGCAGAATAAGCACAATGAGCATAAAGGGCATAAGTGGCAGAAAAATGTGCAAAAAACATGAATTTGTACAAGCCCCATTATAAGTCAATGGGAAAAATATGGCATAAAATGGCATTTTGCACAAAAACCATAAGTGGCAGAACTGCCAAAAGTAATAGCAGAATTCTCCCAATGACCATAAACGTTATATGTGAAAATGGCAAAAATTGGTAAAACTGTTGAAGAGTTGAAACGCGCCGAAAAACGGGAAAAATCCTGAATAATAATAACTAGAAATTGCAATGGCAGAAGCCATTGCGAGTGTTTGCGTAAGCTAAAAAATGTATGGCATAAAATAGCATAAATTGCAAAATCGTTAAAAAGCAGAATTATTTAGCAGAAGCAGAAAGAGCATAATGACCAAAAACGGCAGAATTTGCAGAAGGAAAGGCAGAAATAATGAATCTGCATAAGGAAAAGCAGAAAATTTGAATTTGCAGAAAGATGGCATAAAATGGCACAATTTGCAAAATTGTTAAAAAGCAGAATATTTAGCAGAAGCAGAAAGAGCAGAATGACCGAAAATGGCAGAATTTGCAGAAAAAAAGGCAGAAATAATGAATTTGCATAAGGAAAAGCAGAAAATTTGAATTTGCAGAAAAGTGGCATAAAATGGCACAAAATGCAAAAACTGTAAAAGGCAGAAGCAGAATAAGCAGAAAAACCTTCAAAAAACAGAAAAAGTTGAAAAAGCAAAAGAGAAGGGCAGAAAGGCAGAATGGGGCAGAATGGCATAATATGACAGGTGGCACAATAGAACTGAATAGAGGGAACATGGCCTGAAATTGCACAAATCACTAAAATGCTGGTTGTACCAAAAAATTTATAAAAAGTATATGGATAGACAATAAATTGCAAAATTCCCATTAGAAATGAATGGAGCAGAAAAGTGGCATAAAATAGCACAAAATGCAAAAACTGTAAAAGGCACAATTAGAAGGCAGAAGCAGAATAAGCAGAAAAAGCTTTAAAAAGCAGAAAAAGTTTAAAAAGCAAAAGAGAAGGGCAGAAGGGCAAAAAGGCATAATGGGGCAGAATGGCATAATATGGCAGGTGGCACAATAGAATTGAATAGAGGGAACATGGCCAGAAATATCACAAATCACAAAAATGCTGGTTGTACCAAAAAAAATTATAAAAAGTATAATGATAGACCATAAAGGCCAAAATTCCCATTAAAAATGAATGGGGCAGAAAAGTGGCATTAAATGGCACAAAATGCAAAAACTGTATAAGGCATAATTAGAAGGCAGAAGCAGAATAAGCAGAAAAAACTTAAAAAAGCAGAAAAAGTTTAAAAAGCAAAAGGGAAGGGCAGAATGGCAGAAATGCATAATGGGGCAGAATGGCATAATATGGCAGGTGGCACAATAGAATTGAATAGAGGGAACATGGCCTGAAACTGCACAAATCACTAAAATGCTGGTTGTACCAAAAAATGTATAAAAAGTACAAGGATAGACAATAAATGGCAAAGGTCCCTTTAGAAATGAATGGGGCAGAAAATGGCATAAAATAGCACGAACCACAAACAATTTAAATGTCTGAACTGCTGCTTAAATGAAGCATAATGAATGGCAGAATAAGCACAATGAGCATAAAGGGCATAAGTGGCAGAAAAATGTGCAAAAAACATGAATTTGTACAAGCCCCATTATAAGTCAATGGGAAAAATATGGCATAAAATGGCATTTTGCACAAAAACCATAAGTGGCAGAACTGCCAAAAGTAATAGCAGAATTCTCCCAATGACCATAAACGTTATATGTGAAAATGGCAAAAATTGGTAAAACTGTTGAAGAGTTGAAACGCGCCGAAAAACGGGAAAAATCCTGAATAATAATAACTAGAAATTGCAATGGCAGAAGCCATTGCGAGTGTTTGCGTAAGCTAAAAAATTTATGGCATAAAATAGCATAAATTGCAAAATCGTTAAAAAGCAGAATTATTTAGCAGAAACAGAAAGAGCAGAATGACCAAAAACGGCAGAATTTGCAGAAGGAAAGGCAGAAATAATGAATTTGCATAAGGAAAAGCAGAAAATTTGAATTTGCAGAAAGATGGCATAAAATGGCACAATTTGCAAAATCATTAAAAAGCAGAATTATTTAGCAGAAGCAGAAAGAGCAGAATGACCAAAAATGGCAGAATTTGCAGAAAGAAAGGCAGAAATAATGAATTTGCATAAGGAAAAGCAGAAAATTTGAATTTGCAGAAAAGTGGCATAAAATGGCACAAAATGCAAAAACTGTAAAAGGCAGAAGCAGAATAAGCAGAAAAACCTTCAAAAAACAGAAAAAGTTGAAAAAGCAAAAGAGAAGGGCAGAAAGGCAGAATGGGGCAGAAAAATGGCATAAAACGGCACAAAATGCACAAATTGTAAAAGGCAGAACTATTGGTTTAAAGTAGCAGAAGCAGAATAAGCAGAAGGGGTGTAAAAGTGCAGAAAAAGTTTAAAAAGCAAAAGGAAAATGGGAAAGGCAGAATGGGGCAGAATGGCATAATATGGCAGGTGGCACAATAGAATTGAATAGAGGGAACATGGCCAGAAATTGCACAAATCACAAAAATGCTGGTTGTGCCAAAAAAAATTATAAAAAGTATAATGATAGACCATAAAGGCCAAAAGTCCCATTAGAAATGAATTGGGCAGAAAAATGGCATAAAACGGCACAAAATGCAAAAACTGTAAAAGGCAGAATTATTGGTTAAAAGTAGCACAAGCAAAATGACCAAAAAGGGCAGAATTTGCAAAAGGAAAGGCAGAAATTATGATTTTGCAAAAGTCCCATTAAAAATGAATGGGGCAGAAAAGTGGCATTAAATGGCACAAAATGCAAAAACTGTAAAAGGCAGAATTAGAAGGCAGAAGCAGAATAAGCAGAAAAAGCTTTAAAAAAGCAGAAAAAGTTTAAAAAGCAAAAGGAAGGGCAGAAGGGCAGAAAGGCATAATGGGGCAGAATGGCATAATATGGCAGGTGGCACAATAGAATTGAATAGAGGGAACATGGCCTGAAATTGCACAAATCACTAAAATGCTGGTTGTACCAAAAAATGTATAAAAAGTACAAGGATAGACAATAAATGGCAAAAGTCCCTTTAGAAATGAATGGGGAAGAAAAATGGCATAAAATAGCGCAAACCACAAACACTTTAAATGGCTGAACTGCTGGTTAAACGAAGCATAATGAATGGCAGAATAAGCACAATGAGCATAAAGGCCATAAGTGGCAGAAAAATGTGCAAAAAACATGAATTTGTACAAGCCCCATTATAAGTCAATGGGAAAAATACGGCATAAAATGGCATTTTGCACAAAAACCATAAGTGGTAGAACTGCCAAAAGTAATAGCAGAATTCTCCCAATGACCATAAACATTATATGTAAAAATGGCAAAAATTGGTTAAACTGCTGAAGGCGTGAAACGAACCGAAAAACGGGAAAAAAATATAATAATAATAACTAGAAATTGCAATGGCAGAAGCCATTGCGAGTGTTTGCGTAAGCTAAAAAATTTATGGCATAAAATAGCATAAATTGCAAAATCGTTAAAAAGCAGAATTATTTAGCAGAAGCAGAAAGAGCAGAATGACCAAAAACGGCAGAATTTGCAGAAGGAAAGGCAGAAATAATGAATCTGCATAAGGAAAAGCAGAAAATTTGAATTTGCTGAAAAGTGGCATAAAATGGCACAAAATGCAAAAACTGTAAAAGGCAGAAGCAGAATAAGCAGAAAAACCTTCAAAAAACAGAAAAAGTTGAAAAAGCAAAAGAGAAGGGCAGAAAGGCAGAATGGGGCAGAAAAATGGCATAAAACGGCACAAAATGCACAAATTGTAAAAGGCAGAACTATTGGTTTAAAGTAGCAGAAGCAGAATAAGCAGAAGGGGTGTAAAAGTGCAGAAAAAGTTTAAAAAGCAAAAGGAAAATGGGAAAGGCAGAATGGGGCAGAATGGCATAATATGGCAGGTGGCACAATAGAATTGAATAGAGGGAACATGGCCAGAAATTGCACAAATCACAAAAATGCTGGTTGTACCAAAAAAAAATTATAAAAAGTATAATGATAGACCATAAAGGCCAAAAGTCCCATTAGAAATGAATTGGGCAGAAAAATGGCATAAAACGGCACAAAATGCAAAAACTGTAAAAGGCAGAATTATTGGTTAAAAGTAGCACAAGCAAAATGACCAAAAAGGGCAGAATTTGCAAAAGGAAAGGCAGAAATTATGATTTTGCAAAAGTCCCATTAAAAATGAATGGGGCAGAAAAGTGGCATTAAATGGCACAAAATGCAAAAACTGTAAAAGGCAGAATTAGAAGGCAGAAGCAGAATAAGCAGAAAAACCTTAAAAAAGCAGAAAAAGTTTAAAAAGCAAAAGGGAAGGGCAGAAGGGCAGAAAGGCATAATGGGGCAGAATGGCATAATATGGCAGGTGGCACAATAGAATTGAATAGAGGGAACATGGCCTGAAACTGCACAAATCACTAAAATGCTGGTTGTACCAAAAAATGTATAAAAAGTACAAGGATAGACAATAAATGGCAAAGGTCCCTTTAGAAATGAATGGG
Source organism: Bostrychus sinensis (assembly GCA_020698575.1). NCBI lineage: Eukaryota > Metazoa > Chordata > Actinopteri > Gobiiformes > Eleotridae > Bostrychus > Bostrychus sinensis. The sequence continues at coordinate 47,752,230 of CM036239.1, read as the reverse complement.
GCAGAAAATGGCATAAAATAGCACGAACCACAAACAATTTAAATGGCTGAACTGCTGCTTAAATGAAGCATAATGAATGGCAGAATAAGCACAATGAGCATAAAGGGCATAAGTGGCAGAAAAATGTGCAAAAAACATGAATTTGTACAAGCCCCATTATAAGTCAATGGGAAAAATATGGCATAAAATGGCATTTTGCACAAAAACCATAAGTGGCAGAACTGCCAAAAGTAATAGCAGAATTCTCCCAATGACCATAAACGTTATATGTGAAAATGGCAAAAATTGGTAAAACTGTTGAAGAGTTGAAACGCGCCGAAAAACGGGAAAAATCCTGAATAATAATAATAAAGAACTTGCAAAACAATTAGTGTTTGCGTAATGCTACGCAAACACTCAACTAGAAATTGCAATGGCAGAAGCCATTGCGAGTGTTTGCGTAAGCTAAAAAATTTATGGCATAAAATAGCATAAATTGCAAAATTGTTAAAAAGCTGAATTATTTAGCAGAAGCAGAAAGAGCAGAATGACCAGAAGTTGTAGAAGGAAAGGCAGAAATAATGAATTTGCATAAGGAAAAGCAGAAAATTTGAATTTGCAGAAAGATGGCATAAAATGGAACAATTTGCAAAAACTGTAAAAGGCAGAATTAGAAGGCAGAAGCAGAATAAGCAGAAAAAGCTTAAAACAGCAGAAAAAGTTGAAAAAGCAAAAGGGAAGGGCAGAAAGGCAGAATGGGGCAGAATGGCATAATATGACAGGTGGCACAATAGAATTGAATAGAGAGAACATGGCCTGAAATTGCACAAATCACTATAATGCTGGTTGTACCAAAAAAATTATAAAAAGTATAAGGATATACAATATATTGCAAAAGTCCCATTAGAAATGTAATGGGGCAGAAAAGTGGCATAAAATGGCACAAAATGCAAAAACTGTAAAAGGCAGAAGCAGAATAAGCAGAAAAACCTTCAAAAAACAGAAAAAGTTGAAAAAGCAAAAGGGAGGGGCAGAAAGGCAGAATGGGGCAGAAAAATGGCATAAAACGGCACAAAATGCACAAATTGTAAAAGGCAGAACTATTGGTTTAAAGTAGCAGAAGCAGAATAAGCAGAAGGGGTGTAAAAGTGCAGAAAAAGTTGAAAAAGCAAAAGGAAAATGGGAAAGGCAGAATGGGGCAGAATGGCATAATATGGCAGGTTGCACAATAGAATTGAATAGAGGGAACATGGCCAGAAATTGCACAAATCACAAAAATGCTGGTTGTACCAAAAAAAATTATAAAAAGTATAATGATAGACCATAAAGGCCAAAAGTCCCTTTAGAAATGAATTGGGCAGAAAAATGGCATAAAACGGCACAAAATGCAAAAACTGTAAAAGGCAGAATTATTGGTTAAAAGTAGCACAAGCAAAATGACCTAAAAGGGCAGAATTTGCAAAATGAAAGGCAGAAATTATGATTTTGCAGAAAGATGGCATAAAATGGCACAATTTGCAAAAACTGTAAACGACAGAATTATTGGTTTAAAGTAGCAGAAGCAGAATAAGAACAGGCAGAATGACCAAAAAGGGCAGAATTTGCAAAAGGAAAGGCAGAAATTATGATTTTGCAAAAGTCCCATTAAAAATGAATGGGGCAGAAAAGTGGCATTAAATGGCACAAAATGCAAAAACTGTAAAAGGCAGAATTAGAAGGCAGAAGCAGAATAAGCATAAAAACCTTAAAAAAGCAGAAAAAGTTTAAAAAGCAAAAGGGAAGGGCAGAAGGGCAGAAAGGCATAATGGGGCAGAATGGCATAATATGGCAGGTGGCACAATAGAATTGAATAGAGGGAACATGGCCTGAAACTGCACAAATCACTAAAATGCTGGTTGTACCAAAAAATGTATAAAAAGTACAAGGATAGACAATAAATGGCAAAAGTCCCTTTAGAAATGAATGGGGAAGAAAAATGGCATAAAATAGCGCAAACCACAAACACTTTAAATGGCTGAACTGCTGGTTAAACGAAGCATAATGAATGGCAGAATAAGCACAATGAGCATAAAGGCCATAAGTGGCAGAAAAATGTGCAAAAAACATGAATTTGTACAAGCCCCATTATAAGTCAATGGGAAAAATACGGCATAAAATGGCATTTTGCACAAAAACCATAAGTGGTAGAACTGCCAAAAGTAATAGCAGAATTCTCCCAATGACCATAAACATTATATGTAAAAATGGCAAAAATTGGTTAAACTGCTGAAGGCGTGAAACGAACCGAAAAACGGGAAAAAAATATAATAATAACTAGAAATTGCAATGGCAGAAGCCATTGCGAGTGTTTGCGTAAGCTAAAAAATTTATGGCATAAAATAGCATAAATTGCAAAATCGTTAAAAAGCAGAATTATTTAGCAGAAGCAGAAAGAGCAGAATGACCAAAAACAGCTGAATTTGCAGAAGGAAAGGCAGAAATAATGAATTTGCATAAGAAAAAGCAGAAAATTTGAATTTGCAGAAAGATGGCATAAAATGGCACAAATTGCACAATCGTTAAAAAGCAGAATAATTTAGCAGAAGCAGAAAGAGCAGAATGACCAGAAGTTGTAGAAGGAAAGGCAGAAATAATGAATTTGCATAAGGAAAAGCAGAAAATTTGAATTTGCAGAAAGATGGCATAAAATGGCACAATTTGCAAAAACTGTAAAAGGCAGAATTAGAAGGCAGAAGCAGAATAAGCAGAAAAAGCTTAAAAAAGCAGAAAAAGTTTAAAAAGCAAAAGGGAAGGGCAGAAAGGCAGAATGGGGCAGAATGGCATAATATGACAGGTGGCACAATAGAATTGAATAGAGAGAACATGGCCTGAAATTGCTTAAATCACTATAATGCTGGTTGTACCAAAAAAATTATAAAAAGTATAAGGATATACAATATATTGCAAAAGTCCCATTAGAAATGTAATGGGGCAGAAAAGTGGCATAAAATGGCACAAAATGCAAAAACTGTAAAAGGCAGAAGCAGAATAAGCAGAAAAACCTTCAAAAAACAGAAAAAGTTGAAAAAGCAAAAGGGAAGGGCAGAAAGGCAGAATGGGGCAGAAAAATGGCATAAAACGGCACAAAATGCACAAATTGTAAAAGGCAGAACTATTGGTTTAAAGTAGCAGAAGCAGAATAAGCAGAAGGGGTGTAAAAGTGCAGAAAAAGTTGAAAAAGCAAAAGGAAAATGGGAAAGGCAGAATGGGGCAGAATGGCATAATATGGCAGGTGGCACAATAGAATTGAATAGAGGGAACATGGCCAGAAATTGCACAAATCACAAAAATGCTGGTTGTACCAAAAAAAAAATTATAAAAAGTATAATGATAGACCATAAAGGCCAAAAGTCCCATTAGAAATGAATGGGGCAGAAAAATGGCAAAAAACGGCACAAAATGCAAAAAACTGTAAAAGACAGAATTATTGGTTAAAAGTAGCACAAGCAAAATGACCTAAAAGGGCAGAATTTGCAAAATGAAAGGCAGAAATTATGATTTTGCAGAAAGATGGCATAAAATGGCACAATTTGCAAAAACTGTAAACGACAGAATTATTGGTTAAAAGTAGCAGAAGCAGAATAAGAACAGGCAGAATGACCAAAAAGGGCAGAATTTGCAAAAGAAAAGGCAGAAAATGTGAATTTGCAAAAGTCCCATTAAAAATGAATGGGGCAGAAAAGTGGCATTAAATGGCACAAAATGCAAAAACTGTAAAAGGCATAATTAGAAGGCAGAAGCAGAATAAGCAGAAAAACCTTAAAAAAGCAGAAAAAGTTTAAAAAGCAAAAGGGAAGGGCAGAAGGGCAGAAAGGCATAATGGGGCAGAATGGCATAATATGGCAGGTGGCACAATAGAATTGAATAGAGGGAACATGGCCTGAAACTGCACAAATCACTAAAATGCTGGTTGTACCAAAAAATGTATAAAAAGTACAAGGATAGACAATAAATGGCAAAGGTCCCTTTAGAAATGAATGGGGCAGAAAATGGCATAAAATAGCACGAACCACAAACAATTTAAATGGCTGAACTGCTGCTTAAATGAAGCATAATGAATGGCAGAATAAGCACAATGAGCATAAAGGGCATAAGTGGCAGAAAAATGTGCAAAAAACATGAATTTGTACAAGCCCCATTATAAGTCAATGGGAAAAATATGGCATAAAATGGCATTTTGCACAAAAACCATAAGTGGCAGAACTGCCAAAAGTAATAGCAGAATTCTCCCAATGACCATAAACGTTATATGTGAAAATGGCAAAAATTGGTAAAACTGTTGAAGAGTTGAAACGCGCCGAAAAACGGGAAAAATCCTGAATAATAATAATAAAGAACTTGCAAAACAATTAGTGTTTGCGTAATGCTACGCAAACACTCAACTAGAAATTGCAATGGCAGAAGCCATTGCGAGTGTTTGCGTAAGCTAAAAAATTTATGGCATAAAATAGCATAAATTGCAAAATCGTTAAAAAGCAGAATTATTTAGCAGAAGCAGAAAGAGCAGAATGACCAAAAACGGCAGAATTTGCAGAAGGAAAGGCAGAAATAATGAATTTGCATAAGGAAGAGCAGAAAATTTGAATTTGCAGAAAGATGGCATAAAATGGCACAATTTGCAAAATCGTTAAAAAGCAGAATTATTTAGCAGAAGCAGAAAGAGCAGAATGACCAAAAACGGCAGAATTTGCAGAAGGAAAGGCAGAAATAATGAATCTGCATAAGGAAAAGCAGAAAATTTGAATTTGCAGAAAGATGGCATAAAATGGCACAATTTGCAAAATCGTTAAAAAGCAGAATTATTTAGCAGAAGCAGAAAGAGCAGAATGACCAAAAATGGCAGAATTTGCAGAAAGAAAGGCAGAAATAATGAATTTGCATAAGGAAAAGCAGAAAATTTGAATTTGCAGAAAAGTGGCATAAAATGGCACAAAATGCAAAAACTGTAAAAGGCAGAAGCAGAATAAGCAGAAAAACCTTCAAAAAACAGAAAAAGTTGAAAAAGCAAAAGAGAAGGGCAGAAAGGCAGAATGGGGCAGAAAAATGGCATAAAACGGCACAAAATGCACAAATTGTAAAAGGCAGAACTATTGGTTTAAAGTAGCAGAAGCAGAATAAGCAGAAGGGGTGTAAAAGTGCAGAAAAAGTTTAAAAAGCAAAAGGAAAATGGGAAAGGCAGAATGGGGCAGAATGGCATAATATGGCAGGTGGCACAATAGAATTGAATAGAGGGAACATGGCCAGAAATTGCACAAATCACAAAAATGCTGGTTGTACCAAAAAAAATTATAAAAAGTATAATGATAGACCATAAAGGCCAAAAGTCCCATTAGAAATGAATTGGGCAGAAAAATGGCATAAAACGGCACAAAATGCAAAAACTGTAAAAGGCAGAATTATTGGTTAAAAGTAGCACAAGCAAAATGACCAAAAAGGGCAGAATTTGCAAAAGGAAAGGCAGAAATTATGATTTTGCAAAAGTCCCATTAAAAATGAATGGGGCAGAAAAGTGGCATTAAATGGCACAAAATGCAAAAACTGTAAAAGGCAGAATTAGAAGGCAGAAGCAGAATAAGCATAAAAACCTTAAAAAAGCAGAAAAAGTTTAAAAAGCAAAAGGGAAGGGCAGAAGGGCAGAAAGGCATAATGGGGCAGAATGGCATAATATGGCAGGTGGCACAATAGAATTGAATAGAGGGAACATGGCCTGAAACTGCACAAATCACTAAAATGCTGGTTGTACCAAAAAATGTATAAAAAGTACAAGGATAGACAATAAATGGCAAAAGTCCCTTTAGAAATGAATGGGGAAGAAAAATGGCATAAAATAGCGCAAACCACAAACACTTTAAATGGCTGAACTGCTGGTTAAACGAAGCATAATGAATGGCAGAATAAGCACAATGAGCATAAAGGCCATAAGTGGCAGAAAAATGTGCAAAAAACATGAATTTGTACAAGCCCCATTATAAGTCAATGGGAAAAATACGGCATAAAATGGCATTTTGCACAAAAACCATAAGTGGTAGAACTGCCAAAAGTAATAGCATAATTCTCCCAATGACCACAAACATTATATGTAAAAATGGCAAAAATTGGTTAAACTGCTGAAGGCGTGAAACGAACCGAAAAACGGGAAAAAAATATAATAATAATAACTAGAAATTGCAATGGCAGAAGCCATTGCGAGTGTTTGCGTAAGCTGAAAAATTGATGGCATAAAATGGCATAAATTGCAAAATCGTTAAAAAGCAGAATTATTTAGCAGAAGCAGAAAGAGCAGAATGACCAGAAGTTGCAGAAGGAAAGGCAGAAATAATGAATTTGCATAAGGAAAAGCAGAAAATTTGAATTTGCAGAAAGATGGCATAAAATGGCACAATTTGCAAAAACTGTAAAAGGCAGAATTAGAAGGCAGAAGCAGAATAAGCAGAAAAAGCTTAAAAAAGCAGAAAAAGTTGAAAAAGCAAAAGGGAAGGGCAGAAAGGCAGAATGGGGCAGAATGGCATAATATGACAGGTGGCACAATAGGAATTGAATAAAGGGAACATGGCCTGAAATTGCACAAATCACTAAAATGCTGGTTGTACCAAAAAATGTATAAAATGTAAAATGATAGACAATAAATTGCAAAAGTCCCATTAGAAATGAATGGGGCAGAAAAGTGGCATAAAATGGCACAAAATGCAAAAACTGTATAAGGCTGAATTAGAAGGCAGAAGCAGAATAAGCAGAAAAAGCTTAAAAAAGCAGAAAAAGTTTAAAAAGCAAAAGGGAAGGGCAGAAAGGCGTAATGGGGCAGAATGGCATAATATGGCAGGTGGCACAATAGAATTGAAAAGAGGGAACATGGCCTGAAATTGCACAAATCACTAAAATGCTGGCTTTTACCAAAAAATGTATAAAAAGTATAAGAATAAACAATAAATTGCAAAAGTCCCATTGGAAATGAATGGGGCAGAAAAGTGGCATAAAATGGCACAAAATGCAAAAACTGTAAAAGGCAGAATTAGAAGGCAGAAGCAGAATAAGCAGAAAAAGCTTTAAAAAGCAGAAAAAGTTTAAAAAGCAAAAGGGAAGGGCAGAAGAGCAGAAAGGCATAATGGGGCAGAATGGCATAATATGGCAGGTGGCATCAATAGAATTGAATAGAGGGAACATGGCCTGAAACTGCACAAATCACTAAAATGCTAGTTGTACCAAAAAATTTATTAAAAGTTTAAGGATAGACAATAAATGGCAAAAGTCCCATTAGAAATGAATGGGGCAGAAAAATGGCATAAAATAGCGCAAACCACAAACACTTTAAATGGCTGAACTGCTGCTTAAACGAAGCAGAACCATTGGCAGAATGAGCACAATGAGCGTAAAGGGCATAAGTGGCAGAAAAATGTGCAAAAAACATGAATTTGTACAAGCCCCATTATAAGTCAATGGGAAAAATATGGCATAAAATGGCATTTTGCACAAAAACCATAAGTGGCAGAACTGCCAAAAGTAATAGCATAATTCTCCCAATGACCACAAACATTATATGTAAAAATGGCAAAAATTGGTTAAACTGCTGAAGGCGTGAAACGAACCGAAAAACGGGAAAAAATCCTGAATAATAATAACTAGAAATTGCAATGGCAGAAGCCATTGCGAGTGTTTGCGTAAGCTGAAAAATTGATGGCATAAAATGGCATAAATTGCAAAATCGTTAAAAAGCAGAATTATTTAGCAGAAGCAGAAAGAGCAGAATGACCAGAAGTTGCAGAAGGAAAGGCAGAAATAATGAATTTGCATAAGGAAAAGCAGAAAATTTGAATTTGCAGAAAGATGGCATAAAATGGCACAATTTGCAAAAACTGTAAAAGGCAGAATTAGAAGGCAGAAGCAGAATAAGCAGAAAAAGCTTAAAAAAGCAGAAAAAGTTGAAAAAGCAAAAGGGAAGGGCAGAAAGGCAGAATGGGGCAGAATGGCATAATATGACAGGTGGCACAATAGGAATTGAATAAAGGGAACATGGCCTGAAATTGCACAAATCACTAAAATGCTGGTTGTACCAAAAAATGTATAAAATGTAAAATGATAGACAATAAATTGCAAAAGTCCCATTAGAAATGAATGGGGCAGAAAAGTGGCATAAAATGGCACAAAATGCAAAAACTGTATAAGGCTGAATTAGAAGGCAGAAGCAGAATAAGCAGAAAAAGCTTAAAAAAGCAGAAAAAGTTTAAAAAGCAAAAGGGAAGGGCAGAAAGGCGTAATGGGGCAGAATGGCATAATATGGCAGGTGGCACAATAGAATTGAAAAGAGGGAACATGGCCTGAAATTGCACAAATCACTAAAATGCTGCTTTTACCAAAAAATGTATAAAAAGTATAAGAATAAACAATAAATTGCAAAAGTCCCATTGGAAATGAATGGGGCAGAAAAGTGGCATAAAATGGCACAAAATGCAAAAACTGTAAAAGGCAGAATTAGAAGGCAGAAGCAGAATAAGCAGAAAAAGCTTTAAAAAGCAGAAAAAGTTTAAAAAGCAAAAGGGAAGGGCAGAAGAGCAGAAAGGCATAATGGGGCAGAATGGCATAATATGGCAGGTGGCTCAATAGAATTGAATAGAGGGAACATGGCCTGAAACTGCACAAATCACTAAAATGCTAGTTGTACCAAAAAATTTATTAAAAGTTTAAGGATAGACAATAAATGGCAAAAGTCCCATTAGAAATGAATGGGGCAGAAAAATGGCATAAAATAGCGCAAACCACAAACACTTTAAATGGCTGAACTGCTGCTTAAACGAAGCAGAACCATTGGCAGAATGAGCACAATGAGCGTAAAGGGCATAAGTGGCAGAAAAATGTGCAAAAAACATGAATTTGTACAAGCCCCATTATAAGTCAATGGGAAAAATATGGCATAAAATGGCATTTTGCACAAAAACCATAAGTGGCAGAACTGCCAAAAGTAATAGCATAATTCTCCCAATGACCACAAACATTATATGTAAAAATGGCAAAAATTGGTTAAACTGCTGAAGGCGTGAAACGAACCGAAAAACGGGAAAAATCCTGAATAATAATAATAAAGAACTTCCATAACAATTAGTGTTTGCGTAATGCTACGCAAACACTCAATAAAGAACTTCCATAACAATTAGTGTTTGCGTAATGCTACGCAAACACTCAACTAGAAATTGCAATGGCAGAAGCCATTGCGAGTGTTTGCGTAAGCTGAAAAATTGATGGTATAAAATGGCATAAATTGCAAAATCGTTAAAAAGCAGAATTATTTAGCAGAAGCAGAAAGAGCAGAATGACCAGAAGTTGCAGAAGGAAAGGCAGAAATAATGAATTTGCATAAGGAAAAGCAGAAAATTTGAATTTGCAGAAAGATGGCATAAAATGGCACAATTTGCAAAAACTGTAAAAGGCAGAATTAGAAGGCAGAAGCAGAATAAGCAGAAAAAGCTTAAAAAAGCAGAAAAAGTTGAAAAAGCAAAAGGGAAGGGCAGAAAGGCAGAATGGGGCAGAATGGCATAATATGACAGGTGGCACAATAGGAATTGAATAAAGGGAACATGGCCTGAAATTGCACAAATCACTAAAATGCTGGTTGTACCAAAAAATGTATAAAATGTAAAATGATAGACAATAAATTGCAAAAGTCCCATTAGAAATGAATGGGGCAGAAAAGTGGCATAAAATGGCACAAAATGCAAAAACTGTATAAGGCAGAATTAGAAGGCAGAAGCAGAATAAGCAGAAAAAGCTTAAAAAAGCAGAAAAAGTTTAAAAAGCAAAAGGGAAGGGCAGAAAGGCATAATGGGGCAGAATGGCATAATATGGCAGGTGGCACAATAGAATTGAAAAGAGGGAACATGGCCTGAAATTGCACAAATCACTAAAATGCTGGTTTTACCAAAAAATGTATAAAAAGTATAAGAATAAACAATAAATTGCAAAAGTCCCATTGGAAATGAATGGGACAGAAAAGTGGCATAAAATGGCACAAAATGCAAAAACTGTAAAAGGCAGAATTAGAAGGCAGAAGCAGAATAAGCAGAAAAAGCTTTAAAAAGCAGAAAAAGTTTAAAAAGCAAAAGGGAAGGGCAGAAGAGCAGAAAGGCATAATGGGGCAGAATGGCATAACATGGCAGGTGGCACAATAGAATTGAATAGAGGGAACATGGCCTGAAACTGCACAAATCACTAAAATGCTAGTTGTACCAAAAAATTTATTAAAAGTTTAAGGATAGACAATAAATGGCAAAAGTCCCATTAGAAATGAATGGGGCAGAAAAATGGCATAAAATAGCGCAAACCACAAACACTTTAAATGGCTGAACTGCTGCTTAAACGAAGCAGAACCATTAGCAGAATGAGCACAATGAGCGTAAAGGGCATAAGTGGCAGAAAAATGTGCAAAAAACATGAATTTGTACAAGCCCCATTATAAGTCAATGGGAAAAATATGGCATAAAATGGCATTTTGCACAAAAACCATAAGTGGCAGAACTGCCAAAAGTAATAGCATAATTCTCCCAATGACCACAAACATTATATGTAAAAATGGCAAAAATTGGTTAAACTGCTGAAGGCGTGAAACGAACCGAAAAACGGGAAAAATCCTGAATAATAATAATAAAGAACTTCCATAACAATTAGTGTTTGCGTAATGCTACGCAAACACTCAATAATAACTAGAAATTGCAATGGCAGAAGCCATTGCGAGTGTTTGCGTAAGCTGAAAAATTGATGGCATAAAATAGCATAAATTGCAGAATCGTTAAAAAGCAGAATTATTTAGCAGAAGCAGAAAGAGCAGAATGACCAAAAACGGCAGAATTTGCAGAAGGGAAGGCAGAAATAATGAATTTGCATAAGGAAAAGCAGAAAATTTGAATTTGCAGAAAGATGGCATAAAATGGCACAATTTGCACAATTGTTAAAAAGCAGAATTATTTAGCAGAAGCAGAAAGAGCAGAATGACCAAAAACGGCAGAATTTGCAGAAGGAAAGGCAGAAATAATGAATCTGCATAAGGAAAAGCAGAAAATTTGAATTTGCAGAAAGATGGCATAAAATGGCACAATTTGCAAAATCGTTAAAAAGCAGAATTATTTAGCAGAAGCAGAAAGAGCAGAATGACCAAAAATGGCAGAATTTGCAGAAAGAAAGGTAGAAATAATGAATTTGCATAAGGAAAAGCAGAAAATTTGAATTTGCGGAAAAGTGGCATAAAATGGCACAAAATGCAAAAACTGTAAAAGGCAGAATTAGAAGGCAGAAGCAGAATAAGCAGAAGAAGCTTCAAAAAGCAGAAAAAGTTGAAAAAGCAAAAGGAAAGGGCAGAAAGGCAGAATGGGGCAGAATGGCATAATATGACAGGTGGCACAATAGAATTGAATAGAGGGAACATGGCCTGAAATTGCACAAATCACTAAAATGCTGGTTGTACCAAAAAATTTATAAAAAGTATATGGATAGACAATAAATTGAAAAATTCCCATTAGAAATGAATGGGGCAGAAAAGTGGCATAAAATGGCACAAAATGCAAAAACTGTAAAAGGCAGAATTAGAAGGCAGAAGCAGAATAAGCATAAAAACCTTAAAAAAGCAGAAAAAGTTTAAAAAGCAAAAGGGAAGGGCAGAAGGGCAGAAAGGCATAATGGGGCAGAATGGCATAATATGGCAGGTGGCACAATAGAATTGAATAGAGGGAACATGGCCTGAAACTGCACAAATCACTAAAATGCTGGTTGTACCAAAAAATGTATAAAAAGTACAAGGATAGACAATAAATGGCAAAAGTCCCTTTAGAAATGAATGGGGAAGAAAAATGGCATAAAATAGCACAAACCACAAACACTTTAAATGGCTGAACTGCTGGTTAAACGAAGCATAATGAATGGCAGAATAAGCACAATGAGCATAAAGGCCATAAGTGGCAGAAAAATGTGCAAAAAACATGAATTTGTACAAGCCCCATTATAAGTCAATGGGAAAAATACGGCATAAAATGGCATTTTGCACAAAAACCATAAGTGGTAGAACTGCCAAAAGTAATAGCATAATTCTCCCAATGACCACAAACATTATATGTAAAAATGGCAAAAATTGGTTAAACTGCTGAAGGCGTGAAACGAACCGAAAAACGGGAAAAAAATATAATAATAATAATAATAATAAAGAACTTGCATAACAATTAGTGTTTGCGTAATGCTACGCAAACACTCAATAACTAGAAATTGCAATGGCAGAAGCCATTGCGAGTGTTTGCGTAAGCTAAAAAATTTATGGCATAAAATAGCATAAATTGCAAAATCGTTAAAAAGCAGAATTATTTAGCAGAAGCAGAAAGAGCATAATGACCAAAAACGGCAGAATTTGCAGAAGGAAAGGCAGAAATAATGAATTTGCATAAGGAAAAGCAGAAAATTTGAATTTGCAGAAAGATGGCATAAAATGGCACAATTTGCAAAATCGTTAAAAAGCAGAATTATTTAGCAGAAGCAGAAAGAGCAGAATGACCAAAAACGGCAGAATTTGCAGAAGGAAAGGCAGAAATAATGAATCTGCATAAGGAAAAGCAGAAAATTAGAATTTGCAGAAAGATGGCATAAAATGGCACAATTTGCAAAATCGTTAAAAAGCAGAATATTTAGCAGAAGCAGAAAGAGCAGAATGACCGAAAATGGCAGAATTTGCAGAAAAAAAGGCAGAAATAATGAATTTGCATAAGGAAAAGCAGAAAATTTGAATTTGCAGAAAAGTGGCATAAAATGGCACAAAATGCAAAACTGTAAAAGGCAGAATTAAAAGGCAGAAGCAGAATAAGCAGAAGAAGCTTCAAAAAGCAGAAAAAGTTGAAAAAGCAAAAGGGAAGGGCAGAAAGGCAGAATGGGGCAGAATGGCATAATATGACAGGTGGCACAATAGAATTGAATAGAGGGAACATGGCCTGAAATTGCACAAATCACTAAAATGCTGGTTGTACCAAAAAATGTATAAAAAGTATATGGATAGACAATAAATTGCAAAATTCCCATTAGAAATGAATGGAGCAGAAAAGTGGCATAAAATAGCACAAAATGCAAAAACTGTAAAAGGCAGAAGCAGAATAAGCAGAAAAACCTTCAAAAAACAGAAAAAGTTGAAAAAGCAAAAGAGAAGGGCAGAAAGGCAGAATGGGGCAGAAAAATGGCATAAAACGGCACAAAATGCACAAATTGTAAAAGGCAGAACTATTGGTTTAAAGTAGCAGAAGCAGAATAAGCAGAAGGGGTGTAAAAGTGCAGAAAAAGTTTAAAAAGCAAAAGGAAAATGGGAAAGGCAGAATGGGGCAGAATGGCATAATATGGCAGGTGGCACAATAGAATTGAATAGAGGGAACATGGCCAGAAATTGCACAAATCACAAAAATGCTGGTTGTACCAAAAAAAATTATAAAAAGTATAATGATAGACCATAAAGGCCAAAAGTCCCATTAGAAATGAATTGGGCAGAAAAATGGCATAAAACGGCACAAAATGCAAAAACTGTAAAAGGCAGAATTATTGGTTAAAAGTAGCACAAGCAGAATGACCAAAAATGGCAGAATTTGCAGAAAGAAAGGTAGAAATAATGAATTTGCATAAGGAAAAGCAGAAAATATGAATTTGCGGAAAAGTGACATAAAATGGCACAAAATGCAAAAACTGTAAAAGGCTGAATTAGAAGGCAGAAGCAGAATAAGCAGAAAAAGCTTAAAAAAGCTGAAAAAGTTGAAAAAGCAAAAGGGAAGAGCAGAAGGGCAGAAAGGCATAATGGGGCAGAATGGCATAATATGGCAGGTGGCACAATAGAATTGAATAGAGGGAACATGGCCTGAAATTGCACAAATCACTAAAATGCTGGTTGTACCAAAAAATGTATAAAAATTACAAGGATAGACAATAAATTGCAAAAGTCCCATTAGAAATGAATGGGGCAGAACAGTGGCAGAAAATGGCACAAAATGCAAAAACTGTAAAAGGCAGAATTAGAAGGCAGAAGCAGAATAAGCAGAAAAAGCTTAAAAAAGCAAAAAAAAGTTTAAAAAGCAAAAGGGAAGAGCAGAAGGGCAGAAAGGCATAATGGGGCAGAATGGCATAATATGGCAGGTGGCACAATAGAATTGAATAGAGGGAACATGCCCTGAAATTGCACAAATCACTAAAATGCTGGTTGTACCAAAAAATGTATAAAAAGTATAAGGATAGACAATAAATGGCAAAAGTCCCTTTAGAAATGAATGGGGCAGAAAAATGGCATAAAATAGCACAAAATGCAAAAACTGTAAAAGGCAGAAGCAGAATAAGCAGAAAAACCTTCAAAAAACAGAAAAAGTTGAAAAAGCAAAAGGGAAGGGCAGAAAGGCAGAATGGGGCAGAAAAATGGCATAAAACGGAACAAAATGCACAAATTGTAAAAGGCAGAACTATTGGTTTAAAGTAGCAGAAGCAGAATAAGCAGAAGGGGTGTAAAAGTGCAGAAAAAGTTGAAAAAGCAAAAGGAAAATGGGAAAGGCAGAATGGGGCAGAATGGCATAATATGGCAGGTTGCACAATAGAATTGAATAGAGGGAACATGGCCAGAAATTGCACAAATCACAAAAATGCTGGTTGTACCAAAAAAAATTATAAAAAGTATAATGATAGACCATAAAGGCCAAAAGTCCCTTTAGAAATGAATTGGGCAGAAAAATGGCATAAAACGGCACAAAATGCAAAAACTGTAAAAGGCAGAATTATTGGTTAAAAGTAGCACAAGCAAAATGACCTAAAAGGGCAGAATTTGCAAAATGAAAGGCAGAAATTATGATTTTGCAGAAAGATGGCATAAAATGGCACAATTTGCAAAAACTGTAAACGACAGAATTATTGGTTAAAAGTAGCAGAAGCAGAATAAGAACAGGCAGAATGACCAAAAAGGGCAGAATTTGCAAAAGAAAAGGCAGAAAATGTGAATTTGCAAAAGTCCCATTAAAAATGAATGGGGCAGAAAAGTGGCATTAAATGGCACAAAATGCAAAAACTGTAAAAGGCATAATTAGAAGGCAGAAGCAGAATAAGCAGAAAAACCTTAAAAAAGCAGAAAAAGTTTAAAAAGCAAAAGGGAAGGGCAGAAGGGCAGAAAGGCATAATGGGGCAGAATGGCATAATATGGCAGGTGGCACAATAGAATTGAATAGAGGGAACATGGCCTGAAACTGCACAAATCACTAAAATGCTGGTTGTACCAAAAAATGTATAAAAAGTACAAGGATAGACAATAAATGGCAAAGGTCCCTTTAGAAATGAATGGGGCAGAAAATGGCATAAAATAGCACGAACCACAAACAATTTAAATGGCTGAACTGCTGCTTAAATGAAGCATAATGAATGGCAGAATAAGCACAATGAGCATAAAGGGCATAAGTGGCAGAAAAATGTGCAAAAAACATGAATTTGTACAAGCCCCATTATAAGTCAATGGGAAAAATATGGCATAAAATGGCATTTTGCACAAAAACCATAAGTGGCAGACCTGCCAAAAGTAATAGCAGAATTCTCCCAATGACCATAAACGTTATATGTGAAAATGGCAAAAATTGGTAAAACTGTTGAAGAGTTGAAACGCGCCGAAAAACGGGAAAAATCCTGAATAATAATAATAAAGAACTTGCAAAACAATTAGTGTTTGCGTAATGCTACGCAAACACTCAATAAAGAACTTGCATAACAATTAGTGTTTGCGTAATGCTACGCAAACACTCAACTAGAAATTGCAATGGCAGAAGCCATTGCGAGTGTTTGCGTAAGCTAAAAAATTTATGGCATAAAATAGCATAAATTGCAAAATCGTTAAAAAGCAGAATTATTTAGCAGAAGCAGAAAGAGCATAATGACCAAAAACAGCTGAATTTGCAGAAGGAAAGGCAGAAATAATGAATTTGCATAAGAAAAAGCAGAAAATTTGAATTTGCAGAAAGATGGCATAAAATGGCACAATTTGCACAATCGTTAAAAAGCAGAATAATTTAGCAGAAGCAGAAAGAGCAGAATGACCAAAAATGGCAGAATTTGCAGAAAGAAAGGCAGAAATAATAAATTTGCATAAGGAAAAGCAGAAAATTTTAATTTGCAGAAAAGTGGCATAAAATGGCACAAAATGCAAAAACTGTAAAAGGCAGAAGCAGAATAAGCAGAAAAACCTTCAAAAAACAGAAAAAGTTGAAAAAGCAAAAGAGAAGGGCAGAAAGGCAGAATGGGGCAGAAAAATGGCATAAAACGGCACAAAATGCACAAATTGTAAAAGGCAGAACTATTGGTTTAAAGTAGCAGAAGCAGAATAAGCAGAAGGGGTGTAAAAGTGCAGAAAAAGTTTAAAAAGCAAAAGGAAAATGGGAAAGGCAGAATGGAGCAGAATGGCATAATATGGCAGGTGGCACAATAGAATTGAATAGAGGGAACATGACCAGAAATTGCACAAATCACAAAAATGCTGGTTGTACCAAAAAAAATTATAAAAAGTATAATGATAGACCATAAAGGCCAAAAGTCCCATTAGAAATGAATTGGGCAGAAAAATGGCATAAAACGGCACAAAATGCAAAAACTGTAAAAGGCAGAATTATTGGTTAAAAGTAGCACAAGCAAAATGACCAAAAAGGGCAGAATTTGCAAAAAAAAAAAGGCAGAAATTATGATTTTGCAAAAGTCCCATTAAAAATGAATGGGGCAGAAAAGTGGCATTAAATGGCACAAAATGCAAAAACTGTAAAAGGCAGAATTAGAAGGCAGAAGCAGAATAAGCATAAAAACCTTAAAAAAGCAGAAAAAGTTTAAAAAGCAAAAGGGAAGGGCAGAAGGGCAGAAAGGCATAATGGGGCATAATGGCATAATATGGCAGGTGGCACAATAGAATTGAATAGAGGGAACATGGCCTGAAACTGCACAAATCACTAAAATGCTGGTTGTACCAAAAAATGTATAAAAAGTACAAGGATAGACAATAAATGGCAAAAGTCCCTTTAGAAATGAATGGGGAAGAAAAATGGCATAAAATAGCGCAAACCACAAACACTTTAAATGGCTGAACTGCTGGTGAAACGAAGCATAATGAATGGCAGAATAAGCACAATGAGCATAAAGGCCATAAGTGGCAGAAAAATGTGCAAAAAACATGAATTTGTACAAGCCCCATTATAAGTCAATGGGAAAAATACGGCATAAAATGGCATTTTGCACAAAAACCATAAGTGGTAGAACTGCCAAAAGTAATAGCATAATTCTCCCAATGACCACAAACATTATATGTAAAAATGGCAAAAATTGGTTAAACTGCTGAAGGCGTGAAACGAACCGAAAAACGGGAAAAAAATATAATAATAATAACTAGAAATTGCAATGGCAGAAGCCATTGCGAGTGTTTGCGTAAGCTAAAAACTTTATGGCATAAAATAGCATAAATTGCAAAATCGTTAAAAAGCAGAATTATTTAGCAGAAGCAGAAAGAGCATAATGACCAAAAACGGCAGAATTTGCAGAAGGAAAGGCAGAAATAATGAATTTGCATAAGGAAAAGCAGAAAATTTGAATTTGCAGAAAGATGGCATAAAATGGCACAATTTGCAAAATCGTTAAAAAGCTGAATTATTTAGCAGAAGCAGAAAGAGCAGAATGACCAAAAATGGCAGAATTTGCAGAAAGAAAGGCAGAAATAATGAATTTGCATAAGGAAAAGCAGAAAATTTGAATTTGCAGAAAAGTGGCATAAAATGGCACAAAATGCAAAAACTGTAAAAGGCAGAAGCAGAATAAGCAGAAAAACCTTCAAAAAACAGAAAAAGTTGAAAAAGCAAAAGAGAAGGGCAGAAAGGCAGAATGGGGCAGAAAAATGGCATAAAACGGCACAAAATGCACAAATTGTAAAAGGCAGAACTATTGGTTTAAAGTAGCAGAAGCAGAATAAGCAGAAGGGGTGTAAAAGTGCAGAAAAAGTTGAAAAAGCAAAAGGAAAACGGGAAAGGCAGAATGGGGCAGAATGGCATAATATGGCAGGTGGCACAATAGAATTGAATAGAGGGAACATGGCCAGAAATGGCACAAATCACAAAAATGCTGGTTGTACCAAAAAAAATTATAAAAAGTATAATGATAGACCATAAAGGCCAAAAGTCCCATTAGAAATGAATTGGGCAGAAAAATGGCATAAAACGGCACAAAATGCAAAAACTGTAAAAGGCAGAATTATTGGTTAAAAGTAGCACAAGCAAAATGACCAAAAAGGGCAGAATTTGCAAAAGGAAAGGCAAAAATTATGATTTTGCAAAAGTCCCATTAAAAATGAATGGGGCAGAAAAGTGGCATTAAATGGCACAAAATGCAAAACTGTAAAAGGCAGAATTAAAAGGCAGAAGCAGAATAAGCAGAAGAAGCTTCAAAAAGCAGAAAAAGTTGAAAAAGCAAAAGGGAAGGGCAGAAAGGCAGAATGGGGCAGAATGGCATAATATGACAGGTGGCACAATAGAATTGAATAGAGGGAACATGGCCTGAAATTGCACAAATCACTAAAATGCTGGTTGTACCAAAAAATTTATAAAAAGTATATGGATAGACAATAAATTGCAAAATTCCCATTAGAAATGAATGGAGCAGAAAAGTGGCATAAAATAGCACAAAATGCAAAAACTGTAAAAGGCAGAATTAGAAGGCAGAAGCAGAATAAGCAGAAAAAGCTTTAAAAAGCAGAAAAAGTTTAAAAAGCAAAAGAGAAGGGCAGAAGGGCAAAAAGGCATAATGGGGCAGAATGGCATAATATGGCAGGTGGCACAATAGAATTGAATAGAGGGAACATGGCCAGAAATATCACAAATCACAAAAATGCTGGTTGTACCAAAAAAAATTATAAAAAGTATAATGATAGACCATAAAGGCCAAAATTCCCATTAAAAATGAATGGGGCAGAAAAGTGGCATTAAATGGCACAAAATGCAAAAACTGTAAAAGGCATAATTAGAAGGCAGAAGCAGAATAAGCAGAAAAACCTTAAAAAAGCAGAAAAAGTTTAAAAAGCAAAAGGGAAGGGCAGAATGGCAGAAAGGCATAATGGGGCAGAATGGCATAATATGGCAGGTGGCACAATAGAATTGAATAGAGGGAACATGGCCTGAAACTGCACAAATCACTAAAATGCTGGTTGTACCAAAAAATGTATAAAAAGTACAAGGATAGACAATAAATGGCAAAGGTCCCTTTAGAAATGAATGGGGCAGAAAATGGCATAAAATAGCACGAACCACAAACAATTTAAATGTCTGAACTGCTGCTTAAATGAAGCATAATGAATGGCAGAATAAGCACAATGAGCATAAAGGGCATAAGTGGCAGAAAAATGTGCAAAAAACATGAATTTGTACAAGCCCCATTATAAGTCAATGGGAAAAATATGGCATAAAATGGCATTTTGCACAAAAACCATAAGTGGCAGAACTGCCAAAAGTAATAGCAGAATTCTCCCAATGACCATAAACGTTATATGTGAAAATGGCAAAAATTGGTAAAACTGTTGAAGAGTTGAAACGCGCCGAAAAACGGGAAAAAAATATAATAATAACTAGAAATTGCAATGGCAGAAGCCATTGCGAGTGTTTGCGTAAGCTAAAAAATTTATGGCATAAAATAGCATTAATTGCAAAATTGTTAAAAAGCAGAATTATTTAGCAGAAACAGAAAGAGAAGAATGACCAAAAACGGCAGAATTTGCAGAAGGAAAGGCAGAAATAATGAATTTGCATAAGGAAAAGCAGAAAATTTGAATTTGCAGAAAGATGGCATAAAATGGCACAATTTGCTAAATCGTTAAAAAGCAGAATTATTTAGCAGAAACAGAAAGAGCAGAATGACCAAAAACGGCAGAATTTGCAGAAGGAAAGGCAGAAATAATGAATTTGCAGAAAGAAAAGCAGAAAATTTGAATTTGCAGAAAGATGGCGAAAAATGGCACAATTTGCTAAATCGTTAAAAAGCAGAATTATTTAGCAGAAGCAGAAAGAGCAGAATGACCAAAAACGGCAGAATTTGCAGAAGGAAAGGCAGAAATAATGAATTTGCATAAGGAAAAGCAGAAACTTTGAATTTGCTGAAAAGTGGCATAAAATGGCACAAAATGCAAAAACTGTAAAAGGCAGAATTAGAAGGCAGAAGCAGAATAAGCAGCTTCAAAAAGCAGAAAAAGTTGAAAAAGCAAAAGGGAAGGGCAGAAAGGCAGAATGGGGCCGAATGGCATAATATGACAGGTGGCACAATAGAATTGAATAGAGGGAACATGGCCTGAAATTGCACAAATCACTAAAATGCTGGTTGTACCAAAAAATTTATAAAAAGTATATGGATAGACAATAAATTGCAAAATTCCCATTAGAAATGAATGGGGCAAAAAAGTGGCATAAAATAGCACAAAATGCAAAAACTGTAAAAGGCAGAATTAGAAGGCAGAAGCAGAATAAGCAGAAAAAGCTTAAAAAAGCAGAAAAAGTTTAAAAAGCAAAAGAGAAGGGCAGAAGGGCAGAAAGGCATAATGGGGCAGAATGGCATAAAATGGCAGGTGGCACAATAGAATTGAATAGAGGGAACATGGCCTGAAATTGCACAAATCACTAAAATGCTAGTTGTACCAAAAAATGTATTAAAAGTTTAAGGATAGACAATAAATGGCAAAAGTCCCATTAGAAATGAATGGGGCAGAAAAATGGCATAAAATAGCGCAAACCACAAACACTTTAAATGGCTGAACTGCTGCTTAAATGAAGCAGAACCATTGGCAGAATAAGCACAATGAGCATAAAGGCCATAAGTGGCAGAAAAATGTGCAAAAAACATGAATTTGTACAAGCCCCATTATAAGTCAATGGGAAAAATATGGCATAAAATGGCATTTTGCACAAAAACCATAAGTGGCAGAACTGCCAAAAGTAATAGCAGAATTCTCCCAATGACCATAAACGTTATATGTGAAAATGGCAAAAATTGGTAAAACTGTTGAAGAGTTGAAACGCGCCGAAAAACGGGAAAAAAATATAATAATACTAGAAATTGCAATGGCAGAAGCCATTGCGAGTGTTTGCGTAAGCTAAAAAATGTATGGCATAAAATAGCATAAATTGCAAAATCGTTAAAAAGCAGAATTATTTAGCAGAAGCAGAAAGAGCAGAACGACCAAAAACGGCAGAATTTGCAGAAGGAAAGGTAGAAATAATGAATTTGCATAAGGAAGAGCAGAAAATTTGAATTTGCAGAAAGATGGCATAAAATGGCACAATTTGCAAAATTGTTAAAAAGCAGAATTATTTAGCAGAAGCAGAAAGAGCAGAATGACCAAAAACGGCAGAATTTGCAGAAGGAAAGGCAGAAATAATGAATCTGCATAAGGAAAAGCAGAAAATTTGAATTTGCAGAAAGATGGCATAAAATGGCACAATTTGCAAAATCGTTAAAAAGCAGAATTATTTAGCAGAAGCAGAAAGAGCAGAATGACCAAAAATGGCAGAATTTGCAGAAAGAAAGGTAGAAATAATGAATTTGCATAAGGAAAAGCAGAAAATTTGAATTTGCTGAAAAGTGGCATAAAATGGCACAAAATGCAAAAACTGTAAAAGGCAGAAGCAGAATAAGCAGAAAAACCTTCAAAAAACAGAAAAAGTTGAAAAAGCAAAAGAGAAGGGCAGAAAGGCAGAATGGGGCAGAAAAATGGCATAAAACGGCACAAAATGCACAAATTGTAAAAGGCAGAACTATTGGTTTAAAGTAGCAGAAGCAGAATAAGCAGAAGGGGTGTAAAAGTGCAGAAAAAGTTTAAAAAGCAAAAGGAAAATGGGAAAGGCAGAATGGGGCAGAATGGCATAATATGGCAGGTGGCACAATAGAATTGAATAGAGGGAACATGGCCAGAAATTGCACAAATCACAAAAATGCTGGTTGTACCAAAAAAAAATTATAAAAAGTATAATGATAGACCATATAGGCCAAAAGTCCCATTAGAAATGAATTGGGCAGAAAAATGGCATAAAACGGCACAAAATGCAAAAACTGTAAAAGGCAGAATTATTGGTTAAAAGTAGCACAAGCAAAATGACCAAAAAGGGCAGAATTTGCAAAAGGAAAGGCAGAAATTATGATTTTGCAAAAGTCCCATTAAAAATGAATGGGGCAGAAAAGTGGCATTAAATGGCACAAAATGCAAAAACTGTAAAAGGCAGAATTAGAAGGCAGAAGCAGAATAAGCATAAAAACCTTAAAAAAGCAGAAAAAGTTTAAAAAGCAAAAGGGAAGGGCAGAAGGGCAGAAAGGCATAATGGGGCAGAATGGCATAATATGGCAGGTGGCACAATAGAATTGAATAGAGGGAACATGGCCTGAAACTGCACAAATCACTAAAATGCTGGTTGTACCAAAAAATGTATAAAAAGTACAAGGATAGACAATAAATGGCAAAAGTCCCTTTAGAAATGAATGGGGCAGAAAATGGCATAAAATAGCACGAACCACAAACAATTTAAATGGCTGAACTGCTGCTTAAATGAAGCATAATGAATGGCAGAATAAGCACAATGAGCATAAAGGGCATAAGTGGCAGAAAAATGTGCAAAAAACATGAATTTGTACAAGCCCCATTATAAGTCAATGGGAAAAATATGGCATAAAATGGCATTTTGCACAAAAACCATAAGTGGCAGAACTGCCAAAAGTAATAGCAGAATTCTCCCAATGACCATAAACGTTATATGTGAAAATGGCAAAAATTGGTAAAACTGTTGAAGAGTTGAAACGCGCTGAAAAACGGGAAAAATCCTGAATAATAATAATAAAGAACTTGCAAAACAATTAGTGTTTGCGTAATGCTACGCAAACACTCAACTAGAAATTGCAATGGCAGAAGCCATTGCGAGTGTTTGCGTAAGCTAAAAAATGTATGGCATAAAATAGCATAAATTGCAAAATCGTTAAAAAGCAGAATTATTTAGCAGAAGCAGAAAGAGCATAATGACCAAA
Organism: Bostrychus sinensis; assembly: GCA_020698575.1. Taxonomy (NCBI): domain Eukaryota; kingdom Metazoa; phylum Chordata; class Actinopteri; order Gobiiformes; family Eleotridae; genus Bostrychus; species Bostrychus sinensis. The sequence continues at coordinate 47,729,172 of CM036239.1, read as the reverse complement.
AACAGCAGAATTTGCAGAAGGGAAGGCAGAAATAATGAATTTGCATAAGGAAAAGCAGAAACTTTGAATTTGCTGAAAAGTGGCATAAAATGGCACAAAATGCAAAAACTGTAAAAGGCTGAATTAGAAGGCAGAAGCAGAATAAGCAGAAAAAGCTTAAAAAAGCAGAAAAAGTTGAAAAAGCAAAAGGAAAGGGTAGAAAGGCAGAATGGGGCAGAATGGCATAATATGGCAGGTGGCACAATAGAATTGAATAGAGGGAACATGGCCAGAAATTGCACAAATCACAAAAATGCTGGTTGTACCAAAAAAAATTATAAAAAGTATAATGATTGACCATAAAGGCCAAAAGTCCCATTAGAAATTAATTGGGCAGAAAAATGGCATAAAACGGCACAAAATGCAAAAACTGTAAAAGGCAGAATTATTGGTTAAAAGTAGCACAAGCAAAATGACCAAAAAGGGCAGAATTTGCAAAAGGAAAGGCAGAAATTATGATTTTGCAGAAAGATGGCATAAAATGGCACAATTTGCAAAAACTGTAAACGGCAGAATTATTGGTTAAAAGTAGCAGAAGCAGAATAAGAACAGGCAGAATGACCAAAAAGGGCAGAATTTGCAAAAGAAAAGGCAGAAAATATGAATTTGCAAAAGTCCCATTAAAAATGAATGGGGCAGAAAAGTGGCATTAAATGGCACAAAATGCAAAAACTGTAAAAGGCAGAATTAGAAGGCAGAAGCAGAATAAGCATAAAAACCTTAAAAAAGCAGAAAAAGTTTAAAAAGCAAAAGGGAAGGGCAGAAGGGCAGAAAGGCATAATGGGGCAGAATGGCATAATATGGCAGGTGGCACAATAGAATTGAATAGAGGGAACATGGCCTGAAACTGCACAAATCACTAAAATGCTGGTTGTACCAAAAAATGTATAAAAAGTACAAGGATAGACAATAAATGGCAAAAGTCCCTTTAGAAATGAATGGGGAAGAAAAATGGCATAAAATAGCACAAACCACAAACACTTTAAATGGCTGAACTGCTGGTTAAACGAAGCATAATGAATGGCAGAATAAGCACAATGAGCATAAAGGCCATAAGTGGCAGAAAAATGTGCAAAAAACATGAATTTGTACAAGCCCCATTATAAGTCAATGGGAAAAATACGGCATAAAATGGCATTTTGCACAAAAACCATAAGTGGTACAACTGCCAAAAGTAATAGCATAATTCTCCCAATGACCACAAACATTATATGTAAAAATGGCAAAAATTGGTTAAACTGCTGAAGGCGTGAAACGAACCGAAAAAACGGGAAAAAAATATAATAATAATAACTAGAAATTGCAATGGCAGAAGCCATTGCGAGTGTTTGCGTAAGCTAAAAAATGTATGGCATAAAATAGCATAAATTGCAAAATCGTTAAAAAGCAGAATTATTTAGCAGAAGCAGAAAGAGCATAATGACCAAAAACGGCAGAATTTGCAGAAGGAAAGGCAGAAATAATGAATTTGCATAAGGAAAAGCAGAAAATTTGAATTTGCAGAAAGATGGCATAAAATGGCACAATTTGCAAAATCGTTAAAAAGCAGAATTATTTAGCAGAAGCAGAAAGAGCATAATGACCAAAAATGGCAGAATTTGCAGAAGGAAAGGCAGAAATAATGAATTTGCATAAAGAAAAGCAGAAAATTTGAATTTGCAGAAAGATGGCATAAAATGGCACAATTTGCAAAATCGTTAAAAAGCAGAATTATTTAGCAGAAGCAGAAAGAGCAGAATGACCAAAAATGGCAGAATTTGCAGAAAGAAAGGCAGAAATAATGAATTTGCATAAGGAAAAGCAGAAAATTTGAATTTGCAGAAAAGTGGCATAAAATGGCACAAAATGCAAAAACTGTAAAAGGCAGAAGCAGAATAAGCAGAAAAACCTTCAAAAAACAGAAAAAGTTGAAAAAGCAAAAGAGAAGGGCAGAAAGGCAGAATGGGGCAGAAAAATGGCATAAAACGGCACAAAATGCACAAATTGTAAAAGGCAGAACTATTGGTTTAAAGTAGCAGAAGCAGAATAAGCAGAAGGGGTGTAAAAGTGCAGAAAAAGTTTAAAAAGCAAAAGGAAAATGGGAAAGGCAGAATGGGGCAGAATGGCATAATATGGCAGGTGGCACAATAGAATTGAATAGAGGGAACATGGCCAGAAATTGCACAAATCACAAAAATGCTGGTTGTACCAAAAAAAATTATAAAAAGTATAATGATAGACCATAAAGGCCAAAAGTCCCATTAGAAATGAATTGGGCAGAAAAATGGCATAAAACGGCACAAAATGCAAAAACTGTAAAAGGCAGAATTATTGGTTAAAAGTAGCACAAGCAAAATGACCAAAAAGGGCAGAATTTGCAAAAGGAAAGGCAGAAATTATGATTTTGCAAAAGTCCCATTAAAAATGAATGGGGCAGAAAAGTGGCATTAAATGGCACAAAATGCAAAAACTGTAAAAGGCAGAATTAGAAGGCAGAAGCAGAATAAGCAGAAAAACCTTAAAAAAGCAGAAAAAGTTTAAAAAGCAAAAGGGAAGGGCAGAAGGGCAGAAAGGCATAATGGGGCAGAATGGCATAATATGGCAGGTGGCACAATAGAATTGAATAGAGGGAACATGGCCTGAAACTGCACAAATCACTAAAATGCTGGTTGTACCAAAAAATGTATAAAAAGTACAAGGATAGACAATAAATGGCAAAAGTCCCTTTAGAAATGAATGGGGAAGAAAAATGGCATAAAATAGCGCAAACCACAAACACTTTAAATGGCTGAACTGCTGGTTAAACGAAGCATAATGAATGGCAGAATAAGCACAATGAGCATAAAGGCCATAAGTGGCAGAAAAATGTGCAAAAAACATGAATTTGTACAAGCCCCATTATAAGTCAATGGGAAAAATACGGCATAAAATGGCATTTTGCACAAAAACCATAAGTGGTAGAACTGCCAAAAGTAATAGCATAATTCTCCCAATGACCACAAACATTATATGTAAAAATGGCAAAAATTGGTTAAACTGCTGAAGGCGTGAAACGAACCGAAAAACGGGAAAAAAATATAATAATAATAATAATAATAACTAGAAATTGCAATGGCAGAAGCCATTGCGAGTGTTTGCGTAAGCTAAAAAATTTATGGCATAAAATAGCATAAATTGCAAAATCGTTAAAAAGCAGAATTATTTAGCAGAAGCAGAAAGAGCATAATGACCAAAAACAGCTGAATTTGCAGAAGGAAAGGCAGAAATAATGAATTTGCATAAGAAAAAGCAGAAAATTTGAATTTGCAGAAAGATGGCATAAAATGGCACAAATTGCACAATCGTTAAAAAGCAGAATAATTTAGCAGAAGCAGAAAGAGCAGAATGACCAGAAGTTGTAGAAGGAAAGGCAGAAATAATGAATTTGCATAAGGAAAAGCAGAAAATTTGAATTTGCAGAAAGATGGCATAAAATGGCACAATTTGCAAAAACTGTAAAAGGCAGAATTAGAAGGCAGAAGCAGAATAAGCAGAAAAAGCTTAAAAAAGCAGAAAAAGTTTAAAAAGCAAAAGGGAAGGGCAGAAAGGCAGAATGGGGCAGAATGGCATAATATGACAGGTGGCACAATAGAATTGAATAGAGAGAACATGGCCTGAAATTGCTTAAATCACTATAATGCTGGTTGTACCAAAAAAATTATAAAAAGTATAAGGATATACAATATATTGCAAAAGTCCCATTAGAAATGTAATGGGGCAGAAAAGTGGCATAAAATGGCACAAAATGCAAAAACTGTAAAAGGCAGAAGCAGAATAAGCAGAAAAACCTTCAAAAAACAGAAAAAGTTGAAAAAGCAAAAGGGAAGGGCAGAAAGGCAGAATGGGGCAGAAAAATGGCATAAAACGGCACAAAATGCACAAATTGTAAAAGGCAGAACTATTGGTTTAAAGTAGCAGAAGCAGAATAAGCAGAAGGGGTGTAAAAGTGCAGAAAAAGTTGAAAAAGCAAAAGGAAAATGGGAAAGGCAGAATGGGGCAGAATGGCATAATATGGCAGGTGGCACAATAGAATTGAATAGAGGGAACATGGCCAGAAATTGCACAAATCACAAAAATGCTGGTTGTACCAAAAAAAAAATTATAAAAAGTATAATGATAGACCATAAAGGCCAAAAGTCCCATTAGAAATGAATGGGGCAGAAAAATGGCAAAAAACGGCACAAAATGCAAAAAACTGTAAAAGACAGAATTATTGGTTAAAAGTAGCACAAGCAAAATGACCTAAAAGGGCAGAATTTGCAAAATGAAAGGCAGAAATTATGATTTTGCAGAAAGATGGCATAAAATGGCACAATTTGCAAAAACTGTAAACGACAGAATTATTGGTTAAAAGTAGCAGAAGCAGAATAAGAACAGGCAGAATGACCAAAAAGGGCAGAATTTGCAAAAGAAAAGGCAGAAAATGTGAATTTGCAAAAGTCCCATTAAAAATGAATGGGGCAGAAAAGTGGCATTAAATGGCACAAAATGCAAAAACTGTAAAAGGCATAATTAGAAGGCAGAAGCAGAATAAGCAGAAAAACCTTAAAAAAGCAGAAAAAGTTTAAAAAGCAAAAGGGAAGGGCAGAAGGGCAGAAAGGCATAATGGGGCAGAATGGCATAATATGGCAGGTGGCACAATAGAATTGAATAGAGGGAACATGGCCTGAAACTGCACAAATCACTAAAATGCTGGTTGTACCAAAAAATGTATAAAAAGTACAAGGATAGACAATAAATGGCAAAGGTCCCTTTAGAAATGAATGGGGCAGAAAATGGCATAAAATAGCACGAACCACAAACAATTTAAATGTCTGAACTGCTGCTTAAATGAAGCATAATGAATGGCAGAATAAGCACAATGAGCATAAAGGGCATAAGTGGCAGAAAAATGTGCAAAAAACATGAATTTGTACAAGCCCCATTATAAGTCAATGGGAAAAATATGGCATAAAATGGCATTTTGCACAAAAACCATAAGTGGCAGAACTGCCAAAAGTAATAGCAGAATTCTCCCAATGACCATAAACGTTATATGTGAAAATGGCAAAAATTGGTAAAACTGTTGAAGAGTTGAAACGCGCCGAAAAACGGGAAAAATCCTGAATAATAATAATAAAGAACTTGCAAAACAATTAGTGTTTGCGTAATGCTACGCAAACACTCAATAAAGAACTTGCATAACAATTAGTGTTTGCGTAATGCTACGCAAACACTCAATAATAATAATAAAGAACTTCCATAACAATTAGTGTTTGCGTAATGCTACGCAAACACTCAATAATAATAATAAAGAACTTCCATAACAATTAGTGTTTGCGTAATGCTACGCAAACACTCAATAATAATAAAGAACTTGCATAACAATTAGTGTTTGCGTAATGCTACGCAAACACTCAATAATAACTAGAAATTGCAATGGCAGAAGCCATTGCGAGTGTTTGCGTAAGCTAAAAAATTTATGGCATAAAATAGCATAAATCGTTAAAAAGCAGAATTATTTAGCAGAAGCAGAAAGAGCAGAATGACCAAAAACGGCAGAATTTGCAGAAGGAAAGGCAGAAATAATGAATTTGCATAAGGAAGAGCAGAAAATTTGAATTTGCAGAAAGATGGCATAAAATAGCACAATTTGCAAAATCGTTAAAAAGCAGAATTATTTAGCAGAAGCAGAAAGAGCAGAATGACCAAAAACGGCAGAATTTGCAGAAGGAAAGGCAGAAATAATGAATCTGCATAAGGAAAAGCAGAAAATTTGAATTTGCAGAAAGATGGCATAAAATGGCACAATTTGCAAAATCGTTAAAAAGCAGAATTATTTAGCAGAAGCAGAAAGAGCAGAATGACCAAAAATGGCAGAATTTGCAGAAAGAAAGGCAGAAATAATGAATTTGCATAAGGAAAAGCAGAAAATTTGAATTTGCAGAAAAGTGGCATAAAATGGCACAAAATGCAAAAACTGTAAAAGGCAGAAGCAGAATAAGCAGAAAAACCTTCAAAAAACAGAAAAAGTTGAAAAAGCAAAAGAGAAGGGCAGAAAGGCAGAATGGGGCAGAAAAATGGCATAAAACGGCACAAAATGCACAAATTGTAAAAGGCAGAACTATTGGTTTAAAGTAGCAGAAGCAGAATAAGCAGAAGGGGTGTAAAAGTGCAGAAAAAGTTTAAAAAGCAAAAGGAAAATGGGAAAGGCAGAATGGGGCAGAATGGCATAATATGGCAGGTGGCACAATAGAATTGAATAGAGGGAACATGGCCAGAAATTGCACAAATCACAAAAATGCTGGTTGTACCAAAAAAAATTATAAAAAGTATAATGATAGACCATAAAGGCCAAAAGTCCCATTAGAAATGAATTGGGCAGAAAAATGGCATAAAACGGCACAAAATGCAAAAACTGTAAAAGGCAGAATTATTGGTTAAAAGTAGCACAAGCAAAATGACCAAAAAGGGCAGAATTTGCAAAAGGAAAGGCAGAAATTATGATTTTGCAAAAGTCCCATTAAAAATGAATGGGGCAGAAAAGTGGCATTAAATGGCACAAAATGCAAAAACTGTAAAAGGCAGAATTAGAAGGCAGAAGCAGAATAAGCAGAAAAACCTTAAAAAAGCAGAAAAAGTTTAAAAAGCAAAAGGGAAGGGCAGAAGGGCAGAAAGGCATAATGGGGCAGAATGGCATAATATGGCAGGTGGCACAATAGAATTGAATAGAGGGAACATGGCCTGAAACTGCACAAATCACTAAAATGCTGGTTGTACCAAAAAATGTATAAAAAGTACAAGGATAGACAATAAATGGCAAAAGTCCCTTTAGAAATGAATGGGGAAGAAAAATGGCATAAAATAGCGCAAACCACAAACACTTTAAATGGCTGAACTGCTGGTTAAACGAAGCATAATGAATGGCAGAATAAGCACAATGAGCATAAAGGCCATAAGTGGCAGAAAAATGTGCAAAAAACATGAATTTGTACAAGCCCCATTATAAGTCAATGGGAAAAATACGGCATAAAATGGCATTTTGCACAAAAACCATAAGTGGTAGAACTGCCAAAAGTAATAGCATAATTCTCCCAATGACCACAAACATTATATGTAAAAATGGCAAAAATTGGTTAAACTGCTGAAGGCGTGAAACGAACCGAAAAACGGGAAAAAAATATAATAATAATAACTAGAAATTGCAATGGCAGAAGCCATTGCGAGTGTTTGCGTAAGCTAAAAAATTTATGGCATAAAATAGCATAAATTGTAAAATCGTTAAAAAGCAGAATTATTTAGCAGAAGCAGAAAGAGCATAATGACCAAAAACGGCAGAATTTGCAGAAGGAAAGGCAGAAATAATGAATTTGCATAAGGAAAAGCAGAAAATTTGAATTTGCAGAAAGATGGCATAAAATGGCACAATTTGCAAAATCGTTAAAAAGCAGAATTATTTAGCAGAAGCAGAAAGAGCAGAATGACCAAAAACGGCAGAATTTGCAGAAGGAAAGGCAGAAATAATGAATCTGCATAAGGAAAAGCAGAAAATTTGAATTTGCAGAAAGATGGCATAAAATGGCACAATTTGCAAAATCGTTAAAAAGCAGAATATTTAGCAGAAGCAGAAAGAGCAGAATGACCGAAAATGGCAGAATTTGCAGAAAAAAAGGCAGAAATAATGAATTTGCATAAGGAAAAGCAGAAAATTTGAATTTGCAGAAAAGTGGCATAAAATGGCACAAAATGCAAAACTGTAAAAGGCAGAAGCAGAATAAGCAGGAAAACCTTAAAAAAACAGAAAAAGTTGAAAAAGCAAAAGAGAAGGGCAGAAAGGCAGAATGGGGCAGAAAAATGGCATAAAACGGCACAAAATGCACAAATTGTAAAAGGCAGAACTATTGGTTTAAAGTAGCAGAAGCAGAATAAGCAGAAGGGGTGTAAAAGTGCAGAAAATAGCACAAAATGCAAAAACTGTAAAAGGCAGAATTAGAAGGCAGAAGCAGAATAAGCAGAAAAAGCTTAAAAAAGCAAAAAAAAGTTTAAAAAGCAAAAGGGAAGGACAGAAGGGAAGAAAGGCATAATGGGGCAGAATGGCATAATATGGCAGGTGGCACAATAGAATTGAATAGAGGGAACATGGCCTGAAATTGCACAAATCACTAAAATGCTGGTTGTACCAAAAAATGTATAAAAAGTATAAGGATAGACAATAAATTGCAAAAGTCCCATTGAAAATGAATGGGGCAGAAAAATGGCATAAAATGGCACAAAATTCAAAAACTGTAAAAGGCAGAAGCAGAATAAGCAGAAAAACCTTAAAAAAACAGAAAAAGTTGAAAAAGCAAAAGGGAAGGGCAGAAAGGCAGAATGCGGCAGAAAAATGGCATAAAACGGCACAATTTGCAAAATCGTTAAAAAGCAGAATTATTTAGCAGAAGCAGAAAGAGCAGAATGACCAAAAATGGCAGAATTTGCAGAAAGAAAGGCAGAAATAATGAATTTGCATAAGGAAAAGCAGAAAATTTGAATTTGCAGAAAAGTGGCATAAAATGGCACAAAATGCAAAAACTGTAAAAGGCAGAAGCAGAATAAGCAGGAAAACCTTCAAAAAACAGAAAAAGTTGAAAAAGCAAAAGAGAAGGGCAGAAAGGCAGAATGGGGCAGAAAAATGGCATAAAACGGCACAAAATGCACAAATTGTAAAAGGCAGAACTATTGGTTTAAAGTAGCAGAAGCAGAATAAGCAGAAGGGGTGTAAAAGTGCAGAAAAAGTTTAAAAAGCAAAAGGAAAATGGGAAAGGCAGAATGGGGCAGAATGGCATAATATGGCAGGTGGCACAATAGAATTGAATAGAGGGAACATGGCCAGAAATTGCACAAATCACAAAAATGCTGGTTGTGCCAAAAAAAATTATAAAAAGTATAATGATAGACCATAAAGGCCAAAAGTCCCATTAGAAATGAATTGGGCAGAAAAATGGCATAAAACGGCACAAAATGCAAAAACTGTAAAAGGCAGAATTATTGGTTAAAAGTAGCACAAGCAAAATGACCAAAAAGGGCAGAATTTGCAAAAGGAAAGGCAGAAATTATGATTTTGCAAAAGTCCCATTAAAAATGAATGGGGCAGAAAAGTGGCATTAAATGGCACAAAATGCAAAAACTGTAAAAGGCAGAATTAGAAGGCAGAAGCAGAATAAGCAGAAAAAGCTTTAAAAAAGCAGAAAAAGTTTAAAAAGCAAAAAGGAAGGGCAGAAGGGCAGAAAGGCATAATGGGGCAGAATGGCATAATATGGCAGGTGGCACAATAGAATTGAATAGAGGGAACATGGCCTGAAATTGCACAAATCACTAAAATGCTGGTTGTACCAAAAAATGTATAAAAAGTACAAGGATAGACAATAAATTGCAAAAGTCCCTTTAGAAATGAATGGGGAAGAAAAATGGCATAAAATAGCGCAAACCACAAACACTTTAAATGGCTGAACTGCTGGTTAAACGAAGCATAATGAATGGCAGAATAAGCACAATGAGCATAAAGGCCATAAGTGGCAGAAAAATGTGCAAAAAACATGAATTTGTACAAGCCCCATTATAAGTCAATGGGAAAAATACGGCATAAAATGGCATTTTGCACAAAAACCATAAGTGGTAGAACTGCCAAAAGTAATAGCAGAATTCTCCCAATGACCATAAACATTATATGTAAAAATGGCAAAAATTGGTTAAACTGCTGAAGGCGTGAAACGAACCGAAAAACGGGAAAAAAATATAATAATAATAACTAGAAATTGCAATGGCAGAAGCCATTGCGAGTGTTTGCGTAAGCTAAAAAATTTATGGCATAAAATAGCATAAATTGCAAAATCGTTAAAAAGCAGAATTATTTAGCAGAAGCAGAAAGAGCATAATGACCAAAAACAGCTGAATTTGCAGAAGGAAAGGCAGAAATAATGAATTTGCATAAGAAAAAGCAGAAAATTTGAATTTGCAGAAAGATGGCATAAAATGGCACAAATTGCACAATCGTTAAAAAGCAGAATAATTTAGCAGAAGCAGAAAGAGCAGAATGACCAGAAGTTGTAGAAGGAAAGGCAGAAATAATGAATTTGCATAAGGAAAAGCAGAAAATTTGAATTTGCAGAAAGATGGCATAAAATGGCACAATTTGCAAAAACTGTAAAAGGCAGAATTAGAAGGCAGAAGCAGAATAAGCAGAAAAAGCTTAAAAAAGCAGAAAAAGTTTAAAAAGCAAAAGGGAAGGGCAGAAAGGCAGAATGGGGCAGAATGGCATAATATGACAGGTGGCACAATAGAATTGAATAGAGAGAACATGGCCTGAAATTGCTTAAATCACTATAATGCTGGTTGTACCAAAAAAATTATAAAAAGTATAAGGATATACAATATATTGCAAAAGTCCCATTAGAAATGTAATGGGGCAGAAAAGTGGCATAAAATGGCACAAAATGCAAAAACTGTAAAAGGCAGAAGCAGAATAAGCAGAAAAACCTTCAAAAAACAGAAAAAGTTGAAAAAGCAAAAGGGAAGGGCAGAAAGGCAGAATGGGGCAGAAAAATGGCATAAAACGGCACAAAATGCACAAATTGTAAAAGGCAGAACTATTGGTTTAAAGTAGCAGAAGCAGAATAAGCAGAAGGGGTGTAAAAGTGCAGAAAAAGTTGAAAAAGCAAAAGGAAAATGGGAAAGGCAGAATGGGGCAGAATGGCATAATATGGCAGGTGGCACAATAGAATTGAATAGAGGGAACATGGCCAGAAATTGCACAAATCACAAAAATGCTGGTTGTACCAAAAAAAAAATTATAAAAAGTATAATGATAGACCATAAAGGCCAAAAGTCCCATTAGAAATGAATGGGGCAGAAAAATGGCAAAAAACGGCACAAAATGCAAAAAACTGTAAAAGACAGAATTATTGGTTAAAAGTAGCACAAGCAAAATGACCTAAAAGGGCAGAATTTGCAAAATGAAAGGCAGAAATTATGATTTTGCAGAAAGATGGCATAAAATGGCACAATTTGCAAAAACTGTAAACGACAGAATTATTGGTTAAAAGTAGCAGAAGCAGAATAAGAACAGGCAGAATGACCAAAAAGGGCAGAATTTGCAAAAGAAAAGGCAGAAAATGTGAATTTGCAAAAGTCCCATTAAAAATGAATGGGGCAGAAAAGTGGCATTAAATGGCACAAAATGCAAAAACTGTAAAAGGCATAATTAGAAGGCAGAAGCAGAATAAGCAGAAAAACCTTAAAAAAGCAGAAAAAGTTTAAAAAGCAAAAGGGAAGGGCAGAAGGGCAGAAAGGCATAATGGGGCAGAATGGCATAATATGGCAGGTGGCACAATAGAATTGAATAGAGGGAACATGGCCTGAAACTGCACAAATCACTAAAATGCTGGTTGTACCAAAAAATGTATAAAAAGTACAAGGATAGACAATAAATGGCAAAGGTCCCTTTAGAAATGAATGGGGCAGAAAATGGCATAAAATAGCACGAACCACAAACAATTTAAATGTCTGAACTGCTGCTTAAATGAAGCATAATGAATGGCAGAATAAGCACAATGAGCATAAAGGGCATAAGTGGCAGAAAAATGTGCAAAAAACATGAATTTGTACAAGCCCCATTATAAGTCAATGGGAAAAATATGGCATAAAATGGCATTTTGCACAAAAACCATAAGTGGCAGAACTGCCAAAAGTAATAGCAGAATTCTCCCAATGACCATAAACGTTATATGTGAAAATGGCAAAAATTGGTAAAACTGTTGAAGAGTTGAAACGCGCCGAAAAACGGGAAAAATCCTGAATAATAATAATAAAGAACTTGCAAAACAATTAGTGTTTGCGTAATGCTACGCAAACACTCAATAAAGAACTTGCATAACAATTAGTGTTTGCGTAATGCTACGCAAACACTCAATAATAATAATAAAGAACTTCCATAACAATTAGTGTTTGCGTAATGCTACGCAAACACTCAATAATAATAATAAAGAACTTCCATAACAATTAGTGTTTGCGTAATGCTACGCAAACACTCAATAATAATAAAGAACTTGCATAACAATTAGTGTTTGCGTAATGCTACGCAAACACTCAATAATAACTAGAAATTGCAATGGCAGAAGCCATTGCGAGTGTTTGCGTAAGCTAAAAAATTTATGGCATAAAATAGCATAAATCGTTAAAAAGCAGAATTATTTAGCAGAAGCAGAAAGAGCAGAATGACCAAAAACGGCAGAATTTGCAGAAGGAAAGGCAGAAATAATGAATTTGCATAAGGAAGAGCAGAAAATTTGAATTTGCAGAAAGATGGCATAAAATAGCACAATTTGCAAAATCGTTAAAAAGCAGAATTATTTAGCAGAAGCAGAAAGAGCAGAATGACCAAAAACGGCAGAATTTGCAGAAGGAAAGGCAGAAATAATGAATCTGCATAAGGAAAAGCAGAAAATTTGAATTTGCAGAAAGATGGCATAAAATGGCACAATTTGCAAAATCGTTAAAAAGCAGAATTATTTAGCAGAAGCAGAAAGAGCAGAATGACCAAAAATGGCAGAATTTGCAGAAAGAAAGGCAGAAATAATGAATTTGCATAAGGAAAAGCAGAAAATTTGAATTTGCAGAAAAGTGGCATAAAATGGCACAAAATGCAAAAACTGTAAAAGGCAGAAGCAGAATAAGCAGAAAAACCTTCAAAAAACAGAAAAAGTTGAAAAAGCAAAAGAGAAGGGCAGAAAGGCAGAATGGGGCAGAAAAATGGCATAAAACGGCACAAAATGCACAAATTGTAAAAGGCAGAACTATTGGTTTAAAGTAGCAGAAGCAGAATAAGCAGAAGGGGTGTAAAAGTGCAGAAAAAGTTTAAAAAGCAAAAGGAAAATGGGAAAGGCAGAATGGGGCAGAATGGCATAATATGGCAGGTGGCACAATAGAATTGAATAGAGGGAACATGGCCAGAAATTGCACAAATCACAAAAATGCTGGTTGTACCAAAAAAAATTATAAAAAGTATAATGATAGACCATAAAGGCCAAAAGTCCCATTAGAAATGAATTGGGCAGAAAAATGGCATAAAACGGCACAAAATGCAAAAACTGTAAAAGGCAGAATTATTGGTTAAAAGTAGCACAAGCAAAATGACCAAAAAGGGCAGAATTTGCAAAAGGAAAGGCAGAAATTATGATTTTGCAAAAGTCCCATTAAAAATGAATGGGGCAGAAAAGTGGCATTAAATGGCACAAAATGCAAAAACTGTAAAAGGCAGAATTAGAAGGCAGAAGCAGAATAAGCAGAAAAACCTTAAAAAAGCAGAAAAAGTTTAAAAAGCAAAAGGGAAGGGCAGAAGGGCAGAAAGGCATAATGGGGCAGAATGGCATAATATGGCAGGTGGCACAATAGAATTGAATAGAGGGAACATGGCCTGAAACTGCACAAATCACTAAAATGCTGGTTGTACCAAAAAATGTATAAAAAGTACAAGGATAGACAATAAATGGCAAAAGTCCCTTTAGAAATGAATGGGGAAGAAAAATGGCATAAAATAGCGCAAACCACAAACACTTTAAATGGCTGAACTGCTGGTTAAACGAAGCATAATGAATGGCAGAATAAGCACAATGAGCATAAAGGCCATAAGTGGCAGAAAAATGTGCAAAAAACATGAATTTGTACAAGCCCCATTATAAGTCAATGGGAAAAATACGGCATAAAATGGCATTTTGCACAAAAACCATAAGTGGTAGAACTGCCAAAAGTAATAGCATAATTCTCCCAATGACCACAAACATTATATGTAAAAATGGCAAAAATTGGTTAAACTGCTGAAGGCGTGAAACGAACCGAAAAACGGGAAAAAAATATAATAATAATAACTAGAAATTGCAATGGCAGAAGCCATTGCGAGTGTTTGCGTAAGCTAAAAAATTTATGGCATAAAATAGCATAAATTGTAAAATCGTTAAAAAGCAGAATTATTTAGCAGAAGCAGAAAGAGCATAATGACCAAAAACGGCAGAATTTGCAGAAGGAAAGGCAGAAATAATGAATTTGCATAAGGAAAAGCAGAAAATTTGAATTTGCAGAAAGATGGCATAAAATGGCACAATTTGCAAAATCGTTAAAAAGCAGAATTATTTAGCAGAAGCAGAAAGAGCAGAATGACCAAAAACGGCAGAATTTGCAGAAGGAAAGGCAGAAATAATGAATCTGCATAAGGAAAAGCAGAAAATTTGAATTTGCAGAAAGATGGCATAAAATGGCACAATTTGCAAAATCGTTAAAAAGCAGAATATTTAGCAGAAGCAGAAAGAGCAGAATGACCGAAAATGGCAGAATTTGCAGAAAAAAAGGCAGAAATAATGAATTTGCATAAGGAAAAGCAGAAAATTTGAATTTGCAGAAAAGTGGCATAAAATGGCACAAAATGCAAAACTGTAAAAGGCAGAAGCAGAATAAGCAGGAAAACCTTAAAAAAACAGAAAAAGTTGAAAAAGCAAAAGAGAAGGGCAGAAAGGCAGAATGGGGCAGAAAAATGGCATAAAACGGCACAAAATGCACAAATTGTAAAAGGCAGAACTATTGGTTTAAAGTAGCAGAAGCAGAATAAGCAGAAGGGGTGTAAAAGTGCAGAAAATAGCACAAAATGCAAAAACTGTAAAAGGCAGAATTAGAAGGCAGAAGCAGAATAAGCAGAAAAAGCTTAAAAAAGCAAAAAAAAGTTTAAAAAGCAAAAGGGAAGGACAGAAGGGAAGAAAGGCATAATGGGGCAGAATGGCATAATATGGCAGGTGGCACAATAGAATTGAATAGAGGGAACATGGCCTGAAATTGCACAAATCACTAAAATGCTGGTTGTACCAAAAAATGTATAAAAAGTATAAGGATAGACAATAAATTGCAAAAGTCCCATTGAAAATGAATGGGGCAGAAAAATGGCATAAAATGGCACAAAATTCAAAAACTGTAAAAGGCAGAAGCAGAATAAGCAGAAAAACCTTAAAAAAACAGAAAAAGTTGAAAAAGCAAAAGGGAAGGGCAGAAAGGCAGAATGCGGCAGAAAAATGGCATAAAACGGCACAATTTGCAAAATCGTTAAAAAGCAGAATTATTTAGCAGAAGCAGAAAGAGCAGAATGACCAAAAATGGCAGAATTTGCAGAAAGAAAGGCAGAAATAATGAATTTGCATAAGGAAAAGCAGAAAATTTGAATTTGCAGAAAAGTGGCATAAAATGGCACAAAATGCAAAAACTGTAAAAGGCAGAAGCAGAATAAGCAGGAAAACCTTCAAAAAACAGAAAAAGTTGAAAAAGCAAAAGAGAAGGGCAGAAAGGCAGAATGGGGCAGAAAAATGGCATAAAACGGCACAAAATGCACAAATTGTAAAAGGCAGAACTATTGGTTTAAAGTAGCAGAAGCAGAATAAGCAGAAGGGGTGTAAAAGTGCAGAAAAAGTTTAAAAAGCAAAAGGAAAATGGGAAAGGCAGAATGGGGCAGAATGGCATAATATGGCAGGTGGCACAATAGAATTGAATAGAGGGAACATGGCCAGAAATTGCACAAATCACAAAAATGCTGGTTGTGCCAAAAAAAATTATAAAAAGTATAATGATAGACCATAAAGGCCAAAAGTCCCATTAGAAATGAATTGGGCAGAAAAATGGCATAAAACGGCACAAAATGCAAAAACTGTAAAAGGCAGAATTATTGGTTAAAAGTAGCACAAGCAAAATGACCAAAAAGGGCAGAATTTGCAAAAGGAAAGGCAGAAATTATGATTTTGCAAAAGTCCCATTAAAAATGAATGGGGCAGAAAAGTGGCATTAAATGGCACAAAATGCAAAAACTGTAAAAGGCAGAATTAGAAGGCAGAAGCAGAATAAGCAGAAAAAGCTTTAAAAAAGCAGAAAAAGTTTAAAAAGCAAAAAGGAAGGGCAGAAGGGCAGAAAGGCATAATGGGGCAGAATGGCATAATATGGCAGGTGGCACAATAGAATTGAATAGAGGGAACATGGCCTGAAATTGCACAAATCACTAAAATGCTGGTTGTACCAAAAAATGTATAAAAAGTACAAGGATAGACAATAAATTGCAAAAGTCCCTTTAGAAATGAATGGGGAAGAAAAATGGCATAAAATAGCGCAAACCACAAACACTTTAAATGGCTGAACTGCTGGTTAAACGAAGCATAATGAATGGCAGAATAAGCACAATGAGCATAAAGGCCATAAGTGGCAGAAAAATGTGCAAAAAACATGAATTTGTACAAGCCCCATTATAAGTCAATGGGAAAAATACGGCATAAAATGGCATTTTGCACAAAAACCATAAGTGGTAGAACTGCCAAAAGTAATAGCAGAATTCTCCCAATGACCATAAACATTATATGTAAAAATGGCAAAAATTGGTTAAACTGCTGAAGGCGTGAAACGAACCGAAAAACGGGAAAAAAATATAATAATAATAACTAGAAATTGCAATGGCAGAAGCCATTGCGAGTGTTTGCGTAAGCTAAAAAATTTATGGCATAAAATAGCATAAATTGCAAAATCGTTAAAAAGCAGAATTATTTAGCAGAAGCAGAAAGAGCATAATGACCAAAAACGGCAGAATTTGCAGAAGGAAAGGCAGAAATAATGAATTTGCATAAGGAAAAGCAGAAAATTTGAATTTGCAGAAAGATGGCATAAAATGGCACAATTTGCAAAATCGTTAAAAAGCAGAATTATTTAGCAGAAGCAGAAAGAGCAGAATGACCAAAAACGGCAGAATTTGCAGAAGGAAAGGCAGAAATAATGAATCTGCATAAGGAAAAGCAGAAAATTAGAATTTGCAGAAAGATGGCATAAAATGGCACAATTTGCAAAATCGTTAAAAAGCAGAATATTTAGCAGAAGCAGAAAGAGCAGAATGACCGAAAATGGCAGAATTTGCAGAAAAAAAGGCAGAAATAATGAATTTGCATAAGGAAAAGCAGAAAATTTGAATTTGCAGAAAAGTGGCATAAAATGGCACAAAATGCAAAACTGTAAAAGGCAGAATTAAAAGGCAGAAGCAGAATAAGCAGAAGAAGCTTCAAAAAGCAGAAAAAGTTGAAAAAGCAAAAGGGAAGGGCAGAAAGGCAGAATGGGGCAGAATGGCATAATATGACAGGTGGCACAATAGAATTGAATAGAGGGAACATGGCCTGAAATTGCACAAATCACTAAAATGCTGGTTGTACCAAAAAATGTATAAAAAGTATATGGATAGACAATAAATTGCAAAATTCCCATTAGAAATGAATGGAGCAGAAAAGTGGCATAAAATAGCACAAAATGCAAAAACTGTAAAAGGCAGAAGCAGAATAAGCAGAAAAACCTTCAAAAAACAGAAAAAGTTGAAAAAGCAAAAGAGAAGGGCAGAAAGGCAGAATGGGGCAGAAAAATGGCATAAAACGGCACAAAATGCACAAATTGTAAAAGGCAGAACTATTGGTTTAAAGTAGCAGAAGCAGAATAAGCAGAAGGGGTGTAAAAGTGCAGAAAAAGTTTAAAAAGCAAAAGGAAAATGGGAAAGGCAGAATGGGGCAGAATGGCATAATATGGCAGGTGGCACAATAGAATTGAATAGAGGGAACATGGCCAGAAATTGCACAAATCACAAAAATGCTGGTTGTACCAAAAAAAATTATAAAAAGTATAATGATAGACCATAAAGGCCAAAAGTCCCATTAGAAATGAATTGGGCAGAAAAATGGCATAAAACGGCACAAAATGCAAAAACTGTAAAAGGCAGAATTATTGGTTAAAAGTAGCACAAGCAGAATGACCAAAAATGGCAGAATTTGCAGAAAGAAAGGTAGAAATAATGAATTTGCATAAGGAAAAGCAGAAAATATGAATTTGCGGAAAAGTGACATAAAATGGCACAAAATGCAAAAACTGTAAAAGGCTGAATTAGAAGGCAGAAGCAGAATAAGCAGAAAAAGCTTAAAAAAGCTGAAAAAGTTGAAAAAGCAAAAGGGAAGAGCAGAAGGGCAGAAAGGCATAATGGGGCAGAATGGCATAATATGGCAGGTGGCACAATAGAATTGAATAGAGGGAACATGGCCTGAAATTGCACAAATCACTAAAATGCTGG
The DNA here is from genome assembly GCA_020698575.1 of Bostrychus sinensis. Classification (NCBI taxonomy): domain Eukaryota; kingdom Metazoa; phylum Chordata; class Actinopteri; order Gobiiformes; family Eleotridae; genus Bostrychus; species Bostrychus sinensis. The sequence continues at coordinate 47,710,988 of CM036239.1, read as the reverse complement.
TTGTACCAAAAAATGTATAAAAATTACAAGGATAGACAATAAATTGCAAAAGTCCCATTAGAAATGAATGGGGCAGAACAGTGGCAGAAAATGGCACAAAATGCAAAAACTGTAAAAGGCAGAATTAGAAGGCAGAAGCAGAATAAGCAGAAAAAGCTTAAAAAAGCAAAAAAAAGTTTAAAAAGCAAAAGGGAAGAGCAGAAGGGCAGAAAGGCATAATGGGGCAGAATGGCATAATATGGCAGGTGGCACAATAGAATTGAATAGAGGGAACATGCCCTGAAATTGCACAAATCACTAAAATGCTGGTTGTACCAAAAAATGTATAAAAAGTATAAGGATAGACAATAAATGGCAAAAGTCCCTTTAGAAATGAATGGGGCAGAAAAATGGCATAAAATAGCACAAAATGCAAAAACTGTAAAAGGCAGAAGCAGAATAAGCAGAAAAACCTTCAAAAAACAGAAAAAGTTGAAAAAGCAAAAGGGAAGGGCAGAAAGGCAGAATGGGGCAGAAAAATGGCATAAAACGGAACAAAATGCACAAATTGTAAAAGGCAGAACTATTGGTTTAAAGTAGCAGAAGCAGAATAAGCAGAAGGGGTGTAAAAGTGCAGAAAAAGTTGAAAAAGCAAAAGGAAAATGGGAAAGGCAGAATGGGGCAGAATGGCATAATATGGCAGGTTGCACAATAGAATTGAATAGAGGGAACATGGCCAGAAATTGCACAAATCACAAAAATGCTGGTTGTACCAAAAAAAATTATAAAAAGTATAATGATAGACCATAAAGGCCAAAAGTCCCTTTAGAAATGAATTGGGCAGAAAAATGGCATAAAACGGCACAAAATGCAAAAACTGTAAAAGGCAGAATTATTGGTTAAAAGTAGCACAAGCAAAATGACCTAAAAGGGCAGAATTTGCAAAATGAAAGGCAGAAATTATGATTTTGCAGAAAGATGGCATAAAATGGCACAATTTGCAAAAACTGTAAACGACAGAATTATTGGTTAAAAGTAGCAGAAGCAGAATAAGAACAGGCAGAATGACCAAAAAGGGCAGAATTTGCAAAAGAAAAGGCAGAAAATGTGAATTTGCAAAAGTCCCATTAAAAATGAATGGGGCAGAAAAGTGGCATTAAATGGCACAAAATGCAAAAACTGTAAAAGGCATAATTAGAAGGCAGAAGCAGAATAAGCAGAAAAACCTTAAAAAAGCAGAAAAAGTTTAAAAAGCAAAAGGGAAGGGCAGAAGGGCAGAAAGGCATAATGGGGCAGAATGGCATAATATGGCAGGTGGCACAATAGAATTGAATAGAGGGAACATGGCCTGAAACTGCACAAATCACTAAAATGCTGGTTGTACCAAAAAATGTATAAAAAGTACAAGGATAGACAATAAATGGCAAAGGTCCCTTTAGAAATGAATGGGGCAGAAAATGGCATAAAATAGCACGAACCACAAACAATTTAAATGGCTGAACTGCTGCTTAAATGAAGCATAATGAATGGCAGAATAAGCACAATGAGCATAAAGGGCATAAGTGGCAGAAAAATGTGCAAAAAACATGAATTTGTACAAGCCCCATTATAAGTCAATGGGAAAAATATGGCATAAAATGGCATTTTGCACAAAAACCATAAGTGGCAGACCTGCCAAAAGTAATAGCAGAATTCTCCCAATGACCATAAACGTTATATGTGAAAATGGCAAAAATTGGTAAAACTGTTGAAGAGTTGAAACGCGCCGAAAAACGGGAAAAATCCTGAATAATAATAATAAAGAACTTGCAAAACAATTAGTGTTTGCGTAATGCTACGCAAACACTCAATAATAAAGAACTTGCATAACAATTAGTGTTTGCGTAATGCTACGCAAACACTCAATAACTAGAAATTGCAATGGCAGAAGCCATTGCGAGTGTTTGCGTAAGCTAAAAAATTTATGGCATAAAATAGCATAAATTGCAAAATCGTTAAAAAGCAGAATTATTTAGCAGAAGCAGAAAGAGCATAATGACCAAAAACGGCAGAATTTGCAGAAGGAAAGGCAGAAATAATGAATTTGCATAAGGAAAAGCAGAAAATTTGAATTTGCAGAAAGATGGCATAAAATGGCACAATTTGCAAAATCGTTAAAAAGCAGAATTAGAAGGCAGAAGCAGAAAGAGCAGAATGACCAAAAACGGCAGAATTTGCAGAAGGAAAGGCAGAAATAATACATTTGCATAATGAAAAGCAGAAAATTTGAATTTGCAGAAAGATGGCATAAAATGGCACAAAATGCAAAAACTGTAAAAGGCAGAATTACAAGGCAGAAGCAGAATAAGCAGAAAAAGCTTAAAAAAGCAGAAAATTTGAAAAAGCAAAAGGGAAGGGCAGAAAGGCATAATGGGGCAGAATGGCATAATATGGCAGGTGGCACAATAGAATTGAATAGAGGGAACATGGCCTGAAATTGCACAAATCACAAAAATGCTGGTTGTAACAAAAAAAAATTATAAAAAGTATAATGATAGACCATAAAGGCCAAAAGTCCCATTAGAAAGGAATGGGGCAGAAAAGTGGCATAAAATGCAACAAAATGCAAAAACTGTAAAAGGCAGAAGCAGAAAGAGCAGAATGACCAAAAACGGCAGAATTTGCAGAAGGAAAGGCAGAAATAATAAATTTGCATAATGAAAAGCAGAAAATTTTTATTTGCAAAAAAGTGGCATAAAATAGCACAAAATGCAAAAACTGTAAAAGGCAGAAATAGAAGGCAGAAGCATAAGAACAGGCAGAATGACCAAAAAGGGCAGAATTTGCAAAAGAAAAGGCAGAAAATATGAATTTGCAAAAGTCCCATTAAAAATGAATGGGGCAGAAAAGTGGCATAAAATGGCACAAAATGCAAAAACTGTAAAAGGCAGAATTAGAAGGCAGAAGCAGAATAAGCAGAAAAAGCTTTAAAAAGCAGAAAAAGTTTAAAAAGCAAAAGGGAAGGGCAGAAGGGCAGAAAGGCATAATGAGGCAGAATGGCATAATATGGCAGGTTGCACAATAGAAATGAATAGAGGGAACATGGCCTGAAATTGCACAAATCACTAAAATGCTGGTTGTACCAAAAAATGTATAAAAAGTATAAGGATAGACAATAAATGGCAAAAGTCCCATTAGAAATGAATGGGGCAGAAAAATGGCAGAAAATAGCACAAACCACAAACACTTTAAATGGCTGAACTGCTGCTTAAATGAAGCAGAACCATTGGCAGAATGAGCACAATGAGCATAAAGGCCATAAGTGGCAGAAAAATGTGCAAAAAACATGAATTTGTACAAGCCCCATTATAAGTCAATGGGAAAAATATGGCATAAAATGGCATTTTGCACAAAAACCATAAGTGGCAGAACTGCCAAAAGTAATAGCATAATTCTCCCAATGACCACAAACATTATATGTAAAAATGGCAAAAATTGGTTAAACTGCTGAAGGCGTGAAACGAACCGAAAAACGGGAAAAAAATATAATAATAATAATAATAACTAGAAATTGCAATGGCAGAAGCCATTGCGAGTGTTTGCGTAAGCTAAAAAATTTATGGCATAAAATAGCATAAATTGCAAAATCGTTAAAAAGCAGAATTATTTAGCAGAAGCAGAAAGAGCATAATGACCAAAAACAGCTGAATTTGCAGAAGGAAAGGCAGAAATAATGAATTTGCATAAGAAAAAGCAGAAAATTTGAATTTGCAGAAAGATGGCATAAAATGGCACAATTTGCACAATCGTTAAAAAGCAGAATAATTTAGCAGAAGCAGAAAGAGCAGAATGACCAAAAATGGCAGAATTTGCAGAAAGAAAGGCAGAAATAATAAATTTGCATAAGGAAAAGCAGAAAATTTTAATTTGCAGAAAAGTGGCATAAAATGGCACAAAATGCAAAAACTGTAAAAGGCAGAAGCAGAATAAGCAGAAAAACCTTCAAAAAACAGAAAAAGTTGAAAAAGCAAAAGAGAAGGGCAGAAAGGCAGAATGGGGCAGAAAAATGGCATAAAACGGCACAAAATGCACAAATTGTAAAAGGCAGAACTATTGGTTTAAAGTAGCAGAAGCAGAATAAGCAGAAGGGGTGTAAAAGTGCAGAAAAAGTTTAAAAAGGAAAATGGGAAAGGCAGAATGGAGCAGAATGGCATAATATGGCAGGTGGCACAATAGAATTGAATAGAGGGAACATGACCAGAAATTGCACAAATCACAAAAATGCTGGTTGTACCAAAAAAAATTATAAAAAGTATAATGATAGACCATAAAGGCCAAAAGTCCCATTAGAAATGAATTGGGCAGAAAAATGGCATAAAACGGCACAAAATGCAAAAACTGTAAAAGGCAGAATTATTGGTTAAAAGTAGCACAAGCAAAATGACCAAAAAGGGCAGAATTTGCAAAAAAAAAAAGGCAGAAATTATGATTTTGCAAAAGTCCCATTAAAAATGAATGGGGCAGAAAAGTGGCATTAGATGGCACAAAATGCAAAAACTGTAAAAGGCAGAATTAGAAGGCAGAAGCAGAATAAGCATAAAAACCTTAAAAAAGCAGAAAAAGTTTAAAAAGCAAAAGGGAAGGGCAGAAGGGCAGAAAGGCATAATGGGGCATAATGGCATAATATGGCAGGTGGCACAATAGAATTGAATAGAGGGAACATGGCCTGAAACTGCACAAATCACTAAAATGCTGGTTGTACCAAAAAATGTATAAAAAGTACAAGGATAGACAATAAATGGCAAAAGTCCCTTTAGAAATGAATGGGGAAGAAAAATGGCATAAAATAGCGCAAACCACAAACACTTTAAATGGCTGAACTGCTGGTGAAACGAAGCATAATGAATGGCAGAATAAGCACAATGAGCATAAAGGCCATAAGTGGCAGAAAAATGTGCAAAAAACATGAATTTGTACAAGCCCCATTATAAGTCAATGGGAAAAATACGGCATAAAATGGCATTTTGCACAAAAACCATAAGTGGTAGAACTGCCAAAAGTAATAGCATAATTCTCCCAATGACCACAAACATTATATGTAAAAATGGCAAAAATTGGTTAAACTGCTGAAGGCGTGAAACGAACCGAAAAACGGGAAAAAAATATAATAATAATAACTAGAAATTGCAATGGCAGAAGCCATTGCGAGTGTTTGCGTAAGCTGAAAAATTGATGGCATAAAATAGCATAAATTGCAGAATCGTTAAAAAGCAGAATTATTTAGCAGAAGCAGAAAGAGCAGAATGACCAAAAACGGCAGAATTTGCAGAAGGGAAGGCAGAAATAATGAATTTGCATAAGGAAAAGCAGAAAATTTGAATTTGCAGAAAGATGGCATAAAATGGCACAATTTGCACAATTGTTAAAAAGCAGAATTATTTAGCAGAAGCAGAAAGAGCAGAATGACCAAAAACGGCAGAATTTGCAGAAGGAAAGGCAGAAATAATGAATCTGCATAAGGAAAAGCAGAAAATTTGAATTTGCAGAAAGATGGCATAAAATGGCACAATTTGCAAAATCGTTAAAAAGCAGAATTATTTAGCAGAAGCAGAAAGAGCAGAATGACCAAAAATGGCAGAATTTGCAGAAAGAAAGGTAGAAATAATGAATTTGCATAAGGAAAAGCAGAAAATTTGAATTTGCGGAAAAGTGGCATAAAATGGCACAAAATGCAAAAACTGTAAAAGGCAGAATTAGAAGGCAGAAGCAGAATAAGCAGAAGAAGCTTCAAAAAGCAGAAAAAGTTGAAAAAGCAAAAGGAAAGGGCAGAAAGGCAGAATGGGGCAGAATGGCATAATATGACAGGTGGCACAATAGAATTGAATAGAGGGAACATGGCCTGAAATTGCACAAATCACTAAAATGCTGGTTGTACCAAAAAATTTATAAAAAGTATATGGATAGACAATAAATTGAAAAATTCCCATTAGAAATGAATGGGGCAGAAAAGTGGCATAAAATGGCACAAAATGCAAAAACTGTAAAAGGCAGAATTAGAAGGCAGAAGCAGAATAAGCATAAAAACCTTAAAAAAGCAGAAAAAGTTTAAAAAGCAAAAGGGAAGGGCAGAAGGGCAGAAAGGCATAATGGGGCAGAATGGCATAATATGGCAGGTGGCACAATAGAATTGAATAGAGGGAACATGGCCTGAAACTGCACAAATCACTAAAATGCTGGTTGTACCAAAAAATGTATAAAAAGTACAAGGATAGACAATAAATGGCAAAAGTCCCTTTAGAAATGAATGGGGAAGAAAAATGGCATAAAATAGCACAAACCACAAACACTTTAAATGGCTGAACTGCTGGTTAAACGAAGCATAATGAATGGCAGAATAAGCACAATGAGCATAAAGGCCATAAGTGGCAGAAAAATGTGCAAAAAACATGAATTTGTACAAGCCCCATTATAAGTCAATGGGAAAAATACGGCATAAAATGGCATTTTGCACAAAAACCATAAGTGGTAGAACTGCCAAAAGTAATAGCATAATTCTCCCAATGACCACAAACATTATATGTAAAAATGGCAAAAATTGGTTAAACTGCTGAAGGCGTGAAACGAACCGAAAAACGGGAAAAAAATATAATAATAATAATAATAATAAAGAACTTGCATAACAATTAGTGTTTGCGTAATGCTACGCAAACACTCAACTAGAAATTGCAATGGCAGAAGCCATTGCGAGTGTTTGCGTAAGCTAAAAAATGTATGGCATAAAATAGCATAAATTGCAAAATCGTTAAAAAGCAGAATTATTTAGCAGAAGCAGAAAGAGCATAATGACCAAAAACAGCAGAATTTGCAGAAGGGAAGGCAGAAATAATGAATTTGCATAAGGAAAAGCAGAAACTTTGAATTTGCTGAAAAGTGGCATAAAATGGCACAAAATGCAAAAACTGTAAAAGGCTGAATTAGAAGGCAGAAGCAGAATAAGCAGAAAAAGCTTAAAAAAGCAGAAAAAGTTGAAAAAGCAAAAGGAAAGGGTAGAAAGGCAGAATGGGGCAGAATGGCATAATATGGCAGGTGGCACAATAGAATTGAATAGAGGGAACATGGCCAGAAATTGCACAAATCACAAAAATGCTGGTTGTACCAAAAAAAATTATAAAAAGTATAATGATTGACCATAAAGGCCAAAAGTCCCATTAGAAATTAATTGGGCAGAAAAATGGCATAAAACGGCACAAAATGCAAAAACTGTAAAAGGCAGAATTATTGGTTAAAAGTAGCACAAGCAAAATGACCAAAAAGGGCAGAATTTGCAAAAGGAAAGGCAGAAATTATGATTTTGCAGAAAGATGGCATAAAATGGCACAATTTGCAAAAACTGTAAACGGCAGAATTATTGGTTAAAAGTAGCAGAAGCAGAATAAGAACAGGCAGAATGACCAAAAAGGGCAGAATTTGCAAAAGAAAAGGCAGAAAATATGAATTTGCAAAAGTCCCATTAAAAATGAATGGGGCAGAAAAGTGGCATTAAATGGCACAAAATGCAAAAACTGTAAAAGGCAGAATTAGAAGGCAGAAGCAGAATAAGCATAAAAACCTTAAAAAAGCAGAAAAAGTTTAAAAAGCAAAAGGGAAGGGCAGAAGGGCAGAAAGGCATAATGGGGCAGAATGGCATAATATGGCAGGTGGCACAATAGAATTGAATAGAGGGAACATGGCCTGAAACTGCACAAATCACTAAAATGCTGGTTGTACCAAAAAATGTATAAAAAGTACAAGGATAGACAATAAATGGCAAAAGTCCCTTTAGAAATGAATGGGGAAGAAAAATGGCATAAAATAGCACAAACCACAAACACTTTAAATGGCTGAACTGCTGGTTAAACGAAGCATAATGAATGGCAGAATAAGCACAATGAGCATAAAGGCCATAAGTGGCAGAAAAATGTGCAAAAAACATGAATTTGTACAAGCCCCATTATAAGTCAATGGGAAAAATACGGCATAAAATGGCATTTTGCACAAAAACCATAAGTGGTACAACTGCCAAAAGTAATAGCATAATTCTCCCAATGACCACAAACATTATATGTAAAAATGGCAAAAATTGGTTAAACTGCTGAAGGCGTGAAACGAACCGAAAAACGGGAAAAAAATATAATAATAATAACTAGAAATTGCAATGGCAGAAGCCATTGCGAGTGTTTGCGTAAGCTAAAAAATTTATGGCATAAAATAGCATAAATTGCAAAATCGTTAAAAAGCAGAATTATTTAGCAGAAGCAGAAAGAGCATAATGACCAAAAACGGCAGAATTTGCAGAAGGAAAGGCAGAAATAATGAATTTGCAAAGGGAAAGCAGAAAATTTGAATTTGCAGAAAGATGGCATAAAATGGCACAATTTGCAAAATCGTTAAAAAGCAGAATTATTTAGCAGAAGCAGAAAGAGCAGAATGACCAAAAATGGCAGAATTTGCAGAAAGAAAGGCAGAAATAATGAATTTGCATAAGGAAAAGCAGAAAATTTGAATTTGCAGAAAAGTGGCATAAAATGGCACAAAATGCAAAAACTGTAAAAGGCAGAAGCAGAATAAGCAGAAAAACCTTCAAAAAACAGAAAAAGTTGAAAAAGCAAAAGAGAAGGGCAGAAAGGCAGAATGGGGCAGAAAAATGGCATAAAACGGCACAAAATGCACAAATTGTAAAAGGCAGAACTATTGGTTTAAAGTAGCAGAAGCAGAATAAGCAGAAGGGGTGTAAAAGTGCAGAAAAAGTTGAAAAAGCAAAAGGAAAACGGGAAAGGCAGAATGGGGCAGAATGGCATAATATGGCAGGTGGCACAATAGAATTGAATAGAGGGAACATGGCCAGAAATTGCACAAATCACAAAAATGCTGGTTGTACCAAAAAAAATTATAAAAAGTATAATGATAGACCATAAAGGCCAAAAGTCCCATTAGAAATGAATTGGGCAGAAAAATGGCATAAAACGGCACAAAATGCAAAAACTGTAAAAGGCAGAATTATTGGTTAAAAGTAGCACAAGCAAAATGACCAAAAAGGGCAGAATTTGCAAAAGGAAAGGCAGAAATTATGAATTTGCAAAAGTCCCATTAAAAATGAATGGGGCAGAAAAGTGGCATTAAATGGCACAAAATGCAAAAACTGTAAAAGGCAGAATTAGAAGGCAGAAGCAGAATAAGCATAAAAACCTTAAAAAAGCAGAAAAAGTTTAAAAAGCAAAAGGGAAGGGCAGAAGGGCAGAAAGGCATAATGGGGCAGAATGGCATAATATGGCAGGTGGCACAATAGAATTGAATAGAGGGAACATGGCCTGAAACTGCACAAATCACTAAAATGCTGGTTGTACCAAAAAATGTATAAAAAGTACAAGGATAGACAATAAATGGCAAAAGTCCCTTTAGAAATGAATGGGGAAGAAAAATGGCATAAAATAGCACAAACCACAAACACTTTAAATGGCTGAACTGCTGGTTAAACGAAGCATAATGAATGGCAGAATAAGCACAATGAGCATAAAGGCCATAAGTGGCAGAAAAATGTGCAAAAAACATGAATTTGTACAAGCCCCATTATAAGTCAATGGGAAAAATACGGCATAAAATGGCATTTTGCACAAAAACCATAAGTGGTAGAACTGCCAAAAGTAATAGCATAATTCTCCCAATGACCACAAACATTATATGTAAAAATGGCAAAAATTGGTTAAACTGCTGAAGGCGTGAAACGAACCGAAAAACGGGAAAAAAATATAATAATAATAATAATAATAATAATAATAAAGAACTTGCATAACAATTAGTGTTTGCGTAATGCTACGCAAACACTCAACTAGAAATTGCAATGGCAGAAGCCATTGCGAGTGTTTGCGTAAGCTAAAAAATTTATGGCATAAAATAGCATAAATTGCAAAATCGTTAAAAAGCAGAATTATTTAGCAGAAGCAGAAAGAGCAGAATGACCAAAAACGGCAGAATTTGCAGAAGGAAAGGCAGAAATAATGAATTTGCATAAGGAAGAGCAGAAAATTTGAATTTGCAGAAAGATGGCATAAAATGGCACAATTTGCAAAATCGTTAAAAAGCAGAATTATTTAGCAGAAGCAGAAAGAGCAGAATGACCAAAAACGGCAGAATTTGCAGAAGGAAAGGCAGAAATAATGAATCTGCATAAGGAAAAGCAGAAAATTTAAATTTGCAGAAAGATGGCATAAAATGGCACAATTTGCAAAATCGTTAAAAAGCAGAATTATTTAGCAGAAGCAGAAAGAGCAGAATGACCAAAAATGGCAGAATTTGCAGAAAGAAAGGCAGAAATAATGAATTTGCATAAGAAAAAGCAGAAAATTTTAATTTGCAGAAAAGTGGCATAAAATGGCACAAAATGCAAAAACTGTAAAAGGCAGAAGCAGAATAAGCAGAAAAACCTTCAAAAAACAGAAAAAGTTGAAAAAGCAAAAGAGAAGGGCAGAAAGGCAGAATGGGGCAGAAAAATGGCATAAAACGGCACAAAATGCACAAATTGTAAAAGGCAGAACTATTGGTTTAAAGTAGCAGAAGCAGAATAAGCAGAAGGGGTGTAAAAGTGCAGAAAAAGTTTAAAAAGCAAAAGGAAAATGGGAAAGGCAGAATGGGGCAGAATGGCATAATATGGCAGGTGGCACAATAGAATTGAATAGAGGGAACATGGCCAGAAATTGCACAAATCACAAAAATGCTGGTTGTACCAAAAAAAATTATAAAAAGTATAATGATAGACCATAAAGGCCAAAAGTCCCATTAGAAATGAATTGGGCAGAAAAATGGCATAAAACGGCACAAAATGCAAAAACTGTAAAAGGCAGAATTATTGGTTAAAAGTAGCACAAGCAAAATGACCAAAAAGGGCAGAATTTGCAAAAGGAAAGGCAGAAATTATGATTTTGCAAAAGTCCCATTAAAAATGAATGGGGCAGAAAAGTGGCATTAAATGGCACAAAATGCAAAAACTGTAAAAGGCAGAATTAGAAGGCAGAAGCAGAATAAGCATAAAAACCTTAAAAAAGCAGAAAAAGTTTAAAAAGCAAAAGGGAAGGGCAGAAGGGCAGAAAGGCATAATGGGGCAGAATGGCATAATATGGCAGGTGGCACAATAGAATTGAATAGAGGGAACATGGCCTGAAACTGCACAAATCACTAAAATGCTGGTTGTACCAAAAAATGTATAAAAAGTACAAGGATAGACAATAAATGGCAAAAGTCCCTTTAGAAATGAATGGGGAAGAAAAATGGCATAAAATAGCGCAAACCACAAACACTTTAAATGGCTGAACTGCTGGTTAAACGAAGCATAATGAATGGCAGAATAAGCACAATGAGCATAAAGGCCATAAGTGGCAGAAAAATGTGCAAAAAACATGAATTTGTACAAGCCCCATTATAAGTCAATGGGAAAAATACGGCATAAAATGGCATTTTGCACAAAAACCATAAGTGGTAGAACTGCCAAAAGTAATAGCATAATTCTCCCAATGACCACAAACATTATATGTAAAAATGGCAAAAATTGGTTAAACTGCTGAAGGCGTGAAACGAACCGAAAAACGGGAAAAAAATATAATAATAACTAGAAATTGCAATGGCAGAAGCCATTGCGAGTGTTTGCGTAAGCTAAAAAATTTATGGCATAAAATAGCATAAATTGCAAAATCGTTAAAAAGCAGAATTATTTAGCAGAAGCAGAAAGAGCATAATGACCAAAAACGGCAGAATTTGCAGAAGGAAAGGCAGAAATAATGAATTTGCATAAGGAAAAGCAGAAAATTTGAATTTGCAGAAAGATGGCATAAAATGGCACAATTTGCAAAATCGTTAAAAAGCAGAATTATTTAGCAGAAGCAGAAAGAGCAGAATGACCAAAAACGGCAGAATTTGCAGAAGGAAAGGCAGAAATAATGAATCTGCATAAGGAAAAGCAGAAAATTTGAATTTGCAGAAAGATGGCATAAAATGGCACAATTTGCAAAATCGTTAAAAAGCAGAATATTTAGCAGAAGCAGAAAGAGCAGAATGACCGAAAATGGCAGAATTTGCAGAAAAAAAGGCAGAAATAATGAATTTGCATAAGGAAAAGCAGAAAATTTGAATTTGCAGAAAAGTGGCATAAAATGGCACAAAATGCAAAACTGTAAAAGGCAGAATTAAAAGGCAGAAGCAGAATAAGCAGAAGAAGCTTCAAAAAGCAGAAAAAGTTGAAAAAGCAAAAGGGAAGGGCAGAAAGGCAGAATGGGGCAGAATGGCATAATATGACAGGTGGCACAATAGAATTGAATAGAGGGAACATGGCCTGAAATTGCACAAATCACTAAAATGCTGGTTGTACCAAAAAATTTATAAAAAGTATATGGATAGACAATAAATTGCAAAATTCCCATTAGAAATGAATGGAGCAGAAAAGTGGCATAAAATAGCACAAAATGCAAAAACTGTAAAAGGCAGAATTAGAAGGCAGAAGCAGAATAAGCAGAAAAAGCTTTAAAAAGCAGAAAAAGTTTAAAAAGCAAAAGAGAAGGGCAGAAGGGCAAAAAGGCATAATGGGGCAGAATGGCATAATATGGCAGGTGGCACAATAGAATTGAATAGAGGGAACATGGCCAGAAATATCACAAATCACAAAAATGCTGGTTGTACCAAAAAAAATTATAAAAAGTATAATGATAGACCATAAAGGCCAAAATTCCCATTAAAAATGAATGGGGCAGAAAAGTGGCATTAAATGGCACAAAATGCAAAAACTGTAAAAGGCATAATTAGAAGGCAGAAGCAGAATAAGCAGAAAAACCTTAAAAAAGCAGAAAAAGTTTAAAAAGCAAAAGGGAAGGGCAGAATGGCAGAAAGGCATAATGGGGCAGAATGGCATAATATGGCAGGTGGCACAATAGAATTGAATAGAGGGAACATGGCCTGAAACTGCACAAATCACTAAAATGCTGGTTGTACCAAAAAATGTATAAAAAGTACAAGGATAGACAATAAATGGCAAAGGTCCCTTTAGAAATGAATGGGGCAGAAAATGGCATAAAATAGCACGAACCACAAACAATTTAAATGTCTGAACTGCTGCTTAAATGAAGCATAATGAATGGCAGAATAAGCACAATGAGCATAAAGGGCATAAGTGGCAGAAAAATGTGCAAAAAACATGAATTTGTACAAGCCCCATTATAAGTCAATGGGAAAAATATGGCATAAAATGGCATTTTGCACAAAAACCATAAGTGGCAGAACTGCCAAAAGTAATAGCAGAATTCTCCCAATGACCATAAACGTTATATGTGAAAATGGCAAAAATTGGTAAAACTGTTGAAGAGTTGAAACGCGCCGAAAAACGGGAAAAATCCTGAATAATAATAATAATAAAGAACTTGCAAAACAATTAGTGTTTGCGTAATGCTACGCAAACACTCAACTAGAAATTGCAATGGCAGAAGCCATTGCGAGTGTTTGCGTAAGCTGAAAAATGTATGGCATAAAATAGCATAAATTGCAAAATCGTTAAAAAGCAGAATTATTTAGCAGAAGCAGAAAGAGCATAATGACCAGAATTTGCAGAAGGAAAGGCAGAAATAATGAATTTGCATAAGGAAAAGCAGAAAATTTGAATTTGCAAAAAGATGGCATAAAATGGCACAATTTGCAAAATCGTTAAAAAGCAGAATTAGAAGGCAGAAGCAGAAAGAGCAGAATGACCAAAAACGGCAGAATTTGCAGAAGGAAAGGCAGAAATAATGAATTTGCATAAGGAAAAGCAGAAATTTTGAATTTGCAGAAAAGTGGCATAAAATGGCACAAAATGCAAAAACTGTAAAAGGCAGAATTAGAAGGCAGAAGCAGAATAAGCAGAAAAAGCTTAAAAAAGCAGAAAAAGTTTAAAAAGCAAAAGAGAAGGGCAGAAGGGCAGAAAGGCATAATGGGGCAGAATGGCATAATATGGCAGGTGGCACAATAGAATTGAATAAAGGGAACATGGCCTGAAATTGCACAAATCACTAAAATGCTAGTTGTACCAAAAAATGTATTAAAAGTTTAAGGATAGACAATAAATGGCAAAAGTCCCATTAGAAATGAATGGGGCAGAAAAATGGCATAAAATGCACAAATTGTAAAAGGCAGAACTATTGGTTTAAAGTAGCAGAAGCAGAATAAGCAGAAGGGGTGTAAAAGTGCAGAAAAAGTTTAAAAAGCAAAAGGAAAATGGGAAAGGCAGAATGGGGCAGAATGGCATAATATGGCAGGTGGCACAATAGAATTGAATAGAGGGAACATGGCCAGAAATTGCACAAATCACAAAAATGCTGGTTGTACCAAAAAAAATTATAAAAAGTATAATGATAGACCATAAAGGCCAAAAGTCCCATTAGAAATGAATTGGGCAGAAAAATGGCATAAAACGGCACAAAATGCAAAAACTGTAAAAGGCAGAATTATTGGTTAAAAGTAGCACAAGCAAAATGACCAAAAAGGGCAGAATTTGCAAAAGGAAAGGCAGAAATTATGATTTTGCAAAAGTCCCATTAAAAATGAATGGGGCAGAAAAGTGGCATTAAATGGCACAAAATGCAAAAACTGTAAAAGGCAGAATTAGAAGGCAGAAGCAGAATAAGCAGAAAAAGCTTTAAAAAAGCAGAAAAAGTTTAAAAAGCAAAAAGGGAAGGGCAGAAGGGCAGAAAGGCATAATGGGGCAGAATGGCATAATATGGCAGGTGGCACAATAGAATTGAATAGAGGGAACATGGCCTGAAACTTGCACAAATCACTAAAATGCTGGTTGTACCAAAAAATGTATAAAAGTACAAGGATAGACAATAAATGGCAAAAGTCCCATTAGAAATGAATGGGGCAGAAAAATGGCATAAAATAGCACAAACCACAAACACTTTAAATGGCTGAACTGCTGCTTAAATGAAGCATAATGAATTGGCAGAATAAGCACAATGAGCATAAAGGGCATAAGTGGCAGAAAAATGTGCAAAAAACATGAATTTGTACAAGCCCCATTATAAGTCAATGGGAAAAATATGGCATAAAATGGCATTTTGCACAAAAACCATAAGTGGCAGAACTGCCAAAAGTAATAGCATAATTCTCCCAATGACCACAAACATTATATGTAAAAATGGCAAAAATTGGTTAAACTGCTGAAGGCGTGAAACGAACCGAAAAACGGGAAAAATCCTGAATAATAATAACTAGAAATTGCAATGGCAGAAGCCATTGCGAGTGTTTGCGTAAGCTGAAAAATTGATGGCATAAAATGGCATAAATTGCAAAATCGTTAAAAAGCAGAATTATTTAGCAGAAGCAGAAAGAGCAGAATGACCAGAAGTTGCAGAAGGAAAGGCAGAAATAATGAATTTGCATAAGGAAAAGCAGAAAATTTGAATTTGCAGAAAGATGGCATAAAATGGCACAATTTGCAAAAACTGTAAAAGGCAGAATTAGAAGGCAGAAGCAGAATAAGCAGAAAAAGCTTAAAAAAGCAGAAAAAGTTGAAAAAGCAAAAGGGAAGGGCAGAAAGGCAGAATGGGGCAGAATGGCATAATATGACAGGTGGCACAATAGGAATTGAATAAAGGGAACATGGCCTGAAATTGCACAAATCACTAAAATGCTGGTTGTACCAAAAAATGTATAAAATGTAAAATGATAGACAATAAATTGCAAAAGTCCCATTAGAAATGAATGGGGCAGAAAAGTGGCATAAAATGGCACAAAATGCAAAAACTGTATAAGGCTGAATTAGAAGGCAGAAGCAGAATAAGCAGAAAAAGCTTAAAAAAGCAGAAAAAGTTTAAAAAGCAAAAGGGAAGGGCAGAAAGGCGTAATGGGGCAGAATGGCATAATATGGCAGGTGGCACAATAGAATTGAAAAGAGGGAACATGGCCTGAAATTGCACAAATCACTAAAATGCTGCTTTTACCAAAAAATGTATAAAAAGTATAAGAATAAACAATAAATTGCAAAAGTCCCATTGGAAATGAATGGGGCAGAAAAGTGGCATAAAATGGCACAAAATGCAAAAACTGTAAAAGGCAGAATTAGAAGGCAGAAGCAGAATAAGCAGAAAAAGCTTTAAAAAGCAGAAAAAGTTTAAAAAGCAAAAGGGAAGGGCAGAAGAGCAGAAAGGCATAATGGGGCAGAATGGCATAATATGGCAGGTGGCTCAATAGAATTGAATAGAGGGAACATGGCCTGAAACTGCACAAATCACTAAAATGCTAGTTGTACCAAAAAATGTATTAAAAGTTTAAGGATAGACAATAAATGGCAAAAGTCCCATTAGAAATGAATGGGGCAGAAAAATGGCATAAAATAGCGCAAACCACAAACACTTTAAATGGCTGAACTGCTGCTTAAACGAAGCAGAACCATTGGCAGAATGAGCACAATGAGCGTAAAGGGCATAAGTGGCAGAAAAATGTGCAAAAAACATGAATTTGTACAAGCCCCATTATAAGTCAATGGGAAAAATATGGCATAAAATGGCATTTTGCACAAAAACCATAAGTGGCAGAACTGCCAAAAGTAATAGCATAATTCTCCCAATGACCACAAACATTATATGTAAAAATGGCAAAAATTGGTTAAACTGCTGAAGGCGTGAAACGAACCGAAAAACGGGAAAAATCCTGAATAATAATAATAAAGAACTTCCATAACAATTAGTGTTTGCGTAATGCTACGCAAACACTCAATAAAGAACTTCCATAACAATTAGTGTTTGCGTAATGCTACGCAAACACTCAACTAGAAATTGCAATGGCAGAAGCCATTGCGAGTGTTTGCGTAAGCTAAAAAATGTATGGCATAAAATAGCATAAATTGCAAAATCGTTAAAAAGCAGAATTATTTAGCAGAAGCAGAAAGAGCAGAACGACCAAAAACGGCAGAATTTGCAGAAGGAAAGGTAGAAATAATGAATTTGCATAAGGAAGAGCAGAAAATTTGAATTTGCAGAAAGATGGCATAAAATGGCACAATTTGCAAAATTGTTAAAAAGCAGAATTATTTAGCAGAAGCAGAAAGAGCAGAATGACCAAAAACGGCAGAATTTGCAGAAGGAAAGGCAGAAATAATGAATCTGCATAAGGAAAAGCAGAAAATTTGAATTTGCAGAAAGATGGCATAAAATGGCACAATTTGCAAAATCGTTAAAAAGCAGAATTATTTAGCA
The DNA here is from genome assembly GCA_020698575.1 of Bostrychus sinensis. Lineage (NCBI taxonomy): Eukaryota > Metazoa > Chordata > Actinopteri > Gobiiformes > Eleotridae > Bostrychus > Bostrychus sinensis. The sequence continues at coordinate 47,693,784 of CM036239.1, read as the reverse complement.
GAAGCAGAAAGAGCAGAATGACCAAAAATGGCAGAATTTGCAGAAAGAAAGGCAGAAATAATGAATTTGCATAAGGAAAAGCAGAAAATTTGAATTTGCTGAAAAGTGGCATAAAATGGCACAAAATGCAAAAACTGTAAAAGGCAGAAGCAGAATAAGCAGAAAAACCTTCAAAAAACAGAAAAAGTTGAAAAAGCAAAAGAGAAGGGCAGAAAGGCAGAATGGGGCAGAAAAATGGCATAAAACGGCACAAAATGCACAAATTGTAAAAGGCAGAACTATTGGTTTAAAGTAGCAGAAGCAGAATAAGCAGAAGGGGTGTAAAAGTGCAGAAAAAGTTTAAAAAGCAAAAGGAAAATGGGAAAGGCAGAATGGGGCAGAATGGCATAATATGGCAGGTGGCACAATAGAATTGAATAGAGGGAACATGGCCAGAAATTGCACAAATCACAAAAATGCTGGTTGTACCAAAAAAAATTATAAAAAGTATAATGATAGACCATATAGGCCAAAAGTCCCATTAGAAATGAATTGGGCAGAAAAATGGCATAAAACGGCACAAAATGCAAAAACTGTAAAAGGCAGAATTATTGGTTAAAAGTAGCACAAGCAAAATGACCAAAAAGGGCAGAATTTGCAAAAGGAAAGGCAGAAATTATGATTTTGCAAAAGTCCCATTAAAAATGAATGGGGCAGAAAAGTGGCATTAAATGGCACAAAATGCAAAAACTGTAAAAGGCAGAATTAGAAGGCAGAAGCAGAATAAGCATAAAAACCTTAAAAAAGCAGAAAAAGTTTAAAAAGCAAAAGGGAAGGGCAGAAGGGCAGAAAGGCATAATGGGGCAGAATGGCATAATATGGCAGGTGGCACAATAGAATTGAATAGAGGGAACATGGCCTGAAACTGCACAAATCACTAAAATGCTGGTTGTACCAAAAAATGTATAAAAAGTACAAGGATAGACAATAAATGGCAAAAGTCCCTTTAGAAATGAATGGGGCAGAAAATGGCATAAAATAGCACGAACCACAAACAATTTAAATGTCTGAACTGCTGCTTAAATGAAGCATAATGAATGGCAGAATAAGCACAATGAGCATAAAGGGCATAAGTGGCAGAAAAATGTGCAAAAAACATGAATTTGTACAAGCCCCATTATAAGTCAATGGGAAAAATATGGCATAAAATGGCATTTTGCACAAAAACCATAAGTGGCAGAACTGCCAAAAGTAATAGCAGAATTCTCCCAATGACCATAAACGTTATATGTGAAAATGGCAAAAATTGGTAAAACTGTTGAAGAGTTGAAACGCGCCGAAAAACGGGAAAAATCCTGAATAATAATAATAAAGAACTTGCAAAACAATTAGTGTTTGCGTAATGCTACGCAAACACTCAATAAAGAACTTCCATAACAATTAGTGTTTGCGTAATGCTACGCAAACACTCAACTAGAAATTGCAATGGCAGAAGCCATTGCGAGTGTTTGCGTAAGCTAAAAAATTTATGGCATAAAATAGCATAAATTGCAAAATCGTTAAAAAGCAGAATTATTTAGCAGAAGCAGAAAGAGCATAATGACCAAAAACGGCAGAATTTGCAGAAGGAAAGGCAGAAATAATGAATTTGCATAAGGAAAAGCAGAAAATTTGAATTTGCAGAAAGATGGCATAAAATGGCACAATTTGCAAAATCGTTAAAAAGCAGAATTATTTAGCAGAAGCAGAAAGAGCAGAATGACCAAAAACGGCAGAATTTGCAGAAGGAAAGGCAGAAATAATGAATCTGCATAAGGAAAAGCAGAAAATTTGAATTTGCAGAAAGATGGCATAAAATGGCACAATTTGCAAAATCGTTAAAAAGCAGAATTATTTAGCAGAAGCAGAAAGAGCAGAATGACCAAAAATGGCAGAATTTGCAGAAAGAAAGGCAGAAATAATGAATTTGCATAAGGAAAAGCAGAAAATTTGAATTTGCAGAAAAGTGGCATAAAATGGCACAAAATGCAAAAACTGTAAAAGGCAGAAGCAGAATAAGCAGAAAAACCTTCAAAAAACAGAAAAAGTTGAAAAAGCAAAAGAGAAGGGCAGAAAGGCAGAATGGGGCAGAAAAATGGCATAAAACGGCACAAAATGCACAAATTGTAAAAGGCAGAACTATTGGTTTAAAGTAGCAGAAGCAGAATAAGCAGAAGGGGTGTAAAAGTGCAGAAAAAGTTTAAAAAGCAAAAGGAAAATGGGAAAGGCAGAATGGGGCAGAATGGCATAATATGGCAGGTGGCACAATAGAATTGAATAGAGGGAACATGGCCAGAAATTGCACAAATCACAAAAATGCTGGTTGTACCAAAAAAAATTATAAAAAGTATAATGATAGACCATAAAGGCCAAAAGTCCCATTAGAAATGAATTGGGCAGAAAAATGGCATAAAACGGCACAAAATGCAAAAACTGTAAAAGGCAGAATTATTGGTTAAAAGTAGCACAAGCAAAATGACCAAAAAGGGCAGAATTTGCAAAAGGAAAGGCAGAAATTATGATTTTGCAAAAGTCCCATTAAAAATGAATGGGGCAGAAAAGTGGCATTAAATGGCACAAAATGCAAAAACTGTAAAAGGCAGAATTAGAAGGCAGAAGCAGAATAAGCATAAAAACCTTAAAAAAGCAGAAAAAGTTTAAAAAGCAAAAGGGAAGGGCAGAAGGGCAGAAAGGCATAATGGGGCAGAATGGCATAATATGGCAGGTGGCACAATAGAATTGAATAGAGGGAACATGGCCTGAAACTGCACAAATCACTAAAATGCTGGTTGTACCAAAAAATGTATAAAAAGTACAAGGATAGACAATAAATGGCAAAAGTCCCTTTAGAAATGAATGGGGAAGAAAAATGGCATAAAATAGCGCAAACCACAAACACTTTAAATGGCTGAACTGCTGGTTAAACGAAGCATAATGAATGGCAGAATAAGCACAATGAGCATAAAGGCCATAAGTGGCAGAAAAATGTGCAAAAAACATGAATTTGTACAAGCCCCATTATAAGTCAATGGGAAAAATACGGCATAAAATGGCATTTTGCACAAAAACCATAAGTGGTAGAACTGCCAAAAGTAATAGCATAATTCTCCCAATGACCACAAACATTATATGTAAAAATGGCAAAAATTGGTTAAACTGCTGAAGGCGTGAAACGAACCGAAAAACGGGAAAAAAATATAATAATAATAACTAGAAATTGCAATGGCAGAAGCCATTGCGAGTGTTTGCGTAAGCTAAAAAATTTATGGCATAAAATAGCATAAATTGCAAAATCGTTAAAAAGCAGAATAAGTTAGCAGAAACAGAAAGAGCAGAATGACCAAAAACTGCAGAATTTGCAGAAGGAAAGGCAGAAATAATGAATTTGCATAAGGAAAAGCAGAAAATTTGAATTTGCAGAAAAGTGGCATAAAATGGCACAAAATGCAAAAACTGTAAAAGGCAGAAGCAGAATAAGCAGAAAAACCTTCAAAAAACAGAAAAAGTTGAAAAAGCAAAAGAGAAGGGCAGAAAGGCAGAATGGGGCAGAAAAATGGCATAAAACGGCACAAAATGCACAAATTGTAAAAGGCAGAACTATTGGTTTAAAGTAGCAGAAGCAGAATAAGCAGAAGGGGTGTAAAAGTGCAGAAAAAGTTGAAAAAGCAAAAGGAAAATGGGAAAGGCAGAATGGGGCAGAATGGCATAATATGGCAGGTGGCACAATAGAATTGAATAGAGGGAACATGGCCAGAAATGGCACAAATCACAAAAATGCTGGTTGTACCAAAAAAAATTATAAAAAGTATAATGATAGACCATAAAGGCCAAAATTCCCATTAGAAATGAATTGGGCAGAAAAATGGCATAAAATGGCACAAAATGCAAAAACTGTAAAAGGCAGAATTATTGGTTAAAAGTAGCACAAGCAAAATGACCAAAAAGGGCAGAATTTGCAAAAGGAAAGGCAGAAATTATGATTTTGCAGAAAGATGGCATAAAATGGCACAATTTGCAAAAACTGTAAACGGCAGAATTATTGGTTAAAAGTAGCAGAAGCAGAATAAGAACAGGCAGAATGACCAAAAAGGGCAGAATTTGCAAAAGAAAAGGCAGAAAATATGATTTTGCAAAAGTCCCATTAAAAATGAATGGGGCAGAAAAGTGGCATTAAATGGCACAAAATGCAAAAACTGTAACAGGCAGAATTAGAAGGCAGAAGCAGAATAAGCAGAAAAAGCTTAAAAAAGAAGAAAAAGTTTAAAAAGCAAAAGGAAAGGGCAGAAAGGCAGAAAGGCATAATGGGGAAGAATGGCATAATTGGCAGGTGGCACAATAGAATTCAATAGAGGGAACATGGCCTGAAATTGCACAAATCACTAAAATGCTAGTTGTACCAAAAAATGTATTAAAAGTTTAAGGATAGACAATAAATGGCAAAAGTCCCATTAGAAATGAATGGGGCAGAAAATGGCATAAAATAGCACGAACCACAAACAATTTAAATGGCTGAACTGCTGCTTAAACGAAGCATAATGAATGGCAGAATAAGCACAATGAGCATAAAGGCCATAAGTGGCAGAAAAATGTGCAAAAAACATGAATTTGTACAAGCCCCATTATAAGTCAATGGGAAAAATATGGCATAAAATGGCATTTTGCACAAAAACCATAAGTGGCAGAACTGCCAAAAGTAGTAGCATAATTCTCCCAATGACCACAAACATTATATGTAAAAATGGCAAAAATTGGTTAAACTGCTGAAGGCGTGAAACGAACCGAAAAACGGGAAAAAAATATAATAATAATAATAATAATAACTAGAAATTGCAATGGCAGAAGCCATTGCGAGTGTTTGCGTAAGCTAAAAAATTTATGGCATAAAATAGCATAAATTGCAAAATCGTTAAAAAGCAGAATAAGTTAGCAGAAACAGAAAGAGCAGAATGACCAAAAACTGCAGAATTTGCAGAAGGAAAGGCAGAAATAATGAATTTGCATAAGGAAAAGCAGAAAATTTGAATTTGCAGAAAAGTGGCATAAAATGGCACAAAATGCAAAAACTGTAAAAGGCAGAAGCAGAATAAGCAGAAAAACCTTCAAAAAACAGAAAAAGTTGAAAAAGCAAAAGAGAAGGGCAGAAAGGCAGAATGGGGCAGAAAAATGGCATAAAACGGCACAAAATGCACAAATTGTAAAAGGCAGAACTATTGGTTTAAAGTAGCAGAAGCAGAATAAGCAGAAGGGGTGTAAAAGTGCAGAAAAAGTTGAAAAAGCAAAAGGAAAATGGGAAAGGCAGAATGGGGCAGAATGGCATAATATGGCAGGTGGCACAATAGAATTGAATAGAGGGAACATGGCCAGAAATGGCACAAATCACAAAAATGCTGGTTGTACCAAAAAAAATTATAAAAAGTATAATGATAGACCATAAAGGCCAAAATTCCCATTAGAAATGAATTGGGCAGAAAAATGGCATAAAATGGCACAAAATGCAAAAACTGTAAAAGGCAGAATTATTGGTTAAAAGTAGCACAAGCAAAATGACCAAAAAGGGCAGAATTTGCAAAAGGAAAGGCAGAAATTATGATTTTGCAGAAAGATGGCATAAAATGGCACAATTTGCAAAAACTGTAAACGGCAGAATTATTGGTTAAAAGTAGCAGAAGCAGAATAAGAACAGGCAGAATGACCAAAAAGGGCAGAATTTGCAAAAGAAAAGGCAGAAAATATGATTTTGCAAAAGTCCCATTAAAAATGAATGGGGCAGAAAAGTGGCATTAAATGGCACAAAATGCAAAAACTGTAACAGGCAGAATTAGAAGGCAGAAGCAGAATAAGCAGAAAAAGCTTAAAAAAGAAGAAAAAGTTTAAAAAGCAAAAGGAAAGGGCAGAAAGGCAGAAAGGCATAATGGGGAAGAATGGCATAATTTGGCAGGTGGCACAATAGAATTCAATAGAGGGAACATGGCCTGAAATTGCACAAATCACTAAAATGCTAGTTGTACCAAAAAATGTATTAAAAGTTTAAGGATAGACAATAAATGGCAAAAGTCCCATTAGAAATGAATGGGGCAGAAAATGGCATAAAATAGCACGAACCACAAACAATTTAAATGGCTGAACTGCTGCTTAAACGAAGCATAATGAATGGCAGAATAAGCACAATGAGCATAAAGGCCATAAGTGGCAGAAAAATGTGCAAAAAACATGAATTTGTACAAGCCCCATTATAAGTCAATGGGAAAAATATGGCATAAAATGGCATTTTGCACAAAAACCATAAGTGGCAGAACTGCCAAAAGTAATAGCATAATTCTCCCAATGACCACAAACATTATATGTAAAAATGGCAAAAATTGGTTAAACTGCTGAAGGCGTGAAACGAACCGAAAAACGGGAAAAATCCTGAATAATAATAATAAAGAACTTCCATAACAATTAGTGTTTGCGTAATGCTACGCAAACACTCAATAATAACTAGAAATTGCAATGGCAGAAGCCATTGCGAGTGTTTGCGTAAGCTAAAAAATTTATGGCATAAAATAGCATAAATTGCAAAATCGTTAAAAAGCAGAATTATTTAGCAGAAGCAGAAAGAGCATAATGACCAAAAACAGCTGAATTTGCAGAAGGAAAGGCAGAAATAATGAATTTGCATAAGAAAAAGCAGAAAATTTGAATTTGCAGAAAGATGGCATAAAATGGCACAATTTGCACAATCGTTAAAAAGCAGAATAATTTAGCAGAAGCAGAAAGAGCAGAATGACCAAAAATGGCAGAATTTGCAGAAAGAAAGGCAGAAATAATAAATTTGCATAAGGAAAAGCAGAAAATTTTAATTTGCAGAAAAGTGGCATAAAATGGCACAAAATGCAAAAACTGTAAAAGGCAGAAGCAGAATAAGCAGAAAAACCTTCAAAAAACAGAAAAAGTTGAAAAAGCAAAAGAGAAGGGCAGAAAGGCAGAATGGGGCAGAAAAATGGCATAAAACGGCACAAAATGCACAAATTGTAAAAGGCAGAACTATTGGTTTAAAGTAGCAGAAGCAGAATAAGCAGAAGGGGTGTAAAAGTGCAGAAAAAGTTTAAAAAGCAAAAGGAAAATGGGAAAGGCAGAATGGAGCAGAATGGCATAATATGGCAGGTGGCACAATAGAATTGAATAGAGGGAACATGACCAGAAATTGCACAAATCACAAAAATGCTGGTTGTACCAAAAAAAATTATAAAAAGTATAATGATAGACCATAAAGGCCAAAAGTCCCATTAGAAATGAATTGGGCAGAAAAATGGCATAAAACGGCACAAAATGCAAAAACTGTAAAAGGCAGAATTATTGGTTAAAAGTAGCACAAGCAAAATGACCAAAAAGGGCAGAATTTGCAAAAAGAAAAGGCAGAAATTATGATTTTGCAAAAGTCCCATTAAAAATGAATGGGGCAGAAAAGTGGCATTAAATGGCACAAAATGCAAAAACTGTAAAAGGCAGAATTAGAAGGCAGAAGCAGAATAAGCATAAAAACCTTAAAAAAGCAGAAAAAGTTTAAAAAGCAAAAGGGAAGGGCAGAAGGGCAGAAAGGCATAATGGGGCATAATGGCATAATATGGCAGGTGGCACAATAGAATTGAATAGAGGGAACATGGCCTGAAACTGCACAAATCACTAAAATGCTGGTTGTACCAAAAAATGTATAAAAAGTACAAGGATAGACAATAAATGGCAAAAGTCCCTTTAGAAATGAATGGGGAAGAAAAATGGCATAAAATAGCGCAAACCACAAACACTTTAAATGGCTGAACTGCTGGTGAAACGAAGCATAATGAATGGCAGAATAAGCACAATGAGCATAAAGGCCATAAGTGGCAGAAAAATGTGCAAAAAACATGAATTTGTACAAGCCCCATTATAAGTCAATGGGAAAAATACGGCATAAAATGGCATTTTGCACAAAAACCATAAGTGGTAGAACTGCCAAAAGTAATAGCATAATTCTCCCAATGACCACAAACATTATATGTAAAAATGGCAAAAATTGGTTAAACTGCTGAAGGCGTGAAACGAACCGAAAAACGGGAAAAAAATATAATAATAATAACTAGAAATTGCAATGGCAGAAGCCATTGCGAGTGTTTGCGTAAGCTAAAAAATTTATGGCATAAAATAGCATAAATTGCAAAATCGTTAAAAAGCAGATTTATTTAGCAGAAGCAGAAAGAGCATAATGACCAAAAACGGCAGAATTTGCAGAAGGAAAGGCAGAAATAATGAATTTGCATAAGGAAAAGCAGAAAATTTGAATTTGCAGAAAGATGGCATAAAATGGCACAATTTGCAAAATCGTTAAAAAAAGCAGAATTATTTAGCAGAAGCAGAAAGAGCAGAATGACCAAAAATGGCAGAATTTGCAGAAAGAAAGGCAGAAATAATGAATTTGCATAAGGAAAAGCAGAAAATTTGAATTTGCAGAAAAGTGGCATAAAATGGCACAAAATGCAAAAACTGTAAAAGGCTGAATTAGAAGGCAGAAGCAGAATAAGCAGAAGAAGCTTAAAAAAGCAGAAAAAGTTGAAAAAGCAAAAGGGAAGGGCACAAAGGCAGAATGGGGCAGAATGGCATAATATGACAGGTGGCACAATAGAATTGAATAGAGGGAACATGGCCTGAAATTGCACAAATCACAAAAATGCTGGTTGTACCAAAAAAATTATAAAAAGTATATGGATAGACAATAAATTGCAAAATTCCCATTAGAAATGAATTGGGCAGAAAAATGGCATAAAACGGCACAAAATGCAAAAACTGTAAAAGGCAGAATTATTGGTTAAAAGTAGCACAAGCAAAATGACCAAAAAGGGCAGAATTTGCAAAAGGAAAGGCAGAAATTATGATTTTGCAAAAGTCCCATTAAAAATGAATGGGGCAGAAAAGTGGCATTAAATGGCACAAAATGCAAAAACTGTAAAAGGCAGAATTAGAAGGCAGAAGCAGAATAAGCATAAAAACCTTAAAAAAGCAGAAAAAGTTTAAAAAGCAAAAGGGAAGGGCAGAAGGGCAGAAAGGCATAATGGGGCAGAATGGCATAATATGGCAGGTGGCACAATAGAATTGAATAGAGGGAACATGGCCTGAAACTGCACAAATCACTAAAATGCTGGTTGTACCAAAAAATGTATAAAAAGTACAAGGATAGACAATAAATGGCAAAAGTCCCTTTAGAAATGAATGGGGCAGAAAAATGGCATAAAATAGCGCAAACCACAAACACTTTAAATGGCTGAACTGCTGCTTAAATGAAGCAGTACCATTGGCAGAATGAGCACAATGAGCATAAAGGCCATAAGTGGCAGAAAAATGTGCAAAAAACATGAATTTGTACAAGCCCCATTATAAGTCAATGGGAAAAATATGGCATAAAATGGCATTTTGCACAAAAACCATAAGTGGCAGAACTGCCAAAAGTAGTAGCATAATTCTCCCAATGACCACAAACATTATATGTAAAAATGGCAAAAATTGGTTAAACTGCTGAAGGCGTGAAACGAACCGAAAAACGGGAAAAAAATATAATAATAATAATAATAATAACTAGAAATTGCAATGGCAGAAGCCATTGCGAGTGTTTGCGTAAGCTAAAAAATGTATGGCATAAAATAGCATAAATTGCAAAATCGTTAAAAAGCAGAATTATTTAGCAGAAGCAGAAAGAGCAGAATGACCAAAAATGGCAGAATTTGCAGAAGGAAAGGCAGAAATAATGAATCTGCATAAGGAAAAGCAGAAAATTTGAATTTGCTGAAAAGTGGCATAAAATGGCACAAAATGCAAAAACTGTAAAAGGCAGAAGCAGAATAAGCAGAAAAACCTTCAAAAAACAGAAAAAGTTGAAAAAGCAAAAGAGAAGGGCAGAAAGGCAGAATGGGGCAGAAAAATGGCATAAAACGGCACAAAATGCACAAATTGTAAAAGGCAGAACTATTGGTTTAAAGTAGCAGAAGCAGAATAAGCAGAAGGGGTGTAAAAGTGCAGAAAAAGTTTAAAAAGCAAAAGGAAAATGGGAAAGGCAGAATGGGGCAGAATGGCATAATATGGCAGGTGGCACAATAGAATTGAATAGAGGGAACATGGCCAGAAATTGCACAAATCACAAAAATGCTGGTTGTACCAAAAAAAATTATAAAAAGTATAATGATAGACCATAAAGGCCAAAAGTCCCATTAGAAATGAATTGGGCAGAAAAATGGCATAAAACGGCACAAAATGCAAAAACTGTAAAAGGCAGAATTATTGGTTAAAAGTAGCACAAGCAAAATGACCAAAAAGGGCAGAATTTGCAAAAGGAAAGGCAGAAATTATGATTTTGCAAAAGTCCCATTAAAAATGAATGGGGCAGAAAAGTGGCATTAAATGGCACAAAATGCAAAAACTGTAAAAGGCAGAATTAGAAGGCAGAAGCAGAATAAGCAGAAAAACCTTAAAAAAGCAGAAAAAGTTTAAAAAGCAAAAGGGAAGGGCAGAAGGGCAGAAAGGCATAATGGGGCAGAATGGCATAATATGGCAGGTGGCACAATAGAATTGAATAGAGGGAACATGGCCTGAAACTGCACAAATCACTAAAATGCTGGTTGTACCAAAAAATGTATAAAAAGTACAAGGATAGACAATAAATGGCAAAGGTCCCTTTAGAAATGAATGGGGCAGAAAATGGCATAAAATAGCACGAACCACAAACAATTTAAATGGCTGAACTGCTGCTTAAATGAAGCATAATGAATGGCAGAATAAGCACAATGAGCATAAAGGGCATAAGTGGCAGAAAAATTTGCAAAAAACATGAATTTGTACAAGCCCCATTATAAGTCAATGGGAAAAATATGGCATAAAATGGCATTTTGCACAAAAACCATAAGTGGCAGAACTGCCAAAAGTAATAGCAGAATTCTCCCAATGACCATAAACGTTATATGTGAAAATGGCAAAAATTGGTAAAACTGTTGAAGAGTTGAAACGCGCCGAAAAACGGGAAAAATCCTGAATAATAATAATAAAGAACTTGCAAAACAATTAGTGTTTGCGTAATGCTACGCAAACACTCAATAAAGAACTTCCATAACAATTAGTGTTTGCGTAATGCTACGCAAACACTCAACTAGAAATTGCAATGGCAGAAGCCATTGCGAGTGTTTGCGTAAGCTAAAAAATGTATGGCATAAAATAGCATAAATTGCAAAATCGTTAAAAAGCAGAATTATTTAGCAGAAGCAGAAAGAGCATAATGACCAAAAACGGCAGAATTTGCAGAAGGAAAGGCAGAAATAATGAATTTGCATAAGGAAAAGCAGAAAATTTGAATTTGCAGAAAGATGGCATAAAATGGCACAATTTGCAAAATCGTTAAAAAGCAGAATTATTTAGCAGAAGCAGAAAGAGCATAATGACCAAAAATGGCAGAATTTGCAGAAGGAAAGGCAGAAATAATGAATTTGCATAAAGAAAAGCAGAAAATTTGAATTTGCAGAAAGATGGCATAAAATGGCACAATTTGCAAAATCGTTAAAAAGCAGAATTATTTAGCAGAAGCAGAAAGAGCAGAATGACCAAAAATGGCAGAATTTGCAGAAAGAAAGGCAGAAATAATGAATTTGCATAAGGAAAAGCAGAAAATTTGAATTTGCAGAAAAGTGGCATAAAATGGCACAAAATGCAAAAACTGTAAAAGGCAGAAGCAGAATAAGCAGAAAAACCTTCAAAAAACAGAAAAAGTTGAAAAAGCAAAAGAGAAGGGCAGAAAGGCAGAATGGGGCAGAAAAATGGCATAAAACGGCACAAAATGCACAAATTGTAAAAGGCAGAACTATTGGTTTAAAGTAGCAGAAGCAGAATAAGCAGAAGGGGTGTAAAAGTGCAGAAAAAGTTTAAAAAGCAAAAGGAAAATGGGAAAGGCAGAATGGGGCAGAATGGCATAATATGGCAGGTGGCACAATAGAATTGAATAGAGGGAACATGGCCAGAAATTGCACAAATCACAAAAATGCTGGTTGTACCAAAAAAAATTATAAAAAGTATAATGATAGACCATAAAGGCCAAAAGTCCCATTAGAAATGAATTGGGCAGAAAAATGGCATAAAACGGCACAAAATGCAAAAACTGTAAAAGGCAGAATTATTGGTTAAAAGTAGCACAAGCAAAATGACCAAAAAGGGCAGAATTTGCAAAAGGAAAGGCAGAAATTATGATTTTGCAAAAGTCCCATTAAAAATGAATGGGGCAGAAAAGTGGCATTAAATGGCACAAAATGCAAAAACTGTAAAAGGCAGAATTAGAAGGCAGAAGCAGAATAAGCATAAAAACCTTAAAAAAGCAGAAAAAGTTTAAAAAGCAAAAGGGAAGGGCAGAAGGGCAGAAAGGCATAATGGGGCAGAATGGCATAATATGGCAGGTGGCACAATAGAATTGAATAGAGGGAACATGGCCTGAAACTGCACAAATCACTAAAATGCTGGTTGTACCAAAAAATGTATAAAAAGTACAAGGATAGACAATAAATGGCAAAAGTCCCTTTAGAAATGAATGGGGAAGAAAAATGGCATAAAATAGCGCAAACCACAAACACTTTAAATGGCTGAACTGCTGGTTAAACGAAGCATAATGAATGGCAGAATAAGCACAATGAGCATAAAGGCCATAAGTGGCAGAAAAATGTGCAAAAAACATGAATTTGTACAAGCCCCATTATAAGTCAATGGGAAAAATACGGCATAAAATGGCATTTTGCACAAAAACCATAAGTGGTAGAACTGCCAAAAGTAATAGCATAATTCTCCCAATGACCACAAACATTATATGTAAAAATGGCAAAAATTGGTTAAACTGCTGAAGGCGTGAAACGAACCGAAAAACGGGAAAAAAATATAATAATAATAATAATAATAACTAGAAATTGCAATGGCAGAAGCCATTGCGAGTGTTTGCGTAAGCTAAAAAATTTATGGCATAAAATAGCATAAATTGCAAAATCGTTAAAAAGCAGAATTATTTAGCAGAAGCAGAAAGAGCATAATGACCAAAAACAGCTGAATTTGCAGAAGGAAAGGCAGAAATAATGAATTTGCATAAGAAAAAGCAGAAAATTTGAATTTGCAGAAAGATGGCATAAAATGGCACAAATTGCACAATCGTTAAAAAGCAGAATAATTTAGCAGAAGCAGAAAGAGCAGAATGACCAGAAGTTGTAGAAGGAAAGGCAGAAATAATGAATTTGCATAAGGAAAAGCAGAAAATTTGAATTTGCAGAAAGATGGCATAAAATGGCACAATTTGCAAAAACTGTAAAAGGCAGAATTAGAAGGCAGAAGCAGAATAAGCAGAAAAAGCTTAAAAAAGCAGAAAAAGTTTAAAAAGCAAAAGGGAAGGGCAGAAAGGCAGAATGGGGCAGAATGGCATAATATGACAGGTGGCACAATAGAATTGAATAGAGAGAACATGGCCTGAAATTGCTTAAATCACTATAATGCTGGTTGTACCAAAAAAATTATAAAAAGTATAAGGATATACAATATATTGCAAAAGTCCCATTAGAAATGTAATGGGGCAGAAAAGTGGCATAAAATGGCACAAAATGCAAAAACTGTAAAAGGCAGAAGCAGAATAAGCAGAAAAACCTTCAAAAAACAGAAAAAGTTGAAAAAGCAAAAGGGAAGGGCAGAAAGGCAGAATGGGGCAGAAAAATGGCATAAAACGGCACAAAATGCACAAATTGTAAAAGGCAGAACTATTGGTTTAAAGTAGCAGAAGCAGAATAAGCAGAAGGGGTGTAAAAGTGCAGAAAAAGTTGAAAAAGCAAAAGGAAAATGGGAAAGGCAGAATGGGGCAGAATGGCATAATATGGCAGGTGGCACAATAGAATTGAATAGAGGGAACATGGCCAGAAATTGCACAAATCACAAAAATGCTGGTTGTACCAAAAAAAAAATTATAAAAAGTATAATGATAGACCATAAAGGCCAAAAGTCCCATTAGAAATGAATGGGGCAGAAAAATGGCAAAAAACGGCACAAAATGCAAAAAACTGTAAAAGACAGAATTATTGGTTAAAAGTAGCACAAGCAAAATGACCTAAAAGGGCAGAATTTGCAAAATGAAAGGCAGAAATTATGATTTTGCAGAAAGATGGCATAAAATGGCACAATTTGCAAAAACTGTAAACGACAGAATTATTGGTTAAAAGTAGCAGAAGCAGAATAAGAACAGGCAGAATGACCAAAAAGGGCAGAATTTGCAAAAGAAAAGGCAGAAAATGTGAATTTGCAAAAGTCCCATTAAAAATGAATGGGGCAGAAAAGTGGCATTAAATGGCACAAAATGCAAAAACTGTAAAAGGCATAATTAGAAGGCAGAAGCAGAATAAGCAGAAAAACCTTAAAAAAGCAGAAAAAGTTTAAAAAGCAAAAGGGAAGGGCAGAAGGGCAGAAAGGCATAATGGGGCAGAATGGCATAATATGGCAGGTGGCACAATAGAATTGAATAGAGGGAACATGGCCTGAAACTGCACAAATCACTAAAATGCTGGTTGTACCAAAAAATGTATAAAAAGTACAAGGATAGACAATAAATGGCAAAGGTCCCTTTAGAAATGAATGGGGCAGAAAATGGCATAAAATAGCACGAACCACAAACAATTTAAATGGCTGAACTGCTGCTTAAATGAAGCATAATGAATGGCAGAATAAGCACAATGAGCATAAAGGGCATAAGTGGCAGAAAAATGTGCAAAAAACATGAATTTGTACAAGCCCCATTATAAGTCAATGGGAAAAATATGGCATAAAATGGCATTTTGCACAAAAACCATAAGTGGCAGAACTGCCAAAAGTAATAGCAGAATTCTCCCAATGACCATAAACGTTATATGTGAAAATGGCAAAAATTGGTAAAACTGTTGAAGAGTTGAAACGCGCCGAAAAACGGGAAAAATCCTGAATAATAATAATAAAGAACTTGCAAAACAATTAGTGTTTGCGTAATGCTACGCAAACACTCAACTAGAAATTGCAATGGCAGAAGCCATTGCGAGTGTTTGCGTAAGCTAAAAAATTTATGGCATAAAATAGCATAAATTGCAAAATCGTTAAAAAGCAGAATTATTTAGCAGAAGCAGAAAGAGCATAATGACCAAAAACAGCTGAATTTGCAGAAGGAAAGGCAGAAATAATGAATTTGCATAAGGAAAAAGCAGAAAATTTGAATTTGCAGAAAGATGGCATAAAATGGCACAATTTGCACAATCGTTAAAAAGCAGAATAATTTAGCAGAAGCAGAAAGAGCAGAATGACCAAAAATGGCAGAATTTGCAGAAAGAAAGGCAGAAATAATGAATTTGCATAAGGAAAAGCAGAAAATTTGAATTTGCAGAAAAGTGGCATAAAATGGCACAAAATGCAAAAACTGTAAAAGGCAGAAGCAGAATAAGCAGAAAAACCTTCAAAAAACAGAAAAAGTTGAAAAAGCAAAAGAGAAGGGCAGAAAGGCAGAATGGGGCAGAAAAATGGCATAAAACGGCACAAAATGCACAAATTGTAAAAGGCAGAACTATTGGTTTAAAGTAGCAGAAGCAGAATAAGCAGAAGGGGTGTAAAAGTGCAGAAAAAGTTTAAAAAGCAAAAGGAAAATGGGAAAGGCAGAATGGAGCAGAATGGCATAATATGGCAGGTGGCACAATAGAATTGAATAGAGGGAACATGGCCAGAAATTGCACAAATCACAAAAATGCTGGTTGTACCAAAAAAAATTATAAAAAGTATAATGATAGACCATAAAGGCCAAAAGTCCCATTAGAAATGAATTGGGCAGAAAAATGGCATAAAACGGCACAAAATGCAAAAACTGTAAAAGGCAGAATTATTGGTTAAAAGTAGCACAAGCAAAATGACCAAAAAGGGCAGAATTTGCAAAAAGAAAAGGCAGAAATTATGATTTTGCAAAAGTCCCATTAAAAATGAATGGGGCAGAAAAGTGGCATTAAATGGCACAAAATGCAAAAACTGTAAAAGGCAGAATTAGAAGGCAGAAGCAGAATAAGCATAAAAACCTTAAAAAAGCAGAAAAAGTTTAAAAAGCAAAAGGGAAGGGCAGAAGGGCAGAAAGGCATAATGGGGCAGAATGGCATAATATGGCAGGTGGCACAATAGAATTGAATAGAGGGAACATGGCCTGAAACTGCACAAATCACTAAAATGCTGGTTGTACCAAAAAATGTATAAAAAGTACAAGGATAGACAATAAATGGCAAAAGTCCCTTTAGAAATGAATGGGGAAGAAAAATGGCATAAAATAGCGCAAACCACAAACACTTTAAATGGCTGAACTGCTGGTTAAACGAAGCATAATGAATGGCAGAATAAGCACAATGAGCATAAAGGCCATAAGTGGCAGAAAAATGTGCAAAAAACATGAATTTGTACAAGCCCCATTATAAGTCAATGGGAAAAATACGGCATAAAATGGCATTTTGCACAAAAACCATAAGTGGTAGAACTGCCAAAAGTAATAGCATAATTCTCCCAATGACCACAAACATTATATGTAAAAATGGCAAAAATTGGTTAAACTGCTGAAGGCGTGAAACGAACCGAAAAACGGGAAAAAAATATAATAATAATAAAGAACTTGCATAACAATTAGTGTTTGCGTAATGCTACGCAAACACTCAATAATAATAATAAAGAACTTGCATAACAATTAGTGTTTGCGTAATGCTACGCAAACACTCAATAACTAGAAATTGCAATGGCAGAAGCCATTGCGAGTGTTTGCGTAAGCTAAAAAATTTATGGCATAAAATAGCATAAATTGCAAAATCGTTAAAAAGCAGAATTATTTAGCAGAAGCAGAAAGAGCATAATGACCAAAAACGGCAGAATTTGCAGAAGGAAAGGCAGAAATAATGAATTTGCAAAGGGAAAGCAGAAAATTTGAATTTGCAGAAAGATGGCATAAAATGGCACAATTTGCAAAATCGTTAAAAAGCAGAATTATTTAGCAGAAGCAGAAAGAGCAGAATGACCAAAAATGGCAGAATTTGCAGAAAGAAAGGCAGAAATAATGAATTTGCATAAGGAAAAGCAGAAAATTTGAATTTGCAGAAAAGTGGCATAAAATGGCACAAAATGCAAAAACTGTAAAAGGCAGAAGCAGAATAAGCAGAAAAACCTTCAAAAAACAGAAAAAGTTGAAAAAGCAAAAGAGAAGGGCAGAAAGGCAGAATGGGGCAGAAAAATGGCATAAAACGGCACAAAATGCACAAATTGTAAAAGGCAGAACTATTGGTTTAAAGTAGCAGAAGCAGAATAAGCAGAAGGGGTGTAAAAGTGCAGAAAAAGTTGAAAAAGCAAAAGGAAAATGGGAAAGGCAGAATGGGGCAGAATGGCATAATATGGCAGGTGGCACAATAGAATTGAATAGAGGGAACATGGCCAGAAATTGCACAAATCACAAAAATGCTGGTTGTACCAAAAAAAATTATAAAAAGTATAATGATAGACCATAAAGGCCAAAAGTCCCATTAGAAATGAATTGGGCAGAAAAATGGCATAAAACGGCACAAAATGCAAAAACTGTAAAAGGCAGAATTATTGGTTAAAAGTAGCACAAGCAAAATGACCAAAAAGGGCAGAATTTGCAAAAGGAAAGGCAGAAATTATGATTTTGCAAAAGTCCCATTAAAAATGAATGGGGCAGAAAAGTGGCATTAAATGGCACAAAATGCAAAAACTGTAAAAGGCAGAATTAGAAGGCAGAAGCAGAATAAGCATAAAAACCTTAAAAAAGCAGAAAAAGTTTAAAAAGCAAAAGGGAAGGGCAGAAGGGCAGAAAGGCATAATGGGGCAGAATGGCATAATATGGCAGGTGGCACAATAGAATTGAATAGAGGGAACATGGCCTGAAACTGCACAAATCACTAAAATGCTGGTTGTACCAAAAAATGTATAAAAAGTACAAGGATAGACAATAAATGGCAAAAGTCCCTTTAGAAATGAATGGGGAAGAAAAATGGCATAAAATAGCGCAAACCACAAACACTTTAAATGGCTGAACTGCTGGTGAAACGAAGCATAATGAATGGCAGAATAAGCACAATGAGCATAAAGGCCATAAGTGGCAGAAAAATGTGCAAAAAACATGAATTTGTACAAGCCCCATTATAAGTCAATGGGAAAAATACGGCATAAAATGGCATTTTGCACAAAAACCATAAGTGGTAGAACTGCCAAAAGTAATAGCATAATTCTCCCAATGACCACAAACATTATATGTAAAAATGGCAAAAATTGGTTAAACTGCTGAAGGCGTGAAACGAACCGAAAAACGGGAAAAAAATATAATAATAATAACTAGAAATTGCAATGGCAGAAGCCATTGCGAGTGTTTGCGTAAGCTAAAAAATTTATGGCATAAAATAGCATAAATTGCAAAATCGTTAAAAAGCAGAATTATTTAGCAGAAGCAGAAAGAGCATAATGACCAAAAACGGCAGAATTTGCAGAAGGAAAGGCAGAAATAATGAATTTGCATAAGGAAAAGCAGAAAATTTGAATTTGCAGAAAGATGGCATAAAATGGCACAATTTGCAAAATCGTTAAAAAGCAGAATTATTTAGCAGAAGCAGAAAGAGCAGAATGACCAAAAATGGCAGAATTTGCAGAAAGAAAGGCAGAAATAATGAATTTGCATAAGGAAAAGCAGAAAATTTGAATTTGCAGAAAAGTGGCATAAAATGGCACAAAATGCAAAAACTGTAAAAGGCAGAAGCAGAATAAGCAGAAAAACCTTCAAAAAACAGAAAAAGTTGAAAAAGCAAAAGAGAAGGGCAGAAAGGCAGAATGGGGCAGAAAAATGGCATAAAACGGCACAAAATGCACAAATTGTAAAAGGCAGAACTATTGGTTTAAAGTAGCAGAAGCAGAATAAGCAGAAGGGGTGTAAAAGTGCAGAAAAAGTTGAAAAAGCAAAAGGAAAATGGGAAAGGCAGAATGGGGCAGAATGGCATAATATGGCAGGTGGCACAATAGAATTGAATAGAGGGAACATGGCCAGAAATTGCACAAATCACAAAAATGCTGGTTGTACCAAAAAAAATTATAAAAAGTATAATGATAGACCATAAAGGCCAAAAGTCCCATTAGAAATGAATTGGGCAGAAAAATGGCATAAAACGGCACAAAATGCAAAAACTGTAAAAGGCAGAATTATTGGTTAAAAGTAGCACAAGCAAAATGACCAAAAAGGGCAGAATTTGCAAAAGGAAAGGCAGAAATTATGATTTTGCAAAAGTCCCATTAAAAATGAATGGGGCAGAAAAGTGGCATTAAATGGCACAAAATGCAAAAACTGTAAAAGGCAGAATTAGAAGGCAGAAGCAGAATAAGCATAAAAACCTTAAAAAAGCAGAAAAAGTTTAAAAAGCAAAAGGGAAGGGCAGAAGGGCAGAAAGGCATAATGGGGCAGAATGGCATAATATGGCAGGTGGCACAATAGAATTGAATAGAGGGAACATGGCCTGAAACTGCACAAATCACTAAAATGCTGGTTGTACCAAAAAATGTATAAAAAGTACAAGGATAGACAATAAATGGCAAAAGTCCCTTTAGAAATGAATGGGGCAGAAAATGGCATAAAATAGCACGAACCACAAACAATTTAAATGGCTGAACTGCTGCTTAAATGAAGCATAATGAATGGCAGAATAAGCACAATGAGCATAAAGGGCATAAGTGGCAGAAAAATTTGCAAAAAACATGAATTTGTACAAGCCCCATTATAAGTCAATGGGAAAAATATGGCATAAAATGGCATTTTGCACAAAAACCATAAGTAGCAGAACTGCCAAAAGTAATAGCAGAATTCTCCCAATGACCATAAACGTTATATGTGAAAATGGCAAAAATTGGTAAAACTGTTGAAGAGTTGAAACGCGCCGAAAAACGGGAAAAATCCTGAATAATAATAATAAAGAACTTGCAAAACAATTAGTGTTTGCGTAATGCTACGCAAACACTCAACTAGAAATTGCAATGGCAGAAGCCATTGCGAGTGTTTGCGTAAGCTAAAAATTTATGGCATAAAATAGCATAAATTGCAAAATCGTTAAAAAGCAGAATTATTTAGCAGAAGCAGAAAGAGCAGAATGACCAAAAACGGCAGAATTTGCAGAAGGAAGGCAGAAATAATGAATTTGCATAAGGAAAAGCAGAAAATTTGAATTTGCAGAAAGATGGCATAAAATGGCACAATTTGCTAAATCGTTAAAAAGCAGAATTATTTAGCAGAAAGCAGAAAGAGCAGAATGACCAAAAACGGCAGAATTTGCAGAAGGAAAGGCAGAAATAATGAATCTGCATAAGGAAAAGCAGAAAATTTGAATTTGCAGAAAGATGGCGATAAAATGGCACAATTTGCTAAATCGTTAAAAAGCAGAATTATTTAGCAGAAGCAGAAAGAGCAGAATGACCAAAAACTGGCAGAATTTGCAGAAGGAAAGGCAGAAATAATGAATTTGCATAAGGAAAAGCAGAAACTTTGAATTTGCTGAAAAGTGGCATAAAATGGCACAAAATGCAAAAACTGTAAAAGGCAGAATTAGAAGGCAGAAGCAGAATAAGCAGAAAAGCTTCAAAAAGCAGAAAAAGTTGAAAAAGCAAAAGGGAAGGGCAGAAAGGCAGAATGGGGCAGAATGGCATAATATGACAGGTGGCACAATAGAATTGAATAGAGGGAACATGGCCTGAAATTGCACAAATCACTAAAATGCTGGTTGTACCAAAAAATTTATAAAAAGTATATGGATAGACAATAAATTGCAAAATTCCCATTAGAAATGAATGGGGCAGAAAAGTGGCATAAAATGGCACAAAATGCAAAAACTGTAAAAGGCAGAATTAGAAGGCAGAAGCAGAATAAGCAGAAAAAGCTTAAAAAAGCAGAAAAAGTTTAAAAAGCAAAAGGGAAGGGCAGAAGGGCAGAAAGGCATAATGGGGCAGAATGGCATAATATGGCAGGTGGCACAATAGAATTGAATAGAGGGAACATGGCCTGAAACTGCACAAATCACTAAAATGCTGGTTGTACCAAAAAATGTATAAAAAGTACAAGGATAGACAATAAATGGCAAAAGTCCCTTTAGAAATGAATGGGGCAGAAAAATGGCATAAAATAGCACAAACCACAAACACTTTAAATGGCTGAACTGCTGCTTAAACGAAGCATAATGAATGGCAGAATAAGCACAATGAGCATAAAGGCCATAAGTGGCAGAAAAATGTGCAAAAAACATGAATTTGTACAAGCCCCATTATAAGTCAATGGGAAAAATACTGGCATAAAATGGCATTTTGCACAAAAACCATAAGTGGTAGAACTGCCAAAAGTAATAGCATAATTCTCCCAATGACCACAAACATTATATGTAAAAATGGCAAAAATTGGTTAAACTGCTGAAGGCGTGAAACGAACCGAAAAACGGGAAAAAAATATAATAATAATAACTAGAAATTGCAATGGCAGAAGCCATTGCGAGTGTTTGCGTAAGCTAAAAAATTTATGGCATAAAATAGCATAAATTGCAAAATCGTTAAAAAGCAGAATAAGTTAGCAGAAACAGAAAGAGCAGAATGACCAAAAACTGCAGAATTTGCAGAAGGAAAGGCAGAAATAATGAATTTGCATAAGGAAAAGCAGAAAATTTGAATTTGCAGAAAAGTGGCATAAAATGGCACAAAATGCAAAAACTGTAAAAGGCAGAAGCAGAATAAGCAGAAAAACCTTCAAAAAACAGAAAAAGTTGAAAAAGCAAAAGAGAAGGGCAGAAAGGCAGAATGGGGCAGAAAAATGGCATAAAACGGCACAAAATGCACAAATTGTAAAAGGCAGAACTATTGGTTTAAAGTAGCAGAAGCAGAATAAGCAGAAGGGGTGTAAAAGTGCAGAAAAAGTTGAAAAAGCAAAAGGAAAATGGGAAAGGCAGAATGGGGCAGAATGGCATAATATGGCAGGTGGCACAATAGAATTGAATAGAGGGAACATGGCCAGAAATGGCACAAATCACAAAAATGCTGGTTGTACCAAAAAAAATTATAAAAAGTATAATGATAGACCATAAAGGCCAAAATTCCCATTAGAAATGAATTGGGCAGAAAAATGGCATAAAATGGCACAAAATGCAAAAACTGTAAAAGGCAGAATTATTGGTTAAAAGTAGCACAAGCAAAATGACCAAAAAGGGCAGAATTTGCAAAAGGAAAGGCAGAAATTATGATTTTGCAGAAAGATGGCATAAAATGGCACAATTTGCAAAAACTGTAAACGGCAGAATTATTGGTTAAAAGTAGCAGAAGCAGAATAAGAACAGGCAGAATGACCAAAAAGGGCAGAATTTGCAAAAGAAAAGGCAGAAAATATGATTTTGCAAAAGTCCCATTAAAAATGAATGGGGCAGAAAAGTGGCATTAAATGGCACAAAATGCAAAAACTGTAACAGGCAGAATTAGAAGGCAGAAGCAGAATAAGCAGAAAAAGCTTAAAAAAGAAGAAAAAGTTTAAAAAGCAAAAGGAAAGGGCAGAAAGGCAGAAAGGCATAATGGGGAAGAATGGCATAATTGGCAGGTGGCACAATAGAATTCAATAGAGGGAACATGGCCTGAAATTGCACAAATCACTAAAATGCTAGTTGTACCAAAAAATGTATTAAAAGTTTAAGGATAGACAATAAATGGCAAAAGTCCCATTAGAAATGAATGGGGCAGAAAATGGCATAAAATAGCACGAACCACAAACAATTTAAATGGCTGAACTGCTGCTTAAACGAAGCATAATGAATGGCAGAATAAGCACAATGAGCATAAAGGCCATAAGTGGCAGAAAAATGTGCAAAAAACATGAATTTGTACAAGCCCCATTATAAGTCAATGGGAAAAATATGGCATAAAATGGCATTTTGCACAAAAACCATAAGTGGCAGAACTGCCAAAAGTAGTAGCATAATTCTCCCAATGACCACAAACATTATATGTAAAAATGGCAAAAATTGGTTAAACTGCTGAAGGCGTGAAACGAACCGAAAAACGGGAAAAAAATATAATAATAATAATAATAATAATAAAGAACTTCCATAACAATTAGTGTTTGCGTAATGCTACGCAAACACTCAATAATAAAGAACTTGCATAACAATTAGTGTTTGCGTAATGCTACGCAAACACTCAATAACTAGAAATTGCAATGGCAGAAGCCATTGCGAGTGTTTGCGTAAGCTAAAAAATGTATGGCATAAAATAGCATAAATTGCAAAATCGTTAAAAAGCAGAATTATTTAGCAGAAGCAGAAAGAGCAGAATGACCAAAAATGGCAGAATTTGCAGAAGGAAAGGCAGAAATAATGAATCTGCATAAGGAAAAGCAGAAAATTTGAATTTGCTGAAAAGTGGCATAAAATGGCACAAAATGCAAAAACTGTAAAAGGCAGAAGCAGAATAAGCAGAAAAACCTTCAAAAAACAGAAAAAGTTGAAAAAGCAAAAGAGAAGGGCAGAAAGGCAGAATGGGGCAGAAAAATGGCATAAAACGGCACAAAATGCACAAATTGTAAAAGGCAGAACTATTGGTTTAAAGTAGCAGAAGCAGAATAAGCAGAAGGGGTGTAAAAGTGCAGAAAAAGTTTAAAAAGCAAAAGGAAAATGGGAAAGGCAGAATGGGGCAGAATGGCATAATATGGCAGGTGGCACAATAGAATTGAATAGAGGGAACATGGCCAGAAATTGCACAAATCACAAAAATGCTGGTTGTACCAAAAAAAATTATAAAAAGTATAATGATAGACCATAAAGGCCAAAAGTCCCATTAGAAATGAATTGGGCAGAAAAATGGCATAAAACGGCACAAAATGCAAAAACTGTAAAAGGCAGAATTATTGGTTAAAAGTAGCACAAGCAAAATGACCAAAAAGGGCAGAATTTGCAAAAGGAAAGGCAGAAATTATGATTTTGCAAAAGTCCCATTAAAAATGAATGGGGCAGAAAAGTGGCATTAAATGGCACAAAATGCAAAAACTGTAAAAGGCAGAATTAGAAGGCAGAAGCAGAATAAGCAGAAAAACCTTAAAAAAGCAGAAAAAGTTTAAAAAGCAAAAGGGAAGGGCAGAAGGGCAGAAAGGCATAATGGGGCAGAATGGCATAATATGGCAGGTGGCACAATAGAATTGAATAGAGGGAACATGGCCTGAAACTGCACAAATCACTAAAATGCTGGTTGTACCAAAAAATGTATAAAAAGTACAAGGATAGACAATAAATGGCAAAGGTCCCTTTAGAAATGAATGGGGCAGAAAAATGGCATAAAATAGCACGAAACCACAAACACTTTAAATGGCTGAACTGCTGCTTAAATGAAGCATAATGAATGGCAGAATAAGCACAATGAGCATAAAGGGCATAAGTGGCAGAAAAATGTGCAAAAAACATGAATTTGTACAAGCCCCATTATAAGTCAATGGGAAAAATATGGCATAAAATGGCATTTTGCACAAAAACCATAAGTGGCAGAACTGCCAAAAGTAATAGCATAATTCTCCCAATGACCATAAACGTTATATGTGAAAATGGCAAAAATTGGTAAAACTGTTGAAGAGTTGAAACGCGCCGAAAAACGGGAAAAATCCTGAATAATAATAATAAAGAACTTGCAAAACAATTAGTGTTTGCGTAATGCTACGCAAACACTCAACTAGAAATTGCAATGGCAGAAGCCATTGCGAGTGTTTGCGTAAGCTAAAAAATGTATGGCATAAAATAGCATAAATTGCAAAATCGTTAAAAAGCAGAATTATTTAGCAGAAGCAGAAAGAGCAGAATGACCAAAAATGGCAGAATTTGCAGAAGGAAAGGCAGAAATAATGAATCTGCATAAGGAAAAGCAGAAAATTTGAATTTGCTGAAAAGTGGCATAAAATGGCACAAAATGCAAAAACTGTAAAAGGCAGAAGCAGAATAAGCAGAAAAACCTTCAAAAAACAGAAAAAGTTGAAAAAGCAAAAGAGAAGGGCAGAAAGGCAGAATGGGGCAGAAAAATGGCATAAAACGGCACAAAATGCACAAATTGTAAAAGGCAGAACTATTGGTTTAAAGTAGCAGAAGCAGAATAAGCAGAAGGGGTGTAAAAGTGCAGAAAAAGTTTAAAAAGCAAAAGGAAAATGGGAAAGGCAGAATGGGGCAGAATGGCATAATATGGCAGGTGGCACAATAGAATTGAATAGAGGGAACATGGCCAGAAATTGCACAAATCACAAAAATGCTGGTTGTACCAAAAAAAAATTATAAAAAGTATAATGATAGACCATAAAGGCCAAAAGTCCCATTAGAAATGAATTGGGCAGAAAAATGGCATAAAACGGCACAAAATGCAAAAACTGTAAAAGGCAGAATTATTGGTTAAAAGTAGCACAAGCAAAATGACCAAAAAGGGCAGAATTTGCAAAAGGAAAGGCAGAAATTATGATTTTGCAAAAGTCCCATTAAAAATGAATGGGGCAGAAAAGTGGCATTAAATGGCACAAAATGCAAAAACTGTAAAAGGCAGAATTAGAAGGCAGAAGCAGAATAAGCAGAAAAACCTTAAAAAAGCAGAAAAAGTTTAAAAAGCAAAAGGGAAGGGCAGAAGGGCAGAAAGGCATAATGGGGCAGAATGGCATAATATGGCAGGTGGCACAATAGAATTGAATAGAGGGAACATGGCCTGAAACTGCACAAATCACTAAAATGCTGGTTGTACCAAAAAATGTATAAAAAGTACAAGGATAGACAATAAATGGCAAAAGGTCCCTTTAGAAATGAATGGGGCAGAAAATGGCATAAAATAGCACGAACCACAAACAATTTAAATGGCTGAACTGCTGCTTAAATGAAGCATAATGAATGGCAGAATAAGCACAATGAGCATAAAGGCCATAAGTGGCAGAAAAATGTGCAAAAAACATGAATTTGTACAAGCCCCATTATAAGTCAATGGGAAAAATATGGCATAAAATGGCATTTTGCACAAAAACCATAAGTGGCAGAACTGCCAAAAGTAGTAGCATAATTCTCCCAATGACCACAAACATTATATGTAAAAATGGCAAAAATTGGTTAAACTGCTGAAGGCGTGAAACGAACCGAAAAACGGGAAAAAAATATAATAATAATAATAATAATAATAAAGAACTTCCATAACAATTAGTGTTTGCGTAATGCTACGCAAACACTCAATAACTAGAAATTGCAATGGCAGAAGCCATTGCGAGTGTTTGCGTAAGCTAAAAAATTTATGGCATAAAATAGCATAAATTGCAAAATCGTTAAAAAGCAGAATTATTTAGCAGAAGCAGAAAGAGCATAATGACCAAAAACAGCTGAATTTGCAGAAGGAAAGGCAGAAATAATGAATTTGCATAAGGAAAAGCAGAAAATTTGAATTTGCAGAAAGATGGCATAAAATGGCACAATTTGCACAATCGTTAAAAAGCAGAATAATTTAGCAGAAGCAGAAAGAGCAGAATGACCAAAAATGGCAGAATTTGCAGAAAGAAAGGCAGAAATAATAAATTTGCATAAGGAAAAGCAGAAAATTTTAATTTGCAGAAAAGTGGCATAAAATGGCACAAAATGCAAAAACTGTAAAAGGCAGAAGCAGAATAAGCAGAAAAACCTTCAAAAAACAGAAAAAGTTGAAAAAGCAAAAGAGAAGGGCAGAAAGGCAGAATGGGGCAGAAAAATGGCATAAAACGGCACAAAATGCACAAATTGTAAAAGGCAGAACTATTGGTTTAAAGTAGCAGAAGCAGAATAAGCAGAAGGGGTGTAAAAGTGCAGAAAAAGTTTAAAAAGCAAAAGGAAAATGGGAAAGGCAGAATGGGGCAGAATGGCATAATATGGCAGGTGGCACAATAGAATTGAATAGAGGGAACATGGCCAGAAATTGCACAAATCACAAAAATGCTGGTTGTACCAAAAAAAATTATAAAAAGTATAATGATAGACCATAAAGGCCAAAAGTCCCATTAGAAATGAATTGGGCAGAAAAATGGCATAAAACGGCACAAAATGCAAAAACTGTAAAAGGCAGAATTATTGGTTAAAAGTAGCACAAGCAAAATGACCAAAAAGGGCAGAATTTGCAAAAGGAAAGGCAGAAATTATGATTTTGCAAAAGTCCCATTAAAAATGAATGGGGCAGAAAAGTGGCATTAAATGGCACAAAATGCAAAAACTGTAAAAGGCAGAATTAGAAGGCAGAAGCAGAATAAGCATAAAAACCTTAAAAAAGCAGAAAAAGTTTAAAAAGCAAAAGGGAAGGGCAGAAGGGCAGAAAGGCATAATGGGGCAGAATGGCATAATATGGCAGGTGGCACAATAGAATTGAATAGAGGGAACATGGCCTGAAACTGCACAAATCACTAAAATGCTGGTTGTACCAAAAAATGTATAAAAAGTACAAGGATAGACAATAAATGGCAAAAGTCCCTTTAGAAATGAATGGGGAAGAAAAATGGCATAAAATAGCGCAAACCACAAACACTTTAAATGGCTGAACTGCTGGTTAAACGAAGCATAATGAATGGCAGAATAAGCACAATGAGCATAAAGGCCATAAGTGGCAGAAAAATGTGCAAAAAACATGAATTTGTACAAGCCCCATTATAAGTCAATGGGAAAAATACGGCATAAAATGGCATTTTGCACAAAAACCATAAGTGGTAGAACTGCCAAAAGTAATAGCATAATTCTCCCAATGACCACAAACATTATATGTAAAAATGGCAAAAATTGGTTAAACTGCTGAAGGCGTGAAACGAACCGAAAAACGGGAAAAAAATATAATAATAATAAAGAACTTCCATAACAATTAGTGTTTGCGTAATGCTACGCAAACACTCAATAACTAGAAATTGCAATGGCAGAAGCCATTGCGAGTGTTTGCGTAAGCTAAAAAATTTATGGCATAAAATAGCATAAATTGCAAAATCGTTAAAAAGCAGAATTATTTAGCAGAAACAGAAAGAGCAGAATGACCAAAAACGGCAGAATTTGCAGAAGGAAAGGCAGAAATAATGAATTTGCATAAGGAAAAGCAGAAAATTTGAATTTGCAGAAAGATGGCATAAAATGGCACAATTTGCAAAATCATTAAAAAGCAGAATTATTTAGCAGAAGCAGAAAGAGCAGAATGACCAAAAATGGCAGAATTTGCAGAAGGAAAGGCAGAAATAATGAATTTGCATAAGGAAAAGCAGAAAATTTGAATTTGCAGAAAGATGGCATAAAATGGCACAATTTGCAAAATCATTAAAAAGCAGAATTATTTAGCAGAAGCAGAAAGAGCAGAATGACCAAAAATGGCAGAATTTGCAGAAGGAAAGGCAGAAATAATGAATTTGCATAAGGAAAAGCAGAAAATTTGAATTTGCAGAAAGATGGCATAAAATGGCACAATTTGCAAAATCATTAAAAAGCAGAATTATTTAGCAGAAGCAGAAAGAGCAGAATGACCAAAAATGGCAGAATTTGCAGAAAGAAAGGCAGAAATAATGAATTTGCATAAGGAAAAGCAGAAAATTTGAATTTGCAGAAAAGTGGCATAAAATGGCACAAAATGCAAAAACTGTAAAAGGCAGAAGCAGAATAAGCAGAAAAACCTTCAAAAAACAGAAAAAGTTGAAAAAGCAAAAGAGAAGGGCAGAAAGGCAGAATGGGGCAGAAAAATGGCATAAAACGGCACAAAATGCACAAATTGTAAAAGGCAGAACTATTGGTTTAAAGTAGCAGAAGCAGAATAAGCAGAAGGGGTGTAAAAGTGCAGAAAAAGTTTAAAAAGCAAAAGGAAAATGGGAAAGGCAGAATGGGGCAGAATGGCATAATATGGCAGGTGGCACAATAGAATTGAATAGAGGGAACATGGCCAGAAATTGCACAAATCACAAAAATGCTGGTTGTACCAAAAAAAATTATAAAAAGTATAATGATAGACCATAAAGGCCAAAAGTCCCATTAGAAATGAATTGGGCAGAAAAATGGCATAAAACGGCACAAAATGCAAAAACTGTAAAAGGCAGAATTATTGGTTAAAAGTAGCACAAGCAAAATGACCAAAAAGGGCAGAATTTGCAAAAAGGAAAGGCAGAAATTATGATTTTGCAAAAGTCCCATTAAAAATGAATGGGGCAGAAAAGTGGCATTAAATGGCACAAAATGCAAAAACTGTAAAAGGCAGAATTAGAAGGCAGAAGCAGAATAAGCATAAAAACCTTAAAAAAGCAGAAAAAGTTTAAAAAGCAAAAGGGAAGGGCAGAAGGGCAGAAAGGCATAATGGGGCATAATGGCATAATATGGCAGGTGGCACAATAGAATTGAATAGAGGGAACATGGCCTGAAACTGCACAAATCACTAAAATGCTGGTTGTACCAAAAAATGTATAAAAAGTACAAGGATAGACAATAAATGGCAAAAGTCCCTTTAGAAATGAATGGGGAAGAAAAATGGCATAAAATAGCGCAAACCACAAACACTTTAAATGGCTGAACTGCTGGTGAAACGAAGCATAATGAATGGCAGAATAAGCACAATGAGCATAAAGGCCATAAGTGGCAGAAAAATGTGCAAAAAACATGAATTTGTACAAGCCCCATTATAAGTCAATGGGAAAAATACGGCATAAAATGGCATTTTGCACAAAAACCATAAGTGGTAGAACTGCCAAAAGTAATAGCATAATTCTCCCAATGACCATAAACATTATATGTAAAAATGGCAAAAATTGGTTAAACTGCTGAAGGCGTGAAACGAACCGAAAAACGGGAAAAAAATATAATAATAATAATAACTAGAAATTGCAATGGCAGAAGCCATTGCGAGTGTTTGCGTAAGCTAAAAAATTTATGGCATAAAATAGCATAAATTGCAAAATCGTTAAAAAGCAGAATTATTTAGCAGAAGCAGAAAGAGCATAATGACCAAAAACGGCAGAATTTGCAGAAGGAAAGGCAGAAATAATGAATTTGCATAAGGAAAAGCAGAAAATTTGAATTTGCAGAAAGATGGCATAAAATGGCACAATTTGCAAAATCGTTAAAAAGCAGAATTATTTAGCAGAAGCAGAAAGAGCAGAATGACCAAAAACGGCAGAATTTGCAGAAGGAAAGGCAGAAATAATGAATCTGCATAAGGAAAAGCAGAAAATTTGAATTTGCAGAAAGATGGCATAAAATGGCACAATTTGCAAAATCGTTAAAAAGCAGAATATTTAGCAGAAGCAGAAAGAGCAGAATGACCGAAAATGGCAGAATTTGCAGAAAAAAAGGCAGAAATAATGAATTTGCATAAGGAAAAGCAGAAAATTTGAATTTGCAGAAAAGTGGCATAAAATGGCACAAAATGCAAAACTGTAAAAGGCAGAATTAAAAGGCAGAAGCAGAATAAGCAGAAGAAGCTTCAAAAAGCAGAAAAAGTTGAAAAAGCAAAAGGGAAGGGCAGAAAGGCAGAATGGGGCAGAATGGCATAATATGACAGGTGGCACAATAGAACTGAATAGAGGGAACATGGCCTGAAATTGCACAAATCACTAAAATGCTGGTTGTACCAAAAGATTTATAAAAAGTATATGGATAGACAATAAATTGCAAAATTCCCATTAGAAATGAATGGAGCAGAAAAGTGGCATAAAATAGCACAAAATGCAAAAACTGTAAAAGGCAGAATTAGAAGGCAGAAGCAGAATAAGCAGAAAAAGCTTTAAAAAGCAGAAAAAGTTTAAAAAAGCAAAAGAGAAGGGCAGAAGGGCAAAAAGGCATAATGGGGCAGAATGGCATAATATGGCAGGTGGCACAATAGAATTGAATAGAGGGAACATGGCCAGAAATATCACAAATCACAAAAATGCTGGTTGTACCAAAAAAATTATAAAAAGTATAATGATAGACCATAAAGGCCAAAATTCCCATTAAAAATGAATGGGGCAGAAAAGTGGCATTAAATGGCACAAAATGCAAAAACTGTAAAAGGCATAATTAGAAGGCAGAAGCAGAATAAGCAGAAAAACCTTAAAAAAGCAGAAAAAGTTTAAAAAGCAAAAGGGAAGGGCAGAATGGCAGAAAGGCATAATGGGGCAGAATGGCATAATATGGCAGGTGGCACAATAGAATTGAATAGAGGGAACATGGCCTGAAACTGCACAAATCACTAAAATGCTGGTTGTACCAAAAAATGTATAAAAAGTACAAGGATAGACAATAAATGGCAAAGGTCCCTTTAGAAATGAATGGGGCAGAAAATGGCATAAAATAGCACGAACCACAAACAATTTAAATGTCTGAACTGCTGCTTAAATGAAGCATAATGAATGGCAGAATAAGCACAATGAGCATAAAGGGCATAAGTGGCAGAAAAATGTGCAAAAAACATGAATTTGTACAAGCCCCATTATAAGTCAATGGGAAAAATATGGCATAAAATGGCATTTTGCACAAAAACCATAAGTGGCAGAACTGCCAAAAGTAATAGCAGAATTCTCCCAATGACCATAAACGTTATATGTGAAAATGGCAAAAATTGGTAAAACTGTTGAAGAGTTGAAACGCGCCGAAAAACGGGAAAAATCCTGAATAATAATAATAATAAAGAACTTGCAAAACAATTAGTGTTTGCGTAATGCTACGCAAACACTCAATAACTAGAAATTGCAATGGCAGAAGCCATTGCGAGTGTTTGCGTAAGCTAAAAAATTTATGGCATAAAATAGCATAAATTGCAAAATCGTTAAAAAGCAGAATTATTTAGCAGAAGCAGAAAGAGCAGAATGACCAAAAACGGCAGAATTTGCAGAAGGAAAGGCAGAAATAATGAATTTGCATAAGGAAGAGCAGAAAATTTGAATTTGCAGAAAGATGGCATAAAATAGCACAATTTGCAAAATCGTTAAAAAGCAGAATTATTTAGCAGAAGCAGAAAGAGCAGAATGACCAAAAACGGCAGAATTTGCAGAAGGAAAGGCAGAAATAATGAATCTGCATAAGGAAAAGCAGAAAATTTGAATTTGCAGAAAGATGGCATAAAATGGCACAATTTGCAAAATCGTTAAAAAGCAGAATTATTTAGCAGAAGCAGAAAGAGCAGAATGACCAAAAATGGCAGAATTTGCAGAAAGAAAGGCAGAAATAATGAATTTGCATAAGGAAAAGCAGAAAATTTGAATTTGCAGAAAAGTGGCATAAAATGGCACAAAATGCAAAAACTGTAAAAGGCAGAAGCAGAATAAGCAGAAAAACCTTCAAAAAACAGAAAAAGTTGAAAAAGCAAAAGAGAAGGGCAGAAAGGCAGAATGGGGCAGAAAAATGGCATAAAACGGCACAAAATGCACAAATTGTAAAAGGCAGAACTATTGGTTTAAAGTAGCAGAAGCAGAATAAGCAGAAGGGGTGTAAAAGTGCAGAAAAAGTTTAAAAAGCAAAAGGAAAATGGGAAAGGCAGAATGGGGCAGAATGGCATAATATGGCAGGTGGCACAATAGAATTGAATAGAGGGAACATGGCCAGAAATTGCACAAATCACAAAAATGCTGGTTGTACCAAAAAAAATTATAAAAAGTATAATGATAGACCATAAAGGCCAAAAGTCCCATTAGAAATGAATTGGGCAGAAAAATGGCATAAAACGGCACAAAATGCAAAAACTGTAAAAGGCAGAATTATTGGTTAAAAGTAGCACAAGCAAAATGACCAAAAAGGGCAGAATTTGCAAAAGGAAAGGCAGAAATTATGATTTTGCAAAAGTCCCATTAAAAATGAATGGGGCAGAAAAGTGGCATTAAATGGCACAAAATGCAAAAACTGTAAAAGGCAGAATTAGAAGGCAGAAGCAGAATAAGCAGAAAAACCTTAAAAAAGCAGAAAAAGTTTAAAAAGCAAAAGGGAAGGGCAGAAGGGCAGAAAGGCATAATGGGGCAGAATGGCATAATATGGCAGGTGGCACAATAGAATTGAATAGAGGGAACATGGCCTGAAACTGCACAAATCACTAAAATGCTGGTTGTACCAAAAAATGTATAAAAAGTACAAGGATAGACAATAAATGGCAAAAGTCCCTTTAGAAATGAATGGGGAAGAAAAATGGCATAAAATAGCGCAAACCACAAACACTTTAAATGGCTGAACTGCTGGTTAAACGAAGCATAATGAATGGCAGAATAAGCACAATGAGCATAAAGGCCATAAGTGGCAGAAAAATGTGCAAAAAACATGAATTTGTACAAGCCCCATTATAAGTCAATGGGAAAAATACGGCATAAAATGGCATTTTGCACAAAAACCATAAGTGGTAGAACTGCCAAAAGTAATAGCATAATTCTCCCAATGACCACAAACATTATATGTAAAAATGGCAAAAATTGGTTAAACTGCTGAAGGCGTGAAACGAACCGAAAAACGGGAAAAAATAATAATAATAATAATAACTAGAAATTGCAATGGCAGAAGCCATTGCGAGTGTTTGCGTAAGCTAAAAAATTTATGGCATAAAATAGCATAAATTGCAAAATCGTTAAAAAGCAGAATTATTTAGCAGAAGCAGAAAGAGCATAATGACCAAAAACGGCAGAATTTGCAGAAGGAAAGGCAGAAATAATGAATTTGCATAAGGAAAAGCAGAAAATTTGAATTTGCAGAAAGATGGCATAAAATGGCACAATTTGCAAAATCGTTAAAAAGCAGAATTATTTAGCAGAAGCAGAAAGAGCAGAATGACCAAAAACGGCAGAATTTGCAGAAGGAAAGGCAGAAATAATGAATCTGCATAAGGAAAAGCAGAAAATTTGAATTTGCAGAAAAGTGGCATAAAATGGCACAAATTGCAAAAACTGTAAAAGGCTAGAATTAGAAGCAGAAGCAGAAGAGCAGACCGAAAATTGCAAAATTTGCAGAAAAAAAAGCAAAATGAATTTGCATGAAAGGCAGAAAATTTGATTCAGAATGGCATAAAAGGTGGCACAAATGAATTGAAAGGAGAACAGGCGAAGCAGAATAAGCTGAAAGTTGTAACCCAAAAAATTGAAAAAGCAAGGAGGGCAAAGCAGAGATGGGGCAGAAAAATGGCATAAAACGGCACAAAATGCAAAAATTGTAAAAAAGCAGAATATTGAAAAAGCACTAAGGTTGACAAAAAAAATAGCAGAAGCAAAATATTGCAAAATCCATTAAATGAATGGGCAGAAAGTGGCAGGAAATGGCACAAAATGCAAAACTGTAATAAAGGCATGAATTAGAAGGCAGAAGCAGAATAAGCAGAAAAAGCTTAAAAAAGCTGAAAAAGTTGAAAAAGCAAAAGGGAAGAGCAGAAGGGCAGAAAGGCATAATGGGGCAGAATGGCATAATATGGCAGGTGGCACAATAGAATTGAATAGAGGGAACATGGCCTGAAATTGCACAAATCACTAAAATGCTGGTTGTACCAAAAAATGTATAAAAATTACAAGGATAGACAATAAATTGCAAAAGTCCCATTAGAAATGAATGGGGCAGAACAGTGGCAGAAAATGGCACAAATGCAAAAACTGTAAAAGGCAGAATTAGAAGGCAGAAGCAGAATAAGCAGAAAAAGCTTAAAAAAGCAAAAAAAAGTTTAAAAAGCAAAAGGGAAGAGCAGAAGGGCAGAAAGGCATAATGGGGCAGAATGGCATAATATGGCAGGTGGCACAATAGAATTGAATAGAGGGAACATGCCCTGAAATTGCACAAATCACTAAAATGCTGGTTGTACCAAAAAATGTATAAAAAGTATAAGGATAGACAATAAATGGCAAAAGTCCCTTTAGAAATGAATGGGGCAGAAAAGTGGCATAAAATGGCACAAAATGCAAAAACTGTAAAAGGCAGAAGCAGAATAAGCAGGAAAACCTTCAAAAAACAGAAAAAGTTGAAAAAGCAAAAGAGAAGGGCAGAAAGGCAGAATGGGGCAGAAAATGGCATAAAACGGCACAAAATGCACAAATTGTAAAAGGCAGAACTATTGGTTTAAAGTAGCAGAAGCAGAATAAGCAGAAGGGGTGTAAAAGTGCAGAAAAAGTTTAAAAAGCAAAAGGAAAATGGGAAAGGCAGAATGGGGCAGAATGGCATAATATGGCAGGTGGCACAATAGAATTGAATAGAGGGAACATGGCCAGAAATTGCACAAATCACAAAAATGCTGGTTGTGCCAAAAAAAATTATAAAAAGTATAATGATAGACCATAAAGGCCAAAAGTCCCATTAGAAATGAATTGGGCAGAAAAATGGCATAAAACGGCACAAAATGCAAAAACTGTAAAAGGCAGAATTATTGGTTAAAAGTAGCACAAGCAAAATGACCAAAAAGGGCAGAATTTGCAAAAGGAAAGGCAGAAATTATGATTTTGCAAAAGTCCCATTAAAAATGAATGGGGCAGAAAAGTGGCATTAAATGGCACAAAATGCAAAAACTGTAAAAGGCAGAATTAGAAGGCAGAAGCAGAATAAGCAGAAAAAGCTTTAAAAAAGCAGAAAAAGTTTAAAAAGCAAAAAGGAAGGGCAGAAGGGCAGAAAGGCATAATGGGGCAGAATGGCATAATATGGCAGGTGGCACAATAGAATTGAATAGAGGGAACATGGCCTGAAATTGCACAAATCACTAAAATGCTGGTTGTACCAAAAAATGTATAAAAAGTACAAGGATAGACAATAAATTGCAAAAGTCCCTTTAGAAATGAATGGGGAAGAAAAATGGCATAAAATAGCGCAAACCACAAACACTTTAAATGGCTGAACTGCTGGTTAAACGAAGCATAATGAATGGCAGAATAAGCACAATGAGCATAAAGGCCATAAGTGGCAGAAAAATGTGCAAAAAACATGAATTTGTACAAGCCCCATTATAAGTCAATGGGAAAAATACGGCATAAAATGGCATTTTGCACAAAAACCATAAGTGGTAGAACTGCCAAAAGTAATAGCAGAATTCTCCCAATGACCATAAACATTATATGTAAAAATGGCAAAAATTGGTTAAACTGCTGAAGGCGTGAAACGAACCGAAAAACGGGAAAAAAATATAATAATAATAACTAGAAATTGCAATGGCAGAAGCCATTGCGAGTGTTTGCGTAAGCTAAAAAATTTATGGCATAAAATAGCATAAATTGCAAAATCGTTAAAAAGCAGAATTATTTAGCAGAAGCAGAAAGAGCATAATGACCAAAAACGGCAGAATTTGCAGAAGGAAAGGCAGAAATAATGAATTTGCATAAGGAAAAGCAGAAAATTTGAATTTGCAGAAAGATGGCATAAAATGGCACAATTTGCAAAATCGTTAAAAAGCAGAATTATTTAGCAGAAGCAGAAAGAGCAGAATGACCAAAAACGGCAGAATTTGCAGAAGGAAAGGCAGAAATAATGAATCTGCATAAGGAAAAGCAGAAAATTAGAATTTGCAGAAAGATGGCATAAAATGGCACAATTTGCAAAATCGTTAAAAAGCAGAATATTTAGCAGAAGCAGAAAGAGCAGAATGACCGAAAATGGCAGAATTTGCAGAAAAAAAGGCAGAAATAATGAATTTGCATAAGGAAAAGCAGAAAATTTGAATTTGCAGAAAAGTGGCATAAAATGGCACAAAATGCAAAACTGTAAAAGGCAGAATTAAAAGGCAGAAGCAGAATAAGCAGAAGAAGCTTCAAAAAGCAGAAAAAGTTGAAAAAGCAAAAGGGAAGGGCAGAAAGGCAGAATGGGGCAGAATGGCATAATATGACAGGTGGCACAATAGAATTGAATAGAGGGAACATGGCCTGAAATTGCACAAATCACTAAAATGCTGGTTGTACCAAAAAATGTATAAAAAGTATATGGATAGACAATAAATTGCAAAATTCCCATTAGAAATGAATGGAGCAGAAAAGTGGCATAAAATAGCACAAAATGCAAAAACTGTAAAAGGCAGAAGCAGAATAAGCAGAAAAACCTTCAAAAAACAGAAAAAGTTGAAAAAGCAAAAGAGAAGGGCAGAAAGGCAGAATGGGGCAGAAAAATGGCATAAAACGGCACAAAATGCACAAATTGTAAAAGGCAGAACTATTGGTTTAAAGTAGCAGAAGCAGAATAAGCAGAAGGGGTGTAAAAGTGCAGAAAAAGTTTAAAAAGCAAAAGGAAAATGGGAAAGGCAGAATGGGGCAGAATGGCATAATATGGCAGGTGGCACAATAGAATTGAATAGAGGGAACATGGCCAGAAATTGCACAAATCACAAAAATGCTGGTTGTACCAAAAAAAATTATAAAAAGTATAATGATAGACCATAAAGGCCAAAAGTCCCATTAGAAATGAATTGGGCAGAAAAATGGCATAAAACGGCACAAAATGCAAAAACTGTAAAAGGCAGAATTATTGGTTAAAAGTAGCACAAGCAGAATGACCAAAAATGGCAGAATTTGCAGAAAGAAAGGTAGAAATAATGAATTTGCATAAGGAAAAGCAGAAAATATGAATTTGCGGAAAAGTGACATAAAATGGCACAAAATGCAAAAACTGTAAAAGGCTGAATTAGAAGGCAGAAGCAGAATAAGCAGAAAAAGCTTAAAAAAGCTGAAAAAGTTGAAAAAGCAAAAGGGAAGAGCAGAAGGGCAGAAAGGCATAATGGGGCAGAATGGCATAATATGGCAGGTGGCACAATAGAATTGAATAGAGGGAACATGGCCTGAAATTGCACAAATCACTAAAATGCTGGTTGTACCAAAAAATGTATAAAAATTACAAGGATAGACAATAAATTGCAAAAGTCCCATTAGAAATGAATGGGGCAGAACAGTGGCAGAAAATGGCACAAAATGCAAAAACTGTAAAAGGCAGAATTAGAAGGCAGAAGCAGAATAAGCAGAAAAAGCTTAAAAAAGCAAAAAAAAGTTTAAAAAGCAAAAGGGAAGAGCAGAAGGGCAGAAAGGCATAATGGGGCAGAATGGCATAATATGGCAGGTGGCACAATAGAATTGAATAGAGGGAACATGCCCTGAAATTGCACAAATCACTAAAATGCTGGTTGTACCAAAAAATGTATAAAAAGTATAAGGATAGACAATAAATGGCAAAAGTCCCTTTAGAAATGAATGGGGCAGAAAAATGGCATAAAATAGCACAAAATGCAAAAACTGTAAAAGGCAGAAGCAGAATAAGCAGAAAAACCTTCAAAAAACAGAAAAAGTTGAAAAAGCAAAAGGGAAGGGCAGAAAGGCAGAATGGGGCAGAAAAATGGCATAAAACGGAACAAAATGCACAAATTGTAAAAGGCAGAACTATTGGTTTAAAGTAGCAGAAGCAGAATAAGCAGAAGGGGTGTAAAAGTGCAGAAAAAGTTGAAAAAGCAAAAGGAAAATGGGAAAGGCAGAATGGGGCAGAATGGCATAATATGGCAGGTTGCACAATAGAATTGAATAGAGGGAACATGGCCAGAAATTGCACAAATCACAAAAATGCTGGTTGTACCAAAAAAAATTATAAAAAGTATAATGATAGACCATAAAGGCCAAAAGTCCCTTTAGAAATGAATTGGGCAGAAAAATGGCATAAAACGGCACAAAATGCAAAAACTGTAAAAGGCAGAATTATTGGTTAAAAGTAGCACAAGCAAAATGACCTAAAAGGGCAGAATTTGCAAAATGAAAGGCAGAAATTATGATTTTGCAGAAAGATGGCATAAAATGGCACAATTTGCAAAAACTGTAAACGACAGAATTATTGGTTAAAAGTAGCAGAAGCAGAATAAGAACAGGCAGAATGACCAAAAAGGGCAGAATTTGCAAAAGAAAAGGCAGAAAATGTGAATTTGCAAAAGTCCCATTAAAAATGAATGGGGCAGAAAAGTGGCATTAAATGGCACAAAATGCAAAAACTGTAAAAGGCATAATTAGAAGGCAGAAGCAGAATAAGCAGAAAAACCTTAAAAAAGCAGAAAAAGTTTAAAAAGCAAAAGGGAAGGGCAGAAGGGCAGAAAGGCATAATGGGGCAGAATGGCATAATATGGCAGGTGGCACAATAGAATTGAATAGAGGGAACATGGCCTGAAACTGCACAAATCACTAAAATGCTGGTTGTACCAAAAAATGTATAAAAAGTACAAGGATAGACAATAAATGGCAAAGGTCCCTTTAGAAATGAATGGGGCAGAAAATGGCATAAAATAGCACGAACCACAAACAATTTAAATGGCTGAACTGCTGCTTAAATGAAGCATAATGAATGGCAGAATAAGCACAATGAGCATAAAGGGCATAAGTGGCAGAAAAATGTGCAAAAAACATGAATTTGTACAAGCCCCATTATAAGTCAATGGGAAAAATATGGCATAAAATGGCATTTTGCACAAAAACCATAAGTGGCAGACCTGCCAAAAGTAATAGCAGAATTCTCCCAATGACCATAAACGTTATATGTGAAAATGGCAAAAATTGGTAAAACTGTTGAAGAGTTGAAACGCGCCGAAAAACGGGAAAAATCCTGAATAATAATAATAAAGAACTTGCAAAACAATTAGTGTTTGCGTAATGCTACGCAAACACTCAATAAAGAACTTGCATAACAATTAGTGTTTGCGTAATGCTACGCAAACACTCAATAATAAAGAACTTGCATAACAATTAGTGTTTGCGTAATGCTACGCAAACACTCAATAAAGAACTTGCATAACAATTAGTGTTTGCGTAATGCTACGCAAACACTCAATAATAACTAGAAATTGCAATGGCAGAAGCCATTGCGAGTGTTTGCGTAAGCTAAAAAATGTATGGCATAAAATAGCATAAATTGCAAAATCGTTAAAAAGCAGAATTATTTAGCAGAAGCAGAAAGAGCAGAACGACCAAAAACGGCAGAATTTGCAGAAGGAAAGGTAGAAATAATGAATTTGCATAAGGAAGAGCAGAAAATTTGAATTTGCAGAAAGATGGCATAAAATGGCACAATTTGCAAAATTGTTAAAAAGCAGAATTATTTAGCAGAAGCAGAAAGAGCAGAATGACCAAAAACGGCAGAATTTGCAGAAGGAAAGGCAGAAATAATGAATCTGCATAAGGAAAAGCAGAAAATTTGAATTTGCAGAAAGATGGCATAAAATGGCACAATTTGCAAAATCGTTAAAAAGCAGAATTATTTAGCAGAAGCAGAAAGAGCAGAATGACCAAAAATGGCAGAATTTGCAGAAAGAAAGGTAGAAATAATGAATTTGCATAAGGAAAAGCAGAAAATTTGAATTTGCTGAAAAGTGGCATAAAATGGCACAAAATGCAAAAACTGTAAAAGGCAGAAGCAGAATAAGCAGAAAAACCTTCAAAAAGCAGAAAAAGTTGAAAAAGCAAAAGGGAAGGGCAGAAAGGCAGAATGGGGCAGAATGGCATAATATGACAGGTGGCACAATAGAATTGAATAGAGGGAACATAGCCTGAAATTGCAAAATAACTAAAATGCTGGTTGTACCAAAAAAATTTATAAAAGGTATAAGGATAGACAATAAATTGCAAAAGTCCCATTAGAAATGAATGGGGCAGAAAAGTGGCATAAAATGGCACAAAATGCAAAAACTGTAAAAGGCAGAATTAGAAGGCAGAAGCAGAATAAGCAGAAAAAGCTTAAAAAAAGCAGAAAAAGTTTAAAAAGCAAAAGGGAAGGGCAGAAGGGCAGAAATGCATAATGGGGCAGAATGGCATAATA
Organism: Bostrychus sinensis; assembly: GCA_020698575.1. Taxonomy (NCBI): domain Eukaryota; kingdom Metazoa; phylum Chordata; class Actinopteri; order Gobiiformes; family Eleotridae; genus Bostrychus; species Bostrychus sinensis. The sequence continues at coordinate 47,652,994 of CM036239.1, read as the reverse complement.
TGGCAGGTGGCACAATAGAATTGAATAGAGGGAACATGCCCTGAAATTGCACAAATCACTAAAATGCTGGTTGTACCAAAAATGTATAAAAAAGTATAAGGATAGACAATAAATGGCAAAAGTCCCATTAGAAATGAATGGGGCAGAAAAATGGCATAAAATAGCACAAACCACAAACACTTTAAATGGCTGAACTGCTGCTTAAATGAAGCAGTACCATTGGCAGAATGAGCACAATGAGCATAAAGGGCATAAGTGGCAGAAAAATGTGCAAAAAACATGAATTTGTACAAGCCCCATTATAAGTCAATGGGAAAAATACGGCATAAAATGGCATTTTGCACAAAAACCATAAGTGGTAGAACTGCCAAAAGTAATAGCATAATTCTCCCAATGACCACAAACATTATATGTAAAAATGGCAAAAATTGGTTAAACTGCTGAAGGCGTGAAACGAAACGAAAAACGGGAAAAAAATATAATAATAATAAAGAACTTCCATAACAATTAGTGTTTGCGTAATGCTACGCAAACACTCAATAATAAAGAACTTCCATAACAATTAGTGTTTGCGTAATGCTACGCAAACACTCAATAAAGAACTTGCATAACAATTAGTGTTTGCGTAATGCTACGCAAACACTCAATAATAACTAGAAATTGCAATGGCAGAAGCCATTGCGAGTGTTTGCGTAAGCTAAAAAATTTATGGCATAAAATAGCATAAATTGCAAAATCGTTAAAAAGCAGAATTATTTAGCAGAAGCAGAAAGAGCATAATGACCAAAAACGGCAGAATTTGCAGAAGGAAAGGCAGAAATAATGAATTTGCATAAGGAAAAGCTGAAAATTTGAATTTGCAGAAAGATGGCATAAAATGGCACAATTTGCAAAATCGTTAAAAAGCAGAATTATTTAGCAGAAGCAGAAAGAGCAGAATGACCAAAAACGGCAGAATTTGCAGAAGGAAAGGCAGAAATAATGAATCTGCATAAGGAAAAGCAGAAAATTTGAATTTGCAGAAAGATGGCATAAAATGGCACAATTTGCAAAATCGTTAAAAAGCAGAATATTTAGCAGAAGCAGAAAGAGCAGAATGACCGAAAATGGCAGAATTTGCAGAAAAAAAGGCAGAAATAATGAATTTGCATAAGGAAAAGCAGAAAATTTGAATTTGCAGAAAAGTGGCATAAAATGGCACAAAATGCAAAACTGTAAAAGGCAGAATTAAAAGGCAGAAGCAGAATAAGCAGAAGAAGCTTCAAAAAGCAGAAAAAGTTGAAAAAGCAAAAGGGAAGGGCAGAAAGGCAGAATGGGGCAGAATGGCATAATATGACAGGTGGCACAATAGAATTGAATAGAGGGAACATGGCCTGAAATTGCACAAATCACTAAAATGCTGGTTGTACCAAAAAATTTATAAAAAGTATATGGATAGACAATAAATTGCAAAATTCCCATTAGAAATGAATGGAGCAGAAAAGTGGCATAAAATAGCACAAAATGCAAAAACTGTAAAAGGCAGAATTAGAAGGCAGAAGCAGAATAAGCAGAAAAAGCTTTAAAAAGCAGAAAAAGTTTAAAAAGCAAAAGAGAAGGGCAGAAGGGCAAAAAGGCATAATGGGGCAGAATGGCATAATATGGCAGGTGGCACAATAGAATTGAATAGAGGGAACATGGCCAGAAATATCACAAATCACAAAAATGCTGGTTGTACCAAAAAAAATTATAAAAAGTATAATGATTGACCATAAAGGCCAAAATTCCCATTAAAAATGAATGGGGCAGAAAAGTGGCATTAAATGGCACAAAATGCAAAAACTGTAAAAGGCATAATTAGAAGGCAGAAGCAGAATAAGCAGAAAAACCTTAAAAAAGCAGAAAAAGTTTAAAAAGCAAAAGGGAAGGGCAGAATGGCAGAAAGGCATAATGGGGCAGAATGGCATAATATGGCAGGTGGCACAATAGAATTGAATAGAGGGAACATGGCCTGAAACTGCACAAATCACTAAAATGCTGGTTGTACCAAAAAATGTATAAAAAGTACAAGGATAGACAATAAATGGCAAAGGTCCCTTTAGAAATGAATGGGGCAGAAAATGGCAGAAAATAGCACGAACCACAAACAATTTAAATGTCTGAACTGCTGCTTAAATGAAGCATAATGAATGGCAGAATAAGCACAATGAGCATAAAGGGCATAAGTGGCAGAAAAATGTGCAAAAAACATGAATTTGTACAAGCCCCATTATAAGTCAATGGGAAAAATATGGCATAAAATGGCATTTTGCACAAAAACCATAAGTGGCAGAACTGCCAAAAGTAATAGCAGAATTCTCCCAATGACCATAAACGTTATATGTGAAAATGGCAAAAATTGGTTAAACTGCTGAAGGCGTGAAACGAACCGAAAAACGGGAAAAAAATATAATAATAATAACTAGAAATTGCAATGGCAGAAGCCATTGCGAGTGTTTGCGTAAGCTAAAAAATTTATGGCATAAAATAGCATAAATTGCAAAATCGTTAAAAAGCAGAATTATTTAGCAGAAGCAGAAAGAGCATAATGACCAAAAACGGCAGAATTTGCAGAAGGAAAGGCAGAAAATTTGAATTTGCAGAAAGATGGCATAAAATGGCACAATTTGCAAAATCGTTAAAAAGCAGAATTAGAAGGCAGAAGCAGAAAGAGCAGAATGACCAAAAACGGCAGAATTTGCAGAAGGAAAGGCAGAAATAATACATTTGCATAATGAAAAGCAGAAAATTTGAATTTGCAGAAAGATGGCATAAAATGGCACAAAATGCAAAAACTGTAAAAGGCAGAATTACAAGGCAGAAGCAGAATAAGCAGAAAAAGCTTAAAAAAGCAGAAAATTTGAAAAAGCAAAAGGGAAGGGCAGAAAGGCATAATGGGGCAGAATGGCATAATATGGCAGGTGGCACAATAGAATTGAATAGAGGGAACATGGCCTGAAATTGCACAAATCACAAAAATGCTGGTTGTAACAAAAAAAAATTATAAAAAGTATAATGATAGACCATAAAGGCCAAAAGTCCCATTAGAAAGGAATGGGGCAGAAAAGTGGCATAAAATGCAACAAAATGCAAAAACTGTAAAAGGCAGAAGCAGAAAGAGCAGAATGACCAAAAACGGCAGAATTTGCAGAAGGAAAGGCAGAAATAATAAATTTGCATAATGAAAAGCAGAAAATTTTTATTTGCAAAAAAGTGGCATAAAATAGCACAAAATGCAAAAACTGTAAAAGGCAGAAATAGAAGGCAGAAGCATAAGAACAGGCAGAATGACCAAAAAGGGCAGAATTTGCAAAAGAAAAGGCAGAAAATATGAATTTGCAAAAGTCCCATTAAAAATGAATGGGGCAGAAAAGTGGCATAAAATGGCACAAAATGCAAAAACTGTAAAAGGCAGAATTAGAAGGCAGAAGCAGAATAAGCAGAAAAAGCTTTAAAAAGCAGAAAAAGTTTAAAAAGCAAAAGGGAAGGGCAGAAGGGCAGAAAGGCATAATGAGGCAGAATGGCATAATATGGCAGGTTGCACAATAGAAATGAATAGAGGGAACATGGCCTGAAATTGCACAAATCACTAAAATGCTGGTTGTACCAAAAAATGTATAAAAAGTATAAGGATAGACAATAAATGGCAAAAGTCCCATTAGAAATGAATGGGGCAGAAAAATGGCAGAAAATAGCACAAACCACAAACACTTTAAATGGCTGAACTGCTGCTTAAATGAAGCAGAACCATTGGCAGAATGAGCACAATGAGCATAAAGGCCATAAGTGGCAGAAAAATGTGCAAAAAACATGAATTTGTACAAGCCCCATTATAAGTCAATGGGAAAAATATGGCATAAAATGGCATTTTGCACAAAAACCATAAGTGGCAGAACTGCCAAAAGTAATAGCATAATTCTCCCAATGACCACAAACATTATATGTAAAAATGGCAAAAATTGGTTAAACTGCTGAAGGCGTGAAACGAACCGAAAAACGGGAAAAAAATATAATAATAATAATAATAACTAGAAATTGCAATGGCAGAAGCCATTGCGAGTGTTTGCGTAAGCTAAAAAATTTATGGCATAAAATAGCATAAATTGCAAAATCGTTAAAAAGCAGAATTATTTAGCAGAAGCAGAAAGAGCATAATGACCAAAAACAGCTGAATTTGCAGAAGGAAAGGCAGAAATAATGAATTTGCATAAGAAAAAGCAGAAAATTTGAATTTGCAGAAAGATGGCATAAAATGGCACAATTTGCACAATCGTTAAAAAGCAGAATAATTTAGCAGAAGCAGAAAGAGCAGAATGACCAAAAATGGCAGAATTTGCAGAAAGAAAGGCAGAAATAATAAATTTGCATAAGGAAAAGCAGAAAATTTTAATTTGCAGAAAAGTGGCATAAAATGGCACAAAATGCAAAAACTGTAAAAGGCAGAAGCAGAATAAGCAGAAAAACCTTCAAAAAACAGAAAAAGTTGAAAAAGCAAAAGAGAAGGGCAGAAAGGCAGAATGGGGCAGAAAAATGGCATAAAACGGCACAAAATGCACAAATTGTAAAAGGCAGAACTATTGGTTTAAAGTAGCAGAAGCAGAATAAGCAGAAGGGGTGTAAAAGTGCAGAAAAAGTTTAAAAAGGAAAATGGGAAAGGCAGAATGGAGCAGAATGGCATAATATGGCAGGTGGCACAATAGAATTGAATAGAGGGAACATGACCAGAAATTGCACAAATCACAAAAATGCTGGTTGTACCAAAAAAAATTATAAAAAGTATAATGATAGACCATAAAGGCCAAAAGTCCCATTAGAAATGAATTGGGCAGAAAAATGGCATAAAACGGCACAAAATGCAAAAACTGTAAAAGGCAGAATTATTGGTTAAAAGTAGCACAAGCAAAATGACCAAAAAGGGCAGAATTTGCAAAAAAAAAAAAGGCAGAAATTATGATTTTGCAAAAGTCCCATTAAAAATGAATGGGGCAGAAAAGTGGCATTAGATGGCACAAAATGCAAAAACTGTAAAAGGCAGAATTAGAAGGCAGAAGCAGAATAAGCATAAAAACCTTAAAAAAGCAGAAAAAGTTTAAAAAGCAAAAGGGAAGGGCAGAAGGGCAGAAAGGCATAATGGGGCATAATGGCATAATATGGCAGGTGGCACAATAGAATTGAATAGAGGGAACATGGCCTGAAACTGCACAAATCACTAAAATGCTGGTTGTACCAAAAAATGTATAAAAAGTACAAGGATAGACAATAAATGGCAAAAGTCCCTTTAGAAATGAATGGGGAAGAAAAATGGCATAAAATAGCGCAAACCACAAACACTTTAAATGGCTGAACTGCTGGTGAAACGAAGCATAATGAATGGCAGAATAAGCACAATGAGCATAAAGGCCATAAGTGGCAGAAAAATGTGCAAAAAACATGAATTTGTACAAGCCCCATTATAAGTCAATGGGAAAAATACGGCATAAAATGGCATTTTGCACAAAAACCATAAGTGGTAGAACTGCCAAAAGTAATAGCATAATTCTCCCAATGACCACAAACATTATATGTAAAAATGGCAAAAATTGGTTAAACTGCTGAAGGCGTGAAACGAACCGAAAAACGGGAAAAAAATATAATAATAATAATAATAATAATAAAGAACTTCCATAACAATTAGTGTTTGCGTAATGCTACGCAAACACTCAATAATAAAGAACTTCCATAACAATTAGTGTTTGCGTAATGCTACGCAAACACTCAATAAAGAACTTGCATAACAATTAGTGTTTGCGTAATGCTACGCAAACACTCAATAATAAAGAACTTGCAAAACAATTAGTGTTTGCGTAATGCTACGCAAACACTCAATAAAGAACTTGCAAAACAATTAGTGTTTGCGTAATGCTACGCAAACACTCAATAACTAGAAATTGCAATGGCAGAAGCCATTGCGAGTGTTTGCGTAAGCTAAAAAATGTATGGCATAAAATAGCATAAATTGCAAAATCGTTAAAAAGCAGAATTATTTAGCAGAAGCAGAAAGAGCAGAACGACCAAAAACGGCAGAATTTGCAGAAGGAAAGGTAGAAATAATGAATTTGCATAAGGAAGAGCAGAAAATTTGAATTTGCAGAAAGATGGCATAAAATGGCACAATTTGCAAAATTGTTAAAAAGCAGAATTATTTAGCAGAAGCAGAAAGAGCAGAATGACCAAAAACGGCAGAATTTGCAGAAGGAAAGGCAGAAATAATGAATCTGCATAAGGAAAAGCAGAAAATTTGAATTTGCAGAAAGATGGCATAAAATGGCACAATTTGCAAAATCGTTAAAAAGCAGAATTATTTAGCAGAAGCAGAAAGAGCAGAATGACCAAAAATGGCAGAATTTGCAGAAAGAAAGGTAGAAATAATGAATTTGCATAAGGAAAAGCAGAAAATTTGAATTTGCTGAAAAGTGGCATAAAATGGCACAAAATGCAAAAACTGTAAAAGGCAGAAGCAGAATAAGCAGAAAAACCTTCAAAAAGCAGAAAAAGTTGAAAAAGCAAAAGGGAAGGGCAGAAAGGCAGAATGGGGCAGAATGGCATAATATGACAGGTGGCACAATAGAATTGAATAGAGGGAACATAGCCTGAAATTGCAAAATAACTAAAATGCTGGTTGTACCAAAAAAATTTATAAAAGGTATAAGGATAGACAATAAATTGCAAAAGTCCCATTAGAAATGAATGGGGCAGAAAAGTGGCATAAAATGGCACAAAATGCAAAAACTGTAAAAGGCAGAATTAGAAGGCAGAAGCAGAATAAGCAGAAAAAGCTTAAAAAAAGCAGAAAAAGTTTAAAAAGCAAAAGGGAAGGGCAGAAGGGCAGAAATGCATAATGGGGCAGAATGGCATAATATGGCAGGTGGCACAATAGAATTGAATAGAGGGAACATGCCCTGAAATTGCACAAATCACTAAAATGCTGGTTGTACCAAAAATGTATAAAAAAGTATAAGGATAGACAATAAATGGCAAAAGTCCCATTAGAAATGAATGGGGCAGAAAAATGGCATAAAATAGCACAAACCACAAACACTTTAAATGGCTGAACTGCTGCTTAAATGAAGCAGTACCATTGGCAGAATGAGCACAATGAGCATAAAGGGCATAAGTGGCAGAAAAATGTGCAAAAAACATGAATTTGTACAAGCCCCATTATAAGTCAATGGGAAAAATACGGCATAAAATGGCATTTTGCACAAAAACCATAAGTGGTAGAACTGCCAAAAGTAATAGCATAATTCTCCCAATGACCACAAACATTATATGTAAAAATGGCAAAAATTGGTTAAACTGCTGAAGGCGTGAAACGAAACGAAAAACGGGAAAAAAATATAATAATAATAAAGAACTTCCATAACAATTAGTGTTTGCGTAATGCTACGCAAACACTCAATAATAAAGAACTTCCATAACAATTAGTGTTTGCGTAATGCTACGCAAACACTCAACTAGAAATTGCAATGGCAGAAGCCATTGCGAGTGTTTGCGTAAGCTAAAAAATTTATGGCATAAAATAGCATAAATTGCAAAGTCGTTAAAAAGCAGAATTATTTAGCAGAAGCAGAAAGAGCATAATGACCAGAATTTGCAGAAGGAAAGGCAGAAATAATGAATTTGCATAAGGAAAAGCAGAAAATTTGAATTTGCAGAAAGATGGCATAAAATGGCACAATTTGCAAAATCGTTAAAAAGCAGAATTATTTAGCAGAAGCAGAAAGAGCAGAATGACCAAAAATGGCAGAATTTGCAGAAGGAAAGGCAGAAATAATGAATTTGCATAAGGAAAAGCAGAAACTTTGAATTTGCTGAAAAGTGGCAGAAAATGGCACAAAATGCAAAAACTGTAACAGGCAGAATTAGAAAGCAGAAGCAGAATAAGCAGAAAAAGCTTAAAAAAGCAGAAAAAGTTTAAAAAGCAAAAGGGAAGGGCAGAAAGGCAGAATGGGGCAGAATGGCATAATATGACAGGTGGCACAATAGAATTGAATAGAGGGAACATGGCCAGAAATTGCACAAATCACTAAAATGCTGGTTGTACCAAAACATTTATAAAAAGTATAAGGATAGACAATAAATTGCAAAAGTGCCATTAGAAATGAATGGGGCAGAAAAGTGGCATAAAATGGCACAAAATGCAAAAACTGTAAAAGGCAGAAATAGAAGGCAGAAGCAGAATAAGCAGAAAAAGCTTAAAAAGCAGAAAAAGGTTAAAAAGAAAAAAGGAAGGGCCGAAAGGCATAATGGGGCAGAATGGCATAATATGGCAGGTGGCACAATAGAATTGAATTGAGGGAACATGGCCTGAAATTGCACAAATCACTAAAATGCTGGTTGTACCAAAACATTTATAAAAAGTATAAGGATAGACAATAAATGGCAAAAGTCCCATTAGAAATGAATGGGGCAGAAAAGTGGCATAAAATGGCACAAAATGCAAAAACTGTAACAGGCAGAATTAGAAGGCAGAAGCAGAATAAGCAGAAAAAGCTTAAAAAAGAAGAAAAAGTTTAAAAAGCAAAAGGAAAGGGCAGAAAGGCAGAAAGGCATAATGGGGAAGAATGGCATAATTTGGCAGGTGGCACAATAGAATTCAATAGAGGGAACATGGCCTGAAATTGCACAAATCACTAAAATGCTAGTTGTACCAAAAAATGTATTAAAAGTTTAAGGATAGACAATAAATGGCAAAAGTCCCATTAGAAATGAATGGGGCAGAAAAATGGCATAAAATAGCGCAAACCACAAACACTTTAAATGGCTGAACTGCTGCTTAAATGAAGCAGAACCATTGGCAGAATGAGCACAATGAGCATAAAGGCCATAAGTGGCAGAAAAATGTGCAAAAAACATGAATTTGTACAAGCCCCATTATAAGTCAATGGGAAAAATATGGCATAAAATGGCATTTTGCACAAAAACCATAAATGGCAGAACTGCCAAAAGTAATAGCATAATTCTCCCAATGACCACAAACATTATATGTAAAAATGTCAAAAATTGGTTAAACTGCTGAAGGCGTGAAACGAACCGAAAAAATGGGAAAAAAATATAATAACTAGAAATTGCAATGGCAGAAGCCATTGCGAGTGTTTGCGTAAGCTAAAAAATGTATGGCATAAAATAGCATAAATTGCAAAATCGTTAAAAAGCAGAATTATTTAGCAGAAGCAGAAAGAGCAGAATGACCAAAAACGGCAGAATTTGCAGAAGGAAAGGCAGAAATAATGAATTTGCATAAGGAAGAGCAGAAAATTTGAATTTGCAGAAAGATGGCATAAAATGGCACAATTTGCAAAGTCGTTAAAAAGCAGAATTATTTAGCAGAAGCAGAAAGAGCAGAATGACCAAAAACGGCAGAATTTGCAGAAGGAAAGGCAGAAATAATGAATCTGCATAAGGAAAAGCAGAAAATTTGAATTTGCAGAAAGATGGCATAAAATGGCACAATTTGCACAATCGTTAAAAAGCAGAATTATTTAGCAGAAGCAGAAAGAGCAGAATGACCAAAAACGGCAGAATTTGCAGAAGGAAAGGCAGAAATAATGAATCTGCATAAGGAAAAGCAGAAAATTTGAATTTGCAGAAAGATGGCATAAAATGGCACAATTTGCAAAATTGTTAAAAAGCAGAATAATTTAGCAGAAGCAGAAAGAGCAGAATGACCAAAAATGGCAGAATTTGCAGAAAGAAAGGCAGAAATAATGAATTTGCATAAGGAAAAGCAGAAAATTTGAATTTGCAGAAAAGTGGCATAAAATGGCATAAAATGCAAAAACTGTAAAAGGCAGAATTAGAAGGCAGAAGCAGAATAAGCAGAAGAAGCTTCAAAAAGCAGAAAAAGTTGAAAAAGCAAAAGGGAAGGGCAGAAAGGCAGAATGGGGCAGAATGGCATAATATGACAGGTGGCACAATAGAATTGAATAGAGGGAACATGGCCTGAAATTGCACAAATCACTAAAATGCTGGTTGTACCAAAAAATTTATAAAAAGTATATGGATAGACAATAAATTGCAAAATTCCCATTAGAAATGAATGGGGCAGAAAAGTGGCATAAAATGGCACAAAATGCAAAACCTGTAAAAGGCAGAATTAGAAGGCAGAAGCAGAATAAGCAGAAAAAGCTTTAAAAAGCAGAAAAAGTTTAAAAAGCAAAAGAGAAGGGCAGAAAGGCATAATGGGGCAGAATGGCATAATATGGCAGGTGGCACAATAGAATTGAATAGAGGGAACATGGCCTGAAATTGCACAAATCACTAAAATGCTGGTTGTACCAAAAAATGTATTAAAAGTTTAAGGATAGACAATAAATGGCAAAAGTCCCATTAGAAATGAATGGGGCAGAAAAATGGCAGAAAATAGCGCAAACCACAAACACTTTAAATGGCTGAACTGCTGCTTAAATGAAGCAGAACCATTGGCAGAATGAGCACAATGAGCATAAAGGCCATAAGTGGCAGAAAAATATGCAAAAAACATGAATTTGTACAAGCCCCATTATAAGTCAATGGGAAAAATATGGCATAAAATGGCATTTTGCACAAAAACCATAAGTGGCAGAACTGCCAAAAGTAATAGCAGAATTCTCCCAATGACCATAAACGTTATATGTGAAAATGGCAAAAATTGGTAAAACTGTTGAAGAGTTGAAACGCGCCGAAAAACGGGAAAAAGCCTGAATAATAACTAGAAATTGCAATGGCAGAAGCCATTGCGAGTGTTTGCGTAAGCTAAAAAATTTATGGCATAAAATAGCATAAATTGCAAAATCGTTAAAAAGCAGAATTATTTAGCAGAAGCAGAAAGAGCATAATGACCAAAAATGGCAGAATTTGCAGAAGGAAAGGCAGAAATAATGAATTTGCATAAGGAAAAGCAGAAAATTTGAATTTGCAGAAAGATGGCATAAAATGGCACAATTTGCACAATCGTTAAAAAGCAGAATTATTTAGCAGAAGCAGAAAGAGCAGAATGACCAAAAACGGCAGAATTTGCAGAAGGAAAGGCAGAAATAATGAATCTGCATAAGGAAAAGCAGAAAATTTGAATTTGCAGAAAGATGGCATAAAATGGCACAATTTGCAAAATCGTTAAAAAGCAGAATAATTTAGCAGAAGCAGAAAGAGCAGAATGATCAAAAATGGCAGAATTTGCAGAAAGAAAGGCAGAAATAATGAATTTGCATAAGGAAAAGCAGAAAATTTGAATTTGCAGAAAAGTGGCATAAAATGGCACAAAATGCAAAAACTGTAAAAGGCAGAATTAGAAGGCAGAAGCAGAATAAGCAGAAGAAGCTTCAAAAAGCAGAAAAAGTTGAAAAAGCAAAAGGGAAGGGCAGAAAGGCAGAATGGGGCAGAATGGCATAATATGACAGGTGGCACAATAGAATTGAATAGAGGGAACATGGCCTGAAATTGCACAAATCACTAAAATGCTGGTTGTACCAAAAAATGTATATAAAGTATATGGATAGACAATAAATTGCAAAATTCCCATTAGAAATGAATGGGGCAGAAAAGTGGCATAAAATAAGACAAAATGCAAAAACTGTAAAAGGCAGAATTAGAAGGCAGAAGCAGAATAAGCAGAAAAAGCTTTAAAAAGCAGAAAAGGTTTAAAAAGCAAAAGAGAAGGGCAGAAGGGCAGAAAGGCATAATGGGGCAGAATGGCATAATATGGCAGGTGGCACAATAGAATTGAATAAAGGGAACATGGCCTGAAATTGCACAAATCACTAAAATGCTGGTTGTACCAAAAATGTATAAAAAAGTATAAGGATAGACAATAAATGGCAAAAGTCCCATTAGAAATGAATGGGGCAGAAAAATGGCATAAAATAGCGCAAACCACAAACACTTTAAATGGCTGAACTGCTGCTTAAATGAAGCAGAACCATTGGCAGAATGAGCACAATGAGCATAAAGGCCATAAGTGGCAGAAAAATGTGCTAAAAACATGAATTTGTACATGCCCCATTATAAGTCAATGGGAAAAATATGGCATAAAATGGCATTTTGCACAAAAACCATAAGTGGCAGAACTGCCAAAAGTAATAGCAGAATTCTCCCAATGACCATAAACGTTATATGTGAAAATGGCAAAAATTGGTAAAACTGTTGAAGAGTTGAAACGCGCCGAAAAACAAGAAAAAAATATAATAATAATAACTAGAAATTGCAATGGCAGAAGCCATTGCGAGTGTTTGCGTAAGCTAAAAAATTTATGGCATAAAATAGCATAAATTGCAAAATCGTTAAAAAGCAGAATTATTTAGCAGAAGCAGAAAGAGCAGAATGACCAAAAACGGCAGAATTTGCAGAAGGAAAGGCAGAAATAATGAATCTGCATAAGGAAAAGCAGAAAATTTGAATTTGCAGAAAGATGGCATAAAATGGCACAATTTGCAAAATCGTTAAAAAGCAGAATAATTTAGCAGAACCAGAAAGAGCAGAATGACCAAAAATGGCAGAATTTGCAGAAGGAAAGGCAGAAATAATGAATTTGCATAAGGAAAAGCAGAAAATTTGAATTTGCAGAAAAGTGGCATAAAATGGCACAAAATGCAAAAACTGTAAAAGGCTGAATTAGAAGGCAGAAGCAGAATAAGCAGAAGAAGCTTAAAAAAGCAGAAAAAGTTGAAAAAGCAAAAGGGAAGGGCAGAAAGGCAGAATGGGGCAGAATGGCATAATTTGACAGGTGGCACAATAGAATTGAATAGAGGGAACATGGCCTGAAATTGCACAAATCACTAAAATGCTGGTTGTACCAAAAAATTATAAAAAGTATATGGATAGACAATAAATTGCAAAATTCCCATTAGAAATGAATTGGGCAGAAAAATGGCATAAAACGGCACAAAATGCAAAAACTGTAAAAGGCAGAATTATTGGTTAAAAGTAGCACAAGCAAAATGACCAAAAAGGGCAGAATTTGCAAAAGGAAAGGCAGAAATTATGAATTTGCAAAAGTCCCATTAAAAATGAATGGGGCAGAAAAGTGGCATTAAATGGCACAAAATGCAAAAACTGTAAAAGGCAGAATTAGAAGGCAGAAGCAGAATAAGCATAAAAACCTTAAAAAAGCAGAAAAAGTTTAAAAAGCAAAAGGGAAGGGCAGAAAGGCATAATGGGGCAGAATGGCATAATATGGCAGGTGGCACAATAGAATTGAATAGAGGGAACATGGCCTGAAACTGCACAAATCACTAAAATGCTGGTTGTACCAAAAAATGTATAAAAAGTACAAGGATAGACAATAAATGGCAAAAGTCCCTTTAGAAATGAATGGGGCAGAAAAATGGCATAAAATAGCGCAAACCACAAACACTTTAAATGGCTGAACTGCTGGTTAAATGAAGCATAAAGAATTATTTAGCAGAAGCAGAAAGAGCAGAATGACCAAAAACGGCAGAATTTGCAGAAGGAAAGGCAGAAATAATGAATCTGCATAAGGAAAAGCAGAAAATTTGAATTTGCAGAAAGATGGCATAAAATGGCACAATTTGCAAAATTGTTAAAAAGCAGAATAATTTAGCAGAAGCAGAAAGAGCAGAATGACCAAAAATGGCAGAATTTGCAGAAAGAAAGGCAGAAATAATGAATTTGCATAAGGAAAAGCAGAAAATTTGAATTTGCAGAAAAGTGGCATAAAATGGCATAAAATACAAAAACTGTAAAAGGCAGAATTAGAAGGCAGAAGCAGAATAAGCAGAAGAAGCTTCAAAAAGTAGAAAAAGTTGAAAAAGCAAAAGGGAAGGGCAGAAAGGCAGAATGGGGCAGAATGGCATAATATGACAGGTGGCACAATAGAATTGAATAGAGGGAACATGGCCTGAAATTGCACAAATCACTAAAATGCTGGTTGTACCAAAAAATGTATAAAAAGTATATGGATAGACAATAAATTGCAAAATTCCCATTAGAAATGAATGGGGCAGAAAAGTGGCATAAAATGGCACAAAATGCAAAACCTGTAAAAGGCAGAATTAGAAGGCAGAAGCAGAATAAGCAGAAAAAGCTTAAAAAAGCAGAAAAAGTTGAAAAAGCAAAAGGGAAGGGTAGAAAGGCAGAATGGGGCAGAATGGCATAATATGGCAGGTGGCACAATAGAATTGAATAGAGGGAACATGGCCAGAAATTGCACAAATCACAAAAATGCTGGTTGTACCAAAAAAAATTATAAAAAGTATAATGATAGACCACAAAGGCCAAAAGTCCCATTAGAAATTAATTGGGCAGAAAAATGGCATAAAACGGCACAAAATGCAAAAACTGTAAAAGGCAGAATTATTGGTTAAAAGTAGCACAAGCAAAATGACCAAAAAGGGCAGAATTTGCAAAAGGAAAGGCAGAAATTATGATTTTGCAGAAAGATGGCATAAAATGGCACAATTTGCAAAAACTGTAAACGGCAGAATTATTGGTTAAAAGTAGCAGAAGCAGAATAAGAACAGGCAGAATGACCAAAAAGGGCAGAATTTGCAAAAGAAAAGCCAGAAAATATGAATTTGCAAAAGTCCCATTAAAATGAATGGGGCAGAAAAGTGGCATTAAATGGCACAAAATGCAAAAACTGTAAAAGGCATAATTAGAAGGCAGAAGCAGAATAAGCAGAAAAACCTTAAAAAAGCAGAAAAAGTTTAAAAAGCAAAAGGGAAGGGCAGAAGGGCAGAAAGGCATAATGGGGCAGAATGGCATAATATGGCAGGTGGCACAATAGAATTGAATAGAGGGAACATGGCCTGAAACTGCACAAATCACTAAAATGCTGGTTGTACCAAAAAATGTATAAAAAGTACAAGGATAGACAATAAATGACAAAGGTCCCTTTAGAAATGAATGGGGCAGAAAATGGCATAAAATAGCACGAACCACAAACAATTTAAATGGCTGAACTGCTGCTTAAATGAAGCATAATGAATGGCAGAATAAGCACAATGAGCATAAAGGGCATAAGTGGCAGAAAAATGTGCAAAAAACATGAATTTGTACAAGCCCCATTATAAGTCAATGGGAAAAATATGGCATAAAATGGCATTTTGCACAAAAACCATAAGTGGCAGAACTGCCAAAAGTAATAGCAGAATTCTCCCAATGACCATAAACGTTATATGTGAAAATGGCAAAAATTGGTAAAACTGTTGAAGAGTTGAAACGCGCCGAAAAACGGGAAAAATCCTGAATAATAATAATAAAGAACTTGCAAAACAATTAGTGTTTGCGTAATGCTACGCAAACACTCAACTAGAAATTGCAATGGCAGAAGCCATTGCGAGTGTTTGCGTAAGCTAAAAAATTTATGGCATAAAATAGCATAAATTGCAAAATCGTTAAAAAGCAGAATTATTTAGCAGAAGCAGAAAGAGCATAATGACCAAAAACAGCTGAATTTGCAGAAGGAAAGGCAGAAATAATGAATTTGCATAAGAAAAAGCAGAAAATTTGAATTTGCAGAAAGATGGCATAAAATGGCACAATTTGCACAATCGTTAAAAAGCAGAATAATTTAGCAGAAGCAGAAAGAGCAGAATGACCAAAAATGGCAGAATTTGCAGAAAGAAAGGCAGAAATAATAAATTTGCATAAGGAAAAGCAGAAAATTTGAATTTGCAGAAAAGTGGCATAAAATGGCACAAAATGCAAAAACTGTAAAAGGCAGAAGCAGAATAAGCAGAAAAACCTTCAAAAAACAGAAAAAGTTGAAAAAGCAAAAGAGAAGGGCAGAAAGGCAGAATGGGGCAGAAAAATGGCATAAAACGGCACAAAATGCACAAATTGTAAAAGGCAGAACTATTGGTTTAAAGTAGCAGAAGCAGAATAAGCAGAAGGGGTGTAAAAGTGCAGAAAAAGTTTAAAAAGCAAAAGGAAAATGGGAAAGGCAGAATGGAGCAGAATGGCATAATATGGCAGGTGGCACAATAGAATTGAATAGAGGGAACATGACCAGAAATTGCACAAATCACAAAAATGCTGGTTGTACCAAAAAAAATTATAAAAAGTATAATGATAGACCATAAAGGCCAAAAGTCCCATTAGAAATGAATTGGGCAGAAAAATGGCATAAAACGGCACAAAATGCAAAAACTGTAAAAGGCAGAATTATTGGTTAAAAGTAGCACAAGCAAAATGACCAAAAAGGGCAGAATTTGCAAAAAAAAAAAGGCAGAAATTATGATTTTGCAAAAGTCCCATTAAAAATGAATGGGGCAGAAAAGTGGCATTAGATGGCACAAAATGCAAAAACTGTAAAAGGCAGAATTAGAAGGCAGAAGCAGAATAAGCATAAAAACCTTAAAAAAGCAGAAAAAGTTTAAAAAGCAAAAGGGAAGGGCAGAAGGGCAGAAAGGCATAATGGGGCATAATGGCATAATATGGCAGGTGGCACAATAGAATTGAATAGAGGGAACATGGCCTGAAACTGCACAAATCACTAAAATGCTGGTTGTACCAAAAAATGTATAAAAAGTACAAGGATAGACAATAAATGGCAAAAGTCCCTTTAGAAATGAATGGGGAAGAAAAATGGCATAAAATAGCGCAAACCACAAACACTTTAAATGGCTGAACTGCTGGTGAAACGAAGCATAATGAATGGCAGAATAAGCACAATGAGCATAAAGGCCATAAGTGGCAGAAAAATGTGCAAAAAACATGAATTTGTACAAGCCCCATTATAAGTCAATGGGAAAAATACGGCATAAAATGGCATTTTGCACAAAAACCATAAGTGGTAGAACTGCCAAAAGTAATAGCATAATTCTCCCAATGACCACAAACATTATATGTAAAAATGGCAAAAATTGGTTAAACTGCTGAAGGCGTGAAACGAACCGAAAAACGGGAAAAAAATATAATAATAATAACTAGAAATTGCAATGGCAGAAGCCATTGCGAGTGTTTGCGTAAGCTAAAAAATGTATGGCATAAAATAGCATAAATTGCAAAATCGTTAAAAAGCAGAATTATTTAGCAGAAGCAGAAAGAGCAGAATGACCAAAAATGGCAGAATTTGCAGAAGGAAAGGCAGAAATAATGAATCTGCATAAGGAAAAGCAGAAAATTTGAATTTGCTGAAAAGTGGCATAAAATGGCACAAAATGCAAAAACTGTAAAAGGCAGAAGCAGAATAAGCAGAAAAACCTTCAAAAAACAGAAAAAGTTGAAAAAGCAAAAGAGAAGGGCAGAAAGGCAGAATGGGGCAGAAAAATGGCATAAAACGGCACAAAATGCACAAATTGTAAAAGGCAGAACTATTGGTTTAAAGTAGCAGAAGCAGAATAAGCAGAAGGGGTGTAAAAGTGCAGAAAAAGTTTAAAAAGCAAAAGGAAAATGGGAAAGGCAGAATGGGGCAGAATGGCATAATATGGCAGGTGGCACAATAGAATTGAATAGAGGGAACATGGCCAGAAATTGCACAAATCACAAAAATGCTGGTTGTACCAAAAAAAAATTATAAAAAGTATAATGATAGACCATAAAGGCCAAAAGTCCCATTAGAAATGAATTGGGCAGAAAAATGGCATAAAACGGCACAAAATGCAAAAACTGTAAAAGGCAGAATTATTGGTTAAAAGTAGCACAAGCAAAATGACCAAAAAGGGCAGAATTTGCAAAAGGAAAGGCAGAAATTATGATTTTGCAAAAGTCCCATTAAAAATGAATGGGGCAGAAAAGTGGCATTAAATGGCACAAAATGCAAAAACTGTAAAAGGCAGAATTAGAAGGCAGAAGCAGAATAAGCATAAAAACCTTAAAAAAGCAGAAAAAGTTTAAAAAGCAAAAGGGAAGGGCAGAAGGGCAGAAAGGCATAATGGGGCAGAATGGCATAATATGGCAGGTGGCACAATAGAATTGAATAGAGGGAACATGGCCTGAAACTGCACAAATCACTAAAATGCTGGTTGTACCAAAAAATGTATAAAAAGTACAAGGATAGACAATAAATGGCAAAGGTCCCTTTAGAAATGAATGGGGCAGAAAATGGCATAAAATAGCACGAACCACAAACAATTTAAATGGCTGAACTGCTGCTTAAATGAAGCATAATGAATGGCAGAATAAGCACAATGAGCATAAAGGGCATAAGTGGCAGAAAAATTTGCAAAAAACATGAATTTGTACAAGCCCCATTATAAGTCAATGGGAAAAATATGGCATAAAATGGCATTTTGCACAAAAACCATAAGTGGCAGAACTGCCAAAAGTAATAGCAGAATTCTCCCAATGACCATAAACGTTATATGTGAAAATGGCAAAAATTGGTAAAACTGTTGAAGAGTTGAAACGCGCCGAAAAACGGGAAAAATCCTGAATAATAATAATAAAGAACTTGCAAAACAATTAGTGTTTGCGTAATGCTACGCAAACACTCAATAATATTAAAGAACTTCCATAACAATTAGTGTTTGCGTAATGCTACGCAAACACTCAATAAAGAACTTGCAAAACAATTAGTGTTTGCGTAATGCTACACAAACACTCAATAAAGAACTTCCATAACAATTAGTGTTTGCGTAATGCTACACAAACACTCAATAAAGAATCTCCCTAACAATTAGTGTTTGCGTAATGCTACGCAAACACTCAATAACAACAATGCCCAGCGCCTCTGAGAGAGGAAGAGAAAGCTCATTCATTCAAAATAATGTAAAGTAACACAAAAGGCTAAGCCCAGCACAGATTATCGCTGCGAAAGCCCGCAGGTGCAGCTCATTTAGTCCACAAATATTGGTCTGTCAATGTGGAGCTCACAAGACAAACGTTAGCCTACCACTTTGTACTCCACACTGGACTGATGTTGTCCACATGCCAGGGTAAAAGCAGGACTGAAACAGGACTGGGCTTTAAGGATCATGAATGAAATAATCTATTTCAGAGGGACATGAGGGTGAGTATAATTCGGTTGGTATCATTACAAAAGTAGGTATTCTCCATTGTTGTAATGATTGCTACATGTGCATTGTGAGGGTACATGGGTGTGATGAATGTATATTCATTGTAATGGTCATTATTACCTGTCACATGTTATAGTTCTGTTGTACTGATTGTTGCATACAAACATGCACATGTCTCGTGTGTATATCCACGTGTCTTGCTCAGATAAACAAAAGTGAATGAATTTCAGGTGGCGCTGGTTCAGTCAAGTGAGTCCATCACAGTGTTAAAGCGTCTGACGGAGGAGCAGCCCGGCAGGGTCTTCTTCAGCAGTGAGTTCAGATCTGGATCAGTCAAAGAGCGCAGTGAGTGTAACGTGTGCCTGGATCCAGCCAAAGCTCCTGTGTGTAACCTCACAGACCTGAACACAGGGGAGCAGTGGTTCTGCTACAAACCCAAAACACTGAGCTGTGACACCAGGGTCAGCCACGTCGTAGCAGGATACTCCGAAAGAATCAGCAAAGATGAAGAAACTCTCTTTAGAAAGTAAGGAAACACATTCACCTCATTAAACGTTTATGCCAGGGATGGCCCAGTAAACTTTTCTCCCACTATTGATTTCGTTAGTGTGTTTACATGCACTGGAGTATCCCTGTTGTTAACCTGATCCACATTAACATGATGACCAGGGTTGCCAGGTCCCAGAAAGATTTCTGCCCAATGACAGCCCAACAAGTAGCCCAATTTGTCTACTGCTACACAATAAAAAAAATACTAGGTTATTTCAATAACCCATTTTCTGGGTTGACAATGTTGGGTCAGACGTTGGGTTGCTATAACCCAAGATTGGATTACAAATACTAACCCAACCAGTTGGGTCAGGGTTCAGTCTGTCAGATTCAAACTTTAACTGTCCTCAGCTCCAAAGGCAGGAGTTACCTCAGTCTCAGAGAAACCTCAAATAAAAGGTCTGTACACACATTTTTATCTAATTATTCTGTCATTATTATTTAGTTTAAAGCTTTATGTGACTGACTGTACTGTCATTGTTATTATTTAAAGATTAGTTTTGTCTCTGGCCTAAATTGTAGCTTTTCTACTTTGTAGCATGTAGCTTATCTAGCTTGTAGCCGGTAGCTTAGCTTGTAGCCTGTAGCTTAGCTTGTAGCCTGTAGCTTAGCTTGTAGCCTGTAGCTTACCTAGCTTGTAGCCTGTAGCTTAGCTTGAGAACTGGATAGAAACCTAATGTTAGCCAAATATAACACTGGAGTATCAGCAAAAATGTTGAACCTTTTCTAATAATTATTTTCAGGATGTTTGGGGTGAACTGTGGTGTAAAAAATTGCAATAGTTCTACTAGCTTTAGCGTCAATTACTTAGCTAACTGTCAATGACCTAACTGCTACTTTTCAGTTTTAAAAATGCTGCTGTTATTTCAGGTCTGGTTTGAATGATTCATGTAACAAAATTATTTTTCTGTAAAAGCGCGTCACACCAAAAGACAAGAATGGTTGACCAAATATTGTGACATAGGTATCTGATGTCATGAATTTTTTAATGTCTCCTGCTATCTTGAGTTGTATGTAGCAGCTGTGACCCATTGATTTGACATTCACCATATTTGGTCCTGAGATGTTAGCTGACTTGTGTCTACTGTCTAGCACCGTCTCCTAGGCATGAAATGTGAACCATAACCAGATAAAACTTCAGTCAGTCCTTGACTAGTCTATATATTGTGTCCTTGGGTAAGACACTTTACCCCTCTTGCCAGTGTGAATGTGTTTAATGGTAATGGTGGGAAATGGCAGCCACACTTCCATCAGTCTGCCCTAGGGCAGCTGTGGCTACAGAAGTAGCTCACCACCACTGAGTGTGACACCTGAGGAGAGAATGAATAATGCTCCTAACTGTAAAGTGACTTTGAGTGTCTACAAAATCACTGTATAATGCTGTGTTCACACCGGACGCGTTTGAGGCGTCAAATTCGTGTCCGACACGTCTAGTTGGACGCTTGAACATTTTGAAGTCAGACGCTTCATTCGCGTGTCCAATTTGTTCGCGCGTCAAAACAAATGTGTTCAGACGCGAATTCGCGTCATGGGAGGAGTCTGTTGTGCCAGGGTAATGGCCGCTCATTCAGGGCTAAATCCAACTGAGGCCACGCCGGTTTGCTCACCTGTGTCCCGGGTCGGTGCGAGGACATGTCCCCAGGACACTACTGCTGTTTTTAGGCACTCAACACCAGCAGCAGAGCGGAGATATGGAAGAGTTTTTTCTTGTTTAATAGCGGTCTCTAGTGGTTTTAGCGGGTTATAGGCTAGGCTAGCAGTCAGTACACAGACTGTTTTTGCTGTTGTTTTGGGGAGTACAGTAACTGCTAATCCAACGTGCTCAGCTCAGCACACGCTAAGGTCTCCTCTATGTCTTGTTACTATCTTTTTGACTGCTGTCTTTATAAAAGTAGTAGAGCTGCTGTAGGCTGTAGCTTATAGCTCCACGTTCACATTGACAGCTTCGATAAGTCCACCGTGATTGTTTTGATGGATCTCCGCTTCCTACGTCCTCACTGCAGGAGTTAGATCCTGATTGGTTAACACGCTGCGAATATTTGCCAAAGTTCAGCTTTTTCAACTCGGGCGTAGAGAGCGTCAGACGCTCGATTCGCGCGTCAGACGCGTCGACGCTCAATTCATGCCGCAGGATGTCTAGACACACGTTTACATGTAAACCAGACGCCCCAGATGCCTCAAACGCGTCCGGTGTGAACGCAGCATAAGACTAATCCATTATTATTATTAAAGAGGACAAACAGCCGTAGTAGTTTTGAAGCCTCTCTCTATTTGGCTGTGTTAGAGCACCTGCACTGGCATTGTGTTATTTCTGTTATATGCTGGGAATTCCATCCATCTTCCATCGCTTACCTGGAACTGGGTGGTGGAGGCAGCAGTTGCCCAGACTTGCCTCTCCCCAGACACTTTCTCCAGCTCTTCAGCCCAAGGTGTTCCCAGGTCAGCTGAGAGACAGTCCTTACAGTGTGTCCTGGGCAACACTTCCCCAGGGAGCCGTCCAGCCGTCATATGTTGTTAAAGACAGTTTTGTTGGCAGTAATTTGTCTGGCTTTTTTGTTTTTTTAGAAACATCTTGAGAACATTAGTGATCTGAATGTCACTTTTGTTGAAGGAATAGAGCATGCACATGAACTCTTAAACAGCTGGTTTACCTGAGTCCAAGGTGACTGAGTACTGTGCATACTTCAGGAACACCTTCCAAGTTTGTTTGTCAGCACTATACAGCTGTGACCTAAAGGCAGCAGAGCATAAGTTTTGAAATTATAAAATCTGATAATTTCAAAAACTCCACAAATATTGAACCTGATCTTTTTTTAATAAGCCTCCGCTTATCCGGGACCGGGTCGCGGAGGCAGCAGTCTAAGGAAAGATGCTCAGACTTCCCTCTCCATAGACACTTCCTCCAGCTCTACCGGTGGGACACCAAGGCGTTCCCAGGCCAGCCGGGAGACATAGTCCCTCCAGCGTGTCCTAGGTCTTCCCCGGGGCCTCCTCCCGGTGGGACATGCCCGGAACACCTCAACAGGGAGACGTCCAGGAGGCATCCAGAACAGATGCCGAGCCACCTCAACTGACTCCTCTCGATGTGGAGGAGCAACGGCTCTACTCCGAGCTCCTCCCGTGTGACCAAGCTCCTCACCCTATCTCTAAGGGAGTGCCCAGCCACCCTGCGGAGGAAACTCATTTCGGCCGCTTGTATCCGGGATCTTGTCCTTTCGGTCATGACCCAAAACTCATGACCATAAGTGAGAGTAGGAATGCAGATTGACCAGTAAATCGAGAGATTCACCTTTCGGCTCAGCTCCTTCTTCACCACGACAGACCGATACAATGACCACATTACTACCGACGCTGCACCGATCCGTCTGTCAATCTCACGCTCCATCCTTCCCTCACTCGTGAACAAGACCCTGAGATACTTAAACTCCTCCACTTGAGGCAGAAACTCCCCTCCAAACTGGAGAGGGCAAGCCACCCTTTTCCGGTTGAGAACCATGGCCTCGCACTTGGAGGTGCTGATTCTCATCCCAGCCACTTCACACTTGGCTGCAAACTGGCCAAGTGCACACTGAAGGTCCTGGTTTGAGGAAGCCAACAGGACAACATCATCTGCAAAAAGCAGAGATGAAATCCTGTGGTCCCCAAACCAGACTCATTCCGGCCCCTGGCTGTGCCTAGAAATTCTGTCCATAAATATAATGAACAGAACCGGTGACAAAGGGCAGCCCTGCCGGAGTCCAACATGCACTGGGAATAGGTCTGACTTACAACCGGCAATGCGGACCAAGCTCCTGCTCCGGTCATACAGGGACCGGACAGCCCTTAGCAAAGGGCCCCGGACCCCATACTCCCAGAGCACTTCCATAGGACACTACGAGGGACACGGTCGAATGCTTTCTCCAAATCCACAAAACACATGTGGACTGGATGGGCGAACTCCCATGAACCCTCGAGCACCCGATAGAGGGTATAGAGCTGGTCCACTGTTCCACAGCCAGGATGAAAACCGCATTGTTCCTCCTGAATCTGAGGTTCGACTATCGGCCGAATTCTTTTCTCCAGTACTGTGATCCCCCTGTAGTTGGAACACACCCTCCGGTCCCCCTTCTTAAAAAGAGGGACCACCACCCTGGTCTGCCAGTCCAGAGGTACTGTCCCCGACCGCCACGTGATGTTGCAGAGACGTGTCAGCCATGACAGCCCCACAACATCCAGAGACTTGAGGTACTCAAGGCGACGACACAATGACGTAATCTCCTCGCGACTTTGTTATTGTTCCTTATGCTGGTACAGCTCTCCGTTTACATAAAGTTTATCAATTACAAGACGGACCTTTTGTCCTTTGTTTTAAAGATTTCATGATTGGAATTAACTTTCGCCGCCTTTCCACAACCTCTGCGGGATATTGGTTTGTCATGAAGAATCAAGTGCCTTTCAGTTTTTTGGAAAACGCAAGCACTTGATCTTTACACTTGGAGCTAATGAACTTTACCACCTCAGGTCTTGATTTACCATGCTCCTTTCGCTGGCCAAGCCTGTGCACTCGTTCCAGTTGAGGGCTGAGAGAGTTGAGAGTTGTAGGGCAATTTTTTAACAAGAATTATTATTAATTAACACCTCCTGTTTTTAACCAACCATGATTATCTGAAACTATTTTTGACAGATTAATCGATTATCAAAATAATCATTGGGTACAGCCCTACTACACACTTTGTTAAAGTGCACATTTTCTGAAAGTGCATGAAGTGTGCAAGTGCACAAGGGTGCAGGGGGGTTAAAAAGGAGAATTTGGATAGTCCACTTCTTGGACGCTTGCATTCTGAAAGTCACCAGGTACAAACATTTAACAGAGTAAACAGCATCCTAACTTGTGGTTAAGATCCATCTGCAGCCTGGACTGCTGATCTACCTGCTACCCCGTCTTTCCCTCACTGCCAGTGTTGCCAACTCCTCAATAAGAAAAGTCACTATTGGCTGCCGTAAAAGTCGCTAGAAGTCGCCAGATGACGTCATCACCTAATTTGCATATTTGGTCACATGGATCTAATTTTTTTTTTTTTTTTTTTTTTTTAACCTTTATTTAACCAGGAAAAACCTCATTGAGATTACAAATCTCTTTTTCAAGAGTGACCTGGCAAAGACAGCAGCTCATTTACACGTTTCAGCAAACAACATTCAACACAAACATTCAGAACCTTGGAACAATACAGTAGAATACTAAAATCATTAAAAAAATAAAAAATAAAAACCCGCAATAAATAAGCTAATATAAAAAATTTATAAAATCAGTTTGTCAGGTAAAACATCTGCAGCACAAGGATTTTTCTTCCCAGACATTTAAGAGCCTCTTAAACATATTTAGTGAAACCAGTTCTTTCAGTTTTAAGTCAGCTTGTAGTTGATTCCTGGAGAAAGGCGCAGCAAATCGGAATGCCTTTTTTCCCAGCTCAGTCCTGACTCTGGGGACAAACAACAAAAAGAAGCTCTGAGACCTGAGATTATGGTCTCCTGATCTCAGTTGGATGAAGTCTATGAGATATTGTGGCAGTAGACCTAAAACTGCCCTGTAAATAAGGAGATGCCAGTGTTTCAGTCTGCGCAAGGACAAAGAGGACCAGCCAACTCTTTCATACAGCAGACAGTGATGTGTGAGGGATTTTAAGTTTGTGATGAACCTCAACACTCCATGGTAAACAGTATCAAGAGCATGTAAGCTCTGAGATGAAGCGTGCATGTACAAAACATCACCATAATCTAACATATCTAATTGAAAGTGAGGCCGATGACTCGTGGCTGCCTGGTGAGGCTGCTGTTTGGCACCAAATATCTCCAAATATTTCAAGAGATCTGCAAATATA
The DNA here is from genome assembly GCA_020698575.1 of Bostrychus sinensis. NCBI lineage: Eukaryota > Metazoa > Chordata > Actinopteri > Gobiiformes > Eleotridae > Bostrychus > Bostrychus sinensis. Next base: position 47,627,634 of record CM036239.1, on the reverse strand, counting down.
TTGTCGGCTCTAACAGGCAACTGTATATTATTTACATGCAAATTAGGGACATAATTGGCAAAAAATACTCTGTATTTATATTATTATTGTTATAAATGTTTTATGTACTATTGAACAGTGCTGTAATGTCTGTAAAATATTGGTATTATGCACACGTTTGTTGAATAAACGTAAAAAAAAAAAAAAAAAAAAAGCTCCTGCTCAGAGCTGACTGCAGCTGACAGGCCTGTAAAAAACCCACGGCAGCACCTGCTTCTATGTGCTGATTGGTCCTGTGGCAGAGGGAAAGAGGCACAATTAAGAGCACAACAGCAGCAGCCAGGGGCGTCAGACTTGGGGGGTAAAGGGTACCGTTAACCCAGGGCCCACTACAGGGAGGGGCCCTCAAAAAACCTGGAACATGCTTGAGAAATATTAATCAAGTGAACTGGGGGGCCCACCAAGATGGTTTGTACAAAGGGCCCAGAATTTTGTGCTACACCTCTGGCAGCAGCTGCTGGCCAGCAAGACGAGACGGAGGAGGAGAAGTTCACGGCGACACGCAGGTAGCTCCAAGAGTAGAGTAGTGAGAACTGCTTTCACGTTTTTCATGAGTCGCCAAAGTCGCTAGCAGCACCAGAAAAAGTTGCTAGATTTGTCGCTTGTCGCTTTTTTGAAAATAAGTCGCTAAATATAGTGACAAAGTCACTAAGTAGCCCCCGTACCTGCCTCCATAGCTCCAATCATCTTAGCAGCAGCAGGACTCAGGTCTCATGAGTTGATTTTTTTTTTTTTTTTTTTTTTTTTTTTGACCTTTATTTTACCAGGAAAGTCCCACTGAGATACAGAATCTCATTTCCAGGGGAGTCCTGACCCCATGGGGGACCTATTGTACGTGTTTTTAGCAGTAGGGGAAACCCATGTTGTTTTCTACAACAACATCAACAGCATCCTTGTACAACAAGGGCAGGGAGTTCTAAGAATCCATCATGGTGCATCATATTTAGATCTGTTATTCACTCTTGACATGGTTAGTGCATGGCTGTATAGACACACACAGGAGGTCACAGGGCTCCATGATATAACTGTCAAACATGAGAAATTCATATAACCTTGGACACAGTATCCTCATTGACTTAGTTAAACAAAATTTTGAAGAGTTCATGTGCAAGCACTATTCCTCAAACAAAAGTGAGACTCCACTCAGCTTCAAAATGTTTCTCATATGAAGAAAAAAGCCTCCAGCCTCCATTACCTCCAATAAAACTTCTTCAACCGCATATGAAGCATACAAACCACCAGAGTGCTGTCATTAGGAACTCAACCCGCCGTTATTTCTCCTGCTGAGAATGGATGGCAAGAGGACTCTTCTGGGAACATAGTTCCTGGTCTGTTGAAGAAAGGTGCATTTCACTGCATATAATTCAAATAAACAATGCCACATCAAGTGTGATAATATTACAATGCAATTTTCATTCTCTTGTTACACTCGGTGGTAGTAACCTACATCTGTAGCCACAACTGCCCTGGGGCAGACTGACAAAAAGGTGGGAGCCATTTTACACCAACGAATCACCACCACCAAAACACAATCACAGTAACACATTCACATATTAGTGCCACAGCCACAAAAGCAGCATGCAGTGTTGAGAGCGGGGACTGAGCCGCCATCTTTCTGGTTAGTGAGTAAGTAGCTCTACCTACTGAGCTACTTACTGGTGCCCCCATAAAAGTTTTGACTGGTTATTCTGGATATTCTGTGTTTTCTATGTTTAGTACATACAGTATGTGTTATGCAGTGTAGTGTATGCATAGACATAATGATTTTTTTTTTTAACATCAAAAAAAGATGCCCATTCTGAATTTCAAGTTGACATATTTTGTTTATACAGAAACTTATAGAGCCAAGATTTGTTGTGTTATTTTATGATATTAATGTCTACATACAGTGCACATCTCATAAGAAAATCTTGTTTTGTTTTGAAAATATTGTACATAAATAAATTACTGAATATGTCCAATTTTTCGTGAAGGCAGCCTTCTTGTTTTTTTCAATAAAAAACAAACAAAAGCCTAAATCAAGTGCCATCCCCCTCTGATATGTTCAGTATACTCCATTTTAACATAAAAACATGGATGACAGCTGCTAACATTCCAGTCCCACTTAGGTGAATATTTTCAGATTTGCCACCAGTCTAACAGTCCGGTGTGCTACAGCAGTGTAGCGTAGTAATAGTTAAGTTTAAAAGTAGCCATGCTAATTCAACAAACTGCATTCCTGAGACAAAAATGGTTTACTTACAACACAGTCACAATTCAAATGCATATAAATGCATGCAGTGTTGACGAGCTGTGTAGACAAATATCCATCGAGAGTGTCCCTTATTCAAATAGGAGTTCAAGTTCATGTTTTATTTGTTATGTGCATACAAATATTAAACACCATAAGCAATGAAATAAGGTGTGCCCTGGTGCTCTCTCCACCTAATAAATAGATCATAGAAGTTAGCAATAAAAGCTGTATTAAAAATATACAACAGAAGCAATAATTCTACAATAAAAATAAGCAGTGCAACAAATCCAGTATTTCAAAAAATGGCAAATCTGACCTCAGCCCTCCTTATAGCTGAGCCTTATTGCCTGTAGATAAAAACTGGTCCTGAATCATAAAAGCTGCTCTTCTCTAAAGGAAAGTAGGAAAAGGAGCTGCGTGCAGGATGACTTTGGACCTGCAGAGTGTTTTTTTTTTTCCTGCTTTGTTTGTTACAATTGTAAATGTCCTGTATTTGGGGCAATGGTGATCTAACAAACTTAGATTCAGTTTTACTGTCCTCATCAGGAGACTATGGTCGTGTGATGTAATATTGCCAAACCACATCTAATCAGTGAATGCAAATTGACTCACAGAGAACTCCAGTGCCTATTCAGATGTTTGTTTAGATGATAGATTATACAGATGGAAGCTAAGCTACTACTACAACTTATTCAGATCTTCTGTCTGTGTTTTTATTAGGGGCTTCAACCTGAAAACTCCTATTAAGGCATCAGGAAATCCAAGCATCATGATTTTACCAAAAGCAGGTAAAGTGTGAAAATGTACCTTTTGACTTGATTGATGACTTGGCAACAACCACATTATCCATAGAAATGCAGCTGGACTTCTGGTTTGGCTAATGGCGGAGTAGGCAGAAGACTCGGAGGGCTCTGTTGAGATCCTTCAGAAATTGATTGAAAAATTTGTCAATACACAACCTGATCCATCATATTTTTTTAAGATGGGTAAGACGACAAAGAAACCCAACCAAGTGTCAGAAAAGCCGGACGAGTAGGAACCCCTCCCTAGAAGCCCAAAAGACGTCATGTGCCACTAGCAACCACAAATCACCGCTGACCCAGGCCAACATGGAGGCGATGCGACTCAGCTTGGAGGAGCGAATCATTTCAAAGTTGTCAGCACAACTTTCAGCAGATCAAGCATTAACTGAACACACAAACAAACAATTCAAGATCTTCAAATGTCAACGAGCGACATGCAAAGCAGATTAATGGTGCTTGAATCCACCTGTAGCATGCAAATAAAAGAAAACAATTTGCTGAAGTTTAAGACTGATGACTTTGAAAACTGGTGTCGACACAATAATATTCGCATAACTGGCTTACTGGAAAAGTCTGAAGGCCCACATCCAACTGCTTTTGTCACGGAATGTCTGAAGGAGATCTTCAGGCCCGATGCATTCTCTGCTCCACTGGCGAAGGCCAGGACTAATACAGGTCTAACCCAGGATTAAGCCAAGACTAAGAAATTCATAAACAATAATAGGTGTCAGCCAACCTGGAGTCCAATCAATGTTAGAAGATTGGAGGTGTGGGTTAAACTGGCCCTGCCCAATGAAAAACACACCCCAGTTTTGATCACACACACACACACACACACACACACACACACACACACACACACACACACACACACACACACACATATATATATTTATATGTATATATGTATATATACACACATACAGGGTGCGACGACAACAGAGGGGGGATGTTTTGTGAGAAAGGATATTTCCTGCTTTCTAGTGCATTTTGTTCTGATGTGTTTTGATATATAAAAAAAAAAAATAAAAAATTGTCCTCTCGCCCTCCGCGGGCGGTTTCATCCATCCAAGCTCGGGTCCTCTACCAGAGGCCTGGGATCTTGAGGGTTCTGCGCAGTATCTTTGCTGTTCCTAGGACAACGCTCTTCTGGACTGAGATGTCTGATGTTTTTCCTGGGATCTGCTGTAGCCACTCTTCCAGTTTGGGGGTTACTGCCCCGAGTGCTCCGATGACCACGGGCACCACTGTTGCCTTCACTTTCCAGGCCTTCTCAAGTTCTTCTTTGAGGCCTTTGTACTTCTCCAGTTTCTCGTGTTCCTTTTTCCTGATGTTACAATCGCTTGGTATTGCGATGTCAACCACAACGGCTTTCCTCTGCTGTTTGTCCATCACCACAATGTCCGGTTGGTTTGCCACTACCATTTTGTCTGTCTGGATCTGGAAGTCCCACAGGATCTTAGCTCGGTCATTCTCTATCACCTTTGGAGGTGTTTCCCATCTTGACCTCGGGACTTCCAGACTGTACTCTGCACAGATGTTCCTGTACACTATACCAGCCACTTGGTTATGACGCTCCATGTATGCTTTCCCTGCCAGCATCTTACAGCCTGCAGTTATGTGTTGGATTGTCTGAGGGGCCTCGTTGCACAGTCTGCACCTGCCCTTTCTAGCCATTGGTAGGATTTCTCGATGTCAGCCACTTCAGTTATCTGTCGATGGTACATCCCATGTAGGGGCTTTTCCTCCCATGATGGTTCCTCCAGCACCTCGTCCTCTGTTTTCCACTGCCTGAGACATTCACTGAGAACTTCATCCATTGAGGCCATCTTCCTGATGTATTCAAGGATCTTGGATGTTTCATCCTGGACAGTGGTTCTGACACTCACTAGTCCTCTGCCTCCTTCCTTGCGCTTAGTGTACAGTCTCAGGGTGCTGGATTTGGGGTGGAACCCTCCATGCATGGTTAGGAGCTTTCATGTTTTCACATTTGTGGTCTGAATCTCTTCCTTTGGCCAGCTTATTATTCCTGCAGGGTATCTGATGACCAGCAGGGCATAGCTGTTGATTGCCCGGACTTTGTTCTTGCCATTGAGCTGACTCCTTAGGACTTGCCTTACTCGTTGGAGGTATTTGGCTGTGGCTGCTTTTCTTGTGGCCTGGTCCAGGTTGCCATTTGCTTGTTGGATTCCAAGGTACTTGTAGCTGTCCTCAATGTCTGCTATTCTGCCGTCTGGGAGTGGGACCCCTACTGTATGGACTACCTCCCCTCTCTTTGTCACTATCCACCCACACTTCTCAAGTCCGAATGACATTCCGATGTCATTGCTGTAGATCCTGGTTGGCTGGATCAGTGAGTCAATGTCTCTCTTGCTCTTGGCGTACAGCTTGATATCATCCATGTAGAGGAGGTGACTGATGGTGGCCCCGTTCCTGAGTCGGTACCCATAGCCAGTCTTGGTGATTATCTGGCTGAGGGGGTTCAGACCTATGCAGAACAGCAGCGGGGACAGAGCATCTCCTTGGTATATCCCACATTTGATGGACACTTGTGCAATTGGCCTCAAGGGTGGTCTTCCACTGCCTCATCGAGTTTGCAATGAAGGCTCTTAGAGTCCTGTTGATGTTATACATCTCCAAGCATTCCATGATCCATGTGTGTGGCATTGAGTCATAGGCTTTCTTGTAATCAATCCAGGTGGGTCACAGATTAGTGTGTCTGGCTTTGCAATCCTGAGCGACTGTTCTGACTACGAGCAGCTGGTGTTTAGCTCCTCTGGTGTTTTTACCAATGCCCTTCTGTGCTGTGCTCATGACCTTGCGTCCTGGCTCCCCCTTGCCGTAGCATATGTGTTGTATCTCGTCAATCTCAAGTTGTGAAAGCAGGTGCCGCTTGTGGATGTTGGAACACTGAGCTACTAGTTGTTTAGCAGTGAGTGTTGATTGTGGGTTTCGAAGTTGCCATATTTCCCACATTCTCTTCATGTAACCCCTCTGACTAGGGTTACTGGAGTAGTAGCATTCCAACAGAGCCTTGTTCTCGCATCTCGTCCACTTCCGTCTTGTTCCAGTAGCCCACTTCTCATCAGGCTGCTCTGGTTCCCCAGCACCTGACACAGACCTTGTTTGATTTCATTGTCTCTCATCATCATTATATATGAGGTAGGCAATAGCGCAAAGGGTCTTGCCTAAGGACCCACACTGGAAGTTGGTATTCGCCTCGGTCCCCTGTGTGAAGGTCGGTTGACTAACTCACTGAGCTACCCAGCCGCTATATATATATATATATATGTATATTATATATATATATATATATATATATATATATATATATATATATATATATATTATATATATATATATATATATATATATATATATATATATATATATAGTGGGTTACATGAAGAGAATGTGGGAAATATGGCAACTTCGAAACCCACAATCAACACTCACTGCTAAACAACTAGTAGCTCAGTGTTCCAACATCCACAAGCGGCACCTGCTTTCACAACTTGAGATTGATGAGATACAACACATATGCTACGGCAAGGGGGAGCCAGGACGCAAGGTCAGAGGGGAGTTAACACCAACTCCCCATCCAGAATTTGGGTACGAAGCCCCAATAAGCACCATCGAGCTGAGCGAGGCAGCAACTGACCTGAGAGATAAGATCATGGCTAAAATGGAGACCAGGCAACCCCGACACCAGTTACACAGGCTGAGTGAAGTACCTTCAGAAAGTCTCCTGGAAGATGTGAATGCAGCTTTGGGAACAATACCTACGATGACCATCACTGAAACCAATGAGCTGATATACACTTCAGCAGCAGTGATCCTTGAGGAGCTTGGCTATCAACCAAAGAGCAACCATAAAGATCCATATCCACCATGGAAAAGAAGGTTAGAAGCTAAAATCAAGGTAACTCGGAGAGAAGTGAGCCAACTGTCAGAGCTCCAGAAAGGTGCAATGAAACAACAAGCACCCAAGAGGTACAGCAAGATGTCCATACCTGAAGCACTGGAAACTGCCAAGCAAAGACTCCAAGCCTTGGCCACCCGACTAAAGAGGTACACGAGAGAAATCGAAGCAAGGCGAATAAACCGGCTGTTCTCAACTCAACCAGCTAAAGTGTACTCTCAGTGGCAAGGTAATAACAACAGAGCAGACCCACCAAGGATGGAGACTGAACAATACTGGAAAGGCATATGGGAGAAGGAGGCGTCACACAACAACAGTGCACAGTGGCTGGAGGATCTAAGAGCAGATCACAGCAACCTCCCTGAACAAGAACCAGTAACCATCACAGTGGCAGACATCCAACAAAGAGTCTCAGGTATGAAAAACTGGACAGCACCAGGGCCTGACATGATCCACACCTACGGGCACATGGATCAATACATGAACACAGCACAGAAGGGCATTGGTAAAAACACCAGAGGTGCTAAACACCAGCTGCTGGTAGATAGAACAGTTGCTCAGGATTGCAAAGCCAGACACACTAATCTGTGCACCGCCTGGATTGATTACAAGAAAGCCTATGACTCAATGCCACACACGTGGATCATGGAATGCTTGGAGATGTATAACATCAACAGGACTCTAAGAGCCTTCATTGCAAACTCGATGAGGCAGTGGAAGACCACCCTTGAGGCCAACTGCAAGCCAATTGCACAAGTGTCCATCAAATGTGGGATATACCAAGGAGATGCTCTGTCCCCGCTGCTGTTCTGCATAGGTCTGAACCCCCTCAGCCAGATAATCACCAAAACTGGCTATGGGTACCGACTCAGGAACGGGGCCACCATCAGTCACCTCCTCTACATGGATGATATCAAGCTGTACGCCAAGAGTGAGAGAGACATTGACTCACTGATCCACACAACCAGGATCTACAGCAATGACATCGGAATGTCATTCGGACTTGAGAAGTGTGGGCGGATGGTGACAAAGAGAGGGAAGGTAGTCCATACAGTGGGGGTCCCACTCCCAGACGGCAGAATAGCAGACATTGAGGACAGCTACAAGTACCTTGGAATCCAACAAGCAAATGGCAACCTGGACCAGGCCACAAGAAAAGCAGCCACAGCCAAATACCTCCAACGAGTAAGGCAAGTCCTAAGGAGTCAGCTCAATGGCAAGAACAAAGTCCGGGCAATCAACAGCTATGCCCTGCCGGTCATCAGATACCCTGCGGGAATAATAAGCTGGCCAAAGGAAGAGATTCAGACCACAGATGTGAAAACACGAAAGCTCCTAACCATGCATGGAGGGTTCCACCCCAAATCCAGCACCCTGAGACTGTACACTAAGCGCAAGGAAGGAGGCAGAGGACTAGTGAGTGTCAAAACCACTGTCCAGGATGAAACATCCAAGATCCTTGACTACATCAGGAAGATAGCCTCAACAGATGAAGTTCTCAGTGAATGTCTCAGGCAGTGGAAAACAGAGGACGAGGTGCTGGAGGAACCATCATGGGAGGAAAAGCCCCTACATGGGATGTACCATCGACAGATAACTGAAGTGGCTGACATCGAGAAATCCTACCAATGGCTAGAAAGGGCTGGACTGAAGGACAGCACAGAGGCACTGATCATGGCTGCACAGGAGCAGGCCTTGAGCACCAGAGCAATAGAGGCCAAGATCTACCATACAAGACAAGACCCCAGATGCAGACTGTGCAACGAGGCCCCTGAGACAATCCAACACATAACTGCAGGCTGTAAGATGCTGGCAGGGAAAGCATACATGGAGCGTCATAACCAAGTGGCTGGTATAGTGTACAGGAACATCTGTGCAGAATACAGTCTGGAAGCCCCGAGGTCAAGATGGGAAACACCTCCAAAGGTGATAGAGAATGACCGAGCTAAGATCCTGTGGGACTTCCAGATCCAGACAGACAAAATGGTTGTGGCGAACCAACCGGACATTGTGGTGATGGACAAACAGCAGAGGAAAGCCGTTGTGGTTGACATCGCAATACCAAGCGCTTGTAACATCAGGAAAAAGGAACACGAGAAACTGGAGAAGTACAAAGGCCTCAAAGAAGAACTGGAGAAGGCCTGGAACGTGAAGGCAACAGTGGTGCCCGTGGTCATCGGAGCACTCGGGGCAGTAACCCCCAAACTGGAAGAGTGGCTACAGCAGATCCCAGGAAAAACATCAGACATCTCAGTCCAGAAGAGCGCAGTCCTAGGAACAGCAAAGATACTGCGCAGAACCCTCAAGCTCCCAGGCCTCTGGTAGAGGACCCGAGCTTGGATGGATGAAACCGCCCACGGAGGGCGAGAGGACAATTATATATATACAATAATAATAATAAGTAGGTAGTATATATATATATGAGTAGAATCTATCTCGTCCATTGTTCAGGTAACTCAAAGGAGGTGAGGCCTGGACCTTCTGGCTATTATTACAAGAACCAATGGATACCACTAGGGGGCACTACAGTCCGCCAGTTCAACAATGCTTCGGTCATCACTGCCTGTCTGAAGGGAAAACAGCTGCATCTGTTTGGAGACTCCACTGTGAGACAGTACTACGAATACATCACAAAAACACTACCAAGTAAGATGCACTTTATTTTTATACAGATTACCAGAATAAATTAAAGCATACCTGTATTTAATAAATGGATACCAAGTTGGTGCAGTTGGAGAAGAAACTGTAGAGATTTTATTAGTTGTTATGAAGTTGTTGTAGCATATATTTGTTTTATTATGCTGACATAGAGACAAGGGTTAGGTGTTTAGCTCAATGTTCAGTCTTAGACTGAATAATTTCAGTTAAACAGTCAAAACCAGTGTCTAGGGAGGGTTACCAGCAGGGACTCCGTAAACAGAGATTGAGAACACTTAACTTTCATTAAGCATAAAGTTTTTAACATGATTTAGGTAAAATAGTGTACTGAAAGGCACAGGTAACGTCAAGTGGATGGGCTTTGAATAAGACAGCTATGCAGGATTAATGACGCTAATTGTAGTGGAGCATTTGCATGGTTTATAATTTTATGGGCGATTGTAAGGTATTAAAAGGTGAAAAATAAACTCCTAAGATTTGACGCAAACTCTGAGTTGTCATAAACGCACTGCTTACTTGGCGGTGATCTGGAGCAGGAGGAGGGGTGGTGACGGACGAGTGGGCTCCGTTTGCTGGTGGAGTCTCACGGCGTCGGTCTCTCTCCGAGCCACAGGGTGGTGTCGGTTGCTCCTCCACAAGGTCCTGGGATCTCAGGTCCTCTGGAAGCTCTACAGCGCCAGTGCCAGTGGTTATACTTCCCTGATCAGCGATCGTGAGCGTCGCTATGGGAAGGAGTTGCTGTTGTACAGCGTGAGGCAGCGTCAAAGTCTTGGAGCGTTGGCAAGGTCCTTTTAATGCCAAGATGAAAGTTAGGTTGGACGCTTTTCACAGCGGCTCGAACTTTAAAAGGGAAAACTTATCAAACAGCTGTTGTCAGGACAGACGCTGTGTCGAACGCTTGGCAGATGCTGCGGCAGGCTCCAAAATAAACTGCAAAAATGATACTTATAAAAAATGAATAAAAATTTAGTTAAAGCAAAACAAATACTGAGGTGGTTTGAAACTATAGAAGTCGTCGACGAGACAAGAGGTGTTAAAATAAAACTACCACCGGGAAAATAACAAGAAGATAAAACCAAGAGCGACAAAACGAAACAGAACGAAGAGGAGAGAAGGATGGAACAAAGTGAAAAAGGTAGCGAGAATGTGGATGAGTGGGCATATTTAAATGAGGGCCAAAAGGGGCGGTCACTTGCTCGCAGCAAGATGTATGGACATCAGATGACCTTTACTAAGTGTCATCCCCAAGGACACACATTCAAATACTCCACTTCCATTAGCTAGGTTTTAAGACATTTTACACTCATACTGAGAAAAGGTTTCATGATAACATAATACAAATATCACTGGTGAATAACAGTGGATGAAACAAATACCCAACAGTTGTTAAATACAATGATTGTAAGTCTTCATAAAACAGTTGTGCTATTGTCCTGTGAAAGCAACACATGAATGCAAACAAAGTCACCTTGTTGAGCAGAGAAGTAGAGAAATTTAATTGTCTCCCCGTGAGACTAACTGTGTCATCGACCACAAAGATGGCAGTGTTGGCCCATGCTTTGGGTCATCTTTGGAAAGTCCAGTCATAAACAAGAGTTCAGTACTTGGTCAGTTTCAAAAGGACGTAGTGTTGTCACATTTTGGTAATGTTTAGCTGGAGGTGTTTATGAGGTCTTTAAGTCAACTTTGAGCTGTCATGAGGTGCCTAGGGAACCAATAGGGACCTTTGTTTGTGGCCCAGGATTATCAGAAAGGTCACTTTGGCTGTAGAATGACTTCCTGGAAAGTTTGTGGAGTTTCATCATTTAGGTCAGCAAAAGGGTAGAAACCTGGTCCAGCTCCTTGCTATATTGTTGTTGTTGTTTTTTTAACACATAGCAACTAATATGTTCACAGTTACAGGCTAAAGCTCCTTTCACATTGGATGCGGCGGGCGCTCTACTCACCGCCGAGCTGAGTGATAGTCTTTTACCCTCTCAGTGAAAGTAATGTTCAGGACCACCATAATCCTCTCATCACAGCACGAGGGCTACATCCCTGTAAGCTCGGCTAACTTTATAATATGACAATAGTAAACATCCAGTTTCTACTTTGTCTGAACAAACCTTTCAGGCTCTCTCTGTGATTGGACGTGCCGAGCAGCGCGCTGTAGCCAAGTTGAACTTTTTTTTAACTCCAGCGCGCCACTCAGCTCGGCAGCAGTGGCTGTGCTCTAGCGCTGCACTTTCACATACAAAACAATGGAATTTACCGCCACGCTCGACGCCCGCCGCATCCTATGTGAAAGGTCCTTTACTGTGTAAAAGATATTCTTGAACAAAATGTAAAAGACATTTCAAAAGTACATTTTTATTATTGTACAGTCACACCAAAACACTATAAAAACATTAACTGGTTAATTATACAGTCCTCATAGAAACCAGTAGAAACATTTCAGCCACCCAGAAAAAACAAAGTACCACTGGAGTTCAGTCATTTCTACCTCACCAATCAAAACTGTTTCTTTAAATTGGAAGGAACTTACTTTTTTTTTTTAGTTTATTCTAAGAATATTGATAGTTTTCATAGTGGCGTCATACCTGGAGGGCAATGCTCCATTGGGGGGCAAGGACAGTGGTTTAACTTTACTCCACTCACTGTCAGCTGAAGCCACTGTTTACTCAGGTTAGGGACAAGACTTGGCTTTTGGAGAAAACTGACTCAGAAAGAAGAAGACTGTGGATTTGTGCTGTGAAACAAGCCTCTCTACCAGGGAGGGCAAACCATGGCAGCTGTTCAAATACAAATATTTATATTTGCATGGTCATTTATGTCTGTCAGCTAGTGACACTCACCATTGCTTTTATGATGAAAAACATCTCTTCATGCACATTCAATATATGTGTGTACACACACATGATGCGAACCCCCCCCCCCCCCACACACACACACACACACACATACATGTGTAAGCATTGCAGCAAAAAACATGGTGTGCAGTCACCTCACACACCATTGTGAATTTTAAGTGAAATCAGGTTGGCCAAGTGTCCACTTGGCTCCAGTCTGAACTCAAGCCGTCGGACCTAATTTCAGTTGGAAAATTTCGTTCTTTCTTAAAAAATTAGAGTGTGAGTCTATTGGACAAGGTGTTTTGTGTTTTTGAATGGTTATTGTGTCCTCAATTATTTATTTTTAGTACACACTAGCATGCACTTTGATTAATGCATTTTACTTGTTGTTGTACTTGTGTTTTCATTTCCTTGACTAATGATGTTTGAGAATATCTTAATGCTATCAATGTATTCCAACTGTGTCCCTTTTTCTTTTTCAGAGCTACAGAAGTTTGACCATCACAGTTCAGCTCAAGGTGGCCCATTCATGGCCATAGACTACACCAATGACATTTTGCTGACGTTCCGCTGCCACGGCCCTCCCCTCCGCATTTCAAATATCCTTTTGTTCCAGCTGCAGTATGTGGCAAATGAAGTGGACAGATTGACCGGTGGACCTAACACTGTTGTCCTCATAGGTGTCTGGGCTCACTTCGGCAATTACCCCTTGGAGGTCTACTATCAGCGGCTCATGACCATTCGCAAAGCAATACAACGTCTGATAAACAGAGCTCCAGGCACAAAAGTTATTGTCCGAACAGGAAACATGAAGGATATGAATCTGCGTGGGTGTCTGACCAACAGTGACTGGTACACTCTCCAGCGGGACAAGGTGCTCCGGGCAGTGTTCAAAGATACGGATGTTCTCCTGTTGGAGGCCTGGGAGATGGTACAGGCCTCTGACCGGCCTTACGAACTCCACCCTCAGCCTCAGATCATCAAACTCATGATTGATGGGATTCTGTCCTACACATGTCCCATAAAGGAAGACTGGTTGTTATAATGAAGATTGTGAAATTAAGCTCAAAAAAGGAGGGAGTATGAAGTAGGGCTGTCCTGTTGCCGGTTTTCCAAGAATTTGAGTACTCACCCATATCAATACAATTACAAGTACCTGATACCTTGTAATGGTCTTAACCATGGCACTAGCTGCAGCTGCATAGGGTCTCACAGACATTAGACTTTGCTAGTTTGATTAATTTGTCAATGCTATTTGATTAATATACTGCTTGTAATTTTAGCTTGCTATTGACAGTCATTTGTGACTGAAAGCAGTTTGTAATTTAAGGCTTTCTGCTGCCATTTTACCAAGCGCCGTTCTTGCTGAGTTTGCAAGTCAAAAATGTCTGACAGCATCGGTCCCCATTGTGCTAGAAAAAAATTGTCACTAGTGATGGACAGTGTAGATACTGCGGTATTGATATATATTGATAGTCAAGCAGTACTCATTTGGGTATCGATTACCCCCCCCCTAAAAGCATATTGGACTATGGTATTTTCACACCGAACGCGAATGAGGCTTCTGGCGTGAGTGATTTACATGTTAAGTCTATGTAAAGGCGTGATCAGGCCCGAATAAAAGTCTTGCGGTGCAAATGAAGCAAATAGCGCACCGCGAATCGCGCGAACGACGCAAATTGAACGTTTGACGCGCAAGTCCCGCAAATAGGCAAAGATGCAAATTGGTGGATGAAGTGAACAATGCAGATTCGCGTCCAACACTCTGGTTGCGGAAGTTGAAAAATGTGAACTTTGGCAAATATTCACGCCACGTTCAGGGACCTGCTGTAGCAGTGATGTGGTTACATTATTGCACTCTCCAAAACTACAGAAAATACAGAGCCTGTGACTAGACTAGCACTACTGTACAGCAGTAGTGTCCTGGGGAAAGGTCCCCACAGCCACACGGGACACAGGTGACCAAACTGAGACAGGCTCATTTGGGAGTATCCCTAGCGGCCATGCCCCTCATTTCAGGTGAATGAAGCAAACAATTTGCCCTATTCGCGCAAATTTGATGCGCGAATGACGCGAATTCACTCACGCTAATGACGCAAGTGAATTCAAAATGGTCACGTGTGCAACTAGACACGAATGACACGAATTTGATGTCAGATTCAAGTCCGGTGTGAACGTACCATAAGTCGTGTGATATGTCTTTAAGGGCAATAATATTTTCCTTGAAAAAAATATACTCAAAGAAAATGATCAATACTGATATTTGTATCAATTAAACTTCCCCCAAAAGTCTGGATTCTGGATGGAGGTATTTTTCAACATTTCTCCTTGCAAAACATCTCCAGTTCAGTTAGATTTGATGGCTTCCGAGCATAAACAGCCCTCTTTAAATCAAATGATGAGGTTAATTTTAGAAAGTAATGAAGAACGTTATGAGTAACCTTGCAATTTATCAATTATATACACAATTATTACAATCATACTTCTTGGTTTCTGATTTCATTTACTTCTTATTACACAATTTGCTTATGCTTACTTAATATTACAACACTCAATTATATTTCTACCATTTAAGATATATATATATATATATATATATATATATATATATATATATATATATATATATATATATATATATATATATATATATATTTTGTCCTCTCGCGGGCGAGCTCGGGTCCTCGGGCCTGGGAGCTTGAGGGTTCTGCGCAGTATCTTTGCTGTTCCTAGGACTGCGCTCTTCTGGACTGAGATGTCTGATGTTTTTCCTGGGATCTGCTGTAGCCACTCTTCCAGTTTGGGGGTTACTGCCCCGAGTGCTCCGATGACCACGGGCACCACTGTTGCCTTCACTTTCCAGGCCTTCTCAAGTTCTTCTTTGAGGCCTTTGTACTTCTCCAGTTTCTCATGTTCCTTTTTCCTGATGTTACAATCGCTTGGTATTGCGATGTCAACCACAACGGCTTTCCTCTGCTGTTTGTCCATCACCACAATGTCCGGTTGGTTCGCCACTACCATTTTGTCTGTCTGGATCTGGAAGTCCCACAGGATCGTAGCTCGGTCATTCTCTATCACCTTTGGAGGTGTTTCCCATCTTGACCTCGGGACTTCCAGACTGTACTCTGCACAGATGTTCCTGTACACTATACCAGCCACTTGGTTATGACGCTCCATGTATGCTTTCCCTGCCAGCATCTTACAGCCTGCAGTTATGTGCTGGATTGTCTCAGGGGCCTCTTTGCACAGTCTGCACCTGGGGTCTTGTCTTGTATGGTAGATCTGGGCCTCTATTGCTCTGGTGCTCAAGGCCTGCTCCTGTGCAGCCATGATCAGTGCCTCTGTGCTGTCCTTCAGTCCAGCCCTTTCTAGCCATTGGTAGGATTTCTCGATGTCAGTCACTTCAGTTATCTGTCGATGGTACATCCCATGTAGGGGCTTTTCCTCCCATGATGGTTCCTCCAGCACCTCGTCCTCTGTTTTCCACTGCCTGAGACATTCACTGAGAACTTCATCCATTGAGGCCATCTTCCTGATGTATTCAAGGATCTTGGATGTTTCATCCTGGACAGTGGTACTGACACTCACCAGTCCTCTGCCTCCTTTCTTTGCACTTAGTGAACAGTCTCAGGGTGCTGGATTTGGGGTGGAACCCTCCATGCATGGTTAGGAGCTTTCGTGTTTTCACATTTGTGGTCTGAATCTCTTCCTTTGGCCAGCTTATTATTCCCGCAGGGTATCTGATGACCGGCAGGGCATAGCTGTTGATTGCCCGGACTTTGTTCTTGCCATTGAGCTGACTCCTTAGGACTTGCCTTACCTGGGGGTATTTGGCTGTGGCTGCTTTTCTTGTGGCCTGGTCCAGGTTGCCATTTGCTTGTTGGATTCCAAGGTACTTGTAGCTGTCCTCAATGTCTGCTATTCTGCCGTCTGGGAGTGGGACCCCTACTGTATGGACTACCTTCCCTCTCTTTGTCACTATCCGCCCACACTTCTCAAGTCCGAATGACATTCCGATGTCATTGCTGTAGATCCTGGTTGTGTGGATCAGTGAGTCAATGTCTCTCTCGCTCTTGGCGTACAGCTTGATATCATCCATGTAGAGGAGGTGACTGATGGTGGCCCCGTTCCTGAGTCGGTACCCATAGCCAGTCTTGGTGATTATCTGGCTGAGGGGGTTCAGACCTATGCAGAACAGCAGCGGGGACAGAGCATCTCCTTGGTATATCCCACATTTGATGGACACTTGTGCAATTGGCTTGCAGTTGGCCTCAAGGGTGGTCTTCCACTGCCTCATCGAGTTTGCAATGAAGAGTCCTGTTGATGTTATACATCTCCAAGCATTCTATGATCCATGTGTGTGGCATTGAGTCATAGGCTTTCTTGTAATCAATCCAGGCGGTGCACAGATTAGGGTGTCTGGCTTTGCAATCCTGAGCCACTGTTCTATCTACCAGCAGCTGGTGTTTAGCTCCTCTGGTGTTTTTACCAATGCCCTTCTGTGTTCATGAGCTTCCATGTGGTGGGGAGAGAGGTTATTGGCCGATAGTTGGATGGGGCTGTTCCCTTCAGGGGATCCTTCTGGATCAGGATTGTCCGGCCTTCAGTTAGCCATTCAGGGTGGGTCCCATCCTTTAGCAGCTGGTTCATTTGTGCTGCCAGACGCTCATGGAGTGAAGTTAGGTTTTTCAGCCAGTAGGTGTGGATCATGTCAGGCCCTGGTGCTGTCCAGTTTTTCATACCTGAGACTCTTTCTTGGATGTCTGCCACTGTGATGGTTACTGGTTCTTGTTCAGGGAGGTTGCTGTGCCACTGTGCACTGTTGTTGTGTGTTCTGGACCTCTGACAGTTGGCTCTTCTCTCCGAGTTACCTTGATTTTAGCCTCTAACCTTCTTTTCCATGGTGGATATGGATCTTTATGGTTGCTCTTTGGTTGATAGCCAAGCTCCTCAAGGATCACTGCTGCTGAAGTGTATATCAGTAGTAAATAATAATATACCTATGGCCCCCCTCCTCTTTGTGACCTCTCAGTGACCCCTTGACCCATGCCTCTCCCCTGACCCATGCCCCTCCCTACCCCTAACCCTTTGTTCACGTGTCCACAGTACATCCTCCCTAGTCAGATGTCCTCTAAAGATAGCTCTACTTGTTTTTTCAGTTCTGTAGCAGATACAATTGTGTACTGTTTGAGGTTTATTATATGTTTTTGCGAGAGAACAGTCAATACATTGGTCTTCTGTCTGCAGAGATAACCCCATGTGTTTGCGGGAGAGTTGTGAATGCAATAGTCTGCTGTCTAATGATGCCCTCCCCGCAGAGTTAAGTGGTAACTGTGACCTGTGGATGCTGACAATGGCAGTTGTTCAAAAACTATAAAGGAGAAATGTCTTAAAAAATTAATGAACGTCTTAAAACTATGACTGTTGTAGATGTCACAAACCCACTCACTATGATCATATGAAACATTTTTTTAATATCTGTAATTGGGTGTATGTTGGCCATGTAATCAAAGGTTTTCAACACATAGTATAGAGTTACATCTGACGAGAAAAAAAAAAAAGCTTACAAAAAACATGTTAGTGATAAAGAGTGATAATAAGAGTTAAAGATAAGCACTAGCTTTAGCCCCCATGGTAATACAAAACTGTGTAAAACTGCGTTTTGTGTAAAAAAAACAAAACCTTAAGGATGTGTTATATTTAGCCAGAAAAGAGGTCTTTACTTAAATTTGACGCTTTTCTCTCTTAGTTATTTTCCATGTAAAAAAAAAAAAAAAAAAGGTTATTTTGATAGTGTGTCACTGTTTTTAAATCTAGACAAATGTAGTTAGTAGTGTTAACGGCTATAGTTGTAAACAAAAATGCACTAGTTTGTAAGGCACTGGGTACATTAATGTAAAGAGATGTAGACCTCATTTTTAAAAAATAAAGAAAGATAATAAAGAGGGAAAAACATATTTTGGTGGTGGCTCATTTCGCTAGTTTGAAAAGTGGATCAATTAAAGAGATATATATAGCACTAAAAAAAAGAGGACAATGTATTAGATGAGGACACAAACTGATCAGATTTTACTGAATAAATGTTATTCTGTTGTTACACTTAAAAAGGGTTTATGATAATGCAGTAGTATTTCTTACCACTGTACTGATAATGGTTTGTTGGAGCTGAATGAAAATAAACTGTAAAGTATTATATGGTTTACATTTAAAAAGAGGAAAGAAAGGTTATTTTGATTGTATGTCACTGTTTTTACATTTTACTAGATGAGGACATAAACTGATCTTTTACTGAATAAATGTAATACTGTTGTTAACATCTGTGATGTTTGTGTAGTGTTGTGCAGCAGGAGTGTCTCTTACTGCTGTACTTTAACATGTCACTGTGTAGTGAGCGGTCCATCACTGCACTGGTGTGAAGTACAACTTTTTCACTCATCTACAAAGTTTTAGAAAATGAGACCTAAGCATCTATAAGGTGTATTTTTTTCCTCATCAAATGTTAAGTGACTCAGTTCAGCGAGCGTGTGTCCAAGTGGAATTAGATAAATATTTGATAAAGTATACACTTAGTCAAGATGAGTTTACTTGTTTCAGTCACACTGCACAATATATCTGTCATAAATGCACATAAACACTTGATGTTAGACAATAACACACCAAATGTGTATTTATTAACAATTCACCTGTTTTTTCTTCTTCTTATTATTATAATGTAAGTCGAATAATACAAGGTGTGATCTTCAAACCATAGCACAGGGTTTATTCAGATCATATAACTGTTTAAAACAAGTTGGGACATTTCAGTTTTGTAAAATAAAATTAAAAATTACACATTATTCCGTAAATGGTTTTACTCCTTTTCTGATCTCTGGCGCAGTAAATATTCATCTCTACAGTGTTGTGTAATGT
Organism: Bostrychus sinensis; assembly: GCA_020698575.1. NCBI lineage: Eukaryota > Metazoa > Chordata > Actinopteri > Gobiiformes > Eleotridae > Bostrychus > Bostrychus sinensis. Next base: position 47,608,239 of record CM036239.1, on the reverse strand, counting down.
AAATGTACTGTTTACATCTGACAGTTAGCACATGTAAGTCATTCATTCACCACTGACTGCACACCGCTAATGTGGCACAGTACCTCACACATTTATGTATAAAGTATTTCTATTATATTTTGCATAGTTGTCATATTTTATATTTCTATCGTATTCGCATGCAATTTAAAAATGCCTTTTTGCCTATTGGTAAATTATTATTGTTTATTATACACCATAGATTTATGTGACATTCAGTGTGGACAGCAAAGAAAGAATTTTACTGCACAGGGAAACACACTTTTAAATAAATAAACGCTTTGAATTTCTTGAATCTAGAATTGAGTAAATCTATCAGTTTTAGATAAAATACCATGGGTCTTTGATATTTTTACCTTTATGTAATTAATATACTGTTTCCATGTTAGCCTAGTATCAGTCACAACCCAGAACAACTTCATATCAAAACTCTTATAATATCTCTTTTTTGTTGCTTTTGTTACCAAAAACATAAATTATGGTCTATTAAGAGACAATTTGTTAATATCAAACCAGGTTTGAGCAGCTTTATGTTCCCTTTCTATCATCTGCCAACATTATAAATCTCAATCAAAGCAAAAAGGTTACAAACATCATTAATGAAAATAATAAAATAATTTTTGGAGCAATCACAGAACCTTGCGGTATTCCACATACTATAGTCTTAAATCCTAATAATGTATTGTCTAATTGAACAGTTCATCTGATACCAAACTTTTTCACAATTTCTTTTTAACTGGCTATGTTGACATTTACTGTGTTAGACTCGTCTACAAAATAACTGTAAAAAGGACTTCTGCTATAGTTTCTAATTATTTATTTATAAAAGAACTCAGAAGCTGTTCACAACGTTCTACTCGTATTATTTTTAATGTTATAATAATGTTTTCATTTTATTATTGAAACAGAGGTTAAATTATTCTTATAAATCTTGTTCTCATTTTCACTAGTTTTAAGTATACTTCATATAAAACAAACTGCTTTTGTCATGTATGGTTTCCCTTTGCGTACATATCTACTGCCAGGACATTAGTGTTGGTTATAAAGTTCTAACTATTTGGGTACAAATGCCACTTAGGTAAACTACATAGCAAACACAATTTTTTTTTTTTTTTTTGTCTTGAAACCCCAATTATTTCAAGTGTCCCAAGTCTTATCAGTTTACATGCAGGCTAATACAAATACCTTTTTCCAGAAAAAACAGTCAGTAATATCACTTAACACTTTTTCCTTGTAATGGATGTTTGTGAAAATACTTTTTTTCTAAGTGTAGCACATTATTGAGTTCTCCTACTGGGTCTGCCAATTACAGATATTAAGACATTTTAAGACACATTTTATTTAAGACAATATTGCAAAGCTTTACATACAAAGACTGATTCCTTACTGCTTGTTTTTATTGCCAGTATTTTTGGTATACAATTTATAAAATGTTCAAAGATATCATATAGATGTTCTGTAAATGCAATATAAAAATATACTTGACTTTTTCTCACTATGTATCTGTATAGTCAAGCGCTCATTCACATCATCCTGAATTAAAATAAAAAACCATACAGTTATACAGTTGGACATAAAAAGCTTTTTCTTAGTTTTTATTAAAGAAATAATAACCTTCTGACACAATTGGCTCAACTAATACAACAGTCAAATCTCCTTTATAGCAAGCACTAGGAATGTGGATGTTAAAGATTTTAAACATTCATTGATTTATTCAGTTCTGTTGGCATTTTTAACACAAATTAGTCATATTATGCAATTTACATGAATCATTATAATTATAATACACACACTAAAAAAACAGTAACACCAGACTTGTCTAAAATGACTTGAGGTTAAGAAATCTCAGCTTTTAAAGTAACAAGGCCTGATACTATACACTTTGGAAAAATAACAATATTTATATGTAATATATTTGTTTTATTGTAAGAAAAAGGTGTCCATATTATGCTATTTCAGCATTTTTTTTATTTTCATGGCAAACTCGATGAGGCAGTGGAAGACCACCCTTGAGGCCAACTGCAAGCCAATTGCACAAGTGTCCATCAAATGTGGGATATACCAAGGCGATGCTCTGTCCCCGCTGCTGTTCTGCATAGGTCTGAACCCCCTCAGCCAGATAATCACCAAGACTGGCTACGGGTACCGACTCAGGAACGGGGCCACCATCAGTCACCTCCTCTACATGGATGATATCAAGCTGTACGCCAAGAGCAAGAGAGACATTGACTCACTGATCCAGCCAACCAGGATCTACAGCAATGACATCGGAATGTCATTCGCGGTGAGAAGTGTGGGTGGATAGTGACAAAGAGAGGGAAGGTAATCCATACAGTAGGGGTCCCACTCTCAGACGGCAGAATAGCAGACATTGAGGACAGCTACAAGTACCTTGGAATCCAACAAGCAAATGACAACCTGGACCAGGCCACAAGAAAAGCAGCCACAGCCAAATATCTCCAACGAGTAAGGCAAGTCCTAAGGAGTCAGCTCAATGGCAAGAACAAAGTCCGGGCAATCAACAGCTATGCCCTGCCGGTCATCAGATACCCTGCGGGAATAATAAGTTGGCGATAGGAAGAGATTCAGACCACAGATGTGAAAACATGGAAGCTCCTGACCATGCATGGAGGGTTCCACCCCAAATCCAGCACCCTGAGACTGTACACTAAGCGCAAGGAAGGAGGCAGAGGACTGGTGAGTGTCAGAACCACTGTCCAGGATGAAACATCCAAGATCCTTGAATACATCAGGAAGATGGCCTCAATGGACAAAGTGCTCAGTGAATGCCTCAAGCAGTGGAAAACAGAGGACGAGGTGCTGGAGGAACCATCATGGGAGGAAAAGCCCCTACATGGGATGTACCATCGACAGATAACTGAAGTGGCTGACATCGAGAAATCCTACCAATGGCTAGAAAGGGCTGGACTGAAGGACAGCACAGAGGCACTGATCATGGCTGCACAGGAGCAGGCCTTGAGCACCAGAGCAATAGAGGCCCAGATCTACCATACAAGACAAGACCCCAGGTGCAGACTGTGCAAAGAGGCCCCTGAGACAATCCAGCACAAAACTGCAGGCTGTAAGATGCTGGCAGGGAAAGCATACATGGAGCGTCATAACCAAGTGGCTGGTATAGTGTACAGGAACATCTGTGCAGAGTACAGTCTGGAAGTCCCGAGGTCAAGATGGGAAACACCTCCAAAGGTGATAGAGAATGACCGAGCTAAGATCCTGTGGGATTTCCAGATCCAGACAGACAAAATGGTAGTGGCGAACCAACTGGACATTGTGGTGATGGACAAACAGCAGAGGAAAGCCGTTGTGGTTGACATCGCAATACCAAGCGATTGTAACATCAGGAAAAAGGAACACGAGAAACTGGAGAAGTACAAAGGCCTCAAAGAAGAACTTGAGAAGGCCTGGAAAGTGAAGGCAACAGTGGTGCCCGTGGTCATCGGAACACTCGGGGCAGTAACCCCCAAACTGGAAGAGTGGCTACAGCAGATCCCAGGAAAAACATCAGACATCTCAGTCCAGAAGAGCACAGACCTAGGAACAGCAAAGATACTGTCCAGAACCCTCAAGCTCCCAGGCCCGAGGACCCGAGCTTGGATGGATGAAACCGCCCGCGGAGGGCGAGAGGACAATTTTATATATATATATATATATAAAAAAAAATTGTATATATATATATATATATATATATATATATATATATATATATATATATATATATATGCTAGAAATGTCCAACATCTGGTGTGCACTTTCTTCGGCATTCTTTCTATTACAGTTGGATATTTAAATATGCCTTATAATGTTTTATAATGAAAATTATTTACATAGATGAACACTTTTAACCATTTTAAGGTGCAACTAATATATCAAATGTTTGGATAGAGTTGAAACAAATTAAGCCCTGCTTATTGGTGCTCCCAGAGTCTTGCTTAACCTGCGTTATCACCTGAAATGAGTATATGTGCGTTACTTCTGGTTATGGTGAAACTATGTGAGCCTCTCTCTTGCTCGCTGTTCTGTGCTGTCCATAGAACTGACGCATTTAGTCAGACTCACCTCCACCTACAGCTTGGGCTCTGGAACCCAACTCCTTGAGAGGAGCTGGACTCTCTTCTACTCTGGCGTTGCCCGCGGTGAGAGGCGGGGCTGGTGTGGGCTTGCTCATAGCTCCCAGCTCAGCCGCCATGTGTTGGAGTTTTCCCGGTGAATGAGAGGGTCGCGTCCCTATGCCTTCGGGTTGGGGACAGGTCTCTCACTGTTGTTTCGGCTTACGGGCCAAACAGCAGTGTAGAGTACCTGGCCTTCTGGGAGTCCCTGGGAGGGGTGCTGGAAAGTGCTCCAACTGGGGACTCTGTCGTTCTACTGGGGGACTTCAACGCTCACGTGGGCAGCGACAGTGACACCTGGAGGGGTGTGATTGGGAGGAACGGCCTCCCTGATCTGAACCTGAGCAGTGTTCTGTTATTGGACTTCTGTGCTAGCCACAGTTTGTCCATAACAAACACCATGTTCAAGCACAAGGTGTCCATCAGTGCACAGGGCACCAGGACTCCCTAGGCCAGAGGTCAATGATTGAGTTTGTTGTTGTGTCATCTGACCTTCGGCCTTGTGTCTTGGACACTCGGGTGAAGAGAGGGGCTGAGCTGTTACTGATCACCACCTGGTGGTGATTTGGATCCACTGGTGGAGGAGGAGGCCGGACAGACTCAGCAGACCCAAACGTATTGTGAGGGAAGAAGATGGATGGATGGAAATTAACCCCCGCTTATTGGTGCTCACAGAGTCTTGCTTAACCCATGTTATCCCCTGAAATGAGTATATGGATATTTAACCTAGAACTGGAGGAAAGTGACGATTATTGACCTGGGAGGGGCAGCAAGGGCTGGTTTGGGAATCAATGCTCTATGTGACCGCTGCATTTGAAGTTGAACTCCGTCTGGTAACTTGAAGTGTGTTTTCAGCAATTCTGAGCCAAAATCAGGGATGGATTTGCCTTGCCTGGGAATTCCAGCCTCAGCGCTGTACCAGTGATGAGTCTGGTCGCTACTGAATCAGTTCGATTTATAGAGCAGAGCAAACCTGAGTAAACTGACAGCGGAGTAAGCCAAACAGAAAATGGCAGACGTGACGTTAACAAAGCGACAAGAAAGTGAGCAACGCGAAAACATCTTTTTTTTTTAAATAAAGGCTTCTAGTGCTGTAAGCTGCTGTGGTTTTAATGACTCCATATGTTTTTGGTTTATGTTTTTAAAACAGAATTTACTGCTGAATGAAACAAACTCTCGGCTCCTCGGTCACCATCTTGATTGTTGTTGTTGAGGACGCTGCTCGCAAAGAACACGTGACTTAAATAAACAAATCAAAATGCACGGTACGGTTGGGATTTGAATCCAACCACGACGGACGGCGACCAGACTGATATTTCTCTGTATAATAATACAGAAACATATCATTCTGGATTTTCCAGGCAAGGACTCTTTCTTCTCTAGCACCCCATAGATTCATATGTTGTTTCTCCGGCCACAACTTTCTAAGTCCACAATCTTGTCATGCATCTCACTGTTTTGTTTAATCATAGTAAGCAATGGATCTTTCATTTCAAGGCACGCCACCTCGAGATCTGCTATACGTGCTTGGACATCAGCTATGATAGCATTCTGGCTTTGCAATTGCTATCGTACATCTTTTTTGAACTTGTTTAAGTCTTCCTTCATAGATGTCCTCACTTCATTTTTAAAATTGCCCAGTTCTTGCTCAATATCTTTTTTAAAGTCCCGTAGCTCATTAGAAAGAAACACCAGGCCCCCAAACAGCTTACCGTACTGGGTGGCCATGTTAGCATCTCCTGGAGCAGAGTTAGCATTGTCGTCGCTGCCCTCTCCCATTTGGTCAACGTTTCCCTGTTGTTTGGGCATTTTCCCCATCAAAATGTTATAATTATGAGTATTATTGAGTTGTTATCTCACCGGGAGGTATTTTTATTAACCGACACCGCAGAGCTCCAAGCTATACGTCCATACCGTTCCTGCACCACCCAGAAGTCCTGACCATTTAAAAACTTAATATACCTCATTGTCTGCTGTGTGCACAGCATTTTAGTTTTGTCCTCTGGTGAAACCATGGATGTATAATATGACCTTGACCCCTCTCCTCTGATGCCAATTTAATTAGTGGCCGTTCCGTGAAACTTCTGCAGAAAAATCACATGTGGTGATTGTTATGGAAATTTTTGATAGAGATACTTGACAAGAATACAGGGTCTGGGTCAATCAGCAAGTTGTCTTTAATTTACTTGTGCACAAGGAGAACACGGCACAAAGGAGAGATGCAGAGTGTCCTCTCCCCTTAGCAGAAGGTAGGTTTTACACTAGGCATACACAGGAAAAGAGTCCGTGTCCCAGAGTCACAAGCATATCTTAAGACTTTTGCTCTAATTTATAAGAAGACGCCATGTCCTAGCCTCGTGTGCACTAAGACACAACATCCTTTGGCCTTACAGCTGCTACCCATGTCTTAGTCCTTGTACAGCACTAAGCTCAGACAATAAAATGACAGTAGGATAACACAGGAATTAATGAATTTCCACTACAGTGGTCATGGCGTCACTCACTATCCTGTTCCATAAAATATCCATGGGTGAAATGCAGATATCACTTGATACTGCCCCCTCTTTTCTAATTGGTTGCACATTGATCTAATTTCTTTTATAGTTTAGATAGTTTAATTTCTGTCCACCTGTTCTTGTAAATCCAAGTTAATACCATGAGGACCAATTTAATTATTTATAAAGAATAGAAAAATCATTAGGATGGCTGAACAGGCTATAGTTACACATCAGACAAATGATGCTTGTGGATATCTTTAATACTGTTACTGTATTCCAACTGTGTCCCTTTTTCTTTTTCAGAATTACAGAAGTTCGACAAGCACAGTGCAGCTCAATGTGGCCCATTCATGGCCATAGACTACACTAATGACATTATGGTGACGTACCGCAGCCATGGCCATCCCATCTCCTTCCTATTTATGCCTGTGTCCCATATTCAATATGTGGCAAATGAACTGGACAGATTGCCTGGTGGAGCTAACACCGCTGTCGTCATAGGCGTCTGGGCTCACTTTGCCTGTTTCCCCCTGGAGGTCTACTATCAGCGGCTCATGACCATTCGCAAAGCAATACAACGTCTGAAAAAAAGAGCTCCAGACACAAAAGTCATTGTCCGAACTGCGAACCTGAGGGAGGTGGATCTGAACATAAGTTTGAACTACAGTGATTGGTACATTCTCCAGATTGACAAGGTGCTCCGGGCAGTGTTCAAAGATATGGATGTTCTCCTGTTGGAGGCCTGGGAGATGGTACAGGCCTCTAACCAGGAACACAATGTCCACCCACCACCTCCGATCATCAAACTCATGATGGATGGGATTCTGTCCTACACATGCCCCATAAAGAGAGGCTGAATGTTATAATGAAGATTGTGAAATTAAAGTGGAACTCAGTAACACCAGGGGAAGATGCTTCATTAACCCCACAACAACTCATTTAACCATCACACAGACTCCAAAACTGTTTATTTAAACCAAAAAAGTTACTGAGTTCCACTTTAACTCCCAAAGGCTCATGGTTGTAATATTACAACAAAAGTTTCAACTTGTGCAAAATAAACCTTGTTTCTTCTTTTCAATTAAAATCCTATATTTACATTTTAAGTGAGTCTTATTGTTCAACCTGGTACTGCTTTTGTCTGGTTCAGTTTGTAATTCAGCCTTTTTATCTGACCTCAACCCTGTTTGTATGTTTTTGTTTTAGAAACCTGGATAAAACCAGATTTACTAAAGTGATGCATCTGTAATATTTGTTCTGTGTTTAGTGACATGTACAGACCATGTTCATATGAAAAGAACATTGTATGTTTTGATTATATTAGATTTTGTCAACGCTGCAATATCACAACATTGGGAGTTAGTGGTAGCCGAATATTCCCATGCTCCTTACACAACTAATGGATAAAATGTTCCTCTTTACAGCTCGATGTCAAGAAAATATTTTACAAATACTGCGTTTTAGTCATTTACAAACTTGTTTTGGTTAAAAAAAGTTATAAAAATAAATCATGACTCAGTTGTATGTTTGTGGTAGCAGTATGTGATACTGTCTGTAACTTATCATTTATGAAATAGACTTGACTAATCATAACTTCAGGCACGTTTATTCAGCCTTGTTGGAGCTCACAAAATCACATACACACACACTAAAGTCTCGCGATGCTGATGGCGTCATTCAGTACACAGTAATATGAGATGCTGTTATAGCACTGATAGATTCAGGATGTTACAGGTCATTTTTTTATTTCAGAATGCCACGTGTCAGGCATTAGCCCAGTGTCTTTCAAGTGTACAATGTTAGGAATGCCTTTTAAAACTGGCTCTGTGACTATAAAACAGACACAGAGCACACAGATGGATGTGTATGTGTTGATGAAAAAAAACAAAAAACAACAAAAACAGTGACTACATGATCATCAGATAATGAACAGGATGTTCCAGTGTCAGAACAAATCTACTGCCACTTTCAGACTGTGCGCTATAACGGACACTGGCTGAAAAGAGTTTCTGTGATTTTACATCATTCATTCATTTATTTATCTTCTTCCGCTTATTCTTTTTTTGTAAATATGATTTCTGATGTAATCATTCACTCATGTATCCCTGCAGTACTTTTGAAAGTTTGTGTCTGATGACAAAGTACAGTCACTAATTATTATCTCCAATCACCTAGATCAGGGGTGAGCAATTATTTTTTCCTGCCACTTTTGAGTCTGGGCCGGTTGCAGAGGGCCAGGTCAACGCTAACTTTGCTTGTGCTCAGTAACGACTGTGTATCTATTTATGTTTAAACTTAATAAATATAAGCAAGCAAATGCAAAAAGAATACTGGGAATTTCAGCATTTACCAAAACAGCATTAATAAAAACAGATTATTTAGTTTAAATGTGGATTTAGCTGTATTAGTGTTTAGTTTACTGAACAGTCAGATCAACAGAACGCCAGCCAGTCTCTGGTCTCTGAGTTGGTCTCTGGTCTCTGGTCTCTGAGCTGGTCTCTGGTCTCTGAGCTGCACCCTAAAAATTGCTGGGTTATTTTTTCAACCCAATCACTGGGTTATTTACAGAGAGTTGGGTAGTTTTCCTGGGTTATTTACAGAGAGTTGGGTAGTTTTCCTGGGTTATTTACAGAGAGTTGGGTAGTTTTGTTTGACCCAGCTGCTGTGTAGAGGTTGGGTTAATCAGACGACCCAGTGTCCTGGGTCAGATTCAAACTTCAGCCTCCTCAGCCAAAGGCAGCAGTGACCTCCTGCTCTGAGAGAAACGTCAAATAAGAGGTCTGTACACAATTTTTATCTAATTATTCTGTCATTATCATTTAGTTCAAAGTTTTCTACAACTGAATCTGGTTATGTTAAGTTCCCTCTGTCAAATTCTCTCTGACCTAATGTTAAGCAGTAGCCTGCTTAGCTTAGCTTAGCTCGTAGCCTTTAGCTTAGCTCGCTTTTTAACTGAAAAATGGTAACTGTTAACCAAGCAAAAAATATCTGAATTATTTTCAGGATTTTAGAGGTGAATTGTGAAGTAATTTTACAAAATTAACTTACAAAAGTTCTGTCAGCTTTTGTGTCAGTTGCTTGTGGCTAACTGTTCATGAGCTAACGTCTCTTCAGTTAAATGTCTCTGTTGTTTCAGGTCCTGCGCTCTCCTCTTGGGCCTCTGAGCTAATATAATGTTACGGAAGCTTCACAGGTGAGCAGATAGTTTTACACTGATCAGAAATATTAAAATCCCTTTATATTTGCCTTTTGTATGACAAACTTGTGATAATAGACCCTTTTCACGTGACGTCAGAAAACTTCCGTTTTTCGAGCTAAGATCCTGTGGGACTTCCAGATCCAGACAGACAAAATGGTTTGTGCGAACCAACCGGACATTGTGGTGATGGACAAACAGCAGAGAAAGCGTTGTGGTTGACATCGCAATACCAAGCGCTTGTAACATCAGGAAAAAGGAACACGAGAAAACTGGAGAAGTACAAAGGCCTCAAGAAGAACTGGAGAAGGCCTGAACGTGAAGGCAACAGTGGGTGCCCGTGGCTCGGAGCACTCGGGGCAGTAACCCCCAAACTGGAAGAGTGGCTACAGCAGATCCCAGGAAAAACATCAGACATCTCAGTCCAGAAGAGCGCAGTCCTAGGAACAGCAAAGATACTGCAGCAGAACCCTCAAGCTCCCAGGCCTCTGGTAGAGGACCCGAGCTTGGATGGATGAAACCGCCCACGGAGGGCGAGAGGACATTATATATATACAATAATAATAAGTAGGTAGTATAATATATATGAGTAAATCTATCTCGTCCATTGTTCAGGTAACTCAAGGAGGTGAGGCCTGACCTTCTGGCATATTATTACAAGAACCAATGGATACCACTAGGGGCACTACAGTCCGCCAGTTCAACAATGCTTCGGTCATCACTGCCTGTCTGAAGGGAAAACAGCTGCATCTGTTTGGAGACTCACTGTGAGACAGTACTACGAATACATCACAAAAACACTACCAAGTAAGATGCACTTTATTTTTATACAGATTACCAGAATAAATTAAAGCATACCTGTATTTTAAATGGATACCAAGTTGGTGCAGTTGGAGAAGAAACTGTAGAGATTTTATTAGTTGTTATGAAGTTGTTGTAGCATATATTTGTTTTATTATGCTGACATAAGAGACAAGGGTTAGTGGTTTAGCTCAATGTTCAGTCTTAGACTGAATAATTTCAGTTAAACAGTCAAAACCAGTGTCTAGGGAGGGTTACCAGCAGGGACTCCGTAACAGAGATTGAGAACACTTAACTTCATTAAGCATAAAGTTTTTAACATGATTTAGGTAAAATAGTGTACTGAAAGGCACAGGTAACGTCAAGTGGATGGGCTTTGAATAAGACAGCTATGCAGGATTAATGACGCTAATTGTAATGGAGCATTTGCATGGTTTTTAATTTTATGGGCGATTGTAAGGTATTAAAAGGTGAAAAATAAACTCCTAAGATTTGACGCAAACTCGAGTTGTCATAAACGCACTGCTTACTTGGCGGTGATCTGGAGCAGGAGGAGGGGTGTGACGGACGGTGGGCTCCGTTTGCTGGTGGAGTCTCACGGCGCGGTCTCTCTCCGAGCCACAGGGTGGTGTCGGTTGCTCCTCCACAAGGTCCGGGATCTCAGGTCCTCTGGAAGCTCTACAGCGCCAGTGCCAGTGTTATACTTCCCTGATCAGCGATCGTGAGCGTCGCTATGGGAAGGAGTGCTGTTGTACAGCGTGAGGCGCGTCAAGTCTTGGAGCGTTGGCAGGTCCTTTTAATGCCCAGATGAAAGTTAGGTTGGACGCTTTTCACAGCGGCTCGAACTTTAAAAGGGAAAACTTATCAAACAGCTGTTGTCAGGACAGACGCTGTGTCGAACGCTTGGCAGATGCTGCGGCAGGCTCCAAAATAACTGCAAAAATGATACTTATAAAAATGAATAAAAAATTTAGTTAAAGCAAAACAAATACTGAGGTGGTTTGAAACTAATAGAAGTCGTCGACGAGACAAGAGGTGTTAAAATAAACTCACCGGGAAAATAACAAGAAGATAAAACCAAGAGCGACAAAACAAACAGAACGAAGAGGAGAGAAGGATGGAACAAAGTGAAAAAGGTAGCGAGAATGTGGATGAGTGGGCATATTTAAATGAGGGCCAAAAGGGCGGTCACTTGCTCGCAGCAAGATGTATGGACATCAGATGACCTTTACTAAGTGTCATCCCCAAGGACACACATTCAAATACTCCACTTCCATTAGCTAGGTTTTAAACATTTTAACACTCATACTGAGAAAGGTTCATGATAACATAATACAAATACACTGGTGAATAACAGTGGATGAAACAAATACCCAACAGTTTAAATACAATGTTGTAAGTCTTCATAAAACAGTTGGGCTATTGTCCTGTGAAAGCAACACATGAATGCAAACAAAGTCACTTGTTGAGCAGAGAAGTAGAGAAATTTAATTGTCTCCCGTGAGACTAACTGTGTCATCGACCACAAAGATGGCAGTGTTGGCCATGCTTTGGGTCATCTTTGGAAAGTCAGTCATAAACAAAGAGTTCAGTACTTGGGTCAGTTTCAAAAGGACGTAGTGTTGTCACATTTTGGTAATGTTTGCTGGAGGTGTTATGAGGTCTTTAAGTCAACTTTGAGCTGTCATGAGGTGCTAGGGAACCAATAGGGACCTTTGTTTTGTGGCCCAGGATTATCAGAAAGGTCACTTGGCTGTAGAATGACTTCCTGGAAAGTTTGTGGAGTTTCATCATTTAGGTCAGCAAAAGGGTAGAAACCTGGTCCAGCTCCTTGCTATATTGTTGTTGTTGTTTTTTTTAACACATAGCAACTAATATGTTCACAGTTACAGGCTAAAGCTCCTTTCACATTGGATGCGGCGGGCGCTCTAACTCACCGCCGAGCTGAGTGATAGTTTTTACCTCTCAGTGAAAGTAATTGTTCAGGACCACCATAATCTTCTCATAATCACAGCACGAGGGCTACATCCCTGTAAGCTCGGCTAACTTTATAATATGACAATAGTAAACATCCAGTTTCTACTTTGTCTGAACAAACCTTTCAGGCTCTCTCTGTGATTGGACGTGCCGAGCAGCGCGCTGTAGCCAAGTTGAACTTTTTTTAACTCCAGCGCGCACTCAGCTCGGCAGCAGTGGCTGTGCTCTAGCGCTGCACTTTCACATACAAAACAATGGAATTTACCGCCACGCTCGACGCCCGCCGCATCCTATGTGAAAGGTCCTTACTGTGTAAAAGATATTCTTGAACAAAATGTAAAAGACATTTCAAAAGTACATTTTTATTATTGTACAGTCACACCAAACACTATAAAAAACATTACTGGTTAATTATACAGTCCTCATAGAAACCAGTAGAAACATTTCAGCCACCCAGAAAAACAAAGTACCACTGGAGTCATTTCTACCTCACCAATCAAAACTGTTTCTTTAAATTGGAGGAACTTACTTTTTTTTTTTAGTTTATTCTAAGAATATGATAGTTTTCATAGTGGCGTCATACCTGGAGGGCAATGCTCCATGGGGGGCAAGGACAGTGGTTTAACTTTACTCCACTCACTGTCAGCTGAAGCCACTGTTTACTCAGGTTAGGGACAAGACTTGGCTTTTGGAGAAACTGACTCAGAAAGAAGAAGACTGTGGATTTGTGCTGTGAAACAAGCCTCTCTACCAGGGAGGGCAAACAATGGCAGCTGTTCAAATACAAATTTATATTTGCATGTCATTTATGTCTGTCAGCTAGTGACACTCACCATTGCTTTATGATGAAAAACATCTCTTCATGCACATTCAATATATGTGTGTACACACACTGATGCGAACCCCCCCCCCCCCCACACACACACACACACACACATACATGTGTAAGCATTGCAGCAAAAAACATGGTGTGCAGTCACCTCACACACCATTGTGAATTTTAAGTGAAATCAGGTTGGCCAAGTGTCCACTTGGCTCCGTCTGAACTCAAGCCGTCGGACCTAATTTCAGTTGGAAAATTTCGTTCTTTCTTAAAAAATTAGAGTGTGAGTCTATTGGACAAGGTGTTTGTGTTTTTGAATGGTTATGTGTCTCAATTATTTATTTTTAGTACACACTAGCATGCACTTTGATTAATGCATTTTACTTGTTGTTGTACTTGTGTTTTCATTTCCTTGACTATGATGTTTGAGAATATCTTAATGCTATCAATGTATTCCAACTGTGTCCCTTTTTCTTTTCAGAGCTACAGAAGTTTGACCATCACAGTTCAGCTCAAGGTGGCCCATTCATGGCCATAGACTACACCAATGACATTTTGCTGACGTTCCGCTGCCACGGCCCTCCCTCCGCATTTCAAATATCCTTTTGTTCCAGCTGCAGTATGTGGCAAATGAAGTGGACAGATTGACCGGTGGACCTAACACTGTTGTCCTCATAGGTGTCTGGGCTCACTTCGGCAATTACCCCTTGGAGGTCTACTATCAGCGGCTCATGACCATTCGCAAAGCAATACAACGTCTGATAAACAGAGCTCCAGGCACAAAAGTTATTGTCCGAACAGGAAACATGAAGGATATGAATCTGCGTGGGTGTCTGACCAACAGTGCTGGTACACTCTCCAGCGGGACAAGGTGCTCCGGCAGTTGTTCAAAGATACGGATGTTCTCCTGTTGGAGCCTGGGAGATGGTACAGGCCTCTGACCGGCCTTACGAACTCCACCTCAGCCTCAGATCATCAAACTCATGATTGATGGGATTCTGTCCCTACACATGTCCCATAAAGGAAGACTGGTGTTATAATGAAGTTGTGAAATTAAGCTCAAAAAGGAGGGAGTATGAAGTAGGGCTGTCCTGTTGCCGGTTTTCCAAGAATTTGAGTACTCACCCATATCAATACAATTACAAGTACCTGATACCTTGTAATGGTCTTAACCATGGCACTAGCTGCAGCTGCATAGGGTCTCACAGACATTAGACTTTGCTAGTTGATTAATTGTCAATGCTATTTGATTAATATACTGCTTGTAATTTTAGCTTGCTATTACAGTCATTTGTGACTGAAAGCAGTTGTAATTTAAGGCTTTCTGCTGCATTTTACCAAGCGCCGTTCTTGCTGAGTTTGCAAGTCAAAAATGTCTGACAGCATCGGTCCCCATTGTGCTAGAAAAAAATTGTCACTAGTGATGGACAGTGTAGATACTGCGGTATTGATATATATTGATTCAAGCAGTACTCATTTGGTATCGATTACCCCCCCCCTAAAGCATATTGGACTATGGTATTTTCACACCGAACGCGAATGAGGCTTCTGGCGTGAGTGATTTACATGTTAAGTCTATGTAAGGCGTGATCAGGCCCGAATAAAAGTCTTGCGGTGCAAATGAAGCAAATAGCGCACCGCGATCGCGCGAACGACGCAAATTGAACGTTTGACCGCAAGTCCCGCAAATAGGCAAAGATGCAAATTGTGGATGAAGTGAACAATGCAGATTCGCGTCCAACACTCTGGTTGCGGAAGTTGAAAAATGTGAACTTGGCAAATATTCACGCCACGTTCAGGGACCGCTGCTGTAGCAGTGTGTGGTACATTATTGCACTCTCCAAACTACAGAAAATACAGAGCCTGTGACTAGACTAGCACTACTGTACAGCAGTAGTGTCCTGGGGAAAGTCCCCACAGCCCACGGGACACAGGTGACCAAACTGAGACAGGCTCATTTGGGAGTATCCCTAGCGGCCATGCCCCTCATTTCAGGTGAATGAAGCAAACATTTGCCCTATTCGCGCAAATTTGATGCGCGAATGACGCGAATTCACTCACGTAATGACGCAAGTGAATTCAAAATGGTCACGTGTGCAACTAGACACGAATGACACGAATTTGATGTCAGATTCAAGTCCGGTGTGAACGTACCATAAGTCGTTGTGATATGTCTTTAAGGGCAATAATATTTTCTTAAAAAAATATACTCAAAGAAAATGATCAATACTGATATTTGTATCAATTAAACTTCCCCAAAAGTCTGGATTCTGGATGGAGGTATTTTTCAACATTTCTCCTTGCAAAAACATCTCCAGTTCAGTAGATTTGATGGCTTCCGAGCATAAACAGCCCTCTTTAAATCAAATGATGAGGTGTAATTTTAGAAGTAATGAAGAACGTTATGAGTAACCTTGCAATTTATCAATATATACACAATTATTACAATCATACTTCTTGGTTTCTGATTTCATTTACTTCTATTACACAATTTGCTTATGCTTACTTAATATTACAACACTCAATTATATTTCTACCATTTAAGATATATATATATATATATATATATATATTATATATATATATATATATAGATATATATATTATAATATATATATATTTTGTCTCTCGCGGGCGAGCCGGGTCCTCGGGCCTGGGAGCTTGAGGGTTCTGCGCAGTATTTGCTGTCCTAGGACTGCGCTCTTCTGGACTGAGATGTCTGATGTTTTTCCTGGGATCTGCTGTAGCCACTCTTCCAGTTTGGGGGTTTACTGCCCCGAGTGCTCGATGACCACGGCACCACTGTTGCCTTCACTTTCCAGGCCTTCTCAAGTTCTTCTTTGAGGCCTTTGTACTTCTCCAGTTTCTCATGTTCCTTTTCCTGATGTTACAATCGCTTGGTATTGCGATGTCAACCACAACGGCTTTCCTCTGCTGTTTGTCCATCAACACAATGTCCGGTTAGTTGTTCGCCACTACCATTTTGTCTGTCTGGATCTGGAAGTCCCACAGGATCGTTAGCTCGGTCATTCTCTATCACCTTTGGAGGTGTTCCCATCTTGACCTCGGGACTTCCAGACTGTACTCTGCACAGATGTTCCTGTACACTATACCAGCCACTTGGTATGACGCTCCATGTATGCTTTCCCTGCCAGCATCTTACAGCCTGCAGTTATGTGCTGGATTGTCTCAGGGGCCTCTTTGCACAGTCTGCACCTGGGGTCTTGTCTTGTATGTAGATCTGGGCCTCTATGCTCTGGTGCTCAAGGCCTGCTCCTTGTCAGCCATGACAGTGCCTCTGTGCTGTCCTTCAGTCCAGCCCTTCGCCATGGTAGGATTTCTCGATGTCAGTCACTTCAGTTATCTGTCGATGGTACATCCCATGTAGGGGCTTTTCCTCCCATGATGGTTCCTCCAGCACCTCGTCCTCTGTTTTCCACTGCCTAGACATTCACTGAGAACTTCATCCATTGAGGCCATCTTCCTGATGTATTCAAGGATCTTGGATGTTTCATCCTGGACAGTGTACTGACACTCACCAGTCCTCTGCCCCTTTCTTTGCACTTAGTGAACAGTCTCAGGGTGCTGGATTTGGGGTGGAACCCTCCATGCATGGTTAGGAGCTTCGTGTTTTCACATTGTGGTCTGAATCTCTTCTTTGGCCAGCTTATTATTCCCGCAGGGTATCTGATGACGGCGAGCAGTGAGCTGCTTGTGTGCGTGCCGACTTTGTTCTTGCATTGAGCTGACTCCTTTAGGACTTGCCTTACCTGGGGGTATTTGGCTGTGGCTGTTTCTTGTGGCCTGGTCCAGGTTGCCATTTGCTTGTTGGATTCCAAGGTACTTGTAGCTGTCCTCAATGTCTGCTATTCTGCCGTCTGGGAGTGGGACCCCTACTGTATGGACTACCTTCCCTCTCTTTGTCACTATCCGCCCACCTTCTCAAGTCCGAATGACATTCCGATGTCATTGCTGTAGATCCTGGTTGTGTGGATCAGTGATCAATGTCTCTCTCGCTCTTGGCGTACAGCTTGATATCATCCATGTAGAGGAGGTGACTGATGGTGGCCCCGTTCCTGAGTCGGTACCCATAGCCAGTCTGGTGATTATCTGGCTGAGGGGGTTCAGACCTATGCAGAACAGCAGCGGGACAGAGCATCTCCTGGTATATCCCACATTTGATGGACACTTGTGCAATTGGCTTGCAGTTGGCCTCAAGGGTGGTTCTTCCACTGCCTCATCGAGTTTGCAATGAAGAGTCCTGTTGATGTTATACATCTCCAAGCATTCTATGATCCATGTGTGTGGCATTGAGTCATAGGCTTTCTTGTAATCAATCCAGGCGGTGCACAGATTAGGGTGTCTGGCTTGCAATCCTGAGCCACTGTTCTATCTACCAGCAGCTGGTGTTTAGCTCCTCTGGTGTTTTTACCAATGCCCTTCTGTGTTCATGAGCTTCCATGTGGTGGGAGAGAGGTTTTGGCCGATAGTTGGATGGGGCTGTTCCCTTCAGGGGATCCTTCTGGATCAGGATTGTCCGGCCTTCAGTTAGCCATTCAGGGTGGGTCCCCATCCTTTAGCAGCTGGTTCATTTGTGCTGCCAGACGCTCATGGAGTGAAGTTAGGTTTTTCAGCCAGTAGGTGTGGATCATGTCGGCCCTGGTGCTGTCCAGTTTTTCATACCTGAGACTCTTTCTTGGATGTCTGCCACTGTGATGGTTACTGGTTCTTGTTCAGGGAGGTTGCTGTGCCACTGTGCACTGTTGTTGTGTGTTCTGACCTCTGACAGTTGGTCTTCTCTCCGAGTTACTTATTTTAGCCTCTAACCTTCTTTCCATGGTGGATATGGATCTTTATGGTTGCTCTTTGGTTGATAGCCAAGCTCCTCAAGGATCACTGCTGCTGAAGTGTATACAGTAGTAAATAATAATATACCTATGGCCCCCCTCCTCTTGTGACCTCTCAGTGACCCCTTGACCCATGCCTCTCCCCTGACCCTGCCCCTCCCTACCCCTAACCCTTTGTTCACGTGTCCACAGTACATCTCCCTAGTCAGATGTCCTCTAAGATAGCTCTACTTGTTTTTTCAGTTCTGTAGCAGATACAATTGTGTACTGTTTGAGGTTTATTATGTTTTTGCGAGAGAACAGTCAATACATTGGTCTTCTGTCTGCAAGATAACCCCATGTGTTTGCGGGAGTAGTGTGAATGCAATAGTCTGCTGTCTAATGATGCCCTCCCCGCAGAGTTAAGTGGTAACTGTGACCTGTGGATGCTGACAATGGCAGTTGTTCAAAACTATAAAGGAGAATGTCTTAAAAAATTAATGAACGTCTAAAAACTATGACTGTTGTAGATGTCACAAACCCACTCACTATGATCATATGAACATTTTTTTAATATCTGTAATTGGTGTATGTTGGCCATGTAATCAAAGTTTTCAACACATAGTATAGAGTTACATCTGACGAGAAAAAAAAAAAAAGCTTACAAAAAACATGTTAGTGATAAAGAGTGATAATAAGAGTTAAAGATAGCACTAGCTTAGCCCCCATGGTAATACAAAACTGTGTAAAACTGCGTTTTGTGTAAAAAAAACAAACCTTAAGGATGGTGTTATATTTAGCCAGAAAAGAGGTCTTTACTTAAATTTGACGCTTTTCTCTCTAGTTATTTTCCATGTAACAAAAAAAAAAAAAGGTTATTTTGATAGGTGTCACGGTTTTTAAATCTAGACAAATTAGTTAGTAGTGTTAACGGCTATAGTTGTAAACAAAAATGCACTAGTTTGTAAGGCACTGGTACATTAATGTAAGAGATGTAGACCTCTTTTTAAAAAATAAAGAAATATAATAAGAGGGAAAAACATATTTTGGTGGTGGCTCATTTCGCTAGTTTGAAAAGTGGATCAATTAAAGAGATATATAGCACTAAAAAAAAGAGGACAATGTATTAGATGAGGACACAAACTGATCAGATTTACTGAATAAATTTATTCTGTTGTTACACTTAAAAGGGTTTATGATAATGCAGTAGTATTTCTTACCACTGTACTGATAATGGTTTGTTGGAGCTGAATGAAAATAAACTGTAAAGTATTATATGGTTTACATTTAAAAGAGGAAGAAAAGGTTATTTTGATTGTATGTCACTGTTTTACATTTTACTAGATGAGGACATAAACTGATCTTTTACTGAATAAAATGTAATACTGTTGTTAACATCTGTGATGTTTGTGTAGTGTTGTGCAGCAGGAGGTCTCTTACTGCTGTACTTTAACATGTCACGTGTGTAGTGACGGTCCATCACTGCACTGGTGTGAAGTACAACTTTTTCACTCATCTACAAAGTTTTAGAAAATGAGACCTAAGCATCTATAAGGTGTATTTTTTCCTCATCAATGTTAAGTGACTCAGTTCAGCGAGCTGTGTGTCCAAGTGGAATTATAATATTTGATAAAGTTACACTTAGTCAAGATGAGTTTAACTGTTCAGTCACACTGCACAATATATCTGTCATAAATGCACATAAACACTTGTATGTTAGACAATAACACACAAATGTGTATTTATTAACAATTCACCTGTTTTTTTCTTCTTCTTATTATTATAATGTAAGCGAATAATACAAGGTGTGATCTTCAAACCATAGCACAGGTTATTCGATCATATAACTGTTTAAAAACAAGTTGGGACATTCAGTTTTGTAAAATAAATTAAAATTACACATTATCCGTAAATGGTTTTACTCCTTTTCTGATCTCTGGCGCAGTAAATATTCATCTCTACAGTGTTGTGTAATGTAAATGTACTGTTTACATCTGACAGTTAGCACATGTAAGTCATTCATTCACCATGACTGCACACCGCTAATGTGCACAGTACCTCACACATTTATGTATAAAGTATTTCTATTATATTTGCATAGTTGTCATATTTTATATTTCTATCGTATTCGCATGCAATTTAAAAATGCCTTTTTGCCTATTGGTAAATTATTATTGTTTATATACACCATAGATTTATGTGACATTCAGTGTGGACAGCAAAGAAAGAATTTTAACTGCACAGGGAAACCACTTTTAATAAATAAAACGCTTTGAATTTCTGAATCTAGAATTGAGTAAATCTATCAGTTTTAGATAAAATACCATGGGTCTTTGATATTTTTACCTTTATGTAATTAATATACTGTTTCCATGTTAGCCTAGTATCAGTCACAACCAGAACAACTTCATATCAAAACTCTTATAATATCTCTTTTTGTTGCTTTTGTTACCAAAACATAAATTATGGTCTATTAAGAGACAATTTGTTAATATCAAACCAGGTTTGAGCAGCTTTATGTTCCCTTTCTATCATCTGACCACATTATAAATCTCAATCAAAGCAAAAGGTTACAAACATCATTAATGAAAATAATAAAATAATTTTTGGAGCAATCACAGAACCTGCGGTATTCCACATACTATAGTCTTAAATCCTAATAATGTATTGTCTAATTGAACAGTTCATCTGATACCAAACTTTTTCACAATTTCTTTTTAACTGGCTATGTTGACATTTACTGTGTTAGACTCGTCTACAAAATAACTGTAAAAAGGACTTCTGCTATAGTTTCTAATTATTTATTTATAAAAGAACTCAGAAGCTGTTCACAACGTTCTACTCGTATATTTTTATGTATAATAATGTTTTCATTTTATTATTGAAACAGAGGTTAAATTATTCTTATAAATCTTGTTCTCATTTTCACTAGTTTAAGTATACTTCATATAACAAACTGCTTTTGTCATGTATGTTTCCCTTTGCGTACATATCTACTGCCAGGACATTAGTGTTGGTTATAAAGTTCTAACTATTGGGTACAAATGCCACTTAGGGTAAACTACATAGCAAACACAATTTTTTTTTTTTTTTTGTCTTGAACCCCAATTATTTCAAGTGTCCCAAGTCTTATCAGTTTACATGCAGGCTAATACAAATACCTTTTTCAGAAAAAACAGTCAGTAATATCACTTAACACTTTTTCCTTGTAATGGATGTTTGTGAAAATACTTTTTTCTAAGTGTAGCACATATTGAGTTCTCACTGGGTCTGCCAATTAACAGATATTAAGACATTTTAAGACACATTTTATTTAAGACAATATTGCAAAGCTTTACATACAAAGACTGATTCCTTACTGCTTGTTTTTATTGCCAGTATTTTTGGTATACAATTTTAAAATGTTCAAAGATATCATATAGATGTTCTGTAAATGCAATATAAAAAATAACTTGACTTTTTCTCACTATGTATGCTGTATAGTCAAGCGCTCATTCACATCATCCGAATTAAAATAAAAACCATACAGTTTACAGTTGGACATAAAAGCTTTTTCTTAGTTTTTATTAAGAAATAATAACCTTCTGACACAATTGGCTCAACTAATACAACAGTCAAATCTCCTTTATAGCAAGCACTAGGAATGTGGATGTTAAAGATTTTTAAACATTCATTGATTTATTCAGTTCTGTTGGCATTTTTAACACAAATTAGTCATATTATGCAATTTACATGAATCATATAATTATAAATACACACACTAAAAAAACAGTAACACCAGACTTGTCTAAAATGACTTGAGGTTAAGAAATCTCAGCTTTTAAAGTAACAAGGCCTGATACTATACACTTTGGAAAATAACAATATTTATATGTAATATATTTGTTTTATTGTAAGAAAAAGGTGTCCATATTATGCTATTCAGCATTTTTTTTATTTTCATGGCAAACTCGATGAGGCAGTGAAGACCACCCTTGAGGCCACTGCAAGCCAATTGCACAAGTGTCCATCAAATGTGGGATATACCAAGGCGATGCTCTGTCCCCGCTGCTGTTCTGCATAGGTCTGACCCCCTCAGCCAGATAATCACCAAGACTGGCTACGGGTACCGACTCAGGACGAAGGGGGCCACCATCAGTCACCTCCTCTACATGGATGATATCAAGCTGTACGCCAAGAGCAAGAGAGACATTGACTCACTGATCCAGCAACCAGGATCTACAGCAATGACATCGGAATGTTCATTCGCGGTGAGAAGTGTGGGGGATAGTGACAAAGAGAGGGAGGTAATCCATACAGTAGGGGTCCCACTCTCAGACGGCAGAATAGCAGACATTGAGGACAGCTACAAGTACCTTGGAATCCAACAAGCAAATGACAACCTGGACCAGGCCACAAGAAGCAGCCACAGCCAAATATCTCCAACGATCAGGCAAGTCCTAAGGAGTCTCTCAATGGCAAGAACAAAGTCCGGGCAATCAACAGCTATGCTGCCGGTCATCAGATACCCTGCGGGAATAATAAGTTGGCGATAGGAAGAGATTCAGACCACAGATGTGAAAACATGGAAGCTCCTGACCATGCATGAGGGTTCCACCCCAAATCCCACCCTGAGACTGTACACTAAGCGCAAGGAAGGAGGCAGAGGACTGGTGATGTCAGAACCACTGTCCAGGATGAAACATCAAAGATCCTTGAATACATCAGAAGATGGCCTAATGACAAAGTGCTCAGTGAATGCCTCAGCAGTGGAAAACAGAGGCGAGGTGCTGGAGGAACATCATGGAGGAAAAGCCCCTACATGGGATTACCATCGCAGATAACTGAAGTGGCTGACATCGAGAAATCCTACCAATGGCTAGAAAGGGCTGGACTGAAGGACAGCACAGAGGCACTGATCATGGCTGCACAGGAGCAGGCCTTGAGCACCAGAGCAATAGAGGCCCAGATCTACCATACAAGACAAGACCCCAGTGCAGACTGTGCAAAGAGGCCCCTGAGACAATCCAGCACAAAACTGCAGGCTGTAAGATGCTGGCAGGGAAAGCATACATGGAGCGTCATAACCAAGTGGCTGTATAGTGTACAGGAACATCTGTGCAGAGTACAGTCTGGAAGTCCGAGGTCAAGATGGGAAACACCTCCAAAGGTGATAGAGAATGACCGAGCTAGATCCTGTGGGATTTCCAGATCCAGACAGACAAAATGGTAGTGGCGAACCAACTGGACATTGTGGTGATGGACAAACAGCAGAGGAAAGCCGTTGTGGTTGACATCGCAATACCAAGCGATTGTAACATCAGGAAAAGGAACACGAGAAACTGGAGAAGTACAAAGGCCTCAAAGAAGAACTTGAGAAGGCCTGGAAGTGAAGGCAACAGTGGTGCCCGTGGTCATCGGAACACTCGGGGCAGTAACCCCCAAACTGGAAGAGTGGCTACAGCAGATCCAGGAAAAACATCAGACATCTCAGTCCAGAAGAGCCCAGACCTAGGAACAGCAAAGATACTGTCCAGAACCCTCAAGCTCCCAGGCCCGAGGACCCGAGCTTGGATGGATGAAACCGCCCGCGGAGGGCGAGAGACAATTTTATATAATATATATATATATAAAAAAAATTGTATATATATATATATATAATATATATATATATATATATAATATATATATGCTAGAAAGTCCAACATCTGGTGTGCACTTTCTTCAAACAAAAACCTAGTTGGCATTCTTTCTATTCAGTTGGATATTATAAATATGCCTTATGTTTTATAATGAAAATTATTTACATAGATGAACACCTTAACCATTTTAAGGTGCAACTAATATTCAAATGTTTGGATAGAGTTGAAACAAATTAAGCCCTGCTTATTGGTGCTCCCAGAGTCTTGCTTAACCTGCGTTATCACCTGAAATGAGTATATGTGCGTTTCTTCTGGTTATGGTGAAACTATGTGAGCCTCTCTCTTGCTCGCTGTTCTGTGCTGTCCATAGAACGACGCATTTAGTCAGACTCACCTCCACCTACAGCTTGGGCTCTGGAACCCAACTCCTTGAGAGGAGCTGGACTCTCTTCTACTCTGGCATTGCCCGCGGTGAGAGTGCGGCGGCTGTGTGGGCTTGCTCATAGCTCCCAGCTCAGCCGCCTGTGTTGGAGTTTTCCCCGGTGAATGAAGGGTCGCGTCCCTACTCCTCGGGTTGGGGACAGGTCTCTCACTGTTGTTTCTGGCTTACGGGCCGAACAGCAGTGTAGAGTACCTGGCCTTTCTAGTGAGTCCCTGGGAGGGGTGCTGGAAAGTGCTCCAACTGGGGACTCTGTCGTCTACTGGGGGACTTCAACGCTCACATGGGCAGCTACAGTGACACCTGGACGGGGTGTGATTGGGAGGAAACAGCCTCCCTGATGTGAACCTGAGCAGTGTTCTGTTATGGACTTCTGTGCTTGCCACAGTTTGTTCCATAACAACACCATGTTCAAGCACAAGGTGTCCATGTGCACAGGGCACAGGGAAACTCCCTAGGCCAGAGGTCAATGATTGAGTTTGTTGTCGTGTCATCTGACCTTGGTGTGTGTCTTGGACACTCGGTTGAAGAGAGGGGCTGAGCTGTTACTGATCACCACCTGGTGATGATTTGGATCCACTGGTGGAGGAGGAGCCGACAGACTCAGCAGACCCAACGTATTGTGAGGAAGAAGATGGATGGATGGAAATTAAACCCCGCTTATTGGTGCTCACAGAGTCTTGCTTAACCCATGTTATCCCCTGAAATGAGTATATGGATATTTAACCTAGAACTGGAGGAAATGACGATTATTGACCTGGGAGGGGCAGCAAGGGCTGGTTTGGGAATCAATGCTCTATTGACGCTGCATTTGAAGTTGAACCTCCGTGTAACTTGAAGTGTGTTTCAGCAATTCTGAACCAAATCAGGGATGGATTTGACTTGCCTGGAATTCCAGCTTCACCGCTGTACCAGTGATGAGTCTGGTCGCTACTGAATCAGTTCAATTTCTATAGCGGAGCAAACCGAGTAACTGACAGCGGAGTAAGCCAAACAGAAAATGGCAGACGTGACATTAACAAAGCGACAAGAAAGTAAGCATGCGAAACATCTTTTTTTTTAGATAAAGGCTTCTAGTGCTGTAAGCTGCTGTGGTTTTAATGACTCAATAGTTTTGTTTATGTTTTTTAAAACAGAATTTACTGCTGAATGAAACAAACTCTGGCTCCTCGGTCGCCATCTTGATTGTTGTTGTTGAGACGCTGCTCGCAAAGAACACGTGACTTAAATCAATGCAAAATGCACGATACGGTTGGGATTTGAATCCAACCACGGCGGACGGCGACCAGACTGATATTCTTTGTATAATAATACAGAAACATATCATTCTGATTTTCCAGGCAAGGATTCTTTCTTCTCTAGCACCCCATAGATTCATATTTGTTTTCTCCGGCCCAACTTTCTAAGTCCACAATCTTGTCATGCATCTCACTGTTTTGTTTAATCATAGTAAGCAATGGATCTTTCATTTCAAGGCACGCCACCTCGAGGTCTGCTATACTGCTTGGGCATCAGCTATGATAGCATTCTGGCTTTGCAATTGCTATCGTACATCTTTTTTAACTGTTTAAGTCTTCCTTAATAGATGTCCTCACTTCATTTTTAAAATTGCCCAGTTCTGCTCATATCTTTTTTAAAGTCCCGTAGCTCATTAGAAAGAAACACCAGGCCCCAAACAGCTTACCTACTGGGGCGGCCATGTTAGCATCTCCTGGAGCAGAGTTAGCATGTCGTCGCTGCCCTCTCCCTTTGGTCAACATTTCCCTGTTGTTTGGGCATTTTCTCTGTCAAAACGTTATAATTATGAGTATTATTGAGTTATCTCACCAGGTATTTTTATTAACCACCGCAGAGCTCCAAGCTATACGTCCATACCGTTCCTGCACCACCCAGAAGTCCTGACCATTTAAAAACTTAATATACCTCATTGTCTGCTGTGTGCACAGCATTTTAGTTTTGTCCCTTGGTGAAACCAGGATGTTATAATATGACCTTGACCCCTCTCCTACTGATGCCAATTTAATTAGTGGCCGTTCCGTGAAACTTCTGCAGAAAAATCACATGTGGTGATTGTTTTGGAAATTTTTGATAGAGATACTTGGACAAGAATACAGGGTCTGGGTCAATCAGCAAGTTGTCTTTAATTTACTTGTGCACAAGGAGACACACGGCACAAAGGAGAGATGCAGAGTGTTCCTCTCCCCCTTAGCAGAAGGTAGGTTTTACACTAGGCATACACAGGAAAAGAGTCCGTGTCCCAGAGTCACAAGCATATCTTAAGACTTTTGCTCTAATCTTATAAGAAGACGCCATGTCCTAGCCTCGTGTGCACTAAGACACAACATCCTTTGGCCTTACAGCTGCTACCCATGTCTTAGTCCTTGTACAGCACTAAGCTCAGACAATAAAATGACAGTAGGATAACACAGGAATTAATGAATTTCCACTACAGTGGTCATGGCGTCACTCACTATCCTGTTCCATAAAATATCCATGGGTGAAATGCAGATATCACTTGATACTGCCCCTCTTTCTAATTGGTTGCACATTGATCTAATTTCTTTATAGTTTTAGATAGTTTAATTTCTGTCCACCTGTTCTTGTAAATCCAAGTTATACCATGAGGACCAATTAATTATTTTAAAAAATAGAAAAATCTTAGGATGGCTGACAGGCTATAGTTACACATCAGACAAATGATGCTTGTGGATGTCTTTAATACTGTTACTGTATTCCAACTGTGTCCCTTTTTCTTTTCAGAATTACAGAAGTTCAACAAGCACTTGCAGCTCAATGTGGCCCATTCATGGCCATAGACTTACATAATGACATTATGGTGACGTACCGCAGCCATGGCCATCCCATCTCTTTCAATTTATGCCTGTGTCCCATATTCATATGTGGCAAATGAAGTGGACAGATTGCCTGGTGGAGCTAACACCGTTGTCTCATAGGGTCTGGGCTCACTTGCCTGTTTCCCTGGAGGTCTACTATCAGCGGCTCATGACCATTCGCAAAGCAATACAAGGTCTGAAAAAAAGAGCTCCAGACAGAAAAGTCATTGTCCGAACTGTGAAACCTGAGGGACGTGGATCTGAATATAAGTTTGAACTACAGTATTGGTACATTCTCCAGGGTTACATGAAGAGAATGTGGGAAATATGGCAACTTCGAAACCCACAATCAACACTCACTGCTAAACAACTAGTAGCTCAGTGTTCCAACATCCACAAGCGGCACCTGCTTTCACAACTTGAGATTGATGAGATACAACACATATGCTACGGCAAGGGGGAGCCAGGACGCAAGGTCAGAGGGGAGTTAACACCAACTCCCCATCCAGAATTTGGGTACGAAGCCCCAATAAGCACCATCGAGCTGAGCGAGGCAGCAACTGACCTGAGAGATAAGATCATGGCTAAAATGGAGACCAGGCAACCCCGACACCAGTTACACAGGCTGAGTGAAGTACCTTCAGAAAGTCTCCTGGAAGATGTGAATGCAGCTTTGGGAACAATACCTACGATGACCATCACTGAAACCAATGAGCTGATATACACTTCAGCAGCAGTGATCCTTGAGGAGCTTGGCTATCAACCAAAGAGCAACCATAAAGATCCATATCCACCATGGAAAAGAAGGTTAGAAGCTAAAATCAAGGTAACTCGGAGAGAAGTGAGCCAACTGTCAGAGCTCCAGAAAGGTGCAATGAAACAACAAGCACCCAAGAGGTACAGCAAGATGTCCATACCTGAAGCACTGGAAACTGCCAAGCAAAGACTCCAAGCCTTGGCCACCCGACTAAAGAGGTACACGAGAGAAATCGAAGCAAGGCGAATAAACCGGCTGTTCTCAACTCAACCAGCTAAAGTGTACTCTCAGTGGCAAGGTAATAACAACAGAGCAGACCCACCAAGGATGGAGACTGAACAATACTGGAAAGGCATATGGGAGAAGGAGGCGTCACACAACAACAGTGCACAGTGGCTGGAGGATCTAAGAGCAGATCACAGCAACCTCCCTGAACAAGAACCAGTAACCATCACAGTGGCAGACATCCAACAAAGAGTCTCAGGTATGAAAAACTGGACAGCACCAGGGCCTGACATGATCCACACCTACGGGCACATGGATCAATACATGAACACAGCACAGAAGGGCATTGGTAAAAACACCAGAGGTGCTAAACACCAGCTGCTGGTAGATAGAACAGTTGCTCAGGATTGCAAAGCCAGACACACTAATCTGTGCACCGCCTGGATTGATTACAAGAAAGCCTATGACTCAATGCCACACACGTGGATCATGGAATGCTTGGAGATGTATAACATCAACAGGACTCTAAGAGCCTTCATTGCAAACTCGATGAGGCAGTGGAAGACCACCCTTGAGGCCAACTGCAAGCCAATTGCACAAGTGTCCATCAAATGTGGGATATACCAAGGAGATGCTCTGTCCCCGCTGCTGTTCTGCATAGGTCTGAACCCCTCAGCCAGATAATCACCAAAACTGGCTATGGGTACCGACTCAGGAACGGGGCCACCATCAGTCACCTCCTCTACATGGATGATATCAAGCTGTACGCCAAGAGTGAGAGAGACATTGACTCACTGATCCACACAACCAGGATCTACAGCAATGAACATCGGAATGTCATTCGGACTTGAGAAGTGTGGGCGGATTGGTGACAAAGAGAGGGAAGGTAGTCCATACAGTGGGGGTCCCACTCCCAGACGGCAGAATAGCAGACATTGAGGACAGCTACAAGTACCTTGGAATCCAACAAGCAAATGGCAACCTGGACCAGGCCACAAGAAAAGCAGCCACAGCCAAATACCTCCAACGAGTAAGGCAAGTCCTAAGGAGTCAGCTCAATGGCAAGAACAAAGTCCGGGCAATCAACAGCTATGCCCTGCCGGTCATCAGATACCCTGCGGGAATAATAAGCTGGCCAAAGGAAGAGATTCAGACCACAGATGTGAAAACACGAAAGCTCCTAACCATGCATGGAGGGTTCCACCCCAAATCCAGCACCCTGAGACTGTACACTAAGCGCAAGGAAGGAGGCAGAGGACTAGTGAGTGTCAAAACCACTGTCCAGGATGAAACATCCAAGATCCTTGACTACATCAGGAAGATAGCCTCAACAGATGAAGTTCTCAGTGAATGTCTCAGGCAGTGGAAAACAGAGGACGAGGTGCTGGAGGAACCATCATGGGAGGAAAAGCCCCTACATGGGATGTACCATCGACAGATAACTGAAGTGGCTGACATCGAGAAATCCTACCAATGGCTAGAAAGGGCTGGACTGAAGGACAGCACAGAGGCACTGATCATGGCTGCACAGGAGCAGGCCTTGAGCACCAGAGCAATAGAGGCCAAGATCTACCATACAAGACAAGACCCAGATGCAGACTGTGCAACGAGGCCCCTGAGACAATCCAACACATAACTGCAGGCTGTAAGATGCTGGCAGGGAAAGCATACATGGAGCGTCATAACCAAGTGGCTGGTATAGTGTACAGGAACATCTGTGCAGAATACAGTCTGGAAGGCCCCGAGGTCAAGATGGGAAACACCTCCAAAGGTGATAGAGAATGACCGAGCTAGATCCTGTGGGACTTCCAGATCCAGACAGACAAAATGGTTGTGGCGAACCAACCGGACATTGTGGTGATGGACAAACAGCAGAGGAAAGCCGTTGTGGTTGACATCGCAATACCAAGCGCTTGTAACATCAGGAAAAAGGAACACGAGAAACTGGAGAAGTACAAAGGCCTCAAAGAAGAACTGGAGAAGGCCTGGAACGTGAAGGCAACAGTGGTGCCCGTGGTCATCGGAGCACTCGGGCAGTAACCCCAAACTGGAAGAGTGGCTACAGCAGATCCCAGGAAAAACATCAGACATCTCAGTCCAGAAGAGCGCAGTCCTAGGAACAGCAAAGATACTGCGCAGAACCCTCAAGCTCCCAGGCCTCTGGTAGAGGACCCGAGCTTGGATGGATGAAACCGCCCACGGAGGGCGAGAGGACAATTATATATATACAATAATAATAATAAGTAGGTAGTATATATATATATGAGTAGAATCTATCTCGTCCATTGTTCAGGTAACTCAAAGGAGGTGAGGCCTGGACCTTCTGGCTATTATTACAAGAACCAATGGATACCACTAGGGGGCACTACAGTCCGCCAGTTCAACAATGCTTCGGTCATCACTGCCTGTCTGAAGGGAAAACAGCTGCATCTGTTTGGAGACTCCACTGTGAGACAGTACTACGAATACATCACAAAAAACACTACCAAGTAAGATGCACTTTATTTTTATACAGATTACCAGAATAAATTAAAGCATACCTGTATTTAATAAATGGATACCAAGTTGGTGCAGTTGGAGAAGAAACTGTAGAGATTTTATTAGTTGTTATGAAGTTGTTGTAGCATATATTTGTTTTATTATGCTGACATAGAGACAAGGGTTAGGTGTTTAGCTCAATGTTCAGTCTTAGACTGAATAATTTCAGTTAAACAGTCAAAACCAGTGTCTAGGGAGGGTTACCAGCAGGGACTCCGTAAACAGAGATTGAGAACACTTAACTTTCATTAAGCATAAAGTTTTTAACATGATTTAGGTAAAATAGTGTACTGAAAGGCACAGGTAACGTCAAGTGGATGGGCTTTGAATAAGACAGCTATGCAGGATTAATGACGCTAATTGTAGTGGAGCATTTGCATGGTTTATAATTTTATGGGCGATTGTAAGGTATTAAAAGGTGAAAAATAAACTCCTAAGATTTGACGCAAACTCTGAGTTGTCATAAACGCACTGCTTACTTGGCGGTGATCTGGAGCAGGAGGAGGGGTGGTGACGGACGAGTGGGCTCCGTTTGCTGGTGGAGTCTCACGGCGTCGGTCTCTCTCCGAGCCACAGGGTGGTGTCGGTTGCTCCTCCACAAGGTCCTGGGATCTCAGGTCCTCTGGAAGCTCTACAGCGCCAGTGCCAGTGGTTATACTTCCCTGATCAGCGATCGTGAGCGTCGCTATGGGAAGGAGTTGCTGTTGTACAGCGTGAGGCAGCGTCAAAGTCTTGGAGCGTTGGCAAGGTCCTTTTAATGCCAAGATGAAAGTTAGGTTGGACGCTTTTCACAGCGGCTCGAACTTTAAAAGGGAAAACTTATCAAACAGCTGTTGTCAGGACAGACGCTGTGTCGAACGCTTGGCAGATGCTGCGGCAGGCTCCAAAATAAACTGCAAAAATGATACTTATAAAAAATGAATAAAAATTTAGTTAAAGCAAAACAAATACTGAGGTGGTTTGAAACTATAGAAGTCGTCGACGAGACAAGAGGTGTTAAAATAAAACTACCACCGGGAAAATAACAAGAAGATAAAACCAAGAGCGACAAAACGAAACAGAACGAAGAGGAGAGAAGGATGGAACAAAGTGAAAAAGGTAGCGAGAATGTGGATGAGTGGGCATATTTAAATGAGGGCCAAAAGGGGCGGTCACTTGCTCGCAGCAAGATGTATGGACATCAGATGACCTTTACTAAGTGTCATCCCCAAGGACACACATTCAAATACTCCACTTCCATTAGCTAGGTTTTAAGACATTTTACACTCATACTGAGAAAAGGTTTCATGATAACATAATACAAATATCACTGGTGAATAACAGTGGATGAAACAAATACCCAACAGTTGTTAAATACAATGATTGTAAGTCTTCATAAAACAGTTGTGCTATTGTCCTGTGAAAGCAACACATGAATGCAAACAAAGTCACCTTGTTGAGCAGAGAAGTAGAGAAATTTAATTGTCTCCCCGTGAGACTAACTGTGTCATCGACCACAAAGATGGCAGTGTTGGCCCATGCTTTGGGTCATCTTTGGAAAGTCCAGTCATAAACAAGAGTTCAGTACTTGGTCAGTTTCAAAAGGACGTAGTGTTGTCACATTTTGGTAATGTTTAGCTGGAGGTGTTTATGAGGTCTTTAAGTCAACTTTGAGCTGTCATGAGGTGCCTAGGGAACCAATAGGGACCTTTGTTTGTGGCCCAGGATTATCAGAAAGGTCACTTTGGCTGTAGAATGACTTCCTGGAAAGTTTGTGGAGTTTCATCATTTAGGTCAGCAAAAGGGTAGAAACCTGGTCCAGCTCCTTGCTATATTGTTGTTGTTTTTTTTAACACATAGCAACTAATATGTTCACAGTTACAGGCTAAAGCTCCTTTCACATTGGATGCGGCGGGCGCTCTACTCACCGCCGAGCTGAGTGATAGTCTTTTACCCTCTCAGTGAAAGTAATGTTCAGGACCACCATAATCCTCTCATCACAGCACGAGGGCTACATCCCTGTAAGCTCGGCTAACTTTATAATATGACAATAGTAAACATCCAGTTTCTACTTTGTCTGAACAAACCTTTCAGGCTCTCTCTGTGATTGGACGTGCCGAGCAGCGCGCTGTAGCCAAGTTGAACTTTTTTTAACTCCAGCGCGCCACTCAGCTCGGCAGCAGTGGCTGTGCTCTAGCGCTGCACTTTCACATACAAAACAATGGAATTTACCGCCACGCTCGACGCCCGCCGCATCCTATGTGAAAGGTCCTTTACTGTGTAAAAGATATGTCTTGAACAAAATGTAAAAGACATTTCAAAAGTACATTTTTATTATTGTACAGTCACACCAAAACACTATAAAAACATTAACTGGTTAATTATACAGTCCTCATAGAAACCAGTAGAAACATTTCAGCCACCCAGAAAAAACAAAGTACCACTGGAGTTCAGTCATTTCTACCTCACCAATCAAAACTGTTTCTTTAAATTGGAAGGAACTTACTTTTTTTTTTTAGTTTATTCTAAGAATATTGATAGTTTTCATAGTGGCGTCATACCTGGAGGGCAATGCTCCATTGGGGGGCAAGGACAGTGGTTTAACTTTACTCCACTCACTGTCAGCTGAAGCCACTGTTTACTCAGGTTAGGGACAAGACTTGGCTTTTGGAGAAAACTGACTCAGAAAGAAGAAGACTGTGGATTTGTGCTGTGAAACAAGCCTCTCTACCAGGGAGGGCAAACCATGGCAGCTGTTCAAATACAAATATTTATATTTGCATGGTCATTTATGTCTGTCAGCTAGTGACACTCACCATTGCTTTTATGATGAAAAACATCTCTTCATGCACATTCAATATATGTGTGTACACACACATGATGCGAACCCCCCCCCCCCACACACACACACACACACACATACATGTGTAAGCATTGCAGCAAAAAACATGGTGTGCAGTCACCTCACACACCATTGTGAATTTTAAGTGAAATCAGGTTGGCCAAGTGTCCACTTGGCTCCAGTCTGAACTCAAGCCGTCGGACCTAATTTCAGTTGGAAAATTTCGTTCTTTCTTAAAAAATTAGAGTGTGAGTCTATTGGACAAGGTGTTTTGTGTTTTTGAATGGTTATTGTGTCCTCAATTATTTATTTTTAGTACACACTAGCATGCACTTTGATTAATGCATTTTACTTGTTGTTGTACTTGTGTTTTCATTTCCTTGACTAATGATGTTTGAGAATATCTTAATGCTATCAATGTATTCCAACTGTGTCCCTTTTTCTTTTTCAGAGCTACAGAAGTTTGACCATCACAGTTCAGCTCAAGGTGGCCCATTCATGGCCATAGACTACACCAATGACATTTTGCTGACGTTCCGCTGCCACGGCCCTCCCCTCCGCATTTCAAATATCCTTTTGTTCCAGCTGCAGTATGTGGCAAATGAAGTGGACAGATTGACCGGTGGACCTAACACTGTTGTCCTCATAGGTGTCTGGGCTCACTTCGGCAATTACCCCTTGGAGGTCTACTATCAGCGGCTCATGACCATTCGCAAAGCAATACAACGTCTGATAAACAGAGCTCCAGGCACAAAAGTTATTGTCCGAACAGGAAACATGAAGGATATGAATCTGCGTGGGTGTCTGACCAACAGTGACTGGTACACTCTCCAGCGGGACAAGGTGCTCCGGGCAGTGTTCAAAGATACGGATGTTCTCCTGTTGGAGGCCTGGGAGATGGTACAGGCCTCTGACCGGCCTTACGAACTCCACCCTCAGCCTCAGATCATCAAACTCATGATTGATGGGATTCTGTCCTACACATGTCCCATAAAGGAAGACTGGTTGTTATAATGAAGATTGTGAAATTAAGCTCAAAAAAGGAGGGAGTATGAAGTAGGGCTGTCCTGTTGCCGGTTTTCCAAGAATTTGAGTACTCACCCATATCAATACAATTACAAGTACCTGATACCTTGTAATGGTCTTAACCATGGCACTAGCTGCAGCTGCATAGGGTCTCACAGACATTAGACTTTGCTAGTTTGATTAATTTGTCAATGCTATTTGATTAATATACTGCTTGTAATTTTAGCTTGCTATTGACAGTCATTTGTGACTGAAAGCAGTTTGTAATTTAAGGCTTTCTGCTGCCATTTTACCAAGCGCCGTTCTTGCTGAGTTTGCAAGTCAAAAATGTCTGACAGCATCGGTCCCCATTGTGCTAGAAAAAAATTGTCACTAGTGATGGACAGTGTAGATACTGCGGTATTGATATATATTGATAGTCAAGCAGTACTCATTTGGGTATCGATTACCCCCCCCCTAAAAGCATATTGGACTATGGTATTTTCACACCGAACGCGAATGAGGCTTCTGGCAGTGAGTGATTTACATGTTAAGTCTATGTAAAGGCGTGATCAGGCCCGAATAAAAGTCTTGCGGTGCAAATGAAGCAAATAGCGCACCGCGAATCGCGCGAACGACGCAAATTGAACGTTTGACGCGCAAGTCCCGCAAATAGGCAAAGATGCAAATTGGTGGATGAAGTGAACAATGCAGATTCGCGTCCAACACTCTGGTTGCGGAAGTTGAAAAATGTGAACTTTGGCAAATATTCACGCCACGTTCAGGGACCTGCTGTAGCAGTGATGTGGTTACATTATTGCACTCTCCAAAACTACAGAAAATACAGAGCCTGTGACTAGACTAGCACTACTGTACAGCAGTAGTGTCCTGGGGAAAGGTCCCCACAGCCACACGGGACACAGGTGACCAAACTGAGACAGGCTCATTTGGGAGTATCCCTAGCGGCCATGCCCCTCATTTCAGGTGAATGAAGCAAACAATTTGCCCTATTCGCGCAAATTTGATGCGCGAATGACGCGAATTCACTCACGCTAATGACGCAAGTGAATTCAAAATGGTCACGTGTGCAACTAGACACGAATGACACGAATTTGATGTCAGATTCAAGTCCGGTGTGAACGTACCATAAGTCGTGTGATATGTCTTTAAGGGCAATAATATTTTCCTTGAAAAAAATATACTCAAAGAAAATGATCAATACTGATATTTGTATCAATTAAACTTCCCCCAAAAGTCTGGATTCTGGATGGAGGTATTTTTCAACATTTCTCCTTGCAAAACATCTCCAGTTCAGTTAGATTTGATGGCTTCCGAGCATAAACAGCCCTCTTTAAATCAAATGATGAGGTTAATTTTAGAAAGTAATGAAGAACGTTATGAGTAACCTTGCAATTTATCAATTATATACACAATTATTACAATCATACTTCTTGGTTTCTGATTTCATTTACTTCTTATTACACAATTTGCTTATGCTTACTTAATATTACAACACTCAATTATATTTCTACCATTTAAGATATATATATATATATATATATATATATATATATATATATATATATATATATATATATATATATATATATATATATATATTTTGTCCTCTCGCGGGCGAGCTCGGGTCCTCGGGCCTGGGAGCTTGAGGGTTCTGCGCAGTATCTTTGCTGTTCCTAGGACTGCGCTCTTCTGGACTGAGATGTCTGATGTTTTTCCTGGGATCTGCTGTAGCCACTCTTCCAGTTTGGGGGTTACTGCCCCGAGTGCTCCGATGACCACGGGCACCACTGTTGCCTTCACTTTCCAGGCCTTCTCAAGTTCTTCTTTGAGGCCTTTGTACTTCTCCAGTTTCTCATGTTCCTTTTTCCTGATGTTACAATCGCTTGGTATTGCGATGTCAACCACAACGGCTTTCCTCTGCTGTTTGTCCATCACCACAATGTCCGGTTGGTTCGCCACTACCATTTTGTCTGTCTGGATCTGGAAGTCCCACAGGATCGTAGCTCGGTCATTCTCTATCACCTTTGGAGGTGTTTCCCATCTTGACCTCGGGACTTCCAGACTGTACTCTGCACAGATGTTCCTGTACACTATACCAGCCACTTGGTTATGACGCTCCATGTATGCTTTCCCTGCCAGCATCTTACAGCCTGCAGTTATGTGCTGGATTGTCTCAGGGGCCTCTTTGCACAGTCTGCACCTGGGGTCTTGTCTTGTATGGTAGATCTGGGCCTCTATTGCTCTGGTGCTCAAGGCCTGCTCCTGTGCAGCCATGATCAGTGCCTCTGTGCTGTCCTTCAGTCCAGCCCTTTCTAGCCATTGGTAGGATTTCTCGATGTCAGTCACTTCAGTTATCTGTCGATGGTACATCCCATGTAGGGGCTTTTCCTCCCATGATGGTTCCTCCAGCACCTCGTCCTCTGTTTTCCACTGCCTGAGACATTCACTGAGAACTTCATCCATTGAGGCCATCTTCCTGATGTATTCAAGGATCTTGGATGTTTCATCCTGGACAGTGGTACTGACACTCACCAGTCCTCTGCCTCCTTTCTTTGCACTTAGTGAACAGTCTCAGGGTGCTGGATTTGGGGTGGAACCCTCCATGCATGGTTAGGAGCTTTCGTGTTTTCACATTTGTGGTCTGAATCTCTTCCTTTGGCCAGCTTATTATTCCCGCAGGGTATCTGATGACCGGCAGGGCATAGCTGTTGATTGCCCGGACTTTGTTCTTGCCATTGAGCTGACTCCTTAGGACTTGCCTTACCTGGGGGTATTTGGCTGTGGCTGCTTTTCTTGTGGCCTGGTCCAGGTTGCCATTTGCTTGTTGGATTCCAAGGTACTTGTAGCTGTCCTCAATGTCTGCTATTCTGCCGTCTGGGAGTGGGACCCCTACTGTATGGACTACCTTCCCTCTCTTTGTCACTATCCGCCCACACTTCTCAAGTCCGAATGACATTCCGATGTCATTGCTGTAGATCCTGGTTGTGTGGATCAGTGAGTCAATGTCTCTCTCGCTCTTGGCGTACAGCTTGATATCATCCATGTAGAGGAGGTGACTGATGGTGGCCCCGTTCCTGAGTCGGTACCCATAGCCAGTCTTGGTGATTATCTGGCTGAGGGGGTTCAGACCTATGCAGAACAGCAGCGGGGACAGAGCATCTCCTTGGTATATCCCACATTTGATGGACACTTGTGCAATTGGCTTGCAGTTGGCCTCAAGGGTGGTCTTCCACTGCCTCATCGAGTTTGCAATGAAGAGTCCTGTTGATGTTATACATCTCCAAGCATTCTATGATCCATGTGTGTGGCATTGAGTCATAGGCTTTCTTGTAATCAATCCAGGCGGTGCACAGATTAGGGTGTCTGGCTTTGCAATCCTGAGCCACTGTTCTATCTACCAGCAGCTGGTGTTTAGCTCCTCTGGTGTTTTTACCAATGCCCTTCTGTGTTCATGAGCTTCCATGTGGTGGGGAGAGAGGTTATTGGCCGATAGTTGGATGGGGCTGTTCCCTTCAGGGGATCCTTCTGGATCAGGATTGTCCGGCCTTCAGTTAGCCATTCAGGGTGGGTCCCATCCTTTAGCAGCTGGTTCATTTGTGCTGCCAGACGCTCATGGAGTGAAGTTAGGTTTTTCAGCCAGTAGGTGTGGATCATGTCAGGCCCTGGTGCTGTCCAGTTTTTCATACCTGAGACTCTTTCTTGGATGTCTGCCACTGTGATGGTTACTGGTTCTTGTTCAGGGAGGTTGCTGTGCCACTGTGCACTGTTGTTGTGTGTTCTGGACCTCTGACAGTTGGCTCTTCTCTCCGAGTTACCTTGATTTTAGCCTCTAACCTTCTTTTCCATGGTGGATATGGATCTTTATGGTTGCTCTTTGGTTGATAGCCAAGCTCCTCAAGGATCACTGCTGCTGAAGTGTATATCAGTAGTAAATAATAATATACCTATGGCCCCCCTCCTCTTTGTGACCTCTCAGTGACCCCTTGACCCATGCCTCTCCCCTGACCCATGCCCCTCCCTACCCCTAACCCTTTGTTCACGTGTCCACAGTACATCCTCCCTAGTCAGATGTCCTCTAAAGATAGCTCTACTTGTTTTTTCAGTTCTGTAGCAGATACAATTGTGTACTGTTTGAGGTTTATTATATGTTTTTGCGAGAGAACAGTCAATACATTGGTCTTCTGTCTGCAGAGATAACCCCATGTGTTTGCGGGAGAGTTGTGAATGCAATAGTCTGCTGTCTAATGATGCCCTCCCCGCAGAGTTAAGTGGTAACTGTGACCTGTGGATGCTGACAATGGCAGTTGTTCAAAAACTATAAAGGAGAAATGTCTTAAAAAATTAATGAACGTCTTAAAACTATGACTGTTGTAGATGTCACAAACCCACTCACTATGATCATATGAAACATTTTTTTAATATCTGTAATTGGGTGTATGTTGGCCATGTAATCAAAGGTTTTCAACACATAGTATAGAGTTACATCTGACGAGAAAAAAAAAAAAGCTTACAAAAAACATGTTAGTGATAAAGAGTGATAATAAGAGTTAAAGATAAGCACTAGCTTTAGCCCCCATGGTAATACAAAACTGTGTAAAACTGCGTTTTGTGTAAAAAAAACAAAACCTTAAGGATGTGTTATATTTAGCCAGAAAAGAGGTCTTTACTTAAATTTGACGCTTTTCTCTCTTAGTTATTTTCCATGTAAAAAAAAAAAAAAAAAGGTTATTTTGATAGTGTGTCACTGTTTTTAAATCTAGACAAATGTAGTTAGTAGTGTTAACGGCTATAGTTGTAAACAAAAATGCACTAGTTTGTAAGGCACTGGGTACATTAATGTAAAGAGATGTAGACCTCATTTTTAAAAAATAAAGAAAGATAATAAAGAGGGAAAAACATATTTTGGTGGTGGCTCATTTCGCTAGTTTGAAAAGTGGATCAATTAAAGAGATATATATAGCACTAAAAAAAAGAGGACAATGTATTAGATGAGGACACAAACTGATCAGATTTTACTGAATAAATGTTATTCTGTTGTTACACTTAAAAAGGGTTTATGATAATGCAGTAGTATTTCTTACCACTGTACTGATAATGGTTTGTTGGAGCTGAATGAAAATAAACTGTAAAGTATTATATGGTTTACATTTAAAAAGAGGAAAGAAAGGTTATTTTGATTGTATGTCACTGTTTTTACATTTTACTAGATGAGGACATAAACTGATCTTTTACTGAATAAATGTAATACTGTTGTTAACATCTGTGATGTTTGTGTAGTGTTGTGCAGCAGGAGTGTCTCTTACTGCTGTACTTTAACATGTCACTGTGTAGTGAGCGGTCCATCACTGCACTGGTGTGAAGTACAACTTTTTCACTCATCTACAAAGTTTTAGAAAATGAGACCTAAGCATCTATAAGGTGTATTTTTTTCCTCATCAAATGTTAAGTGACTCAGTTCAGCGAGCGTGTGTCCAAGTGGAATTAGATAAATATTTGATAAAGTATACACTTAGTCAAGATGAGTTTACTTGTTTCAGTCACACTGCACAATATATCTGTCATAAATGCACATAAACACTTGATGTTAGACAATAACACACCAAATGTGTATTTATTAACAATTCACCTGTTTTTTCTTCTT
Organism: Bostrychus sinensis; assembly: GCA_020698575.1. Taxonomy (NCBI): domain Eukaryota; kingdom Metazoa; phylum Chordata; class Actinopteri; order Gobiiformes; family Eleotridae; genus Bostrychus; species Bostrychus sinensis. The sequence continues at coordinate 47,568,071 of CM036239.1, read as the reverse complement.
ATTATTATTATAATGTAAGTCGAATAATACAAGGTGTGATCTTCAAACCATAGCACAGGGTTTATTCAGATCATATAACTGTTTAAAACAAGTTGGGACATTTCAGTTTTGTAAAATAAAATTAAAAATTACACATTATTCCGTAAATGGTTTTACTCCTTTTCTGATCTCTGGCGCAGTAAATATTCATCTCTACAGTGTTGTGTAATGTAAATGTACTGTTTACATCTGACAGTTAGCACATGTAAGTCATTCATTCACCACTGACTGCACACCGCTAATGTGGCACAGTACCTCACACATTTATGTATAAAGTATTTCTATTATATTTTGCATAGTTGTCATATTTTATATTTCTATCGTATTCGCATGCAATTTAAAAATGCCTTTTTGCCTATTGGTAAATTATTATTGTTTATTATACACCATAGATTTATGTGACATTCAGTGTGGACAGCAAAGAAAGAATTTTACTGCACAGGGAAACACACTTTTAAATAAATAAACGCTTTGAATTTCTTGAATCTAGAATTGAGTAAATCTATCAGTTTTAGATAAAATACCATGGGTCTTTGATATTTTTACCTTTATGTAATTAATATACTGTTTCCATGTTAGCCTAGTATCAGTCACAACCCAGAACAACTTCATATCAAAACTCTTATAATATCTCTTTTTTGTTGCTTTTGTTACCAAAAACATAAATTATGGTCTATTAAGAGACAATTTGTTAATATCAAACCAGGTTTGAGCAGCTTTATGTTCCCTTTCTATCATCTGCCAACATTATAAATCTCAATCAAAGCAAAAAGGTTACAAACATCATTAATGAAAATAATAAAATAATTTTTGGAGCAATCACAGAACCTTGCGGTATTCCACATACTATAGTCTTAAATCCTAATAATGTATTGTCTAATTGAACAGTTCATCTGATACCAAACTTTTTCACAATTTCTTTTTAACTGGCTATGTTGACATTTACTGTGTTAGACTCGTCTACAAAATAACTGTAAAAAGGACTTCTGCTATAGTTTCTAATTATTTATTTATAAAAGAACTCAGAAGCTGTTCACAACGTTCTACTCGTATTATTTTTAATGTTATAATAATGTTTTCATTTTATTATTGAAACAGAGGTTAAATTATTCTTATAAATCTTGTTCTCATTTTCACTAGTTTTAAGTATACTTCATATAAAACAAACTGCTTTTGTCATGTATGGTTTCCCTTTGCGTACATATCTACTGCCAGGACATTAGTGTTGGTTATAAAGTTCTAACTATTTGGGTACAAATGCCACTTAGGTAAACTACATAGCAAACACAATTTTTTTTTTTTTTTTTTGTCTTGAAACCCCAATTATTTCAAGTGTCCCAAGTCTTATCAGTTTACATGCAGGCTAATACAAATACCTTTTTCCAGAAAAAACAGTCAGTAATATCACTTAACACTTTTTCCTTGTAATGGATGTTTGTGAAAATACTTTTTTTCTAAGTGTAGCACATTATTGAGTTCTCCTACTGGGTCTGCCAATTACAGATATTAAGACATTTTAAGACACATTTTATTTAAGACAATATTGCAAAGCTTTACATACAAAGACTGATTCCTTACTGCTTGTTTTTATTGCCAGTATTTTTGGTATACAATTTATAAAATGTTCAAAGATATCATATAGATGTTCTGTAAATGCAATATAAAAATATACTTGACTTTTTCTCACTATGTATCTGTATAGTCAAGCGCTCATTCACATCATCCTGAATTAAAATAAAAAACCATACAGTTATACAGTTGGACATAAAAAGCTTTTTCTTAGTTTTTATTAAAGAAATAATAACCTTCTGACACAATTGGCTCAACTAATACAACAGTCAAATCTCCTTTATAGCAAGCACTAGGAATGTGGATGTTAAAGATTTTAAACATTCATTGATTTATTCAGTTCTGTTGGCATTTTTAACACAAATTAGTCATATTATGCAATTTACATGAATCATTATAATTATAATACACACACTAAAAAAACAGTAACACCAGACTTGTCTAAAATGACTTGAGGTTAAGAAATCTCAGCTTTTAAAGTAACAAGGCCTGATACTATACACTTTGGAAAAATAACAATATTTATATGTAATATATTTGTTTTATTGTAAGAAAAAGGTGTCCATATTATGCTATTTCAGCATTTTTTTTATTTTCATGGCAAACTCGATGAGGCAGTGGAAGACCACCCTTGAGGCCAACTGCAAGCCAATTGCACAAGTGTCCATCAAATGTGGGATATACCAAGGCGATGCTCTGTCCCCGCTGCTGTTCTGCATAGGTCTGAACCCCCTCAGCCAGATAATCACCAAGACTGGCTACGGGTACCGACTCAGGAACGGGGCCACCATCAGTCACCTCCTCTACATGGATGATATCAAGCTGTACGCCAAGAGCAAGAGAGACATTGACTCACTGATCCAGCCAACCAGGATCTACAGCAATGACATCGGAATGTCATTCGCGGTGAGAAGTGTGGGTGGATAGTGACAAAGAGAGGGAAGGTAATCCATACAGTAGGGGTCCCACTCTCAGACGGCAGAATAGCAGACATTGAGGACAGCTACAAGTACCTTGGAATCCAACAAGCAAATGACAACCTGGACCAGGCCACAAGAAAAGCAGCCACAGCCAAATATCTCCAACGAGTAAGGCAAGTCCTAAGGAGTCAGCTCAATGGCAAGAACAAAGTCCGGGCAATCAACAGCTATGCCCTGCCGGTCATCAGATACCCTGCGGGAATAATAAGTTGGCGATAGGAAGAGATTCAGACCACAGATGTGAAAACATGGAAGCTCCTGACCATGCATGGAGGGTTCCACCCCAAATCCAGCACCCTGAGACTGTACACTAAGCGCAAGGAAGGAGGCAGAGGACTGGTGAGTGTCAGAACCACTGTCCAGGATGAAACATCCAAGATCCTTGAATACATCAGGAAGATGGCCTCAATGGACAAAGTGCTCAGTGAATGCCTCAAGCAGTGGAAAACAGAGGACGAGGTGCTGGAGGAACCATCATGGGAGGAAAAGCCCCTACATGGGATGTACCATCGACAGATAACTGAAGTGGCTGACATCGAGAAATCCTACCAATGGCTAGAAAGGGCTGGACTGAAGGACAGCACAGAGGCACTGATCATGGCTGCACAGGAGCAGGCCTTGAGCACCAGAGCAATAGAGGCCCAGATCTACCATACAAGACAAGACCCCAGGTGCAGACTGTGCAAAGAGGCCCCTGAGACAATCCAGCACAAAACTGCAGGCTGTAAGATGCTGGCAGGGAAAGCATACATGGAGCGTCATAACCAAGTGGCTGGTATAGTGTACAGGAACATCTGTGCAGAGTACAGTCTGGAAGTCCCGAGGTCAAGATGGGAAACACCTCCAAAGGTGATAGAGAATGACCGAGCTAAGATCCTGTGGGATTTCCAGATCCAGACAGACAAAATGGTAGTGGCGAACCAACTGGACATTGTGGTGATGGACAAACAGCAGAGGAAAGCCGTTGTGGTTGACATCGCAATACCAAGCGATTGTAACATCAGGAAAAAGGAACACGAGAAACTGGAGAAGTACAAAGGCCTCAAAGAAGAACTTGAGAAGGCCTGGAAAGTGAAGGCAACAGTGGTGCCCGTGGTCATCGGAACACTCGGGGCAGTAACCCCCAAACTGGAAGAGTGGCTACAGCAGATCCCAGGAAAAACATCAGACATCTCAGTCCAGAAGAGCACAGACCTAGGAACAGCAAAGATACTGTCCAGAACCCTCAAGCTCCCAGGCCCGAGGACCCGAGCTTGGATGGATGAAACCGCCCGCGGAGGGCGAGAGGACAATTTTATATATATATATATATAAAAAAAAATTGTATATATATATATATATATATATATATATATATATATATATATATATATATATATATATGCTAGAAATGTCCAACATCTGGTGTGCACTTTCTTCAAAACAAAAACCCTAGTTGGCATTCTTTCTATTACAGTTGGATATTTAAATATGCCTTATAATGTTTTATAATGAAAATTATTTACATAGATGAACACTTAACCATTTTAAGGTGCAACTAATATATCAAATGTTTGGATAGAGTTGAAACAAATTAAGCCCTGCTTATTGGTGCTCCCAGAGTCTTGCTTAACCTGCGTTATCACCTGAAATGAGTATATGTGCGTTTCTTCTGGTTATGGTGAAACTATGTGAGCCTCTCTCTTGCTCGCTGTTCTGTGCTGTCCATAGTACTGACGCATTTAGTCAGACTCACCTCCACCTACAGCTTGGGCTCTGGAACCCAACTCCTTGAGAGGAGCTGGACTCTCTTCTACTCTGGCATTGCCCGCGGTGAGAGGCGGCGGGCTGGTGTGGGCTTGCTCATAGCTCCCAGCTCAGCCGCCATGTGTTGGAGTTTTCCCCGGTGAATGAAAGGGTCGCGTCCCTACTCCTTCGGGTTGGGGACAGGTCTCTCACTGTTGTTTCGGCTTATGGGCCAAACAGCAGTGTAGAGTACCTTGCCTTCTGGGAGTCCCTGGGAGGGGTGCTGGAAAGTGCTCCAACTGGGGACTCCGTCATTCTACTGGGGGACTTCAACGCTCACGTGGGCAGCGACAGTGACACCTGGAGGGGTGGGATTGGGAGGAACGGCCTCACTGATCTGAACCTGAGCAGTGTCCTGTTATTGGACTTCTGTGCTAGCCACAGTTTGTCCATAACAAACACCATGTTCAAGCACAAGGTGTCCATCAGTGCACAGGGCACCAGGACTCCCTAGGCCAGAGGTCAATGATTGAGTTTGTTGTCGTGTCATCTGACCTTCGGCTGTGTGTCTTGGACACTCGGGTGAAGAGAGGGGCTGAGCTGTTACTGATCACCACCTGGTGATGATTTGGATCCACTGGTGGAGGAGGAGGCCGGACAGACTCAGCAGACCCAAACGTATTGTGAGGGAAGAAGATGGATGGATGGAAATTAAACCCCGCTTATTGGTGCTCACAGAGTCTTGCTTAACCCATGTTATCCCCTGAAATGAGTATATGGATATTTAACCTAGAACTGGAGGAAACTGACGATTATTGACCTGGGAGGGGCAGCAAGGGCTGGTTTGGGAATCAATGCTCTATGTGACCGCTGCATTTGAAGTTGAACTCCGTCCGGTAACTTGAAGTGTGTTTTCAGCAATTCTGAACCAAAATCAGGGATGGATTTGACTTGCCTGGGAATTCCAGCTTCACCGCTGTACCAGTGATGAGTCTGGTCGCTACTGAATCAGTTCAATTTCTAGAGCGGAGCAAACCCGAGTAAACTGACAGCGGAGTAAGCCAAACAGAAAATGGCAGACGTGACATTAACAAAGCGACAAGAAAGTAAGCAATGCAAAAACATCTTTTTTTTTAGATAAAGGCTTCTAGTGCTGTAAGCTGCTGTGGTTTTAATGACTCAATATGTTTTTGATTTATGTTTTTAAAACAGAATTTACTGCTGAATGAAACAAACTCTTGGCTCCTCGGTCGCCATCTTGATTGTTGTTGTTGAGGACGCTGCTCGCAAAGAACACGTGACTTAAATAAATGCAAAATGCACGATACGGTTGGGATTTGAATCCAACCACGGCGGACGGCGACCAGACTGATATTTCTTTGTATAATAATACAGAAACATATCATTCTAGATTTTCCAGGCAAGGATTCTTTCTTCTCTAGCACCCCATAGATTCATATGTTGTTTCTCCGGCCACAACTTTCTAAGTCCACAATCTTGTCATGCATCTCACTGTTTTGTTTAATCATAGTAAGCAATGGATCTTTCATTTCAAGGCACGCCACCTCGAGGTCTGCTATACATGCTTGGGCATCAGCTATGATAGCATTCTGGCTTTGCAATTGCTATCGTACATCTTTTTTTAACTTGTTTAAGTCGTCCTTAATAGATGTCCTCACTTCATTTTTAAAATTGCCCAGTTCATGCTCAGTATCTTTTTTAAAGTCCCGTAGCTCATTAGAAAGAAACACCAGGCCCCCAAACAGCTTACCATACTGGGCGGCCATGTTAGCATCTCCTGGAGCAGAGTTAGCATCGTCGTCGCTGCCCTCTCCCATTTGGTCAACATTTCCCTGTTGTTTGGGCATTTTCTCTGTCAAAACGTTATAATTATGAGTATTATTGAGTTATCTCACCAGGAGGTATTTTTATTAACCGACACCGCAGAGCTCCAAGCTATACGTCCATACCGTTCCTGCACCACCCAGAAGTCCTAACCATTTAAAAACTTAATATACCTCATTGTCTGCTGCGTGTGCAGCATTTTAGTTTTGTCCTCTGGTGAAACCATGGATGTATAATATGACCTTGACCCCTCTCCTCTGATGCCAATTTAATTAGTGGCCGTTCCGTGAAACTGCTGCAGAAAAATCACATGTGGTGGTTGTTAAGGAAATTTTTGATAGAGATACTTGACAAGAATACAGGGTCTGGATCAATCAGCAAGTTGTCTTTAATTTACTTGTGCACAAGGAGAACACAGCACAAAGGAGAAATGCAGAGTGTCCTCTCCCCTTAGCAGAAGGTAGGTTTAACACTAGGCATACACAGGAAAAGAGTATGTGTCCCAGAGTCACAAGCATATCTTAAGACTTTTGCTCTAAGCTTTAAGAAGACGCCATGTCCTAGCCTCGTGTGCACTAAGACACAACATCCTTTGGCCTTACAGCTGCTACCCATGTCTTAGTCCTTGTACAGCACTAAGCTCAGACAATAAAATGACAGTAGGATAACACAGGAATTAATGAATTTCCACTACAGTGGTCATGGCGTCACTCACTATCCTGTTCCATAAAATATCCATGGGTGAAATGCAGATATCACTTGATACTGCCCCCTCTTTTCTAATTGGTTGCACATTGATCTAATTTCTTTTATAGTTTAGATAGTTTAATTTCTGTCCACCTGTTCTTGTAAATCCAAGTTTATACCATGAGGACCAATTGAATTATTTGTAAAAAATAGAAAAATCATTAGGATGGCTGGACAGGCTATAGTTACACATCAGACAAATGATGCTTGTGGATGTCTTTAATACTGTTACTGTATTCCAACTGTGTCCCTTTTTCTTTTTCAGAATTACAGAAGTTCAACAAGCACATTGCAGCTCAATGTGGCCCATTCATGGCCATAGACTACAGTAATGACATTATGGTGACGTACCGCAGCCATGGCCATCCCATCTCTTTCAAATTTATGCCTGTGTCCCATATTCAGTATGTGGCAAATGAAGTGGACAGATTGCCTGGTGGAGCTAACACCGTTGTCCTCATAGGTGTCTGGGCTCACTTCGCCTGTTTCTCCATGGAGGTCTACTATCAGCGGCTCATGACCATTCGCAAAGCAATACAATGTCTGAAAAAAAGAGCTCCAGACAGAAAAGTCATTGTCCGAACTGTGAACCTGAGGGACGTGGATCTGAATATAAGTTTGAACTACAGTAATTGGTACATTCTCCAGATTGACAAGGTGCTCCGGGCAGTGTTCAAAGATATGGATGTTCTCCTGTTGGAGGCCTGGGAGATGGAACAGGCCTCTAACCTGGAACACAATGTCCACCCACCGCCTCCAATCATCAAACTCATGATGGATGGGATTCTGTCCTACACATGCCCCACAAAGGGAGGCGGAATGTTATGATGAAGATTGTGAAAGGCTCATGGTTGTAATATTACAACAAAGTTTCAACTTATGCAAAATAAACCTTGTTTCTTCTTTTCAATTAAAATCCTATATTTACATTTTAAGTGAGTCTTATTGTTCAACCTGGTACTGCTTTTGTCTGGTTCAGTTTGTAATTCAGCCTTTTTATCTGACCTCAACCCTGTTTGTATGTTTTTGTTGACCACCACCATCTTGTTTTAGAAACCTGGATAAAACCAGATTTACTAAAGTGATGCATCTCTAATATTTGTTCTGTGTTTAGTGACATGTACAGACCATGTTCATATGAAAAGAACATTGTATGTTTTGATTATATTAGATTTTGTCAACGCTGCAATATCACATTGGGAGTTAGTGGTAGCCGAATATTCCCATGCTCCTTACACAACTAATGGATAGAATGTTCCTCTTTACAGCTCGATGTCAAGAAAATATTTTACAAATACTGCGTTTTAGTCATTTACAAACTTGGTTTGGTTAAAAAAAAGTTATAAAATAAATCATGACTCAGTTGTATGTTTGTGGTAGCAGTATGTGATACTGTCTGTAACTTATCATTTATAAAATAGACTTGACTAATCATAACTTCAGGCACGTTTATTCAGCCTTGTTGGAGCTCACAAAATCACATACACACACACTAAAGTCTCGCGATGCTGATGGCGTCATTCAGTACACAGTAATATGAGATGCTGTTATAGCACTGATAGATTCAGGATGTTACAGGTCATTTTTTTATTTCAGAATGCCACGTGTCAGGCATTAGCCCAGTGTCTTTCAAGTGTACAATGTTAGGAATGCCTTTTAAAACTGGCTCTGTGACTATAAAACAGACACAGAGCACACAGATGGATGTGTATGTGTTGATGAAAAAAAACAAAAAACAACAAAAACAGTGACTACATGATCATCAGATAATGAACAGGATGTTCCAGTGTCAGAACAAATCTACTGCCACTTTCAGACTGTGCGCTATAACGGACACTGGCTGAAAAGAGTTTCTGTGATTTTACATCATTCATTCATTTATTTATCTTCTTCCGCTTATTCTTTTTTTGTAAATATGATTTCTGATGTAATCATTCACTCATGTATCCCTGCAGTACTTTTGAAAGTTTGTGTCTGATGACAAAGTACAGTCACTAATTATTATCTCCAATCACCTAGATCAGGGGTGAGCAATTATTTTTTCCTGAGGGCCACTTTTGAGTCTGGGCCGGTTGCAGAGGGCCAGGTCAACGCTAACTTTGCTTGTGCTCAATATTGACTGTGTATCTATTTATGTTTAAACTTAATAAATATAAGCAAGCAAATGCAAAAAGAATACTGGGAATTTCAGCATTTACCAAAACAGCATTAATAAAAACAGATTATTTAGTTTAAATGTGGATTTAGCTGTATTAGTGTTTAGTTTACTGAACAGTCAGATCAACAGAACGCCAGCCAGTCTCTGGTCTCTGAGTTGGTCTCTGGTCTCTGGTCTCTGAGCTGGTCTCTGAGCTGCACCCTAAAAATTGCTGGGTTATTTTTTCAACCCAATCACTGGGTTATTTACAGAGAGTTGGGTAGTTTTTCTGGGTTATTTACAGAGAGTTGGGTAGTTTTTCTGGGTTATTTACAGAGAGTTGGGTAGTTTTGTTTGACCCAGCTGCTGTGTAGAGGTTGGGTTAATCAGACGACCCAGCGTCCTGGGTCAGATTTAAACTTCAGCCTCCTCAGCCAAAGGCAGCAGTGACCTCCTGCTCTGAGAGAAACGTTAAATAAGAGGTCTGTACACACTTTTTATCTAATTATTCTGTCATTATCATTTAGTTCAAAGTTTTCTACAACTGAATCTGGCTATATAAAGTTCCCTCTGTCAAATTCTCTCTGACCTAACTTAAGCAGTAGCCTGCTTAGCTTCGCATAGCTCGTAGCCTTTAGCTTAGCTCGCTTTTTAACTGAAAAATGGTAACTGTTAACCAAGCAAAAATATCTGAATTATTTTCAGGATTTTAGAGGTGAATTGTGAAGTAATAACTTACAAAAGTTTTGTCAGCTTTTGTGTCAGTTGCTTGTGGCTAACTGTTCATGAGCTAACGTCTCTTCAGTTAAAATGTCTCTGTTGTTTCAGGTCCTGCGCTCTCCTCTTGGGCCTCTGAGCTAATATAATGTTACGGAAGCTTCACAGGTGAGCAGATAGTTTTACACTGATCAGAAATATTAAAATTCCTTTATATTTGCCTTTTGTATGACAAACTTGCGATAATAGACCCTTTTCACGTGACGTCAGAAAACTTCCGTTTTGAGACGATGGGATGTATCTTCATTTCCGCTTCTCCCATAAGAAATTCACCCAGACTTTTTTAAAATTGCTGTTTACAAGTTTACACAATATACAGCAATTTTCAAATGAATATTTACCCACACAATGTTCAAAACTTGCGAAAGGATATTAATTCTTCAACCAAGGATACTTGGATTATGAAGTGAGTGCTTTGTTATGTAGCTAGATAGCGTTAGCAACATGGCTAAGTGATAGAGCTGCGCTATAAAACAGTGTTAGATCATGTCATGATCTGAGTTTATCTGAATATTTGATAATCTGCTTATCAGGAAATACCACTGGATAGTACTACAGTATATTTTCATTTAGTAAAGCTCTGTGCTCGAACACTGACTCTGCTGTAGTGATCAGTCTGTGACAAAATAATAGACTTTTCAGGTCTAATTAGAAGTTCATTGCAGTACTATGCAGTGAGCCTTTCAGACAAGCAGACTGTCATTCATTTAGATCGTAACATAATCTAATATTGTTTTATCGCACACCCCGTTAGACATATTGCTAACGCTACAGCATTAACAACTACTAGCTTTAGCTACAAGACAAAACTCTTACCTTCATAATCAAATAAGTAACCCTCAATGAAAAATGTATATCCCTTTTCGAGTTTCTGTACATCATCTAGCCTTATATTTGGCCAATTTTTAAGACTCCGAGTAAATTCCTTACTGGCGAGCAGCAGCACTGGAAATGAAGATACATCCCATCGTCTCAAAACGGAAGTTCTCTGACTTCATCGTGAAAAGGGTCTATTTGTGTCCCTATATTTGTCAAGGTAGAAAAAAACTGCCCTCTGAGCTCCACCAGCGCCACACACTGGTCTGAGGAGTGTCCTGCAGCAGAGAGGATTTCATTTGGCCTCACTGAGGAGATTTTTTTTATTATTTTTTAAATTTAATATTAGGGCTGGACACATTAACGCGTTGTTATCATGTTAACGCATTAATTAATTAACTCCGATAATTATTTTAATGTGTGCTAACGCAAGTTCTGGGTCAGTCAGGAAAGAGCCAGTTCACAGAGCAGCAGCAGAGGGGGGAGCACAGAGCCGCTCGCAGCCGCTCCGCTCTGAAGACAAAACTTGTGTCTGTTGCAGTCCTGTCTCTCCACACACAGTCTGCAGCGCATCCTCTCATTTTGTCAGATAAGGACAGACATCGAAAAACCCCGCGCTGTTCACGTTAAAGCTTTAAACAGCCCGCTGTGTATGGCGTTTTCACAGCGTGCGCGTAGCGACTTGTGAGACGCTGATGCTCTCTCTCTCTCTGTATATACAATGTGGGGTACAGTGGTGCTACTTATGAGCACTCAGCCTCTAAAATCAGCATTTATATGTTCAGAACTCAGAAATACTGAGTAAATCAGTCAAATTCTGCTACCCCTCAAAATTATTGTTGTGATATTACTAAGTTTTAGTAAAAACTCACTAAAATGTAAAACATATAAAAACACAATGATTTATGCATCAAATGCCTCCTACAACAATATTTCAAAGGTCAAAATTATGTTTTGCTGTCTTTTTCTATGTTTGGGTCTTTGGGGGTTAAGCCCAAAGAAGGAGGGAGGTTGAAATAGGGATCTTCTGTTAGCACTTTTCCAAAAACTCGAGTACTCACCAATATCAATACAGTTACCAGTACCTCATACCTTGTACTGGGTCAAAGGTGGCACATGAAGAGATAGATTTTGTGCTGGAATTCAGTGGGAAGAGTTTGACAACTAATGGTTTCAAAGTTTAACTTATAAACTTGATTCTATTCACTTTAAACAAGTGGTTTGGGGACTTGTGTAAATTCTTAAATATTTGTATACTTAAGTGTGTTCTTCCATTGAAATATATAAATCTGTTAACAGGTAGGTATCCCAAAGATACTGTATGTATTGTCCTTTGTTGTCATGAAGATATTAAAGATCTACTTTTTGCATGCTTTTCAAATTTTACAGTAATTAAAAACATTTAAGAAGAAAAACTTTAAAAAAGTTAGGCGACCGTTTACTTCAAAATTTGTAATTACTAATCAATTAATGATGCATTAATTAATTCTTAAATGTTTTAATAAGCACTTTAAGTGTTTCACACCAGAATATTGTAATTTACCCTTAAGGAGGAGTGAAAAAGACTTTAAACTTCACATTTTTATTTTTGTAAAGATTGTAACAACAACAAACATCCAAAATAGAGTTACTCTATTTTTAGAGCTATGAATATTGTCAACAGTACACAGCAGTTCTTTTTCCAAACTTTTTTTTCCCCCAAACTGTTCTTTTTCCAAACAATTCAAAGGTTTAATGTGCTTTTCAAAGCTAAAGTAAAATGTATTTAATAAAAAATACAATCTGAATAACAAAGTTAACTATAAGCTGACTTTAGGTCATACATCTTAGCATTGAGTTGCATTGTCAACTCATTTTTAAAGTCTGTGTACATTAGTCCAAACATTACCAGGAAGGCTTCTGTAAAGTTTCCTAATGTTACGATCTCTTGACCCTCCAAGACTACGGAGACCTTGTTTCCGTAGTTCACTGGACGACCTTCTCCACCACTGACTTTAGATAGAAGAGCCACAGGCGTAGTGGATAGATCAGGCCCTTCCGCATCCTCCTGTGACAATCAACATGTATATTTTAGAAAACTCATGCAGGTAACTTCAATATGGACTGAAAAATGCAGGGCCCCTTTTCAAGTTCAGCTTTAAGTACTTTGCATACTTTTCAGACTGGCACTTACATCGCAGGTGATGAAAAATCCTGAAGTTTCTTTACGCAGGTAACCAGGTAGAGCATGGAGCACAGTCGGGTGTAGATATCATGTTGGATCTGGGTTTTTAAAAAAAAAAGGGTGACAAAATGAGAAAAAGACAGGGAAGGGGGAATAGAAAGAAGAGAGCAAATGTACATAGAGGACAATTAAGAGTCACAAGTTCATGCCTTTGCTCTGGAATGTTCTCAGAACCATGATTCCTTGACAGGTGAGAACCAAAAGAAGTGACTGAAAAGTACAAATGCACTCAGAGACATGGTAAGGGGCTAACTTTTGAAAAGCGGCTGTGTTGTAATCTATAGTGCGTATATATTTATGCCCTGGTAGTAAAGCACGCGGCAGCACACAACTTACAATGCCAAGCCATTTGGAAGGGTGAAGATCTGTAAAGAGAAAAAAAAGTTAATTTTACCATACAACTTCTGTTTAAAAATAAGTCAAATTATACCAATTTATTGTCAGGTGACAAGTAACTTTAGTATAAAAAATAAAATAAAAATCAGGCAATGTTTTACTTCTTATTTTTTTTAACAAATATCTGTACTTTCTACTCCTACATTTTTTAAATGAACTCTAAATCACATTAATGCACTGTATGTTTTTGTTTGTCACCTGAGCGCGTGTGCTCACACAGCTGCTTTGTCCACACAAAGGCATTGCGTTCAATTCACTTTAACTTTAGGCTAAATAAACAAACAAAAAAACAAACAAAAACAAACAAAAACAAAGTAGTAAAAATTCACAAAACCTCATTATCTCTAAATATATCCTACAGCATTACGACGGAGTAGAAAGACCACAGTAAAATATTTTTGAAGCACTATGAGAATAAAGTAGTGATAATATCAGATTAAAGTCCCAGTTTAAGTGACGCAGCAGAACAGGCTTGGATGAGTCAAAGGTTTACATAATAGAACACAACAGATGTCAAACTTTATAATGTTGGCATTTAAAGAGATGTCCCCCATGTGTGTACGTTATCACCACTGTTGAATCAGTCTACACTTTCCTTGTGGTAACCAGAGTGCAACAGCTCTTCACCGGGGCTGATTGGGCAGGACACTGTCTGTGCTCTGAGTCACAAACGTCCGCAGACAGGTGCAGCAGTGTCGCTATCTTCACCCACACGCGCTGCACGAGCTTCGTATTTCTAGTATAAACAGTGGTGGTTCTTGCTTGAATTACTCCCTGGGCGAAGAGTTTCCATGGCCCTCGTTCCGGGCGAGTGAAGCATCCACTGTTTTATGCACGGATACTTGCCTTGTGGAACCGTGCGTCTGGGCAGCTCATTTTACGCACCACCTTCTTATCTGTTGACTATTCCTCATTTATTGCTAGATTGAATCCAAGTAGGCTTGCTCAGTCACCTGTCCTATCAGGCCAGGACGAGGCGAGCACTGCCCTGAGCACAGTCCTGAGTTATGCCGCTTGCAGTGCAAAAGCTTTGCTCCATCATCTCAGCCAGGATCATTGTTTCCTCCTTCTTTTCCTGGTAAGGACACAATTGCAGGACTCGCTTCTGCGAGCCTTTAAAAGCAGCTGATTTGTTAATTGCTTTAAACACTCTCAGATCCAACTTTTTCCCAAATGCACAGCTGTTTTTGTGCCAGTTCAAGTTCAGCCTCTTTGGCCCAAGCCCAGCCCAGCCCACACCCAACCTCTTTAGACAAGGTTTTGTGCCCAGTCTAAAGAGCAGGGATTAGGATAAGGCCCTTTCTGCGCCACTGTCTGGTCCACCTCCTGCGCTAAGATGCGTTAGGTACGCCCCTAAATCTGTTTTTGGTAGGTTAGATAAGATGGCGTTGCTGGTTTACCAGCAAGAATACAAATACAAATACAAATGCAAAAATGTATTGTTCACGAATAAAAAATTTGCCTTCAGTTTCACCATAAAATACATTCAAATTACTCAAAAATACACTCAAACACACCATACAACATCTAAGACAACTTGGCAGACCCTACATTTCATGTGTATCTTACATTGAATGCAAGACATATTAAAAAGTACAAAGCATTAAATAAATACATATAAATATAAATAAATATAAATATGGCTACACCCATGGCAATACTCATCTCATATCTCATGTTTCACGCTTTCACAGCCCGTGGGGCAAAAGAGTTCTTAAAGATGTTTTTGTTTGCTGATAATATTTGATATCTTCTACCTGACGGTAATAATTCAAATTCTTTGTGTAGGGGATGGGACGGATCATTTATAATACTCACAACTTTCCTTCCCATCTTCTCCTCGTAAATGCTGTTCAAGGGCCTCTGTGTCCTCCCTATGATTTTTGAGCTAACAATCCTTTGAAGTTTGTTTTTCCTCTGCATGGTCAGGTTACCATACCACACCAGCAGGTTAAAGGTTAACATACTCTCCACAAGGCCCTTATTCACAGTTTCAAGAATAGTTTGACTCATACAAAAATTGTTCAGTTTACGTAATAAATACAAACGTTGTGAACACTTCTTAAAAATGAAATCAGTATTTTCTTTAAAGGTTAGCAAATCAATTCTTCAGTCCTCTAAAGACAGAGGGGGTTTGGCCTTCCTGTTTTAGACACAGAAGCTACTTTTTTGGATGAATGAGGAGCGTGACCCTCTGCCTGTCTGGGTACATTTTTGAGTGTAACGCCTCCCCATTTTTATTATGTTCAGTCTTATGCTCACCACTTCTATTACCATTTTCACACTTTGCTGATTGTCCAATTGTGTCTGTGTCTCTGAAGATCGGGAGTCAGTTCAGGAGATGTTTTGGCCTGTTGGGTGCTCTTACTCCAGTTTATAGAAATTGCATTTTTGAACCCTTGAGAACTGACCCAGCTTTTCGGATGTGGCATGATACTGGAATAAAGTCAGTTAACGACTTGTATGCTGATGACATTTTTTCATCTTTTACACAGTTTCCAGCTAAATATAACCTCCCAAGTTGCCACCTTTTTACCTTCTTCCAGGCCAGGGACTACATCAAAAAACAGTTTCCTTACTTTCCAAACCGTTCCCCTGAAACCTTACTAGACACGCTCTTAACTTATGGGATGCATCTCAGTCCTTTATAGGTAAATTTGGTTAGCCTCCTCAACCCCACTTACTGCTGTTAAAACTATATGAGAAAAGAGCCTTGGTACTGCCCTGACAGACAGGCAGTGGGATTCTGCGTTGTCTCTTTTTCACTTATCGTCTATATGTGCTCACCTCAGACTGATCCAGTGTAAAGTTTTTTATAGGACCCACTATACAAATGCTAGACTTGCAGAAATGTACTCTTCTGTTAGTGATGCATGTGGCAGATGTAAATTGCTGACCATGTGCATATGTTCTGGTCGTGCTCTAAGTTAGAGTCATTTTGGTCATATGTTTTTGACAGTATGGTTTATAACTGTACCCTTGCTCCTAACCCTTTGTCTGCAATCTTCCCTCCACTACAGATCTTCCTAAGGCGTTAAGTAGGCTTTGGCATTCACCACCTGACTGGCCCAAAAGTGAATTTTACTCAGTTGGAAGCTTGCCCGTCCCCCTTCACATATCCTCTGGGTGCACTAAGTGTTTTATAACTTGAAACTTGAAAAGCTCAGGTTTTCCCTTCAGGGCTTGGTGAAATCATACCCTTTCTACTGTACATAGTCTCTTACTCTACCTCATGACTTGGAGAATGACTACAGAAACTTTTTAAAATTAATATTATTTTTCCTGTCTGTGTTGGTTTTGATTGGACCGCCCTTTGTGGTGGGAGGTGGGTTGGTGAGTTGTTGACATGCAGTTATCACATACTTGTTTTAACACCATTTCTTTTGTTGTGCACTGAGTATAAGTGTTATTGTTTAAAAATGTTCAATAAATTATAAAATAATAAAAAGTGCAATAGAAAGTGTGTGTATTATATCCTGTCATTTGTTTTGTTTGTTTTTTCCTTTTTTGAGAGCCAAAGTGTCATGTCTCATGTGTTTGTCTCGTGTTCTGTGTTTGTTTCCTTTATTTTGGATTCCCAGTTTCCTTCCTGCCTCTTGCGTTTCCCGCTTGTTTGATTACCTGCCCTGCCCTGATGTTTTTCACCTGTGTCTGGTTCCCTCATGTATTTATGTCCTGTGTCCTCCCCTGGTGTTTGTCGGTTCATTTGATATGTTGGTTTGTTTGGAATGTTTGGTCTTCGTGTTCCCCGTGTTCCCGTGTACCGTGAGTGATATTAAAACCTGTTTATGTCCGCACCTTTGGGTCCTTCTCTCCTGTTCTCCGCTCGACCACAACAGAATGAACGGACCTAATTTGGACCCAACGGACTGCATTACGGGGACAGAGTCCCCACTGCTGCTTTTTGTTAAGCTGTGGGGGCAAGGACTGTCTCCAGTGGCTGCCCTGCAGCAGACCCAGGAGCAGGCCTGTTTGCAGGCAGCCACCGCGGGAGCTCGTGGTGGTGGACGCGGTGCTGGTGCGCGGCGGCGGCGCTCTAGGGCCAGCACCTCTCGGCGGGATCCTCCACCTGCTCCCCGGACTCCGCTCGTGTCTGCAGCTTCTCCCCGGGCTCCGCCCGTGCCAGCAGCTTCTCCCCGGGCTCCGCCCGTGCCAGTCTCCAGTTCCCGCTCCCAGCCTGGGGCCGCAGCAGTCGCCAGTTCCCGTTCCCGGCCTGGGGCCGCAGCAGTCGCCAGTTCCCGTTCCCGGCCTGGGGCCGCAGCAGTCGCCAGTTCCCGTTCCCGGCCTGGGGCCGCAGCAGTCGCCAGTTCCCGTTCCCGGCCTGGGGCCGCAGCAGTCGCCAGTTCCCGTTCCCGGCCTGGGGCCGCAGGAGTCGCCAGTTCCCGTTCCCGGCCTGGGGCCGCAGCAGTCGCCAGTTCCCGTTCCCGGCCTGGGGCCGCAGCAGCCGCCAGTTCCAGCTCTCCTCCGGGGCCGCAGCAGCCGCTGGAGCCCCCAGTGTCTCCTCCGGGGCCCTCGCCGCCGCCGGAGCCCCCAGTGTCTCCTCCGGGGCCCTCGCTGCCGCCGGAGCCCCCAGTGTCCCCTCCGGGGCCCTTGCCGCCGCCGGAGCTTCCAGTGTCTCCAGACTCCCCTCCGGGGCCCTCGCCGCCGCAGGAGCCTCCAGACTCTCCTCCGGGGCCCGCGCCACCGCCGGAGCCTCCAGTGTCTCCTCCGGGGCCCGCGCCGCCGTCGAAGCCTCCTGACTTCCCTCCGGGGCCCGCGCCGCCACCGGAGCCTCCTGACTCTCCTCCGGGGCCCGCGCCGCCGCCGGAGCAGCCTGAACTCACTCCGGGGCCCTGTTTTGCTCCTTTGACTGTGGTTTTGCCCCCGGACATTTTTTGTTCCTTTGATTCTGGTTTTGGAATTTCACTTCAACCACGTTGTGACAAGTCCTGCCCTGTTGCACTTACATTTAAAATTTAAAAAATGACAAAATTTCTGAAGCTTTAAATTAATAACAGTATTTTTTAGCCTTGGAACAAGGTTGGTAAGTGTAATAACTGTAGTAGCACTACTAGAAGTATTAGTTGTAGTATTAGTAGTAGCATAGTAGCAATACATAGTATTATTAGTAGTACCAGAAGCTGTAGTAGCAGGAGCTTTTAATTCAAACTTTACTCTAACAATGAATGTCTGTGAAGACTCTCACTCATCCAGGATAATTGAATCATAAGAAAAGGTTTAAAAAGCAGTCATCTGGACTTGGTTTTTAAAGTTGAAGACGTTTCATTCAGAAAACTGCCAAGACAAAAATAACCACGAAAACAAATACTAGTACTTGACCTTGTTTTGTCCTGCAGTGTGACATGACTTTGAACTTAAATATATATCATAATATATATCAAAGAATAAATATTAATAAATTCATATTATTAATAGAATATGAATCAGTTGTATAAAATAAAAAAATAAAAAGGTTTTTGCAAGCAATGCAACAACAACAGAGACAGACAAACAACAACAGAGATAGAGAAACAACAACAGAGATAGACAAACAACAACAGATATAGACAAACAACAACAGAGATAGAGAAACAACAACAGAGATAGACAAACAACAACAGATATAGACAAACAACAACAGAGATAGAGAAACAACAACAGAGATAGACAAACAACAACAGATATAGACAAACAACAACAGAGATAGACAAACAACAACAGAGATAGACAAACAACAGAGATAGACAAACAACAACAGATATAGACAAACAACAACAGAGATAGACAAACAACAGAGATAGACAAACAACAACAGAGATAGACAAACAACAACAGAGATAGACAAACAACAGAGATAGACAAACAACAACAGAGATAGACAAACAACAACAGAGACAGACAAACAACAACAGAGATAGAGAAACAACAACAGATATAGACAAACAACAACAGAGATAGAGAAACAACAACAGAGATAGACAAACAACAACAGATATAGACAAACAACAACAGAGATAGACAAACAACAGAGATAGACAAACAACAACAGAGATAGACAAACAACAACAGAGATAGACAAACAACAACAGAGATAGACAAACAACAGAGATAGACAAACAACAACAGATATAGACAAACAACAACAGAGATAGACAACAACAGAGATAGACAAACAAAAACAGAGATAGACAAACAATAACAGAGATAGACAAACAATAACAGAGATAGACAAACAGAGATAGACAAACAACAGAGATAGACAAACAACAACAGAGATAGACAAACAACAGAGATAGACAAACAACAACAGAGATAGACAAACAACAGAGATAGACAAACAACAACAGATATAGACAAACAACAACAGAGATAGACAACAACAGAGATAGACAAACAACAACAGAGATAGACAAACAACAACAAAGACAGACAAACAACAACAGAGATAGACAGAGATAGACAAACAACAACAGAGATAGAAAAACAACAACAGAGATAGACAAACAACAACAGAGATAGACAAACAGAGATAGACAAACAACAACAGAGATAGAAAAACAACAACAAAGATAGAGAAACAACAACAGAGATAGACAAACAACAACAGAGATAGACAAACAACAACAGATATAGACAAACAACAACAGAGATAGACAACAACAGAGATAGACAAACAAAAACAGAGATAGACAAACAATAACAGAGATAGACAAACAATAACAGAGATAGACAAACAACAACAGAGACAGACAAACAACAACAGAGACAGACAAACAACAACAGAGATAGACAAACAACAACAGAGACAGACAAACAACAACAGAGACAGACAAACAACAACAGAGATAGACAAACAACAACAGAGATAGAGAAACAACAACAGATATAGACAAACAGCAACAGAGATAGACAAACAACAACAGAGATAGACAAACAACAGAGATAGACAAACAACAACAGAGATAGACAAACAACAACAGAGAAAGACAAACAACAGAGATAGACAAACAACAACAGAGATAAACAAACAACAACACAGATAGACAAACAACAACAGAGACAGACAAACAACAACAGAGATAGAGAAACAACAACAGAGATAGACAAACAACAACAGAGATAGACAAACAACAACAGAGATAGACAAACAACAGAGATAGACAAACAACAACAGAGATAGACAAACAACAGAGATAGACAAACAACAACAGATATAGACAGACAACAACAGAGATAGACAAACAACAGAGATAGACAAACAACAACAGAGATAGACAAACAACAACAGATATAGACAAACAACAACAGAGATAGACAAACAACAACAGATATAGACAAACAACAACAGAGATAGACAAACAACAACAGAGATAGACAAACAATAACAGAGACAGACAAACAACAACAGAGATAGACAAACAACAACAAAGACAGACAAACAACAACAGAGATAGACAAACAGAGATAGACAAACAACAACAGACATAGAAAAACAACAACAGAGATAGAGAAACAACAACAGAGATAGACAAACAGAGATAGACAAACAACAACAGACATAGAAAAACAACAACAGAGATAGAGAAACAACAACAGAGATAGACAAACAACAACAGATATAGACAAACAACAACAGAGATAGAGAAACAACAACAGAGATAGACAAACAACAACAGAGATAGAGAAACAACAACAGAGATAGACAAACAACAACAGAGACAGACAAACAACAACAGAGATAGACAAACAACAACAGAGATAGACAAACAACAACAGAGACAAACAACAACAGAGATAGACAAACAACAACAAAGACAGACAAACAACAACAGAGATAGACAAACAACAACAGAGATAGAAAAACAACAACAGAGATAGAGAAACAACAACAGAGATAGACAAACAACAACAGATATAGACAAACAACAACAGAGATAGAGAAACAACAACAGAGATAGACAAACAACAACAGATATAGACAAACAACAACAGAGATAGACAAACAACAGAGATAGACAAACAACAACAGAGATAGACAAACAGAGATAGACAAACAACAACAGAGATAGAGAAACAACAACAGAGATAGACAAACAACAACAGAGATAGACAAACAACAACAGAGATAGAAAAACAACAACAGAGACAGACAAACAACAACAGAGATAGACAAACAACAACAGAGATAGACAAACAACAACAGAGATAGAGAAACAACAACAGAGATAGACAAACAACAACAGATATAGACAAACAACAACAGAGATAGACAAACAACAGAGATAGACAAACAACAACAGAGATAGACAAACAACAACAGAGATAGACAAACAACAGAGATAGACAAACAACAACAGCGATAGACAAACAACAGAGATAGACAAACAACAACAGATATAGACAAACAACAACAGAGATAGACAAACAACAGAGATAGACAAACAACAACAGAGATAGACAAACAACAACAGAAATAGACAAACAATAACAGAGATAGACAAACAACAACAGAGACAGACAAACAACAACAGAGACAGACAAACAACAACAGAGATAGACAAACAACAACAGAGACAGACAAACAACAACAGAGATAGACAAACAACAACAAAGACAGACAAACAACAACAGAGATAGACAAACAGAGATAGACAAACAACAACAGACATAGAAAAACAACAACAGAGATAGAGAAACAACAACAGAGATAGACAAACAACAACAGAGACAGACAAACAACAACATAGACAAACAACAACAGAGACAGACAAACAACAACAAAGACAGACAAACAACAACAGAGATAGACAAACAGCAACAGAGATAGACAAACAACAACAGACATAGAAAAACAACAACAGAGATAGAGAAACAACAACAGAGATAGACAAACAACAACAGAGATAGACAAACAACAACAGAGATAGAGAAACAACAACAGAGATAGACAAACAACAACAGATATAGATAAACAACAACAGAGATAGACAAACAACAGAGATAGACAAACAACAACAGAGATAGACAAACAACAACAGAGATAAACAAACAACAGAGATAGACAAACAACAACAGCGATAGACAAACAACAGAGATAGACAAACAACAACAGATATAGACAAACAACAACAGAGATAGACAAACAACAGAGATAGACAAACAACAACAGAGATAGACAAACAACAACAGAAATAGACAAACAATAACAGAGATAGACAAACAACAACAGAGACAGACAAACAACAACAGAGACAGACAAACAACAACAGAGATAGACAAACAACAACAGAGACAGACAAACAACAACAGAGATAGACAAACAACAACAAAGACAGACAAACAACAACAGAGATAGACAAACAGAGATAGACAAACAACAACAGACATAGAAAAACAACAACAGAGATAGAGAAACAACAACAGAGATAGACAAACAACAACAGAGATAGACAAACAACAGAGATAGACAAACAACAACAGAGATAGACAAACAACAACAGAGATAGACAAACAGAGATAGACAAACAACAACAGAGATAGAGAAACAACAACAGAGATAGACAAACAACAACAGATATAGACAAACAACAACAGAGATAGAGAAACAACAACAGAGATAGACAAACAACAACAGATATAGACAAACAACAACAGAGATAGACAAACAACAGAGATAGACAAACAACAACAGAGATAGACAAACAGAGATAGACAAACAACAACAGAGATAGACAAACAACAACAGAGATAGACAAACAACAACAGAGATAGACAAACAACAACAGAGATAGAAAAACAACAACAGAGACAGACAAACAACAACAGAGATAGACAAACAACAACAGAGATAGACAAACAACAACAGAGATAGAGAAACAACAACAGAGATAGACAAACAACAACAGATATAGATAAACAACAACAGAGATAGACAAACAACAGAGATAGACAAACAACAACAGAGATAGACAAACAACAACAGAGATAAACAAACAACAGAGATAGACAAACAACAACAGCGATAGACAAACAACAGAGATAGACAAACAACAACAGATATAGACAAACAACAACAGAGATAGACAAACAACAGAGATAGACAAACAACAACAGAGATAGACAAACAACAACAGAAATAGACAAACAATAACAGAGATAGACAAACAACAACAGAGACAGACAAACAACAACAGAGACAGACAAACAACAACAGAGATAGACAAACAACAACAGAGACAGACAAACAACAACAGAGATAGACAAACAACAACAAAGACAGACAAACAACAACAGAGATAGACAAACAGAGATAGACAAACAACAACAGACATAGAAAAACAACAACAGAGATAGAGAAACAACAACAGAGATAGACAAACAACAACAGAGACAGACAAACAACAACATAGACAAACAACAACAGAGACAGACAAACAACAACAGAGATAGACAAACAACAACAAAGACAGACAAACAACAACAGAGATAGACAAACAGAGATAGACAAACAACAACAGAGATAGAAAAACAACAACAGAGATAGAGAAACAACAACAGAGATAGACAAACAACAACAGATATAGAAAAACAACAACAGAGATAGAGAAACAACAACAGAGATAGACAAACAACAACAGAGATAGACAAACAACAACAGAGATAGACAAACAACAGAGACAGACAAACAACAACAGAGATAGACAAACAACAACAGAGATAGACAAACAGAGATAGACAAACAACAACAGAGATAGAGAAACAACAACAGAGATAGACAAACAACAACAGAGATAGACAAACAACAACAGAGATAGACAAACATAGATAGAGAAACAACAACAGAGATAGAGAAACAACAACAGAGATAGACAAACAACAACAGATATAGACAACAACAACAGAGATAGACAAACAACAGAGATAGACAAACAACAACAGAGATAGACAAACAACAACAGAGACAGACAAACAACAACAGAGATAGAAAAACAACAACAGAGACAGACAAACAACAACAGAGATAGACAAACAACAGAGATAGACAAACAACAACAGAGATAGACAAACAACAACAGAGATAGACAAACAGAGATAGACAAACAACAACAGAGATAGAGAAACAACAACAGAGATAGACAAACAACAACAGAGATAGACAAACAACAACAGAGATAGACAAACATAGATAGAGAAACAACAACAGAGATAGAGAAACAACAACAGAGATAGACAAACAACAACAGATATAGACAACAACAACAGAGATAGACAAACAACAGAGATAGACAAACAACAACAGAGATAGACAAACAACAACAGAGACAGACAAACAACAACAGAGATAGAAAAACAACAACAGAGACAGACAAACAACAACAGAGATAGACAAACAATAACAGTGATAGACAAACAATAACAGAGATAGACAAACAACAACAGAGACAGACAAACAACAACAGAGACAGATAAACAACAACAGAGATAGACAAACAACAACAGAGAAAGACAAACAACAACAGAGACAGACAAACAACAACAGAGATAGACAAACAACAACAGAGATAGACAAACAACAACAGAGACAGACAAACAACAACAGAGATAGACAAACAACAACAGAGATAGACAAACAACAACAGAGACAGACAAACAACAACAGAGACAGACAAACAACAACAGAGATAGACAAACAACAACAGAGACAGACAAACAACAACAGAGATAGACAAACAACAACAGAGACAGACAAACAAAAACAGAGATAGACAAACAACAACAGAGATAGACAAACAACAACAGAGATAGACAAACAACAACAGAGACAGACAAACAACAACAGAGACAGATAAACAACAACAGAGACAGACAAACAACAACAGAGATAGACAAACAACAACAGAGATAAACAAACAGCAAGTAGAAAGGCAGTGTGTTTGGAATTGGTTTGAATTCAGCGTTAGACGCAGGATAAACGCGCTGCTGAGTGGGAGAAGAGCTGCTGATCTTAACACACCTATTACGTCTGCTAAAAACAAACTCCCACCTCAGAAACCTTTACAAACGGTGTCCTGTATGATAAGAACAGGGCCCGGCTGAAAGTGATCACAGTTGCAGTCGCTGTGTATATTGCGAGATGCTGCCCATGTAAGAGAAACTGGTTCCTCTCTCGGAGGGAAGCGTTTCGCTGCAGCTGATTTGGAACTGGCCTATCACAGCCGTTTGTCTGAAGATAACCTCCTATCAAAATTAACCATGATGGTGCCGAGCTAATACAGAGCAAATTTAATAACTTCTCCGACCTGATTTAGGGCGTTTAGTGCTTTCCTTCGTTAACTGTTGATTTAGTTGAAATCCGTGTTGTTGTTCAGAGCTCTGGAGGAGGACTAAACAACAACACAACAACTTTGTTGTGTTGCCATTTTAACAACAGTAAAGTCCTGTTGATGTCCGATGTAACGACTGCATTCAAACAAACTGACTTTTTTCCACAAGTCTTTGTAAAATTGGCTTCTGCTGCTGTCCCCGTTCACAAATAAGCACAGAGCTGCTCATAATAAGGTGCATTCTGGTGTTTTATGGAAAAACTGGTAAGAATCAGCTGTGTTTCTTTAGGGGCTGCAGCACCCCCATATTTGACTTCAGCACCCCCAACTGTTGGGGATGTCGTAACTGCAAAAATAAATTATATTTTATTATGAATTTTCAGATGAATTGTGTTCTCTTCTTTAGTTATAAATATTGTTATTTACCAACACTGGCTGCTTAACACTAGAACTCCCAAGGCTGTCATTTTGACGGATATGAAAGTTTGACATGTAATAACTCTGGTTTATTAAGCCTTATGTGTTGCTGGCATCCTGTCTCTTGTTTATTCTTATGTTGCTGTTTCAATAAAATAACGAAGTAAAAAATATATCTAAGTATTTCTACCTCTATCTACCGCAACCGCTAATTTGACGGCTCTATTAATTACAATGTTTGTTTTCCCGCCGACGAGGAGACGCGCCACCGTTTCCTAGCGATCGGCATTATAGCATTAGCTCAACGCTATAGCTCACGACAATGGCTTTTAGAAAAAGACTTACAGTAATGGAGGCACTGGAAATGCTTCGTAATATAGATGAGTGTGATTCTGGGGGCGAGGGAGATTTGGACGACTCTTGGTGTGTGGAAGGTTCCTCAGACAGTTCAGACAGCGAGCCAGAAGGTGAACTGCCTCGTAGTAAAAGAAGACGAGTCAGTCATTCAGCGGGAGGTAGTGAAGCTTCTTTTCAAAGTATTGATGATTTTTATTACGTTAAAAATTAGAAAACTAATAATCTATACACTTTATACAGCAGCCATATCACAATCATCAGCGCAGGTTCAGGGAGAGTTTAGAAGGAGACGAGTCATCCAGGCTGCTGGCAGTGGAGAAACTTCTTTTCAAGGTATTGATGACAGACTATATTAGGAAAATAAATAATAAATTATAAACTATGGCCAGTATTAGTAAAGTAACTGCGTATATTCTGTGCACTTTACAGCAGTGGTGCCATCACCAGAGCAGGGCGAGTCCACCTGCCACATACACGAAAGGGAGGAGATAGGGAAGGACGGCACTGTGTGGACTGTGGTTGAGGAGGGAGAAAGCAGAGGGAGACGTCAGAGTCAGAACGTGCTGACAGAGGCTGAGGGACCCACCACACACGCAAAGCGCCAAATTCAAAATGCTCAGTCTGCATTCCTCTGTTTAGTGGACAGTATTAGTGGACAGTACTATAACCACACCAAAGTCGGCGTGGATGTGCTGGACCAGATGATAAAAAAATATTTCGTCAAAGCTCCAACCCGCAGGTGGCCAGTAGCAGTTTTCTATAATGTCCTCGACATGGCTGCAATCAATGCGTGGATCCTCTATAGAAAATGTCTCAATGACAATGTCCCACGGCGCAATTTCATCCTGCAGCTTGCCCATGAACTTCGTGCCAGTCACGTGCTCACTAAACAGCGGCTGCCTCACGAACCCGGCCCTGTTGGAGAGCCGGCTGTTCTGGACAGGACGAGGCAGTGCCAAGTCCGCACTAACTGTTCCAAAAACCGCAAAAGATGTTTGCCATCAGTGCAACAAAGTAGTGCGCGGGCAATGCGCAGGAGCTGTGACTGTCACATGTAAAAACTGTATATAAAATGAGTTAAGTTTTCTTATCTTTGGAAGCTGTATAAAGTATTTTTAATCATTCTGTCGTTTTCTATTTTTTATTTATTTATTGTACAGTTTTAATTTGATGATTGAAGCCACGTTTTTGTTCATTTATTGTAATGTATTTATTTTCAAAGTCAACAATTTACATTTTTAAATAATTTAATAATTCTGTATATAGTTATAAAATAATAACCTGTGACATTAAAGCTCTTTTTGTTCAAATTCAGCTACGTTTGTTTCTCTTTGCAATTATATTACTTTATAATTATATTATGCATTATATAATATAATATTATATAGTATAATATTAGATTAGATTATAATTATATTAGATTATACAGCATTATATTCTATAATATTATATTATTTATAGAAAAACAAGATCCAGGCACTCACTTGGTTTGGAAAGTTGTAAAAGGCCTTTATTTCATGAGGGCTGGAGACCTTAAAACACACCAACGCGTGTCGGCTTGCGCCTTCTTCAGGGTGAACACAAAGACAAAGGGAAACATTAATTTATACTCACTGGCTGCAGGTGTGCAGCCAGGAGTATAAGGACTGTAACAATCCTCCCTGACACAAGGGGCAGTAAACAGAGACTTTGAAACAGAGAAACCATGGCCATCCCTCCACACACAGAAACCAGTAACTAAATATACACATTGATATTACAATTATGAAAAGCATGAAAGATCCAAGTCCTCATTTAACCCCGGATGCCTCATGGCCTTGAGAACATGAAAACAAAAGGATTCTCTTTGTTTAAGGCGTAGGATTTTGTCCCCGCCCCTGGCATCCACAGTGATAGTGTCAATGCCAGACACCTTTAAGGTAGAATCACTTCTGTGATGAGCCTCCATATAATGTTTGGCCATGGGATAGTTTAAATTACCAGTATGAATGGCATATCTATGCTCAGTTACTCTATCTCTGAGCCTCCTTTTAGTGAGGCCAATATAGAAACAGCCACAGGGGCATTCAAGACGATACACTACATGGGTGGTGTTACAGTTTATACAGCCGTGAATCGAGTAGGTCATTATATTAGCTATATCCAAGAAGGTGTTCGCCTTTACCATGTTCTCACAGTATCTAGTACATTGGCCACAGCAAAAGTGCTACCTCCCAGCCTCTAAATCTAACACATGGCTCTCTCGTCCAAATGGTAACTTTCGCTGTTTGCATCGTATCTGGAGACACAACTTTACTTATTACTAAACAAATATACTGCTCATCACACTGCTCACAACCTGTTTTTGATTCTGTTCTGTTTCTGTAATAATTCTGGTTCAACTTGTATCAAAGTTGCTGTCATTGCCTGTTAATCCGGTGTGTTCATGTGCATGGGGATACTTGTATACTGTCATTAATATACTGTAACTGTAGTTTTTGAAGGCTTTCTTTGCAAGAACGATGATAGATTTTATCCCCATTGTCAAACTGAGGAAGGATGGACATTTCAACAATAACACGTTTAGCTGAAAATGTAAAGGAGGAACGGTTTCTGTACAGAAAGCCCAGTTTTGCTTTAACCTTTGTAGCAGGGAAATGTGATGATGGTGTGATGATGAACTGACCTGTCTAGCCAGATTCCTCAGTATTTTTATCTGTAACCTGCTCTAAAATGGTTCCATTGTAGGCTGGTGACTTTGAACCCATGTAGAACAATACCAACTGTACTCACAATGCTCACAGTGCTAGCTTGTACAGGTACATAAGGCGGATGGCTTCAATTTCAAGCAACACAGTTGAACTAATGAAACATTCAAATCACAATTACAGTCAACGCATTCCCATAAACAATTTCCTAAAGTCTTGAAATTATATATTTTTTAATTAATACGATCACAAACGACTTTAGAAGATCTAAAGATTATTGATTTTTAGTTTACTATAATAAACAACTTCTAACTGAAATTGTGCTTTTTGCTTTATACAATCCAAGACAACTTTGTAAAGTTTTTTTTTTTTGGGGCAGTCTCCAGGGCTGTTTTTCAGTCCCAGTCCGCCCCTGCCTGCACGTGGGAACCAAACCATTTACATAGGCAAATGTTTATTATTAAGTAGTAATGTTATTTTTGTGTTTTTTACTCACTTACTTACTAATAAACAAACCACTTGTTATGGCCTATTAGGATTGTTCATTTTGGGTGTAAGCATCAAAGAGGACGATGATTCAGAAGTATAATCAAGTCAGAAGGTTTATTTTAGTATCACACAGGTAAGGTAACAACAGCTGTGCCCCGCTGAAAGGGATAGGGTGAGCAAGCCGTCCAAAAAGGAGTGGTCACTGTTTTTATATTATGTATGACAATGTATGACGATTTCTGCATATCATTAAAATGTTTTCTTCAAGAAACTCCTGTGCCTCGACCAGGCCAGAGTTCTCATTACTGCAGTGCGTAATCTTCGTTATCTTCAGGAGCGTCCCACACAACGGCAGGGAGCCCCCACCTGTAACCTTGAGTTTCCTAACTTTGTAACCAGCTCATTATTGTGCACTTTTGCAAATGCACAATGTACCTAATTGCAGAGTGACCTTCTGAGAGGATATTCTTACTAATATTGAAGCGTTTATTAACCTTAGCAGTAGTACATCAAAATATAAGTTTAGTGGTAATACGCAAAGCTATATGTAGAAATATTCAACAATTCCCCCTTTTCACACCATATCACATGGTGTGAAACAACCTCTAAAAATAAAGACATCACACAAACATAAAAAACAAAAAATAAAAAAATAAAAAATAAAAAACAAAAAGCAAAACCTCTAAAAAGCATAATACAAAATCCCAAAGAAAAAATCAAAAGACAAACCCATAACCTATTATGCTAAAGCAAAACACAACCAAGAGTAATCTAAACTAACCATGTACAGATTATCTGTTGTAATCTGGAGCCATTGTAATCCTCATACCATACATCACTCTTACATGACCACAATAAGCTAACATGAAAATAAAATAAGAATAATATAAGCATGTGGATCTATTCAGTATGAGACCGAAAAACCCATCGGGCAGTTCTACGTTCTGTAACCTTCTGACTTTCAGATGGGAAAAGAATCTCATGGTTCTGCTGCCCCAGCAACCGTCCAAAGACACTTATATAGATCCACAGTACTCGTACATGAATATGATTAAACCAACCTTAAAAGAAAAACATCAAATACCCCAAAAATAATAATCTAAAAATGTAACTTTCCCCGTGTTTAACTTAAGAGTCAGAAATATTGCTAATCTAAGTAAGAGTTTGGGAAACTAAGATGATTAGAAATATAAGAAAAGGAGCTTGAGTCTGGATAAAAAGGTGTACATACTAGGCATGGTTGTCCCGAGAGTTATAAATTAGCACAGGTAGAAAGCCAATTATACCATCTATTTTTTATTTTTTTTTACTGAATCTGAGAAAGGTGGTAGCATTCCAAACCAATGAGAACAGACCTTGGGCTCCTCTTTTAGTCTTGTTATGAGTGTAGGAGTTCTGGACCACTGCTGAAATTCTATCAGAAATGGACATTCCTTTAGGAGACGAGAAGTCTGCTCTTACCCACCAAGGATGCAAAACAAAGACATAAATCTGTCCTTTACGAACTGCAGACCAATAATAATGCCAGAAGAGGCCTCCTCGCTTCTCTGATAAGAACCAGGGACCTGGTACATCTCATCTGTTTAAAAGACTTTATATGCATTAACATGTTACTTTACAGGAAAATGTCATAGCTATGTTTTGTGCAAACTGTTAAATATAACATGTTTTTAAAGGTGCGTAAATTGAAGTGGAGTAAGACACATTTCTTTTTATGACATTTACTTTGTGTCTAGCAGAGGTAATTTGAATCCCCTCCACTATCAGTTCAAAGGGGGGGGGGCCGAGACACCCTTCCAGTCTTATCTTGGGGTGCGGCCCACATTCCTCAGTTCAGTTTAGTTTCGTCTCTCCTTCGTCTTTTAAGTTTAATTTTTCTTTTCTTCTCGTCATTTTTTGTTGCGTTAAGTTCACCTTGCCGGTGATAACATCTTTTCACAATAAGTCGCCCAAACTTTCGTTCAAGTATCATTTTTGTAGTTTATTTTGAAAAGCCTTGCGCCGCGCAACATCCGCCATCTTTAACAATCGCTGCCTTGACCAAAGCAGCTAATTTAAGAAGTTATACTTCTAAAGTTTCGAATCGCTGTGAAAGGATTTTTATTGAATTTTCATTCGGCATAAAAAGGGACATTTGCCAGACTTTGACGCTGCCTTACGCTGAACAACAGCTAAACTCTCCCTGAGCGGCATCACGCTCCTGTTCAACATAACGGGACACCTGGCGACTGGCTGTGGAGCTTGGAGGACACACCACGAACCGCTGCTTGGAGCCGGGAACACCAGCCCTGCTACACCCCGCGGCTCTAAAGGACAAAGAACAATATCCGAGCCCCTGGCTGAAACCGGAGGCTGGCTGTCGTCACTGCCTTCCCCTCCTGCTCCGACGGTACCACAGTGTTGTATATGTTGACAAAGTTGGCACTTATAGTCTCAGAGTCTACTCCCTTATTCCTAAATTTCCAATAATTTAATAAGTCAATTTATAACTTGCTCCACTGCAATTCATCATTAGTTAATCAATAATTCTGCGTAACGGTTCTGTTCATAATTACATTCCTTTCAAAATTTACCTGTGCCTCAGTACACTATTCCACCTTATTGTGTAAATAAACGTTATACTTAATCTAAATTAAGTTGAGTTTGGTGGTCTTTATCTATTAAACTGAGTCCCTCCTGGTCAATCCTTCCCTCTTAAGACATTAGTTTAGGTGTTTTAATCTGCACGTTAGAGCAAGGCTAACTGGTACCAATGCGGAGTTATTACTCTTAATCTTTGTCTTAGTTAAGTGTATATATTTTTATATATGTACCCTACAGTATTTGGCGCCCGAAAAACAGGGACCAGCGAAACTTGGTTAATAGAGCAAGATCAACCAAACACTAAAAATAGGTAAATACAAATCAAAGGCATTGTTTGGCTGGGATGTTTAATGCGCTGTTTATTGCTATGATGCTTGATGCTTGGTGACTGTGAAAAGACCAATGCGCGCTGCTAATGCTAATGCTAATGTACGGATCCATGTAATTAAGTCTATGTGGTAGAAATCACCCATAGCGAAAATTTTAATTGTTAAAAGGCCTTGAGACGTTTTACTGCTGCGCTGAGCCAGAGTTTGATTTCGTCTCTTATATCGGTGAGAAAAATTAACTTCGCGAGATTCCGGAGTTGATTCCCCGATTAATTCAGATATAACCGGATAAACCCGGCCCGGAATCTGAACACTTGAATTAACCGCAGCACGCTAAGTGCTAAGCTAGGCTAAGCTAAAATAGTTTGCCTCAAGCTGTCTGTAAAGACTTATGAACTGCTCCCATTGCGCTAGTGGAGTGAATTGTCTGCTACAGGACGACCTGTTGCTTTGTGTTCTTTGTGAAGAACTGCTAAAAGTTCCGTTAAGTGAAGTTGTTGCAACTTGTTGCTCAGGCCGAAGTCAGAGAAACTGACGACATTTTGGCTCAACACGGGTCCACCTCAACAGGGCGGACCTAGACGCGTGACGCGTCTGATGACGTATGTCGCCCTCCCACCAAAGGGAAGGGCTAAGCAAATTGTTTGTACGAGCCTTGGCTCCATCTAGTGGGTACTTTGAGTAACCGCAAGGAAAAACCCAACTGTGAATAAAAATAGTCTAACAAATTAGCGTTTTATTCATAATTAGAGTAAAATCAATGTTTGAACACTGATTCAAAAATCTTTCCTTAATCTACAAACAATACAATGACATTTAACTAATTGACTTAGCCATTTCAGTCAATTTCAGCTGCAATTTAAATTAAATTGTATCTTCTCTGCCCATTATCTGCAGTGCTGGTTAATCCTGCTGCTGCTAAATTTCTCTGTTTTGACTCATTGCTATAACTTCAATTTGCTAATCACCTGATTAACCTCCCACTCTGCATATTGTAGCTTTGATGTCATTACACTGCAATGTCCAGCTTTGGCCTTGTGTATGACGTGTAACTTGAGCCTCACATGCTGATGTTTAACACTTGTAGCCTCAAACTATAAGTGCTAGTACTAATACTTGTCACTCTGAGCTGCTTTGGTTTCATTTGCTTTGCTGAAAAGTTTTGTACCTCTGCATCTCACATAACTGTATGACGGCTGTTACAATACCAGGCCCTGCTCACTCACTAATGACATCTAATAACCTTGTCTTACACCCTGTTAATTGATTGATCATCTGTTTAACACTTAACTGCAAAGATTGCTACTGTTATTAATCAATTCTCTCCCCTCACTACTTAATTACCAAATAATAACAACAATAAAAAAATAAATAAAAAAAAACGCAAACTTCACTACAACCGCACATTCATTAGGAAAAATAAAATAATTTTTCAAAAAACAAACAAACAAACAAATCAAAACAAAACAAATCCACAGTATTTCAATCCTCCGCGACATATAACCAACACATTTTAAAGGAAATTCTCCTCTAACCTAATAACAAGAATTCTCTTCTTGTCTTTGGTTGTCTCACAACCGTAAACAAATATGGAAAACCCTGCCTCACATGAGGAACTTGTCCCAGTAGACCCTCTTATTCATTTGGATGCTGTCCTGGGAGAGCTAACCGAAAAGCTGCTGTCAAACTATTCAAACCAAGCTCAGAGGATGAAACGCTCTGAACTTGAAGACTCTATGGCCTCTCTGGTAAGTATAGGCCTAACCACAGCACCAAAGGATAAAGAGCTAACCAGATGGCTTGGTCAGATGGCCATCTTGATGAATTTCCGGCAAAAACGAACGGAAAGCTTACTAGAGCGTAGTACCAACCAACTCCGCCATGAAATCATGAGCCTCCAAGAAGAGAATAAAGCCCTCAGGGCTGGAAATGATGCAACAAAAGCGTCCTTAGCGGAGTCACAAAGGCAGAAAGAAGAACTTGAGACCCGCATCAAAACACTGGAAGAAGACGATGGCTCTTCCGCTGGTTCAGGAGATGAAGAAACTTCTACACTGAGAAGTGACCTACAAGAGGCAAAAGCAAATTTGTCCGAACAAGAAAGGCAGCTAACAACTGCAAACACAGATCTGGCTAAGACACAGCAAGCTCTAACAGACAAGGAGCAAGAGCTAGCTGCCGTCCGCGCTGAGCTCAATGACACAAAGGAATCTCTTTCCCTGCGCTGCCAGGAGACCACTCGAGAGATACGAGACCTCACAGACCAAGTGAAAAGCTTGATGCGACAAAAAGATGAAGATCAAGATTATATAGCTCGCCTTCGGAGAGAGCTTCTCAAGGATTCCACAGGAAGTGGAAAACAACCACTCGCTGCTGCGAAAGAAGAGTGCTCAGGTAAGGAAATAGAGTACAAACCTAAGACTGACAAAGGCTACTCAACTGTCGTCCCACTAAACAGGAGGGAAACCCCTTTAGAGGGTCCTTCCTCGCTCACCACTCCAGCGTTTAGTCCTAGACAATTACACTTTGGTGATACAGACAGACGCACAGACTATGGAGACTCCGAGCGACAACACACACGGGACAAACCAGGCTTGGACCACAGAGACTCTGACCGACTAGGCTTGGACCACAGAGACTCTGACAAACCAGGCTTTGACCACAGAGACTCTGACCGACTGCGCTCGGACTGCAGAGACTCTGACAGACTGCGCTCAGACTACAGAGACTCTGACAGACTGCGCTCGGACTACAGAGACTCTGACAGACTACGCTCGGGTTACAGAGATACAGCTCCGACCCGGCCAAGTCCTTCTCCAGGTAGGTACAGCAGCCATGGCCCTTCAGATCGGGATTTCGACAAAATAGCTCGACACATTTTGCGCTTTGAACCCAAGCCTGGTGGCGCTAATGATACCAGCACCTATCTTAGAGACATTGACTTCTATCTAGAAAGAATCCCAGACGCATCTTTGGATGACTGGATCTTTCTAATCAAACTAACGTCGAGTCGAGACGTTAGTAGCTTTATCGAACGCCAACCTGCATACGTCCGCAAAGACCATGAGCTTCTTCGTCAATCACTCATCGAAGAGTACTCAGATGCTACCATCACTTCGGGTCTGACAGCTGCTCTAGCAGTGAAACAAGCACACCAAGAGACCCCTCAAGCTTATTACCATCGCTTACTAAAGGCTTACTTTGGCTCACGCAATGAACCAGACATGGAGGAGGATAAAAACTTCAAAACCCTTTTTATTCAAAACCTCCACTCTACTACAAGCCGCCATCTTGGTGTTGCAGCATGCCCACTCACACAGACTAGCCGCCAGCTTCGGGAGCTAGCTGTGAGAGCCTTTACAAAACAGAAATCTACAATGACCAAATCTGAAGAACTCCCATCAGTCTTCACTGTGTCGCAGTCTTTAGAATTGGAAGGAACGTCTGGCTACAACCACAAAAATGTGGGAAGTCACTCCTTTCATTCTACCAGACATGAAAGGAAACCAAAACCATTCAAAGGAAGAAACTATCAGAATCGAAACCAGACATGGTCAGGGACAAATGACTATCAGTCATACTCTGAACGAGATTCTTGGCCCAAAAATAAACCTCGGGCCAGACATCACTCAAATCAGGGGGGTCCCCACAACTTTCGCAAAGAAAGAGAAGGAAATTATCATCGGGCTCGAGACCAATTCCCACCGAGCCAAAACAGTCCAAAGAAATGGCCTCAAAGAAGAGAAGACTCAGGACAAGAGCCTGAGTCTGGTAAGCAGGCCCAGACTAAACCAGACACTCAGGCTAAAGACCCCATAGACTCAGACAGTTCATTGGAACTTAGCGAAGAGGATATGGAAACAATCCAACGAATCTTACTTCAAGCGCGTAAGAAAAATAAAGGTAAGGCTGACCTTTTCACTTTGACCTCTGTGAATCCAGAAAGCCACAAGGAACCTAAATCTCATCAAAGAGAAGGGTCAAATAAAAACCTCTACTTAGAGGCCGAAGGACCAAAACCAAACTTGGCCCTGGCCTATGACCCAGTGGCCCAACATACTGCTCTCACACCTGACAGGAAAAAAGATGACTCAACGTCGCCTAGCACTGTCATGGTGGTGCAGGTAAGTCCCGCCACTGACCCATGCACCGATGACCCTTCAATCATTAAATATGAACCACCATTTCGGCAATTCTTGTGCAACATCTCTGAAAAAGGAGTAACTCGTAAACGCTATCTCCCAGTCACACTGGAAGACAAGCTGGTCCATGACGCACTTCTTGATACGGCTGCAGACGTCAGTCTGATGTCAGCCAGTCTTTTCAAAGCTTTACAAGCGGCGACACAACGCTCACATCAAGACCTAAAGTCTTGCCCCTGCTCCCTTGAAGTCCAACCATACTCAAATTGCTTTACCACTCTCACAGAGATGGCCTTAGTGCAACTGACTATTGGACCAATGACACTGATTCATCCAGTGTATGTGTCACCAATTGATACAGTTCCTTTCCTTGTCGGCATGGACCTTCTAAATCGCTTTGAGCCACTTATTGATTTTCAGAAATTGAAAATCTGGGCACAGGTTCGCGAACCTCTGCCTTTCTCTTTTCCCATCTTTCCCTCCAACCCTCACTGCTATGCCCTTGATGCCACCCCAGCACAATCTTTAACCATTGCACCAAGTCCAGAACATGACTCTTTGAGTTCAAAGGACAACTCCTTCTGTGCTCTAGCTCCTCCTCTGGAGACTCAATGCCCACAGAATCTCACTGGTGCAACCCTGGGAAACACCCAGGCTGACTGCGTGGTCACAGCTCCACAGACTGACAAACCTGCCATTGGCCTGGAGCTGGCCACCATCTTGGCGCCCCTTCCCACCCAACCCACCCCGTCTGCTTTTGCAGCCACTGGTTCTGCAGCTGCGTCTGCTTCGGCGGACTCCACTTCTGCTGAAACGGCTTCGGCGCCACCTGATTTTACTGCCTCTCAGGTCTCCAATTCAAAGATTGGCAACCTGCCACTCCATCTTTCTGATCCTTTCTCTCTCTTCACCTCGAATGCCGTTGATGCCTCTGACCCGCCTTCAAACTGTCTTTGCACTGTTACGGCCCTGCCTCGCCTCTGTCATGATTTGCTTGCTCACGACTCGGGTGCACACACTTCACCTGTGTTCATGATGCCTCCGACTCGCAGGGGGGTCACGCCAATGCACGCACATGACACTCCGGCGTCAGGCCACAAATGCGTTAAAGCAACACACCAGGCATTGCGACATATGGCCTACCGGCCACATATGCAGAAAGATGTGGCAAAATACATCAAAGGCTACTCAGTCTGCTCACGCTAATCTACTAACCCACAGCTAGGAGAGCTTGCCTCCTACACAACTACACCTCAGGGGGGTAAATAACCTCTAACCCCTCCTCTCTGTGTCCACTAACTCTTTCTCTCTAATACAAACCAAAATAGAACCAAATGAGTCCTTTACAAACTGGCTTTGAGCTGCAACTAGCCACCATTGCCTAAACTCAGTACAAGGTACCAGCTAAACGGGAAATGTAAACATGCAGAAGCAGACATTTTCTCAAGCTGAAGCAATGGCAGAAGTTCAGTCAAACAGACAGCCCCAGAGCCATTTTCAGCTCCCAAAATTGTGTCAGCCAAGCAAACAAAATTTGTAATACACGAGGTACAAAATAAAATCCCAGAACCCAAACAAGGTTGCCTTTGAGAGGACGGACGCCCTCTAGGGAAAACCAATTTTCTCTTATTTTTGTTTGTATTACTATTGCATGCATGAGCTTTAGTTTAGTCACATAGTTTCAATACTTTCAATACTTAGTTTAGAAAATTAATTAGTATGACTTCACGCATTATATGAGAAACCCACAAATGTTTTAGCATTTTATATAATCAAACGTGAACTCTTAACTATATCTTGCAATCTGCATAGGTCTAATTAAATAACACTTCGAAAGGTTATATTTTCTCTGTGCGTCTTATTCAGTTTCACAGTAGGTTGTATACTTCTTTCATAATAAAGGATAACACAGATCAACTCTATGAGAAATTTAGTGTTATATCCCTCTTAGCCTAAGTAATGACCAACCTTAGGTCCTTGTTTAATTAAAACCATAAAAACCCATAAAGGAGTTAGACCTCCATACTGCCTTAGGCCCCATGGTTCCCAACCTAGTTTAATGACGCCAACTCTGTTATCATAACCACTGTGTGTTAATTCAGCAGCTGATTCCTGGATTCCTGGAGATTGGCCTGAAGTCCTTTCCCTGAGCCCTTCAAGCCAACAGGGGGGATATGTAGGAGTTCTGGACCACTGCTGAAATTCTATCAGAAATGGACATTCCTTTAGGAGACGAGAAGTCTGCTCTTACCCACCAAGGATGCAAAACAAAGACATAAATCTGTCCTTTACGAACTGCAGACCAATAATAATGCCAGAAGAGGCCTCCTCGCTTCTCTGATAAAAACCAGGGACCTGGTACAT
Organism: Bostrychus sinensis; assembly: GCA_020698575.1. Lineage (NCBI taxonomy): Eukaryota > Metazoa > Chordata > Actinopteri > Gobiiformes > Eleotridae > Bostrychus > Bostrychus sinensis. The sequence continues at coordinate 47,529,146 of CM036239.1, read as the reverse complement.
CTCATCTGTTTAAAAGACTTTATATGCATTAACATGTTACTTTACAGGAAAATGTCATAGCTATGTTTTGTGAAAACTGTTAAATATAACATGTTTTTAAAGGTGCGTAAATTGAAGTGGAGTAAGACACATTTCTTTTTATGACATTTACTTTGTGTCTAGCAGAGGTAATTTGAATCCCCTCCACTATCAGTTCAAAGGGGGGGGGGGGGGCCGAGACACCCTTCCAGTCTTATCTTGGGGTGCGGCCCACATTCCTCAGTTCAGTTTAGTTTCGTCTCTCCTTCGTCTTTTAAGTTTAATTTTTCTTTTCTTCTCGTCATTTTTTGTTGCGTTAAGTTCACCTTGCCGGTGATAACATCTTTTCACAATAAGTCGCCCAAACTTTCGTTCAAGTATCATTTTTGTAGTTTATTTTGAAAAGCCTCGCGCCGCGCAACATCCGCCATCTTTAACAATCGCTGCCTTGACCAAAGCAGCTAATTTAAGAAGTTATACTTCTAAAGTTTCGAATTGCTGTGAAAGGATTTTTATTGAATTTTCATTCGGCATAAAAAGGGACATTTGCCATACTCTGAGACTTTGACGCTGCCTTACGCTGAACAACAGCTAAACTCTCACTGAGCGGCATCACGCTCCTGTTCAACATAACGGGACACCTGGCGACTGGCTGTGGAGCTTGGAGGACACACCACGAACCGCTGTTTGGAGCCGGGAACACCAGCCCTGCTACACCCTGCGGCTCTAAAGGACAAAGAACAATATCCGAGCCCCTGGCTGAAACCGGAGGCTGGCTGTCGTCGCCGCCTTCCCCTCCTGCTCCGACGGTACCACAGTGTTGTATATGTTGACAAAGTTGGCACTTATAGTCTCAGAGTCTACTCCCTTATTCCTAAATTTCCAATAATTTAATAAGTCAGTTTATAACTTGCTCCACTGCAATTCATCATTAGTTAATCAATAATTCTGCGTAACGGTTCTGTTCATAATTACATTCCTTTCAAAATTTACCTGTGCCTCAGTACACTATTCCACCTTATTGTGTAAATAAACGTTATACCTAATCTAAATTAAGTTGAGTTTGGTGGTCTTTATCTATTAAACTGAGTCCCTCCTGGTCAATCCTTCCCTCTTAAGACATTAGTTTAGGTGTTTTAATCTGCACGTTAGAGCAAGGCTAACTGGTACCAATGCGGAATTATTACTCTTAATCTTTGTCTTAGTTAAGTGTATATATTTTTATATATGTACCCTACATGAGTATTAAGAGAAGTGGTAGGTTGGCCTGATTCAAAGTACCAGAAAATAGGTGGGACAATCAGAATAGTAAACAGAAATAGGGTGAGCATGGTGCCTCTAACGGAGCACCCTGGCAATGCAACAGTCATGGTTAAGTAAGTCAGGCCAAATCAGTTCTAATCTGTTCTAATGAGCGTTCAGGAGGATGGGCCCTAACACAGTGAGTGATATGGATCCAATGACTCAACTTGCTCTTTTGACTTTTGTCTGTCTTTTCGACTCTAACTGCTCTAGAGCGGCTGTTAAGTACTTTATATGGACCTAAAAATTTGGGTCCAGTCCATTTAACGGTCTTTAACAGTCTTTACCATTACCCAGTACCAGGTTTGATTGGGTCTTTCAGTGTGGTGTCAGGAGAATCCTCGAGGTTCAGGACCTGTTGGGAGAGAACTAGGCTCAAGTTAGTAACTGACTTGTAGTGGTCAGAGATTTCATGGTCTTGGTCATTTCTATGGACACTTATTTCAGTTTGGAGAGGAGTCCATCCTTCTCCCAGTTAAAATCTCATGTGGAGACAGATTCAGATGTTTGTCAGGTGTGGATCGCATTGCCATCAGCGCTAATGGCAACGCATCCAACTAGGGCTGCTCGATTATGGAAAAAATCATAATCACAATTATTTTGGGTCACAATGAAGAGTACAATTTATAATTTAGTTTATTACACAGCCCTTTTCATGTTGATGAAGTTCATGATTTTAGCCAAATACCTTTACAGAATGTAATTTGCTCTCAACCAATCTCCAAAATGTTGTATGACAAAATATTTACATACTTTTGTCATCGTAATGAGATAGTTTTCAAAATGTGTCCAAGCTTGTGAGCTTCTGTAGCTAACATGCTTAATAGTGTGCTAAGTGCCACTAGACGTCCATCATGATAGTGCCATAGTCCTTTTTTGTCCTTCTTTGCACCTTTGTCAGTCCAAACTCATACGGTCTTGTATGAGTCTAAGTCAATAACATCTTTCTGTCAACTTCACTGTATGTCCCTCATATTTCTCTGCATTCGTCTGCACACAGACTGTATACTTTTTGCTTAAAGGTCCCACATAACCAACTGCTTTCTTTGCCGTTTCATCTGCTGCCTCATTTCCTCTGCATGTCCTTTGCATTTCCTCACAGCTGCTTCAGTACGGAGTCTCACAGCTTCTACCAGTTCTGCTGTCTCTCTCTTAAAAGTTTAGTAGGTGTCCAGTGCTAGTTGTGAGTCCCTCCCACATCCAGCGGGGGCTCAATGTGTTATAAACTTTGATCTGATTAAAATAAAATATCTTTAAACATAAGCAAAATCAAATACTCTATTATATATAGTGATGTGATGAGGTTAATTTTAAAAAGTAATGAAGAAAGTTATGAGTAACCTTGCAATTTATCAACTATCTACAGTCTTTATTACAATCATACGTTGTGGTTTCTAATTTTATTTACTTATATTTACTTTTATTATGCAATTTGTTTATGCTTACTTATAACAACACTCAGTTATATTCTAACATTTCAGTCAAAGAGTAGAAAAAAAAGAAAAATAAATGTGCAGAGAGGGTAGCAGCTAGAGAGTAGAGAAAGGAGGGGTGATAACAGCAGAGAGAGGCTGCTGTGATAGAAATGACCACTGGGGGAATTTAAACGATAAAGGAGGAGTGGCACATCAGAATGGCTTCTTAATGATTTTTTATAACTCCATAATATTGACCTGGATGAACTTTAGTGGACGTGACAAACTGCAGCTGGTGGCACCAGGCCAGTGATGAACCAAAATGGATGTTTATGAGGAAAACTTTGAGTAGCAACTGTCTAGGTGAATAATAACTGTCATTTTCAAGGCCGTATTATAATTTGTGTTACCAGAAATTATAAAAGATGCTGTCCTTAAGGGATCAGGTTATTAGTATTATTATTTTTTTTATTAATTCACAAGAGAGTGGTTCGACCACTTTTGTCTTATTCCAGCAGAAGACTTTGTATCATCACAGAGAGAGGAGATAATTCCAAGGTTAACAGGACCTGAGCCAACTGTTGGAGGAGAGTTTGGGCCTCAAACAGGAAACTATTCTGGCTTATTTCCCAGCATGCATCTGGTCAGTTAGAGCACTATTTAAATCTGCTCTATAAACTTGGACATTTTATTTTCACAAATAAAATGGACAAATTAAAGATAATGTGGATTTAATGTTAACTTATGTGGTTTTAGAAAGAGTAAATAAAAATAATGTTGTGGAGTAATAATTGATGAAAATGTATCTCATAAACAGCACATAACCCATATTCAAACAAAAATATCACAAACAACTGCAATCCTTTCTAAAATTAAGTATATTTTAAACAAAACTACACTATACATGCATATTGTTCTCTTGTTCTACCAGATATGACCTGCTGTGTTGAAGTTTGGGGGCAGACTTATGCAACAAATACAAAACCAATTTTTATTTTACAGAAAAAAACACAAGGATCATCAACCATTCTGCTTACAATGAATCTAAACCAATATTTATCAAATTTCAAGCCGTAAAATTCTATGATTTAGTGAGTCCTAATACAGCATTATTTATGTAGAAAGTAAAAAAAATTGCTAAATAGCATATTGTTTATGTTTGAAGATAGGGATGATAAATATAATCTTAGGGGAGAGGACATGTTTAAAAACAGGCGTTAGAACGAATATAAAGAAGAACTGTGTTTCTGTTAAAGGTAAACTTGTGGAATTCTGGGATTACAGCTGAACTTAAGAGGAGGAATTCATTCATTTACTTAAAAAAAGCTTAAAAAAAATAAATAAATTAAACAAATATAAATATGACATTTGAGTTTTAGTTCCTGCCATAGATATTGTTGTATTGTGTCGTCTCAGTGTTGTCCAGTTTAGCTCTGGTACATTAGTATTTTTGTTGACCAACCACACCATCCCTTGTTTCTGAAAGAGAACTGCACTGCCAACCTCAACTCTTTCAGAAACATCTGGATGAAACAGTAATGTGTAGTCAGGAACAGCTGTATGCTTTCTTTACCACAGGGCTGGTGATTTGGCTTCGTGACCTGCGTCTGCAGCTAAGGTGATATGTGCTGCACTCTCAGGTGAGAGAGCACAGAGATGTGTTTGTGTAGGGGAGAGTTCAGCAGCAGCAGCCACGCCCCCAGGTCCCACAGAAATGTAATCACACACTGAGTCTGGGTGTGGCATATCCCATGTCGTGTACCATAAACTGGGTCATCATCCTGGAGATCTGTAAATATCCAAAGTATAAAGTCTTTTGGTGGATTATAAGGCTGTATCAGTTGTATCCATGGTAACCATTGTTCAGTCACCACAGGAGGAGGAAGAGGATCCTCATTCAGGAGTAACCAACACCGTAGCCCAGAGCAGACCCAGGTTCAGGTTGGGTCATTAACATTTGTCTGACAGAGAGTGGCCCCTGGAACAGTTCACTGTGAGACCACCAGGAAAAGTCACAACTGTCCCTTCCTCAGGACGTAGTAGCACATGATTATATCAGATTGTCTCTTACGTCCATGACCCCTTTTTACCTGAGTGGACCTTGGCGTTGTTGTGTAAAATTAGGGCTGAACTGAGGAGCTGTAGAACTGGAGCAGGATGCAGTTTGTGCTGTGAGTCTTTGCCTTCTGCTTGTCCTTATCTTACTCTTTCTTTATTTCACTCATTTGTTGTATCTGCAGCCCAAGGACCTGAGCTTGTAGCCTCTGCAGCTCACTCTCCTGACTGTTAGCTTTAGCATTGCAATGTCCCATGTGATGTATTATGTTTGATTCCCATTGATAACAGGGCATTGTGTCAAGAGCAACTACTTCTGTGAGTTTGAGGAGGTGTAACAGTTCAAGTCTGTGAGCTGGGAGCTGAGTTAGTCTCAGGCCTCACTACAGGGGGAGGTGACTACTTAGGGAGGTGAGAGGAAGTTATTTGGATTTGTCTCTGTGCCTGATCTGAGTTACAGTGTTTGTATTTGTGAGGCTACTGTTGCCTGGTCCCATCGTTAAGTGAGGGAGGTACGTTTTCAGAGATGATTGTAGAGTTTCAGTTTTAGGGGTGCTCAGCCTGAGCTGGAACAAAATATATTATTTTATAAGAAACTTTTTTGGAAAGTTTTAAGCATGTCTTAGAGAGCAATAATTAACTTTATTAATAACTATAGTTTAAAATTGAATTTGACAAATGTGCTATGGTTAAAAATTGAACAAAATCAATAAAACCTACTCAGAGACAACTCTAGAAGGTTTAGTTTAGGTTAGACTTGGATGCAGAGGATAGCATTGGATGTATACATATATCTTTTTATTAATACAGTTAAGCTAATTTCATGTCACCTCAGTTCTTTCTTATAAATTATGCAACTGACAAACACCCACCCCCCCCCCCACACACACACACACACACACACACACACACACACAATAGAATCTAAAGGAGATTAAAGTAAAAATGCTCTTTTTTCCTACCTTTTTTGAAGCAACTAGACGTAGAGATAATAACCAGCCCAGGCCTTTACCACAGACTGAGCTGCTCCTCCTCTGCTCATTTCATTACTGAGGACAACTCTCCAATTGTTATTCTTAGCCTTAATGTTAGCACTGTTTAGCAACTTTTGCTGACTCTACTGTACTGTAAATTAAATTGAGAAAAATACGTTCCTCACATGGTAAATGTTTCTTACACAGCCGCATAGATGTATCAAAGCTACAGTAGTCAAGCTTTCACTTTTAAACACAACGGAACAAAACAAAGCAGCACAACGATAATATTTCTCTTTGTTGGTCTAAAAATGTGTGAGTATGTCTCTAAACACTAATGTTGTCCTGCTTAATGCTGTTCTGTCTGTTTAGTACCAAGTGCAGTTAAATGCCTCTCCTAGCTTAATCAGAGTATAGTGTGTACATGAAGCAGCAGTTGTGGGACTGAATCATATTATCCAGTTGCTCCTCTCCAATTAAGAGAAATTTAAATAACTACACAGTTCAAATTTTAAAAAAGGATGTGTAAAAAAGAATGTGTAAAAACTGTATTGCTTTTGTCTACAAGAAAAAAAATGCAGAAGATTTTGAAATGTCTCAAAAATTAAACTCACCTCTAAAATTTCTAAAGATTACAATAAACCTATATCTTAATTTTTTAAAAACTTGTTTAAAAAAAAAAAAAAAAATTGTCACACTTGCCTTTCCACTACTTCTTTCAGGTTTACCTGTGCAGACAAACATTCAGAGAGTACAGAGACAATCCCTGTGACTGATGGGAGGGGCCTTAACATATAGATATTACCTGAGAGCATAAAAGTCAGAGCAGCTCTAGATAATATCAAGGACAACTCAATGTAACATTCACCACAAAGCTTTTGATAAGGTAAGAACTTTTTTTTTGTTTTTAATAATTTCTGCAAAAGTTTTCATTTCATTGAACCTTTATTTTACCAGGCACAACATTAAGAACAAATTCTTAGTTACAGTGTTGACTCTGAAGGGAGAGGGAAAAGTGGAACAATTACACATACAAGAAAAGATGAAACTATTGTTCATCAGTAAAACATTTACATGAGTCCATAAAATGTCCTTTAACCTGCTTTTAACAGCTAAAGTTAGATCATTGATTCCATATGAAGTGTATTTTGATACAAGTTCAAATCATTTGGGGCGGCAAAGGCCAAAAAATGACTTGGTTTTGGGAACTTTTATTTTGATAAGCTGAGGATCAGTGTTACACCTCAAGGGCATTTCTGGTTTAGATGAGGAGCAGTGAGAGCTAACATAGTTTTATACACAAATATGAGTCAGTGCATGTTGCTATGGGATTGCAGTGAGTGGCAGTTAACCTGAGAGTAGAGCAGACAGTGATGTGTTCATCCAGTTTTTGAAGGCTTTCTTTGCAAGAATGATGATAGATTTTATCCCCATTGTCAAACTGAGGAAGGATGGACATTTCAACAATAACACGTTTAGCTGAAAATGTAAAGGAGGAACAGTTTCTGTACAGGAAGCACAGTTTTGCTTTAACCTTTCTAACATGGAAATGTGATGATGGTAGGACAAGAAACTGACCTGTCTAACCAGACCAAGTAGTTTTATCTCTGCCCTGCTCTAAAATGGTTCCATTGTAGGCTGGTGACTTTCAACCCATGTAGAACAATACCAACTGTACTCACAATGCTCACAGTGCTAGCTTGTACAGGTACATAAGGCGGATGGCTTCAACTTCAAGCAACACAGTTGAACTAATGAAACATTCAAATCACAATTACAGTCAGCGCACACTGAAGCAGACAACAGCCACACGGCAGAGCCCATAGAAAAGATCAGCTACTACCAGGGACAGACTGGGACTGAAAAACAGCCCTGGAAAAAAAAAAAAATTACATCTTGGATTGTATAAAGCAAAAAGCACAATTTCAATTAGAAGTTGTTTATGATAGTAAACTAAAAATCAAAAATCTTTAGATCTTCTAAAGTCGTTTGTGATCGTATTAATTAAAAAATATATAATTTCAAGACTTTAGGAAATTGTTTATGGGTCTTAATTAAATGTCAGAGAGGTCAATATGTAATCTACTTCATCCCTTTTCCTATCAAAGCTTACCTTTAGATTCATACAGGGACATCACTAGGGTTTGGACCTGATTAGGTCCTGGTTTAGACCTGGTTTTGTACAGGTTTAGTCCCGGATTTGAATCTGATTTGATCCTGGCACAGACCTGATTAAGACCTGGTTTTGTCCCTGTTTAGACCTGGTTTAAACCTGGTTTAGCTATAGATTTGGACAGCGTATACCTATTTTAGTTAGGGTTTAGTCTTGGTTAGACCTGGTTGTGTCATGTTTTAGATATAGTTTAGTCCTGGATTACACTATGACTTATTATTGGAGGGCTTGGGAACATCCCTGGATTTAATTCATATTAGATATAGTTGCAATAGTAGGTTTAAAAGCTGTCATCTGGACTTGGTTTTAAAGTTGAAGAGTTTAAAGTTTCACCTTTTATCCAAGAGGCTTTCTCACTTCTGAAATTTGGCTGTAAGAGAGCTCTCTTTAAAACCAAGTCCAGATGACAGCTTTTAAACCTATGATTGCAATGGAATCAGCCTGGATGAATGAGAATCTTCACAGCCATATTAGATAGAATATTACTCTTATTATTCATATTGTTATTGTTATGATAGTGTTTTAGAGCTATGTATAGGAAGTGGAATAAATATGTCGTAACCTAAATAGCTATGAAAGCCCTGTGTTTCATACAGTAAGCTATACTCACCACTTGCTCTGTACACGGCTCTACCTGAGGTAAAACTTCATCTGGTTCTGTGGGTCCCTGAGCCTGAGCAGCGCTGGGCCCCCACCACCGCACTCTCAGCCTCTTCATCCTCATGTTGTGCTGTACTGGTGGATGTGGCTGTAGCACTGCTGCTGTCAAACAGTTGTGTTATTTTTTTACACTTGAACGCCTCACATGCAAGCGACTTAAGCTTCTTTTTCCCTGACTTTCTCTTCTCCGCCCTTCTCCTTTCGTTTTATTAACCGTTTTTTATCCATGACGTAAACGCACGGCAGCCTCTGCTCGCACGCCACCGCCGTCTTCACGGCCGCCTGTCGGCGGACTGCGCGCTTGTTCGAGTGCCTGCTGCATTGAGTGGCTGCAGCTGTTCTGCTTTCTTCTTCTACTCTGCTGTTGCGCATATGCGCGGCTGCGCCCTCTCTGGCCTGGTTGTGTATGTGTTTATGGAGTCTATGTAAAACGGCCCATCGGCCGTCTCAGCGACCGGCCGTTCTGTGATCCTCCAGAATGCACAGATGGCCAGTCCGCCCCTGGCTACTACAGTATATACATATATTGTCACTGCCTGATCCATTGGTTTTATTTTCAACCTCTTCTCCCCAAGTTGTGCACTTTCAACTACTTTGATTTCAAGTTTAACCCCTCAACTTCTGCCCAGGCTGCAGGGACCAGACCACTCGCCGAGGTTTAACAAGTTTTAATAAACACTCTGCAGTCACAAAATAAAAAGTACAGATTGGTATGGTGGTGACTGACATCAGCTTCTGCCCCGTTCTTATGTTTCTCAATAGCACTTCACATATGCCATAGTGCCTACTGTGTACTTCAAAGCAACATTATTAGTAAATGGCCTGTTGCTTGTGGTGCGGGCTTCAGCTGTCACTGCTCTCAACCCACTCTCAGGTTAACCATAAAAATATCTGGCCAATAATACCCTAAGAGGTCATGACTTTACCAGTTTTGTCAATGTTGATGAGGCAGTTTTTACTCTCTTTATTGTTAAAGGAGATTCTATTCTGGACAGATTTGTTTATTGTGGTTTACCTTTGATAGAGATAGAAAGGAAATGAGAGAGAGAGACTGGAGATGTGAGAGATGACATAGGCCTACCAACAAATCCCAGGCAACACCCATTTATATGAGAGCTCTAATATGCACACCTCTGAGTTGCCCTATTACAAGCCAGGCTCACAAATATGCTTAACACAAAATGTGCCTCAGGGTGTTGAGCCCTGTATAGTTAATGATCTTAACTAATCTTAATTCCTTGAATAAAAACTATTTGATTTGTTCACAACCTGAGTGTGTAGAGTGGCAGACAACACCTGTTACATGGCATTAATTGTTAGCACATGTAAAGGTCTGCAAAAGTCTGCACTCTGCTGCTCTCTGTTGGTCTCTGTTGGTCTCTGTTGGTCTCTGCTGCCCTCTGCTGCCCTCTGCTGGTCTCTGTTGGTCTCTGTTGGTCTCTGTTGCTCTCTTTATCTGTGGACACCAGTGGAGCACAAAAAACGTTTTCTTTTAGACAGATAATGATTTTAAAGGTTGTAAAAGGTGACAGGTTACCAAGATTGGTTTAAAGAAGGGAATAAAAAGCTAATATAGCCTTGTTTTTTCAACAAGGCCAGATTTGTGTAAAAATCTTTCAAAGTGCCAGTATCAGGAAGGACTCCTGATGTTTCTTGAACCATATGATAACACCCAAATGATCAAGATGACACAATTGGGAAAGTAGGTCTGTGGTAATGCAAATGTAAAGAGAGACATAAGTAATCACTATCATTTTATCAAGGAAGCCAGGGGTGCACAGCAAATTTGACAGAGTATATATAACACTTTAAGAGTACATTGTACACCAGTTTCAGTGTGCATTTGGGTCCAAATAGTTGGTGTACATTTAACACTGTCCTCAGAGTTTAATATCAACAGTTACAGTTAAAAGTTTAACACTGTATGTGTAAAAATGTACTCTAATTAGTACTCTACAGAGTAAAAATGTAATATAACTCAGTGTTGTTAGGGCACTATGAAGAGTAAAAATGTAATAACTCGGTGTTGTTAGGACACTATGAAGAGCAGAGGCGTAGCCACATGGGGGCCTGGGGTGGCCATGGCCCCTGTTGGTCAGACCTTGGCCACCCCATCGGCCCCCCCTGAGAGGTCCTGCACCACGGGCTACGCAGGTCCATAATGACGCTGGCGTGACTGATTGACGTTACGTCTTTACGCAGCTGTTGTAAAACAAACAGTCTGACACAGAGACTTGCAGCTAAATCCTCCTGACAGAGAAGAGCTCAAGCTTTGTGTCAGTTTTTATTTCACGTTGATAGGTTCAGGAATCACAGAGATATGCACCGTTAAAATGTGTAAAAGCATTTAGGCTTCATTAAAAGATGCACGGTTTATTACCTCTCTGCAACAGCCGCGGTGTTTTTTTTTTTTGTTTTTTTTTTTTAGGTTTAGTGTCTCTTCTACTCAAAAACTATTACAAAAGAGATAATTATTTCCAATAACTTTGTTTTTAATTTTGATCAAAAGTAAGAGGAGAGATGGAGAAGAGCAGAGGAGAAACTGCAGTTGGATGGGGCCGCACTGTAAAGTTTTTGTTAAGAGAATTCGACCACCTCTTGTGACCCTTCAAAATAAAACTTCATCATTTTCCATCAGCTGAAACAACTTTATTGTGGTAGAGCCTGAAAGGAAAGGCATTAGCGCTGTGAGGAACTGACAGGAGCTGATAGTACAGACTGTGAAAGTCTTGAACTGTCATGAAAAGTTATGATGTAGACAAAGTTGTTAGTAAGTTATTGTAAAATTGTCAAAGCAAAAATATCGAACACATTGCACTAATTAACAACTAGGGATGGGCATCGAAACCCGGTTCTACCTGAGAACCATTTCTAATTTTTCCAATCCATCAGAATTGTCTGCCTCTGCCGTTAACAATCCCTGTTATCAATGCTGCTTTGGGCAGCTGTGTTTGTGTGAGCAGGTTTTGCTCCGAGACCCGCCCCACTCCCGAGCAGCGTTTCTAACCTTTTTACTTTCACTTCGCTGCAAAAGTCATCTTCGATGAGCAGCGTACAAAGCGCGGCGCTCATCGCACAGTGCATGTCGTTCTCCTCTCTCTAATTAATGAACACGCACTCACGGGACCCAGCAGCGTGGAGGTGGAGATGCGCGGAGCCTGGCGCGCTCACGTCCCACCGCGTGGACACAGCAGAGTGAAGCCAGAGACGCGGAGGTAGGAGCTAAATGTCCATGACTCTCACCTGTCTGACCCTCACCTGTCTGACCCTCACCTGTCTGACCCTCACCTGTCTGACCCTCACCTGTCTGACTCTCACCTGTCTGACCCTCACCTGTCTGACTCTCACCTGTCTGACTCTCACCTGTCTGACCCTCACCTGTCTGACTCTCACCTGTCTGACCCTCACCTGTCTGACTCTCACCTGTCTGACCTTCACCTGTCTGACTCTCACCTGTCTGACTCTCACCTGTCTGACCCTCACCTGTCTGACTCTCACCTGTCTGACCCTCACCTGTCTGACTCTCACCTGTCTGACCCTCACCTGTCTGACTCTCACCTGTCTGACTCTCACCTGTCTGACCCTCACCTGTCTGACTCTCACCTGTCTGACTCTCACCTGTCTGACCCTCACCTGTCTGACTCTCACCTGTCTGACCCTCACCTGTCTGACCCTCACCTGTCTGACCTTCACCTGTCTGACCCTCACCTGTCTGACCCTCACCTGTCTGACTCTCACCTGTCTGACCCTCACCTGTCTGACTCTCACCTGTCTGACTCTCACCTGTCTTACCCTCACCTGTCTGACTCTCACCTGTCTGACCCTCACCTGTCTGACCCTCACCTGTCTGACTCTCACCTGTCAGACCCTCACCTGTCTGACTCTCACCTGTCTGACTCTCACCTGTCTTACCCTCACCTGTCTGACTCTCACCTTTCTGACCCTCACCTGTCTGACCCTCACCTGTCTGACTCTCACCTGTCAGACCCTCACCTGTCTGACTCTCACCTGTCTGACTCTCACCTGTCTGACCCTCACCTGTCTGATTCTCACCTGTCTGACCCTCACCTGTCTGACTCTCACCTGTCTGACTCTCACCTGTCTGACTCTCACCTGTCTGACTCTCACCTGTCTGACCCTCACCTGTCTGACTCTCACCTGTCTGACCCTCACCTGTCTGACTCTCACCTGTCTGACTCTCACCTGTCTGACTCTCACCTGTCTGACCCTCACCTGTCTGACTCTCACCTGTCTGACTCTCACCTGTCTGACCCTCACCTGTCTGACTCTCACCTGTCTGACCCTCACCTGTCTGACCCTCACCTGTCTGACCCTCACCTGTCTGACCTTCACCTGTCTGACCCTCACCTGTCTGACCCTCACCTGTCTGACTCTCACCTGTCTGACCCTCACCTGTCTGACTCTCACCTGTCTGACTCTCACCTGTCTTACCCTCACCTGTCTGACTCTCACCTGTCAGACCCTCACCTGTCTGACTCTCACCTGTCTGACTCTCACCTGTCTGACCCTCACCTGTCTGATTCTCACCTGTCTGACCCTCACCTGTCTGACTCTCACCTGTCTGACTCTCACCTGTCTGACTCTCACCTGTCTGACCCTCACCTGTCTGACTCTCACCTGTCTGACCCTCACCTGTCTGACTCTCACCTGTCTGACTCTCACCTGTCTGACTCTCACCTGTCTGACCCTCACCTGTCTGACTCTCACCTGTCTGACCTTCACCTGTCTGACTCTCACCTGTCTGACTCTCACCTGTCTGACTCTCACCTGTCTGACCCTCACCTGTCTGACTCTCACCTGTCTGACCCTCACCTGTCTGACTCTCACCTGTCTGACCCTCACCTGTCTGACTCTCACCTGTCTGACTCTCACCTGTCTGACCCTCACCTGTCTGACTCTCACCTGTCTGACTCTCACCTGTCTGACTCTCACCTGTCTGACCCTCACCTGTCTGACCCTCACCTGTCTGACTCTCACCTGTCTGACTCTCACCTGTCTGACCCTCACCTGTCTGACTCTCACCTGTCTGACTCTCACCTGTCTGACCCTCACCTGTCTGACTCTCACCTGTCTGACTCTCACCTGTCTGACTCTCACCTGTCTGACACTGATGTGGCCCCTCCCTGCGTTGCACTGTCACAGTAACACAGACTACTGTTTAGTTTAATGAAGGTTTTTTTCAGAGACAGGTCTGGGGCTGCTGCCCCTAAATCAATATTAAAGCCTGTTACTTGTTAAACTGTATACATGTTACTTCTGTTACTTCTGTTTAGTGAGCCCAGTTTAAAATAGTTACGCGGACGCAGGCTCTGTCCCCGCAGACTCGCACTAAAGGCACCAATTAAGAACAGCTGATTTTTACATCAGCAGAGCATTCAAACAAAGCCACACAGACACTGGGCACACATTAAAGACCAATAATGTAACAAAACCTCTTCTAAAACAAAAATAAGTAGAATTTTGTTGTACTTTTATATTTACAAAGGCTACAGTATTTTTCAAATAGCCTGCATACATTACATTACTACATTGAAGACCACGTGATCGGCCGATCACAGCAAAGGCTGATCGGTGATTGGCCTCAAAAATCCTGATCGGAGCACCCTTAGTAATAACTCAGTGTTGTTAGGACTTTATGAAGAGTAAAAATGTAATATAACTTGGTGTTTTGTCACCGTGAAGGGTAAAAGTGAACTGTGACTCTGTGTTGTTAGGCCACTATGAAGAGTAAAAATGTAATAACTCAGTGTTGTTAGGACACTATGAAGAGTAAAAATGTAATAACTCAGTGTTGTTAGGACTTTATGAAGAGTAAAAATGTAATATAACTTGGTGTTTTGTCACCGTGAAGGGTAAAAGTGAACTGTGACTCTGTGTTGTTAGGCCACTATGAAGAGTAAACATGTAACAAGACTTTAAAAAACACCAATGACCAGTAAATCATCAACCTTAAATTTATTTGGCAACGCGATTTCTGGCAAACTGCAACTTTCATTAAATGGTGCATAGAGTGCCTGCATACAAGTACACATTTTATGTTTATGTTAACATTTAAGTTAATGCTTACTTAACCAGAAAGGCAACATACTGTAATGAACATAATGGAGGCTACAAATGTCTTACAACAATACACGAACAGGAACAACATAGTGATCATCTAAGTCAAAGCCAGAAGTTGTCTGCAAGTCAAATGGTTTAAAGAAACACAGCTGATCAACTGTAAGCAATGACACATTCTCCCCATCTTCCTCTTATTACATGGTAGGAATGAAAATGTTCTGCAAAACCAAGTGTCTCGAAATCTTCTGTTACAAGAAAATACTCCTCACCAAACCTAACAATGTCTTTAATTTGACTAAACATTGGCATTCCCTCCTCCATTTTTGAACAGACCATAAGACCAGAGCGATATTCTGTACCAAAACAAGAGATCCAAGAGGCTACATCTACTTCAGAGTCAATATTAACATGCAAACTGTCTGCGATCACATCACCATTTATCAAGTTGGCAAGTTTGACAGAGAAAAGAGAGAGAGAGAAAATATGTTAATAATCTGCAACAAAAGCAGCAGTAGTTGCCAGTGTGTGTCTCCTTCTTGTACTACATCTCCAAATATCAAGGGTGTATTCCGGATCAAACACAGTGTCTGAATAGCATTGAGACCTATTCCATTACGAGTCTGCCCCAAGTTAACTCTCGTCGGCCGATTCTTTCGTTCAAGATAACCAAAATTGTATGAGTAGATCCTATTACTTATATCCTGCTGTGGTAAGATGTTATTCTCTACAAAGTATCCTAGAAGCAGCTTCATCTCGAGTTGTGCCACTCCCTCTAGTACATCGTGCATTATGTCAACTGCATAATTGTCTGAAACATTGAAGTACTTCAGATCATCGAGTAAGCATGTTTGCTTAACTCCAAATGAGGAGGACAGAGTAGGGTCTTCTACAACATTCTTGCAATGCTCAGCATGTAGTTCTTTACTGCGTAATGTTATGTTTGTATCATCATCACTGAAAATACGCTGACACATTTCCTCATCTGCTAAACAAAAGCGGCAAAAATAGTTTGCACTAAATGACTGAACATATCCAAGAAATGTGTGTAAACCCAAATTGTCCCCAGTTACCTGTGTAACAGTACCATGTAATGGTTCATTAGAGAAAGGGACATCAATTCCTTTGGTCTCAAGGATTTTTAGATCATGCATCAAAGGCTCCAGTATTGCATTGAATCCATATTTTTTTATATCCTCACTATGAAATAGTGAAATAAGATGTATATTCATGAGCGCAGAATTTACCTTTGGACTAAAATTTCTTAAAACAAAGTATATACTCCCAATTTTGTGGACACCATGCTTTGAGCCAAGTGGATTTGCTGTTTCAAATTCATCAAAATTAACTGTATTTGAAGAGATTTTTTTTCTGAGAAAAAAGTGGGTGACCTTTAAAATAGGCACCATTACAAAAATCTTTGAAGACACCACTCTCTTCACAAGGCTGGACAATATAGTTGCTGATCTCTTTGTTGGAAAATATAAATTTTAATGTTTCCAATAAGGGAACATACACAAATTTATCTGTCACAGGAACTTGGTCATATGTGCCTGAATCTCGATTCCTTCTGATGTCATACCTCACACCTAGTGGGATATCAATGGGCTCTACCATGCTGCACTTTTCATGGAAGCATTTTTTCCATTTTGTCTCAGTATTTAGATATGTAAATGGTTTTTCGAGGCTCTCTAAGTATTTTTTTAAACTCTGCCTGTGTGTTCTCGTCATCAGGAGCTAAGTTTGAAACATCTTCTTTGATATTTGAATGCAGTTCGTGTACAAGCTCCTCCAAATTCTCAATGACTGATGTAACTACTGTGTTTGGCACACCACTGCTTTTAAGTTTTGCTGAAGGCTGTGGCATGACTGGACAATAAATTAAACATTAAAATCAGATCTTGTATAAGGCAACTTGGCATTTAACATGTTATTTTTAAGAATACAACAAAATTAATGGAGAACACAGACATCAAAAGAGATTTTTTTAAAAATCTAATAATGGTTGTCCAGTCTTGTCAGGACTGGACAACCATCAATATTATTTTATCACTATTATTAGACCACTTAGTGGATACTGACAAATATGGAGGACCGTGAGCGCCACGCGAAAAGGAATAATGCTTTTATTAAAAGAGTTTTTAAAAGAGCCTTTAATAAATGGATTACTAAATACTTTTATTAAAAGAGTTTTTAAAAGAGGATTTAATAAAGTATTGAGTAGTAAGTGAAGTATTGAGGCTTGTGTTGTATGCAGTACGTCACCAAAGCAAATGAGAACTGGTTCTCATTTTTGCAAAGCTTTGCAAATGAGGTGTTAGTTTTATTAGAGCCTTTAAAGAAAATAACATGAATCAAAAGTTACGAAATCCAGTTCTATCTAAAAATGAATAAAATGTCCCCCCTTTAAAAAACAATGTTAATGTTTTATTTTACTGTCTGAGAAACGTTTTCAAACCAAAGCAATAAAACTGATGTTGAATTGTTTTTTTGTGTTTTTTTAAGTGCAAATAATTAGAAGTAATCAACAAAACAATATATTCTACATTACCATCAGGAAACTCAGCTGTTGGGCTCATGTGCGCTCGTCTGTTTAAACCTCATCTTTCACCTCAATCATTATTCAGGCAGTAGAAGGGTATTTTACTGCTTTGGGACGTTCCTGGCCTGTGTGGATACAACATACTGAGAAAATAAGATAATAGGAAAAAAAGAAAACAACAACAAACTGTCAATACAGGAGAGAGTATACTTTACATTTATAGTCCATACAAACACTTTCTCCAGTGCCTCCAGAGTTCAGACTTGTACCGTACACTGCTCACCTTAGGCATTATTAAAACTGTAATAATTTCATTTTTAGAGTCCTCCAATCACATAATAAATTTATATACAACATTTCTAATAACAGCCTGTAAGGTGGGCCCAGCGTTCTGCACAAACAGCTGACGGGCACTCATCCACCGAGGGACCGTCTGCAGGAGTCGGAGCATCGTTAAATGCAACTTGAAGCTTTTTAAACTTAGCTTCACTGTAACTGCACCATAGGTGGGCAGTGTACAGTGAGGTGCAGTAAGATTTAAACAAAGCTATTTTAACATTATCAAAACACATGCTAAATTTGCGTGCCAACATATTAGCTTGTGCATACAATTTACAATACTGTCTCATCCCTGAGGACGTGACTGAGATATTTCACTTCACCCACAAAATTTAACTCATTTATTTCCCAGAATAAAATAGGGAAAAGCTGTCCTCCTCTTTTCCTTTGTCCTCACAATCATAACAAAGACTTTTTAGTGTTAAACTTTATGTCAAATTGCTGACCATAATCTGAACAAACTGTGAGCAGTTGTTGCAGGCAGAATAAGGAGACATGACAACTAAGACATCAGCATAAAGAAGATGGTTAATAAGCCTCTCTCCCACTGCACAGCCAGTCTAACAGTTTCTAAGCCTTTGTGAAAGATTGTCCATGTATAAGTTAAAGAGCATAGGTGACAGAATGCCACCTTGTCTCACCCCATTTGTCACCAGAAAAGGTTCAGATGTTATATTTCCCCATTTAACTTGCATTGTTTGGTATGTGTACCAAAAATGCAGAGCCTGGATGAGGTATGGAGGAAACCCTCGTAGTTGTAACTTTGCAAACAGCTTGCCATGATTGATACGGTCAAAGGCTTTGGAGGCATCTAGGAATCACAGAAACATAGTGGAATTTTGTCTTCTGTACTTAGCTACAGCCTCTTTTAGAACGTAGGTACACATATCTGTGCCATGTTTACTTTTAAAGCCAAATTGGTCATCAGTGGTGTGCAGATATTCCTTAAATCTATCTAAAAGAATCATTTCTAGCTCCTTGGATAATACACCGGTTAAGGCAATGGATCTGCAGTTTTCTATACTGGATATCTTTCCTGTTTCATCTTTAATCACAGGCAGCAGCAGGACAGACTGCACAGAGCTGGGCAGTGTACCATGCATCAACAATCCAGAAAAAAAAAAACATAAAGCTAGCAATACTAACACTCTGTGACCAGCAAACTTCAAATGTTCTGCTGTGATCTGATCAAGACCACATGATTTATTTAGAGCCAGCTTTCTAATTGCACAGCTGACTTCCTCAGACCTGATAACCACATCATGATGAGAAACAGCACCAATACTAAAACGCTCACTTGTGACACAATTGAAGAGGTCACTGTAATGCTTTCTCCAGAGCTCAACAATATTTGCAGATCCAGTAACCCCTTCAATAGTAGAGGACAAGGGTATTTTACCAGCATTCATAACCTTGACTTCTTTCCAGAACTCTTTCACATCATTTTGTAACAACTTTTGGGCCAAAGTATTAGCTCTCAATGTGTGTTCATTCCTTTTAATGAATCACACAGCATATTTAAACTGTGAGACAGCATGTTTTTTAAGCTCACATGCAGGGCCATACCTTGGTTTACCCAAGGTGACCCAGTTTTTGAAGGCCTCTCTGGCCTGTGGTGAAGTTCACTCACATGCTCATTCCATCCTGGTCTGACATTTTGTTGTTTAGCTCTTTTGTTACAGAAGGTTTTACTTGCATCATGTATTCCTTTCACAATTTTATCATACATAGTACATAGATCTTTATTATGGTCTGGCTTAGCACAGTTGATATTGCCACGCATCGTATGGGATTTTAATATTCCCTAAATTCTTTTCAGTCAAGCTATAATAATATTGCAGATTACACTGTGAGAGCTTCGCCCATTCAACTCCACCAACACAGGAGTGATTATCCTCAGTGGTCAGCACAGGCAGTGATTCTACATTTAATATGACAGAGACAGGCAGGTGATCTGCTGTTGCCATCCCGTACAATATCTCAATGTTCTCTATACTTTCATGAGCGTCGGCTGTGCACAGGCAGCGATCAAGCCAAGATGTTGTATTCCAGGCCTCGCTGACAGATGAATAACTCTCAGTTGGCAGTAGAACCTTACTAGACAGGATTAGATTGTTGTTAAAACATAAACCAGAACTTATCAAAACTTAATCATGACCGAAACCAGGTCAAATTCAAGCTCTCCACCAGAGACCTGAAATGAACTCCTGAGTACAACTAAAATAACTCAAGTCCCACTAGTGGCCTCAACACTGCCAATATTTCATAAGAACCCATACAACAGTTCAATACACACACATTTTTTTAAAATAAAATACTTTGTCATTTTTTAGTTTAATAATGATGTCCTCTTTTACGTCTCGGTCCCTGAGAAAAGTCAAAAGGTCATTCTCCTCACTCTGCATTTGAAAACAGTTCCTGTAACACACTAATGTAATAAAAATATATTAAAAATGAGGTTGCGACATAAAAATTATTTTAGCGCACAGAAATATTAGCATACATATTCAAAGCATTGATGATACTTAACCATCTAAAAGCTCCCAAATTTCTCAAAGTCTACTGTCTTCAATAGCATTAATGGAATGCAATGTATTGCCCTTTGGTTGCCCGTTGCTATAGCACAGGACTTCTAAATTCCCAGTTCTTTGACCATGACAAATGCTTCATGCTTTTATTAATCTTACAGGCAACACTGGGTCATATTTATGTTTTAAATATTCATTGGGACATGAACCTCCTAAATCTGGGATAGCCCCTATTGAGATAACGTTTAGCTAACTGCTAGGCTATATGATACATCACCTGGCTAAAACAAAAAAACTGTACTGAAGAAATCAAAATTCACTTGAATAATTTATCTTCAGTGTCATATTTAAGCAACATTCTATAAAAGTTGAATGTATTTACCTTCATGGAGTTGTGGCGTGCCTCTTGCATTCGATGACAGCGTGGTTGTGTCCAGTGTTGTGCAAGTTCACACTTTTCATGAACTAGTTCAAAGTTCAGTTCACACATGTTCAAAGTGAACTGTTCACGTTCATAGTTCACAATTTTAATTTTGAACTAGTTCAAAGTTCAGTTCATGTTATTTTTAGGTGAGATATGTAAATGAAAGGCTGAACTTGTTTTTCAAACTATGACTTCTATCACTGTACATCTACCTTCTAGCCTCACTGTAGATCTTAAATTCTATCACACAAAATGGACGTTTTTGCATATATAAGCTTGCACAGAAAGGTAAGGTTTTTTTCGTCAGAGTCTTTGTGTGACAATGTGTAAAATGTCTGTAAATGATCATAGTTAGAGGCAGAGCATCGTCTGTGTTCTCTGTGCCTTCACTTGAACTTGCCATTGTCAGACTGACTGCTGCTGTTATGCTTGCTTGTGCAGTGCATCATGGGTAACGTAGTGTGAAGCCAAAGACATTAGATTCGATTATCTTTGGCTTCACCAGTAGCATGTGGTGACTTTTTTAAGTGGGCAAGCAGACAACTTGACTTCATTAAGTTTTATATGACAACATTTTGATTTTGTTTAAATTTAATTAAAAATCACTTAAATGCAATCCCATCAGTGTTTGAGTAGTAGGCTGTTTCAAACTATCTCACACTCACATATAATTATGATTAGTAACGCTGTTTGTATAGAAAAGAATGTCATTACAACATTTTTTTCCACAAAGCTGGCCTTCTCTGTCGCCTTATCAAAGAATGTACCCTAAGTTTTTGTTTTAACTTTAATTCATAAGTGATGAGTGAGGTTCCAGCCTTACAGATGAGGGAGGTTCATCAGGACTCACACTGAGATCAACACTAGACCAGTGCACTGTTAATGCTGCTTCACTGTAATAAAACCTCAAAAGAAGCCTTACACATCACACCACAAACCTCCATTTAAAAACACCGCCTCACTGACACTCACCTCTCTGCTCAAGCTGCAAATCCAGTCCATGTTACTTTTTTGAAGAAACGTCCTGTGTTTCCTACAGCTGAGTTTGTCCACAATAACCAGAGACCCGTTCATTCACAGTTCTGTAATATTCACATCCAGTCCCCAGCACGGGCCGCTGGCTCCTCTCCACTCCCCCAGCTCCACTTCTTATGAACATGTCTGACATTTAACGATGTACGTGAGGCTATCATTTATATGACACGCAGTTTTCTGCAGCAGCATGTTCTCATGAGGAACATGAACAGGGTTTAAGCTACAAACTATGACTTCTCTGTAGAAACGCTGTTGACACTTTGGCTGCGGATACTTGTGGAAAGTTTTGTCGTCTAACGCGGCGCATGTGCACTGTAATGTATGGGGCCGTAAGCTGCACAGTGCGCCTCTTATCGCCCCCTGCTGTCAGCCAGAGATCTCTGTCACTGAGCCTGAGACTGACCACAGCACGCATGCGCGAGCCTCCAAAACAAGCTGCTGGGCCTCAGCTTGACAAGCTCCAGGCAGAAACAGTTCACCATGACACTGCCTCCACGAAGGAGAAAATAACAGAAATGAATGGCAGAGAGGCAGTACCTGGAGTGGCCAGCAGGGTGCAGAAAGGAACAGAGTGACTGAAAACAGGAAAGAGACTGATTCACTATGGAAGTGAACAGTAAAATGAAATGTTTGGAGAGATAGCGATTTAATTTCATTATAGTTTTAAACCGTGTATTTTTTTAGATTTTATTGGTCAAGCACTGCTTGCCTTGCTTGCCCTCACGGCACGCCCATGGGCTTCACACTACATTACCCAAGATGCATTGCGCACACAAGCGCTCTCTGGTGAAGCTGTGCAGTTTTGGAGTGGAACCCGTGGGCAGTGAGGGACAGCACTGTTTAAAAAGTACGATCAGACCTCTTCACTCGACTCATCATCAGGTGAAAACAACTTCTGACGCTTAATTGACGTGACGTTCATCTCACATAATCTGAACAAATTCACGTTCAAGTTCTTGATTTACAAATGTGTTGCGTTTAGTTCAAAGTTCACCTAAAAATGAACGGGTTCAATGAACGCGTTCATTTGAACTCGTTCATGCACAACACTGGTTGTGTCTCACCTCTCGCTGCTTTGCTGTTCCCAGGCCACGTTGGTTTTTTCCAAAACTTGTACCCTCGTGTTTGAAACACGTACCCTTATATTGTGAAACACTTACCCGCGTGTTATAAGCTGTTCCCATGTATTAAGAACTCGAGGCCTTGTTTTTTTGTTTTGTTTTTTGTTTTTCTCATGTCCTCTCTGGGGCTTTGTAGATAACATAACAAAGGTTTATACTGAGAAATTTTACACTTTTATGCATTTTAAATTATGCCCCACTCTGTTTTTGTTGTATGCTCTACATTTGATGATAAATATTCTTGCATCAGTCTATAGTCTTTATAGCACTTTTCTTAAGAGATTTTGAGGTTGGAAACTACATTATAACATGGTTAAAAGCTCCAAACAGTTGATAGCAGAACAGGGGACCTTTAAGGAAGCAGACTGGCCCTGTGGTAACAATTATTTTATTGTCTTGACTTTGTGACAGGGGTTAAAGAACCAACTAACATGAAGCTGGGAGACTCTGACATCATGAAAAACAGAAGAAAACCATTTTTTGCCCTGGTGCTAGCAGCTACTTTTCTCTTTCTGTTTTATAACACGAAGGTAAGGAAAAAATATGTTGTCGGGTGTGTTGTGTGATAAAAGAGTTTCAGCAAGAATGGAAGAAAAGCTTTACCAGACAGTGGTGAGACCATCAGTGTTGTACGGTTTAGAGACAGTGGCACTGAGGAAAAGACTGGAGGTAGAGCTGGAGAGAGCAGAGCTGAAGATGTTGAGGTTCTCTTTGTTCATGATGATAATGATTAGTATTAGGACTGAGTACATCACAGGGACTGTTCATGATGTTTTGGAGATAAACTCAGATTTTTAAGGCGATGGAATGAAGGATGGTGAATATATGCATGCATGTATATAGTTACATGTAAATCTCTCCTGTCCACAGTGAGAGAATCTTAGAGTGAATGCCTTCCCTGTGACTTTTTTTATTTAACTAAATACAGACCTACTACTTTGTGTTGAAAGTGGCAACAGTGGCACAAATCAGTTACTCACTACTTCACAACACCAGCCCTTAAGTTTGAAACCTCAGCACCACCGCCAGAGACGGCCAGATCCACGGCAATATCCACTGCAAAGTCTGAACCTGAAGTCCAGAAGTGCAGCTACAAGTACCTCTCTCCTGAAAACACAGTGGAAGGACGCAGACTTCTGGACTCCATAACTTGGCCCGAAACCCTGCCTGTGCCCAAACCTTTTTCACTGAGTCTGACGACTAATGCTGCCAAAAGCACCTTCACCATTGTGCCTCGAAGCGGAGGTTGGCGAGTGGGCGACGAGCTGACAGTGAAGATCCAGGTGAACGATTACAATGGAAACCCAAAGAAGGCCGGAGGGGACTTTATCATCTCCAGACTCTACGACCAGAAGCTGGGAGCAGGTGTGGTGGGACAGGTGCAGGACCATCTCAACGGGACGTTTACTGCTGTGTTTCCTCTGCTGTGGAACGGGGCGGCACAGGTCAAGGTAAGATATCACAAAAAAATTGAGGAATCTGCATGTGCTCCCTGTGTTTCTGTGGGTTCACTGGGAGTACTCCAGCTTCCTCCCACTGTCCAAACACATACATGTGTTAGGTGAATTGGTGACTCTAAATTCCCTATGGTGATTTGCTGGGATAGGATCCAGTCACTCAACAGGAATAAGCAAAATAAGATAAATGAATTTATGAACTTGTAATGTGTCCTCAAAATGAGGAAAAAACTTAACTTTTATGTCATTCAAATTGCCATATTGTTTACCTTGTACAGCAAAAAGGAAAATCCACATTGACAGGCTCTTGTGGGCTTATTTGGGTGTGGGCTAGCCTGCCCAGCAAGACTAACTCTTTCCTATTCTATAGAAAGAAGTTAGTCACAGTTAGAACAATTACAGGCAGAGTAACCAACAAAGAAACAAATGTCAGGATGTACTGCGCCACTGACCCGTAACCCAAACAAACACGGTGCTTATAAAGAATTGTTGCCAGTTTTTCCATAAAACATCAAAATACTCTGTATTCTGAGCAGCTCTGCACTTATTTCTGAACAGGGACAGCAACAAAAGTGCCTCGGGTTACTTGAATGTAACCCTGTTCCCCGATAAAGCGGGAACGTGATGCTGCGAAGCATACACTATGGGAAACATTGTTTGCCAGACCAGTTGTGAAGCTCATGTGTCAAACACGGCAAAAGGATTTGGCCTGCTTATATACCTCATGCTCAATCAACAGCACCTGCGAGATTGGGTGCACCTGGTTCATTGTGCTGGGGGAAGTATAAAAGGCACGTGACAGGAACAGTCTCCAGATCAAGTTTGTCTGAAGACCTCCCAGACACGCCCCCAGGGGCAGCACTGCAAATGCAGCATCTCGTTCCCGCTTTATCGTGGAACAGGGTTACATCCAAGTAACCCTAGACGATCCTCAAAAGCTAAACCTCGATGCTGCTTAGCATACGCTATGGGAACGAGAATACCAACGCCTCTGCCCCTTAAGTGTCTGGACCCCTAGTGAAGAGCACTAAGACCGAGGAGACTCAAACACGACTCAGGATGAAGACTCAAGGACACGAAATCCTGGAGTCACAAGAACATCCAAACTATAAAACTTGATAAAAGTGTGCAGAGAGTACCAGCCCACCGCATCGCAGATCAGTTGTAGAGGGAACCCCTTTACCAGAGCCAAAGAGGAGCCCACCCCTCTGGTTGATAGAGCTCTGACACCTAGAGGCGGCGGCTGACCACATGCCTCATAGGTCAGAGTAATAGCATCCCTCACCCAACGGGACATAGTCTGTTTAGTGGCTGAAGCCCAATGCTGACGGCCCACATAGCACAAAAAGAGCTGCTCGGACTTGTGCCACTGATCAGTGTGATGGACATATGTCCGGAGTGCGTGTACTGGACACAGTAAATGAAGCTTTCCCTGCCCCAGCGTAACAAACGGTGGAGAACAGAAAGCTTCAAGAATAACAGAATTATGAACAAAGAAAGGAACTTTTGGCAGATAATTAGGGTGAGGATACAAAATAACTTTGACCAGACCCGGAGCAAAATCCAGGCAGGACGGAGAAATCGTTAAAGCCTGTCCCCAAACCTCTTGAGAGAGGTAATTGCTATGAGAAAAAACAACTTCAAAGTCAGACTCCAAAGACTCCAGTGGTTCAAAAGGGGTAGCCACCAGGCCCTCAAGTACAACAGCTAGGTCCCAGGAAGGAACAGTCACTCTAGTAGGTGGCCTCAGCCACCTAGCCCCTCGAATGAAGCGGGCAATCAGCGGGTGTCTCCCTACTGTCACCCCACCCATCAGAGCGTGGCTAGCCAAAATGATGGCCACAAAAACCCTGAGTGTACTAGGGTGAATGCGCGAGGACAGTTTGTCCTGCAAAAACTCCAGCAGTGAAACAATCTGGCAGTGAACAGGGTCTGCATGGTGCGCAATGCACCAGGCTTCAAATACATGCCATTTGAGAGCATAACTCCTCCTTATAGAGGGAACCCTAGCACTTAAAAGTATTAATAACATTGGCAGGGAGTCCTGCTTCCCTTAATTGGTCCCCCTCAGTGGCCAGACACATAGATTCATTCATCCGAAGGATGAAACACAGTCCGCCGCGCCTGAGAGAGGAGATCCCTCCTGGACAGAATTGACCATGGCGAGCCGTCGAGGAGAGCGGTTACGTCTGAAAACCATATTCTGTTCAGCCAACAGGGCACTACTAACAGGAGACGAGACCCGTGTTGATGGACCAGGACTCCCGGGAGGAGAGAAATTGGGGGAAAAGTGTAAAGATTCATGTCGGGCCACACATGCACCATTGCATCTGGAACGAGCCTAATGCAACAAGTGAACGAGTTAAAGCAACATGAGTGACCAAAAAGACACATTGCTAAATGGACAATTCTGCTTCAAATCGTCACCAGACGGCAATATAGACAAAACAAAAGTTATGTGCAGTCTATGCAAGGATGAGCTCAATTACCACTGGAGTAAGTCGTCCCTAACATATCATCTCAAAGCTAAGTATCCCAGAGCTTTTTAGGTAAGTTTTGTGTATTTGCTGGTTGTACCTTATTTAGACAAACTTTGTCAATGAAGACCAGTTACACGTCTCAAAAAGACTATTCATTTATTTTCTTTGCAAGTTTTGTTTGCAACTAGTTATTAATCGCGCTAAATTTTTTTCTGATTTGCAATTAATTCCTTAATTTTTTTAAATGAATCGGAACGATTATATATATATATATATATATATATATATATATATATATATATATATATTTTTTTTTTTTTTTATTTATTTATTTTTATTTTTTGCTGGGGAAAACTCCAATGTAGCGCAGCTGGATGGACGTAAAAATCTGCTGCCCATGTGGACCTGAACTATAGAAAAAGATTATAAAAACCCTAAAGACAGTCACTCCTTTTGTAAACTTAAGAACGGAGAACAGAACAGAATACAATAGCTAATTGTGTCCTTAATTTGGATTTTTATTTAAGAAAACATTTTTTCCACAACGCTGGCTGGTCCTATTTCTTTTCTTTTAATTTACAATTCTGCTTTAGAAAACCCACGCTCAGATTGCACAGAAGCAGCTGTGCAGAGGACTCTCACTTTTGAAGCCCATTAGATGTGTGATAAACGAAGTGCCAAACGTGACAGGTCACATGATGTGTACACATGAATGAAGCTTTGAGTCGTGAGCCTTTTGTTGATACAGTTTTGTTGAAAACCTTCATTGCTTCAGAAAGTTTTATTTTTTCATCACTAACCAATACCTGCTATGGACATTGGAACACCACACAAATTATCAGTGGTGAGAACTATTTAAGAAAGGTCCAGAATTATCACAGAAAATCACAGACAGGAGGAAGAAAGATACATAAAATGTGCGCTTGAGAGATGTATCCCAAATGGGCCATTACCTAAGGCATAAGCAAACTGCTTAGGGTCCCAAGGCCACCAGGGGGCTCCCAAAGAAGGCCTGAATTGTCCATACATAGTACATAATTCAAATGTATACTGAGTATATCAGCCATTCCCAAAGTTAAGAGTTAAAATTTCCAAAAATCCCACGTGGACCCCCTAACTATACATCTTCCTTCAAAGACTACGTCATGTTTTTCTCCATATATTTCTATAAAAATTTTATTAAAAAACACTGCTTGTTAGCTAAAAATTGTTTTAAAGCAGGGCTCCAGACTAACTTTTTTTGCCAGGGGCACTGTGGCACCTGACTGAACATTTTTAGGGGCACAAGCAGAAAATTTAGGGGCTCATGCCAAAAATCTGCATCACAAATATTAAAGTGGGACTCATTTTCAGCCCGGGAATTTTTTTGTAGACCAGCCCTCATTCAACTTAATGTCATTTTTAGATTACAGTTCTGAGAGTATGAATAACAAAAAAGGGTACATAATATACAATATAATATATAATATAATAGAAATAGGGGGGTCTGAGGGTCCTTCCCCAGAAAATTTTGAAAGAGATGTAATTTTATGTATCCTGGTGTGTTTTAAATAGTGTTAGTTGGCTTTAGTGTGAATACAATATAGAATAAAATCTGTCTTTGTATCAGGTCCTAATCAAATTGTTCAGCAAAAGCTTTTAGCAGAAAAGTGAGAAAGTACTTAACCTACCAATAAGCAGGGGTGAAAGTAAGCCCGTACCGGCATAAGCAAAAATCTACTTTCACCCCTGCCTATAAGTAAGATGTGTAAAAAACTAAAGTGATGCTTTATAGGCTATACTTTTAGAGAATAAAAAGAGAATTAACAAGAGTCTTACAGACAGTAGCAGCAAATGACACAGAGCCAGGGGAGTCAGGGGGTCATACAGTAAACATGTATAATAAATATTCGGGGTTAAATGCACAAGTTCCTGCATGTTGCATGACAACAGTGACTTGTCCCATTCTGCACCAGAAAGCACTTCAGCACATGTACTGAGATTATACTTCAGAAACATCAAGTCCATTACTCAACACAAGCATCTCATCTGTTCAACAATTTAGAAATGACACTGTCTGAGCAGTATATGTTATGGCCCTACAATATTAAAACAGCCTAGAATGTAGCCACTTAGTGTATATTATTGTGACAGTGGAAGCACTGGCACCCGATTTGAGTGGGTGCTAATAATACAATGTAAATAATATACATGACACAAGATATACATATGGACACTTTTATTATATATGAAATGTATTTGTAAAAAAAAAAGTCTTCATAGCCGGTGGGGTTGTAGGCGGTTCACACAGTTGGCGGCGAGGTAGGGTCCTTGTGAGACGCCGGGCCATTTGGCGTCAGTAGCTCTGTAAAGATACACGCCGTAAGATCTGACTGTGTAATTAACGTATGGGGGTATTTGTTACTTTACGCCAGGTGATGGGTCTAAAGGGCTGTATAAAAGAACATGGGAAAACTTACCGGTTGGTCCGGTCTCCTCCTGCGGTACATAGGTGTTGTCTTCCTGGTGGTGTCTGGCTAAAAGCGGTCCCCAGGGATTGGCGCTGGTTTTATTAGTTCCGGGGGGGGAAGACATCCAGAGGAAAGTTTTACAGGGGTGTTGGTATTGGGTATTAAAGGGGGTATATTTTTGTAATGGATAAAAAGGAGAGGATTGTACGCTTGTGGGCTTGTATGGTGTCTAATTGGTGAATATATATATGTAAATAT
The DNA here is from genome assembly GCA_020698575.1 of Bostrychus sinensis. Taxonomy (NCBI): domain Eukaryota; kingdom Metazoa; phylum Chordata; class Actinopteri; order Gobiiformes; family Eleotridae; genus Bostrychus; species Bostrychus sinensis. The sequence continues at coordinate 47,499,837 of CM036239.1, read as the reverse complement.
TATAAAACATAATTGTTTGTTTGTAATATGATGGGGGAAGGATTGTATACTTACCCTCAGCAGATGGTAGAGGCCATCCAATTGGAGGCCACAAGCCCTTTTAAAAGTGGGACCAGTTTTGTAGTCCAGATGATGTTGTTTGCTGTTGAATATGATGACTGCCTTATTGGAATAAAGTCTTTTTTTGGAAAGTTACTGTACGATGGGTTTTATGTAACCTAAAAAGAGCCTCATAGACCGCTCGGCAGTCGGCAATTATATATTTAAAATATTGACTCTCATGTCCCTTTAAACTTAAATCCTCACAGAGAGAAGCAACAGTGATAGCCAGCCTTACCTTTAGGAGACACATTTACACAGACTGTGATATAACCAGTCCTGTTATTCTGCAGAAGCTTTAGCTGCTGTTAGCTTTAGCTCAGCTTTTACACTGCTCACACTGTTAACCTGACAGGAAACAGGGCAAGTAAGGAAGCATTTGTGGAGAGCATCCAGTCAGAAACAGCTGACTGGCCCTGACAGAGCCTGAACAGCAGTCACTGCTCAGTGTTTACAGGGGAACGGGAGGACGGCCCTCAGATCACAGCAGTAACACAAATTCACAGCTGAGCCAGCGGTGACTGTACAATGCACAGCCAATGATCCTTGAGCATTGACATACAGCGGCTCTGGCGGCCCTCAAACTGACCGGCCCACCGATTCTCCCGATTAGCCACGCCAGCCATGCTAACGCAGATTACTCAAATTAATTAAAATAACAACAATACCCAATGCCTCTGAGAGAGGAAGAGAAAGCTCATTCATTCAAAATAATGTAAAGTAACACAAAAGGCTAAGCCCAGCACAGATTATCGCTGCGGAAGGCCGCAGATGCTGCTCATTTAGTCCACAAATATTGGTCTGTCAATGTGGAGCTCACAAGACAAACGTTAGCCTACCACTTTGTACTCCACACTGGACTGATGTTGTCCACATGCCAGGGTAAAAGCAGGACTGAAACAGGACTGGGCTTTAAGGATCATGAATGAAATAATCTATTTCAGAGGGACATGAGGGTGAGTATAATTCGGTTGGTATCATTACAAAAGTAGGTATTCTCCATTGTTGTAATGATTGCTACATGTGCATTGTGAGGGTACATGGGTGTGATGAATGTATATTCACTGTAATGGTCATTATTACCTGTCACATGTTATAGTTCTGTTGTACTGATTGTTGCATACAAACATGCACATGTCTCGTGTGTATATCCACGTGTCTTGCTCAGATAAACAAAAGTGAATGATTTTCAGGTGATGCTGATTCAGTCAAGTGAGTCCATCACAGTGTTAAAGCGTCTGACGGAGGAGCAGCCCGGCAGGGTCTTCTTCAGCAGTGAGTTCAGATCTGGATCAGTCAAAGAGAGCAGCGAGTGTAACGTGTGCCTGGATCCAGCCAAAGCTCCTGTGTGTAACCTCACAGACCTGAACACAGGGGAGCAGTGGTTCTGCTACAAACCCAAAACACTGAGCTGTGACACCAGGGTCAGCCACGTCGTAGCAGGATACTCCGAAAGAATCAGCAAAGATGAAGAAACTCTCTTTAGAAAGTAAGGAAACACATTCACCTCATTAAACGTTTATGCCAGGGATGGCCCAGTAAACTTTTCTCCCACTATTGATTTCGTTAGTGTGTTTACATGCACTGGAGTATCCCTGTTGTTAACCTGATCCACATTAACATGATGACCAGGGTTGCCAGGTCCCAGAAAGATTTCTGCCCAATGACAGCCCAACAAGTAGCCCAATTTGTCTACTGCTACACAATAAAAAAAATACTAGGTTATTTCAATAACCCATTTTCTGGGTTGACAATGTTGGGTCAGACGTTGGGTTGCTATAACCCAAGATTGGATTACAAATACTAACCCAACCAGTTGGGTCAGGGTTCAGTCTGTCAGATTCAAACTTTAACTGTCCTCAGCTCCAAAGGCAGGAGTTACCTCAGTCTCAGAGAAACCTCAAATAAAAGGTCTGTACACACATTTTTATCTTATTATTCTGTCATTATTATTTAGTTTAAAGCTTTATGTGACTGACTGTACTGTCATTGTTATTATTTAAAGATTAGTTTTGTCTCTGGCCTAAATTGTAGCTTTTCTACTTTGTAGCATGTAGCTTATCTAGCTTGTAGCCGGTAGCTTAGCTTGTAGCCTGTAGCTTAGCTTGTAGCCTGTAGCTTAGCTTGTAGCCTGTAGCTTACCTAGCTTGTAGCCTGTAGCTTAGCTTGAGAACTGGATAGAAACCTAATGTTAGCCAAATATAACACTGGAGTGTCAGCAAAAATGTTGAACCTTTTCTAATAATTATTTTCAGGATGTTTGGGGTGAACTGTGGTGTAAAAAATTGCAATAGTTCTACTAGCTTTAGCGTCAATTACTTAGCTAACTGTCAACTACCTAACTGCTCCTTTTCAGTTTTAAAAATGCTGCTGTTGTTTTAGGTCTGGTTTGAATGATTCATGTAACAAAATAGTTTTTCTGTAAAAGCGCGTCACACCAAAAGACAAGAATGGTTGACCAAATATTGTGACATAGATATCTGATGTCATGAATTTTTTAATGTCTCCTGCTATCTTGAGTTGTATGTAGCAGCTGTGACCCGTTGTTTTGACATTCACCATATTTGGTCCTGAGATGTTAGCTGACTTGTGTCTACTGTCTAGCACCGTCTCCTAGGCATGAAATGTGAACCATAACCAGATAAAACTTCAGTCAGTCCTTGACTAGTCTATATATTGTGTCCTTGGGTAAGACACTTTACCCCTCTTGCCAGTGTGAATGTGTTTAATGGTAATGGTGGTAAATGGCAGCCACACTTCCATCAGTCTGCCCTAGGGCAGCTGTGGCTACAGAAGTAGCTCACCACCACTGAGTGTGACACCTGAGGAGAGAATGAATAATGCACCTAACTGTAAAGTGACTTTGAGTGTCTACAAAATCACTGTTTAAGACTAATCCATTATTATTATTAAAGAGGACAAACTGCCGTAGTAGTTTTGAAGCCTCTCTCTATTTGGCTGTGTTAGAGCACCTGCACTGGCATTGTGTTATTTCTGGTATATGCTGGGAATTCCATCCATCTTCCATCGCTTATCTGGAACTGGGTCTCGGATGTAGCAGTTGCCCAGACTTGCCTCTCCCCAGACACTTTCTCCAGCTCTTCAGCCAAAGGTGTTCCCAGGCCAGCTGAGAGACAGTCCCTACAGTGTGTCCTGGGCAACACTTCCCCAGGGAGCCGTCTAGCCGTCATATGTTGTTAAAGACAGTTTTGTTGGCAGTAATTTGTCTGGCTTTTTTGTTTTTTAGAAACATCTTGAGAACATTAGTGATCTGAATGTCACTTTTGTTGAAGGAACAGAGCATGCACATGAACTCTTGAACAGCTGGTTTACCTGAGTCCAAGGTGACTGAGTACTGTGCATACTTCAGGAACACCTTCCAAGTTTGTTTGTCAGCACTATACAGCTGTGACCTAAAAGCAGCAGAGCATAAGTTTTGAAATTATAAAATCTGATAATTTCAAAAACTCCACAAATTTTGAACCTGATCTTTTTTTAATAAGCCTCCGCTTATCCGGGACCGGGTCGCGGAGGCAGCAGTCTAAGCAAAGATGCCCAGACGTCCCTTTCCATAGACACTTCCTTCAGCTCAACCGGGCGGGACACCAAGGCGTTCCCAGGCCAGCCGGGAGACATAGTCCCTCCAGCGTGTCCTAGGTCTTCCCCGGGGCCTCCTCCCGGTGGGACATGCCCGAAACACCTCAACAGGGAGACGTCCAGGAGGCATCCAGAACAGATGCCCGAGTCACCTCAACTGACTTCTCTCAATGTGGAGGAGCAACAGCTCTACTCTGAGCTCCTCCCGTGTGACAGAGCCCCTCACCGTATCTCTAAAGGAGTGCCCAGCCACCCTGCAGAGGAAACTCATTTCGGCCGCTTGTATCCGGGGTCTTGTCCTTTCGGTCATGACCCAAATCTCATGACCATAGGTGAGAGTAGGAACGCAGCTCGACCAGTAAATCGAGAGATTCGCCTTTCAGCTCAGCTCCTCCTTCACCACGACAGACCGATACAATGACCACATTACTACCGACGCTGCACCAATCCGTCTTTCAATCTCATGCTCCATCCTTCCCTCACTCGTGAACAAGACCCTGAGATACTTAAACTCCTCCACTTGAGGCAGAAACTCCCCTCCAACCTGGAGAGGGCAAGCCACCCTTTTCCGGTTGAGAACCATGGCCTCGCACTTGGAGGTGCTGATTCTCATCCCAGCCACATCACACTTGGCTGCAAACCGGCCAAGTGCACACTGAAGGTCCTGGTTTGAGGAAGCCAACAAGACAACATCATCTGCAAAAAGCAGAGATGAAATCCTGTGGTCCCCAAACCAAACTCCCTCCGGCCCTTGGCTGTGCCTAGAAATTCTGTCCATAAATATAATGAACAGAACCGGTGGCAAAGGGCAGCCCTGCCGGAGTCCACACCTGTCCCTGTCTCTCCTCTCTCCGTGGATGTGATGGTGGTGGTGGGGGGGGGGGGGGGGGGGGGCTGCGGGGCTGCCCAATCTCACCTAGAGCACCAAATTGGATAGAGCCGGCTTTGGCATGTCCTCTAAAATTACCTTTGAATGCTTCCCAGACTGTTAAGGGATTGGCAGATTCTTCATTGTACATAAAAAAAAAACTGATAAATTGTTTAGTTTTTTCATCAAATTCATCTTTCTGAAGTAGTGTCTGATTGAATTTCCAATATCCCGGACCTCGTGTAATTTATCATCAAGTAGATGCTGAAGTTATTTTAGTTACCAAAGAAAATTATATCAAAAAGAAATCTATACGACTTGCTTGGTTTTGCCTGCTCCAAGTATATCTCACCAATTTAGGGTTTTTAAATCTCCAAATATCAAATAAATCAAAGGCATCCATAATATTTGGAATCTTCTGTAGTGCGTGTGGATGATCATTTATTGAGGTATTCCCCTTTCGATCCAACACACAATTTAAAGCAATGTTAAAATCCCCCACCATTATGATTTCTCCTTGTTGTTCTTGTAACTTATCATGTATTTCACCATAAAAGAAAGGTTCATCCGTGTTGGATCCATACAAATTCAAAATACACAACTTTCCCCCTTGAATTATTATATTTAATAGCAACCATCTCCCTTGTAAATCTTTTTCCATTGAGCATAATAGGAAATTAACATGTTAAAAAAGAAAAAAAAGATTCATAACACCTTTGGTATTTCTCTGCCTGTGTGAAAAGGAAATGTGGCCACCCCACTCTTTTTTCCACTTTTCTTCATCTAACTCCGAGTGGGTTTCTTGAAAACAAAAACTAAAAATCTTGTGTTTTTTCTTTAAGCCAGATAAATATAAGTTCATTTTTTACTGTCTGCTAGGCCTTTAGAGTTATAACAAGTCATTTTTATTTCAGCGTCATTAGCCATCACAACTAATAAAATAGGCTTTTATTAGTCTGACCTCCTCCTCCGATGACCATCAATCGTCATAAAGTTTAAAATCAAATCTTTCCTATAAATGAAAATTGCTACATCAACATAATCAAGATAAAGACAAAACAAAAAACAAAGACACTAAACAAAGCAGTCCGTATCCCAGAAACAATTTTTTTCCCCGTCCCAAAAGTAAATTGAGGCTCCAAACTAAAGTCAATACATGTTTAGTTGTTGTCAAGGCGATGACACAATGACGTAATCTCCTCGCGACTTTGTTATTGTTCCTTATGCCGGTACAGCTCTCCATTTACATAAAGTTTATCAATTACAAGACGGACCTTTTCTCCTTTGTTTTAAAGATTTCATGATTGGAATTAACTTTCGCCGCCTTTCCACAACCTCTGCGGGATATTGGTTTGTCATGAAGAATCAAGTGCCTTTCAGTTTTTTGGAAAACGCAAGCACTTGATCTTTACACTTGGAGCTAATGAACTTTACCACCACAGGTCTTGATTTGCCTTGCTCCTTTCGCTGGCCAAGCCTGTGCACTCGTTCCAGTTGAGGGCTGAGAGAGTTGAGAGTTGTAGGGCAATTTTTTAACAAGAATTATTATTAATTAACACCTCCTGTTTTTAACCAACCATGATTATCTGAAACTATTTTTTGACAGATTAATCGATTATCAAAATAATCATTGGGTACAGCCCTACTACACACTTTGTTAAAGTGCACATTTTCTGAAAGTGCATGAAGTGTGCAAGTGCACAAGGGTGCAGGGGGGTTAAAAAGGAGAATTTAGATTTAGTCCACTTCTTGGACGCTTGCATTCTGAAAGTCACCAGGTACAAACATTTAACAGAGTAAACAGCATCCTAACTTGTGGTTAAGATCCATCTGCAGCCTGGACTGCTGATCTACCTGCTACCCCGTCTCTCCCTCACTGCCAGTGTTGCCAACTCCTCAATAAGAAAAGTCACTATTGGCTGCCTTAAAAGTCGCTAGAAGTCGCCAGATGACGTCATCACCTAATTTGCATATTTGGTCACATGGATCTAATTGAAAGTGAGGCCGATGACTCGTGGCTGCCTGGTGAGGCTGCTGTTTGGCACCAAATAGCTCCAAATATTTCAAGAGATCTGCAAATATATTGTCGGCTCTAACAGGCCACTGTATATTATTTACATGCAAATTAGGGACATAATTGGCAAAAAATACTCTGTATTTATATTATTGTTATAAATGTTTTATGTACTATTGAACAGTGCTGTAATGTCTGTAAAATATTGGTATTATGCACACATTTGTTGAATAAACATAAAAAAAAAAAAAAAAAAAAAAAGCTCCTGCTCAGAGCTGACTGCAGCTGACAGGCCTGTAAAAAACCCACGGCAGCACCTGCTTCTATGTGCTGATTGGTCCTGTGGCAGAGGGAAAGAGCACAATTAAGAGCACAACAGCAGCAGCCAGGGGCGTCAGACTGGGGGGGTAAAGGGTACCGTTAACCCAGGGCCCACTACAGGGAGGGGCCCTCAAAAAACCTGGAACATGTTTGAGAAATATTAATCAAGTGAACTGGGGGCCCACCAAGATGGTTTGTACAAAGGGCCCAGAATTTTGTGCTACACCTCTGGCAGCAGCTGCTGGCCAGCAAGACGAGACGGAGGAGGAGAAGTTCACGGCGACACGCAGGTAGCTCCAAGAGTAGAGTAGTGAGAACTGCTTTCACGTTTTTCATGAGTCGCCAAAGTCGCTAGCAGCACCAGAAAAAGTTGCTAGATTTGTCGCTTGTCGCTTTTTGGAAAATAAGTCGCTAAATATAGTGACAAAGTCACTAAGTAGCCCCCGTACCTGCCTCCATAGCTCCAATCATCTTAGCAGCAGCAGGACTCAGGTCTCATGAGTTGATTTTTTTTAAAAAAAAATTTATTTTACCAGGAAAGTCCCACTGAGATACAGAATCTCATTTCCAGGGGAGTCCTGACCCCATGGGGGACCTATTGTACGTGTTTTTAGCAGTAGGGCAAACCCATGTTGTTTTCTACAACAACATCAACAGCATCCTTGTACAACAAGGGCAGGGAGTTCTAAGAATCCATCATGGTGCATCATATTTAGATCTTTTATTCACTCTTGACATAGTTAGTGCATGGCTGTATAGACACACACAGGAGGTCACAGGGCTCCATGATATAACTGTCAAACATGAGAAATTCATATAACCTTGGCCACAGTACCCTCACTGACTTAGTTAAACAAAATTTTGAAGAGTTCATGTGCAAGCACTATTCCTCAAACAAAAGTGAGACTCCACTCAGCTTCAAAATGTTTCTCATATGAAGAAAAAAAGCCTCCAGCCTCCATTACTTCCAATAAAACTTCTTCAAGCGCATATGAAGCATACAAACCACCAGAGTGCTGTCATTAGGAACTCAACCCACCGTTATTTCTCCTGCTGAGAATGGATGGCAAGAGGACTCTTCTGGGAACATAGTTCCTGGTCTGTTGAAGAAAGGTGCATTTCACTGCATATAATTCAAATAAACAATGCCACATCAAGTGTAGTAATATTACAATGCAATTTTCATTCTCTTGTTACACTCGGTGGTAGTAACCTACATCTGTAGCCACAACTGCCCTGGGGCAGACTGACAAAAAGGTGGGAGCCATTTTACACCAACGAATCACCACCACCAAAAACACAATCACAGTAACACATTCACATATTAGTGCCACAGCCACAAAAGCAGCATGCAGTGTTGAGAGCGGGGACTGAGCCGCCATCTTTCTGGTTAGTGAGTAAGTAGCTCTACCTACTGAGCTACTTACTGGTGCCCCCATAAATGTTTTGACTGGTTATTCTGGATATTCTGTGTTTTCTATGTTTACTACATACAGTATATGTTATGCAGTGTTTAATTTCAGCTGCATAGTTAGTACGTTTCATAGGCATATAATGATTTTTTTTTTTTTACGACAAAAAAAAAGATGCCCATTCTGAATTTTATTTTATTTATACAGAAACTTATAGAGCTTAAGATTTGTTGTGTTATTTTATGATATTAATGTTTACATACAGTGCACATTTCATAAGAAAATCTTGTTTTGTTTTGAAAATATTGTACATAAATATATTACTGAATTTGTCCAATTTTTTGTGAAGGCAGCCTTCTTGTTTTTTTCAATAAAAAACAAACAAAAGCCTAAATCAAGTGCCATCCCCCTCTGATATGTTCAGTATACTCCATTTTAACATAAAAACATGGATGACAGCTGCTAACATTCCAGTCCCACTTAGGTGAATATTTTCAGATTTGCCACCAGTCTAACAGTCCGGTGTGCTACAGCAGTGTAGCGTAGTAATAGTTAAGTTTAAAAGTAGCCATGCTAATTCAACAAACTGCATTCCTGAGACAAAAATGGTTTACTTACAACACAGTCACAATTCAAATGCATATAAATGCATGCAGTGTTGACGAGCTGTGTAGACAAATATCCATCGAGGGTGTCCCTTATTCAAATAGGAGTTCAAGTTCATGTTTTATTTGTTATGTGCATACAAATATTAAACACCATAAGCAATGAAATAAGGTGTGCCCTGGTGCTCTCTCCACCTAATAAATAGATCATAGAAGTTAGCAATAAAAGCTGTATTAAAAATATACAGAAGCAATAATTCTACAATAAAAATAAGCAGTGCAACAAATCCAGTATTTCAAAAAATGGCAAATCTGACCTCAGCCCTCCTTATAGCTGAGCCTTATTGCCTGAAGATAAAAACTGGTCCTGAATCATAAAAGCTGCGCTTCTCTAAAGGAAAGTAGGAAAAGGAGCTGTGTGCAGGATGACTTTTTTTTTCCTGCTTTGTTTGTTACAATTGTAAATGTCCTGTATTTGGGGCAATGGTGATCTAACAAACTTAGATTCAGTTTTACTGTCCTCATCAGGAGACTATGGTTGTGTGATGTAATATTGCCAAACCACATCTAATCAGTGAATGCAAATTGACTCACAGAGAACTCCAGTGCCTATTCAGATGTTTGTTTAGATGATAGATTATACAGATGGAAGCTAAGCTACTACTACAACTTATTCAGATCTTCTGTCTGTGTTTTTATTAGGGGCTTCAACCTGAAAACTCCTATTAAGGCATCAGGAAATCCAAGCATCATGATTTTACCAAAAGCAGGTAAAGTGTGAAAATGTACCTTTTGACTTGATGTGATGACTTGGCAACAACCACATTATCCATAGAAATGCAGCTGGACTTCTGGTTTGGCTAATGGCGGAGTAGGCAGAAGACTCGGAGGGCTCTGTTGAGATCCTTCAGAAATTGATTGAAAAATTTGTCAATACACAACCTGATCCATCATATTTTTTTAAGATGGGTAAGATGACAAAGAAACCCAACCAAGTGTCAGAAAAGCCGGACGAGTAGGAAACCGAGCCACCTCAACTGTGAGGAGTCAGTTGAGGTGGCTCGGGCATCTGTTCCGGATGCCTCCTGGTCGCCTCCCTGGGGAGGTGTTTCGGGCATGTCCCACCGGGTGGAGGCCCCGGGGAAGACCTAGGACATGCTGGAGGGACTATGTCTCTCAGCTGGTCTGGGAACGCCTTGGGGTCCGCCCGGTAGAGCTGGAGGAAGTGTCTGTGGAGAGGGAAGTCTGGGCATCTTTGCTTAGACTGCTGCCTCCGCGACCCGGTCCCGGATAAGCGGAGGAAGATGGATGGATGGCTGGAGTAGGAAACCCCCCCCTAGAAGCCCAAAAGACGTCGTGTGCCACTAGCAACCACAAATCACCGCTGACCCAGGCCAACATGGAGGCGATGCGACTCAGCTTGGAAGAGCGAATCATTTCAAAGTTGTCAGCACAACTTTCAGCAGATCAAGCATTAACTGAACACACAAACAAACAATTCAAGATCTTCAAATGTCAACGAGCGACATGCAAAGCAGATTAATGGTGCTTGAATCCACCTGTAGCATGCAAATAAAAGAAAACAATTTGCTGAAGTTTAAGACTGATGACTTTGAAAACTGGTGTCGACACAATAATAGTCGCATAACTGGCTTACTGGAAAAGTCTGAAGGCCCACATTCAACTGCTTTTGTCATGGAATGTCTGAAGGAGATCTTCAGGCCCGATGCATTCTCTGCTCCACTGGCGAAGGCCAGGACTAATACAGGTCTAACCCAGGATTAAGCCAAGACTAAGAAATTCATAAACAATAATAGGTGTCAGCCAACCTGGAGTCCAATCAATGTTAGAAGATTGGAGGTGTGGGTTAAACTGGCCCTGCCCAATGAAAAACACACCCCAGTTTTGATCACACACACACACACATATATATATATATATATATATATATATATATATATATATATATAGTTCTTTGAGGCCTTGGTACTTCTCTAGCTCGTGTTCCTTTTTCCTGATGTTACAATCGCTTGGTATTGCGATGTCAACCACAACGGCTTTCCTCTGCTGTTTGTCCATCACCACAATGTCCGGTTGGTTCGCCACTACCATTTTGTCTGTCTGGATCTGGAAATCCCACAGGATCTTAGCTCGGTCATTCTCTATCACCTTTGGAGGTGTTTCCCATCTTGACCTCGGGACTTCCAGACTGTACTCTGCACAGATGTTCCTGTACACTATACCAGCCACTTGGTTATGACGCTCCATGTATGATTTCCCTGCCAGCATCTTACAGCCTGCAGTTATGTGCTGGATTGTCTCAGGGGCCTCTTTGCACAGTGTGCACCTGGGGTCTTGTCTTGTATGGTAGATCTGGGCCTCTATTGCTCTGGTGCTTGTCCTTCAGTCCAGCCCTTTCTAGCCACTGGTAGGATTTCTCGATGTCAGCCACTTCAGTTATCTGTCGATGGTACATCCCATGTAGGGGCTTTTCCTCCCATGATGGTTCCTCCAGCACCTCGTCCTCTGTTTTCCACTGCCTGAGACATTCACTGAGAACTTCATCTGTTGAGGCCATCTTCCTGATGTAGTCAAGGATCTTGGATGTTTCATCCTGGACAGTGGTTCTGACACTCACGAGTCCTCTGCCTCCTTCCTTGCGCTTAGTGTACAGTCTCAGGGTGCTGGATTTGGGGTGGAACCCTCCATGTATGGTTAGGAGCTTCCGTGTTTTCACATCTGTGGTCTGAATCTCTTCCTTTGGCCAGCTTATTATTCCTGCAGGGTATCTGATGACCGGCAGGGCATAGCTGTTGATGGCCCGGACTTTGTTCTTGCCATTGAGCTGACTCCTTAGGACTTGCCTTACTTGTTGGAGGTATTTGGCTGTGGCTGCTTTTCTTGTGGCCTGGTCCAGGTTGCCATTTGCTTGTTGGATTCCAAGGTACTTGTAGCTGTCCTCAATGTCTGCTATTCTGCCGTCTGGGAGTGGGACCCCTACTGTATGGATTACCTTCCCTCTCTTTGTCACCATCTGCCCACACTTCTCAAGTCCGAATGACATTCCGATGTCATTGCTGTAGATCCTGGTTGTGTGGATCAGTGAGTCAATGTCTCTCTTGCTCTTGGCGTACAGCTTGATATCATCCATGTAGAGGAGGTGACTGATGGTGGCCCCGTTCCTGAGTCGGTACCCATAGCCAGTCTTGGTGATTATCTGGCTGAGGGGGTTCAGACCTATGCAGAACAGCAGCGGGGACAGAGCATCTCCTTGGTATATCCCACATTTGATGGACACTTGTGCAATTGGCTTGCAGTTGGCCTCAAGGGTGGTCTTCCACTGCCTCATCGAGTTTGCAATGAAGGCTCTTAGAGTCCTGTTGATGTTATACATCTCCAAGCATTCCATGATCCATGTGTGTGGCATTGAGTCATAGGCTTTCTTGTAATCAATCCAGGCGGTGCACAGATTAGTGTGTCTGGCTTTGCAATCCTGAGCGACTGTTCTATCTACGAGCAGCTGGTGTTTAGCTCCTCTGGTGTTTTTACCAATGCCCTTCTGTGCTGTGCTCATGTATTGATCCATGTGCCCACTTATCTTAGCCGCTATAATGCCTGACATGAGCTTCCATGTGGTGGGGAGACAGGTTATTGGCCGATAGTTGGATGGGGCTGTTCCCTTCAGGGGATCCTTCTTGATCAGGATTGTCCAGCCTTCAGTTAGCCATTCAGGGTGGGTCCCATCCTTTAGCAGCTGGTTCATTTGTGCTGCCAGGCGCTCATGGAGTGAAGTTAGCTTTTTCAGCCAGTAGGTGTGGATCATGTCAGGCCCTGGTGCTGTCCAGTTTTTCATACCTGAGACTCTTTCTTGGATGTCTGCTACTGTGATGGTTACTGGTTCTTGTTCAGGGAGGTTGCTGTGGTCTGCTCTTAGATCCTCCAGCCACTGTGCACTGTTGTTGTGTGACGCCTCCTTCTCCCATATGCCTTTCCAGTATTGTTCAGTCTCCAGTCTTGGTGGGTCTGCTCTGTTGTTATTACCTTGCTGTACAGCCGGTTTATTCGCCTTGCTTCGATTTCTCTTGTGTACCTCTTTAGTCGGGTGGCCAAGGCTTGGAGTCTTTGCTTGGCAGTTTCCAATGCTTCAGGTATGGACATCTTGCTGTACCTCTTGGTTGCTTGTTGTTTCATTGCACCCACCTTTCTGGAGCTCTGACAGTTGGCTCACTTCTCTCCGAGTTACCTTGATTTTAGCCTCCAACCTTTTTTTCCATGGTGGATATGGATCTTTATGGTTGCTCTTTGGTTGATAGCCAAGCTCCTCAAGGATCACTGCTGCTGAAGTGTATATCAGCTCATTGGTTTCAGTGATGGTCATCGTAGGTATTGTTCCCAAAGCTGCATTCACATCTTCCAGGAGACTTTCTGAAGGTACTTCACTCAGCCTGTGTAACTGGTGTCGGGGTTGCCTGGTCTCCATTTTAGCCATGATCTTATCTCTCAGGTCAGTTGCTGCCTCGCTCAGCTCGATAGTGCTTATTGGGGCTTCAACAACAACAGGGTGCAACAACAAAAGAGGGGGGATGTTTTGTGAGAAAGGATATTTCCTGCTCTCTAGTGCATTTTGTTTTGATGTGTTTTGATTATATATATATATATATATATGAACCATCATGGGAGGAAAAGCCCCTACATGGGATGTACCATCGACAGATAACTGAAGTGGCTGATATCGAGAAATCCTACCAATGGCTAGAAAGGGCTGGACTGAAGGACAGCACAGAGGCACTGATCATGGCTGCACAGGAGCAGGCCTTGAGCACCAGAGCAATAGAGGCCCAGATCTACCATACAAGACAAGACCCCAGGTGCAGACTGTGCAAAGAGGCCCCTGAGACAATCCAGCACATAACTGCAGGCTGTAAGATGCTGGCAGGGAAAGCATACATGGAGCGTCATAACCAAGTGGCTGGTATAGTGTACAGGAACATCTGTGCAGAGTACAGACTGGAAGTCCCGAGGTCAAGATGGGAAACACCTCCAAAGGTGATAGAGAATGACCGAGCTAAGATCCTGTGGGACTTCCAGATCCAGACGGACAAAATGGTAGTGGCGAACCAACCGGACATTGTGGTGATGGACAAACAGCAGAGGAAAGCCGTTGTGGTTGACATTGCAATACCAAGCGATTGTAACATCAGGAAAAAGGAACACGAGAAACTGGAGAAGTACCAAGGCCTCAAAGAAGAACTTGAGAAGGCCTGGAAAGTGAAGGCAACAGTGGTGCCCGTGGTCATCGGAGCACTCGGGGCAGTAACCCCCAAACTGGAAGAGTGGCTACAGCAGATCCCAGGAAAAACATCAGACATCTCAGTCCAGAAGAGTGCAGTCCTAGGAACAGCAAAGATACTGCACAGAACCCTCAAGTTCCCAGGCCTCTGGTAGAGGACCCGAGCTTGGATGGATGAAACCGCCCGCGGAGGGCAAGAGGACAATTTATATATATATATATATATATATATATATGTGTATATATATATATATATATATATATATATATATATATATATATATATAGGGTGCGTTTTGTTATTCTATACAGTGAAGTCCGAAATTATTCATACCCCTGGCAAATTCTGACTTAAAGTTACTTTTATTCAACCAGCAAGCTTTTTTTTTTTTTTAGCCAGAAATGACACAGGCTTCACATCATTGTGAAAAAAAATATTTCTCAGCTTTTTTTTACATTTGAACAAAAAGTGGCATGTCCAAAATTATTCATATCCTTCTCAATAATCAATAGAAAAATTTTTATTGCCTATTTCAGCAATCAAACGCTTCCTATAATTGCTGACTAGCTCCTTGGTATTTTTGCCCATTCATCTTTAGCAGTGAGTTCCAACTGTTTCAGGTTGGAGGGTTTCTTTGCCATCACCCTGATCTTTAGCTCCCTCCACAGATTCTCAGTCAGGACTCTGGCTGGGCCACTGCAAAACATTAATGTTTTTGTCTGCTAGCCATTTCTTCACCACTTTTGCTGTGTGTTTTGAGTCGTTGTCGTGCTGAAATGTCCACTGGTGCCCAAGGCCAAGTTTCTCTGCAGACTGCCTGATGATTGTTGTTGAGAATTTTGATGTATTGCTCCTTTTTCATGGTGCCATTTACTGTGATTAGGTTCCCTGGTCCAGCAGCTGAAAAACACCCCCAAAACATTAGGTTTGACAGTGGGGATGGTGTTCTTAGGGTTGAAGGCTTCTCCCTTTTTATGCCAAATGAAGGATACATCATTGTGGCCAAACAATTCAATTTTTGTTTCATCTGACCATAAAACAGAAGACCAGAAGTCTTCTCCTTTGTCCAGATGAGCATTTGCAAATGACAAGCAGGCTTTTTTGTGCATTATCTGGAGAAGTGGTGTCTCCTTGGTCTGCGTTCATGGAACCCAGTGGTGTGCAGTGTGTGTTGGACTGTCTGCCTTGAGATGTTGCCACCAGCAGAGCCCAGATTCATCAGGATGGCCTTGGTGGTGATCCCTGGATTCTTTTTTACCTCTCTCACTATTCTCCTGGCCAGAACAGGTGTCACTTTTGGCTTCCGACCACGTCTTTTGAGATTTGAGTGCAGAACATCTTGTATTTTTTAATAATACTTTGCACTGTAGCCACTGGATCCTCAAAACATTTTGATATGGTCTTATAGCCCTTTCCTGACTTGTGAGCAGCCACAATGCGCAGCCGCAGGTCCTCAGAGAGCTCCTTTGTCTTAGCCCTGACTGTCCACAAACCAACAACAGAGAGCTTCTGTTTTTCATTTGTTGTGTGGATTAAAACAGCTGTTTCCAATGAATCAGGGTAATTAGGATGCTTTAGAGGAGCATGGACTATTTGGAATGGTACAGAACTTTGGATTTTCCCATAGACTGTGACAGTTTGCAAAGGGTATGAATAATTTTGGACATGCCGCTTTTTCTTCAAAAAAAAAAAAATTGCTGGTTGAATAAAAGTTACTTTAAGTCAGAATTTGCCAGGGGTATGAATAATTTCGGGCTTCACTGTGTGATTCTACTATATATGAGTAGAATCTATCTGGTCCATTGTTCAGGTGAGTCAAAGGAGGTGAGGCTTGGACCTTCTGGCTATTATTACAAGAACCAATGGATACCACTAGGGGGCACTACAGTCCGCCAGTTCAACAATGCTTCGGTCATCACTGCCTGTCTGAAGGGAAAACAGCTGCATCTGTTTGGAGACTCCACTGTGAGACAGTACTACGAATACATTACAAAAACACTACCAAGTAAGATGCACTTTATTTTTATACAGATTACCAGAATAAATTAAAACATACCTGTATTTAATAAATGGATACCAAGTTGGTGCAGTTGGAGAAGAAACTTTAGAGATTTTATTAGTTGTTATGAAGTTGTTGTAGCATATATTTGTTTTATTATGCTAACATAGAGACAAGGGTTAGGTGTTTAGCTCAATGTTCAGTCTTACACTGAATCATTTCAGTTAAACAGTCAAAACCAGTGTCTAGGGAGGGTTACCAGCAGGGACTCCGTAAACAGAGATTGAGAACACTTAACTTTCATTAAGCATAAAGTTTATTAACATGATTTAGGTAAAATAGTGTACTGAAAGGCACAGGTAACGTCAAGTGGATGGGCTTTGAATAAGACAGCTATGCAGGATTAATGACGCTAATTGTAGTGGAGCATTTGCATGGTTTATAATTTTATGGGCGATTGTAAGGTATTAAAAGGTGAAAAATAAACTCCTAAGATTTGACGCAAACTCTGAGTTGTCATAAACGCACTGCTTACTTGGCGGTGATCTGGAGCAGGAGGAGGGGTGGTGACGGACGAGTGGGCTCCGTTTGCTGGCGGAGTCTCACGGTGTTGGTCTCTCTCCGAGCCACAGGGTGGTGCCGGTTGCTCCTCCACAAGGTCCTGGGATCTCAGGTCCTCTGGAAGCTCTACAGCGCCAGTGCCAGTGGTTATACTTCCCTGATCAGCGATCGTGAGCGTCGCTATGGGAAGGAGTTGCTGTTGTACAGCGTGAGGCAGCGTCAAAGTCTTGGAGCGTTGGCAAGGTCCTTTTAATGCCAAGATGAAAGTTAAGTAGGACGCTTTTCACAGCGGCTCGAACTTTAAAAGGGAAAACTTTTCAAACAGCTGTTGTCAGGACAGACGCTGTGTCGAACGCTTGGCAGATGCTGGGGCAGGCTCCAAAATAAACTGCAAAAATGATACTTATAAAAAATGAATAAAAATTTAGTTGATGGTTTGAAAGTATAGAAGTCGTCAACGAGACAAGAGGTGTTAAAATAAAACTACCACTGGGAAAATAACAAGAAGACAAAACGAAGAGGCATGAAACAAAATGGAACAAAGAGGAGAGAAGGATGGAAAAAAATGAAAAATGTAGCGAGAATGTGGATGAGTGGGCATATTTAAATGAGGGCCAAAAGGGGCGGTCACTTGCTCGCAGCAAGATGTATGGACATCAGATGACCTTTACTGAGTGTCATCCCCAAGGACTCACATTCAAATACTCCACTTCCATTAGCTAGGTTTTAAGACATTTTACACTCATACTGAGAAAAGGTTTCATGATAACATAATACAAATATCACTGGTGAATAACAGTGGATGAAACAAATACCCAACAGTTGTTAAATACAATGATTGTAAGTCTTCATAAAACAGTTGTGCTATTGTCCTGTGAAAGCAACACGTGAATGCAAACAAAGTCACCTTGTTGAGCAGAGAAGTAGAGAAATTTAATTGTCTCCCCGTGAGACTAACTGTGTCATCGACCACAAAGATGGCAGTGTTGGCCCATGCTTTGGGTCATCTTTGGAAAGTCCAGTCATAAACAAGAGTTCAGTACTTGGTCAGTTTCAAAAGGACGTAGTGTTGTCACATTTTGGCAATGTTTAGCTGGAGGTGTTTATGAGGTCTTTAAGTCAACTTTGAGCTGTCATGAGGTGCCTAGGGAACCAATAGGGACCTTTGTTTGTGGCCCAGGATTATCAGAATGTAACCTGTAGAATGACTTCCTGGAAAGTTTGTGGAGTTTCATCATTTAGGTCAGCAAAAGGGTAGAAACCTGGTCCAGCTCCTTGCTACATTGTTGTTGTTGTTTTTTTTTTTTAACACATAGCAACTAATGTGTTCACAGTTACAGGCTAAAGCTCCTTTCACTCTCCTTTCATAGGATGCGGCGCGCGCTCTACTCACCGCCGAGCAGAGCAGTATTCTTTTACCCTCTCAGTGAAAGTAATGTTCGGGACCACCATAATCCTCTCATAATCACAGCACGAGGGCTACATCCCTGTAAGCTCGGCTAACTTTATAATATGACAATAGTAAACATCCAGTTTCTACTTTGTCTGAACAAACCTTTCAGGCTCGCTCTGTGATTGGACGTGCCGAGCAGCGCGCTGTAGCCAAGTTGAACTTTTTTTTTAACTCCAGCGCGCCACTCAGCTCGGCAGCAGTGGCTGTGCTCTAGCGCTGCACTTTCACATACAAAACAATGGAATTTACCGCCGCGCTCGACTCCCGCCGCATCCTATGTGAAAGGTCCTTTACTGTGTAAAAGATAGTCTTGAACAAAATGTAAAAGACATTTTAAAAGTACATTTTTAGTATTGTACAGTCACACCAAAACACTATAAAAACATTTACTGGTTAATTATACAGTTCCTTATAGAAACCAGTAGAAACATTTCAGCCGCCCAGAAAAAACAAAGTACCGCTGGAGTTGCGTTTTCATTTCCTTGACTAATGACGTTTGAGAATATCTTAATGCTATCACTGTATTCCAACTGTGTCCCTTTTTCTTTTTCAGAGCTACAGAAGTTTGACCATCACAGTTCAGCTCAAGGTGGCCCATTTATGGCCATAGACTACACTAACGACATTTTGCTGACATACCTCTCTCACGGCCCTCCCCTCCGCATTTCAAATATCCTTTTGTCCCAGCTGCACTATGTGGCAAATGAAGTGGACAGATTGACCGGTGGACCTAACACTGTTGTCCTCATAGGTGTCTGGGCTCACTTCGGCAATTACCCCTTGGAGGTCTACTATCAGCGGCTCATGACCATTCGCAAAGCAATACAACGTCTGATAAACAGAGCTCCAGGCACAAAAGTCATTGTCCGAACAGGAAACATGAAGGATATGAATCTGCGTGGGTGTCTGACCAACAGTGACTGGTACACTCTCCAGCGGGACAAGGTGCTCCGGGCAGTGTTCAAAGATACTGGATGTTCTCCTGTTGGAGGCCTGGGAGATGGTACAGGCCTCTGACCGGCCTCATGACCTCCACCCTCAGCCTCAGATCATCAAACTCATGATTGATGGGATTCTGTCCTACACATGCCCCATATAGGAAGACTGATTGTTATAATGAAGATTGTGAAATTAAGCTCAAAAAAGGAGGGAGTATGAAGTAGGGATGTCCTGTTACCGCTTTTCCAAGAATTTGAGTACTCACCCATATCAATACAATTACAAGTACCTGATATGTTGTAATGGTCTTAACCGTGGCACTAGCTGCAGCTGCATAGGGTCTCACAGACATTAGACTTTGCTAGTTTGATTAATTTGTCAGTGCTATTTGATTAATATACTGCTTGTAATTTAGCTTGCTATTGACAGTCATTTGTGACTGAAAGCAGTTTGTAATTTAAGGCTTTCTGCTGCCATTTTACCAAGGGCCGTTCTTGCTGAGTTTGCAAGTCAAAAATGACAGCATCTGCCCCCATTGTGCTAGAAAAAAATTGTCAGTAGGGATGGACAGTGTAGATACTGCGGTATTGATATATTGATAGTCAAGCAGTACTCATTTGGGTTTCACCCCCCCCCCCCCAAAAAAAAAAGCATATTGGACTGAGCCAGTATTATGGTACCGAACGCGAATGAGGCTTCTGGCGTGAGTGATTTACATGTTAAGTCTATGAAAAGGCGTGATCAGGCCCGAATAAAAGTCTTGCAGTACAAATGACGCAAATAGCGCTCCGCGAATCACGCGAGCGACGCAAATTGAACGTTTGACGCGCGAGTCCCGCGAATAAGCAAAGATGCAAATCGGTGGATGAAGTGAACAATGCAGATTCGCGTCCACCGCTCTGGTTGTGGAAGTTGAAAAATGTGAACTTTCGCAAATGTTCACGCCACATTCAGGGACCTGCTGTAGCAGTGATGTGGTTACATTATTGCACTCTCCAAAACTACAGAAAATACAGAGCCTGTGACTAGACTAGCACTACTGTACAGCAGTAGTGTCCTGGGGAGAGGTCCTCACAGCCACACGGGACACAGGTGACCAAACTGAGACAGGCTCATTTGGGAGTAGCCCTAGCGGCCATGCCCCTCATTTCAGGTGAATGAAGCGAACAATTCGCCCTATTCGCGCAAATGATGCGAATTCACTTGCGCTAATGACGCAAGTGAATTCAAAATGGTCACGTGTCCAACTAGACATGAATGACACGAATTTGATGCCAGATTCAGGTCCGGTGTGAACGTACCATAAGTCGTGTGATATGTCTTTAAGGGTAATAATATTTTGCTTGAAAAAAATATACTCAAAGAAAATGATTAATACTGATATTTGTATCAATTAAACTGCCCCCAAAAGTATTGTATTGAATCTAAAAAGTGTGGTATCGCCCATCATTAAAATAAAAGTTGCAGTGTGGTAAATTTTACTTGGTCTCCAAAATGACTGAGAGGCGAAGCCCCCCAGGACTGACATTACACAAGGATAAGGTGCATAAAAGGGGTTAAAAGAGGGTAACAGCTTGAGAGTAAAGAAAGGAGAGGTAGATAATGTTTTTGGGAGAGACTGCTATGATAGAAATTGCCACTGGGGGATGTAAACTACAAAGTAGGAGTGGCACATCAGAATGGGGCAGGTTAAATTGATGTTACATCATGGGTTGTAAATTTCCACTACTTAATGGTTTATATAACTCCATAATAATGACCTTGATGAACTTTGGTGGATGTGGCAAACTGAGCGTCTGCAGCAGGTGCAGGAGTTGGCACCAGCTCAGTTGGGATGGACCAATATGTATGTTTCCAAGTAAAAATTTGAGTAGCAACTGTCTAGACGAATAATAACTGTTATTTTCAAGGACATATTAAAATTTGTGCAATCAGAAATGATAAAAGATGCTGTTCTGAGGAGATCTGGGGATTCTGTGTTGATTGGTACCTGGACCCCGTTTGTTGTGAATCTTCGCAATAAACTTCTTCTTTGCACCAGACTTCGACCACTTTTGTCTTATTCCAGCAAGAAGACTCTTGTCTCATCACAGAGGGAGTTGAGATAATTTCAAGGTTAACAGGGACCTTAGTCTACTCTTCGAGGAGTGTTTGGGCCTCAAACAGGAAACCACCCTGGCCTAGTTCCCAACATGCTTCTGGCCAGTTAGAGCACAATTTAAATCTGCTCTATAAACTTGGACATTTTATTTTGACACAACACAACCCATAGACTTTCAATGATATTCAAGTCTGGGGACTGTCATGGCCACTCCATAACATTATCCTCCTTTCTCTGCATGAATGTGTTTGTGGATTTTGAGTTGTGTTTGGATTCTGCAACTTTGTGACTGATGCTTGAACATTGCCTTCAAGAATCTGTTGAAATTGGGTGGAATCCATCCAACTCTCAACTTTAAGAAGGGCCCCAGTCCCTGAACAAGCCCCACAGCCCCACAGCCCCACAGCCTGATGGAACCTACACCAAATGTAACAGTAGACAGCAAATGTTTTTCCTGGAATGCTTCTGTCGCCATGCATAGCACTTCTTGTTATGACCAAATAACAAAATTTTGCCCAAACATTTGCACAGACATTTTTTTCACATTTCATTTAATTTCATGCTTCTAAATACTGCTACACTAAAAACTGTTGTTAGGAAAACTCCCTAGAACTCAGATGCCATTAGAAAATGAATGGCATACCTCTGTGAGGTGACAGAGTAAATTATTATGCAACCTCAGAGGGGTGCCCAAACTTTTACATATGACTGTAAAGTACTTTGTAACTACAATTTTAAAATGTAGCAGAGTAAAAAATACAGGCATTTGCTCTCAAATGTAGTGAAGTAAAAGTCAATAATACTGGTTGCAAAATGTACTTCAGTAAAGTACAGATACATAAAAATTTCACTTAAGTACAAGTGCAAGTTGGATTGCAGATGAATGGCGTGGCAGTATTGCTGTAAGTGGGTGGGCTTTAGGTTTCATGACAGCCACAAGCTTAGCAAAATTTGTTAGCATCATGATGAGGCCAAAACAATGTAAGGTACACTGCTAAACATTTACAATTATATTATTTTTGCAAAAATGCTTCAACTACATTTTTATGACATTGCTTTATTATCGTAGAGATTTGTTGTTAGCAACATCATAAGAGTCACTGCTATTATTTGATATGATTGTTATTTGTCTGTGAAGACTCTCACTCGTCCAGGGTAATTGCATCACAACAAATAGATTTAAAAAAAGCAGTCATCTGGATTGGATTTTTAAAGTTGAAGACGTTTCACCTCTTATCCAAGAGGCTTTCTCAATTCTGAATTGAACTGGTAAGAGAGCTGGTTTATATTCTCCTAGGAAGGAGGAGTTTTGAGTTTCTATTGGTCAAGGCGACCATGAATAGCCTGAGTGGTTTCGGGTCATTAGGAGTCCTTTGTCCTCAGCTGAACTGAGAGTTGTTAACCCTCCCCAGCCTGGGCAGCTCCTTCAGATGTAAATGACCTGAGTGAAACTGGTTTGTTTTGTTTGGGTTTCAGGAGACTGTTGTAGGCGGGATATTGTTGTGGCAATTAACTAAAGCCGTCACCTGGCACACTTTATTTCAGCGGATATAAAGCACACAGCAAGTTAAATTATGTGATACTCAATCACAAACAACACAACTGCCCATTAAGGCACTCTGACGTATTTATTAATTTCTACACTCCGAGGCTACAACCGTTGTTTTGAAGCCACTTTCACTGCTCTTCTGTGGCGTTTTCAGATGTTTTTGTGCACACTGTGGCTTTTTTTGGTTGCATACTTTAGTGAAATGTTCCTGTGTGCTTTATATCCACTGAAATAAAGTGCGCCGGGTGACGGCTTTAGTTAATTGACACAGCAATATCCCGCATCCGCGCTCAGCGATTAGTTATAATTTAATTTAATTGTTAATATTTAACACACAAATGCTAAAACCCTTGTTTGAAGGATAAAACTGTGTTAGTCCATTGCGATGTTAGTTTGGTGATTTTATTTTGCGATGTGTATGACATAAATATGTTTTTTGAAGCTGCTCTTGTCCGGCTGCTTGTTCCGTTTAGCCGAATGCGGAAGTAGTTAGCGCATAACCCCTATTGTCTGGCTAATCAGAGCGCAAGTAGCTCTGACCAATCACAGAGCTCGTTACATCGCTTTGCTTTTTATTTTATTTAACTTTAGCCAGGAGGACCAGGAACGCCACGGAAAAGCTAAAAGAAGAAGCTAATACGTTTTGCAAATGCTTTTCCGAAAAGGTTTTGTAAATACATTTAGAAATCGGTTTCCTAAATGGATTAATGAATAACGCTATTAATCCTTCTTTTAGTAATTTAGTAATTTATTAAATGCTCTTTTAAAAACTCTTTTAATAAAAGTATTTAGTAATCTGTTTATTAAATAAAGCATTTAGTAATCCATTTATTAAAGACTCTTTTAATAAAAGCATTATTCCTTTTCGCGTGGCACTCATGGTCCTCCATAGTTATTGAGAACAAGTGCAGTTAGGGTTAACCCGGCCCTCTGCAACCGGCCCAGACTCAAATGTGGTAATAATTGCCCACCCCTGCTCTAACCACTGCTTGATGTCAGCAAGGCAGTCAATTAAAGGTCCTATAGCATTATCCCTTCCTGGAGTAACAGGTAGTTAAATTTGTAGATCATCTGCATAACAGTGAAAAGTGAGATTATGTTTGGCCGTGATCAATCCGAGCAGCAACATGTAAAGAGAAAACAGAACAGGGCCAAGAATAGTACCTTGCGGTACCACACAAAAGAGAGAAGCCACAGAGGAGGACAAATCACCTATCATTACAGAAAAACTCCTGTTTGTCAGGTACGAGGTGAACCACTGAAGTGCAGTGCCACAAATGCCAACATGTTCTTTCAGGCTGGACAGGAAGATTGTGTGGTCCACTGTATCGAACGCCGCAGTGAGGTCAAGTAAAACCAAAAGAACAGGGCACTTAGCATCGACAGACAGAGCAATATCATTATGCACTTTTAACAATGCAGACTCCGTGCTGTGTCGAGATCTGAATCCAGACTGGAATTTCTCAAGAAAAGAATTATTTTCTAAAAAACACTGCAATTGATTAAAAACAACTTTTTCTAAAACTTTAGGGTAAATTAGAAACTGGTCTAAAATTAGATAAATCTAATGGATCAAGGTGAGTTTTTTTTAAGAAGAGGCCTGACTATGGCATGTTTAAAAGCATCTGAGACAATTAGAACAGAACTAAGACATGAGTTGATTAAAGAGGGAAGGCCTAACAGTGGTAAAAACCTCTTAACAATTTAGTTGGGACAAGGTCCAAAGGACAGTTAGTAGCCTTTATATGTTGCACTATCTCAGCGAGGGATGAAAATTAGATAATTTCAAACTGCACAAACACTGCAGAATGTGTGGCAGTAAAAGGCAAATCCACATCAAAACCCCTACTGGCAGATTGTCTAACAGACACTACTGCTGGAGATAATATTTGACAAAAAATTTTTATTTCGCCTCTTTTACAGCCCTCTGATAATCAACAAGATGTCAAAATGTCCAGAGACGCATGCAATTTGTCCTTTTCCCACCTTTGTTCAGCCTGTCTGCAACGCTGTCTGAGGGCACGGGTGCAGAGGTGTAGCCACGTGGGGGCCTGGGGTGGCCAAGGCCCCTGTTGGTCAGACCTTGGCCAGCCCATCGGCCCCCCTGAAAGGTCCTGCACAACGGGCTACGCAGGTCCATAATGACGCTGGCGTGACTGATTGACGTTACGTCTTTACGCAGCTGTTGTAAAACAAACAGTCTGACACAGAGACTTGCAGCTAAATCCTCCTGACAGAGAAGAGCTCAAGCTTTGTGTCAGTTTTTATTTCACGTTGATAGGTTCAGGAATCACAGAGATATGCACCGTTAAAGTTTGTAAAAGCATTTAGGCTTCATTAAAAGACGCACGGTTTATTACCTCTCTGCAACAGCCGCGGTGTTTTTTTTTTTTTTTAGGTCCAGTGTCTCTTTTACTCAAAAACTATTACAAAAGAGATAATTATTTCCAACAACTTTGTTTTTAATTTTGATCAAAAGTAAGAGGAGAGATGGAGAAGAGCAGAGGAGAAACTGCAGTTGGATGGGGACGCACTGTAAAGTTTTTGTTAAGAGAAATCGACCAACTCTTGTGACCCTTCAAAATAAAACTTCATCCTTTTCCATCAGCTGAAACAACTTTATTGTGGTAAAGCCTGAAAGGAAAGGCATTAGCGCTGCACGAGGAACTGACAGGAGCTGATAGTACAGACTGTCAAAGTCTTGAACTGTCATGAAAAGTTATGATGTAGACAAAGTTGTTAGTAAGTTATTGTAAAATTGTTAAAGCAAAACTATGGAACACATTTCACTAATTAACACATGAGCGCCGCGCTTTGTAGGCTGCTCATCGTGCAGTGCATGTCATTCTCCTCTCTCTAATTAATGAACATGCACTCACGGGACACGGCAGCGTGGAGGTGGAGACGCGCAGAGATGCGCAGAGCCTGGCGCGCTCACGTACCACTGCGTGGACACACCAGAGTGAAGCCAGTTTATTATGAAGCTATTTCTGCTTCATAATAAACTGTATGGCCACAAATCTAGTTCATTTTTATTCATAGATATATCAGAAATCGATAAGACAATCGATAAAGAATTGGATTGATAAGCAGAATTGAAACTGGCATCAACATTGATAATCCATCCATCCATCTTCTTCCGCTTTATCCGGGGCCGGGTCGCGGGGGCAGCAGTCTAAGCAGAGATGCCCAGACTTCCCTCTCCACAGACACTTCCTCCAGCTCTACTAGGGGCACCCCAAGGCGTTCCCAGGCCAGCTGAGAGACATAGTACCTCCAGCATGTCCTAGGTCTTCCCCGGGGCCTCCTCCCAGTGGGACATGCCCGGAACACCTCCCCAGGGAGGCGTCCAGGAGGCATCCGGAACAGATGCCCGAGCCACCTCAACTGACTCCTCTCGATGTGGAGAAGCAGCAGCTCTACTCTGAGCTCCTCCCGGGTGACAGAGCTTCTCATCCTATCTCTAAGGGAGCGCCCAGCCACCCTGCGGAGGAAACTCATTTCAGCCGCTTGTATCCGGGATCTTGTCCTTTCGGTCATGACCCAAAGCTCATGACCATAGGTGAGAGTAGGAACGTAGATCAACTGGTAAATTGAGAGCTTCGCCTTTCGGCTCAGCTCCTTCTTCACCACAACAGACCGATACAACGACCGCATTACTGCAGACGCTGCACCGATCCATCTGTCGATCTCACGCTCCATCCTTCCCTCACTCGTGAACAAGACCCCAAGATACTTAAACTCCTCCACTTGAGGCAGGAGCTCTCCCCCTACCTGGAGAGGGCAAACCACCCTTTTCCGGTCGAGAACCATGGCCTCGGACTTGGAGGTGCTGATTCTCATCCCAGCCGCTTCACACTCGGCTGCAAACCGCCCCAGCACAACATCAACATTGATAAAATCTTATCAATTCCCATCCCTATTAACAACAACATGCTTCAAGACACAGACTAGGATTTTGCGATGTTGCGATCACAACTATTAATGCAAAACTAAGCAATTGTTTTACTCACACTATAGTCAGCTAAAACACTTTAAAATGCACCAGCATACAGCAAATGTTGTCTGTTATATTGATTTTTGTGAATTACAACTTGCTTTTCTGTGAGCTGCACACATCAGGGCTCATCTCCTAACTTCCTCAAACCATCCAAATAACTGGCTTCAGAACAGAACAGAAGATAATTCACATTTCCTATAATAATAATAATCTGCCATGTGCCACCACAGTAAAATGACAGGACCCGGCTGGCCCCCCCAGTAAAAAAATCCTGGCTACGCCCCTGCACGGGTGGTCTCATTTAGCCATGGATCAGCCCTTGGCTTGGTGGATCTGTGGTTAAAGGAGGCAATAGAGTCCAGGATTCCAGAGCAGGTGGAGTAGAACGATGAAAGAATGTTTTCTGGGCATACAGGAGAAACATGTACATTCAGGGCAGAGAACTGAGAGACTGCAAATGATGCAGCAAACTCAGCTGTTGAGGAGGTGATGATGTAGCGACGACATGGTGGAGCAGGAGGCTTTCTGGTTGTAGATGGGGCCAAAAAATCAAAAATAATGGGCAGGTGATCAGAGATGGCAGCCTCTGTTGTTTCAGTGATGGAGACAGACAGCCCATGTGAGATAATAAGGTCCAAAGCGTGTCCAGCAGAATGAGCTGGTCCCTCTACTGACTGAATTGAATCAAAAGAGGCAAGGAGTGGTTTAAAATCAGTTGCCAGCTGATCAGATGGACAACAAACTTGAATATTAAAGTCCCCACAAATTAGAGAGAGCTTTCTCCCACAGTGCTATAGCTACTGTCACATGTCGTCGATTAGATAAGAGAGGGACAGTTGGACTGTCCAATCAGAGAAATCTAATTCAAGTTTCTTATAAGCAGAAAATGTCAGGTTCTACTCAGACAGATCTGAAACTTGCAGTGCTCAATGTCAGATTTTTATGCAACAAATAATTTTTAATCAATAATTTTATCTCCTCTTATAACCTGGATTTGATGTTTTTAACAGAGACATGGTTAGACAGCAAAACAGGTAAAGCAGTTCTTATTGAATCCACTCCACCTAACTTCACTTTTATAACAGAAACACGGGAAAACAAAAAGGGAGGTGGTGTGTGTGCCTTATTTAAGTATGATATAGTTACCCACAGACTGTCATTTGGGGTGTTTCCATCATTTGAGTGTGTATCTTTCAAAATGGAGCTAAAAGTATCTCCATCCATAATCTTTATAATCATATACAAGCCACTCCAACACTGTCAGAGTTTTATTGATGATTTTACTCAGATGCTTTCAGTTGTCTGCACAGACTTTGACTGTATAGTCATTACAGGTGATTTTAATGTACATGTGGATAACGTCTGTGACAGAAATGCTAAAGAACTTTGTGCTGCCCTTGAAACCTTTGGCCTTACTCAGCAGTGAGTGAGCCCACCCACACCAGAGGCCACACTCTGGACCTGCTCATTACTAAAGGTGTTCATATTTCAAATGTTACTGTGGCTGACGTTGCTTTGTCTGATCATTTTTGTGTCTTCTTTGACCTGTCTGTTATTCCCAAATCAGCTGCTGGACCTGCAGCTGTCCAGAGGAGACACATAAATGATAAGACGGGGAGTCTGTTTATGGAAATAATTAGGTTTGAAAATACCTCATGTTCTAATGTTGATCGGTCGTTGGACTCCTATATTTCTAGTGTTGTAAATGTTCTGGACTCCATTGCTCCCATTAAGGTTAAAATGGTTAGAAATAGGCAGAAGGCGCCATGGAGAAATGCAGACTCGGTCAGGGCACAGAAAAGGGAGTGCCGGAGGGCCGAACGAAATTGGCGCAAGTCAAAGCTCCAGGTTCATTATGACATATACAGAGAAATGTTGAATGTTTTCAATGAAATTCTGCGTAGAACAAGGGAAAGGTATTTTTCTGAAATTATTACAAACTGCAGTAACAACTCACGTGTCCTGTTTGTTACAGTAAACAGGTTAACAAACCCCCAGCTCCATTGCCTTCAGAACTCATTTCCACATCTAAGTGCAATGAGTTTGGAAGATTTTTTTATGACAAGGTTCAGAGTATTAAACATGCTATAAACTCCACAACACAGATAACAACTCTGCAGCCATCCAGACTCAGAGCTGACACACTTCAAGCCTGTCACTGACAAAACAGTCCAAGAGATAATCTCCAGTCTGAGTTCATCCACATGCTGCCTTGATGTGTTACCCACTAGATTTCTAAAATCTGTGCTGAGCAGTTTGTTACGGTTTCTCATTTAGTTAACATCTCACTGCGGTCTGGAACATTTCCAAGGGCCTTGAAAACTGCTGTCATCAAGCCTCTCCTAAAGAAGAGCAGTCTTGATGCCACAGTACTCAACAACTGTCGGCCCATAAACCTGCCGTTTTTAGGTAAAGTCCTTGAGAAAGTTGTGTACCAACAACTTAGTGACTTTCTTCTGCAGAACAACTACTTTGATTATTTGCAGTCAGGTTTTAGGCCCCATCACAGCACTGAGACTGCTCTAATCAAGGTGACTAATGACATCCGCCTGAACACCGACACAGGCAAAGTCTTAGTTCTGCTGGATCTGAGGCTGCTTTTGATACAGTTGACCATGTGATCCTGTTACAAAGATTAAAGGACTGGGTAGGGATTTTGGATACTGCCCTTAAATGGTGTAAGTCCTATCCTTGAAGACAGGAAGTACTTTGTTGAAATCGGTAACTGTGTCCCAGACCAAATGGCCCTGACCTCTGGGGTGCCCCAGGGGTCCATCCTGGGACCTCTTTTGTTCAATCTTTACATGCTCCCTTTAGGCCAATTAATAAGCAGCAATAACGTATCCTACCACAATTATGCAGATGACACTCAGATTTACATCTCACTGACAGCAGGTGAATATGGACCTGTGGATTCACTCTGTCACTGCATCCAACAGATCAATGAGTGGATGAGGAACAACTTTCTCCAGCTAAACACAGACAAGACAGAAATAATCATCTTTGGCCCACAAAAACAAAGAGAAGGTGTCAGTAGTCATTTTGAGTCGCTTTCACTAAAACCTACAAGTCAGGTCAGAAATCTCGGGGTAATCCTGGACTCATATTTGAACCTCAACAGTCACATTAAATCTATAACATCCTCAGCATTTTACCATCTCAAAAACATTGCCAGAATCAAAGGTATACTGTCTAAACCAGACCTAGAGAGACTTATTCATGCGTTCATCTCCAGCAGGTTAGACTACTGTAACGGTCTGCTCACTGGACTCACTAAACCAGCTGTAAGACAGCTGCAGGACGTCCAGAACGCTGCTGCTCAGGTCCTGACTAAAACCAGGAAGCACGACCATATTAGTCCTGTCCTCAGGTCTCTGCACTGGCTTCGTGTTGCTCAGAGAATAGACTTTAAAACAGCTCTGCTTGTGTACAAGTCTCTCCATGGATTAGCACCAAAGTACATCTCTGACCTGTTGGTCCCATATGAACCATCTCAGACTCTGAGAACCTCAGGGACAGGTCTCCTGCTGGGGCCCAGAGTCAGGACTAAACTCAGTGAAGCAGCGTTTCAGTTTTATGCTGCAAAAAACTGCATTAAAATCATCGTCTTCCTGACGAGAGGCATCTACTCTGACAATGTTCAAGTCCAGACTTAAAACTGTTCTTTTTAGCTGTGCATACTGAAACTGAAAGTATTTTATCTGCACTCTTCTCTTTAAATACATTTTAAAATTAAATTACTTATATAACATTTTTAAATTTGATCTTATTTTTTTATTGTAATTCTTGTCTTTGTACTTTTAAACCTGCCTTTTTTTTCTGTAAAGCACTTTGAATTACTCTGTGTATGAATGGTGCTATACAAATAAACTTGCCTTGCCTTGCCTTAATATTAATGACATATTTTCAAGTGGGAATATTTCTGCCATTTCTTTCATCGAATAGTACTGCAAGATTTATTTTGATGAACTGCAAAATACAGAAATTTGTGTTTTGCTCAGATAAAAAAAAGTAAAGAATTTCAGGTGATGCTGGTTCAGTCAAGTGAGTCCATCACAGTGTTAAAGCGTCTGACGGAGGAGCAGCCCGGCAGGGTCTTCTTCAGCAGTGAGTTCAGATCTGGATCAGTCAAAGAGAGCAGCGAGTGTAACGTGTGCCTGGATCCAGCCAAAGCTCCTGTGTGTAACCTCACAGACCTGAACACAGGGGAGCACTGGTTCTGCTACCAGTGTTGGGAGTAACGTGTTACAAAGTAACGAGTTACAGTAACGAGATTACATTTGTCAGTAACGCAGTGGGTAACGTGTTACTTTTGAGCCGCCAGTAATATTATTACAGTTACGAACAAAATACCCAATTAGTTACTCGCGTTACAGTCACTACAGTCAGTTTCATTTACCTGCAGTTTACTGCAAGGACATGGAGCGAAAATAAAACAAACATTAAACATTTTGCTCTAATACGTTTAATACTTTCATTTCATCTGCTCCTCCTCTGCTCCTGTGCCTTGGGGCTACTCCTCCTGTCCGTGCGCTCTCTGTGTGTGTCGAGGTGAGTGTGTGTCAGCGGCCGCTGCTGTCAGCGGGGAAAGAAGAGACGTGCATCGCTTTGGCTCTAACAACAAGCACATTTTAGCCTCAATCAAGTGAAATAAACTCTGTCCACAGGAGCTCATTCTCCTCTTTTTACTGATGTGAAAAAGCAGGACCGCTGCACAGGGACAGGGACAGGGACAGGGACAGGTGAACTTAAATGGCAGTATTTGCCGTGTCAGGCTGCTGAAGTGAATAACAGTGCTGCTAAGGTGTATGTGAAGACTCTCACTTGTCCAGGGTAATTGCATCGCAACAAAAGTTAAAAAAAGCAGTCATCTGGATTGGATTTTTAAAGTTGAAGACGTTTCACCTCTTATCCAAGAGGCTTTCTCAATTCTGAAATTGAACTGGTAAAAGAGCTGGTTTATATTCTCCTAGGAAGGAGGAGTTTAGACCTGAAACTAAATTCTATTGGTCAAGGCGACCATGAATAGCTTGAGTGGTTTTGGGTCGTTAGGAGTCCTTTGTCCTCAGCTGAAGTGAGCAGAGCCGGCTTTAGGCATAGGCCATCTAGGCGTTTGCCTAGGGCGCCATCTGCTGGAGGGGGCGCCCAGCTGCACCCCTCCAAAAAAAAAAAATAAGTTTTTAAATAAATAACAAATAATTAAAAATCAAGTGAATTGTGTTATTTCTTCTTTGTACTCTAATATATATAAAAAAATAAAAAAAAATCCTAATGACTTCTTATTGACCTGGCCTGAACCTGACTGACATGGTTTACGGTGGAAGCGGGGGATGGGTGTATTGTTGACGCGCATCACAGCAGCGGTCCCTAAATTGATGGATGCTACATCAACAAGTAGTTTGACAATTTTTTATCATGAAAAGGCCGTCCAAGCCATCAGGTGCTGCTTTTAGAAAGTGGAGAAAAGAGGAGGAGGAAAAAAGGGCCCAAAGTAGAGGTATGTAGTTGTTTATTCTAACATTAAAAACTGCTCTTTAACTTTTCATTTGCACAAGCTACGAGGCTAGCAAAGTTGAAATAAACTACACCATAGCTGGCCACTGCGTGTTACTGTGTTACTTTGTAATTAAAGACAGTGAGTGTGCTGCCACATTTATTTAGCCTTGACTATGTATCATAACTATTAGACCAGGGGTGGGCAATTATTTTTTCCTGAGGGCCACATTTGAGTCAACACTAACCGCACTTGTTCTCAATAATAACTTTGTATCTTTAAAAGTGCAGCCTGCATCCATAGCGCTGCCCTGATATAAATAAACATTCACTGAGGGCCAATCTGTGAAAATGTCCTCAAGTTAAGTCCAGAACACAACAAGATCTCTTTATTCCTTCAAACAGCATTTCTTTAAATTATATTTCAATTATATTTCAAATAATAAAATAAAAAGGTACATTTTCTATTCTTATATCCAATAAATATAATTTTAAATTAAATTTGATTGCTCTGAATACCTATTTTAAGAAAAATAATAATCAGCTCTTACTTTTAAACTTGGCGATTAATTGTGTGTTGTGCTGTGACTGCTGCTGTGAGGGCTGTAACTGAGCAGTGTTGGGCTTGGTTTCAAAGTGAAGCTTAGTTTTGATGCTTTTAATGAAGGCCCATAACAATGAGACCCTGGTTCTGAGCAGGTCTCTGGGAGGAGGAAGCCGTTTTTAGTCCATTCTTGCTTCACCCTGTTCCTGTCCACACCTGTCCCTGTCTCTCCTCTCTCCGTGGATGTGATTGTGAAGATTAGCGTCACGTGAAGATTCACTATTGACTTTTACACTGCAGTAACCCCCCCCCCCACCACCACCAAAAAAAAAAAAATCTCGCCTAGGGCACCAAATTGGCTAGAGCCGGCTCTGTTCGCGCGAATTGATTCGCGTCCGGTGTTAACGTACCGTTAGAATGACATGTCCAAACAAATTTTGAAAACAGAAAAGAAAAGGGAGTTTGTGTCAATTAGTTATTCTGTATTGAAGGTGCTCTTTGGTACGGAAGCGCATAGTAGTCACCAAAAAAAAAAAAAACTATTACAACTTATTTTCTCGTAATTACGAGATAGTTTCTCGTAATTACGAGAAAATAAGTTGTAATTACGAGATAGTTTTTCTCATAATTATGAGATAATTTCTCGTAATTACGAGATAGTTTTTTTTTTTTTTGGTGACTACTATGCATTTCCTTACTGTGCGCTTCCATAGTAAGCTAGCTGGTAGTTTCCCTCATGCTAAGTGGATAGTGGATGATAAGTGGATAGCCATTTAATGTCCAAGCTTCATTGTTATAAAGCCCAATTAAAAAAATATCAAAATAATTGATTAATTGACCGAAATAATTACCGCAATTAGCCTACTGAGGCCCCTGGAGGGTGGGGCAAAACTCTCTGGCCACTTAAGCTGTGATGACTTACTTACTTAGGTTACTTAGGTGCTTTCTGGTCGCAGGCCCTGTGGCCTCTATGACCAGATCTTGAGCTGAACTTTACTTCATAATGTTTGTGATTTGCGACATACTGGGTTCGGGGTAACTAAAGGAGTTATCTTCCCAGTTAAAGTAGCATGGGTGGTGTTTCCAGAGTTGATCAAGTCGTGATTTGAAGCTGTTCAGACTTAGAGCAGTTACAACAGAGGCTGGCAGGGCATTCCATGTATTTACTCTCCTATTGCTAAAAAACCTTTGTCTCATACTGGTTACTGTGACGGGCGCCATTCAATGTCCTAAAGGGTACGTTGATCTTTATCTCGTAATTACGAGAAAACTATCTCGTAAATATGAGAAAAACTATCTTGTAATTACGACTTATTTTCTCGTAATTATGAGATAGTTTCTCGTAATTACGAGATAGTTGTTGTTTTTTTTTGGTGACTACTATGCGCTTCTGTACTTTGGTGTACTTTGGTGCTCTAGAACAAAGAACTTGCAAAAAGTAAAGAAAAAACCAAGGCTCTCTTTATTTACCTGAAGTTTTAAAAACCTTTATTTCATGTGGCTAGATTTTCATCAGATCTTTAAAAACATAGCGTGCTGGGTTTAATTTAGACCCACGCGTAGCGGCCAACAAACAGCCTTCTTCAGGAGTCATTTCCAGCTCTCTCTTTTTACCCTATTTGTGTGAGTTAAAGCACAGCACCTGAGTGTAAAGGAAGTGACATCACAGACTGAGACACCTAGAGGTGAAATATTTCGGTGTACAGATCACGCATTATTTAAAGATGTACAGCATGTGAAACAAACATTGTTTTACAAAAGTACAAAAAAGCACACAATTCAGTAAAGAAGCAGTCTACTATAAGAATGAACTGAAATCAATCTCCTCATTCAGTTCTGGAAACACTGTGGCCTGCAGATTGTGAATGTAAATAAACTTTTTATGAACATATTTTATAAACATAGCCACGTGAAATAAAGGCTTTTTAAACTTCAGGTAAATGAAGAGTGCCTCGGTTTGTTCTTTACTTTTCTAAACTTTTGATAACATTTTGTAATTGAAATATAGTTATACTTTAACAAAAGCCTGACAGCTGACACGAGTGTCCTTGTAACATGTTAGAAAAACCCACATGTTCACATGATGTGGTTATACAGATAAACTAAGGAGGCTAGCGACTGATGCCCTTTACAAAGATGCTCCTTCACCCGGACCCTCTCCTGAGTGGGATAATCTCCCGAGTGAGGCTTCTCTCTTGTCCAATCAACTGTGAAAGGGTTCCAAAAGTAGAATGGCTTGGAATTCTTTTTGGGAATGCCTTGGAATGCTTTGGGAACAGGGTTGCCAGATCTCGAAAGAGATTTGCACAGCTCAATTATAATATGAATGGTAATAATTGTGCACCCTTTGAGTCAACATATACACACTGACACAAAAAGTCTGCAGTCATATCAGTGCAGTTGAGCATTTGGCTGCATTGGTATTGCTGCTTTAAATTGCCCGTCTCAGTTCTCCCTGAAGCATGTCCATGGCTTTTTTTCCTCTCCCGGATGTAGACTCTGAGGAAAGGGGTGTTGTACAGTTTTCATATCACCCAAGGCAACTGTTGTGATAATGCTCTGTACAAACCTGAGTGTCTCTTCCAGGGAAGGAATGACAAATACAATTTTTATTTATCTGTACTTTACTTGAGTAGATTTTATACAAGGGGTGCTTGATTTCAATTGGTTTAAGTTACAAAATATGACTTTTAGTTTGAAATTATTTGTTTTAAGTATGTGGCGATACAGTACATTTTTAAGAACATTTACGCATACTGACAGATTCAACGACGTGTTACGTACAGCAATAGTTCTTTAAATGGGATGTATTATGCAAAAACAGATTAAAACAGGGAACAACTGGTATCCACAAAAACAACAGTGTTCATGGAAATGGTCACAGTTCATAAAGAAAACAACAATAACAATTTACAGTTATAAAGAGCATGGAACATCAAAGTCCAGGATATATTATGCTTTTTAAACCAGTCTCAACCCCTCCAGAAGTGCACTGCACATTTTACAACCTGAAAAAACTTCATCTGACAAAAAAACATTTTATAACATGGCAGCAAGCTTAATAAAGTCAATTTTGGACAATATATCCCCTTTTAGTTTATTAGAATTAGCATCATTCTGAATAATACACATTCATTATAGTGAGTAGTTGTAAATGTATGACATTTTTATGTGACTTTTTTTATTTTGATTTGAAAGTGAGTACTTAAATACTCATACTAATAATCATTTATTTGGGTATTTTCTTGCCCCTTTATCAGTACTTTTTACACAACTGCGCTCTTTTTAAAATCTCTGCTTCAGTGCAGTGCTGGTCCTGAACATTTGAGGGCCCAGGCAAAACATTTGGCAGTATATTTGTACTGCTACTGCGTATAATTCAAACAATAGAAGTCAATATCACTCTTTACAAGTGAATTAAAATAAATGCACCAAAATAGTTTTGCATTTTATGATTTTCAGGTGAATAAATTACATTTTTCATTTGTGTAAAAATCTCATCTCGCTAAGCCAGTCTCATGTCTCGTCTCGTGGAATTTGTGTCTTATCACACTCCTAATATTAACTTATGTCGCTGACTAAAACACTGACTATTTTTTTCTACCACAATGGAGGCAGATGCTTTGAGACATTTTTGACTTGCAAACCTATATAGATACACTGCTCAAAAAAATAAAGGGAACACTAAAATAACACATCTCTTTCCACCAAATTCCATCCCAAAATCTCTTTTCATGTACCTCCTTTGACCCAGTACAAGGTATGAGGTATTTGTAGCTGTATTAATATTGGCTAGTGCTCGAGTTCTTGAAAAAGTGGTAACAGGACATCCCTACTTCAACCTCCCTCCTTCTTTGAGCTTAGTCTTCCTTTATGGGACATGTGTAGGACAGAACCCCATCAATCATGAGTTTGATGATCTGAGGCGGTGGGTGGAGGCTGTGAGGCAGGTCAGAGGCCTGTCCCATCTCCCAGGCCTCCAACAGGTGAACATCCATATCTCTGAACACTGCCCGGAGCACCCTGTCCCGCTGGAGAGAGTACCAGTCACTGTTGGTCAGACTTTCATACAGGGTCAGATCCTTCATGTTCGCAGTTCGGACAATGACTTTTGTGTCTGGAGCTCTGTTTTTCAGACGTTGCATTGCTTTGCGAATGGTCATGAGCCGCTGATAGTAGACCTCCATGGGGAAAGTGCTGAAGTGAGCCCAGACGCCTATGAGGACTCCGTCCAACTCGTTGGCCACGTATCTCAGTTGGGACACAGGGACATTTCCAAAGCGGGATCGGAGGGCTGTGGCAGCGGTACGTCACCATAATGTCATTAGTGTAGTCTATGGCCATGAATGGGCCACTTCGAGTTGAACTGTGCTCATCAAACTTCTGTAGGTCTGAAAAGGAAAAAGGGGACACATTTGAATACAGTTAAAGCAGCAGTATGTTTGACACAGTACATGGCAGTGGTGTGGTGTGGGTAAACTGATGAAGATGCCAGAGAGATGAGACTACACCCTCAGACCCTTCGTGGTGCCACTCTGTCCCTGCTCCGTGTCTCCATGTGGTGGTGACCTTGCTTGGTTTGGGGCACAGGTTCTCCGTCCGCCTTGTTGGTGTTGCACCCCCGAAATGAACGACCAGAATCGTGTTCATCTTCATTTTAGGCAACTTTTAATAACGGTCCACGGTTCATTACATCAAGCATTTCTCGTGTTTTCTGCCATTACACACAACAATGTATGAACTCATTTTCCCATAAGTCTTTTCGTGTCTCTCCTTCTTAAAGGAACATTACCATGTTTTAAAGCAGACATAGTAACAATGAAATCAACTCACGTTACCTATGAATTAAGCAATAATAACTGAAATGTTTTTAACTAATAATAGAAAAATATGAATTAAGTGTTTTTAAATGAAATAAAGGTAAAGTATGTCTCATAACACACTATACATATGTTTATAACAGGATTTCAATTTCAGGGCTCTACATTGGCTTTCCTCATAGCCGCCAACATACCTGTGGTGGTGCAGCCTGGCCGTGTCCGCCGCGCGCTGCCATGGACAAACACATCCTCACTCGTAGTCTTAGGTTTATCTTTATTTTATTACGACAATTTCTCTGCCCGTACGCACATGGTCAAAACTGTTGGCCTACCTGGCACACACACACACCTGGTGCCTGACCCCTTGATTAATAACAGTCCAATAGCGAATGACTGCCATCCAGAGCTCAAATTAAAAATTGCATGTGAATGCCAACCAACAAACACAAAAACAACATCAAATAAACTGGCTTCTACACTCCTGATGCTATAACGTTAATGAGCTGCTGTTACAAAGCTAACTTAGTGTAATTATTTTTACTAAATACTCCAAATCGCCTCTCTTCATACTAACAGATCGCTAGCTAATCACAAGTAGCTTCACCTCCTCTGACAGCACACAGAGCATGAGGACAGCACAAAAGAGGAACTTTATATTATTAAAAGAAGAGTTTATTAGAGTTTATGAAAAAGTGGGCGAAATCTGGGAGAAAACGCCACTGGTACATAGTGTTGTATGTACAAAATATTTTTAATTTGAAAAAAACATACAAGATTGTTCTGCTTTAGGATAGCCTTAAACAGTCACAGTTTAGTTTGTTGTGGGTTGTGTTTTACTGAAGACTGACCAGTTTTGATTCATCAGGTGTACTCTTTGTGTTGGTCCCAAGCCCAGAAAAAATGGTGAGGGTTGGTGTCAGGAAGGGCATCCAACATAAAAACCTATGTCAAATCAATATATGCCTGTTACTGCACACTAAGAGGCTGATGATTATCGAAACGATCCTGGGGGAAAAAAAAACGCTAAAATTAAATAAGTAGTTGCGCTTGGTCAGTTTTCCCTTTGTTCATGAATAATAAGAACTGGCGGACTGTAGTGCCCCCCTAGTGGTCTCCATTGGTTCTTGTAATAATATCCAGAAGGTCCAGGCCTCACCTCCTTTGACTCACCTGAACAATGGAAGAGAAAGTTATTGGTCTACTGGGGATATACTTTATATTACAAATGTGATAATAAAGTTTATAGATTAATAATGATAATAGATGTTATATACTGTTGGCCCCTACCAGCATTTACTTTTACTTTTGTCTCAGGAACAGCTGTGATAAGAGAGTTATCTGAAAAACATGTAAAAACAAAACTATGTAAAATAAATTTAAAACTACAGATTATGTAACAAATGTTATATTACAAGGTAACAAAAAAAGTTATTGGACGGTATCAGCACACACTTGAATGGAAAAATAACCATAATGAAACATGCTTTAAAATAGACAAACTACAACTAAAAAGGAATTCATATTAACATCATTACATACATAGCACCATTACACAGGCTTCCTGTTTCCTACAGAAATAATTTAAAAACACTGTTTTTTATTGACCGAGCTCCGTCATATTTGTCTGAAATTTTGTGCTGAGATGTTCCTGATAGAAACCTGAGGTCTTCCTCTCAGCTGCTTCTGGACGTCCCCCAAACTAAACTCAAAAGCAGAGGAGACTGAGCCTTTTCAGTGGCAGGGCCCAGACTTTGGATCAGTTTGCCCCCTTATGTCCCATCAGCTGAGTTACAAGAGCATTTTAAAGACTCGCCTCTTTTCTCTGGCTTTTTATCATAAGCTGAGCTTCATGTTTGGTTTTATGTGTTTTTACTTTTTGCTCATGTCTTTTTTTATTGATTTTACATTTTATTGATATTGTTTTTATTGATGTGTTCAGCCGTCTTGTAAAGCAGTTTGGGCCAAAAGATCAAGAGCAAGATCAAGATCAAGATCAAGATTTCTTTTACTTGTCTCCCTTGGGAGAATTTTTTCTTGGATCAATGGGCCACTGCACACACACAGATCACACACCACAGAGAAAATTCACATAAGTGACAAACAACTTACTGCCCCCCCACCCACACAGTCATTTCATTTATCATTTAACAGCTTTACTGAAACAGGTACGAATGAATGCTTATACCTATTGTGTCGACACAGTGGTACCCTGTACCTCCTCCCTGAGCTCAATAGTTCATATTCAGGGTACAACACATGTGTGGGATCAGAGAGGATGCTCCTAGTCTGTTTCTTCATAGCCTGTACATAAAGCTCCTGTGGGCCAAGAGGAACAGGAGAGCCCATAATTTTCCCTGCTGTCCGGACCAGATTTAAAATTTCATTTTTTGATTTGACCAATAAATTTCCAAACCAGCTGGGGATTCCATATCCATATTCCATATCAAAAGAGTTTTAAACATGTTTTATTAATACATTTGACACTAACATATGTTCTGTATATGTGTACATTATGTATGTACACTGTGTCAGTATACAGTGTATACAGTATATCATTCCTAAATGTTCCCATTTTAACATTTAGAGATTTATACTAACTCGTTCCTTTTTAATAAGCCTCCTATTGAACTGTATGCAAGGGCTACAGGACATTTGAATTTCCCTTTGGGGTTGAATAAAGCATTCATCCATCCATCAGTGTTTTAGCATGTATGCTTTAACACTTACACAATGCATCTTAAACAGTGCATCTTAATTTGTGGTTGCAGAAAAGTCTGAATTGAAAACATTAATGTTAATCATTCCCACTTAGATACATTAACTTTCCCATTGCCCTCAGGAAAGTGCACTCCAGTGACAAAATCCACAAAGATACGTGACCTTAAACCTCATGAACTAGAACAGCTGAACTTAAGTAAACTGTGCCTTTGTTTGTCATGAAAACAGAGACATTGACATGTTAGGAGTTTCATTTATTAAATGGTTAAATTCAACTATATCTGTAACTTGTAGTTATTTGAGTTACTGTTGCTGTTCTATCATCTCAAACTTAAACCAGTCTGGCCATTCACCTCTGACCTCTGGCAACAAGGCATTTTCGCCACAGAACTGCCGCTCACTGGATATTTTCTCTTTCTTTGTACAATCCTCTATAACAGTGGTTCTCAACTGGTCTGGCTTCGGGACCCACCATCATCCTAAAATAACAAGCCGCGACCCAAATAAAAGATACTTCAGCTGATCAGATGTATTGAACCTGAGACAGTTTTTATCCATGACGTAAACGCACCACAGCCTCTGCTCACGCGCACCGCTGTCTTCACGCATCTCGTAGGTTTGTTCGAGAGCCTGACTGCATTGAATGACTGCAGCTGTTCTGCTTTCTTCTTCTACTCTGCTGTTGCGCATCAGCGCGGCTGCGCCCTCTCTGGCCTGGTTGTGAATGTGTTTATGGAGTTTATGTAAAACGGCCCACCGGCCGTCTCAGCGACCGGCCGTTCTGTGATCCTCCAGAATGCACAGATGGCCAGTCCGCCCCTGGGGACAATGCACAACAATACAAAAAATCACAGGGAGAGATGCGTGGCGCCAGGTTCTAGCAAAAACCACACATTTTTACCTGTAGTCCCTGGACAGATTGATGTTACACAAATAAATAACAGAGTTTGTTGTCAGTGGATAAATAGACTTGTCAACAGTAACGCATACAGCTGCATTTGTCAAACACTGAGTAGCCCAACAATCAACCAGCGTTCCACTAAAACATTCCAACATCCAACCTTATACTCACACACACTCACTCTCACTCACACTCAGAGTGTGTATGTGTGTGTAGGTTCAGGTCCAGGTCTTAATCAAGATGAGGCTCATAACTAGGATACATCAGTGCATG
The DNA here is from genome assembly GCA_020698575.1 of Bostrychus sinensis. Lineage (NCBI taxonomy): Eukaryota > Metazoa > Chordata > Actinopteri > Gobiiformes > Eleotridae > Bostrychus > Bostrychus sinensis. The sequence goes on along the minus strand of CM036239.1, from coordinate 47,458,279 downwards.
TAAACACACTGGGAGAAGATCCTGCTGTGAAAGCGTCTGTTTCATCACTGGCAGAAAATGTTTTAAATGAATGTGTTTCTACTTACTTTCTAAAGAGAGTTTCTTCATCTTTGCTGATCCTCTGGTTGAATCCTCCTTTCACGTGGCTGACCCTGGTGTCACAGCTCAGTGTTTTGGGTTTGTAGCAGAACCACTGCTCCCCTGTGTTCAGGTCTGTGAGGTTACACACAGGAGCTTTGGCTGGATCCAGGCACACGTTACACTCGCTGCGCTCTTTGACTGATCCAGATCTGAACTCACTGCTGAAGAAGACCCTGCCGGGCTGCTCCTCCGTCAGACGCTTTAACACTGTGATGGACTCACTTGACTGAACCAGCATCACCTGAAATTCATTCATTTTTGTTAATTTCAGCAAAACATACAAACATAGATATACATTTTGCAATGCATCAATATAAATCTGATATTACAGTGCTCATGACATTACATTATCATTATTACAGTGAACATAACATTGTCAGAGGAGAGGCTTGTCTAACGTCATCAGGAACACAGTTCCAAACTTTGGCTGGATAATACAGAAACGCTTCACCGTGTTCAGTCATGAGGTTTTCGGAGTCTGAGATGGTTCATATAGGACTAACGTGTCAGAGATGTACTTTGGCGCTAATCCAAGGAGAGAAACAGAGCTGTTTTAATTCTGTTCTATTCTCTGAGCAACAGGACGCCAGTGCACAGACCTGGGGAAAGGACTAAAGCAGCTTTCTGGATGTACTGCAGCTGTCTTACAGCTGGTTTAGTGAGTCCAGTGAGCAGACCCTTACAGTAGTCAAACCTGCTGAAGATAAACACATGAAAAGTCTTTCTAAGTCTGGTTTCAACATTATCCTTCCAATTCTGGCAATGTTTTTGAGATGGTAGAATGCTGTTTAAATCTGAATACTCCTAGATTTCTAACATGATTTTTAAATTTTATAAAAATAGACTCAAGGTGACTACTCACACTGTCACTTTGTTTCACTGGGCCAAAGATGATTACCTAAATAACATTGAACCCTAAACCATTTTTTTTAAATTCATAAAGTTTAGGTGCATTTGCTCAAACAGAGCAGACAGTACAGTCTGCTGCTCTGCTGTGTGCAGCTGGGTCATGTGACAGCACAGCAACACAGAGCCACAGAGCAGTGGGAAAAGAGGCAGAGGGAGTGCTACTGCTGGGCCCGAGAGATCTTGCAACAGTGGAGGAGCTCACGCAGCACCTGCTGCTTGTAAGTAGAGAAAAGTAAGGATACGTGCTGCACCTCAGCCACCTCTCTCTTTCTGAGGCAGTTAGTAGGCTTCACATTCAACCAGAAGTTACAAAGTGGATGTGAAAAGATTTTGATTGGGTGGGCAAGAATAAAATTTGGGTGGCCTAAGCCTACTCTTGTCCCATACTGCCACCGGCCACCTCTGCTTACCATTCTGCTACATACATATGGAATGATGTAGGAATAATATTCTGTAAAGTTTATATATATTCTGTAAAGTTTATATATATTCCGTAAAGTTTATATATATATATTCCAGTAAGTTTATATATATTTTGAAAAAAGTTTATATATTGTAGCATACATATAAAATATATATACTTAAGACAAAGATTAAGGGCCATATTTACTAAGACGGGTGCTAAACTGCGAGTGCAGTGAGAAAATATGCGGCCGCTATTAATGTTCGTGTTGCGCGTGAATTAGACAAACTGCGTGGCCGGTGACAGTGCAAACAGATGGGGCGGAACTATTTAAACGGAATCATTGCATGTATTGTTTTGCATCATGGAAGGTGAGGAAGTGGAACACAAAAGGAAACGAAAATTTAATCAAGAAGAGCTGAACGTGCTGGTGAATAATTTTTTCATCCGTCATGGCAAATAGATCTGCACACGTGGCAAAGACACTAACCCTATGTATTTGTCCATTTCTTCTCCTTCGTCTCACACGAATCACAGCAGCCATCTGTGCAAAAGATTAGCACGTCCTTCTCCAACGTGCTAAATGTATTTTCGCACGCAAAGTCATGATAAAGCCTTGATAAATAATATTGCGGGCAGTAAATGAATGAATTTGCATTTTCTCCGCCTTCCATTTTGCGCCCTCTGGGAAGAACGCCTCAGTTTACAGATTCATTAGGTCATAGGAGCAAAATCTGCATTGCGTTCGCTCTGCTCCTGTAAGACACGCAAATCTCAACTGCGTCTGGGTTTGCTCCAATTTTAGCGCATATTATTCAGTTAGCGTGCACGCTAACCTTTGATAAATCTGGCCCTATGAGTATTAATTCCACATTAGTGCCAATCAGCCTTGCGCTGACATGTAGATTAAAACACCTAAAACTAATGTCTAATGAGGGAAAGGATAACCAGCAGGGACTTATTATAATAGATAAGACCACCAAATTCAACTTAAATTAGATTAAGTATAATGTTTATTTACACAATTAGGCAAAATAGTATACTGAAAGGCACAGGTAAATAGTGAAAAGAATGTAGTTTGAACAGAACCGTTATGCAGAATTAATGATAATTACTGATACTAATTGTAGTGTAGTAAAGTTATTGTATAACTTATAAAATTATCGGGAGGGTGCAAAGACGGTTTGAAGGCGGGTCGGAGGCATCAACGGCATCCGAGTTGAAGAGAGAGAAAGGATCAGAAAGATGGAGTGGCAGGTTGTCAATCTGTGAATTGGAGGCCTGAGAGGCAACAAAATCAGGCGGCGCCAAAGCCGTTTCAGCAGAAGTGGAGTCCGCCGGAGCAGACGCAGCTGCAGAACCAGTGGCTGCAAAAGCAGACGGGGTGGGCTGGGCGGGAAGACGGTGGCCAGCTCCAGGCCAATGGCAGGTTTGTCAGTCTGTGGAGCTGTGACCACACAGTCAGCCTGGGTGTTTCCCAGGGTTGCACCAGTGAAATTCTGTGGGCATTGAGTCTCCAGAGGAGGAGCTAGAGCACAGAAGGAGTTGTCCTTTGAACTCAGAGAGTCATGTTCTGGACTTGGTGCAATGGTTAAAGATTGTGCTGGGGTGGCATCAAGGACGTAGCAGTGAGGGTTGGAAGGAAAGATGGGAAGAGAGAAAGGCAGAGGTTCGCGAACCTGTGCCCAGATTTTCAATTTCTGAAAATCAGTAAGTGGCTCAAAGCAATTTAGAAGGTCCTTGCCGACAAGGAAAGGAATGATGAGATGTTGCACAAGAATTGCCGAAATGGTGGTTCATATTTAATGATTGAAGGGTCATCGGTGCACGGGTCAGTGGCGGGACTTACCTGCACCACCATGACAGTGATAGGCGACGTTGAGTCGTCCTTTTTCCTTTGGGTCATAGGCCGGGGCCAAGTTTGGTTTTGGTCCTTCGGCCTCTAAGTAGAGGTTTTTATTTGACCCTTCTCTTTGATGAGATTTAGGTTCCTTGTGGCTTTCTGGATTCACAGAGGTCAGAGTGAAAAGGTCAGCCTTACCTTTATTTTTCTTTTGCGCTTGAAGTATGATACGTCGGATTGTTTTCATATCCTCTTCGCTAAGTTCCAATGAACTGTCTGAGTCTATGGGGTCCTTAGCCTGAGTGTCTGGTTTAGTCTGGGCCTGCTTACCAGACTCAGGCTCTTGTCCCGAGTTTTCTCTTCTTTGAGGCCTTCTTTGGACTGTCTTGGCTCGGTGGGAATTGGTCTCGAGCCCGATAATGTTTTCCTTTTCTTTCTTTGCAAAAGTTGTAGGGACCCCCCTGATTTGAGTGAAGTCTGGCCCGAGGTTTATTGTTGGGCCAAGAATCTCGTTCAGAGTATGACTGATAGTCATTTGTCCCTGACCATGTCTGGTTTCGATTCTGATAATTTCTTTTTTTGAATGGTTTTTGTTTCTTTTCAGTCTGATAGAATGAAAGGAGTGACTTCCCACATTTTCGTGGTTGTAGCCAGACGTTCTTTCCAATTCTAAAGACTGTGACACACTGAAGACTGATGGTAGTTCTTCAGATTTGGTCGTTGTAGATTTCTGCTTTGTAAAGGTTCTCACAGCTAGCTCCCGAAGCTGGCGGCTAGTCTGTGTGAGTGGGCATGCTGCAACACCAAGATGGCGGCTCGTAATAGGGTGGAGGTTTTGAATAAAGAGGGTTTTTAAGTTTTTATCCTCCTCCATGTCTGGTTCATTACGTGAGCCAAAGTAAGCCTTTCGTAAGCGATGGTAATAAGCTTGAGGGGTCTCTTGGTGTGCTTGTTTCACTGCTAGAGCGGCTGTCAGTCCCGAAGTGATGGTAGCATCTGAATACTCTTCGATGAGTGACTGACGAAGAAGCTCATAGTCTTTGCGGACATAAGCAGGTTGACATTCAATAAAACTGCTAACGTTGTGACTTGACGTTAGTTTGATTAGAAAGATCCAATCTTCTAAAGATGCGTCTGGGATCCTGTCTAAGTAGAAGTCAATGTCTCTAAGATAGGTACTGGTATCATTAGCGCCACCAGGTTGAGGTTCAAAGCGTAAAATGTGTCAAGCTATTTTGTCAAAATCCCGGTCTGACGGGCCATAGCTGCTGTACCTACCTGAAGAAGGTCTTGGCAGTGTCAGAGCTGTATCTCTGTAATCTGAGCGTAGTCTGTCAGAGTCTCTGTAGTCCAGGCGAGGTCTGTCAGAGTCTCTGTAATCCGACCGAAGTCTGTCAGAGTCTCTGTAGTCCGACCGAAGTCTGTCAGAGTCTCTGTAGTCCAACCGAAGTCTGTCAGCTGTGTATTGTCGCTCGGAGTCTCCATAATTTGTGCGTTTGTCCGTCTCACTGAAGTGTAACTGTCTAGGACCAAACGTTGGAGTTGTTAGCGAGGAGAGGCCCTCTAAAGGGGTTTCCCTCCTGTCTAGTGGAACGACTAGCAAATAGCCTTTTGTCAGTCTTAGATTTGTACCCTATTTCCTTACCTGAGCGTTCTTCTTTCTCAACATTGAGTGGTTGGTTCCCACTTCCTGTTGAATCTTGGAGAAGCTCTCTCTGAAGGCGAGCTATATAATCCTGATTTTTATCTCTTTGTCGCATCAAGCTTCTCACTTGATCTGTAAGGTCTCGTATTTCTTGGGTGGTCTGCGAAGGCAGATCTGCTGACCTACTAGCGCCACCGCCTGTCTTCATTAAGTCATCACGCCCACTGGTCGCCTCTCGACTGAGCGTGGAAAGGGACTGCTTTGTGTTATTGAGCTCAGCGCGAACAGCAGCTAGCTCTTGCTGTCTTTCTGTCAGAGCTTGCTGTGTCTTAACCAGCTCTGTGTTTGCAGTGGTTAGCTGCCTTTCTTGTTCAGATAAATTTTCTTTCGCCTCTTGTAGGTCAGTTTTCAGTGCAGAAGTTTCTTCATCTTCCGAACCTGTGAAAGAGCCATTGTCTTCTTCCAGTGTTTTAACATGGGTCTCAAGTTCCTCTTTCATTGCATCAACTTCAGCTTTGAGAGCTTTATTCTCTTCTTGGATGCGTGTAGCTTCACGTCGATGTTGGTTGGTACTACGCTCTAGTAAGCTTTCCGTTTGTTTTAGCCGGAAATTCATCAAGATGGCCATCTGACCAAGCCTTGATTAGCTTTTTATCCTTTGGTGCTGTGGTTAGGCCAATACTTACCAGGGAGGCCATTGAGGACTTGAGTTCAGAGGGCTTCATCCTCTGAATTTCACTCATGTAGTGTTGCAGTAACTTCTCAGTTACTTCTCCGAGAACTGTATCCAGATGAGCAAGAGCGTCTATCTGAGCAAACTCATCATGTGAGGTTGGGTTTTCCATGTTTGTTTACAGTTGTGAAACAGACAAAATGAGAAGAGAAGAATTTTTGTTTGTTTAATGGAGAATTTCCTTTAAAAAGTGTTAGTTATGTGTTGCACAGTATTGAAATACTGTGGTTTTGTTTGGCTAGCCTTAAACTGAGTGAAGTAAGGCTGTAGTGAAATTAGTGTTTGTTTTATTGTTGTTATTATTTGGTAATTAAATAGTGAGAGGAGAAAATTAGTTAATAACAGTAGCAATCCTTGCAGTTCAGTGTTAATCAGATCTGCAATCAATAAACAGTGGTGTAAAACAAGGTTACTAAATGTTATTAGTGAGTGAGTAGGGCCTGGTATTGTAACAGTAGTCATGCAAAAAACAGTTGTCAGTCAGGTGAGGTGCAAAACTTTTCAGCAAAGCAAATGAAACCAAAGCAGCTCAAAGTGACAAGTATTAGTCTTAACACTTATTGTTTGAGGCTATAAATGTTAAACATCAGCATGTGAGACTCAAGTTACACATCATACACAAGGCCAAAGCTGGACATTGCAGTGTAGTGACATCAAAGCTACAATAGGCAGAGTAGGAGCAGATAATCAGGTTACTATCAAATTGAAGTTATAGCAATGAGTCAAAATAGAGCAATTTAGCAGCAGCAGGATTAACCAGCACTGCAGATAATGAGCAGAAAAGATAAAACTTTAAATTAAATTGCAGCAAAATTGACTGAATTGAAAGTCAATTAGTTAAAGGTCACTGTATTGTTTGTAGATTAAAGAAAGAATTCTGAATTAGTGTTTAAACATTGATTTTGCTCTAATTATGAATAAAACGCTAATTTGTTAGACTATTTATTCACAGTTGGGTTTTTCCTTACGGTTACTCAAAGTGCCCACTAGATGGAGCCAAGGCTTGTGCAAAACAATTTGCTTAGCCCTTCCCTTTAGTGGGAGGGCGACATACGTCATCAGACGCGTCACGCATCTAGGTCCGTCCTTTTTGAGGGGGACCCGTGTTGAGCCAAAATGGCATCAGTTTCTCTGACTTCGGCCTGAGCAACAAGTTGCAACAACTTCCCTTAACAGAACGTTTAGCAGTTCCTCACAAAGACAACAAAGCAACAGGTCGTCCTGTAGCAGACAATTCACTCCACTGGAGCAATGGGAGCAGTTCATAAGTCTTTGCAGACAGCTTGAGGCTAACTATTTTAGCTTAGCCTAGCTTAGCACTTAGCGTGCTGCAGTTAATTCAAGTATTCAGATTCCGGGCCCGGGTTTATCCGGTTATATCTGAATTACTCAGGAAATCAACTCGGGAATCTCGCGAAGTTAATTTTTCTCACCGATATAAGAGACAAAATCAAACTCAGCTGCTCAGCGCAGCAGTAAAACGTCTCAAGGCCTTTTAACAATTAAAATGTTCACTATGGGTGATTTCTTCTACCACATAGACTTACATGGATTCGTACATTAGCATTAGCATTAACATTAGCAGCGCGCATTTGGTCTTTTCACAGTCAGCAGGCGTCAAGCATCACAGCAGTAAACAGTGCATTAAACATCCCAGCCAAACAACGCCTTTGATTTGTATTTACCTATTTTTAGTGTTTGGTTGATCTTGCTCTATTAACCAAGTTTCGCTGGTCCCTGTCGTTCGGGCGCCAAAATACTGTAGCGTACATATATAAAAATATAGTGATAGGCGACGTTGAGTCGTCCTTTTTCCTGTCAGGTGTGACAGCAGTTTGTTGGGCCACTGGGTCATGGGCCAGCGCCAAGTTTGGTTTTAGTCCTTCAGCCTCTACGTAGCAGTTTTTACTTGACTCTTCTGTTTGATGAGATCTGAGTTTCTCGTGGCTTTCCGGATTCACAGAGGTCAAAGTGAACAGGTCTGCCTTACCTTTATTTTTCTTCCGCGAAGTCTGATGCGTCGGATTGTTTCCATATCCTCTTTGCTAAGTTCCTACACGGAGCAGGTGAGAGATAGGACGATGACGACGAGCCATCCTCAGGGTTCAGTCGGAGGCTAACGACATTGGTCTTTGTCCTTTTGGATCTGCAGGGGGTCACGGGGCTGGTCGTCCCAGTCTAAGCCACAGTTTGTAGGTTTGTCCTCCGAAAGCTCCAGTCGCCAGATGTCCTGTTAGGTTTAACAGCAATCGTGATGCCGCTTATGGGAGAGTTTAGCTGTTGTTCAGCGTAAGGCAGCGTCAAAGTCTCAGAGAATGACAAATGTCCTTTTAATGCCAAAATGTAAAAGTTCAACAAAAACACTTTCATGGCGACTCAAAAACTTTAGAAGTATAACTTTTTGAAATAGCCGCTTTGGTCACGGCAGTGCTTGTTAAAGCTGGCGGATGTTGCGCAATGTGAGGCTTTCAAAGTAAACTACAAAAATTATACTTGAAACTATCAAATAAAAGTTTTGACGACTTATCGTGAAAAGATATTATCACCAGCAAAGTAAACTTAATGCAAACAAACATGAGACGACGAGAAGAAGAAGAAGACATAGACCTAGAAGACAAAGAAGACGCTGGACATAGAAGAGGGACTAGATGCAGAAGAGGCAGAAGAGCAGAAGAGAGATGAAGAGAGAGAACAAAGGATCTGGGTGTATTTTTAAGTCTGTGTCAAAACGGGGCGGCCCTCTGTTCTCTGCAGTGATTGTGGGGATATCAAATTACCTTTGCTAGACGCAAAGTAAATGTCATAAAAAGAAATGTGTTTTACTCCACTTCAGTTTAACTAGATTTTAAGGCATGTTACATTTAAACTGAGTGGAACGTTTTGTAGCAACCAACAACATAAACAATACTGGTGACAAATGATACTTAATAAGCAAATATCCAACCAATATTAAACATGCTAATTTCAACAGTTTGCACAAAATACAGTTATGACATTTTCCTCTAAAGTAACATGTATATGGAGTCTCTTGAATAGACTATAGTGACCACAGTCTGTCCTGGCCACTAGGTAGCAGTACTGCTCCACGTTTTGAGTCCTCCTGGAATTTGTAAAAGGTCAGTTTGAGGTTAGCTGTAGTGACGAGTGCTCTTATCGCACATCTGTTAGAAATGACGTTTATGGCGGATTTGTGACCATCCTGCGAGACAGTGTTCCATCACTTTCTTGCACACATCATCCACTTTCTGTGCTGTCTTTATCTCATCCAACCTTTTGTCTATGGCCAGGAAATAGGTCACAAGAGAGTCCACAAAAACTTACACCTCCTTCTCCAGCTGAAGATCTCCAACAGGGGGCGGACCCTCCAGCGGAGCTCTGGACAGGGTATCGGCTGTGACAAGGTTCTTCCCTAGAACATCTCAGGATCCGCAGAGGAAGATCATCCAAACCGCTTGTGCTTAGTAGAGGAACCAGAGGTTTATGGTCTGTAATCAATGTGAACTGCAGACCCATAAGGTATGATGAGAGTTTTCACATGCCCACGTCACCGCAAGCACCTCCTTTTCGATTTGCGCAGTGTCTGTTAGTCCTCTTGAGATGTATGTCACTGGTCACCATAAAACTGCCATTTTGTTTCTGTGTGAGGACAGCTCTAACATGACATGGCGATGCATCCGCCACAACTATTGTGTCCGCTGTGTTGGAATACTGAGCAAGCACTTCTGGAGAGCTTGGTATCTCTTTTAGTCTTTGAAAAGCTGTAGCAATCCATTTCTCTCTTTTTGCACCTCCTTTAGCAGCGTTGTTATTGTGGCCAGCTGTGGCATAAACTTTGCGATATAGTTGGCCATGCCCATGAGACTGGCCTGGTCGTTTTCGGTCTAAAACTGCACGAAAATTTCTTCCACCAGTTTGCTAATATTACTGCACCGGAAAATACAGCGGAGTTCGCCGCTTCTGACACCATGTATAAAGAGGACACAGGACTTGTGTGGACTCTTGTTATCAAAACGTGTTTTTACTAACACCAAGAAACCATATACAACATGCATAGCATTGTGGGGAACAGAGCATTCTGGGAACATTAGTCTACTACTACAGCTATAGCCTAATATTTTTAACTTCAACAGCTAATATGGAGTAACAGCCTGATTTAACATAATTTAATGACCTACATATTTTTCTCTACATATTTTTTCTCAAAATCAGTTTATTTGAAAAAATAAAATAAAATAGCCTATCAAAGTGAGCACTAAGAAGCGGCACCAGGATTGAAATTTTGGTTGGCCCATACAATAACTGGCTGTTCCAGGCAAATGTAAAGGGAGCAGGCACAGGAGGTCATGTGTCAACTGTTTCTGTAGCTTTCCGCAAACACACTTCTCCTTTTGCTTCAGTTTAGTGACAGCCAGCACAGAGTCTCAATGGCACTGGCACTGCATGGACTATTAGCTCACATCCTGTAATGCTGTCAGCTGTGGCTTTAGCTTCTGCACATCTGAGTAAAAGAACAAACCGCGGATTTTGTGCGTCCCGTGCGCCTCTGAGGAGGCAGTGGAAAAGCGTGACATCCGCGCCACGTCCTCTCCACATAACCAAACCGACCAGCTTCAAGTTTTACCTGCTCTTGGTAATAAACATGTATTAAATTAAAGAGCAGCATGTTCGCTCTAGCGCCACACACACGGAGACTGCTCCCAAACTGTCATTAAGCCTCCTTTGATTTGATGTGATCGTGTGAAGCCTGCCAGTGCTGCTGAGTCTGACTTGAACCGCGCCCTGGCCTGCCCTGCCCTGCCCTGACTGACTTTTGTCAGTGAACACTCAGTACCCGAGATCAAAAACAGACAGATTTCTTTATCAAAAGGTCTTAAAGGTCACACACATATGCTTGTGAGCTGCTAAAATTGTTATTGTGAGTCTGTGGTTCCACTTTTTCTCTCCTGTGTTGCTCTGTCCTCCTTATTTTCATGTCCCACTTAGCACTGATATATTTGCTTTTTCTTTGAACATCTTTTGGAGTTCATGTGAGTGGTTGTTGAATTGGTTGTTTGAATGAAAGTGGCCTAAAACAGTGTGATGTTTTCATTGTTTTTGATTTTTTTTTTTTCATACTAAGTGATTAATAAATAAATCAGAAGAAGGGAATGTCATGGACAACAATATTCTACATTCAGTCCATCACATCATTTTTAGTACTTTTCCATTTGTCATTGTTTCATATTGTTCCTCTGCTGATTGGCAGCATGGTGGCTTAGTGATTAGCACTCCCGCCTCACAGCAAGAAGGTCCCAGGTTTGATTCCCGGACCGTGTGGGGCCTTTCTGTGTGAAATTTGCATGTTCTCCCTGTGTCTGGGTGGGTTTCCTCCGGGTGCTCCAGTTTCCCCCATCAACCTAAAACCTAAAACATGCACATTAGGCTAATCCTCCAGCTAGGCGCTCATGACCAGGATCCTGGGTCAAGATATGGAGAAGGGTCCCCGGGCATCACCACGGCAGCCCACTGCTTCTAACAGGTTGCCCCAGTGGCATTGAAGGATGGGTCAAATGTAGAGAATGACTTTCCCGACGGGGATCAATAAAGTACACCTTCCTCTTCATGACTATGTCATGTGACCTTGGCATTTGACTAAATCACCACCAGTCCCACTCGGACTGCCCCACTCTGAGCTTTTCTGATAGACACCCTTTTCTTATTTGTTTTTTGTTTTGCAAGATAATAAGGGGCCACAAAGACAACTGCTTGACTCAAGCTACCTATTATTTCTTTCTCACACAATTATACAGACTGCAAATGTAACCCAGGTGACAAATCCTGCTTTTTGCCTGTCTCTCGCTATATGCATCTTTTCCGTGTATTTGTCTGGTCTTTAAACCTCGAGTTTTTCCCATGAAGTCATGTGAGTTAGCCAGCCAATCGGTGTCCGCTATTTTCGGTGTTGTCACGTGGTCATGTGACGCGGCGTGGCCTATCGCATGCTTTTATTGGGCCGCTGTGATTCAGTTTGATGAGGTGCAGTGGGGAAGCTGGACGAGAATTGGAGCTCTGCTTAGTTCACGGTATTGTCACACTTTTATCACTTTATTCCACTTGACATTTAGTGCAAAGCATATTAACTTGTAGGAGCCTTCTATCGTGCCCCGTGGCTGATCGAGAGGGTCCGTGTGTGAGGCGTAGTCCGTGGAATCGGTGAGTGTTTGTCTGTTAGCATTAGCTTGTTTTTGAATGTGCGCGGTTAGCACACCTTACACGGCAAACTTTATGCCTGTTTCATTCTAATTCAATTTGCAATATGTTAGAATAAAGTGTTAAATGTCTGCACATCCAATGTATGGACATGCATACTCACATGGGTAACTATTTATTTCAGGTATTTTGAAGTGCTTTTGTTAATTGGTTTCAACTGTAATTATGATCACCTGAGCACTTTAGCTTTACTCTTTTTTTTACTTGAAATGTATTTTGATCAAGTGGGTTTGCTACAGCTAATATTCTAGCCTTGTATGAAATATGAATACTATATGTATTGCTGTACAATTTTCTAGTGTTTAATTATTTGATTTAGAAGAATGTATGGTGCAAATAGTGCTATATTTTTGTGAGATTTGTGTACACACTGAAGCTAATAATACTATAGCCTATATATTAGTGGGATTACTTTATTAGCTTGATTTGTTGAAACTTTGGTCCTGTCGTGCAGGCCAGGTTTTTTGGAACCCGATGGCGAGCTGAAGGAGCAGGCCTCAAGCCTACAGAACCCAATGAACTGAGTCAACTGCAGAGCCGCATTTCTCCTGCCGGGCCGGTAGGGGGCTCCGGGTAGCCCATTAAAACTCTCACCCCCCACTCACTCACATGCCCATTGCCCCACGGATATATTAACAAGTCTCTACACAAACTCTGAATGCACTTACCTCCCTCTGGACATTGGTCAAACCCAGCCCTGGGTTTAATGAACTGTGGGCAGGCTGGGCAAGGTGGTTCTTTTTTTGAGGTTAGCCTTGGCACAATAATTTTATTGGACTTTTAAAATTGTGCAACTGCTTGTGCTACTGACTGTGGCTGGACTCACGATTTGCTGCACTGTCAATAATTCATTGCTGTGTTTGTCTTGAATTTGTCAACCGTTGACTGCTGAACTTTTGTAAATATTTATATGGCCATTCACTCTCAATTGTCCAGGGTTGTTAAATGTTTGTTTACTATTTGTGTTTTTTTCCACGCAATACATGGTACCACACCAAATCAAAATTCAGTCTCCTGCTATCCCCTCCTTGAGTCGATATCTACACTTCTGATCCTAGCCTATTGCACCATTATTACTGGATCATCTATCCTAAAGTATTTTATAATCTGTGCCACAGTTGCTACACAAATCTTTCCACAGTAACATGGGAAGGACATCCAGAAAGATTGTGTCAAGGCTCTCAAGGATCTGTCTCACAACCTTCTTGCTGGGAGGCACTAACCAACTGCTCTGCCACCGTGTCCCCATGTTTACAAATATCAATCAATACCTTACCTCGACCTGTGCCGTCCCGTTCCACAGCAGAGGAAACACAGCAGTAAACGTCCCGTTGAGATGGTCCTGCACCTGTCCCACCACACCTGCCCCCAGCTTCTGGTCGTAGAGTCTGGAGATGATAAAGTCCCCTCCGGCCTTCTTTGGGTTTCCATTGTAATCGTTCACCTGGATCCTCACTGTCAGCTCGTCGCCCACTTGCCAACCTCCGCTTCGAGGCACAATGGTGAAGGTGCTTTTGGCAGCATTAGTCGTCAGACTCAGTGAAAAAGGTTTGGGCACAGGCAGAGTTTCGGGCCAAGTTATGGAGTCCAGAAGTCTGCGTCCTTCCACTGTGTTTTCAGGAGAGAGGTACTTGTAGCTGCACTTCTGGACTTCAGGTTCAGACTTTGCAGTGGATTTCAGCATGGATTCATTCATCTCTTGAGGTGGTGCTGAGGTTTTAAACTTAAGGGCTGGTTTTGTAAAGCAGACACTAAGCGTATTCTGCTGCCACTGGGTTGACATGAAGAGGTAGTTCTATGATTAGTTAAAGACAAAAACAAAGGCCAGTTAGTCACAGGGAAACCACTCTCAGATTCTCTCACTATGGACAATTGAGATTCACAGGTTCACTTTACCTTCATTTCCCAGAACAGAAAGGTGAAGGCAAAGGAAGACAAAGTGTTTTGTCCTGTTTTTTGTGATGGTAAAGTCTCTCGGTGTCATGTTTGTTGGTCCTGCCACAGTGACACAAGAATAGATCGTGTTGGTTATTGTGAAAAAGTTTATTAGACAAAAAGAAGCACTTTAAGACTCCCACCAAAGCCATAACACAGCAGTAGCGATTTAGTGCCCAGACTTGAGACGAGTGATGTGCGATTCCAGCTTTCTCACCTTCAATTCGATTCCAATCGATACCAAGCCTGGTATCAGCAATATCAATCCCAATTCCGATACCACTTCTTACAGTCTCAACCAATCTTTTTTTTCTTCTATAGTAATTGAATTTTTGTTAATTTTAAAAGCCTATATGCATACATGTTAATAATGATGGCTTCTTTATGCCACTGGAGCAGCAGAACACAATGGATTGGGTTGAACCTGCCGTTGTAGAGCACACAGGAAGAAATCCAGTGGAATTTGTATTATACTAATAATATTGTTTCTAGACAAGGTATCAATGGTGGAAAAATAAGTACAAGTACAAGTTTGGAGTGGGACTGTTTGAGGTTGTGGACAGGTGTCTTTTATATAGATAACCAGTTCAAACAGGTGCCATTAATACAGGTAACGAGTGGAGGACAGAGGAGCCTCTTACAGAAGAAGTTACAGCTCTGTGAGAGACAGAAATCTCGCTTGTTTGTAGGTGACCAAATACTTATTTTCCACCATAATTTGCAAATAAATTCTTTAAAAATCAGACAATGTGATTTTCTGGATTTTTTTTCTCTCATTTTGTCTCTCATAGTTGAGGTATACCTATGATGAAAATTACAGGCCTCTCTCATCTTTTTAAGTGGGAGAACTTGCACAATTGGTGGCTGACTAAATACTTTTTGCCCCACTGTATATATGCATATTAATATTAATATATGCTTAGAATGACTGTGATATAATTTTATTAATACGAATTAAGAATACAAAATATGCATATGCCAAAACAATACTTTAACTCATTTACAGTTTTTTTTAATTAATGAATGTGTCCAAAATATCCACATTCAGTCACTTAGCAGCAGCAGAACAACACAGCTCTCCCCCTGACGCAGCCTGGTGAGCCTTGAAAACGCCAAAATGCAAACTTTACACAGCCTTTCCTCTGCTCACTGAGCTGCAGGGTACATTGCCTCAGACCAGTGGTGTCTGCAGCTGTACTGTAGACAGCTGTACACACACCTGTACACACCTGTACACACCTGTACACACCTGTACACACCTGTACACACCTGTACTGGCCTACCTTTAGATATTCCCCATTAAATTCTCATAGCGCACAGAGCAATGCAGAGCCATAGCGGTGCATGTATTTGCAAATGTGTGTGGATCCTGACTGCTTATAGCCAGGACTGGGTAAAACTGTTGAAGTGTGTCTGACTTTGTTTATGCGGAGAGGATCTTACATGACACACTCTAAATGTGGCACGTTATTTCCCCTCGGTCTCCTCAGAATGCATGGGACACAGGCAGTTTGTTCTTTTCACAACTGGGAATTGCAACTCCACCTTCCTTCATTTTATTCTGTCAAAATGATGGACGGCCTTCAGAATTTTCCGTCACAGCTATAAATAATCTGTAAATGATGGAAAATTCTTGGTTAACATAATCTCTGATACTAATTTTCATGGAAACAGAGAGGAAAAAATTAAGTTTGCTCTACATGCAGTAACAGAGACTTCTTCAGGCACCTTGTCCCATCGCTCCAGTGAGAATCTGTGAGTGAGAGGCGGGCTTTAGGCGAGTATCCAATCACAAAGGAGGTTGTCTGTAAGAGTGCAGCTCTATTGGCTGTCACAGCCTGCTGTGGGTAGGGAGAGGAAACGAGACGGACGCTACAGAGCGATCCTCAACGGGTAAAAGAGTAAAATGCAGGACACAGCCCGAATTTGCTGAATGTGTCATTTGGAGTCAAGCACAAATGTGTCAACTTATATATCTTATTTTATATCAACTTATCTTACCCTGCTGTTACATACACTGGCATCAAAAAGGTTAAAATTATGACAATAAATAAATATTTAGTATTCATGGTGAGGGCAGAAGTTGAAGTTGTACAGATTTATGAAAAAAAAATATATATATATATACATATAAACTATTTCTATGATGTTTTGTGACGGGGACACTTTTGTCACTTAACAGGAGCCACATAACAAATTTAATTAGTGAGTGTAAAAATGAAGTAATTTTACATTTGTGTTTAGAATATTGAAATGTGTGATAAAATACACACCTGAGCCAAATTTCATTAAAAAGGTAAGAACCACTGCAAAGTTATCAGAAAAATAAAACTTGTGTCCTCATTGGGCACCAGGGTTAAATAATCTATATGTCATTGCTTGGGTATTTATTGGGCATCTTACTCCTAAAACATTAAGCTATTGACAGTATTTTAATTTACTACAACAGCATAAGAAATAAAATTCCATCTGTAAAAATAATTTCATTTAATATGCCCTCAAAAAAACATTTTTTACCCTCACTGTATTTGACATTCAGATTTTTTTTTTTTTTTTCAATTTATACAGATGTGTAGATTTATTTAAGTAGATAATGGCTTGTTTACAAATTAAAACATTTAATTGCACAAAGGTTGGTAAGTGCAATGTGTCTAAGGTGAATTCCTCCTTATGCCTCAGGTCTTTCACAGCAAACTGATTTAGTGTACACTTAAATTATATAGGTTTTACTCAAGGAGCTGCCCTCCTTAAGTGTTTTTATTAATACCACAGGCAAGACACTTACTTTAACAAAGTATTTTTGGTGTTTACTTTGCAACATTAAAATACAAATAAATATTTATTATGGTGTATTCTGAGCAAGCATTTGCAGAAATGGTAAATATACATAAAAATGATTTTACCTTATCATAAGCCTTGTGGTGAAGAGAATTCCATTATGTAGCTGCTATGACCATTATGCTCTCAGTCAAAGTCTAAAGGTTTAGGCTCCTCCCATCTGTCACAGACACTGTCTCTGTCCTCTCTGGATGTTTGTCTCCACAGACTCAGCTGTGTAAACATGGGGGGAATGTAAAACGTTGTTAAACTTTGACTTGTTTGATTAATGGGATTGAAATAGGCCAAGAGCAGGTTTAATGTCCCATTGGTCCAGTTGGACCCTTGGGCAATAGGTCATATACATTTAGAGTCAGAAGCTGACAGTGAAGTTGATGCCTGCTTATAGATGTAGAAAGTTAGATGCAAGTTAAAGCTTTATTTTGTTTCCGATTCCACCTCAAAATAGTACACACAAACAGAAAAACAAGTCCATCAGTCATTTTTGCATTTATAACTGTTGTACTGGTTTGTTCTCACTGACTCTAATCTGTTATGTGCCTTATGTTCTATTTATTCTTTGTACTTTTAGTATAACTTCCTTTTTTGCATGGTCTGCTAAAACCACAGACAGCTGGCAGACTGCAAATATGTAGGCATTTTTTACTGTCACAATTCATCTCAAATAAATATGAAATGCAAATAAATTATTCATAAAAGAAAGACAAAACAAACCAAAAGATATTGAAAGACTGAAAACCTTTCTGTTTAACATCTGACTCTGAAGGCTCAGTTACTGCCTCTGATCAGCTGTAGCCTCGCTGCTGTGGCCCAGCCCAGCTCCTCTCTGCTCCTCACTGCTCCTGTCAGCTCCTGTCTGCTCCTGTCAGCTCCTGTCTGCTCCTGTCTGCTCCTTTCTGCTCCTCACTGCTCCTGTCTGCTCCTGTCTGCTCCTGTCTGCTCCTCACTGCTCCTGTCTGCTCCTCACTGCTCCTGTCAGCTCCTGTCTGCTCCTGTCAGCTCCTGTCTGCTCCTGTCTGCTCCTCACTGCTCCTGTCTGCTTCTGCCTGCTCCTGTCTGCTCCTGTCTGCTCCTGTCTGCTCCTCACTGCTCCTGTCTGCTCCTGTCTGCTCCTGTCTGCTCCTCACTGCTCCTGTCAGCTCCTGTCAGCTCCTGTCTGCTCCTGTCTGCTCCTCACTGCTCCTGTCTGCTTCTGCCTGCTCCTGTCTGCTCCTGTCAGCTCCTGTCTGCTCCTGTCTGCTCCTGTCTGCTCCTCACTGCTCCTGTCAGCTCCTGTCTGCTACTGTCAGCTCCTGTCTGCTCCTGTCAGCTCCTGTCTGCTCCTGTCTGCTCCTCACTGCTCCTGTCTGCTTTTGCCTGCTCCTCACTGCTCCTGTCTGCTCCTGTCAGCTCCTGTCTGCTCCTGTCTGCTCCTTTCTGCTCCTCACTGCTCCTGTCTGCTCCTGTCTGCTCCTGTCTGCTCCTCACTGCTCCTGTCTGCTCCTCACTGCTCCTGTCAGCTCCTGTCAGCTCCTGTCTGCTCCTGTCAGCTCCTGTCTGCTCCTGTCTGCTCCTCACTGCTCCTGTCTGCTTCTGCCTGCTCCTGTCTGCTCCTGTCTGCTCCTGTCTGCTCCTGTCTGCTCCTCACTGCTCCTGTCTGCTCCTGTCTGCTCCTGTCTGCTCCTCACTGCTCCTGTCAGCTCCTGTCAGCTCCTGTCTGCTCCTGTCTGCTCCTCACTGCTCCTGTCTGCTTCTGCCTGCTCCTGTCTGCTCCTGTCAGCTCCTGTCTGCTCCTGTCTGCTCCTGTCTGCTCCTCACTGCTCCTGTCAGCTCCTGTCTGCTACTGTCAGCTCCTGTCTGCTCCTGTCAGCTCCTGTCTGCTCCTGTCTGCTCCTCACTGCTCCTGTCTGCTTTTGCCTGCTCCTCACTGCTCCTGTCTGCTCCTGTCAGCTCCTGTCTGCTCCTGTCTGCTCCTGTCTGCTCCTCACTGCTCCTGTCAGCTCCTGTCTGCTCCTGTCTGCTCCTGTCAGCTCCTCACTGCTCCTGTCAGCTCCTGTCTGCTCCTTTCTGCTCCTCACTGCTCCTGTCTGCTCCTGTCTGCTCCTGTCTGCTCCTCACTGCTCCTGTCTGCTCCTGTCTGCTCCTGTCTGCTCCTCACTGCTCCTGTCAGCTCCTGTCAGCTCCTGTCAGCTCCTGTCTGCTCCTCACTGCTCCTGTCTGCTTCTGCCTGTTCCTGCCTGCTCCTGTCAGCTCCTGTCTGCTCCTGTCTGCTCCTCACTGCTCCTGTCAGCTCCTGTCTGCTCCTGTCTGCTCCTGTCTGCTCCTCACTGCTCCTGTCTGCTTCTGCCTGCTCCTGTCTGCTCCTGTCTGCTCCTTTCTGCTCCTCACTGCTCCTGTCTGCTCCTGTCTGCTCCTGTCTGCTCCTCACTGCTCCTGTCTGCTCCTGTCTGCTCCTCACTGCTCCTGTCAGCTCCTGTCTGCTCCTGTCTGCTCCTCACTGCTCCTGTCAGCTCCTGTCTGCTCCTGTCTGCTCCTGTCTGCTCCTCACTGCTCCTGTCTGCTTCTGCCTGCTCCTGTCTGCTCCTGTCTGCTCCTTTCTGCTCCTCACTGCTCCTGTCTGCTCCTGTCTGCTCCTGTCTGCTCCTCACTGCTCCTGTCTGCTCCTGTCTGCTCCTCACTGCTCCTGTCAGCTCCTGTCTGCTCCTGTCTGCTCCTCACTGCTCCTGTCTGCTTCTGCCTGCTCCTGTCTGCTCCTGTCAGCTCCTGTCTGCTCCTGTCTGCTCCTGTCTGCTCCTCACTGCTCCTGTCAGCTCCTGTCTGCTACTGTCAGCTCCTGTCTGCTCCTGTCTGCTCCTGTCAGCTCCTGTCTGCTCCTGTCTGCTCCTCACTGCTCCTGTCTGCTTCTGCCTGCTCCTCACTGCTCCTGTCTGCTCCTGTCTGCTCCTGTCAGCTCCTGTCTGCTCCTGTCTGCTCCTCACTGCTCCTGTCTGCTTCTGTCTGCTCCTGTCTGCTCCTCTCTGCTCCTCACTGCTCCTGTCTGCTCCTGTCTGCTCCTCACTGCTCCTGTCTGCTCCTGTCTGCTCCTGTCTGCTCCTGCCTGCTCCTGTCTGCTCCTGTCTGCTCCTCACTGCTCCTGTCAGCTCCTGTCTGCTCCTGTCAGCTATTGTCAGCTTCTGTCTGCTCCTGTCAGCTCCTGTCTGCTCCTGTCTGCTCCTCACTGCTCCTGTCTGCTTCTGCCTGCTCCTGTCTGCTCCTTTCTGCTCCTCACTGCTCCTGTCTGCTCCTGTCTGCTCCTGTCTGCTCCTGCCTGCTCCTGTCTGCTCCTGTCTGCTCCTCACTGCTCCTGTCAGCTCCTGTCTGCTCCTCACTGCTCCTGTCTGCTCCTGTCAGCTCCTGTCTGCTCCTGTCTGCTCCTGTCTGCTCCTGTCTGCTCCTCACTGCTCCTGTCTGCTCCTGTCTGCTCCTGTCTGCTCCTGTCAGCTCCTGTCTGCTCCTGTCTGCTCCTGTCTGCTCCTGTCTGCTCCTCACTGCTCCTGTCTGCTCCTGTCAGCTCCTGTCTGCTCCTGTCAGCTCCTGTCTGCTCCTGTCAGCTCCTGTCTGCTCCTCTTTACAGTTCTAATTCTCTGTCCTTTCAGGCTCTGCCACAATAAAGTTGTTTCTGCTGATGGAAAAGGATGAAGCTTTATTTTGAAGGGTCACGAGGGGCAGTCGATTGCTGTTAACAGAAACTTTACAGTGCTTCCCCATCCAGCTGCAGTTTCTCCTCTGCTCTTCATCTCTCCTCTTACTTTTGATCATAATTAATAATGAAGTTATTGGAAATAATTATGTCTTCTGTAATAGTTTTTGAGTAAAAAAGAAACACAGATGGAGGAAATAAACCACGCATCTTGTAATGAAGCCTAAATGCTTTTACAAATTTTAACGGTGCATATCTCTGTGATTCCTGAAACCATTAACACGAAATAAAACCTGACACAAAGCTTGAGCTCTTCTCTGTCAGGAGGATTTAGCTGCAGGTCTCTAGGTCAAGCCGTTTGTTTTACAACAGCTGCGCAAAGACGTAATGTCAGTCACTCACGCCAGTGTCATTATGGACCTGCGTAGCCCGTGGTGCAGGACCGCTCAGGGGGGGCCGATGGGGTGGCCAAGGTCTGACCAACAGGGGCCATGGCCACCCCAGGCCCCCACGTGGCTACACCACAGACTGTACATGTGGTAGACTTGACAATAAAGCAGACTTAGACTTCTACTACCACCTTTACTACTAATAATACTATGATGTATTGCTATCACTACTGCTACTACTACTTACAACTACTACTACCTGTAGTTGTGTTTCTACAGTTATTACTACTACCAACTTCACCTCCATGGAAAAAAATATTCTTACTCTTTTACTCTTTTAAAGGTACTGTAAGCAGTATGCGCTCGTACTGGTTTGAAAATTTCACTGCAGTCTAAATCAAAACAATGGTCTGTGGGTTCTGTAGAATAAAAAATACATAATATATCCAAAAACAAGGAGCAGACGAGAGAGAGTCCACTGCAGAAAAGTTTATTGCATGACACAACAAATGGAGCTCATGTCCGGTCTCCACAAAAGCCCCCGAGCTCATCCAAACATCATCTTTTATACTTTTCTGATAACACTCATTTTCATATGTCCTTTAAAATTACAAGTTACTATTCGTCTAGACAGTCGCTACTCAAATTTAATTTGTAAACATACATATGGGACCATCCCAACTGAACCAACCCCTGCACCTGCTGCAGACGCTCAGTTTGTCACATTCACCAAAGTTCATCCAGGTCATTATTATGGAGTTATAAAAAATCATTAAGTAGTAGAAAGTTACAACCCATGATGTGATGTAGGTAGCTTGGGACACACCCATCATGTTACCTCCCCCTTTATTCTGATGTCATCAACATTTAACCACACTCACTAAACCCCACCCCCTAGTGGCAGTTACACTAAACTACAATCAGGAACCAAATTAAACTCTGTCCCTCTGTGTGTGTTTTAACTTAAATACAGTGAGGCCCAGTGTGTTTCCCTCACAGTTACAAAGTCGCACATTTCTCAAAGAACACATGAAGATGAACACATGACATTATCATGACACTGCAAACACTCACAGCCCTGAAGGTTTTTACTATAATGAATATATAATGAATATATAAAGATTATATGAAGCTTGATTACACGTATAACCAGCAAAATGCAAAACATACATAGATTACTCAAAGCTTGAATGTAGCTTTAATACTTAGCATAAAACCATAAAAAACAACCCTCGATGTTACCAGTCTTACAATGACCTAAAGTAACAACATTTATAGCTTTTTTAACTCATTAACCTCTTCATTTCCCAGTCTCTCCACTTTTCTGATTGCACGATCAAAGCAGTTTTAGAACCAAAACAAAAAATGTAAACACAAACAGCTTTTCATTAAGATTTTTTTTCTTTTAATAAATCAACTGTATCATTGTTAAAAGTACAACTAATATTAAATTTAAACATGTTTACTTCATATTTTTGGACACATATGGGTAATTTGCATTAAATATGAAAAGTAGATACCGTTCATAGCACATTTAAAGATTTAAAAATGACAGAAGTAAGGTAGTTTTTCTTTAAAAATTTACTGAACAATAGGACAGAAGGTGTGTCTGGTAAATGCCAAAGGCCTGACAAATTAAGGAGCAGTCACAATTCTAATCCTACTTTAAGCTCTTAAATAAACTTTTTACAGTGCAGGAAATAGTCACCAATCTTCTTACACGCCATGTCCTTACATAATGCTGTAGTTCTATTTTAATATTTGACATAACCTTTATTTAACCAAATGAGTCTATTGAAAACTAACTTATAATTTCAAACAACGTCCTGGCCAAGAGCCGGCAGCAAGAGACAGAATGTACCAGAAAAGTGAACACAATACAAAAATAAAGCTGCAAAATCTCCCTGTACGTTGTAGTTGGGTATAACAAACATAACTGCAAGTATGATATTATTTCTAGTTGGACCATATGGAGGACTGTGAGCACCATGCGAAAAGGAATAAAGCTTTTTTTTTTTTTTTTTTTTGGAAGAGTTTTTAAAAGTTTATTTAATAAATAGATTACTAAATGCTTTTATTAAAAGAAGAATTAATAGCGTTATCCATTGCTTGCTAATCCATTGCAAATAATGCTTCTTCAGAATGGCAAACTCAAAACTGGGTGGCGTTTTTTATTGGTCAGGGCCACTTTAAGCCACTCCTCCAATCTTCTCACACTGATTGGACCCCAGGTTGGTTGACACCTAACTCCAATTAGCTCTTGAAGAGGTCACTAGCCTAGGGGCTCCAATACCTTTTCTACCCTGTACTGTGATTGTTTATATAAATGCTCAATAAAAACATAAAAGTATTAGTTTAAGCCAACTGTGTTTGTCTATCTATCTATCTATCTATCTATCTATCTATATCAATATCAATATCAATATCTAATATCTATATCTATGTATCTATATCTATCTATCTATCTATCTATATATATATATATATATATATATATATATATATATATATATATATATATATATACACACACACACGTCTATTTGTGGTAATGCATTTTTTTTATTTTTTTTTATTTTTTGTGGTGTAAAATTTGATTAATGTTGTCTGGGTTTCGACTGTGCTTATTTTTGCATTGTAACAAATTAATAAATGTACTTGGGAAAAAACTGGCAAGTTTCACTCATTGCCATGGCAACATCATAAAAAATATGACATGGGTCTTGAGTTTTTTGATCGGGGTCACATAAAGTATTTTTCTGCCAAGTTTTGTACATTTTTGAAAAATGTAATTTTTTACTCTCCATATAAATATTCGTCTTATTCTGTAGGGGGTGCTTGCCCACAGGCAGAGTTTCGGGCCAAGTGATGGAGTCCAGAAGTCTGCGTCCTTCCACTGTGTTTTCAGGAGAGAGGTACTTGTAGCTGCACTTCTGGACTTCAGGTTCAGACTTTGCAGTGGATTTCAGCATGGATTCATTCATCTCTTGAGGTGGTGCTGAGGTTTTAAACTTAAGGGCTGGTCTTGTGAAGTGGTGAGTAACTGTTTAGTGCCACTGTTGCCACTCGTTCAACACAAAGTGGTAGGTCTATATTTAGTTAAATACTAGTTGAATACAAAAAAAACAAAAAAAACAAAAAACAAAGGCCAGTTAGTCACAGGGAAGGCATTCACTCTAAGATTCTCTCGCTGTGGACACTGTGTAACTGGTATGATTAAAATGCATTTAATCCATTCTTTGTAAGTCATCCTGCTGTGGTTCACTGGGTTTGTAGTTACATAAAAGATGTTTTTGTAGAAGACTATGCACTATGTACCTGTACAATGAACCTGGTTACCAGCCTTATATAAACATGTTTTTAATGAAACTTACTGCACTATGAACTTTGATATTTGTCAAGTATTGGGATTTCTGTTTTGTGCTGTTGATTCTTCCTACTGTTACCTGCGATGTATTTGAAGTATAGATAATCATTACCTATCCACTGGACACATCTGCACGTATGCGTGGACTCTAGAATCTGTCATCCTGTATATATATCTGTCAATGTAATACACTTTGAGAGAGAAGCTGACGGAACCCAAAGCAGCATGTTGTCTGTAGTCCTTTTCTCTCAGTCTGTACAGAGTATTTGGGCTCGGCCCAACTCAAAACTAGTCAAAGCAACACGCTCTTAACTGTGGATGCTATTGCTAAGGGATGCATCTCAGTCCTTTATAGGTAAATTTGGTTAGCCTCCTCAACCCCACTTACTGCTGTTAAAACTATATGGGAAAAGAGCCTTGGTACTGCCCTGACAGACAGGCAGTGGGATTCTGCGTTGTCTCTTTTTCACTTATCGTCTATATGTGCTCACCTCAGACTGATCCAGTGTAAAGTTTTTTATAGGACCCACTATACAAATGCTAGACTTGCAGAAATGTACTCTTCTGTTAGTGATGCATGTGGCAGATGTAAATTGCTGACCATGTGCATATGTTCTGGTCATGCTCTAAGTCAGGGTCATTTTGGTCATATGTTTTTGACAGTATGGTTTATAACTGTACCCTTGCTCCTAACCCTTTGTCTGCAATCTTCCCTCCACTACAGATCTTCCTAAGGCGTTAAGCTAGGCTTTGGCATTCACCACCCGACTGGCCCGAAAGTGAATTTTACTCAGTTGGAAGCTTGCCCGTCCCCCTTCACATATCCTCTGGGTGCACTAAGTGTTTTATAACTTGAAACTTGAAAAGCTCAGGTTTTCCCTTCAGGGCTTGGTGAAATCATACCCTTTCTACTGTACATAGTCTCTTACTCTACCTCATGACTTGGAGGATGACTACAGAAGCCCTCTTTTTTTAATTATTATTGGACCAGCCTTTGTGGTGGGAGGTGGGTTGGTGAGTTGTTGACATGCAGTTATCACATACTTGTTTTAACACCATTTCTTTTGTTGTGCACTGAGTATAAGTGTTATTGTTTAAAAATGTTCAATAAATAATAAAATATTAAAAAGTGCAATAGAAAGTGTCTGTATTATATCCTGTAATTTGGGTTTTTGTTTGTTTTGTTTTTGTTTGTCTTTTTCAATTTTGAGAGCCAGGGGTGGGGGGTGGTTGGGTTTTGTTATATTGTATATAGGAAACTGTAAATTTATTTTTCTAATGTGAAATTTATAAATAAATAATGAATGAAATGAATGAAATGAATGAAAAAAAAAAAAGAAATGCACCTGCTTCCTGGTGCAGGTGACTGTTGTACTGCTGTTGCAATACTGTTGCAAAAATAATTGGTCTTCCCACACCTAATCTCACTGAGCTTAACAATAAGGCCATTACACACATTGCAACTTCAATAGAACAGGACTCTACACAGCCACTCAATAAACATCTGGCCCCACTGCCCTCAGGACGTAGAAACAGGGCACTTTGGTGCAGGAGGGCCCACTTTGGAAGAAGCCTGATTCATGATCAGCCATTACTGTCCTTAACAACAGACCTCGCTGAGTGAGACGCTGTTTCTTGGTTTATATCTATTGTTTATGTCTTTTGTTTGTTGTATTCTGTCAATCAAGTACAGTGCTGTGGAAAAGAATTTCCCATATGGGGACAATAAAGTCTAAGTCTATTGTCTTTCAGAACAAAACTTTACTTGGCCAAGATTCAAGATTCAAGGTTCTTGTAGTTGTCATTCATCATTTAAACACAAGTGAATACATTTCAGCAGAATAGTGTGGGCCCCAGGAGAGGAGTCTCTGGGTAGAAGCTGAATTACACTGAATTAAAAGTTAATGGTCAGTCGTAAACTTCAGTTTGATGTACTGCATTTTAAGATATTTCTATTTTGTGTTGGTGAATTGGTTCAGTTTGACTTTTTGATGTATATGGGTCATTCTACAACTACGGGCAAATTTGGCCTGGCTTTCCTGAAAATCAAACACCAATTTTTGGTATTATTTTGATATTTTGAACTTCTACATAATGTGTAAAAACACTTTCTGATAGTGGTTGTGATGAAATTCTATAAATATTATAACATTTTTTACATTTTAATCAAACATTCAGAGGAAAGCGTCATTTCCATCACACCACAAAAAAGGTGTTTTTAAACAAAATTACTTACATAACCCATGTTTACAAAACATTTAATAAAACTTTACACCTAGGTGTCCCACCATGTATTATTGTATTTATATTAAATTATTTTAAATATAATATGTTCCAACAGTCATTTGGCAAATACCTTAAACCTGATTTTCTGAAGTCTTTTAATCTATATTTTACATGGAGCAATTATGGAATTTTCATTCCCATAAATGAATTGTAAACGTAAGAGAATATTTTTTTAAATATCCTACATATTTTTTTAAGTGTGACTGTGATATTATTATTAATTTTATGTAAAAACCTCTGTAGTGATGGAAAAGACAGCATGTGACGGAAATGACATGTCACAGAGGATTGCTGGAAAATATTTGTTTTTATTAGAATTTACTAAAAAAAATACATCAATTATAAAACATTTTATCTTAGCATACAAATTATTAACTTTAATTCATATGGTAACTTCCCTGGCTTATGTCCGAAAACTCATTAATACGAGTTGCAAAAGTAGGGCAGGGCAAAACAAGCACTCAAACTTTGTATTCTTCTCTTTTAAAATAACATTTGTTGGAAATAACATTTAATAATCTTTCTGAAATTGGGGCATTAAATTTGTGAACAAACTGTTAAAACTGCACATATGTTTTCTTTTATTTGTTACAAACTAGAGCAGAGCATATTTCATCCCAAACTGTTGGCTCCAACATCATGTGCCTCTTTGTAACAGGTTGAGGCTCTGGGACCAGTCTAAGCACATTTTCAGATTGGTACCAGATCACATCCTCCCTCACTGGCCAGAAAAAAAGATTTTTTCCAGTGCAACTCATAGTTTTTACCAGAGCACAGCTATCAGAGTCAACATCCTGTATGATGCCTGGACAAGGATCCCCGTCATATGTGACCACGCACCATTTTCCTATAAGTCGCTCATGAAGGTCTCCAATAGGTTGCGCTGTGGGGACAGGTGTATTGGCTGTTGTGGGGGTCTCAGTATCACCTCTTACTTCCATGTTTACTGTCTGAGGGCTAAAACATCTGCAAAGCTGGGGCTCCGAGCAAAAGCAGCTTAAAACACGCCATGCTATTTCTCCGGCTCTTGTTGAGACAATCTAGAGGAGCAGCACAGAGTATTTACACACACTAAATATAAATATGCACTTTGTCATAAAAAAAGATAATTTGCATGTGATTACCTGATGTATCTGCATTGTTCCACGAATAGTCTGCATGTGATCCGGAAGAAGACTGTCCATTTCCTCAATCTCTTTTTCAGTGACATACATCAGCTTCACAGTTGATGGCTGTTTAGATAGTTGCTCATATAACACCCTTCCGTTTGGAAGATCAATACCATTTGCCACCATTGAGTCAGCTTGGTGTTTAATAGCTGCGCCAATCCCATCAGCTGGGCCTTTACCATGTCCTGCCTCCAGAAAATTCCATGTGATCCGTTTGAATCCCATTTGGAAGGGAAGTTTGCTCAAGAAAAAGAAGTTTTTCTTAGACCTGTACTGGGTGGTTGGCCCATCACTAATGACATGCAGCGTGGTGGCTTCAGGGTTTAGTGCTTTGAGGTAGGGTAGCACTATATTCAGATGAGCCCAGATAGCTGATGGGTCATGGCGCGTTGACGAGCTAATACACTCAAGGAAAAAAGAAACGCACCACTTTCATTTTCTCAATTTGTCAAAAAATATTACAGCCAGTGAAAAATTACAGACTACAATGAGTTTAGTACTATTCTGAGTCAAAATGAAATGACTGTTTTCCTGGTTCCGGTTGATTGATTTTGATGAGCAATAACAACTGTATTTTTGTATTAATCACCTATGTCTGGGTCATGAGTAAAACTCAGAGATGAATTGGACCTGTCCTCAATTGTGCACAACCATTCCCTATAAAAAGACACCAAAATGGAAAAAAAGCACATTTGTTCACAATGCCACGACTCCTGCAACCAGAGAGAGATTGGCCTGCTTCAAGCTGAAGGAGCACACGGCTGTAGCCAGGAGTTTGGAGTCCATCACTCTACTGCTGTACGCCTCGCTGAGCGTTTCCACACCACTGGATCCTCCAATGACCGTCCCAGATCTGGTCGACCACATGTCACAACTGCTGCATTATTATTGTTTGGTCATGTTATTGTTATTGAAACTGTCATAAGCATTGATTAATTGGGTCTGAATATCAGGGACGGGTATATGGTTGATGTGCACATGGAATATTTCCATCAAAAATAAGTAACCAAACAAAAATGTGGTAAAAAAGCAGTGGTGCGTTTCTTTTTTCCTTGAGTGTAGAACAGAGAGAAACCACTCTATTTTTGGTGTATGCCACACCTGTGTGGAGAGTGGCCTGTTGGTGGGAATCCCCAAAGTGCACTGCTTGTATCTCATTTGCATATTTACATTTGTAATTTTCAGAAAAATCTATTTGCAAAACAATGTCATCCTCACTCATTTTTTCCTTCAATGCCCTGAGAGCAGAATACTGATGAATTATGTTGTAGATGTGTTTTCCCATTTTTTTAAGTTGTTCTGAAAAATCATCCAACAGTGTCTGTACAGTTCCATGGACTTTTTCCTTGACTGTGAGGTGAACTTTAAAATTCTCTTTAGTTCCATCTTTTTTAGTTTTTCCCTCTCTTCAACTTTGCTTCTCCATTCAAACCACCAAATTTGCTCTTCTGCATCAAACTCAGAGGTTGGCAGTACCTTGCTCCTGCAGTCAGGACACTCCCTCTACATACACTCCTTTGTTACACTTGTGCACACAAGAGTGTTCATTAACTCAAAGTGTTTGGCACTTTTTATTACCTTCTGGTAAAGCAATCGGTCTGCCATGGTTGCATGTATTTTGCAAAGGCATGTGTCTCTGTCCTTGACTGATGGTTTAACAATCCAAAACAGATGCTTTTGGCAAAATGTGCTGTAAGAAACCACAATCTCAGCATGCTCCATATTAAACTTCTGGTGAAGTACTCTTATTGAGTCAAGCAGGAAGCGTTTTTGCATTGTTTTCTTGTTCTTTGTAATTGTCTCTTTCTTTCCTGTTGTTATCCTACTGTTGTCATCTCGCTCCAGAAAGAATATTATCTTTTCCACCACATCTTTGCTGATTTTGTTACACTGCATTTTCCGGATGTACTGGGGTTTGGTGGCCCTTGTGACATTTTGTTTCATCAGCTTGTGAGACCTTGGTGAGAACCCAAACTCCTTCTTGGAAAAGCAGAGCATGTGGTATTTTTATAAGCTTGGAAGCTACAACTTTGGAGAGCACTTGTCGATCTCTAGCAGAGTGCATATTTTTGTATTTCTTTTTTATTTCTGAAATAACTGTGCTGTGAAACAGAAGAGTTCTTCTTAAATCCCTTGTTCTTTGTGTCATTTGGTGTTTGGTTTTGAGCTCAGGGGAATCGGTTTTCATTTTCTTCATGAGTCTGTCGCCCCTTTTCTTGTATTTCTCCACCTTCCTTAATGCATCTTCAAGCATCGCAGTAGTTGCATAAAGATCTCGATGGACTTTTGCTCTTGCCTTTGCAATTGTCTTTCGACCTCGTTTTCTTGCAGAGTTTTTAGGAGCAGGCAGGTGAGGTGTGACAGATGGCTCAGTGGAGCTGGAGTTGCCCGATGAGAGAAAAACATCTTCTGGTGACTGTGGTGGTGTTGTTCCAGCCATAAAATTTTGAACTTTGGCTAGTGCTTTCAACTTTGTGTGTCTATTTCTTTGACAGATGCGCCATTTTCTTCTAAGATTTTTTTTTTGTCTGTTTGTCAGTTGTGTTACAGATTTGACTGTTCCTTGTTCTTTCTTTTTTAAGTATCTTTCTCTGTCTTTTTTAAGGAACTCCTGGTATTTTACAGGATCAGATTTGATCCTCTCTCTGTATGCTTTGGCTCTCTCTGCTGGGCTCTTGCACGCCATCTAAAGAATAAGTGGTGTCAGATTTAAGTATTTATTCTATTATTGTGTGTACACACAATATAAATCAATTAATTAATTATGTTGTATAATTATTTAACTTCATACAGATAATTTAAGGTAATAAATGCATGTATAACATAAAACTAGAACTGTCATTTCCATCACACCATGTCTTTTCCATCACAATAAAAAAAGTGATGGAAATGATCATTGTGGAAATGACTTTTTTTTTTTAAATCTCATGGTACATTTGCATGCTAATCTCTGTACTAGCATTAGCAGTAAATATACTCAAAATGCACCATATAAAATGCTGTTTTTCTGATTATCTGCAGAATCAAGAGAAATATAAGCTGTTTGGAAATGACAACCAATAAACTTACTCTTGGTTTTGCAAATATTTACCTTAATGTTTTCTTCTTAATTACATACATTCTTAATCCCATAGCTAACCTTTCTCCCCTGCCAGGAGCACTCCTGTCACATGACAGCTGCAGTGGTTGCATGTATCGAAGCTTACAAAACAAATAACTAAAAAGATACATTTTGTAGGAGTTCTACATAATACATAATTCAGTATTATATTTTACAAATACTTAGAATAATTCATTAAAATAAAGAATTTATTAGCCATTTGTACAAAAGTAACTATTACATCAGAATGAATCTCAATATTGTGTGGGACTGAATTTCTAAAACTGGACCCAGGGACAAATTGCCTGGAAATTCCAGACTCACCACTGTACCAGCGGAATTTACTGCTGAATGCTGAATGAAACAAACTCGGCTCCTCGGTCGCCATCTTGATTGTTGTTGTTGCGGATGCTGCTCACGAAGAACATGTGACTTAAATAAACAAATCAAAATGCATGGTACGGTTGGGCTTTGAATCCAACCATGGCTGAAGGCGTGGTGACCAGACTGATATGTCTCTGTATAATAATACAGAGACATATCAGTCTGGATTTTCCAGGCAAAGGAACAAAGGGAATACAACACAAAACAGTCATACAAAACCATGTTTTATATTTAAAAGATTTTTGCCCAGGACAGGATTTTTTTAATAGTTAAAGAATCACCCATAAAAGCTGGAAAGGTAGCTGTGTTGTTGTTTGGGTACACTTGAGTCAGTGAGGCTGTTTGTCAGCACATGAGCATGAACCACAGCACAAAGAACTGGGGAGTGTTTTTCAATCTAAGAACAGGATGTTCTGGTTTTTTAATAATTTTCTTAGAAGAGGCTGATAACTTGGCAGTGATGGCATTTCACTTCAACCACCTCGTGACAAGTCCTGCCCTGTTGCACTTACATTTTAAAATTTCTGAAGCTTTAAATTAATAACAGTATTTTTTAGCCTTGGAACAAGGTTGGTAAGTGTAATAACTGTAGTAGCACTACTAGAAGTATTAGTAGTAGTATTAGTAGTAGCATAGTAGCAATACATAGTATTATTAGTAGTAACAGAAGCTGTAGTAGCAGGAGCTTTTAATTCAAACTTTACTCTAACAATCAATGTCTGTGAAGACTCTCACTCATCCAGGATAATTGAATCATAAGAAAAGGTTTAAAAAGCAGTCATCTGGACTTGGTTTTTAAAGTTGAAGACAATTCATCTTTACCCAAGAAGCTTTTTAAATTCTGGAAATTCTAGAATCCAGAGATGTGGCATTTCAGAAAACTGCCAAGACAAAAATAACCACGAAAACAAATACTAGTACTTGACCTTGTTTTGTCCTGCAGTGTGACATGACTTTGAACTTAAATATATATCATAATATATATCAAAGAATAAATGTTAATAAATTCATATTAATAGAATATGAATCAGTTGTATAAAATAGAAAAAAAAAAAGTTTTTGCAAGCAATGCATAATACGGCTGGGCCAATAGTTTGAATTTGAGGTAGATGTTGATTTGTCTTAAAGATTTTTGTTTTTTTACATCCACCACCAGTGCTCCCTTCTGGGCTTCCGTAGTTCAGAGTGAGCTCGGCCCTTCATCTGCACAGTATCATAGAGATAGACAAACAACAACAGAGATGTACAAACAACAACAGAGATAGACAAACAACAACAGAGATAGACAAACAACAACAGAGACAGACAAACAACAACAGAGATAGACAAACAACAACAGAGATGTACAAACAACAACAGAGATAGACAAACAACAACAGAGATAGACAAACAACAACAGAGATAGACAAACAGCAACAATTCAATTCAGATTTATTTGTAGAGCCCAATATCACAACAAAAGTCGCCTCAAAGGGCTTCACAAACAGTTGATCAAACATAAACACACAATCAGACTTAACACACAATCAGCACAAACAATAACTACACTAAACTAAACAGACCCAGGACACTCCTGTCCTTAGACCCTCCTTCTCGGTAAGGAAAAACTTCTAAAAAACCCAGCTACGGGAAAAAAGAAGAAACCTTATGGAGCCCATATTGAAGGAGAGATCCTCTCCCAGGACAGACAGGCAGCATGTGTCTAGGACTGTTAGTCCCTTAGTTCATCTATAGGATCATAGATCAGCTCTGTAAGGATTCATCCAGACGAGAGTGGGTGAGATAGACAAACAATAACAGAGATAGACAAACAACAACAGAGATAGACAAACAATAACAGAGATAGACAAACAACAACAGAGATAAACAAACAGCAACAGAGATAGACAAACAACAACAGAGATAGACAAACAACAACAGAGAAAGACAAACAACAACAGAGATAAACAAACAGCAACAGAGATAGACAAACAACAACAGAGATAGACAAACAACAACAGAGATAGACAAACAACAACAGAGATAAACAAACAGCAACAGAGATAGACAAACAACAACAGAGATAAACAAACAGCAACAGAGATAGACAAACAACAACAGAGATAGACAAACAACAACAGAGATAGACAAACAACAACAGAGATAGACAAACAACAACAGAGATAGACAAACAACAACAGAGATAAACAAACAACAACAGAGATAGACAAACAGCAAGTAGAAAGGCAGCGTGTTTGGAATTGGTTTGAATTCAGCGTTAGACGCAGGACAAACGCGCTGCTGAGTGGGAGAAGAGCTGCTGATCTTAACACACCTATTACGTCTGCTAAAAACAAACTCCCACCTCAGAAACCTTTACAAACGGTGTCCTGTATGATAAGAACAGGGCCCGGCTGAAAGTGATCACAGTTGCAGTCACTGTGTATATTGCGAGATGCTGCCCATGTAAGAGAAACTGGTTCCTCTCTCGGAGGGAAGCGTTTCGCTGCAGCTGATTTGGAACTGGCCTATCACAGCCGTTTGTCTGAAGATAACCTCCTATCAAAATGAACCATGATGGTGCCGAGCTAATACAGAGCAAATTTAATAACTTCTCCGACCTGATTTAGGGCGTTTAGTGCTTTCCTTCGTTAACTGTTGATTCTGCTGAAATCTGTGTTGTTGTTCAGTGCTCTGGAGGAGGACTAAACAACAACACAACAACTTTGTTGTGTTGCCATTTTAACAACAGTAAAGTCCTGTTGATGTCCGATGTAATGACCGCATTCAAACAAACTGACTTTTTTCCACAAGTCTTTGTAAAACTGGCTTCTGCTGCTG
This sequence comes from Bostrychus sinensis, assembly GCA_020698575.1. Lineage (NCBI taxonomy): Eukaryota > Metazoa > Chordata > Actinopteri > Gobiiformes > Eleotridae > Bostrychus > Bostrychus sinensis. The sequence continues at coordinate 47,424,410 of CM036239.1, read as the reverse complement.
TAAGCACAGAGCTGCTCATAATAAGGTGCATTCTGGTGTTTTATGGAAAAACTGGTAAGAATCAGCTGTGTTTGTTTAGGGGCTGCAGCACCCCCATATTTGACTTCAGCACCCCCAACTGTTGGGGATGTCGTAACTGCAAAAATAAATTATATTTTATTATGAATTTTCAGATGAATTGTGTTCTCTTCTTTAGTTATAAATATTGTAATTTACCAACACTGGCTGCTTAACACTAGAACTCCCAAGGCCTGTCATTTTGACGGTTATGAAAGTTTGACATGTAATAACTCTATTAAGCCTTATGTGTTGCTGGCATCCTGACTTTTTCTAAACCTGTCTCTTGTTTATTCTTATGTTGCTGTTTCAATAAAATAACAAAGTAAAAAATATATCTAAGTATTTCTACCTCTATCTACCGCAGCCGCTAATTTGACGGCTCTATTAATTACAATGTATTTTTTCCCGCTGACGAGGTGACGCGCCACCGTTGCTGAGCGATCGGCATTATAGCATTAGCTCAATGCTATAGCTCATCACAATGGCTTTTAGAAAAAGACTTACAGTAACGGAGGCACTGGAAATGCTTCGTAATATAGATGAGTGTGATTCTGGGGGCGAGGGTGATTTGGACGACTCTTGGTGTGTGGAAGGTTCCTCAGACAGTTCAGACAGCGAGCCAGAAGGTGAACTGCCTCGTAGTAAAAGAAGACGAGTCAGTCATTCAGCGGGAGGTAGTGAAGCTTCTTTTCAAAGTATTGATGACAGACTATTATTTTTATTACGTTAAAAATTAGAAAACTAATAATCTATACACTTTATACAGCAGCCATATCACAATCATCAGCGCAGGTTCAGGGAGAGTTTAGAAGGAGACGAGTCATCCAGGCTGCTGGCAGTGGAGAAACTTCTTTTCAAGGTATTGATGACAGACTATATTAGGAAAATAAATAATAAATTATAAACTATGGCCAGTATTAGTAAAGTAACTGCGTATATTCTGTGCACTTTACAGCAGTGGTGCCATCACCAGAGCAGGGCGAGTCCACCTGCCACATACACGAAAGGGAGGAGATAGGGAAGGACGGCACTGTGTGGACTGTGGTTGAGGAGGGAGAAAGCAGAGGGAGACGTCAGAGTCAGAACGTGCTGACAGAGGCTGAGGGACCCACCACACACGCAAAGCGCCAAATTCAAAATGCTCAGTCTGCATTCCTCTGTTTAGTGGACAGTGAGATTCTCTCCCACATACGGGACTGCACCGTGGCAGAAGCCCACAGAGTTCTAGGGGAGGATTCATGGGATTTGACAGTGGATGAGCTGAAAGCGTTTATTGCACTTGTTTATGTCCACGGAGTTCATGGGGGGCGCAATATGGAGCTGTCCAGCTTTTGGTCGGCTGAATGGGGATTTCCATTTTTTAGAGAGACCATGTCAAGAAACCGCTTCCAAAACATAATGCGCTTCTTACGTTTTGACCACAAACACAGTAGGCCCACACGTCTCCAAACAACAAAATTTGCTCTGGCAAATGAGATGTGGGAGCGTTTTGTAAACAACAGTGTGTGTTGTTACAAACCTGGCCCTGACATCACTGTTGACAAGCAGCTTCTCTCGACAAAGGCAAGGTGTGTCTTTCTCCAGGATATGGCAAACAAACCAGACAAGTTTGGCATCAAGTTCTGGCTGGCAGCTGATGTCCAAACGAAGTACATGCTAAATGGTGCTCGTTATCTGGATACGGACCAGACGCACATTCCAGACCAGCGTCTTGGAGACAGTGTTGTGCTGAAGCTGGTAGAGCCATTCATGGGGAAGGGTAGGAACATTACCACTGACAACTTTTTTACATCACATGAATTAGCCAGAGCACTCCAAACAAAAAAGACCAGCCTCGTAGGTACAGTAAATAAAAGCCGACGGGAGCTCCCACCTTGCGTAAATGAGCAAAGGGCGCTGTTTTTCACGCATGTTCTGAAAAACAACAATGCCACCCTGAAAATCTACCAATGCAAATCAAAGAAAAATGTCTGTTTAACGAGCAGTGTACACACGTCAGCTGCACACTTAGCGGTCTGAAGCCCGAGCCCGAGCCCGTGGTGTACTATAACCACACCAAAGTCGGCGTGGATGTGCTGGACCAGATGATAAAAAAATATTCCGTCAAAGCTCCAACCCGCAGGTGGCCAGTAGCAGTTTTCTATAATGTCCTCGACATGGCTGCAATCAATGCGTGGATCCTCTATAGAAATGTCTCAATGACAATGTCCCACGGCGCAATTTCATCCTGCAGCTTGCCCATGAACTTCGTGCCAGTCACATGCTCACTAAACAGCGGCTGCCTCACGAACCCGGCCCTGTTGGAGAGCCGGCTGTTCTGGACAGGACGAGGCAGTGCCAAGTCCGCACTAACTGTTCCAAAAACCGCAAAAGATGTTTGCCATCAGTGCAACAAAGTAGTGCGCGGGCAATGCGCAGGAGCTGTGACTGTCACATGTAAAAACTGTATATAAAATGAGTTAAGTTTTCTTATCTTTGGAAGCAGTATAAAGTATTTTTAATCATTCTGTCGTTTTCTCTTTTTTATTTATTTATTGTACAGTTTGAATTTGACGATTGAAGCCACGTTTTTGTTCATTTATTGTAATGTATTTATTTTCAAAGTCAACAATTTACATTTTCAAATAATTTAATAATTCTGTATATAGTTATAAAATAATAACCTGTGACATTAAAGCTTTTTTTGTTCAAATATAGCTACGTTTGTTTCTCTTTGCTTATTACTTTATAATTATATTATGCATTATATAATATAATATTATATAGTATATTATATTAGATTATACAGCATTATATTCTATAATATTATATTATTTATATTATGTTACAGGCTATAATTTGCTATTGCGCTAGAATCACATTATTCGACAATGATTACATCATCAGCGTAGCTGCATTCCATTGACCAGAGCGCTAACCGTCAAAATGACGGCCTTGGGAGTTCTAGTAGTTTTAGAATTCTGGGAGTTCTAGTGTTAAAGCCTTGTTGTTGCTGCTGAGTTACTGAAGCGTGTTAATGTTCTCCAGCTTTGTCTCAAAAGACAGTGGGCCAGATCTTCCACATCTTCTTCCATCAGGAGGTGGACCAGTGGCTCAGAAAGGGGCTTTATCCCAGTCCCTGCTCTTTAGACTGGAGGCAAAACTTAGTCTTAAAAGTTTGGACGTGGGCTGGGCTTGGGCCAAGGAGGAGAAGAAGCTCCTGGCTGCCCGCCTCTCAATGAGGAAACGATGAGGCTGAGCTGCTGAAGCAAAGCTTCTGCTCAGGAGTTCTGGTCCCATGTGGCAGAACGTGCACGGCTGTGCTTAGGGCCGTGCCCACCTCGCCTTGGCCTGACCGTGTCCGGCCCTCAGCATGCGCAAGGATCATGTAAAGTACGCACCCCAGCTTACCGCAGCCTCTCACCGCTGGCTCAGGCTTTTAAAACATTTTTTATTTGTCTTTTGTTTTTCAGCACCACGGAAAAGCACAACAGTGCATGTAAATAGCACGCCACATTTAGTGCTATTTTGCGTGCCAATGCTCAACGCATTTTTCGCTTTTTGCGTGTCTCTTTTGAATCACTTTCTGATCTGTGTTAAATGGTAGTCTCATATCAGCAATAGACAAATATGGGGGATCCCGTGCCTTTCCGAATCTCACTCACTTTTAAGAATAAGTGAATAATAAATAAATATAACTCAATTTAATAGCTTAAATAATATCAATTTGAAGGTTATTATGACAAAAAGCTTACCAGGTTAATTGCAGCAGAGCATGTGGAGCAGCTGGAAATATCCCCACAGTGTTAAAAATTATTATTATTATTATTATTATTATTATTATTCATTATTATTATTATTATTATTATCATTATTATTATTATCATTATTATTATTATCATTATTATTATTATCATTATTATTATTATCATTATTACTAATTATTATTATTATTATTATTATTATTATTATTCATTATTATTATTATTATTATTATCATCACTTTGTGTTCCATCAGGTCCTGGTGGAGACATTCTAAACAAAAAGCAGTGTCAGCATCATCTCCGTCTTTGTGCCAGAAGCTCGGGCCCCAAAAATGTTTTCTGTTAAAAAAAAACTTGCTGCATTTCTTGTGTAAACAGTACACATTGTGGTGTTAATACGTCCTTTATTTATCAGTAAAATGTTCTAAAAATGCTGTGAAAGACCCTCACCACCAGGTGTCGCATGCACCCCCCCCCCCCCCCCCCCCCCCCGCCCCTGTGAAATTGACTTCCCACGTCCATGGTTGAACCCTAACCCTACATAAACAACACATGGCTCTATATTTTAATATGGGACCTATGGCAATGTGTGTTACCATGTTTCTACTCATCCTGTGCCCAAACCAAAGAAAGTAGAGGAATTATTACTACATATTTGAACACTAGAGACCTTAAAGATGGTGTGTATCAAAAATCATCCTCCTATGCTTCATGTTAAATACCTAAATAAGCTTTTGTTTGAGACTTAGGCAGAGGCTGAGCTCCTTGCCAGGTGTACCTTGTGAATAAAGATCTCTGGTCATGTGACCTTTGACCCCAGACATGTGAAACTCACCAGACTTCTTCAAAACTCCTCAGTTGTGCTATATGTACTGATAATAACGTATTATATCCTTTTATAACAGCAGTAGAGCCTTAAAAGTGAGAGATCTTTTTTCTGCAACAGTTGTTGATTACACAGGTTAAACACAACAGACCAAAACAAAACACAAGCAGCGCACGGACTCATAATATTTCTCTTTGTTGGTCTAAAAATATGTGGGTATGTTTCTAAACACTAATGCTATCCTGCTTAATGCTGTTCTGTCTGTTTAGTACCAAGTGCAGTGGTATGCCTCTCCTATAGTATAGTGTGTACATGCAGCAGCAGTTGTAGACTGAATCATATTATCCAGCTGCTCCACTCCAATTAAGAGAAATTTAAATAACTACACTTTTCAAATTCTAAAAAGGAATATGTAAAAAGGAATGTGTAAAAAATGTATTGTTTTTGTCTACAAGAAAAAAAAAAAAAAAAAACGCAGAGAAAGATTTTGAAACTCACCTTTAAAACTTCAAAAGATCAAAATAAACCTAAATCTCAATTTTTTTTAAATTGCTTTGAAAAAAAACTTGTCTAAAAAGACATGTGACAATTGCCTTTCCACTCTTTATTTCAGGTTTACCTGTGCAAACAAACATTCAGAGAGTACAGAGACAATCCCTGTGACTGATGGGAGGGGCCTTAACATATAAATATTTACCTGAGAGCATAAAAGTCAGAGCAGCTCTAGATAATATCAAGGACAACTCAATGTAACATTCACTACAAAGCTTTTGATAAGGTAAGAACATTTTTTTGCTTTTAATAATTTCTGCAAAGGTTTTCATTTCAATGAACCTTTTTTTTTTTACCAGGCAGAACATTAAGAACAAATTCTTAGTTACAGTGTTGACCTGGAAATTCTAGAGAAAACTTGAAGGGAGAGGGAAGAGGGGAACAAACAACAATTACACATACAAGAAAAGATGAAACTATTGTTCATCAGTAAAACATTTACATGAGTCCATAAAATGTCCTTTAACCTGCTTTTAACAGCTAAAGTTAGATCATTGATTCCATATGAAGTGTATTTTGATACAAGTTCAAATCATTTGCAGCAGCAAAGGCCAAAAAATGACATTGGTTTTGGGAACATTTATTTTGATAAACTGAGGATCAGTGTTACACCTCGAGGGCATTTCTGGTTGTAGTGACTGGTTTAGATGAGGAGGAGTGAGAGCTAACATAGTTTTATACACAAATATGAGTCAGTGCATGTTGCTATGGGATTGCAGTGAGTGGCAGTTAACCTGAGAGTAGAGCAGACAGTGATGTGTCCATCCAGTTTTTGAAGGCTTTCTTTGCAAGAATGATGATAGATTTTATCCCCATTGTCAAACTGAGGAAGGATGGACATTTCAACAATAACACGTTTAGCTGAAAATGTAAAGGAGGAACGGTTTCTGTCCAGAAAGCCCAGTTTTGCTTTAACCTTTGTAACATGGAAATGTGACAATGGTAAGACAATGAACTGACCTGACTAATCAGATTCCTAAGTATTTTGATCTGTAACCTGCTAGTTCATTTTTAGCACATTTAGGCAAGGCAAGGCAAGTTTATTTGTATAGCACAATTCATACACAGAGCAATTGAAAGTGCTTTACCGAAAAAAAGGCAAATTTAAAAGTACAAAACACAATTAAAACAATAAAATCAAATTTAAAGAGTATAGTTAAGAATCAATTTAAAATTAAATTAAAAGAGAAGAGTGCAGATAAAACACTGTCAGTTGACATATGCACAGCTAAAAAGAACAGTTTTAAGTCTGGACTTGAACATTGTCAGAGTAGAGGTCTAACATCGTCAGGAAGACTGTTCCAGAGTTTAGCTGCAGAAAACTGAAACACTGCTTTACTGAGTTTAGTCCTGACTCTGGGCCCCAGCAGGAGACCTGTCCCTGAGGTTCTCAGAGTCTGAGATGGTTCATATGGGACCAACAGGTCAGAGATGTACTTTGGTGCTAAGCCATGGAGAGACTTGTACACAAGCAGAGCTGTTTTAAAGTCTATTCTCTGAGCAACAGGAAGCCAGTGCAGAGACCTGAGGACAGGACTAATATGGTCGTGCTTCCTGGTTTTAGTCAGGACCTGAGCAGCAGCGTTCTGGACGTCCTGCAGCTGTCTTACAGCTGGTTTAGTGAGTCCAGTGAGCAGACCGTTACAGTAGTCTAACCTGCTGGAGATGAACGCATGAATAAGTCTCTCTAGGTCTGGTTTAGACAGTATACCTTTGATTCTGGCAATGTTTTTGAGATGGTAAAATGCTGAGGATGTTATAGATTTAATGTGACTGTTGAGGTTCAAATCTGAGTCCATGATAACACCTAGATTTCTGACCTGACTTGTAGGTTTTAGTGAAATTTATTATTTGGATGTCACACGCCCCTGGGAACCTAACTGAACTTCCTGTACACTACCTCTCTAGTGCCAAGTGTAGTGCGGTTTTTCCCACTAGACTACACCATGGCCGTTTCTCAGTCTGTGGACTTGAGTGGACTTGTGTTCTTGTGGACTTGGGAAACATCATCTGCCGCAGATCAAGTCCTGTTCCAATTCAAAGTCTGCTTCCCGGCAAGTCCACTCCAAATCCCCAGATGTGTTCTTGCTCCACCCATTTTCCCAGTTATGCATCAGAGGAGACTTGTGTGTTCTCAGGCAGGTAGAAATCCCAGAATGCATTGAGCATTCAGCATGGATCACTGTGATCTGCTTCCTCCCTCTTCAGCGCGCACTGAAGCAGACAACAGCCACACGGCAGAGCCCATAGAAAAGATCAGCTACTACAGTATATACATATATTGTTACATATACATACATACAAATATTCAACTACTTTGATTTGAAGTTGAACCCCTCAACGTCTGCCCAGGCTGCAGGGACCAGACCACTCTCCAAGGTTTAACAAGTTTTAATAAACACTCTGTAATCACAAAATAAAAAGTACAGATTGGTATGGTGGTGACTGACATCAGCTTCTGCCCCGTTCTTATGTTTCTCAATAGCAGAAGGGGCGGAGCTGAGGGGCGTTGCTAGGGTAACCACCACCACCAATTAAGGCACTTAAATAACTGGAAAACAGACAAGGTTTTGATGAAATTCAATACAAAATAACCTTGTTACGCATTAGCATTAGTTTAAAACAAACTTTGACCCATCTTTCTTTATATGCATTCATTTCCTCATGTTATTTATATTAAAATGAAAATGTTGTCTAATAAGGACAAATCTGTTTCAGCATCATACGCATTATATGTTTCTATTTCTCAAAAAGTCATTATTTAATGAATACAAAGTAGTTAAAATAAGAAAGTTCTTGATTTATTTATAAAAATAAATATCTTTGGATGTTGCATTTATTCTTGTGTATATATATAAAAAAAGTAGCCTACATTTTATTACCTAATAAAACAAACATCTGTATTTCTTAACAGGTCTGTACCTCTGAGTACACAGGTCTGTACCACTGAGTACACAGGTCTGTACCTCTGAGTACACAAGTCTGTACCTCTGAGTACACAAGTCTGTACCTCTGAGTACACAAGTCTGTACCTCTGAGTACACAGGTCTGTACCTCTGAGTACACAAGTCTGTACCTCTGAGTACACAAGTCTGTACCTCTGAGTACACAGGTCTGTACCTCTGAGTACACAAGTCTGTACCTCTGAGTACACAGGTCTGTACCTCTGAGTACACAGGTCTGTACCTCTGAGTACACAAGTCTGTACCTCTGAGTACACAAGTCTGTACCTCTGAGTACACAAGTCTGTACCTCTGAGTACACAGGTCTGTACCTCTGAGTACACAAGTCTGTACCTCTGAGTACACAAGTCTGTACCTCTGAGTACACAGGTCTGTACCTCTGAGTACACAAGTCTGTACCTCTGAGTACACAGGTCTGTACCTCTGAGTACACAGGTCTGTACCTCTGAGTACACAAGTCTGTACCTCTGAGTACACAAGTCTGTACCTCTGAGTACACAGGTCTGTACCTCTGAGTACACAGGTCTGTACCTCTGAGTACACAGGTCTGTACCTCTGAGTACACAAGTCTGTACCTCTGAGTACACAGGTCTGTACCTCTGAGTACACAGGTCTGTACCTCTGAGTACACAAGTCTGTACCTCTGAGTACACAGGTCTGTACCTCTGAGTACACAAGTCTGTACCTCTGAGTACACAAGTCTGTACCTCTGAGTACACAGGTCTGTACCTCTGAGTACACAAGTCTGTACCTCTGAGTACACAAGTCTGTACCTCTGAGTACACAAGTCTGTACCTCTGAGTACACAGGTCTGTACCTCTGAGTACACAAGTCTGTACCTCTGAGTACACAAGTCTGTACCTCTGAGTACACAGGTCTGTACCTCTGAGTACACAAGTCTGTACCTCTGAGTACACAGGTCTGTACCTCTGAGTACACAAGTCTGTACCTCTGAGTACACAGGTCTGTACCTCTGAGTACACAAGTCTGTACCTCTGAGTACACAAGTCTGTACCTCTGAGTACACAGGTCTGTACCTCTGAGTACACAAGTCTGTACCTCTGAGTACACAAGTCTGTACCTCTGAGTACACAAGTCTGTACCTCTGAGTACACAGGTCTGTACCTCTGAGTACACAAGTCTGTACCTCTGAGTACACAAGTCTGTACCTCTGAGTACACAGGTCTGTACCTCTGAGTACACAAGTCTGTACCTCTGAGTACACAGGTCTGTACCTCTGAGTACACAAGTCTGTACCTCTGAGTACACAGGTCTGTACCTCTGAGTACACAGGTCTGTACTCTCTAAGTCTGGAGTCTGCATACTAGGAATTGATAAACGACCCGTCTGTAGTGGTGAGGTCTGTATAATCATTGCTTTTTCAGTGTTTAGAGTAAGGTTCAGATTTGTAAAGGCTTTATGTAAGTTGAGGAAACTTAGTTGCAGATTTTCGGGAGATGGATGGATCAGAGGCTTACAAAATTGTGTCATCAGGTTCGAGTATATTTAAGTGTACAAGTTTTTTCAGAGTCATTATTTATTTGTATTCTAATGTTGCAAAGAAAGAAAAAAAAGAAGACAATCTACTTTAATCCTAATGCTCCCTGGTGTACATTTTGGTACATTTTGCATGACTTTATTATATCAGTGTGATAAGTTCTCAGAATCTTGTGATCTTGCAAGATTAAAATGTCACAAGATTCTTGTGACAGTAAATATTGTTGGATTTTCAAGTGGATTTTCAAAATGCACAAAAATAGTTTTGCATTTTATGATTTTCAGGTGAATAAATTACATTTTTCATTTGTGTAAAATAGATGTTTCAATAGTTTAAAAATCTCTTGTAAACTCAGTCTGGTGTCCAGTCTTGTCTCATGGGATCTGGGTCTTGTCACACCCCTACTTTATTATATTATATGAATTTGAAAAATGTATTGTAAAAACTGAATTATTTTCTAAATATTAAATACTATAAACTAAATTGGTTTTATTAGGAGTCAAGTCCTCTGGTAAGCACATGGCCCCATTATATTCTATGGAAAACACAAGAAATTCATGCATTGTCCTACAAAGGGATAAAAGTTTAATCTGTAAAAATATCATATATTTTACTACTTTTTATTTTCAAAATAAAATGCTGACTTCCCAGAATGCTTGGTTTTATTCTGCTATGCAAGTGGGAAAAAGAAAAAATAATGATTTTATAGCAGTTTTTGAGTTAATTTACTACATGAAGGTTACGAACAATGCAAATTTTAAGAGGAGCACAAAGGTTAAGTGAAAATACTCAGGGCAATTCCTTGAGAACTATTTGATTTGTTCACAACCTGAGTGTGTAGAGTGGCAGACAACACCTGTTACATGGCAAAAATTGTTAGCACGTGGTAAGTCTTTTGCATTCAATAGACCACAAAAGTCTGCGCTCTGCTGCTCTCTATTTTTTTTTTTTTTTTTTTTTTTTTTTTCCAAAAAGGCCAGATTTGTGTAAAAGTCTTTCAAAGTGTCAGTATTAGGAAGGACTCCTGATGTTTCTTGAACCATGTGATAATAACCAAATATTCAAGATGACACAATTGGGAAAGTAGGTCTGTGGTAATGCAAATGTAAAGAGAGCCATAAGTAATATATTTTATCAAGGAAGCCAGGGGTGAAATCTTACCAGGAGCCATGGCTGTCCTCTAGGCTGGACTTGGACATGTCTGACTTATAGTTTGTCTACAAGAGACACAGAAGAGTCCACCAACTCTTGTGGATGAGAGACAAATGTTCAGCTGCTCCTGCTCAGCTCTGCTGAAATGAGCAAAAACCAAAAAGGAGCAGCATCTGGCTGCATTTTGATTATAACGGGGCAGCAAAGATGAGTATAGAATTTTATTTTGTGGTTGCAACCTTAAGAAAATACAGATTAAAACTGATAAATTAGGCTTAAGTAAAATGCTCCAAGTGATACTAAGTAAAGAGCCATTTGGAAAAGCAAAAAAGCTGAATTTTTATAAAAAGCTGGACTGTGATGGGACGACTGAGCTGTTGTTTAGAGCAGAGCTGGCTCTATCCAATTTGGTGCCCTAGGCGGGATTTATTTATTTATTTATTTTTTTTTTTTTTTGGGGGGGGGGGGGGGGGGGGGGTGTTACTGCAGTGTAAAAGTCAATAGTGAATCTTCACATGACGCTAATCTTCACAATCACATCCACGGAGAGAGGAGAGACAGGGACAGGTGTGGACAGGAACAGGGTGAAGCAAGAATGGACTAAAAACGGCTTCCTCCTCCCAGAGACCTGCTCAGAACCAGGGTCTCATTGTTATGGGCCTTCATTAAAAGCATCAAAACTAAGCTTCACTTTGAAACCAAGCCCAACACTGCTCAGTTACAGCCCTCACAGCAGCAGTCACAGCACAACACAGAATTAATCGCCAAGTTTAAAAGTAAGAGCTGATTATTATTTTTCGTAAAATAGGTATTCAGCGCAATCAAATTTAATTTAAAATTATATATTGGATATAAGAATAGAAAATGTACCTTTTTATTTTATTATCCATCCATCCATCTTCTTCCGCTTTATCCGGGGCCGGGTCGCGGAGGCAGCAGTCTAAGCAGGGACACCCAGACATCCCCTCTCCCCGGACACTTCCTCCAGCTCCTCAGGAGGAACCCCAAGGCGTTCCCAGGCCAGCCGAGAGACATAGTCCCTCCAGCATGTCCTAGGTCTTCCCCGGGGCCTCTTCCCGGTGGGACATGCCTGGAACACCTCCCCAGGGAGGCGTCCAGGAGGCATCCGGAACAGATGCCCAAGACACCTTAGCTGACTCCTCTCGATGTGGAGGAGCAGCGGCTCTACTCCGAGCTCCTCCCGGGTAACCGAGCTCCTCACCCTATCTCTAAGGGAGCGCCCAGCCACCCTGCGGAGGAAACTCATTTCGGCCGCTTGTATCCGGGATCTTGTCCTTTCGGTCATGACCCAAAACTCATGACCATAGGTGAGAGTAGGAATGTAGATCGACTGGTAAATCGAGAGATTCACCTTTCGACTCAGCTCTTTCTTTACCACAAGAGACCGATACAACTACTGCATTACTGCAGATGCTGCACCGATCCGTCTGTCAATCTCACGCTCCATCCTTTCCTCACTCGTGAACAAGACCCCGAGATACTTAAACTCCTCCACTTGAGGCAGGAACTCCCCCCGACCTGGAGAGGGCAAACCACCCTTTTCCGGTCGAGAACCATGGCCTCGGACTTGGAGGTGCTGATTCTCATCCCAGCCGCTTCACAGTCGGCCGCAAACCGCCCCAGTGCACACTGAAGGTCCTGGCCTGATGAAGCCAACAGGACAACATCATCCGCAAAAAGCAGAGATGAAATCCTGTGGTCCCCAAACCTGACACCCTCCGGCCCCTGGCTGCACCTAGAAATTCTGTCCATACAAATTATGAACAGAACCGGTGACAAAGGGCAGCCCTGCTGGAGTCCAACATGCACCGGAAACAGGTCTGACTTACAACCGGCCATGCGGACCAAACTCCTGCTCCGGTCATACAGGGACCGGACAGCCCTTAGCAAAGGGCCTCGGACCCCGTACTCCCAGAGCACCCCCCAAAGGATGCTACGAGGGACACGGTCGAACGTCTTTTCCAGGTCCACAAAGCACATGTGGACTGGTTGGGTGAACTCCCATGAACCCTCGAGGACCCGATAGAGGGTATAGAGCTGGTCCACTGTTCCACGACCAGGACGAAAACCGCATTGTTCCTCCTGAATCCGAGGTTCAACTATCGGCCGAATTCTCCTCTCCAGTACCCTGGAATAGACTTTCCCGGGGAGGCTGAGAAGTGTGATCCCCTGTAGTTGGAACACACTCTCTGGTTCCCCTTCTTGAAAAGAGGGACCACCACCCCGGTCTGCCAGTCCAGAGGCACTGTCCCCGACCGCCACGCGATGTTGCAGAGATGTGTCAGCCACGACAGCCCCACAACATCCAGAGACTTGAGGTACTCAGGGCGAATCTTCTCCACACCCGGTGCCTTGCCACCGAGGAGCTTTTTAACCACCTCGATGACTTCAGCTTGGGTGATGGATGAATCCTCCTCCGAGTCCCCAACCTCTGCTTCCTCAACGGAAGACGTGTCGGTGGGATTGAGGAGATCCTCAAAGTATTCCTTCCATCGCCCGACAAAATCCCCAGTCGAGGTCAACAGCTCCCCACCCTCACTGTAAACAGTGTTGGTGAAGAACTGCTTCCCCCTCCTGAGGCAGCAGACGGTTTGCCAGAATCTCTTTGAGGCTGACCGATAGTCCTCCTCCATGGCCTCCCCGAACTCCTCCCAGACCCGAGTTTTTGCCTCCACAACCGTCCGGTACCCGTCGGCTGCCTCGGGAGTCCCACAAGCCAACCAGGCTCGACAGGACTCCTTCTTCAGCCTGACGGCATCCCTTACTTCGGGTGTCCACCACCGGGTGCGGGGCTTGCCGCCACGACAGGCACCAGAGATCTTACGGCCACAGCTCCGGACGGCTGCATTGACAAAAGAGGTGGAGAACATGGTCCACTCGGACTCCATGTCTCCAACCTCCCTCGGGATCTGATCAAAGCTCTCCCGGAGGTAGGAGTTGAAGACCCCTCTGACAGAGGGCTCAGTCAGACATTCCCAACAGACCCTCACAATACGTTTGGGCCTGCCGAGTCCGTCCGGCCTCCTCCTCCGCTAGCGGATCCAACTCACCACCAGGTGGTGATCAGTTGACAGCTCAGCCCCTCTCTTCACCCGAGTGTCCAAGACACACAGCCGAAGGTTAGATGACACGACTACAAAGTCGATCATCGACCTCCGGCCTAGGGTGTCCTGGTGCCACGTGCACTGATGGACACCTTTTTGCTTGAACATGGTGTTCGTTATGGACAATCCGTGACTAGCACAGAAGTCCAATAACAAAACACCGCTCGGGTTCAGATCAGGGAGGCCGTTCCTCCCAATCACGCCCCTCCAGGTGTCACTGTCGCTGCCCACGTGAGAGTTGAAGTCTCCCAGCAGAATGATGGAGTCCCCAGTTAGAGCACTTTCCAGCACCCCTCCCAGGGACTCCAAGAAGGCCGAGTACTCTACACTGCTGTTCGGCCCATAGGCCGAAACAACAGTGAGAGACCTGTCCCCAACCCGAAGGCGCAGGGACACGACCCTCTCATTTCAACGGGGAAAACTCCAACACATGGCGGCTGAGCTGGGGAGCTATGAGCAAGCCCACACCTGCCCGCCGCCTCTCACCGCGGGCAACGCCAGAGTAGAAGAGAGTCCAGCCCCTCTCAAGGAGTTGGGTTCCAGAGCCCAAACTGTGCATGGAGGTGAGCCCGACTATCTCTAGTCGGTAATGCTCAACCTCCCGCACAAGCTCAGGCTCCTTCCCCCCCAGCGAGGTGACATTCCATGTCCCCAGAGCCAGTTTCTGTGTCCAGGGATCGGGACGCCGAGGCCCCCGCCTTCGACCACTGCCCAATCCTCCTTGCACCGGCCCCTTATGGTTCCTCCTGCGGGTGGTGGGTCCACGGGAGGATGGCCCCACGTCGTCCTTTCGGGCTGGGCCCGGCCGGGTCCCGTGGGGAGAGACCCGGCCACCAGGCACTCGCAATCGAGCCCCAACCCCAGGCCTGGCTCCAGCGTGGGGCCCCGGCTGCGCCATACCGGGCGACGTAACTGGCCTCATTTTATTTGTCATCATAAGGTTTTTTTATTTTATTATTTGAAATATAATTGAAATATAATTTAAAGAAATGCTGTTTGAAGGAATAAAGAGACCTTGTTGTGTTCTGGACTTAACTTGAGGACATTTTCACAGATTGGACCTCAGTGAATGTTTATTTATATCAGGGCAGCGCTATGGATGCAGGCTGCACTTTTAAAGATACACAGTTATTATTGAGAACAAGTGCGGTTAGTGTTGACTCAAATGTGGCCCTCAGGAAAAAATAATTGCCAACCCTGGTCTAATAGTTATGATACATAGTAAGGGTGCGCCGATCGATCGGCCGCGATCGGTGATCGGCCGATCATGGCTAAAAATAGAGTGATCGGTGATCGGTAAAATGGGCCGATCAGAAGGGCCGATCAAATTACAACAAACACGCGAGGCTCTCACATCTACTGTCCGGCAACTCCGGTTTGATTAAACAGTAGTAGCGTTATTCTAGCAGTGTTTGTAAGTTAAGCCCTGGTTATAACTAAAACAAACCTGCCCTGGAGCTGCTGCTTTATGTCCTCGCTTTGTCCCCGCCTGCTCTCGGAGCGCATGGGACAGAACCGAGGCGCAGCAGTGCGTGTATTTGCAAACGCCAACGCAAAGAGAGCTACAGCTAACACGCTAAAATTTACGTTAAAAGCATTAAGAAAGTTCAGAGTCTGCCTGTGTCTTGTTACGCGGAGAAAACTGTGCGTTTTGTGGCTTAAACTGCACCAAATGGCTGCTAATGGAAAGAGAAAGTAAAAAGGCAGCCCATGTGTCCGTGTGTCTGGGAAGAGCATCTTTCATCGTTGTCTTCTCTGCTCTCTTTGCACGTTTTCTTTGTTCAGACGTTGTCAAAACTGGCTGCAGGAGCTGTCTGCTCTTTAGTCCACTGTGTTTCAACCTGGTGTGGCTGCGCGTTACGCGAACGCAGGCGATGCACCCGCGGACTCGCACTAAAGGCACCGATTAAGAACAGCTGATTTTTACATCAGTGGCGCATTCAAACAAAGCCACACAGACACTGGGCACACATTAAAGGCCAATAATGCAACAAAACCTCTTTTAAAACAAAAATAAGTGGAATTTTGTTGTACTTTTATATTTACAAAGGCTACAGTATTGTTCAAATGGAACTAATTATAGCCTGCATACATTACATTACTACATTGAAGACCACGTGATCGGTATCGGCCATGATCGGTATCGGCCGATCACAGTAAAGGCTGATCGGTGATCGGTGATCGGCCTCAAAAATCCTGATCGGAGCACCCTTAATACATAGTCTAGGCTAAATAAACGTGGCAGCACACTCACTGTCTTTAATTACAAAGTAACACAGTAACACGCAGTTGCTGGCTACGGTGTAGTTTATTTCATCTTTGCTAGCCTCGTAGCTTGTGCAAATGAAAAGTTAAAGAGCAGTTTTTAATGTTAGAATAAACAACTACATACCTCTACTTTGGGCCTTTTTTTCCTCCTCCTCTTTTCTCCGCTTTCTAAAAGCAGCACCTGATGGCTTGGACGGCCTTTTCATGATAAAAAATTGTCAAACTACTTGTTGATGTAACATCCATCAATTTAGGGACCGCTGCTGTGATGCGCGTCAACAATACACCCATCCCCCGCTTCCACCGTAAACCATGTCAGTCAGGTTCAGGCCAGGTCAATCAGAAGTCATTAGGATTTTTTTTTAATATATATTAGAGTACAAAGAAGAAATAACATGATTCACTTGATTTTTAATTATTTGTTATTTATTTAAAAACTTCTTTTTTTTTTGGAGGGGTGCAGCTGGGCGCCCCCTCCAGCAGATGGCGCCCTAGGCAGCTGCCTAGATGGCCTATGCCTAAAGCCGGCTCTGGTTTAGAGTAGGTCAAAGTATTTCAGTGAAGCATGTATTGAGGCTTGTGTTGTGTGCAGTACATCACCAAAGCAAATGAGAACTGGTTCTCATTTTTGCAAAGCTTTGAAAATGAGGTGTTAGTTTTATTAGAGCCTTTAAAGAAAATAACATGAATCAAAAGAAATACAGTTCTATTTAAAAATGAATAAAATGTCCCCCTTTAACAGTTGAACCAATCATCATGAGAAGTAAAAAACAACGTTAATGATTTATTTTACTGCATAGTGTGAGAAACGTTTTTAAACGAAAGCAATAAAACTGATGTTGAATTGTTTTTTGTGTTTTTTTAAGTGCAAATAATTAGAAGTAATCAACAAAACAATCCACTATATTCTACATTACCATCAGGAAACTGTCTCCAGGTACTAAGCTGTTTGGTTCATGTGCGCTCGTCTGTTCAAACCTCATCCTTCCTTGTGGAAACAACATACTAAATATGTCTTTAAGCTGGATTTTTATTCAATATTCATATTTGGCTGATCCTGCTTTACTTAGTTCACAATGTCTCCAGCTATTTTTCATTTCAATTTTTCACAACTTTTTCTATGATTCTGTTCATAAGAGTGTAACAGCTCTGTGCTCAGCTTTAGAAAGTGCGGTGAAGACGATGAAAGCCGTTCCCCGGGATGGTCTCGAAACAAAAGGCACTGCCCCTTCCCTCCAGTCACTGTGTATCAGTACAACCAGTGGATGGGCACAGTGTCACTGCAACACAAAACTGGCCTCAATCAAAACACCTCTTTAAATACATTTTACAAAAAGGTGTTCACTCACTTTCTTTTCACACTGTTACGCACATAGCAGACCTCTGGAGTCAGCATGAGCAGACTTTCCATGCGAGAAATTCCAAGGATATTTCCTGAGCTGACTGTGCTCGCACTGATGTGGGAGTCATACAGGTGTTTGGTCTGTTGTTGTAAGGGTCATGGTTAGGACTATATGGAAGGTCGTTGGGGGTAATTCATGAATTACAGAGGTCCAGGGGTAATGCTTATCCCTATGATGATTTCACAACCACTGCTGGTGTGACCTTCTTAATATTTCTCTACCTGTATTATTGTCATTGTGCAAAGAACTAATATTAGACAGTTATTAACCCTGCTGATTTGTTATGGTAATATACACGAATATAAAACAAAAACAAATTCAAGTTGTTTTTTTTTTTTTTTTTTTTTTTTTTGTTTGTTTGCTTGTTTTTTCACTTTGTTCAACTGTTCTAACAGCACTGGACCTTCATAACCACTAGATTTATCCTGGGTAAGAAAATAAATGGATGCACAACTTTTGGAAACACTGTTGTATCTTGATGACTTTGATAACATATTTGGCAACAACCAAAAATAAAACTTACATTTGAACTGCCAACTATTTGCGCAGTACCAAACTTGCCTTAGTAAGTCAGATAATGTCCATTACCCAGATGGAGCTCTTCAGCACCAGATCAAAATCACTGCGAAGTAATTCTGGTAGCTAATGGGTAGCATCAAATGTGACCCACATGTATGTGCCCTGAGGTCTACACTGACACTTGGAAGTCTCAATGAATTGACCAATGATAGGCTGGCCAAACAAGATATCTGCACCTGCACAGGAAGCATTTGAGCATGTTATTGTTACATTCCCCAGTGTTCTGAAGTGCAGACATATTCGCAGGTAACTTCAGATTTTCTTGTACATGTTTTAGTGTTGGGGCATGTTCCTCTACTAGTTCAACAAGCCTTCAATGATACAAAATGCCTACCAGATTATATAAGATTGGCTTCCAGCAATCAATTATATACATAGGAGTTTGAATAAGTGGTTTGTGTGCCAATTGTGACATTATTTCTTTTATAGTGTCCTCTGAGTAGTGGCAGTCATGGGCATCTAGTACATCGACCAAGTCTTCTGTGTTGACAGAGTCATGACTCTAGGGCAAGTGAAACAATGTCCCTTTCTTCCTTTGTCACATACTGAAGGAAGCTTTCAGTCAAAGAAGTGTAAGCTGTACCATACAACGCTTCTTCCAAAAAAGGGGGAGAAAAAGGGGAAACAGTTTTCCAACCTACTAAAATAATTCTTGCCACTGCCTGCTATTCTTGCATTTATTCATGGCTAAGGTATGGTACTTTCACACTGCTGCCAAATGTGCATTTGGTGTAAAACTCCCCCAGAATTCTGTAAGACAATTCCTAAACACTCCTGAACACCCCTGTAGCAGCCACCACATTGGATTGATCCAGAGATTTTTCAATGAATATTACATCAGACCCCACAGCTATATTTAACTCAATTAAATCTGGTTCTGAGGCATCATCAATGACCTCTGTTGCTTGATTTGACTGCTTGGACTGATGTTTCGTGTACAGATACAATCTGAGCATTCTGACCTTGTTTGGTTCATAAAGCTGCTGTGGGAATGCTCTTCTAATTTTAATGACCAATACTTTCCATTTGGGAAAAAAAAAGAGATTGTGTCATCTCCTGAATTTCTCTGACTGAAGGGTGTCTGTCAACACACAGATGTCTGGTTCCACCTCTTTCTGGGGCTCATTCCTGTTTATATTGATTGTTTTTTTTATTAAAGTTCATCCATCCAATTTCTAATTTTCTTTTTTTTTTTTTTAGCATTTTCATTTCCAGTTTTATTTTGTGCAATCTGGATTCTTTTTTCCACCTTGCTTGATGTAACCTTTGCTCTGATCTTGTCAAGCAGTTGACTTCTTGATGTTCCTTCCCCTCGACAGCAGAAAGCAATAACTGCCAGCCTGTCCCCAATATCAGGAATATATTTGGCGAGATCTCCATCAGACATCAGTTTAATAACTGAAGAACCGATCTGTAAAATAAAATGTAAAAATGTTTGCAATTAGCATTTACAATATTAAAATCCAAATTCACACAAAGTACCACTTTATTGGACTAAAATAAAAACAAACCCAGTTCTAAATCATGACCTAAACAAGGACTAAACCAGGTTTAATAAAGCCAGATCCAATCTTGGTCTAAATCAAAACTAAACTAAGACTAAAACTGGTCTAAACATGTAAGACATAAACCAGACCTTATCAAAACTTAATCATGACCTAAACCAGGTCAAATTCAAGCTCTCCACCAGAGACCTGAAATGAACTCCTGAGTACCACTAAAATAACTCAAGTCCCACTAGTGGCTTCGACACTGCCGATATTTTATAAGAGCCCATATAACAGTTCATGACACACATCCAACCTTTTTTTTTTTTTTTTTTTTATAAAGTACCTTGTCGTTTTTTTAGTTTAATAATGATCTCCTCCTTCCGGTCCCTGAGAAAAGTCAAAAGGTCATTCTCCTCACTCTCCTTTTGAAAACAATTCTAACACATCATAATAAAAATATATTAAAAACAAGGATAAACAAATTGAGGTTGCGACATGAAAATGATTGTAGCACACAAACATATTAGCATACGTATTCAAAGTATTGATGATACTTAACCATCTAAAAGCTCCCAAATTTCTCAAAGTCTACTGTCTTCAGTAGCATTAATGGAATGCAATGTATTGCCCTTTGGTTGCCCGTTGCTATAGCACAGGACTTCTAAATTCCCAGTTCTTTGACCATGACAAATGCTTCATGCTTTTATTAATCTTACAGACAACACTGGGTCATATTTATGTTTTAAATATTCGTTGGGACATGAACCTCCTAAATCTGGGACAGTCCCTATGGAGATAAGGTGACGTTTAGCTAACTGCTAGGCTATATGATACATCACCTGGCTAGAACAAGAAACTGTACTGAAGAAATCAAAATTCACTTGAATAATTTATCTTCAGTGTCAGCATGTATCCTGTCATAATTAAGCAACATAAAAGTTTAATGTATTTACCTTCATCGAGTTGTGGCGTGCCTCTTGCATTCGATGACAGCATGGTTGTCACCTTTTTCTCTCGCCCATTTCACCTCTCCGGGGCTCTGTAGATAACATAACAAATGTTTACACTGAGAAATTTGACACTTTTATGCACAAAATGAGCTCATTTTAAATTTGGTGCCCCACTCAATTTTTGTTGCATGTTCTACATTTGATGATAAATATTACTGCATCAGTCTATAGTCTTTATAGCACTTTTCTTAACAAGAGATTCTGAGGTGGGAAACTACATTATAACATGGTTAAAAACTCAAAACAGTTGATTTAGCAGAATAGGGCACCTTTAAGGAAGCAGACTGGCTCTCTGGTAACAATTACTCCATTAACTTATTGTCTTGACATTGTGACAGGGGTTAAAGAACCAACTAACATGAAGCTGAGAGACGTCAACCTCACGAAAAACAGAAGAAAACTAGTTTTCTTCACCCTGGTGCTCACAGCTACCATTGTCCTTTCTGTTCTGTAACATGGAGGTAAGAAAAAAAACATGTGAGATGTGTTGTGTGATAAAAAGAGTTTCAGCAAGAATGGAAGAAAAGCTTTACCAGACAGTGATGAGACCATCAGTGTTGTACGGTTTAGAGACAGTGGCACTGAGGAAAAGACTGGAGGTAGAGCTGGAGAGAGCAGAGCTGAAGATGTTGAGGTTCTCTTTGTGCATGATGAGGATGATTAGTATTAGGACTGAGTACATCACAGGGACTGTTCATGATGTTTTGGAGATAAACTGAGATTTTTTTTCCAAGTTGGGATGGAAGGAAAGATGGTGAATATATGCATGCCTGTATATACACTGCTTAAAAAAATAAAGGGAACACTAAAATAACATCCTAGATCTGAATGAATTAAATATTCTTATTAAATACTTTGTTCTTTACATAGTTGAATGTGCTGACAACAAAATCACACAAAAATTATCAAGTTTATTAACCCATAGAGGTCTGAATTTGGAGTCACACTCAAATTAAAGTGGAAAAACACAACAGGCTGACCCAACTTTGATGTAATGTCCTTAAAACAAGTCAAAATGAGGCTCAGTAGTGTGTGTGGCCTCCTCGTGCCTGTATGACCTCCCTACAATGCCTGGACATGCTCCTGATGAGGTAGCTGATGGTCTCCTGAGGGATCTCCTCCCAGACCTGGACTAAAGCATCCACCAACTCCTGGACAGTCTGTGGTGCAACGTGGCGTTGGTGGATGGAGCGAGACATGATGTCCCAGATGTGCTCAGTTGGAATCAGGTCTGGGGAAAGGGCGGGCCAGTCCATAGCATCAATGCCTTCGTTTTGCAGGAACTGCTGACACACTCCAGCCACATGAGGTCTAGCATTGTCTTGCATTAGGAGGAACCCAGGGCCAACCGCACCAGCATATGGTCTCTGAGGATCTCACCTCCGTACCTAATGACAGTCAGGCTACCTCTGACGAGCACATGGAGGGCTCTGCAGTCCCCCAAAGAAATACCATTACTGACCCACTGCCAAACCGGTCATGCTGGAGGATGTTGCAGGCAGCAGAACGTTCTCCACGGCGTCTCCAGACTCTGTCACGTCTGTCACATGTGCTCAGTGTGAACCTGCTTTCATCTGTGAAGAGCACAGGGCGCCAGTGGCGAATTTGCCAATCTTGGTGTTCTCTGGCAAATGCCAAACGGCCTGCACAGTGTTGGGCTGTAAGCACAACCCCAACCCCCCCCCCCCCCCCCCCCCCCCCGGACATCGGGCCCTCATACCACCCTCATGGAGTCTGTTTCTGAACGTTTGAGCAGACACATGCACATTTGTGGCCTGCTGGAGGTCATTTTGCAGGGCTCTGGCAGTGCTCCTCCTTTTATTCCTTGCACAAAGGAGGAGGTAGCGGTCCTGCTGCTGGGTTGTTGCCCTCCTACGGCCTCCTCCACGTCTCCTGATGTACTGGCCTGTCTCCTGGTAGTGCCTCCATGCTCTGGACACTATGTTGACAGACACAGCAAACCTTCTTGCCACAGCTCGCATTGATGTGCCATCCTGGATGAGCTGCACTACCTGAGCCACTTGTGTGGGTTGTAGACTCTGTCTCATGCTACCACTAGAGTGAAAGCACTGCCAGCATTCAAAAGTAACCAAAACATCAGCCAGAAAGCATAGGAACTGAGAAGTGGTCTGTGGTCACCTCCTGCAGAACCACTCCACAACAGGTGGAATAGACAACAGCAGGTGAAATTGATGTCAATCAGTGTTGCTTCCTAAGTGGACAGCTTGATTTCACAGAAGTGTGATTGACTTGGAGTTTCATTGTGTTGTTTAAGTGTCCCCTTTATTTTTCTGAGCAGTGTAGTTACATGTAAATCTCTCTTGTCCACAGTGAGAGAATGCGTTGCCTGTGACTAACTTGCCTTTGTTTTGTTTTTTTGTTTTTTTAACTAAATATAGACCTTCCATTTTGTGTTGAACCAGTGGCAACAGTTGAACAAAAGACTTATTTGCTACTTCACAAGACCGACCCTTAAGTTTGAAATCTTAACACCACTGCCAGAGATGGCCAGATCCACGGCAAGATCCACTGCAAAGTCTGAACCTGAAGTCCAGAAGTGCAGCTACAAGTACCTCTCTCCTGAAAACACAGTGGAAGGACGCAGACTTCTGGACTCCATAACTTGGCCCGAAACTCTGCCTGTGCCCGAACCTTTTTCACCGAGTCTGACGACTAATGCTGCCAAAAGCTCCTTCACCATTGTGCCTCGAAGCGGAGGTTGGCGAGTGGGCGACGAGCTGACAGTGAGGATCCAGGTGAACGATTACAATGGAAACCCAAAGAAGGCCGGAGGGGACTTTATCATCTCCAGACTCTACGACCAGAAGCTGGGGGCAGGTGTGGTGGGACAGGTGCAGGACCATCTCAACGGGACATTTACTGCTGTGTTTCCTCTGCTGTGGAGTGGGACGGCACAGGTCAAGGTAAGTTCCCCCAAAAAATATTGATTATGTTTTAACTTAAGAGAGCATGGTGGCAGAGCGGGTAGTGCTCTTGCCTCAAGGAGGTTGCGAGATCGATCCAAACACATGCATGTGTCAGGTGAATTTTATGAACTTGTAATGTATATACACTGAACAAAAATATAAACACAACACTTTTGCTCCCATTTTTCATGAGATGAACTCAAAGATCTGAAACTTTTTCTACATACACAAAAAAACCATATCTCTCAAATATTGTTCACAAATCTGTCAAATCTGTGATAGTGAGCACTTCTCCTTTGCCGAGATAATCCATCCCTCCTCACAGGTGTGCCATATCCAGATGCTGATGAGACAGCATGATTATTGCACAGGTGTGCCTCAGACTGGCCACAATAAAAGGCCACTCTGAAATGTGCAGTTTAATCACACAGCACAATGCCACAGATGTCGCAAGTTTTGAGGGAGCGTGCAATTGGCTGCTGACGGCAGGAATGTCCACCAGAGCTGTTGCTCGTGAATTGAATGTTCATTTCTCTACCATAAATCTCCAAAGGCGTTTCAGAGAATTTGGCAGTACATCCAACCAGCCTCACAACCGCAGACGATGTGTAACCACACCAGCCCAGGACCTCATCTCATGAAAAATGGGAGCAAAAGCAAAAGTGTTGCGTTTATATTTTTGTTCAGTGTATATGTATATATATATATATATATATATATATATATATATATATATATATATATATATATATACATATATATATATATATATATATATATATATATATATATATATATATACGTATATATATATATATATATATATATGTATATGTATATATATATATATATATATATATATATATATATATATATATATACACAGACCTGATCACAATTTTAAGACCAGTTGAAAAATTGCACGAATTTACATTTTGCTCTGTTGGATCTTAAGGAGGTTCTAAGTAGAGCTTAAAAATAAAAATAAAAAAGTGAGAGTGAGAAAAAAAAATATATATATTAGTAAGCAATTTACTGAACACAGCAATTAAACTGAAATAGTCTGATCAAAAATTTAAGACTATAGCTAAAAAAATAAAATAATAAAATAAAATAAAACCCTCAAAACAGAAATAAAACTTTCCAAAAGTTTCATGCTTTATGTGAGTGTTTCCAGGAGGCTAGTGGGAACGTTGCTCCAAGTGGTGAAGATGGCACTGATGTATATTTTTGTAAACTTCTCTTGCCATCTATCCCCAAATGTTCTCTATTGGATTTAGAACAGGGGAACACACACAGGATGGTCCAAAAGAGTGACGTTATTCTCCTGAAGAAGTCCTTTGTCAGGCGGGCATTGTGAACTGCAGCGTTTTCCTGTTGAAAAACCCAGTCATTACCACACAGACGAGGGCCCTCATGAGGGAGGCTTGCTGCAACATCTCCACATAGCCAGCCACAGTTTGAGGCCCCTGCACAACCTGAAGCTCTGTTGTTCCATTGAAGGCAAAAGCACCCCAGACCATGATGACGCCCCCTAAACTGTGCCACATAGAAAACACCTCCAGTGGGATTTCCTTGTCATCCCACTAACGTTGGAAGCCATCAGGACCGTCAAGGTTACATTTTTTCTCACCACGCCAGTGTCATTTTTTTGGGTCTACTACTTGACTTTTTTGTTCCATAATCCTCAGGATCTTTTAAGAAATTCAAAATGACTTTCTCACTGCGTCCAACCTCAGCAGCGATGGTGCACTCTGGCCTTGAGAGAAAGCTTCTATATTGTATGTGCTGCACCCTCTACAGGATTCGCTAATGGTTATCCACTTGAGGCACTCACCTCGCGCCTGAATCAACTGCTCCAATCATGGCCAGAGGCAAGAGGACCCAAAACGGGCAACAGTGCGCAAGGCCGCCTCTCCCAAGAGCACCACGACACTGCAACATGCCCAAAAGAAGGCAGGGAGTGCACACAGGCCACCTCTCCCAAGAGCACCCAGCACCCCAAGAAGAAAAGCAATGCAGACAGTCACAAGCTGGCCACCTCTCCCAAGAGCACCTGCCAAGGACCAACTGCAACTGCTTATATATGGCTGCCGCCCAGCACCAGATGGGCAACACACACCGCAGACACATCCAACAGATATGACTGCACAAACGCAAAAGAGGAAGACCAGGAGGTGGCCAAGCAAACATCCTCCATCGACACACTACAAAACAAAGCCGTTGAGGCCGCCACCCCTCTCGTGGAGTGTGTCCGGACGGCCACTGGTGGTGGACGTCCCTGTGCCTCATACACCACCTGAATGGTGAGGCAAATCCAATGGGCCAGGCACTGGGGGGAAAGCAGAGTACCCTTATTCCTGGCCCCACAACCAACAAACAGCTGATCAGACCGTCTGAGTCCAGCCACGTGACTCAGATAATGCAAGACCCTGACCAGGCACAAAAAATGGCGCCGTTCTTCCTCCACTGAAACAAGCGGAGGCAGGAAGAAAGGCTTCACCCTAATCACCCTGGACCTGAAGGAAGAAGTGATGACCTCATAGTCCTGTTGTACTGATTGTTGCATACACACATGTACATGTCCAGTGTGCATGAGTGTGTGTATCTACATACTCAAAAACATATGCCTCAGTAACATCACTATTGTATCCTAAACTATGTTTGTTGAATATTGTTGTATCTATGTACAACAGTTGTCATTGTGTACTTTTGGAAAAGGGTGCATACACATGCCTGCAATTCATATTTTTATGTGCTGCAAAATGTATACACAATTGTGTCTTGCTCAAATAAACAAAAATGAATGATTTTCAGGTGATGCTGGTTCAGTCAAGTGAGTCCATCACAGTGTTAAAGCGTCTGACGGAGGAGCAGCCCGGCAGGATCTTCTTCGGCAGTGAGTTCAGATCTGGATCAGTCAAAGAACGCAGCGAGTGTAACGTGTGCCTGGATCCAGCCAAAGCTCCTGTGTGTAACCTCACAGACCTGCACACAGGGGAGCAGTGGTTCTGCTACAAACCCAAAACACTGAGCTGTGACACCTGGGTCAGCCACTTCATAGGAGGATACGCCGACAGAATCAACAATTACGAATATACTCTCTTTACAGGGTAAGGAAGCACAGTCACCTCAACAAAGATTTAACTCACACACTGGTAAGTGTGTGAGTTAAACAGTACATTTTCTACACCAGTAACATTTTCTACACCGTTGATTCAGTAAGTGTGTTTACATGTACTGGAGTATCCTTATCCCCATTAAGACAATATGACAAGGGTTGCCAGGTCACAGAAATAAATGCCCAACTGGAAGGACAAGTAGCCCAATTTGTCTTCAATTATATCAGACAGTGCTACTAAGTAAAAACTTAAATAAATACTCGATTAATAATGAAACATCCCAGAGTTCATTGATTATGTCAGCATTGTTTTTAAGGGAGAACACAGCAGGTGAAAACATTGTTATTGTAATGCAGTGGTCAATTTTGAGATTTTGAGAATTCCTCTCTTAATATGTAAAAGAAATGTCAGAATGACACATTATAGTGGTTATTTCACTGCATTTTGTGAACTTGCACCTTTATATTTCTGAAATCACCAAAAGTTATCATTCTAACGTAAGCGTGCGCACTGCAGAAACATGTCATGCCTGGTATCATTGTGACGCTCTCAGTCTCCTACACAGCGCTGTCTAATCCAAATATGGGCCTTTCTTTTGTAAAAACAACTAACCGTGAAAGAATCTACAGCCAAAAACCACTGATGGGAATTTCCAATAGCATGATTGGTTCTCAGACGTCATGTGATACTTGCTGCCACTTCCTTGTTTATTCGTCACCTGAAAGAAAATGTCGACAACACCAAAATCAGCATTGTAAATTTTTAGAGAAAAAACAACTGTCCCAACTGTCACTGTCAACAGCTGTCACTTGAAAGAGCTAGTAAAAGAAAGTTAACAACTCATTAAGAGCTATTCGCATGGGATTAGTGTTCCCTAAGGACCTCCAGTAATTTATTATAATTGCCGAGGTCATCTGTGATTTTTATCCCATGCAAATTTGCCTCTGCCCTGTTATTGTGTGGGAAAACCACAAATCTGGCAACTCTAGATTAAAAAAAAAAGTGCACAACAGACTTCAGACCTCCTCTTGAGCTGGTGTGATCCAATAATCTTGGATGCAGTCTTTACTGTCCTCATCAAGAGACCATGGTCTTGCCATGTAATATTGCCAAACCACACCAGCAAGCATCCACTCAAAAATTAGTGAGGGTTTCCTTAGACAAGCCATATTTTTAAGACATCTCAAAAGATAGAGTCACTGGTGAGCTTCAAGGGGAGCCTCTTGCTTGTCATTCCTAAAATACTTTCCACAACTTCTCATATAATTAAATCCTTGATAGTAGAGATAATCATACACTGAACATTTAACCAGTAATTGTTTTTTCATTGTTTCTACCACTGACACTGAACTGTAGTCTTCCCTTGCAGATTTTTTTTAATGACACTAATAATTACTGCTATTATGAAGTGAATTAAGTGTTATGTTAGTAGGGAGTGAATGCAAATGGACTCACACAACTCCAATGAGCCAGAACAGCAGCCCTTTCAGATGTTTGTTTAGATCAGGGCTGTTCGACTAAATTTTTCTAAGGGCCAAACTGTTGAAAAGCTATTGGTCTGTGGGCCGGATATTCCTCTGTACTCCTGGCTTTAGTGCCACAAATGTCACAATTTCCCACATGTACAGTCTAAATTATTGATTTATTATTGATGGGTAAATGGGCCCAGGGCCGGCCCAACTTGCCTGATGGGCCGGTTCTGGCCCCATGGCTGCCTGTTGAATAGCCCTGCTTTAGATGATAGACTATAAAGATGGATGCTAGGATCTTATTCAAATCTTCTGTCTGTGTTTTTATTTAGGGGCATCAGCATGAAAGCTCCTATCGAGGCCTCAGGAACCGCAAGTGTCACGATTTTGCCAAAAGCAGGTAAAGTGTGAAGTGTGCTCTTTTCAGCTCCATGAGTTAAAAAGGACCAGGTAAAAAGTAAAGTGAGAGGCTAAAGTCAGAGGCTAAATGGAGAAGCTAAAGCATTTAGTTATTGCATTGGCTAATGAAATGACTAATGCTTTTGCAAATGGAATAAAGAATTGCAAGTTAAAGTTTGAATTATTAATCAAAATTATAAATCAAACTATTTAACTTTTAAAGGGGGTTTTGGCAATCAGTTTATCAAAGTTAATATTACTTGCAGAATTAGTAATTGTATTTTTAATTGACTTTTAAATGAACAATTAAATAGTTGTTTAGGAAATATTTTGACAATTGCTCTTTCAATTTGAAGATTAATAAATTAAATTGCAAATACATTTAATAACTGTATTTAAGTGTAATTTAAGTGTAATTTAAATGTTCTTTTATTATATCCTTTATTGTTATTTACATGGTCCTAAAATCCTCCATACAGCTGGAGTATTTACAGTTAAAATCAAAAACCCTTGGAAAGAAATGAACAAACTGGGACTTCAAAAATGTAAGCAAATTCCAATGGAGATAATTACAGCTAGTGGAGACTGTGCTTTGAAACAGGCCAGATACAATCAAAATGAGGAAATGATTATAGTCTCTTATACGGATGTGATCAATGTGTTATTTGATCAAATTGATGGAATTATCAAACATTATATTGAATCAAAATGACATGTTGAAATGTGACATCATGTTAGAGGAGGTACAGAAAGTTATTTGTACAGCTAAAGCTAATGAAGCTGTTTTTCAAACTCTTTTATTCCGTCAGTGTAGTATCAGTCCATTATACAGAGGTATCAGCCTGATCAGCACTGTGTACAAACTCTACTCATGCATCCTAAGTAACAGACTCAGTATTTAGAAGCACATAATAATCTGGCAGATGAGCAAAATGGTTTTAGGAAAGGCAGGGCCTGTATTGATCAGATTTATGTGTTCTCATCAGTGCTGAGGGCCAGAATACAGGAGAGAAAACCTATATCTTCATAGATTTTTTAGATTTAGATCTTGGTATCTGTATCGACAACTTAAATTTACGTATTTTGTTGCATGCTGATGATATTATTTTGCTGGCAGAGACAGAAGTAAATCTACAAAAAATGGTAAATCTTCTGAATGCATGGTGTAAAAAATGGAGATTCTCTCTTAATTAAGACAAAACACAGGTAATGCATTTCAGAAAGTTGCATGAGCACATACAATTTTAGTTAGTTTATTTATTGTCAGACTCAAGGTCCATATAAGAATCATCACAAAAACATACCCAACACACAACACATACAATAAAAAGGAAGAAAAATAAAAAAAATTATAAAAGACACTTATACCAGTGTTTCCACAGAGAGCACTGCTAACGCACTGCACTAAAACTAGGATTCACCAGCATCAGGTCAAGGCTGTTCTCAGAGTTATTCAGGCCACTGTACATCAGATTTCTCATTAGTGCCTGAAAGGTTCTGACATGAGCGTTACAAAACAGCAGACTGGCACTGCTGGACCTGGGCTTCTTCAGCAGAATCCTTAAGGCATCAGTGTAGGCAACTTTAAGCTTCTGTATACTCGCTCTCTTATATTTACCCCACAGTGGAGCAGTATACAGAGGTGTACAGTAAGTTCTGAAGAGGCAGATTTTTACATTGTCTGAACACATGTGAAATTTCCTAGCCAGAATATTAGCTTATGCATACAACATACAACACTGCCGATATATATCATCATCATCATCATCATCATCATCATCACAGAGCTGATCTGTGATGAAGAGACCCACATATTTAGTTTTTTAACAGAAGTCTGGGAAACAAAGTTCTTTGTCCCCTTTGGTCCGACATTAGTACAACACTCTTGTTTGCATCATATTCCACAACAAACTTCAGTCCATGGTCAGAACACACATTCAGCAGCTGCTGAAAGCCAGCACTGCTAGTGGAGAGTAAGGCCAAATCATCAGCATGAAATGATTGACCAAATTATGACCTATCACACACCCGGTTTTACAGTTATTTACTTGATTGGACAATTCATCCATGTACAAGTTAAACAGGGCTGGTGACAGTAGTCCCCCCTGGTGCGCCCCATTACTGACACCAAAGGAGGCTGAGATGGTATTGCCCCATTTGACCTGCATCTTCTGATTAGAATACCAGTACGCCAAGATTCTTACAATGCTGTCAGGAACACCTCTTTGACGTAATTTATAAAAAAGCTTAAAGTGATTGACCCTATCAAATGCTCCAGATGCCTTAAATAGATCTGTGCTGCCTCCTTCAGGCTGTAGATGCACAAGTCTGTTCCCAACTTGGATTTAAAGCCAAACTGATTATGTGTTGTTGTTATACAGTGACACAGACGATCAACCAATATCTCCTCAAAAACTCTGGATAAAACACTAGCTAAGGCTATTGGCCTATAGTTATCCAGGCTCCCAACTTTGCCCGTTTTGTCCTTTATGACAGGCACTCGAATGACAGACAGTAAAGAATCAGGTAACAGTCCATGGGTCATGAACCTGGAGAAACACAAGGCCAGCAGTACAGCAGTCTTTGAGCTCGCATACTTTAGATGTTCTGCTGTGACATTGTCTGAGCCAGTTGCCTTATTGTCGGACAGTTGTGCTATTGCTTGATGCACTTCACGAGGAGTAATAATCACAGCATCCCTGTTAGCAATGCTTCCCACTTTAAAGGGCTCACAGTTGAATAATACCTGCCTCCACAGGTCAGCTATATTATTGACTCCAGAGACTCCCTCTATGGCAATTTTATTTATGGTCTGACATCTTTAGCGTACACAAGTTCCTATAAATACCTAGGACTGTTTTTTAATAAATTTATGTGCTTTAAAGCGGGAACTAAACTCCTCTCAGAATCAGCAGGGAGGCCCTTGGGATCTATTAAGAGTAAAAGGAAAGTTGTACCTGATCTAGGCTTTTCTGTATTTACAATGCTTTTGATTCCATGGTTGGTTCTATTTTGTTTTATGCTGCTGATGGAGCTTTGAGGAAATGAACAACATCAATGCTCTTCAGAACAGGGCTGTTAGCAGCTTCTTGGGTGTTCACAAATTCACTGCTAAACTTACAGTAGAGGGCAATATGGGGTGGGAACCTTGTCTCACAAAGCAGAGAACAGAGATGCTGTGCTTGTGGAGCGCCTCACTCAGCTGCCAGATAGCAGGCTGACTAAAAACATTTTATTATGGGATTGTTTAAACCATTATCCCTGAGCTAAAGAAATTGCCACATAATTCTCCATTTGTGCTTTACACACACACACAGTCCCTGTGTGCCCAGATAAATAACTGGTAGCTTACCTCCTGAAGTTGAAGTGGGTCGGTATAAAGGCCTCCCTGAAGAGGAATGAGTTTGTGTTTTCTGTGACTTTATTGTGGTGGAAGATGAGTTTTATTTTGTTCTTTACTCTGATTGAACACATAAATAGCAGTAACCCAGATATGTTCTGGTTTTCTGATGATAAAATTAAGAGTTGAATTTGTAAAAAAGATTTTTGCTGTTTTTGGTTGCCTGGGATAGAAGACAGTGAGTGCTGTATCCTGTTTGATTTAAAATGTAAAATATAATGTAAAGCATTTTTTGTGGAGCAGATGATCTGTTTGTAATGATCTTGTTCTGTAGACCCTTCTTGTGTTTGTAAACAGAGCGTTTGAGTGCCAAAGACTGGTACCGGAAGTTAAAAAAGACAATAATACATTTTTAATGGAGCAATTAGCGCTAGCCACCAAACATCACAAATTAGGAATAATCAAGACAGGTTTGGCAACTGGCAACCACTCTGCCACATGTGAGTAACATCAGAGCCTGGTTTAATAACATTAGCGAGTGTGTGGATGTTTAGCCGTTTAATGTAACGTTGTAATTAGCGTCTATAATTAGAATACAAGTTAAAGGCTACCTAATTTACATTTCTTAATTTCAGTGTTACACAGGACAAATAGCAACAGAAATGTGTTGGACCACAATAGTTTGACATTGTATGCTCAGATTTAATTCATCAATCACCACAAATCCTACTTTTATATACCACTTTAACAAATGGTACTAACTCAGACCTGGGTTAAATTGATTCAGTGTCATTTTTAGTAAATATATAAACAACAACCATTTGTTCCTGCTGCCCAAAAATGTCTTAATTATTATTTTTATTGCTCCTTTGTAGAAATGAATGAGATAGAGCGTTAATCTCAGGACCAGGCTGCATGTGCAACTTTTTTAAACACATCATTCCTGGAAGGATCTGTATGTGAAGTGTCTTGTAAGCCCCTGCAGGCTGGGCACCAGAGGTGCATGACACTTACATAAATGCAATTAAAATCATATAGGAACTATAAAACACAATAGGTGTTATAGAACCTTTAATATTATAAAATACAGTATATAAGCCTTCTCTGGGCATTGACTGTAATTCTTTGTGCCTGTGTTCAAATATTAATAACTTATTGATGTTGTTTGTGGAGCTCATGCTTGCCACCCCTCAGCTTGAGCTGCAAGCCACGAGCGCTGTGGAGGCGTGTGACGATGAGAGGTGCTTCATGTAAGAAAAACAACGAGCTGCGGTGCTTTATACAGTTTTAATGCACAACGCGTATCTGTAGAACTACCTGACACACAGCAGAGACAAGGAGAGAAAGTGAAAGCAGTGGGGACTGGACAGAGCATAAAATGACTAATTAGCATGGCTCTTAGCAACGTGACACTAACAGATAGATAAATGAGCTGACGGCTTCATAGTGACAGCAATTTAAGTTCTAAAATGATCCAAGTCCAGTGACGGCGTAAACGCCAGTGGTAATTTTGAGAAGACATTTTTATTTTGTTTAAGTCTTAGTCTTTTGATAAAAAAATGCTGTTTAGTTTTAGAATTTAGTCATCTATTTCTTTTTAGTTTTAGTCCAGTTTCAGTCAACTGTCAACCCAAATATGTATTTGTCTTTGATTCATTAATGTGTTATGTATATATTTTTAAATCATATTTTATTTTTTTTAATGGTACTTGTTTGCTTCAAGGACCTTATACCACAGTTTGAAGATAAAAAGTTAACAGACTTGCCTTGATGATGATTAGCTTCAAACAGCAGGTAAACATTAAGGTGCATTATTGTTACTCAAGCACACTTTCAGTATCTACGCAGAACTGGGGATACTTCCAGTAACTTTATGCATGTGCAGCCTCTCCAGGCATCAGCAGCACCTCGGGACATAAACAGCTTTGCAAACTTTTATTAAGCTAACTGATGTCCACATCTCTCTGTCCTTTTGCTGGACACAGCGTGGAGATCGTTTAAATCTGATTCTGTTGATTCTGTTTGAGTTTAGCTCAGAGTTTGCTGTTCTAGCCCGTAAGTAATGGCGGGGGAAAGATTTCCACTGAGAGAGGAAGAGGTGAAAGGAGAGGAGAGCGTTTACGAATCAATGTATTTTTCCAAAAGCAGAAACAGAGCTAAACTTTAAGTTTAACTTAAAGTTAAACTTTGAGTTTCGTTCATCGCGGGATGAAGTGGAAACAGCGAACTGGGCGTTTGAGGCGGTGGATCCACCTGCTGTGGTCTGGAAAGCCAACATAGAATCCCCCAGTAGAATGTGCCTGGCACTACAGGACGAGACGGTTCACATGTTCTGACCCACTCTAGCCCTGGTTAGAAAGTATGAGCAGTAACACCGGTACCAGAATAAAGAAGGGGCTCTTTGAATGGCGATGTATCTCATTCATTGCATTGCATTAGGATCATGTCTACTCTCGTCCTGTGTGTTCATTTTCATTTTTATTTGTTGGAAAAAATGTCAATGGGTTTGGTCATAGTTTTTGTCCTCAATAGTTATTTTTTTATATTTAAAAATATGCTGTTGACGAAAACTATGACAAAATGTCTTCCACAACAAAATTAAGACTGGTATGGGCTTTAGAAACACACAGGAAGACTTGGTTTTACGGCAAGACAGAGTTTCCAGATGGTTAGAAGGGAATGGGCCAGGATTATTTTTGAGACGCTCAAGCTCAAAAAGTCAATTTAGCATAATAGGGGACCTTTTAGTGCCGACTTTTCTTCAACCTTAAATAAATTGATGGTGAATTCAAGTCCAGAATATCCAGAGAGTGCAACAAGTGACTCACACGTGTCTAAAGGTTTTAAAGATACCTCTCCATTTTCAATCAATCTTTAGTTATAAAGTACTTTTCACAGACACACACACACAAAGACTAACATGTAGCTGAGCATGGAGGAGCCAGGTGAGGAAACACAGGGAGCCGTCTGCACCGGGAGCCGCTCACAGACCATGGCCACCAGGACATCAACACGGGCCACACAGAGAAGCCACCCAACCGGCCCAAGGAATCCACGGGCCAGTGCCAAAGCAGCCATGGGTAATCACAACTCCCAGTGCAGAGGACCCCTCCGAAGAAACACTGGAGATATATACAATATATATAATGTAAAAATCAGGAAAAGAGTCAGAATGACAATGAACCATAAAAATAAAGACTTAAAACAGTAAGATAGGTAAGAGAATTGAATAAAATAAGTATAGAATAAATAAATATTAGGTAAAAGTGAATTTAAAAAGATGGGTCTTGAGCCTGTTCCTAAAAATATCAATGTTCTCTGGAGTAAGGTAAAAGCAATTCAGAAAAATAGGAATGCCCCAGACTATTAAGACATTTAATGACCAATAACAGAACCTTATCTATCCTGAAACACACAGGGAGCCAGTGCAATGATTCTAAAATCAGTGTAATTGATATGCTTCTGTTTTTGTTTTTTGTTTTTGTTTTGTTTTTTCTTTTGCTCTCTCTCTCTCTCGCGCTTTCTGTTTTTCTGCTTTTTTGTGGTGTAACCAGTTGAAGCCAGCGCTTTAATTGGTATCTTTCCAGTTGGTTCAGCCATTACTCTAGGCCAGTGTATAAAGGTGTGCACAAGCTTGAAATCAGCCAATAAAAAGTATCATCCTCCTTTTGTTCTGAGTGCGTGATTGGTCAAAGAAATTCAGTCTCTGCTCTAGTTCCCCCTCTGTCAGCTTAATTCTAAAGCCTTAATTCTTACTGACTTCTTTTTGTCAAAAACAAGCAAAACATATATATTACTATTATTATGACTAATTGTTATTATTGGTTAAACACTTGTAATATTAAGTAAGTCATCAGAGTTTTGAGTAGACCAATAACTTTCTCTTCCATTGTTCAGGTGAGTCAAAGGAGGTGAGGCCTGGACCTTCTGGATATTATTACAAGAACCAATGGATACCACTAGGGGGCACCACAGTCCGCCAGTTCAACAATGTCTCAGCCATTACTGCCTGTCTGAAGGGAAAACAGCTGCATATGTTTGGAGACTCCACTGTCAGACAGTACTACGAACACCTCACAAGCATACTACCAAGTAAGATACACTTTATTTTTTACACAGATTACCAAAATAAAAGTAGAAATGCCTATAATCTATTTAATAAATTGATACCCAGTTGTAGTTGAAGAAGAAACTGTAGTGGCCTTATTAGTTTTTGAATTACGTTTTTAGACGCTGCATTTCAAGGGCATAGGTTTGGTGTCAGCTTTGGTAGGGACACCACAACCAACCTTTCAACGCTCTGCTCTCAGTCAGGCCTACAACTATAGGTTGGGGAAAGTAATATATATATATATATATATACAATGAATGAATGAATGAATGAACAATGTATTTTTACATTTGTTACATACAAATATGAAATAGGGGGGTCTGTGGGTCTCCCCTAGAAAATTGTGAAGTTAACAGATGTGGTTTCCTGTATCCTGGAGTATTTAGAGCAGGGGTCTAAAATTGCTTGGGATCCACAGAATTAAGATTCTACCCTGCTGGGGTCCAAACAGAACATAAATTAAAAAAAATGATAAAAAGGCTATATTACAGTGTTATTTATGTATTTAATCTGGGCTACTAAAACATGAGCAGTGCTTATTTCTGTCAGAGAAACATGTATTATTTCCACTTTAACAGCAGCTGATGTTTGAACTTGTGTCAGACTCAGATCATATTGGAGACAGATGGATTTAAAAGATGGCCACTGTCCTCCAGGCAGTGTGTGATTTAACCAGGCCACAATCAAATTTATAGGCTTTAAAACAAAAAAAAAACAACAACAAAAAACTAATGGGTAATGCATATGTAAGGCCTAACTACATCCAAAGTTTGTCTGTGTAACTGATCTGTCATTACAACAGTCACTTATAGCGCAAAAACCTACATTTATAAAGATAAGCAGAGTGAAATCTCTAGCCTTGCCTTTAGGAGACACATTTACAGAGACTGTAGTGTGGACAGAACCAGCTCTGTCCTCTCCAGGAGCTTCATTAGCTGCTGTTTAGCTTTAGCTCAGCTTTACAGAGGAATGCCTCTGCTCTGAGCCATTGCTCACTGTTAACCTGACAGAAAACATGACACAGTGGTTTCATTTAGAATATTCTGCAGAATATTCTGGTCACGCAGCAGAGATGTAGGTGACGCTGTTGAAGGCGCAGCGGCTCACAGTGAAACAAACTCAGTATAAATCATCCTTCACGGCCCACAACCACACCGGCCCGGTTCCTGTGATTGGTAGGGACAATTTGGTCGGTCTGAAATTTTGGTAGGGACATGTCCCTATGGTCTATACGCAAACCTACGCCCATGCTCCATTGTCCTCTTATCAACACCTAGCAACCAATGTGTTCACAATTACAGGTTAATTGCCCCTTATGTTGTAAGGTAAGGGATACTTTATTGATCCTCATCGGGAAATTTGTTCTCTACATTTGACCTATCCTTCAATACCGCTGGGGCAGCCTGTCAGGAGCAGTGGGGAACCTTCTCCAGATCTTGAGCCAAGATCCTGGTCAGGAGCACCGAGCTGGAGGATTAGCCTATTGTGCATGTTTTATGTTAATGGGGAAAACTGGAGCACCTGAGGAAACCCACCGAGACACAGGGAGAACAGGCAAACTCCACACAGAAAGGCCCCACACAGAACCGAACCTGGGAACTTCCTGCTGTGAGGCGAGAGTGCTAACCACTAAGCCACCGTGCTGCAAAGATACTTTTTGTTGAACAAAATGGAAAAGACTTGGGTTGTCACGGTAACAGCTTTATTGTCATACTGCACTATTATCAATCCAACTGCATGGGGGCACAAGCAACCGCGATAACTGCAGTTCTGCATTTTAGTAAGGCTGGCAGTAACGAGACGCCCAGTGCAATGTAACTGTAAACTATGAAGCATTTAATGTTTACACACATATAGGCACTGAGAGACACTGGGAGTAGAGAACAGAGGCTTAGTGGTGAGAAAAGAAACAATGAGTGCACGAGCAGAAACATGAGGGGCCCGTAGACTCAAGTGATGATCCACTCACCTGGTGGCACCACAACCATGTGAGGTTTTCTCAGCTCTTTTAACACCCTGCAGGTACTAGAGTTGTCAAAAAAATTGAATGCCAAGATATTAATCAATACTAAATTAAGTATCTAAATTAGATACTAATTTGGAAAAACATAGATAATTTGCAGTCTTTACTTCTGCGCACAGAAACACAAGACGCAGCCCCTCCCAAGACACATTTGAAAAAAATGTCCATGATCCTCCAACATCTGTTTTGTGGGGAAAAAATGTTTTTTGTGTTTTTTCATTAATTGACTTTATGTTTTGAAATTGGCATTTAAAGGGTTAAAGTCCTAAAAACAAACAAACAAAAAAAGGAATATTTAATAGTTTTGAGCAGGACAGAAGTTGTTTAAGAGATCTATGCAGAAAAAAGCTTAAAAAATATTACTCTTACTCTACTGTTAAATTTTTGGGGAAATGGACATTTATGTCCTTAAGGTCACAGGAGTATAGTAAATGTTTTTCACAGTGTTCTATTAGAAAAAATAAAAATTGAGTTCCAAACTATGTCAAGAGAGAGCCTTTATTACAAAAATGTGCTCCACTTGCATTAACACAGACAAAATGATGACCAGTCAAAGAGGAAAAAAAGCCCAAATGAACGTAAATGTCCCTAGTGATGCCTGAGGGTTTTAAAGAAGCACTGTGGTCCTGTCTCGGTTGTGTCTAAACCATCACTGTCAATACTGCAGCCACAGACACTGGAATATGTTTTCAACCTGAGGTCTATGGGCCAAATGTCCAGTTAATCACACAGTCACAATATAAGTATGAGCCATGGCAAAAATGCAAACAGGCAAAATGTAATTAAACAAGACCTTTGGTGCAAAATTAAACCTCTGACGAATCATTTATCTTAATCTGAAGTAGGACCACATGGTACCAACTACTTACTCTATTATTTAGCGTTGATTTAAATAAAATATCATCAGGTACCTGCATGGCTGTGGACTACAGAGGCATCAAAGTGTTCTCTTGGAAGAGAAACTAGCCTAATAACCACTGCTTGTGTTTGAAAAAATGTACTGTTGGGAGCCAGTACAGAAATGTAAATTCGCCTGCCCCTGAGAGAGACACACTCAGAGAAAAGTGTGCCAAAGGTCGCCAGTACAGTATTTGGTAACTCCTGTGCACAGTTTATGAACGTGTCCTAACATGTTACCAGTTCATGGCGTAACCGTCAATGAGGCAACCTCGGTCAGCCAGGACAACTGCACAAAACTTGGACCAATAAAGAACGTCCACAACCAACAAAATGTTCACCACACCATCGTGGTGTCCAAATCGGTTTACAGTTCTTTTAAGTATCAAAATCAGGTTCAAATTTTTGTATCGTGACAAAACTAGCAGGTACATGTGCATTTGAGCCACAAGCGCTCCAGAAAGAGTCAGTGCTGCAGGGAGCACTGCAAGCCTCCTTAGCTTATTTCTATACCCACATAATGTGAACGTGTGGGTTTTTCTAATGCACTGCAAGGACATTGCCACTCATGTCTAACTGTCAGGTTTTTGCTAGTGCTTATATTTCAATTACAATTTAAATTTTGATCAAAGTTTGTTTGGACACGACATTTTTTTCAGATGTTATGATTACTGTTTACACTGGAGTCACATATAGTTACCACAGGGGAAATTCTTTCACCACAACAGTCCATTTATAGTATTGTACAATCACACCAATACACTGTAAAATATGAACTGGTTCATTATAAAGTCATCATAGAAACCAAAGGAAACATTTCAGCCACCCAGAGAAGACAAACTAAGTACCACTGGAAGAGAAGCACCCTCAAGTTCAGTCACTTCTACCTGACCAATCAAAACTGTTTCTTTAAAATAGAAGGGACCTTTACAACCAATCAGAGCTGTGTTTCTCTGATTGGTTTGTTGTTTTGCAAATAGCTTTGTTTGTTTGTTTTCTGTAGTTTCTTCAAAGAATATTGATAGTTTTCATAGTGACGTCATGCCTGGACCACTCACTGTCAGCTGAAGCCACTGTTTACTCAGGTTAGGGACATGCCTTGGCTTTTGGAGAAACTGACTCAGAAAGAAGAAGACTGTGGATTTGTGCTGTGAAACAAGCCTCTCTCCCAGGGAGGGCACAGCATGGCAGCTGTTCAAATACACATACCTATATTTGCATGGTCATTTGTGTCTGTCACCTAGTGACACTCACCATTGCCTATAGTTGCAGAACAAACAACAGACTAAAATACGTTTGAGAATATCTTAATACTATCACTGTATTCCACTGTGTCGCTTTTTCTTTTTCAGATCTCCAGAAGTTTGACCATTACAGTTCAGTTCACGGTGGACC
The DNA here is from genome assembly GCA_020698575.1 of Bostrychus sinensis. NCBI lineage: Eukaryota > Metazoa > Chordata > Actinopteri > Gobiiformes > Eleotridae > Bostrychus > Bostrychus sinensis. Next base: position 47,384,058 of record CM036239.1, on the reverse strand, counting down.
ATTCTCAGCCATAGACTACACTAACAACATTATGCTGACGTACCTCACTCACGGCCCTCCCCTCTGCTATCCACCTTTCCCTGTGTCCCAGCTGCACTATGTGGCAAATGAAGTGGACAGATTGCCCGGTGGAGCTAACACTGTTGTCCTCATAAGCATTTGGGCTCACTTCGGCAGTTACCCCATGGAGGTCTACTATCAGCGGCTCATGACCATTCGCAAAGCAATACAACGTCTGAAAAACAGAGCTCCAGACACAAAAGTCATTGTCCGAACTGCGAAGCATGAAGGATATGAGTGTGGGTAGGTGTCTGTCCAACAGTGACTGGTACTCTCTCCAGCGGGACAAGGTGCTCCGGGCAGTGTTCAAAGATACGGATGTTCTCCTGTTGGAGGCCTGGGAGATGGTACAGGCCTCTGACCTGCCTCATTACCTCCACCCTCAGCCTCAGATCATCAAACTCATGATTGATGGGATTCTGTCCTACACATGCCCCATAAAGGAAGACTGATTGTTATAATGAAGATTGTGAAATTAAGCTCAAAAAAGGAGGGAGTATGAAGTAGGGCTGTCCTGTTGCCGCTTTTCCAAGAATTTGAGTACTCACCCATATCAATACAATTACAAGTACCTGATACCTTGTAATGGTCTTAACCGTGGCACTAGCTGCAGCTGCATAGGGTCTCACAGACATTAGACTTTGCTAGTTTGATTAATTTGTCAGTGCTATTTGATTAATATACTGCTTGTAATTTAGCTTGCTATTGACAGTCATTTGTGACTGAAAGCATTTTGTAATTTAAGGCTTTCTGCTGCCATTTTACCAAGCGCCGTTCTTGCTGAGTTTGCAAGATTGTAAGTAGTGATGTACAGTGTAGATACTGCGGTATTGATATATATATATATATATATATATATATATATATATATATATATATATATATATATATATATAAAAATTGGACTATGGTATTTTCACACCGAACACGAATGAGGCTTCTGGCGTGAGTGATTTACATGTTAAGTCTATGTAAAGGCGCGTTCAGGCCCGAATAAAAGTCTTGCAGTGCAAATGATGCAAATAGCGCACCGCGAATAGCGCAAACAACGCAAATTGAGCGTTTGACGCGCGAGTCCTGCGAATAAGCAAAGATGCAAATCGGTAGATGAAGCGAACAATGCAGATTTGCGTCCAACGCTCTGGTTGAGGAAGTTGAAAAATGTGAACTTTGGCAAATATTCACGCCACGTTCAGGGACCTGCTGTAGCAGTGATGTGGTTACATTATTGCACTCTCCAAAACTACAGAAAATACAGAGCCTGTGACTAGACTAGCACTACTGTACAGCAGTAGTGTCCTGGGGAGAGGTCCTCACAGCCACACGGGACACAGGTGACCAAACCAAGACAGGCTCATTTGGGAGTAGCCCTAGCGGCCATGCCCCTCATTTCAGGTGAATGAAGCGAACAATTCACCCTATTCACGCAAATTTGACGCGCGAAAGACTCAAATTCACTCGCACTAATGACGCAAGTGAATTCAAAATGGTCATGTGTCCAACTAGAAGCGAATGACACGAATTTGATGCCAGATTCACGTCTGGTGTGAACGTACCATAAGTCGTGTGATATGTCTTTAAGGGCAATAATATTTTGCTTGAAAAAAATATACTCAAAGAAAATGATAAATACTGATATTTGTATCAATTAAACTTCCCCCAGAAGTATTGTATTCAATCTAAAAAGTGTGGTATCGCCCATCATTAAAATAAAAGTTGTAGTGTGATAAATTTTACTTGGTCTCCAAAATGACTGAGAGGCGAAGCCCCCAGGACCGGCATTATACAGAAGCAGGAAATTATACATATATATGATATTTTGAGATGGCTGTTTAAAAATGAGACTTTTGGTTTGGCAAAATTTATAGAGAAGGCATGGTCACTGAGACAACAAACTTTGTATCCTGTCAGTTAATGGGATTATATTAATGTTGTTGTATAGTTGTTTATATGGCATCATCTTTCTTGTAAATGTTGATAGTATCATGTAAGCCTGTATGGGCTGGGCACATTTGTGTATGACACTTAAATAAAATATTCATTCATTCACAACTACTGGCTTCAAAGTTTAACTTCATTGTTTCTATTCTTTTTAAACAAGCGGTTTAGGTCTTGGGTAAATTCTGAAATATTTGTATATTTAGGTGTGTTCTTTCATTGAAATAGCATAAAATATTCTAAAATATGTTAACAGGTAGGTATCCCAAAGATATGCATTGCACAGAAGAAGGTTTGGCCCTTTCTATACGTTAACCAAGCAGCTGCATAGGACCCCACAGACATTAGAGGACCCTCAGATTTAGCTACATGTCAACACTACTTGACGAATGTTATGGTTGTTATAGTTAGCTTGCTATTTTTTAAATTAAGGCGTTTTACTTCCTTTTTACCTGGGATGCCCTCCAGTCGTGCAGATAGGGAAAACACCAGGACTCTTTTTGATGGTTGACGCTGAACAGACCGTCCTCATTTAATAGCTTATAAAACACAAAGAAGAACTAAATTATAGCGGCTGTAGAGGGCTGATGAGCCTCACAGTGACGGCAAAAAAAAAAAAAAAAAAAAAAAAACACAGAAAGAAAACAACGCCATCTGCTGGTGAACCTACATATATATTACTCACTTACATCCACCCCCACTTTGTTTGATAGCGTCTCAGACATCCCATAGTCACAAAATTGCACGTCCCACGCACAATAAACAACAAACGCCAAGAACTGTCCCACCAAAAGTACATAAACAGACAAAAGGTGTCGCGGTGGCAAATGCATGAGTGACTGCACATCACAATGTGAATGACAATGTCAGTGTGAGTGTCTGTTAATCTCTGCCCCTAAAACTCAGTCGTTCTCTGGCCCTCTGCCATATCTTCTGGCCCCGATCAATCTTTTGCTAATCTGATTCAAAGTCCAAAGTCCATTGTAGAGGGGTTCCTCTGGATACACTCCAGTTTTAATGGTGAGACACCATCTGACTGAAGCGAGCCATTTCCATCCTTCTCCACAGTGGTGGACATCAGGGGCCTCCGCTAAAACTGCTCTCCTTCCCCATCCTGCATTTGCATTTCCTTTAGCCAATCTGTATCATGATCATCCTCCCCCTGTTCACTCGGACAATCTTCTCCATCAGATTCACTGGCCGAGACAGCGGTCAGATCAGTTTCTCTATTGTCACTGTTATGTTTGGCCCCCATAGGGAGAAACATGCACTGGGTGAGAAGGTTTCCATATACCCTGCAAAGCCCAAAAACTGCAGGACCTCCTTGCAGTTGGTTGGTTGTGGGAACGCATCTCTGGTACTAAAGGAATTCATTTTTCTGTAGTATATACATATTCTCAAAGGCCCCTTCTTTCTTTACCACCACCACAATGGGCGAGGCATAGGTGCTTTTACTAGGACGAATGACACCTGCCTCTTCCATATCTTTCAGTAGCTTACGAACATCCTGCCACTGGGAAGGTGGTATTTTGCGGTATGGGTGTTGAAAAGGCTTGGGATCAACCAGAGGAATTTCAGGCATTACAGTTTTTGTGTGTCCAAAGTCCAAAGGTCCAAAGGTGTTGTGAGAAAATGTCTGCGTTCTTCTCCACCAGCAGCCTGAGACGTTCCCTTTGCTCCTCACTGTCTACAGCAGCATCTCTGAGATCCACTGAACTGATTAGGGTGCCACTGTACTGGGCTGGGCACACAACTTGGTCTTGGCTTTGGCATACTTCAGGCCTGGTACCTGCCACAGGCCCACAGGCCCCAGGGGGAGATTAAGGACCAGCCTCCTAGCCTCACTGCTCAGGTGTCGGACAACGGTTGCAAAACTGAGTTGGGAAGGCAGCCTACCAGCATCCAGAAGATACTGCATGTCTCTGATCCAATCTTCAGGATCATCAGGATCCTACACTCAGTACCCCCACTGAATACTTGAACATTTTTTACTTGATGCATCTGGGTGAATCCGCTGTAACTAGGCTGAGGTGAAGGAACCGTATTGAACCTGTCAGTTACCAGTTGAGGATGGGCATGGGCCTGTGTGTGATACGCAGCTTGTAGGCCCCAAGTGTTAACTTGACCAGGGTTCTGTGTGGCTGGAGGTGGAGTCATATGATTGGGTTGTGTCTGTTTGACCCGTGTATCCATATTGTTTGGGAAACCCACAACAGTGTTATGCTCGCTACCTTGGGGACGTATGTCTGTGGCATTGGAACTGGTTGTATCTTAACTCCCGAGGAAAAGAATACTTGGGGTGGAGAGACCTGTCCATGTCTATCAGGGATCACACCATGAGACGTCATTGCTGCCGGGAGAATGCATGGATTTTAGAGGCATTCTCAAAACCATTTGGCACATGCATGGCTGTGGCAGGTCCTTGGGAACTCATACAGTCAGTGGGCGTGGAGATATGGCCAGGCAGTGTGGGGACATGACTGGTCATAGCTGGTGCCTGCATGCAATCCCCAGCGCCCTCACTACACATCTGGTTTGGCTGAGCAGGAGCACTGCAAGACTCTGGAGGGGTGGGTAGACTAGGTAGTAAACAGTGAGCAGTGGGGACAAATTTGGGGATGGTGCTTGGTGTCACATTCCATGGTGCTAGCCCATGATGCTGCTGGATATATTGCTGTGGGGACTCATTAGGATGCATGATAATTACTGTTTGATCAGGAGCATGAATTGTCCTGTCTACACCTTCTCTTGGTCCTGAAGTATAGTACAGCTTTGGCCTCACTGCCAGGGGAATGGTTGACAAAGGACGGCGAGGAGTATCTTCACTATGGCCCTGCATGTTTGGTTTGTGTGTGTGTTGTCAAGCCTGGCTCGTATAAGGCTCGACAAAAAAGACCCGAACAGGATGTATGCCAATTAAATAATCATTTATTAAAGAAACGTGACCAAATTATATTAAACAAGATAAAAGTGTGGCCTATATGGGCAATCTGTAACATCAATAGTGAGTGTAAGTGTTGGATGTGTGAAAATGTTGCATGTAAGAACTAAAGTGAAACAAACTAAATGAGTGCACAAAGAAAGAGGTGGCTGCAGGTGAGCTGGCTGAAGAACAGAGAGCAGGTGGGCACAGAAGGCCTGATTTTTAAACTGTTTGGCCACGCCCCTGCCAGGTAGCATAGGCCATCAGGAGCAGCATGCTGGCCACCTGAGAAGAGGAGAGATAGAGGCGGAGAAAAGGGAGGAGGCAGGGCAGGAGACAGAACTTGAGGCAAAAGTCACGGCCCCACAGAAACAGACCAGGTAAAGCCTGCTCTGGGGTTGTGTGGAATGATAAATAAACGTGAGTGACTGTATTAATTATGAAAGTGGCTGGGCTGGACTCATGTAAAACAAAAGCAACAGAATTAACCAGCAGTTATGTAGACCGCACCTAGTGTTTAACTTTGCCTTAGGTATATCACACCAGACAATAATTACGGTTCCCATTTAAAAGAGAAAATACCCCCAAAATCTTTCAAAATTAACAGCAAGTAGCTCAAAAGCTTCAAAATTCCAGACTCAAAACAACAATATAACAAAAGGATAGTGAGCACAGAGGATACAGCTAATGAGGATGTTCACAGTCCACAGGTTGTCTGCTTGACCTCATATAAACTGCCTCCTATTGAAATCAAGCACCCTTTGTATAAAATCTACTCAAGTAAAGTACAGATAAATAAAAATTGATTTGTCATTCCTTACCTGGAAGAGACACTCAGGTTTGTACAGAGCATTATCACAACAGTTGCCTTGGGGTGATATGAAAACTGTACAACACCCCTTTCCTCAGAGTTTACATCCGGGAGAGGAAAAAAAGCCATGGACATGCTTCAGGGAGAACTGAGACGGGCAATTTAAAGCAGCAATACCAATGCAGCCAAATGCTCAACTGCACTGATATGACTGCAGACTTTTTGTGTCACTGTGTATATGTTGACTCAAAGGGTGCACAATTATTACCATTCATATTATAATTGAGCTGTGCAAATCTCTTTCGAGATCTGGCAACCCTGTTCCCAAAGCATTCCAAGGCATTCCCAAAAAGAATTCCAAGCCATTCTACTTTTGGAACCCTTTCACAGTTGATTGGACGAGAGAGAAGCCTCACTCGGGAGATTATCCCACTCAGGAGAGGGTCCGGGTGAAGGAGCATCTTTGTAAAGGGCATCAGTCGCTCGCCTCCTTAGTTTATCTGTATAACCACATCATGTGAACATGTGGGTTTTTCTAACGTGTTACAAGGACACTCGTGTCAGCTGTCAGGCTTTTGTTAAAGTATAACTATATTTCAATTACAAAATACTATCAAAAGTTTAGAAAAGTAAAGAACAAACCGAGGCACTCTTCATTTACCTGAAGTTTAAAAAGCCTTTATTTCATGTGGCTACATGTTTATAAAATATGTTCATAAAAAGTTTATTTACATTCACAATCTGCAGGCCACTGTGTTTCCAGAACTGAATGAGGAGATTGATTTCAGTTCATTCTTATAGTAGACGGCTTCTTTACTGAATTGTGTGCTTTTTTGTACTTTTGTAAAACAATGTTTGTTTCACATGCTGTACATCTTTAAATAATGCGTGATCTGTACACCGAAATATTTGACCTCTCGGTGTCCCAGTCTGTGATGTCACTTCCTTTACACTCAGGTGCTGTGCTTTAACCTTCTCCCCCTTGGTTCAATTTTCAGGAAATATCACATTCAGTTTCACTGCTACGTGGATGACACCCAGCTCTACCTATCCACCAAACCCAATACCCCCCCCCCCCCCCCTCCCTCCCTTTATGACTGCCTACTTGAAATCAAAAACTGGTTTTTACATAATTTCCTCAAACTAAACATAAAAATGAATTTCTTCTCATCGGCACCAAGTCCACCCTATCCAAAACAAACAGTTGCTCATTAACCATCGACAATTCCACAGCCCCCCCTCCCCTCAGGTTAAGAGTCTGGGTGTCATCCTCGACAGCACTCTTCCCTACTCCGCTCATATCTCAAACATCACCCGGTCCGCCTATTTCCATCTCTGCAACATTAATCGCCTCTGCCCTTCACTCAGCTCTCACAGTACAGACATCCTCATCCATGCCCTAGTTACCTCACGTTTAGACTATTGCCTTCCTCATAAAACTCTCCATATACTCCAGCTCGTCCAGAACTCTGCCGCTCGCATCCTTACCAGAACCTCCTCCACAGAACACATTACCCCCATCCTTCGACAGCTCCACTGGCTCCCGGTTCATTTTCGCATTAACTACAAGATAATCTTGCACCCCTTATCTGTCTAACCTCCTGCAACCGTACACTCCCTCCCGATCACTGCGCTCCTCATCTGCCCACCTCCTCTCTATTCCTTCTGCCCGCCTTTCTACCATGGGCGCTAGAGCGTTCAGTCGCTGTGCCCCCCAGCTCTGGAACTCCCTCCCACCTGACCTCTGCACAATAGGCTCTCTCCCCATGTTCAAAACAAGACTCAAAACACAACTTTTCCGCCTTGCCTACCCCACCTGAACCCTAACTGCTCTGTCATATTGTTTTGTGCTCTTAAGGTTTTGTGCATTGACTGTTTTTACTTCAAATTCAATCTATACACCTTCTCAACATTTGTTGTATTTATGTTTGTATGTATATGTGTATATTTTGTATTTTAATTTTAAACTCTGATTTATTTTTCAATGTGTATTATATTTGTATTTTACCTCCTGTCTTTGTGAGGTGACCTTGAGTGTTGAGAAAGGCGCCTATAAATAAAATGTATTATTATTATTAACTTGCCATAATATCCCTACCACAATTATGACTCAAAATACATTTACAGTTCTTAGGTTTGACGTTAGGATATTTCTGTATTTACATAAGAATTGCAAAAATAAAACAATGATTTTCATTTTTGTGTGTGTTTTTTTTTTGCCTTTTTAGCAGTTAATCTTGTTGCTATGGACTAATTCTTTATATTTTTTTTTAAATTTGGATTGTAAATGTTGTTTTGATGTATAGTATATTAAAATACTCCAGAAAATGGTTCTACAGCATGTAAAAATGTAAAAAAAAATAAATAAAATGCTCTGGCGGAATTGCTCTATGGTAAATCTAAAAGAGTTAAACAGCAGATATTTTCCATTAAGTGAGCTGACCTGATAAGTCTTTTAATTTTTTTTAATTTTAGTCTGGTCCAGAGCAAGGTCATGCTGAGTCCAGGGCTGTACAATATATCGCAAATTTATCATTAAAATGAACCCTAATGTGTGAATGTGTTCTGTGTACTGACCTGTAACACTGCTGTGGACTCCTCACTGGGCAAGGAGTCAATTAGTACGTCCACATCTTTAGCTGTTCTGGCGATGAGGGCTGCAAACAGCTGGGCATATTCTACACAACAGAGAACAAGAACATGGTAAACCAACCACAACGTGGAGGGGATGTGAAGGAATGTTACAGGGCCTACTAACTGAATAAAAGGGGGAGGCTAAGGTAGTACTGTGTGTATCTGAAAGTAGTACTCTGAATCTGTACTTTCAAATATTACTTCTTAAGAAAAGCTTTGTGTAAAATTAAAGAAGTACTGAGCATAATGTTTACTTAAGTACTTACTATAACCATTACTACTAATAACACTACTACTACCAACAATACTATTGTTAGAACTTCTTCTTCTTCTTCTTTCTTCTTCTTCTTCTATATCAGTGCAGTACAGCCACCCACCGGATGTGAATGATCACTATGGCTTACGGACTAGCACACAAACATAAACAAAATTTATGAAAAGAAATATATAACATAAATAAAAATGACATGCTATTACTAAGCTTGGTAGCTTTCAAAAACTCGAACAAATATTTTATAACTCTGTGCCCTGAAGATTTACTTAATAAATCTTTTAGACTGAATTTCTCTCCTATGTCCTGTTTTTACAATTCATAAGAACATGTTCCACAGTGTCAGGTACATTACAACTGTCACATTTTCCTGTCTCATATCAAAGACAGTGTCTTCTTTAACCCTATAGTCAACTATTGACCTTTATCAATCCAACATACAATCTTTTCATAGACTTAATATCAGCCCTCCACTCCTTGCTGCTCAAACATTGTATTACATTAATAATTTTCTTACATTTACTGATCTTTTTTTCAATATCTATTTACCATGTAAGTTTGGAATCAAACCACATTCCTAAAAATGTTCTACAGTACAATAATAATAATGCAGTTAACTCTTTCTAGTACTGTGCCTCCTTAATGCTAATTTATTAACTTTATTTATTATCATCATTATTATTTAAAAGCCCTCATGATTACAAGAAAATATTGATTAGGTCACGAGATATGTTTTCTTGTATTAGTCTATAGTAGCTCACTATCCCAGCTATTTTCCCCGACAGCTGCTGTAGCTATGTGTGATAACAACATGCACAGTAAATGGCAAATTCAGTCTGAGACCTTCACTTTCCTCTTCATGATGTATTTTTCGGGCTATAAGTCACTCCACAGTATGAGTCGCATTGGTCAAAAATGCATCATGAAGAGGAAAAAAACATATATAAGTCACACTGGACTATAAGTCACATTTATAAAAAAAATAAAATAAAATAAATAAATAAATAAAAAACTCACAAAATCCAAGAACAGATATTTATTAAACTTTTATTGCAAAGGCAACAATAACAATCCCCCTTAAGAGATTTATGCCAAAAAAAACAAAACAAACAAAAAAAAAAACAGACGAAAATATTGATGTATGATTATTTTATAGCGATTTTTGAGCATGTACATTTTTGTACACGAGGGTCACGAACAGTGCAAAATTTGAGGGGAGCACAAGGATTAAAGAAAACAATCACACTTAAATGAAGCTAAACAGAAGAACCAGAAAATAAATAAATTAAACAAAACTGAGTCATGCTGCCTTGTCAAATGTGTGCATGGTTCATTACACTTAACCCTGCTGTGAAAAGTATTTTCACTTTAAGATTAAGTAAACTCCCTAAAAACAGTCTAATGTCACCGGACTGGACTAAAGTTGCAGAGTCAAAATGAAGACCACAGAAGGGTTAAACTGTTTGTTTCCTGCAGGTGGCAAATATGAGCTCCGTGCTGTGATGGTTGATCTGGAGCCAGGCACTATGGACTCTGTGAGGTCTGGACCCTTTGGCCAGGTCTTCAGGCCCGACAACTTTGTCTTGGTAAGCATGCACTTCTGTAAATTGAATTATCCAGTGTGCCTCGGGTGCAGTCTCTAATTCGATTTGTCGCATTCCAGGTCAGAGCGGAGCTGGTAACAACTGGGTTCAAGGGCCTCTACACTGAGGGTGCAGAGCTGGTGGAAGCTGTTTTGGATGTGGTGAGGAAGGAGGCGGAAGGCTGTGATTGTCTGCAGGGCTTTCAGCTTACACACTCCCTGGGAGGAGGCACAGGCTCTGGAATGGGCACCCTGTTTATCAGCAAAATGCATGAAGAGTACCCAGACTGCATCATGAATACCTTCAGTGTGATACCTTCTCCCTAAACGTCCACCACTGTTGTGGAGTCCTACAACGCAGCACTATCAGTGTACCATCTCATTGGACACATTGATGTAACCCAGTAGAGAAAACGTCCCTATTTCTCAATTGACCCTGTGCACAACAAAATGCTAACTTCTGTGTTTCTGACTGGAAGTAAGGCCAGTTGTTTCCGGTTGCTAGTTTGCTGACTGAGAACGTGGATTAGAAAAGGAAAAAGCAGCATAATCTTGGCCAAAAATGTTTCTAAATTTCAAAGAGCTGAATTGGCAGGGGTAACTGTCGCTGCTGTGCACCTGTGTGTACAGGTTCTGCCAAATGTAAAAGGCGTCCAAACCCAAATCTGTGCGCCCACTGGGTGGTCTAAATAAGACGCAGTTCTGGCAGCTGGTTTGGGCAGAACTTTTTTCGGCAGGTGTCTGAGTACTGTTGTGCGATTGGTCAAACACGCTCACCTACGTCTTCTGAGCAATTGCACCCTTGTAAACATGCATGGTCAGGTGGAAATAATACAGTAATAGCAGCTCCGCTAATCGCTGCTAACTACAGCTACACACATTTTACTCACCGCGTTTTTTTTACTCAGACGAAGCCTTACTCTGTGGAAACAGTCACATCATTTTGTTGAGAAGATGAACCTGGCAGGCTGCAGCAAAGGGAGGGGCTGCTGTACATAACCATTTAAAGTAAAAAGTGCTTTGCTCCCAATAGAGCTAAATTAAACACATGCAAAAATTTATAATAAAACCATATTTTTAAACATTAAAGTTCCAGTACCTAATATATTTTTCATCTAGTTGAGAAAAATGGTTTAGACCCCATATAGTATATTGCAAAAGCAATCATTTTTGAAAAAATCTTGCTTTATAATCCCATCTGTTGGTTATTATAAGCAATTTTGAGAAATGAACACTCAATAGAGATAGGAGAAACTCCAACGCAGGGACGGTGGAGGCCTTGGCCAATCACAAGCCTCCTGACGCCCATGGACTTCAGAGAGAACCCCATTGGCTGTTGCTGTACAGTGTCTTTGCCATGGTCTGCGCATGCACAATTCGTAAACAGAGACAGCATGGAGGCTGAAGTACCAGAGGGCAAAGTGGCGATTCCTGCATTAGCGGTTACAGCATACACTGCTAAAGCTCCTAAACAAAGGAAAACAGAAGGAGTAAAGACACCAGAAAAGTGCAAATGGGACGATAAAAGAAATAAAACACGAATAAATATTGGAACTGCATTCCAAAGATGGAGAGAACTAACGTTATGCGACTGCATTGCAAACTAAGTTTCTATTCACTATATTTTTATTAGCATTGTGGTCAGTTTCTCTTGTTTCGTTACATTTTAAACAAATTGCAAACAGATATAAGCCTTATGTTGCCAGGGCTTAGCCTTATGTTGCTAATGCTAATATAGTTAACGCTGTAGTCTCCGGACCTTATCGCTCTTGAGACCCATCATTTCAGAGCTCCACACGCTCAGCTTTCTCATAGCTACGTGTCTTCACCTACTAACACCAATTTCCCAGTACTGTCATGATTTGTGTTGGGACAGGATTAGCAGTCTATATACAGTGAGCATGAAATGCACATGTTGCCATTTTTATGCCTAAATCTCCGTTGCACTCGCCGCTTCAGTCTCGAGTTGTGCACGCGTATGAGGCGCGCATGAATTCACGCGCGAGACGAGAGAAAAGCCTGGGAGGGGTTTGTGAGAGTGAGTAAGGAGCTAAGGGCGGGGCTTCCGTTTGAAACTCAACTGTCTCTCTCTCTCTCCTGGATCTGAAAAAGACAATCAGGTACTGGAACTTTAATTTTGGCTAGATATTTTTGACTACACTCTTTTCTTAATAAGCTGGTATGTCCTGAAGGTTCAAACTGAGGGTAAATAAAGCCTAAAGCGTGGTATACATGGCAGTGACTGTGGCTTATTAGTGCACGTCTTTTAGAAAGGAACAACTTCAGACTGGATTAACAAGAAAAGAGGAAAACTGTGAGGACGAAGGATGTTTATGTTTATACTTTGGTGGAATACCTTTGTAACAACATGTGAGGGAGCTGTAGACACCCCCCCCTCACTGATCAGGCACTGTCATGGAGGCGCGCCCATGGGAGTGCAGATCAGGTGCACCAGATTGGCCTGATTGGACCAGACCATGAGGCCCAGAGGGAGGGGAAGTTTAGCAAGGGAGCTATTCTATGTTATGTGAACAACTGGACAAAAGGACATTGTGGACAGATGAAATATATCAACTGTTATTCTTAATTATAGAAATCTATTTTTGTAAATGGTGTCTTTTATTGTAAATATTTATTGGGGGCAGGGTTAAATCAATCTGCCTGTATCTGGGGTCTTAGTGGTTTAGGCCAGACTATTTAAAGAGGGTTTGGGGCATGTTTGGTGGTGGCCTGTTTGTGGAGGGGGAACCTATGTCGGTCGGTATCATATTCCTGGTGTCTTTGTTGGATAAATTAAAGAGCTTTGATGAGACTTCCAGCTTCCTCGTCATTGTGCAACATTTGTCTCAGCTGCTATGGCTATCCTCAGCTTGTAAGAGGCTCGTAACACCCAAAAATCTTACATTTTGGTGTCAGAAGTGGGATCGTCGCTGCTAGTCTGAGCACACACCAGGACAAGGTATGGGACCTAAACAACAGCCCAAGGCCCAGAAGATAGTTGAAGCTGCACCAGAGGAGGCTCTGGAGGAGGGAGCCACCGGGGGTGTGCCTGTGGCTGGACCGTCCAGAGAGGAGCCACCAGGGGGTGCTAATATGGACTCCATTGTTTGTATGCTGCAGAAATGTATACAGTCCCAGTCAGATTTGAGTGAGAGATGGAACAAAGAGACTGTGAAGCAGGAGGAGCGATGGAGGCAGATGCAGGTGCAGGTCAACAGCCTTAGAGCTGGCCTTGAGACTCCGACCAGGGGAGGACCCCATCCACAACAACAGGAAGAACCGGTTCTAGTGTCCCCCACGCTACGGGAGCACACTGCAAGAGGCTGGGCACAGTCTGCAATTCCGAGGTTAGAAAACAGTGATGATATCGAACAATATCTTACCACATTTGAGCGACTGGCTGCTGCTTACCAATGGCCTGAGGTCGACTGGGCAGTGAGGTTAGTTCCATACCTGACTGGTAGGGCCCGTGCAGCTTATGTGGCCATGGCGTTTGAAGATTCATGTAATTACAAGATGGTTAAGGAGGCCATTCTTACAAAATATGAAATTAATGAAGATGTGTACCGTCAACGGTTCCGGGGCCCAGACCTGCAGCCAGGAGAGACCCCCCGGGAGTTCTACAACCTACTTAAAGACCTTTACCTAAAATGGATGCAGCCGGAGAAGAAGACAAAGGAGCAAGTGGGTGAGGTTCTCATCCTGGAGCAGTTCTATCGTTCTCTCTCACCAGAGCTGAGAGTGTGGGTTAAGGAGCGCAACCCATCATCTGGGCGTGAAGCAGCAGAGTTTGTGGAGAACTTTCTTTCTGCCAGGCGAGGACCAAAGACCTTCAGGTTCGACCCACAGTCTAAGGGCAGCACTTCACAAGGTAGGTCTGTGGGTTCAGGTGCAGGTGGTGGTCCGGTTCATGGGGGAGGGGCAGCTAAACCCAGAGAGGATGTAGTGCTGAGCAGAGAGAAACCCCCTACTAAGTCACTAATTTGCTTTTCCTGTGGCCAAGAGGGACATAAGAAACCTGACTGCCCATCCAGAAAAGCTAAATCTGCTTATTTTTGCACTGTACCTCGACCGGGAAGGGAGGAGGTTCAGGGTGATGGCAAGCGACAGATTACTGAGGTCAAAGTTAACGGGGAGCCTGCTTTAGCTTTGCTGGACACGGGTAGTGTACAGACCTTGGTCAATCCCTCTGTTTTGAAGGGTCAGGGCCAGTTTGTGGGGCCAGGCCTTGACATTTCGTGTGTGCATGGGGATCATCGACTCTATCCAACAGCTATAGTTTATGTGGAGGTATCAGGACAAACTTTCTTGTTAACTGTTGGGGTTGTAGAAAATCTAGCTCACCAGGTTATCCTAGGTCAAGACATCCCAGTTTTGCAAGAACTTGTCCAATCCTGTAAACCTGTCTTTGTGGTGACTAGGTCACAGCAAAAAGCTCAGGAGAGGGCTGGTAAAGATGGAGATGGGGCAGAACAGGTGTTAAAGCAGTCTAAAAATCTAGCTGATGGTGACCAAAATGGTTTGGGTGAATTACCATTCTTTGAGTCAGACATTCCTGCGGTGGGTTCTTTTAAAGGGCGTAAAAGTAGGAGTCAGAGAAGACAGGAGAAAATGTCTGGTACAGCAAGGGTTTTCTCAAAATGTTTGCCAAAGCCTGAGGATTCTACTGATACCTTACCTGTAAATTTTATGCAGCTCCAGAGGCAGGATGAGTCTTTGCAGCATGCATTTAGCCAAACAAATAAGCAGGCCTCTAAGGACTCTCTGGGGGAGGGCTATGTCCTTAGGGAGGGTTTGTTGTATCACGGGTCCGGAGAATCCCTTGTAGAGCGCTTAGTGGTCCCAAGCAAGCTGCGGGAACAGGTGCTAAAGTTGGGCCATAGTATCCCGTGGGCAGGTCACTTGGGGTTCAAAAAAACCTATGATAGGATTGCCAGCAGATTTTATTGGCCAGGACTCTCTGCAGCAGTGCAGGAGTATTGTCAGTCCTGCCCAGTCTGCCAGCTCTCAGGTAACAAAAATGTGCCAAAGTTTCCACTTCAGCCACTCCCTATTATTGATGTACCCTTTAGGAGAATAGCCATGGATATAGTAGGACCGCTGGAAAGGTCGCAGGCTGGTAACAGGTTTATTTTAGTCATCTGTGACTATAGCACACGCTACCCTGAGGCGTTCCCTCTCAGGGACATCACTGCAAAGCAGATTGCCTATGCTCTTCTCCAGCTATTTTCTAGGGTAGGCATTCCTTCAGAGATTTTTACTGATCAAGGGACAAACTTTCTGTCAAATACACTCAGACAGGTCTATAGGTTGTTGGGTATTAGGAGTATCCGGACCACCCCTTACCACCCACAGACTGATGGCCTAGTCGAGAGGTACAACAGAACCCTGAAAAGCATGCTGAAAAAGGTTGTTTCCATCAGTGGCAAAGACTGGGACAAGTGGTTACCTTACCTTCTTTTTGCTTACCGTGAGGTGCCGCAGGCGTCCACAGGGTTCTCACCCTTTGAACTCCTTTATGGTCGGCAGGTGAGGGGCCCCCTTGATGTTTTGCAGGAGTCCTGGATTGGCAAGGAGAAGGGGACAGCCACTAATGTACTTACCTATGTCCTAAAAATGCGTGATAAGATGGAGCAGTCTTCACAGCTGGTGAGGAAGGAGATGGAGAAAGCACAACGAGGCCAGAAAACCTGGTATGATCGTACTGCAAGACAGAGGTCCTTTGAAGTAGGTCAGCAGGTACTTTTATTGCTCCCTACGTCTGACAATAAGTTATTGGCTAAATGGAAGGGACCATATAAGGTCCTTAGGAAGCAAAGTGACACTGCTTATGAGATAGAGATGCCGGAGAGAAGAAATCCAAAACAAACTTTTCATGTTAACTTGTTGAAGGAGTGGATGACTCGGGACCCCCCCTTAAGCTCACAGTTTTATGTTCGTGCAGTGACAGAGGAAGATGAGGACGGTGAGTTTACTCCTGTCAGGCATCCGCCTGCCCAAATTAATTTGTCTCATCTCTCTCCTGCCCAGCAACGTGAGTTGGGAGCCATCATTCCTCCTGACCTCTTTAAAGAGAAGCCGGGATCCACAGATCTGGTGCAACATGACATCCAGCTAACGGACAGTACTCCTATACGACAAAGGAGGTATCGGATTCCGGAGAGAATGGTCCCAGTGCTGATGGAGGAGATTGAGGTCATGCTGGAGTTGGGTGTAATAGAACCCTCGACCAGTGAGTGGAGCAACCCTGTGGTATTGGTCATCAAGAAGGATGGGAGTATCCGGTTCTGTATAGACTTCAGAAAGGTAAATGCACAATCTAAATTTGATGCGTATCCTTTGCCTAGGCTGGATGACCTGATAGAGCGGGTTGGCCAGTCCAAGTTCATCAGTACCCTGGATTTGTGTAAGGGGTATTGGCAAGTCCCACTTACAGATGCTGCCAAGCCTCTTACTGCCTTTAGGACTCCCCATGGACTGTGGCAGTTTACAAAGATGCCCTTTGGGCTCCACGGGGCTCCTGCGACATTTCAAAGACTGATGAACAAGGTCCTGTCAGGTATGGAATCATTTTCGGCTGCATATCTCAACGATGTGATTATTTACAGCAACACATGGAAGGAACATCTTTCCCATCTGGAGGCCGTCCTACAACGAATTAAGAAAGCTGGCTTGACAGTCAACCCAAAGAAATGTTCTTTGGCAAAGCAGGAGCTGCAGTACCTGGGCCACATCTTGGGAGGCGGTGTGATCAGGCCAGTGAAAGACAAAGTGGAGGCAGTGAGAGCGACCGAGAGGCCAACCACCAGGAAGCAGGTCCGATCTTTTCTGGGCCTAGTGGGTTGGTACAGGCGGTTCATCCGGAACTTCTCCGCCCGAGCTGCGCCCCTTTCTGACCTCACCAGTGCCAGCAAGTCTAAAAGCTTCTGGGGGGAGGAGCAAGAAAGGGCATTCCAGGACCTTAGAGATGCACTGTGTCATGAGCCAGTTCTACAGAGTCCAAATTTTAGCTTGTCCTTCACTGTCCAGACGGACGCGTCCCACAGGGGTATTGGAGGCGTACTTCTGCAGGGAGAAGGCGAGGACAAGAAACCAGTGGCCTACGTCAGTAGGAAGTTGTTTCCACGAGAGACACGCTATTCAACAGTGGAGCTGGAGTGTTTAGCCATCAAGTGGGTGATTGACTCCTTCAAATACTACCTCCTTGGAAGGGAGTTCACCTTGGAGACGGACCATCGTGCCCTTCAGTGGCTCGAGTCCATGAAAGACACAAACAGCCGGATTACCAGATGGTTTCTGTCTCTCCAGCCATACAGGTTCAACATCAACTATGTGCCAGGGAAGCAGAACACTGTGGCAGACTTCCTGTCCCGTAGGGATGAAGCTGCACCTTCTGAAGGGGGAGGAAATGTGAGGGAGCTGTAGGCACCCCCCCCTCACTGATCAGGCACTGTCATGGAGGCGCGCCCATGGGAGTGCAGATCAGGTGCACCAGATTGGCCTGATTGGACCAGACCATGAGGCCCAGAGGGAGGGGAAGTTTAGCAAGGGAGCTATTCTATGTTATGTGAACAACTGGACAAAAGGACATTGTGGACAGATGAAATATATAAACTGTTATTCTTAATTATAGAAATCTATTTTTGTAAATGGTGTCTTTTATTGTAAATATTTATTGGGGGCAGGGTTAAATCAATCTGCCTGTATCTGGGGTCTTAGTGGTTTAGGCCAGACTATTTAAAGAGGGTTTGGGGCATGTTTGGTGGTGGCCTGTTTGTGGAGGGGGAACCTATGTCGGTCGGTATCATATTCCTGGTGTCTTTGTTGGATAAATTAAAGAGCTTTGATGAGACTTCCAGCTTCCTCGTCATTGTGCAACATTTGTCTCAGCTGCTATGGCTATCCTCAGCTTGTAAGAGGCTCGTAACACCCAAAAATCTTACACAACAGCTCGTGCTGTACACAGTGGACTGAATGGAAAACAGTTCAGGTGTTTGGTGTAAGACAGAATGAAAAGAAAACGGACACAGTTGGACAAAACGGTGCGTCTCCTGTTTCCACAGCGAAGGGATGTGGCTTAATCTGAGAAAAGCATCGTGATGAGTAAAATGTGTGTAGCAGGAGATAGTGACGATTAGCGGAGCTGCTACATCTGACCAAAGCAAATAATTTTAACTCCGAATGAGGGCAACAGTCCCAGACCCGGGTTTGCTGCTTCTCTCTCACAGACACTGATTTTTGTTAAAAGTTAGCCTGAGATTTCCAACACGTCAGTCTCCCTGTGCACACCAGCTGCTCATTTGTGCGCTCATTCAGAGATAAAGATAAATTAATAGGAAATTATAAATACAATAATTGTAATGAAATTAAATTCTGATTTAATCAGCAGGCCCAATAAGTTAGCATTAGTTTGCATTAGTCGTTCGTATTACGGTTGTAGGCTATGTTTTTGTGACTTAGCTTCAAAATTATACACATACTGGGATACTATCGCCCGAGGTTTAAGCTAGGCAGTGCTATGGCCCTGAGTCGGACACATGAAAGTTCCAATATTGGACACGCTCACCTTTCTGGCGTTTTCGGCCTTATTTGTTGGATTTTTGTGCTTGTGATTGTCTATAATTTAAGGCTGGGATATTTACGTTAACAACTTTTCACATCCAGTACCTTGTTTCCGTCTTTCAAGATAAGATTTTGGGCTAAGCTAATGTTAATCAGAAAACCACAAGACGGACAAAGTTAGCTACAAAAACACTAAGATCACTGAAAGAACATCGCCCGAGTGTGACCTGAGCATTCCCTGCACATTTCCCTATCGAAATTATTTTCATATCATGATTATTTTACAAACACTTAGCATAAATACACAAAAGTTACCACAGAAGTAGAGCAATATGTGGAGTTTTTGTTTATCTACCCCTAGCCAGTTAACGTCTTTACAAATGTCTGTTAGAAGACCGATAAATAGCAAAAGGTGAGCGTGTCTGACTCAGGGCCATAGTGTCCGACTCAGGACACACATGCGTTACTTGGTAATGACCTTCTGATTTGTCAAAAAGTAAACAAGTCCCGCTCATCCAGGCTACGGACACAGCCCTACTGAAATGTTCCAGTCTTTTCCATCAGAGAGGCTGCATGACGATTTTCTTGTTGTGTTATGCTAAACACCATCTTGGTGGGTTGTTTTAAGCTAAGGTAAAACACAACACGTGTGTTAGAGCAACATGCTAGCAGTTAGCTAACAAATTAGCATGCTAATTGCGGGACCTAATTAGCCTTAGAAATGCATTTTAAATATTGTTGCACTTATCTCGAAGTCACTCTGAGTGATATTTAAGTCCATGACAGTGTAGTGCAGCACTCTGGGTTGTTTTGTAATGTCTCTGGTTATTGTAAATCTGTAAATTGGTTCTAAAAATGGCGCTAACTATGCAGTGCTTTTTGTTATATGGGCACATTTTGGGTGCTATGAAAAGTGAAATATTACCTTGTTTACTGATTCAAAGGATAGTTTATTATGAGAATTTCAAATATTATATTACCTGCAAGGTAAAACCATAAGTTATTGTTCATTTAGTGATGTAAAAAACTTAATTTAATCAGTTAAAAAAAGAAAAAACAATATAACATAAATTCATGGTTAATACGTAATTCATATTGTTTATTTACATGGGTTAAAACTATTTCATGTAAAACAAATTTATTTGAGTTAAAACACATGCATGTAAATTGAAGGTACTGTGTACTGTATGTATATTGTAACAAAGGTATGGAGATGGGGTTTAGCTGCTTCATAGACGAGTCTGGTCAGTGCTCAAAAAGCTGACGAGCTAATGCTAATGCTAATGCAAGCGCCATTGAATGAGCTGCGCTAATGCTGTGCATCAGTCTGCAGCCTGTTATGATGAGCCATGAGTCAACTAAGCCTTAACACATTTACAGAAGCACATTTTAGTTTATATTAAATATGATGAATTAAACTTGTGTCTTTATATTAGAGAGAGTTCTGTTATGATGCAACTTGACATTGATTAGATTAGCATGTTGTAGGCAGCTAACGTCAGACAGTGATGGTATTTTATGGACAAATGTGGACTGCTGGACCGCACGGAACAAAGGTTTGTGTGCTCAAATTATTATTCTCTTTTCAAATGGTAAAGTATGTGCTTGCGACAGTCACACTGCGTGCGCTCGACACTCACTCTGTGCGGGCACAAAGGTGTCACAAATATCACACCATAGAAAGGGAGTAGGGGAGAAAACAATCTAATTTTGTAATACCAGTCTTGATTATTGATTGATATTGATTTGGCGTGGTGACGTCATTAATATGCCAATGACGTAATTTTGGAACATTTAGTGACTTTTTGGGCAGAATCTAATTGCTTTCCATTGAAATTAGTTGGCAACACTCTATTAGCAAAGAATCAAGGAAGAAAGTAACTGAAGGAAAAGGGAGGAGAGGGAACACCAGCCTTGATTTAAGTTAGGTTCTAAGAAATTCTAAGAAATTCATTCAGTCAAAGGGAACCACTTGTCTACAGTTTCCTTAAAAAAGTTATATTATTTAAAACAATTTTTATCCCCCTATTTTTTTTTTTTTTAATGAAATCTAACCTCTTTCTCTTTGCACTCATTCCGATTCATCTAGGTAAACATGTCTATTTAGATCCTTTTTATCTATAACACTTTATCATGCACCCATCAAAATCATTAGTAATTCAAACTTCATAAAAAAATCATAGAGTGTCATTTAGTATTCTAATTCTTCTTCTTCATAATTATTGTTCACAGTTCTTTCTCTGCTTTAAGCTTGGGGTTAGCCTGTAGTCTTTTGCATGGCCATTATAGGACGTCCCACTCCAGTGTTTGATAAATGACAGCAACAGAGTCCTCAGACTTCATTAACATATATGAGTGGGAGTCCTCCAGATCGGGTCTAAGCTCCACCCCTAACCCAGACTCCACAATGGGGTGGACAGTTATTTGGATAACAGACAACAGTTTGTGAAGATGGGTGAATACATGTCGCCATGCTTCGGCATTGCTTGTGGGGTACCACAGGGGTCAGTGTTGGGTCCAAAACTATTTTTACTCTATATTAATGAAATCTGACATGTGTCAAAATTAATGAAATGCATTATTTTCACGGATGATACAAACATACTTTGTACTGGGGAGAATTTGCAGCATTTGTTGGACTTTGTTACACTAGAAATGAGCAAAATTAAAAGGTGCTTTCATTTAAATAAGCTGTTATTAAATTTAAATAAAGATTATGCTGTTTGGTCACTTTAAAAAAGACTATAAAATACAAGTCACTATAGATGGGGTAATTATTGAAAGGGTGCAAGAAATGACATTTCTGGGTGTAACAATAACAGACACTGTATGCTGGAAATCTCACATAAATCATGTAAAAAACAAATGATCAAGAAGCATTTCAGTTATGGGAAAAGCAAGGCAAGATCACAAATCATTACACACTCTGTTGCTCTCTGATGGTACCATATTTAAGTTATTGTGTGGAGACTTTGGGAAACACATATAGAAGTTCACTGCAGCAATTATATATACTCCAAAAAAAGAGCACTCAGAATAATTAATAATGTTGCTTATTATGATCACACCAACTCACTGTTTTCAAAATCTCACATACTGAAATTTTATGACTTAGTGAAATACCAAACTCTGCAAATACAGTATAAACTCATTAATAACATGCTACCAGGTAATATTCAAAAATGGTTTGCTGTAAGGGAGGGGAACTATAATCCTTGGGGTATATGTACAATTAAAATGCCACTTATTTGTACAACTATGAAAAGTATGTGTGCAACAGTTAATGGGGTGAAACAATGGAACAGTCTGAGTGCATCGATTAAGCAATGCCCAAGTATAAATCTATTTAAAAAGAAGTTCAAAGAAACGGTTCTCATGAGATACATGAAAGATGAATGGGGTAATTGATGGGTAATTAAAAGTATCAGTAATAAATCAGAATCATAATAAACATAATAGAGTTAAGAATTTGAGGTACAATGAGGGGGGTGATTGTATGGTAACAATGACCATATATTACAATTATTTAGAAAAAAATATATAATAAAAATAAATTAATGCAATTTACATATATCTACATACATACACATTATCTGGACCAGATAGGTGGGGGTAGGAACAAATAAGCTGACACTTCATCCTACTACTTTTCAGACATGGCTTAACTGTTGATTTTAGATTGTAATTTGTAAGGTATATCTGATCATTGTTTGGGAGGATTTTGCCATTTGTCTGAAATAAATTAAATAAATGACAAAAAGAAAAATAAATGAGTCGTTGTGGGGTTAATGAAGCATTTTCCCCTGGTGTCTCAGAAACAAGCAGAGTTACTGAGTTCCACTTTAATTTCACAATCTTCATTATAAAATTCAGCCTCCCTTTGTGGGGCATGTGTAGGACAGAATCCCATCCATCATGAGTTTGATGATTGGAGTCGGTGGGTGGACATTGTGTTCCAGGTTAGAGGCCTGTACCATCTCCCAGGCCTCCAACAGGAGAACATCCATATCTTTGAACACTGCCCGAAGCACCCTGTCAATCTGGAGAATGTACCAATCACTGTAGTTCAAACTTATATTCAGATCCACGTCCCTCAGGTTTGCAGTTCGGATAATGACTTTTGTGTCTGGAGCTCTTTTTTTCAGACGTTGTATTGCTTTGCGAATGGTCATGAGCCGCTGATAGTAGACCTCCAGGGGGAAACAGGCAAAGTGAGCCCAGACACCTATGAGGACAACGGTGTTAGCTCCACCAGGCAATCTGTCCACTTCATTTGCCACATATTGAATATGGGACACAGGCATAAATTTGAAAGAGATGGGATGGCCATGGCTGCGGTACGTCACCATAATGTCATTACTGTAGTCTATGGCCATGAATGGGCCACAGTGAAGTGCACTGTAATGGTCAAACTTCTGTAGGTCTGAAAAAGAAAAAGGGACACATT
Organism: Bostrychus sinensis; assembly: GCA_020698575.1. Taxonomy (NCBI): domain Eukaryota; kingdom Metazoa; phylum Chordata; class Actinopteri; order Gobiiformes; family Eleotridae; genus Bostrychus; species Bostrychus sinensis. The sequence continues at coordinate 47,360,830 of CM036239.1, read as the reverse complement.
TGGAATACAGTGATAGTATTAGAGACATCCACAAGCATCATTTGTCCGATGTGTAACTATAGCCTGTCCAGCCATCCTAATGATTTTTCTATTCTTTACAAATAATTAAATTGGTCCTCATGGTATAAACTTGGATTTACAAGGGTAGAACAATTGTACAGAAATTAAATTATCTCTAAAAGAAATTAGATTGATGTTCAACCAATCAGGAAAGAGGCGGCAGTATCATGTGATGTGCGTTTCACCGCTGAATATATTATAGAACAGGATAGTGAATGATGTCATGACCGCCGTTGCTTTCTATAGCTGTGCCCATTGGTGCGTGATGCCAAAAAAGTTTTTTACCTCTGCATTATTTCCGTGTGATCGGCTTTGGCCAATAGGCACAATGGCAGGCTAAAGCGGCGAGGTCACAAACCATAAAAAGTCATTTTTTAGCCACATTAAAGATTTTGAATGGGGAAAAGTCCATGGTGTCAAAATAGATAATAAACACTACAAAATCAAACCATTTTGGAAGCTGTAGGTGCCCTGTCAGCCGCACACCAGGCGTTTCTTTTTACATTGCGCTCTATGGGAAAATCCTTTCTGGGCCGCATGGGATTTTTCTGCTGCAGTTCCATGAAGCGGCCACTAATCAAGTTGGCAACAGAGGACAGGGGTCCAGTTCTTATTATACATCCATGGTTTCACCAGCGGGCAAAACAAAGATGGCGTGCACGCATCAGAGGTATAATAAGTATTTAGATGGTCGGGACATGCAGGTGGCGCAGGATCGGGATGGACGTATAGCTTGGAGCTCTGCTGTGTTGGTTATTAAAAATACACTAATACAAAAGCTCATGTGAGCTAATACTTTTGGCAATATAGTGTATACATACACTATATTGCCAAAAGATTAGCTCATGTGAGCCGAAATATATAGTGTACCTCCTGCTGACATAACTTTCAATAATACTCATAATTATAACATTTTGAGGAGGAAAATGCCCAAAGGCAAAGGGTCAAGAACTGACAAGAAAATGCCCAAACAACAGAAAAACGTCGACCAAATGGGAGAGGGCAGCAATGACAATGCTAACTCTGCTCCAGGAGATGCTAACATGGCCGCCCAGTATGGTAAGCTGTTGGCCTGGTGTTTCTTTCTAATGAGCTACGGGACTTTAAAAAAAGATACTGAGGATGAACTGGCTGATTTTAAAAATGAGGTGAGGACATCTATGAAGAAATACTTAAACTTTTTAAGTTCAAAAAAGATGTACGACAGGAAGTGCAAAGCAGACCTCGAGGTGGCGTGCCTTGAAATGAAAAATCCATTGCTTACTGTGATGAAACAAAACAGTGAGATGTATGACAAAATTGTGGACTTAGAAAGTCATGGCTGGAGAAACAACATACAAATCTATGGGGTGCCAGAGGAGAAAGTTACTGGACGAAGTTCAACTTCAAATGCAGCGGTCACACAGAGCATTGATTCCCAAACCAGCCCCTGCTGCCCCTCTCAGATCAAAAATCATCAGCTTCCTCCAGTTCTAGGTTAAATAGTTGGTGCTCAGGAAAGCATGGCCACAGAAGGTCGAGCTAAATGGTAAACGTCTTGACTTTGATAATGACTATGCATCCAAAATCATGGAAAAACAAAAGGCATATGGACCAATAGAAGCAGCGCTGAAGGAGAAAGGCATTAGATTTCAGATGCCTTATATCAGAATGAGAGTGTTTTGGGAAACCAGACTACAAATCTACAACAGTGCTAATGATGCGGCACAGAATCTGATCAAAAGAGGACTTAAAATGAGCTGGAGTACGAGAGCAGATAGAACGAAAGCTGCTGAGGAGAGACTGGAGGATCGAATGCTCTGGAAGTGCGTCAGTACTACGGACAGCACAGAACAGCGAGCAAGAGAGAAGCTCACAGAGTTTCGCCATAACCAGAAGTGATGCACATATACTCATTTCAAGTGATAATGTAGGTTAAGTAGGACTGTGTGAGTACCAATGAGCAGGGTTGAATTTGTTACATATAGAAAGTTTGGATAGAGTTGATAGTTGCACCTTAAAATGGTTAAATGTTCATCTACGTAAATAATTTTCATTATAAAACATTTTAAGGCACATTTAAATATCCAACTGTAATAGAAAGAATGCCGACTAGAACTTTTGTTTTGAGAAAGTGCACACCAGATGTTGGACATTTCTAGCATAAGTGGATTGGAAATATCCCCTCTTTTGGAAGTTCCCATGCTTTAGTTCTATTTTTATGTTTGTTTTGGGGTTTGATCAATATTGTAAAAGCAAAATAATTAATGGAAAATAATATAATAAGAGAATGTTGTTGAATGCAAATGGATTGAATAATCATATTAAAAAGAAAATAATGACTAGAATTTGTAAGAAAATGCACAGATCATTTACTTACAATAAACCGATCTATTCAGACCGGAAAATGAGAAATTAAAACAATTTGGTTTATTAAAACATTTTATAGCATATTCAAACATGGATGTCAAAGGAGTATGACAATACTCATTCACAACTCTGTCAAATTTGGAGATATGTCATTGTAAAAGGAAATTTGGAAAATGAATCTGTAACACTGGTTAATTCCTCTGCACCACCTAGTAGTAAGTAACATTTTTTTTTAGAAACCTAAGTAACAAAATACTAGCAGAAATGGAAGGAACATTGATATGGGGCAGTGATTTTAATATTCTGATCAACACTAATCTTCCTAAAACAAACAGTAAGAAACACAAAAATCCTCCCATCAAAAAATTTAATACTCTCTTGAAGAATTTGGTATTGTAGATATATGACGAGAATTAAATCCCCCAAAAAGTATTACATGCACTATTCAGCAGCTAACAATAGCTATTCCCCCATTTACTGTTTTTTTTAATACAACCTGAATTTTGAATATGTTGGGACATTTTTTTTTATTTGAATAAAATTGGATTAAATATTAGAAGGTATTTAGAAGAAAACAACAACAAAGAGGTTAACCCAGTTATTCTGTGGCATGCTCTTAAAGCAGTTATGAGAGCGAAATTGATTTATAAAACTGCAGTATTAAAAACAGCTAAGATAGAAATCTGTGAAAAAGAAAAAAAAAAAAAAGGAGGGCTAGAAAACCAGTAAAAAATAACCTTAAACCCAGATTTATTACCAGCAATACAAGAAGTGAGAAACTTACTGACTTTAGAAATTGAAAAAAAATCTGAATTCTTTAGGCGATCATATTATGAAGTGGGACCTAAAGCAACTAGGTAACTAGTCAAAAAACAACAGGCTGAAAGAACAATCCATAAACTAAAGGATAACAATAAAGATGAGGTTACATATGAACCTCCAAATATAGAAAATGTATTCACAAATTATTATGAACGGCTATACATCCATTTCTACAGTCTTTAGACCTCCCTTCATGGCGCTCTGGACCTGGTACTGGAGTTGAGTGCGGAGGTTGTGGGCTGAGAACAGGCGCCTGGGAGCAAGAACTGGAACCGGCATGCAGGACCCGGTGCTGGACCTGGATAACAGACGCAATGAGGCCGGAGGATGAGAAGCAGGACCAGGACCAGAAGTGGAGCCTCCAGTGAAGAGAGCAGCTAAGTACTCACAGTACAGCTGATCGAGGCAAGACAGGTTAAGCTGGAAAACTTGAAGGGTTCATTTGCAAAAGCAGATAACTCCATTTTTATAAATTCTCAAAAAAATTAGGGTTTTTATTATTTACTTCAGGTTATATTATTCAAACTAAAAAACTAAACTAAACTTGAATGTATGTGACCAACAGGATATATCAGGTATTGCTCTAAAATGGATTTGGGTTGTGAAAACAGCGCTATGTAAAGAGTAAATGCAAGTCTTAACTCTTGTGTAAATGGCGTTTATCTGTTTTTGCAAATGAACTCTTCGCTTGAAGAATTCTTGGATACTCAAATACATGATTTGAAGATCACTTGTAGAAAGCGAAACAATCGGGCAGAGAAGAGCTGGACTGGGACTGCTTAAATACTGAGCTGACTGATGAAGCAATGAGTTTCAGTTGTGCAAGCAGATGTGAACGATGTAGCTCACTGGGAAAATCTGGAGTGGAATCTCCACACACCATGACAGAGACACTATCCTAAGAAAGCATCCAGTCACCCAGCGGAGGAAACTTTGATCTGCTGCTTGTATCTTGTCCTTGGAACAGCTGCCACTGCCCAGGCCTCTCTTGAGTAAACAATGTTCCCCTCCAGGCAGGATGTCACTATATGAAAACTATGAACAGCCTCTGAATAAACTATCAAAGAACCACAGCTATTTCTGATTGGTTGTAAAAGTCCCTTCTATTTTAAAGAAACAGTTTGGATTGTTCATCTAGAAGTGATTGAACTTGAGCAGGGGTGCTCAACACATTGATCGCGTTCTACAGGTTGATCGCAAAGGTAGTGCGGGTCGATCATGGAGCCCTGCCTTTCCAAATAAAGTCAGTCATACAGCCTATAGCATTTGATTAACATGCAGAACGACCAGTCTGAGATTCCTTACATGGGACACTGCGGAAGCGCGAGTAAACTGCGTGAGCTATGAGCTAAACTGAATACAAGCAACGTAAAGTTGTAGTCCGGAACTTTTCTAAATCCAGAAATTTGTACAAAATGTTTAAAATGTGTAAAAATGATCATCTGGTCCTGTTCTATGGTGTATAGTAGGTGATCTGTCCTATGTCATAGTTTGCTGTAGGCCTCTGTGCCGATTGCAAATTTAAGCGAGCGCCACTCGTCTTGAACCAACACATTTGGAGTCTGGTCTGAGCCCCGCCCCCTCCTCCTGCGTCACACACGCACGAAGCTCCCAGCTGTAGACCGCCAATTCAAAATGGAGGCTTACTGTAGCAGAGCGACAATACTACGGAGTTACACACCGTTTTCCGCTCAGGTATTTAAATATATCCTTTATACGCGTTTTAACATGTTTCTGTAACTTGTTGAGTAGCTGTGGTAATCATAGATTGATTGAAAGTTTACCCTTCTGTGAGTTGTAGACTAACCCACTGAGCTATGCATCGCCAGCAGCAGCTCAGTTATACACAATACTTTGGTTTAGGTTTAGTATTTTGATGCTGTAACAAATAACTTTCACCTTGATGTAAAAAGTCTGTGCATTACATGTAGTCAAAGGTGTTTAGCCTAATAGCACATAAGCTAACACTCTGCTAGCTTCAAGCTAAATGTGTTAAAGCTTGAAATTAAATAAAACCTGATCTACTGCTACAAATGGTTCTTTTAGATTGTAAAGGTTCTGTAAGCTAATGAGTAAGTTTTTAGATGTAAATGGGTGCTTTGTATTTGCTTTTCCATAGCTTTTTAGTCATGAAAATTAGTATTGTAATTTTACAAAAACAGACTTTCACAGCCAGGGGCGTAGCCAGGATTTTTTTACTGGGGGGGCCAGCCGGGTCCTGTCATTTTACTGTGGTGGCACATGGCAGATTATTATTATTATAGGACTAATACAAAAATGTGAATTATCTTCTGTTCTGTTCTGAAGCCAGTTATTTGGATGGTTTGAGGAAGTTAGGAGATGAGCCCTGATGTGTGCAGCTCACAGAAGAGCTGAAGTTGTGATTCACAGAGGTTAAGTATGTAACAAATTTACAGCGGGGTCTGGGGGTCCTCCCCCAGGGAAAAAAAATCAATATAACAGACAATATTTGCTGTATCCTGATGCATTTTAAAGTGTTTTAGCTGACTATAGAGTGAGTAAAACAATTGCTTGATTTTGCATTAATAGTTGTGATCACAACATTGCAAAATCCTGGAGGGACTGAACAATGCATGTAGTCTGTGTCTTGAAGCATGTTGTTGTTAATAGGGATGGGAATTTATAAGATTTTATCAATGTTGATGCCATTGTCAATTCTGCTCATCAATCCGATTCTTTATCGATTGTCTTATGGATCCCTGATATTTCTGTGAATAAAAATGAACCAGATCTGTGGCCATACAGTTTATTATGAAGCAGAAATAGAAGCTTATTTTCATTTTCATGTATATGAGCCTATTTTAAACTGGGCTCAGTAAACAGAAGTAACATGTATTGAATGTACAGCTGTTAAATTACTGGAAATGTAGTAAATAAACAGGATTGTGGCTTTAATATTAATTTAGGAGCAGCAGCCCCAGACCTCTCTCTGAAAAAAACCTTCATTAAACTAAACAGTAGTCTGTGTTACTGTGACAGTGCAACGCAGGGAGGGGCCACATCAGTGTCAGACAGGTGAGGGTCAGACAGGTGAGAGTCAGACAGGTGAGAGTCAGACAGGTGAGAGTCAGACAGGTGAGAGTCAGACAGGTGAGAGTCAGACAGGTGAGGGTCAGACAGGTGAGGGTCAGACAGGTGAGAGTCAGACAGGTGAGAGTCAGACAGGTGAGAGTCAGACAGGTGAGGGTCAGACAGGTGAGAGTCAGACAGGTGAGAGTCAGACAGGTCACGACATGCACTGTGCGATGAGCGCCGCGCTTTGTAGGCTGCTCATCGAAGATGACTTTTGCAGCGAAGTTAAAGTAAAAAGGTTAGAAACGCTGCTCGGGAGTGGGGCGGGTCTCGGAGCAAAACCTGCTCACACAAACACAGCTGCCCAAAGCAGCATTGATAACAGGGATTGTTAACGGCAGAGGCAAACAATTCCAATGGATTGGAAAAATTAGAAATGGTTCTCAGGTAGAACCGGGTTTCGATGCCCATCCCTAGTTGTTAATTAGTGCAATGTGTTTTTGCTTTAACAATTTTACAATAACTTACCAACAACTTTGTCTACATCATGACAGGCCAAGACTTTGACAGTCTGTACTATCAGCTCCTGTCAGTTCCTCGTGCAGCACTAATGCCTTTCCTTTCAGGTTCTACCACAATAAAGTTGTTTCAGCTGATGGAAAAGGATGAAGTTTTATTTTGAAGGGTCACAAGAGGTGGTCGATTTCTTTTAACAAAAACTTTACAGTGCGTCCCCATCCAACTGCAGTTTCTCCTCTGCTCTTCTCCATCTCTCCTCTTACTATTGATCAAAATTAAAAACAAAGTTGTTGGAAATAATTATCTCTTTTGTAATAGTTTTTGAGTAAAAGAGACACTGGACCTAAAAAAAAACAAAACACCGCGGCTGTTGCAGAGAGGTAATAAACCGTGCGTCTTTTAATGAAGCCTAAATGCTTTTACAAACTTTAACGGTGCATATCTCTGTGATTCCTGAACCTATCAACGTGAAATAAAAACTGACACAAAGCTTGAGCTCTTCTCTGTCAGGAGGATTTAGCTGCAAGTCTCTGTGTCAGACTGTTTGTTTTACAACAGCTGCGTAAAGACGTAACGTCAATCAGTCACGCCAGCGTCATTATGGACCTGCGTAGCCCGTTGTGCAGGACCTCTCAGGGGGGGCCGATGGGGTGGCCAAGGTCTGACCAACAGGGGCCATGGCCACCCCAGGCCCCCACGTGTATACGCCTCTGTCCACAGCTAACCAGTGGCACTCGACAGTGAATGTAAATGTTTCAGTGTTTTTTTTTATTATTAAACGCTAATGCTTGCTCAGTTTACTGACAGTTACTTGTATGATTATCACTATGCTCTCTCCTCCTCTGTCCTCAGGTCCAGCTGCTCAGAGGATGGTTTAGCTTTACTAAAGAATAATCTACTCACATCTCCAGTATGAGTCAAGATAAAGCAGTGTGTATTGTAGAAGAAAAAAAAAAGAACAGTAATAAAGTTATATTCTACAACAGTACTCCCTTGTTTCATTTATCATCTTCAGAGTGCGTCTACTTTTGTGACATTTAGGTGTGACTTATATTGTGGGTATATTTATAATTTTACATATTTGGTACTGAATGTTTCTGAAAATATAAAACGTGATTCAAGGGCAAAACTTTATTACACAACATTGTGAACAGTTCATTTATACAGCAAACATTTCCCAATCACTGAGGTTGCACAGTGTTACTGTAACACTGAGGATAGTACATTACATGAGCTCTGGAAGACCACTGCTGTCCTCGCTGAGCTGACTCATCAGAAACTCAGCTACAGCTCAACGCTGGGTCCACTGTAACATCTCTGAGTCCACAGTAGAAATCTGCAGGGGTCTGTACACAGCGGGCTGTCAGCAGGAAAAACACCACTAGCTCTGAAAATAAATGTTTTTGTGTTAAGCCTGGTTCACACGGCAAGATAATTATGCAGATTTTTGACCCGATTCTCCCCTTCCGACAATCTTAAGGACGCCACGATTATCGTAATGGCACTAAAGATAATCTCATCAGATATTCCTGCTGTGTGTGGTGTGTTAAAAGTGCTCTGGTCTGCTCGAAAGGACGTCGGGACCGCTCCGATCTCAAATTGGGGATATTCAACATGTTGGATTGTCTTGGCCCGATATCGCAGCGTGTGGTGTGTCCCGAGGACAAACGAGCACGCACTCTGTTAAATGTAACGTGGAGCCCATCAGAAAGCGAGGAGATGGAAGCACGGAGGGGAATTCAAAATCCAAACAGCTGTCATGGCGCATGTTTGCGCTGTCTCCACTCATTTAACTAACGCCTTTTCTTTTTGTATTGTTTTGTCTCTGTTAGAAATAGTCCACAAACTATAGCAGTTGCCATGTTTGTGTACGTCATGTTTGTGTACACCGAAGTCACGTTTAATCTCGTGAGGTTTTGTGAGATTTCCCGTCTGACCTGGGAATGTTTGTGAGTGAAATCTGTTTGTGTGTGGTGTGTTGTCTTTGCTGTAGGACCAAACCTGTGATAGATTTGATTTTTTATCGCCATGTGTGGGGTCTCTCAGGTTTTGAAAATCTTCCGACAATTTTAAGATCTTGCCGTGTGACCCAGGCATTAGCAGCTGCACATACATAACTTGCATAACTGTCAAAGTCAAGCTGTAATTTATTTTGTAAATGAACATATCATATATTATATATTTCTAACCTTTTGAATTGGTGCTGCTCCGTGAGGCCTCTCCCTCTGAGCTGTAGTTGTAGTGGTAGCTGTGGGGATGGCAGCTTGTCTAACGCTGCAGGCTCTTATGTGTTCAAAACTCATTCAACACTGTTAATATAATAAAAAAATATAAGATTACACCATCTCCAAGTTAACACTAGCAAAACATTTAGAGAAATATGGTAAAAAGAGTCATTTTTTTGCATTAGCATGATAATAGTATGTCTCATTTGAGCACTGTGGTCATGAGTGATTCTCTCAAAAATAACGATAAAACGTTTTTCTAACATTCAGTCTTACTTTATAAACACATAACAGCGGGTAAAGGGTAAAAGGGGAAGGTAACAAGTGTGAAAGTGTTTAAAAAGATGAGCTTACCTTGTTAACAGCTCCACAACTCTCTGGCCGCTGCTATGACAACAAGAGCCCTGCAGGAGGAAATGGGGGCGTGGCCAGAGTTACGAGGGGAGGGGGAGCAGTGACTTTTTTGAAAAATCGAGAGAGAGAGCCTTGTTTCTCAAAAGTTGACATCTTTAATAACAATCAGAGTTTTAGCCGCTTTCACTTCAGTTCCATTGTGGAGGGTGGCGCACAAACACACACACACAGACACACACACGGACACACACACACACACACACACACACGGACACACACACACACGGACACACACACACACACACGGACACACACACACACAAATAAGATGTGACTTTAATAAAGAGGTAATTTTCGTTTTTTATTTTCATGTTTAACCACTGCAATAATAAAACCCTGCTAAATCATGCTGTGCCTACTAGAAAAAATTATGTAAAAAAATAATGGTAGATCTCCTGGCCTTGATGATTTTTAAAGTGGCTTGCGAGCCGAAAAAAGGTTGGGAACTTCAGTGTGCTTCTCTTCTAGCTGCGCTTAGTTTGTCTTCTGTGGGCAGCTGCTGTTTTATTGTGTAATGGTCTGATTGTACAATAGTAAAAATGTACTTTAGAGATGTCTTTTCCAATTTGTTCAACAGTATCTTGCATTATACACAATTAACCTGGAATTGTCAACACATTGCTGTGTTAAAAAAACAACTTTCTAACAATTAATAAAGACTCAATCATAATATTTCTTTTTCAGCTACAACTTGATATCCATTTATTAAATACATAGGTATTTCCTACTTTTATTCTGAAAAAAAAAAAAAGTGTATCTTACTTGGTAGTATGCTTGTGAGGTGTTCATAGTACTGTCTCACAGTGGAGTCTCCAAACAGATGCAGCTGTTTTCCCTTCAGACAGACAGTAATGACTGAGGCACTGTTGAACTGGCGGACTGTGGTGCCCCCTAGTGGTATCCATTGGTTCTTGTAATAATATCCAGAAGGTCCAGGCCTCACCTCCTGTGACTCACCTGAACAATGGAAGAGAAAGTTATTGGTCTACTCTGAGGACAGGTTTATATTACAAATGTTAACCAACAATAATAAGTATAAAATAAATATAGCCGCAAGTGGCAATGTCATGGCAAAACCGTACAAAATAAGGCATGGGTCTGGGTGACAAGCAGGAACTTTTTGCAGCAACATTTTTTTTAAGTTAGATTTATTTATTTATTTATTTAAATATAGGCAGAACATATTGATGAACATATGCATATGTAAAAACGATAGATTCTAGTTTGTTTGTCATTTTTACCTTTATTTAACCAGGTTAAGTCCCACTGTGATTAACAATCTCTTTTGCAGGGGAGTCCTGGCCCCATAGGAGGACCTATTGTAAATGTTTTTTGGTGGCATAGGCGTAGTTTGACATTTGCTCTGGGGTGAGGGCAGATTTTTTTTTTAAACCAACATACCAACTACAGTCCGTCTGTGAATGTATTGCACATTGTACCTACTTAATATATTGCCTACTGCAGACTTACAGACCATGGGTTCTTGTAAGCTGGCATATTCTTACCTTTATAAGAAAGAGTGAAGAATAATATCAAAGCTACACTTAATCTGTAAATCACATGAGTTAAGTCAAATTGAGGCGGTCTCCATGGTGCGTCTCTGGGGAGTTTCTCTGTGCCCTGACACGCTCTGAAAGTGCCAAAGCCTGGCTCCTTGGGCCATGGCAAAGTGCCTTCGGGTTGAGTCTTCTTTTAGCGTATTTAGTGTGTGCATTTTGCATTTTTAGTGGTTAGGAAACAATCACACCTCGCACTCGTGGAGCGCTGTGTGGGACGCAGGAGACTAGCGCCTTCAGTTTCCAATACACATTTAAACACCACAGGTCACTATGGTTTGACAGCTAACCTCTATGCCACCATGCCACCCATCTACTTTCCACAGACAGGTTGATGTTGAAACATAATACAACTACAATCAAACATAAATATAGTAATAATAACACAGGAGAAAAGATAGACACAAAGGAAGATCAGGCAAATGTCCACAGACTCGGATGTAGTTCGATTAAAGGAGACTTGCTAGAGGACTGCATACTGTCCTAATGTATCATAAGTGCCACAGTGTATTTCAGACAGCTGATATATTGTAGATGCTGAAGTGCATTGCGCATAACCCTAGAAGAAAATGTGCAGTAAAAGATTGCACATAACCCAGCTAATAAGGTGCTACAGAGGTGCACATTGCTATTATTTATCTATCATCATAAATGTAAGTAGATTCAAACCAGGCCTTTAAATTGCATTTAAAAGAGGCAAAGCTGGGGGACTCTTGTACTGTAGATGGCAAATTATTCCACAAAATACTGCCCTTGTAAGACAGTACATTTTGACTAATACAGGCACTTCACAGTCTCCCCTGGTTATAGCCCTTGTGGTCTGAGACAGAACACTTCTGGTTGATCACAAGTCATTGAGCGGGGGTGGAGCTAACCCATGTAGACTTTTATACAACAGGCAAACATTTTTAAAACGTATGACATGTTCAAAGCTCAATAGATTGTTCTTTGAGAGAATATTACAGTGGTGATAAGTGAAGGGTTTTTTGTCTATAATTTTCAATAAATAAATAAATACATCAACTCTATTGGCTTCAGAGTTAGAACACCTATCAGAGTCCAGCTGGTTATGCAATAACTTATATAGGAAAAAATGAACTACATGTCTAGGGCTACTCTTGTTATTACAGTAAACAGAAAGCACTGTTTGTAAATCAAGCCAAAAAGTACATGTACACACTTTACCTGCTTTTGGCAAAATCATGACATTTGATGTTCCTGAGGCCTCGATAGGAGCTTTCATGCTGATGCCCCTAAATAAAACACAGACAGAAGATTGGATAAGTTGTCGTAGTATCCTGGCATCCATCTGTATCAGGGTAACTCCAATTTTTTTCTCACAAAATTTAAGACATTTTTAAGACTTTATAATGCTACTTAGAATAAAATTTAATGCCAAGATTGCCAGCAAAAAAACTAAAATTAGTATTACTGTCGGAAACTCATTGGTTTTATTTTAAAAGTCTAATACAGGTGAAATAACTCCAGTTGAGCATTCAAAATCCAAAAATGCAATCATAAATTTCAGTGGCAACAGCATATTGTGGGAATGTTTTTTGCAACAAACGTGCCTGTAACATTACGCAGTCCATATAAACAGCAGACTTAGTTTTCAAAAACTTACTATATAAAAGCACATTACAAGTGGTAGACATTTGTAAAACCACTGTTGATAGAATTTGTTCCCAAATTCACATCGAACTCACAAAAAATACAGATTATTCTGTTGTTACTTACCAAGTAATAATCTAAAATCTATTTTTGACTAGCAAAACAATGAAAAACTTGACTTAGATGTCCCAATATGACAATTGCCAGACCTAGATGAACTAAATTTAATACTTGCCCATACAATTTAAAACTTTTAAGGCCTTGATTTAGGCAACATCAAATTCAATACCTTTTTAATATTTTTAAGACCTTGGGGCTACCTTGGGTCTAGTTCAGTGCACCAAGATGACTGCTCCTCCTCTGGCCATCGAGACGACAGCTCCCTTTCTGGCCTACTTCTCTAGCCACTGAGCCATGGGGCCGCCTCTGGCCTTCTCCTCCGGGACACCAGCTCCTCCTCCGTCGTTGAGGTTTCTCCTCTGCCCACGAGTGCTGAAACACCTCTTTCGCGAGATATCACCTCCTCCTTCACCTTCTCCTCCGTTCACGTTCGTTGAGCCATCGCCTCCTCATTTGCATGATGACACCTCCTTGTTTACCTCCTCCTTTGCCCACGTTCACCGAAATTATGCCGTCCTTCGCTTCCTCAAACCGTCAGCCCCTGCTCCGCCTTCTCTTCCACTTACTTTCAAGATGTCCATCTCTCCTGGCACTGAGATGATCAACTCTCCCAGCACCGAGTTGCCCGTCTCTCCTGGCACCAAATGCCCGACGCTTCCACCACCGAGATGCCCAAAGCTCCCGCCACCAAGACGCCCATTGCTTTGCCACTCATGCTGCTTTAAGATGCATCTCTCACTCCTACCAATTGCACAGCTCAAGCCCAGTGGACTGTCTCCTCCAGGATCCATCCATCCCGGCATGTTCAGTCCCATAGGGTTTGATCGTGTCCTCCACTAGCTTGAATGCTAGTGCTACAGTGAGATATCTGCTCCGCGGAGCTTCTCAGCTGTGCCAGCACGTCTTCTTCTGGACCCCTGGCCTTTCGTGGACTCCTGCAGCTGTTATGTTTCCTGCTTTGTGGATTTTCCTGAGCTGCTTGCTGCTTGTATCTGGGACTACTTCACAGCCCTCAGCCAATCACTAAGCAGCGTCACCTAAAGCAATCCCTTCTCAAAACCCGCTTTCTCAACAATAAGTGCCTCATTCTAAATGAATACATCACTTACGATAACTCAGATCTTCTCTGTCTCAACATGGCACATGCCCCTGGACTATTGTGGATTTGCCTTAATTGAAAACCCTTGTCCTGAGGAGCGGGGTGGTGGAACAGCAGTAATATACAGGAAAGACTTTAAAATCACTAAAATTTCTCTTCCAAATATCAGATCCTTTGAAAATATTGTTTTTAAATGATCCAGTCCTGCCCTCTTAGGCACCACTGTCAGTTATCGCCCTCCCATGCCAAATCCTTCATTCCACTTTGATTTTACAGAATTTCTAACCCAGCCAATGTGTCATCTCACCATCCATCCTCCTCCTTGGCGACGTCACTCTCCCCATTGACAACAAAAACTGCAAGCCTATGTGGCGAAGTGAGGGTGGTTATATGCAATGGAAATAACTAGAAAAACCAACAACGCCACCCGGGGAGTAAGGCCCCAGGACCAATACAAATGTGCAATATATTTAAAGCACGCACAGGTTCGTTCATTGAAACAAAGGGCAAGTTTCCATCACTTTACCACATAAATTATTTATACAAGATTAATTTAATTTAGCAGTCCTTAAAAGCATTTCAGCAGTCTAGATCTTGGTTTCAATATTAAAAAGCTGAAGCTCATTTTACACAGCTTTTACAGGAAAAAAACAAGTGAAAACAAGGCAGCAGTGTGCGCCAGTGCTTCGGCTAATGGTCCGCCAGCATCACCTAAAAAAACAATGCATAATTACAAAAAAAGTAACCTTCACTACATGCCACACTCAGATGACCTACCACTTCACAGTTCAGGATTTCACACGGCTGTAACCAACAGCGGGAGAAATTCAGTGACGCTACGAACAGCTCAGAGACTGCACCAAACTCCCCACCTTCAAAAGCCCCTCAAGACCCAGCTTTTAAAAATGGCCTTTAATGTTTAACACTGTCTATGTTTTATGTTTGGTTGCTTTGTTTTTATGTTTTGTTTTGTTTTGTTTTTTTCATGTAACTATGTACAGCGTCTTTAAGTGTCAGGAAAAGCGCTTTACAAAAAAAAGAAAAGTATTATTATGCCTGCCGCTGCTGGCATTGAGTTGCCTTGCAAGAGCAAAATGTCTGCTGCTTTCTGTCCAATGCTTCACTGTGTACTGCTTCAGTGCTCATGCTCATTGTTCTGTTATCAAGAAGTCTGCTGTTTCTGCAATGGAAATTCATGGCTCTTGTGTTATCTTATTATTATATTGTCTGAGCTAAGTGCTGTACAAGGACAACGACATGCATAACAGCTAATGGGCCATAAACATGTTTGTGTCTTAGTGCACACGATAGTCAGGCCAATGGTGACCTCTTATAGATTAGAGCAAAAGTGACCTGTTTTTGGGGATGTCATCTTTTCTTAAGATATGGTTGTGACTCTGTGGCACGTACTCTTGCCACTCTTGCCACTCAAGTACTCTACTCCTGTGTATGCTTGGTATAAAAAAATACCTTCTGCTAACGGGGGGTAGGACACTTTGCATCTTGCTATGTACTGTGTTTCTCCTTGTACACAAGCCAATAAAGACAACTTGCTGATTGATCCAGACACTGTCTTCTTGTCAAGAACCTCAATCTAAAAATTCCATAACACTTCACTGCTCCCAGCACTGGGATGCCATTGCTTCCTGTCCAATGCTGCCTGCTCTTCAGCGCTTCAATGCCGCTCCTTACACCGAGACGCCCACTGCTGAGATGTCCACTCAGTCCGCCATTGAGATTCCCGGTTCGCATGCCACTGACTTTTGCATTGTTCCATGCTCCTACAGCATGTCTCCTCACCTAAAATACATGTTTGCTGTCTTCTTCCGTACAACCATGTTGCTCCAATTCCCAACCATGCATTCTCAATGATTTGGGGGTTTGAGATTCTACAGCAGTCCCAGTTTTCATAGGTCCTTTAGCCTATCTTCCATTTGGCATGGTAATCAGGTTGCTAGTTGTTTATTTCTATTTCGATCTCCTGCTGCCTTGATGTGGTTCAGCTCCTTTGTTAGTCCAACATTTTTCTCTCTCGCTAATTTCTCTATTTCACTTCATGAGTGCCCACAGCTAGAAGTTCCCAAAGTCAATTTAGACTTGACATTAATGGCAATCACAGACTTTCAAGAAGATTATCTATAGATAGCTGTGTCAAGCTTCTTAAAGTAACTACCAGGGATGAACACAGGCAGACACTGAAACAAGTATAAGGACTTTGGAAAAACCACCAGGCCAATGGCATTAATCCTGCCTATAGGTGAAATTGGAAGTGAAGACCAGGTTGTCAAATCCTGTTTAGTTTGAATCAGGAGTTTCCCTACATTTTGTTCACACAGATCTGAAAAAGCCTTGGTCACTCTAATGCCAAGATAAGTAAAACTATCCATGGCTACTCCTAATCCTCCTAATATTTTTTAACCTGTTATCATCTGGACAGAGTAGGCAGGGAAAGTGCGTAAGGACATTTAATTGTTGCTGGAGTCTCGTGGATCTGCTAAAGTGCATTAAAGTGAACTGTGTGTGTCAAGAGCTACTTTTTGTTATTTTTCGGTCATTTTGCCAAGAAAACAATGGCAAAACACAGAGAAAAGCGGAAGTACACTGTCAACAAAGTCATGGAGGAGTGTACAAGAAGAGAGAGCAACCTTTCAAGCGAGGACCTGTCTGATGCCAAGAGTTGTGAGTGTCTCTGATGTTGACTCAGTCGAAGAAGAAATGTTTTTAGAGGGACGAGATATCATCCTTGACACGTAAGTGTCAGGCTCAGAAACAGATTGGCTCCAAAGCTGACCCAGAGTCAGGAACATGTTTAGAGTGTTTAATAGAAGTCCAAGACAAAAGTACAAAAATCACAATCCAAGACAGGCAAAAGGTCCAAACACAGAGAATCTTGAGACTAACACTGGGAAAAACTGCTGGAATGCTCACACGAGGGTAAAGACAATCTGGCATGGGAGGAGTGAAAACACACAGACTATATAGGGGAGACAATGAGACACAGGTGCAGCACATTAGGGGCGGGGCTGGTAATCACCAAGGCGGGAAACACAAGAGGGCAGGAAGTAAATCTGAAACAGGAGACATGAATAAGTGCTACAAAATAAAACAGGAATCAGACAAGGTGAGAAAAATGAAAAGACAAACTTGATCGACCGGAGAGACATGACAGTAAGTGTCTTTAGACATACATTTTAGGTAAAGAGCACTATTGAAAAACGTGATATAAATGCTTTTGAAAAATGTACAGTACAGTATAGTACAGTACAGAAGTGAACTCATCTGTGTGTGGAGGGTGCTTTGTGTCTTTGTTGTGTACAAGAGGCTAATGCTAGCAACAAAACAATACAGATACCAGTACTTTTGTAAAGGATGAATGGTAAGTATTTTTTTTTCTTTTACAATCAAACAGGAAAACTGCAGATTCAGACCTTGAATGGGAGCCAAGCACCATATTGGCAGAGGTCTCAGTGGTGAGTAAGTGTAACTTTACTTTGTGAATATATTACTATTATATTACTAGAATAGTAATACTGTAATATATTGTATATTCTCACTGTTTTTGACTTTAGAGACAATGTTGAAAAGGGGTAAAAAAGAAAAATTGTGGATTGTCAGGTGTGAATATTCCCACTTGTGGAGGAGGGTGATTATTTCTTTGTCTTTACTTTATGTACAGGTCCTAAATACCAAACAAGTACTGTAGTTCTGTAAAAGATATTTTGTGATTTTTTTTCTTTTGTCCTGCATGTCCCGCATAAGACCAAAAAATGGTACAAGACTTATCATTTCATGGACATTGCCATTGTAAATGCCTTCATCCTCCACAAGAACATCTGTAAAGAAAAAGGACAGGTGCCAATACATCAGAAGGCCTTCAGGGAAGACACTTGCCGTGGGCCTATCACAGATGGGCACCCAGCGGAGCACACCACAGCAGGAAGCATACTGTGAAACGCATCACTGGCTAGCGTTTGTTAATGGGGACAAAACGGCCGGCACTGAAGTGCAGGAAGTGCCATGCCAAAACAGCTGTGAAATGTGCCACATGCGATATGCCTTTGTTCTTCGTTCCAGCTTTGTAGAGGAAAATAAGGCAAAAAGAGCAAAGAAACAAGCAGAGTTACTGAGTACCACTTTAAGTGGAACTCACATTTTTATAAAGATGTGTGTTATTTTTATTATTCTCCAGTAATTTAAATTGCTGTATGAGCAGCTGTATGCTTTGATGACACCAGCTCCATGCCCATCTGTGCCACACCACGCCTTGCTTTTAGACCAGTCCTCCTCTTTATTGTAGACCGATATGCCCTGTGGTGGTGGCTGGCGGCAGGCCCTGGTGGAGATATTCTGAACAGCAGGTTCAGAATGTCTCCACCATGGCACAGGTGCGGTAACACAGGTGCGGTAACACAGGTGCGGTAACACAGGTGCGGTAACACAGGTGCGGTAACACAGGTGCGGTAACACAGGTGCGGTAACACAGGTGCGGTAACACAGGTGCGGTATCACAGGTGCGGTAACACAGGTGCGGTAACACAGGTGCGGTAACACAGGTGCGGTAACACAGGTGCGGTAACACAGGTGCGGTAACACAGGTGCGGTAATGAGGTCAAATACTGAGTCACACTTGTCTATCTGCAACTATTGAGCAGCAGTACCACCATTTGACCTCAGGAGGGCAGAACTTAGTTCGATTGTTTTCAGCACAAAATGTGAATTTAGACTTTTTTTTTAAGATGCACCACTAAAGTCCCGTTTGCACAGCTGATCAGCTTAAAAAAAAAGTGGTTTAGGGGTTCAGTTGCTCTTTAAGTACAATTTTCTTGTATCTGTACTGAAGTGTAAATTTTACTTCACTACATTTTAGAGCAAGTAAAAAGTATTTTGAGTTTGATTTAAACTCATTAGTTTTTGCTGTGTCATCATTATAGACACAGTACACAAGTATAAAAAATGCAGTAAAGTAGTACTCTTCAGAAAACCCTCACCAACAAATCCAGACACTTCTGTTGCACCGTTAATCCATTAGTTTTCAGCACAGTTTTTCAGCAAAATCCCTCACATTTAACACATTCTTTAGTTCTTGAATCTGTGTGAAATACTTTTACTTTTTTACTCACAAGTACATTTTAAAGTGAATACTTTTATACTTTAACTTAAGTAGAAATTTTCATGTGATACTTTTTTGCTCATTTATTTATCTGTACTTTTACTTAAGTAAAAAAAATCTATTTCTATTTTGATCCATGTATTTTTTGAAAAGGTAGAGTATTAGCAAAAGTTTTCTATGCATATTTGGTGAAACAATTAGTTATTATACTGTATAGCATAGAATGGTGAATGTCATTTTTTTGTATCTGGATTATAATCCATCAAATTAAAATTAAAAAGAATGTTGACATAATCAGTAAATGTGGAGACGTTTAGTTATTAGTCAGGTATTTTTTAAGTTTCTTTAAGTAGCACCGTCTGGTTGTAGACAAATTGGGCTACTTGTCCTTCCAGTTGGGTTGGACATCTTTCTGGGACCTGGTCATGTCATCTTAATGGGGATAAGGTTCATTTCAGGGATACTCCAGTGCCCGTAAACACACTTACTGAATCAATGGTGGGAGAAAAGTTTACTGGGCAAGTGTCTGTTCCATCACTGACAAAGGTTTAATGAGGTGACGGTGTTTCCTTACCTTCTAAAGAGAGTTTCTTCATCATTGCTGATTGTCCCAGAGTAACCTCCTCTGCCTTGGTAGGCCCAGGTGTCACAGCTCAGTGTTTTGGGTTTGTAGCAGAACCACTGCTCCCCTGTGTTCAGGTCTGTGAGGTTACACACAGGAGCTTTGGCTGGATCCAGGCACACGTTACACTCGCTGCTCTCTTTGACTGATCCAGATCTGAACTCACTGCTGAAGAAGACCCTGCCGGGCTGCTCCTCCGTCAGACGCTTTAACACTGTGATGGACTCACTTGACTGAATCAGCATCACCTGAAATTCATTCATTTTTGTTTATCAGAGCAAGACACGTGTATCAATTTAATCTCTGATTGTATGGGGTGCATAAAAGCATACGGTATGGAAAGCTTGCATGTTTTGGAAAATAAATCTTAATTAAATCAAAATAAATCTTGCAGTGCTCGAAAACTTTATATAGGCTATGAAAGAAATGGAAGAAAAAAATCCCACTTCTCATTTACACAAAAACAAACAAACAAACAAACAAGCAAACAAAAATACATCTTTTCTACCAAATCTGGGATCCATTTATAGATTTGTGTGAGAAAACAGGCTTCTTCACCTGCTGGATGATAGTATTAAGTGCTCAGTCCCTCCAGGAATTTGTGATGTTGTGATCGCAACTATTAACGCAAAATAAAGCAAAACCTGCGAATTCAGCGCAACCCTGCAACTCTGGCCAATTATCACTGAGGTTTTCCTGTAAAACTGCATTTTGCTGCATTTGCCGCTGCCTGTGCCCGTCCCCTCAGAGCAGAGCAGTTCCTCACTCTCTCAGCCGCAGTGCACTGGTTATGCATGTTGGAGGTTGGGTTGAGCCGCAGACAAAGCGGCACATGTGCGATGCAGAGGTGCAACGCGGAGGTGGGGGCCTTGATGTTAGGGGCTCTAACAAACAGAGCACCGCGGAGTTGTGGCGCTGAGGTCGGGAGAACTCATACACAGAGGAGCACAGATGTGCGGCACGGAGGGCGCACTCACAAACAGAGCGGCACAGAGGTGCAGAGCGGAGCTGTCACACAGAGGTCGAGCGGACTCAGGCATGAGGTCGCAGGTGCTCAGCAGCACCAGCAGTGGCGTGAAACTGTGCAGTCTGGAGTGTAATTTGCTCTATTGTCTGAAAGATGTTGTAAATTGTTGACAATGACTAGCTGTCTGCGCATATCCATTGCTAAAGCTAGATTGAGCAGTGATTACTTGCCAATGACTATATATATATATATATATATATATATATATATATATATATATATATATATATATATATATATATATATATATAACAAGAACCAGTAACCATCACAGTGGCAGACATCCAAGAAAGAGTCTCAGGTATGAAAAACTGGACAGCACCAGGGCCTGACATGATCCACACCTACTGGCTGAAAAAGCTAACTTCACTCCATGAGCGCCTGGCAGCACAAATGAACCAGCTGCTAAAGGATGGGACCCACCCTGAATGGCTAACTGAAGGCCGGACAATCCTGATCCAGAAGGATCCCCTGAAGGGAATGGCCCCATCCAACTATCGACCAATAACCTGTCTCCCCACCACATGGAAGCTCATGTCAGGCATCATAGCGGCTAAGATAAGTGGGCACATGGATCAATACATGAGCACAGCACAGAAGGGCATTGGTAAAAACACCAGAGGAGCTAAACACCAGCTGCTCGTAGATAGAACAGTCACTCAGGATTGCAAAGCCAGACACACTAATCTGTGCACCGCCTGGATTGATTACAAGAAAGCCTATGACTCAATGCCACACACATGGATCATGGAATGCTTGGAGATATATAACATCAACAAGGCTCTTAGAGCCTTCATTGCAAACTCGATGAGGCAGTGGAAGACCACCCTTGAGGCCAACTGCAAGCCAATTGCACAAGTGTCCATCAAATGTGGGATATACCAAGGAGATGCTCTGTCCCCGCTGCTGTTCTGCATAGGTCTGAACCCCCTCAGCCAGATAATCACCAAGACTGGCTATGGGTACCGACTCAGGAACGGGGCCACCATCAGTCACCTCCTCTACATGGATGATATCAAGCTGTACGCCAAGAGCGAGAGAGACATTGACTCACTGATCCACACAACCAGGATCTACAGCAATGACATCGGAATGTCATTCGGACTTGAGAAGTGTGGGCGGATGGTGACAAAGAGAGGGAAGGTAGTCCATACAATAGGGGTCCCACTCCCAGACGGCAGAATAGCAGACATTGAGGACAGCTACAAGTACCTTGGAATCCAACAAGCAAATGGCAACCTGGACCAGGCCACAAGAAAAGCAGCCACAGCCAAATACCTCCAACGAGTAAGGCAAGTCCTAAGGAGTCAGCTCAATGGCAAGAACAAAGTCCGGGCAATCAACAGCTATGCCCTGCCGGTCATCAGATACCCTGCGGGAATAATAAGCTGGCCAAAGGAAGAAATTCAGACCACAGATGTGAAAACACGAAAGCTCCTAACCATGCATGGAGGGTTCCACCCCAAATCCAGCACCCTGAGACTGTACACTAAGCGCAAGGAAGGAGGCAGAGGACTAGTGAGTGTCAAAACCACTGTCCAGGCTGAAACATCCAAGATCCTTGACTACATCAGGAAGATGGCCTCAACAGATGAAGTTCTCAGTGAATGTCTCAGGCAGTGGAAAACAGAGGACGAGGTGCTGGAGGAACCATCATGGGAGGAAAAGCCCCTACATGGGATGTACCATCGACAGATAACTGAAGTGGCTGACATCGAGAAATCCTACCAATGGCTAGAAAGGGCTGGACTGAAGGACAGCACAGAGGCATTGATCATGGCTGCACAGGAGCAGGCCTTGAGCACCAGAGCAATAGAGGCCAAGATCTACCATACAAGACAAGACCCCAGGTGCAGACTGTGCAAAGAAGCCCCTGAGACAATCCAGCACATAACTGCAGGCTGTAAGATGCTGGCAGGGAAAGCATACATGGAGCGTCATAACCAAGTGGCTGGTATAGTGTACAGGAACATCTGTGCAGAGTACAGTCTGGAAGTCCCGAGGTCAAGATGGGAAACACCTCCAAAGGTGATAGAGAATGACCGAGCTACGATCCTGTGGGACTTCCAGATCCAGACAGACAAAATGGTAGTGGCAAACCAACCGGACATTGTGGTGATGGACAAACAGCAGAGGAAAGCCGTTGTGGTTGACATCGCAATACCAAGCGATTGTAACATCAGGAAAAAGGAACACGAGAAATTGGAGAAGTACCAAGGCCTCCAGAAGAGCGCAGTCCTAGGAACAGCAAAGATACTGCGCAGAACCCTCAAGCTCCCAGGCCTCTGGTAGAGGACCCGAGCTTGGATGGATGAAACCGCCCGCGGAGGGCGAGAGGACAAATTTTATATATATATATATATATATATATATATATATATATATATATATATATATATATATATATATATATATATATACATATATATGTGTATATACATATATACATATGTATATATGTATATATGTATATATATATATATATATACATATATATACATATATATATATATATATATATACACATACATACATACATACATACATATACATACATTTGTCAGAACAGAACAAATTTCTTATTTTAATTCTTCTATCACAACCATATATATATATTCCTCTTTTATTTATTCCTACATTTATTTATTTATTTTATTTATTAATTCAAATGAAAGGGGTGTGCAATGGATCTTCACAGACAGCTAGTCAGCGATTTGCAACATCTTGCGGACAGTTGATGAAATTACTCTCCAGACTTCACTTTTTGAAAATGTCATATATTTCTCAGAAAATACAGATATTGACCAGGTAGTTTTTGAAAATTTGTATGAAGTAGGTCAAAGTCTCCAACTTGAACTTAATTTTGCAACTGCTGTGTCGGGTGAGCGTCCAGCGTACGACATACCAATCAGTTAATGCCAGGTGACGTCACATGGGTGATGGCTTACTCTGTTTATTTTTTACTTGCTGTTTCGCTTTTGCAAAGGCCCATTTGGGATATTCACATCTCCTCATGCACCAGTTATTATCCTGGCCCTTTCGGAAAGAGTTCTTACCATTGATAACTTGTGTGCTGGGGGTGGTCTGATGTCTGTAGTAGGTATCTGCCCTGGTGTTGGCTTTTAAGTTGGCGGAGGTGGATTCTGACTCACTCTCTCCCTTGCTCCTGTTCCATCTCTTCTCCAGCCACAGCCTGTTTCCACGCCACTGGTCACCTTCTCTTTTCCCTTACTTATAGCTTAGTTTGGGAGTGGGGAGGCCCATCTTCCCTTTGTTTACTTTAGTTATCTCCTCTTTTGTTGCTGTGCTCCTCATCTCTGTTTTTGGTTAGTAATTTGTGTTTAAATAAACAGTTCTTTTGAGCTCTTATCCCTAGACTCTTTTAACTTCTCCCACCGGATTAATGGCATTTAGTGCTTTCCTTCATCACAAGTTGATTCTGTGAAGTCCTTGCTGTCCTGTGTGTGTTTGTCTTCCTCTTGTTGCCATTTTAACAACATTAAAGTCCCATTGATGTGCAACACTATATTTCCAAAAGTATTAGCTCACCTGCCTTTACATACATATGAACTTAAAGATATTAGGGAGGGTCTTTATAAATTCATTTTTTGCAATATTTATTAAAACTACCTTCATTGCCCTGTATAAGGCTTATAAATTGGTGTATTAGAAAAAATAATAATAATATTAATAAACTGTGGACTCTGTGGGACTTAAAAAACCTCAACCAATTGTTTTCGTCATGAGTACGGTCACCATTGTTCCATGGACTTGTCAATCATTCCGACTTCCTGGTTTCGGTGAACCTGCGTGGTTCTTGATTCTTTCAAACGATGGCATGCGCTGAAGGAACAGAAAAGGCTTCAGACCGATGCATTGGTCGCCAAGTTTCTGCTGGACAGGTACGTTTATCTTATCGTTTGAAAAAAATGCCTTTTTTCTTTATCTGTTGAACCATTTCAACTGTACAGCAACCGTCAGTTTGCTAATGCTACCAATAGCAGGAGGACATATATTTTTGCTCACATTTAGGGACTGTGCACTCAGGGATGCCACCGGGTATTCTGGGCCCCCTGAAAAGATTTTACACTGGGCCCCCACCAACATTTTTTCAGGACCAGGTTTAACATAGCCTATTAAAACACTCATTTACCTTTAAAAACGTCTTAGATGGACGTTTTACAGCAGTGCAACATTAAATAACATTCATACTTTGCTATAAGACCAAATAAGCTAACAAAAAAACTAATTTATTCTGCTAGTCTGTCTAAGCTACTTACTAGCACAGTATGAATACTTTCATTGTTTCATATAATTTTTAAAGGCAAACAGCAAACCAAAGTTGGCTAGCCTATAATTAGCCCAGAAATTCCACCCCTTTCACCGTTATTTCAAACAACTGTTAATACTAGGGATGGGAATTAATCAGATTTTATCATTGTCGATGCCAATGTCGATTCTGCTTATCAATCCAATTCTTTATCAACTCACTTATGGATTCCTGATATATCTCTGAATAAATATGAACCAGATCTGTGGCCATACAGTTTATTATGAAGCAGAAATAGAAGCTTATTTTTGTTTTCATGTATATGAGCCTATTTTAAACTGGGCTCACTAAACAGAAGTAACATGAATTGAATGCAGGGGCGGACTGGCCATCTGTGCATTCTGGAGGATCACAGAACGGCCGGTCGCTGAGACGGCCGGTGGGCCGTTTTACATAGACTCCATAAACACATTCACAACCAGGCCAGAGAGGGCGCAGCTGCGCTGATGTGCAACAGCAGAGTAGAAGAAGAAAGCAGAACAGCTGCAGTCATTCAATGCAGTCAGGCTCTCGAACAAACCTACGAGATGCAGCCGACAGGCGGCCGTGAAGACAGCGGTGGTGCGTGAGCAGAGGCTGCGGTGCGTTTAAGTCATGGATAAAAAACGGTTAATAAAACGAAAGGAGAAGGGCGGAGCAGAGAAAGTCAGGAAAAAGAAGCTTAAGTCGCTTGCATGTGAGGCGTTCAAGTGTAAAAATATAATACAACTGTTTGACAGCAGCAGTGCTACAGCCACATCCACCAGTACAGCACAACATGAGGATGAAGAGGCTGAGAGTGCGGTGGTGGGGGCCCAGCGCTGCTCAGGCTCAGGGACCCACAGAACCAGATGAAGTTTTACCTCAGTTAGAGCCGTGCACAGAGCAAGTGGTGAGTATAGCTTACTGTATGAAACACAGGGCTTTCATAGCTATTTAGTCCACTTCCTATACATAGCTCTAAAACACTATCATAACAATAACAATATGAATAATAAGAATAATATTCTATCTAATATGGCTGTGAAGACTCTCATTCATCCAGGCTGATTCCATTGCAATAGTAGGTTTAAAAGCTGTCATCTGGACTTGGTTTTAAAGAGAGCTCTCTTACCAGTCAAATCAAATTTCAGAATTGAGAAAGCCTCTTGGATAAAAGGTGAAACGTCTTCAACTTTAAAACCAAGTCCAGATGACAGCTTTTAAACCTACTATTGCAACTATATCTAATATGAATTAAATCCAGGGATGTTCCCAAGCCCTCCAATAATAAGTCATAGTGTAATCCAGGACTAAACTATATCTAAAACATGACACAACCAGGTCTAACCAAGACTAAACCCTAACTAAAATAGGTATAAGCTGTCCAAAACTATAGCTAAACCAGGTTTAAACCAGGTCTAAACAGGGACAAAACCAGGTCTTAATCAGGTCTGTGCCAGGATCAAATCAGATTCAAATTTGGGTCTAAACCTGATGATTAAAGTTTAGGGACTTGAATTTGACTTGTGGACCATGTGTGGTTTAGTCCTGGTTTAGAAATAGTTCACTCAGATCAGTCAGTTTTTTAAAATGTATTTATTTTATTTTTATTTACTTTGTACAACCATAAACAATTTCCTAAAGTCTTGAAATTATTATTTTTGATTTTTAGTCTACTATCATAAACAATGTCTAATTGAAATTGTGCTTTTTGTTTTATACAATCCAAGACAACTTCGTAAAGTTTTGTTTTTTTATTTTATTTTTATTTTTTATTTTTATTTTTATTTTTATTTTTTGGGGGGGGGCTGGGCTGGCCAGACTCCAGGGCTGTTTTTCAGTCCCAGTCCGCCCCTGATTGAATGTACAGCAGTAAATTACTGGAAATGTATGCTTTTAAAAAAACAGGATTGTGGCTTTAATGTTGATTTAGGGGCAGCAGAAGCAGCTTTGCACCTGTCTGTCTGAATAAACCACTCATTAAACTAAACAGTAGTCTGTGATACTGTGACAGCGCAAAGCAGGGAGGGGCCACATCAGCGTCAGACAGGTGAGAGTCAGACAGGTGAGAGTCAGACAGGTGAGGGTCAGACAGGTGAAGGTCAGACAGGTGAGAGTCAGACAGGTGAGTGTCAGACAGGTGAGAGTCAGACAGGTGAAGGTCAGACAGGTGAGAGACAGGTGAGAGTCAGACAGGTGAGAGTCAGACAGGTGAGGCTCAGAGAGGTGAGGGTCAGACAGGTGAGAGACAGGTGAGAGTCAGACAGGTGAGAGTCAGACAGGTGAGAGTCAGACAGGTGAAGGTCAGACAGGTGAGAGACAGGTGAGAGTCAGACAGGTGAAGGTCAGACAGGTGAAGGTCAGACAGGTGAGAGTCAGACAGGTGAGAGTCAGACAGGTGAAGGTCAGACAGGTGAGAGACAGGTGAGAGTCAGACAGGTGAGGCTCAGAGAGGTGAGGGTCAGACAGGTGAGAGACAGGTGAGAGTCAGACAGGTGAGAGTCAGACAGGTGAGAGTCAGACAGGTGAAGGTCAGACAGGTGAGAGTCAGACAGGTGAAGGTCAGACAGGTGAGAGTCAGACAGGTGAGGCTCAGAGAGGTGAGGGTCAGACAGGTGAGAGACAGGTGAGAGTCAGACAGGTGAGAGTCAGACAGGTGAGAGTCAGACAGGTGAAGGTCAGACAGGTGAGAGACAGGTGAGAGTCAGACAGGTGAAGGTCAGACAGGTGAAGGTCAGACAGGTGAGAGTCAGACAGGTGAGAGTCAGACAGGTGAAGGTCAGACAGGTGAGAGACAGGTGAGAGTCAGACAGGTGAGAGTCAGACAGGTGAAGGTCAGACAGGTGAGAGTCAGACAGGTGAGAGTCAGACAGGTGAGAGTCAGACAGGTGAAGGTCAGACAGGTGAAGGTCAGACAGGTGAGAGTCAGACAGGTGAAGGTCAGACAGGTGAGAGACAGGAGAGAGTCAGACAGGTGAGAGTCAGACAGGTGAAGGTCAGACAGGTGAGTGTCAGACAGGTGAGGGTCAGACAGGTGAAGGTCAGACAGGTGAGAGTCAGACAGGTGAGTGTCAGACAGGTGAGAGTCAGACAGGTGAAGGTCAGACAGGTGAGAGACAGGAGAGAGTCAGACAGGTGAGAGTCAGACAGGTGAGAGTCAGACAGGTGAAGGTCAGACAGGTGAGGGTCAGACAGGTGAGGGTCAGACAGGTGAAGGTCAGACAGGTGAGAGTCAGACAGGTGAGTGTCAGACAGGTGAGAGTCAGACAGGTGAAGGTCAGACAGGTGAGAGACAGAAGAGAGTCAGACAGGTGAGAGTCAGACAGGTGAGAGTCAGACAGGTGAGAGACAGGTGAGAGTCAGACAGGTGAGAGTCAGACATGTGAGGGTCAGACAGGTGAGAGTCAGACAGGTGAAGGTCAGACAGGTGAGAGTCAGACAGGTGAAGGTCAGACAGGTGAGGGTCAGACAGGTGAGAGTCAGACAGGTGAGAGTCAGACAGGTGAAGGTCAGACAGGTGAGAGTCAGACAGGTGAGAGTCAGACAGGTGAGAGTCAGACAGGTGAGGGTCAGACAGGTGAGAGTCAGACAGGTGAGGGTCAGACAGGTGAGGGTCAGACAGGTGCATGTTCATTAATTAGAGAGAACAGAACGACATGCACTGTGCGATGAGCACCATGCTTTGTAGGCTACGTTGAAGACGACTTTTGCAGCGAAGTGAAAGTAAAAAGGTTAGAGGTGCTGCTCGGGAGCGGGGCGGGTCTCAGAGCAAAACCTGCTCACACAAACACAGCTGCCCAAAGCAGCATCGATAAGAGGGATCGTTAAAGGCGGAGGCGGACAATTCCGATGGATTGGAAAAAGTAGAACCAGTTCTCGGGTAGAACCGGGTTTCCATGCCCATCCCTAGTTAATACAGACCTTTCTTTTGGAGAAAACTGGGTGACATACTGCCGCCCTTACCTTTCCCTTTCTTCTCTTTCCCTTTTCGCCTTTCGTTTTTTACAGCCGGACTTATGTTGGAAGTGGGACATGCTGACAATACAGAGGTCAGCTGTGTCACAAACAGAAGCAGCAACTACTCTTGTCGTTCCCGGCCTGGTTAGGAAGAGGACTGAACCATTTGCGGAGGGGGCTCTTAGAAAATTGAAGGACTTTGTTGGTGTATTTTGAATTGACTTTATTAAATAATAATAATCATATTCAGGGCCTCAGCATTGTAAATAATACAGCAAAACATAAAATCTAAAAAAATGTATACAACAGAACAGGCCTATATGCAGCCAGCCACAGGCCCTTGGAATCATCCTAACCTTTCCCCCCTCCTACGGCGCCCCTGCGTGTGATTGGGTCTTGGGAATCTCTGCTGATGCCGGCTGTAAACAAACGCTCGTGTTCCAACACTCGTGCACGTCGCTGTGGAGGAGTTCCTTGGAAAGGAACAGTAAAGGGCGGAGCCTGACGCATGCAGGTTATTCAAAAAAGGACAAGCAGTCGCTGCTTTCTCAGCAGTCGGAAAAAATCCTCCCTAATCCTTCTCCTTTTTTTTTCCCTCTCTCCCTCACCCAAGTCCAAACAAAAATTCCATGACGTGACCAAGTGTACTGTGTCTTGTTATGTTATATTACTGTTGTGTTTTTGTATGTATGCTTTGCAAACTGTATTTAGCTTTCTGGAGAGCATGTGGCGGCGCTCGTAGTAGCTGCGGCCAGAGACTTGCTCCAAATTCTTGCAATTTCCCCACTGAGGGACTAATAAAGCTATTCTTATTCTTATTCTTAATATCTTGAAGTGACTCATTTTCCCCCTTAGTAATAGATTTCTATGTCCCCACTAAAGAATGTTCTATTACAAAAAATATTAACAATTGTGAATTCTGAATTGAATAAAGTGATTTCCTCATAACTCCCAGCATGACAGATGTGACTGACGAACATGGGAAAATATCCCGGCGGCGGGTTACTTGGCTTTATGAAGTTAAGGGTACCGGTGAGGTTATAATTCTGGTGCTTCGCACAAAGCAAGATGGATGGCCAAACTGCTGTATGCCATTAAAATCTGTCTTTTTGAAGAGATTAGGAATCTGCCTTCTCAAACAGTGACAACTCCAGCACAGATGAAGAAGGTTTGAGACTTTGTGAATATTGTCACACTGGTGTATTGCCAGTGGTTGTTCAAATGTTTAAAGGCCATAGATGCTCCCTATGATGTCATCAATCCTCATGTCTTGAAAAGTGCTATCACAGCACTGAAAAGGCACCTTTGGTACTTAAGGGATGACATGTTACCCCTTGCACGTCTCATTGACATTGTGCCCTAAGAAGAAAAGCAAGGTCTTGCTGCCAGACTAATTGCTGTGAAACCATCTGATGTTATCACAGTACCTGCACAGCGATTTAATGTATTGGGTTTGTAAAACCAAAATTATCTGTAGAAGTCAGCACTGAAACATCTCTTGCTGACTTTGTGGCCTCAGACTCCTAGTTAACATTCCATAACCTGAAGTGCGACCATGAGTTTCTGCTTGTAGATGTTAAAAACTGGACTGAGATGGACTCTTACAAGCAATCTGTGGTTAACATTATCTATTATCTACAAGCTGCCTGTTTCTCTGCAAGAAAATCATTTGGTAATTATTTGAATGAACTGCAAACAATGCTGAAAAGTGAGCAAGCATCATAAACCTTTGAGCTGACTTATGTGTGTCAATAAACAAAGTGTATATTAACAATTCTTTGAAATCTTAAATTTTGATTTTTGATCGTTTTTGAAGAATTTCAAAGCCTTAGTAGTCCCCTTGAATTTATTGTTATTTTTGCTGAAATTTGTGCTGCAGTAATTTCTTGGGTATTGTAACAAAATAAACCTAGGGACAAGGTGATTTTCAAAATTTTTTGAAAATAGGGGGGAAATGACGCACCCTAATCTATGTTGAACGAGAAGGCCTGGGTCGCAGTCTTCACTCTAATTCATCCCAAAGGTGTTCTGTCAGGTTGAGGTCAGGACTCTGTGCAGCTCAGTCAACTTCTTCCACACCAAACTCGCTCATCCATGTCTTTGTGGACCGTGCTTTGTGCACTGGTGGCCACAGGAAGTGGCCATCTCCAAACTGTTCCTACAAAGTTGGGAGCATGGAATTGTCCAAAATCTCTTGGTGCTGAAGCATTCAGAGTTCCTTTCACTGGAACTAAGGGGCCAAGCCCAGCTCGTGAAAAATAACCCCACATCATAATCCCAATTCAGTTATTTGGTGGGTGAGCAAATACTTTTGGAAATATAGTGCCACATTCAAACAAACTGACTTTTTCCCCAAGTCTTTGAACAACTGGCATTTGTTGCTGTCCCCATTCAGAAATAAGTACAGAGTTGCTCATTATAAAGCATGTTCAGACATTTCAAGGAAAAAAAAAAACTGGCAACAATTCTTCATAAGCACCATGTTTGTTTTGGTTACGGGTGACGTGTTCTTTTTCTAATCAATAAAGACTCCAATCAGCTTTTTTTAGCTTTTTGTCTTTTTATTCGCATAAGCCAAATTAAACAGAGCTCTGGGTTGGATCTGTCCCTACCGCCTACGTCTTACTCAGGGCTTACGCTGGGCGTCCAACAATGACCGTCCCTATTACACTGAATATATACCAGGCTCAACTTCATACCACCCACTCCAGATATGGGCATAGTCCAGGATCTGAACCAGTTCTCAGGCAAAGCAGTGCGAGTTGTAAGGGAGGGGCTATTATCACTTCTGCTCTCCCATGAAGGCCACATTTCCAGCACAGATTGTTCCCTTGCACTTGTTGTGGCGTCTTGAGTCTGGGTCAGATCCTGGTCACATGATTAGATACATTTCTTCACATTTTATTATAAACTTGATCATGTTAAAATCACATACAACATTCCCCCTTTTGATCTCCAATCGGAGATCAACAAATTTTAAGCTGCAAAGCAAATAATGAAAAAACACGTATCTTCCTTTTTTTTTGTTTTTACACATTAGCAAAGCTTATTCAACCAAATGACCGTGCTCTGTATATCCACGTGCAGGGGCTCGTACCACGTCCCCTGGTGTTTAAAACCCTCTTTATTAATCAGCAGTCATCAACTCCAGCAATTGCACAGTACGAGTAATAAAGGTTAGGAGTTAAAGTTAAAGTCAGAATTGTCTATCCGTTATTGCAGTAGGGATACAGGTCACAGCAGATCTGAGACCTTTTGCTCGAATCTACAAGCATCAATAACCATGTCCTGGCTCAGGTGCACTAAGACACAACATGCTTTGGCCTCGCAGCTGTTACGCTGCTGTTGTCCTTGTACCGCAGTAAGCTCAGATAATAATAAACTAACGGGATAACACAGAAATTAATAAATTTCTACTACGTTCCCCCCTTTTGATTATAATAAAACCCTGTTTATAATAATCAATAAATAAAGTTAATGACAGCAGCATGTATGGCTCTTTCACGAAGCCCATTTGCAATGTCTGATTTTGCGCCTGGTCCCTCTCCGGGTCAGGTCTTACTCAGATGTCATAGTCTTTTTGTTAAATGCGCAAGATGAGTCTGGTCGTTGTTCTTCAGTTGCAGTAACAACCTGTGAGGTGTGTGCTCTGCTCGGTGTGAGATGTGTGTGTATTGTGAATTCACCGGAGCGAACACAGGCGGCGCTAGGCTCACACCTGTGTCCGTGCAGGTCAACGCAGCCTGACTGTTGTGAGTCAGTGAGTGAGGTGATCCTCTTGGTCAGTGTTGATGTCCTCAACGTCCAGAGAGGAAGGTTGTTGTTTGTCTCCGACTGATGAGATGTTGTCCCCTGGCTCAGGAACCTTTTGAAGCGGCTGGCATTGATCCAAGTGGGAGCTGTAGAAGCCGGAGATGGAGCAGAGGTTGTTGTGGAGAGTTGAGGCCCTTCTTAAAGGAGCCAGCGTTGTCCAGGTGGTTCAGTTGGTCAGCTGTGATGTTTCCAGTACAGGCAGAGCTTTGGGCCCTGCCTGTTTTCCCTCAGCACTCTCCCATTGTGTTATCTACTTTTCCAGAGTGGAGGTAGGAGCAGTGATACCTCACAGCATTCATTTAGGAAACATGTTTTTGGTAAACGTATTATCTGGGACCTGCTGAGAGAAAATAGAGGAACACGTTGCACACAAAACAATGCCATCCCCCTTCTTTTTTTTTGGGGGGGGGGTGGTCTCATGTCTGGACCATGATCTCTGATTTCAATTCTCTCATGGATTTTTTAGTAAAGTTGTAATTTGGCAAAATAAGTTAGACTCACATAGATAGCACATAAAAGCATCAAATATGATAAGGCAATCTGAAATAATTTACCAAAGGTGTTATAGTTACCACATCCATGTATTTTCCTTGGATTTTCCTTAGTTCCTTGAATGATACACACTTTTCTGAAGTGTGCTTGTTCCATATTTCATATTGTTCCATATGGGTTTATATCAGCTCAGTCTTTTGGTCCATTTGTATTGCTTTTAGGTGATAGTTCAGTCTGTGGAGGGAAATATCAACATATACACACCACAACTCTTCTCCTAGAGTTGTTTTCAGTGGGTTCAGGTCCATATGGATCCAGTTTGTTGGATCCTTATTATCTTTATTAAGCACCTGTTAAAACCTGTTAATTTCAGAAATATGAACATTTTGGATCATAATAACACAAAGAGTGATTAGAGTTCACATATTCACATTCACCCAGACATTCACACAGAAAGTGTTATTAAACCTGGTCAAGTCCACATCAGAGTTTAGTCAGTCCCAAAAATGTATTTTACCATTCCCCTTTTCATTTTTGTGCACAATTTTTTAAGAATGACGTCATGTTAACTCAAACATTTTGTTGCATTATTGCTGAGGCCAGGAAGTATCCTGTCTGTGATCACATGGCCCCATAAGGTCACCACTGTTTCAGATGAGCAGAGTTTCTAATTCTTGTTGCAACAAGTTCAATAGACCTTTGAAATAAAACAGAAAATGCTTCCTAAATTAGTTATTTTAAACTTACAGAAATACACAGAGCTCTCAGTAAATGCAGATTCCTTACCCCAGCTGCAGGTGTTGTGTGTGCTTTTACCTGCATTATGAGCTGTGGACAAGATTTCTGTACATAACCTGTCAACCCTTTTGTGTACCACTGTTGCTTGAGTGCTGTTAACATCCCCCCTTTTGACACATGGACCATCCCTGTGTCAATTTGGCCTGATTTTTTTCTAAAAATTGTTATGAAGGCAAGGCTGGGATTCAGGCCTCTACTAAAGATCATCATGTTGGGTTGGTATGCAGACAAGGAGGGGCGTAGCTTGTAAATTAACCAGTCTTGCCATTATTATTACCAACGACAAGACATTGACATGACAGGACATTGGACAAACAGACAAAGACAAAGAACAGAGACACAAACAACAAACAAACTCAGAGTAGCACTAGTATTAAAAAATAAAAAAAATAAAATAAAACATAACAAAACATCTTCGAACATTGCTGTCCCATCTAAAAAGAGCAACCTAAACCCTCTCAGTCTAACGTGTTTCTACTCCCATCATACAGGTTATCCGTTGTAACCTGGGGCTTTTGACCTTCTCCCACGTCTGACTACATAACCGCAAATGGCAACACTTAATGCCATGGTGATATAGTTATACAAAAAAAAAAAAAAAATACTGGAGAATTTTCACAAAGCACTATTACTCCTGCCTCCCTTAGAGCATTAAAACTGGAGTAATGCCAACAATAACTTCTTGTTTTAAGGGGTACTGGTGTTGGCATGGCCTATAAGTAGATTTAGGGGTGATCACCACTGATTCACAATCTTTGATCAAACCAACATCATATTTTACTTTTTGCCCACAGGTCCTGTGAAACTGCTTTTAAAGCAGGGACGGCTGCAGCCTCAGAGTCAGAGAGAAAGAGGAGGAGGAGGTGCTGTTTTGATAAGCGTCATGTTTATCTGACACCAGAGACACAGAGCAGTCTGAGTGTAACACAGAGGTGAAAGCATTCTGTTTGCTTCAGCACAGAAGAGAATGAGACCCAGGGTCAGAGGTGGGGGCCCAGTCTGTGACTCGTGTGATGTGCAGTGCAGGTCATCCTCATGCATATAAGTAGTTCCCTCAGGAGACACCTGGTTTGTGCCATTTTGATTAGGTCTGTAGTAATTGGAGTTGGTGGCAATTTCCATTGCTATAAATATAAAGGAGTCCCAGTTCCCAACCTGACTCCTGTGAATATGTTGTTATTGGCCAAATAATCAATTGTTACAACCTGAGGACCTTCTGGTGTGGAGATAAGGCAAATGTTTAATCTGCACATCAGATCTCAACGCAGAAAATTAACTGGACATAATGTGGAAAAATGGAAAAGAGCTTAAAAGTTTTGCCTGCAGGGTCTAAGCATGAAAGTGGAGACATATTGCTCTCGCACAGTGTCACCAGAGGCACTGACAGAGTAAAACATAACAACCACTCATTTTGGGAGATTTCTTTAAGACTAGCCTTTTGACCACAAAATTAGTGGCCCCTGAATCAACAAGAAACATATATATTTTTTTTTCCATTCAGTTCAATGGTATATCCTCATAAGGCTGTATTTGTCAATGAGACCAGACTTGCATAAGTTGTAGCTGCTGGCTTAGTCTTATTCTCCAAATAAGTGTCTGCTTGTGAAATCAATGTGTGTGTGTGTTAGCAGTAAGCAGTTCTTCATTGCAGAGCTACAGATGTGAATGTGTGTGTGTTGTGGGTGCAGTACCTTCCTCTGGGTGACGTCTCCTCGGTGCGTCTCTCACCGGGCCCGTCCTCGCTGCCCAGTCAGTCTGACCCCTGGGGAGCACTCAGGCGAGGTCCTTCACTGTATCTTTGTGGACCTCCCGCATCCAGTGTCCAACTTATACAATCTCAAGTTCAGTGTCCAAACTGTCCTCAAGTGTACCATACGTTGTCTTGGCCTCTATTTTGTCCTTGGTGGAACCTCTGTCCTCTACTCCAGTGACCACGACCCTTGCCTCGGCCACGTCCTTGTCCTAGGCATCCGCTCTCTCTGCATCCTGCTGCATGGTCAGAGCAGCTGTGTGTAAGTCCTTGGTGATGCTGTAATTGTCCATTTCCTCACACTGGCAACTTGGACCATTGGACATTGTGAGGAGGAGCCCAGTTCACAGAGTGCAGCTTTAAGACCCGACAGAAACTTGCTTTCTTACGTGATGGGTGCTACAGTCAGTTCAACTCATGTTTAAACTGGTGGACTGGGCTTCCTGTTCTTCTTGTTCTGAGTCCGATGACTTGGGTGGCTGCAGATGGAGCTGTAGCCTGGCCTGATGGTGTAGGTGGATCGTGTCGGCTTTTGGTCTCACTGGCAGGTCACTGGAGGAATCTGGCTCGACCTCGGCTGTTATCTCTGGGGCCGCTCAGGCTGCTGCTGTTGTTGCTGGGGACTGACATGTGGGCAGGAGTCCAGGTCCAGGTGGAGTCCCACCGTGGAGAGGTCTGGAAAAACAGAGGAAACACAAGCAGCAGTATCTGATCTTTTTTTTTTTTTTTTTTACATGTTATTCACATTTCAAAACAATTTTGTGTTCTTGTACTTTCTCTAAATCAGTTTTCTTTTGCTTTTTATTCTTCCGCTTGTTATCAAAATTGTTTTCAATTTTTTGAATTACAAGAAAACATTTTAAATATTCTGTATAGTGTATCCTCTTTCAAGCATCAGTTGAAGAAGTAAGAAAAATGAGATTACAGTGACACAAAGACCTACTATAACCTACAAAGATTGACTTTTAGCTTGACACTCACTCAACTCTTTGTCAGACTCACCCTCCATTGTTGCGGTCCTCTCCACACACACTGACCACAATTTAGTTTAGCCAATAGCAGAAATTTGAATAAACAGGTTTTCTGCTCACCTTTTAGTAGAGGCCGCCCGGGTCAGTGGGAGGAGAAGTTCGCTGCAATGACGATGGTTGACTGGCGCCTTTTTTTTCCCGTGGACTTCTGGCCACGACTTTAGTACTTTCAAATTATGCGAACTTCTGGCCGCGGTGTAGGCTTCAGGCTACTTTTAGCGTCTAAACTGGTGTGGACTTCTGGCCACAATATTAGTAGTCAATTATGCGAACTTCTGGCCGCGGTGTAGGCTTCAGGCTACTTTTAGTGTCCAATAGAACAGGCTTCAGGCTGTTCGGAGTAGGCTTCTGGCTACTCTCTATTCTTTCCTCGTGAACTTCTGGCCACGGTATTCATATTCCATCTTTTCAAACTTCCGGCCGTAACTTTAACAGTCCAATTGTGCGAACTTCTGGCCGCGGTGTAGACTTCAGGCTACTTTTATTGTCCAATAGAACAGACTTCAGGCTGTCCTCGGCCGCATCTTTTAGTGATCCGATTGTGCGAACTTCTGGCCGCGATGTAGACTTCAGGCTACTTTTGGTGTCGAATAGAACAGGCTTCAGGCTGTTCTGAGTACTCTTTTTACGCCGGCGGTTGAGGTGACTTCAGGCCTCCAGGGCTCTAACCCTGTTTTCTTGTTGACCTCATCACGTCGTTGGTCACCATAATGACGTGTTCTTTTTCTAATCAATAAAGACTCCAATCAGCTTTTTTTAGCTTTTTGTCTTTTTATTCGCATAAGCCAAATTAAACAGAGCTCTGGGTTGGATCTGTCCCTACCGCCTACGTCTTACTCAGGGCTTACGCTGGGCGTCCAACAATGACCGTCCCTATTACACTGAATATATACCAGGCTCAACTTCATACCACCCACTCCAGATATGGGCATAGTCCAGGATCTGAACCAGTTCTCAGGCAAAGCAGTGCGAGTTGTAAGGGAGGGGCTATTATCACTTCTGCTCTCCCATGAAGGCCACATTTCCAGCACAGATTGTTCCCTTGCACTTGTTGTGGCGTCTTGAGTCTGGGTCAGATCCTGGTCACATGATTAGATACATTTCTTCACATTTTATTATAAACTTGATCATGTTAAAATCACATACAACACGGGTCAGTGGCGTCCTGCCCTTTTTTTCTATGTTGGTTACCCCACCTGTAATTGTTCTGCACATAGAAACAAAACTCATTTTTGGAGGTACCAGACTAACTTCTTTGTATAGAAGAGGAAAGAGTTAGTCTTGCTGGCCAGGCTAGCCCATACTGCCACCGGGGCAGACCCAAATAAGTCTGCAAGAGCCTGTCAAGATGGATTTTCCAGCTTGCTATACAAGGTAAACAGTATGGCAATTTGAATGATATAAAAGTTTTTTTCCCCATTTTGAGGACACATAACAAGGTCATAAAGTCATTCATCTTTTTTTGCTTATTCCTGTTGGGTCATGCGTGACTGGATCCCAGCAAATCACTCAGGGCTGGAGTACCCCCAGTAAGCCCACAGTAACACAGGGAGGACCCAACAAGACCGTGTGACAACCAGCCCTAAGATCGATTTCACAACCTCCTTGCTGGAAGGCAAGAGCACAAACTGCTCTGCCACCATGCCCGCTTAAGTTAAAAAATAATCAATATTGTTTTAGTAATATCGTACCTTGACCTGTGCCGTCCCACTCCACAGCAGAGGAAACACAGCAGTAAACGTCCCGTTGAGATGGTCCTGCACCTGTCCCACCACACCTGCTCCCAGCTTCTGGTCGTAGAGTCTGGAGATGATAAAGTCCC
The DNA here is from genome assembly GCA_020698575.1 of Bostrychus sinensis. Lineage (NCBI taxonomy): Eukaryota > Metazoa > Chordata > Actinopteri > Gobiiformes > Eleotridae > Bostrychus > Bostrychus sinensis. The sequence continues at coordinate 47,322,309 of CM036239.1, read as the reverse complement.
CTCCGGCCTTCTTTGGGTTTCCATTGTAATTGTTCACCTGGATCTTCACTGTCAGCTCGTCGCCCACTCGCCAACCTCCGCTTCGAGGCACAATGGTGAAGGAGCTTTTGGCAGCATTAGTCGTCAGACTCAGTGAAAAAGGTTTGGGCACAGGCAGAGTTTCGGGCCAAGTGATGGAGTCCAGAAGTCTGCGTCCTTCCACTGTGTTTTCAGGAGAGAGGTACTTGTAGCTGCACTTCTGGACTTCAGGTTCAGTCTTTGCAGTGGATCTGGTCGTCTCTGGTTGTGGTGTTGAGGTTTCAAACTTAAGGGCTGGTCTTGTGAGGCAGACAACAAGTGTATTGTGCCACTGCTGCCACTGGTTTAACATGAAGAAGTACACCTATATTTAAATACAAAAACAAAGGCCAGTTAGTCACACTGAAACTCTTTCTGAAACTCTCTCACTATGGGATTCACAGGTTAACCTACAGTTAGGTCTATAAATATTTGTTTTTTTAGCTTTCTGCCAAAACATATTCAAAATACAGTTATATAATTAATGTGTGCTTAAAGTACAGACTCTCTGCTGTAATTTAAGACTATTAAGTGCAGACTCTCAGTTGTAACCTAAAGAATTCACATCCAAATCAGAAAGAGAGTTTTGGAATTATAGCTCTTTAATATGTAGCTGCCTCTTTTTCTAGAGCTTAAAAGTAATTGGACAAGTTAACATTACCATGAATAACATGTTACCTAGAAAAGGAGGCAGCTATAGTACATATTAAAGAGCTATAATTCCTAAACCCTTTCTCTGATTTGGATGTGAATACCTTAGATTACAGCTGTGAGTCTCCACTTAAAGCACATATTACTTATATAACTGTATTCTGAATATGTTTTGGATAACAGCTAAAAAAAACAAAACTTGTGTCAGTCCCCAAATACTTATGGACCTAAAAGTATATGGGTAGAAGGATGGTGAGCTTGTAGATAGGAGGCCTACAAGAAGACCAAATGGATGGATGTAGCAAAAAAGGACTTAGTGTGAGGGAATAGGATGCAGAGGATGTTAAATTATAATGTTTAGGTAGACTTTATTGTCTGGGAAATTGTAGGGAAATTTTCGGCATTTGACCCATCCTTCAATCAGTGCCGCTGGGGCAACGGCAGTGGTTTAGGAAAAAGTTTGATGGAGGCAGATGAAGGGATCAGCCAAAAGGGGAAAAAAAATAAAACTGCTACTACACAACTGCTAGGATTTTTAGCTCAGAATTTTAGCTTGAAAATGATAAGAGAGTCACTCTCACCTTGCTGTTGCAGAACAGCAGGGCCACTAAAGAGGTGAGCAGCAGCAGGAAGGCAGTGCCATGTTTGGTTCTGTTCATGCTTAAACCTCGCAGCTTCATGACCGTCCCTTCAGCTCCTGCCGAGATCAGACCAGATTTTAAAATACTACTATATTATTTATTGACAAGAAACCTTTTGGCTGTGTTAAGTATAAATGATCAAGTGCATTCTGCTTTGACTAGTTTTGAGTTGGGCCGAGCCCAAATACTCTGTACAGACTGAGAGAAAAGGACTACAGACAACATGCTGCTTTGGGTTCCGTCAGCTTCTCTCTCAAAGTGTATTACATTGACAGATATATATACAGGATGACAGATTCTAGAGTCCACGCATACGTGCAGATGTGTCCAGTGGATAGGTAAAGATTATCTATACTTCAAATACATCGCAGGTAACAGTAGGAAGAATCAACAGCACAAAGCAGAAATCCCAATAAATGACAAATATCAAAGTTCATAGTGCAGTAAATTTCATTAAAAACATGTTTATATAAGGCTGGTAACCAAGTTCATTGTACAGGTACATAGTGCATAGTCTTCTACAAAAACATCTTTTATGTAACTACAAACCCAGTGAACCACAGCAGGATGACTTACAAAGAATTGATTGAATGCATTTTAATCATACCACATTCTATCTCTAAAACCATTTGAGAAAGCACATTTTATGATGCTTTTAAAAGTAGGCCGTACAGGTTCAAAAACAGTACTGCAGTCTAAATCAAAATAATGGTCTGTGGATGGCCAGTCTTTCTGTTTTTCTGATTGGATGATCAGCAATGCGGGGTTTTAGGACCAAAACAAAAAATGTAAACAAAAACAACTTGGGCATTACTTTCATTTTTCTAACATTATGAATAAGACATTTTTTGTGGATAACTGTGCTGTTTTGGTTCAGATGGAACAAATTTTGCCTCAGGTTTGTATTTTTGAGCCTGTCCTCCCCTAAAAAGTATTTGTAAATGGGGCATTCTCACATGACCTTTAACCTCTTAGACAGGCGTGACCGGAAGCAAAAAACTTAGGCCAGGAGACAAACCAGTGCAGACAAGAAATTTAGAACCTCTGTTTCAGAGCTGCTCAATTCCTTGTTTGCTGCTGATTTTGTTGCACAGCTTTGCTGTCAAAAGTGCCAGACTGGGGAGGCTGTGGTCCCCTGTTTGGAATGTGTTCCTGTTGGAACTCAGTTTCTTTGTTCAGTATGTGACCGTGGCATTCACCAGAACCATGTGTTTTATGACAGAGAAGCCATGGTAAATGGGTTTGATGAACCCATTCCTCCTACAACCTTTGTGGTTGTAGATGAAGGAGGTCAGTGTCTCCTGGGTGACCAATGTATGTACATAAATGTAACAGTGTTACAATATAAGTTAAGTTTGTGTGTAATGATTTATGATTAAGAATAATTTACAGTTTGTCTTGATTTCTCCAGTTTGTTTGCTCCTCATTAGTGTTCCAAGATAAATTTTCCCCTGTGGTCCAAACCAGGACTTCACTGTCATCCCAGGGAAGCAGACTGTGTTGGTCACTATCAACAGTATGTTGTCTCTTCATGATATTTCTAGTGCTGTCAATTGATTAAAAAAATTTATCAGATTAATCACAATGTATAACTTGGTAGATTTTCCATGACAATATGCAGCGTTTAAATAAAAAACAGTCCGAAGAGGTTGAGTGTGTTTTTACTTGGATAAAAAAATACATCTCAGAAATAACTTCTGAATATTGTGAGAGAGCCAACTGAGATAACAGTGTCTGCTGAACTGTGCTCTGCATTTAATCTACTGCAGACACCTGAGCCTCCCCTCTGCTCCTCTCAGTGCCGTGGACAGGGGCGGGGCACGGCCACCTGTCAGGGGCGGGGCACAGTCACCTGTCAGGGGCGGGGCACGGTCACCTGTCCACAGTGAGGCTGCCTCTGAGTCGAGAACTAACGCTTTATGGAAAAAAACACCGCAAATGAATCATTTGTAGGAGTTTGTGGCTTGTGGCTCCATAAGTTCAGGGATGACCATGGATCGCCCTCTGCTCTCACCGCGGGTCCAGGACGCACAGAAAGCACAGCTCCAGGAACGTGTACAGACAGAGGCAGTAAAAGGAAGCGATGTAAAAAGCACACGTAACATTTATTAGTAAAAAGTTTTGCACAAGACTTGTGAGGGGAGGGAAAGGAGAGGATTGTAGTGTAGGTCAAAGCAGTGGACTCGTCCTGAAGTCGAACCACAGGCAATCGTGAGGCAGGTGCTCTCTCTTCTCGGGACGTGTGGGTCGTTCACTGTGAAAGCAAGTCCATGTTGTGATACACGCACATTTCCAAGACAGTCACGCACCCCCCGACTAGCGCTGGTGTATAGCAGAACAGATCATGTTAACACGTTAACGTTGACAGCCCTAGATATTTCACAAGAAATATATAATGAAAAGCTTAAAATGACTCTGTTTTGGCATATTTATCTTGTTTTTAGGCTCCTACAACCTCTGCCTCTCTGTTATTTGCTGTGGGCTCTGCTTCACTTGATGGATGCTGGGAATGAGAGACTTACTTGAGCACAAGTACTGACCAGGAAGCATGGGCTGTCAGCTGCTTTTTAAATTTGATGTATTTACATCATTTGAGCAAATGAAGTTGGCCAGCCCTGGCATTTCCCAGCAGGCATTTCTTAAATTGTTAGAGCATCAATCTCCTAGTACAGGACGGGTGAGAATTTTTTTTTCATAGAGTATATTGTTATGTTTTTTATTTCTGATTTTAATTACATTATTTATTTGTCTCCAGACTGGTAGTGTTTGTCATGACTCCTTCCACAAAGGCTTTAGGGAATTAGCTTTTTGCAAATTCAGAGGGGAAAAGATTTGCTTGGAGGAGTCATTTACATGTGCAGCATGTGTCCCAGACATGCTTGCCATCTCGGCTGACAGCAAAAGAAAACATTACCGCTTCAAAAAATCTAAAGGGCAAGTGGAATGTATTTTCTGGTGTAGTTATTGTTTAAATTTATTGCTTTTTTTCAGAAATTGTATGAACTTTAAAGGCTGCTTTAAAGCTTAACAAGACAAACTTTTTTTTTTTTTTTTTTTTTTTAACTGAACTGGATTATTGTGTTTTTCATCAACAGGACGGATGAACCACAGCTTTTTGATGGGCATTTCATGGCGCAAGTTTTCAAAGTGTCTGCTTTTGTGGATCAAGTTAGGGGGCAGATGATAAGTGTAAAAAACGATTTAAACATTGTTTTTAACTTGAGGTAGAACTGTATATAATACATAGTATGTTTTCAGAGAAGTGGTCATGACAGCTGTGGACCTGCCACTTTTATTGCAGGCAGAGAGACCGCCAACAAGCCCAGGACAAAAGTGGATGAGGAAGGCCTGGAAATAGCTGAGTGCAGGCATGGTGTACTCCTGCAGGCTTTAAACCACTACCGGGAGAAAATATATGCTTATCCCATGTACCTGCAAAAGGAGCTAAGTCAGACAACAAGAGCAACTTCTTTCTGCATGGACATTCCTTGCAGGTAATATTGTTGACAATTCATTTTTAAAGCCATCTAAAAGGACAATGTAGTACAACTAAAATTGTGTAATTATACATTTGATAAATTATTTTTGTGAAAATATTTCCAGAAGATCCAAAAAAAAAAAAAAAAAAAAAAAAAAAAAAAAATGCGAATAAGCATTTGTTTTTTTTAACACACTCCCTAAAATTACAGGTTTTTGTCCTACCTGGAGAAGATGGCCGACAAGGTCCCAGAACTTAAGCCACTCACCGAGATGAAACCTTTTCTCTCTGTGATGCACGCAGAGGCTCACACAGGCAAATGCCAGGTACAGTGAATATAATATGCAAATATTTGTTGCATTGAACAGACTTTTATTTTTTAACAAAAAATAACTTATCAACTTGTTGAAGGTCCGGCTACTCACCACCAGAGGCCGCCTCAGGGTGCGTGAACGTGACATCACACAGTATAATGCTTATAATATGTTTAAGCTAAAGTTTTGAATATTTGAGTGATAAATTTGCTAAAGCTAAAAATTGCTATGAATGCTTATACTGTTGCTGTTATTTTACTATGATACTCATTTTCATTTAATCAACATGAGTACTCAATTTTACTTACTTATTATTCATTTGTATTTTCATTTTATAATTTTACTTACTTATTATTCATTTGTGTTTTCATTTTATATTAATGCTTTTGCTTTACAAGGGGACACCAATGTGATGTTATGCCTGTTATAATTTGAATTTATGCAAAATGTTAAAATTGACAAACATGTTGTTTAAAAAATATATCATTATAATTTATGGTAAAATTGAGAAGTTAAAGTAAGAGGCCTGAAAGGGGAAGTGTGCAGCTGCACAGTTTCATACAGGAAATGAGGGGAGTGTCGCTAAAATGAGGGGAGTGTCGCTAAGCTTGAGTGGAAATTTACCAGAAGTAAGTAAGGTCACAGAGTTCAAGTACAAATAAGGGCATCTGGTAAGGTCACTGAGTTCGAGTGGAAAGTTACCAGAGGAAAAAGTACAAATAAGGGCATAGTGGAAAGTCCCAGAGGGCGTTGGTGTGAAACCACAAAATGTATTTAAGCTGTGAAAATTTTGAGATCGTGGTAGACTTTCTACCACAGAGGCTTGCTGTACTTTCATTTACTGAATACTGTTTTGCCGTATTTTGGTCCGCCGAGGTGTGATTCACTGGCTTTTCTTGGCTTGGCATAAATTCAAATGGTATTTTATGGAAGCGTTATGTGTTCAGATAATGCTGCCCAGAGTTACGCCCGAAGTCTGTTTTTGTGAGTATATCCCGGACTTTTTGGAAGCGTAAGAACTCTCAGGCCACGCTGTCTCAACACTACGCCCGAGTGCCGAAATTTCATGCTGAGTCAAGCAAGCTATAATCACAGATTCGAGCTCTGACGAAAGAAAGCAATAAATACACCCTAAAAAAGACATACACTGACTGCTTCACATTTTTTGCTGCCTCTATATAAAGAAAAGTCACTTTTTAGTAATAGTTAATTGAGAAGAGGACCAGCTCAACAATCTTCGCTTCAGAAAGGTAAGTCTTCACTTCTTTTTCCCACTTTTCACATCTGAGTGGTTATCCAGCTTTGTGAGGTGAAGGGTTTTAAAGGGGTTAGTTTAGTGGTCCACCTGGGACTCACCCTCAGGAAAAGTTAATTTTGCTCTGCTACTGAGACAATTCGACATGGCGCCCGAGACAGGGACCTGGAAAATTGACTAATACTAACGTTAATTGTTCAGGTCATAGATTTAAACCCGGGTGAGGTACCTTGTGGACCTTAATTAACCGTTAAAACTCGAGGGTAGTGAAGAAGAGGACTGGCCACCCTCCAATTCACTACTCTACAGGCACCCAGTGCGTAAGGTCGCTTAGCTGCGTAGAACAGGCGAGCTCCACTTGCGTCTGGGGAACGTAGGGATTTTCTTTTTATAACTCTGCTATAGGCGAGTAGGACTAGCGTTCAGTGGGGGTCGCAGCCCAATACAAACACTGACGGGGGTACGCCATCGTGGTGGTTCAGCCATCACCTAGTCCCTTTGTATAGGTCAGGAAAGTGGTCCCCGAAGAGCGTGGGATTCACGTATATAGGCACACGGTTAGGAGAGCCGCGTTCGCTAGGGACGCTAAGTGCAACGACCGAATTTTAAGTCAGGGAAACACAAGGGTACGTTATAGTGGTACTGTAGTTATCAACTAGTCCCTTGCAAAGGTCAGGAAAGTGGTCCCCGAAGAGCGTGGGATTCACGTATATAGGCACACGGTTAGGAGAGCCGCGTTCGCTAGGGACGCTAAGTGCAACGACCGAATTTTAAGTCAGGGAAACACAAGGGTACGTTATAGTGGTACTGTAGTTATCAACTAGTCCCTTGCATAGGTCAGGAAAGTGGTCCCCGAAGAGCGTGGGATTCACGTATATAGGCACACGGTTAGGAGAGCCGCGTTCGCTAGGGACGCTAAGTGCAACGACCGAATTTTGAGTCAGGGAAAAACAAGGGTACGTTATAGTGGTACTGTAGTTATCAACTAGTCCCTTGTATAGGTCAGGAAAGTGGTCCCCGAAGAGTGTGGGATTCACGTATACTTAACGATCAAATTTTGAGTCAGGAAACACAAGGGTACGTTATAGTGGTACTGTAGTTATCAACTAGTCCCTTGTATAGGTCAGGAAAGTGGTCCCCGAAGAGTGTGGGATTCACATATACTTAACGACCGAATTCTGAGTCGGGGAAATACGGGGGTTACGTTTGGAGGTAGACAGCATGGCAATGGCATTACAGAACAAGGTGGACAGGGAACTAGAAGAAGATGAGTATTCAGTATCCATTGAGCCAAAAGGATTTAACAGTGACGAGGAAAGTGACAATGAGCACCCTAAGGAAAGACTGCCGCCCTATGCGCCAGGTGGGGAAGAAGCTAGTGCAAAAAAAAAGAGCAGGCGAGCCCCGGCAGAGAGACATAGATAGAATGGGCGGTGTGTTTCTGATCAGAACCACGTTAGAAGAGGTAGATTGGTCGGCACTAAGTTTTGGTCCGCTAGCCATTATTAATTCAGCAAATGTGGACTTAGCACATATTAGGATTGTTCATTTTGGGTGTAAGCATCAAAGAGGACGATGATTCAGAAGTATAATCAAGTCAGAAGGTTTATTTTAGTATCACACAGGTGAGGTAACAACAGCAGGCCCCGCTGAAAGGGATAGGGTGAGCCAGCTGTCCAAAAAGGAGTGATCACAGTTTTTATATTATGTATGACAATGTATGACGATTTCTGCATATCATTAAAATGTATTCTTCAAGAAACTCGAGACCAGGCCACAGAGTTCTCATTACTGCGGTGCGTAATCTTCGTTATCTTCAGGAGCGTCCCACGCAGCGGCAGGGCCCCACCTGTAACCTTGAGTTTCCTAACTTTGTAACCAGCTTATTATTGTGCACTTTTGCAAATGCACAATGCACGTAATCGCAGAGTGTAACCTTTTGAGTGAAAGGAGAAAAACATCCTTTAGAATCAAAACATTCTTATTACTATTGAAGCATTTATTAACCTTAGCAGTAGTACATCAAAATATAGTTTAGTGGTAATACGCAAAGCCATATGTAGAAATATTCAACACGCATAACGGAGGCATAGCTAAAGCCATTCGCAATATATGGCCTGACGAAATAAACTGGCATCAGACACGGCTGGAGGACTATTTGCCCCTGCCGGAGCATAGTGACACGTCATGCTCCCTGCATTGGGCGGAAAACTCACAGTGGGGGCCATTTAAGGAGATAATTCATCATTGTTGGTCGCCAAAAGAAAGGTTATAACCTGCAACAAGCCAAATGGTAAAGTTGGTAAAGTCCTATTTAGGGCCTTTGTCGCTTTTAGACCATGTCCAGGACAAAAGAGAGGGCAAAAGACTCAGTCCCATAAAAGGAGTAGTTATGACGGGAATTTCGGGAATTTTTGAATATGACCCAGAACTAGCGGTACGAGCTGCGGCCATAGGATGCAATATGGTTCAGAGGAGAAACCTAGTACCCGTAATACTATGTCCAGATAAAAAGATAGCCCAGAGCCTGGAAAAGGCCCTGGATAGATTTACGGTCAGTGAGGCAAACCAGTGGACCTACCTTAAAGCAGGGTACGATCAACGATATAACCACCAGAACCTTGACCCTCGCCACACCAATCAGGGAGTGTGGGTTTTAAAAGACCCTGACCTGTTAGAGCGAGAGAGCCCAGGGCTACTCACGCGTAAACAGCGTAAAAAAAAAAAAAAAAAAAAAAAAGTGAGGCTAGGAAATAGAGGACCTGCAGACCAGGTTGAATATCGCATGCCCAGTGAAGGAGCACTAACACCTGCAGTTAGGGATGGCTCATATGTATGAGCAGGATGAGCATTTCTGTGTGCTAGACGAAGTACTGAGGCGACTAAAAGAAGCAGGGATGAAGATAGGTCCGAAGAAATGCCAAATAGGGGTAAATGAAGTAAAGTATCTGGGATTTACAGTGAATAAAATAGGGAGAGCAGTTGCGTCCGACTATTTTGAGAACATCCCTATGCCCAAAACTTTACTAGATTTAGAGTCCGCCATGGGGAAACTGATTTATGTAAGCGGGCACGTGCCACACTTTGCAGAAAAGGCCATGGCAGTGCATGAGCTGAAAAAGGGCCTAAGGACAAGAACAGATGAAAAACTAACTGTACATAACCGAGATTTGACTCAAACAGAGCAAGCAGAATGGGTAAAACTGGTCGAGTACAGTAAAGAGAGGGCGGTGGAACTTGAGCCGAGAGAGGCACAGTCTCCCCTCAGAATAGAGACAGAGTTAACGGACAGAGGAGGAACCCTGTGGATATACAATTCAGGGTCCAAACAGCCTAGCCTGCTGATCAGCAAAGTGTTTTCCCCCACAGAGTTGAGATACACTGGACTGGAAAAGGAGTTATCACTCCTCTATGCAGCTTACAAAGGCCTCAAAAAATATGGGGACCCAGACTCTGTGGATATAAGGACTACCTGGCCACTGTTGAAAGAGCTATCGAAAGACACAGTGGAAGGGGCCAAGGCCTACCAGTCAAGATGGGGCAAATGGCAAATGCTTTTAATAGACCCCAAGTGGCAGTTTAGGCTGAGTGGCGATCCACCCCCTAGAGCACCAAAAACAGAGAAAGTGATAAAGTTCTTACCCAAAGTGATAATATACACAGACGGAAGTAAGAAAAACCAGGACAGGGACAATGCAGTTTGGGCCTGGATCGCTTATGATCCATTAGGCAGGAAATTGTTTCAACAGCGAGGTCAAGTAAAGGGATCAGCACAGACTGCCGAAATAGAGGCCTTTATGAAGGCCCTAGCCTGGGCAGACAGGAAAAAATTCCGCGATATTAAGATAATCTCGCACAGTAAGTACGTGGTTGAGGGATTCGACCAAAATCTGGGGATATGGAGACAAACTAACTTTCAAACCCATAAGGGAAAGGAGTTGGAACACATGGAAAAGTGGATAGTCATATCCCAATTAGCACAAAAGAAGAGGATTTGGGTAGAACATATCCACAGTCACCGTCCTGTGACGGATGGGAAAGGAAAAGGAAACCAGGAAGTAGACAAGCTAGCTCAGTCCAGACAGGCAGGAGCTTTGTTAGAGACAAGGGCAGCCTATATCCCTAAGTCTTGGTATCAAAATGGTAGGATGGTAGTGCCAGAGGAGGAAAAGGAAGGTTTCATTGAAATGGCACATAAAGCACTAGGTCATGCGGGTCAGAAAAGAATAGAGATATGGCTCAAGAGACAGGAGGTGCAAGTCCAGGGCTGGAAAGAGAAGTTTAAGGAAATAAAGCAGGCATGTGAAAAATGCGCTCTCAAAGGAGGGATGAGAAAGGTACAAACTGAGGAACTGAAAATAAAATGTGCAACCCAAGGGCGTCACATTTCCATGGACGTAGGCCACCTCAATAGTAAGACTAGGAGGGGCCACGACAAGTTCTTAGTAATAGTGGATAACGCCGGAGGATATACCCGGGTTTATCCTATTAAAAGGGAATCTGCAAGTGAGGCGGTACAACATCTCTGTGAGTTTGTAACACCGCTAGATGAAATAGAGTCAGTAAGGACAGACAATGCCACCATGTTTACCTCCAAGCAATTTGAAGATGCGCTAGAGGCGCTGGGGATTCAACATGTACATTCGACTCCCTATGCTAGCAAAACAAATGGTTGCGCTGAAAGGGCAGTGGGGAGAGTGAAAGAGTTGATTGCGGAATCGGATGAGCCTTGGGATGAACCTGTAAGGTTACTGAAAATTAACCAATGGTTATCTATGCCAAAGCTAGAGAGACATGAAAAACAAACTGATCCAAAGCCGTGTGTATTACAGGTCGGAGATCAGGTATGGATTAAGCGAGGCATAATAAACGCCGGTAAATATGTTACGACTGATCTGGAAGGAAGCGACAAAGTAGCTTCGATCGACGGTAACGTAATAACCTTAAAGAGCGGAAAAAGGGTAAATCCGACGCAACTAATTTTAAAATGGCAAAAGCCGCGCGGGTAAGAAGGGAAAAAGGGGGTGGGGGGGTGGGATATGACAGTGGGAAAGATGGGGAAGGGGAGGATATGAGCGCTGCATCTCTGGTGTCTGCCGTGATGCAGGAGCAAGGCTGGATCACCCCAGGAAACAACTTGTCGTTTGGGCAAATGAAAGGTGTGTGAAAGTTGTGAAGGCTTTGCCTGGAGCAGAGCCTGGTGGCCAGAGGAGGACAGAGGCAGAACAATGGAAAACGTCCGAATGCTCGAGGAGTATAGTTCGGAGGAGGAGATGTATGAGAGAGTTGGGAATAGGATCGTTGCAAAATTGGCAGAAGATGAACGCAACAAGGGATGGCGAAGGTGCTGCCTTATATTGTGCCTGACAGCACGATTCTTTTTAGGTTTAGGAGTAATAATTGTTTTGCTGGGTCTAACACAGACCACTTCAACTTGATAACAAGTTAGCTTTTGAAGTGAAGACAATGGAAAATGTTGGGATAGTTACCTACAGGTCGGAAGAGATCGACCTACTAGAACTAAAGAACCAAGAAAAGATGAATGTTACATGGAATTTCAATAAGACTATATTAGAAAAGGCTGTGGCCATCTTAAAGAAGGTAGGCAATCCAACAGTAGGAAATGGCTCGGCTAATGGCAACAAAACATGTGAAGTTGTTCAAGTAAACCCAAAAGGATCAGCCCTTACCATGTTACTCAGATGTGTGACTCATAAGGCAGGGGAAAGCCTGCGATGTCTATCCTGGAGGAGCAGAATGAACCTTACAGTGTATGGGGGCAAGATTCATGGTATTACAAAGGAACTAACTGTAGTTGCGAGCAATCAGAGTGCGAAGCGGTCACACTACAGGAACAAGTAAGGAAAGAGGAGGCTATCAATTGGAGCTTTAATAAGACTGTGGATCGAATTGTCAGGTGGAAAACAGTGGTGAAATTAAATATGTTTGAGTATGCTCAAGCGCATGCAGAGGCAAAACAAGCTGACCCAAGAGTCAAAAGAAAGAAAAAGCCTAGCGCAGGAGCTACGGGTAAGAAAAAGGAACAAAAGAAGCAAAAGATAAGGAGACGGCGCGCAGTGAAGCAGAAGAAGACTAAACCAGGATTTAGCGACTGTGGGCACCCATTGTGCCCTTCCTGTGGATATTATCCACACACTAGTAGGAATGACCCATTATACTTTAACTGGACAATAGCGGTTTTCAACTCCAAAGGAGATGAGACAATGGCGGAGTGACAGTAAGATGGTGGAGGACCTGAAGTTAAATCCTGTACGGAGACGGACAGTGAAGTTTATCACCATATATTCAGATGGCGGCCATGTGCCACGGAGGTCCGCAGACATCGAAGTACAGGAGGCTGTACAGAATGTAAGCGAACAAGCTCAGAGGCATTATCGCCTGGTAGTGCCCTGAGAGAAGTGGACAAGGCGTTACTCCCCTAGGTTCGTGGTCATCAAAGGACCAGGGGTCATGCGTCCTGACCTGCTAAACATCACTCATGGCCCTATGGAGACTGGCTGGAACGAGGGAATTTATCAAGTGGAGCATATTTTTACTTGGTCTAAGGCCGCTGAGGCTGAGTGGAGCCGTAGACTGGGGCCAGATGACCCCCCAGTGATAAAGGAGGATTTAAGGGCCCTCGAGGGCCAAGAAATGGACAAGGAACATGAGAGAAAATAAGGGAACCGAAAAGGACACAAAAGAAAGTAATGACTGGACTAACGCTTAAACAAACAAATTGGATTACAGCTGATGAAGAGTGTGGACTGACAGATTAATTATCTTGACCATCGTTGTTGGATTTGAACTGAGCTTTGCCTCTGTGTAAATGTCACATTCACGGAGGAGGATGTTGAAGGTCCGGCTACTCACCACCAGAGGCCGCCTCAGGGTGCGTGAACGTGACATCACACAGTATAATGCTTATAATATGTTTAAGCTAAAGTTTTGAATATTTGAGTGATAAATTTGCTAAAGCTAAAAATTGCTATGAATGCTTATACTGTTGCTGTTATTTTACTATGATACTCATTTTCATTTAATCAACATGAGTACTCAATTTTACTTACTTATTATTCATTTGTATTTTCATTTTATAATTTTACTTACTTATTATTCATTTGTGTTTTCATTTTATATTAATGCTTTTGCTTTACAAGGGGACACCAATGTGATGTTATGCCTGTTATAATTTGAATTTATGCAAAATGTTAAAATTGACAAACATGTTGTTTAAAAAATATATCATTATAATTTATGGTAAAATTGAGAAGTTAAAGTAAGAGGCCTGAAAGGGGAAGTGTGCAGCTGCACAGTTTCATACAGGAAATGAGGGGAGTGTCGCTAAAATGAGGGGAGTGTCGCTAAGCTTGAGTGGAAATTTACCAGAAGTAAGTAAGGTCACAGAGTTCAAGTACAAATAAGGGCATCTGGTAAGGTCACTGAGTTCGAGTGGAAAGTTACCAGAGGAAAAAGTACAAATAAGGGCATAGTGGAAAGTCCCAGAGGGCGTTGGTGTGAAACCACAAAATGTATTTAAGCTGTGAAAATTTTGAGATCGTGGTAGACTTTCTACCACAGAGGCTTGCTGTACTTTCATTTACTGAATACTGTTTTGCCGTATTTTGGTCCGCCGAGGTGTGATTCACTGGCTTTTCTTGGCTTGGCATAAATTCAAATGGTATTTTATGGAAGCGTTATGTGTTCAGATAATGCTGCCCAGAGTTACGCCCGAAGTCTGTTTTTGTGAGTATATCCCGGACTTTTTGGAAGCGTAAGAACTCTCAGGCCACGCTGTCTCAACACTACGCCCGAGTGCCGAAATTTCATGCTGAGTCAAGCAAGCTATAATCACAGATTCGAGCTCTGACGAAAGAAAGCAATAAATACACCCTAAAAAAGACATACACTGACTGCTTCACATTTTTTGCTGCCTCTATATAAAGAAAAGTCACTTTTTAGTAATAGTTAATTGAGAAGAGGACCAGCTCAACAATCTTCGCTTCAGAAAGGTAAGTCTTCACTTCTTTTTCCCACTTTTCACATCTGAGTGGTTATCCAGCTTTGTGAGGTGAAGGGTTTTAAAGGGGTTAGTTTAGTGGTCCACCTGGGACTCACCCTCAGGAAAAGTTAATTTTGCTCTGCTACTGAGACAATTCGACACAACTATACTCTTAAAAGTCGAGTTATAATAAAATAAAATATTAATAAATTTGCAATCAGCCTGTGCTTTCTCTATAGAACCAATTCTATGTCTTATGTTTGTTTTTTTTTCTGTCTTTTTTGAACAGGTTAGGTGGAGTGGCAGAAACCAAGAAAGTGCTGGGAATACTGTTGGCGAGGAGGTGGAGCAGGTAAACAGTTTCCTCTCAAGAGCAGCACTGACCATGAAGTACATGACCAAATTAGGTTTGTTATGAATTGGTTTGCTTTGAAATACTTCTACAAGACTACAAGACTCTGTGCATCATGCACACACTAACTGAACTAATCCGGTAGTTTATCAGAAGGTATTTTTTTTATTTTTTATTTATTAGTTTATTTGACAGGGACAATGTGCAAATACATTAAAGATGCTTTACACCAGATTATAGCTGAAGCTAGTTTCCATCTGTAGTCCCTGAGCAGGTGAGAAATACCACATAAGCATATACAATACAAGCAATATAAACAAAACACATTCACACGCTGTGACTATGAATTATTACACAATAAAATTATACATTAAAATCTCACTATACCTGTTACAATTCTTAATGCTTACACTGCTGATTTTCCAATAGTAATTTCTTGACATTAAATGAAAAGTTTTTCATATCAGAGGAAAGTTTCAGACTCTGTGGGAGTTTATTCCATTCTTTAATGGCTTTGAAGGAGAAAGCTGTCTGTGAGAAAGCAGAACTCCGCTTAGGTACAGTGTGTCTACAAGCAACCAGTTCTATCTGAAAGCCTGTCTTCACATTCAATACATTCATTTTATTATGTCTAGAGTTTTGACATAAAATGTTTTGTTTTTATTTACAGAAATCTCTCTCTTGGAAGTGGACAAAATGGGTGCATGTAGAGAAATTAAATATTTTCAAAATATAAATATTTATATAAATATTTTTATAATATAAATATTTTTATCAGATCGAGTGCAAAAATGAGTAGACCAGTGTAATTATGGTTAAAAGCACAATTTATAGCCACTGTTTAAAATGTATGCATTGAGATTTAAAAGAGCTAAAACCACTTGTAAGCTTATTTTATAAAACTGTAAAAAAAAAAAAAAAAAAAAAAAAAAAAAACTGTGCTAATGCTTACCTTGTGCTAATTTGTGCTAATGCTTACCTTCTTGTATAGGTAAGTGTTAAATATTAATGTTGTAAATTATTTGTATGCTGATTTGTTGCTTTTTTTGTAATATATACTGGTGTTTGTTACTGTTTTAAAGGTTTTTCACCTATTCACATTCCTGGATCTATCCTGAAATGCAAAAATAAAAACTGATTCAAGGCCTTAGTGTTTGAGTGGAATCCAGTTTAAAAACCTCAATGTGAGCCCATCCCCTTCAAGTGTGTGAAAACTGCACAGCGAGCAAATAGACTTGACATGCACAAAATCAAATTGCAGTGTTTTATACCCAACTTTTCTGGTTTTCTATTTGGTTGGTGTTAGAGAAATGTGTATATAAGTTATCTACTTGTATATGTCTCATAAAATCCTAAGTACAATATGTGTGTTGTGAATGTATTAATCATGTGCTGAGTTACAGAGTGTTCCAGTAGATAATGCTGACGCACGACTGACTGCTTAATCTACACTGTCCGTATAGATTAAGCATGGCGTGGCCGCAGAAGAATGACCAACTGGATAAGAAAGTGCGGCCTCAGAACTGATAACCAGCGTTGTTATGTTAAATTATCATATGTAGAGTTGATGACTGTCTCTGTCCTAGTTCCCCAATTCCCTTATCGGACAGAGACGGTGCATGTAACCAGGGGCGTGATGTTTAATAAAAAGCATGAGAGCACCAGGGAGCCCAGAGCACATGGAGGGAATGTCCCCGGTGCATGTCACTGGGTCTTTATCTCTGTCTGCTCTCCTTGCAAGTAAACCATTTAACGTGTCTGTGTTTCTTCTTGTTTTAGTATTATATAGTTGGATTAACCAGCTCCAACAGTTGGTTGTAGCTGCTTTCATTTAAAAGTTTTTGGAACCATAACCAGAAAATGAAGACGACAGGAGGTATAATTTTTATCTTTATTTTAAGGCCAGTACCCCCATGTGAAAATAGCAGCTAAAATCCCAACCGATGGTAGAAATCTCTAAGTGAAACGAGTCTCCTGCATACTGACTCACATTATTATTGCTCTGTATTATTACTGTAATGTATTATTTTAACCCCTCAAACAAAAAGATGGCACGTCAACATATGCACTTACACTTCTGACTGAAGGGGACAGAGACTGCAGTTGGGATGTGGTTTTTATTTTTTATTTTATTTTTTTATTCTCTGTGGATTGTTTACCAATCTACATTCCCTGCCCAAAAAACAAAAAGTTACAACAACAAAAAAAGGTCTCTAACATTTAATTGGACCACCTTTAGCTGTGATGACAGCACACATTCACTGTGGCATTGTTTCATTAAGCTTCTGCAGTGTCAGAAGATTTATTTCCATCCAGTGTTGCATTAATTTTTCACCAAAATCTTGTATTGATGATGGGAGAGTGTGACCACTGCTCAAAGCCTTCTCCAGCACATCCCAGAAATCCTCAGTGGGGTTAAGATCTGGACTCTGTGGTGGCCAGTCCATGTGTGAAAATGATGTCTCCTGCTCCCTGAACCACTCTTTCACATTTTGAGCTCAATGAATCCTGGCATTGTCGTCTTGGAATAAGCCCAGTGCCATCAGGGAAGAAAAAATCCATTGATAGAGTAACTTGGTCATTCAGTGTCTGCAGGTAGTCAGCTGACCTCATTCTTTGGCCCCATAACTTGTTTTCTTTTTTTTTTTTTTTTTTTTTTTTTTTTGCCAGGCAGTGCTATTGTTTCCCTGTAAATAAATTGTTCAAAAACACTAAAAAAGATTCATTGTTTTTTTGTTTTTTTTCTTAGATGCTTCACACTGTGAAATGTTAATAATTTTAGCTGAGATATGAGTTCTGATGTAATCAGTTCATTTTATACTGTATATATAAAAGAAAATAAACAAGCCCATTTTAGGTAGAACAATTAATGCAGTCACAGTGTTTCCTTATTTTCTCTTATTTATAATGAATGAATTATATAATGCATAATTTACCGATTGCATCCTTTTATACACAGAAATAATAACATTATTTACTTTAATTGTGCGCTTTTATTTTATGTTAGATTCATTTGAATGATATATTTTACATTGACTAATTTCCAACATCAAAGTAACAATAAGTTTTAAAAAATACCGTCTTGTAGCCTAATGTCTTGTTTAACATGGTTTTTATTCATTCATATTCTATGAATATCATAAGGTCTGTAGTGCACAAAACAATATTAGTAGTATGTATTAATATCCCTTTGGAGGGGGGATAGCCCCCCTCCTCCTTGTGACCTCTCCGTGACCCCTTGACCCGTGCCTCTCCCCTGACCCATGCCCCCTCCCTACCCCTAATGGAGGAAAAAAAAAAAAAAAAAAAAAAAAAAAAAAAAAAAAGTGGGCAGGCTTGAATGTAGGTGGGGTTTGACGGTCCTCCCACATGGGTGTGTTTTTATTTTTCAAGTTCTATATATATGGAGGGTTGTGTTTGTCTAGCCACAGCGTTTTGAATACAACTGTATTTTTCGTCGATTTCTTCACCTTTTTTTATCATCCTGAGTCATGGAGAGCTGCCCCTCTAACACTCCTGCTGGCAATGACGATATAGGTAATACAGCTTACCATGTTGTTGATGCTAATGCTCGCGCTCGTAAGGGCAGAAGACGCGTAGAAACAGAGTTAGAGGAGACATATGAGACCACGTTCACTGGTGTAAATGGGTATGTTTATACAGTTAAATACTGGGGTGGGAAGGTTTTTTTGGGTGGTGCCACGGGAGAGTCTGATCCATGGGGGCTAGGCGCAATACATGGCATGTCTATACGTGACTGGGAAATGTTTCGCTCCAGCATCTGTCCTGATCTCAGCGAGCCTGGGTTTTCTAACACGGTGTATGTGGCTCAGTGGTCAAGCCCCGCGAGCCCTACACTGTACCGTGTTGAGGCAGATCGCTTTAATCGGACGGGGTCCGATTTTATTTTCATTACATTGTGTGAGGATATAGAGGGTCTGGTTAGATCCAGAGGCTGTGGAGACTGGCGGTTACATCCATACCCCCTTACACTGGATGAGTGCCGAGAGTGGTTTAAAAATTTGTTTTTTATTCAGTGGGAAGACTGGCATTCTATGCAGCGTGTGTTTAGAGAGGTTGACAGCACCATCAAGAGAGACACAATCAATCAGGCTTATAAGTGTGTTAGGACACGGCTTGTATTTGATGATGTATCGTCTGATGCGGGGGATGGTCTCATGTGTAGGCCGAAAATCATCAGATGTACAAGATTCTAAGAAATGAGCGGTAGGTATTGTTGTGTGTGGGATACACGGTTATCTTTTTCTTTTAAAAAAAAAAATTGCTTAACTTTTTTTCTTTTTTCCTTTTATCCAAAGTATGCGACTGTGGGCACCATACTACTACTACAGCACCGCCACAAAGCATGGACACTGGCCCTACTTCTACCTCTTCCATACTGAATGATGTGATGCTTTCCACCCCACTAGAAGAAGTGGACTCCTGGATCAACACCCATGAGACACTGTTGCAGCGGATGAACCCTGGAGGCTCAACGTCCGAAAAGATTGTGGAGACTGTTAAAATAGCAGTGATTCATTTGCTGAACAATGTACTTTACAAATACTGGAAAATGCAGTGTTATGGATGCGAGGTTAATCATCCTAGCCAGAAGCATCATGATTGTCTGACCGCAATTCCAGGGTATTTCTTTGAGGCGCACTACTACTCCATCCTGGACATGCTCTGGACCGAACAATTCTTCCCAGCCATCAAGACATACATGAAGGCGCAGGGGGTGTTTGCCACCGACCCTAGAATCTTGGGTATTACAGAGACAATTCTACATGGATTGAAGGAGGCAGAGAGTGTCGAGGAGAAAATCAGCCAGATGTATGACACATTGGTGGGTGATGACGTTCTAAAAAACGGTCTGCTGCGTGTGATTTCAAATGTGTGGAAAGGGTCTGAGTGACGTATGTGCTCATATCCTACTCATTATTAAATAAAAGCTTGTTTCAATCTAAAAATTTGTCATTTGTGTTATTCTACGGCAATGGAAAACACGTTAGAGAAAATTTATTATGACCCTGCCCATCCAGGAGGATTGGGGAGCGTGCTAAAGCTCCACGGTGCTGCCAAAGAGTCAGGTGTGTCAACTAGTTTGAAAGATGTGAAGGAATACTTATTGGCACAGGATGCGTATACGCTTCATGCCAGAGCTGCGAGACACTTTCCTAGGAATAGGGTTTTAGTGAGTGGTATTGACAAACAATTTCAGGCTGATCTGGTTGACATGACTGAATATTCTAAAGAAAATGATGGTGTTAGGTTTCTATTTATGTGTATTGATGTGTTTTCAAAATATGCATGGGTTAGATGTCTTCAGTCAAAGACGGGGCCTGCTGTAACAAATGCATTTAAAGACATTTTGGCGGAGGGGCGTGTCCCAATAAAACTTCAAACGGATGCTGGCACAGAGTTTTATAATAAGCATTTTAAACGTCTATTGGATCAGTATAAAATTAGTCATTTCTCCACTGCAAATGAGACAAAAGCAAGTATAGTGGAACGCTTTAACAGGACATTTAAAACCCGAATGTGGCGTTATTTAACTTCTGTAAATTCAAGGAGATATGTCGATGTTGTCCAAGATCTGATCCATGCCTATAACAACTCATACCATAGGACTATCAAAATGACGCCATCAGCAGTGAATAAAGATAATGAGAGGACCGTTTTTAACAATATATACAAATCGAAGGACCGAAAAACTGTGGCTTTTAAATTTAATGTAGGTGACACAGTGAGGATATCTAAATTGAGGGGCGTGTTTAGAAAGGGATATGAGCAGACATACACAGATGAGTATTTTACTATAAAGCAGCGCATAGCAAGAGACCCGCCTGTATACAGACTGACTGATTATTTAGGAGAAGAGATAAAAGGAACCTTTTACGATGCAGAACTACAAAAAGTGATTATAGAAAAAAATAAAACATTTAAAATAGAAAAAATACTGGCCAGGAAAAAGTCTGGGCGTGACAAGCTGGTGCTGGTTAAATGGCTCGGATATCCAGAGTCTATGAACAGCTGGGTTAATGAGAAAGAGATTATTGATGTCTAGCCCCCAGATAAAAGACAGACACATCCCACTTTCAACATCATTTTAACGCTTCACCATGGATAAGAAGAACGGATTTTATGTTACACTGCCAAGTAATGCTTCAGCGCATGTGTACCCAAACAACAAGATATGGAATTTTAGGACAAAGCTAGCAAGACCTATTGTTTTGAATGAACCGTATGAGGTCGGTCTCATTGAGATACAATACCCCCGAGTGTGGGCTAGTTTTCCTAGTACTGATGCTAGCGTAATTGTTTGTGATTCCAAATCAGAGCAGATTGAAACAGTAACACTTTCGGTTGGATTATATGATTCATTAGCAAGAATACTCAAAGAATTTAATGCCAAATGCATGCACAGCTCGACAACATCAGGCATAAACCTACAGTACAACAGTATTACTAACAGAGTTTATGTAACTGGTGCAGAAGGTTCTAGTCTAACTTTTAAAGGACGGTTAGCTGAAATTCTAGGCTTTAAACCAGACGAGGTATTCATAATCCCCCCTAAAACAGTTTATGGGAAACCAGTTACAGCACCGCACCCTGCAGATATTCACGGCGGTAGCTATAATATATTTATCTATAGTGACATTGTGGATTATCAACTGGTGGGTGACACCCATGTACCGCTCCTCAGGTGTATAAATGTTGCAGACGAGTCACGCACCATGCCCACTTTGACTTACGACAAGCCACACTACACATCTCTCTCAAAGTCAGTCATAGACGACATTGAAATTTCGTTAAAAAACGACCAGAACCAGTATATACCTTTTCTGTACGGCAAAGTGAACGTGAAGCTGCATTTCAGACCGCAGAAACAGTTTTTCTAAAAAAAAAATGACTCACACCCCTTACATCCGGGATGATTCTAGGTACATGTCGTACTATGTCAATCAGGCAGGCGGCGAACTCCCTGGTTTTATCGGAAGTAGTACACAGTACGGAAACGGAGTGGGCGGCGTGTTTCGCAGTTTGTTTAGAATGGTTGCTCCGCTGTTTAGGAGTGGATATAACATAGCCAAACCTCATCTGAAAACAGCTGCAAAGAACATTGCAGGAGCTGTTGTAACAAAGCTTGCAACTAGTGCACTCTCCGATAAGCAGGAGGGGAGTGGCCTGATGGTGTACACACCGAGACCGAGAAAAAGACCACCCAGCACGCGTAAAACACGTGTCCCTAAAAGACGTAAAGTATCAGTCAAAACGGGTACTCTGGCCAGAAAGAGATCATCCTCCAGAGGGAG
Organism: Bostrychus sinensis; assembly: GCA_020698575.1. Lineage (NCBI taxonomy): Eukaryota > Metazoa > Chordata > Actinopteri > Gobiiformes > Eleotridae > Bostrychus > Bostrychus sinensis. The sequence goes on along the minus strand of CM036239.1, from coordinate 47,300,243 downwards.
CAGAGCTGTTAAACGTCGTACCGTCTTAGTCAAAGATATATTCTAGGAAGAAAAGAAAAAAAATGGCTCTCATACACAGCCAGTCTGAAGAATGTGTCAAGACAGAGCTGGATCTCTTTACAGTTCCATACACACAAACATCGATTGAAAGATCTTCATACGTTGAAATTCCACCAATTTCAGCAATAACTGACACAGGACCTATCGAGTTTCACATATCAGGCAGCGGTGAAGATTACCTGGACCTGAACGACACACATCTGTATCTGCGTGTTAGGATTGTAAACGCAGATGGTTCATCCCTGGCACCTAACGCGGACGTTGGTCTGGTGAACTACCCGACATGTTCTCTCTTTTCACAAGTCGACATAATGCTAGGTGACCGTCTCATAACACAGTCTTCCAACACATACCCATATCGGGGGATAATTGAGTGTCTGATAAATTATGGAAAAGACACATTGGATACGCAGTTCAGTAGTGCATTGTTTTGTAAGGACACTAGCGGGGAAATGAATGCAGCGTCAGTGACTGGAAATAATAAAGGACTGGAGGAGAGGGCCAGGTACACAGAAATCAGCCGTATAGTGGAATTAATAGGCCCTATACACGCGGATTTGTTTTTTCAAGAAAAACTTTTGCTTAATGGTTTAGACTTATCTTTAAAGTTTATCCGTTCAAAAAACGAGTTTGCGTTGATGAGACCTGCAAACAATGATTACAACATCAAGATCATGTCGGCCAGCCTGTTTGTCAAAAAGGTCGCAGTCTCCCCTGCTGTCAGACTGGCACACAGCAAAGCTCTCCAGCACACCAACGCCAAGTATGGTATAGACAGAGTGTCCCTGAAAACGTATTCCGTACCATCTGGCACTCGTGTGTGCAATCAAGAGAATCTCTATATGGGTCAGATCCCCAAATTTGTCATCTTAGGACTCGTCGATAATGAAGCCTACACTGGGAGCTACACCAAAAACCCATTTAATTTTGAACACTACGATGTAGAGTTCTTAGGCTTATATGCGGAAGGACATCCCTACCCTGCTAAGCCATTTCAGCCTTTTTTTCAGAGAGGCCAGTATGCGAGAGAATATTACCAACTGATACAGACCACAGGCCGATACCTGAAGGACAGGTCGCTAGCCATTAACCGTAAAGATTTTGGAGCTGGGTACACTCTTTTCTGTATTAATTTAGAAGCTGATGAAGGCAGTTCAGGAAATGTGTCTCTAATTAAGACGGGCAATGTAAGGCTGGAAGTGCGTTTCAGGGTCCCCCTCCCTCGCACTGTTAACCTGATATGCTATTCTGTTTTTGACTCAGTAATTGAAATTTCAAACAGAAGACAGGTGCTGATGGACTACTACTAAAAGAAACATGAACACGATAGAGCTAACCGGTATTGTAAAAAGGAGGATTTTAAATGGGACAAACTTTGTGGGCGTGTTAGCCTGTGACCAACTACCAGAAATCAACATCGTTAAATACCCTGCCATGTTGATTGTGAACACGCACCCGTCTTTTAAGCCTGGCGAGCATTGGCTTGCCATCTATATCACAAAGGAGAAAGAAGGATGCTTTTTTGACAGTTTTGGTCACTCCCCAGGATATCGCAGATTCCCATCAGAGATAAAACATTTTCTTGCAAAAAACTGTGTAGATGTGTCTTATTCAGGGAGAACAGTTCAGAGTCTGCTCTCAACCACATGCGGACAGCATTGTGTTTTTTTCTTATGTCACATGCAAAAAAAAGGAATGTCTTATAAACAGTTTATCAAAATGTATGGTCCTGACCCTGTCTGTAATGATATAATGGTATCTAGATTTGTTAACCAGATACAACCAGTTGCTGTATGTCATGACTATGAAGATATGTGTGTACAATGTGTAGAAAAACCTTTTTAAATAAAGAAGTAGAAAGAGTATACTTTTTTGCACATTTTGTTTTCATTTATTTATAACATAATAATAAAAAAATACATCATTTTTATTCATAATAAAAAAAAACATCATTTTATTCATATCATAAAAAACATACATCATTTTTTATTCATAATTTAAAAAAAACAAACACATTTTTTACCATAATAATATGACAAGATATAAAAAAATACAAATAGAATAGAATAAAAAAAAAATAAAACATTCAACAAATCAATTTATATACATGAAAAGAGAGAGAAAGCAATTACATGAATACAATACTTTTCTGTAAAAAAAAAAAAAGTCAAAAACTTAACCATGATTCTGTGTCAGACCCCCTTTTGGCAGTTTTGTATGGGGTTGTGAAACTAGGGGACATGATAAATTGTTGTTGTTTTCTTTTCTTTTTATGGCCTAGTGGTAGAGGTATGTCAATGGGTGTAATAGGACCGTGTTTAAGATCTAATATGACTCTTCGCACCTGTGTATTTGGTATGGCTGATAGAGGGATGTTTAGACCTGCCAGAGTTTTGAGAAACAGGGACCAGCCCACTGGTCTAGAATGCTCTGAGACATTGTAAGGAGCAGTGACATTCTTTATAAGATCATAAAGATGAGATCCGGTAACTGTTTGTTTGTTAATTATGACTTCACCCTGACCAGTCCAAGATAGCACATCTGATGCCTTGCTCAGCGCTGATAAAACATGCGCTGCATTCCTCTTACTCCTGGTGGGAATATGCCTCAAAACTTCAACAGCAATAGGATCCTTAACACTGGTATCAACAACATGGTGAACGTTCTGATCAGTACCACCCTCACCAGTATCAGGCAGAGATAGAGTTAAAACTGCCTTTTCACGTTCACCCTGTTTCACCAATGTCAGGTATCTCTGGAGAACAATAGCATATTTTTTTGCCTTCTCATATACATCCGTGCCTGGCATTTGTAGTACATCAATCATAGCCTTGTCCAGCTCATTCTCAGCAGCTTGTCTGATGGACACAGGGTTCTGCTGTTGCCGCTTCAACAAATCCAACTGATGCTGGGGGACCAAGAACATTTTCTGTGTATGCTGCATGTCACCCATTACGACTGGTTATAAGACTGGTTATAAGCGGTATTGCAGCGCCTAACAGCGGTAGCAAAAATCCTCCAGACTGATTGATGGCCTTTCTTTTTTGTTGGGTTTTGACTTTCTTGTCGGCTATCCTCCTTATTATTGCCTTCTTCTTTTTTAACTGACGATATTGCTTGTCATTGAGTGGTATGTTGCCATTCAATACATTGAGCGCTATTTCACACAGAGCATTAATCAAGTCTACGTTGGCTTTGCTTATAATAACCTTTCTTACACTGGGAGGTACCTTATGAAGCAACTCAAGCACCCCCAGATTTCTCTGCATGCGTGACGACATGATTTTTTTTATCTCTTTTTGGGGATGTAGACAACCGTATGGTCTGAAAGCAGATTGGTTCTGAGTCTCAAATAGTCTGGTGTTTTAGCTTTATAGTCAATGAGGAGGTACCCAAATGGTACACTAGTCGCATTATTAAATGCCTCCAAAAAATATTTGGTGTTTCCAGGAAACATTTGTCGGCCTAATAGTGATATTTGATATTTATCCCGAGGGTTGTTAAATAAAACCAAGTAATTTGTATTCAGACTAATTGTACGGCTTGACTTACCCTGAATGAATAAATTTTGAACAAGGTAGATACAACTTAAATTTCTGTGATGTACATATTTGGTAAACACATTTTGCACTTCTATATTATTACTGGCATCGTTCATTAAATCATCTATAATGAGTAAATTATTTTTATCTGTGGGTAGCAATGTGTCATCACACAGAGACTCTGGGAGCCCATTTACAAAGTTGATATCTCTTACACGTAGAAGCTGGTCATACAGAGGCTGCCAGCATGAATAAATGTAAACAATGTTATCAATGTTATGCGAAATAACGCTCGCTGCATTTTCAATGACATCCTTGACAAAAAATGTTTTACCACAATTAGAAGGTCCACTAACCACGAGGCTAAAAGGGTGTTGTAGCCTCCCATCAAATGCTTTATCCATTTCAATATCCATAAGGAAGTGTAGTATAATCAGGCAATAATCTGCGCTTGTTATACACAGCTTGTACTTTTTTCACAACTGTTTCATTTTTTAAGTGAAGTTTTTTCTTATCGCGTTTGATGGTGTCAGATACCACCGTCAGATGTGTCTGTGTGGCTCTATTGGCCACAAAGGATTGTACCAATTGTTTTAATGAATCGTGGGTGACAGTCTTAGCATTCACAGGGTTGAGTGTCACCCCTTTACACTTAACTACACTGTTACCATTATTTGTGCGATAAGCATAACATTTTGGTCCACCGGCAACAAACTCTGTGATGTGATCCTCCACCTCAGAGCTCCCATCATTTAGTTCATCTGTTAGATCACCTAGATAGGGGCCGGTGGGAGGGGTCCACTCTCCAGATTTGGATGTAAAAACAACTGAATCTGTGTCACAGTATAACACTCGCTGCTGCAAACTGTCTAAAAGGTCATAGAGCATGAGTCTGGCATATGCAGTTGTCATAGCACCAGCAAACACATTGACATCCCGTGCCTTGCACCCCACACCTTCAGGATGACACCACTGAACCATGGCGACATCATCGGTGATGAAACAGAACTGCTTCACATCATAATGGTCACTGAACATTAATTGTGTGAACCGTTCAGGTTCAGATATGAATTCAGCCTGTGGCAATGACCCGTTTTTACATAAAGACCCCCACAAGCAATTTAAAATATACTTGTTTATTTGTCTAACAGCCTTATTGACATGTATTTTGGATGGATCAAGTCTTATCCCTTCTTTTTGGTAATAATCAGCAATGTATTTTTGCTGATCCTCGGGGGTTTTTACATGTGGTGGATAGCCAGACGCCTCTTGCTTACATTTTAAAAAGGTTTTCACATAGTCCTTAAACAAGGTATCTGTCTTATTGGGGAAGTGCCAGACTTCAGAAATAGACACAATGCGATAACCCTTCTCAACAGCTTTTTGAACCTCAAATGTCACCCACGTGCCAGACAGTTGTCTGTCAACATCACTGTGTCTGCAAACATCAGTCTGGTTTAACATTTCAGCACATGTACGACACAGAGGAAACATGAGCTTGTTGAGGCATCTGAAAGGCAGAACAGGATGAAACAGACCTCTAGGGGGCAGTACAACACACTTGATAAGTCCAAAATAATTCTCAAGCTTGTCAAAGTTTTCAAAAATTATTTGGGGGTGCCCAACGGGGTAAGGCATTCTGGACTGCACTGTGGGGTAGAGACTGGTAAAATCATAATAATGTATCTTTTCGCCGTCAGCTGTCTTGTGGTACAGCTTCATAGCATTTGTGCGTCCACCAAAGAGTGCATTTCTGGGGGCAAGGCGTTCAGGCTTCTCATATGTGCTCATGAACTGTATAACAGATGGGTCAGATCTGGTTAATGACCGCCATTCACACTCCCACATCACTACAACGCGCATTTTGTAAATGTTCTCCAACGCATCAACTTTTGCCAAAGCCTGGCTGTAGAGCTCACCGTATGGTATTTTAGATAGAGGATTTAGCTCAGTTTCTACTGTACAGGCTTTACATCCATGAAACACACACCCAAACAGTTCATAGCAGGTGTTTGTTGCCTGACAAAATCCATCTATAAAATATGGACCAACTTGTTTCTCCCCACCTCTAAGGGCATGTTGCAATCTGGTGTTTTCGGTAAATGACACATATTCAAGCCACTGCATAGACACATCAGAATATGCCTTGTTCTGCCGTATGTATGCCCCGTCGTGGGTGAGTGCAAGTGTGTTTGCAGGCAGAAATAGAGTCTTAAAGACCCCCATACAACTGGATGGCAGAGTCACAAATGTAAACGGGTCCAATTTTGTGCACTCCATGAATGTGTCCCTGTATATAAGAAATGCCTTGCGCAGTACTTCTACATCATTCACACAGTAACGCTTAAGTTCTGCCTGGAAGTCAAACACTTCGCCACGCACTGTGTCATACCAGGTCTTAAATCTGGCTTTTTCTGACTCAGGCATACTGTCATAACCATAAAAACAGGGATCAGGGTATGAACCGGTATAGTGCTCATTGTCTCTTGTGTTGAATTTGTGAGGAAAGAAACCCTTTTCCATATCCTGAAACCCCAAGGCTGATGGCGTTTTTGACAGTCGCATTGGAAGAAAGCTAAACGAGTCAATCCAGCGTTGTTGGTATATATTATCACGCATTAGGATAATTCTACTACCACGCATTATTACTGCAGGGGTGATTTTATTTTTAACAAAATACTCTAAGACGAGGTAGTTGTCAAAACCTGAAGCGTTATGCGCTATGAATGTATATCCAGTATATTTAGGGCGTCTGTAGTGCTGTAAAAATATTTTCACGCAATTTAAAGTACCAAAACAGAACTTGTCGCCGTTCATGTCCATTGCACACACAAAATTAGCCTCATGCTTCCCTTCATGAAATCTAGTTTCAAAATCATAGAGTATGTATTTTTGACCTGGCTGTCTTTTTTCCAGCGGTTGAATGTAGCACTCGTGGTCAGTGTCACCATCTAAAACCCCCCGACAATGCTGGCAAACAGGCGGTGTGCATTTGTGACTTGTTTTTTTTCCTTGCCTGTATTGTTTACCACAGGCGTCACAGTATTTTATTAAATCGCATGGGATCAGGTTATGCCGTGGGTCTGGCAGTTTGTGTTGCGCATAGCAGGATTTTGATTTGCATAAACGCTTGCAGTCATTACATTTAACTTTCTTACCGGGGCCACTATGACACTGCGTGTAACAGACATTGCACCTGTTAATGCAGGAATGAACCAGTGGACCGTCATAACCACCATAACAGTATGAACAGACATAACCATACCCAAAAAATCCTGTAGGGTTTTCAATCATATAATAATGCTCATTGTGTAGGTAAAGCCAGATTGTGTGCGGATGCGGTGTATTATGTGTTTGGTAGCATTGTAAACGTTTGAAACCGGGGGCATGATAAAAAACTATAATTTTAACCGCCAGGTGTTTTTCAAATTTGGTAATGTCATTAAATGATACGCGGTGTGTGTGGTCGAGTCCTACAGATGTTTGAACATTTCTAGCATAATCAAATTTTTCCTGAACTGACATAGAAGCACGGGCAGCATGCGCTAGACATAAACAGAAACACAAGTTACCATCTCCCTCAGTATTTTCCGGATTGTATAAAAATCTTCCTTTTTTTGACAATATTTCGTCGTATGGAATTTTGCCCAGTTTAAGACGAACGCCTCCTCTATGGTCCTGCGCTATTGATACCACAAATTCTAGTTCATCGTCTGTCATTGACGTGTCATTACTTTGTAGGACCTGGACGACCTCGTCGAGAAAAAGATCTGCGTTATAATTATTATTAGAATTTAATAAGGTATGCACGTCGTTGAATAAAGACGGGCCTCGTAAAACTATATTTAATACACTACCGGGTTTTGAGACTTCAAGCGATCTGTCAATAACCCCTGTAAGTAAGCCTTTAACCATTGCGGGTATCTCCTCAGGGCTGGAAGCATGAAGATCTCTGAAATCAATGCGCTGTCGCAGCTCGAGACCATTGAAAGCTGGGATATGGCGTAGATTTATCGCACCGGCCCCATCTTGTGCATTTTGCATTTCAGACTCATTACTAGCAATAGACCCATTTGCAGCAGCAGAAGTAGAGACAACAGCAGGTATATGAGAAGGCTGGGATGTTGCATCAGATATGCTATCACCAGAGATGTCATTACATAAACCAGTAGGGGGAATATCAGCCATGGTACCGGTACCAGTAAAAGCGGTGCCATCAGATAGATGTTCAGAAGAGCTACATGAGCTACATGAGCTACAGTCAGAATCATCATTATCATCAACTGTGCACCATTCTCTGGCCATCTCTTCAATCTCAGCTAGAATGCCACTTACATTCATAACAATGTCATCATCACACTGGCCTGCCATATTATACATCTCTGCTAGAATGTCACTCACATTCACATCATTCATATCATCATTCATATCATCATCACCATCATCATCACCATCACCATTGCTATTATTATCAATGGCAAAATTATTATCATCTTCACCAATAACAACATTGCTCAATCCATCCATAGCATGCGTCTGATAAGGGTTATCAAACTCTGCCAGAATATCAATCACATCATCAGCATCATTCATATCTGAGAAGATAGACCCTCCCTGAGGTGAACCGTTTCCGTTCTCAATACACTGACTACTATCAACACCATGTCCATCAGCACATTTGAAATATTTGGGTGGTGGAGCCATATTAGATTTTTACTTTTTTAAATTTTTCTTGATAACTCTAGCATGGGCTGAAAAAATTGTGTGTAAGCATTGAAATAAATGATTAATAGGATTTTCTACTGGATCAGTTTGTGTTGTATTGTCTATGTGTAGGGGTGCTGAAATTATTTGCTGGATGTAATCATATGGTAGTGGCTGTGCTGTGTTGACTATGTGTTCAGTCTGTGTTGCGTTGTCTATGTGTAGGGGCGCTGAAATTATTTGCTGTATATAATCATATGGTAGTGGCTGTGCTGTGTTGACTATGTGTTCAGTCTGTGTCGTGTTGTCTATGTGCGTGTGTTCAGTCTGTGTTGTGTTGTCTATGTGCGTGTGTTCAGTCTGTGTTGTGTTTGTGTTTAGTTGCGGTGTTGGAAACCTGCTAGCAAACAGTTCACTTAAACTAGAGGTTGACAATACTGGGCAAATATTACAGATTAATAATCCATGCGGACAGTTTGGAAAATTTGTGAAAGAAGGGCAGGGTGTGTCAGTGACAACTGCCGAGGGGTCAGCCACTATAGAATCAGAATCTTCTAACACACTTTTCTGCCTGCACGGCAGACTCTCCTGAGAAGAATTCGGTGTACTAGACACACCATAACCAGCAATAACAGGAAAATTAGCAATACCTTCCAGACACTGGTCTTCGGATGCTGGTCTTGGTAGTGGTGCTGGTGAGTTAAAGTTGAGGTTGAGAATCTCTTCAATCTCGCGGGCCGCTTGAACTATTTCATCGTCATCCAACTCTGCAAATGCGTTGTCCGTAATATTGTGGCCTTGCCTTGGTAGTTGCCCCGGGGTAGACCTGCAAATACATAGTTTATAGTTCTTTTTAGAATTAAAAATGATAATAATAATAATAATAATAATAATAATATTATTTAATACAATACTGTTTCACACACCTGGACACGTCTCTAGTGTCACTATTCTGACTCTTCTTTCTTTTCCCAGGGGTGGTTTCACCTATAAAAAAACAAAAAAAAACTCTAGGTTAGATAAAAAACAAAAAAGAAATAACAAAATTAAAACATTCAAAGATACAAGTCAGTGTCTTACCTTTTAAAGGACTGTTTTTACGTTTGTTTGATGACCCGCCCCGACTGTGTACATTTTTTTCTTTGGCACAGTAAGCTGTAGAATAAAATAATGATAGTAAAAAGTTCAAACATTTTCATTAAATAATAATAATAACTAGATGTTAAATAAATTTAGAATAAAAACACAGACCTTCTAGCTCCGTGGTTACAGGTTTTGGATGGAGAGATACGTGCGTGAGGCGGTTTTTATCTATAAAGATGGTATTTGTTAGATGCCAGAGGGAAAAAATAAAAAAATAAAATATCTTTTTAAAAAAAAAAACTTACCATTTGAAATATCACCTAAGGGACGCTTCTGCGGGCGTCCTTCTTTAGCACAAATGTCTAAAGTAAAAGAGAGGATACAAGTCACATAATGCATCAGATGGGGAAGAATAGAAATTAATAAAAAAGAACTTACCATTTGAAATATCACCTAAGGGACGCTTCTGCGGGCGTCCTTCTTTAGCACAAATGTCTAAAGTAAAAGAGAGGATACAAGTCACATAATGCATCAGATGGGAAAGAATAGAAATTAATAATAAAAGATTTCAAACCTGTGTAAGGTGCCAGGTGCAAATCAGGATGATCCAGCACAATGGAACCTGATGTATTTAAACTAGATTTAAAAAACATACATGCTTAAACACAGATATTAACTTTAACACATGCATGGATATAAAATAATAAACCTTACCATTTGAATGGGCCATTTTCTTTTTTCTTGTGTAGATAGTAAAATTTTAAAATAAAAAAGTATTTTTTTTTCTTGAAGAGCTCGTCCCGTTTTGCCCAGGAAAAAAGGTGTTTTTTAAATGAACACTAGTGGCTGTATTTATACCCAACAACCTGGTCTCCAGCTGATAACCGAGGAGGGGTACAGGCCTAGTGGTCAGTCTTAAGCCACTACCCATCTTCTCATTTTAGATATTTTTCACAACTGTAGCTAAGAAATAATAAAATAGCTAAAAAAGCACAATGAATAGTATCATTTATTTATGCTAGCTAGATAATGAATGGATGAAAAATTTGCTTTCAATAGACACCACACACTATGTTATGATCTTAAAGATCACCCTTTTTATTTCTCTATTAGTGAGTATTAATTTAATGCATAGAACCACATAAAGCACCTTTCACTAAAAACACTGCACAGAAGAATTAAGAATATGGTAAGCGTAGTTTTTTGAAGCTCTTGTTGTTTTTTTTTTTTTTAGAGGGAAAATAACTAAGAGAGAGAAAAGTGTCAAATTTAAGTAAAGACCTCTTTTCTGGCTAAATATAACACATCCTTAAGGTTTTTTTTTTTTTTTTTTACACAGCATGCAGTTTTACACAGTTTTGTATTAGTATGGGGGCTAAAGCTAGTGCTTATCTTTAACTCTTATTATAATTCTTTATCACTAATGTGTTTTTGTAAGATTTTTCTCATCAGATGTAACTCTACACTATGTGTTGAAAACCTTTGATTACATGGCCAACATACACCCAATTACAGATATAAAAAAAAAATGTTTCATATGATCATAGCGAATGGGTTTGTGACATCTACAACAGTCATAGTTTTAAGACCTTCATTCATTTTTTTAAGACATTTCTCCTGTATAGTTTTTGAACAACTGCCATTGTCAGCATCCACAGGTCACAACTACCACTTAACTCTGCGGGGAGGGTATCATTAGACAGCAGACTATTGCTTTCACAACTCCCCCGCAAACACATGGGGTTATCTTTGCAGACAGAAGACTATTGCATTCACAACTCTCCCGCAAACACATTGGGTTATCTCTGCAGACAGAAGGCCAATGTATTGACTGTTCTCCCGCAAAAACATGGGGTTATCTTTGCAGACAGAAGACTATTGCATTCACAACTCTCCCGCAAACACATTGGGTTATCTCTGCAGACAGAAGGCCAATGTATTGACTGTTCTCCCGCAAAAACATAATAAACCTCAAACAGTACACCATTGTATCTGCTACAGAACTGAAAATACAAGTAGAGCTATCTTTAGAGGACATCTGACTTGGCAGGATGTACTGTGGACACATGAACAAAGGGTTAGGGGTAGGGAGGGGGCATGGGTCAGGGGAGAGGCACGGGTCAAGGGGTCACGGAGAGGTCACAAGGAGGAGGGGGGCTATCCCCCCTCCAAAGGGATATTAATACATACTACTAATATTATAACATCTTGTTGAACATTGTTGTTATTTATTTAAACTGATTTATATTATTTTTATTTATATCTTAAGGTCTATAGCAGACAAAACAATGTTATTTTTTCCGTCGGCACAGCAGCAGCACGGGGAGCTCCACTCGCCCATCAGCTGCAGCCAGACTCTCTTCACCTGACATGCATGCCAAAGCCTCTACTCTGTAATTATTAACAGGCAAAGGAGGAGGAGGAGGAGGGGTAGAATTGAGAAACTCTTCTTTGACCTCGCTGGCTGCTGGTAGGACATTGGGCTTCCTGCCTAAAATTTGCATGGTTCTGATTTGAAGAGGAACTTGGCTGCTGATGCCCATGGAACAAATGATTGGTGCCTCGACTGCAGAGAACTGGTCATAACCTTCAGCCACCCGAAGTGCAGACAGATCAAGAAGTCCCCAGTTAGTACTTTATAGAGGGTACTCCTGTGAAGCATAAGTTATAATTAAACTAAAGAAATATGCATAAATCCAACTTAGCACACTATCTTGCCAACTGGCGCATCCCTGATCTTGGTGCAGACAGAGGTAAGTTGATATTGTCGTGGACGCTCTCTCTGCCCACTTCACTGCCGGCGCAGTGGGGCGTGGTGCTGTACAGGTGAGGCGGGTCAGGAGGCAGCTTGGTCTAAATCTAAGGCGTAGTGTGGAGCATGAAAAACCCCTCAATGAGCAGTGTTTTAATATTATTATTATTACAAGAAGAAGAATGAGAAGATGAAAGGATACGGCGTAGACATATTGAGCAGAGAGACACTAGAGTTCACATGAAACTCACCATAAGCTGCAGGTGGTTGTTTTTGCCTTTCCTCTGCATAAAAGTATCCAATACCCAATGCAGTTTACATCACAGCAGCGAGCAGTCCTCATCTAAATCTCCAAGGTCACAAAGGAAGCGCTCATGTAGCCTGTCCGTGCATAAATCCAGCTTTTAAAATAACTTTATTCCTTAAGGTTCAGAAGAGCATGGTACAACCCAGCACCAAGCAAAAAATCCCCCACGGAAAGAACATAGTGTGAACTCTCCGCGCCCGCAATGAAGCCTGTGGACCAGGGCTTAATTTGAGCCAGATCTTGCCAGAACAGGATCCGGAAACTCCCTTATTTGGATGCGGCCAATCCGGCAACTGTTTGCTTGGATCCAGTAACTCAGACACAACTCAGAACAAAGTGTTGACAACATTTAACTCCTTTGACCTCCTAAACCTGTGTTGAAGGTTGGAGGTGTACACTCTTAAAACAGATATGTTAAAAACAACACATAATGATGTTATATTTTAACACACCTCTGTGTCTAGTTAAGGACAACACAAAATGTGTTGTTTTCAACACAGTCAGTGTGTTGGCATATTCAACACATTACGTGTGTTAAATGATTTAACACAAATATGTGTTAAAAAAGCACAATTCTGTGTTACTTTCAACACACTTTTATATATTTATATTTATTATCTGAAAATGCTTATGTTATATGCTTGAATAATACATAAAATCCAGAACTACAGAAAAAATTTCTTTCACATTTATTGTCAACGTTTTGTACATTGGTATTCATTTCTGTCAATAAATTCAATAAAATGTGTTAAATTTTAGAAGTCTATCACATTCTGCATCAGAATTTAGTGAACATTTGCAGACATCAGTGATTTCTGTAATGGTCTTCAGCTGATACATCTCCCTGCCATCCAGGACATGGTCACAAGTGTCCTGGGAGTCCCACTCCCCTCCATTTGACAATCTGTAACACAGAAAACAGAGTGTTAGGGGAAAATATATATTTTTACCCACTAACACAAATACAAAAGTTTTTTTCTAAATTACTTCATTCACACATGCATTTTAAAATTTTTCACAATTTTGTCTAATTTAGCCAGGATTAGGGCTTTCAGAGACCCTGACCCACCATTTCTGGGTCACCAAAAATTCATCCATGGTCAAAGAGGTGACACTCACTAACCCCTGACCATAACCCCCCTCCAGGTCTAAACCAGGTCTAAACCAGGCCTGAACTAGGTCTAAACCACGGCTGAACCAGGACTAAACCAGGTCTTAACCCGGTCTAAAACAAGTCTGATTCTAAACCAGGTTTAAACCCGACCAAACCTTGACGCAGCTCCGCGGTGATGTGACATAATAGCATATAAGTTTAGCTTTAGCGCGGTGCTTATAAATTAGTTTCTGAACGGCAGTAAAACCGAGCGAGCAAGTTTGAACACAGCTCTAATACTTTCCGCTCACCTCACCGTGCTCCCGTCTGCTCTGTCTCATGCTGGTCCCTCTCTCGGGGCGGGGGTGAGTCTGACCCTGGCCGGAGCGAGTCCCGCTGGCTGCTGTCGCTTCAGACCGAGAACTGTGAACGGAGAGCGGCGTTAGCTGCACAGGAGCTGGGACAGGTTTACTGTAGCGCTCAGCCACGCACGGACTGGCCATCTGTGCATTCTGGAGGATCACAGAACGGCCGGTCGCTGAGACGGCCGGTGGTCCGTTTTACATAGACTCCATAAACACATACACAACCAGACCAGAGAGGGCGCAGCCGCGCTGATGCGCAACAGCAGAGTAGAAGAAGAAAGCAGAACAGCTGCAGCCACTCAATGCAGCAGGCACTCGAACAAGCGCGCAGTCCGCCGACAGGCGGCCGTGAAGACAGGCGGTGGCGCGTGAGCAGAGGCTGCGGTGCGTTTACGTCATGGATAAAAAACGGTTAATAAAACGAAAGGAGAAGGGCGGAGCAGAGAAACTGCTTGACAGCAGCAGTGCTACAGCCACATCCACCAGTACAGCACAACATGAGGATGAAGAGGCTGAGAGTGCGGTGGTGGGGGCCCAGCGCTGCTCAGGCTCAGGGACCCACAGAACCAGATGAAGTTTTACCTCAGGTAGAGCCGTGTACAGAGCAAGTGGTGAGTATAGCTTACTGTATGAAACACAGGCCTTTCATAGCTATTTAGTCCACTTCCTATACATAGCTCTAAAACACTATCATAACAATAACAATATGAATAATAAGAGTAATATTCTATCTAATATGGCTGTGAAGACTCTCATTCATCCAGGCTGATTCCATTGCAATCATAGGTTTAAAAGCTGTCATCTGGACTTGGTTTTAAAGAGAGCTCTCTTACAGCCAAATCAAATTTCAGAAGTGAGAAAGCCTCTTGGATAAAAGGTGAAACGTCTTCAACTTTAAAACCAAGTCCAGATGACAGCTTTTAAACCTACTATTGCAACTATATCTAATATGAATTAAATCCAGGGATGTTCCCAAGCCCTCCAATAATAAGTCATAGTGTAATCCAGGACTAAACTATATCTAAAACATGACACAACCAGGTCTAACCAAGACTAAACCCTAACTAAAATAGGTATAAGCTGTCCAAAACTATAGCTAAACCAGGTCTAAACAGGGACAAAACCAGGTCTTAATCAGGTCTGTGCCAGGATCAAATCAGATTCAAATCTGGAACTAAACCTCTACAAAACCAGGCCTAAACCTGATGATTAAAGTTTAGGGACTTGAATTTGATGTGTGGACCATGTGTGGTTTAGTCCTGGTTTAGAAATAGTTCACTCAGATCAGTCAGTCTTTTTTAAATGTATTTATGTATTTATTGAATTTTTTTTACATTGTACAACCATGAACAATTTCCTAAAGTCTAAAGATTTTTAGTTTACTATCATAAACAACTTCTAATTGAAATTGTTTTTTTTTGTTTTGTTTTGTTTTTTTGTTTTTTTTTTTTGGGGGGGGGGGGGGGCTGGGCCGACTCCAGGGCTGTTTTTCTGTCCCAGTCCGCCCCTGCTAGCAGGTATTATTTTACTTTAATTTGAAGCAGAAATGGGTGGAGTATCTTAAAAATTGGACTGTTGTAAGAGTATTGTTACTTCAAAATAAGATTACTTGGTAGAAGTAAAAGTACAACAAAAAGCAAAACAGAGCACTTCCAGGACCTCAAGAATGCAAAAGTCACAAAAAGGTACTGGTTGGGAATCAGTGTGAAAAAAAAAAACAGTACAGTACAGTTTATCCGAGAAAAAAAAAAAAAATTGCTCAAGTAAATGTTGAAAAACCCATTACTACCCACCTCTGATTTGAAGTGACTGCTCTTCATAAATCCGGTCAGCAGTTTTCAGCTACATAATTGTATTTGTTCCACAGATGTTGATTTCCGAGCTGCACTGATCCTGCTACCCTACATATTCAAAGAGAAGATTGACTGGCTTATTACACTGGGTCAGGTAAGAAGTTAATCCACTATAAAAGGGGTATAGGGTGGAGTGAGAAATGTGGTTCTCTCTAAAAAATTAACATACAACACTTGCACTGTTTTTGTTTGTTTTTTTATGACTCGAGCAATGCTTGTAAATTGTATGCTTGCATTTTTTCCTCACCTGTTCTTGACTTTGACTTAGATTTTTATTTATTTTTTTTAAACAGTCTGATGCCATATGTCCCTACCCAACAATAAAGCTGCAAGATGTGGACTGGAAGACAGCCTTCACAAGGAAAGTTCCAGTTTCTGTCAAGGTGGATTGTGTGGATCTGTGCCAGGGGACAGGACTGGAAGATGGAGTGATTGCAGCCTTCTGTGCCTACTATGTTTTCAATTTGGCGTACCCACCCTACCTGAAGAATACTCTCATCTTTCTTCAGCGTATTATTTTGAACATTACTGAGGTGGGTGAAAAGCCCCTCCCGATTACTGTGACCCGAATGATCAATCTATTGTACTAAATATGCCACGACCATATAGATGTACAAAGTGTAGCAGAGCAACCTTCACCTTAATGAAACTGATTCAACATGTTGGGCTAATTCATGCCCATGAGGCAAACTTTAATCTCACTTGTGGACTAAATAACTGTAAGTCAACTTTTACAGTATATGAGTCTTTCAGGCGTCATGTATATCGAAAGCATGCAGAACATGTGCTACCTGAGAACAATGAAAATGCTCAAAACAATGACTCTGATGTGAACAATGGCAGTGACATAGACAACATGGACAGTGATCTACAGCCTAGAGAAGATGAACCACCTTGTATGAATGCATTATTAAGTAATTTTAAGGAAAATCTTTGTAGCTTCATTCTTAAGTGTAGAGAAAAGAATCACATTTCACAGTCGGTACAACAGGAAATTGTAAATGATATTAATTTTTTATTTTGTTATTTTAAAGAAAACTATGACTCTTTTATTACTTACCATCTCCAAAAAAATGGGGTCAATATTTTAGAGTGTCCTAAACTACGAGAGGTTATACAATCTAATGATTTTTTGAAAGGCTACAGCAGCTATTAGATCGCCATACATTTTAAAAGAACATTGTAAGTCTAAGCTTAAATTAGTTGAACCTGTTCATCATATTTTGAGGTCTGAAACAGGTCATAAAATTGGTACTTATTCTTATGTTCCAATCACTGAAGTGTTAACTCATTATTGTTCACACTGAGGACATAGTTGATGAAATTCAGGTCAACAAGTATGTGAACAGAGATCCAGATTATTTAAGCGACTACTCTGATGGTACTCACTTCAAGGAACATCCCTTTTTCAAAGATAACCCACATGCTCTTTGTCTTCACTTTTATGAAGATGAATTTGTGGTGGTCAATCCCTTAGGCTCAAAACGAACCAAGCACAAGCTTTGTGCTTTTTATTACAGTGTAGGCAATATAGATGTCAAATATCGATCTAAACTGAACCATATCCATCTGGCTGTTTTAGTTCGTTACACATTTGTCAAACAATGTGGCTTAAAGCCATCTTAAAACCAATGATAAATGATCTTAAAAAACTTGAAACAGATGGCATCACTATCATAGTAGATGGAGTTGAGCAGACTGTACATGCTGGATTGGCAACATTTTCAGCTGATAACCTTTCCGCTCACATGATTGGTGGTTTTTCTATGTCATTTAACTCTCAGAATTTGCCGCTTTTGCATGGCTACATACACAGAAATGAAAGAAAAATTCAATGAGGATAATTTTGTCCTGAGAAGTCTAGAGGCACATGAGTATCATCTTAAAGCGTGTAATGATAACCCAGAGCATAAACTGACATACGGGGTAACTGGTCCTTCTCCATTTGATGAGCTAAAGTATTTTGATGCAACAACAGTGTTTCCCCCTGACATCATGCACGACATATTAGAAGGCATTGTTCCAGTTGTAGTGAAGTTAGTTGTGTGCCAAGCACACAAAGAGAAGCATATAACCATACAGGAACTTAACCATGAGTTACAGCAACTAGCAATTGGGCAAAATGATACAAAAAACAGACCAGTACAACTTTCAGAGCGACTACTGCAGAATTCTGGAATTACAGGATCTGCTGCTCAAAAATGGTGTCTTTTTAGGCTCTTGCCTTTTGTGATGGCACCCCGTATTCCACCCAATAGCAAACACTGGGATGTGTTTTTGATATGTCGTGATATAGTTGACATTGTTATTGCCCCAAAAGTAAAAAGAGAAAGTCTGTCTTTTTTTAACTTGTTGTTGAATTTTTGACAAAATTTAAAGATGATGTTATCACTCCAAAATTTCACTACATGGTGCATTACTCCAGACTTCTAAAGGTGTATGGTCCCTTACGTACATTGTGGTGCATGCGCTTTGAAGCAAAGCACCAATATTTTAAGAATGTTGCAAGTTCCTCCAGAAATTTTATTAATATTGCAAAAACTTTAAGTGATAGGCATCGGATGCGACAATGCTGGGAATTTTCTCAAGACAATATTCTACATGAATTTGAGATGGTGACAGGGACAAGTACAGATACTCCAGTTTCATCACTCCCATTAGAGCTACAGAGCCATCTTGCTACTGTATACAAGAGTGAAGATACTTTAACAAACCTGCAGCGTGTTTCAGGAGTCATTATTGACAGTGTAAAATATGCATGTAAAGATGTCTTTGTGGTTGATTATTTGCATGCAGAGCTGATTCCTCTTTTTTTCTTAATCAAGTTTATTTTAAATATTAATACACAGTGGCTTCTGTGTGGAAAGCTTCTTGTCCCAAAGTCTTATGACGTACACCTACATGCATATGCTGTCAAACTTGACTCTGAATGGACTGTAATTAAACCATAAAATGGACTTTCAGGCCCTTGATGTATATAATATTGATGATGAATTGTATGTTACACTTAGAAACATTTGACATTTTATCAGCTGTTCAAGTTTTGGCATTGTCCACTTTATGGACCAAAGCATTCATCTACATTATTAAAATTTCTGTTGCACAGGCATTTGACTTAAATCAAATAATTGTTCAATTAATTGCATTGTGCAGATTGTTTAATTTGACTAAAATACTTTTAGGATATTTTGCTGTTGCACTTCATGTTTTAACAAATCTTTGAATTTTAAAATATTGTGGAATTTTGCACTTTTGTTGTATAACTTAAGTTTTCTAAATATGAATGGTAAATAAATTAGAGAGAACATTTATGACTGCTTGTAATTAGTACAAATTTGTCACCATAAGGTACAAAGGGCTTGTCACTGGGGCAGTACCCTTAAAATGTCAAATTTGTACCATTTACCAAGGTACACGTTTGTCCCGATGTATTTAGGTCCATTAATGTCCCCAGGGGTACATATTTGCTTTCATAGGGTACAAAATTTAAGGGTACTAAAATGTACCCCTTTTAAGGGGTACAATGGGTGTACCTTTGAGGGTACTGCTTCAGTGACAAGCTGTTGTACCCTTTAAGGTACACATTTAGAACTTTATTTTTAACAGTGCAGAATCTGCAGTACACCTCCACCTGAAGGCCACAAACCACTCCTTTGAGGACAGTGAGGTCCAAATCTTAGCCAGAGAGAAAGGATGGCTTGAGCGAGGAGTCAAAGAAGCAATCTTTGTCAAAAAAGATAAACCTTCTTTAAACAGAAATGGTGGACTCAGATACAACCTTCCTTCTGTCTACAACAGTCTCCTGAAACCCAAACAAAACAAACCAGTTTCACTCAGGTCATTTACATCTGAAGGAGCTGCCCAGGCTGGGGAGGGTTAACAACTCTCAGTTCAGCTGAGGACAAAGGACTCCTAACGACCCGAAACCACTCAGGCTATTCATGGTCACATTGACCAATAGAATTTAGTTTCAGGTCTAAACTCCTCCTTCCTAGAAGAATATAAACCAGCTCTCTTACCAGTTCATTTCAGAATTGAGAAAGCCTCTTGGATAAGAGGTGAAACAGTCTTCAACTTTAAAAATCCAATCCAGATGACTGCTTTTTTTTATCTATTTGTTGTGATGCAATTACCCTGGACGAGTGAGAGTCTTCACAGACAAATAACAATCATATCAAATAATAGCAGTGACTCTTATGATGTTGCTAACAACAAACTTCTACGATAATAAAGCAATGTCATAAAAATGTAGTTGGAGGATTTTTGCTAAAATAATATAATTGTAAATGTTTAGCAGTGTACCTTACATTGTTTTGGCCTCATCATGATGCTAACAAATTTTGCTAAGCTTGTGGCTGTCATGAAACCTAAAGCCCACCCACTTACAGCAATACTGCCACGCCATTCATCTGCAATCCAACTTGCACTTGTACTTAAGTGAAATTTTTATGTATCTGTATTTTACTGAAGAACATTTTACAACCAGTATTATTGACTTTTACTTCACTACATTTGAGAGCAAATGCCTGTATTTTTTACTCTGCTACATTTTAAAATTGTAGTTACAAAGTACTTTACAGTCATATGTAAAAGTTTGGGCACCCCTCTGAGGTTGCATAATAATTTACTCTGTCTACACACAAAAAAATCATAGAGGTATGCCATTCATTTTCTAATGGCATCTGAGTTCTAGGGAGTTTTCCTAACAACAGTTTTTAGTGTAGCAGTATTTAGAAGTATGAAATTAAATGAAATGTGAAAAAAATGTCTGTGCAAATGTTTGGGCAAAATTTTGTTATTTGGTCATAACAAGAAGTGCTATGCATGGCGACAGAAGCATTCCAGGAAAAACACTTGCTGTCTACTGTTACATTTGGTGTAGGTTCCATCAGGCTGTGGGGCTGTGGGGCTGTGGGGCTTGTTCAGGGACTGGGGCCCTTCTTAAAGTTGAGAGCTGGATGGATTCCACCCAGTTTCAACAGATTCTTGAAGGCAATGTTCAAGCATCAGTCACAAAGTTGCAGTTACGCCGGGGTTGGGTTTTCCAACAAGACAGTGACTCCAAACACAACTCAAAATCCACAAAGGCATTCATGCTGAGAAAGGAGGATAATGTTATGGAGTGGCCATGACAGTCCCCAGACTTGAATATCATTGAAAGTCTATGGGTTGTGTTGTGTCAAAATAAAATGTCCAAGTTTATAGAGCAGATTTAAATTGTGTTCTAACTGGCCAGAGGCATGTTGGGAACTAGGCCAGGGTGGTTTCCTGATTGAGGCCCAAACACTCCTCGAAGAGTAGACTAAGGTCCCTGTTAACCTTGGAATTATCTCAACTCCCTCTGTGATGAGACAAGAGTCTTCTTGCTGGAATAAGACAAAAGTGGTTGAAGTCTGGTGCAAAGAAGAAGTTTATTGCGAAGATTCACAACAAACGGGGTCCAGGTACCAATCAGCACAGAATCCCCAGATCTCCTCAGAACAGCATCTTTTATCATTTCTGATTGCATGAATTTTAATATGTCCTTGAAAATAACAGTTATTATTCGTCTAGACAGTTGCTACTCAAATTTTTACTTGGAAACATACATATTGGTCCATCCCAACTGAGCTGGTGCCAACTCCTGCACCTGCTGCAGACGCTCAGTTTGTCCACATCCACCAAAGTTCATCAAGGTCATTATTATGGAGTTATATAAACCATTAAGTAGTGGAAATTTACAACCCATGATGTAACATCAATTTAACCTGCCCCATTCTGATGTGCCACTCCTACTTTGTAGTTCCCCCAGTGGCAATTTCTATCATAGCAGTCTCTCCCAAAAACATTATCTACCTCTCCTTTCTTTACTCTCAAGCTGTTACCCTCTTTTAACCCCTTTTATGCACCTTATCCTTGTGTAATGTCAGTCCTGGGGGGCTTCGCCTCTCAGTCATTTTGGAGACCAAGTAAAATTTACCACACTACAACTTTTATTTTAATGATGGGCGATACCACACTTTTTAGATTCAATACAATACTTTTGGGGGCAGTTTAATTGATACAAATATCAGTATTAATCATTTTCTTTGAGTATATTTTTTTCAAGCAAAATATTATTGCCCTTAAAGACATATCACACGACTTATGGTACGTTCACACCAGGCGTGAATCTGGCATCAAATTTGTGTCATTCATGTCTAGTTGGACACGTGACCATTTTGAATTCACTTGCGTCATTAGTGCGAGTGAATTCGCGTCATTCGCGCGTCAAATTTGTGCGAATAGGGCAAATTGTTCGCTTCATT
The DNA here is from genome assembly GCA_020698575.1 of Bostrychus sinensis. NCBI lineage: Eukaryota > Metazoa > Chordata > Actinopteri > Gobiiformes > Eleotridae > Bostrychus > Bostrychus sinensis. Next base: position 47,278,197 of record CM036239.1, on the reverse strand, counting down.
CACCTGAAATGAGGGGCATGGCCGCTAAGGCTACTCCCAAATGAGCCTGTCTCGGTTTGGTCACCTGTGTCCCGTGTGGCTGTGGGGACCTCTCCCCAGGACACTACTGCTGTACAGTAGTGCTAGTCTAGTCACAGGCTCTGTATTTTCTGTAGTTTTGGAGAGTGCAATAATGTAACCACATCACTGCTACAGCAGGTCCCTGAACACGGCGTGAATATTTGCCAAAGTTCACATTTTTTAACTTCCACAACCAGAGCGTTGGACGCGAATCTGCATTGTTCGCTTCATCCACCGATTTGCATCTTTGCCTATTCGCGGGACTCGCGCGTCAAACGCTCAATTTGCGTCGCTCGCGTGATTCGCGGTGCACTATTTGCGTCATTTGCACCGCAAGACTTTTATTTGGGCCTGAACGCGCCTTTACATAGACTTAACATGTAAATCACTCACGCCAGAAGCCTCATTCGTGTTCGGTGTGAAAGTACCATAATACTGGCTCAGTCCAATATGCTTTTTTTTTTTGGGGGGGGGGGGGGTGAAACCCAAATGAGTACTGCTTGACTATCAATATATATCAATACCGCAGTATCTACACTGTCCATCACTACTGACAATTTTTTTCTAGCACAATGGGGGCCGATGCTGTCAGACATTTTTGACTTGCAAACTCAGCAAGAAGGGCCCTTGGTAAAATGGCAGCAGAAAGCCTTAAATTACAAACTGCTTTCAGTCACAAATGACTGTCAATAGCAAGCTAAATTACAAGCAGTATATTAATCAAATAGCACTGACAAATTAATCAAACTAGCAAAGTCTAATGTCTGTGAGACCCTATGCAGCTGCAGCTAGTGCCACGGTTAAGACCATTACAAGGTATCAGGTACTTGTAATTGTATTGATATGGGTGAGTACTCAAATTCTTGGAAAAGCGGTAACAGGACATCCCTACTTCATACTCCCTCCTTTTTTGAGCTTAATTTCACAATCTTCATTATAACAATCAGTCTTCCTTTATGGGACATGTGTAGGACAGAATCCCATCAATCATGAGTTTGATGATCTGAGGCTGAGGGTGGAGGTCATGAGGCCGGTCAGAGGCCTGTACCATCTCCCAGGCCTCCAACAGGAGAACATCCATATCTTTGAACACTGCCCGGAGCACCTTGTCCCGCTGGAGAGTGTACCAGTCACTGTTGGACAGAGACCAATGCAGATTCATATTCTTCATGTTTCCTGTTCGGACAATGACTTTTGTGTCTGGAGCTCTGTTTATCAGACGTTGTATTGCTTTGCGAATGGTCATGAGCCGCTGATAGTAGACCTCCAAGGGGTAATTGCCGAAGTGAGCCCAGACACCTATGAGGACAACAGTGTTAGGTCCACCGGTCAATCTGTCCACTTCATTTGCCACATACTGCAGCTGGGACAAAAGGATATTTGCAATGCGGAGGGGAGGGCTGTGGCAGCGGAACGTCAGCATAATGTCGTTGGTGTAGTCTATGGCCATGAATGGGCCACAGTGAGGTGCACTGTAATGGTCAAACTTCTGTAGGTCTGAAAAAGAAAAAGGGACACAGTTGGAATACATTGATAGCATTAAGATATTCTCAAACATCATTAGTCAAGGAAATGAAAACACAAGTACAACAACAATTAAAATGCATTAATCAAAGTGCATGCTAGTGTGTACTAAAAATAAATAATTGAGGACACAATAACCATTCAAAAACACAAAACACATTGTCCAATAGACTCCCACTCTGTATTTCTTTAAGAAAGAACGAAATTTTCCAACTGAAATTAGGTCCAACGGCTTGAGTTCAGACTGGAGCGTATTCCATGCAGAAGGGGGGGCAAAGTTAAATGCTTTTTTTCCCATTTCAGTTTTAATTCAAGTCACAGTGAGGTGAAGATCATCAGAGGAACGTAAGGCATAATGGCCTTTTGTTTTCTGGAGAAACTTGCCCAAGTATGAAAGAACCAAGTGGACACTTAATATGGCCAACCTGAATTCACTTAAAGTTCACAATGGTGAGTGAGGTGACTGCGCACTGTTGAGAATATTTTTCATTTATTGTGTGACTTATGTTTTAAATGCCAAAGTGTGATATTGTTTGTAGTGTTGCTGTCCTGTAAGGAAGTGAGCCAGCCAGTGTGTGCAGACGCTGGGTGCAAAAAACAAGAAGCAAAACCGAGCTAGGTCATGAACTTTGGGGACATATGTCTGGTGATTAGTCAAGACACATTGATTTAAAGAGGAACCCCTCCTTTACAGCACGCACTTCTGTATCACTGCTGGGCCACGTCCTGGGCTGTGCCCATATATGGGAATAAACTGAATATGTGGGTTGGGGTACAACTCTTGTATAAATATTGTCTGCTAGGGGAAGTCAGCAGTTGAACTGCCCAACATTAAGACCTGATTAGACGTAGGCTGTAGGGACAGATTCAACCCAAGAGCTCTTGTATAGTTTTCTGCAAAATAAATACTCAAAAACAACTGACTGGAGTCAGATTTTTATTCTTGATAAATCCGCATAAACGAACACAACGACAGCACCATGTTTTTTGCTGCAATGCTTACACATGTATGTATGTGTGTGGCCCTCATATTTAAATGAGGGCCCTTTTGGCCCTCATTTAAATATGCCCACTCATCCACCTTCTCACTACCTTTTTCACTTTTTCCATCCTTCTCTCCTCTTCGTTCCGTTTCATTTTGTGCTTCTTCGTTTTGTCGCTCTTCGTTTTGTCTTCTTGTTATTTTCCCGGTGGTAGTTTTATTTTAACACCTCTTGTCTCGTTGACGACTTCTATACTTTCAAACCACCTCCGTATTTGTTTTGCTTTAACTAAATTTTTATTCATTTTTTATAAGTATCATTTTTGTAGTTTATTTTGGAGCCTGCCGCAGCATCTGCCAAGCGTTTCAACACAGCGTCTGTCTCGACAACAGCTGTCTGATAAGTTTTCCCTTTTAAAGTTCGAGCCACCGTGAAAAGCGTCCTACCTAACTTTCATCTTGTCATTAAAAGGACCTTGCCAATGCTCCAAGACTTTGACGCTGCCTCACGCTGTACAACAGCGACTCCTTCCCATAGCGACGCTCACGATCGCTGTTCAGGGAAGAATAACCACCGGCACTGGCGCTGTAGAGCTTCCAGAGGACCTGAGATCCCAGGACCGCGGCTTGTGGCTGGAGGAGCAACCGGCACCACCCTGTGGCTCGGAGAGAGACCGACGCCGTGAGACTCCGCCAGCAAACGGAGCCCACTCGTCCGTCACCACCCCTCGTCCTCCTGCTCCAGATCACCGCCAAGTAAGCAGTGCGTTTATGACAACTCAGAGTTTGTGTCAAATCTTAGGAGTTTATTTTTCACCTTTTAATACCTTACAATCGCCCATAAAATTATAAACCATGCAAATGCTCCAATTAGCATCATTAATCCTGCATAGCTGTCTTATTCAAAGCCCATCCACTTGACGTTACCTGTGCCTTTCAGTACACTATTTTACCTAAATCATGTTAATAAACTTTATGCTTAATGAAAGTTAAGTGTTCTCCATCTCTGTTTACGGAGTCCCTGCTGGTAACCCTCCCTAGACACTGGTTTTGACTGTTTAACTGAAATGATTCAGTGTAAGACTGAACATTGAGCTAAACACCTAACCCTTGTCTCGATGTCAGCATAATAAAACAAATATATGCTACAACAACTTCATAACAACTAATAAAATCTCTACAGTTTCTTCTCCAACTGCACCAACTTGGTATCCATTTATTAAATACAGGTATGCTTTAATTTATTCTGGTAATCTGTATAAAAATAAAGTGCATCTTACTTGGTAGTGTTTTTGTGAGGTGTTGGTAGTACTGTCTCACAGTGGAGTCTCCAAACAGGTGCAGCTGTTTTCCCTTCAGACAGGCAGTAATGGCTGAAGCATTGTTGAACTGGCGGACTGTAGTGCCCCCTAGTGGTATCCATTGGTGCTTGTAATAATAGCCAGAAGGTCCAGGCCTCACCTCCTTTGAGTCGCCTGAACAATGGACGAGACAGATTCTACTCATATATATATATATATATATATATATATATATATATATATATATATATATATATATATATATATATATATATATAAATATATACTACTTATTATTATTATTGGATATATATATATATATATATACATATATATATATGTATATATATATATATATATATATATATATATATATATATATATATATAATGAAGCCCGAAATTATTCATACCCCTGGCAAATTCTGACTTAAAGTAACTTTTATTCAACCAGCAATTTTTTTTTTTTTTTTTTTTTTTTTTGAAGAAAAAGCGGCATGTCCAAAATTATTCATACCCTTTGCAAACTGTCACAGTCTATGGGAAAATCCAAAGTCCTGTACCATTCCAAATAGTCCATGCTCCTCTAAAGCATCCTAATTACCCTGATTCATTGGAAACAGCTGTTTTAATCCACACAACAAATGAAAAACAGAAGCTCTCTGCTGTTGGTTTGTGGACAGTCAGGGCTAAGACAAAGGAGCTCTCTGAGGACCTGCGGCTGCGCATTGTGGCTGCTCACAAGTCAGGAAAGGGCTATAAGACCATATCAAAATGTTTTGAGAATCCAGTGGCTACAGTGCAAAGTATTATTAAAAATTACAAGACGTTCTGCAATGTGACAAATCTCAGAGGACGTGGTCAGAAGCCAAAAGTGACACCTGTGCTGGCCAGGAGAATAGTGAGAGAGGTAAAACAGAATCCAGGGATCACCACCAAGGCCATCCTGATGAATCTGGACTCTGCTGGTGGCAACATCTCAAGGCAGACAGCCCAACACACACTGCACACCACTGGGTTCCATGAACGCAGACCAAGGAGGACACCACTTCTCCAGATAATGCACAAAAAAGCCTGCTTGTCCTTTGCAAATGCTCATCTGGAAAAAGGAGAAGACTTCTGGTCTTCTGTTTTATGGTCAGATAAAACAGAAATTGAATTGTTTGGCCACAATGATGTGTCCTTCATTTGGCGTAAAAAAGGAGAAGGCTTCAACCCTAAGAACACCATCCCCACTGTCAAACCTGGCGGTGGGAACCTAATGTTTTGGGGGTGTTTTTCAGCTGCTGGACCAGGGAACCTAATCACAGTAAACGGCAGCTAAAGATCAGGGTGATGGCAAAGAGACCCTCCAACCTGAAAGAGTTGGAGCTCACTGCTAAAGATGAATGGGCAAAAATACCAAGGAGCTAGTCAGCAATTATAGGAAGCGTTTGATTGCTGAAATAGCCAATAAAATTTTTTCTATTGATTATTGAGAAGGATATGAATAATTTTGGACATGCCACTTTTTGTTCAACTGTAAAAGAAAGCAGAGAAATATTTTTTTCCACAATGATGTGAAGCCTGTGTAATTTCTGGTCAAAAAAAAACCTTGCTGGTTGAATAAAAGTAACTTTAAGTCAGAATTTGCCAGGGGTATGAATAATTTCGGGCTTCACTGTATAGAATAACAAATTGCACCCTATATATCGAAAAAAAAAAAATGCACTAGAAAGCAGGAAATATCCTTTCTCACAAACCATTCCCCCTTTGTTGTCGTCGCACCCTGTATGTATATATATATATATATATATATATATATATATATATATATATTCATATATATATATATATATATATATATATATATATATATATATATATATATATACATATAAATATATATAAATATATATGTGTGTGTGTGTGTGTGTGTGTGTGTGTGTGTGTGTGTGTGTGTGTGTGTGTGTGTGTGATAAAAACTGGGGTGTGTTTTTCATTGGGCAGGGCCAGTTTAACCCACACCTCCAATCTTCTAACATTGATTGGACTCCAGGTTGGCTGACACCTATTATTGTTTATGAATTTCTTAGTCTTGGCTTAATCCTGGGTTAGACCTGTATTAGTCCTGGCCTTCGCCAGTGGAGCAGAGAATGCATCGGGCCTGAAGATCTCCTTCAGACATTCCATGACAAAAGCAGTTGGATGTGGGCCTTCAGACTTTTCCAGTAAGCCAGTTATGCGAATATTATTGTCGACACCAGTTTTCAAAGTCATCAGTCTTAAACTTCAGCAAATTGTTTTCTTTTATTTGCATGCTACAGGTGGATTCAAGCGCCATTAATCTGCTTTGCATGTCGCTCGTTGACATTTGAAGATCTTGAATTGTTTTTTTGTGTGTTCAGTTAATGCTTGATCTGCTGAAAGTTGTGCTGACAACTTTGAAATGATTCGCTCCTCCAAGCTGAGTCGCATCGCCTCCATGTTGGCCTGGGTCAGCGGTGATTTGTGGTTGCTAGTGGCACATGACGTCTTTTGGGCTTCTAGGGGGGGTTCCTACTCGTCCGGCTTTTCTGAAAAAATTCTTTGTCAAAAAAATATGATGGATCAGGTTGTGTATTGACAAATTTTTCAATCAATTTCTGAAGGATCTCAACAGAGCCCTCCGAGTCTTCTGCCTACTCCGCCATTAGCCAAACCAGAAGTCCAGCTGCATTTCTATGGATAATGTGGTTGTTGTCAAGTCATCACATCAAGTCAAAAGGTACATTTTCACACTTTACCTGCTTTTGGTAAAATCATGATGCTTGGATTTCCTGATGCCTTAATAGGAGTTTTCAGGTTGAAGCCCCTAATAAAAACACAGACAGAAGATCTGAATAAGTTGTAGTAGTAGCTTAGCTTCCATCTGTATAATCTATCATCTAAACAAACATCTGAATAGGCACTGGAGTTCTCTGTGAGTCAATTTGCATTCACTGATTAGATGTGGTTTGGCAATATTACATCACACGACCATAGTCTCCTGATGAGGACAGTAAAACTGAATCTAAGTTTGTTAGATCACCATTGCCCCAAATACAGGACATTTACAATTGTAACAAACAAAGCAGGAAAAAAAAACACTCTGCAGGTCCAAAGTCATCCTGCACGCAGCTTCTTTTCCTACTTTCCTTTAGAGAAGAGCAGCTTTTATGATTCAGGACCAGTTTTTATCTTCAGGCAATAAGGCTCAGCTTTAAGGAGGGCTGAGGTCAGATTTGCCATTTTTTGAAATACTGGATTTGTTGCACTGCTTATTTTTATTGTAGAATTATTGCTTCTGTTGTATATTTTTAATACAGCTTTTCTTGCTAACTACTATGATCTATTTATTAGGTGGAGAGAGCACCAGGGCACACCTTATTTCATTGCTTATGGTGTTTAATATTTGTATGCACAGAACAAATAAAACATGAACTTGAACTCCTATTTGAATAATGGACACTCCCGATGGATATTTGTCTACACAGCTTGTCAACACTGCATGCATTTATATGCATTTGAATTGTGACTGTGTTGTAAGTAAACCATTTTTGTCTCAGGAATACAGTTTGTTGAATTAGCATGGCTACTTTTAAACTTAACTATTACTACGCTACACTGCTGTAGGACACCGGACTGTTAGACTGGTGGCAAATCTGAAAATATTCACCTAAGTGGGACTGGAATGTTAGCAGCTGTCATCCATGTTTTTATGTTAAAATGGAGTATACTGAACATATCAGAGGGGGATGGCACTTGATTTAGGCTTTTGTTTGTTTTTTATTGAAAAAAACAAGAAGGCTGCCTTCACGAAAAATTGGACATATTCAGTAATTTATTTATGTACAATATTTTCAAAACAAAACAAGATTTTCTTATGAAATGTGCACTGTATGTAGACATTAATATCATAAAATAACACAACGAATCTTGGCTCTATAAGTTTCTGTATAAACAAAATATGTCAACTTGAAATTCAGAATGGGCATCTTTTTTTGCCGTAAAGAAAAAAATCATTATGTCTATGAAACGTACTAACTATGCAGCTGAAATTAAACACTGCATAACACATACTGTATGTACTAAATATAGAAAACACAGAATATCCAGAATAACAGGTCAAAACTTTTATGGGGGCACCAGTAAGTAGCTCAGTAGGTAGAGCTACTTACTCACTAACCGGAAAGATGGCGGCTCAGTCCCCGCTCTCAACACTGCATGCTGCTTTTGTGGCTGTGGCACTAATATGTGAATGTGTTACTGTGATTGTGTTTTTGGTGGTGGTGATTCGTTGGTGTAAAATGGCTCCCACCTTTTTGTCAGTCTGCCCCAGGGCAGTTGTGGCTACAGATGTAGGTTACTACCACCGAGTGTAACAAGAGAATGAAAATTGCATTGTAATATTACTACACTTGATGTGGCATTGTTTATTTGAATTATATGCAGTGAAATGCACTTTTCTTCAACAGACCAGGAACTATGTTCCCAGAAGAGTCCTCTTGCCATCCATTCTCAGCAGGAGAAATAACGGTGGGTTGAGTTCCTAATGACAGCACTCTGGTGGTTTGTATGCTTCATATGCGGTTGAAGACAGTTTTATTGGAGGTAATGGAGGCTGGAGGCTTTTTTCTTCATATGAGAAACATTTTGAAGCTGAGTGGAGTCTCACTTTTGTTTGAGGAATAGTGCTTGCACATGAACTCTTCAAAATTTTGTTTAACTAAGTCAGTGAGGATACTGTGTCCAAGGTTATATGAATTTCTCATGTTTGACAGTTATATCATGGAGCGCTGTGACCTCCTGTGTGTGTCTATACAGCCATGCACTAACCATGTCAAGAGTGAATAACAGATCTAAATATGATGCACCATGATGGATTCTTAGAACTCCCTGCCCTTGTTGTACAAGGATGCTGTTGATGTTGTTGTAGAAAACAACATGGGTTTCCCCTACTGCTAAAAACACGTACAATAGGTCCCCCATGGGGTCAGGACTCCCCTGGAAATGAGATTCTGTATCTCAGTGGGACTTTCCTGGTAAAATAAAGGTAAAAAAAAAAAAAAAATCAACTCATGAGACCTGAGTCCTGCTGCTGCTAAGATGATTGGAGCTATGGAGGCAGGTACGGGGGCTACTTAGTGACTTTGTCACTATATTTAGCGACTTATTTTCAAAAAAGTGACAAGCGACAAATCTAGCAACTTTTTCTGGTGCTGCTAGCGACTTTGGCGACTCATGAAAAACGTGAAAGCACTTCTCACTACTCTACTCTTGGAGCTACCTGCGTGTCGCCGTGAACTTCTCCTCCTCCGTCTCGTCTTGCTGGCCAGCAGCTGCTGCCAGAGGTGTAGCACAAAAATCTGGGCCCTTTGTACAAACCATCTTGGCGGGCCCCCAGTTCACTTGATTAATATTTCTCAAGCATGTTCCAGGTTTTTTGAGGGCCCCTCCCTGTAGTGGGCCCTGGGTTAACGGTACCCTTTACCCCCCCAGTCTGACGCCCCTGGCTGCTGCTGTTGTGCTCTTAATTGTGCCTCTTTCCCTCTGCCACAGGACCAATCAGCACATAGAAGCAGGTGCTGCCGTGGGTTTTTTACAGGCCTGTCAGCTGCAGTCAGCTCTGAGCAGGAGCTTTTTTTTTTTTTTTTTTTAACGTTTATTCAACAAATTTGTGCATACCAATATTTTACAGACATTACAGCACTGTTCAATAGTACATAAAACATTTATAACAATAATAATATAAATACAGAGTAATTTTTGCCAATTATGTCCCTAATTTGCATGTAAATAATATACAGTTGCCTGTTAGAGCCGACAATATATTTGCAGATCTCTTGAAATATTTGGAGCTATTTGGTGCCAAACAGCAGCCTCACCAGGCAGCCACGAGTCATCGGCCTCACTTTCAATTAGATCCATGTGACCAAATATGCAAATTAGGTGATGACGTCATCTTTCTTATTGAGGAGTTGGCAACACTGGCAGTGAGGGAGAGACGGGGTAGCAGGTAGATCAGCAGTCCAGGCTGCAGATGGATCTTAACCACAAGTTAGGATGCTGTTTACTCTGTTAAATGTTTGTACCTGGTGACTTTCAGAATGCAAGCGTTCAAGAAGTGGACTATCCAAATTCTCCTTTTTAACCCCCCTGCATCCTTGTGCACTTGCACACTTCATGCACTTTCAGAAAATGTGCACTTCAACAAAGTGTGTAGTAGGGCTGTACCCAATGATTATTTTGATAATCGATTAATCTGTCAAAAATAGTTTCAGTTAATCGTGGTTGGTTAAAAACAGGAGGTGTTAATTAATAATAATTCTTGCTAAAAAAATTGCCCTACAACTCTCAACTCTCTCAGCCCTCAACTGGAACGAGTGCACAGGCTTGGCCAGCGAAAGGAGCAAGGCAAATCAAGACCTGTGGTGGTAAAGTTCATTAGCTCCAAATGTAAAGATCAAGTGCTTGCGTTTTCCAAAAAACTGAAAGGCACTTGAATCTTCATGACAAACCAATATCCCGCAGAGGTTGTGGAAAGGCGGCGAAAGTTAATTCCAATCATGAAATCTTTAAAACAAAGGACAAAAGGTCCATCTTGTAATTTATAAACTTTATGTAAACGGAGAGCTGTACCAGCGTGAGGAACAATAACAAAGTCTCTAGGAAATTACGTCATTGTGTCGTCGCCTTGACAACGACTAAACATGTATTGACTTTAGTTTGGAGCCTCACGGGGAAAAAAAAATTGTTTCTGGGATACGGACTGCTTTGTTTTTATTTTGTGTGTTTGGTCCCAGCCAGCATGGCCATGTGGGCCCTATAAGGTTTAAAAATGGGCAGAAAATATGGGTCCTAAATGGGTTTGTCCGCAATTTCCATGGTGGTCCCAGCTGGGTGTGCCCATACTGGCTTAAGTGGGTGCTGAGTGGATTTTTTGTAAGGCCCAAGTGGGTGAATAACAGAACCCATGTAGGCCCCATAATTTTGCCCATGTGGGCTGAAAATTGGATTAAAATAGAATTGACATGGTCCCCAACTGGGAAATTTAACCAAGACCCATTTAGGCCCCACTGATGCGTCTATATCAGGGATCCAGGTGGGGTTTATGTGGGACCTAAATAGACTACAATGTGGGTCATAAATGGGTTCACTTGTCTGTCTGTAATACTTGGCTTTTGGTAGAACCCAAATGAGGGATTTCTAAGTCCCATGTAGGCCCCACTGTGTCTCAATCCAGAATTTTACTAAGCCGTTTCAGTTTTAGGAGAGCGATTCTTACAGACCCAGTCAGATAAGCACCAGGTGAGACATTTTGTTTGTCAGGCTCAACTTGATGAAGTAGATACAAATAATGTGCTACTGACAAATAATATCCTCAACAAGATGATTTTTTGAAGTGCTTAGCTTTAATAAAAAAGTAAAAGCAACTAGTAGTTTTGACCTTTTAACACACATTTTTACAAAGTAAGAACAGTGAGGAACAGTATTTTTTAATTATGAACCCTCTACAACTTACTTTTCTTTCTAAAAATTTCTTAAATGTTTAATGTAGAGCATAAAATTGTTCCCCAGTATACAAACATTTAACAACTCGCATATTTAGGTTGGTGGTCAACAGGACCATGGTCAACATGGTTAACAAGTATAAAGGGGGTTCTTGCTCTAACAGGCAACCCACAAGACCAATTTAAAAAAAAAAATGACTTGTTACTATTTATTAACACTATTTTTCTATCACACAGGGAAAGTAACATGACACACAGAACAATAAAAAACAACCTTGAACCTTTTTGTGTGCCAATATTATGATGTACAAAAAATCCAGCAGACAGTGTAAGACAATATGTGTTCCTTAACGTGTGACACCTACTGAGAGTGTTCTTCATGAGAGAGTACCCCATCTGCGTGTTTTTTACTAAGCTCCCTTTGAGCTCTTACTGTTCTGTTCCCCCCTCTGTCACGGGCTCCAATAAACCACTTGGAAAGGGCCTTCTCCGCATCCTTTTGGGTGATTGATTGAGTCAGGACATTCTTCTTCAGTGGCCCTAAAAATAAATCACAATAACCAATAATCAGTCAAGTTTAACCTGATTTTAAACTTAATAAACCATTGTTGCATACTGAAAAAACTGATATCCAGTCAAAACAGGTACAAAAACAGATATATAGTTGCTATTTTAAACTGATTGCAAGTGTGGTCTGATGGACTGGTCAGAACACAGTGCAATTTATAGATAGAGATGTAGTCAACCTGCCATTTCTCCTCAAGTGTCTGACAAAAACAAAGTTATGGGACTAGTGTGTTCACAATGAATGCAAATTAAGTATCTGGTGCAAATCTATGTAAACTGAGATAACATTATACAAGAATTTTTTGTCATTGACAGATTAGTTATAGCTGTCACAGAAATTTCTAAAAAGCCCATTATTTTGACAGAACAAAAATGAGGAAGGTGGATTTGCAATTCCCAGTTCTGTCCAGGAGATGGGAGTGTGACAGTGCAAGTTAGTTAAATAACTAAATGTCATAATTTGTATTTAGAGCCACAGTCTTTGTCTCAGCTGAATCATGCTAAAACTAAAACACCAAGAAACCTTAAAATACCGTGGACTAATACCAGACAGCAGTTAGGGGAATAAAAAAATGTAATTTACCATAAACAATGTCAAAGACGCAGCTCCTGGAACTTGTTCTTGCCATGACGTCCAAAAAGGTTATACTGAAGGGCCAGTTCATTTGACATGAGGAAGGCCATCATTCTTCTGGTCGCATCATCCAATGAAGAACCTCCTATTTCTCCAACCATAGAAACCTTTGTGAATAGAGAGAATATCACAGAAAAGAAAGACAGGCAGTTACAAATTATTGGCTTAATTACATACATACATACACCACAATCTACTTAACAGTCCATAAACTTAAAAATGTTTGTAACAAACTCTAAATTTAAATTTGAGAATGAACTTACGACTGCTGCCATGAACTCCTTGTCGCCCAGTTTGTCATTCATGGCCTCAACATCTTGTGTTGTGGTCATGGGAAAAACTGCTCCCTCAGGGGGTTCTAACATTGGCACAGTTGCTTTTTGCTTTAGTAATGTGTTTAACATTTTGCCGTGTAGTCTTTGTGTGTCCTTAACATCTTCTAATAGAGTTAACAATTTAACAAACATAGCTCTTTCATAGTCACTGTGGCTACTAACAGTGGAGGAAGGACTGTAGCTGCTTACACTTGGAGCAGCATTGGGGCTTTGGACTCTTGAGGCTAGATTGGGGCTGGGAGTCACACTGGAGCTTCGGACGCTGGGAGTGGCACAGGGGCTTCGGACGCTGGGAGTCACACTGGGGCTTCGGACGCTGGGAGTGGCACAGGGGCTTCGGACGCTGGGAGTCACACTGGGGCTTCGGACGCTGGGAGTGGCACAGGGGCTTCGGACGCTGGGAGTCACACTGGGGCTGCGGACGCTGGGAGTGGCACAGGGGCTTCGGACGCTGGGAGTCACACTGGGGCTTCGGACGCTGGGAGTCGTATTGGGGCTTCGGACGCTGGGAGTCACACTGGGGCTTCGGACGCTGGGAGTGGCACAGGGGCTTCGGACGCTGGGAGTTGCACTGGGGCTTCGGACGCTGGGAGTCGTATTGGGGCTTCGGACGCTGGGAGTGGCACAGGGGCTTCGGATGCTGGGAGTCGCACTGGGGCTTCGGACGCTGGGAGTGGCACAGGGGCTTCGGATGCTGGGAGTCGCACTGGGGCTGCGGACGCTGGGAGTGGCACAGGGGCTTCGGACGCTGGGAGTCGCACTGGGGCTGCGGACGCTGGGAGTCGTATTGGGGCTTCGGACGCTGGGAGTCGCACAGGGGCTTCGGACGCTGGGAGTCGCACAGGGGCTTCGGACGCTGGGAGTCGCACTGGGGCTGCGGACGCTGGGAGTCGCACTGGGGCTTCGGACGCTGGGAGTCGCACAGGGGCTTCGGACGCTGGGAGTGGCACAGGGGCTTCGGACGCTGGGAGTCGCACTGGGGCTTCGGACGCTGGGAGTCGCACTGGGGCTTCGGACGCTGGGAGTCGCACTGGGGCTTCGGACGCTGGGAGTGGCACAGGGGCTTCGGACGCTGGGAGTGGCACAGGGGTTTCGGACGCTGGGAGTCGCACTGGGGCTTCGGACGCTGGGAGTCGCACTGGGGCTTCGGACGCTGGGAGTGGCACAGGGGCTTCGGACGCTGGGAGTTGCACTGGGGCTTCGGATGCTGGGAGTCGCACTGGGGCTTCGGACGCTGGGAGTGGCACAGGGGTTTCGGACGCTGGGAGTCGCACTGGGGCTTCGGACGCTGGGAGTCGCACTGGGGCTTCGGACGCTGGGAGTGGCACAGGGGCTTCGGACGCTGGGAGTTGCACTGGGGCTTCGGATGCTGGGAGTCGCACTGGGGCTTCGGACGATGGGAGTCGTATTTGGGCTTTGATCATTCGAGGTCACACTGGAGCCACTCACTCTTGATGTGATGGTAGGTTTATAGCCTTGCAGTTTATTTCGACCCAAATCAGGAGGAGGAGAAGGTGGCAATTCATCCTCATTACTTATATCAGTTTCATCCTCACTTGAAAGAACCTGGGACTTTTTCAATAGCCTAGAGAGAAAAATAAAAAAAATACATATACATAACCATTTTAGCAAACAAAAAGTATACAAAAGTTATGCTATGTATAACTGAAAGAGTGGTCTCATTTTGGACACTTAGGTCAGCTTGACAACAGAGCTTGGCATAGCACCCTCAATATTGACTGTGGGTCAAGGGTCCATACATGATTTTGGAAAAATCGTCATTTTAGTTTTTTTATGGTTTCACAAAGACAAACATATATTCCATTCAATGTTAATTGTGATTATTAAGTAGTATTTAATAATCTAATTGAGACATGTCTCAATAAGATTATTACATAATTACAATTTATGAAAAGATACTGGAACCCTTCTAAAACACTTAATTAAATCTTCCATGAATTTTAAACTGTTTTACTGTAAAATTTTAGAGAGTCCACAATGTAAAAATTTTATGTCAGCCACGAGAGATAGGAATTTTTTTTTTCCCATGTTGACAATTTATAAAAATTCTTAAAGTTGCAAAACAAAATATGCAGAATCATCCTAATTTTACATTACCTTTTTTGCAGTTTCTTTGGAATGTCATAGTCTGGAGATCAGATGCAACCTCCGCTCGTACAAGTGTGTGTCTTGCATTTGCATATGTATCTTAAAGAAAAAAAAAAAAAGACACAAACACACAATTAATGTAAATCTTAAACGCTTCAAAGTTATCCTACTCCCCCCAAAACAATGTTTTTTTTACCTGCATATCCAAGTACACGCACACAGAATGTCTTCCATGACGCGTCTGGGCTGAGTTGCTGCTTCACTGCTTTTGTAATATTAATATTCAAGCCAGAAGGCCAAAAACAATCTGTGTTGTTCTCATCTGTGAACCAACATGATGGGATTATATCCACAAGGTGCTTTCCTTGACTTGTTTCCTCATCTCGGAACTCCACAATACTGACGGACATTCTGCAAGATTCATATGGACTGGTCATGGTCATGTAACTGTGGAAAAGCCACACAACCATCATGAAAAAGAAGCAGTACGAGTTTTTTTTTTTTTTAAGTCAGTCAAAGGCACACCATGGAGTGCATCAGATAAGTGTGTCACTGTTCTGATCCCCACAGAAGATGAATTAATAGGGTAATTGTAAAAGCATTCTTGTCTCTCATAAAACTGACACAGTTTACATATCTCCAGACAAAACCTGTATAACAGTCCTCACAACAGCAACTCTGCCCTCAAGATCAAAGAAGTTGTTGCCTTGAGAGCACGAGATTATTTTTCCCTCATAAATATATTTTTTGTATTGTATAGAAGCAGGCAAGTGTGGAAGGGTTGGACCATGGAGATGCGGCTTTAGAGGCTTATTCTTCATTTCCTTTGCATTTTCAGTAGGTTTTTCACCTAGATGCCGTACAACTTGTTGAAGAGGATTTTGTGGTCTTTTTAATGTACCCAGATCATTTTCGAAAGGGAAACATGAAACATTGTCCAGGGCACCAAACTTTCTTGCATCATCAGCCAGGTGTATCAGAGAGTGGGTGTTATACACAAGGTGCTCAGAACCATATATTTTAATAAAGTTGTTCACGTAACATTTTAATAGTTTTTCTGCATAGTTACAGTATTCAGAACACAAAGATGGGCTGAGAAGAATCCTCATTGCTACTGACAGTAGCATAAGGTTTTTATATAATCGTGAAGGTAAGCGTCCATGAAGAACCAAAGGGCCTGTATACAATAAAAATTGACGGAATTCTGTGGCCTTCCACTGACTGTATTCCATAAGTGACCGTGGCTTACGGAAAAATTCTGCAGGAGATGTCTTTTGATTGATTTCAAGTAGTTAGAGATAATGGTGACCGTGGTTGCAGATACCCAGCACCTTAAAGGTCCTTTGATCCACAAGCTTACAAGTTTTCTAACATTTCCTAGGCAAACTAGATGCATGTAGTCAAGCACAAAGCTTAACACCATACCTATGCCAAGCTCTTGTAGAGGTGAAACACTATGATGGTGGTCTTCATCTATCATAAGACTAAATTGTGAATCTGTTCTAAGTGGTGCTTTCAAATCAGGAAACACAACCTTATTATCAATGCGAATCCCATGTTCTGTACAGCGTTCACAAGAACTGTATCCGGAGTGACCCTTGGTACATTTCAAAAAGGCCCGGGCCGGTGCATCACAGATGAAGGCATCCGGAAGTGCAATATGATAATGTTTTCCATTGTACTCCAAACCATCATGAGTGATTTGCTTCAGGTCCTGAATGAAGTCCTTTAGGTATTCCTCAACAGAATTAGGCTTTGTTGGCCCTGCATATAGTCCAATGATAATAACCCTAGCCCTTGGAATTTCCTTGATCTTGGCCAAAATAGGCCACAACTCCATTTTTGCATCCTATGGACTTCCTCAACCTATCTCACCCACTCTCGTCTGGATGAATCCTTACAGAGCTGATCTATGATCCTATAGATGAACTAAGGGACTAACAGTCCTAGACACATGCTGCCTGTCCGTCCTGGGAGAGGATCTCTCCTTCAATATGGGCTCCATAAGGTTTCTTCTTTTTTCCCGTACCTGGGTTTTTTAGGAGTTTTTCCTTACCGAGAAGGAGGGTCTAAGGACAGGAGTGTCCTGGGTCTATTTAGTTTAGTGTAGTTATTGTTTGTGCTGATTGTGTGTTAAGTCTGATTGTGTGTTTATGTTTGATCAACTGTTTGTGAAGCCCTTTGAGGCGACTTTTGTTGTGATATTGGGCTATACAAATAAATCTGAATTGAATTGAATTGAATTGAATTTTGGAGCTTCTAAAAAGTGGTAATCCATCTATATTAATGCGGAGAGTAAGTGTGTTTATTGTAGGATAAGAGTCACACGACAGCTGTGAAATAATTGCATTTGAAAATCCAAAATGATAGTAATGACCATCTCCAATTTCTTTGACCTCAGAAGTGGTTAAGGTTGACAAAAGGGTCCTTGGATCTCTGGGTAAATCCAGGCCACAGTGCACTGTGTGAAATATTGCGATTTGAAGCCCAATCAGCCAATTTTCTTTTCAAATTGTTATAAGAGTCAGTTCCTTCAATGTTAATATCCATAATAAATTCTTCAGTGGCATCAGTACAACACAATTCAGAATCAGATTCTTCACTAGTTTCATTGGAGAACACCTCAGACTCAGATTCTTGATCACTTTCAATTAAAACAGCATAAGCATCCACGTTATCATCAGGTATGTGACTGTCCATTTCATCACCATTTGAGGATAAACTGCTAGCCGCACGCAAATCTTCAAGCATTTGCAAGTGCTCTGCAACTTTGGCTTTAATACATCTTCGTTTGGTTCGAGAACAACCAAAGTAATCCATTCTACTGATCTGCAATAGACAAAAATTTGGACACTTATAGATATGTGAACATTTGAATATTTTGTCCATTCATTTGTCAGCCAGATATTTTTTTCTGGCAAATTTGGTTCAATCACTTGTTAGACTGTTGCCACTGAAGGGGGGTGGGGTTGGGGGGGTTAGTTATTGCAGAGCGACAATGCACTCTTAACTTTACTACTTGAGAGCAGTTGCACAGATGACACATACTTCACCATAAAGAATATCCCAGATACCCTAATATCATGTAGATGTGCCTAAGTGTTTATTTACCTTTTTAGAACTTCTGGACAGTCTTGATAATCCAGTTACTGGTGAGATGCCCAGCGACCTGCAAAAATATATAGTACAGGGCATCAGTGCAGGCAATGAAATATATACGATGTCATGTACATGCCTTTATCAGTTATCAATACACAGGAAAAATGCCAGTATGGACACACACATTCCTTGGTGTGTTTTATTTTACTTAATTTTAATTGCTCAAGTTGTATTTTTATAATACAACAATTATTTGAGAAGAGTTGGGATAATAAGCTACTGCTGTAAGATGCATTGTGTTTTAAAATATTTTATTTGTAATAGATTATACAATAACCCTAGAAATGTCAGCTGTGGTAAAAAAAAAAAAAAAAAAAAAAAGTGGAATCACAGAAAATCTTCCTTTTAACCGTGTTACGCATGAGTTGATATTTATGGTTTACACATTTTTTTTCTGTTAAAATTAATCCAATGAGATTACAGGATAGATTAATTAATTAAACGGCCCTTAGCCTGGGACCTGGGAAAAGTCTGGACACAAAACAACTGTGAGTTTAATCTTTTTTTGTAAAAGAAAAATGTCTCCCGTGAGTTCAGGTGCGGTGCGGGAAATAAAAGCGTCTGTCATCTACATCTGCGGAGCGGTAAAACAGAGACCTGCATGAGACTGACTTTTCAGTCCCGCTCCCGAAGCTTCTCTGACCGCTCCCGTCCCGGTGCCAACATCTCCCGTGGCCTGACCGTCCGATGGAATCTTGTGGGCCCCGACTGGTCCCGAGAAATGTTAATATGACGAGGTTTTCCACGGGGCACCGGCGTGTCTGCTTGTACTGACACATGCCACAGCCACACTCTCTCTCCCTGCTCGGCTGGGTTTACTCTTCTCCGCGGCGGCAAGTTACCGTAATGTCCCGTGTAAGCGGCACACTTGCCCATGTAGATTTGAATGCTGCCGAAAAGACTAGTATAATCGTGCACTTGACCGCGCGCTCTCGCATGAGACCACATCAAGGAATAAATAAAAGGAATAAATCGAAGAGCCACTGAAATTACACATACTGCTATGACTCTGTGCGTTCTGGGGATACAGTATGGATACTGCAAGTAAATAAAGCAGCACATTAAGCAGGAAGTTCCCAGGCTCTATGTGCCATAACTGTGGCATAAAGTTAGCCTTATTTTTATTGAGGGGGCAGACATTTCTACCTGATTTAAGTTTAAAACCACTTTCCAAATTATGTTTAGGTCTACGTTATTTTTCAGTTTCACTCCAACTAACAACAATACAGCTTCTACTACAAGCACTCCATGCTAGGTAGCATGCTAGGTAGCATGCTAGCTAGTGACATTAGCAACATTCTTTTGCATTCCAGTGCTAGTTGTAAACCATAATTATTTTTACCCAGTTTATAGTATTAAACAAATCACAATAAAACGTATCTTACCTTTATAAAAAAAGACAGCAAGAGAGAAAATGGCGCCAGACACAGGCGGAGAGGTGAAGAGCAAAGAACGCCGCGATCTGTTGAATGAGAGACTTTCAAACAGCATAACCGTTCGCCACGCCGAGTAACGCCTGTCAGTGAAATCATTGTATTTGCAACGTAACTAAAATAAATACACATACATAAAAATATAATACTTATGTAAAAAATGATGAGTAATAAATTACACTAAAACTAATCCAGCACGAACAGCACTACTTTGTGAGGCGGAGGGTTGTATTGGGATGAAATAAAATGTGGCAAGAAGAGTACTTTCTTGCAAGTTTTAAACAACTGGCTAGTTTAATGATTTATATTTTTTTTGTTGGCCAATACAAGGAGCAGATAGAAAAAATAGTTCCTGATTTTATCAAATAATTAATCAATCATAATGCTTAATAATGTGAATGGATTAATTGTAAAAGTGTTACTAGATAATTAAAATAATTAGTCAGACAGGGTAAACAGATGTAATATTCTGCTGTGTTCCAACCGATTTCATATTAAAACATTTTCAAGAGAAGATAGAAACTAAGCTACTCATATAATTAGCACCATGCACAGTGCATAATTCCAACAGAAAAAAATCCAATCTATGATAAAGATTAAAACTAAAACTACCACTCTTGGTCAGGTCTCACTCTTGTCAATGTGGTTCCAGTTGTCAGGTGCTGATTGGTTTGGAATAAAAAGAGATGGGATTTATGACTCTTTAACAGAGCCAAATCTTTGAGTTCCATTCATTTTTAAGAGCCATTGAAAAGACTGGCTCATTTGTGTATTTACATAATTTTAAGAAGCCTGTCAGTTCATTCAGAAAATAAACACTGGGACGAGTGATGCATTATAATTTTAATCAGAATAAAATGTATTCTATTGGTGGGACATTATTATTGTCTGATTCATTGATGGTAATAAAATTAGCACATGTGGACTAAATTCTCTAAAGGTGATGTCATGCACCTCTGCATAAAGACCACCATTTAGGATTTATTAAATAGCCAAAATGTGCAAATGTGTGCCATTTACATAAGTCCATGCAAAAACAATGTCAATAAAAACTAAGAAGGCAACAATAAAATTTCATGCACACACGTGTAAGCACTGTTTACAACTAAAGACTTTCTGACTAATGTGAGTCTGAGCATGTGCTCTGTGCTCCTCTCCTCTCTCCTTTCATCTCTTTCCGTATGACTCTCTCTTGAGCTTGTGTTCTATGTTTTCTTATGAGGTTTTGTCGTGGTTGGCAAACAAAAAAGCTTGTTCATTTTGATACGAGAGTAAAAAAAATACAAAAGAAAAAAAAAACGGCTCCTGCGGCAACATGACTCAGCTCTTATCATTCATGGAAAAGAGCCGTTCAAAAGATTCGTATCGTTCATGAACGTCACATCTCAATAAAATGAAATGATGTTGCTCAAATAATTTCAATAATAAACATGTCTGTGAAGACTCTCACTCGTCCAGGGTAAATGCATCGCAACAAAAGTTAAAAAAGCAGTCATCTGGATTAGATTTTTCAAGTTGAAGATGTTTCACCTCTTATCCAAGAGGCTTTCTCAATTCTGAAATGAACTGGTAAGAGAGCTGGTTTATATTCTTCTAGGAAGGAGGAGTATAGACCTGAAACTAAATTCTATTGGTCAATGTGACCATGAATAGCCTAGTGGTTTCGGGTCATTAGGAGTCCTTTGTCCTCAGCTGGAGTGAGAGTCGTTAACCCTCCCCAGCCTGGGCAGCTCCTTCAGATGTTAATGACCTGAGTGAAACTGGTTTGTCAAACATCTCCAGCTGGATTCTGATGAGACTATTGTGTCTTATGATGTGACGTCCCTGTTCACCTGCATCCCCACCACAGAGGCAGTAACGGCTGTGAGGATGAGACTGCTTCAAGATGGAGAACTGCAGGAGAGGACAAACCTGACACCGGACCACATCTGCCAACTACTGGAGGTGTGTCTCAACACCACATATTTCCAGTTCAGAGGAAACTTCTACAGGCAAAAACACGGCTGTGCTATGGGCTCCCCAGTCTCCCCCATTGTGGCTAATCTGTACATGGAGGAAGTTGAGAGGAGAGCTCTTGACTCATTTCCAGGTTCAACCCCTAGTCACTGGTTCAGATATGTGGATGACACCAGGGTGAAGATCAAAATCCAGGAAGTGGAAGCTTTCACAAGGCATATTAATGCTGTGGACCAGAACATCAAGTTCACTCGTGAGGATGCCACGGAGAACAGCCTAGCCTTCTTAGACTGTGCAGTAATCATTGGAGAAGACAGGCGGCTCCATGTGGAAGTGTACAGGAAACCCACTCACACAGACCAGTACCTGTTATTTGATTCAAACCACCCGCTACAGCACAAACTCGGTGTGATCAGGACACTGCAGCACAGAGCCCAAGAGGTTCCCACAAGCTCGGAGGGAAGGAAGAAAGAAGAGCTACATGTCCGCCAAGCCCTCAGAACCTGTGGATATCCCAACTGGGCCTTCTCCAAATCCCGAATGACAAGAAAACAGGACAGGAAAGAACAGGAGCAAGAGCCAAAAAGGAGCAATGTAGTCATTCTGTACATCTCCGGCCTATCTGAGAAACTTAAAAGGATTTTTAGCCAACACAACATCCCGGTTTATTTCAAACCTGTTAATACTCTCAGACAAAAACTGGTTCACCCCAAGGACAAAATTCCCAGTTGCAAACAGAGCAATGTTGTGTACTCCATCCACTGCAGTGAGAACTGTAATGAACAGTACATTGGAGAAACCAAACAACCTCTGCACAAGTGGTTATACCAACACCGCAGGGCCAACTCCAGTGGACCTGAATCTGCAGTACACCTCCACCTGAAGGCCACAAACCACTCCTTTGAGGACAGTGAGGTCCGAATCTTAGCCAGAGAGAAAGGATGGTTTGAGCGAGGAGTGAAAGAAGCAATCTTTGTCAAAAAAGATAAACCTTCTTTAAACAGAAATGGTGGTCTCAGATACAACCTTCCTTCTGTCTACAACAGTCTCCTGAAACCCAAACAAAACAAACCAGTTTCACTCAGGTCATTAACATCTGAAGGAGCTGCCCAGGCTGGGGAGGGTTAACGACTCTCACTCCAGCTGAGGACAAAGGACTCCTAACGACCCGAAACCACTAGGCTATTCATGGTCACATTGACCAATAGAATTTAGTTTCAGGTCTAAACTCCTCCTTCCTAGAAGAATATAAACCAGCTCTCTTACCAGTTCATTTCAGAATTGAGAAAGCCTCTTGGATAAGAGGTGAAACGTCTTCAACTTGAAAAATCTAATCCAGATGACTGCTTTTTTAACTTTTGTTGTGATTCAATAATAAACGTTATATGCCCTCTTATCCCCCCTTACCTATCACTATAGGGCTCATAGTTACAGACCAATACCTACATGGGTCCCACATAGTGTTTCCCAGATACAGACCAGGCCCACTTCGCCCATCTATACCCCTTAGTGGGCCTATATAGATGGCCCATGTGGGCTCCTCATGTTGTACCCATGTAAGTCAAACTATATGGGTCCCACATAGTGTTTCCCAGATACAGCCCAAGCCCACTTAACCCTCATGTATCCCATATGAGTCCCATTTAGCTCAACTACATGGGCTTCATGCATGGGCCCCATGTTTCTTTGACAACATGGGACCCATTTACATTTACCCAGTTTATTCCCATGCCCAGTTAACCCACATACATCCCTTGTGGGCCCTCTACAGTCAGCCCATATGGGCTTCACATGTGGGGCCAATGACAGTGAAACCATATGGGGCCTCCAAAATTTGCCCGGACCAGGCCCATGCCCAGTCAGTACCCACGTAGCCCGCAGATACCCCATTTGGGGCCCATGCGGGCATGCTGGCTGGGGTGTCTTTGTTTTTTTGTTTTGTCTTTATCTTGATTATGCTGATGTAGCAATTTTCATTTATAGGAAAGATTTGATTTTAAACTTTATGACGACTGATGGTGATCAAAGGAGGAGGTCAGACTAATAAAAGCCTATTTTATTAGTTGTGATCGCTAATGACTTGTTATAACTGTAATGGCCTAGCAGACAGTAAAAAAATGAACTTATATTTATCTGGCTTAAAGAAAAAACACAAGATTTTTTGTTTTTGTTTTCAAGAAACCCACTCGGAGTTAGATGAAGAAAAGTGGAAAAAAGAGTGGGATGGCCACATTTCCTTTTCACACAGGCAGAGAAATACCAAAGGTGTTATGAATGTTTTTTGTTTTTTTTAACATGTTAATTTCCTATTATGCTCAATGGAAAAAGATTTACAAGGGAGATGGTTGCTATTAAATATAATAATTCAAGGGGGAAAGTTGTGTATTTTGAATTTGTATGGACCCAACACGGATGAACCTTTCTTTTATGGTGAAATACACGATAAGTTACAAGAACAACAAGGAGAAATCATAATGGTGGGGGATTTTAACATTGCTTTAAATTGTGTGTTGGATCGAAAGGGGAATACCTCAATAAATGATCATCCACACGCACTACAGAAGATTCCAAATATTATTGATGCCTTTGATTTATTTGATATTTGGAGATTTAAAAACCCTAAATTGGTTAGATATACTTGGAGCAGGCAAAACCAAGCAAGTCGTATAGATTTCTTTTTGATATAATTTTCTTTGGTAACTAAAATAACTTCAGCATCTATTGATGATAAATTACACGAGGTCCGGGATATTGGAAATTCAATCAGACACTACTTCAGGAAGATGAATTTAATGAAAAAACTAAACAATTTATCAGTGTTTTTTTTATGTACAATGAAGAATCTGCCAATCCCTTAACAGTCTGGGAAGCCTTCAAAGGTAGTTTTAGATGCTATTGCTTATTCTTCATGGAAAAGAAAACAGGAAAAGGAATTAGAGGAGCAAGAATTAAAGGCAGATATTGAGAAATTAATACTACATATTGATAACAGAGAGAATGCATCCAATGAGCAATTTAATGTCTTGGCATCTAATCAAGAGGAGTTAGCTGATTTTATAGAAAACCGTTCATTGAGAAGTTATGATTGTAAAAAAGAAGATGAAAAAAGGAGAAATTGTTTTAATTTTTTTCTAAGCCTTCAAATGAAAAACTAACCTAAAAAATAGTCTCTAAATTAATATTTACAAATGGAGATATTTTATCAGCTCAATCAGCGGTTTAAAATGAAATGGAAAATTATTTTAGAAATACATTCTCACATCAGGGACCTCCTCTTCAGACAGAAAATATTTTCCCAGAAGCTTATGAAAGAAAATTGAGTGATGCACAAAGACATTTATGTGAAGGTCTCATTACTGAGGAAGAATTTCTGGCATGTCATTCCAACTTGGGAAAACCCCGGGAATAGATGGAATACCTATTGAGGTTTATCATTTTTGATCTAGTTAAAAAAGCAATGCTTTCTTGTTTTAATTATTCATATAAAGTGGGGTATTTATCTGACTCTCAAAAAAAGGTTTAATTTCTCTTTTGCTAAAACAGGAATCCAGTGGTCAGTTTAAGGACCCAGTACATTTAAAGAATTGGAGAGCAGTAACACTTCAGTGTTATGATGCTAAGATACTGGCTAAATGTATAGCCATAAGACTAAGGGGTGTTCTGACAAACCTCATTCACCAAGACCAATCCGTTTTTTTACAAGGAAGGAATATGAGTAACAATATTAGACAGCTTTTGGAAATAATTGAAAATTATGATCTTGAGAATAAAAATGGAATTATTTTTGTTGCAGATTTAGAAAAGGCCTTTGATAAAATAAGTTTAGATTTTGTTTGTGAAAGTCTTGATTTTTTTAAAATTTGGTGACTTTTTGATAAGTTGGGTTAAAATGTTATATAATGAAAGGACTGGTAGGATTATTAATAATGGCTATATCTCTAGGCAGTGCCTTTACTAAAAGGGGTTAAACAGGGATGTCCTTTGTCACCTTATTTATTTATAATTGTAATGGAAATATTGTCGATTAAAGTAAGATTAATTAAGAATATAGAAGGGCTTATTATCAATAATATGGAAGCTAAAATATCAATGTACACAGATGACACAAGCTTTTTTATCAGTCCTAAACTCCATTGTTTACAAAATCTTATCAATCTCTTGAACACCTTTTCACAGCAATCTGGTTTAAAGCTTAACTGTGACAAATGTAAAATCCTTAGGGTTGGCAGTTTAAAGGGAACTGATTATAAAATGAAATACAAAGTACCAGTTGTGTGGACAGATGGGCCGAGCAGTGTACTTGGTATTGTTGCTCCAGAGAATACTGAAGACCTCTGTACCTCTGTAAATTACAATAACAAATTTAAAAAGATGGATAAAATTTTACAATTATGGAAAGGAAAATCATTGACACTTTATGGGAAAATATCTATTGTTAATTCCTTGATTGCATCACAGTTTGTAAATCTTTTGATGTCACTACCATCTCCTTCACAGATCTTTTTTAAATGTTACGAGCAGAAGGTCTTTGAGTTTATCTGGGGCAGCAAACCAGAAAAAATCAAGAGAGGTGTCTTATATAATGACTATGAACAAGGTGGACTGAAACTATTGAATCTGGGGGCTTTGTGCATGTCTTTAAAAGCTTCCTTTATTCAAAAGACATATCTGAATACCGAGTGGTTCACAAATGTCTTATTAGACAAAAGCCATATACTGTGTCAAAAAAAATTATACCCATTTTTACAACTGAAACCCTCTCATTTTTTATATGTAGATAACTTGACAGGGGGAAAAAAACAACAACTCTAGTTTTGTAAAGGAGACCATTCATTCATGGTTGTGTTTTCAGTTCTATAACCCAGAAAATAGAGATAAAATTCTACAGCAGATTATATGGCTTAATGCTAATATTTCAAATGGAGGAAAGCCATTTTTCTGGGAAAATATATTTGAAAAGGGTATTATTTTTGTTAATGATATTGTTAATGAAAATGGCAAGATTATGGAATATGATGAACTTAAAGACAGGTATGGTCCTGCTTGTTCATGTGATGTTAAAACCCCTATGAACAGTTTTGTATCAAGGACTGTGACATCGCCCAGTATGGCGCAGCTGGGGCCCCACCCTGGGGTTGCGGCTCGAATGCGAGTGCCTGATGACACAAGTGACATGGGCCCAACCTCCTGTGGGCTCACCGCCCGCAGAGGTAACCGTAGGGGACCGGTGCAATGTGGATTGGGCAGCAGTCGAAGGCGGGTGCCTTGACGACATCCCCGGACACATCTTCTAGCTGTAGGGACATGGAATGTCACCGCACTGGGGGGGATGAGCCTGAGCTTGTGCGGGAGGTTGAGAGATACTGGCTAGCCTGGTTGGCTTGTGGGACTCCTGTGGCAGCTGATGGGTACCGACAGGCCAAGTGTGCTGCAGCCTGGGCGGTTGTGGAGGCAAAAACTCGGGTCTGGGAGGAGTTCGGGGAGGCCATGATAGGAGGACTATTGGTTGACCTCAAAGAAATTCTGGCAAACCGTCCAGCGCCTCAGGAGGGAGAAGCAGTGCTTCACCAACATTGTTTACAGTGGAGGTGGGGAGCTGTTGACCTCGACTGGGGATGTTGTCGGGTGGTGGAAGGAATACTTTGAGGATCTCCTCAATCCCACCGACACTCCTTCCATTGAGGAAGCAGAGGCTGGGGATCCAGAGGTGGACTCGTCCATCACTCAAGCTGAAGTCACTGAGGTGGTTAAAAACCTCCTCAATGGCAAGGCACCAGGGGTGGATGAGATCCGTCCTGAGTACCTCAAGTCCCTGGATGTTGTGGGGCTGTCGTGGCTGACACGTCTCTGCAACATCGCGTGGCGGTCGGGGACAGTACCTCTGGACTGGCAGACCAGGGTGGTGGTCCCTCTTTTTAAGAAGGGGGACCGGAGGGTGTGTTCCAACTACAGGGGGATCACAGTCCTCAGCCTCCCGGGGAAAGTCTATTCCAGGGTACTAAAGAGGAGAATTCGGCCGATAGTTGAACCTCAGATTCAGGAGGAACAATGCGGTTTTCGTCCTGGCTGTGGAACAGTGGACCAGCTCTATACTCTCTATCGGGTGCTCGAGGGTTCATGGGAGTTCGCCCATCCAGTCCACATGTGTTTTGTGGATTTGGAGAAAGCGTTCGACCTTGTCCCTTGTAGTGTCCTGTGGGGGGTGCTCTGGGAGTATGGTGTCCGGGGCCCTTTGCAAAGGGCTGTCCGGTCCCTGTATGACCGGAGCAGGAGCTTGGTCCGCATTGCTGGTTGTAAGTCAGACCTATTTCCAATGTTGGACTCCGGCAGGGCTGCCCTTTGCCACCGGTTCTGTTCATTATATTTATGGACAGAATTTCTAGGCACAGCCAAGGGCTGGAGGGAGTCTGGTTTGGGGACCACAGGATTTCATCTCTGCTTTTTGCAGATGATGTTGTCCTGTTGGCTTCATCAAACCAGGACCTTCAGTGTGCACTTGGCCGGTGTGCAGCCGAGTGTGAAGTGGCTGGGATGAGAATCAGCACCTCCAAGTGCGAGGCCATGGTTCTCAAACGGAAAAGGGTGGCTTGCCCGCTCCAGGTTGGAGGGGAGTTTCTGCCTCAAGTGGAGGTTTAAGTATCTCAGGGTCTTGTTCACGAGTGAGGGAAGGATGGAGCATGAGATTGACAGACGGATCGGTGCAGCGTCGGTAGTAATGTGGTCATTGTATCGGTCTGTCGTGGTGAAGGAGGAGCTGAGCTGAAAGGCGAATCTCTCAATTTACCGGTCAATCTACGTTCCTACTCTCACCTATGGTCATGAGTTTAGGGTCATGACCGAAAGGACAAGACCCCGGATACAAGCGGCCGAAATGAGTTTCCTCTGCAGGGTGGCTGGGCGCTCCCTTAGAGATAGGGTGAGGAGCTCTGTCACAGGGGAGGAGCTCAGAGTAGAGCCGTTGCTCCTCCACATCGAGAGGAGTCAGTTGAGGTGGCTCGGCATCTGTTCTGGATGCCTCCTGGACGTCTCCCTGTTGAGGTGTTTCGGGCATGTCCCACCAGGAGGAGGCCCCGGGGAAGACCTAGGACATGCTGGAGGGACTATGTCTCCCGGCTGGCCTGGGAACGCCTTGGTGTCCCGCCCGGTTGAGCTGGAGGAAGTGTCTATGGAGAGGGAAGTCTGGGCATCTTTGCTTAGACTGCTGCCTCCGCGACCCGGTCCCGGATAAGCGGAGGCTTATTAAAAAAAGATCAGGTTCAATATTTGTGGAGTTTTTGAAATTATCAGATTTTATAATTTCAAAACTTATGCTCTGCTGCCTTTAGGTCACAGCTGTATAGTGCTGACAAACAAACTTGGAAGGTGTTCCTGAAGTATGCACAGTACTCAGTCACCTTGGACTCAGTTAAACAAGCTGTTTAAGAGTTCATGTGCATGCTCTATTCCTTCAACAAAAGTGACATTCAGATCACTAATGTTCTCAAGATGTTTCTAAAAAAACAAAAAAGCCAGACAAATTACTGCCAACAAAACTGTCTTTAACAACATATGACGGCTGGACGGCTCCCTAGGGAAGTGTTGCCCAGGACACACTGTAGGGACTGTCTCTCAGCTGGTCTGGGAACACCTTTGGCTGAAGAGCTGGAGAAAGTGTCTGGGGAGAGGCAAGTCTGGGCAACTGCTGCCTCCGAGACCCAGTTCCAGATAAGCGATGGAAGATGGATGGAATTCCCAGCATATACCAGAAATAACACAATGCCAGTGCAGGTGCTCTAACACAGCCAAATAGAGAGAGGCTTCAAAACTACTACGGCAGTTTGTCCTCTTTAATAATAATAATGGATTAGTCTTAAACAGTGATTTTGTAGACACTCAAAGTCACTTTACAGTTAGGTGCATTATTCATTCTCTCCTCAGGTGTCACACTCAGTGGTGGTGAGCTACTTCTGTAGCTACAGCTGCCCTAGGGCAGACTGATGCAAGTGTGGCTGCCATTTACCACCATTACCATTAAACACATTCACACTGGCAAGGGGGGTAAAGTGTCTTACCTAAGGACACAATATATAGACTAGTCAAGGACTGACTGAAGTTTTATCTGGTTATGGTTCACATTTCATGCCTAGGAGACGGTGCTAGACAGTAGACACAAGTCAGCTAACATCTCAGGACCAAATATGGTGAAGGTCAAAACAACGGGTCACAGCTGCTACATACAACTCAAGATAGAAGGAGACATTAAAAAATTCATGACATCAGATACCTATGTCACAATATTTGGTCAACTATTCTTGTCTTTTGGTGTGACACGCTTTTACAGAAAAATTATTTTGTTACATGAATCATTCAAATGAATTCTTAATCTGCAATGCTTCCCTGAGTGTGATGTCATGCAAAAGTGAGATTTATGGGTAATGTTTTTTGTTTAATGACAATTGACCTCTTACAATCATGAACAGCTAATGAACTAATACGTACAGTAATAGAAGATGTGAAGATGGTAATGGGGATTCTATTTTTATCGTAGTCAGTGTTATAATATTGCTTGTGCTTGTGCACTACAGCTACTCTTTGTAGGAGAGCAACATAACAGTTTTGAACTCTCGCCACAGTCAGGATCCTGCTCTGGTGTGGACACTTCAGTCCGCTGGATATTGTAGCATACATTTATTAATTATGCTTTTAGGACACAGATGTTTAGCTTAACGAACTATACCTGATAGGTAACAAATGATCAGGTCTGGAGTTTAACCACAACAGCTTATGTCCCCGAGGGAAAAGAGGTTAACCAGCAGTGACTCTGATAATAGATAAAGACCACCAAACTCAACTTAAAGTGAATTAAGTATGGGTTTATTATTAGAATAAGCAAACAATATAATGAAAAACAGGACCTAGGGCTAGATAACTTTATGGAACGTTGTAAATGGATTATTGCAGAATATCTAATTAATTGTAGTGGAGTATTATGGCAATAGGATTTACATGAGATTATAGGGACATGGAAAGATAAACGCTAGAATTAGGGCACTTAAAGAGTTTGACGCCAAACTCAATAGATGTCATATACACTGCGCTTACTGTGGAAGGTCGAGTGGAGGTCAGGATGACGAGGACCACGGGCTCAGCAGGCCACCGGCTGTCGAGCTGGGGTCGCTGTGCTGGGTTGCAGGTTCACGAAGTGTCGCTGGCTGGCCGGTCCAGTTACTACTCCGTCCTGGTTTCGTCCTCCGAAGCTCGTCCGGATATCAGCGTCAGTGATGTACGCAGCGGTCGTGGATGCCGCTTTGAGTTATTGCCGTGGCTCGGCAGAGAGGCAGCATCAAGCCTTAAGTAACAGCAGTCCATATAGAGGTGAAAGCTTGAAACCAGCTTTCACTGCGGCTTATAAAAACTTAAAGATGGACTTCTGAGGGAACCGCTATGGTCAATTCAGCAGTTATGTTGAAGATTGGGACGGAAGTTTGCCGTGCGAAGTCTCAAAATACGCTACAAAAGCGACTACTCGCAAAACGAAAGTTAACTAGTGTCTTGCAGGACACTAATACAAAAATGAAAGTATAGGTAGCAAAAGAGAAATAAAAATTCGTCGACGAAAAGAAAAGCGTAAGAACACACAAGAGCGTGTAAAGGTTTAGAGTTTTAGCGCATAAGAGAGAGAACAAAGAGAAAGCGAGGGTTTTTACCTTCGCTGTCTCTGGGGGTGGTCTTTCGCTTTAAGGCGTCAGATATCACTTTACACAACCGAACGCCTTACATGGCTAATCATTTTTAACACTCCACTTCAATTACACCAGACATTTAAGTAACTTTGCGTTTATACTAAATAAGACTATCATGATGATACCACACAGACTGATGATATGACATGAAGTAAACACATGTTCAACCAATATTAAACATGATCATTTCAACAGTTAGCACAAGAGATCATAATGTTAATGTCCTGTGAAGAAACATGTATATGCATGAAGTCAGTCTCCTGAACAGATGGCTGTTGCATAAGAACCTTAATACACATAATTTTATTGGAGTGAATAATGAGTAGTGACCACAGTCCGTCTTGAACACTAGATGGCAGAGTGTCTGTACGTTTCTCCTCAAACCAGTTTACCAGGTTTCTGGTTCATATCAGAGAAGAGAGGAGACCCCCTTCTGGCATATTTATTGCAGTAGGTCAGTAAAGTCCAGTCATGCAGTTCGTATAGGATAGATATATGCCTTTGCTTAAGTCCTTTGGTGTGATAAGAGTCAGACTCCTGACTCCAAGTAGGAACACCTGTGGAGCTCCATTAAAGGTCAACAAGGGTTCAGCGTGAAGTCTTCCTACAATATTCTGCTGTGGGGAAAAAAGAAAAAGAGAAAAAGTCACATTTACAGCTAAAATATGTACATTCTCTATCAGAGACACATTTGTCATGAGGCTATAAAAACTTTAAATATGCAGTTTGTACTTACTTATCCTTTACATTTTGTAAAAGTCTAGTAGCGCTCAGATGGTAGATTGAGTGCATTTTTACCAAGGCACCTGTAAGAAAACCAATTATCAAATGTTTGTCATTTAAGCCAAATATAAAAGTGATTTTTTTTTTTTATTGTGAAAATAGGTAAAATATTTTCTTACCTGTAAAGCTACAGATATATCAGCTCAGAAGTCCATAAGAAGAGGATAAAGTCGACCTGAAACAACAGCAGCATTTTTAAAACTGAAAAGTAGCAGTTAGGTCATTGACAGTTAGCTAAGTAATTGACACTAAAGCTAGTAGAACTATTGCAATTTTTTACACCACAGTTCACCCCAAACATCCTGAAAATAATTATTAGAAAAGGTTCAACATTTTTGCTGACACTCCAGTGTTATTTTTGGCTAACGTTAGGTTTCTATCCATTTCTCAAGCTAAGCTACAGGCTACAAGCTAGGTAAGCTACAGGCTACAAGCTAAGCTACAGGCTACAAGCTAGGTAAGCTACAGGCTACAAGCTAAGCTACAGGCTACAAGCTAAGCTACCAGCTCCAAGCTAGATAAGCTACATGCTACAAAGTAGAAAAGCTACAACTTAGGCCAGAGACAAAACTAATCTTAAAATAATAACAATGACAGTACAGTCAGTCACATAAAGCTTTAAACTAAATAATAATGACAGAATAATTAGATAAAAATGTGTGTACAGACCTTTTATTTGAGGTTTCTCTCAGACTGAGGTAACTCCTGCCTTTGGAGCTGATGACAGTTAAAGTTTGAATCTGACAGACTGAACCCTGACCCAACTGGTTGGGTTAGTATTTGTAATCCAATCTTGGGTTATAGCAACCCAACGTCTGACCCAACATTGTCAACCCAGAAAATGGGTTATTGAAATAACCTAGTATTTTTTTTTTATTGTGTAGCAGTAGACAAATTGGGCTACTTGTTGGGCTGTCATTGGGCTGAAATTTTTCTGGGACCTGGCAACCCTGGTCATCATGTTAATGTGGATCAGGTTAACAACAGGGATACTCCAGTGCATGTAAACACACTAACGAAATCAATAGTGGGAGAAAAGTTTACTGGGCCATCCCTGGCATAAACGTTTAATGAGGTGAATGTGTTTCCTTACTTTCTAAAGAGAGTTTCTTCATCTTTGCTGATTCTTTGGGAGTATACTGCTGTGACGTGGCTGACCCTGGTGTCACAGCTCAGTGTTTTGGGTTTGTAGCAGAACCACTGCTCCCCTGTGTTCAGGTCTGTGAGGTTACACACAGGAGCTTTGGCTGGATCCAGGCACACGTTACACTCACTGCGCTCTTTGACTGATCCAGATCTGAACTCTTGGCTGAAGAAGACCCTGCCGGGCTGCTCCTCCGTCAGACGCTTTAACACTGTGATGGACTCACTTGACTGAACCAGCGCCACCTGAAATTCATTCACTTTTGTTTATATGAGCAAGACACGTGGATATACACACTAGACATGTGCATGTTTGTATGCAACAATCAGTACAACAGAACTATAACATGTGACAGGTAATAATGACCATTACAGTGAATATACATTCATCACACCCATGTACCCTCACAATGCACATGTAGTAATCATTACAACAATGGAGAATACCTACTTTTGTAATGATACCAACCGAATTATACTCACCCTCATGTCCCTCTGAAATAGATTATTTCATTCATGATCCTTAAAGCCCAGTCCTGTTTCAGTCCTGCTTTTACCCTGGCATGTGGACAACATCAGTCCAGTGTGGAGTACAAAGTGGTAGGCTAACGTTTGTCTTGTGAGCTCCACATTGACAGACCAATATTTGTGGACTAAATGAGCTGCATCTGCGGCCTTCCGCAGCAATAATCTGTGCTGGGCTTAGCCTTTTGTGTTACTTTACATTATTTTGAATGAATGAGCTTTCTCTTCCTCTCTCAGAGGCGCTGCGTATTGTTGTTATTTTAATTAATTTGAGTAATCTGCATTAGCATGGCTGGCGTGGCTAATCGGGAGAATCGGTGGGCCGGTCAGTTTGAGGGCCGCCAGAGCCGCTGTATGTCAATGCTCAAGGATCATTGGCTGTGCATTGTACAGTCACCGCTGGCTCAGCTGTGAATTTGTGTTACTGCTGTGATCTGAGGGCCGTCCTCCAGTTCCCCTGTAAACACTGAGCAGTGACTGCTGTTCAGGCTCTGTCAGAGACAGTCAGCTGTTTCTGACTGGATGCTCTCCACAGATGCTTCCTTACTTGCCCTGTTTCCTGTCAGGTTAACAGTGTGAGCAGTGTAAAAGCTGAGCTAAAGCTAACAGCAGCTAAAGTTTCTGCAGAGGAACAGGACTGGTTATATCACAGTCTGTGTAAATGTGTCTCCTAAAGGTAAGGCTGGCTATCACTGACTGTTGCTTCTCTCTGTGAGGATTTAAGTTTAAAGGGACATGAGAGTCAATATTTTAAATATATAATATACACTAAGTGGCTACATTCTAGGCTGTTTTAATATTGTAGGGCCATAATAAATATTGCTCAGACAGTGTCATTTCTAAATTGTTGAGCAGATGAGATGCTTGTGTTGAGTAATGGACTTGATGTTTCTGAAGTATAATCTCAGTACATGTGCTGAAGTGCTTTCTGGTGCAGAATGGGACAAGTCACTGTTGTCATGCAACATGCAGAAACTTGTGCATTTAACCTCGAATATTTATTATACATGTTTACTGTATGACCCCCTGACTCTTTGAGCCCTGGGCTCTGGCTCTGTGTCATTTGCTGCTACTGTCTGTAAGACTCTTGTGAATTCTCTTTTTATTCTCTAAAAGTATAGCCTATAAAGCATCACTTTAGTTTTTTACACATCTTACTTATAGGCAGGGGTGAAAGTAGATTTTTGCTTATGCCGGTACTATAACAAATTATGCCTACATATATATTTTAATAGCAGAAAAAGCAGATATACGAGGTTAAGAATAAATCTTGACTATAAATGAAAAATATAGACATGGCTTATACGGGGTTTAACAGGGTTTGAAAACAAATCAAACGCACCCTATAAAGGCCAACACACACCAGACGCACGACAAAAAATATGCCCCTATTGTTTCCTATGAGGCGCACGGCGGTGGCTGAAAAACACATGGTCCCTCGTACTTCTGCAGTAACAAAGATGGTTCTCTGCTCCGTGTGACACAGACACACAGCTGTAAACACTGAGGGACAGTAGCTGCTGCTCGGGGGGACACAGGCAGCAGCTCCTGACTCCTGCTGCAGTCAGAGCATGGGGAAACTCCTTTCTGTCGCTAACTCGCTAATAACCTGCTATAGACGGGGCGGCTCCAGACAAATATCATTGAGGGGGCAATGAAATTCTGACACAATATACACCAAAAACAATAGGCTAAAATCAATAAGCAAAATATAAATTACCATTAGTATTGAGCAACAGTTCTATCTAGACCAGTGGTGCCCAACCTTTTTTGGCTTGCGATCTACTTTTAAAGTCATCAAGGCCAGGAGATTGTTGAATATTTCTACATATAGCTTTGCGTATTACCACTAAACTTATATTTTGATGTACTACTGCTAAGGTTAATAAACGCTTCAATATTAGTAAGAATGCTTTGATTCTAAAGGATGTTTTTTTCCTTTCACTCTAAAGGTCACTCTGCGATTAGGTACATTGTGCATTTGCAAAAGTGCACAATAATGAACTGGTTACAAAGTTAGGAAACTCAAGGTTACAGGTGGGGGCTCCCACGGCCCTGCCGTTGCGTGGGACGCTCCTGAAGATAACGAAGATTACGCACTGCAGAAATGAGAACTTTGGCCTGGTCGAGGCACAGGAGTTTCTTGAAGAAAACAATAAATGATATGCAGAAATCGTCATACATTGTCATACATAGTATAAAAACTGTGATCACACCTTTTTGGACGGCTTGCTCACCCTATCCCTTTCAGCGGGGCACAGCTGTTGTTACCTTACCTGTGTGATACTAAAATAAACCTTCTGACTTGATTATACTTCTGAATCATCGTCCTCTTTGATGCTTACACCCAAAATGAACAAAGCCTAATAAATGGTGACCCGACGTGTGGGTGGAAGGTTTCTTCTAGAGGACTTTTGGACACATCGAGGCGGAGTTTGGTGACTGAGTCTGTGACAACCAGGGCGCCCACAAAATAAGGTAAGCAGAAAACCTTTTTAATAAAATTTCTGCACAGCTTAGTTTTTATTTCATAGGGTTGTCACTGTCTCAGAAATCTGTAATTCTCAGTCTCGTAAATTTAGAAAATGTTTTACAATATATATCTATATTTAGTTAATTGATTTTGAGTTTCTACACACGTAAGGTGGCAAAAGC
The DNA here is from genome assembly GCA_020698575.1 of Bostrychus sinensis. Classification (NCBI taxonomy): domain Eukaryota; kingdom Metazoa; phylum Chordata; class Actinopteri; order Gobiiformes; family Eleotridae; genus Bostrychus; species Bostrychus sinensis. Next base: position 47,241,799 of record CM036239.1, on the reverse strand, counting down.
ACATAACATACTAACACGTTAGGGAAAGATTATGAGCCGGTAAAAATCCTAGTTGGACTAGGTGGCGCTAGGCCCGGTCAAGACTGAGGATAGACTAGGTCTATTTTCAGCCAGAGTTGGACTCTGAGGGTATCTTGTTTAATTCTTAATCAAATTACCTCTTGGAATAGGATCTGACGAGAACCTATTGAACGTAGTCACTGCTAGGAAACATAGATACCCTAGACCAAGACGGTTGGACCGTGAAATAAAGGCTTGGAGCCTGAGGCTTGGAGCCTCCTGGGTTTGGAACCCTGATGAACCGGCAGGGACAGATTTTTTGTTTTCTTTTGGGGGTTACTGTGGGTGGCTTGAGTCTCTGTATTCATATTATAGGGCCAATACTGTGTAGGACACTTAGTAGTGTCCAAATTCCAGTGGAGGTTCTGAAACAGAGACTGCGTAGGCTGTTTATTGTGGGGTGGAGAAAAAATAAAGGCGAAAGCCCGGGACAATAGGACTGTTGGGTCTTTAAAACTGAAATCACACATATCCTGATAGAACCCCCGCCCCGCACAGACACCACGGTCTCTGCGTAGAAGCTTGGGTGGACAAGGTCAGATCTAGAGGGATCTCTGTGTGGTGAAAAGTTTAGATCCATACATTAGGATTGTACATAAAATAACATTTCTATTCCCAGCTGTTTGAAATACAGGTGTGTAAATGTGGACTTGGTGACAGACAGTGACAGGACAGGGGTGGAAGGTGACTAAAAGTACTGTGTTACTGTACTTGAGTGAAAAGTTTAGATATTTCTCCTTTACTTAAGTGATTTTTGGGATAGATACATTTACTTCTACTTAGGTAGATTTTTGGAGCTAGTATTTGCACTTTTACTTCACTACATTTTAAAGATTGTTTTAAAAATGATAAACAAATTGCAAGAATACATATAACTCGCCTTATAACTTTCCAAAATTAATCATATTAATCATATTTCAGTTTGAATTTGTGCATTGTACTTTCACTTCTACTTAAAAGTAGAATTGTAAGCAGCTATTTATAGCTAATAGTTTTACTTGAAAATACTTTTACTTTCGTGAATGTTTTTGTGCTCTTATTTGAAAAAAAAAAAGAAAAAGTAGACTACTTACTCCACCGCTGCAAAGTGGGACAAGACAAAAACGAAACTTAACACAACTATGACAAAAGAGGAGTGGACTGGTGCTTTAGATTTATGTTTACTGTGGACAGAAAAGAAAAGGAAGCAGAAAGTGACAGAAAAGTGTGTAAAAGAGGTGCAGAGCAGAGGTTTGTTGGGACTAGAACAGGTAATAAACATTCAAACAGTGGTCCATGCTGCTGTGACTCCACTTTTAGACCCCTAAAAATAATTCCAGCAACCCTAAAAATAAGAAGAATTTAAAGAAAATGTTTAAATGCTATAATTGTGTATTTGAAATAGGTAATGTCAAATTTCTTGATCATATATATTAAAAATCAAATAGGCTTACTTTAACAAAAGCAAAAACACCCCTGTGCAACAAATGGTTTGATCCATTCCTGCTGCTGTTGCTGCTCTCCCTCCTCCCCTCGTGCAGCAGCACTGAGAGAAGTTAGGTACATACTGTTGAAGTTTGGGGAGCTTGTCAACAACGACATAAAAAAAATATAAAAAAATAAAACTACTTTTTAACATCAACTGACTGCAATATTAGGCCATCTCAAGCCAAATAATCTGAACTAAAATAAGTTTGTTTTGGGACAAAAATGTGAGTGAAGCTTGAGCTGAGTAGAGTTAGAAGACGTCAAAAGAGGATTTAATGACATTTACAGTCAGCAAAAGTTGCTAAACAGTGCTAACATTAAGGCTAAGAATAACAATTGGAGAGTTGTCCTCAGTAATGAAATGAGTAGAGGAGGAGCAGCTCAGTCTGTGGTAAAGGCCTGGGCTGGTTATTATCTCTACGTCTAGTTGCTTCAAAAAAGGTAGGAAAACAGACCATTTTTACTTTAATCTCCTTTAGATTCTATGTGTGTGTGTGTGTGTGTGTGTGTGTGTGTGTGTGTGTGTGTGTGTGTGTTTTTGTCAGTTGCATAATTTATAAGAAAGAACTGAGGTGACATGAAATTAGCTTAACTGTATTAATAAAAAATATATGTATACATCCAATGCTATCCTCTGCATCCAAGTCTAACCTAAACTAAACCTTCTAGAGTTGTCTCTGAGTAGGTTTTATTGATTTTGTTCAATTTTTAACCATAGCACATTTGTCGAATTTAATTTTAAGCTATAGTTATTAATAAAGTTAATTATTGCTCTCTAAGACATGCTTAAAACTTTCCAAAAAAGTTTCTTATAAAATAATATATTTTGTTCCAGCTCAGGCTGAGCACCCCTAAAACTGAAACTCTACAATCATCTCTGAAAACGTACCTCCCTCACTTAACGATGGGACCAGGCAACAGTAGCCTCACAAATACAAACACTGTAACTCAGATCAGGCACAGAGACAAATCCAAATAACCAAGACGAGGAAAATAACTTCCTCTCACCTCCCTAAGTAGTCACCTCTCCCCTGTAGTGAGGCCTGAGACTAACTCAGCTCCCAGCTCACAGACTTGAACTGTTACACCTCCTCAAACTCACAGAAGTAGTTGCTCTTGACACAATGCCCTGTTATCAATGGGAATCAAACATAATACATCACATGGGACATTGCAATGCTAAAGCTAACAGTCAGGAGAGTGAGCTGCAGAGGCTACAAGCTCAGGTCCTTGGGCTGCAGATACAACAAATGAGTGAAATAAAGAAAGAGTAAGATAAGGACAAGCAGAAGGCAAAGACTCACAGCACAAACTGCATCCTGCTCCAGTTCTACAGCTCCTCAGTTCAGCCCTAATTTTACACAACAACGCCAAGGTCCACTCAGGTAAAAAGGGGTCATGGACGTAAGAGACAATCTGATATAATCATGTGCTACTACGTCCTGAGGAAGGGACAGTTGTGACTTTTCCTGGTGGTCTCACAGTGAACTGTTCCAGGGGCCACTCTCTGTCAGACAAATGTTAATGACCCAACCTGAACCTGGGTCTGCTCTGGGCTACGGTGTTGGTTACTCCTGAATGAGGATCCTCTTCCTCCTCCTGTGCTGACTGAACAATGGTTACCATGGATACAACTGATACAGCCTTATAATCCACCAAAAGACTTTATACTTTGGATATTTACAGATCTCCAGGATGATGACCCAGTTTATGATACACGACATGGGATATGCCACACCCAGACTCAGTGTGTGATTACATTTCTGTGGGACCTGGGGGCGTGGCTGCTGCTGCTGAACTCTCCCCTACACAAACACATCTCTGTGCTCTCTCAGCTGAGAGTGCAGCACATATCACCTCAGCTGCAGACGCAGGTCACGAAGCCAAATCACCAGCCCTGTGGTAAAGAAAGCATACAGCTGTTCCTGACTACACATTACTGTTTCATCCAGATGTTTCTGAAAGAGATGAGGTTGGCAGTGCAGTTCTCTTTCAGAAACAAGGGATGGTGTGGTTGGTCAACAAAAATACTAATGTACCAGAGCTAAACTGGACAACACTGAGATGACACAATACAACAATATCTATGGCAGTAACTAAAACTCAAATGTCATATTCATATTTGTTTAAAATTTATTTTTTGAGCTGTTTTTCAAAGTAAATGAATGAATTCCTCCTCTTAAGTTCAGCTGTAATCCCAGAATTCCACAAGTTTACCTTTAACAGAAACACAGTTCTTCTTTATATTCGTTCTAACGCCTGTTTTTAAACATGTCCTCTCCCCTAAGATTATATTTATCATCCCTATCTTCAAACATAAACAATATGCTATTTAGCAATTTTTTTACTTTCTACATAAATAATGCTGTATTAGGACTCACTAAATCATAGAATTTTACAGCTTGAAATTTGATAAATATTGGTTTAGTAGATTCATTGTAAGCAGAATGGTTGATGATCCTTATGTTTTTTTCTGTAAAATAAAAGTTGGTTTTGTATTTGTTGCATAAGTCTGCCCCCAAACTTCAACACAGTCAGGGGCGGACTGGGACTGAAAAACAGCCCTGGAGTCTGGCCAGCCCAGCCCCCCCCCCCCAAAAAAATAAAAATAAAAAAATAAAAATAAAAATAAAAAATAAAAATAAAAATAAAATAAAAAAACAAAACTTTACGAAGTTGTCTTGGATTGTATAAAACAAAAAGCACAATTTCAATTAGACATTGTTTATGATAGTAGACTAAAAATCAAAAATAATAATTTCAAGACTTTAGGAAATTGTTTATGGTTGTACAAAGTAAATAAAAATAAAATAAATACATTTTAAAAAACTGACTGATCTGAGTGAACTATTTCTAAACCAGGACTAAACCACACATGGTCCACAAGTCAAATTCAAGTCCCTAAACTTTAATCATCAGGTTTAGACCCAAATTTGAATCTGATTTGATCCTGGCACAGACCTGATTAAGACCTGGTTTTGTCCCTGTTTAGACCTAGTTTAAACCTGGTTTAGCTATAGATTTGGACAGCTTATACCTATTTTAGTTAGGGTTTAGTCTTGGTTAGACCTGGTTGTGTCATGTTTTAGATATAGTTTAGTCCTGGATTACACTATGACTTATTATTGGAGGGCTTGGGAACATCCCTGGATTTAATTCACATTAGATATAGTTGCAATAGTAGGTTTAAAAGCTGTCATCTGGACTTGGTTTTAAAGTTGAAGACGTTTCACCTTTTATCCAAGAGGCTTTCTCAATTCTGAAATTTGATTTGGCTGTAAGAGAGCTCTCTTTAAAACCAAGTCCAGATGACAGCTTTTAAACCTATGATTGCAATGGAATCAGCCTGGATGAATGAGAGTCTTCACAGCCATATTAGATAGAATATTACTCTTATTATTCATATTGTTATTGTTATGATAGTGTTTTAGAGCTATGTATAGGAAGTGGACTAAATAGCTATGAAAGGCCTGTGTTTCATATAGTAAGCTATACTCACCACTTGCTCTGTACACGGCTCTACCTGAGGTAAAACTTCATCTGGTTCTGTGGGTCCCTGAGCCTGAGCAGCGCTGGGCCCCCACCACCGCACTCTCAGCCTCTTCATTCTCATGTTGTGCTGTACTGGTGGATGTGGCTGTAGCACTGCTGCTGTCAAACAGTTGTATTATATTTTTACACTTGAACGCCTCACATGCAAGCGACTTAAGCTTCTTTTTCCTGACTTTCTCTGCTCCGCCCTTCTCCTTTCGTTTTATTAACCGTTTTTTATCCATGACTTAAACGCACCGCAGCCTCTGCTCACGCGCCACCGCTGTCTTCACGGCCGCCTGTCGGCTGCATCTCGTAGGTTTGTTCGAGAGCCTGACTGCATTGAATGACTGCAGCTGTTCTGCTTTCTTCTTCTACTCTGCTGTTGCACATCAGCGCGGCTGCGCCCTCTCTGGCCTGGTTGTGAATGTGTTTATGGAGTCTATGTAAAACGGCCCACCGGCCGTCTCAGCGACCGGCCGTTCTGTGATCCTCCAGAATGCACAGATGGCCAGTCCGCCCCTGAACACAGTAGGTCATATCTGGTAGAACAAGAGAACAATATGCATGTATAGTGTAGTTTTGTTTAAAATATACTTAATTTTAGAAAGGATTGCAGTTGTTTGTGATATTTTTGTTTGAATATGCGTTATGTGCTGTTTATCTTTAATTTGTCCATTTTATTTGTGAAAATAAAATGTCCAAGTTTATAGAGCAGATTTAAATAGTGCTCTAACTGACCAGATGTATGCTGGGAAATAAGCCAGAATAGTTTCCTGTTTGAGGCCCAAACTCTCCTCCAACAGTTGGCTCAGGTCCTGTTAACCTTGGAATTATCTCCTCTCTCTGTGATGATACAAAGTCTTCTGCTGGAATAAGACAAAAGTGGTCGAACCACTCTCTTGTGAATTAATAAAAAAATAATAATAATAACCTGATCCCTTAAGGACAGCATCTTTTATAATTTCTGGTAACACAAATTATAATACGGCCTTGAAAATGACAGTTATTATTCACCTAGACAGTTGCTACTCAAAGTTTTACTCATAAACATCCATTTTGGTTCATCACTGGCCTGGTGCCACCAGCTGCAGTTTGTCACGTCCACTAAAGTTCATCCAGGTCAATATTATGGAGTTATAAAAAATCATTAAGTAGCCATTCTGATTAGCCACTCCTCCTTTATCGTTTAAATTCCCCCAGTGGTCATTTCTATCATAGCAGCCTCTCTCTGCTGTTATCACCCCTCCTTTTTCTCCTCTCTAGCTGCTACCATCTCTGCACATTTTTTTCTTTTTTTTTCCTTTTTTTTCTACTCTGTGACTCAAATGTTAGACTATAACTGAGTGTTGTAATAATAAGTAAGCATAAACAAATTGCAGAATAAAAGTAAATATAAGTAAATAAAATTAGAAACCACAACGTATGATTGTAATAAAGACTGTGTAGATAGTTGATAAATTGCAAGGTTACTCATAACTTTCTTCATTACTTTTTAAAATTAACCTCATCACATCACTATATATAATAGAGTATTTGATTTTGCTTATGTTTAAAGATATTTTATTTTAATCAGATCGAAGTTTATTACACATTGAGCCCCCGCTGGATGTGGGAGGGACTCACAACTAGCACTGGACACCTACTAAACATTTAAGAGAGAGACAGCAGAACTGGTAGAAGCTGTGGGACTCCTGTACTGAAGCAGCTGTGAGGAAATGCAAAGGACATGCAGAGGAAATGAGGCAGCAGATGAAACGGCAAAGAAAGCAGTTGGTTATGTGGGACCTTTAAGATAAAAGTATACAGTCTGTGTGCAGACGAATGCAGAGAAATATGAGGGACATACAGTGAAGTTGACAGAAAGATGTTATTGACTTAGACTCATACAAGACCGTATGAGTTTGGACTGACAAAGGTGCAAAGAAGGACAAAAAAGGACTATGGCACTATCATGATGGATGTCTAGTGGCACTTAGCAGACTATCAAGCATATGTTAGCTACAGAAGCTCACAAGCTTGGACACATTTTGAAAACTACCTCATTACGATGACAAAAGTATGTAAATATTTTGTCATACAACATTTTGGAGATTGGTTGAGAACAAATTACATTCTGTAAAGGTATTTGGCTAAAATCATGAACTTCATCAACATGAAAAGGGCTGTGTAATAAACTGAAATATAAATTGTACTCTTCATTGTGACCCAAAATAATTGTGATTATGATTTTTTCCATAATCGAGCAGCCCTAGTTGGATGCGTTGCCATTAGCGCTGATGGCAATGCGATCCACACCTGACAAACATCTGAATCTGTCTCGACATGAGATTTTAACTGGGAGAAGGATGGACTCCTCTCCAAACTCAATTAAGTGTCCATAGAAATGACCAAGACCATGAAATCTCTGACCACTACAAGTCAGTTACTAACTTGAGCCTAGTTCTCTCCCAACAGGTCCTGAACCTCGAGGATTCTCCTGACACCACACTGAAAGACCCAATCAAACCTGGTACTGGGTAATGGTAAAGACTGTTAAAGACTGTTAAATGGACTGGACCCAAATTTTTATGTCCATATAAAGTACTTAACAGCCGCTCTAGAGCAGTTAGAGTCGAAAAGACAGACAAAAGTCAAAAGAGCAAGTTGAGTCATTGGATCCATATCACTCACTGTGTTAGGGCCCATCCTCCTGAACGCTCATTAGAACAGATTAGAACTGATTTGGCCTGACTTACTTAAACATGACTGTTGCATTGCCAGGGTGCTCCGTTAGAGGCACCATGCTCACCCTATTTCTGTTTACTATTCTGATTGTCCCACCTATTTTCTGGTACTTTGAATCAGGCCAACCTACCACTTCTCTTAATACTCATAACAGGACTAGAAGAGGAGCCCAAGGTCTGTTCTCATTGGTTTGGAATGCTACCACCTTTCTCAGATTAAGTGAAAAAAAATAAATGGTACAATTGGCTTTCTACCACCACACATTTGTATTTCCCAGGCCAACCATGCCTACTGTGTGCACCTCCTTATCCAGAACCAGAATATTTAGTACCAATCCCCTTTTCTTATATTTCTGATTACTATAATTTCTCGAAATCCCGCACTATCAAGCGCTATGACAAATACCTGGCCTCTCTCAACTGTACTGGGAATCATCTGTACTCTAAATGGCTTATGGGTGCTCACTGTGTCGACACCCCTTCTAGGCCTCTCCCACCTACTCATTGCTTAGCTCATATGGCCTCATCTCGCTATGCCAGGCCTAATCCCCCAGGTGGCCACAGATATAGTGACCGCTGTCACCTCCTTTCTTGGCCATTTATGCCTGCAAATACAAAACCACCTAAATTCTCACAATTACCCACAGTGCCTTTAGAATGCATACGAAGAGCCCACACCAACAGATCTACTTTTGTGGGAAATCTCTCCACCACTTTATGTTATACTATCACTTTAGTTCGTGGAGCTGGCAGCCTTGTTCGCTTAAATTATTCCTCTGTGTGTGTAGTTGCTAGGGAGAATAGCACTGTTGGTCCCATCATTGACACGGGACCCCTGACCACACAAGACTTAGCCATAGCTGACATGTGGTGGCTGTGCAATTCTACTGCTTTACTGGCTACCTTGCCCTTGCATTGGTCAGGCCGCTGTGCTAGAGTAATGTTTTCTACTGTCTTTTCTCTTTGGCCTATTTCTAACCTCTATTCCACTTCTGCTTCCAAGTCCATGACCAGATCTAAAAGGTCTGTGATAGATGATGTTGGCACTGTTGTCAGCTATTCCTAACACTCCCCCTCCTGCTTATTTCATTGTTGATTCTGACTCGGAGGCTGAAGGCGAGTACAGTTGTTCTGGTTAGTTTATTGTGTTTTGGGGCAATTGATGTCTTTCTTTTAAGGCTGGTTTAATCATATTCATGTACGAGTACTGTGGATCTATATCAGTGTCTTTGGACGTTTGCTGTGGGCAGCAGAACCATGAGATTCTTTTACCATCTGAAAGTCAGAAGGTTACAGAACGTAGAACTGCCTGATGGGTTTTTCGGTCTCATACTGAATAGATCCACATGCTTATATTATTCTTATTTTATTTTCATGTTAGCTTATTGCGGTCATGTAAGAGTGATGTATGGTATGAGGGTTACAATGGCTCCAGATTACAACAGATAATCTGTACATGGTTAGTTTAGATTACTCTTGGTTGTGTTTTGCTTTAGCATAATAGGTTATGGGTTTGTCTTTTAAGGTTTGATGTTTTGTATTGGGTTATGGGTTTGTTGTTTGTTTTTTTCTTTGGGGTTTTGTTTTATGCTTCTTGCAGGTTTTATTTTTTGTTTTTTGTTGAGTGATGTCTTTGTTTTTAGAGGTTGTTTCACACCATGTGATATGGTGGGACGCTCCTGAAGATAACGAAGATTACGCACTGCAGAAATGAGAACTCTGGCCTGGTCGAGGCACAGGAGTTTCTTGAAGAAAACAATAAATGATATGCAGAAATCGTCATACATTGTCATACATAATATAAAAACAGTGACCACTCCTTTTTGGATGGCTTGCTCACCCTATCCCTTTCAGTGGGGCACAGCTGTTGTCACCTTACCTGTGTGATACTAAAATAAACCTTCTGACTTGATTATACTTCTGAATCATCGTCCTCTTTGATGCTTACACCCAAAATGAAAATCCTAATAAGATCTACCTTTATTTTATTTTTTTACCCCTTATTTCTATTAAACATGGTGGGCATTTATCAGGGTTATTATTATTGCAGTGGTTAAACATGAAAATAAAAATAGAAATAACCACTTTAATAAAGTCACATTTTATTAAACTAAAATGATAAACATTAATTATCAACTCAGGACAGGAATAACTGAATCTAATAAATGTAGCATTTTTGTCAGTGATATTTACAACATTCCATCATTTCCTAAAACTGCTGATTATTATGGATTATAATAGGCCTACTATATTTTATAATTAGGCCTGAATTAAACAACAGTATCAATGCAGCTTATCATCAAAGCTCAACATTATTTCAGTAACTGATGAGTGACAGGAGCTCCATGGTAACGCTCAGGGGAGGAGCTTGTGAGACTTCGACAAAGTGAGCCTTCCTCACGCATGGCAACAACAACAAACTACTGCAGGACAAAAACAAAGCAAACAGGTAACATCAGGCTCTGACTCCTTCCTCACCTGTCTCCTCCCTGATACCGCTGCCTCTCCTCCTGTGTGTGTGTGTGTGTGTGTGTGTGTGTGTGTGTGTGTGTGTGTGTGTGTGTGTGTGTGTGTGTGTGTGTGTGTGTGTGTGTGTGCGTGCGTGCGTGCGTGCGTGCGTGCGTGCGTGCGTGCGTGCGTGCGTGTGTGTGTGTGTGTGCGTGCGTGCGTGCGTGTGTGTGTGCGTGTGTGTGTGCGTCAGCCCCATGGCAGTGTTCAGAGCGGCCGCAGAGCGCGAGCCGCCCGCAGCCTCCACAACAGAAGTGAAGTGAAAGTGGCCAGAACTCTGATTGTTATTAAGTTGCTTGTATTCGGTTTAGTTCGTAGCTCGTGCGGTTTCCTCGCGCTTCCGCGGTGTCTCGTGTTTTAGAAAGAATCTCAGACTGATCCATCTGCGTGTCATTCACATGCCATAGGCAAACTTACTTTATTTGGAAAGACATGGCTCCCCGCACTGCTTTTACGATCGCCGGGTTGAGGACCACTTACTAAAGCTTTCTCAAGCGTTTGGTGTAATTTAAGGCGGCGCTCCAGGTGTGGTTTGGGCTTAAGACGCGCACGCTCAATGTATTTGTTTAAGGAAGCGAGACAATCAGTGAATGATGAGAGGTGAGAGGGACATTCTGTGCATTAAATCACATCACGGAGCGATCATAAGCCACTAAAAACCACACAAGATAAAGCACTGCCTGGTTCACATGCGTTAGCGTCAGAGATTTTTTTTTCCTCAAAAGCATCTGTCCCAGCTGCTTTCTAATGTGTGTAAAAGCTGCAAAGACCGGTCGGACAGCTGATCTCTTTCTAGCCGGTACCCCCTCTAAATCTTATGCCGGTACGGGCTTACTTTCACCCCTGCTTATTGGTAGGTTAAGTACTTTCTCACTTTTCTGCTAAAAGCTTTTGTTGAACAATTTGATTAGGACCTGATACAAAGACAGATTTTATTCTATATTGTATTCACACTAAAGCCAACTAACACTATTTAAAACACACCAGGATACATAAAATTACATCTCTTTTTTCAAACATTTCTGGGGGAGGACCCTCAGACCCCCCTATTTCTATTATATTGTATATTATATTGTATATTATGTACCCTTTTTTGTTATTCATACTCTCAGAACTGTAATCTAAAAACTTGTTTTTATAGATTTATGCAAAAGAAAAATGACATTAAGTTGAATGAGGGCTGGTCTACAAAAAAATTCCCGGGCTGAAATGAGTCCCACTTTAATATTTGTGATGCAGATTTTTGGCATGAGCCCCTAAATTTTCTGCTTGTGCCCCTAAAAATTTTCAGTCAGGTGCCACAGTGCCCCTGGCAAAAAAAGTTAGTCTGGAGCCCTGCTTTAAAACAATTTTTAGCTAACAAGCAGTGTTTTTATAACATTTTTATAGAAATATATGGAGAAAAACATGACATAGTCTTTGAAGGAAGTTGTATAGTTAGGGGGTCCACGTGGGATTTTTGGAAATTTTAACTCTTAACTTTGGGAATGGCTGATATACTCAGTATACATTTGAATTATGTACTATGTATGGACAATTCAGGCCTTCTTTGGGAGCCCCCTGGTGGCCTTGGGACCCTAAGCAGTTTGCTTATGCCTTAGGTCATGGCCCATTTGGGATACATCTCTCAAGCGCACATTTTATGTATCTTTCTTCCTCCTGTCTGTGATTTTCTGTGATAATTCTGGACCTTTCCCAAATAGTTCTCACCACTGATAATTTGTGTGGTGTTCCAATGTCCATAGCAGGTATTGGTTAGTGATGCGAAAATAAAACTTTCTGAAGCAATGAAGGTTTTCAACAAAACTGTATCAACAAAAGGCTCACGACTCAAAGCTTCATTCATGTGTACACATCATGTGACCTGTCACGTTTGGCACTTCGTTTATCACACATCTAATGGGCTTCAAAAGTGAGAGTCCTCTGCACAGCTGCTTCTGTGCAATCTGAGCGTGGGTTTTCTAAAGCAGAATTGTAAATTAAAAGAAAAGAAATAGGACCAGCCAGCGTTGTGGAAAAAATGTTTTCTTAAATAAAAATCCAAATTAAGGACACAATCAGCTATTGTATTCTGTTCTGTTCTCCGTTCTTAAGTTTACAAAAGGAGTGACTGTCTTTAGGGTTTTTATAATCTTTTTCTATCATTTTTATATCCTATATAATCTTTTTTATAATTTGTATAATCTGTTCATAGACATGTTAAAATGCATTCTGCAGCAGATGAGAATGAAGGCTCAGACTGTGTTTCTAAGAGCCTGAGCCGGGGCGGAGCAGAGCGATGTCTGGGGCCACACTGAGCATTGGGGAACCACGAAGAGAAACTTGGTCAGATTTTTACAATCATCACTGTAGTGCAAGTTAGACAGCACGCAGGAGGTTTTTTTTGTCTATTCAGATTTTTACATAAAAACAGAAGTTAATGCCCAAATAGTTTGATTTATGCTTCTGTGTAAGTAGAGCAGCAGCTCATGTTTAAAATAGAAGAGTTGCTGCTGGCCATTTGATATTGGTTTTGAAATAGTAAATCCAAAATTGGAAAACAACCCATTTTCTGATTACCAAATTAAATGGAAAATAAAAAAAAAAAAAAAAAAGAGCCCTTTATTCTATTATAAATCAAAAAACAACATTACACATCCTTTTTTGATTTAGCTCCCCTATCACTGCACAATTGGTAGATGGAAGAACACTGATGTGCGCATGTGCGGTACGACGTAAATTTTAGCAATCTATAATGCTAACTTTTAGTTGATCTAACTTATTAATTAATGATTTAAAAACAAAGGTATACAATAATCCTACAGTTATAATGGTAAAATTTGTTAGATTATAGTCCGGTAGAAGTCCGTTTTCGGGCATGTTCATAGCAACGGTAAAAATATGAGCGGCCGCACATTTTAGAGGCGAGAGGAAGCCGTACGCTGCACGAGCATCTGTGTTTGCATTTATTTCATTTTAAGTGAACTTAAACTAGCCCTCATCTCACAGATAACAGAGATCAGAGCTCACTGTGAATAAGAGATGACTTTATCTAAAGTGGAGAGAGGGCAAAGAGACCATGAATGTTGTCCACGTGCACCTCAGGTGTGCCTAGCTCCAGTCCACACCTGTGTTCCTCGAGAGTAAGTAACATGGATCCGCATCACCTGCACTGCACTCCCCACTTCTGCTTCCTCTGCCTGTGTCTGTCCACACTAAATGTTCACAAGGCTTTCACACAGAAAAGTTAGGAACCTTTGTGAACTGCCCACATGGGATTTAGTTCTAGCCAGTCTCAGGAGCCTTTTGCCGGCTTTGGCGAGGAACATACAGCGCCTGTAGAGCACTGGAGGGGGTGGACAGAATGAGGCTTAACAATGACGGTGGTTTTTGCTCTGAAATTGTCACTACATGACACAGACAGGTTAAGAAGCGTACGAGGCTTAAGAGCTGTGCGCACTCACATCCAGAAGCACGGTGTACGCATCATCAGCTGACTCTTATCACACCTCCCCAGGGATGGGGAGCGCTGGGGCACGGGCACAGATCCGACCCCCAACATGAGAGCCGCGAATTCTCGACTTGGGTTCATGCAGATGATCAATACTTGAGACAGCCCCAGCAGAAAAAATCTGAGGACACAAAACCGGGACAGTGGTGGCTTGCTCTGACCGGAGCTGAGCACAGAGCTGAGAGACAGTCTGGTTTTTCTAGTTCAGGTGCACATGGGCAGCAGATTTTTACGTCCATCCAGCTGCGCTACATTGGAGTTTTCCCCAGCAAAAAAAATAAATTAATAAAAATAAAATAATAATAATAATAATTAAATATATATATATATATATATATATATATATATATATATATATATATATATATATATATATATATATACACCCCAGGTCTTTCAGCGGGGCAGAAATGCACTGCGCGAGTGTAAAAGAAGACACATTTCCGTTTCCTATGGGTAACAACAGTACAATAAGTGAACAAGCTAAAGCAACATGAGTGACCCAAAAGACACATTGCTAAATGGACAATTCCGCTTCAAATCGTCACCAGAGGCAATATGTTGCAATAAGTGTCATGAATTCACCGATTCATGGAATTGAACAAACTATTTTATTAAGGTAACACATGGAGCATCTTCAACGCGGCAATCACATCTTGCATATTGTACATACTCGTAAACAGTGATTACCCATAAGTCATAGCGTACACTACAAACAGGTAGCTTCAGCCACTAACAACAATCACTAGCGCCTCCTAGTGGAGCTCATAGTAATAAATCGCTTGGATCACATCACATCTCCCCCCCTTTTGGAGATTCCCTAACTACTACATTCAACATTCATAACTCTCAGATGTAAGTAATACAGAGTATAACATTAAACTGACTGTTGTAAAGTAGTCATAGCACAATTCAACTCATTACCAGCAAGTATAATAATTCTGAAACATACAATAACCTTAGCTGTTAATATGACCTTTTATGGCTTTTGAACTCCACTGCTAAATGTCCTTGCTGTAAACAAAACAAGGTTGGAAAAGAACAATTTTAGGCACAAACAAAGTCCTTAAACCTAGCAGGTGGCCTAACAGCTCTTCCAGCAAGGGTCCTCTTCAGAGAGGTACCTAAACTCGGGGGAACTGTGGGAACACAGGGCACAGGTGCACCAGCAGCAGGGAGAGGGTCATCTGTGTCACCTGGAGTAGTATTACCACAGTCGCTACTAGTCTCTTTTCCAGCAAGTTGAGCTGCAGGCTTGGGCACTTCCCGTAGGTGCCTCCTCTTCCTGCGGGCTACAGTACCTTCTTCAGTCTGGACATAATAGGATCTGGGCTCTGGAGCTTTAGAAATGACTTTTGCTGGAGTCTTCCAGCCCTTCTCTCCATCCAGTTTAACAGTCACGTTCTGGCCAGGCTGGAGTGTAGGCAAAAGTCTAGCTGAGTGACGCCTGTTGTAAAAGAAGCAGTAGGCAGATTTGGTCTGTTGGTCCTTCAGCCTAACAGTCTGGGGGTCAACTCCAGTCGGGCGCAGCTGTTGAGGCAAAACAGGTACCGTAGTTCTGATTTCTCGGCCAATCATCAGCTGAACAGGGCTCTGACCCGTAGCTGTGATAGGAGTAGCCCTGTAGCTGAGCAGAGCGAGGTTAGGATCTTGTTGGCGCAGGATCCTTTTGGCTATGGCAACGCTCCGCTCCGCTGCTCCGTTCGCTTGTGGATAGTAAGGACTGGATGTAGTATGCTCAAAGTTGTAAGCCTCACTAAACTGGCGAAACTCTGCTGAGGCAAACTGGGGGCCGTTACCTGTCACTAATACCAGAGGAATTCCCCACCTGGCAAACATGCTCTTGAGGTGTGAAATGACTTGGTTACTGCTTGTGGTAGACAAGTGAGCAATCTCAATGTAACGCGAATAGTAGTCCACTACTACCAGATATTGTTTACCATCCTGCTCACATAAATCAGCTGCTATTTTCTGCCAAGCTCCTAGTGGCATTGGTGTGGTTATCAATGGCTCCTACCTCTGAGTATGTTTGTTCCTAATGCAAAACTCACATGTATTAACTAACTCAGTAATAGCTCTCCCAACACCTGGCCACCAAACTGGCATGTTGGCTCTTTTACGACATTTGGTGATTCCCTGATGACCTGCGTGTGTTTGAGAGAGTACAGTCTTTTGCATTGAAAGGGGAATGACTATGCGGTCACCGTGCATAAGGAGACCATCAACCTCAGACAAGTGAGCCCTAGCAGCGTGAAATTTGAGCAGGACATGTGTTAAACAAGACAAATCTGATGGCCACCCATTATTGGTGTAATGAAGCACAGTTTGAAGGATACCATCATTGCCTGTGGCTTTTCTTATGGCATTTAGTCTGTCTTTTGTGATTGGTCTTGTAGCTACCACTGCCTGAACATAGGCTTTGATCTCATGTTCAGTGTCTGACATAGTACAGTCCTGCAAAGGGTTTCGAGACAAGGTGTCAGCAACAATGAGCAGCTTTCCTGGAACGTGAACAGCTTCGGCATTGAACTTCATGAGTCGCATTAATAATCTCTGACACCTAACAGGTGCTTTATCAAGGTCATATGAGTTTATGAGTGGGACAAGGGGTTTATGATCTGTCTGTAGGACAAACTTTTCCATACCCTGCAGGTATCTCCCAAAGCGCTCACACGCCCAAACACCAGCAAGGCATTCTTTTTCAATCTGAGAATACCGTCACTCAGTCTCAGTTAATGTACATGAACAAAAGGCAACTGGCCAGAGTCCATCTCCTTGTTCCTGGTAAAGTGCACCTCCGAGGCCATAACTGCTTGCATCTGCGCTAACGACAGTTGGCTTGGTTGCGTCATAATATGCCAAGACTGGTGCTGCAGTTAGCATGCTTTTCACTTTCGTAAAGGCTACCTCTTGTGCCTCTCCCCATGTCCACTCCGTGTCGCTTTTCAACAAGCTGTTAATGGGGTGCATTATTGTGGAAAGGTCAGGAAGGAATTTCCCCAAGTAGTTGATCATTCCGATCCTCTGACGTAGTTCTGTTAGGTTTGTGGGACTGGGGAGTTCTGCAATGGCCCTGACTTTCTCAGTGTCAGGCCTTTTGTCATCCTTATCAATGATGTGCCCAAAGTAATGGATCTCGGATTTCCTGAACTGACATTTGTCCTTGTTTAGTTTCATCCTGAAGCCTTAAAGGTTTGCATTACAACTTGAAGGTTCTGGTCGTGGTCACTCCTGTCCTTGCCATAGATCAGAATGTCATCCATCACCACCACAGTGCCAGCGTGGTCTCTCAGGAGGTCTCTCATTTTCTGCTGAAATATTTCTGGGGTAGATGTAATGCCAAAAGGAAGTCGCCGAAAGCAAAAGCGGCCTACTGGCGTTATGAAGGTTGTAAGTTTCCTGCTGCTCTCATCAAGTGGGATCTGCCAAAACCGACTTGAAGCGTCTACTGTAGAGAAAACTGTTGCGCCCGACAGTTTTGGTGCAATGTCCTCAAGTGTGGGCAGGATGAACCTCTCTCTCCTCTTTTCACTGCTTTGTTTAGTTTGGTTAGATCCACACAAATTCGGGGTCTCTTATTCTTTTTGATAACTGGCACCATGGGAGCGCACCAGTCTGTGGCTTCCTTCACCTCCTCAATGATGCCTAGAGACTGCATATGTTTCAGTTCCTCTTCCACTTGGGGCAGGATTGGGAATGGAATGCGCCGCGGAGTCACAATGCTGTATGGCTTAGCATCTGGCCTAAGCTCAATTTTGACTGGTTTGCAATTCAGCAGTCCAATATCTCCAAAAACCTCATTAAATCACTCAAGTCCACACACTCTGCACACAAGTCCCATTTTAATAGCAGTTTTACGTCCAAGCAAGTTGGTTGTAAATGGTCCTGTCATGACATAAATCCAAAAGGGGTAAGTCTCTCCGCGTCTTTCACAGTGAGTCATGAATTTGCCTTTGCAAACAAGCCTTCCACCAGGGCTTGTAAAAGTTGACTTGGTCTTGGTCAGGAGAGGGCGCTGTTGCAGCTTGAAATATGTTTCCTCTGGTATGACAGTTACATCCGCACCTGTATCAATCCGGAATGTTACAGTCGTGCCATTAATTTGCAGATCCTCATACCATTTGTCCTCATCCCCTTCATTGTCATCAGCAATAGCCCCTAGAAGCCATGAACTGCCCTCATCACTATCACAGTCTGTAGCTTTAAGCATATTCACGTTTTTAGTTTTACACCGCACTTCAAAATGGCCCATTTTGTTGCAGTTGCGGCAGCGTTTACCTGTAGCCGGACATGCACCAAACTCGTGCTGTCTCCCACATCTAGATCAATTTTTTCTATGAGTTTGTTGAATTACAGGTCTATATTGTTCGTTGTCTTTAGACTTAGCATGCCTCTTCTCATACTGTTTAGGCTGCTTGAACTTACGTGCATTAATGGCGCTCACTTTGCCACTTGTTGCTCTGACGTTTGCGTTTTGTGCCTTTATCAGCTCCGACTGCCGTGCAATGTTGATCGCTTTTTCCAGCGTCAAGTGCGGTCCGAGTTGCAATTTCTGAGACACTTCTCCATCTGCGATCCCGATTACGATGCAGTCCCTTATCTGTTCCTCTTTGGTTTGTCCAAAATCGCAGTGCTCTGCTAGCTTATAGAGTTGTCTTACAAACGCCTCCATGCTCTCCCCCTGGAGCTGCGAGCGTCTATGGAAGCAGGCACGTTCGTGAATAGTGTTACGCCTCGGTACAAAATGTTCATCAAACTTTTTCATAACTTCCTCGTAATAATCTTCGATGTCCTCCGGGAACATAAAAGTGCCAAAGATTGGTTCTGACTCTTAGCCCATAGCATATAACATTGTACATCATTGTCCTCCTTGTCTAGCTTAGTAGCTATCCGAAAATGGGAAAAGCGCTGTCTCCAGGCCGGCCACGCCGATGGCTGGGTGAAGTCAAACGATTCGGGAGCCTGAAACTTGGCCATATCGCTGCTTCAATCTTGTCCTCTGGGCGAAAGAGTCACTTCTGACACCATGTCATGAATTCACCGATTCATGGAACTGAACAAACTATTTTATTAAGGTAACACATGGAGCATCTTCAACGCGGCAATCACATCTTGCATATTGTACATACTCAGTATACAGTGATTACCCATAAGTCATAGCGTACACTACAAACAGGTAGCTTCAGCCACTAACAACAATCACTAGCGCCTCCTAGTGGAGCTCATAGTAATAAATCGCTTGGATCACATCACAATAAGTTATGTGCAGTCTGTGCAAGGGTGAGTTCAATTACCACCGGAGTAAGTCGTCCCTAACATATCATCTCAAAGCTAAGCACCCCAGAGCTTTTTTAGGTAAGTTTTGTGTATTTGTTCGTTGTACCTTATTTAGGCAAACTTTGTCATTGACAAAGCTTGCCTAAACTTGTGAAGACAAGTTTACTTGTACTTGAATTCTTAATTCAATTGCGATTAATTGCAATTAATTAATTTGTGATTAATTAGTTAATTTTTTTAATCAATGCTCGTCCCTAATATATATACACTGCTCAAAAAAATAATGGGAACACTTAAACAACACAGTGTAACTCCAAGTCAATCACACTTCTATGAAATCAAACTGTCCACTTAGGAAGCAACACTGATTGACATCAGTTTCACTGCTGTTGTGCAAATGGAACAGACAACAGGTGGAAATTATAGGCAATTAGCAAGACACCCCCAATAAAGGAGTGGTTCTGCAGTTGGTGACCACTGACCACTTCTCAGTTCCTATGCTTTCTGGCTGATGTTTTGGTCACTTTTGAATGCTGGCGGTGCTTTCACTCTAGTGGTAGCATGAGACGGAGTCTACAACCCACACAAGTGGCTCAGGTAGTGCAGCTCATCCAGGATGGCACATCAATGTGAGCTGTGGCAAGAGGTTTGCTGTGTCTGTCAGTGTAGTGTCCAGAGCAATGGAGGCGCTACCAGGAGACAGGCCAGTACATCAGGAGACGTGGAGGAGGCCGTAGGAGGGCAACAACCCAGCAGCAGGACCGCTACCTCCTCCTTTGTGCAAGGAGGAACAGGAGGAGCACTGCCAGAGCCCTGCAAAATGACCTCCAGCAGGCCACAAATGTGCATGTGTCTGCTCAAACGGTCACAAACAGACTCCATGAGGGCCCGACGTCCACAGGTGGGGGGTTGTGCTTACAGCTCAACACCTTGCAGGACGTTTGGCATTTGCCAGAGAACACCAAGATTGGCAAATTCGCCACTGACGCCCTGTGCTCTTCACAGATGAAAGCAGGGTCACACTGAGCACATGTGACAGACGTGACAGAGTCTGGAGACGCCGTGGAGAACGTTCTGCTGCCTGCAACATCCTCCAGCATGACCGGTTTGGCAGTGGCTCAGTAATGGTATTTCTTTGGGGGACTGCAGAGCCCTCCATGTGCTCGTCAGAGGTAGCCTGACTGTCATTAGGTACCGAGATGAGATCCTCAGATCCTTGTGAGACCATATGCTGGTGCAGTTGGCCCTGGGTTCCTCCTAATGCAAGACAATGCTAGACCTCATGTGGCTGGAGTGTGTCAGCAGTTCCTGCAAGACGAAGGCATTGATGCTATGGACTGGCCGCCCGTTCCCCAGACCTGAATCCAATTGAGCACATCTGGGACATCATGTCTCAGCTCCATCCACCAACTGCCACGTTGCACCACAGACTGTCCAGGAGTTGGTGGATGCTTTAGTCCAGGTCTGGAAGGAGATCCCTCAGGAGACCATCCACCACCTCATCAGTAGCATGCCCATTGTTGTTGTAGGGAGGGAGGTCATACAGGCGTGGAGGCCACACACACTACTGAGCCTCATTTTGACTTGTTTTAAGGACATTACATCAAAGTTGGATCAGCCTGTTGTGTGTTTTTCCACTTTAATTTTGAGTGACTCCAAATCCAGACCTCCATGGGTTAATAAATTTGATTTCCATTGATAATTTTTGTGTGATTTTGTTGTCAGCACATTCAACTATGTAAAGAAAAAAGTATTTAATAAGAATATGTTCCCTTTATTTTTTTGAGTAGTGTGTATATATAGATATATATAAACACACTATATATAAACACACTATATATATATATATATATATATATATATATATATATATATATATATATATATATATATATATATATATATATAACTATAACTACATATAACTATGTAAAGAACAAAGTATTTAATAAGAATATGTTCCCTTTATTTTTTTGAGTAGTGTGTATATATAGATATACATATATATATATATATATATATATATATATACATAAATATATATATATATATATATATATATATATATATATATATTTATATATATATATATATATATATATTCTTGGACTGTGACCTGCTTAAAGGTGTTTTTGGTGTTGGTGTGCGCCCTGCTCTTCCTCTAGAGGTAATGACATTTGTGATAGTGCTGTATGGCCGTCTACTCCACCTGCTATTCCTATACATTTAGTGTCTGAGCTGTTTCCTAAAAGTTTTCCTGAAGTGTTTCCTGCGTGTGCAGAGATAGAGGTGCAGGTTGGTACTTTGGCTACTTCTGACCCACCTGTGACTGATGTTACAGAGACAGTGTTGGAGCCTGTTATGTTGCATACTCTCCCTTCATTAGTATCCCGGGATGAGTGGATCCACTACCAAAACTCTGATTCCTCTCTGTGTTGTGGGATCAGGTCTTGCCTGTTGATCAGTTAAGGGACAATGCTCAGGGTTACTTAGTTCATGAGGACTTGTTGGTTTGCAAATCTATGTTGACTGATAAGCCTGTGTTTCAGTCAGTGGTTCTGCGCTAACGTTGTGAGAACTGCACATGATTGTGGCCATTTTGTGGCCTTCACCTGATCATGTGGATGTTTACTTGACTGTGAGCCCTGCTAGTGTTCAGTCTATCTCAGTCCAGTGTGTGAGTATTGGGAATGAGTCAGTGGGGTCAGTCATCTGTTTAGGGTTGACTGTCTTAAAGCCAGTGTATGGGCTAGCTTGTCAGTTGCACTCAGTCCCCAAACACAAGTCTTTAATCATGAGTTCAGGGGCTGTCTTCTATTCTGGTCCCACACCTCTTGGTTGCTGTGATGCTTTTACTGTTTTAGTTTTGTCTGGTGGGCCTGCTCCATGGCTCCAGTGGCAGTTTTGTGGACCTGGTCTGGTAGTTTTAATGGACTTTGTTGTTAATTTTCATGTTTGTTTTTGTGTTGGGTTGTAGTGGTTGTGCCTTTGCAGTGTCCCCCTTGGGACCCCTTTTTGATGAAGGGGTGTGTGACGCCCCCTTGTGGCATCTGTGAGTAGCTTGGTTGCAGCTTGTAGGTTGTCTTGGTTACTGACTGGCCTGCCAGGTGCACTAGGTGCCCAGGTGCTTAAAGAGTGTTTCCCCTGCCTCCTCTCGCTGCTGCTGGCCTGAAGCACTGCCACCATGCCACCTGTCTTTTGTTTGGTTTGTCTTGGTTCAGTTTAGCTTTGGTATTTGGTTCTGGTTTACCTTGGTTCTTGGTTCTCTCTTGAGTTTAGTTATGTTTGGTTAGACCTTGTGCTTAGTTCTGCACCTTTACTAACACTGCACACTCACACTGTTCATTCACATTCAACACCACCACACTACTGATAATACTTCATATCTCATATTGTACAATACTTTCTTTATAATTTGACCTTCTGCTCCTAATTTGGCCTTTAATCGTAATTTGGTCCAATTAGTTTTAATTGTTTAATAAAGATTGGTTTTGTTAAATTTTACTTTCTGTCTGGTGTGTCCTCATTGGTTGCGACCCTGAGCTAGGGTCGTAACAATGACCATAGTGCAATGTGATCTGTCTCTGGCAAGCCACTATGTCCCCATGTATTTCTATTGCTGATGTGAGATGTGCCATTTAAAGTGGATCAGAAAGTGATTAAAAAAGAGACACGCAAAAAGTGAAAAATGCGTTGAGATGGCAGCAAAATGGCACTAAATCTGGCGCCGAGGATAAGGGGGAGGGTGTTATGGCCACAGGCCTTCAGCTCCTCCCTTCCAAGCCATATGTGTGTCTTAAGTCTGTGTTGCTGAACCCTCTGTTTTTGTCTATGCATATCTGGTTGTGTGAGCTCCCAGCTCTGATTGGTAGACCCCCTTCCAGCCCTGATCCTGATTGGCTTCTGTGTGTTTGTGCTGCTCCTCCTCTGATTGGTGTGGTATTCCAATCAATGGCCAATCCCTCGGCTCCACCTGCTACTGTCACATCTTTATAAGGACACGCCTCCTGCCGCTCCTGGCTGCTGGGATTTTGTGTGCCCAGCATGCCACTTAGCTCTGTCTCTAGTTGTCACTTTGTTTTTCATGTGACGGTGAAGGTTTTGTTTTACTGAGACACTCGTTTGTATTGTGACTTTTGTCACTCGTTTAACTTTCATATTTGTGCTTTTGATTTCTTAGTTTAAATTTTAATTTTGTTAATCTGTACGGAACCTTTTTTGTTTAGAACTGTGAAGAGCTTTTTTTGTGACCATTTTTGTAGTAATTTTGTTAACTTTACCCTTTACATTCCTTGTAAATAAATGTATAACTTTAGGTAACCATTTTTACATCTTGGTTTGTGTTACTTCCCTTCCACCTAGCTGAGCTGGGTCGTAATAAGCTTTATTTGTTTAAACCTTATAATTGATAAATACAGCATTTTTTTCTTTCCCGTCTTTTTGTAATTTAAATTTTATTTTAAAATTACAAAATGAAAAAACAAACAGATTATTTGTTTTTTCTCATTTTTTTTAAACAGAAAAACCAAAGAACGAACCATACACTGCATTGAAAACATATTTGACTACTGAACATTTGTATAAATATACTGCATGTGGTATATATAGAAGTTTGTCCTATGCCAGTTGCTGTTGTTAGCTGTGTTAGTTCGCACATGGGCATATCGAATGTTGGGCCAAATTGGGTAGGTATCCAAATTGGGTAACTACAAAGCCCCCTGAATTCTGTGCCAAGGATAAAGCTTTATTTGTTCAAACCTTATTGATAACTACAGGATTTTTTTCTTTCCCATCTTTTTGTCATTCAAATTTTATTTTAAAATTACAAAATGAAAATTAGTTTTTTCTCATTATATTTTGAAACAGAAAAAACAAAAAACGAACCATACACAGATTGATAATGGCTCATTTTTTCATTTCCAGATTTTTGGTTTCAAAACAAAAAAGGCTAATTTTTTTGTTTTTCTCTTTTCCATTTTAATTTGGTAATCGGGAAACGGGTTGTTTTTCAATTTTGGATTTTCTATTTCAAAACCAAAATTGAATGGCAAGCAGGTACACCGTCCGCTACCCCTCTGTGAGCTGTGGCCTCAGGCTAACCACCCTGATAAAATTTTCTGACTCCGCCGCTGTTCAGATGGTCCACAAAATCTTGTGTTAATATAATAAACCTGTTAACAAGTATTGCTAAAAAATACTTGTTACTGTCAGCAAACCCAAAACACACACACTCAATTTACAAATTATAAGTTCAGAACCCATTAGGGGTTCATGCATGAATGGAGCCTATCCCAGCAAGCAAACCCACCGACAGGTTTGCTGGAGCCTGGGGCAAGAAGGCTTCACATGGGCCCCCTTATAATAGAAAACATAAGAAGAGGGACCATTTCTGGGACCCTCTGACCATGAGGCCTGGGAAAACAGACCCCTTTGTGCCCCCCCCCTACAATTTTTGTGATACCTTACCTTGACCTGTGCCATCCCACTCCACAGCAGAGGAAACACAGCAGTAAACGTCCCGTTGAGATGGTCCTGCACCTGTCCCACCACACCTGCCCCCAGCTTCTGGTCGTAGAGTCTGGAGATGATAAAGTCCCCTCCGGCCTTCTTTGGGTTTCCATTGTAATCGTTCACCTGGATCCTCACTGTCAGCTCGTCGCCCACTCGCCAACCTCCGCTTCGAGGCACAATGGTGAAGGTGCTTTTGGCAGCATTAGTCGTCAGATTCAGTGAAAAAGGTTTGGGCACAGGCAGAGTTTCGGGCCAAGTTATGGAGTCCAGAAGTCTGCGTCCTTCCACTGTGTTTTCAGGAGAGAGGTACTTGTAGCTGCACTTCTGGACTTCAGGTTCAGACTTTGCAGTGGATCTTGCCGTGGATCTGGTCGTCTCTGGCGGTGGTGCTGAGGTTTCAAACTTAAGGGCTGGTCTTGTGAAGTAGTGAGTAAGTGTTTTGTGCCACTGGTTTAACACAAAATGGTAGGTCTATATTTAGTAAAAAAAAAAAAAAAAAAAGGCCAGTTAGTCACAGGGAAGGCTCCAAGATTCTCTCACTGTGGACAAGAGAGATTTACATGTAACTATGTACAGGCATGCATATATTCACCATCTTTCTTTCCATCCCAACTTGCGAAAAAAAAATCTCCAAAACATCATGAACAGTCCCTGTGATGTACTCAGTCCTAATACTAATCATCCTCATCATGAACAAAGAGAACCTCAACATCTTCAGCTCTGCTCTCTCCAGCTCTACCTCCAGTCTTTTCCTCAGTGCCACTGTCTCTAAACCGTACAACACTGATGGTCTCACCACTGTCTGGTAAAGCTTTTCTTCCATTCTTGCTGAAACTCTTTTATCACACAACACATCTCACATGTTTTTTTTCTTACCTCCATGTTACAGAACAGAAAGGCAATGGTAGCTGTGAGCACCAGGGTGAAGAAAACTAGTTTTCTTCTGTTTTTCGTGAGGTTGACGTCTCTCAGCTTCATGTTAGTTGGTTCTTTAACCCCTGTCACAATGTCAAGACAATAAGTTAATGGAGTAATTGTTACCACAGGGCCAGTCTGCTTCCTTAGAGGTCCCCCATTCTGCTAAATCAACTGTTTTGAGCTTTTAATCATGTTGTAATGTAGTTTTTCACCTCAAAATTCCTTGTTAAGAAAAGCCTTGTAAGGACTATAGACTGATGTAGTATTATTTATAATCAAATGTAGCAACCCAATTTCCTCAAATGTTGGGCTGTTTTTTAAATTTGAATAAAATAAAAACTAAAAGACTTTCAAATCAAATGAGCCAATATTTTATTCACAATAGAACATAGATAACATAACAAATGTTTACACTGAGAACTGTTACACTTTTATGCAAAAAATTAGCTCTTTTCAAATTTGATGCCTGCCACAGGTTTTAAAATAGTTGGGACAGGGCCAGCAAATGGCTGAAAAACCAAGGAATTTTAAAAAGATTCAGCTTGGAGAAGATCTAGAAACTACTTAAGTTATTTGATATCAGTTCTGTAGCATGATGAGCTCTAAAAGAGATGTCTTAGAGAGGCAGAGTCTCTCAGAAGTAAAGATGGGCAGAGGCTCTCCAATCTGTGAAAGAGTGAAGAGGAAAAATATTGTGGAATACTTAATATCAGTGACTTTTGTCCCAAGACCGTCCTGGGGAACAGCGTTCATCGTCTTCACTCCAATTTTTAGCGGGCAGAGTGCAGAGCTGTTACTTTGAACAGTGAAGTTGTGAAATATTGAAATGAAAAATAGCTAGAGACATTATGAACTAAGTAAAGCAGAATCAACCCAAGCAATGTAGGAAAAATATATAAATATTGAATACAAATTCAGTATATTGTATCCACATGTGCCAGTAGTGTCCCAAAGCAGTAAAATACCTTTCTCCACTGCCTGAATAATGACTGAGGTGACAGATGAGGTGTGAACAGACGAGTGCTTTACCACATGAGCCAAACAGCTTAGTACCTGGAGACAGTTCCCTGATTGTAATGTAGTATGTGCTGTAATATAGTGGATAAGCATAAGCGCTCATCATTGACATTTGACCCCACGGTCACATGGGGGACCTCGAGAGCTTTCCGAAAATATATAATTTGTGGATATAATGTAAACGGATATATTGTTTTTGCTAAAATTATTATTAAGTGGTTGCATTGGAAACAATGCAACCACTTGGAAATTTGGAACCGTTTCAACTCAAAAAACGTTTGACGTATTCACGTCATTCAACTTTTAAACTGTTCCACTTATTAGTCTCCAGTGTGCTATTACTTTTGGTATTTTTACCTCTTGTACTTTTTGAAGTATTTCAAATACTTTGTAGTACTTTTTCCTATTCATTTTAATAGGGCATCTGTTAAACCTGTTCTAACCAATCAACTGTTCTAACTATTGAACTGCTCTAACCATGCAACTGTGTAACTGTCCAACTGTTCCAACTGTCCAACTGTTCCAACTGTCCAACTGTTCCAACTGTCCAACTGTTCCAACTGTCCAAATTATCCAACTGTGCAACTGTCCAACTGTTCCAACTGTCCAACTTATCCAACTGTCCAACTTATCCAACTGTCCAACTTATCCACCTGTTCAACTGTGTAACTGTCCAACTTATCCAACTGTCCAACTTATCCAACTGTCCAACTGTTCCAACTGTCCAACTTATCCAACTGTCCAACTGTGCAACTGTCCAACTTATCCAACTGTCCAACTGTCCAACTGTTCCAACTGTCCAACTTATCCAACTGTCCAACTGTTCCAACTTATCCAACTGTCCAACTGTTCCAACTGTCCAACTGTGCAACTGTCCAACTTATCCAACTGTCCAACTGTTCCAACTGTCCAACTGTTCCAACTGTGCAACTGTCCAACTTATCCAACTGTCCAACTGTTCCAACTGTCCAACTTATCCAACTGTCCAACTGTCCAACTGTTCCAACTGTCCAACTGTTCCAACTGTCCAAATTATCCAACTGTCCAACTGTGCAACTGTCCAACTGTTCCAACTGTCCAACTTATCCAACTGTCCAACTTATCCAACTGTCCAACTGTGTAACTGTCCAACTTATCCAACTGTCCAACTTATCCAACTGTCCAACTGTTCCAACTGTCCAACTTATCCAACTGTCCAACTGTGCAACTGTCCAACTTATCCAACTGTCCAACTGTCCAACTGTTCCAACTGTCCAACTTATCCAACTGTCCAACTGTTCCAACTTATCCAACTGTCCAACTGTTCCAACTGTCCAACTGTGCAACTGTCCAACTTATCCAACTGTCCAACTGTTCCAACTGTCCAACTGTTCCAACTGTGCAACTGTCCAACTTATCCAACTGTCCAACTGTTCCAACTGTCCAACTTATCCAACTGTCCAACTTATCCAACTGTCCAACTGTTCCAACTGTCCAACTGTGTAACTGTCCAACGGTCCAACTTCATAAAAAACTTCAACTTCATTAGTACCTCAACTCCTTCAGTACTTTAGTATTTTAAGTACTTTAACTTGTAGTACTTTAATTTGTAGTACTAATACTACATAGTACTTATACTTTTTATAGTAATACTTTTTGTAATCCTTCAAATCTTTAACTCATCAACTGTTCAACTTGATGAAATAGTTCAACTGAATTACTATACCTCCTTTAGTACTGTGGTATTTTAAATACTTTAACTTGTAGTACTTATATTTGTAGTAATAATACTACATAGTACTTACACTTATATTAATACTTGTATTCATATTTCTTTAGTGTTCTTTCAGTGTTTAATTTACAATTCTAGAGTAATTCAGTAGATTACAGTGTTAAGTAGTTGTAGTGATATTTTAAGTACTTGTAGTAAAAGTACACATAATACTTCCTTAACAATAAAAGCTCAACAAAACTTTCCATTCATTTTAAGAGGAAGTAATAGCAATTCAGGACTAAGTTTTCACTTCTTTAGCTTTAAGTGGTAGTAGTAGTACTATTTGTAGTGTTAGTAGTAATAGTAGTAGTAGTAGATTTTCAAAATGAAAGCACTGCAAAATGCAATGGTAGAGATTTTCACAATAAAAGCACTGTAAAACACTAAAATAGGGATTTTCACAATAAAAGCACTGTAAAGCACACAAATAAGGATTTTCAGAATAGAAGCACTGTAAAACACTAAAATAGGATTTTTCACAATTGAAGCACTGTAAAACACTAAAATAGGGGTTTTCACAATAAAAGCACTGTAAAACAACAAAATAGGGTTTTTTACAATAAAGGCACTGTAAAACACCAAAATAGGTTTTTTCACAATAAAAGTACTGTAAAACACCAAAATAGGGTTTTTCACAATAAAAGCACTGTAAAAGACTAAAATAGGGTTTTTCACAATAAAAGCACTGTAAAACACCAAAATAGGGTTTTTCACAATAAAAGCACTGTAAAACAACAAAACAGGGTTTTTCACAATAAAAGCACTGTAAAATACTAAAATAGGGGTTTTCACAATAAAAGCACTGTAAAAGAATAAAATAGAGATTTTCACAATAAAAGCACAGTAAAACACTAAAATAGACTTTCACAAAAAAAGCACTGTAAAATACTAAAATAGGGTTTTCGCAATAAAAGCACTGTAAAGCACATAAATAAGGATTTTCAGAATAGAAGCACTTGTAAAACACTAAAATAGGGTTTTTCACAATAAAAGCACTGTAAAACACTAAAATAGGGTTTTTCGCAATAAAAGCACTGTAAAACAACAAAATAGGGTTTTTCACAATAAAGGCACTGTAAAACACCAAAATAGTTTTTTTCACAATAAAAGTACTGTAAAACACCAAAATAGGGTTTTTCACAATAAAAGCACTGTAAAACACTAAAATATGGTTTTTCACAATAAAACCACTGTAAAACAACAAAATAGGGTTTTTCACAATAAAAGCACTGTAAAACAACAAAATAGGGTTTTTCACAATAAAAGCACTGTAAAACAATAAAATAGAGATTTTCACTATAAAAGCACAGTAAAACACTAAAATAGAGTTTTTCACAATAAAAGCACTGTAAAATACTAAAATAGGGTTTTTCACAATAAAAGCACTGTAAAACACTAAAATAGGGTTTTTCACATTAAAAGCACTGTAAAACACTAAAATAGGGTTTTCACAATAAAAGCACTGTAAAACACTAAAATAGGGTTTTTCACAATAAAAGCACTGTAAAACACTAAAACAGGGTTTTTCACAATAAAAGCACTGTAAAACACTAAAATAGGGCTTTTCACAATAAAAGCACTGTAAAACACTAAAATAGGGTTTTTCACAATAAAAGCACTGTAAAACACTAAAATAGGGTTTTTCACATTAAAAGCACTGTAAAACACTAAAATAGGGTTTTTCACAACAAAAGCACTGTAAAACACTAAAATAGGATTTTCACAATAAAAGCACTGTAAAACAACAAAATAGGGTTTTTCACAATAAAAGCACAGTAAAACACTAAAATAGGGTTTTTTCACAATAAAAGCACTGTAAAACAACAAAATAGGGCTTTTCACAATAAAAGCACTGTAAAACACTAAAATAGGGCTTTTCACAATAAAAGCACTGTAAAACAACTAAAATAAGGTTTTTCACAATAAAAGCACTGTAAAACAGTAAAATAGGGATTTTTACAATAAAAGCACTGTAAAACACTAAAACAGGGCTTTTCACAATAGAAGCACTGTAAAACACTAAAACAGGGCTTTTTCTCAATAAAAGCACTGTAAAACACTAAAATAGGGTTTTTCACAATAAAAGCAGTGTCAAACATTCAAAAAGAGATTTTCACAATAAAGGCACTGTAAAACACTAAAATAGGGTATTTCACAATAAAAGATCTGTAAAACACTTAAAATGGGTTTCTCATAATAAAAGCACTGTAAAACACCAAAATACATTTTTTTCACAATAAAAGCACTGTAAAACACTAAAATAGGGATTTTCACAATAAAATTACTGTAAAACTCAATACTACTATTACTAGTACTCCAACAACTCCTACTGTGCAACTCCTACTCTACAACTCCTACTGTACCACTACTAGTGTACTAGTCATGCTATTACTGTGCTAATAATACTTCAGAAGTGCTTCTAGTACTTCGACTTCTGTACAACCGCTACTACTTCTACAATTTCTTTACTACTGCTTCAAGAACTTATTTACTACTATGACTGGTACTAAAACTTCTTTACAACTACTTCTACTACAACTTCTTTTCTACTTCTCCTGTGTTACTACTACTACAACTTATTTACAAGTGCTTCTACTACAACTTCTTTACAACTCTTCCTACTTCAACTTCGTTACCACTACTACTACTACTACAAGTACTTCTTTACTACTACTGCAACTTATTTAATACTGCTACTACTACTTCTTTACTACTACTATTACTACAACTTATGTATTACTGCTACTACAACAGTCTTTACCACCACCACTACTACTACTAGTACTTCTGTACTAATACTACTACTATAACTTTGCTATTACTACTACTACTACTATTCCTGCTGCTGCTACTACAGTACTACTTGTGGTCATATTGTGCTCCTACTACTTTACAACTGCTACTACTACTACTACTACTTCAACTTCTGTACAACTACTACTGTTACTACTACAATTTATTGACTACTGCTACAACAACTTATTTACGATTACTACTGGTACTACAACTTCTTTACAACTACTTCTACTCTGACTTCTTTTCTACTCTTACTGTATTACTAGTACTATGTCTACTACTACTACTACTACTACAGCTACAATTTCTTTCCAAGTACAACTTATTTAAAACTCTTTCTACTTCACCTTCTTTACCAATACTTCAACTACAACTTCTTTACAACTCATACTACTACAACATCTAAACTACTACTTCAACTACTTTTGCGACTACTACAACTACTTCAACTACTTTTTCAGCCAATGCAACCACTTGCAATGGCTTCAGCTTCAGATTCTAGTTATTTTTATTATTCTGTCTTTCTTTATTTTTCTTCTGCGCAAGGATCGCTAATTTGACCCCCTGAACATTTATGAAAACTCACCAAATTTTGCCCAAAATTCATGCGTGTGAAATTTTTTTTTGAATATAGGTGCCATACAGAACATCACAAAAGTGGCGCGACAGCGCCCCCTGGAAAAATTAAAATACATTGCGCCAATGGGAGTCAGCCGAATGTAAAGTTTGTCGCAGACTCACCAAATTCGGTAATCACATTGCTTACATAGAGCCATACATACATAATATATATTATGACCACGCCCCCTGACAAACCAGAAGTTGGTATTCTTGGATTGAAATCTGCAAAGTGCTGAGTAAGCAATTTTGCACACGTCGTACTTTTTCTAACTCCTCTTTGGGCGTTTAACAAAATGACCTTAAAATGGCTCTACAGCATCTGCAGAATTGGGGCATTAAAAGTTATCCAAATTCTTTGCAAAAGATTTACGTTTTTTTGTGCGGCGCAGCCGCAAACTTCACGAATTTTTTTTCGATTTCTCCGTACCTGCAATTTGCTACAATTCACACATATTAACTCCGATTTGGCTCAAATTTTATCATAAGCACTCATAAACACTCCAAGCCTAAACCCATTAAATAAGAAAGAATGAAATTTGGCACGATAGCACCCCTTACTGAATGAAAAAAGTATTTATATGGTTAGTAAAAAATTTTGTTTTTAACAAATTTACGAAACTTGACAAAAAAATACTTTATGTGACACCGACCACAAAAGCCAATGAGACCCATGTCATATTTTATACTGTGTTGTCATGGTGATGACTGAAACCTGCCATTTTATTCCAATGGGATTACAACAAAAAATTTTATGGACAGAAACTGTTCCTTCTTTACATTTTCAGCTAAACGTGTTATTGTTGAAATGTCCATCCTTCCTCAGTTTGACAATGGGGATAAAATCTATCATCATTCTTGCAAAGAAAGCCTTCAAAAACTGGATGGACACATCACTGTCTGCTCTACTCTCAGGTTAACCGCCACTCACTGCAATCCCATAGCAACATGCACTGACTTATATTTGTGTATAAAACTATGTTAGCTCTCACTGCTCCTCATCTAAACCAGTCACTACAACCAGAAATGCCCTCGAGGTGTAACACTGATCCTCAGTTTATCAAAATAAATGTTCCCAAAACCAAGTCATTTTTTGGCCTTTGCCGCCCCAAATGATTTGAACTTGTATCAAAATACATTTCATATGGAATCAATGATCTAACTTTAGCTGTTAAAAGCAGGTTAAAGGACATTTTATGGACTCATGTAAATGTTTTACTGATGAACAATAGTTTCATCTTTTCTTGTATGTGTAATTGTTGTTTGTTCCCCTCTTCCCTCTCCCTTCAAGTTTTCTCTAGAATTTCCAGGTCAACACTGTAACTAAGAATTTATTCTTAATGTTCTGCCTGGTAAAATAAAGTTTCAATGAAATGAAAACCTTTGCAGAAATTATTAATTAATTATTAAACCAAAAAAAATGTTCTTACCTTATCAAAAGCTTTGTAGTGAATGTTACATTGAGTTGTCCTTGATATTATCTAGAGCTGCTCTGACTTTTATGCTTTCAGGAAATATTTATATGTTAAGGCCCCTCCCATCAGTCACAGGGATTGTCTCTGTACTCTCTGAATGTTTGTTTGCACAGGTAAACCTGAAATAAAGAGTGGAAAGGCAATTGTGACAAGTTATTTTTTTTTAAAGCCATTTAAAACAATTGAGATATAGGTTTATTTTGATCTTTTGAAGTTTTAAAGGTGAGTTTAAAAATCTTTGTGTTTTTTTTTTTCTTTTTTCTTTTTTCTTTCTTGTGGACAAAAACAATACATTTTTTACACATTCCTTTTTACATATTTCTTTTTAGAATTTGAAAAGTGTAGTTATTTAAATTTCTCTTAATTGGAGTGGAGCAGCTGGATAATATGATTCAGTCTACAACTGCTGCTGCATGTACACACTATACTATAGGAGAGGCATACCACTGCACTTGGTACTAAACAGACAGAACAGCATTAAGCAGGATAGCATTAGTGTTTAGAAACATACCCACATATTTTTAGACCAACAAAGAGAAATATTATGAGTCCGTGTGCTGCTTGTGTTTTGTTTTGGTCTGTTGTGTTTAACCTGTGTAATCAACAACTGTTGCAGAAAAAAGATCTCTCACTTTTAAGGCTCTACTGCTGTTATAAAATGATATAATACGTTATTATCAGTACATATAGCACAACTGAGGAGTTTTGAAGAAGTCTGGTGAGTTTCACATGTCTGGGGTCAAAGGTCACATGACCAGAGATCTTTATTCACAAGGTACACCTGGCAAGGAGCTCAGCCTCTGCCTAAGTCTCAAACAAAAGCTTATTTAGGTATTTAACATGAAGCATAGGAGGATGATTTTTGATACACACCATCTTTAAGGTCTCTAGTGTTCAAATATGTAGTAATAATTCCTCTACTTTCTTTGGTTTGGGCACATGATGAGTAGAAACATGGTAACACACATTGCCATAGGTCCCATATTAAAATATAGAGCCATGTGTTGTTTATGTAGGGTTAGGGTTCAACCATGGACGTGGGAAGTCAATTTCACATGGGGGGGGGTGCATGCGACACCTGGTGGTGGGGGTCTTTCACAGCATTTTTAGAACAATTTACTGATAAATAAAGGACGTATTAACACCACAATGTGTACTGTTTACACAAGAAATGCAGCAAGTTTTTTTTTAACAGAAAACATTTTTGGGGCCCGAGCTTCTGGCACAAAGACGGAGATGATGCTGACACTGCTTTTTGCGCCTGTGATCAGAATGTCTCCGCCAGGACCTGAGAGGACATAAAGTGATGATAATAATAATAATAATAATAATAATAATAATAATAATAATGATAATAATTTTTAACACTGTGGGGATATTTGCAGTTGCTCCACATGCTCTGCTGCAATTAACCTGCTTTTTGTCATAATAACCCTCAAATTAATATTATTTAAGCTATTAAATTGAGTTCTATTTATTTATTTATTATTCATTTATTCTTAAAAGTGAGTGAGATTTGGAAAGGCACAGGATCCCCCATATTTTTCTATTGCTGATGTGAGACTACCATTTAACACAGATCAGAAAGTGATTCAAAAGAGACACGCAAAAAGTGAAAAATGCATTGAGATGGCAGCAAAATGGCACTAAATCTGGCGTGCTATTTACATGCACTGTTGTGCTTTTCCGTGGTGCTGAAAAACAAAAGAAAAATAAAAGAGGCTGAGAGGCTGCGGTAAGCTGGGGTGCATACTTTACATGATCCTTGCGCACTGCTGAGGGCCGGACACGGTCAGGCCAAGACGAGGTGGGCATGGCCCTAAACACAGCCGTGCACGTTCTGCCACATGGGACCAGAACTCCTGAGCAGAAAGCTTTGCTTCAGCAGCTCAGCCTCATCGTTTCCTCATTGAGAGGCGGGCGGCCAGGAGCTTCTTCTCCTCCTTGGCCCAAGCCCAGCCCACGTCCAAACTTTTAAGACTAAGTTTTGCCTCCAGTCTAAAGAGCAGGGACTGGGATAAAGCCCCTTTCTGAGCCACTGGTCCACCTCCTGATGGAAGAAGATGTGGAAGATCTGGCCCACTGTCTTTTGAGACGAAGCTGGAGAACATTAACACGCTTCAGTAACTCAGCAACAACAACAAGGCTTTAAACAGCCAGTGTTGGTAAATTACAATATTTATAACTAATGAAGAGAACACAATTCATCTGAAAATACATAATAAAATATAATTTATTTTTGCAGTTACGACATCCCCAACAGTTGGGGGTGCTGAAGTCAAATTTGGGGGTGCTGCAGCCCCTAAACAAACACAGCTGATTCTTGCCAGTTTTTCCATAAAACACCAGAATGCACCTTATTATGAGCAGCTCTGTGCTTACAGCAGCAGAAGCCAGTTTTACAAAGACTTGTGGAAAAAAGTCAGTTTGTTTGAATGCAGTCGTTACATCGGACATCAACAGGACTTTACTGTTGTTAAAATGGCAACACAACAAAGTTGTTGTGTTGTTGTTTAGTCCTCCTCCAGAGCACTGAACAACAACACAGATTTCAGCAGAATCAACAGTTAACGAAGGAAAGCACTAAACGCCCTAAATCAGGTCAGAGAAGTTATTAAATTTGCTCTGTATTAGCTCGGCACCATCATGGTTCATTTTGATAGGAGGTTATCTTCAGACAAACGGCTGTGATAGGCCAGTTCCAAATCAGCTGCAGCGAAACGCTTCCCTCCGAGAGAGGAACCAGTTTCTCTTACATAGGGCAGCATCTCGCAATATACACAGTGACTGCAACTGTGATCACTTTCAGCCGGGCCCTGTTCTTATCATACAGGACACCGTTTGTAAAGGTTTCTGAGGTGGGAGTTTGTTTTTAGCAGACGTAATAGGTGTGTTAAGATCAGCAGCTCTTCTCCCACTCAGCAGCGCGTTTATCCTGCGTCTAACGCTGAATTCAAACCAATTCCAAACACGCTGCCTTTCTACTTGCTGTTTGTCTATCTCTGTTGTTGTTTGTCTATCTCTGTTGTTGTTTGTCTGTCTCTGTTGTTGTTTATCTGTCTCTGTTGTTGTTTGTCTATCTCTGTTGTTGTTTGTCTATCTCTGTTGTTGTTTGTCTATCTCTGTTGTTGTTTGTCTTTCTCTGTTGTTGTTTGTCTATCTCTGTTGTTGTTTGTCTATCTCTATGATACTGTGCAGATGAAGGGCCGAGCTCACTCTGAACTATGGAAGCCCAGAAGGGAGCACTGGTGGTGGATGTAAAAAAACAAAAATCTTTTAGACAAATCAACATCTACCTCAAATTCAAACTATTGGCCCAGCCGTATTATGCATTGCTTGCAAAAACCTTTTTTTTTTCAATTTTATACAACTGATTTATATTCTATTAATAATATGAATTTATTAACATTTATTCTTTGATATATATTATGATATATATTTAAGTTCAAAGTCATGTCACACTGCAGGACAAAACAAGGTCAAGTACTAGTATTTGTTTTCGTGGTTATTTTTGTCTTGGCAGTTTTCTGAATGAAACGTCTTCAACTTTAAAAACCAAGTCCAGATGACTGCTTTTAAAACCTTTTCTTATGATTCAATTATCCTGGATGAGTGAGAGTCTTCACAGACATTCATTGTTAGAGTAAAGTTTGAATTAAAAGCTCCTGCTACTACAGCTTCTGTTACTACTAATAATACTATGTATTGCTACTATGCTACTACTAATACTACTACTAATACTTCTAGTAGTGCTACTACAGTTATTACACTTACCAACCTTGTTCCAAGGCTAAAAAATACTGTTATTAATTTAAAGCTTCAGAAATGTTTAAATGTAAGTGCAACAGGGCAGGACTTGTCACGAGGTGGTTGAAGTGAAATGCCATCACTGCCAAGTTATCAGCCTCTTCTAAGAAAATTATTAAAAAACCAGAACATCCTGTTCTTAGATAGAAAAACACTCCACAGTTCTTTGTGCTGTGGTTCATGCTCATGTGCTGACAAACAGCCTCACTGACTCAAGTGTACCCAAACAACAACACAGCTACCTTTCCAGCTTTTATGGGTGATTCTTTAACTATTAAAAAAATCCTGTCCTGGGCAAAAATCTTTTAAATATAAAACATGGTTTTGTATGACTGTTTTGTGTTGTATTCCCTTTGTTCCTTTGCCTGGAAAATCCAGACTGATATGTCTCTGTATTATTATACAGAGACATATCAGTCTGGTCACCACGACTTCAGCCATGGTTGGATTCAAAGCCCAACCGTACCATGCATTTTGATTTGTTTGATTTGATTCAATTACGAGATAGTTTTTCTCATAATTATGAGATAGTTTCTCGTAATTACGAGATAGTTTCTCGTAATTACGAGATAGTTTCTCGTAATTACGAGATAGTTTCTCGTAATTACGAGATAGGTTTTTTTTTGGTGACTACTATGCATTTCCTTACTGTGCGCTTCCATAGTAAGCTAGCTGGTAGTTTCCCTCATGCTAAGTGGATAGTGGATGATAAGTGGATAGCCATTTAATGTCCAAGCTTCATTGTTATAAAGCCCAAATAAAAAAATATCAAAATAATTGATTAATTGACCGAAATAATTACCGCAATTAGCCTACTGAGGCCCCTGGAGGGTGGGGCAAAACTCTCTGGCCACTTAAGCTGTGATGACTTACTTACTTAGGTTACTTAGGTGCTTTCTGGTCGCAGGCCCTGTGGCCTCTATGACCAGATCTTGAGCTGAACTTTACTTCATAATGTTTGTGATTTGCGACATACTGGGTTCGGGGTAACTAAAGGAGTTATCTTCCCAGTTAAAGTAGCATGGGTGGTGTTTCCAGAGTTGATCAAGTCGTGATTTGAAGCTGTTCAGACTTAGAGCAGTTACAACAGAGGCTGGCAGGGCATTCCATGTATTTACTCTCCTATTGCTAAAAAACCTTTGTCTCATACTGGTTACTGTGACGGGCGCCATTCAATGTCCTAAAGGGTACGTTGATCTTTATCTCGTAATTACGAGAAAACTATCTCGTAATTACGAGAAAAACTATTTCGTAATTACGACTTATTTTCTCGTAATTACGAGATAGTTTTTTTTTTTTTTGGTGACTACTATGCGCTTCCGTAGCGACAGACTCAGGAAGAAAATGAAAACCGATTCCCCTGAGCTCAAAACCAAACACCAAATGACACAAAGAACAAGGGATTTAAGAAGAACTCTTCTGTTTCACAGCGCAGTTATTTCAGAAATAAAAAAGAAATACAAAAATATGCACTCTGCTAGAGATCGACAAGTGATCTCCAAAGTTGTAGCTTCCAAGCTTATAAAAATACCACATGCTCTGCTTTTCCAAGAAGGAGTTTGGGTTCTCACCAAGGTCTCACAAGCTGATGAAACAAAATGTCACAAGGGCCACCAAACTCCAGTACATCCGGAAAATCCAGTGTAACAAAATCAGCAAAGATGTGGTGGAAAAGATAATATTCTTTCTGGAGAGAGATGACAACAGTAGGATAACAACAGGAAAGAAAGAGACAATTACAAAGAACAAGAAAACAATGCAAAAACGCTCTCAGGGCATTGAAGGAAAAAATGAGTGAGGATGACATTGTTTTGCAAATAGATTTTTCTGAAAACTACAAATGTAAATATGCAAATGAGATACAAGCAGTGCACTTTGGGGATTCCCACCAACAGGCCACTCTCCACACAGGTGTGGCATACACCAAAAATAGAGTGGTTTCTCTCTGTTCTACACTCAAGGAAAAAAGAAACGCACCACTGCTTTTTTACCACATTTTTGTTTGGTTACTTATTTTTGATGGAAATATTCCATGTGCACATCAACCATATACCCGTCCCTGATATTCAGACCCAATTAATCAATGCTTATGACAGTTTCAATAACAATAACATGACCAAACAATAATAATGCAGCAGTTGTAACATGTGGTCGACCAGATCTGGGACGGTCATTGGAGGATCCAGTGGTGTGGAAACGCTCAGCGAGGCGTACAACAGTAGAGTGATGGACTCCAAACTCCTGGCTACAGCCGTGTGCTCCTTCAGCTTGAAGCAGGCCAATCTCTCTCTGGTTGCAGGAGTCGTGGCATTGTGAACAAATGTGCTTTTTTTCCATTTTGGTGTCTTTTTATAGGGAATGGTTGTGCACAATGGAGGACAGGTCCAATTCATCTCTGAGTTTTACTCATGACCCAGACATAGGTGATTAATACAAAAATACAGTTGTTATTGCTCATCAAAATCAATCAACCGGAACCAGGAAAACAGTCATTTCATTTTGATTCAGAATAGTACTAAACTCATTGTAGTCTGTAATTTTTCACTGGCTGTAATATTTTTTGACAAATTGAGAAAATGAAAGTGGTGCGTTTCTTTTTTCCTTGAGTGTATTAGCTCGTCAACGCGCCATGACCCATCAGCTATCTGGGCTCATCTGAATATAGTGCTACCCTACCTCAAAGCACTAAACCCTGAAGCCACCACGCTGCATGTCATTAGTGATGGGCCAACCACCCAGTACAGGTCTAAGAAAAACTTCTTTTTCTTGAGCAAACTTCCCTTCCAAATGGGATTCAAACGGATCACATGGAATTTTCTGGAGGCAGGACATGGTAAAGGCCCAGCTGATGGGATTGGCGCAGCTATTAAACACCAAGCTGACTCAATGGTGGCAAATGGTATTGATCTTCCAAACGGAAGGGTGTTATATGAGCAACTATCTAAACAGCCATCAACTGTGAAGCTGATGTATGTCACTGAAAAAGAGATTGAGGAAATGGACAGTCTTCTTCCGGATCACATGCAGACTATTCGTGGAACAATGCAGATACATCAGGTAATCACATGCAAATTATCTTTTTTTATGACAAAGTGCATATTTATATTTAGTGTGTGTAAATACTCTGTGCTGCTCCTCAAGATTGTCTCAACAAGAGCTGGAGAAATAGCATGGCGTGTTTTAAGCTGCTTTTGCTCGGAGCC
Source organism: Bostrychus sinensis (assembly GCA_020698575.1). NCBI lineage: Eukaryota > Metazoa > Chordata > Actinopteri > Gobiiformes > Eleotridae > Bostrychus > Bostrychus sinensis. Next base: position 47,201,642 of record CM036239.1, on the reverse strand, counting down.
CCAGCTTTGCAGATGTTTTAGCCCTCAGACAGTAAACATGGAAGTAAGAGGTGATACTGAGACCCCCACAACAGCCAATACACCTGTCCCCACAGCGCAACCTATTGGAGACCTTCATGAGGGACTTATAGGAAAATGGTGCGTGGTCACATATGACGGGGATCCTTGTCCAGGCATCATACAGGATGTTGACTCTGATAGCTGTGCTCTGGTAAAAACTATGAGTTGCACTGGAAAAAATCTTTTTTTCTGGCCAGTGAGGGAGGATGTGATCTGGTACCAATCTGAAAATGTGCTTAGACTGGTCCCAGAGCCTCAACCTGTTACAAAGAGGCACATGATGTTGGAGCCAACAGTTTGGGATGAAATATGCTCTGCTCTAGTTTGTAACAAATAAAAGAAAACATATGTGCAGTTTTAACAGTTTGTTCACAAATTTAATGCCCCAATTTCAGAAAGATTATTAAATGTTATTTCCAACAAATGTTATTTTAAAATAGAAGAATACAAAGTTTGAGTGCTTGTTTTGCCCTGCCCTACTTTTGCAACTCGTATTAATGAGTTTTCGGACATAAGCCAGGGAAGTTACCATATGAATTAAAGTTAATAATTTGTATGCTAAGATAAAATGTTTTATAATTGATGTATTTTTTTTAGTAAATTCTAATAAAAACAAATATTTTCCAGCAATCCTCTGTGACATGTCATTTCCGTCACATGCTCTTTTCCATCACGCAATGTCATCTCCATCACTACAGAAGTTTTTACATAATATTAATAATAATATCACAGTCACACTTAAAAAAATATGTAGGATATTTAAAAAAATATTCTCTTACGTTTACAATTCATTTATGGGAATGAAAATTCCATAATTGCTCCATGTAAAATATAGATTAAAAGACTTCAGAAAATCAGGTTTAAGGTATTTGCCAAATGACTGTTGGAACATATTATATTTAAAATAATTTAATATAAATACAATAATACATGGTGGTACACCTAGGTGTAAAGTTTTATTAAATGTTTTGTAAACATGGGTTATGTAAGTAATTTTGTTTAAAAACACCTTTTTTGTGGTGTGATGGAAATGACGCTTTCCTCTGAATGTTTGATTAAAATGTAAAAAATTTTATAATATTTATAGAATTTCATCACAACCACTATCAGAAAGTGTTTTTACACATAGTTACACAGAAGCAGACAGGAGCAGTGAGGAGCAGACAGGAGGAGCTGACAGGAGCAGACAAGGAGCATGACAGGAGCAGACAGGAGCAGTGAGGAGCAGACAGGCGCTGACAGGAGCAGACAGGAGCAGACAGGAGCAGTGAGGAGCAGACAGGAGCTGACAGGAGCTGACAGGAGAAGACAGGAGCAGACAGGAGCAGACAGGAGCAGTGAGGAGCAGACAGGAGCAGACAGGAGCTGACAGGAGCAGGCAGGAGCAGACAGGAGCAGACAGGAGCAGGCAGGAGCTGACAGGAGCAGACAGGAGCTGACAGGAGCAGGCAGGAGCTGACAGGAGCAGACAGGAGCAGGCAGGAGCTGACAGGAGCAGATAGGAGCAGGCAGGAGCTGACAGGAGCAGACAGGAGCAGACAGGAGCAGACAGGAGCAGGCAGGAGCTGACAGGAGCAGACAGGAGCAGACAGGAGCAGGCAGGAGCAGACAAGAGCAGACAGGCGCTGACAGGAGCAGACAGGAGCAGACAGGAGCAGGCAGGAGCTGACAGGAGCAGACAGGAGCAGGCAGGAGCTGACAGGAGCAGACAGGAGCAGACAGGAGCTGACAGGAGCAGACAGGAGCAGACAGGAGCAGACAGGAGCAGGCAGGAGCTGACAGGAGCAGACAGGAGCAGACAGGAGCAGACAGGAGCAGACAGGAGCAGGCAGGAGCAGACAGGAGCTGACAGGAGCAGACAGGAGCAGACAGGCGCTGACAGGAGCAGACAGGAGCAGACAGGAGCAGGCAGGAGCTGACAGGAGCAGACAGGAGCAGGCAGGAGCTGACAGGAGCAGACAGGAGCAGACAGGAGCTGACAGGAGCAGACAGGAGCAGGCAGGAGCTGACAGGAGCAGACAGGAGCAGACAGGAGCTGACAGGAGCAGACAGGAGCAGACAGGAGCAGACAGGAGCAGGCAGGAGCTGACAGGAGCAGACAGGAGCAGGCAGGAGCTGACAGGAGCAGACAGGAGCAGACAGGAGCTGACAGGAGCAGACAGGAGCAGACAGGAGCAGACAGGAGCAGGCAGGAGCTGACAGGAGCAGACAGGAGCAGACAGGAGCAGACAGGAGCAGACAGGAGCAGGCAGGAGCAGACAGGAGCTGACAGGAGCAGACAGGAGCAGACAGGCGCTGACAGGAGCAGACAGGAGCAGACAGGAGCAGGCAGGAGCTGACAGGAGCAGACAGGAGCAGGCAGGAGCTGACAGGAGCAGACAGGAGCAGACAGGAGCTGACAGGAGCAGACAGGAGCAGGCAGGAGCTGACAGGAGCAGACAGGAGCAGACAGGAGCTGACAGGAGCAGACAGGAGCAGACAGGAGCAGGCAGGAGCTGACAGGAGCAGACAGGAGCAGACAGGAGCAGACAGGAGCAGACAGGAGCAGGCAGGAGCAGACAGGAGCTGACAGGAGCAGACAGGAGCAGACAGGAGCAGACAGGAGCAGACAGGAGCAGTGAGGAGCTGACAGGAGCAGACAGGAGCTGACAGGAGCAGTGAGGAGCAGAGAGGAGCTGGGCTGGGCCACAGCAGCGAGGCTACAGCTGATCAGAGGCAGTAACTGAGCCTTCAGAGTCAGATGTTAAACAGAAAGGTTTTCAGTCTTTCAATATCTTTTGGTTTGTTTTGTCTTTTTTTTATGAATAATTTATTTGCATTTCATATTTATTTGAGATGAATTGTGACAGTAAAAAATGCCTACATATTTGCAGTCTGCCAGCTGTCTGTGGTTTTAGCAGACCATGCAAAAAAGGAAGTTATACTAAAAGTACAAAGAATAAATAGAACATAAGGCACATAACAGATTAGAGTCAGTGAGAACAAACCAGTACAACAGTTATAAATGCAAAAATGACTGATGGACTTGTTTGTCTGTTTGTGTGTACTATTTTGAGGTGGAATCGGAAACAAAATAAAGCTTTAACTTGCATCTAACTTTCTACATCTATAAGCAGGCATCAACTTCACTGTCAGCTTCTGACTCTAAATGTATATGACCTATTGCCCAAGGGTCCAACTGGACCAATGGGACATTAAACCTGCTCTTGGCCTATTTCAATCCCATTAATCAAACAAGTCAAAGTTTAACAACGTTTTACATTCCCCCCATGTTTACACAGCTGAGTCTGTGGAGACAAACATCCAGAGAGGACAGAGACAGTGTCTGTGAAAAGTTGATTTTGCAGAATATAGCCCCTTTAATCTGAAAATACAGATTATAGTAATAATCTTCCTCAATCAGAAAAGCTCCCCGTTACTATATGAACAGAAATAACCCCCCCAATTCAAACACAGTTTACATGAAGGTTTTACTTAGCTGGGAATTAAAATAAATCTGGACATAAAGAAAATAGTTTCTATTAATTATGATCCTTTAGTACAAAAGGTGTTGGACTCCTAGAAAGATGGGCTGGGATGCCAGTTTCAAGGATTGGTCACATTAATATTATTTAAATGTCTGTTCTTACAAAGTTCTTAAACCTTTTTCAGTCTATCTCTTGACACATTCCAACCTCCTGCTTTCTCTCTCCAAATAAAACCTTTACCAAATGCATATGGATTAGTAAGCTCCCCAGGTTGCACCTCTCTCTTCAGTATCTGCCCTATGACCGCGGGGGGCTTAGATTGCCTAATGTCAAGCTCAACTCTCTGCTGCTACTTGTTATTTTTCCACCACTGATACCTTGTCTTGGATGCATATTGAGAATACATTAAGCCTACCTTAACATCTTATCTTTACTTAGCCGAACTTAAACAGTTGTTAAAAGATACAAAAAATCCTTTTCTCTTTGTAAAAAAAAAAAAACAACTTAAAATTTAATAAAAGCATTTGTGAAAAAAAGAAAAAACTGTGCCCATTCACTGTTTAACACCATGACCTAATCTGTAACTGCAATGTTCGTTATGGACACTGCAATATTGTTGTGTATGTGGATAAAATGGACCAGTATGTAATACCTTAACATAATTTATTTAAAATTATTCTTATTACTTTTTTTTATCCAGAATGCACAGCAAATTTTGTTGTAATTTGTGCAATGACAAGAAAGGAGAATTAAATATGGTAGGTCAGAAGTAAATGTCTCCAGCGAATACAGGCTCCAGTTGGTTATTTTTTAAACAAATGTACCTCTGTGTCAGCAGCAGCCAGTGTTGTAGTCAAGTCACACATTCTCGAGTAAAAGTCTGAATCCCTGCAGGCAGTTGGAATAGTTCAAGTCAAGTTTGAGTTTAGACATTCACACTTGAAGTGGGAGTTCCAGTCTAAGACTGAGTCAGAAAAAGGTTTCAAGTGGAATCCAAGTTGAGTCATTGTGAGCTGAGGGGCGAATTCGGTTAAAGTCCAAGTCAGTTCAGAAGGCCCAAGTCCAAGGCATCAGTTCCATGACTCGTTACTTTTACTAAATGAGTACATTAAGTGGATTATAAATCATTTTGACATATAGGGGCTTTAAAGCTGAATGAACTAGAGGATTCCTGGTTTAAGTCTCTAGTAGGGATGTACGAATTGATACCAAAAGTATCGATACCTTTTGATTTAATTCTGGTATCGATACCAATCTGAAAGTATCGATACTTTGGTAGTAATGAGAAACAATATTATTAGTATAATACAAATTCCACTGGATTTCTTCCTGTGTGCTCTACAACGGCAGGTTCAACCCAATCCATTGTGTTCTGCTGCTCCAGTGGCATAAAGAAGCCATCATTATTAACATGTATGCATATAGGCTTTTAAAATTAACAAAAATTCAATTACTATAGAAGAAAAAAAAGATTGGTTGAGACTGTAAGAAGTGGTATCGGAATTGGGATTGATATTGCTGATACCAGGCTTGGTATCGATTGGAATCGAATTGAAGGTGAGAAAGCTGGAATCGCACATCACTAGTCTCAAGTCTGGGCACTAAATCGCTACTGCTGTGTTATGGCTTTGGTGGGAGTCTTAAAGTGCTTCTTTTTGTCTAATAAACTTTTTCACAATAACCAACACGATCTATTCTTGTGTCACTGTGGCAGGACCAACAAACATGACACCGAGAGACTTTACCATCACAAAAAACAGGACAAAATACTTTGTCTTCCTTTGCCTTCACCTTTCTGTTCTGGGAAATGAAGGTAAAGTGAACCTGTGAATCTCAATTGTCCATAGTGAGAGAATCTGAGAGTGGTTTCCCTGGTTTTGTCTTTAACTAATCATAGAACTACCTCTTCATGTCAACCCAGTGGCAGCAGAATACGCTTAGTGTCTGCTTTACAAGACCAGCCCTTAAGTTTAAAACCTCAGCACCACCTCAAGAGATGAATGAATCCATGCTGAAATCCACTGCAAAGTCTGAACCTGAAGTCCAGAAGTGCAGCTACAAGTACCTCTCTCCTGAAAACACAGTGGAAGGACGCAGACTTCTGGACTCCATCACTTGGCCCGAAACTCTGCCTGTGGGCAAGCACCCCCTACAGAATAAGACGAATATTTATATGGAGAGTAAAAAATTACATTTTTCAAAAATGTACAAAACTTGGCAGAAAAATACTTTATGTGACCCCGATCAAAAAACTCAAGACCCATGTCATATTTTTTATGATGTTGCCATGGCAATGAGTGAAACTTGCCAGTTTTTTCCCAAGTACATTTATTAATTTGTTACAATGCAAAAATAAGCACAGTCGAAACCAAGACAACATTAATCAAATTTTACACCACAAAAAAAAAAAAAAAAAGCATTACCACAAATAGACGTGTGTGTGTGTATATATATATATATATATATATATATATATATATATATAGATATAGATAGATAGATAGATAGATATAGATATAGATATAGATATAGATATATAGATATTGATATTGATATTGATAGATAGATAGATAGATAGATAGATAGATAGATAGATAGATAGATAGATAGATAGATAGATAGATATTGATATAGATATAGATATTGATAGATATAGATAGATAGATAGATAGATAGATAGATAGATATAGATATAGATAGATAGATAGATAGATAGATAGATAGATAGATAGATAGATATTGATATAGATATAGATATTGATATAGATAGATAGATAGATAGATAGATAGATAGCTAGATAGATAGATAGATAGATAGATAGATAGATAGATAGATATAGATATAGATATAGATATATAGATATTGATATTGATATTGATATTGATATAGATAGATAGATAGATAGATAGATAGATAGATAGATAGATAGACAAACACAGTTGGCTTAAACTAATACTTTTATGTTTTTATTGAGCATTTATATAAACAATCACAGTACAGGGTAGAAAAGGTATTGGAGCCCCTAGGTTAGTGACCTCTTCAAGAGCTAATTGGAGTTAGGTGTCAACCAACCTGGGGTCCAATCAGTGTGAGAAGATTGGAGGAGTGGCTTAAAGTGGCCCTGACCAATAAAAAACCCCACCCAGTTTTGAGTTTGCCATTCTGAAGAAGCATTATTTGCAATGGATTAGCAAGCAATGGATAACGCTATTAATTCTTCTTTTAATAAAAGCATTTAGTAATCTATTTATTAAATAAACTTTTAAAAACTCTTCCAAAAAAAAAAAAAAAAAAAAGCTTTATTCCTTTTCGCATGGTGCTCACAGTCCTCCATATGGTCCAACTAGAAATAATATCATACTTGCAGTTATGTTTGTTATACCCAACTACAACGTACAGGGAGATTTTGCAGCTTTATTTTTGTATTGTGTTCACTTTTCTGGTACATTCTGTCTCTTGCTGCCGGCTCTTGGTCAGGTCGTTGTTTGAAATTATAAGTTAGTTTTCAATAGACTCATTTGGTTAAATAAAGGTTATGTCAAATATTAAAATAGAACTACAGCATTATGTAAGGACATGGCGTGTAAGAAGATTGGTGACTATTTCCTGCACTGTAAAAAGTTTATTTAAGAGCTTAAAGTAGGATTAGAATTGTGACTGCTCCTTAATTTGTCAGGCCTTTGGCATTTACCAGACACACCTTCTGTCCTATTGTTCAGTAAATTTTTAAAGAAAAACTACCTTACTTCTGTCATTTTTAAATCTTTAAATGTGCTATGAACGGTATCTACTTTTCATATTTAATGCAAATTACCCATATGTGTCCAAAAATATGAAGTAAACATGTTTAAATTTAATATTAGTTGTACTTTTAACAATGATACAGTTGATTTATTAAAAGAAAAAAAAATCTTAATGAAAAGCTGTTTGTGTTTACATTTTTTGTTTTGGTTCTAAAACTGCTTTGATCGTGCAATCAGAAAAGTGGAGAGACTGGGAAATGAAGAGGTTAATGAGTTAAAAAAGCTATAAATGTTGTTACTTTAGGTCATTGTAAGACTGGTAACATCGAGGGTTGTTTTTTATGGTTTTATGCTAAGTATTAAAGCTACATTCAAGCTTTGAGTAATCTATGTATGTTTTGCATTTTGCTGGTTATACGTGTAATCAAGCTTCATATAATCTTTATATATTCATTATATATTCATTATAGTAAAAACCTTCAGGGCTGTGAGTGTTTGCAGTGTCATGATAATGTCATGTGTTCATCTTCATGTGTTCTTTGAGAAATGTGCGACTTTGTAACTGTGAGGGAAACACACTGGGCCTCACTGTATTTAAGTTAAAACACACACAGAGGGACAGAGTTTAATTTGGTTCCTGATTGTAGTTTAGTGTAACAGCCACTAGGGGGTGGGGTTTAGTGAGTGAGGTTAAATGTTGATGACATCAGAATAAAGGGGGAGGTAACATGATGGGTGTGTCCCAAGCTACCTACATCACATCATGGGTTGTAACTTTCTACTACTTAATGATTTTTTATAACTCCATAATAATGACCTGGATGAACTTTGGTGAATGTGACAAACTGAGCGTCTGCAGCAGCTGCAGGGGTTGGTTCAGTTGGGATGGTCCCATATGTATGTTTACAAATTAAATTTGAGTAGCGACTGTCTAGACGAATAGTAACTTGTAATTTTAAAGGACATATGAAAATGAGTGTTATCAGAAAAGTATAAAAGATGATGTTTGGATGAGCTCGGGGGCTTTTGTGGAGACCGGACATGAGCTCCATTTGTTGTGTCATGCAATAAACTTTTCTGCAGTGGACTCTCTCTCGTCTGCTCCTTGTTTTTGGATATATTATGTATTTTTTATTCTACAGAACCCACAGACCATTGTTTTGATTTAGACTGCAGTGAAATTTTCAAACCAGTACGAGCGCATACTGCTTACAGTACCTTTAAAAGAGTAAAAGAGTAAGAATATTTTTTTCCATGGAGGTGAAGTTGGTAGTAGTAATAACTGTAGAAACACAACTACAGGTAGTAGTAGTTGTAAGTAGTAGTAGCAGTAGTGATAGCAATACATCATAGTATTATTAGTAGTAAAGGTGGTAGTAGAAGTCTAAGTCTGCTTTATTGTCAAGTCTACCACATGTACAGTCTGTGGTGTAGCCACATGGGGGCCTGGGGTGGCCATGGCCCCTGTTGGTCAGACCTTGGCCACCCCATCGGCCCCCCCTGAGCGGTCCTGCACCACGGGCTACGCAGGTCCATAATGACACTGGCGTGAGTGACTGACATTACGTCTTTGCGCAGCTGTTGTAAAACAAACGGCTTGACCTAGAGACCTGCAGCTAAATCCTCCTGACAGAGAAGAGCTCAAGCTTTGTGTCAGGTTTTATTTCGTGTTAATGGTTTCAGGAATCACAGAGATATGCACCGTTAAAATTTGTAAAAGCATTTAGGCTTCATTACAAGATGCGTGGTTTATTTCCTCCATCTGTGTTTCTTTTTTACTCAAAAACTATTACAGAAGACATAATTATTTCCAATAACTTCATTATTAATTATGATCAAAAGTAAGAGGAGAGATGAAGAGCAGAGGAGAAACTGCAGCTGGATGGGGAAGCACTGTAAAGTTTCTGTTAACAGCAATCGACTGCCCCTCGTGACCCTTCAAAATAAAGCTTCATCCTTTTCCATCAGCAGAAACAACTTTATTGTGGCAGAGCCTGAAAGGACAGAGAATTAGAACTGTAAAGAGGAGCAGACAGGAGCTGACAGGAGCAGACAGGAGCTGACAGGAGCAGACAGGAGCAGACAGGAGCAGTGAGGAGCAGACAGGAGCAGTGAGGAGCAGACAGGAGCTGACAGGAGCAGTGAGGAGCAGACAGGAGCAGACAGGAGCAGACAGGAGCAGGCAGGAGCAGACAGGAGCAGACAGGAGCAGACAGGAGCAGTGAGGAGCAGACAGGAGCAGACAGGAGCAGACAGGAGCAGACAGGAGCAGGCAGGAGCAGACAGGAGCAGACAGGAGCAGACAGGAGCAGGCAGGAGCAGACAGGAGCTGACAGGAGCAGACAGGAGCTGACAGGAGCAGACAGGAGCAGACAGGAGCAGTGAGGAGCAGACAGGAGCAGTGAGGAGCAGACAGGAGCTGACAGGAGCAGTGAGGAGCAGACAGGAGCAGACAGGAGCAGGCAGGAGCAGACAGGAGCAGACAGGAGCAGACAGGAGCAGACAGGAGCTGACAGGAGCAGACAGGAGCAGACAGGAGCAGTGAGGAGCAGACAGGAGCAGACAGGAGCAGTGAGGAGCAGACAGGAGCTGACAGGAGCTGACAGGAGCAGACAGGAGCTGACAGGACCAGTGAGGAGCAGACAGGAGCAGACAGGAGCAGACAGGAGCAGGCAGGAGCAGACAGGAGCAGACAGGAGCAGTGAAGAGCAGACAGGAGCAGACAGGAGCAGACAGGAGCAGTGAGGAGCAGACAGGAGCAAACAGGAGCAGGCAGAAGCAGACAGAAGCAGTGAGGAGCAGACAGGAGCTGACAGGAGCAGACAGGAGCTGACAGGAGCAGTGAGGAGCAGACAGGAGCAGACAGGAGCTGACAGGAGCAGACAGGAGCAGGCAGAAGCAGACAGGAGCAGTGAGGAGTAGACAGGAGCAGACAGGAGCTGACAGGAGCAGACAGGAGCTGACAGGAGTAGACAGGAGCTGACAGGAGCTGACAGGAGCAGTGAGGAGCAGACAGGAGCAGACAGGAGCTGACAGGAGCAGACAGGAGCTGACAGGAGCAGACAGGAGCAGACAGGAGCAGTGAGGAGCAGACAGGAGCAGACAGGAGCAGACAGGAGCAGTGAGGAGCAGACAGGAGCAGACAGGAGCAGACAGGAGCAAACAGGAGCAGGCAGAAGCAGACAGGAGCAGTGAGGAGCAGACAGGAGCAGACAGGAGCTGACAGGAGCAGACAGGAGCAGACAGGAGCAGTGAGGAGCAGACAGGAGCAGACAGGAGCAGTGAGGAGCAGACAGGAGCTGACAGGAGCTGACAGGAGCAGACAGGAGCTGACAGAACCAGTGAGGAGCAGACAGGAGCAGACAGGAGCAGGCAGGAGCAGACAGGAGCAGACAGGAGCAGTGAGGAGCAGACAGGAGCAGACAGGAGCAGACAGGAGCAGTGAGGAGCAGACAGGAGCAAACAGGAGCAGGCAGAAGCAGACAGAAGCAGTGAGGAGCAGACAGGAGCTGACAGGAGCAGACAGGAGCTGACAGGAGCAGTGAGGAGCAGACAGGAGCAGACAGGAGCTGACAGGAGCAGACAGGAGCAGGCAGAAGCAGACAGGAGCAGTGAGGAGTAGACAGGAGCAGACAGGAGCTGACAGGAGCAGACAGGAGCTGACAGGAGTAGACAGGAGCTGACAGGAGCTGACAGGAGCAGTGAGGAGCAGACAGGAGCAGACAGGAGCAGACAGGAGCTGACAGGAGCAGACAGGAGCAGACAGGAGCAGTGAGGAGCAGACAGAAGCAGACAGGAGCAGACAGGAGCAGTGAGGAGCAGACAGGAGCAGACAGGAGCAAACAGGAGCAGGCAGAAGCAGACAGGAGCAGTGAGGAGCAGACAGGAGCAGACAGGAGCTGACAGGAGCAGACAGGAGCAGACAGGAGCAGTGAGGAGCAGACAGGAGCAGACAGGAGCAGTGAGGAGCAGACAGGAGCAGACAGGAGCAGACAGGAGCAGGCAGAAGCAGACAGGAGCAGTGAGGAGCAGACAGGAGCAGACAGGAGCTGACAGGAGCTGACAGGAGCAGACAGGAGCAGTGAGGAGCAGACAGGAGCTGACAGGAGCAGTGAGGAGCAGACAGGAGCAGACAGGAGCTGACAGGAGCAGACAGGAGCAGGCAGAAGCAGACAGGAGCAGTGAGGAGCAGACAGGAGCAGACAGGAGCTGACAGGAGCAGACAGGAGCTGACAGGACCTGACAGGAGCAGACAGGAGCAGACAGGAGCAGACAGGAGCTGACAGGAGCAGACAGGAGCAGACAAGAGCAGTGAGGAGCAGACAGGAGCAGACAGGAGCTGACAGGAGCAGGCAGGAGCAGACAGGAGCAGGCAGAAGCAGACAGGAGCAGTTAAGAGCAGACAGGAGTAGACAGGAGCAGTGAGGAGCAGACAGGAGCAGACAGGAGCAGACAGGAGCTGACAGGAGCTGACAGGAGCAGGCAGAAGCAGACAGGAGCAGTGAAGAGCAGACAGGAGCTGACAGGAGCAGTGAGGAGCAGACAGGAGCAGGCAGAAGCAGTGAGGAGCAGACTGGAGCAGACAGGAGCAGTGAAGAGCAGACAGGAGCTGACAGGAGCTGACAGGAGCAGGCAGAAGCAGACAGGAGCAGACAGGAGCAGGCAGGAGCTGACAGGAGCAGACAGGAGCTGACAGGAGCAGACAGGAGCAGACAGGAGCAGACAGGAGCTGACAGGAGCAGACAGGAGCAGACAGGAGCAGTGAGGAGCAGACAGGAGCAGACAGGAGCAGACAGGAGCAGACAGGAGCTGACAGGAGCAGACAGGAGCTGACAGGAGCAGTGAGGAGCAGACAGGAGCTGACAGGAGCAGTGAGGAGCAGAGAGGAGCTGGGCTGGGCCACAGCAGCGAGGCTACAGCTGATCAGAGGCAGTAACTGAGCCTTCAGAGTCAGATGTTAAACAGAAAGGTTTTCAGTCTTTCAATATCTTTTGGTTTGTTTTGTCTTTTTTTTTATGAATAATTTATTTGCATTTCATATTTATTTGAGATGAATTGTGACAGTAAAAAATGCCTACATATTTGCAGTCTGCCAGCTGTCTGTGGTTTTAGCAGACTATGCAAAAAAGAAAGTTATACTAAAAGTACAAAGAATAAATAGAACATAAGGCACATAACAGATTAGAGTCAGTGAGAACAAACCAGTACAACAGTTATAAATGCAAAAATGACTGATGGACTTGTTTGTCTGTTTGTGTGTACTATTTTGAGGTGGAATCGGAAACAAAATAAAGCTTCAACTTGCATCTAACTTTCTACATCTATAAGCAGGCATCAACTTCACTGTCAGCTTCTGACTCTAAATGTATATGACCTATTGCCCAAGGGTCCAACTGGACCAATGGGACATTAAACCTGCTCTTGGCCTATTTCAATCCCATTAATCAAACAAGTCAAAGTTTAACAACGTTTTACATTCCCCCCATGTTTACACAGCTGAGTCTGTGGAGACAAACATCCAGAGAGGACAGAGACAGTGTCTGTGACAGATGGGAGGAGCCTAAACCTTTAGACTTTGACTGAGAGCATAATGGTCATAGCAGCTACATAATGGAATTCTCTTCACCACAAGGCTTATGATAAGGTAAAATCATTTTTATGTATATTTACCAATTCTGCAAATGCTTGCTCATAATACACCATAATAAATATTTATTTGTATTTTAATGTTGCAAAGTAAACACCAAAAATACTTTGTTAAAGTAAGTGTCTTGCCTGTGGTATTAATAAAAACACTTAAGGAGGGCAGCTCCTTGAGTAAAACCTATATAATTTAAGTGTACACTAAATCAGTTTGCTGTGAAAGACCTGAGGCATAAGGAGGAATTCACCTTAGACACATTGCACTTACCAACCTTTGTGCAATTAAATATTTTAATTTGTAAACAAGCCATTATCTACTTAAATAAATCTACACATCTGGATAAATTGAAAAAAAAAATAAAAATCTGAATGTCAAATACAGTGAGGGTAAAAAATGTTTTTTTGAGGGCATATTAAATGAAAATATTTTTACAGATGGAATTTTATTTCTTATGCTGTTGTAGTAAATTAAAATACTGTCAATAGCTTAATGTTTTAGGAGTAAGATGCCCAATAAATACCCAAGCAATGACATATAGATTATTTAACCCTGGTGCCCAATGAGGACACAAGTTTTATTTTTCTGATAACTTTGCAGTGGTTCTTACCTTTTTAATGAAATTTGGCTCAGGTGTGTATTTTATCACACATTTCAATATTCTAAACACAAATGTAAAATTACTTCATTTTTACACTCACTAATTAAATTTGTTATGTGGCTCCTGTTAAGTGACAAAAGTGTCCCCGTCACAAAACATCATAGAAATAGTTTATATGTATATATATATATATATTTTTTTTTTTTCATAAATCTGTACAACTTCAACTTCTGCCCTCACCATGAATACTAAATATTTATTTATTGTCATAATTTTAACCTTTTTGATGCCAGTGTATGTAACAGCAGGGTAAGATAAGTTGATATAAAATAAGATATATAAGTTGACACATTTGTGCTTGACTCCAAATGACACATTCAGCAAATTCGGGCTGTGTCCTGCATTTTACTCTTTTACCCGTTGAGGATCGCTCTGTAGCGTCCGTCTTGTTTCCTCTCCCTACCCACAGCAGGCTGTGACAGCCAATAGAGCTGCACTCTTACAGACAACCTCCTTTGTGATTGGATACTCGCCTAAAGCCCGCCTCTCACTCACAGATTCTCACTGGAGCGATGGGACAAGGTGCCTGAAGAAGTCTCTGTTACTGCATGTAGAGCAAACTTAATTTTTTCCTCTCTGTTTCCATGAAAATTAGTATCAGAGATTATGTTACCAAGAATTTGCCATCATTTACAGATTATTTATAGCTGTGACGGAAAATTCTGAAGGCCGTCCATCATTTTGACAGAATAAAATGAAGGAAGGTGGAGTTGCAATTCCCAGTTGTGAAAAGAACAAACTGCCTGTGTCCCATGCATTCTGAGGAGACCGAGGGGAAATAAAGTGCCACATTTAGAGCGTGTCATGTAAGCAGGGGCGGACTGGCCATCTGTGCATTCTGGAGGATCACAGAACGGCCGGTCGCTGAGACGGCCGATGGGCCGTTTTACATAGACTCCATAAACACATTCACAACCAGGCCAGAGAGGGCGCAGCCGCGCTGATGCGCAACAGCAGAGTAGAAGAAGAAAGCAGAACAGCTGCAGTCATTCAATGCAGTCAGGCTCTCGAACAAACCTACGAGATGCAGCCGACAGGCGGCCGTGAAGACAGCGGTGGCGCGTGAGCAGAGGCTGCGGTGCGTTTACGTCATGGATAAAAAACGGTTAATAAAACGAAAGGAGAAGGGCAGAGCAGAGAAAGTCAGGAAGAAGCTTAAGTCTCTTGCATGTGAGGCGTCCAAGTGTAAAAAAATAACACAACTGTTTGACAGCAGCAGTGCTACAGCCACATCCACCAGTACAGCACAACATGAGGATGAAGAGGCTGAGAGTGCGGTGGTGGGGGCCCAGCGCTGCTCAGGCTCAGGGACCCACAGAACCAGATGAAGTTTTACCTCAGGTAGAGCCGTGTACAGAGCAAGTGGTGAGTATAGCTTACTGTATGAAACACAGGCCTTTCATAGCTATTTAGTCCACTTCCTATACATAGCTCTAAAACACTATCATAACAATAACAATATGAATATAATAAGAATAATATTCTATCTAATATGGCTGTGAAGACTCTCATTCATCCAGGCTGATTCCATTGCAATCGTAGGTTTAAAAGCTGTCATCTGGACTTGGTTTTAAAGAGAGCTCTCTTACCAGTCAAATTTCAGAATTGAGAAAACCTCTTGGATAAAAGGTGAAACGTCTTCAACTTTAAAACCCAGTCCAGATGACAGCTTTTAAACCTACTATTGCAACTATATCTAATGTGAATTAAATCCAGGGATGTTCCCAAGCCCTCCAATAATAAGTCATATTGTAATCCAGGACTAAACTATATCTAAAACATGACACAACCAGGTCTAACCAAGACTAAACCCTAACTAAAATAGGTATAAGCTGTCCAAAACTATAGCTAAACCAGGTTTAAACTAGGTCTAAACAGGGACAAAACCAGGTCTTAATCAGGTCTGTGCCAGGATCAAATCAGATTCAAATCTGGGACTAAACCTGTACAAAACCAGGTCTAAACCTGATGATTAAAGTTTAGGGACTTGAATTTGACTTGTGGACCATATGTGGTTTAGTCCTGGTTTAGAACTAGTTCACTCAGATCAGTCAGTTTTTTAAAATGTATTTATTTTTATTTTTATTTACTTTGTACAACCATAAACAATTTCCTAAAGTCTTGAAATTATTATTTTTGATTTTTAGTCTACTATCATAAACAATGTCTAATTGAAATTGTGCTTTTTGTTTTATACAATCCCGGACAACTTCGTAAAGTTTTGTTTTTTTATTTTATTTTTATTTTTATTTTTTTGGGGGGGGCTGGGCTGGCCAGACTCCAGGGCTGTTTTTCAGTCCCAGTCCGCCCCTGCATGTAAGATCCTCTCCACATAAACAAAGTCAGACACACTTCAACAGTTTTACCCAGTCCTGGCTATAAGCCGTCAGGATCCACACACATTTGCAAATACATGCACCGCTATGGCTCTGCATTGCTCTGTGCGCTATGAGAAGTTAATGGGGAATATCTAAAGGTAGGCCAGTACAGGTGTGTACAGGTGTGTACAGGTGTGTACAGGTGTGTACAGGTGTGTACAGGTGTGTGTACAGCTGTCTACAGTACAGCTGCAGACACCACTGGTCTGAGGCAATGTACCCTGCAGCTCAGTGAGCAGAGGAAAGGCTGTGTAAAGTTTGCATTTTGGCGTTTTCAAGGCTCACCAGGCTGCGTCAGGGGGAGAGCTGTGTTGTTCTGCTGCTGCTAAGTGACTGAATGTGGATATTTTGGACACATTCATTAATTAAAAAAAACTGTAAATGAGTTAAAGTATTGTTTTGGCATATGCATATTTTGTATTCTTAATTCGTATTAATAAAATTATATCACAGTCATTCTAAGCATATATTAATATTAATATGCATATATACAGTGGGGCAAAAAGTATTTAGTCAGCCACCAATTGTGCAAGTTCTCCCACTTAAAAAGATGAGAGAGGCCTGTAATTTTCATCATAGGTATACCTCAACTATGAGAGACAAAATGAGAAAAAAAAATCCAGAAAATCACACTGTCTGATTTTTAAAGAATTTATTTGCAAATTATGGTGGAAAATAAGTATTTGGTCACCTACAAACAAGCAAGATTTGTGTCTCTCACAGACCTGTAACTTCTTCTGTAAGAGGCTCCTCTGTCCTCCACTCGTTACCTGTATTAATGGCACCTGTTTGAACTGGTTATCTATATAAAAGACACCTGTCCACAACCTCAAACAGTCCCACTCCAAACTTGTACTTGTACTTATTTTTCCACCATTGATACCTTGTCTTGGATGCATATTGAGAATACATTAAGCCTACCTTAACATCTTATCTTTACTTAGCTGAACTTAAACAGTTGTTAAAAGATACAAAAAATCCTTTTCTCTTTGTAAAAAAATCCAAAACAAATTAAAATTTAATAAAAGCATTTGTGAAAAAAGAAAACTGTGCCCATTCACTGTTTAACACCATGACCTAATCTGTAACTGCAATGTTCGTTATGGACACTGCAATATTGTTGTATGTGGATAAAATGGACCAGTATGTAATACCTTAACATAATTTATTTAAAATTATTCTTATTACTTTTTTTATCCAGAATGCACAGCAAATTTTGTTGTAATTTGTGCAATGACAAGAAAGGAGAATTAAATATGGTAGGTCAGAAGTAAATGTCTCCAGCGAATACAGGCTCCAGTTGGTTATTTTTTAAACAAATGTACCTCTGTGTCAGCAGCAGCCAGTGTTGTAGTCAAGTCACACATTCTCGAGTAAAAGTCTGAATCCCTGCAGGCAGTTGGAATAGTTCAAGTCAAGTTTGAGTTTAGTCATTCACACTTGAAGTGGGAGTTCCAGTCTAAGACTGAGTCAGAAAAAGGTTTCAAGTGGAATCCAAGTTGAGTCATTGTGAGCTGAGGGGCGAATTCGGTTCAAGTCCAAGTCAGTTCAGAAGGCCCAAGTCCAAGGCATCAGTTCCATGACTAGTTACTTTTACTAAATGAGTACATTAAGTAGATTATAAATCATTTTGACATATAGGGGCTTTAAAGCTGAATGAACTAGAGGATTCCTTTGGTGGGAGTCTTAAAGTGCTTCTTTTTGTCTAATAAATTTTTCACAATACCAACATGATCTATTCTTATGTCACTGTGGCAGGACCAACAAACATGACACCGAGAGACTTTACCATCACAAAAAACAGGACAAAACACTTTGTCTTCCTCCTGGTGCTTACATTTGCCTTCACCTTTCTGTTCTGGGAAATGAAGGTAAAGTGAACCTGTGAATCTCAATTGTCCATAGTGAGAGAATCTGAGAGTGGTTTCCCTGTGACTAACTGGCCTTTGTTTTTGTCTTTAATCATAGAACTACCTCTTCATGTCAACCCAGTGGCAGCAGAATACGCTTAGTGTCTGCTTTACAAAACCAGCCCTTAAGTTTAAAACCTCAGCACCACCTCAAGAGATGAATGAATCCATGCTGAAATCCACTGCAAAGTCTGAACCTGAAGTCCAGAAGTGCAGCTACAAGTACCTCTCTCCTGAAAACACAGTGGAAGGACGCAGACTTCTGGACTCCATCACTTGGCCCGAAACTCTGCCTGTGCCCAAACCTTTTTCACTGAGTCTGACGACTAATGCTGCCAAAAGCACCTTCACCATTGTGCCTCGAAGCGGAGGTTGGCGAGTGGGCGACGAGCTGACAGTGAAGATCCAGGTGAACGATTACAATGGAAACCCAAAGAAGGCCGGAGGGGACTTTATCATCTCCAGACTCTACGACCAGAAGCTGGGGGCAGGTGTGGTGGGACAGGTGCAGGACCATCTCAACGGGTCGTTTACTGCTGTGTTTCCTCTGCTGTGGAACGGGACGGCACAGGTCGAGGTAAGGTATTGATTGATATTTGTAAACATGGGGACACGGTGGCAGAGCAGTTGGTTAGTGCCTCCCAGCAAGAAGGTTGTGAGACAGATCCTTGAGAGCCTTGACACAATCTTTCTGGATGTCCTTCCCATGTTACTGTGGAAAGATTTGTGTAGCAACTGTGGCACAGATTATAAAATACTTTAGGATAGATGATCCAGTAATAATGGTGTAATAGGCTAGTATCAGAAGTGTAGATATCGACTCAAGGAGGGGATAGCAGGAGACTGAATTTTGATTTGGTGTGGTACCATGTATTGCGTGGAAAAAAACACAAATAGTAAACAAACATTTAACAACCCTGGACAATTGAGAGTGAATGGCCATATAAATATTTACAAAAGTTCAGCAGTCAACGGTTGACAAATTCAAGACAAACACAGCAATGAATTATTGACAGTGCAGCAAATCGTGAGTCCAGCCACAGTCAGTAGCACAAGCAGTTGCACAATTTTAAAAGTCCAATAAACTTAATGTGCCAAGGCTAACCTCAAAAAAAGAACCACCATGCCCAGCCCGCCCACAGTTCATTAAACCCATGTCTGGGTTTGACCAATGTCCAGAGGGAGGTAAGTGCATTCAGAGTTTGTGTAGAGACTTGTTAATATATCCGTGGGGCAATGGGCATGTGAGTGAGTGGGGGGTGAGAGTTTTAATGGGCTACCCGGAGCCCCCTACCGGCCCGGCAGGAGAAATGCGGCTCTGCAGTTGACTCAGTTGGGTTCTGTAGGCTTGAGGCCTGCTCCTTCAGCTCGCCATCGGGCTCCAAAAAACCTGGCCTGCACGACAGGACCAAAGTTTCAACAAATCAAGCTAATAAAGTAATCCCACTAACATATAAGCTATAGTATTATTAGCTTTAGTGTGTACACAAATCTCACAAAAATATAGCACTATTTGCACCATACATTCTTCTAAATCAAATAATTAAACACTAGAAAATGGTACAGCAATACATATAGTATTCATATTTCATACAAGGCTAGAATATTAGCTGTAGCAAACCCACTTGATCAAAATACATTTCAAGTAAAAAAAAAGAGTAAAGCTAAAGTGCTCAGGTGATCATAATTACGGTTGAAACCAATTAACAAAAGCACTTCAAAATACCTGAAATAAATAGTTACCCATGTGAGTATGCATGTCCATACATTGGATGTGCAGACATTTAACACTTTATTCTAACATATTGCAAATTGAATTAGAATGAAACAGGCATAAAGTTTGCCGTGTAAGGTGTGCTAACCGCGCACATTCAAAAACAAGCTAATGCTAACACTCACCGATTCCACGGACTACGCCTCACACACAGACCCTCTCGATCAGCCACGGGGCGCGATAGAAGGCTCCTACAAGTTAATATGCTTTGCACTAAATGTCAAGTGGAATAAAGTGATAAAAGTGTGACAATACCGTGAACTAAGCGGAGCTCCAATTCTCGTCCAGCTTCCCCACTGCACCTCATCAAACTGAATCACAGCGGCCCAATAAAAGCACGCAATAGGCCACGCAGCATCACATGACCACGTGACAACACTGAAAATAGCGGACACCGATTGGCTGGCTAACTCACATGACTTCATGGGAAAAACTCAAGGTTTAAAGACCAGACAAATACACGGAAAAGATGCATATAGCGAGAGACAGGCAAAAAGCAGGATTTGTCACCTGGGTTACATTTGCAGTCTGTATAATTGTGTGAGAAAGAAATAATAGGTAGCTTGAGTCAAACAGTTGTCTTTGTGGCCCCTTATTATCTTGCAAAACAAAAAACAAAGAAGAAAAGGGTGTCTATCAGAAAAGCTCAGAGTGGGGCAGTCCGAGTGGGACTGGTGGTGATTTAGTCAAATGCCAAGGTCACATGACATAGTCATGAAGAGGAAGGTGTACTTTATTGATCCCCGTCGGGAAAGTCATTCTCTACATTTGACCCATCCTTCAATGCCACTGGGGCCACCTGTTAGAAGCAGTGGGCTGCCATGGTGATGCCCGGGGACCCTTCTCCATATCTTGACCCAGGATCCTGGTCATGAGCGCCTAGCTGGAGGATTAGCCTAATGTGCATGTTTTAGGTTTTAGGTTGATGGAGGAAACTGGAGCACAAGGAGGAAACCCACCCAGACACAGGGAGAACATGCAAATTTCACACAGAAAGGCCCCACACGGTCCGGGAATCAAACCTGGGACCTTCTTGCTGTGAGGTGAGAGTGCTAACCACTAAGCCACCATGCTGCCAATCAGCAGAGGAACAATATGAAACAATGACAAATGGAAAAGTACTAAAAATTATGTGATGGACTGAATGTAGAATATTGTTGTCCATGACATTCCCTTCTTCTGATTTATTTATTAATCACTTAGAATGAAAAAAATATCAAAAACAATGAAAACATCACACTGTTTTAGACCAATTTCATTCAAACAACCAATTCAACAACCACCCACATGAACTCCAAAAGATGTTCAAAGAAAAAGCAGATATATCAGTGCTAAGTGGGACATGAAAATAAGGAGGACAGAGCAACACAGGAGAGATAAAGTGGAACCACAGACTCACAATAACAAGTTTAGCAGCTCACAAGCATATGTGTGTGACCTTTAAGACCTTTTGATAAAGAAATCTGTCTGTTTTTGATCTCGGGTACTGAGTGTTCACTGACAAAAGTCAGTCAGGGCAGGGCGCGGTTCAAGTCAGACTCAGCAGCACTGGCAGGCTTCACATAATCACATCAAATCAAAGGAGGCTTAATGACAGTTTGGGAGCAGTCTCCGTGTGTGTGGCGCTAGAGCGAACATGCTGCTCTTTAATTCAATACATGTTTATTGCCAAGAGCAGGTAAAACTTGAAGCTGGTCGGTTTGGTTACGTGGAGAGGACGTGGCGCGGATGTCACGCTTTTCCACTGCCTCCTCAGAGGCGCACGGGACGCACGGAATCCGCGGTTTGTTCTTTTACTCAGATGTGCAGAAGCTAAAGCCACAGCTGACAGCATTACAGGATGTGAGCTAATAGTCCATGCAGTGCCAGTGCCATTGAGACTCTGTGCTGGCTGTCACTAAACTGAAGCAAAAGGAGAAGTGTGTTTGCGGAAAGCTACAGAAACAGTTGACACATGACCTCCTGTGCCTGCTCCTTTTACATTTGTCTGGAACAGCAAGTTATTACAACCAAAATTTCAATCCTGGTGCCGCTTCTTAGTGCTCACTTTGATAGGCTATTTTATTTTATTTTTTCAAATAAACTGATTTTGAGAAAAAATATGTAGAGAAAAATATGTAGGTCATTAAATTATGTTAAATCAGGCTGTTACTCCATATTAGCTGTTGAAGTTAAAAATATTAGGCTATAGCTGTAGTAGTAGACTAATGTTCCCAGAATGCTCTGTTCCCCACAATGCTATGCATGTTGTATATGGTTTCTTGGTGTTAGTAAAAACACGTTTTGATAACAAGAGTCCACACAAGTCCTGTGTCCTCTTTATACATGGTGTCAGAAGCGGCGAACTCCGCTGTATTTTCCGGTGCAGTAATATTAGCAAACTGGTGGAAGAAATTTTCGTGCAGTTTTAGACCGAAAACGACCGGGCCGGTCTCATGGGCATGGCCAACTATATCGCAAAGTTTATGCCACAGCTGGCCACAATAACAACGCTGCTAAAGGAGGTGCAAAAAGAGAGAAATGGATTGCTACAGTTTTTCAAAGACTAAAAGAGATACCAAGCTCTCCAGAAGTGCTTGCTCAGTATTCCAACACAGCGGACACAATAGTTGTGGCGGATGCATCGCCATATCGTGTTGGAGCCGTCCTCACACAGAAACAAAATGGCGGTTTTATGGCGACCAGTGACATACATCTCAAGAGGACTAACAGACACTGAGAGGCGCTATGCGCAAATCAAAAAGGAGGTGCTTGCGGTGACGTGGACATGTGAAAACTCTCATCATACCTTATGGGTCTGCAGTTCACATTGATTACAGACCATAAACCTCTGGTTCCTCTACTAAGCACAAGTGGTTTGGATGATCTTCCTCTGCGGATCCTGAGATGTTCTAGGGAAGAACCTTGTCACAGCCGATACGCTGTCCAGAGTACTTTGCGTCTAGCAAAGGTAATTTGATATCCCCACAATCACTGCAGAGAACAGAGGGCCGCCCCGTTTTGACACAGACTTAAAAATACACCCAGATCCTTTGTTCTCTCTCTTCATCTCTCTTCTGCTCTTCTGCCTCTTCTGCATCTAGTCCCTCTTCTATGTCCAGCGTCTTCTTTGTCTTCTAGGTCTATGTCTTCTTCTTCTTCTCGTCGTCTCATGTTTGTTTGCATTAAGTTTACTTTGCTGGTGATAATATCTTTTCACGATAAGTCGTCAAAACTTTTATTTGATAGTTTCAAGTATAATTTTTGTAGTTTACTTTGAAAGCCTCACATTGCGCAACATCCGCCAGCTTTAACAAGCACTGCCGTGACCAAAGCGGCTATTTCAAAAAGTTATACTTCTAAAGTTTTTGAGTCGCCATGAAAATGTTTTTATTGAACTTTTACATTTTGGCATTAAAAGGACATTTGTCATACTCTGAGACTTTGACGCTGCCTTACGCTGAACAACAGCTAAACTCTCCCATAAGCGGCATCACGATTGCTGTTAAACCTAACAGGACATCTGGCGACTGGAGCTTTCGGAGGACAAACCTACAAACTGTGGCTTGGACTGGGACGACCAGCCCCGTGACCCCCTGCAGATCCAAAAGGACAAAGACCAATGTCGTTAGCCTCCGACTGAACCCTGCGGATGGCTCGTCGTCATCGTCCTATCTCTCACCTGCTCTGTGTAGGAACTTAGCAAAGAGGATATGGAAACAATCCGACGCATCAGACTTCGCGGAAGAAAAATAAAGGTAAGGCAGACCTGTTCACTTTGACCTCTGTGAATCCAGAAAGCCACGAGGAACTCAGATCTCATCAAACAGAAGAGTCAAGTAAAAACCGCTACGTAGAGGCTGAAGGACTAAAACCAAACTTGGCGCTGGCCCATGACCCAGTGGCCCAACAAACTGCTGTCACACCTGACAGGAAAAAGGACGACTCAACGTCGCCTATCACTATATTTTTATATATGTACGCTACAGTATTTTGGCGCCCGAACGACAGGGACCAGTGAAACTTGGTTAATAGAGCAAGATCAACCAAACACTAAAAATAGGTAAATACAAATCAAAGGCGTTGTTTGGCTGGGATGTTTAATGCGCTGTTTACTGCTGTGATGCTTGACGCTTGCTGACTGTGAAAAGACCAAATGCGCGCTGCTAATGTTAATGCTAATGCTAATGCTAATGTACGGATCCATGTAAGTCTATGTGGTAGAAGAAATCACCCATAGTGAACATTTTAATTGTTAAAAGGCCTTGAGACGTTTTACTGCTGCGCTGAGCCAGAGTTTGATTTCGTCTCTTATATCGGTGAGAAAAATTAACTTCGCGAGATTCCCGAGTTGATTTCCCGATTAATTCAGATATAACCGGATAAACCCGGGCCCGGAATCTGAATACTTGAATTAACTGCAGCACGCTAAGTGCTAAGCTAGGCTAAGCTAAAATAGTTAGCCTCAAGCTGTCTGCAATGACTTATGAACTGCTCCCATTGCTCCAGTGGAGTGAATTGTCTGCTACAGGACGACCTGTTGCTTTGTTGTCTTTGTGAGGAACTGCTAAACGTTCTGTTAAGGGAAGTTGTTGCAACTTGTTGCTCAGGCCGAAGTCAGAGAAACTGATGCCATTTTGGCTCAACACGGGTCCCCCTCGAAAGGGACGGACCTAGACGTGTGACGCGTCTGATCACGTATGTCGCCCTCCCACTAAAGGGAAGGGCTAAGCAAATTGTTTTGCACAAGCCTTGACTCCATCTAGTGGGCACTTTGAGTAACCGTAAGGAAAAACCCAACTGTGAATAAATAGTTTAACAAATTAGCGTTTTATTCATAATTAGAGCAAAATCAATGTTTAAACACTAATTCAGAATTCTTTCTTTAATCTACAAACAATACAGTGACCTTTAACTAATTGACTTTCATTTCAGTCAATTTTGCTGCAATTTAATTTAAAGTTTTATCTTTTCTGCTCATTATCTGCAGTGCTGGTTAATCGTGCTGCTGCTAAATTGCTCTATTTTGACTCATTGCTATAACTTCAATTTGATAGTAACCTGATTATCTGCTCCTACTCTGCCTATTGTAGCTTTGATGTCACTACACTGCAATGTCCAGCTTTGGCCTTGTGTATGATGTGCAACTTGAGTCTCACATGCTGATGTTTAACATTTATAGCCTCAAACAATAAGTGTTAAGACTAATACTTGTCACTTTGAGCTGCTTTGGTTTCATTTGCTTTGCTGAAAAGTTTTGCACCTCACATGACTGACAACTGTTTTTTGCATGACTACTGTTACAATACCAGGCCCTACTCACTCACTAATAACATTTAGTAACCTTGTTTTACACCACTGTTAATTGATTGCAGATCTGATTAACACTGAACTGCAAGGATTGCTACTGTTATTAACTAATTTTCTCCTCTCACTATTTAATTACCAAATAATAACAACAATAAAACAAACACTAATTTCACTACAGCCTTACTTCACTCAGTTTAAGGCTAGCCAAACAAAACCACAGTATTTCAATACTGTGCAACACATAACCAACACTTTTTAAAGGAAATTCTCCATTAAACAAACAATAATTCTTCTCTTCTCCTTTTGTCTGTTTCACAACTGTAAACAAACATGGAAAACCCAACCTCACATGATGAGTTTGCTCAGATAGACGCTCTTGCTCATCTGGATACAGTTCTCGGAGAAGTAACTGAGAAGTTACTGCCCAACTACATGAGTGAAATTCAGAGGATGAAGCCCTCTGAACTCAAGTCCTCAATGTCCTCCCTGGTAAGTATTGGCCTAACCATAGCACCAAAGGATAAAAGGCTAACCAGATGGCTTGGTCAGATGGCCATCTTGATGAATTTCCAGCTAAAACAAACAGAAAGCTTACTAGAGCATAGTACCAACCAACATCGACGTGAAGCTACATGCATCCAAGAAGAGAATAAAGCTCCCAAAGCTGAATTTGATGCAATGTTCTACTTAGACAGGATCCCAGACGCATCTTTGGAAGATTGGATCTTTCTAATCAAACTAACGTCAAGTCGCGACGTTAGCAGTTTTATTGAATGTCAACCTGCTTATGTCCGCAAAGACTATGAGCTTCTTCGTCAGTCACTCATCAAAGAGTATTCAGATGCTACCATCACTTCGGGACTGACAGCCGCTCTAGCAGTGAAACAAGCACACCAAGAGACCCCTCAAGCTTATTACCATCGCTTACGAAAGGCTTACTTTGGCTCACGTAATGAACCAGACATGGAGGAGGATAAAAACTTCAAAACCCTCTTTATTCAAAACCTCCACCCTACTACGAGCCGCCATCTTGGTGTTGCAGCATGCCCACTCACACAGACTAGCCGCCAGCTTCGGGAGCTAGCTGTGAGAGCCTTTACAAAGCAGAAACAACCAAATCTGAAGAACTACCATCAGTCTTCAGTGTGTCACAGTCTTTAGAATTGGAAAGAACATCTGGCTACAACCACGAAAATGTGGGAAGTCACTCCTTTCATTCTATCAGACTGAAAAGAAACAAAAACCATTCAAAAGAAGAAATTATCAGAATCGAAACCAGACATGGTCAGGGACAAATGACTATCAGTCATACTCTGAACGAGATTCTTGGCCCAACAATAAACCTCGGGCCAGACTTCACTCAAATCAGGGGGGTCCCCACAACTTTCGCAAAGAAAGAAAAGGAAAACATTATCGGGCTCGAGACCAATTCCCACCGAGCCAAGACAGTCCAAAGAAGGCCTCAAAGAAGAGAAGACTCGGGACAAGAGCCTGAGTCTGGTAAGCAGGCCCAGACTAAACCAGACACTCAGGCTAAGGACCCCATAGACTCAGACAGTTCATTGGAACTTAGCGAAGAGGATATGAAAACAATCCGACGTATCATACTTCAAGCGCAAAAGAAAAATATAGGTAAGGCTGACCTTTTCACTCTGACCTCTGTGAATCCAGAAAGCCACAAGGAACCTAAATCTCATCAAAGAGAAGGGTCAAATAAAAACCTCTACTTAGAGGCCGAAGGACCAAAACCAAACTTGGCCCCGGCCTATGACCCAATGGCCCAACAAACTGCTGTCACACCTGAAAGGAAAAAGGACGACTCAACGTCGCCTATCACTGTCATGGTAGTGCAGGTAAGTCCCGCCACTGACCCGTGCACCGATGACCCTTCAATCATTAAATATGAACCACCATTTCGGCAATTCTTGTGCAACATCTCATCATTCCTTTCCTTGTCGGCAAGGACCTTCTAAATCGCTTTGAGCCACTTATTGATTTTCAGAAATTGAAAATCTGGGCACAGGTTCGCGAACCTCTGCCTTTCTCTCTTCCCATCTTTCCTTCCAACCCTCACTGCTATGCCCTTGATGCCACCCCAGCACAATCTTTAACCATTGCACCAAGTCCAGAACATGACTCTCTGAGTTCAAAGGACAACTCCTTCTGTGCTCTAGCTCCTCCTCTGGAGACTCAATGCCCACAGAATTTCACTGGTGCAACCCTGGGAAACACCCAGGCTGACTGTGTGGTCACAGCTCCACAGACTGACAAACCTGCCATTGGCCTGGAGCTGGCCACTGTCTTCCCGCCCAGCCCATCCCGTCTGCTTTTGCAGCCACTGGTTCTGCAGCTGCGTCTGCTCCGGTGGACTCCACTTCTGCTGAAACGGCTTTGGCGCCGCCTGATTTTGTTGCCTCTCAGGCCTCCAATTCACAGATTGACAACCTGCCACTCCATCTTTCTGATCCTTTCTTTCTCTTCAACTCGGATGCCGTTGATGCCTCCGACCCGCCTTCAAACCGTCTTTGCACCCTCCCGATAATTTAATAAGTTATACAATAACTTTACTACACTACAATTAGTATCAGTAATAATCATTAATTCTGCATAACGGTTCTGTTCAAACTACATTCTTTTCACTATTTACCTGTGGCTTTCAGTATACTATTTTGCCTAATTGTGTAAATAAACATTATACTTAATCTAATTTAAGTTGAGTTTGGTGGTCTTATCTATTATAATAAGTCCCTGCTGGTTAACCTTTCCCTCATTAGACATTAGTTTTAGGTGTTTTAATCTACATGTCAGCGCAAGGCTGATTGGCACCAATGTAGAATTAATACTCATAGGGCCAGATTTATCAAAGGTTAGCGTGCACGCTAACTGAATAATATGCGTTAAAATTGGAGCAAACCCAGACGCAGTTGAGATTTGCGTGTCTTACAGGAGCAGAGCGAACGCAATGCAGATTTTGCTCCTATGACCTAATGAATCTGTAAACTGAGGCGTTCTTCCCAGAGGGCGCAAAATGGAAGGCGGAGAAAATGCAAATTCATTCATTTACTGCCCGCAATATTATTTATCAAGGCTCACCATGACTTTGCGTGCGAAAATACATTTAGCACGTTGGAGAAGGACGTGCTAATCTTTTGCACAGATGGCTGCTGTGATTCGTGTGAGACGAAGGAGAAGAAATGAACAAATACGTAGGGTTAGAGTGTTTGCCACGCGTGCAGATCTATTTGCCATGACGGATGAAAAAATTATTCACCAGCACGTTCTGCTCTTCTTGGTTAAATTTTTGTTTCCGTTTGTGTTCCACTTCCTCACCTACCATGACGCAAAACAATACACGCAATGATTCCGTTTAAATAGTTCCGCCCCATCTGTTTGCACTGTCACCGGCCACGCAGTTTGTCTTAGTAATTCACGCGCAACACGAACATTAATAGCGGCCGCATATTTTCTCACTGCACTCGCAGTTTAGCACCCGTCTTAGTAAATATGGCCCTTAATCTTTGTCTTAAGTATATATATTTTATATGTATGCTACAATATATAAACTTTTTTCAAAATATATATAAACTTACTGGAATATATATATATATAAACTTTACAGAATATATATAAACTTTACAGAATATATATAAACTTTACAGAATATTATTCCTACATCATTCCATATGTATGTAGCAGAATGGTAAGCAGAGGTGGCCGGTGGCAGTATGGGACAAGAGTAGGCTTAGGCCACCCAAATTTTATTCTTGCCCACCCAATCAAAATCTTTTCACATCCACTTTGTAACTTCTGGTTGAATGTGAAGCCTACTAACTGCCTCAGAAAGAGAGAGGTGGCTGAGGTGCAGCACGTATCCTTACTTTTCTCTACTTACAAGCAGCAGGTGCTGCGTGAGCTCCTCCACTGTTGCAAGATCTCTCGGGCCCAGCAGTAGCACTCCCTCTGCCTCTTTTCCCACTGCTCTGTGGCTCTGTGTTGCTGTGCTGTCACATGACCCAGCTGCACACAGCAGAGCAGCAGACTGTACTGTCTGCTCTGTTTGAGCAAATGCACCTAAACTTTATGAATTTAAAAAAAATGGTTTAGGGTTCAATGTTCTTTAGGTAATCATCTTTGGCCCGCTGAAACAAAGTGACAGTGTGAGTTGTCACCTTGAGTCTATTTTTATAAAATTTAAAAATCATGTTAGAAATCTAGGAGTATTCAGATTTAAACAGCATTCTACCATCTCAAAAACATTGCCAGAATTGGAAGGATAATGTTGAAACCAGACTTAGAAAGACTTTTCATGTGTTTATCTTCAGCAGGTTTGACTACTGTAAGGGTCTGCTCACTGGACTCACTAAACCAGCTGTGAGACAGCTGCAGTACATCCAGAAAGCTGCTTTAGTCCTTTCCCCAGGTCTGTGCACTGGCGTCCTGTTGATCAGAGAATAGAACAGAATTAAAACAGCTCTGTTTCTCTCCTTGGATTAGCGCCAAAGTATATCTCTGACACGTTAGTCCTATATGAACCATCTCAGACTCCGAAAACCTCATGACTGAACACGGTGAAGCGTTTCTGTATTATCCAGCCAAAATCTGGAACAGTCTTCCTGATGACGTTAGACAAGCCTCTCCTCTGACAATGTTATGTTCACTGTAATAATGATAATGTAATGTCATGAGCACTGTAATATCAGATTTATATTGATGCATTGCAAAATGTATATCTATGTTTATATGTTTTGCTGAAATTAACAAAAATGAATGAATTTCAGGTGGCACTGGTTCAGTCAAGTGAGTCCATCACAGTGTTAAAGCGTCTGACGGAGGAGCAGCCCGGCAGGGTCTTCTTCAGCAGTGAGTTCAGATCTGGATCAGTCAAAGAGCGCAGCGAGTGTAACGTGTGCCTGGATCCAGCCAAAGCTCCTGTGTGTAACCTCACAGACCTGAACACAGGGGAGCAGTGGTTCTGCTACAAACCCAAAACACTGAGCTGTGACACCAGGGTCAGCCACGTGAAAGGAGGATTCAACCAGAGGATCAGCAAAGATGAAGAAACTCTCTTTAGAAAGTAAGTAGAAACACATTCATTTAAAACATTTTCTGCCAGTGATGAAACAGACGCTTTCACAGCAGGATCTTCTCCCAGTGTGTTTACATGCACTGATGTAGCCTAGTTATGAGCCTCATCTTGATTAAGACCTGGACCTGAACCTACACACACATACACACTCTGAGTGTGAGTGAGAGTGAGTGTGTGTGAGTATAAGGTTGGATGTTGGAATGTTTTAGTGGAACGCTGGTTGATTGTTGGGCTACTCAGTGTTTGACAAATGCAGCTGTATGTGTTACTGTTGACAAGTCTATTTATCCACTCTGTTATTTATTTGTATAACATCAACCTGTCCAGGGACTACAGGTAAAAATGTGTGGTTTTTGCTAGAACCTGGCGCCACGCATCTCTCCCTGTAATTTTTTGTATTGTTGTGCATTGTCCCCAGGGGCGGACTGGCCATCTGTGCATTCTGGAGGATCACAGAACGGCCGGTCGCTGAGACGGCCGATGGGCCGTTTTACATAGACTCCATAAACACATTCACAACCAGGCCAGAGAGGGCGCAGCCGCGCTGATGCGCAACAGCAGAGTAGAAGAAAAAAGCAGAACAGCTGCAGTCACTAAATGCAGCAGGCACTCGAACAAACCTACGAGATGTGGCCGACAGGCGGCCGTGAAGACGGCGGTGACGCGAGAGCAGAGGCTGCGGTGCGTTTACGTCATGGATAAAAAACGGTTAATAAAACGAAAGGAGAAGGGCGGAGCAGAGAAAGTCAGGAAAAAAAAGCTTTAGTCGCTTGCATGTGAGGCGTTCAAGTGTAAAAAAATAACACAATTGTTTGACAGCAGCAGTGCTACAGCCACATCCACCAGTACAGCACAACATGAGGATGAAGAGGCTGAGAGTGCGGTGGGGGCCCAGCGCTGCTCAGGCTCAGGGACCCACAGAACCAGATGAAGTTTTACCTCAGGTAGAGCCGTGTACAGAGCAAGTGGTGAGTATAGCTTTCATAGCTATTTAGGCTACGACATATTTATTCCTATACATAGCTCTAAAACACTATCATAACAATAACAATATGAATAATAAGAATAATATTATATCTAATATGGCTGTGAAGACTCTCATTCATCCAGGCTGATTCCATTGCAATCATAGGTTTAAAAGCTGTCATCTGGACTTGGTTTTAAAGAGAGCTCTCTTACAGCCAAATTTCAGAAGTGAGAAAGCCTTTTGGATAAAAGGTGAAACTTTAAACTCTTCAACTTTAAAACCCAGTCCAGATGACAGCTTTTAAACCTACTATTGCAACTATATCTAATGTGAATTAAATCCAGGGATGTTCCCAAGCCCTCCAATAATAAGTCATAGTGTAATCCAGGACTAAACTATATCTAAAACATGACACAACCAGGTCTAACCAAAACTAAACCCTAACTAAAATAGTTATACGCTGTCCAAATCTATAGCTAAACCAAGTTTTTTTTTTTTTTTTTTTTTTTTTTTTGGCCAGACTCCAGGGCTGTTTTTCAGCCCCTGTCCACCCCTGATTGTCCCTGTACAAATAAACCATATGCCATAGCATTTAGTGCTAGTAATATCATTTGCTAAACACTTAACATTCAGTCTTCCTGTGATCCACTTTGGGGTCCTGACCCACTAGTTGGGAATCACTGCTTTTCTACCCCATGACACCAAACAGTAGTCTTTCCTTGTGGATGTTTTTTTACTTGAATTAATGGGTACAATTTACTTGTTATGCTGGTAGTGAGTGAAAGCAAATGGACTCACACAACTCCACTGAGCCAGAACAGCGGCCCTTTCAGATGTTTGTTTAGACGACAGACTACAGAAATGGATGCTAGGATCTTATTCAGATCTTCTGTGTTTTTATTAGGGGCATCAACATGAAAGCTCGTCTCGAGACCTCAGGAACCACAAATGTTATGATTTTGCCAAAAGCAGGTAAAGTATGAAAATGTACATTTTGGTTTGATTTACTAACAGTGTTTTCTGTTTTCTCTAATAACAAGATTATCCATAGAAACAATAATAGTAATTGATGTAGTATTTTGGGGTTGGGACAGTTTATGTCTGTTCATGCAAACTGGACAATGGAAAGGTTAATGTATCTAAGTGGGAATGATTAACATTAATGTTTTCAATTCAGACTTTTCTGCAACCACAAATTAAGATGCACTGTTTAAGATGCATTGTGTAAGTGTTAAAGCATACATGCTAAAACACTGATGGATGGATGAATGCTTTATTCAACCCCAAAGGGAAATTCAAATGTCCTGTAGCCCTTGCATACAGTTCAATAGGAGGCTTATTAAAAAGGAACGAGTTAGTATAAATCTCTAAATGTTAAAATGGGAACATTTAGGAATGATATACTGTATACACTGTATACTGACACAGTGTACATACATAATGTACACACATACAGAACATATGTTAGTGCCAAATGTATTAATAAAACATGTTTAAAACTCTTTTGGCCCAAACTGCTTTACAAGACGGCTAAACACATCAATAAAAACAATATCAATAAAATGTAAAATCAATAAAAAAGACATGAGCAAAAAGTAAAAACACATAAAACCAAACATGAAGCTCAGCTTATGATAAAAAGCCAGAGAAAAGAGGCGAGTCTTTAAAATGCTCTTGTAACTCAGCTGATGGGACATAAGGGGGCAAACTGATCCAAAGTCTGGGCCCTGCCACTGAAAAGGCTCAGTCTCCTCTGCTTTTAAGTTTAGTTTGGGGGACGTCCAGAAGCAGCTGAGAGGAAGACCTCAGGTTTCTATCAGGAACATCTCAGCACAAAATTTCAGACAAATATGACGGAGCTCGGTCAATAAAAAACAGTGTTTTTAAATTATTTCTGTAGGAAACAGGAAGCCTGTGTAATGGTGCTATGTATGTAATGATGTTAATATGAATTCCTTTTTAGTTGTAGTTTGTCTATTTTAAAGCATGTTTCATTATGGTTATTTTTCCATTCAAGTGTGTGCTGATACCGTCCAATAACTTTTTTTGTTACCTTGTAATATAACATTTGTTACATAATCTGTAGTTTTAAATTTATTTTACATGTTTTGTTTTTACATGTTTTTCAGATAACTCTCTTCTCACAGCTGTTCCTGAGACAAAAGTAAAAGTAAATGCTGGTAGGGGCCGACAGTATATAACATCTATTATCATTATTAATCTATAAACCTTATTATCACATTTGTAATATAAAGTATATCCCCAGTAGACCAATAACTTTCTCTTCCATTGTTCAGGTGAGTCAAAGGAGGTGAGGCCTGGACCTTCTGGATATTATTACAAGAACCAATGGATACCACTAGGGGGCACTACAGTCCGCCAGTTCAACAGTGCCTCAGTCATTACTGCCTGTCTGAAGGGAAAACAGCTGCATCTGTTTGGAGACTCCACTGTCAGACAGTACTACGAACACATCACAAGCATACTACCAAGTAAGATACACTTTATTTTTGTACAGATTACCAGAATAAAAGTAGAAAGAATGGATGCATCCAAAATATCAAATATGTATTTTTACTGTCTGGGTCCATTGTCTTAATATATTATTATTCATGAACAAAGGGAAAACTGACCAAGCGCAACTACTTATTTAATTTTAGCGTTTTTTTTCCCCCAGGATCGTTTCGATAATCATCAGCCTCTTAGTGTGCAGTAACAGGAATATTGATTTGACATAGGTTTTTATGTTGGATGCCCTTCCTGACACCAACCCTCACCATTTATCTGGGCTTGGGACCAACACAAAGAGTACACCTGATGAATCAAAACTGGTCAGTCTTCAGTAAAACACAACCCACAACAAACTAAACTGTGACTGTTTAAGGCTATCCTAAAGCAGAACAATCTTGTATGTTTTTTTCAAATTAGAAATATTTTGTACATACAACACTATGTACCAGTGGCGTTTTCTCCCAGATGCCAAGGGAAGCCAGACTTCCCCAGTTTAAATAAACTCTAATAAACTCTTCTTTTAATAATATAAAGTTCCTCTTTTGTGCTGTCCTCATGCTCTGTGTGCTGTCAGAGGAGGTGAAGCTGAGCTGGTGTTCCTTTCCTGAAAAAAAATCTGAATTTTTAACCAATCAGATGAGACTTTGGTCAGCGCGGTGCCAAGGGAAGCCTCACTGCGTTTGGCATCCATATCATCAGGCCAATCAAATGACAGGATTCATGTCATGTGATTTAAAGCACATAGCAAGTGGGGCATTTATTTGTAAAGAGTGTAATTCAACGCCGTTAACAAAACTTGTGATTAGCTAGCGATCTGTTAGTATGAAGAGAGGCGATTTGGAGTATTTAGTAAAAATAATTACACTAAGTTAGCTTTGTAACAGCAGCTCATTAACGTTATAGCATCAGGAGTGTAGAAGCCAGTTTATTTGATGTTGTTTTTGTGTTTGTTGGTTGGCATTCACATGCAATTTTTAATTTGAGCTCTGGATGGCAGTCATTCGCTATTGGACTGTTATTAATCAAGGGGTCAGGCACCAGGTGTGTGTGTGTGCCAGGTAGGCCAACAGTTTTGACCATGTGCGTACGGGCAGAGAAATTGTCGTAATAAAATAAAGATAAACCTAAGACTACGAGTGAGGATGTGTTTGTCCATGGCAGCGCGCGGCGGACACGGCCAGGCTGCACCACCACAGGTATGTTGGCGGCTATGAGGAAAGCCAATGTAGAGCCCTGAAATTGAAATCCTGTTATAAACATATGTATAGTGTGTTATGAGACATACTTTACCTTTATTTCATTTAAAAACACTTATTTCATATTTTTCTATTATTAGTTAAAAACATTTCAGTTATTATTGCTTAATTCATAGGTAACGTGAGTTGATTTCATTGTTACTATGTCTGCTTTAAAACATGGTAATGTTCCTTTAAGAAGGAGAGACACGAAAAGACTTATGGGAAAATGAGTTCATACATTGTTGTGTGTAATGGCAGAAAACACGAGAAATGCTTGATGTAATGAACCGTGGACCGTTATTAAAAGTTGCCTAAAATGAAGATGAACACGATTCTGGTCGTTCATTTCGGGGGTGCAACACCAACAAGACGGACGGAGAACCTGTGCCCCAAACCAAGCAAGGTCACCACCACATGGAGACACGGAGCAGGGACAGAGTGGCACCACGAAGGGTCTGAGGGTGTAGTCTCATCTCTCTGGCATCTTCATCAGTTTACCCACACCACACCACTGCCATGTACTGTGTCAAACATACTGCTGCTTTAACTGTATTCAAATGTGTCCCCTTTTTCCTTTTCAGACCTACAGAAGTTTGATGAGCACAGTTCAACTCGAAGTGGCCCATTCATGGCCATAGACTACACTAATGACATTATGGTGACGTACCGCTGCCACAGCCCTCCGATCCGCTTTGGAAATGTCCCTGTGTCCCAACTGAGATACGTGGCCAACGAGTTGGACGGAGTGACCGGTGGACCTAACACTGTTGTCCTCATAGGCGTCTGGGCTCACTTCAGCACTTTCCCCATGGAGGTCTACTATCAGCGGCTCATGACCATTCGCAAAGCAATGCAACGTCTGAAAAACAGAGCTCCAGACACAAAAGTCATTGTCCGAACTGCGAACATGAAGGATCTGACCCTGTATGAAAGTCTGACCAACAGTGACTGGTACTCTCTCCAGCGGGACAGGGTGCTCCGGGCAGTGTTCAGAGATATGGATGTTCACCTGTTGGAGGCCTGGGAGATGGGACAGGCCTCTGACCTGCCTCACAGCCTCCACCCACCGCCTCAGATCATCAAACTCATGATTGATGGGGTTCTGTCCTACACATGTCCCATAAAGGAAGACTAAGCTCAAAGAAGGAGGGAGGTTGAAGTAGGGATGTCCTGTTACCATTTTTCAAGAACTCGAGCACTAGCCAATATTAATACAGCTACAAATACCTCATACCTTGTACTGGGTCAAAGGAGGTACATGAAAAGAGATTTTGGGATGGAATTTGGTGGAAAGAGTTGTGTTATTTTAGTGTTCCCTTTATTTTTTTGAGCAGTGTATCTAGGTTTGCAAGTCAAAAATGTCTCAAAGCATCTGCCTCCATTGTGGTAGAAAAAAATAGTCAGTGTTTTAGTCAGCGACATAAGTTAATATTAGGAGTGTGATAAGACACAAATCCCACGAGACGAGACATGAGACTGGCTTAGCGAGATGAGATTTTTACACAAATGAAAAATGTAATTTATTCACCTGAAAATTATAAAATGCAAAACTATTTCGGTGCATTTATTTTAATTCACTTGTAAAGAGTGATATTGACTTCTATTGTTTGAATTATACGCAGTAGCAGTACAAATATACTGCCAAATGTTTTGCCTGGGCCCTCAAATGTTCAGGACCAGCACTGCACTGAAGCAGAGATTTTAAAAAGAGCGCAGTTGTGTAAAAAGTACTGATAAAGGGGCAAGAAAATACCCAAATAAATGATTATTAGTATGAGTATTTAAGTACTCACTTTCAAATCAAAATAAAAAAAGTCACATAAAAATGTCATACATTTACAACTACTCACTATAATGAATGTGTATTATTCAGAATGATGCTAATTCTAATAAACTAAAAGGGGATATATTGTCCAAAGTTGACTTTATTAAGCTTGCTGCCATGTTATAAAATGTTTTTTTGTCAGATAAAGTTTTTTCAGGTTGTAAAATGTGCAGTGCACTTCTAGAGGGGTCGAGACTGGTTTAAAAAGCATAATATATCCTGGACTTTGATGTTCCATGCTCTTTATAACTGTAAATTGTTATTGTTGTTTTCTTTATGAACTGTGACCATTTCCATGAACACTGTTGTTTTTGTGGATACCAGTTGTTCCCTGTTTTAATCTGTTTTTGCATAATACATCCCATTTAAAGAACTATTGCTGTATGTAACACGTCGTTGAATCTGTCAGTATGCGTAAATGTTCTTAAAAATGTACTGTATCGCCACATACTTAAAACAAATAATTTCAAACTAAAAGTCATATTTTGTAACTTAAACCAATTGAAATCAAGCACCCCTTGTATAAAATCTACTCAAGTAAAGTACAGATAAATAAAAATTGTATTTATCATTCCTTCCCTGGAAGAGACACTCAGGTTTGTACAGAGCATTATCACAACAGTTGCCTGGGTGATATGAAAACTGTACAACACCCCTTTCCTCAGAGTCTACATCCGGGAGAGGAAAAAAAGCCATGGACATGCTTCAGGGAGAACTGAGACGGGCAATTTAAAGCAGCAATACTAATGCAGCCAAATGCTCAACTGCACTGATATGACTGCAGACTTTTTGTGTCACTGTGTATATGTTGACTCAAAGGGTGCACAATTATTACCATTCATATTATAATTGAGCTGTGCAAATCTCTTTCGAGATCTGGCAACCCTGTTCCCAAAGCATTCCCAAAAAGAATTCCAAGCCATTCTACTTTTGGAACCCTTTCACAGTTGATTGGACGAGAGAGAAGCCTCACTCGGGAGATTATCCCACTCAGGAGAGGGTCCGGGTGAAGGAGCATCTTTGTAAAGGGCATCAGTCGCTAGCCTCCTTAGTTTTTTTTTTTTTTTTGAGCAAGTGAGTAGTTAATGGTGTGCAACCAACAACAAAACACAAGGCTGAGAAAACAAAAACAAAACAAAAAACAAAACAAAACAAAAAAACAACAACATCAAGATAATAAATTATTGTGTAATAATATTCATAACATTATATTATATATTATATACATTATATTTAGCAGAACAATAAGTTGTCATAATAAACCATAATAAACCATACAGAAACAATCTGCTCAAAAAGGAGTGGGAAGAAGAAAACTTTTTTAATCCCACCCCATGTCCAAAAAAAAAACATAACACACAGACAGCTGTGTCTTTAGACACCACTTTCCCTATGGACCCCAAAACCCAATATTTATCGTATAATACATCAATTTCTAATAAAGATATATATTATTTTTATATAGGCTGTTAGAATAATATTTAGCCATTACATCAAAAATAATTTAGGGTAATTCAAAAGGTAAGATTTTTAACAA
Organism: Bostrychus sinensis; assembly: GCA_020698575.1. Taxonomy (NCBI): domain Eukaryota; kingdom Metazoa; phylum Chordata; class Actinopteri; order Gobiiformes; family Eleotridae; genus Bostrychus; species Bostrychus sinensis. Next base: position 47,163,554 of record CM036239.1, on the reverse strand, counting down.
TTAATAAGTTGTATTCTATTAAGTATACTATATATATATAATATAAATGAGTCTGCGTATGTACACTCACAATGTGTTACCACATATGTTACCACACAGGAAACAAAGGAAACAACAATAAGCACATACCAGGAATGGTAAGACCAGAGTCATGGTTGTAAAATAACATGACCATTAAGTCCCATCCTCTCTGTACTGTGACCAGACCATATTTTTGTAAAGTGACTTGAATCTGTGAATATTTTGACATTGCTTGTGTTTGAGCCCCAGACTGTTCCACAGTTTAACTCCACACACAGACACACACAGACACACACAGACACACACAGACACACACAGACACACACAGACACACACAGACACACACAGACACACACACACACAGACACACACAGACACACACAGACACACACAGACACACACAGACACACACACACACACAGACACACACAGACACACACAGACACACACAGACACACACAGACACACAAAAACCTCTCCGGGTGGTTCGCACCACTGGTAATGTAAAATTTCCATATCCTCTCATACTATGAGACCTCTCTCTAACTGTAAATAACTTTTGTATGTTACTTGGTAATAGATAGTTAAATGCTTTATATAAAATTTGTGCTGTTTGATATTTAACAAGGTCATGGATTTTTAATAATTTTGACTGAATAAAAAGTTCATTTGTGTGCTCAAAGCATCCAACCTTGTGTATAATGCGGACTGCTCGTTTTTGTAATATGAATAGTGGATGTATTGAACAATGGTTATTATTTCCCCATACTTCAACACAGTAGGTGAAGTAGGGGAGCACCAAGGAGCAGTATAATGTGCACAATGTATTATAATCAAGGAATTGTTTAGCTTTATTTATTATTGAGAGGCTTTTGGAAATTTTTGTTTTTATGTGTCTGATATGGGTTTTCCATGACAATTTACTATCTATCATTATTCCTAAGAATTTGTTTTCTTGTACATTTTCAATTTGAACACCATCTATGTTTATTTGTAGTTCAGAATTTATCTTATAATTACCAAATATTATAGCTTTTGTCTTGTTTAAATTTAAAGATAATTTATTGCTATCCATCCATTTTTTTTATTATACTTAATTCTTCATTAACAGTATGAATAAGATCATGATAATTATCACTACTACTAGTTTGTATAACCACATCATGTGAACATGTGGGTTTTTCTAACATGTTACAAGGACACTCGTGTCAGCTGTCAGGCTTTTGTTAAAGTATAACTATATTTCAATTACAAAATGTTATCAAAAGTTTAGAAAAGTAAAGAACAAACCGAGGCACTCTTCATTTACCTGAAGTTTAAAAAGCCTTTATTTCACGTGGCTATGTTTATAAAATATGTTCATAAAAAGTTTATTTACATTCACAATCTGCAGGCCACAGTGTTTCCAGAACTGAATGAGGAGATTGATTTCAGTTCATTCTTATAGTAGACTGCTTCTTTACTGAATTGTGTGCTTTTTTGTACTTTTGTAAAACAATGTTTGTTTCACATGCTGTACATCTTTAAATAATGCGTGATCTGTACACCGAAATATTTCACCTCTAGGTGTCTCAGTCTGTGATGTCACTTCCTTTACACTCAGGTGCTGTGCTTTAACTCACACAAATAGGGTAAAAAGAGAGAGCTGGAAATGACTCCTGAAGAAGGCTGTTTGTTGGCCGCTACGCGTGGGTCTAAATTAAAACCAGTACGCTATGTTTTTAAAGATTTGATGAACATCTAGCCACATGAAATAAAGGTTTTTAAAACTTCAGGTAAATAAAGAGAGCCTTGTTTTTTTTCTTTACTTTTTGCAAGTTCTTTGTTCTAGAGCACCAAAGAGCACCTTCAATACAGAATAACTAATTGACACAAACTCCCTGAGAACTTTGGACCTTTTCTTTTCTGTTTTCAAAATTAGTTTGGACATGTCATTCTAACGGTACGTTCACACTGGACGCGAATCTGGCGTCATTCGTGCACGCAAATTCACTCGCGCGAATGACGCGAGTGAATTCAAAATGGTCACGTGTCCAACTAGACGCGAATGACGCGAATTTGACGCCAGATTCGCGCTAGGGCTACTCCCAAATGAACCTGTCTGGGTTTGGTCACCTGTGCCCCGTGTGGCTGCAGGACCTCTCCCCAGGACACTGCTGCTGTACAGCAGCATTAACCCCAGAGACAGAGCTGAGACAGTCTGGGGTTATTTCTTGTACATTAGCTCTCTCTAGTGGTGTTAGTGGGGTCTGGTCTAGTCCCAGGCTCTGTATTTTCTGTTGTTCTGGAGAGTGCAATAACTGCTAATATAACGAGCACATCTCAATAGGCTATTTTGGTAAAGTTAACCCCCCTTTATATTTACTTGTATTTTTTTGTGTGTTCTTGATGTCACGATGATCAGAGTGAGCCTCTGTCACAGGCTCATATCATAGATAACAGCTATAACCACACTCACACAGAGCTAAACAGCCATATTTATTTTATTTTTATAGTGTTTTCTATCAGGGCTGTTTTTGTTTCCTGTCTTCAAAAAAGTAGAAGAGCTGCTGTAGGCTGCAGCTTTTATCTCCGGGTTCACTCTGACAGCCTCGATGATTGTTTTGCTGGATCTCCGAGGCAGGGATCTCCTCCTGTTACGTCGTACGTAACACGTCATTGCTACAGCTTGTCCCTGATTGGTTAACGCGCCGCGAATGTTCGCAGAAGTTAAAATTTTTCAACTTCCGCGACCAGAGCGTTGGACGCGAATCTGCGTTGTTCGCTTCATCCGCCGATTCGCCTGTCCGCCTATTCGCGTGACTCGCGCGTCAAACGCTCAATTCGCGTCATTCGCGTCGCGCCATTCGCGTCATTCGCGCCGCAGGACGCTTGTTCGCGCCTGAACGCAGCTTTCCATAGACTTAACTTGGTAATCACTCGCGGCTGATTCGCGTCCGATGTGAACGTACCATTATACCAGAAAATGCCAGAAAACCTATCTCATACCAACACTGTCATATTCTGGAAACATACAATTTATTAAGTTTTGCAAATTTTAAAGATTTTAAAACCTACTGGTAGAACCACCAGAGTTACGACTAGAGGTGACTGTGAGGTTCCTTAGACGTCCCTCCTTTTCATAGTCAGTCCTCTCAGCCAGGGGCTGTAACATCTGGAATAACATCCCTCACACAATAAGAGAATCCCCAACATACAACACCTTCAAAACTCACCCTAAAAACTGGTTCAAATCAACACTGTATTTATTAGAGCTGCTCTGAACTCATGGTACATGATACATATACGTATGTAGCATGTGCCTTGATTGTCTGAGCAGCTGCACATTTTTACTCCTGTTGAAAATGCTGGATTCTGGATGGAGGTATTTTTGACCATTGCTTCTTGCAAAACATCACCAGTTCAGTTAGATTTGATGGCTTCTGGGCATGAACAGCCCTCTTTAAATCAACCCATAGATTTTCAATGATATTCGAAAATTAATGACATAGCACTGTTATCGATTTTTGTGAAGACAAAGTAAATTCTTATGCAACCTCAGAGGGGTGCCCAAACTTATACATATGATGTGGATGTATGATGTTGTGTAGAAATAAACAAGTGTTATGCTTTTTTTTATTTAGCAGTTTTTTTCTTCATTTTACACATTTTTATCCTCGGGGTACAAGGTGACTTCACTTGGCAACCTACAACATAGCTTAGTCAGATGAGGGTTTCATAACATTTTGTGCTGTAGTCAAGTACTTGTAAGCAGGTGAGGTTTTCCAAAATCATACTACAACCATATTGTGAAACTTAAGTCCAGATGACTTCTTTTTGACCTTGTTTTGATTTTTAATGAAACTGCCCAAATTATGTACAATTAGTAATGTGGGAACAGATTAAAGCTACTGTGCCTTTTGAAGCATTCAATAAAACTATTCATTATAATGTCATTTATATTTTGTTTCATATAGAGCAATAAAACAATACACAACCCATGGGCTGCAACCATTTTTGGGCCCTGAGCAAGTGTTTGAGAACCACTGCTGAAAGTGTTTTTTTAAATGGGAATCTACCCCTACATCAAAAACATACAATAAAAATAAATGGTCATGGTAAATGGTCACATTTTTATATAGCGCTTTTCCACCTTCATGGGCACTCAAAGCGCTTTACATCAAGGAACCGTTCACCATATACTGTCTCTGTTACAGTATGGAGATGTACTGATATACATTATATCCTACTGTGACAGTTATATCATGATGCACATTGTATTGCTGGGTTCTTCCAATGCACAGCCCTTATGGAAAACGTGAAATTATGAAAATGATTTTAAAATACATGTACCATAAGGGTTGTGGTCATAACAAATTAAAGGCAACATGTCTGTGAATTGGCAAAATCACTTGGATGAGAAGCGAAACACCTTCAACTCTACAGACCAGGTTCACATGACTTCTTTGTAACCTTGCTTTGATATTAAAGTGCCTAAATTATGTAAAATTAGTCATGTGTGCATATAATAAAGCTACATTTTTGGTTTCTTGTACCATGCATGCAACCCACAGGCATCAGAAGCATTTCGCGCGCGTGCATGTGTGCGTGTGTGTGTGTTTGTTAATGGAGGACAGCAGTGTGAACACGAATAGTGGTAAAGAAGCAGTGCTGTGTGCCGTTATTGTAAAGCATCTAAAATATTACCAACAATATTTATTTTTAGAGATCATTTTCCTGTGCTATGCAGAATCTAAAAAAACAATGCCCATTAAAACCCATGAAAACTGGTTGTAACTATTTGTTACTACAAAAAAATCCCAAATCCATCCAAATCAATGTTGTTGCTGTAATAACCCCCCTGGAAAAATCCACTTTGCTTTGAGAATATTGAAAATATTTCATATTTGTGTGTGTTTTTACAAAAAAAAGGGTTACAATTTTTGTCAGTTAACAGGAGCAACTTAATACATTTAGTGAATTAATATTAGATTTGTGTTTAAAATATCAACATTAGTGATAAAATACACACTTGAGCCAAATTTCATAGAAAAGGTAAGAACCACAGCAAAGTTATCAAAAAATAAAATTTGAAAAGGAGACTTTTGTCCTCATTGAGGCACAAGGGTAAATGAGCTTTTATGAGTATTTTGAGCTCTTCAGTGATATCTAAGGACAACCAAAAAACTTTCCCTCAATTTGTGATATGATCAAAATGTTTTTCAGATCAAAATTAAATCAACCATTTTTGGGCTCCGAGCCAATAAGTAGTTTTTAAATGGGAATCTACCCCTACATTAAAAACAACACAAAGCTGAATGACAGTATATCTGAAAACATCTCTTTTACGCCATTGGTTTAATCATCATCCTGGTGGCCTTCAGAGAGTACGGAGCTCCAGTTTTCCAGGAGTGCCAGTGCAGCCCCGAAGCCCAGCCGATGTGGTCCCCCGCCAGGTGATAGTCCCCGTGAAGACTGGCCGAGCCGCAGCGGCTGAACCACCAGCCTCCTCCGTCTGTAGAAGCACAGTCCATCTGGGCGATATCTCCAAAGATACAGGGGTTACAGCCGTCGTTGTCCCTGTCCGTGGTGCTGAAGCCAAAACCATTCTGGTCAATCCCTTTGTAGACTCCACGGATGGCATCACCTTACGACAAAGAGACAAAACGAGATTTTTTGACTGACACTAATATTGATTAATTCACCTTCTACTAATTTCTGTTAGGGTTTGTGGATACTGAACTTTGGGTCTTAGGCAGGGTACACTCTGGACAGTCACCAGTTAAAATGAAACTCAAGACCTTTTTAAAACTTTTTAAAGCCATTTATAGAACAAAATTTAATGCCAAGATTGCTGGCTAAAGGCCAATAATCTGAATAAATTTTACTATATACTATATATATATATAGTAAGGGTGCTCCGATCAGGGTTTTTGAGGCCGATCACCGATCAGCCTCTGCTGTGATCGGCCGATACCGATCATGGCCGATACCGATCACGTGGTCTTCAATGTAGTAATGTATTGTATGCAGGCTATTATTAGTTCCATTTGAAAAATACTGTAGCCTTTGTAAATATAAAAGAACAACAAAATTCTACTTATTTTTGTTTTAGAAGAGGTTTTGTTGCATTATTGGTCTTTAATGTGTGCCCAGTGTCTGTGGCTTTGTTTGAATGCTCCGCTGATGTAAAAATCAGCTGTTCTTAATTGGTTCCTTTAATGCAAGTCTGCGGGTGCAGCGCCTGTGTCCGCGTAACGCGCAGCCAAACCAGGTTGAAACACAGTGGACTAAAGAGCAGACAGCTCCTGCTGCCAGTTTTGACAACGTCTGAATGAAGAAAACGTGCAAAGAGAGCAGAGAAGACAACGATGAAAGGTGCTCCTCTCAGACACACGGACACATGGGCTGCCTTTTTACTTTCTCTTTCCATTAGCAGCCATTTGGTGCAGTTTAAGCCACAAAACGCACAGTTTTCTCCGCGCAACAAGACACAGGCAGACTCTGAACTTTCTTAATCCTTTTAACGTAACTGTTAGCGGGTTAGCTGTAGCTCTATTTACGTTGGTGTTTGCAAATACACGCACTGCTGCGCCTCGCTTCTGTCCCGTGCGCTCCTAAAGCAGGCGGGGACACAGCGGGGACACAAAGCAGCGCCTCCAGGGCAGGTTTGTGTTAGTTATAACCAGGGCTTAACTTAAAAACACTGCTAAAATAACGCTACTGCTGTTTAATCAAACCGGAGTTGCAGGACAGTAAATGTGAGAGCCTCGCGTGTTTATTGTAATTTGATCGGCCCTTCTGATCGGCCCATTTTACCGATCACCGATCACTCTATTTTTAGCCATGATCGGCCGATCATGATCGGCGGCCGATCGATCGGAGCACCCTTAATATATTGTATATATATATATACTATATATCAGTATTATGCACTGAAACTCAGGGGTTTCATTTTAAAATCTAATTCAGGTGAAATAACTCCAGTTCTGCATTAAGAATCTCCAAATGTCAGTGGAAACAGCATTTACTGTATTGTGGGGATGTTTTTTTGCAACAAATATGCTTATGCAGTAGACTTAGCTTTCAGAAATGTACTACATAAAATACATTACAAGTGGTTGACTTTAAGATATTTGTAAAACTACTATTGATAGAATTTGTTGCCAAATTCACATCCAACTCGTAAAAAGACAGTCTTCTCTGTTGTTACTTACAAATTATTGATCTGACATTTATTTTTGATGCTGGAAGAAAGCCAGAATACCAGGTGACAGAAACACAATATAAATGAAAATATTACTGATAAGTTGTCCCATCAGAGACAATATTACACAACTGACCTTTTTCACAAAAACTGGAGGTAGTTACTCATCGCATTATCACATTTCCTGTTTGCTTGTGTTAGTGCTTGTCTAAGGCAAAATGGGTGTTTTCAACAAGCTTACTAAATTTCACATTTGGAGTTACAGAGGCAAAGACACCCACCAATAAACCAGACAAAGGCTACAAATTCTTTCATGAAGAATTTATCCACGGTTATCGAGGAAACGAGATGAACAATCAGCACTAGCTAAATACCAATGACAGCCGATAAACAATGCAGTATTTAAGTCTTTTAGAAAAAAGACTTCATTCATTTTAGAAAATCTCTAAAATTATATATATATATATATAATTATTATATATATATATATATATATATATATATATATATATATATATATATATATATATATATATATAATTATTATATATATATATATATATATATATATAATTATATATATATATATATATATATATATATATATATATATATATATATATAAAATTTTAATATAGCACATACATGTAGTTTATATATTTACAGCCAATTTTGACTCACAGTGACATCAATTGTTAGCTTTTATTAATGAAAATATGCTAATGTCCTTACTCCAGACAGTCAACACACGACAGAACACTAGAGCAAGCTCACAGAAGCAACTCCTTTGGACAGAGGTCTTCTTTTTACATAAATACTAAAGTTTGGAACAATATTCCATATCACATCAAGACAATGAACTCTGAGTCACAATTCAGAAAAACAGACTTTTTCTGCTTGATGGCTACACTTGTAACCACTGACTATGAACTGTATTATGTGAAAATATTGTGAGGTGTTGTGCATATGTGAACTTGTTCTGAATGGTGCGTCTGTCCTTTTGCTGCAGAACAGGAACCTGCTGGAAAACAGTTTTTAATTGAGTCAGGCCTGATTAACTGTGCTAACACTTTTAATCTTTTCCCGTATAATAAATAAAATAAAATAAAATAAAAATATAGATAACACCTTTTAAGTAATATTATAAAATAAACTTGCAACCACCACAGGAAGTATTGCAACATGACTTCTGGTTAAAAGGCGGAAGTGTGAAAAAAAATCTATAACCGCTAAACATTTCCAAAAAAGTGCCACTACACTGCTACAAAATCATCTTCCTCATAAATGGCTGGAGCCTATCCCAGCAACTATGGGCCTTAGGTGGGATACAGTGTCTTTAAAAGACATATTATTCTTCATATGTTGAAGTCATATGGTTCCCCAGTAAGGAGTTTGTGAGATTGAACCCGATGTTACCGTGGGTTCTCTCCGACTTCTTCACACCATCCAAAGACATGAATGTGTCAGGTGAATTGGTGACTCTAAATTGCCCCTAGTGAATGAATGTGAGAGTGAGTGGTTGTCTGTCTTGTTGTATGTGTCTGTGTCAGCCCTGCATCAAGCTGGCCACCCCTGCCTAAGGCCCATAGTAGGTCACCTCTGACCACAAATAATAATAATAATAATAATAATAATAATAATAATAATAATAATAATAACTTTTTTGTATAGCACTTTTTGAAATGTGTACAACATTTAAGAACACATACACAGCGTTAAAACAATAGAGCGTGAGTTAAAACATACAATAAAATAAGAAGAATAAAAAGAAGAATAAAAGACATTCACAATTCTCTAAAGGTCAGTTTTTAATTTAACTTTAAAAGTGCCCACAGAGTAGGCTGCCCTGAGCTCCTCAGGTGTTCCACAGTTCAGGAGCTCTGACTGAGAAGGTCCGGTCTCCTCTGGAGAGGAGTCAGGAGGACAAAGTGAGGAGAATCTGACCTTCAGGCTCAAACCTGCATATACCGCATTGCAATAGTCCCGGGGGTGGAAACAAGAGTGTGAATTACCTTTTTCAAGTCAGCGTGGGAGATAAAATTTTTGATGTTGGCAATGTTCTGGATATGATAATGACGATATGACAATGTAAGATGTGATGTTTCAACGAGGCTGACATAACTGCTTGTCTGCATCGAGCTAAAGCTAAACTCAACACTTGAAGTTTAAGGTAAGCTCAAAATTTCATTTTAATGCCCTAAATTAGTATTTTAAAGTGGCAAACTAGATGAGTTTGACATTTTTTTTAATAAAAAAAAAAGAAAGAAAGGAAGTTATACTATTGCTGAAGGTGGTGGTATTGGAAACTGCATCCGGGACAGCAGCAGTGAAATTGCGTAGTTCAGCTCTAAGGAACAAAGAATCGCCACTATAACCATTTTATTGTTGCATAGTCATTAGTGGAAGGAGTTTTCTTCAGTGGTGGTAATTAACTAGATACATTTTTAGTGCTACTTTTTTCGGAGTGGGGTATAGCCAGGAGTTGCAATTTCCACTTTCACCACCAAATATTGGTAAAAGGCCATGCACACCTTTAAAAAGTCACATATTATGCTTTTTAAAAATAATTTATACGTATGGAAAATTCTTCTTATTCTTTTGGGGAGCTGTCACTTTCAATTTGCAGAGAACGCTTGGTAGTGACTGAAATATCCAGTGACAGTGTATGGGCTTTCGAAACACTTCCTGGTTTAATGTATCCATGTTAGAGCCATGAGAACGAGCTTTTAAGCTCTTGCAAAAGAGACCGCATCAGTATACGCAAACTAAATACTACTCCATGCATGTTTTTGAGGTGCAGACATTATAATATGGTTAAAAGCTCACAAAAGTCAATTTAGCAGAATATCGCCCTTTTATTACAGTATGAAATAGTAGTATGAAATAATTATTCACTATGCTAAAGTACCTGCAGTTCCCTTGTACTTCCTGACTTGCAGTTTAAATCCAGATGGCTCGTTGCCCAGTTTGAAGTTGCTGTACTCTGCAAAGGCTGTGGCCCCCTCATGGTCCCATAGGTCCACTCTCAGGGTCCACTTCTTGTTCTTGGCTTTGGTCAGAGCGAAAACTTTTCTGAGTCCAAGCCAGTGGTCGTCTGTAGAGGGCAGCAAAACACAGGTGCCTTATATTTGGTGTTTAGTTAAAAATATTACTTTTCCTTATCCTTGTGTAGACTGAAACATGTGCTGCTAAGCTGTGGTCACATTTTTTTTTTTTTTTTTTGCTTCTTTCACAAATATGTTCTATAGGCTCACCGAGACTTTGTAAATGCATGTACGAATAGCCCAGGATTTCAACAGCAAACTTGAACTTCCAAAAACCCATTAATCTTTGCAGTACTTCGAAAGAGCTCATTTGTTTATGGGTGTGGGTGTTTTTTATTTATTGGCCAAAGAGTGCACTTGTTCTGAGTGAGTCATTTCAATGAATGCCCATAAATGGAGAAAAGGAAAGCACTGACAGTAAGACAAATATTGCCAATGCATAAATTTTGTGTTAAACCATTTATTAATTATTCTTCTGCCACTTGTTTCAGGTTAGGGCTCTGTGGGCCTTAGGTGAGCCTGACTATCTCTTTCCGGCACTGCTCAACCTCCCGCACAAGCTCAAAACGCACTTAGTTTTTAAAGTAAATTAATATAGAATTTTTTTTTTATAATCTATGTGTGTCTTATATGAAATTCTAATCTTCTATTGCATTGGCTACATGCTCACTCCTGTTTTTTGTTTTAAAATAAACCAATATTGCTGCAATAAATGGAAACGGGGCTATTTTTAATTAGCGCAAGAACCACACTGCACATGACATTAGAGGTGTGATTGACAGGAGAGAGTCCCGCCCCCGCTCATATCTACAGCATTAGGGGCTAAAATGTGTTAGCCCAGAGATCTGGGTGTGGCCAATCACAGAACACGCAGACTTACGTCGTCTTTGATAGCGGTGCTAATAACAAGCTATCGTGACCGAAGTTGTTTAATAATGATAATCTACAGCAGCAGAAGAATAGAGATGTGAGCTTCATTTATAATAAGGTAACCTGCACATTTCTCCACCTCCTTTACAAAACATGACCTGTTACTTTAGGCTAACGGACTGCTCTCTGCTCCCTCTGTTATTGTTCGCCTCTTGCCATTGTCAGGTTCTTAGATGATATGTATTTGAATAAAACAGTGGGGGTAAGGTGCTTTGACTTTGCAGAGAACACTTGGATTAAGTGTCTGTTGCCCCCTGCTGGCAGCAGTGGGCAATGGACAAAGCATAAAATGGCTACACATCTGCACAACAAGTCTCCTAGTGGCTTGCGGGGCCCCATACATGTACATACATAGTCTGCATATAGCTAGAAACATCCCTGCATATATTGTTGAACTGTAGGCTACTTTCTAACATCCCTGCAGTTTGTTCCTAAAGCCCAGAATAAAAACACATTATTGCAATATATGACACATGTTTATGAATCAACATAGTCATACCTTGTGGACTGACTGATGGTAAAAAAACACACACAAAAATGAGATAAGTTTAAAAGCTAAGTGTTTGTTCAGATAGGTCAAAGCTAATCGTTATCTTGTTCCACTGTGTCATTTTGGGGCTGCATCACATCTGAGCTCATACATGGACAACAATGAATAAGCAACACATTGATAACACAAAAACTACCTTTAACAATTAAAACACCAAACTAATGCCAATTTAAATGTCCACTGTGGATAGCTGTGAAGGTCTGTATCTGTATGTTGTTTCAGACTGCAACAAAACAGCTCTGATGTTTTCCAGGATGTGACAAACTCTGATTAATGTTTGCCTATTATCATTACCTGACTATTATCGTCTAATTCTAACCCTGCCTCAAGATACAATAACACCACAAAGCAGAGCCACTTTTAGAGCTATTTTCCTCTATGAGCCTCATGGCAACTAACTTAATGTGAATAGCTTCTGACACACCCATTAGACTGCAGCTAATTAATGGTATAACAGTTTCAGTGGGATCTGTAAACATGTATGTCCTCTACTCCTACTCCGGTGGTTCCTAACCTTCCGCCCTGGGCTTTTTGTCATACCATGAGATTGCTTTTACTTTCACTTTAGCCGTTTTGGTTCAGGGTGTCTCAGAGTCACTCATAAAAGTCATAGTGCATTCTGAAAGGGGCAGTGGCAGGCGCCCCCCTTCCCCAGTCACTATGCGCCCATTTGTCTATATCGCCTATGCTGGCTCTGCTACTATGTTGTAATGTTATTCCCTCATCAAAAACACTTCTGGAGTTGTGCTTTGCTTCATTCACCCATGTTTAAACAATCCTCTATTCTGTGGCATGGCCATTCTGAGCCCTCAGAATGCTCGGTTGCGAGAATCTCCGTCTCTCCCCATGAACCCCCGCCCTCTTGAGGAAGCACTGGCCAATCAACAACAAGTCCTTTACATCCAGTCTGCTCTCATTCATTGATCCAAAAAATGGTGCACAGCTCAGTTTTCACTGATTTCTCAGACATATTTTCATTTTGTTGTAAAATGGCATCATACAAAAAGTTTAATAAAAAGCTTTTTTTCCTCTGTTTGTGTTCAAAAGAGGGCAACACTATTCACTCTCTGTCACTCTGTTGGTCTCTTCAGTGTAAAATGTGCTGCTATTCTAGAGGTGACCAAGACTAGTTTAAACAATATGAATAAAAGCATAATTTAGCTCTGCCTTTTGAAACTAAGCTATTAAACCTTGTAACAAATGTATTCAAACAATATTCTTTAGCACTTTCATCAGTCAATGAGACACTTGAGCTAGCTTTTCTTTCATAGGTTTCAGGAGTTCAAGATGAAAAGATTCCAAATATTTTCTCATCATCTTGGAAATAAATTCTATAATAATTCAAAGTACCGCCTACAAAGTGCTCATGTTCCTCTAGAAGTCACCATACTCATGTGTGGTAAGCACTACACTGCTCTACTCAGCGCACAATAATTTTGGCTTTTTTTCACAGTAGCTTAACCACTACCAGTCATTACTGATGCAGAGAGGTTAGCGTCATCCTCTATGGCACTTACGTGTGAGGTTTCCAAATCCATTTTTATATGCCGCCCATTTTGTGTCAAACTTCACCTGAGCCCCACTGCGTCTTTGGAAAACAGTCCAGCTTCCGTCAGATCGCATCTCGCAGTAAACCTACAAACAATGGATATCATATGTAAAAGTTTGGGCACCCCTCTGAGGTTGCATAATAATTTAATCTGTCTTTATGAAACAAGATTACAGAGGTATGTCATTTATTTTCTAATGGCATTTGAGTTCTAGGGTGTTCTAACAGTTTTTAGTATAGCAGTATTTAGGAATATGAAATTAAATTAAATATGAAAAAATGTCTGTGCAAATATTTAGGCACCCTTATAAGTTTGCTGATTTGAATGCATGTAACTTTTCAAAATGGATTACTGGCAACACAAAGCTTGTTAGATTAGTTAGTTAAGTCTTGAACTTCATAGACAGGAGCATTCAATAATGAGAAAAGGTATTTAAGGTGGTAATCAGGAAATGGAAGGACACAGGCAAAGTTGATGTTAAGACCAGATGTGACAGGCCAAGAAAAATCCCAGAGAGACATAGACAATGAATGGTGAGAATGGTTAAAGACAACCCACAGATCACCTCAACACCTACAACCTACAACATTTATCTATCATCCTGCTGCAGATGGTGTTTCTGTACACGGGTCAACTATTCAGAGCACTCTGCATAAAGAACATCTGTATAAGAGTGTGATGCCATGCCACAAACAGAGTCACTTGAGGTAGGCAAAAGCTCATTTAGACGAGCCAGAGTCATTTTGGAATAACATGGTGTGGAGTGGCATACCACAACTATCCACAAGTAAAGCTGGACAACACAGGGTTAAGCCAGGGGTCTGCAACCTTTTGGATCCAAAGAGCCAATTGCTGCCAAAAATACTACATTTGTATCTGTGAAGAGCCCCAAAAAATTTTAATGTACAAAATTTGCTTAGCTTATAATTGAAATATAATAGTCCTATGATCTATAGATGGTTAATAATTATTGCAAATTAATGGAGAACTGTATTAAAAACTCACATTATTAATTAGCTTTTAATAGGCAACTAAACAACAGTGTAATTTACAGGAGCCAAGCATATTCAGAGAACTGGAGTTACATCCAAGAACTATTTGTTGGTGCTGTTTATTTAACTCATGGGTTTTGCTCTTCTAACCAGCCTTTGTGTGCAAACATGTGGGCATATAAGGCTAAAAACTGTGTATTATTATACATATAATTCCATAGCCAACTCTGGAAAACAGGAAGACAGTTTTACTTTGACAGCATGATGCAGATGCAGGTTGTGTCAAAGAGATGCATCCGGCTACTTTTTTATCAAATGATCTTACATACCCAGATGTCAGATGGAAGGGAGTCACAAAAGAGGGGCTAAATGTTTGCCAATTTGTTTTTAAGTAATGTTCCTATATTTACCTCACCATGCTGTATTCAAAACAATACAATAAAAACTTAATTACAATGCAAATACCTAGTGTTTATACTGTTACCTTAAAATGTCCCTTGAATCCTTTCGGCTGGATCACATACACTCCACTCCGCGCTTGAGGATTTTTACTCTTCACATTGCTGCAGTCTGTTCCTAAAGACCAACATAAAGAGAGGTATACTCATGTTTTTTGACAAAGCCCTGGCATTGTACTAAGAAAACAGGAATTAACAGAGCTGTACCTTGAGGAGTGACTGCCTGCTGCTGGTGGCAAAAACACACACGAAGTGAGATTAGTGCTTGTTCAAATAGGTCAAAGCTACTCATTAAAGCGCTCCACTGTGTCATTTTGGGGCTGCGTTTGACGTTTTACAGTATTATGTCACATCTTAGCTCATACATAGATAACAATGGAGAAGCACATTGGTAACACACTAAAACATGAAGTACCTCAAAGTCAATTCAAATGTTCACTGTGGATATTTTTACAATACACAGCAGCCGAAAGAAAGCCAATATTTTGATCCAGACTATTGGACTTTCACAACATTCACAGCCACAGAAGGTCAGAAGCCAGTGTATTCCTTGTGACTGTCCCAAGCCAGGATAAATGGAGAGGGTTGAGTAAGAAAGGGTATCTGATGTAAAAATAAATATGCAAATCCTCCAGAGAGGAGAAGCATGAAAGGAAAGATGAATCTTAGTTATGTTTTAATGTTTCATAAATCTTTTTATATTTACAGTACATTAACCTGTTAAGCTCTGAGGCCTTTTTCCCGAATATTCTATATCTACATTTATTAAGGTTTTACTTAGCATTTACTAGGTGTACATAGCAACAATATTAATAAATTATATTGTTTGACCATAAATTGAGGTTGAAATGGATTATTCTAATTTCCGCCTGAAAAAAAAAACACATATTTGCCTTCATAAAAGCCTTTTTCCTTCCTGTAGTGAAGCAAATAACAACATAAATTGAAAATTTCACATATCTTGGTCTACTGCAGCAAAATTTGTGTCAAATAAACAAAGTAATGGAAACATATATATGTTTTATTTTTTTTAAAATCCAGGCAGAATCCAACTGTGCCAAATTTGGCAGAGTTTGGCTCAATTTGGCACAAACTGTCCGAACATGAGGATGTCAGACATGTGTGTGTCAGCCGTTGTATCTCCCTGCTATGGTCCCAACAATTGGACGCAAGGGGGCACGGAGCCCCGTCGGGCTCTATTCGGGTTTAAGAGGTTAAAGAGGTTATATTTTGCAAATGTGCATCGACTTTTCTGAGCTTTCTACCATGTTATAATTTTGTTCCCTCATCATAAACATACCTGGGGTTGTGTTTTGCTTCAGTCACGCCTGAATAGCACGGCTGTTCTGAGCCTTCAAAACAAGGCGTCCAACATTGGATTAAAAATATCAATAAAAGCGTAATATAGCCCCTTTAAGGTTTGACATGGATCCACATAGCATTCTGTCTTTGACGCTCTGTCCCAAGTCCCAAGCTTTACATAGAGGTGCATCTCCAAAAATGAAAATCATGTGGAAAAGTGAAAATATTTTCAGATTAAAAAACAAACATAAAATATATATGAAATATGTAGATTAAGTTCAGACAGAGTTACATATTTCAAGCATTTATTTAGTTTAATTATGATTATGTAATGTTGTAATTTTATGCTATATTAGGCTTGGGATTTCCTTAACTGTAAGACATAAATCATTACATTTAAAACATATTTCAATTAGTTAGTAAGTAAAGTAACTAAAGTGCTTTATTTTAGGGCTGCACATTATGGGAAAAACATGCAATATTTGATAACTGCGTTGAATATTGCAATAACAATACTTTAAAATAGTTCCTACTATACTGACACAGCAAGTTGAATTCACTTAAAACAAAAAATGTAAGTTCTTGGACTCAGATGTCAAAACAGCATCAAATCAAAACTTAACACAGACTAAACTGTGACCAAATTAACGAACTTACCACTAAAATGGACTTTCTAAACATTTCTATTTAGTCACAACACATTTTCATTTAAGGCCCAGATGGAAAATGATTTTTCAGTGTAAATCTCTGTCAGATGGAAGATGTCATTATACGTCCAGGGAGTACAACGAAATTGTGTTGGTGATCAGATGGAGGGATAGTCCTGAGCCGCTCCAACCATTTACTTTAGGGCTGCAACTAACAATTATTTTGAGTTGATTATTTTTACGATTAATTTTTACGATAGTGAAATGCGAGTAAATGTTTTATGACCTGGTGCTGTAATAATGACAAGCTGTTGAGAAATTGTGGTTTTATTGTTTCTGTAAAAAAATTGGTGATAATACTACAAAAAATAACTACTTTTTTTTTTTTTTTTTTTACAAAATTTGAACCAAACAAAGGTTTAAATATGCTAATTGAGGACTTTTAGATACAGCATATATGCTCACAATGATGTTTTTTATTCAGAAACGCATTATTTACATTGTGTTTAACTTTTTATGTGGGTTTTCTGCTGTTTAGTTAAAAAAAAAAAAAAAACACTTCTGTCAGGACGTAACATTTCTGACAACCCCAGATAGCAATTAATTGATTACTAAATTTGTTAGACTGATTATTTCAATAATTGATTATCATCATTTAATCCAATTAGTTTTTGCCCTAATATACAGTTGCCTGGAAATTCCAGACTCACCGCTGTACCAGCGGATGAGTCTGGTCGCCTTAGAATCAATTCGATTTCTAGGGCGGAGCAAACTCGAGTTAACGAACAGCGAAGTTAGCCAATCAGAAAATGGCGGACGTGACGTTAACAAAGCGACAGTAACGTGAGAAAGTAAACAAACGGAGTAGTGAAGCCACGAGGGAGGAACGAGGGAGTTATTTCAACATCACCGTACCATACCGCTGAATGAAACAAACTCTCGGCTCCTCGGTGCGCCATCTTTATTGTTGTCGGTGAGGAGATGCGTACGAGTGACGCTGCTCGCGAAGAACACGTGACTTAAATAAACCAATCAAAATGCACGGTACGGTTGGGATTTGAGTAAACCACTGCGGACGGCGTGGTGACCAGACTGATATTTCTCTGTAGAATAACACAGAGACATATCAGTCTGGAGTTTCCAGGCAAAATATACAGTACCTGCATTGACTGTATCTTTCGATGCAGTATTTTGCCTCTGTAGCACTGTGCCTAAGATAAATTATAAGTATACATGATAAACACAACTTTTTTTTCATAATGTACTAGTAAATGGATTTGAGATGAAATCTACAGTACAGCAAGCGAAATGTTGTAAAAAGGATTGCTTTACCTGCTCACTATAGCTGAAGAAAATGACCAGTACAAGCCCAAAATATCCAACTGGGTTCTTCATTTTGACCTAAGGACAGAACAAAAACTTTAGCAGATGCAACTATTCAAACACGACTTGTAAAACGTGGACCTACTGTACCCACCTCGCTATCGGTTCAACCTTTGAGATCCCTGTGACTGAAGCTGTGTCTTTAAACTGTAACAAGCCAGCCACACCTCCCTACCCAGTGTGTGTGTGTTTGCTCAATGGCATCACTTGTTCTTAGTCACACATTCTGAGGAAGTCAACAACCAATCAGAAATAACCTTTGGCCTGCAGGAATTTCAACATATCAGAGCCCAAACACTCACAGCAGTGTTTACAGTGGCATTTCCCATGTGGTGTCTCTTTGTACTGCTCAGGAACAGACACAACACAGTGGACAAACACTGATAATGTGTACGGGAAGTGAGAGAGATAGTGTTCTGTGGAAAGGTGAAAGAAGAAGGGGAAGGGGGGTTACTCGCTGAGGCAGGCAAGAGAGGTGCAGCTAACCGGGCTAGTACTGAGTCTAACGGGCTAACTTGCTTAAGAGGCAGCATTGCACATTTTACAGCTTTTAAAAACATCATGTGACTAAAAGACAATGTTTTTAACAGATACTCTATGTGTGCCATAAAGTGTGCTGTTAAACACAAAGAGAGGAAAAAAAGGTTTTACTTTCTTAAACTTTTTGTATGATGTCATTTTGCCACAAAATAATTTTAAAGATCCTACTACTGATGCATGTATTCTGTTCTGTGTGAGATTGTGTTGTCTGTTTGTTCTTAAATGTAATGTCCACTGATAATGCTGCAACACAATTTCCCTATGGGGACAAATGAAAGATCTATCTATAAATGAATGGCAGTGGCACATTGAGATTCTCTAGTTTTAACTTGAGTGGCCTAAAACATGTTGTATGCAGGGGCGGACTGGCCATCTGTGCATTCTGGAGGATCACAGAACGGCCGGTCGCTGAGACGGCCGGTGGGCCGTTTTACATAGACTCCATAAACACATTCACAACCAGGCCAGAGAGGGCGCAGCTGCGCTGATGTGCAACAGCAGAGTAGAAGAAGAAAGCAGAACAGCTGCAGTCATTCAATGCAGTCAGGCACTCGAACAAACCTACGAGATGCAGCCGACAGGCGGCCGTGAAGACAGCGGTGGTGCGTGAGCAGAGGCTGCGGTGCGTTTACGTCATGGATAAAAAACGGTTAATAAAACGAAAGGAGAAGGGCGGAGCAGAGAAAGTCAGGAAGAAGCTTAAGTCGCTTGCATGTGAGGCGTCCAAGTGTAAAAAAATAACACAACTGTTTGACAGCAGCAGTGCTACAGCCACATCCACCAGTACAGCACAACATGAGGATGAAGAGGCTGAGAGTGCGGTGGTGGGGGCCCAGCGCTGCTCAGGCTCAGGGACCCACAGAACCAGATGAAGTTTTACCTCAGGTAGAGCCGTGTACAGAGCAAGTGGTGAGTATAGCTTACTGTATGAAACACAGGGCTTTCATAGCTATTTATTCCACTTCCTATACATAGCTCTAAAACACTATCATAACAATAACAATATGAATATAATAAGAATAATATTCTATCTAATATTCATCCAGGCTGATTCCATTGCAATAGTAGGTTTAAAAGCTGTCATCTGGACTTGGTTTTAAAGAGAGCTCTCTTACCAGTCAAATTTCAGAATTGAGAAAACCTCTTGGATAAAAGGTGAAACGTCTTCAACTTTAAAACCCAGTCCAGATGACAGCTTTTAAACCTACTATTGCAACTATATCTAATGTGAATTAAATCCAGGGATGTTCCCAAGCCCTCCAATAATAAGTCATAGTGTAATCCAGGACTAAACTATATCTAAAACATGACACAACCAGGTCTAACCAAGACTAAACCCTAACTAAAATAGGTATACGCTGTCCAAAACTATAGCTAAACCAGGTTTAAACTAGGTCTAAACAGGGACAAAACCAGGTCTTAATCAGGTCTGTGCCAGGATCAAATCAGATTCAAATCTGGGACTAAACCTGTACAAAACCAGGTCTAAACCTGATGATTAAAGTTTAGGGACTTGAATTTGACTTGTGGACCATGTGTGGTTTAGTCCTGGTTTAGAACTAGTTCACTCAGATCAGTCAGTTTTTTAAAATGTATTTATTTTTATTTTTATTTACTTTGTACAACCATAAACAATTTCCTAAAGTCTTGAAATTATTATTTTTGATTTTTAGTCTACTATCATAAACAATGTCTAATTGAAATTGTGCTTTTTGTTTTATACAATCCAAGACAACTTCGTAAAGTTTTGTTTTTTTATTTTATTTTTATTTTTATTTTTTTGGGGGGGGGCTGGGCTGGCCAGACTCCAGGGCTGTTTTTCAGTCCCAGTCCGCCCCTGGTTGTATGCATGCACTATCAGGCTTAACATATTTGTCTTTCTAGTTCTTTTTCAAGCAAAAATTAGTCAAAATACAGGAGCTCTGAGTTTCCTCTTAAATTTCTGTGTATATGCGCATAGCACCTGCTTGTGAGAAAAACAGGCGAATTTCACAGGTACCCATTTTCACTTGGTTACATATAAAATTTGAATACTACATTATAGTATTACATAATCATTTTAACCAGCACAATGAAGATTTGAAGACAATTTAGTTCATTAATGTAATAATGCAAATTCCTGTGCTCAAAAACATTTTTTTTAACCCAAAAACATTAAAACCCATGTTTTTGCAGGGGAGTTTAATGTTTCTTTGAAAATCTATTTTTTATTGTTATTTCAGTGCAAATTATTAACATTATTAATATTAATCGTCATCTGTTCCGAATGCCCACTGGACGGAGGCCCTGGGGAAGACCTAAGACTTGCTGGAGGGACTGTGTCTCTCGGCTGGCCTGGGAACGCCTTGGGATTCCCTCGGAAGAGATGGAGGAAGTGTCTGGGTTCAGGGAAGTCTGGGCATATTTGCCTAGACTGCTGCCTCCGCGACCCGGCCCCGAATAAGCAGTAGAAGATGGATGGATATTAATCAACCTTATATAGTCCTTCTCTAAACACTGAAAAGTCACTCTTTAGCCACACTCTGGTCCCCAGGAAGAACAGCAACAACTGCTGTGGCTAATGGCAATACAAATAAACTAAACTGCTCCTGTCACCCAGCTGCCCTGGGGCAGACTGACAGAGGCGAGGCTGCTAATCTGCACATACGGCATTTCTGTCCACCACCAATCACACAATCACACACTAATGTGACCATGTCATATGTTGTAAGTTAAGCACAGATGAAAGTTTTTTTTTTTTTTTTTTTAATGTTTAATCTGTTTTGCTTCAATTGTAATATGGTCAAGTCCACATCAGTGACTCTGAGAAGCAGTGACACTCATTACCACTTGCATTAAGTGTAACTCTTGACTATGTTTTTTTGTATTAGCAATTTTGCAGTGGCAAATTGGTAATTTTTTAAAATAAAAATAAAATAAAAGCTGGAAAGGTGTATGCTGTTGTTAATATTCTGGTTTTGTTTATTATTGATGGAGTTGGAACCAAATCTGACAATCTATAAGTTTACTATGTTGAGCCATTTCTGTGGTGACACATGCCTGGGACAAGTTCATTTGCAGGGTTAGAGTTAACATTATCACACATTTGAACTCACAGTGCTCTTGTGGATGAGGTGATTGTTGCTTTCAGATTCTTCAGACCTTACATACTTCTTCAAATCAAACTCCTGTGGCCTTTGAGGTTATGAGTTCAAAGTTCAATGCTGACCACTGAACTGGGGACAGACCTTTAGCCGTCACCTTCCCTGAATTCACCAGTCCTTGTATCTCCTGCACCAAAGACTCATCTCTCAGCTCACTCAGGCACTGAAACAGGTTTGTATTCAGCTCTGGGTCCTTTTTGATTTTCTCCTTGATGAATTCAATAGTTCGACTTGTCTCTGCTTCTTCTTGGACTAAGTCTAGGATCCCAACCAGGAGCTCTTGGTTTGAACCCAACGACAAACCAAGCAGGAATCTGAGGAAAAGGTCCCAATGAACATCAGAGCTCTGCAAAGCCTTTTCAATTGCACTTTTGTGAAAGCTAAACATAGATTTTGGTAGAAGTTTCATGGACACCTTCTTGAAACTACTAAGAAAGACGTTTTCCTTTCTCTGCGTATACGAGGGGTGCGCAAACAAAGCCGCCAAAAATTCTTGTATGGTTAAATGCACAAATGTAAAAACTTCTCTTCTCTTTCGTCCCTCCATTTTGAAAACCTCTGTGCAATAGACAGCAGCTAGCTTGTCTTTCTCTAGCTGCTGGAATGCTAACTCGGCTAGCTTCAACACAATGCCGCCAACATCCTTCAAATCGTCTCTGTCTCGTAGTTTGTCCGTTTGGCATCGCAAAAGTTGAACATACATCTCCATTAAGGTGCTCGGAAAACTTTTAGTCAAGTTTGCGTGCATATTTGTTGCTACTGTAACAGTTATTGAACAAAAAACAGGTATTTGGCACATAGCATAGAGACTTTTGGACGACTTAACGTGGCTAATTATCTTGTTAGCGCTGTCGTCATTGGGCAAACGCCTCTTAAAGTATTCCTCCATTTTGTCTGTTTGAATCCTTTGACTTCTGTCCATTGTTGCACGTGTTTTCTGGGGATGGAGTTGGCCGCATCAGGTTGCGAAGTTATCCAAATCAAAGTGCTGTTTAGCAAATCTCCCATTATCAAATTAGTCATGAGTACATCCAATGGGGCCACCTCGGTTTCATCTCGTAGCACTTTGTTGCGCTTGAAATTCAACGGTAAGCTAGTTTCATCCAAGCCATTAAAGATAAACAGGACTTTTAGATGTGTTCCTAGCGTTTGCAAGGATTTTGTTTCAGGGAAGAACTAAGGAAGAAGCTGCATCAAACTATAGCTCGTGTTCCTAATGGAATTTAGCTCACGGAATGGTGAGCTAAGCACGGAAATAGAACAATTATGTCTTGGTTCTCCTCTTCTTCCTCCCAACTTAAGGCATACTTCTGTGCACATTTAGTTTTGCCCACTCCGGGTATTCCTAGCGTTAGCATGGTTCGTATTAGCTTGTCTTGGTCAGGTCTAGTCTTAAAATTTCACTAGTTTTAATAGTCATCTTGTTCATTTTCCCTTGCATGCCTCCTTCAATTATATGGAGCTTGGTGTAGATTTTCTTCAAGTAGCTGCTATAGCCTTCCTCCATGTTGCCTTCATATATGTTTTAGTACTTTTTCTTCAACATAGATTTGATTCTTTCTCGGATTGTGCTGAGGTTATCCTCATCTGAAAGCAGAAAACATTACATTAACAACTGTATTTAGTACAAATTGCCTTTAATCACTATTGGTGCTTTTCCATGAGCAGGAACAGTATGGTATGTGTCATTACAGGACGTCTTAGAAGGGGTGGCCCCAAAACCTGCTTGTCTTTCCATGACTCTGGGTCCAGGAGACAGGATTATATTACAATAACACTGACGTCACATAAAAGCAAAAACTGTGTTAATAAATGAGATATAAACCATGTTTGAGGCTGACTTTTAAAACATGAAGGTGGTGCCAATAATTAATAGAAAGATGAGAGTAAATCCTGGTGTGTGTTGGTGTGAGGCTGGAGCTAAAGCTGTATTAGCTTCAGTAAACAGACGACTTCTGGTTTACTGCCAGCTTTCATTACATTGCATTAAATTCACTTCTCTGCTCCACTTTAACAACTGAACATAAAACCACATGAGGTTAACATGTGTTTAATCCAGTCTGAGCTATAAATGAGATGTTTAGATTCACAAAGCGAGAGCAGTACTTCGCCAAAGTGGAAACAGCAGTTGCTAATATGTGCTAGCTTTACTTTTTCAAAAAAGTTGGCACAACCTTTAGGTTTGTTCATTAATATGCACTGTCCCGATCAAATAAATTGTATTAGAATTTAGAAAATTACAAGTAGGGCTGAATTTACTGATCTATTTTTCTGTTACTGAGTCAAAATAGGTTATTTTTGTTAATTTATCTAATTTGGGGGTTTTGTGTCTCCATCTAGTGGACCTGCTGGAGAACATAAAGAGCGAAGGATGTTACACAGAGGTGTGGCTGCAGGAGGAACAGGGTAGCTTCAGGTTTTGTCTTGTGAAATTTAAAAACATTTTAAGACTTTTTAATGCCACTTAGAGTGAAATTGAATGCCAGTATCGTCTACAACAGAACAACTACCTGCATAAATTTTACACTAAAGAATTATCTGTACTACTCTCAAGTCTCACTCAGGGGTTTTATTTTAAAAGAAATACAGATGAAAGAACTTCTGTCCTGCATTTAAAAATCATTCAAAAATGAACAATGCACATTATAACATTTATTTAAGAAATATATATGTTATTGTGGTGACACTACTTTTTTTGTAATACTGACAAACTTTAAGGCCTAGATGAACAAATTTTAATATCTACTTATAATAGTTAATACTTTTAAGACCTTAATTTTCACAACATCAAATGTAATACCTATTTATTGCTTTGGGGCTACCCTGAGGAAGAGACTGCCTTTGACCTTCATCTTTTAGCCTTCAACTGCAACAAGTTTATCAGTGCAGTCCTAAATATTATTCAAGTTTCAAGTTTTGTACTTTACATTATTTGGGAGTTTAGTATCTTTTTGTGGACCGTGGATTATTTTTAAGTGGAGTGTCAGGCCTTTTTTGCTCAGTCACCATAAACCAGGAATAAAAAGACGGAGAAATGAAATTTTTACAGCAAGCATACAATAGCGCCAAATAGAATATCACAATATACTGATATATTTTTCAATATGTTCTTACAGCCCTATTTTAAATACCTGAAAGGAGCCCACCAAGCCAATTCTCAGCTTATGTGTACACTGTAAACCTGCATACTTGATGTTTATGACCTTACCTTTGCCTTTTGCTTGGCTGCTTGAGACTAATAACAAAACAAAGAGGTAACAGTTAGACAATTAATTTACAAGCATTGTCACATGTACTGTATATTTAAAATAATTTGTACCTTTCAAATACTCTTCTTTTAGTGTGTCCTCTCTATGTTTGAGTTTCATTCTTGTAAGTACATCCAACGTGGCAGCAATAGCATCATCACTCCTGTATGTATCCACCAAGATATCCACCGTGTCTGTTCGGCTTGCACCCTCAAGTCACGATCTTGGGACATGGGGGTAATTTTCAATCGTTTTGCTATAAAGAAACCATTGTAATTTACTTAGCTGGTCGCCCTTTAGCTCCTCCAAAGTGGCCAAGATGAGCTCCGGGACAGTCGCCATGTTGGTCAGACGGACGACTTAGTTCCCATGGGTTTACTGTCAAATGTCTATGGTCAAAATAAAAGAGTGGTTTCTCTTTGTAAGCAGCTGATGCATGCAACCACTTCCTTATTTCATGGCTAAACATTTGCAAATACAGCCCAGCTGCAGTAAATGATACCTCTCTTATCGGTTTACCATAAGGCTGTTAACATTTCCCACACAGTAAGGCAAGTTGAGCCAGTTTAGGGAAGGGTATAGGATAGGGGCAGCTTTAGTATAGACATCACAGTGGAGTGAGATACATTGGCATATGGTGTCTCTCTCAGTAGACAAATATATAATAATATAAAATAATGTCTGTAAATTCTATTATTGCGTAACATAAATAGTGGTAAAGAATTACTAGATATAGATTCCGTTTTAGGCTTGCTGGTGTGGTATATAAACCAGTGGTTCTCAAACTGTGGCACAA
Source organism: Bostrychus sinensis (assembly GCA_020698575.1). Taxonomy (NCBI): domain Eukaryota; kingdom Metazoa; phylum Chordata; class Actinopteri; order Gobiiformes; family Eleotridae; genus Bostrychus; species Bostrychus sinensis. The sequence goes on along the minus strand of CM036239.1, from coordinate 47,137,764 downwards.
GTACTACTGGTGGTACATAGACTACTTTGGAGGGTACTTTGGGAGTTCAACTCCTGATTTAGTTTTATTTAGAAACAGTTTTATTACTGTTTTAGTCTGGCTCAGAGCTAAAATTTGATGTTTAGACCACTGCTCATGGTTTAGTCCTGGATTTGTCCTAGTTTTGTCTTTGTTTTATTGTGGACTTGTTCTGGATTAGACCTAGGTTAAGATTATGTTTTCCAATATTTTCTGAGGTGGTACTTGGTGTGAAAAGTTTGAGAATCACTGCTATAGACAGACTCTGCTACAAATGTGCATAACTAAATGGAACAAAATTTGAAGAATTCATTTAATGGGGGTTTTAACATCTAAAATATTTGACAATACATAGTTTTTTTCTCATATACATATACATTTTTCATGCATTCAAGTCCTTTGTATACAATTATAATATTTAAAAATCATGATTTCTACATTTACACCTCCACTTAATCCCCTTTAAGGTTTATGGATGGGACTATATATTGACCAACATATTGTTATTAGGCCATATCTGGCATTTCCTTTTATACTGCCCATGTATCCAAAAGCTAATACCTAGGTAGGTTTTGTTCAGTAGATTGTGTCCTGTCTGCACCAGTGTTGTAGTCGGGTCACCAGTTTTTGAGTCCAAGACACTCTCAAGTCCTCAGTGTTCGAGTCCTAGTCATAAAGTTATCAGCACATGCAGTGGGAGTCTAAATTTTAAGTCAAATCCAAGTTAGGTTATCTTGTGTTGAGGTGCAAGTCCTATTCAAGGTGACTCCAAATGAACAAATCCAAGTCCAAGTTGAGTCACCAAAATGAGAATACTCATTAGAGTGTAGTGCAAGGACGCAGCAAGGAGTGATGCTACTCCAGCACCTCCTACTTTTGTGGAAGTTGTCACTGCAACCCCAAAAAATGCATGTCTGAGAGAGATGTTTAGATCTATAGGTCTACTCGTTAAGCCCAGACTGTGAGCTGTAGGGCCTCTCCTCTCAGCTCCTCTTCACACTCAGAGGGGCTGGCCTATCCATCATCTCAATCATCCATGCAGGCCTGTACCGGGGCAACTTGTGTTGTCCCCCCTCTGAGAGAATGGTTTAACCCATCCCTGTGTGAAGCAGGAGCTTAGAACACGGTTTCTGCAGGGCTAACCAAGTAAAATTTAAGACTTTTTTAGACCTTTGTAAGACCATTGTTCAAGAAAATTTCATAAGCACGCCATTTGCAACAATGAGTGCTGCAAAGAACTTTGGTCTTGGTAAGAGAAGATCTCGTATCAGCAATGGTATGATGCCTTTGAATATTTCAGTGGGCAGATAGTTGCATCAAATGTTTGTGACATATTTAAGACCCGTTTAAATGTATTTAAGACCTAATACTCCCAATCTCTGCAAATTTAAGACCTTAAATTCAGATTTTTTAATTTTTTAGAAATTTTTTAAGACCCTGCAGAAACCCTGTTAGAAGCTAAACTTTCATTAACTTTCTCATTAAATGGTATAAACCAAGAGCGGCCTACAACGAGAGTGGTAAGAGAATGAAAGTCACAAACATTAGTGCTCCTGTTATAGCACATTCACATAGACTACTTGTGAAAAGTTCAGACTCACTGCTCAATAAAGTACCAGACCCTGGTGTAGATTGGCTTCAGGACAGACAACAGCAGCATCTGGGCAGAGTAGTACAGAGTTAAACAATACCTTTGTGATATCAAAAGAAAAGTTACAATACTACTGGAAAAAATAATTCTTATTCAATACTAAGTTTCAGTACCTAGTGGGACCTTCAATGTTCCTTTGCATGTATAAATCAAATAAATAACACAGAATAAATCATACAAACTACTGGTTTAAACTTACAGCTAAGAATTTTGCTCCCAATATTGGTCTTTTATTCAATATTATTGTGTTTTATGATTGTAGAAGATGAATTAGCTCACTATAGGTATCAGAAAAAGTATCGCTCAGGTACCAGTATCAAAATGCCGGTACCGTTTTTAAGTACTGGTATTGAAAAAATCTGAACAGTACCCAACCCTAGGGCAGAGGGGAGAGAGGTGGACACTGTGGCGCTGTGGGAAGGGCTGCTCCCTTAGCAGATTGTGATGTGGTTATAGATGTATGTACACCGGTGCGCCACATGCATTTATCCTACAGCAATGTCTTTCAGCAGCTGACACATGTAGCCTACCTGATTAACTCCACACTGTGCTGTCATTTACATTGAATATAACATCATTATGAAATCCTTCCCCACCCCAAGTGTGACAGACTTCCCGCGTCCCTGGAGTAGTACTGACATCTTGAGTGAGATGGTAGTTTTGCATATTTATTTAACCATGTGTGTTTTTGTTTTTGCTCATACTTAAATATAGTATGGCACTGTCTCTACTTTCACGATTAAAAGCAAACTATACAGAAGTGTAGACTCACAAGTGCCCAAGTCTGAGTTATTGTCCACATGTGCATGTCTAAGTTTGAGTGATTGGTTCACGTCAGTATTGAGTCGCAAGTCCAGGCCAAGAATTAAAGCTCAAGTCTGGGTTTGTTTCCTTGTGCAAAAAAAGTTAGTCAAGCTTTATTAGAATCTATGGAAAGTACGTTTAAAATAATGAAAAATATATTGAAGTTGCACGTCTTTTTACTGTTGCAGTCCCGGTGTTTCAGACTCAGACAGGTCAAAGTGTGACTAGAAATCTGAGCCGTCATTATCCATTAGCAACAGTACTTTGAAAAAAAAAAAAAGAAGCAAGGATTTATATGTGTTGCCAGTGATCATCGGGACACACTACACAATGCCCTCCTTTCACCACGAGAGAGTAAGAGGTCTATGGTGTCTCTCCTGCTGTGGTCTGGGAGGGTCTATGAGGATCATGTGACATGTATGTTCTGTGCCCAGACTGGAGGCTTACGGTCATAATCAACACTGTCTCCATTCAAAGAGTCTGAATATGGATGCTCCAAAATGTTCAGGACCCTGTTGACCTGTAAGACAATGTAAAAAAAAAAAAAAAAAAAAAAAGACATAAATGACAGTAGAAATTTGACAGTAGATAAATACACATTATAGTGTCCATGCTTTATAACTACATATAGACCTGAAGGTAAATACTGCTTGTTGGGAATCTTAATGACTATGACATGGTTATTTGCTGTTAAATAGCACCACTTGCAAATTTTACAAACCAGTAAGCTACAAAATACAGCCTAAAAAGCCAGTATACTGAAAAGAAAACCATGAAAACTAAATCCACTACTGCTGCTACAATACAGAAAAGACAAGGTATGTGTATTTTTTTTTTTTTTTTTTGTACACAGCATCTTAGACTTAAAACTATGAAATATTCTCCGAACATTTTACACAAAAAAATCATAAAATCTGTGTTTCTCTCAGGTGACTTTAAACATGAGTACAATTGACCGTCATTTCGATTGCTCTGAGCCACATAGCAGCATAGAATATTTAAGATAAACTGTTTTTATTAAAGGGAACATGCTTTTTTTCAAGCTTTTTGAAATAAATTTGGGCATACTGTACTTGCATCAACATTTCACATTCTATAACTTAAAATAATTTATTTGTATTTAAAATGTCTTCTTTGTGGGAGCTGTTTCACTGTGCAGAAAATGGTTGAATTAGGTGTCTGTTGCTTTTAGATCCTGCTGGCCCCGCCCACTTTAACCTGTCATCTCTGAGCCCATTGCAAACACTGTAGTTTATAGCAACAGACGCAAGTGAAGGGTCACAGGGCTGAGATGTTTCTCTTAAAAAAAAAGCCTCTACAGACACTATGCCTCTTCACCGTCTCCTTTGCGTTCACTCACAAAAAAAGAGATAAAATGGCTAATTAGCATGGAATTAGCACTGAAATCAGAATGAGTCTTGTGATGCATGTGCTTTAGAAACACGTTTTCAGATCTTGAGAAGGGCAGCGCTTCAGCATAAAGGATTACTCAAACACGAGTGAATGAAACAAAATACCACTCCGGTCGATTTAGCAATAGGGGACCTTTAATTGTCAGAAATGACAATTATAATTATTAATTATAATTATTAATATTGTGAACTGGTTATAATTTATCACAGTGTCCGCCCACCCCCAGTTCCGGAAGTAAAAATTCTCTTTTATTTTCCCTATTCACTTTTCAGAAAAATCCAAATATAAATGGGAAAGAATAATAAAATAAATGGGAAATTTACTTCTGGCACCAGTAGAGGGCGGGGACTGTTGCACTCCATTTGATCTTTTTATTTTGGAGTTATAAAATGTTTACAATATCATGCAGATTTTCTTTGGGGGTGTGTGGGGTGGAACCTTGTTGCTTATAACCAAGTGAGGTTTAAGTGTCTTTTGTCTGGACATTCAAGTCACACGAGACAAGCTAAGCTAAATCCAGGTCTGCTTTTGCATTAACAGATTAGATTAACAGATTAGTCACATTTAGCTCATTGAGTAAGCAGCCATAGTACGGTAAGTTACACATGAGCAGACCGCTGACCTCAGAAAAGTCTCCTTTCTCTGCCTCCTGAAAGGCTCTGTGGGCGATGTAGTTTCTGAGAACAACACGTGGGTTCATGTTGTTCATCACCTTCAACCTTTCCTTTATGATGGCAGACACTTCAACTGTGCCATCGTCTTCTTGAGCCAAACGCTTTCTGTTACAACAAGAAACACAGTCAGCCATTCCCTTTTTAAATACATGAAGCTGGTATGCATGGGCAGAATGTCTCCACTGACCTGTATCTTCTAACCCAGCGATACCAGTCTTCACGTTGTTTTTCCTTCAGCTCCTCTTCATCTGTCTCCATCAGCTCTTTCAGTCGTCCCATCTTCTCCAGCTGTTTGGCCACATCTGGCTGCTCTGCCACCATCGAGAACATGACTGGGTTGGACTGCGCCATGGACAGAATCATGGCCAGTTCACTGCAAGCACAAGAACAAGACTCATGGTTAAGATAAAGGTTCTTTAGCAAGATTTCTCTTTTTGCTGATAGCTTGCCATTGGGACTTACATATTATCTTGGTAAGCCTTTTGTCCAAAACGCTTGCAAGTCAAAAAGAAATAGAAATTAAACATACTCAACAAATAATATACCATATTGAACTGCTCATAATAGAGAGGTAAGCAGATAAAATAATAGAATAATTGTAGTTAAAAAGGGAATATTGTGTTTTTTTATATAGTTTTGGACACCTTTGCATTAGTATTTCAAGTTTTATATCTTAAAATAATGTATGGAAAATGTCTTCTCTTGGGGAGCTGTTACTTTGCAGAGGTGTCTGTCGCCCCCTGCTGACAACAGTGGGCAATGGACAGAGCACAAAATGGGTAATTAGCACTGTTATTAGCAACATGACGCTAACAGATAGAGAAATGAGCTGACTGCTGTGTAGTGACCACATTCTAGGCGACTTAAGAGCACATCCTGGTTTTGCGAGAGTGTTTTCAGCTCTTTAGAAGGTCAAGGTCAAGTTTATTTGTATAGCACATTTTAAGCAAATAAAAACAACAACTGTGCAATAGAATAAAGAGGAATTAAAAAACAATTAAAAAGTGTAAAACAACAAAGTCAAAAATCCAGCTCAGCTTGTGTTATAAGTCAGTGCAAACAAATGTTTTTTAATAAAGATTTAAAGGAGTTTTGATTTAGAAGGGGCTCAGCACACAGGAGTACTCAAACATGCGTGTAATAAATTAGGGGGTGTTCATGGTTAATCGGTTAAATGGCATTATGGCCATAATCCATTAAAAGAAATACTAACAATTAATCGTTATACTGTGCAGTAGAGTAAAGGTACAGTACCATTGGAGAGTTAGGGCAAATTAAACATAAAATTAAGCAACTGTTTCCTGAAACATATAAGCTTATAACTTCTCTTTAGTTTAAAAAAAGTTTTTATTCATTCAGGTTCAGGATTTTATTAAGTTTAATAAATAGCTGTTTTTTTATAAAATGTAATGATAGGTGATGTCAAGTCGGTGGTTAACAGTTAATCAATAATTGTTTGTTAAAACTACCAATGAACCGATTGAAGAAAATTAACGGAATGTGCATCCCTACCAGGCATGTTTTTGAGGTGGAAACAACAACATAGCATAGTTAATCTTTCGCATAATAGGGGCTTTTTCATTCAAGAGTAACATGGCTTTCTCTCTGCTTAACCAATGGTCAGAGAGATTCTTACAAAAAAAAAAAAAAACTGTGACTTTCCTGGTACCATTTAAACACTGCTGATAGAACTGCACTGTCTCACACAAACTGAGCTGCTGGCCACAAACTGTTAGCTTTTGTTATTACTCCCAAAAAGAATGAAGACAAAAGGCATATGATAATACAGTGTCCAGGATTTAGTTTAAAAGGTAACTTGTAATTTTGGGCAGAAAGGTAGAGAGGGGTATCTAACACTGATTTAGTTTCTTATTCTTTCCCTTCAGCTTTTTTTGGTTGGCATCGCCACAGCAAATCACCACACTCCTGGGGTGCAGTATTTTGCATATTGATTTGGCAAAGGTTTTAAGCTAGGTACATATGGAAGCAAAATTGTGTGATCAGATTTTCAATTTTAAATGTCTTTGAATTTCCACCACAATTTTTTTTACACTGAAAAAAGTGTCTGATTTTTTTTGCCACTGAATTTGAGTCACTGAAATTTCAGCATCTCATTTTCATGGCATATTTTGAAATCAAAATTTTTTATACTCTAAATTTCGAATATTAGAACTCAAAAATATATGCAGTGAATTTTTAAAAGGTGATCTTTTTATTCTGAAATTTTGATCACTGAAAAAATACAGTGAAAATGAGAAAGTTTCAGTGGCTGAAATTTATAGACAAAAAAATTCAGACTCTTTTTTCACATTAAAAAAATCCAATGGTAAAAATTCAAAGGGTTTTAAAATTCAAAATCTGATGACACAAGTTTGCTTCCAAAGGTACCCTCTGTTTATCGGGGCTTGGGACCCTCTGTAGCTGGATTAATTTCCAAGGTTAGTTAAGGCTTATAACATTCTTACTTTAAGACACGGCTAAGACAATGAAAGTATTAGTCGGTGTTTGGTTGCTCTCCATTACTTCCTAACAATTCATGACTGTTATAGAATAATAAAGTCTAGGGGTGTAATGATATGTTTTTGCAATGATACAATACATATCAATTGGAACTGTTTCAATACGACTCAAGAATGATAGCGGCTAATTTAGAACAAAATGATACAACACTTTTATATACAACTTTTTATATATGACTTTTTGCCAAAAATCATAAAAGTATACTCTAAATCTAGCATAGCGGCCGGGGTTGATTATGTCCAGCAGACAGAGAGCAAAGCACAGTTGAATACAACATTTTATTTCTTTAAAAACACAAAAATTACATCCAAAAAGATGTATCTGGTTTTATTTAAACATGCAGATTTTTAATTTCAATATATTATCTATCTATTACCTAGAAAACGATATGAGTCAATATAAGGTGATTTGTATTGATATGGTTGTATTGTTCAAATAAAAAATCCATATGTCGATATAGTAACTGTATCGTTACACCCCTAATAATATCCTTACAAAATAACGGAAAATCTCAAATATGGCTAACCAGAAAAGTCACCGATTTCCACTTGAATTCAGTGGAGGTGAATGGTGGGCTTTTAAATGTTCATAATAAGTAGGAGCACCAACTCTTAATTCATGTATGGTGTTATGACAAAAAAGCAAGTCCACCATACACCCCTCACCGCTGGTCCAGAGTGGGCTGATTGGACACCTTCAGCTCCTCGATGGAAGCGCACTGCTGTAGGATCTGCTGCACCACTGTCTTCACTCTGTCCCCCTCACACTGGTCCTCTTTGGGCCACGGCACCAGGGACAGCAAACGAAAAGTAATGGTGAAGTCTGCTCCTAAAAACACATTTAGTCAAACAGAAAAAGTATTTATTAGATGAATAACGCTCAGGCACAGGGGGACTTGGGGCTGTGCAGACCTCATCAATTCTTTTAACCCTCAAACTAAAGTTCAAACCTAATTCTAGGCAAGCTTCTTGAAGTCGCCGCTCACCACAAAGAGAACACAGAGGGATCAAGTGAACTCCCATGATGCTATCTACAAACACTGACTATTGCCCTGTTGACCATGGTGTTAGTTTGAAATTAGGTTGAAATAAAATAAGCTCATATAATGTATTTTTGGCATATGAACTTTGCAAATTGAAGGAAATGCTATTAATTGTGATTGATTAATTAATTACAAACCCTCAAATTAGATTAAAATTTTTAATTGCATCCTGCTACAAAAAAAAGTATGTTCCTGTATGCAATGTAAGCTATGTTTCTTAATCTTATCAGATCTACCATTTGCAAAATGCACAACCTAGAGGGTAAATGATTTCATTGGTTGCAGAAGCATTATCCAACTAGACATTCTGAGAAATATGAATTAACATATTTCAATTTATAGCATATTTTCTACCTAATAATTACCTCAATATAATCTATGAATATTTTTACAGTGAATTTGCCTTTGTCAAATTGAACAGTGTAGGTCGCATGGAAGCTGATTACCCACTTTCACATACAGTCCTACTTAAAACTTAAATTCAGATGTGATTTTTTTTTGTATTATCATCAAAAGCAAAATCTAAAGTAGAGGAATAATATGTTTTTTTTTTTTATCGTCAAAACCAATACCGTTCAGAGCAACAAAAGGCCAATAAACTAGACCTATATGTAAAGCCAATTTTCCTAATTTTGTGAAAAAAGTGTATTCAATCGGTTGAACTCTAATCTAAACAGCTTGGACCACTCATTAGCAGCTATTCATATCAGCTACTCTATGTATTAGTCTATACCAGTGTTGTGCATGAGCTGCAGCAGGTCTGAGATGAGCGCTCCGTCCTCTGCCTCCACTCTCCTCACCAGGCCCAGCTTCCTCCTCATGTTACCCAGGTAAAAGGCTTCATACGTGGGCATGAACTCATCCAGAATGTCCCCTGCCTCGGCCGCGATCAACTCTGAGCCCAGCGCTTCGGCCAAACGAGCCAAGTTCCAGCGGCAAACAGACGGCTGGGCGGAGAAGGAATAGCGCCCCCTTTTGTCTGAGGCGTTGGACACAAAGTCTGGGTCATATCTGGAAAATATACACAATAAGACAAAAAATTTCTCGTGGGATTTAGATAGATATGGTACAAAAGACTTTCTAAAGGCCTTTATTTTTCTCAATAAGCTCTGCACAGATCATCCTGCACTTGGCGTTTGACAATGCAAAATATCTGACTGAAAGGATTTACAGTTTGCACCGCTACTAAAGAGGAAAGAGTTGATTGCATTCTAGTTGTGCTGTAGTCTAAGGCCCATAGTTGCAGAGACAGGCTCCATTTAAATCGAAGTGGAAAAAGATAAAAGTATAAATGTTTGTGTTTGTTCCATAAATTTTAGTTAGTAAGGCTTTTAACTCTGTAGTCATTGTCTATTTGAAATAATCAGATGAAAGTACCAGAAGTGGGAGACTCGATTCACATGACTTGACTCCATTCAGACTTAAGTTACAATTTTTAGGACTTGAGACTTGCTTGGCAAATATTGCAAAATGACTCAACTTGAATTTGACTTGCTCTTCATGACTTTAGACTTGACTCGGATTTAAGCTACCTGTATTTTCCGCACTATAAGCTGCATCGGATTATAAGGCGCACCTTCAATTAATGGCCTATTTTAAAACTGTTTTCATATATTGGGCGCACCGCATTATAAGGCGCATCCACTAGATGGAGCTGCGCTAAAGGGAATGTCAATAAAACAGATAAGTCAGTCAGTCAAACTTTATTAATAGAATACAAACCAGCTTCTTACAACTCCCTCGTTGAAAACTAGGGATGCAGAGATACCACTTTTTTTCAAACCGGTACGAGTACGAGTACTTCCATTTGAGTACGTACCGATACGAGTACTTATATAGGGGTAACTTTATAGTTTATACAGTCACACTGCTGTATCTCATTCATCCCATACCGTGTCGTCTTTTTGCCGTCTATCCCCACTCTGCGATGATAAGTTATTTTTACATCAGAGTAGTTTGAAGACAGCTAACCATGGCTAAAATTTGCTGAATATGGACATGTTATACCTCATTTTAAAGCTTAGATTCTCCTCTATTCAGTCGGTAAAATAATTTTAAAGACAGGTTGAGCATCTGCGCATCACCTGCAGAGATTCGCCATTACATACAGGAGCTAACACAATTAGCAACGGTACTTCTTATGTTTTATCAGACAACAACTGCTTCAGACTCCGCGCTTATATCATTTTTAGGACAACTAGGACAACAAAAGGACAACTGCTTAAGTTTTAGGACTCACGTATGATTTGGGATGTCTGGTTGAGCAGAATGTAGAGCCAGCTTTGCTTTTAAAACCTGTCACTTCGGCGACGCCCCCTGAATACGGTAGCCATAATTAATCAACATTGATCCATATATAAGGCGCATCGGATTATACGGCGCACTGTCGGTTTTTGAGAAAATTAAAGGCTTTTAGGTGTGCCTTATAGTGCGGAAAAATACGATAAATGACTTGAAATGACTTGTTTTTACGTAAAATTCAGGATGAATTTGAGTGTAACATAAATGCAATTAAAACAGCTGCACATTTGCATTTACTTATGCCAATGAGCCATGTGGACCACTTTAGTTTAGTTATGATTTTGTAAGGGTGGCTTGAGCATCATCAACAGTGCATTATAATTGGATTTATTCACTTTATTTTGAGAAATTATGTCAACTTTATGTTTGTAATTGCACTTACAGTTTGCATGTCTTTAAGTCTTAAGGACAGGACCATTCATTTTGTTTGTTTTATTTTAAAAACCCTCAGCTGTGTAGCCCTACAATATTTTTGTTGATACTGTTTGCAATAACTACTGTCTGTAGACTTTTGTAAACATGTAAAAACATTTCTGCCAAAAACAAAACATGACTTGTGTGTTCACACTCTGAAGAAGGCAGCAAGCCGACACGCGTTGGTGTGTTTTAGGTCTCCAGCCCTCATTAAATAAAGGCCTTTTATAACTTTCCAAACCAAGTGAGTGCCTGGACCTTGTTTTTCTTTAACTTTTGTTACCCTGTCCATGAGCACCATTGGTTTTGTGGATACCAGCAGCTCCCAGGTCTCAATCTGTTTTTATAACTTGACAAGACTTGCAGACTGAAAGCAGGGAATTAACTGGTCTTGCTTGGTTCTCATAAAGATTGACTTGGACTTGCTTGGAACTTGAAGGTTAAGACTCGATGCTGACTTGTGACTTGCACGAGTGACTTACTCCCACCTCTTGAAAGTACAGTATATGACTGTAAGTAACTTCAATCAAGCTTTATTGTCACTTTGCTGCGCACACTCTGTAGTGCAGACAAAAGACAACGTTTCTCTAGGGACAACACTGGTGAGGATTTTATAAATAAATCAATAATGCTATTAAAATATACTAATATGCTGTAAAATCCTACTCCACCTACATACCCCCACATACAATTGTCTCTCTTTAAAGCAGTGTTGCCAACTTGTCACTTGATTAAGCGACTTTACAGACCCCCTTAGCAACTATTTTCTAAAAGGTTGCTGTGATAAAATATTTATTATACTTTATTATACTGACTTTTCCCATGATGGAGCTGATTATGTCCAGCAGACAGGGTGAAAAAAAGGTAATGCGCATCGATATACTTGTATCGTAGGAACACAAAAATCAATACATTGATATAGTATCTCTATAGTTACACCCCTAATGTACAACATTACAAAACACTATTATTTCAGCCTACCTATCCATGAAAGCAAAGGGGCCATAGTCCAGAGTCAGTCCGAGGATGCTCATGTTGTCTGTGTTCAAGACGCCATGACAGAAGCCCACACACTGCCACTGAGCCACCAGCCGAGCAGTCCGCACCATCATCTGCCAGCCATCAAATCAAAATAATTACAATAAAACTAAGTGAACTAAAAGGTACCTTATGGCACAGCCCAACCTCTCTGAAGAAAGCCATGTTTCTCTGCATGCGGTTGCTGATTTGTTGAAGTTCAGGATAGAAATGTTCAATGACGTAATCCAGAAGCTGAGCGCGGATCTCAAGTCGACCTGCACTGGGACCTTCAAGACCTGAAAACTCATCCCGGGGCAGGAAGATCTCAAATGAACCAAACCTTTAGAGAACAAAAGAGAAGATGTGAGAGACAGACACTAAACACGCTTTTTCTGACCTATGTCTGATTATTTTACACCCAACAGAGCCTTTAAGAATTTTTGAAAGGTAGATGATGTTATTACGTTATGTCTTTAAAGGGGCTATATTGTGCTTTTATTTATATATCACCTCTAGAAAAGCTTTGCACATTTTCCAACCTTTAAAAACATTATGTGACTAACAGAAAGTATTTGCAATAAATACATTACTGTAGTAAAAAAAAATAAAATAAGAAAAAGGGGTGAAGAGACCAGCAGAGGGCAGCAGAGTGCATCTATCTTACATTTTGAACAGAACTATAGAAAAAGAGCTGTGCTGTGCTTTTTTGTAAAGAGGTAAAGATACTCTGGCATAGGGCTGCAACTAATGATTATTTTGATAATCGATTACATTTTAATTAATAAAAAAAAACACAAGATTTCCCTGAGAGATGGGAATGTGCACTTTAAACATTTGTACTGAATAACTGCAATTATTTTTATAGAGAAAAATTAACAAGCACACCCTGATGTGATAAAATTTAAGACCTGCTTAAGACCAACTGTCCCCCAAATTTAAGACCCCGCAGAAACCCCGTTCATTAAAAAAAACACAAAATTCATATTACTGTTTCTGTTTCTCTACTGCTCAGTGCTGGTAATAAAACCTCCTTTCTCTGAACACTGCATGTTTCAGAGTCTAACTATATTCCAATTTGCAATTAATCGTTAATATTAACTGTTGTAAGACTTTAGCGGTTTGTATCTCAATGATGCCTGGACCTATCCACATAAAACAAACACTGTTAGGAAGCTAAAAGTCTTCACAGGACAGGACCTAATGTCTCTGTAGGGACATGGAATTGTGTGGGACATGGAACTGTCTGTAAGTAGAAGCATTTCTCAAATTTGGTTCATAACTGGTCCAGACTTAGAACAAGACACTGCAGAAAAGAGTATCAGAGTTGAAACGCACCATGGAGCCCGGGATGAGTACACATCCAAAGATGATGAACGCCTTACAATGAGTGTTTTGACCTCGCGGCTGAGTTCTACTGCCCACCAGCAGAGGGCACCTTGATTCTGAATATGATAGTTGATTATATATTTTAAAAAATGTGTATTAACCATCAGTTGTGCCCCATCCAAGGAACACCACCACCTGAGGAGACCCGGCTGGTACAGGAGCTCAGGCAGCAACTGGAGGAAGCAAAGGCCGCAGTTCAGAAAACACAGACTGAACACAAGAGCAGATGGACCACCATCAAAGAACAGCGCCAGACCAAAGCTGTTCTTCAAGAGGAGCAGAAAAAGGAAAAGGAATAGAAAGAGGCCATCCAGGCTGTTAACAGGGAGGACATGGAGCAAGCAAAGGCTGCAGTTCAGAAGGCAGAGACTGAACTTCCACAGCAGACTGACAACAAGTCTCTTCAGCAGAAACAGAAGGTGGAAGAGAGGCTGGCCCAACACAGAGCTGTCAAAGTCCAACTGAAGGAGACAAAAGGAGTTCTCAAAGTGACACAAAATGAACTAAAACAACTGACTCTGGCAAATAAAGAACTTCAAGAACAACTGAAGAAAGAAAAAGAGGAGAGGGAGGCCACTCATGCTGTGGTCAAAAAGCCACTGGAGGAAGAAAAGCTAAATAAGACAGTCAAAGTACAGTTCATAATCAATGGTGTTCTACAAGAACTAAAAAAGGAAAATGAAGAGAATGTCCAGCTGAAGGAGACAAAATGAGTTCTCTAAGTGACACAAGATGAACTGAAACAACAAATCCTGGCAAATAACAACCTTCAAGAACAAATAAAAATAAAAATAAAAACAGAGGAGAAAGAGACCACTGAAACTTCTACAAAAAAGCCACTGACAGATGCTAAAATGACCAGTGAGCAACTGAGGGCCAGGCTTCAAGACCAGCTTGAAATGATCTTCGGCATCACTTGAAAAAGGAAAAAGGAGAAAAAGAGGCTATCCAGGCTGTTAGCAGGAAAAATCTGGAGGACAATTAAACAATCATTAACAAACTGAGGGAGAGATTCAGGGACCAGCTTCAGGCCTACAGGACCCTGAAACAAGGTGCAGCAGGAGCAGGAGGAGAAGAAGGAACTCCACACCGTCTACAATCAAGTAAAGGATATCTCTGAAGATGCCAAGGCAAGAGTCAAAGAGCTAGAAGAGAGGATGAAGGCAAAAACATTCACAGTCAAAGCTCTTGCATCCCGCATCAACACTGAGAGAGGCAACTTCAAGGCTCTGTATGATAAATGCAAAGCTGTGTATGATGCCACCAGGAGGGAGAAAGAAGAGCTGTCCAAGAAGATCAGCGGCGTGACATTGAAAGACAGCAGCGGCAGGTTGAGGAGATGTCAGCAGCTCTGATGACTGCAGAGAAAGAGAAGACCACCATACTTCTGCAAAAAGAAGAGCTGACAAGCGCCCTGAAAAACACTGAGGAGCAGAGGCAGCAGACTGCAGACGCACTGGAACAACTGCATAAACAGCTTAAGCAAAGAAAGAAGAAGAAGTGGGTTTGGCGCCGCACCTAAACCACCCGCAGAAACCCCAACGCCCTTACCCCATTTATCTTCTGCAAAAATAAAAATAAAAAACATAAACAGATAACTTATTGTTGTTTTGTGTATTAGCATGTATTCAAATATGAAACACCTGGAGAAAGGTGAATGAATTAATGAATAAAAGTTAGACATCTTCTGGGGGTAGTTTGTACATTCACACTTTTTTTTCCCTCATCCTATTCTAAAGCAAACTGGTGACGGAGCTTGGTTTATATCAGTCGGATGGTATATTTTGTTTGGAAATGTTTACATTTATACCTGATAAAAGAAGGAGCCACTCTCATAACAACAGAGCAGCGTTCAGAAACACGGCGGCCATCTTTGAGAGGGTCTCTGTAAACGTGGAGGTCAGAGGTCACGATGGAGGCAGCTCTAGTCGTGGGGATCCCCAAAGACGCCATGGCTTCACTGCACAGAAACTCTCTGATACTGGAGCGGAGCACCTTCCTGCCGTCTCCATCTCTGAAATAAAGTCACGTCTTAATTACAATACTCTGCAGATGAGGAATACATAAGAAAAGTAATAATAATACATTTATGAGGATGTAATTCAGAAGTACAAGAGGAAAGGGAAAATGGGGAGTAAATGGACTAACTGTGTTCATATTCATCTGGTGCATAAGATATAACACCTTTTCATACCAAGTACCATCAAAAGATTTGGCTTAAAGTCCCTTTTATCTAAAATGAACTAAATCAAATGACTAAACCTGGTCTAAACCAGGGCTAAACAACACAAACAAGTACGAATGAAGGACTGTACCAGAAATAAAACTGGCTCTAAATTAAGCTAAATCAGAACTGCGAACAACTCCTGAGTACCACTCAGAAGAAGCCCATCTACCACCAGTAACATCAGGCAGTGCAGCTGGGTCCAGGACATGAGTGGGCCCCATTGAGAGCCCTATATTGGTGGGTTATGTTCAGTCTGGGCAGTACACAGCATTAAAAACAAGCTTTTCTTACGATTAAAACATTTTTAAATATATGAAATGCATAATTCCTATACATTTTTTTACTTAGTCTTAGTCTTAGGTAGTCTCGCACATTTAAATATTTTAAGTATTTTAAGGTGCTATGATGTAAAAAAATAAAAATAAATCAAATATTAGTTTTACTGATAACAATGGTACAGCTGATTTATTCGCAATTAAAAATATATTTTACATAATGGCCAAGTTATCTTTCTTTACATTTTTTGTTTTGGTTCTAAACCCTGCATTGTCAGCCATCCAAATGAGAAAAGAGGAAAGGCAACCCACTGCAGTACTGTTTTCAAACCAGTAGAAGGACATGTTGCCAACAGTAACTTTAATTATTACTCAAATTTAATCAAGTACAGTGCACTTTTCATAACTTAAATATGATATATGGACGTATAGACTTGTGCTTCATAACTTTAGGGCCCATTCTCTAGGCACCGTTCTAGATAGATCCTAATAGAACAGCCTGGGGTCACTTCTATCTTTTTGTCCAGCTATTAACAGATAAAACACATAGTTTAAACTCTGTGTTGTTTGTGTTTTCAAGTGCTGAGACTGCACCGCGTTCAGGGTGAGTTGACCCATGTCACATAAGAGCAGACAGAGACAAACAAAACATAAAATATGATATATAGTAGACTTGTATAAATAATGTGCAAACTGTGGTGTCTTCATATAAACAATAAAAATTAGTTAAATAAATTATGTTTTTTTAATGAAATAACAAAGAAGAACAAGAAACACACATTTGAGTGAGGCATTTTGTTATTACAGTATAATTACTCTTTCTCAGAGTAGGCTACAGCATTCACAGACAGCCGCGCCATCAAGTGGATGCCAATTTTTACAACTTAACAGTACAGTACAGTTTCTCCTCATATGGCACTCATTCTGAAAACCTGCACTGGGACCCCTCATTACCACTGTACGACACTGGGTACCCACATATGACAGTTTGTCATGCTGTCCGGTAGCCTACAGCATGTAAAGAACTTTGAGCCAACTTAAATAATATGGATTAGGCTGTAAAAATGAATTAGAGTGATTAAGATGAACTGATGCAAATAATTAGTTTGAAATGTTATTGCAAATTAAAAAATGCATGTCATAAATCATGTGTATCATTTACTCTGTGTTTAACGAGAATGGTTGGCTACTCAACAATACAAGATGTCAGTCAGATATGTACCAAGCTGTTAAGCTCATAAGTAGCTTCTGAATAAATCACATGGCTGTTGTGCAACACATTCTGCTGCTAAGATTTCTCAGCTCGGATATAGCCTAACAAACGTACTAGTCCACTTATATCCTAAGTCCTATATTATGCCTTTTCTGGCTTTTTGAAATAGTTTTGGATAGTATTTCACATTTGTTACTGTGACTTTGCAGAGAACACTTGGATTAGGCATCTGTCACCCTCTGCTGGCAATGGGTGGGGGGGTGGACAGAACATAAAATGGCTATTTAGCACAGCTATGAGCAACATGACACTTACAGATAGATAAATGAGCAGACAGCTTTGTAGTGACAGGGTATCTCCAAGGTTAAAAGAAATAAAAAGGTATTAAATTTGTGTGAAAATCAAGGCCTTAAAAGTATTAAATATTATGTAGGGGTGTAACGATACGTTTTTGCACTGATACAATACGTATCAATTAGAAATGTTTTGATACAATTCAAGAGCGACATTGGCTAATTTGGAACGATACAATACAATACGATTCAGCACATTCATATTGATAACTGATACAGCAAGTTTTTGCCAAAAATCATAAAAGTCTACTATCAAATGTAGCATCGCGGCCAGGGTTGATTATGTCTAGTAGACAGAGAGCAAAGAAAAGTTGAATATAACATTTTATCATTAAAACACAAAAATTACATCCAAAAACCTGAATCTGGTTTTATTTAAATTTTATTTAATTTAAGATTTCTAATATTGATATTTCCGATATGATTGATGATTGATTTTTTTTCTTATGAATATTGACATACACGTCCTAGAAAACGATACAATTTGGTAATGGTAATGTGTATCAATATAGTTGTATTGTAGAAATAAAAGATACATCAATATAGTTACTGTATCGTTACACCCCTAATATTATGAATTATCTATTAAAAATTTTGTTCATCTAGGTCTTAAAATCTGTCAAAATGTTACATTCATATTACAAAAAGTACTGTCACCACAATAACAATAAATATTATTTTGATGTTATGAAAATGCATGATTCAATTTTCATAATTTTCTAACTGGAGTTCTTTTATCTGTATTCGACTTGAAAATAAACCTTTGAGTTACAGAGAGTAGTACAGATAATTCCTTAGTGTAAACTTCATATAGATTATTGTTCTGTTGTTGATATTGGCAATAAAATTTCACCCTAAGTGGCGTTAGTAAGGTCTTCAATTTAACAAGACAAAACCTGGAGCTACCCTGAGTGACAGCAATTTAAGCGCTGAAATGATAAGGGCTTTAGAAACGGGCAGGAGCACTTCCTGGTTTCATGTATCTACACAGAGCTGTGAGACTGAGCGTTTTCAGCTCTGAAGAAAGAGACAGCCTCAGCTTAACATGCGTGAATGAAACAACTACTACTACAAACTACTCCAGGTCTGTTTTTGATGTGGAAACATTATAACAGGATTAAAAGCTCAAAAAGTAGATTTAAAGGTACTGTACGCAGCATGCACTCATACTGGTTTGAAAATGGTACTGCAGTCTAAATCACAGGGTAGCTCCAGGTTTTGTATTGTGAAATTTAAGACCTTTTAATGCCACTTAGACTGAAATTTGCTGACAATGTCAGCATTGTCAACAGTAGAACAATAATCTGTATGAATTTTACTCTAAGGAATTATCCATACTACTTATTTCAAAAGTCTAGTACAGATAAAAGGGATGTTATGGTTTTCTCTCACAAAGTCAGTCCATACAGGCACCCATACTTCTGACTTTATTCACAGAATTTTGCCTTACCTAAATCTCAGAACTCAACCCTTATTTTTTCTTTTCATTACAATGGCCCAAATCCTCATCTGTAGCATTTCAATGATAACATTTTGTAAAAAAAATATATTTTGTTATTGCAATGACTCAACTTTTTTTTCTTATAGATAAATTTTAAGAACAAGATGAACAAAATTTAATACCCACTGATAATATTTAATACTTTTAAGGCCTTGACTTTGACAAGATCAAATTTAATACCTATTTAATGCTTTTAAGACCTTGGGGCTACCCTGAATCAAAACAATGGTCTCTTTTCTGATTGGACGATCGGCAAAAAACAAAACAAAAAAAATGTAAACAAAAACAAACTGGCCATTATATAAAATATATTTTAATTATTAATAAATCAAGTGTACCATTATTAGAAAAAATAAAATTTCATTTAAACATGTTTACATCATATCTGGATGAAATATAAATATTAAAAAAAAACTGCTCTGAGCAGCACCTTTAACATAACGCCATGACAGTAGGTTATCTACCTGGAGTACGGCGTGACCCCCGCTCCTTTCAGCTGAATCTCCCACCGCAGGTCCCCCGCCTCCACCTCTCCCAGGTATACCACCGCCCCGTCGCCGAGCTGCCCCGCGAACAGCCCGAACTGGTGCCCGCTGTAGCAGTGCGCCGCGGGCCGAGTTCCGGGGAGGGACCGGGAGCCACTCAGATACTCCGCCGCCCGGGGGTCACCGAGCACCTGCCGCGGGGTCAGGCCGAGCAGCGCCAGGGCGGGCCCGGACACGGCCACTAACACGGGCCGGGGAAGAGGCTGTAGAGAGCTGTGGAGGAGGGAGAAGCACGCCCCGGGGACAGTCCGGGAGCCGGTCTGCTCTGAGTCCTCCGCGGGGAGCTGGAGCAGGGCCGTGTGGCTGAAGCGGAGCCGCTCCAGAGCTGAGGGTTTACCGCTCTCCATCACTGCCAGCTAAATAATGGCCCCGGTCTAGTTTTTAACAGTAGTGGGTTGTACACAAAGTCACGCCTACAAGTGCACTTTCGGAGCACCTTTTTTTTTTTTTTTTTTGGTTTCTTTTGTTTTTGCTTGAGTACATTTCGAAAAAAAGTTTTGAAGTCTCTACAATATATAAATAAATAAATGAATAAATAAATAACTCAAGTAATACGTACTGGTTTTGCATACTTATTCCACATGTTCCTTTTATTATTTTATTTATCATCATTATTATTATTATTATTATTATTATTATTATTATTATTAGTTTATTTATTTATTTTTAGAATAGTTGTCTTCCTTTCTCGTGGTGTTTTTGTTGTTTTTTTTTTCCTGTCTGCATGTGTGTAGATTGTCCAGCAGGGGGCAGAATAAGACTCAAAGCGAGAGGTTCCGACCACCAAAACACCCGAAGAAGAGCAGAATAACAACAAAATTTCACATTATTAAACCCACTGTGATTTCGCTGAAATTGCAGACAACACTAATCTTACTTTCATCAGTTTTTATCGTTACATTAGACGAACCCGTACTTTAACAATGGTTGTCATATACGTTTGCCTTTTGCAGTAATTTAGATTTAGAATAAGCACCTGGCTAATAGCAGCTAGTTAGCACAAACACAAACTTTTATCATCGCGTTTTGAGAAGATGGACTCTGCGGTCCCTACTTCAGCAAAAGGTTTTTGTTTTTTGTTTATTTTTGTAAAACAAGCCGATATAAGCCACATTTGAAGGTCAAACTAACCAAAACGTTTATGTGGCTAGCCTTTAAATGCTATATTGTTGTTGTATATATTAATTTCCATGTTTAAAGCTAAGGTTATTCTTTGTAATTCACTTCACAGCAGATGTTGCATGCATTGCTTGGGTGCAGAGAAATGGGAGAATAGTGGTGTTGTTGAATGCACCCCTTCCACATGACTCACTGTATGTTCAATAGCCACAATGTTCTGGAGCATTCAAGAAAAACAAACTTCTAAACAACATAAGCAGTCAGACTTCACACCAGTAAAAAGCTTGGTTCTGAGTGTCGATTTCTGTTCATTTTACACCTAAACAAAAGCAAATTTGTTATATAGTGCTCTTTGTATAAGGTTATGTGGTTAAACTGTACAGAAAGCTTGCTATGTTTAGTTAAAAATCTGTGAATAATCTTGTGTTTTAGGGGACCCTCTGCCTCTGGCCTCCTTGCGTCTCCTTGTTCCTCCTCTGCAGCTCATGTCCGTGTCAATGTGGCAGATTTTAAAAAAACAAGACGAGATGAGCTACTGGAAAGTGTCCGAGTTTGTCTTATTTGTGATGGAGACAGTCCCAGAGCTGGTTCTGCTCAAGCACTGGACACAGCTGAATCTGGGGCTGAGAGCTCGAGTAAGTATTCTGTGCTGCGTGAGTTTTATTGAAAGTAATGCGGTAGGTTTGTTTTTTGTGATCAGTTGACACACATCACACCACATTAAGTAAATTCTTCTCAGTCATTCTCTTTACATAAGGCACTTTTTAACAGTGTTTTCCAACCAGTGGTACACAGGCACTGAGGTACGTGAAATAATTTCATCATTTGATAAGAAAATATTTGCGATCTTTTCATATTAGACTATTAAACCTTATGAAAAACAAGAAAGCTCAACTGTCTCATTGACTGATTAAAAGGAGGTGAAACTGCAAAAAAATATTACTTGAATATTTTTGTTACATATTTTTTAGGTTTAATAGCTGGAGAGTCAATTGATGATTATTTTAGATTTTTTTTGTAATAAATTTATTATGAGTGTAAGATTATTTTTATTCATTAAATATATAGGAAAATAAGAAATAGTAATAACATTATTTTTTATTTATTAATATTAATATTTATTTTATTAATTTGTATTTATTCAGTCATTTATTTAAGCTTTTTTTTATGCAATAATTGCTGGAGAATTAGCAGTTACAAAAAGTAAGTATAAAATGTCTTTGTACTAGTCAACAAAGATGTTTTCTATTACCACTTTTTGAAAAATTTACATGTAAAAGTGGAGGGGGTACTTGTGGTATGACAAAAAGCCGGGGAATACGCAAGACAAAAAGGTTGGGAACCACTGATTTAAAACATTTATTTTCCATAATCTTTGTTTTAAACATCTTAATACATTTCTTTTCTTCCTTTAGTCAAAAGTGTTCAAGATATAGTGCTGGTTTTACAATTTGTGGTATATTTATTTCTAGTTCTACCACCAAACACAGTCACACTAACACATTCATGCAGGCAAGGTGCGTGAGGTGTCTTCCCCAAGGACACAATGGCAGTATGCTCTACCCACTGAGCTTCTGCTGCCCATTATCAAACACTTAACTTCACTTTAAAAAAAAAATAAAAAATGCTGCCAGTACCAGAGCTTAAGTTTTGAGTGAACGCAACAAAAAGCTTGTCTATGATTGATTGTGTTTTTATATAAGATTTTGTTTAAATCTTGACTTTGATTTTGTTAAATGAACATTTATTGATTTGTCTCTCACCAGTTTATTTTTGAGTTGTGTCGAAGAGGAGAGGACCACAAGTTGATCCAGTCTTATCTGGAAAAAATCAAGCCTCAGCAATCAACTCAACAGGGAGAAGTAAGTGTTTATTTGAATGTGTTCTCATGTTGGTGTGACAAGACACAAATCCCACAAGATGAGACAAGAACGAGACAAGATTTTTACTCTTTTGAAATATGTATTTTATGCAAATGAAAAATGTAATTTATTCACCTGAAAATCCTAAAAAGCGAAACTATTTAGGTGCATTTTTAAAATCCACTTGTAATGAATGGTATTAGCTTCTATTATTTGAATTGCAATAGCAGAACATATATATACTGCCAAATGTTTTGCCACAAACTCTCAACAACAAATGTCTCGCTTCTTTCCTGTAAAAAGTGCAAACAGGAACTGATCCTGAGATCACAAGACCGATTTTTACCTTCACGAGAATCTTGTGACATTTTGATCTTGCGAGATCACGAAATTGTGAGATCTTGTCACACCCCTAGATGTTAGTAAAGATCAGGTAATTTCATATATGCATATATTTTAGACTTCAGTGGAGGAGGAAGCTGCAAGTAACTTTCTGGAGTTGATTCATGTTCTTCTTAAGGACGACCAAGAAAGACAAGACTTTTTCCAGGTAAGCAGACTTGTATTTTGCATAATTAATATAAAAAATATACAAATACACAAACCCAGCTAATTAATAAATTGGGGCACTGTATAAAATGTAAAATAAAAACAGAATGAAATGGTTTGTCTGTGAAGACACTGTCATCTAGGCTCTCTCAATCTTAACAAGCAAGGTAAAAGCCATCTGGATTAAAATTTTGGTCTCTCATCCAAGACACTTGATCAGTTCTGGAATGGTTTGCAAATCACATAAAACCATGTGTTATTGACAAAAAGGTGTTGAAACTGAGATATTTTACAAATTTGTGAAATTATTTTATTCTATTAACATAAAAACTGTTACAGCATGTTACATCCAATGAATCTAATTAGTTCCTCCAGCATTACCTTTCCAGCTTTTTGTCCCTCTTGTCCCAAATTTTTTGAGATGTGCTGCAGCCATCAAAATCAAAATGGACTGGAAATGGTTATTTTTCCTGAAATGGTGAAAAAATCTTGTAGTAGTTGTAGTAGTATTAGTAGTAGTAGTAGTTGTAGACTTTATTTCAAGCATATGATAAATAAAATTATGTACATTTACACAATGTACACATGTATAAAACAAACAAGATAAGGCTACCAAATGGGAAAAAAACACATTTTCACATGTATGCCTGAAAAGGAGTGGGAAGAAGTACAAACTTATTCAATTCCATGCCTTCTCGCAATATATCAAGAGTATCTGCTTCCCTTTTTATAGTCAATCATGAGTTCTTATTTAATAATCCAATCCAGTTCACTTTATTTATACAGCATATTTTACAAACAAAGACCCTTCCCATTTAAACAATAAATTGGTTTACAGTGGTATATTGTCTATGGTCTATTGTGAATAAAATATGAATTTCAGATTTCCAAATGATTTCCAA
Organism: Bostrychus sinensis; assembly: GCA_020698575.1. Classification (NCBI taxonomy): domain Eukaryota; kingdom Metazoa; phylum Chordata; class Actinopteri; order Gobiiformes; family Eleotridae; genus Bostrychus; species Bostrychus sinensis. The sequence continues at coordinate 47,113,975 of CM036239.1, read as the reverse complement.
ATGATTTAAGTCTGTTTTTATTTACTTTTACCCAGTGCCCCAGCCTATCCTGAAGTGGGTTTGTTCAATATGAACCCAAAGAAGAAACACATTTTATTACATGTTGACTTCTTATAAAATAATCAGGTTCAGAAATGTATGATTCAAAGCTATGATGTTGATGTTTGAAGGAGGTCTACCCCGAAGAGTACGGCCCACAGTACGACAGTGATCTGCAGATGTTGCTTTGGGAGTTTCTCTGTCGATTGGATCAACTGCTGCCTGTGCCAGAGCTAGAGCAGGTGAGAAGAGCTACCAGACTATTTGTACATTATTATACATTTAATTTCAGTTTTTTTTTATTAAGATGAATGATACAGATATTGGTGGCTGATCATATCTGAATTGTTTTGACAAAAGGCACTAGTCTAGTTTATGGATTAGAGCTCATTAGTCATCATTAACAGTGTTAAGTCCAGTTGTGTGTGTGTGTGTGTGGGTTATTATACAGCATGGCATGTAGGTAGGAGATGTCATGGAGGAAGTATAAGAAGGAGACACATTTGAGCAGGTATAGGAACACACAGGTTTTCAACCTGTATGTGTGAGAATGGTTTTGTAATGATCTTGAAGGTAATATTTTAGTCTACTTCAGTGGCTCCTAAACTTGGCTATGCACAAAGATGAAGGCGGTACATGAAATAATTTTAAAAAGCATGCTTTGCAAACATTTTGTGTAATCTTTAGTGCCTTCTTACACAAAAATACATATACTCTGTAGTGTTCAGGAAATTGTTATAGCATTATTATTATTTTTAATATGTTTGGTAATGTGTTTATTTTATAGACTAAATGTTTGATAGATTTTTTTCTTTTTAAAGTGAACTGGTGTTGCTCACAAAAAAATATGTTAACGTATTCATTCATATTTAACTCTTTGCATCATTAAAACTGGTTTAATTTCTTATTTGAAAACTTTTACTTTTCATTTTATTTAAGATTGCGTAGATTGGTGGTTCCCAAAGTGGGGTCCGGGGACCTTGGGGGCCCCCAGAGAGGTTGTCTATATTAAATACGTAAAAAGAAATTGAGTTTAAAATGAATTACAGTTATATACTTTTTAAAAAACATTTTTTATCCAATAGATTTTTGTAAGTTTTTTAAAGAAATATATTGAGAAAAACATGACAATATTTTGAATAAAGGGAAGTTCTATAGTTTGGGGTCCACGTAGGATTTATTATAATTACCACCTCAGAAAATACTTTACAGGACTACAATGAGCCAAAATCAGAACTAAACCAGGACAAAATCAGGTATAAATTACAACTAAAGCAGGGCTAAACTAAGACTAAACTAGGACTTAACCAGAACCCAACACAGGATAAAACCAGAACTAAACCAGGACTCAACCTGGATTGACCCACATACTGTATAAGCTAAGACTAAACAATAAATAATCCAGGATTAAACCAGGTGAAGCCACTAAACCACTAACCACTAAAGCAGGACTAAAACAAGCTTTAAAAATAGCTCTAAATTAAATTAAATAGGTTGCGTTTATGTTCTAGAATTTGATGTCATAAAAACAGATGGAGGGCACGGGGCAGTAAAACCCTATGGGAAATACCCTATCATTGTTTGTAATGGATTGGGTCAACAAACTCAATATTAAACTGTGTGCCTCAATGCTCTGTCTATGGGCACTGTCACCACTTTATGGTGCTATAATATAAAATAAGGGGGCCTGGAGGTATTTTTTAAAAGAAATACCCAATAGAAAATCCACAAATATTAGACCTTTTTGTTAGCAACTGGATCCACAATTTTACTATATTAACCTCAAGCTTAAAGCCCTGTCTACTGGCCCTACAGTTACTCCTGTATGATCGAATAATATTAACATTTTGCAAGCTTACCATTAAAAAAAAATAATTTCCTGTTATATGTGCTGACAGATAAAGCTTTGAACTTTGTGCCAGCTTTTGTTTCATGCAGATGGGCCCAGTAATTACAGAGATATTAACCATGCTAGCCATGCTAGAAGATGTAAATATTGACACTTTATCAGCAAATTCTACCAGAATTTCAGCCTGCCCCTCACCTCAGTCTCACAACACAGGCCCTTTAGAACAACCACTGATCTACACATATATCTTTCACTATTTGATGACAATGGGTCTAAAATAATGGGATATCTCCTTTATTACATTTTTAACAGACTGTTTCCTGGCTTGGAGAAAGTCCTGGTTTGGAAGACTTTACTGAATGTGTCTCTGAACCTACACACATGAAGAAACTACTCCAGCATCACAAGCACCTTGGACAATTAGAGCATCATGGTGTGCAACTTTCCCTCACTTAAACTGCACTATACCTTCACATACCTATCACAATTAAATGACAAGAAATTGTATTTATTTTACATTTTGTTTCTCTCAGTTCCTCCTTCTACTATGGGCGACCACATCTTGTCCTCCCTCACTGCTGCACTCCAAAATAGACCAACAAAACATGAAGAACAGTGCAACTTAGAACGCCCAAGCGAGGACCCACATCCAGTTACATTTGTAGAAGACGTTGCAATGGAAATCATCACAGTGACTGAATATGCGGAGGTTGAACTGAGCACTAATACGGACATAGATGTTCTCATAGAAGACACAACCCATAACACTACAATGGCAGAAGATGTGCTGTCAGAAAATGTTAGCAAAGACGTGCAAGGGAGTGAAGTTATAGAGGAGAAACTTCTCGATGGTTCGGCAAATACGGAAATAATAAAAGAGAACTTTCAAGTGACGCAGCATAAACTGACTTCGGGGCCTCACGATTGCCCCGATTGCAACAAGAAATTCAAATTCGCCTCTTCGCTCATCGCTCACAGAGTCATCCACACTGGTGAGCGCCCGCACAAGTGCTCCGAATGCGGACGCTGCTTCTCTTTCAGGCAGTCACTAGAAAGACATCGGAATATGCACAAAATAAGAAAAAGCTACGAGTGTGCTGTGTGTGGCGAGAGCTTTTGTTCAGTGGCAGCCCGCACCGTCCACAAGCAAATGCACATGGAGGATGGGGTATACAGTTGTCAAAAGTGCAACAAGAAGTTCAGTCAGGAGCTGGCACTGGCGAGACATATGAAAACGCATACAGATGATAATGCTAATAAAGACATAGTGGAAAGCAATGGTGAACTAGAACTGATAAGTGAAGCTGCCACACCAAGTGAAGAGCAAAGCAAGAAGACAAACAGTGAATGTAACACGTCTGAAATTGGAGTGATAGACCCACAGCTCATGAATGAAGTGATTTCTTTGGTCAAAGTCCGAACGAGTGGAAGAAAGCGCAAACCAACTATGAAGGCCCAGATGATACATTCGCAGAAGACAACTAAAAGACAGAAGGAGGCAGAGAAAGTGAAAGACGCTGAGGTGAAGCCTGTGCCATTCGCCAGGTAAGAAACACTCAACCACATGGTCACCTTGTAGAAGCATGTATGTAATAACACCGCATGATGTAAAAACTTATAACAAAATATAATACAATTTTGTAATAATCCCACAAGTTGTAATGATTTATTACATACTCAGAAATTATTACAAAAATGCAGGAAGTGCAAGATTCTTTTATGTAATATGGTGTAAAAGGGTGGTTGACATTGGAGGTGTAACACTTTTTTTGCCCTGGGGTGTGACACAGCTTTGGAGTCAAATACAAAGTATGTGAAATAATAATTTCAAATATAAATCCACATTATCTGACAGTGTCCTGCGGTGTGACTTTTTCTGTCACACCCAAGGACTAGCACTACAATTTGGCCATTTTGAATTCTTAAATGATTTAACATGTCTGTTGTGCTAACTTAATGAATACAACCCTGTCCCATCATAAAAAAGATTTTTAACATTCAGAATTTTATTTTGTGAAAAATACAGCTGTCACACCACAGGACATGAAACAAGCACAAGAAAATGAGAATTTTACTAAGATTAATAATAAAAGAACAGTTCTTTTTGACCTTTAGCTCACAGCCTTAACTCCAGAGCTATGTCTGCTCTGTAAATGCCAGATGAGTCCTGTAGGTTTTGTAGCAGCTGCCTGTTTAAAAACAGATTTTGCATGTCACACCGCAGGACACCATTTTGATTACAAGACTAAACTTATTCTAATTTTAATGAAAGGATTCAGGTGCAGTTAAAAGTGTTGTTTTAGTAAAGTGTGTGTATGTGACATTATGCCAAAAACTTTATGAACTGTTCCAGACACTCTACACTTATTTTGAAAATGTTACAGTCACACCGCAGGGCATTTCACAGTTAAATGTTAAAATAGAAAGAATAACACACAACTTCTTTCCAAAACTTAAAAGTTTTTGTTGTAGGCCCTGTGTTGCACTGCTGTCAGAATTTCCGAGGGGTAAAAACATTATTTAGCGAACAATTGATTAAGGAAATGTGTGTGTCAACTGCCCAATAACAAACAACAACATATTATAAATATAGCATCTGTATTATAGCTAAGACGCACGGTGCCTTTGCATAATTGCTTTAAAAAAAAGTCTATTAAATGCAATTGCTAAAGACATAAAAGTGTACAAAGAAGACACCCCAATTTTCACTGGTATTACATAATGCACAATATTACATGACAAAGTAAAAATGTATTTTCAAAAGGAAACAATAAAGTATACCTTAACTTAAATACCATTCATTTCAATTAGATTGTTAAAATACACTGTAGTCAAGGAAGTGTACTGATGGGACAAATTAAATCTGAGGTCAAGTGTACGCACATACAAATTCAGCACTGAGCAAACCATCCTCTTCTTTTAATGCCTACTGGGACTCCCTTGTCCCCTAACATGTGAGTCTCTAAGATGAAAAGCATTTGTTTCTAGCTTTCTTGTTTGGACAAACAGTAGATAACATCTGGCATTCCACCTGGATAAAGGCTAATAATCACTGTTGGATTCCAGGTTAGAGGCACTCAAAGGTTTAAAGTCAGGTCAGTGATGCCATGGGAGCATACAGGCTTGTACCATACATTACTGAACTTGTAGTAGCAGAGATCAGAAGAAGCCACAAAGACGCATGACTGACCTCAACATACAGGACGTCTGTGTAGGTTCTCAGTCATCCAGGAAAACTCTGTGGCTCACAGGTAGCGACCCTGCCTTAGACTCCAGTCCAGGCCACTCTGCTAAAAAGTTCTACATTTTGTGATTTTCAAATAATTAAAATACTTTTTCATTTATTTATTTAATCTTTGAAGAACTCTAAATTAATTCTATCTTCTCATCTTCTCATGAACCCAGTCTTGTGTGTTTTTTGGTTTCATCACACCTCTTATTGCAACAACCATATTTTAATTTTTTTCTTGGACATAATTTTTTTAAACTTAATAAATATACAGATCTCTAAAAAATCACTTTTCCTTGGTCACTTAAAATAATTGTTATCATTAGGTTATAACATATTTTTGATTTATAGTTATTATTAGCTTATTTTCATAAATATAATTGGGAATGGACAGTAACTGTAGTTTAAGTGGTCTTTATAAGGTGAACTATACACAAGTATTAGTTATGGATTTAATAACCATTATATCTATACTGTGCATCTATAATTTAAAAAAAAGAAAGATGTATGTATGTTTTAATGTGTAATTGTAATACTTTATTAATATTTTTCAGCACAGAGCATTCATATGGGTCTTCTGTAGCCTGCTCTAAAGAAGGTGATGAAGGTAAGTTCATATAAAATAAAACATGTAGATTTGGTTACTAACCCTGTCCTCTGCATCCTTTTCTCTCACACCAACTAACTTTCACTACATCCATAAATCTCTGTCTTTGGTCTTCTTCTAGGCCTCCTGCTCTAACCTCAGCCTCATCCTTCTACCCATATATTCACTGTCCCTCCTCTGTACATGTCCAAACTATCTCAGGGTATCCCTAAAGTCTTAAAAATATTTAAAAAGTATTAAGGTTGATGTTGCCAAAACCAAGGCCGTTGCAGTTTCTTATTGTTGCTGACGATGCTGACATAAAGTTAAATTCTATATGGTATTAAAAAGGTCTTAAATTTCACTTGACATGCGTACCATGGATCTCTAGCTGACCTCTTTGACTTCATCTTCAAAACATCTAACATAAGCGAAGTCCCTCTGAACAAGGTTTAATTTCTGTTTTGAGCCGTTTCTGGTCAGTCTCCGAAAGTAGTGAAATTTGTTATTTATGCTTTTCTCCAGGTCCCATAGCAGAGGGTCAGCGTGCTGCGTTCTCATGCCCCAAATGTGAGTTCTGCCATTCAGAGGAGGCGCAGGTCCAGCAACACATTAACAAGACCCATTCTTTCAAACCGGACGAGGAAACCCAAGCTACTCAACCACCTCCGGACGAAGAGGGCCGATTCAGCTGCTCCGACTGCGACAAAACATTCAGATTTCACTCTTTACTCAAGGCCCACCAGAGAATCCACACCGGCGAACAACCGTATCTTTGCTCGCAATGCGGTCGCCGATTTTCTTTCAGACAATCCCTGGAGAGGCACAGGCTTACGCACAAATCCGGCCGCAAGTACGAATGCTTGATATGCGGGGAGTTCTTCAAATCTCTAGTGGCGCAAAGGGAGCACAGCGGCGTGCACATGGAAAACGGCGAGTACGTTTGCACCGAATGCGGCAGGACCTTTGCGTGGAAATCTGCGTTAGTCAGACATTTGAAGATGCATAGCTCAGAGGTGGAAAAAGGTGTGTTTACGTGTCCGCATTGCCAGCTAGATTTCAATTGCGCTAGCTCTTTGAATAGGCATCTCCAGACGCACCAAGAAGAAAGGGTGCACGTGTGTAACTGTGGGAAGAGCTTTGCGTACAAGGCGGCTTTAACAGCTCACCAGCGCGTTCACCAAAAGGACAGACCCCACGTTTGTGGCCAGTGCGGTAAGGGATTTCTCTACAGAGGCGGTTTGTCGAGTCACCAGAAGATCCATTCTCAAGAAATGCCGTTCATGTGCTCCTATTGCGGCAAGAGTTTTAAACGAGAACGCAACATGAAGAAGCACGAGCGCTGCCACACGAGGGAGAACGTGTTCCGGTGCTCGCAATGTGATAAAAGTTTTGTGTACAAAGCAACGCTGACAAGACACGAACTGACGCATTCGGGGGAGCGGCCGTATTTGTGCTCCGATTGCGGCAAGGGGTTCTTTTCGCACGCCGAGCTGCTGAAACACGAGCGGTTTCACACGGGACATAAGCCGTTTCAGTGTCCGCACTGTGGTAAGAGGTTCACCCAGTCGTGTTATTTGACCATCCATCTGAGGTACCACACAGGAATCAAGCCGTACGCATGCAGCGAGTGCGACAAGAGCTTTCTGAGCGCGAACAGGCTGAAGAGACATCAGCGGACGCACTCAGGAGAGAAGCCGTATGTGTGCGGAGAGTGTGGGAAAGGATTTAGGCAGTCATATCATCTGAAAATGCATCAGAGAACGCATGCAATAAAACTGTTGTAGAAAAAGTACCGGAGTTCCCTTATTATGTTACATTTTTGGAGCTTTTAACCACGTTATAATGTTTCCACCTCAAAAACAGACCTGGAGTAGTAGTTTGTTTCATTCACACGTTTGAGTAATCCTGTACGCTGAGTCTGTTCCTTCTTAAGAGCTGAAAACGCTCAGTCTCATGGCTCTATGTAGACATGTAAAACCAGGAAATGCTCCTGTGGGTTTCTAAAGCCCACCAGACTCGTTCTGATCATTTCAGCTCTTAAACCACTGTCACTATGAAGCAGTCAGCTCATTTATCTGTCTGTTAGCCTCATGTTGCTAACAGCTATGCTGATTAGCAGATTTATTCTCTGTCCATTCCCCACCGTTGCCAGCAGTGGGCGACAGACACCTAATCCAAGGTTTCTCTTTAAAATCAAAGTAACAGCTCCCTAACAGAAGACGTCTTCCACATATACATTACCTTAAGTTATAAAACGTGAAATACTGATGCAGAGGTGTCCAACACTATTAAAAAAAACACACAATATAGAACATTTAAAGAAGACATATTAAGCTTTTTTCGGGTTTTTGAAATAATGCTGGTAACAGTAGGGACTGGTCCAATGGAGAGAGCATAAAATGGCTATTTAGCATGGCTATTAGCAACATGAGGCTAACAGATCGATAAATGAGCTGACTTTTTTGTAGTGACGATGGTTTAAGGCTGAAATCATCAGAACAAGTCCGGTGATGGTGTCTGGTTTAATGTGTCTACGCAGAGCTGTGAGACTGAGTGTTTTCAGCTCTTGAGAAAGACAGCGCCTCTGCATACAGGCTTATTCAAACAAGGGTGAATAAAACAAAATACTTCTCCAGGTTTATTTTTGAGGTGCAAATAACACTATAACAGGGTTAAAAGTTCAAAAAAGTAGATTTAGCAGAATATGGGACTTTAAAAAAAACAATAGACATGGGCAGTAATAAAATTTTTATTTCAGGCTGTCTTATCTAACTAACTCTCGGAACACAGACTTCCTCTAAGGCATTGACGCCACGTTAAAGATGTAGAGGCCAGACTTAAAATGGGGATCTTAGAGCTTTAGATCTTAAAGTGTAAATGCTCTATCCACTGAGCCACAAAGCTGGTGAATATGCAGTTATATTTTCTTCACATTTTCAGTAATAGTGGCCCAAGGTTTTGATGTGAATGCGGATCACTGACTGGGCCTGATACCAAGACACTCAAGGAAATAAACAAAGGGAAAAATATGACTTATGCATGTTTCTGTATAGTTATAAAATTACTAAAATACCTCCACAGAACTGTCTACCAAAATGTACTGTGCTAATAATAATTGTCTGTATATCATTTGCAATTTATTTTTGTGGTCCTACAGCTATATAAAGAGTTTATGCTGCAGGGGAAAAAAGAACTATGCCCTTGATAGAAAATAATGAACTATTGATTTTTTTGTTATATGCTGTGAACTTTCAGAGGAAAAATAAATTCTTAGATGCACCATGATGCAGTTTTCATATTTTGATTATTGTTTAGTTGTAAAAATGAATGAAATCAATTAAACCGTTAGTAACCCAACAGTTTATCTTCTACACCAGTGGTTCTTAAACTTTTTGTACCACCTCAGAAAATATTTGTATTCCTAATACCAGCTTTAATGAACTAAGACAAGCCTTAACAGGACTAATCCAGCACTAAACTACATCTAAACAAGAACAAATCAGGGACTAATACAGGTCTAATACAGGACTAAACTAGGTCAAACCAGTGCAAATCTAGGACTAAATCAGGAAAATTTCAGGTCTAATCCAGGTCTAAATCAGTACTAAACCAGAACTAAACTAGGTCTAAACCAGGTCAAATCTAGAACTAAACTTGAGTAGTTTCAGGACTAATCCAAGTCTAAACCAGTACTAAACTGGGCCTAAGTCATGTTTAAACCAAACAAATCCATAACTAAATAAACTCTCTAAATTAAACTAAATTGGGACTTGAACTGCAAAAGACTCTGAGTACCACCAGAAGAAGCCCACATACCACATTTTGAGAACCACTGGTTTACATACTTGTAATCCAGCCCCGCAAGCACAGTCTTTACTACTTTGGGCCTGAAGTGGGGTAACCCTGGACAATGGCTTCAAACTGCCAACCTGCACAGGTACCACTGACTGAAAACCATTCTCTATAGATAAATTAGATGGATCAATTTTTTTTTTAACATTTTTATTGATTTTCATTTAACATATCAACATTTAACAATCTATCGTACAGTATTGTTTTAGATAAATCCCCAATACCTCCCACCCCCAACATATGAACAGAACAAGATTCACTCTCTTAATGTAACATTGCATAAAAAGTGAATAGACAGAAGATACCATACAAGTTAGAAAATAAAAAAAAGTAACAATAATTAGTACACAGAGTGAAACAAATACAGATATACAAGGTACCTTACACCAAATATAAATGAACATACAGTATGGTACACGTTTAACACAGATAAACTCCTTTACTAGAGAATATTGGCCTACATCTCTTTTAGAAGGTGTCCAATATCAGCCTTTTCCGTAAACTCCCTAAAATGTTTCCAGTTGTTATCATATACATCCAATTTGTTTTTGAGAAAGTATGTTATCCTCTTTATTGCCATACACTGTGCCACAGCAATGATCCAAGCACCGATAGTAGGAGGGTCAGATTTTCAAGTTTAGAGATTGAAGTTTTATTAGAACCAGAGCTAACCAATTACAAAATAATGAAATCAACCCTTTGTTATATTTTTGTTTAGTAATTAATTGCTCTAGAGGTGAGAGTAGTGGTATTCCCATGGATAGGTTGTACCAAGAAGAAATAAAACTTTGTATTTGTAAATATATGAAAAAATTAGGGCTGGTAAAATTATCGCGTTAATTTATTGATTTAATCGCGTTAATTTCAAATGACGCATCGATTAATTTGATCACAACAAAAATTTTATGATGACACTGACAGAGGCAGCAACATGCCACTCTCTTCCCCTGCCTCTTTTTTTAATTTAAATACAGACTAAAGTTACAGTTTTGACCTTGATTAACCAACACACCTGAGAAGTGGATTTCGGGCGTGATGGTGCGTGATCTGAGCCACAAACTGTCCGACTTCAGTACAGGCGTATTTCCCCTCCTCTCATTGCGGCCGTGCACTCTCGTTCACAATCCAGGCGAGGCGCAGTTCATCTGGAACGAGCCTAATGCAACAAGTGAACGAGCTAAAGCAACATGAGCGACCAAAAAGACACATTGCTAAATGGACAATTCTGCTTCAAATCGTCACCAGACAGCAATATAGACAAAACAAAAGTTATGTGCAGTCCTATGCAAGGATGAGTTCAATTACCACTGGAGTAACACAGTTCATAGTATTTACACTGTTGTGAACCACAACAATTGTTATTAATTGAAGAATTAAACTTATTTTTGTTAAAGTTCTAAAAGAGGTTACACATGCTTTTTTAGGTAAGTTTTGTGTATTTGTTGGTTGTACCTTATTTAGGCAAACTTTGTCAATGAAGACAAGTTACATGTCTCAAAAAGACTTCATTTATTTCCTTTGCAAGTTTTGTTTGCATTGCACAAGTTTACAGTAAAGTATGTGAAGGTTAATTCAAAATAAATGTTCTAAATTTACAATTTTGAGTTTGTACATGAATTCATAATACGATTAATCGCGATTAATTGCGATTAATAACTGGTAGTGATTAATCGAGATTATTTTTTTTTCAGATTTGCGATTAATTAGTTAAGTTTTTTTTATCAATTCCCAGCTCTAGAAAAAATGCTTTCGTGGGACGCCATATTTCAAAGTAATTTCTTCAAAGGACATTAAATTCCCTTCATCAAAAAGATCACCTATTTTGCCAAGTCCCCAATTTGCCCATAGCTGGAAGCCTGCATCCATCTTACCCAGTTTGAACAATGCATTGCCCCAAATGGGGCTAGATTGTGATATATTTTCAGCTAATTTCATATACTCTTTTACTTCATACCATACATCAATCACATTACGGACTATAGGGTGATTGATGTCTGACTTTAATTGCTTTAAATTAGCAGAGTACAGATATAAATTCAGTGGTAATGCAACAGAGCTCGATTCCACATCCACACAAGATGGGTCATTGTTGGAGGAGAAATAAAACATTATAGTTCGTAATTGTGTTGCTAAGTAATACCAGTAAAGATTGGGACATTTTAATCCCCCGGCATCAAATGGGAGATACAGCAAGGACAGACGGATCTTAGAGCGTTTCTAATTCCAGATACATTTTCTGATTAGTGATGACATTTTGGTAAACATCCCAGCAGGTGGCGCCAAAGGGATATTTTGGAACAAATACAAGCATTTAGGTAAAATATTCATCTTTAATATATTCATTCTTCCTATAAGAGATATTGGTAACGGTGACCACTCTCTAGAAGCTGATTTTATTATTGTGTCATAGTTCACTAATACTATATTTTCTAATTGGGGTACTATTTTGATGCCCAAGTATGTAAAGCCATAAGCTATTCTAAAAGTAAATAGATGTTGTGTTGTATATTGACTATTCTCTTCTTTAAGCTACATTAATGATGATTTTGATGCATTTACTTTGTAGCCAGAGAAACTACCAAATTGGCTAATCAAACAGAACATCATCTGCAAACAATGCTATTTTGTTCTTTGTTACCAATTGTAATCCCTTTTATTTCTCTGCTAGACCTTATTGCTATTGGTAATGGTTCAATGGCTAAGATGAACAAGAGCGGTGATAAAGGTGAACCTTGGGGACAGCCCCTTGTGATATTAAAGGGCTCTGAAATTATTTCATTTGTCAAAACTTCAGCTACAGAGTTAGAATGTAATATTTTGATCCACTGTAGGAAAGAACTTCCAAGTCCAAATCTATCAATAACATCAAAAAGGTAGGCCCATTCTATCCTGTCAAACGAGAGAAGGTCTGTTAGATGGATCAATTTTACCTATACCTGCAAATCTTTGGATGGTGGGATGAGGCCAGACTACTACTAAGCATATAAAGAGTGTTTAATTTATTTTACCATGCTATCAAAACATTTAATATCACCATCCTGCAACAAGACAAAATGTATCAAAATCCAGTCTTTATTTTTCTACATAGGTAACACAAACTTTGATTACAGAAAAGCACCTTTTAGTAACAATATGAACGTTCAAATTAACATCTTCAGTAGTACAGACCAAACTGACTATTTTCCAAAAACAGCTTACACATTTATACAGATTTAGTGTTAGGAAAACTTACATTTAATTTTCAGATGGACTACATGAAATGCTTATGGAAGATGAACATCAATCTGGCTCCACTGCCTCACTTACGAAAATGCAAGGCCTAAAAAACTACCCAAGACTGGCTTTAGACGCTAAACCTAGATGGCCAAATGCAAAGTAATGGGACAGTGGTCACTCCCCATCGCCTTGTTGCGTATCTTGCTGTCGCACAGGCCTGGCAGTAGAGCCGCCGACAACACGAAATAATCGAGTCGCCAGCCTACGTTTTTAGCCCGAGAGTTCATCATGTAGGTCCAGAAAGTGTACGCGTACTGCTGCTCTGGGTACAGCTCGCGGAAACTGTCGGTAAAGCCGGCCTCTAACAGCTGGCTAAAGCCCTCTCGTTCCTCCGGAGTGAAGCCGGCATTTTTCTTGTTGCCCTTTGGGTTTTTTAAGTCGATCTCTTGGTGAGCGACATTGAGGTCACCGCACAGCACGAGCGGTTTCTGTTCGTCCAGGTTGCTGAGGTAAGCTCTGAAGTCCTCATCCCATGTTTTGCGGTAATCGAGACGTACCAGACCTTTGCCGGCGTTGGGCACATACGCCGTAACCAGGAAGTATTTGGGGAACTCGGCAGTGATGACTCGGCCTTCTTTATCATGCTCCTCTTTGCCTGGAAAACAGACAAGGTGTTTTTAGTTATCATTTACTACTTTATTGATTTCTTATCTCTTCTTATGTTGTGTATGTATGTTATGTGTATACAAATGAATACAAGTAAATGTATCATTACTGCTATTTATTCTCAATATTAGCTAAGCCACCCCAAAAATGTTCTCCATAAACACAGGTGTCCACACAAAACCACTGAAGCCAATGTAATACATCTGCCAGGCCTGATAGTGGCGCTGTAACACTGCCAGAGAAACACCAAAAACAGACAAGAACACATGGGGCATGGGCAGAAAACTGATGCAATGTAAACATAAAAATATGGCAGTGAATATGAATGTGTGAGCTAGAAAAAAGACCCTAGACGTCATTGTTGTTGTCGGGAGCTGGTTTAAAAAATGATCACATTTGGCTTCCCAAAATGCCGAATCCTTGCACGCCTAAAACCTTTGCAGATATGCCTAAGCCTGTCTTTATGTGGACAAGCCCTAGAATTAAACATTAACTGGCCACCTCGCCTCAGGCCCAAAGTAGCTGTAATAGGCTCCAGACCCCATTTTGCTCCGCCATAATTGAAATTAAATACGGAGTTATATTATGGTAGTAGTTCATGAGATAGAGCTGTTTGCCCTCTAACAAAAAGGTTTGCGGTTCAAACCCCGCTACCAGCATTGCATACCGTAGTTTTATCTTCAGGCAAGACACTTCACCCACCTCGCCAGATATACTAGTTATTTATCACGTGACTAAATATTAGACCTATTGATGATTTTGGACCATTGTGGCATCAGTGCTAGTGCTAATCAAGTTAAGATAATTTAATTGTGATATGAGAGGTTACTCCAAAAGTGTAATAGAATAGAACATGTGCATAGGCCTACAACCAAAATCTATTTATTAGACATAATTCGTACCGATGCCGTATGTGACTTTGATGGGCTCCTCTTTGCAGAGCATGGCCACACCGCTGTAGCCCTGGTTGTCCTCAGCCGTGGCCCAGTACTTGTGCGGATACTCAGCCATCGAAGTAATGTCAGCGGGGAGGTCCTTCTTGGCACATTTGGTCTCCTGCAGGCACAAGACATCCTGGGGTCTCCTCACGCACCCACTGGGAAAGACAAGGTAGTGAGAATTAAGCTTGATTTCCATGTTGTTTGAATGTGAACATTCATATATATTAAACTCACATCCAAGCCCTTCTTCTTGACCCAGGCCCTCAGTCCATCCACAGTTCCAGGAGGTGATCTTTAGGTTGGCCTCTTTGCCGTCTTTGCTTGTCATTTTATCAGGAGGGTCTTCATACAGGATTGGGGCCTCTGGCTCTTTGGCCGGCTTTGCTTTCTTAGCAGAACCTGTTAATGATGAGAAAAGAAAAGATTAAGTTTCACTGTGGTGGGTGGTTATTTGAAAGCACATCCCAACAGTGACTACTCTTTCAGAGGTCCACACAAGACTGCGGAATATATAGAAAATATATTCTTACTGTAATATTGAAACCAAGCACTTGCTCAGACTGCTTCATCTAAAATATACTTTTATGCCAGACATAATTTTTCATATCTCCAGAAATTGTCCAGTGAACTGGGCCCTTAAAACTAGTGGCTCAACCAAATGAGTTAGTATTGTGGCACCAACTTGTAACATTTAACCAGAGTGACTATGTTTGGTTGCACTACACAGCCATTTAGGCATTTGTCCCCGGTCCCACTTATTAAGATAACAATAACATAATGAAAAGATAATTAAACTTATAAAATGTGAGATCCAAGTTAAAGACATGGTAAGAGCAGTCTTCCTTGTGTAAAATGTAGAATAAATATTTGTGGGCATCCCATCTTGCTGGGTTGGAATTTATGGTTTGGTGTGTTGCTGCCCTGTTTTTTGGGTTGTTTTGTTTTTTTAGCTCCAGTGAGCTGTGAGCTGGTGTTGGTGCTGCTGAACGATGTTGAGAAAATGAAGACTGAGAGAATTCATTTTTATAATTTGATTTTTGTCTGTGCCATTTTTTTTTATTTCGATGAATAAGGTCTCAGTAAAGACATTACTTTGCACAATGTGACTTTTTGGGATGAAAACGGCACATCAAGTGTTTGACAGGCTCTAAACTGAAGCAGGGCTGTATCTGTATCTATATTAGACTAGGTAAGTGTGTATTATTGTATTATTATTATATTATTGCTTGAGTCTGTCCTACCAAATTGCACAACTACCACTTTTAGTACCAAGTAGTTTTGACTAAAACTCTGTCTCAATTGTCAATGTTTTTATTGTGTATAATATAGTTCGGTACGGTTTGTTTTATCCTGGTGAATGGTGAATTCGAGTGTGTCGTACCGTTCTCTCCCTCTGCTGCTCCATCCTCTTTCTTGCTTCTCTTCATATTCAAACTCACTCTGATGCCAAAGACACTCTGCAAACGCACACCACGCACACACAACACACACACAGGACGCTGTGGAGCAAAGACATGAGAAGTTTGTCAACTAGGCAGTGAAAAGGAACAATATATGCCTACAAGCTATTTCAAGCAAATGTCTTTCAGTTTGTTGCTAAAGATTATTATGCAAAATGTTTTTCTCTGCAGAGGACATTATATCACCTAAATAACTGCAACCTTTGCTAATTGTAACAGTTTAAACTGTGATTTCGATTCGACTTCGATTAATTGTGCAGCCCTAAGCCCAGTGTAAAACTCTAAACAACAGTAATAAATGATTTAGAATCGTATTTATGCAAAAAAATTAATATTTATTTCACAAAGCATGTGTAATAATAAAAAATGTGTGTACTTTACTCAAACAACACTTTTAACTACACCTGAATCCTACACTACATTTTTTTTAAAGTTTAATTCTTGTAATCAAAATGGAACAAAATGGTGGTGTGACAGCTTTTTTTTTTTTTTTACACAATCAAATTCTGAATGTTAAAAAGCATTTTTTATGGATATATGTATCAAATTAGCACAGTGAACAATAATTTATAACAAGAATATAAATGGCCAAATTGTAGTGAATATCCTGCATGTCAAAAATTTGAAATAATAGTTACTTAAAATTATGAATTTCTTATGAAAAGTAAACAGTTTTTTAAACAACTGATTTAAATTTGAAATTATAATTTCATATTCTTTGCCTTCATCCTCAAAGTTGTATCACACTGCAGGACAAAAAAGTAAAATAAAAACTCCAAACATCAACCACCCAGGTACACACAACGCATATTTGTAGTTAGTTTACAGTTATGGCCTTTCATAACTTATGTGACTTTCTTACGAGTAAAAAAAAAAAAAAAAAAAGGCTAACCCTAACCCTAACCCTAAAGGCTAAATGGGTTAATTCTTTGCGAATATACAACAAACTAATCGTGCAGAACCAAAGACTTCTTGGATTTTAGGAAACAATGTGTAAACGCCATGCTAACGCTAGCCTTCCTTCTCTGACAAAGACCACAGAAGCAGCATCTGCAGCAGGGGCCTGTACAGAGAAAATGAATGAGCCTCAGAGACCCAACAAGCATCTAGCTAACTTGCATGCAACAGCAATTCATCAATGCAAAATTCGAGAAAGTAAAATTAGCTTTGCACCAACCAAGCGTTTAAGGGAAAACATATGCAAATAATCTTACGAGCGCTTTTGCAAACAGGATGCGAAGAGCAGACCACAAGTGCTTTTTCCCTGTCACTCCCCCCAAACACTCACCACTTACACAGAACCAGGCGGCGAGCACGGATTTTGTCAGTCCCCACGTGTTTGCTTTGCGTAATTAGCGCCTAAATAGAAATTAAAAACTACCTTTAAAAAAAAAAACGGGGATCCCCAATAATTTGAAGGAATTAGAAAATAACGTGTATATAAAACATAATAAATTGCCTAAAAGTTATGTTAAAGTGGAATTTTAATTAACTGTACGTCATTTTACGTCAGGGAAAATCTGCTGCCGCCTCTGTTTGGGGTCCTCGGAGCACTAGCATGTTATTAGCATTAGCCAAAAGTTAGCCGAGGCTTCGAAACTTCATTCATTTTAAAAGGGAAACGGTTTACTTCGCATTAAACGTGAGCAACTACATTGAAAGCATGATTTGTGGCAACTGTATGTCATGATGCACCATTGTGTGAAATACTTTGTGGGAAAATAATAGGCTAATAATAGCTGTTGCTAACAAGAAACCCATGTATTGCAATGCACAATGTATTGTCCAAGGCATATAGAGTAAAGTTTAGATTAAAGTGTACTATGTGCGCTATTTAAGGGAAAGTAGAGGTTCTGGCAGATATGTTTTGCAATGCAGAGTATAAATACGTGGCGTAAACATAATTTGCTACCACACACTGTATAATATTCTAATATAATGCACTCTGTAAAATTGATAACATTTTTTTCCTTTTGTTGTTTACAGTGTTTACCATTTATTTACCCCATAGCCTAAACATAACACTGCAACAACCTTGAATACAAAATATGTAAAAGTAACTGAAATCATATAATAAGTAAATAATGGATAAGTAGTAATAAAAGCCAAAGTATACAATATCAAAATAATTTTAGTCGTTCCAATCCAAAAATAACAACTCTTTTTCAACAGCACATCTGGAAAAAAATGTTATGTGGTTGTAAGTGGAAATAAAAAAATAAACAGTTGTATAATAGGAAATACACAGTAAAAATAAAAAATTTGAAGACTATAGAAAATCTAAAAAATTTTGCTATTCTAAATGGTAACTGGTCATAGCACAAATTAGTACACAGACCCCTATAGACTCCTAATATGTGAGAAATGCTGGCTTTTTTTTTTTTTTTTTTTTTTTCCTCTTGTATTATAAATGTATTTTCTTTCCGGGCCACGTTCTAGAAAATATATGCGAAGGAAGGCCACTCAGTAGAGGCAATGTATCGTAACCTCACCATCAAAAAAAGTGCTATTCAGCAGCCTCCTTTTCCTTCAGGGTCTCCTGAGTGAATCACTCTCATAGATTTTACTCTGGATGCCCTTCCACAGCCCCGCATTTATCTGGGCTTGGAACTGCCACGTATTTTGTTTGAATTTTTTTGTTCCTTCCTGCCAAGTCCGTCTCGCACAAATTGTGGTTAAAATAAGCCTACTACCTGTGGTAATTTGGCCCAATAAAAGTTAGTAGTAGTAGTAATTAGTTTGGACACCTCTGTTCTAGTGTTTTGTTTGTACAGATCTTAGACATAATTCTTACAGTATAGCTACTTAACAATAATTAAAACTGTAGACTGTACAAATGTATTTATTTTAACTGACAAAAAAACAAAAAACAAACATGCAGTATCCATTAGCTGGATTTAAATTTTGCTTCTTGAAAGCATACAATGGGGAACATTCATTTATCTTTTATCCGTCGCTTTTTTACGACATCACAATTCAATACCCCATAATTCTTGTGTTTCTTTTTTGCAGTTTGCAATGACAGTGGTGATTGGGTTTGAGGGCAGTGCCAATAAGATAGGAGTTGGGATCGTCAGAGATGGAGAAGTGCTGTCTAATCCAAGGCGGACCTACATAACTCCTCCTGGACAAGGCATGTGGCATGAATGTGTCAGTGTTTGTTTGCTGCATGGGTTGGTTACATGGGGGTTAGTTTTAACACTAGATTTTCTCTTTAGGTTTTATGCCCAGTGACACGGCCAGGCACCACAGAGCTGTGGTTCTCACGGTTCTAAAGGAGGCTCTGGATGAAGCAGGACTCAAGCCTAAAGACATTGACTGTGTGGCGTATACCAAAGGTAACTAAAGTCTTTGGAAAAGACGTGACACAATACATTGCAATATCAGCAAACATAATATCCATATTACAAGTAAATGTAACACAATAACACTAAGGTCTTCCAGGTCAGAATTTTTTTATCCAAGCCTTGAAAATGTATGGAAGCCCTGAAGGGTAAGCTCAAAATAATATATATATATATATTTTTTTTGGGTGCCCCACTGGTGCACTGTTTTCTAAGTTTAACATGATTTTCTCTCTCTTCTGGCAATCCTTTTTTTTTTTTTTTTTTTTTTTTTTTTATGACCCATGTGATTTTTAGTGTAATAAAGTGAAAACAAAAAAGGATCACAATTTTTTTTGCCTGTATGAAAATGCAGAAAAGAGAGAAAATTATTTAAACAGCCTTTCAGGGGTCATTGACAGGAGAGAAAATAATTTTGTACTTAGAAAAAAAATTGTGCTTGACCTTCAGGGCTTTTGTAAAAATGTGGTGTGTCTTGTGAGCAAATAAATTCATTTAAAAAATTGCAGATTTAGTCACTATTTCCTTAATTTAGTCCTCATTTAGCTTGATTTTAGTCCTGGTTTAGTCTTTAAGTTTTATTTTGAGAGTTTTAAATAATACATTCAAATTATTTAATACCGTTACTGCAATACTTACCATAGTTATCGCATATTGCATGTTTTTCCAGTATTGTGCAAACCTATTAGACTTCTACATCAAAAACAAACAAAAAACAAAACATTTAACCAATAAAAAAAATTGATACATTTGACTTCTAATTTTAAGTATAAAACAGCCTTTACTTCCCTTTACTTAAAAGGGTGGATCAAATGTTGCAAATTGTACACACACTTCCTCTTACTGGTGAAGTCTATTGGAAACTGTGTTACAATAATTGGTCAATGACTGTCCTGAAAAAGAAAAGAAAATATGCAAGGGCTGAAGAAAATATCTTCTATAAAAAATCTCTAAAACTTTCTTCTTCCTTTTTTGCATTACAGTTAAACTAATAACAGTTTTATTAATTGTAATAGTTACAGGAAAGCTTGTGTGTCATTGGCACAACCAGGATGACTGATTCCATTAGACATATTCCATAGTGACTTATTCACCTCAAAATGTATTTTTCCAGTAGCTGTTTCTTGTTCTGTTTTTTGCCTTTTTTTAAATCTTGCTTAAAGATGGACTACCTGTTTTTTTCTGCTTGTATTTGAGGAAAACTAATTATTCAGTCAGTAGCAGCATAATAGAAGTCATCTCTGAAAAAAATGTGACCCACAGACCTCATCTGGGTTTATTATGAAGCATTTTTGAAAGAAGGAACAAGAGCAGGGACTGAATTTTTGTGGCCAATCACATGCTCAGAGCAAAGAGGGACATTTTCAGTGATCCATGCGCTGGTACTGGAGTAATGGCGGTGGCAAGTCCAATTCCAGTGCTGGCTCCAGCTTTTCACACCATAAAACGGCACTGAAAAAGAAAAAGGAGATGCAAAGCCCAAATCTGGCATTAAACAAAATAAAACTTATATGTATATATAAGAGAGAGGAGAAGAGGTTTTTTTTTACACATTCTCAAAAACTTGGCCAGTGCGCCTTTAATGGAGTGAAAGTTGCTATAAGCGGTATAGATTTTTGTAAATTTCATAGAAATGACCCACATGTGTCCCCAGACATGAGGTAAACATGTTTAAATCAAATATTAGTTTTGTTGATAACAATGGTACAGCTGATTTATTCACAATAAAAAAAATATTTTACATAATTGTTTACATTTTTTGTTTTGGTTCTAAAACTACATTATCGATTGTCCAATCAAAGCAGAAAGACTGGCAACCCACAGACCATTGTTTTAAGTTTGACTGCAGTACTGTTTTCAAACCAGTAGAGCGCATGCTGCTTACAGTACCTTTAACAATATTAGCTTAAAGTAGTAGTAGTAGTGGTGATTCTTAACCCGCAAAATTTGGTCGCAGAACTGTTTTCAGTGGATCGCGGGCCATTTCCAGGGAAAAATGAATAAATATAGTGTCATCGATTTACACTCAACAGTAGGTGGCAGTATGGGACATTAGGTGTATAGAAGAAACCTAGCAAGAGCCAAAACATCCAGTTCTGTAATGTTACTGTTACACCTGAGGCCGAGGTGAGAGGCTGAAGTTACTGACGTGAAAAGTTGTGGTTTTAAATTAAAATGTTGCTGAAAAAACTTGCTTAGTTGTTTTTTTATGTCACATACTGTAAAATTCAGATATTATACTGACTCAGGTTCAAACTGCACACTGTTTCTATTCAATAAATTTGATAAGGTGAAGATTTTTTTTATTTGGGCCGCGATTTGTCATTATAGGGTGATGGTGGGTCCCGAAGCCAGACCAGTTGAGAACCACTGTATTAAACTATTCATTCATTCATTCTGTGTCAGGTCCTGGGATGGGAGCGCCTTTAGTGACTGTGGCCATCGTGGCTCGGACCGTTGCCCAGCTCTGGGGCAAACCTCTGCTCGGTGTAAACCACTGCATCGGACACATCGAGATGGGACGCCTCATCACCAAAGCCAATAACCCCACTGTGCTGTATGTCAGTGGAGGCAACACACAGGTACTTAGAAAACGTTAGTTAAATGTGTGCTTTACAAACTGTACTGGCAAAACTATTCTCAAAGGCTTTTTCTCTGTGTGTTGTGCAGGTTATAGCCTACTCAGAGCGCCGCTACAGAATATTTGGGGAGACCATTGACATTGCTGTTGGTAACTGTCTGGACAGGTTCGCCAGAGTTATAAAGGTTAGTTTGTTTTTAGCCGTTTTATTCTAACTAATAGCCCATTGTTCCACTGAGTTCAGAGCAAGTACAATATATTAAATTAAATACTATAAAGCATATAATAAGGTTCAAGGACTCTTTATTTTACTTTAGGGGCAATTTGATTTGCAGGAAACAGTGAACATATAGCAGGCCTACATACACTCAACATAGCATCATAAAAATAACAGCAACACATTACAATAAAAAGAAGCATTTAAAAAGCAAATTGCACTTGGCACAAGAGACTTTTTCAGGTAATAATAATAATAATATAATAATAATAATAATAATAATAATGAATCTGGATGAAGCCTACTTGCTGCATCCTTACAGACCTGAACTATGATCCTATAGATGAGCTAATGGACTTTATTTAACAGTCCTAGACACATTCTGCCTGTCCATCCTGGGAGAGGATCTCTCCTTCAGTGTGGTCTCCATAAGTTTTCTTCTTTTTTTCCTGAAGCAAAGGAGGGTCTAAGGACCAGGATGTCTTAGACCAGGAGGGTCTGTTTAGTTTAGTGTCGTTATTGTTTGTGTCGATTATGTTTGATTAACTGTTTGTGAAGCCCTTTGAGGCAACTGTTGTTGTTGATGCTCGGCTATATAAAGAAAATTGAATTTAAATGAAATTGAATTAGTCTTATGTATCACTTTTTAGACACTCATAGTCACTTTACAATTATGTGCTTTATTCCTTCACTCCTGAGTCACAGTCGGGGGAGGTGAGCTACTTCTGTAGCCGCAGCTGGGGGTGGGCAATACTGCAAATGTTTTTTACTGATTTAATACCAAGTAATACCTGGCTAGTATCACTGATATTGATATGATGTACTTGGTACATATAGGAAGCCAGGGTCGGCCCTTCATGTAGGCTAAGTAAGCGATTACATAGGCCCTCACAGGTTACCTATATATATAATTTTTTAACTTGCTACTTCTTGTCATAGAATTAATCTGAAACTGGGGACCAATGCTAAGAAGGCTTTTTACTGCCTGTCTGGGGCCCCTTATGTTGGGTTAGTAAAGTTTGCAAGTCAAAAATGAAACCATTCATAAACCATGTGCTAGAAAAAAAAATCAGTGTTTAAAAGAAATAAAAGGTATACTAGTGTTAATTAACTATTAATTATTGAGAGGAATGGCCCCAAACCTGTCTTGCTTAGGGCCCCCAAATGAGTAGAACTGGCACTGTATGTGCCATCATGTTCAATATGAATACATTTTTCCATCCATCTTCTTCCGCTTTATCCGGGGCTGGGCCGCGGGGGCACCAGTCTAAGCAGAGATGCCCAGACTTCCTCTCCACAGACACTTCCTCCAGCTCTGCCAGGGGGACCCCAAGGTGTTCCCAGGCCAGCCGAGAGATGTTGACCACTAAATAAGTTTGATAGTGTCGCTTTCCAGTGTTAAGTGTAATGTTAAAACCCAGATCTGATTTTAGGCAAAGTCAGCAAATAAAAAATAGATTTTATAACATAAATCAAATTCTTCCTTGACAAACTCCGATAAACTGTTGGCTGCAGTTAGCTCATCAGCTTTCCTTTAGCTTTACACTAACAAAAACAAGACAGCAAAGCCTGGAGTGAATGGGGTAAATGAAAAGCAGTAGTGCATGTGTGAAATAAAACCCATCACGAAACACGTCTAATACTCCAGCATAGCTTATTCTCAGTCTGCTTACTGCTGTTAAAAAGTGTGTACACTGCACAGAGGCAGGGCCAGGTGAACTTGAAGGGGAGCTTTTTACCGTGGCGGCCGAGATTCAGAAGTGGCAGGGTGGGACACAGAAATGAATGCAGCGGAAACCCTGAAGCTACTGCCACAAAGACATTTTCAAAACAGCCCAACAAACTGTGCTGGTTAAAAGTGATATTTTTGTAAACATATTCTACACAAACAAAAAATTTGGCAAAAAATCATTTTAGAATCATTTAGTTTAGAATTGTATACGACTTTCCTTACCAAGAAGGAGGGTCTAAGCACAGGGGATGTCCTGGGACTGTTTAGCGTAGTTATTGTTTGTGTTGATTGTGTGTTTATGTTTGATTACCTGTTTGGGAAGCCCTTTGAGGCGACTGCTGTTGTGATACTGGGGTATATAAATAAAGTTGAATTGAACTGAATCAGATGTGTTTTTGCATCATTACAAAGACCTACTGTAAATGGGTTTAACAAACAAAATTAATTTTCAATTCAGTTTTATTTTATTTTATTTTATTTATAAAGCCCAATATTACAACAGCAGTTGCCTCATATCACAATCAAACTAAAGCAATAATTACACTAAACTAAACAGTCCCAGGACACCCTCTGTCCTTAGACCCTGCTTCTTGGTAAGGAAAAACTCCTAAAAAACCCAGCTGTGGAAAAAAAAAAGAAGAAGAAACCTTATGGGGACCACATTGAAGGAGAGATCCCAGGACGGACAGGTAACGTGTCTAGGACTGTTAAATATGATCGATAGGATCATAGTTCAGGTCTGTAAGGAAATCAAGTTATAAATAACCTGAATTTTACAAAAAGGTACAATTTGACACAAAGTAACTAGCCTGCCCATGTTTTTTTCATATTTTCTATAACTACTGGAATAATAGATGTGTTTTAATATAAGCAATTTGTCCATTCAGATTTCTAATGACCCCAGTCCAGGCTACAACATAGAGCAGATGGCCAAAAAGTAAGTACTTACACTTTTGATCTGATAAGAGACCAAACAGCTAAACTAAAAGCTTTCTGTTCTGTTTTTTTTTTTTTTTTTTTTGTCTACAGAGGTACTGAGTATGTGGAGCTGCCCTACACTGTCAAGGGGATGGACGTGTCATTCTCAGGCATTTTATCCTACATCGAAGTAAGTGGATCAGCACTGTAGTTCAGCAGCAAGTAGTTAGATCAGCCTAAACTCTGTCATCTGAACGTGTGTCTGCTCTTTGTAGGAAGCAGCTAATAAGATGTTAAGTTCTGGTGAGTGCACGGCAGAGGATCTGTGCTTCTCTCTACAGGTCAGTAACACTGAACAGTCTGAAAATCTGTTAGTCAATGTAAATGTCCAGACACTGTCTTTCTGTCTGTGTTGAGTCCATTGCTAACTTCTTGGTCCATACAGGAGACACTTTTCTCGATGCTGGTGGAGATCACAGAGAGGGCCATGGCTCATTGTGGTTCACAGGAGGTGCTCATCGTCGGTGGAGTTGGCTGTAAGTTTAAACAAAAAATGGTAGTTTCAATAAGTCATACATGTTTGAGAAACTGGCTCGATATATGAGAACTACATGTAAAAATGTGGCAGACTACAAGATGCTCTTTGCACTACTTCTCCAGCAACACAACTAATGCCAATTTGTACTGTATACGGCATCCATGCAAGGTTTAGTTTTATAAGGACACTTAGTACGAGTTCCCT
Source organism: Bostrychus sinensis (assembly GCA_020698575.1). Lineage (NCBI taxonomy): Eukaryota > Metazoa > Chordata > Actinopteri > Gobiiformes > Eleotridae > Bostrychus > Bostrychus sinensis. The sequence continues at coordinate 47,088,600 of CM036239.1, read as the reverse complement.
GTGGTTTCTGATGATCACTACCAAAAACATCTTTATTTTTCCTTTTGGTTTTTGTCACTAGGGATGTCAGCATTAACCGATTATTTTATTATTCGTGATTATAAATGTCACGATAGGATAACCGTAAGAATTTCAGACTCTATGGCAGTGGTTCCCAACCTTTTTTGTGTTGTGTAGTCCTTGGGTTTTTTGGGTTTTCCCTCATTCATTTACATGTTCACTTGAGAGTGGTCATCTGTGTTTGTTAGTACAAAGATATTTTTATACTTGTAAATGCTGATTCTCCTGCGTTTTTTCAAGATAAAGAAAAAATCTTTTAAAATAATAACTAGAAGCACTTGGAGAGCGCAGACCTCCTCCAAGACGTAGGTTCACTCACCTGAGAAAAACTCCTAAAGGCCCAGATCTAGCTCAGTATTAAAGCTACATCAAATCTGTGAACATACTACTGACAGAGAAAAACCTCACCTTTCATTTGGTGATATTTACAATGATCCGGGTCGAACTATGACAGATTATAACATCTACCATGATGTTGATGTCATGTTGTAATTATTTGCCAATGATTCTGGGCATTTTTTGTTGATTTAGAAGCTGTAATGGCAAAATTAGCCCCATCTCCCAATAGTAAAGAATCCGTAAAAAAAAATCCTGAATCCAGATAGTGATCCAGATCACCCCCTGAATGTAATCACTTGTTCCTTATTCCATTTCTGACATTTCCTGGAAATTTCATCAAAATCCATAACTTTTTGAGTTATGTTGCTAATAAACAGACAAACCAACACCGCCGAAAACATGGAGACAATAATAATAAATAAAAAACATAAAATAATACAAATCTAAAGTTCTATTACATTTAATTATTTTACTATATTTTTCATGTTACTTGTACTTGCTTGCCACTTCACAGTGGTTGGGCTAGCAAAACTAATGTTTAACTCTTTCACGTTTCAGAAAAATATAGCGACGCTGCTCCCTTCCTTTTGTCTTCCTCTTTCACCTCGCACCTCCTGACCTCTCCATCACGCGCTGAATACACGTGCCAACTCTGAGTTAAACTCAAACAGAAACTGACTAAAACTAAATCCGTGGGACGTGGTGTCCCAGCAGAGGACAGAGAGGTGTGGACAGTAAAATTTTGCAAAGCAGCTACACACCAGGGGAGGGGATGGTGATTCCTGGAGGCTGTGTGTATACTGTCAGTGGAGTTATGCTTATGTACTTAATAAAAAAAATGTTAAATGTCTGAATGGCTATGTCACAAACTGGCCCAGAGTACATGTTCATATGGTCCCTGTAGCTTATCAATAAAATAATAAAAGGAATAAAAATGTCACACAGGTTTAATAATATGGTCAGTGTTTCCCTTTGTGGTATCAATAGTTGTGAAAATCATAAAATCACAATATTTCATCTCAATAATTGTGACACATCAGCTTATGACCCCCCTGTGGCTGGTTTACTACCAAAAACTTCATCTGCAAATGTTGTTTTTAGCTAAGTTAAATAGTAAGTTTTGTCCTCTTTGATGCAGGCACAGTGGCATAATGATAAATAAAGGTGAAAAAAAAAAAAAAAAGGAAGTCAAGGGTTTGTTTCCCCGACATGCAGCTGTATATAGCACAATGCTGAGTCTTGGGCCACAAAAACAGCATGATTGCAAATGTGTGTTGATGTTTCCACTTTAGGTAACCTCCGTCTGCAGGAGATGATGGGAGTGATGTGTAAAGAGAGAGGAGCCAAGCTGTTCGCCACAGATGAACGGTAAATATATCCTCTTAGCTAAAATACTCTTTAGCCCTACACACTAGAAGATTTTTGCATTTTTTAGACAATTGGCCATCGGCTGATTCTTGCACTTTAATGACGATTTTTGGTCTGGACAACCATGTGACTGAAGGACCCCTGCTTCCTCATCTGTTTTGTAGCAGTAAATAAAATAAATGGTGGGAGCGGGGATTGAACTGCCAACCTTTTGGATTAGTGGGCGAGCGTCTCTACCAACTGAGCTACTGTCGCCCAGCAGTTTAGGCATCTTACTCTACAGTTCAGAGGAAACACCCAAAATCACTTTATCTCAACCTGAAAAACTCAAAACGGCAATAAATAGATTTTGCTCATTTCTCTGGAACAGAACTTTGTAGAATGAAAAGTCAAAAGGCATTTTGTAGCTCTCCCCAAGCTCTACCTGCAGTTTGATTGATATTGCCTTATTGGTTTTCACAAAAAACCCATCTTTAACTGTTCTCAAACTCATGATGTTGATGTTGACAAAATCAAGGCCCTAGAATTATTAAATTCTATATTAAGGTATTAAATTTGTTGATCTGAGTCTAACATTTTCAAACTGTGACATCTAAGTCAAGTCCTTGCAGTGTTTTAGGTAATAGATTAGTGAATAATTGCATTTTTTTGTTTTGTTTTTGTGAAATGAATTATTCTAATCATTGTGTTAATGCTATTGTTTCAAGTGTCGTTAGAAGTAACGCCCATGTTCAGCCTTAACTACAAGCATGTACTCAAAAAGTTTGGTTGATTTTGGAGTAATACATAACTAACGATAAAAAATAATGCCTTCTTCTGCAAGTTATATATGTATTTGGCATTAAACACTCTCATAAGTGGGTTTAAAAAGTTAAAAAGCTCCCCCCTTGAATGTGCCTTTAGTTTGTGTGTTTTAAAGCTTATATGACTGGTCTACTGTTTATATTTGCTGCATAATGTTGCAAAGAACTATACTTCATAACCATAATCTATGGTTCAGTTTTATTTTTTTCTATGCAGCACTGGAGTTATGTCAGCTGTATTAGGCTTTTAAAGTAAAACCCTTTAATTAGTGTAACAGGTATACAGATTATTGTTCTTTTGGCATTAATTTGGTTGTAAGTGGCATTAAAAAGTCTTAAGAAAGTCTTAAATCTCACAAAATAAAGCCAGGAGTTACCCTGTTTTAAAAGGCATTACTAAAACAAATGGCTATATTAAATTAATTTCATTCATAAAATTAGAAAATCGTCCCTACATATCAGTCCCACAAAATCCGCAGTGTCCATCGGCCATCGGCTGCTCTGACTTTTAAAAAACACTGTAAAGTTGCTGTGTGGTGAAATGATTCGTACCAGACGGGGTACAAGTAACCATTTATCAAAAGCCTAAATGAGAATCAAAAGTCTTACAACATATCTGGAGGTGGGAAAAAAAAATGCACTTAAGACTTGCGTGGTGTTTGTGGAGTCTGTCTGGTACATTGTGCTCCTTCTTTCAGTTCAGATAACACTTTTGTTCGCTTGAACTCCACAGATTCTGCATCGACAATGGAGCCATGATTGCTCAAGCCGGCTGGGAGATGTTTCGGTCGGGGCAGGTCACTGAGCTGGAAGACTCGTGGATCACACAAAGGTGGCACAGTCTTTTTTTTTTTCTTTTTTTTCACTCCATTGTTGTAATATTGGAAGTATGTACATTTTTTACTGAATGTCAAATGTTTTGTTGCAGGTACAGAACAGATGAAGTGGAGGTGACGTGGAGAGACTGAAAAGTGTACCAGATTATTACCGTTCCCAGGGCTAATTTGACTTTCCTCTGCATTTACTGCGAGGAGGGTTGTGTAAAAGTGACAATGTAATAAAAAAATGACACAGAGACTCCGGGGGCGCCTGCAGGATTTTTCCTGAAGGTATGCACAGTTTTTGAAACTGAAGTCTACTATGGGCTGCGTAATGTTGCAGGCGAAGGCATATTTGTTGCAGAAAACATCCCTACAATACAGTAAATGCTGTTACCACTGACATTTATGATACTTTATTAGTGTAACATTTATAGAGCTAACAGCCTCTGGTGAGTGGATTAATTGGTCAGTGAGGTCTTGGTCAACTAAAATATTATTGGGCGATTAGTTGCATGAACTCTTTGCATCATTAAAACTGGTTTAATTTCTTATTTTAAAACTTTTATTTTTCATTTTATTTAAGATTGCGCAGATCAGTGGTTCCTTATGTGGGGGACCACTGGGGGTCTGTATTAAGTATGTAAAAAGAAAGTGAGTTTAAAATGAATTACAGTTTATAAAAAAGTCTGTGTTTTTTGTAAGGTTTTTAAAAATATATACTAAGAAAAACATGACAATCTTTTGAATAAAGGGAAGTTCTATAGTTTGGGGTCCATGTCAGATTTTTTCAAAATTTTCAGGGGATGGTGACCGTCTTGACTTTGGGAATGGCTGGCATAGATGATTTTTAGATAAAAATATATTTTACAGACATCTTTATAAATGTTTCTCACCTAATTAATGTAAAGTCACTTGTTTGTGTGAGACTCTGTTAAGTCCCAGCACATATCCTTTGTTCCTTTTCGGTCCATTAATCGCGGTGCTGGGCATAACTTTGGCCGACTAACAATTTCTTTGGTCGACTACAGCCCTAAACATTTATACAGATTATTGTTCTTTTGCCAGCTTAGATTTTATTCCAAATGTAATTAAAACATCTTAAAAAGGTCTTAAATTTCATGAGATAAAACAATACTGAACTGGTAATAAAGGGTAAACCTCGCCTAGGTATTTGGTGCTAACACTCGGGACGGTCACATCAAACTGTTTAAGCACTGTCGTCGTTAATCTCAGGATAATTAATGGCAAGTCCCGTGAGCCTGGTGTCTGTCGTAGTGTTGTATATTAATATTTAAAGGTCCCCTATTCTGCTAAATTGACTTTTTTGAGCTTTTAGCCATGTAATAATGTTGTTTCCACTAGGGCTGCTCGATACAGGAAAAACAGGCAATATTCAATAACTACGGTGAATATTGCGATAATGGTATTTTTGCATTATTTTAAAATAGGGCCTACTTTTCTGACTTTAAATAAAATTAAAATGGAAGTCAAAATCAAAGCAGTCTAAACCAGGACTAAAACAAGGCTAAATTGTGAGGGAAGTTATCACTAAAACTGGACTTTTTAATTATTTTTTTTTAGTCTGACTCTGGTAGGAAAATGATTCTTGAGTGTAAATCTCCATAGCGTTATTGCGATATATTTAGATTCTTGCGATATGGATATTGCGTTTGCTGATACTGCGATAATGATAATTTTGCGATATATTGTGCAGCCCTAGTTTCCTCCTCAAGAACAGCCCTAGAGTAGTATTTGGTTGCAGTCATGCATGTTTGAGTACTGCCAAACTGAAAACGCTTGGTCTACATAGACACGAGATAACAGGCAAAAAACTCATGCGCTTTTCTTTCTGATCATTTCAGCTCTGAAATTGCCGTCGCTACGAAGCACTCATTTATCTAACTTATTGTCATGTTGCTAATAGCTGCTAAGGTACGCACAGTATGTAGAGCTGTGGGCACCACTGGGGAGACTAAAAAAGTCGGAGGTCTATTGGGACTTGGGGCTAAATTGCCTGCTTTGGTGACTATTTAGTGCAAGAGTAGTCACTTATGTGCAGGATTGATTATAAAGTACATTATTCAATGTGCAGTGGAAATGCGTTTTATGACATAACCTGCCACAGTTGAGATTGGACTTTTACTTACCAGTCATAAAAAAGAAATCCTGCATATACACTATATTTCCAAATCACTGGCTCACCCACCCAAATAACTGAATTCAGGTGTTCCAATCACTTCCATGGCCAAAGGTGAATAAACTCAAGCACCTAGGCTGCAGCTTTGTGGACAACTTTGTGAAAAAGTTTGGGGATGGCCACTTCCTGTTCCAACATGACTGCACCAGTGCACAAACATCCAACATCAGTGTCTGCCCCATTTTATTTCTGTGCTATGTAGAACTTTTTGTTACTAAAAAAAAATCCTAAATCCACCCAAAGCAGTGTTGCTGGTAATCTTTGACAGACTCAAGGCTGTAATTATCCTCCCTAGAAAAATCCACTTTGCATTGAATTTTTTTTTTACAAAAAAAATGTAGATATTACATACACTGGCATAAAAAGGGTTAAAATTCTGAAAATTAATATTTGGTATTTATGATCAGGGCAGAAGTTGATTAAAATATTTATGAAATAAAAAAAGGTATACTATTTCTATGTTTAGTGACAGAGACACTTGTCACTTAATCGGACCACCGTAACAAATTTAAGTAACGTAGTAAAAATGAAGTAATAATAGCTTTGGGTTATCAACATTAATGATAAAATACACACCTGAGCCAAATTTCATAGAAAAGGTAAGAACCACTGCAAAGTTATCAAAAAAATATTTTTTGTTGAAAAGGAGACTTCTGTCCTCATTGGGGAACAGGGGTTAACAGTAAGAAAGTTAATTTTTCACATGGCCATCATGTATATTACTATACATTAACTGTAAAGGGAAACAGCTTATACATGACATTGTAAATAAAGAATTTTTAAGAAGTCAGTGTCAAGTTTATTCCTTTTATTAAGCAATACTGTTCACTTGCATTCCTTCTCCAGTGTAAATTTTATTATTCAATAAATTTTCTTTCCAAAAAAAAAAAAAAAACACAACACATACTGAACATGGTAAAACTCCTTGAGGAGGGCTCATGAGAGCAACACTCACTCAAAATGAAGGTAACTGAATGGAAACAAACTCGTGGAAACACAGCATAAACATCCGAGTAAAGGGCAATTCTTATTGTGCTTTTGTGCCTACACCCTTCTGTAAACCTCTGCATACACACAATACTCAAGCAGGTTTTAGACGCATTCATCCAAATCAAAGAAATGGGAACAAACTGGTCACATCAATATTTTTTTTCCAACAAAGTGCTTGATTGACCACTCGCTTTACAGAGAAAAAAAAAAGATTTGTTAAAATGACTTTGAATAATAATGAGAAAAAAATTTACTTACAGCTCCTCAGAGAACGTTTAAAAAAAAAAGAAAAGACATCTGGACTCAAAACAGGCTTAAAAACTGAACAATGGATAGATGGATCTGATTATTAAGGCAGGCATTTTGTAAGGCGTTAAAAAGTCCATTGCTGTGAGATCTCAAAAAAGGAGGTTTAGTCCAAAGTGTCTCAGTGTGGCTTTGAGAAGACATCGTCCTGAGTGCAGACAGTGAAGGGGACTTGGACATCGGTTCATAGGATTTTTCTTTTTGTTTGTTTTGTGATTTTGTGTGCATCTGGGCGTGTTGTGGAAATAGGACTTTGGGTTTTTCGCGTCGTTAGGCTGGGTTATCCTGGATCGGGTTGTACCAGACAACTCTTTTGGGATCTGCAAGACGGAACAAAATAGAATCAATTAGCAAAGCACAACAACAGACTGATAAATTCACCGTCCCTTCTATGTACACGTCCAAATCATCTCAGTCTGGAAAATCTGACTATCTCCACAATATTAAGGGTGCTCCGATCAGGGTTTTTGAGGCCGATCACCGATCAGCCTCTGCTGTGATCGGCCGATACCGATCATGGCCGATACCGATCACGTGGTCTTCAATGTAGTAATGTATTGTATGCAGGCTATTAGTTCCATTTGAAAAATACTGTAGCCTTTGTAAATATAAAAGAACAACAAAATTCTACTTATTTTTGTTTTAGAAGAGGTTTTGTTGCATTATTGGTCTTTAATGTGTGCCCAGTGTCTGTGGCTTTGTTTGAATGCTCCGCTGATGTAAAAATCAGCTGTTCTTAATTGGTTCCTTTAATGCGAGTCTGCGGGTGCAGCGCCTGTGTCCGCGTAACGCGCAGCCAAACCAGGTTGAAACACAGTGGACTAAAGAGCAGACAGCTCCTGCTGCCAGTTTTGACAACGTCTGAACGAAGAAAACGTGCAAAGAGAGCAGAGAAGACAACGATGAAAGGTGCTCCTCTCAGACTCACGGACACATGGGCTGCCTTTTTACTTTCTCTTTCCATTAGCAGCCATTTGGTGCAGTTTAAGCCACAAAACGCACAGTTTTCTCCGCGCAACAAGACACAGGCAGACTCTGAACTTTCTTAATCCTTTTAACGTAACTGTTAGCGGGTTAGCTGTAGCTCTATTTACGTTGGTGTTTGCAAATACACGCACTGCTGCGCCTCGGTTCTGTCCCGTGCGCTCCTAAAGCAGGCGGGGACACAGCGGGGACACAAAGCAGCGCCTCCAGGGCAGGTTTGTGTTAGTTATAACCAGGGCTTAACTTAAAAACACTGCTAAAATAACGCTACTGCTGTTTAATCAAACCGGAGTCGCAGGACAGTAAATGTGAGAGCCTCCCGTGTTTGTTGTAATTTGATCGGCCCTTCTGATCGGCCCATTTTACCGATCACCGATCACTCTATTTTTAGCCATGATCGGCCGATCGTGATCGGCGGCCGATCGATCGGAGCACCCTTACACAATATCACACATGAGCTGTCCCTCATGAACTAATATCCATCCTTGTCGTGAACAAAGAGAACCTCAACATCAGAGGATGAAAAACTACAAGCTTCCTGTAAAATGGTAAGGGATAATTGAAAACAGTGGGGCCCAAACTGTGGCACAGGTTCCACTGGTGGTACACAAGCTTCTTCTGGTGGTGCTCAGGAGTAGGGGTGTTCGTGGTTAATGGATTAATTGGCATTATGTCCATCATCGATTAAAAGAAATACTAACAATGATTATAGTGTGCAGTAGAGTAAAGGTACAGTACTATTGGAGAGTTAGGGCAAATTAAACATAAAATTACTGTTTCCTAAAATGTACAAGCCTATAACTTGTCTTTATTAAATTTTTTTTATTATGGTCATGAACCATAATAAAAAAAGTTTTTTTTTTTTTTTAAACAGCTCTTCAGTTAAAAAAAAGCCAAATGTAATGACAGGTAATGTCAAGAAGGTGATCAACGGTTAATCAATAATAGTTTAAGTCTACTAATTAATCAATTAAAGAAAATTATCCAAAAGTGCACCCCTGCTCAGGAGTGTTTTTGCCAGAGCTGTAGTTGACCACAGTCATGCCCAGCACAGGGATTAATCGACCTAGGGCCTGTGGCTTTGTTACCCAATAAAACATACATTAGGAAAAGCATATACAGTGGGACAAAAAGTATTTAGTCAGCCACCAATTGTGCAAGTTCTCCCACTTAAAAAGATGAGAGAGGCCTGTAATTTTCATCATAGGTATACCTCAACTATGAGGGACAAAATGTGAAAAAAAAAAAATCCAGAAAAATCACATTGTCTGATTTTTAAAGAATTTATTTGCAAATTATGGTGGAAAATAAGTATTTGGTCAATAACAAAAGTTCATCTCAATACTTTGTTATATACCCTTTTTTGGCAACGACAGGTCAAATGTTTTCTGTAAGTCTTCACAAGGTTTTCACAAACTGTTGCTGGTATTTTGGCCCATTCCTCCATGCAGATCTCCTCTAGAGCAGTGATGTTTTGGGGCTGTCGCTGGGCAACACGGACTTTCAACTCCCTCCAAAAGATTTTCTATGGGGTTGAGATCTGGAGACTGGCTAGGCCACTCCAGGACCTTCAAAGGCTTCTTATGAAGCCACTCCTTCGTTTCCCGGGCAGTGTGTTTGGGATCATTGTCATGCTGAAAGACCCAGCCACGTTTCATCTTCAATGCCCTTGCTGATGGAAGGAGGTTTTCACTCAAAATCTGATGATACATGGCCCCATTCATTCTTTCCCATACACGGATCAGTCGTCCTGGTCCCTTTGCTGAAAAACAGCCCCAAAGCATGATGTTCCCACCCCCATGCTTTACAGTAGGTATGGTATTCTTTGGATGCAACTCAGCATTCTTTCTCCTCCAGACACAACAAGTAGAGTTTTTAACCAAAAAGTTCTATTTTGGATTCATCTGACCATATGACATTCTCCCAATCCTCTTCTGGATCATTCAAATGCTCTCTAGCAAACTTCAGAGGGGCCTGCACATGTCCTGGCTTTAGCAGGGGGACACGTCTGGCACTGCAGGATTTGAGTCTCTGGCGGCGTAGTGTGTTACTGATGGTAGCCTTTGTTACTTTGGTCCCAGCTCTCTGCAGGTCATTCACTAGGTCCCCCCGTGTGGTTCTGGGATTTTTGCTCATCGGTCTTGTGTTCATTTTGACCCCACAGGGTGAGATCTTGCGGGGAGCCCCAGATCGAGGGAGATTATCAGTGGTCTTGTATGTCTTCCATTTCCTAATAACTGCTCCCACAGTTGATTTCTTCACACCAAGCTGCTTACCTATTGCAGATTCAGTCTTCCCAGCCTGGTGCAGGTCTACAATTTTGTTTCTGGTGTCCTTTGACAGCTCTTTGGTCTTGGCCATAGTGGAGTTTGGAGTGGGACTGTTTGAGGTTGTGGACAGGTGTCTTTTATATAGATAACCAGTTCAAACAGGTGCCATTAATACAGGTAACGAGTGGAGGACAGGGGAGCCTCTTACAGAAGAAGTTACAGCTCTGTGAGAGACAGAAATCTTGCTTGTTTGTAGGTGACCAAATACTTATTTTCCACCATAATTTGCAAATAAATTCTTAAAAAAAAAAAAAAAAAAAAAAAAAAATCAAACTGTGATTTTCTGGATTTTTTTTTTCTCATTTTGTCTCATAGTTGAGGTATACCTATGATGAAAATTACAGGCCTCTCTCATCTTTTTAAGTGGGAGAACTTGAACAATTGGTGGCTGACTAAATACTTTTTTGCCCCACTGTACACTGCTCAAAAAAATAAAAGGGAACACTAAAATAACACATCCTAGATCTGAATAAATGAAATATTCTTATTAAATACTTTGTTCTTTACATAGTTGAATGTGCTGACAACAAAAATCATACAAAAATTATCAATGGAAATCAAATTTATTAACCCATGGAGGTCTGGATTTGGAGTCACTCAAAATTAAAGTGGAAAAACACTACAAGGCTGATCCAACTTTGATGTAATGTCCTTAAAACAAGTCAAAATGAGGCTAAGTAGTGTGTGTGGCCTCCTCGTGCCTGTATGACCTCCCTACATTGCCTGGCCATGCTCCTGATGAGGTGGCATCCTGGATGAGCTGCACTACCTGAGCCACTTGTGTGGGTTGTAGACTCCGTCTCATGCTACCACAGAGTGAAAGCACCGCCAGCTTCAAAAGTGACCAAAACATCAGCCAGAAAGCATAGGAACTGAGAAGTGGTCTGTGGTCACCTCCTGCAGAACCACTCCTTTATTGGGGGTGTCTTGCTAATTCCCTATAACTTCCAGCTGTTGTCTGTTCCATTTGCACAACAGCAGTGAAACTGATGTCACTCAGTGTTGCTTCCTAAGTGGACAGTTTGATTTCACAGGAGTGTGATTGACTTGGAGTTACATTGTGCTGTTTAAGTGTTCCCTTTATTTTTTTGAGCAGTGTATTTTCTTTCTAAACTCACCATTACCTTGAATAAAATGTGAAATAAAACCCTTTCTAATAATAAATCAGACCAGATTTGTTAATGCAAAGAGCAGATGTCGACCAACACCTCACTGGCTAATTATGAAGAGAGGAGTCAGCCTCAGCCCTATTCTTTGCAGTAAAAGCCAGTGTTGTTTAGAGCTGGGTACCATTAAATAATATATCTTTGTGATATTGAAAGAAAAGATACAATACTACTGATATTAAAAAATATATTTTATTCTACACCAAGTTTCAATACCTAGTGGACCTTTAACGTTCTTTTACATGTATGAATCAAATAAACAGAATAAATCAGACAAACTACTGGTTTTAATTTCCAGCTAAGAATTTTGCTCAAATTTGTCTTTTATTCAATATTATTATGTTTTATGATTGTAGAAGATGAATTAGCACACCATAGGATTCAGAAAAAACATCGCTCAAGTACTGCCAGTATCAAAAACCAGGTATCGTTCAAGTACTGGTATCTAAAAACACTAAATGGTACCCAGCCCTACTGTTGTTCCTGTTAAGACTTGCTTTAGTGGCAGCTAGTCCTGGTTTAGATCTGCTTTAGGCCTGGTTTAGCAGGGTTTCTCTCACCCATTTACATTGAGCCTACAGAAGTAAACTTTTTAGTGTCTAACTGTTCTAAGATTGGAACCATAAAAAATGACTTATAAACTGATTTTTTTGTATTTACAGGCCATTTATACTGTACAAGATATAACTGATATAAGTAGTAAATAAGTAGTATTTATGGGGGCAAAGTATAGTTCAGTTTTAGACTGTGGTGGGCTGCTGAAATCTTCTGAACAGATAAGAAACACTGGGTTTAGAACTGGTGGTCAAGTCCTGGTTTAGTGCTCGTTTAGGCCAGGTTTAGTCGTGATTTAGAACCGTTTTAGTTTAGTCACGTTAGTCCTGGTTTGGTCTAGATTCAGGCTCAATTTACGCCATTACTGATGGTGCTTGGAAAGCCACATATTTTCTGTGGTGATACTTCAGGGTTTAAAAATGCCGTCAGTGCCTCGGATCCACACCAAAAAATCTTTGTTACTTCTGCCTTTTCTAAACTTTAAAAGACATTTCTGACAGACAAAATTGTAAGTGGTAATTAATCACACTTTTCTCCTTGGCCCATTAATGATTTTTTCTAAAATTCTTCACCAAAATCTAAGTGCTACTCTTTGTTGTCACTAGCGATGGTTAGTCTGTTTTGATAACTCTCAGACTTCTTGCCTTATGTAATTATAGTTGTAAAACTTGTCAGTCCTGGCCATCATCCAGGACTTCAGTCATTATCCAAGACCGAAATACCTTCAACCCACACAGTTGCACTTTGCTCTCAACAGACATTCCTCATTTTTATTTTCAATTTCACTTCCATTTTTTTTTCCTTATTTGCTTTGTAGTTTTGCCCAATTCGGAAACTATTTTTGTAGGTGTGTAATAAAGGACAGAGCTTTTTGAATCAATGCGGCTTAAGGCAACATGAATAATATAATACATGAAGCCTAAAACTGATGGTAACTACTTAACTTTACTAAAAATACTAGCAGGAGCACACATTTTAAAAGGAGCATTTTGAGACCAACTTACCTTTTCTCACTTTGCTGCATACAGCGTTCCACTCTGTCAAAAAAACAAAATAGGAGACAGTCAAGGGTTCATAAAACTTTTTTTTTTTTCTATAGTGACATTTCTATCAATAAAGAGTATAGACATCAAATTAAGAATGTTTGCGAGGTAAAATTGGACTTAGCCATTTAACTGAGAAATAATTTTAGACAAGAGCAGTCTGAGACCAAACAGCCAACACACTGAAGAGTTCCCAATTCCCTCGAAGAGAGTCAGATTAGGGTGACCAGACCTCAGCAAACCAAATGTGGGACAACAGGTCTGTTTAAGCGGGACGAAGCTGGACAATGTAGGACACCTTACTGGCACACACTGACTTAAATCTGGACTGATCTTACCCATGAATAGTCTCTGCACAGGTCCTTATTGTAACTGCCATTTTGGTCTTGCAAGATCATCAGCATTGTTTGCATATTTGACCGATTCTGCAACCAGGTTTCATTCTTGTTTTTTTTTTGGTTGCCGATGCATACAATTTAGCTTGCTACTGTACCTTCTCTAATTTCTTTATCTGAAACCGGTGTGAATGTTTTACGATTTACCTGGGGCCCCTCTTGTTGAGCGAGTAAAAAATGGGCACATTCATAAACGAAATGTAAGTATACTGTGTTAATCTTTACTTTGTATACAAAAGGATTGAGAGCCTTGGCCCCATAGCTATCTTGTTTAGGGCCCCCAAATACAAAAGGAACGACTGTTAAAAAATTATATCCGTTTTATTGTAAACTGCATCTATTTACTCACTTTTTAGACATGAAATATGACCAGATAGGTTTTATGAAAAGTTTTTTTTTTTTTTTAGAATCATTTAACAACCGTCAGTCTACAGACCACACCGATTGAGCCAAAAACCATGATCTTGCCAAAACACCGTATGGCTTTTTGGGAGGCTTCATAACTCTTTGGCAATTAAAAAAAAAAAAAAAAAAAACTTTTCTGAAACACTAAAACCTTTTATATTTGCATTCCTCACCTCTACTGTGATAATTCAAAGCCTCCACTAGATGGCGACAGCTCAGCAGCAGTTTGCCGTTGTTCTCCTCCTCTTCTTCTTCTTCTTCTGGGGGGCGTATGTTCAGGGTGATGGGTGTAGAAGATGGACTGGGCACTTCCTCGGGACCCTGCACGATTATGGGCCCCATCTCTGTAAACACCTCTGGAGCTACGTCTGTTTTCGGGACAGGAGCGGTATCCGAGCACTCAGATGCCGGCCGTGCTTCGCTGATAAAACTCAACCCCCATTGGTTTTGCAGCAGAACCCCTATAGCAGGGCGGTCCTCCTCTAGCCCCGCTATAGCTGCTCCTGCTTTCACTTTGGAGGCGTAGCTCACGGCCGGCTGAAGCTTGGCGGGGCTGTCCTGAACAGGGAAGGAAGGAGGGAGCTTTAGCAGCGACAAACTGTCCTTCACCCAGCACTCTTTTTGGGACCCTTTCCGCTCACTGGCTTTGCTTCCTTTCTGACTGTCCCGCCGTGAACTCCTCCCTTTGTGGCCCTTGCGTTCTTTTTCTTTGCGGACTGAAGTTCCCTGGGCGTGTGTGGGGCCGTTAACCTCGTTTTCGGGGGAGAGCTGACGTTGTGGTGGCTGTTGGTTGTTTTCAGAGATGCACCCTCCTCCGCCTCCGCCGCAGTTGCCTGATCCAGGAGAGAGGCGGCGGTTGCGGATTTGTGGCTCTGAGTTTGCGGCCGAAACGAGAACTGCGGGGTCGCACAGGGGGTCGGATTCACAGACGGTGTTAGTGGCTTCCCATGAACCTGGACAAGACAAGACAATATTAGGGTTGTCCACATAGTGATGGTTTGTGAAAAGTTATGGTCCAGCACCAAAAGTGTATTTATTTTTTATGTCCTTCTTTTAACAACCCCATCTTAGCACTCCCCAGTACTGCTGAACCAAATTTTTTTACCAACACATTGGCCATTTCTCAACAGCAGATGTTGGAAATATGGAAATGTCCATTATAAGCCACATGTAAAAAGACACTAAATTATGTCTACACCTCTCAATCTGTGTAAAATGCAAAATATGCTACGAGACCACACCACCTGTTGCCCTCAGGGAGAAGATCCAGGTCCAGCCAAGGCAGAACGACCAAAATGGCCAACAGCCTGTGACCCCAGCCAGCCAAACAGGTGAACTCTGCCCCCTTCGCCCTCCTCCACACACCTGCATTGCCTGAACTGGGCTTCGCTGCAGCACCCCACACTGCACTTTCTCTCCTTCGTCTCCCTACCTCTTATACATGTTGAAAGTATTAGGCTGTCCCTTATTCTCCGAATGTCCCGTTTGTATGTCATTTGGGTCGACTGTGCCATATCATATGGCTCATAATAATACTTGTATATTTTTGGGGGGGTGGATATGAAAAAAAAAAAAAAAAAAAAAGGTGATATTATTGGGGCAAGACACCAAGGTGAACTACAGCTTGTTTCAAACCTCAGACATGTCTGAGGCTGTGGGCACGAGTAGTCCATTAACTGACGACGATGAATTATGTTGTTGTTGTAAAAGATAAGAAGCATCTATAAAGTGCATTCATTTCTGCGTGGCAGTTCAGCTTGCCTGAATCTTGGCCGCCCTGGTAACAAGTTGCCTTAAGTTCACCTGGCCCTGCTAAATACTTTTAACATCGGTAAAGAGACTGACATTAAGCTAATGTGTAGTAATAGATGTGTTTCATTTCGCTTTAACTTTAAATGTGTAAATTTAATTTTAATTTGTCATGGAGTTCAACGCATGTTGTGCTGGCCCCCAGGGTGAGGAGAGATGACCGCCTTCACTGCTGATGCACGCACACACGAGCTCAGGGTGAACCGTAGCTGAGATGGAAACAATATTAGCTTTTCTAGTTATTTAGTTACTTCTGATGCGGTTTTGGTGGCTTCAGTGTTATTGTAAATAAGTCATTTCTATTATTGGCACACTGCTGATTGTGCAACTGCTTTATAACATTAACTGTCTTTGAATGAGGCTGTCCATGGTTAAAATGAAAAGGAAAATAGCCTTAATTGAGTTTACACTAATAAAGGCTGCAGTTCAGTATTCTATTAGTCATCCTTTATATTGGCATTTATACCATTGTTAGGGCTGACAGCTTCTAGTCGATGAGGTCTAGGTCAAATAACATTTTATTGATCATTAGTTGCAGTCACTTTTTGTATCAAAAAAAGTCCTATTTCTTTATGACTTTTTTGTTTTATTGAAGTCAATATGATGGTGATTTTTAGATAATATATTTTACAGACATGTTTTCTAAATGTTTTATCACTTAATTAATGTTAAGTCTCTTGTTTGTGTAACACTCAAGTAAGTCAACCTACATAACCTTTGGTCGATTAATCGCTGTACTGAACATAACTTCGGTCTACTAACAGTTTCTATGGTCGACTACAGCCCTAATCATAATCACATTTTCTTAATATGACGTGATATCAATTTTAGGCCATAATGCCCAGCCCTATGTGCTGTTAGTCATAGTTTATAACTGTGCCCCATGTTGTTGCGGAATTGTTTATATTATTTAAATATTTTATGGGATTGCACTTATTACTTGCATTATGCCTATGCTGCTCTAATGTAATCTCGTTATTGATAAGCCTTCACCGCAGCACTACAAGAGCTCTGACAAACAACACATACATGTGATAAACACATGAGGGGGTGATACAGAAACAGATTCAGCTGAAGAGTCAGAATAGAAGTACTAAGAGATGAAACTTAATATTAACTTCTGCTTAACACTGTGATTTGACAAAACCTAGGCCAGACCTGGTAGGTTAGGTAAATGTGTTAGCATGGTTTTTGTCAACTCCAGTCAGGACAATATCAGAAATCAGGTCAGCATCAGGTCTAATTTGCTGTCAGCCCCAGAGCTATTCAATGAGTTGAGTTTATCTGTAAACAATAAATGCAGTATTAATGATTAGAGAGGGAGAGGAAGTCCTGCTTGTGTTTTGTAAAGCCCAGTGTGGAAATTTAGCCCCAGAAATTAAAAGTGGCCTTTGCTCCACAATGTTTTGTCCATTCTTGTGCTGTAAAAGCAGCTTCTTCAGGACAGTTTGTTTGGCTGGCTGCTCCTGACACCACATACTGTGGGACATAACTGGTGCATGGGACATAATGAAGTGCAGTGTCATTTTAGCTCATAATTAACTTATTACTTAGTATTTCTTATTATGATAAAAAAATATTTTACACTTGTTACCTAAAATATCACAGATAACACTGTTAAATTGTACCAAAATACATAAAATGACATCCGTTATAATAAAAGGTGGTATGGGCGAGAATCCCCAGACCCCCAAAATTATGTCCAACCCCTACTAAAGAACATGTTGAAAAGATTCTTAACAGCCTTTAACATATTTTAAAGTGGTCTTTAAAATTAATAAACAATTATGCTCTCAGCCCCCCCCCCCCCCCCACAAACCTGTAAACCTAGAGGAAACACTGTAACAACAATAAATTATTATTCTAATTGTACTGTAGAATGTAAATGAGGAAGCACAGTTGGGTCATCCCAAGTCATTAAGTTCCCAATAATTTAATGATCTCTCATAGCTTAATTGCCCTCAATTTCCCATAGGAATGGTTTTCAATGTAAAAGGTTGTCATTGTATATCTCTTGGCCCTATGCTAGTATTAAAAAAGCTGCTCGTCACATGGCAAAATGTAATTGCAACCCATATATTGGATGCCAGAGGTTGCTGGTTCAAACTGATTTTCATTATCAAGCAAATTATGAGATTCCTCCTTGGTTCGCTTTATGGTAGACAATCACTTTTTGGCACAACCCCAGTACAGATTGTAACCAGGTATATGAGCACCCCCTTAAAGGTTAACAAGTTAGTTACAGGGTTCCTGCAGGGTTCAACAAGTTTAATTTTTTAAGACTTTTTTTAAAAGACCTTTTTAAGACCCCTTTCATAAGCATGCAGAAAATACAAACATCTGCGTCAGTGTCAGCTGCAAACCTTTAGGTATTGCAAATCTGAGCCCTTGTATTGCCAACAGTAATGCATATTTAAGCATTTAAATTGGCATTTTAGAATAACCTAGTGAACAAAAGGTAGCTGCATCAAATGTGACATATTTAATACCTGTTTAAAACTATTTTAGACCAATTTAAGACTTTTTAAGCCCTTAAATTCAGATTTCAGAGACCCCGCAGAAACACTGTAGTTATTTAGGCAACTTTATTGATGCTCAAAAATGAAAACTCGATTTACTAGGACAGCTGACATCTAAGTTTATATTACTAACGATGCGATTGTACAAGATACTTAATCTGTCAATAATAATTATTAGCGTTTTTAATATCAGTTTTCTACACTTTTTAACACGTACAATCATGATGTTGCTGCTGAAAATGAAAAGAAAAGGCTGCTCTTCGCGTGCCAAAATCTAATTGCAACCCATTTATTGTTTCTGATTCAAAATGACGGTCATTATTATAGCTCTATCAGGTAAATTAAATAAATACCTCCTTGGTTCGCTTTGTCATTACTTGGCACAACCCCGGTATACATTGTTTTTTTGGTGTAGTAACGTTAGCTGCCAACAAACACGCCACCAAGCTATGACAACGCCGGTGTTAGCAAAGCACGCCTCGCCTCTTAAAAACGACGTAATAGTTGTGAACTCGACGTTTATTGTCAAATATAACGTTACGGCCCTTTAAAGTTAAATATTATCCAAAGTCAGAAGATGTCGCTCAACTTTAAAGTCTCCATCGGCTACAAGCTAACGCCAAAGAGTTAGCTCCAGTCAAAGTTTCGTAACAGTCCATTCAAAAGCGGGAGCCGTCGATACTTAAATTGCTAAAGCGGTGCTAACGCGGTCAGAAAGCGAACTAAACAACAATCTAGGAGCGGACAAGCGAGTTCAGCGGAGGCAAAAAGTAGTTAGGACTCACCTGTTTTGATATGCATGTCTTTCCCGCGGACAGTGTCCTTAATTTTGAACCGTTGGGAACTTTTGTTTATAGCGCTGGATAAACGTCGGCTCGCTGTGTCTTGTGTGTGGCCACCCGGAAGCGACACGCGACTGAGGGCGGAGAAGGAAGTGCGCGTAGATAAGCACTCCGGCGGGAAACTGGGAGGGAACTGTTCTCACGTCAGCAGTCGGCAACAAGAACAAGGCAACAGTATTATTAGTTTTGTGGGATTAGAAAGTAGACACAGACATCAGAACTCCGTGGAAAGAAAAACTCTAGCCCCACATTAGCTAATTTGATATTATTATTATAAATCCTTATAGAACCTTCCAGCAATGTGTTTAAAAAAGTTGCGCACGCAGCCTGGTACTGAGATAAACGCTCTATCCCATTTATTTCTACCAGGGAACAAAATAAAAATATTTAGTTAGACGTTTTTGGGCAGCTGGAACAAATGGTTGTTGTTTCTATATTTATTAAAATGACTCTGAATCAATATAATCCTGATCTGATTGTCAGGTCCCGTTGCTAAAGTTAACTTATAAAAGTAGGATTTATAGTGATTGATGAATTTAATCTGAGCATACAATGTCAAGCTATTGTGGTCCGCCACATTTCTGTAAATGTTTGTCCTGCGTAACATTGAAATTAAGAAATGTAAATTAGGTAACCTTTAGCTTATATGATAATTATAGGCGCTAATTACAACGTTATATAACGTTAATTATACGCTGACACACTCGCCAATGTTATTAAACCAAGCTTTGATATCACTCATGTGGCAGAGTCAGTTGCCAAACCAGGAAGTGGGCAGGAGCCCTGTCATCATATATAGTTTACATGCTATTTTCATATCCACAAGAAAAAATCATAAATGTTGGACCTGATCATTTATGTTAGTGACAAGGTCCTTTGTCCCACTATATTTATCCAACCACACCAAAAACATCAATATATTAACAATAGACATTTTGCCTGCCTTCCATGTCAATTAGACACTACAGGCCCATAGAATGTTGGGATTTCATCTGAAACCCAGCAATCCGGTTGTTAAGTGATGACAAATAAATCTATTTCTGTGTCCTCATACTTTATTATGGCATAAGAGTATTGTATAAATAATAAAGCCAGCTCTCTGTATTTTTGTTCTCAGTTAGGCTACAATAAGCTCTTTAACAGAGAATAAAACTTCCCCACAGAACTACAAATGATGATCTGTGGTTTTAAAGGGCTTTGTAATTTACTATTTGTTTTGAATCTGAACTTAGAACTGAACAAATTAGTTATAAGCTATTTTCATAAGAAATATCCAAAAAGAAAATTCACAGATGTTGAACCCAATCCTTTACATGAGTGACAAGGTCCATGATCTCACTGTATGTACATATCTAACCACACCAAAAATATATTATGCATATTCATAATAGTCATTTTGACTGTCCCCATCTCAATTAAACGCCACAGGCCTATAGAGTTTGGGCACCTACATCATGAAGCAATCGTTAAGCGATGGATCCACTCTGTTTGGGTTCACAAACAGAAAACACTTTTAACTGCTTTGGTGAATATTTAACACACTTAAGTATCAGAATATTTCGGGACAACATGTCTCCGATGTCTATAGAATGTTGTGATGTCATCTGAAACCTAGCAACACTCGTGATTGTTTCGACATTGTTGTTTCTCTGCCAGCTGTCTAAAACTGAGATCCTTTTAAGAATTTGTGTTTTTTCAGAATAAGCTTAGTCTACCTGACCATTTTTGTATTATAATACCTATTCTGTAATAGCATATGGGTCATTCCACGAAATCGGTACCTTTTGCGTCCCTGAGAAATAATTTGTCATAAAATTGCTAAAACAGTAACTTAAAATTTTGTTTAAAAAACACAACATTATGTTGTACTGTTATATTAATATTACAACAAATGAATGCAATTATATATTAATTAAAATATTTAAAATGGCATTTCTGTTGATAAGCATGAGGTTTTTGGCCTGTCCCTTGCTATGATGAAATTTTCTTCTGCAGGACTTATCATGTGTAAAATGAAGACAAAATGATGCAGTTTTAATTTTTTAATATTCATCTCAGTTTAATTTTATTATATAACATAACATGTTGTCATAAATATACATTATTTTAATTATTATATTATATATATATATTATTATATTATTTAATATAAATATACATTATTTTTTATAAAACCATTTAACCATTCAAACCATTTTACCTTTGTCCCCTGATTTCCTGTCTTTCCTCTTACATTTACTAAAAAAAACAATATAATAATGGAATGTGTATTTTCCTAATTTACAAGAAGTTGCATTGTTTTTTCTATGTTGAAAAGGGACCGATTTATGGCTCAGTGCTTTCAACCAATTGAATTCTAAAATACTTCAGTGTCCCTCAGTATCCTCAATAACATAATATCATATGTCAGGGCTTTCATCAGACCAAGCTCCTGCAACACAGACCCCAGTTGGAGTCCAGACCCTGAGAGGCTTTACTCTGAACTGCAGCATTTTCCATCATGTTCATATAGTTAAAACGCAGCTGTTATATTCTGAACAGGCCTGTGTAAGACAGCTGCACAGGGTCCTTGAATTAACATTTAACATTTCAGAACCAGGTTTACTTTAACACATATTTACTGTAGTGTAGGGTTAGCAGCTAAACAAGAAAAAAACATTTAAATTGTACCTTGTGCAGTGCAGACTTTGAAGAAAAATGTTAGCCTATATGAGTAAGAGGGGCCTGTGCTCTGTCTTGCAACGCCCCTGATGGCCCTATATAATTGGGACAGTCCCCGTTTTAGGCTGTTTTGTCCCATGTCCCAACACTTAATCTGTAAAAAAACACTAATATGCAATATGCCATAACTGTCATACTGGTCCATGAAACTCTTTAATGCTTTTGTTTGATATTACTTCATTGCTACTGTTTAAAGCTAATGCTGCTCTAACTGCACTAATGCTTTTTCCCCACTGAGGGACTAATAAAGGTTTTCTTTTCTTAATATTTATTCTGATATTAACTCCTGGCTAAAGTTGCAGAAGCATTACTGTGTTATGTCTGCTTGATCATCATAGACACCAATGTTGAAAACATCCATGTTTTACAGTTTCTGTTTTTACATAAAGATTACATCGTCTGAGGTGGTGTAGTAGCGAGCTTAGATCATCACGATAAGAGTGCGCTTGTACAGAGAGGTCAGAGGTCAGCCACTAAACAGTACTTTAGTGTCCAATGTAAACTCATCATCAGCAAAAGGTAAAGTTACTGAAAAATCAAAGCGTGGATTCAGCTGTTTTGCATAAAAGGCACCAAATTTGTCAAATTTGTCAACATTTTCTTCCCAGTGCCCCAGGACTTCCTTTTGTCATTATCTGTACCTGCTTGATTAAAAACTAGCAGGGACTAAATGCGATGCAAACTGAATGTAACCATGTCATGAGTTTGGTGAAATTATTAAAAAATATATACAATCCAAATTCCAGAAATGTTTAAGTTTTTTAAAATTTGAATGAAAGGAAAACTATAATCAATACAAATTCAAATCACATGAGCCAATATTTTAATCACAATAGAACATAGATAACAGAAATTTTACACTTTTGAACACAAAAAGAGCTCATTTCAAATTTGATGCCTGCTACAGCTCTCAAAATAGTTGGGACAGGGTAACATATGGCTGAAAAGCAAGAGATCTTAAAAAGATACAAATGAGGGATGATCTAGCATCTGATTAAGCCGCTTGTGTGTTTTGGAAGGAACTATGACTGCTGAAACGTTTATAAAGGTTTTAGAGCAACATATGTTCCCTTCTAGATGACATCTTTTTCAAGAAAGGCCTTGTGTTTTTCAGCAGGACAATGCAAAACCACAGACTGCAGCTCTTACATCAGCAGGACTTTGCTGTAGAAGAGTCCAGATCTGTCACCTATAGACAACGTTTGGCAGATCATTAAACAAAAAATACAACCATTAACTCTTCAGCAGCTGGAAACCTATATCAGGCAAGAATGGGAGCAAATTCCAACACCAAAACCACACAAACTCATAACCTTAATGCCCAAATGTCTTCAAACTGATGCGAAAAGAAGAGGAGATGCTCCCATGGTAAACCTGCCCCTGTCCCAACTCTTTTGCAGGCATCAAATTTGAAATGAGCTCTTTTTATGCATAAAAGTGTAACTATTTCTTAGTGTGAGCATTTATTATGTTATCTATGTTCTATTGTGAATAAAATATTGGCTCATGTTATTTGAAAGTTTTTTTTAGTTTTCATTGTATTCAAATTTAAAAAAACATTTCCAGAATTCAGGTTGTACGTAGTAAGTAGGAGCTGGGTTGGAGTGATGTCTCAAGCCAAATCCTGTAAAGCCAGAATATGAAGACAAAAGGTTTATAACAGTTTGAATAAAGATAGAGAAATCTTATACATTGCCACTATGCCTATAATTATTCATCTTTCTTTGCTTACTATAGGTAATTTTGAGTCACCAATTTACCTTACCTCTTTGGACGGTGGGAGGAAGCTGAGGCACCCAGTGGACCCAAGAAAAGAGGAGTCACCATGAGAACAGTAATAAAAAGGAGAGGGCCATTTAAGGGGAGAATGAGGTCATGTGACTGTGAGAGGTTATATTCAGGTTTAATATTAAAGAAATAATGCTCAACAGCTACGTGGGCTATAGTTTAAATAATAACTGGCAAGTTACAGATAAAAAACAGAATATATTATCAATCACAAAATGATCTTTATTCTTTATTTTGTCCACAGCCCTCATTTTTTTTCAGTTGTGCACAGTCCCTTTTTTATTTATTGGCAAATATATATTAGTGTTAATGTAATTTGAGGACATTTTTTAAAAAACTTACATGTAATACTGCAGAGATAATCACATAATAATACGTAAAGTTATTTTAATTATCAATGTTGACAAAAGGATAATTTAATGTTATTTTGTAAATGTTTATTATAAATGTATATATATAAAAAAAAAGAATGAAAATTTAAATCACCAGTCAAATGGAATATTCTGTGTATTGCTGTGAATGAGGAAGTAGATCATCCAGTCAGAGAGCTCATCCATACAGCAGCAGGGAGGACTCTGGGTTAACTCAGGGTTAGACGGAAATAACCCCAGCTCAGACCAGCTCAGGTCCACAGAGTGAGTTACCATGGTAACTAAGAGTTCAGATTCACCTTCTTTAGGAAACAAAAACAAAAACAGAGTTTTTCCTCTTTCCAGAAATAACATACTCTGAGTTTGGACTAAACCTGCTTCTTTAAACAAGGCCATTGTGGTCAGCCCAAACCACATCCTCACTGTACCCCTCCTCTCCATGTATATGATGTAGAGTAAAAGTATGAGAAAGAGTAAAACCATGATCTGGATTTCATAGTATCCAAATTAACCCTCTGGCACACTTCTAAAACAATCACTTTCATACCTTTAAGCATGTAAATGCAATTCATTTCTTGCTCTAAAAATGTATTCAATTCTTTTTATATTCTACTTTCATTTACCTCTTTTTCATCATCTACATCTGACCTAATTACTGATACCAAATATTCATTTTTGTTTTATTTTGAGCTCTTAAATGCCAGGTTTTTGTTATGATGCCGACCTGTTTCTCCTGTAATTCATCACCCCAAAAACAAGGAGGCATCATCACACAAACCTGGCATTTAAAAGATTTAAAATTACTAAAAAAAATATTTGGTATCAATAGTTAGCACAGATGTAGCAGAACAAGCCTATATCAATTAAAGTAGAATATAAAGATATCAACAACTATATCAACAAATTTAATTGTGCCTTTTATGTGCTTAACAGTATGAACATGAGTGTTTTTCTAGTGCATGGTTTACTTTCTGTAGAAGCTGAGCTGGGAATAATGATCACATAAAAACGCAAAATGATCAAAAGATGAAACATGAAATGCGCTGAGTGGTACCAGAGGGTTAAAGAAAGACTTACATTCACTTTTATTTACATTGATTTTGTGTCTTAAAAATTGACAAATGCACAAACTAATTTCAGTCAAGTCATCAGAAAGACTTATAGAAGCTAATCGGCCAGTACTTCAACAGGGTAATCATCAACTTGCTGAAGGCCACATACCATTATAACTTAATTTAGGAAAGCACCATTTCCCAGAAGACAAATATGTTTTGGTTTCTTTTGCAAACTGCAGAGAATCCCACCACTGGTAAAGTGAAGAATCAAGTACTTTATCACATACTTTAATTTATTTGTGCCAAGTGTTCCCTGTTACCAGTGAAACCAGACTTGACATTGTAACATTGTATTGTTCATCATGGTGATTTAGTCATTTTAATTTACTCACAATGTGTTTTAAAATAATGAACAGATAATGGTCAGAAAATAAAATGTCTGAAAAAAAAAACAGGAATGCAGCAAACAGTAGCAGAAGTATAAATGTTAATATCTAAGCTCTTTTAGGTAACATCCATCCAATACCTTCATTCTTTGTTTTTTTAGCCAGGCAAGTCCTCATGACAATCATGCCATTTCCAATAATACTTAAAGTTTAGTCTCTTCAACACGGGAGCGACAAAAGTCCATCGATGTGGAAAGACAAAGAGACTGTCCATGCATTGAAGCGGAAGACAGTTGTGGTTGAAATGTTTCATCTCGCTGAAGGAGTAGTTTGTTGGTTAGAGCCCCAGTAACTCAGGATGTATCAAAGCAGTATTACTTTAGTCAAAAAGCAGAGTTACGTTCCTGGCAACAGAACAGGACCAGTTCTTCAGATCTTCAGCATCTTCACATTGGATCAGCAATGCCTACAAGCAGACAAAAAAATGTAAAGAGACCCTTTTTTAGTGTTTGTAAACAGAACAAAGGCTGTTTTGTAAAGAATGGTGACATAAACTAAACAGACCATAATGCATTTCAAATGGAGGATTCAGCATTAACTACAAAATATCATAAATTATGGATAAGCAAGTTGATTTTGGCAACTGACAACCACTCAACCACATGTGAGTTATATCAGAGCCTGGATAGAAAGCACTAACAAGTGTGTCAACATTCAGCCATTTCATTTAACTTAGCAGTTAGCGTCTATAATTAGCATATAAGCTAAACGCAATTTTAATGCCATGCTGGACAAGAATTTACAGAAATGTGTCAGACCACAACAATTTTGTCAGTGTTCGCTCAGATTTAACCCAACAATCACCAAAAATCCTAATTTAATAACTTTACTTTAGTAAACGGAACTGGCTTATATCTGCGTGATATTACATTTTTACATATATTCAAACAACTGCCATGCTCCTGCCATCTAAAAACATCTACGGTAAAGTTTTTAATTTCCTCCCTCATAAAAATGAATGGGAAAGAACGCTAGTATTCTAACCACACTGCGTGCACAACTTAACTGAATACATCACTTGTGGAAGGGTCTATAACAGGGCTCTTCAACTACATTTTGTCCAAGGGCCAGAATTTTTCTTGGGAAACACTGTGAGGGCCAGACGCTCTCATAAAAGAAAGGCATGAAGGCAATCGCAATCAAACCTGCTGTGCAAGTAGAGCTTGAGAAGAGCTACAAAATTCTTTTTTACATTTTTGTGAGCAACAAAGCAATAAAGTTTTCTATGAACTGCAGAATAAGAGGCCAAACTGATAAAAGATGGTTGGGGATGCACGGAGCTGTCCTCTCAGGACTTCCAAAAGCATCTTAGGCCAAACCTCACAGATCTGTAGCAGTGCTGCCACAATGGCTTCTCATGAATTGACAGTGAGAACAGTTAAAGATGAGTTTTTTGAGAAAATAAATAAGGTAATCTCAACCAGCCTTGCTGTGCAGGTAGAGCTTGTGGAAAGCTACAAAATGCTTTTTGAATTTTTGTTCAACAAGGTTCTATGCCAGAGAAATTAGCAATTTTTTTATTGCTTTGTCAGGCTGAGACAAAGCAATTTTGGCTGTTTTCTATAAACTGCAGAGTAAGATGCACAAACTGCTTGGAAACACTGAGCTGGACTCTGAGGTCTCAGGACGACCCAAAGCACTTTTGTGGTGAAAATAGAAGTGTCCTTACTGGTGCTATTGATTAAATTGGGCTCTACTCTGGACCCAATGTTTTTGCGTTAGTAATATTCTGGGGACCGGATTAAAAGCTCTGGTGGACCGGATGTGGCCCGTGAGCTGCCTATTGACTATCCCTGGTCTATAACATAAAAATGTAAGTTGTACCTTTGGTGCACGTGAAGATGACAGTTTGTGCACTGAAGAGGGCAATTAAAACTATTTTGTGCTTTGTGTTGTACTATTGTCCCAGTCACTAGCAGTAACATGAGGTGGTACCTGTGGGTTCATCAGGTTTCAATGACATTAATGGCTGTGCACACTTAAGGATATAAAGAAGGTCCTTGTTTCTCCAAGAGAGCTATAAAGGACCTTAAAGAGCAACTCAACCCTGGCCCAGGCCTTACTCCGCCCTCTGAAGATGAAAACTGCTCCAAAAGTGAGCAGAGACCAGGCAGACACAGAGGAGGAGAACTGAGGGAGGAGTGGCCTGGTCCTGGGACTGACAGCAGTCAGAGCACCGTCATGGACGTCCTCCACAACTGGGTTGTCAAGTCTCAGAAAAAACACAGCCAAACCCATCCCATTGGGGAAAAAATGGCCACATTTGTGTAAATGTATACTTGTGTTTGTTGTTTATTATCAGACTACCATATTTTCCGGACTATAAGTCGCGCTTTTTTTCATAGTCAGGCTAGGGGTGCGATGTATACTCAGGTGTGACTTGTATATTAAAATATTTCACGTGTTTGTTAGAGGGCACTCTAGGCTTGTGTCCCAGCATCTGCTGCACCTGTACCACTGACAATATAAAATGTAAACATTACCGCTAACAAGTTGGGCTATAACGACAACTGAGAAAGTGGAAATGGAACTGATGCTGAGGCTGACGACAGCCACACAGAGGAGGAAGCGGTGCTTCGTCTACCTCCGGAGTTGGAGGAGTTCTTCAGAAGCGACACCGAGGATGAAGAATTTAAAGGATTTAGTGATTAGGAGTGAGATGGTGAGTTTGGTGAACTTGTTATATTATGTTCTTTATGCTATAGTTATGGGAATAACTGTTAATATATTACATTAACATACGAGACACCTATTCAGTTCGTTGTTTATGCTTCATGCAGCTGTTACTATGTTGCTGCAGGAACTTGAATTTTCTTGGAGATCAATAAAGTATCTATCTAATCTAATCTCGTACCCAGTTTATCTGTGTTCCAGTCACTGTACTGTGAGGAATGCACTCGAGCAGGCATGAGATGAGATTTTAAAGCCATATGTAGTGTGCTTCAGTTTTTATTGAAATTAGTAAAGGCACCTCATTTTACATGTACAGGGTTAATGGGATTCAAACTTTTAGATGGAAATGCTCTGCTGCACCACACTACGTTCACAGAACAGGGGCTCAGGGACTTAAGCAATCTTTTATCTGAATATTTTTAGAATTAATTTTAAAATGAATGGTTTAATATATGAGGTAAGGTAAAAAAAATCTCTCTCTATATATAAAAATAAGTATACATGATTTGAATTTTTAATCTTTAAAAAATCTTTGCCGTTGCTGAAGATAAAGATGTTTGAAATTCATGTTTTTTCGAAGCATACTCTTGTTTGGGTCAAGTGATCTAATGCAAGTCTATAGAGAAAAAAAAAAGTCTGAATTCATTTTTTTTTATTCAATTGTGGAGCAAAGCAACTCTTGGACGGTTTGAGTTTGAGTTATAGATTTCTGGAAAATCAAAAACAACTGATGTTGGAGGTAGGCCTCGGCCGCCTTATGGACTCAGAGGCCACAAGGGGCCCAAAGAACAACAACCAGGAGGTGCCTAGTGTGATGTTTATGACCAGTGTGTCAGCAGCAGACCCCAACATGAGGGCCCTACAGGCTTTAAACCCAGAACAATACATTCAGGCTGTTTGGGATTAGACAAAGAAGAGTCACTTAAGTTAAGTATGGATTAGGAGAAAGTAACTGGCTACAAAAAAAGGGTTTGTTTAGCTTAAACCTTTGCCTCTCCAAAGTCTATGTTTTAATATTTTTGACATAAAAACTAATGATCTATAACACTAGTTGGAAGAGTTGAGTTTCAGAAATGTGCACATAAGTTAACAGAGTTTACTGTTTAGTGACAAAAGTGTCCTCATAAAAATCGGTATCTCTTACCATTTTTTGCAAACTTTTTTTAAGCAACTCTCATCCTGATTGTAAATACCAATTCATGCTATTTTTAGGACTTTTTAAATGACTTGTTACGGCTTTATTGACTACTGGCAGTGCCCTGAAGGTAACACTCCACAGTACATCCAGGCTGGGACGCATTATGTTTTACTAAAAACTTTGAGATGCCGTCACATACACTGGCATATAAAGGGTTACATTTTTGAAAATAATTTAATATTTATGATCAGGACAAAAGTTGATTAAAAGATTTATTATATACTAATTTTATGTTTTGTTTACACTTAACCTAAATTGTTATGTTGTTACTGTTAACTGTTAGAGAGTGTCAAATTAAAGTAATATAGGATTTATGTTTAGACCAGGGACCTCCATCCAGTAGCTCTCAGCCACTCTTCATGTAGCTCCCCAAAAGCTCGATGAGTCCTACATAAGCTTGATTAGTCAAATTTGAGTTATATCTGGGATACCAACTTGTGTATGGATCCCTCACATTCATAGTGCCCGCCCTCTTTGTGCACAAAAAGGTTTATTTGCCAATTAGTCGTCAATCAAACTGTTGTGGAGTCAAACCCACAACCACCTTGCTTGATAAGTCAGCTGTGATATGAGATGGGCAGAGAGCACAACCACAGCTAACATTAAGTGAGCAACTGGCCCCTGTCCAGAGTGTACCCTACATAAGGCCCATGGTTACTGGGATAAGCTCCAGTACCTCAGACCCATAACAGGAATAAGTGGAAGAAGATGAAAGCTGAATAAATGTTTACTATGTCAAATGTTAAGCAGCTCTCTGCCATTTTCATTTTATAAAAGTATCTCTCAGAAGAAAAAAAAGGTTGGAGCCCCCTGGTTTAGACTATGTCCATTAAAAAATACACACCTGTGCCAAATGTCATGGTTAAAAAAAAAAAAAAAAAAATTCTAAAGTTATAATAATAATAAAAATAAATAAAATAAAATAAAATAAAAGCTCGAAAAGGACACTTTTGTCCCTATTGGAACAAATGGGTTCAAATCACAAGGGACAAAATGTCAAGTTTTAATGTTATTTGACGTCCCTACAATAATTTAACATGACAACTACTAAACCTCTGAAAATGTTTTAGTCCTTTCCAAGTCTCATAGTGAATAATGAAGTACTTTTAAGTAGGTATTTCTGAAGCGACACACCATGATTAAATATTTAAAAGCGTTTTCTCCAAACACATGGAGTCGTGAGTTACTGCACGTATGCAGTTCTTCCTGGAGATACCTGACACCAGTCACGGACTAACCCACCATAAAGAAACAAAACCACGATAAAGTTAAACTCAAACGTTTCACAAAAGATATTTTCATACAATTAGCCCAGTAGTTTAGCCACTTCCGTAGCCGCCGCCGCCCTCTCATTCATATCACCAGAAACTTCTAGAAGAGTTGTTCTCTTACCTTTTTACGGAACTATAAAATAAACGAAGATGAACAGCGCTATATCAAACGCGATGAAGGTCCAGAAGTCGAACCAGTACGAGTGTTTCGGTAACAAATCCGCTACACACTTGGTTTTAGACATTTTTTGGTCTTCGGACTGGTTCACAGGAGAAGCACCGGGAGCCATCTTTGCGCTGTAACGTCCTTTACAGGTGTTCCGCGAAATTCGGTTTCCCAATGTTTCCCCTGTTGAGTGCCAGGACTTTCTCTTTTAAAGGTCTTTTTACTCACTTGTTGAAATAAACACATATTGTATGCGACACAATCGAATGTATTTTAGCCATTTGTGTATTTTGGAGATTATTTATTATTGTTTAGGCTAATTACTGAAAACTGTAATTAACAATTTTTTTGCAAAGCATTTGAACCAGCCATGTCTGACAACGACCGTTATTGTGTATTAAAATGATTTAGGAAAAATTATTTGTTACTCAATTGTAGACTGCGTTCTGCCGAGATTTTTCAGGCATTCAGTCATTATCTAGTTCTGTTATATTATCTGTATGTGTATCAAATGTGCAAATGAAGTAAATAGAGCTATTTTATTATTATTTCTATCAGGAGTAAGTTGCATAGATCATGCGTTTATTTCGACATGCGTAAAATAAAAATAAAAAATAGAGAAAAGCCGTCACAGAATCATCAAATCAACATCAAATACCAAAAATACATTTTATTATTATGTATACAGAATGTGTTTAATTCAATAAGTTCGTAAAAAGGCCTTAAAATGAGAAAAAGTCCTGACGCTCGATTGGAGAAACATGGGGGAACCGAATTTCCCAGAACACCGGAAACACCTTTGTCCGGACGGAAGACAAAATGACTCTTCAAAATAAAAACAACGGCGACGCCCAAATGTGCTTTTTATGGCGCTAAACTTTTAACCGGCATTTTATTGGATCATAAGTGCTTTAACCTTTGTACCCCAATTTTTATTGATTTATTGATTGATTTATTGATAACTTTGCAGTGGTTTTTATCTTTTCTGTGGAATTTGGCTCAGGTGTGTATTTTATCACTTATGTTGATATTCTATACACAAATCTAATATTACTGCATGTTTTACACTCTTTAACTAAATATGTTACATTGCTCCTGTTCAGTGACGAAAATGTCCTCGTCAAACAAAAACGTATAAATTAATATTGTTTCTACTTTTTTTTGCATAAATCTTTTGATCAGTTTAATAAATACCAAATAGTTAATCATTTTTCAGAATTGTAAAAAAATTTATGCCACTGTGTGTATTAGCATCAATTTTTTTTTTTTTTTTTTTTTTAAAAACCCTAATTTTTATCTCTATGTAAAAAACACACAAAAAATTTAATATTTTCATTGTTTTCAATGCAAACTGGATTTTTCTAGGGGAGTTATCGCAGGCTTGGGTATCTCAAAGATTACCCAATAACAATGATTTAAATGGATTTGGGATTTCTTTTTCTTATGTTTTAATGGGAGTTGTTTTTTTTAGATTCGACATAACTATTACATACACTGGCATGATACACTGAAAATAATTTAATATTTGGTATTTATGATCATGGCACAAGTTGATCAAAAGATGTATGCAAAATAAAGTAGACTTTAATATGAAAGTGTACATTTTTTATGATGTTTTGTAATGGGGACACTTTTGTTACTTAACAGGAGCAATTGTGGTAAAAGTGTTAAGGCGTTCTAACAATTCAAATATTAGGCCCAAATTATTATTACACAACAAGTAAAAAAAAAATCTAAACAAAATTTTCAGTAAATTCTCCTTCTTATTTTGTTGTATTAATATTAAAGTCTACTATCTTTTATAGTATTGTTTTAATTTAACCCTCTGGCACTGTTGTAAGCATTTTATGTCTTTTTTCTGATCTTGTTATTTCCAGCTCAGCT
The DNA here is from genome assembly GCA_020698575.1 of Bostrychus sinensis. Taxonomy (NCBI): domain Eukaryota; kingdom Metazoa; phylum Chordata; class Actinopteri; order Gobiiformes; family Eleotridae; genus Bostrychus; species Bostrychus sinensis. The sequence goes on along the minus strand of CM036239.1, from coordinate 47,056,095 downwards.
TCTACAGAAAGTAAACAATACACTATACAAAAATACTCACCTTCATACCTTAAGCACAAATTATTTTGTTGATATACAAAAATGTTATAAATTATTTTTATATTCCACTTCAATTGATATATTCTATTCCCACATCTGTGCTAACTATTGATAACAAATACTTTAATCCCTTAAATGACAGATTTTGTAATGATGCCTCCCTGCAACAATTAAGCAACATTGATTTTTATGCATTTTTAGTTTTTATCTAGTGTCAAATGTTCTGTGTTTAACGGTGTGATTATTTTAGAAGTGTGCCAGAAGGTGAATAACTTGTACTCAGTCATACTCCTTTTTTTTATATCTTATAATTTAATTCAGTGTTAAATAAAATTACCTCCTTACTCCAAGTTATTAGATTTAATTTATTGGTTAAACGTTAAACCTCAGATTGATGTGGGATCTATGAGGACACATGAATATGTTAGACACAAAGACTATTTTGTATTTGGTCTATTTTCATTTTTTTTTTTTTTTACTTGAGTTGTGCTGGAGACAAGCTGTGCAGTGACCTCAAGTGGAAGCCACCTGGTATTGCAGATTTAACAATTCATATTTTTGGGGGCATTTTTTTTAATTAACCTTAACATCCAGACACTAATTCATTTGTCTATGTGCTTACACTCATTCAATTCAACAAGTCTGACTAAATGTAAAGACGATAAAATGAAGACAGATGCACGTTTGTCTTGTGTGACACCAAATACCATTTATTAGGGCTTTACAAAGACTACAAAATCCTCCAGATGGTTTAAATCACTGTCTCTGTCTATTTACATGATATGTTACATACAAATGTACAAAATATAAAACATTTAAAGACAAATGTTTCACCCAAAAAAAAAAAAGAAAGAAGAAAACTTTCTCTCAAACCAGAATAAATGCTATGTTTCTGAACTGAGATGTAACCGTAAGTGTCCGAGTAAGAGTCACCATTGGACCAGCAACATTATGGAGTACATTGTAACAGTATTTAGGAGTAACAGATAGTACTATGGTCTAGGACAGGAGTGCAGAGAGGGTCCAGTAGTCCAGGTACACAGGCTTCTTCTGGTGGATTCAGACCTGTGGGTTAGTACCAGATTAGGCCAGGTTTACTCCTGGTTTAGTACGTGATTTGTCTTGGTTTAGCCCTGGTTTAGACCTGGTTCAGTCTTGGATTTGTCCTGGTTTAGCGTTAGTCCTGATTTAGACCTGGTTTAATTCTAGATTAGTCCTGGTATAGTCTTGATTGGATTAGTGCCTTATTAGACCAGGTTTAGTCTTGATGTAGTCCAGTTTTAGTCCTTGTTTACTCCTGGTTTAGTCCTGATTTAGACCTGGTTGAGACCAGATTTACTCCAGGTTTACTCCTGGTTTAGTCCTGGTTTTGTATAAGCCCTGATTTTGACGCTTAGTCCTTAACTTGTCTTGTTTTAATCCTGGTTTAAAGCCCTGATTTAGTCCTTGATTTGTCTTATTTTAGTCCTGCATTCTACCTGGATTTGTCTGTTTTATATTAGTCCTGATTTAGACCTGGTTTAGTTCTCGATTAGTCCTGGTCTAGCTTTTCAAAAACCCATAACCTTACTTCCATCTGCACTCCAGCCTGGACGTCCACTGCCAGCCACGAGAGGCCCGTCAGCAGAGACACACGGAGCTGAACTCAGGTAGGATCATAACAGGGAGGATTGTCCTGAGGTGGTGACTTGTATTGGTCTCTGATGGGTCTGGACTGACTTGTAGCACCTGTGTGTAGAGTTGGTAAACGTGTACAGTACAACATCGGCTCAGCTCGTGCGTCTCTGCTCGGCTCTCAGACCCAACGTGGCGCTAACGCTTGTGAGAAATGACAGAGAATACTACGGCAGAAAGGGGAAGGATAGTGGGGAAAAAAGCGCCTATACTCTGGTAAATCGTGTAGCGTGGAAAGATTTTCTAACTGTACACAGAATACTTCCTGCATAGGCATAACATCCAATCAGCACAAGACACCCCCCCTCCCCCCCAACAGCCAGTTTTTGCATTTCTTTTTTTATCTTTTTCTCTCACAATAATTTACTCAGCGCGTTAAGCATATCGTAACATCGACAAGGGCAGAATGCATCTTTCTGTTTCACTGTGCAAGACTTAAAAGTATTTACAACCCGCCCCTATCGTCTCCGAGTGTGCAAAACCAACCCACTGATTAAACAAAGAATTCAAAATGGCTTCCCTCCGATACACGCATACATATATATATATTTATAAGTAAAGGTCTCTTCTCAACGCAGCCCGTTAAAAAGCGTAAAACATGCTCGTCAGGCTTAGAAAAAAACCCACGCCGTTTGGTTGTGCTCCTGTAGGTTCAAGTGTATACCCAGCTCAACTGGGCTTAAAAAAAAAAATCCACCCCATTTGAAAACATTTGTACAATATTGGTCATTCGGTTATACAGCATGGACTGCCTCTAGACTTTGACTGTCAGACACAAGAGAGGAAGAGGGTAGGGCTGTTCCATCAACGCTTTGACAAAACAGGAAGTAGATTTAGGCCGTTTTTTTGCACCAATGTCGATGAGGTGGCCGCCCGGACGCTTGCACATTTAAGGCAGTGAGAAAGCACCAATAACGTTATTCTTATCAGCCCCTGGACTGAAACTAGGGTTGTCCCGGTGCTGCTATGAATATACATAATCAAGTACATTAAATTTGTATTTCTAATGCAGATTTGTAATTCATTTTCTTTCAGGCACCACATGGGCAGCTGATGCATAATTGTTCTGTTCAAAAGTTTGTTAAAGGAGACATATGCTTTTTTTAAGCTTTCTGAAATACATTTGGACAACTTTGCGTCAGTATTTCACATTTTGTAACATGAAAATGTCTTTTGGGAAGCTGTGACTTTTATTTTGCAGAAAACACTTGGATTAGGTGCCTATTGCTTTAAGGCCCTGCTGGCCCCGCCCACTTCAGTCTGTCAGCTCCTCCTCGATCGTCTCTTTTGAGTTCACACATCAATAAAGTTGGGAGTTCAGACACGAGAAGAGAATGTCCGAGCGCTTGTACTGAATGCTGGGGGATTAGACAGATTAGATTAGACTGAAATTATCACCTGTCTAGTGAGGGTGTTTGGGTTTTAGAAACACAGCGCCTCAGAATGCAGACATACTCAAACGTGTGAATGAAAAAAATACTACTCCAGGTATGTTTTTGACAAGAAAACAACAACTGATTTTGTAGAGTTATATATGGCACATCACTGTACTGTGTGAAGTGACTGTTGTTATAGAAGCAGCGTGTAGAAATTAATATTATGAGTAATAGACAGGTTTTGGCTCTCTTATGGTACGTTCACACCGGACGCGAATCAGGCGTCAAATTCGCGTCATTCGCGTCTAGTTGGACGCGTGACCATTTTGAATTCACTTGCGTCATTCGCGCGAATTTCACGCGCGAATGACGCAAATTCACTCGCGTGAATGAAGCGAATTGGACACTTCATTCGCGTCAAATGAGGGGCATGGGCGCTAGGGCTACTCCCAAATGAGCCTGTCTGGGTTTGGTCACCTGTGTCCCAGGACACTGCTGCTGTACAGCAGCATTAACCCCAGAGACAGAGCTGAGACACTCTGGGGTTATTTCTTGTACATTAGCTCTCTCTAGTGGTTTCGGGGTCTAATCTAGTCCCAGGCTCTGTATTTTCTGTTGTTCTGGAGAGTGCAATAACTGCTAATATAACGAGCACATCTCAATAGGCTATTTTGGTAAAGTTAACCCCCCTTTATATTTACTTGTATTTATTTGTGTGTTCTTGATGTCACGATGATCAGAGTGAGCCTCTGTCACAGGCTTGTATCACATATAACAGCTATAACCACACTCACACAAAGCCTAAACAGCCATATTTATTTTATTTTTATAGTGTTTTCTATCAGGGCTGTTTTTGTTTCCTGTCTTTATAAAAATAGAAGAGCTGCTGTAGGCTGTAGTTTTTATCTCCAGGTTCACTCTGACAGCGTCGATGATTGTTTTGCTGGATCTCCGAGGCAGGGATCTCCTCCTGTTACATCGTACGTAACCACGTCATTGCTACAGCAGGTCCCTGATTGGTTAACGCGCCGCGAATGTTCGCAGAAGTTCAAATTTTTCAACTTCCGCGACCTTCGCGCCTCCGCCTATTCGCGGGACTCGCGCGTCAAACACTCAATTCGCGTCATTCGCGCCGCGCTATTCGCGAGATTCGCGTTGCGCCATTCGCGCCGCAGGCTCGTGGCTCTCCATAGACTTAACATGGTAATCACTCGCGCCTGACGCCTGATTCGCGTCCGGTGTGAACGTACCATTAGAGGAGCTCGGAGTAGAGTGGCTGCTCCTCCAAATCAACTTGAACTGACCCGAAGAGCGTTCATGTCCCACTAGGCTGCAGGAGACCCTGGGGACCATCCCGTGAATGGAAACACTGTTACGTACATCGCGCTATACACTGCTGCTATTTGCTTGGCCACGTATCCAGATTGCATTGAACATTTAAGAGAATTCCAAAATCAGTGTGAACAGAGCCAAGAACAATTACTTTTATCTGTTGTGGTGAATGGGTTACATTTCTACCAACTGCAGCTAAAGCAAACACAATAAAAGTTTGAAGTTTGTAGCCACTGTGTGTGTGTGTGGCTCTGGATATTTGGCAGTAACTCAAAAAAGGAACCATTGGCACTTGTCCATTTTTCACAGTAACATGTGGAGGGATAATTTAGAGATAACACATATCGGTTGTGCTTGTTGTCGGAGTGTGGTGCGGCGAGTGCGTTGGCAGTAGCCCACAATATAACAAGGGGCCAATAGAACCACCATCAAAACAGGACTGAGCCAATGGCATGAGGGCATTTTTTTTATAAATACACCATTTGTTAAATATAGGAGCGTCATTCATAAAGCCAGCGTCCTGTTGCCGCCTCCCTATTGCTGAGTGCATTTGAACAACTCTCTTTGTGAGTGGAATTGACTTCTGTAAACAAAGAAAGACCTAATGAACAGAAGCTGCCCCCTCGTTGTAAACATCAGGAGATATAACTGGGTTTTTTAAAGTGAAATAATCCAGTTTCCATAGGCTTTCTCTCATCGTCCTGACAAGCAAAGTGAACAGTGTCGACACAGCTCAGCATTAAGTGTGTTTTTACTCCTCTCAAGTCAACTGTTCCTTAACACGCACGCCGCCAAAGTTTGTATGAAAATTTGTAGTCCAATTTGTAAAACATATACATTTTGTTTCCTTGAAAGTGGGTAGAGTTTGTTTGCCATATTGTGACCCTTCATAATAAACCTACACGACCTCTAAGTGGACTTTAATAGATTCGTTTATAAGCATTTTATTTGAGCAGTTCTTGAATTGCAATTTAAAGGGGATATATTAAGCTTTTATTTATCTTTTTACACCAATCTTCTCTCTAGAACAGCATCATATGTTTTACAACCTTTAAGAAAAATGTATCTGAAAACGTTTCCAACTGGTACCATAAAGAAAGAGGCAGAGACCAGCAGGTATTATTAACAAGTTACCCTGTAGGGAAATTTGTTCTCAGCATTTGACACATCATTCAGTGCTGCTGTGACCTTTTTTCAGATCTAAGCCAGGTACCTGGTCAGGAACTGGCTGGGTAAGTAGCAGCCTACTGTGAACATTTAGGGTTGATGGTGGGAAACCTCACCCAGACACATGCAAAATACGTACAGAAAGGCCCCATCTGCCCAGTCCGGGAATCAAACCCGGGACCTTCTTGCTGTGGGGCAACAGTGCTAACCACTTTGCCACTGTGCCCCCTTTGTGTACCTTGCTTCAACGAACCTCAAGACGTCCAACTGAAGGTTTTATTTTACGTACTCTATAGGATATACACTAAGACTAATTATGACTGAACATGACTTAACTATGATTAGCCATCTTCAAATTAAATCCTTGCTTGTTAATGATGTATTCACTCTTTGATACCATTTATCAATAATAATCTTTTCATACAAGACTTAGGCGATGTGCGTGCTGTTGACTGAGGACTCAGTGTTCCTGGTTTACGTCCGGGTTTGGGACTATTCTTCAGGACAAGACTCAAAGGAGCAGACTCCAGCTGCTCGTCGTGGACTGGTCACTCATAGAGCGGACTCCAGAGACGAGTCCAGCTGGTCCTCGTGGTGACTGGTGCTGTCACTGTCACAGCTCTGTGTGCTGGAGTAGTTGGCCGCCTCCTGGAGCCGCAGCAACATGTTCATCTGGACAGAGACACGCACACAGAAGGATAAAGAACTTTTAGACACTAAAACTTCACTACTGCACTGACCAATCTTTTAAGTGTGTGAGAGGCGACCTGTCAGGAGCAGTGGGCGACCTGAGCAGCACACCAGGCACCATCTCCAGATCTGAGTCAGGAGTCCCTGGCTGGACCTTTCTTTAGATCTGAGCCAGGATCCTGGCCATGAGTCCCTAACTGGACCTTCCCTCCAGATCTCTGTCTCCACCACTCACCTCCTCACAAAAAACAACCTGCCAACCTACAGTTAGGTCCATAAGTATTTGGACACTGACACAAGTTATTTTATTTTAGCTGTAAACCAAAACATATTCAAATACATACAGTTATAGTAAAAACTAGTGATATTTTTTGTACTTTTATGCTGGTTTTCTGGATGTAGATGGTCCTATACAAACATAAGTATGCTCCTAAGTATCTGACACACACAGAGAGTGGATTTGGACTATTGTAAATGGTTTATTTTGGTTTTCTCCTTTTTTTTTTGGTTGTTTTTGCAAATTGTGCACAATGTGCCATATTATTTCCTTTTTTCGTCACAGTTAATAAAAATAAGTCTATCTCAAAAAGTAATTTATGTAGACACTTCAAATAAGTTTTCAGTGATTTGAAAGTGAGTTGAGTTTGTGCAACTTCTTTTCTTTTACAATTTTTCGGTTTGATGTTAGGATATTTCTGTATTTACACAAGAATTGCAAAAATAAAACAACAATTTTCATTTTTTTGTGTTATTTTTGCCTTTTTAGCAATTTATCTTGCTATGGACTAATTCTACACATTTTCTTAAAATTTGGGTTATAAGAGTTGTAGAGTATATAAAAATACTAAAAATGCAAAAAAAAAAAAAAAAAATGCTCTCGCAGAATTGCTCTATGGTAGGTCTAAAAGGGTTAAAGAGCTGTAATTCCTGAACCCTTTGTCTGATTTGGTTGCAAATACTCTCAAATTACAGCTGAGAGTCTGCACTTTCAGCACATATGAATTATATAAGTGTATTTTTAATATGTTTTGGTTTCCAGCTTAAATAACAAAACTTGTGTCAGTGTCCAAATACTTATGGACCTAACTGTACTTTTATTACATTAAAAAGTTTCCCAAAATCAAAATTTTTACTACTACTACTGATTTTAAGACTTTTAAGGACTGCAGTAGCTCAGTAGGTAGAGCCGTTCGCCCTCTAACCAGAATGTTGGTGGTCAGATCCCCTCTACCAACATTGCATACTTCCATTATGTCCTTGAGCAAGACACTTCACTATGAAGTGTTAGTGTGACAATTGTGGTGTGTTTGGTGGTGTTTGGAGTGGCCATTGGCACAGAATGGCTGCCACTTCTCCATCAGTCTGCCCCAATACATTATTATATGATGAGGTGTAAATGCTTACCTCAAACCCACATCTATCTCTTACTCTAGCTTGTTCACTTGTTGTATGTTGAATTTTAGTTCCACCCATTTGAAAAACAAAGAAATTTACTATAAAACATGAATGTGTGCTTTTTCGGAATGCTCCATACTACTTTTGTCTTACAAACATGCTACAATGAACCAAACTGTACTGTACTTTACATCTGAATGGAAACTTGTACTTGGTCTTTAAAACCTTAAAACTTATTCTTTGGACTGATAATTTCATATTCTGTAGTAATGGCACTTCACTTTCTTGCCATTATTGGTTAATGTCTCATTAAGTTTAGAGACTTGACAAGATGAGCCTCCACAGATGACCACTCTTAATTCACCTCAAAGTGTAACGACCCAAAGCTTTGTGCTTTTACTTTTTTTTTTATGACCAAAGCTCTTGCGGTACATTTCAGCAGTAAAAAAGCGGGACTTCTCGTCTCCACTTCACTGATAATGCTCAACATAATTCACTAGTCGTTGCATCATTTCACAAGTTCTTAAAAAGAACACCTGCCTTTAAAGTGGTCACGTTTGGACACTCACATTAGCATAACTGCCTAATTCAGACCAGTTATTTTTGGATGACTGCTTTTTAACTCTTCCTCTGTGTAAGAACCAAACTTATGAAGTCCTTCATTGGACCCACTGTCTTTCTTTCTGATGCATTTCTACTGTATGACCCTTTGCATATTTTAATGGCCTAGACATGACGAAAGCTGTTAATAGACATTTTGACAGTTTGGTGTTGTGTTTAGTGTTCTTTTCCTCACCAGTGGGTCCCCCTCGGTGTCGCTCTGGGACACCTGTTTGGACGAAGCCCCCTCTTTAGATGAGCTGTAGCCGTCGTAGCCCACATCCTCTGGTCTGAGCTGCAGCAGGGACTGTCCCTCTTGCTGCAGAGACGCAGCGCTCCACGGATAAGTGTCGTTCACCCATTTGGACGGGTCCTCCCAGGCCGCTCTCTTACCATACAGCTGCATGAGATGACACAGAAGTTAGTCTTAATGGACATATACAATACAGTGGATGAGATACTTAAAGGGTTGTGCCATTTTGTTTTGTGACATTCTAAATCATCTATAAAAAAACAAGACTCCCCAGATATGATGTGTAAATTCAATATTAGTTTTAGTGATAACAATGGTACAGCTGATTTATTCACAAAAAAAAAAAAAAAAGAACGTAATCCCCAAGTTGTTTACATTTTTTGTTTTGGATCTGAAACTGCATTGCTGATAGTCCAATCAGAAAAGTGGAAAAGACTGGCAACCCAAAGACCATTGTTTTGATCTAGATTGCAGTACTGTTTTCAAACCAGTACGAGCACATGCTGCTAACAGCGCCTTTAATATAGACCAGTGTTTCTTAAGCTTTTCATGCCGAGTACCGGGTGCAGACACTGCAGACTATGGTCCAGGTGAGTTGTGTCTCCAATGCCAAAACATTCTACGATGCCTCTGTCTGAGAGTATTGCCAGGTTTTCAGAAAGTCCAGCTACCTAAGGAATGACCAGCTTATTCTATAATTGTTTATCTAATTCCTTTCTGTTCTTCTTAGTCCTGGTCCTGGATTAGTATCCACAGGCTCTGAGGGCTCAGCAGACGTGCTGCTCTTCCTCCTCCCTTCTGCACTCCTGAGGTTGGTGTTGTATAGTTTGATCACAGACAGTTTTTACCATCTTTTAATTAGTAAAAAATACATTATTTCTTTGTGTTTGTGACAACAATGTGTTGTAAAGTCTTATAACTAACTTTAATTTTCATATGCATTAATTCCCAATATTTGGTTAGCTGAAAGAGAGAATGTGAAATATTGCATACAGCTATGCTTGGTGCATCCTGTTTTACTCTAATCTCCTGTGAGTTCACCACCTGCACTCTAAAAATGTAGCAGACTGCTAATCAACTGCTTTAAGTAGAAAGATTTTTATTCCTTGCAATTAGTGGCTGTTTGGCACAGATGGTAAAGAGGGTGCATAATGAGAAGTACATCTCCTGCATTCATGTTTTTCTCAGACACCTTTTAGGCTGAAAAATGAACAGAAAGAAAAATTGGCCAAATGTACTTAAACTGCCTTTTACCTGCAGCCCCTCTCTGACGGCCTCCAGCAGATACGGCACTAGAGAGTAGTTCCACAGATCTGTGAACCAGACCCGCGAGCCCTCCACATCCATGGGGCAGGACAGGAACAGACGGGGGCCTGGACGGGACAAAAAAGCCTGTTATTGTTTGGTACATAAACATTTCAACACACCACTCAAAACCCATAGCAGAAATTGCAAAAGATAAAATTAAAAATAGTCACGCAACAGAACTGCACACAAAATTAGAGGAAAAAAGGTGCAGTACAATCCTTTATAAAGGTGTATAAAAACAAATAGACTTGACATTGATATTGTTTTTATATCTTTAAGTGATCATTTGACCTTTTCCATTAGGTTTCTTTATAGTACTGGGGCAGACTCCAGTGTGGGCTTAAAGGCTGTAAAAAGAAGTGGAATTGCAACCTTGAAATCCTTAAAAATCTTTATTCTGTGATACAATAAAGTAAGAAAACACTGAATATCGATGTATCGCAACATTTTATTTGGCAATAGTGTATCAATTTCAAAAAGGCTGTATCAATATAATGGTATTTTTTCTTTTACTGACAAAATATCTTGTAAAAAAACATGATCAAAGATTAAGTGTTGTCAATATTTTTTTATTTCAATTAATACCAATATGGCCAGTACTAACACCAAATTTGAGACCACTGCTTCATACTCTGCTTTAGTACTTAATCTTAGTCTTGTTTTTACAGAGTTACAAAAGCATACAGTACTTGGTAAATGTGTGCCGAAGAGAGAGAGAGAGACACTGACCGATGGTGACGTCCGAGGAGCTGTGAGCCTCCAGGAAACAGTTGAGGTGCTGCCAGGTCTTCGGGATCCAGTCGATGATCTTAATGAGGTCGTTGCTGCGCATGTTTTTATCGATCTCTGTCTCGATGAGCTTCCGCCGAAGGAAACGTCCCAGGAAACCTTTGACCGGCTCCGTGTGGTTGGTACACAGCACCCATCTGCAAGCGGGACACCGGGATTAGGACTGGTCAAAGTGGCTTGGTGTATATACTGTATAGCGCACTATGTAAGTTTGTATTCGACAATTCATAACTTTCTTCCACAATTAAGCCATTTCCACTCTAGTGCTAGCACATGAGATTGTACTACTACTACTACTGAATGTTTTTGGTGGCAGGGGTATGCACCAGGAAACAGGTCCAGGAATTAAATCTGGGATCTTCTTGCTGTGCTAACTACTTTGCCACCATGCTACCTAATAAAATGGAATAATTTATATTTCTTTGACCAGTATTTTGCATATGTTTTAGTATGTTTTTATTATGGTTACCATTAATTTTTTTATTTTAGTAACTTTTCACAGAGCCAAAGTTATTTTATCTAAATTATTTTACTACAACATTGGCACATGGTAGTCTAAAGGGTTCCTGCAGGTATCAGCAAGTCTAATTTAATGATTTTTAATGCCATTTTTAACACCACAAACATACAATTGCAGCAGCTTAAATTGTTAAAATGTATTTGTAAGTACTGTAAAATACAGTTCATGAAGCACCAGTAATTTTGAATGTCAAACATCTGATGTTTGGGTAATTTGGTCCCGCAGGAAGCAAACTCTTTCCACCCATCTTTCATGCTAGTGCGGGCTGGCTCAATTATTATTTATACATATTTATATCCACAAATAAAACTAATAATGTCAGCAATTTTACTTCAAAACTATTTAAATTAAAGACTTTTTAATGCCCCACAGGAACCATGTAAAATCAGTTTCACAGTTTTATGTGTTTAAAAAAGGTGGAACTGTATATTAAACCTCCCCACAACCTACTTGTGGGTCTTGACCCACCAGTCAAAAACCACTTCCTAGTGTGTAGGAAGAAAATCACTTTACAGATCAGTGGCTCTGTTGTTTTATATCACTGCATATTCTCATTACATTTCTGTTTGACTCATAATAGGGTTTTTAAGTGGCTGTATATTTGCCAAATCCTCAGCAAATAAAAGATGGCAAGTGATCCTCAAAGGCATTATAGTCAATTCATTTTCATTTAACAAGGATAATTATACAGCAGCAGTAATTAGAGCCGTCTCTGTGGAAGACTGTGTTATGTTTATGATCTGAGCAAAGCTACAAACCCACTCAATGGAAGAGGAATTGTGTAAAATATGTTTCATAGCAGAAAGCAGAAGAAAATGTCTGTCTTTTACCTGAAGTTGTGGTGGAGTTCGAGGTTTGGAGATGAAGACACTCCCTGGTTCATGGTCCCGATGACGTACGGGCTTTAGAGAAGAGATAATACTTTTAATTAGACCCGCAGAAGTAAGTAACGTGCATCAAATTCTAGATCTGACGTGACTCGTAACTGACCATTTGTGGTACTTGCAGTTGAGGAAGCCGTTGAAGATGTCGCTGAGGGAGCCAATGTGGTGCAGGTTGTCCAGGATGACCACTGTGGGGAGCTGTGTGGCTGTGTCCTCCGAGTTACACTGCTCTGCCAGGCTGGACAGGTACTGACGCAGCTCCTGGAGAAGAGCAGAGGAATGTGCCTTTGATTTAGACACAGCTACGTCTACGGATAGTATACGTTCAAATACACGATTAATATCTCACGCATGCTTGAAAAGTGAATAAAAATCTCAGTGTTTTTAGATGCTTTAGTGGGTCTAACAAGTAATTGATCCCCTCAGAGATCAAAATGTTGCACAATGAGATAACTGGAGTCCTATTTTTCACTATTAAAAAGTGCATTGGGATGTTACGTCACATTAAAATAGCCATAATTAGTGTCTACTAAACGATACAGTATAACTATAACGCACACTATAAGGCATTAGTTAAGTCTTATTAAAGTGATAAATACAATTGAGGTATAAACATTATTATTAATATTTAATTCTTGAGTAATCAGCTCAAGTCGCTGTGTCGATAATGTGCTGTGGTATAGCTTAGTTTGTAGAGCTGCGGTCCATATGCACGGCAATGACAACGTGTCCAGATACTGAGCCAATGTCATGGCTGCCATGTCTCTCACTACTTTCTCTACCATTTCCTATCACTTTTCGACTGCACTAATATCGTCTAATAAACTAAAATATATTGTAAAAATATTGTTAATGACTTATTTATATGTTACCTATACTATACTAAACAGTAACTATCAGTACTATTGCTATAATCATGTCTATGTTTCTGTACATGGCTTATTTTGTAAATAATGTATCCTCTTGAAACTGAAATGTATAAATTGGACAAATCTGGACATTTTACAAATCTCACATGGGTATGTCTGGCCTGAAAGTTGCCATATATATGAGTTGATGTCGATGTGTTTGTATACAGTATCTATACCTACAGTATACAACTTATTTTTTAACTAACATTTCATGTATTGTATTATAATTTAGAAACTTATATCGTGTGAACTTTTTTTACTGAGATTGGTGGGGGTCAGCTCTAAAACAAACTTTTAATATCTTTAGTACTCTTTAGTCTTTAGAGGTTATCCTATGAAATGAATCATTATATTTGTACCTCTTGTAGCAGGGGCTAATGTGGATATGCAGTGTACTGTAAATTAATGGGACTTTACTTTCCGGGGGGTCTGGGGTCTTCCCGCAGGAAAATCTGAACAAAATAGTTGTAATTTCCTGTATTCTGGTGCATATTAGATGACAGAATAGTTTCAGCTGACTCCAGGCTGAAGTAAATTATGGGTACAATTTATGGTTTTATGCCTATTCAAGATTCAAGACAAAACATTTTGTATCATGAGCTGTTTATATAAAAGGGGACTGGTAGACTGTTGGTCTTGTCTAGACCAGACTTTACTGTGGAGATAGAGGCTGCAGAAAAGACTAATCAAAACATGTAAACTGAAGTTTTTAATTGCTTTTAATAAGCAAATTTACTATTAGTTACTACTGCACTTTTTATTTTAGTGAGCTATTTATAATAATATCTTCACAGTTCATCAAGTCTCAGATGAAGAAAATTATTGTCATGGCACTAAACAACTAAATTATGAGTCCATTCTACAACATTTTTGCAATAAAAATATATTATTAAAAAAAACCTGAAATATGTTCATCAACTCATTAACAAGCCTTTTGTTTGTCTCTAACGTCAAATTGATTACAAATGCGAACTCACAGATAATTAGAATTAGATGTTAATGTGAATATTGTATTCAAAACTTCTGTCTTAGATAAAGATCAAAAGAGCTTGTATCATTGCATCAGATCTGAAGCCTATTTATTCTGCATTTGATACAAAATGATCAAAAGCAGAATAAAATGTCATAGGGTTAGATGCAGTGCCTTGTATTTGATTTTTTTATGTGGCGTATTGCACAAGAATGACAAATGGAAAAGAGAGAATGTGCGAGATACCTTAAAAGTATCATTTAAAGTTAACATTTAAAGGGAATATATTATACAAAATCAACTTTTCTGAGCTTTCTACCATGTTTCAATGTTGTTCCCTCAGTCAAAAGCATACCTGGTTGGGTTTTGTTTTATTCACGTCTGTTTGAGTCACCTCTATTCCCTGGTGCTGAGTTTCTGAGACCACAGAAGTCACAACACTCAGTTCCACAAGCCTCCGCCTCTCCCACGAACCCCCGCCCACTCCAGGAAGCACTGACCAATCAACAAGCCCTCTACATCCAGTCTGCTCTCATTCATTTATCCAAAAAACGGTGTACAGCTCTGTTTCCTCTGTTTGCAAAAACTCAACATAGCTGCCTTGTGCTGGTCTCTCCACCTGTTTCTTCATAGCTGTAGTAAATTAATTATCGGAAACACTTCACAAAGGCTAATTTTCACCTGTAGTCCCATGACATTTTTGCATTGATTTACAAGAGCTTATTACTCGAGAATTAAATGTTAATAACAATGTTTATAACTCAGTGGTGTTTATGAGTGTTAACAAAAGTACTTCTGTTTAGATTCCTATATAAACCTGTATTTTGAAGCTGTCAAATAAAACTTTCTTATAATTCTTCAAAATTTTATACAAGTACCTTGCTGGAGTTGAGGTCCACGTTGAAGCTGGCCACATTGTGTTCGGTCACTTCCTGTCCCATTTGAGAGATGACATACTCGGCTAGTTTTGCAGCCAGGAAGGACTTCCCGGTGCCGCTGGGTCCTGAGAGGATGATCCTGCGATGCTCCATTAGGAGGTTGAGGTACCGCTGGAGGATGGGCTTTGGGATCAGAGTGTCAAAGACCAGGCTGTCCAGACTGTTCTCCTTTACTCCTGTGGGGAAGAGATTCAGTCAGAGTCTACACAAACATACGCGATTACTGACAGGTGAATAATGTTCGATTACATTGTAACCTTGGTTCTCTGAGTGAAGAGACTTTCCACACCATTATTTTAGTATGGTGCAAAGAGATATTCTTGAGACAATAGTGAACGTTCAGTTACACTGTAACCTTGGTTCTCTGAGTAAAGAGACCGGTACAGTGTGGAGAGATAGTCTTGAGATGATAGAGAACACAGATTATCTCTTCATCATGGCACCTGTTAGTGAGTGTGATATACTGCATTAAGCCCCTTTCACATAGGATGCAACTGGCGCTTTACTTGTCGCCGAGCTGAGCAGCGCCGCTTAACTTTGTGACAGAGTGACAGCAGAGCGAGGCAAATGTTTGGAAAGGCAATTTAACCTCATATTCCTTTACCCTCTCAGTGAAAGTAATGTTCAGGACCACCATAATCCTCTCATAATCACAGCACGAGGGCTACATCCCTGTAAGCTAGGCTAACTTTCTAACATGGCAATAGTAAACATACAGTTTCTACTGCTTTGTCTGAACGAACCTTTCAGGCTCTGTGATTGGACGTGCTGAGCTGATGTCACAGCGCGCTGTGCCCAAGTTCAACTTTTTTTAACTTCAGTGCCACCCATCTCGGTGGCAGTGGCTGTGCTCTAGCGTTGCCCCACACATGCAAATCAATGGAATTTGCTGTCCGCTGTGTCCTATGTGAAAGGGCAGCAAGTGAAAATGGCAGGTGATGTGCGTGGGGAGCAAAAGCCTGTGTGGTCCCATCCATCTGACGAGGTACTGTGGCTCAAACTGCTGAAGAAGTTTATGCTGTTTCTGATAGAAAACTGTCAAGATACAGTGCATCGCAGTCTGTTCAGTATGGGACTGCATATTAGGCAGATGGTAACTTTATGACCACCAATAATAATAGGCAGGTCATAGCTAAGATTTTTTTTTTATCTTTTGGCTGCTCCCTACATAATTTTGCAGTTGTTGTTTTTTTTTTTACACCAGATGCCCTTCCTATCGCATCCAGCCACCTACTATAAATGGAGTAGGCAATGTGAGTAAAGTGTCTTGCCCTAGGACAAAGCTGTCCCTTCAGTTGGTGGGCAAACGCTTAACCCACTGCGCCACTGACACCCCATTGGCCATAGCCAAGATTTATGTAGCTAAAAATGCTCTTCAGTATCTTCAAATGGATGCATTGTGTGCCTGCTACCCAGCTAGCTAAGCAATTGTACCAATCCATTTTTAGCAGAGTAAGTTACAAACATCTGAAACCATTATCTTATCTTATGAACGTAATACTCTTGGCTCATAAATCCTAAATCAGCACCTTCCCATTCCTGAGTCGTACCTTTGAGGTTGACCTTGATGACGTTGCTGTCTCCCACCAGGTATCCACAGGGCAGCAGCTCAGGCACTTCAGAGGTATGGGACCGGACCACCTCCCCCATTCGATAACACACAATACTGTCCGAGCTGAGGCCCAGACTGGTGTTGGGGTCCACCCGGAACACATACTCCTGAAACAGAGGACGGGTTAGATTGTACTGTGGATAAATACAGAATGTAGACTGGAGTTATATTTGGTGTTGGGGTTTTACCTTAAAGAGGCGTCTGATCACTCCATCCAGGACGTCCCACTTGGTTTTACCGCTCACACCGATCGATCCGATGAGGTACTCTTGAAATAGTTTGCCCTGTAACAAATTGAGAAAAAAGTTAAGTCTACACCAATGGACTAAATCATGACAATTCAAGCAGATATACATGAGAACACAGTAAAAGTTATGTGCCGTAAAATGTATTAAAATGCATTTTAAATGGGAAGAGTATCTTAAAATTTAAAAGCTGCAATCTACAGTACATGTTCACCCTATATTTAAAAATAGGGATGGCGGGACAGTGGCTTATAAAGTAAAGGTAAAGTGGTCCTTCTATAACTGGAAGGTTGGCGGTTTGATTCCCGCTCCCACCAGTTCATACTGTCGTTTACTTCAGCCACCTTGCCAAGGGCGTAGCATCAGGCACTGCAGCCCACCTTCTCTGGGGTCCAGAAGGTTTAGGGGCCCATGAGAGCGGCCCTTGTCCATGTCAAATCATATCTGGATTTAAAATATCCATTCTAACACTAATGAAACCTGCACTGGGGCCCCTCAATAGCAAGTTACGCTACTGAACCTTGCCTATATTAATGTGTGAGTGTAACTGTGTGTTCATCAGTCTGCCCCAAGATAGCTGTAGCTCACCACCACTGAGAGTGACTGAGTGAATGAATAATGCATCTAATTGTAAAGTGACTTTGAGTACTGAGACAAGCGCTCTATATGAGCAATGCATTGTTGTTATTATTGTTGTTATTATTATTATTAATATAAAAAAAGTAACTCATCACATACATGTTTTTATTAATGTTTATGATGTTAAGCATTTTATAAAATTCACTTTCAGCCACTCCCTTTCTCTCAAAAGTTGGGACTGGGACATTCTGTGCACCAAATGTGGGTAAAATAACCAGTTTACTAACACTAACTAACATTATTTTACTATATTTAGTAAAATGGTTTGAAGGTACTTTGAGCAGTATTTTTTTGTACTTCATAAAAATTACCCACATGTGTCCCCAGATATGATGTAGAAAATCAAATATTAGGTTAACTGATAGCAATGGTACAGCCAATTTATCCACAAATAAAAAATATTTTACATAATGGCCAAGTTGTTTATGTTTACAATTTTGTTATGGTTCTAAAACGCTTGCATCGCTGACTGTTCAATCAGAAAAGAGGAAAGAGCTTAATGTTCTGGACATGCAGCAGCTGTGGAGACAGCTAACAGCAGAGCTACAAAACCAGTTGACAATAAACCTAAAGAGCTCACTGTGACTGGCAACCATTGCTGGAGACCAGTGTGTTTTGTTTTAGACCAGTGGTTCTCAACTGGTCTGGCTTCGGGACCCACCATCATCCTAAAATGGCTAGCCCAGACCCAAATAAAAGAGACCGATCAAATGTATTAAACCTGAGGCAGAATAATGTCAGAATATCACAGTACGCAACACAAAAAGAACAAGTTTAAAAAGTAAGTGACGATGCTAGAGATGAAACTATTCCCTTCTACATTCTATTGATGCAGTTTAACATGAAACCAAAATACATAAGAATACAAAATGTACTTCTTTTCCTCTGATGACCTTTTCAGTGGTAAATATTGAAAGACATTGTGATTTGAGGAAAATTAAGCAGTGCTCACTTCAACTTTAGGTGTAACAGTAACATAACTTTTCTTATTAATCTTTTTTTTTTTTTTGCCAAAGACCCACGACCCACTAAAAATGGTTCCGCAACCCACCTTTGGGTCCCGACCCACCAGTTGAGAATCACTGATTTAGACTGCAGTAGTGATTTCAAACCAGTATGAGCCCATGCTGCTTCCAGTCCCTTATCCAAAAAACTATGTCATTTGGATAATTTCAAAAGCATGTCCAGATGACTTCTTATTTTACCACTGTATCATATCATGACCTGAATGTCTATGAAACTGCTGAACAGATTAAAAATGATCAAAGACGGCTATGTTGAACAAGTGGTTAATGTAACATGTAGGAAAACTATTAGTAGACAAGGTGTGCGAACAAATGTTCAAACATCTTTTGTTTTTGGCTGCAATTGAAAATATTACTAGGAAAGTCTTCACAGTAAAGGATAAGAGTGTATAGACTACATTCCCACTCACCTTGGTGGTCTTGGGCCCACTGCAGATGGAGACCACGATCCTCACACTGCGTCCCTCTTTGCGCAGGTTGCCCTCGAAGCTGTCATCTAATAGAAAAGTTTCTGTTAGGAAACACACACCAGTTTTAATCCTCCAAAACCAAACTGCACTGAGCCTCCTGGCATTTCTGCACACACTCAAACGAACAAACAGACTCCAACGGTCTTCTTTCATGTGATAATGACTTCAGAATTTAATCAGCGAGCGCGGCGGACTGAGAGATTTCTGCTCCAAATTTTGATTTAGTAAAATGAAGAAGTGAAATAAGGAGGAGGCAAAGCATTTTAAAGCCAGCTGAATATAATGAAAGATGTGGCTGGCCTGAAGCATTAAGAAAATAATATCAGTACAACTAGCTTCTGTTGAAAGGTCCTACATTATGCTTTTTTCACTCTTTTTGCAATAGTTTTGGACTCCTTTGCATTAGTATTTCATGTTTTATAACTTAAAATAATGTATATGTATGGAAAACGTTTTCTTTTTGCGGTGCTGTCAGTTTTAATTTGCAGAGAATGCTTGGATTAGGTGTCTGTTGCCCCCTGCTGGCAATAATGGGGAATAGACAGAGCATAAAATGATATTTAGCATGGCTGTTAGCAACATGACGTTAACAGATAGATACATGAGTTTACTGCTTCGTTGTGACAGCAATTTAAACACTGAAATGATCAGAATGAGTCTGGTGACGGTGTATGAGCTTTAGAAACGTGCACTTCTGGTTTCATGTGTCTACATAGAGCCGAATGTTTTCAGCTCTTGAGAAGGCCAGCGCCTCAGCATACAGGATTACTCAAACATGTGAATTAAACAAAATATTACTCCAGGTCTGTTTTTTTTTTTTTTTGTTTAAAAGCCCCAAAAATGTATTTAGCATAATAGAAAGCCTCCATTAACCAATAACAATTTTACTATACTATGTTATCAGTGCAACATAGTTATATTGCTGAACGAATTACACAGTTATGAATAATATAGGGCTGCACGCTATGTAATATGTGATAACTACATTGGATAATTGGGATAACAATATGATACTGATATTTTGGTAAACTATTTTGACATAGTAAGGTTAATTAAATGGAAGCAGAAATGTAAGTCCCTGGCTGCCATAGGTTGCCACATTAAGTGCAAAAAATAAATTCAGTTTGACACGAATCACATATATGTCTAGTTAATAATATGACTTTGAAGCTATTTTAGCCAACAGTTTCTTATAGAAATCCATGGGAAAAAAACATAACGTACTTATATTTTGAATAGAGTGAAGTTTTATTATTGGGGGTCCACATGAGATTTTCAGATTTTTGAGGGGGCTGCGACTAAATGACTAAAATGACTAAAGTAGAAATTGTGACTAAATCTGGACTTTTAAAATGATTTTTATTTGGTCACAACACATTTTTTTTGTATTAAAGGCTCTGATAGGACAATGATTCTGTGTAATTTTCTGTCAGCTGGAGGACCTTAGTGCTACTGCGATAACTTTAGTTTCTTGCTATATGGATAATTTGCAAAACATTTTTGATATATTGTGCAGCCCTGCTTTAATATTAACTGCAGAAAAAGTGAAGTGTTTAATTTTTGGTCTGGTCGTCTAGTGGTAAAAGTAAAGACTGCAGTTCTATGATGTAATTCTACTACTACTTCTTGTCTTTTTAGAGCATGTGACCATATGGCACCCCTATAGAAACATGCTGCTGTCCAGCGGTAATGAACCTAAAGTTAATAGACCTTTTTCACAAAAAACTGAAGTATTTACCCGTCACGTCATCCCATTATTGGTCAGTGCTTGTCTGAGGAGCTTGACTAAGTGTTTTCAACAAGATTACTAAATTCCTTCCAATTACAAGTTTCCTTTGTTCTCTCTGAGCAGTTGAAGAAACAGTATGTACTGCAACAATGTTTATCTCTAGCTTCATCACCACAATTTTGGAGTACAACATAGTAAAGTAGCAGTAACATTCAGAAAGTCTGTATACAGTGACATAAACATTACAACGATCCCCAGTAGAGAATGCGGTGTGTATATTTTCTGGGACAAAAAATCCACAATACAATCCCTGACAAGTTGATGACAATCCCTTCAGCTTTGCAGTCTGCACAACAAGTTTCAGAAAATCTGTGTGACATCTGACGACAGCAGCGAGTTTTGTGCTACATATTGTTCAGCCTGCAGAGAGCTCTTTTTTTTTGGGCTTGGGCACAACTTTTAGCCTCTCCTCTAACTTTGCTAGTATTGACAGGTTGTCTTAGCAATTATTTATTACAGGGTAGCTCCAGGTTTTGCCTCGTGAAAGTTTTTTGCAACAAATATGCCTAACCCTGCAACATGCAGACCATATAAATGGTAGACTTAGCTTTCAAAAACCTTGTTTGCCCTGAGAGCTACTTTTATAAAATGAAAATGTCAGTGAGCTACTCATGCTGTATAACATGTATTTATTCAAATTCTTCCTATTCCAGCCTATTTCAGTAACTATGGGCCTGAGGCGGGGTACCCCCTGGACAGTGGTCAGTTAGTCGCAGAGGTGACACTTTCTACCCAAAGAAAACTGATTTTGTTTTTCCTGAACATTTACAAAATGTTGGGGATCTCACATTTTACATTAAAACAACAAAAATCTTTAGTTCCCCCTGTTTACTTTGAAACAAAACTCTATCACCTAAAATCAAAATAATCATTTTGTGCACAAATGCAGCTGGTACCTATGAATTTGATTGGATACATACACAATTTGGTTTGTCAATAGTCAAGTGATGAATTAAATTTGACTAATGAAGCTCATGTAGAATTCATAAAGTCTTTATGGAGCTACTCAGAAAGTGGTTGAGAGCTACTGGTAGCTCCTGAGCTACTGGTAGGAGACCCCTGCTGTAAGATATTTGTAAAACCACTATTGATAGAATTTATTGCCAGATTCACATCCAAATCGCAAAAAAAGACAGATTTCTCTGTTGTTACTTACAAAGTATTGCTCTAAAATATATTTTTGACTGCACTGAAGAACTTAACTTAGATGTCCTAGTTTGACAATTTGAGACCTTGATGAAAAAAATTTAATACCTGCCCATACGATTTTATGCTTTTAAGACCTTGGGCTACCCTGTATTAAGTCCATGTTCAGTCTTAAACTCTTCATCACAGTTCTTGTCTTCAGATCCCAGTATCCCTCTCTCAGACAGACAGTGAACTGACCTGACATGATGGTGTCCGTGATGTTGAGGTTATTGAGGGACAGCCCCAGAGACTGACGTGAGGACGACGAGGAGGTGCTGGAGGTCTCGGACGGCGGTCTGGCGGTTTTGACCGGAGTGGCAGTGGGCGTGGCGTTTCCGCTGGACTTCAGGCGGTCATTCTCTGCTTTCAGGGTCTCAATCTCATTCTGTTTAAAGACAAAAAGTTACTATTATTATTATTATTATTGTTATTATTATTATTATTTTGTTTTATCTTTCGGCTGCTCTCCCTCCAGTTGGTGGTTACTTTCCATTTCATTTCAAAGTAAGTGAAGGAACCGTATACAATTCAGTCTAATATAATGTGCCAAAACTGAATGAGATATTCCCCTTGTGCGTCAAAATGAGTGGACCTCAGGCAGACTGGTCGATGAATATTTAACTAGCCCCATTTAAAGAGCAAGCCACAGCATTAACAGGGCAAAAGAAAAAAGGCTTGGAGCAAGAAAATGTATGAAGCAATTCAGAATTCTGCATGTTCATTTACCAAAATCTGACACAGTAAAAGCCGATTAAAGTCATTTCCTGCGTTCAGCCCAGCCACTGTTATTTCAGATTGGTATTATAGGAATTAGGAGCTATAAGCTGCTTTTTGATCTGCGAGACGGTCTTTGTGCTGAAGGTTAAGGCCTGATAAAAAGACGTACATGAGCCTAGATCTAAGAGCAGAATCCAGAGATGAAGAAATCAACAGTCTCTTTATCCAGATGTTTAGGTTCTTTATGCCACGCACGGGCTTTAAATGAGAGCTTTTGGAAGAACAATGAATGATGCATCCTATCCACCTGGCTCCATACATTAAACTGTGAATCTATTGACTATTTCAAAAATATTTAGACTTGAATAAAACACCTGGCATATTTAGTCTTTTGTAAGATTTGCGACCTGAAATGAACCATGTGTAATTTCTGTGTGTGAGAAAAGAAAAGATCAGCTATCAGCAACTATACATACACACACAATCGCACATTCATACGAGGCAAGGTGGGTACATTGTCTTGCCCAAGGACACAACAGCAGTATGTAATGCTAGAACCAGAGATGGATCTGCCAACCTTCTGTTTAGTGGGCAAGCAGCTCTACCTACTGAGCTACTGCCGTCTCATAGTTAGTTTTTTAGTTTTAAGTCAATATATTGTTTTATTTAAAGCGATCCATGTAAGACTAATCTGGGACTAAACTAGGACATAATCTAGAACTAAATTAGGTCTAATACTAAACTAGATTTTGTCCTAGTTTAGTATTAGTCTGAACCAGGTATAAACCAGGTCTAGAAAAAAACAAATCAAAGACAAAACCACAAGGAAACCAGAGCTAAACCAGGACAAAACCAAGACAAAACCAGGACTAAACCAGGACTAAGCATTGGTAGCCTTAAAACATAAGCCCCACCCAGAGCAGAACTAAAACTAAACTAAATCAGGACTTGAATTAGAAAAGACTCCTGAGTACCACCAGCGGTAC
Organism: Bostrychus sinensis; assembly: GCA_020698575.1. Classification (NCBI taxonomy): domain Eukaryota; kingdom Metazoa; phylum Chordata; class Actinopteri; order Gobiiformes; family Eleotridae; genus Bostrychus; species Bostrychus sinensis. Next base: position 47,032,578 of record CM036239.1, on the reverse strand, counting down.
CTGTATCACAGTTTAAGACCTATATTATGTTGTGTAGTTAAAAGTTTCACCAGAGACATCAGTAGCTTGCTGCTTATGAGATGTGGAGCCTCAAACTCACCTGCATGCGGTTCATGGCCTCCCGGATCTGGTCCAGGTGGTGGGCTGAGCTCAGAGCCTCCAGTCTGATGTCGGTCAACTTCAGCTCCTTCTCTCTCAGCTCGTTCTTCAGCTGCAGGATGATCTCCGCCTCCGCCTCGGTGCACTCACACAACCTGTAACAGGGTTCACCACGCACACGAGCAGGGGGGTCATCTCGGGGGTTAGAGGTCAACACTTTGGTCAGAAAAACACACGCTTAGAGCAGGGAAAGTTGTGTCGAAATGGGAAAGCTGGAGTCAGTGGTGAGGTTGTGAATGGGGAACAGGGAAGTGAGCATCTTTGACAGCAAATCTCTCCCATTGACCAAACTCTGCGGTTCATAAATGCTCATGCTCAGTGGCTTAGTGGGAAACCAGAAGCCAACACATTTTTAATGTGTCAGTGTTTTCATGAATTTGACTCTAAATACACTTGCAATAAAAAGAATTCAACCCCTAAATGGACTTATCAATTAAAATTTTTCAACAAGACAAAAAGATCCTGAAACTTCCGGGAGTATCCTTCCAGATTTAAATCCCATTGACAATCTTTGGCAGGCAGTTAAAGCTCAGAGGCCATCAAACATCACTGAGCTAGAGGCCTTCGCAGGTAAAGAACGGGCAAAAATTCCAGTTGAGAGGTGTAAAAAGCTTGTTACTGAACAAGGTCTTTAAAAGTTATAAAAGTTATAAAACTGAAGCTAAGCGCTGAATAATACTGCTCATGAGCCTGTGTTAAAAGAGTCACATTTTTCATTTGAACTTCAAAGTTAAGTCAACTTGTTTTTGTTTTTTTTGTCATTTATTCTCATTATTTTTCATTCACATCATTATGTCTTTTGAGGTGAGGGGGTTAAACATTTCTGATAGCAACTGTAATTGTACTCGGCACTATGGTACCGTTATTTTAAAAAGTATGGTATTCCTTTCAAATAATTGATTTAATATGTTGCCAGACTTTTATAATTAAGCAAAAATGGTGATCACGTTGATCATATCATCTTCACACCAACATCAAAACATTCTAACAGTCCCATCTCTTCAGCGAGAACACTAAATGTTGGTGAACAAGAAAAATATCTTTTAAGTAATTACCTGTAAAATCGATGTAGATGTGGAGACATTTCTTATTGATAGACCAGTGTTGTTGTATTATACCTTGACATGTTTCGACTACTTCCTACAGTTTTCCTCAAAAGGGTCATGTGATGTTCCTGAGTCTTGTCAGCTGATTTTAACAGGTTTTGGTGCTGTAATCCTACCTGGAGCGGTACGACAACAGTGCTATATGCAGACCAACTTCTTGAAAATGTGAGACAGCAGGTAGGCCCCCTCGCCCCGGTTTACTGTCCTTTGGGCGCATTTTTGGTGGTGTTTGATTGTTCTCAGTTCAAGTCCATTATGTGAGTCTTGTTTTTTCAGTGGTCCGATATTGCAGCTTTCAGATTTTAGAAAGTCGGACTGCAGATGGCCAAAACCTGTTTAAACTAGCTGGCAAAGGATGTAACAGCAACATCACATGACCCTTCTGAGGAAGACTGCAGGAAGTACTCGAAAACATGTCAAGGTACAATACAGAAACACTGATCTATCAACAAGAAAACACTAAGTGTCAAGATAAGTGGAAGACAAAATTAACCTTTTTGGACAAGTGCGAAAGACATACTGTATTGGACACAAATTGCCAAAGCAAGGACAGAGATTGCCACTTTAATTAAGAATGACTTTCAGCATTTGGGTGCAGTGGCCAATACTAATATATATTTACTCTGCATATATATTTTTTATTTTATTATTATTTTTTTTTTGCTCAAGAAAATGTGATAGGATGGTCTGAGTTTACTGTAGACTTTTGAAATCAGTCTAAATGCCCCATCAGTCTGTCAAAGTAATAGATAAAGGGGCTGAACACTGCAGTAACTTATGACTCCATCTAGTGGTACAAACCAATACAACACGTTCAGTTTCTGGTTAAATTTGCATCTGTAACACAACGCATATGCTAACTGTCAAAATGATTATTTCAAACAATATTATGATATTTTAGAATATATATAGTCCATCTAAGCAGAGGTCTATACACTCTCAAGGATCTCTGTGTTAAAGAATGTATATACAAATGTTTCTCAGAGTAAAAAGCCACACCATGATATCCAACTACACACACCACACCAGGCCCGTTACCGTGATCTGTGCTTGTAGACCACATGACCGTTAGGCTTTTTCTTTGGAGTCCAAATAGGAGAGGACTTGCTATCACAAACGCACTTTCTACAGCAGGTGAAGAAAAAGGTGAGGAGGTAAGATAAACGAAAGCAAAAAAAGTGAGGTGAGAACAGAAATTAAAATAAGAAATGTACAGAAGTAGGGATGCACAATAGCTACTAGCCAATTTTAGGCTATTGAATTTGACCAATGGTTAAACCGATGGAAACGTGTGGAATATGTTATTATTATTGTCTTTGAGTTTATTATCTAGGTACTGTATATTAGCAGGAGCAACTAGCATTGTGGTTATCAACTACAAGAGAATCACAAGAATGGTCCTGAGCTACCACAGAGCTGATTAGAGCTGATACATCAAACTTTTAAACTTTTAATGCGGACTTTAGCTGTGCATACAGACTCCGATACATTTTTAGTGTTAGCCAATCACAAATAAACAAGATGGCATGGCGAATGGGAATCAGTCGACCACATGTATGCAATGTCAGTGCCTGGGTAGAGAACATTAGCAAGTGGTTTGAGATTTTGCCATTTTATTTCGAGGAGCATTTAGCGCTACATAAGCTAAAGGCTACATGCTACTTGAGAAAGTACTGCAGAAAGTAGTTGAAACATGTTACAAGTTAGGCTAACAGTAAAACTGGTCAATCAATAGAGTGCAACAGTCCCCACCTCCCTCCGGTGCCAGAAGTAAAATTCATTCCAAATCATTTTTCCCATAGACCTTTAGAAAAATGCAAATATTAAGAGTTTAAAAGCTCGACGGAGGCTAGCACGATTAATTTCTATCAAAAAAGATGATCTAAAACTTGAAAATTCACCAAAATGCATTTGTAACTTTGTCTTTTGACATATTTCAGATACAGACATGTATATATAGCAAAATGTACTGTTTTAAAGCCATGCGTTACCCCATAGCTGACTAGCCTCCCTCGAGCCGTCGCACTTTAAATATTTGAATTTTTCTTCCGGAACCGGGGGTGGGCGGTCACTGTTGAGCTCCATAAGAAAATCCTTAAAGTCAGGTTTAGTGGAAGACCGAATTACTTTTGGGGACTAAAATTTGTTTAATTTTCCATATTATGCATCCCTAATAAGAAGACAACGTAAAGTTCAAACTGAAATAATAAAGGTGCTACAGAAGTGCATTGGTGTGTGTGTGGAGACTGACTCTGTGGTGGAGGGAGACGAGCGTAGAGTGGCGATGCTGCCTTGTCTGTTGTCATGCTGCAGCTTGGGCGAAGACGGTAACGAATCACTCATCTCCTCCATCTCATCGTGAGCCGACTGGGACTTGGTTTTCTTCTTACTGAACGCCTGCTTGAAGGAACTGCGTAACTGAAAGACAAAAAAGAAATAATAACGTAGAGATGAGTGTTGCGTGTGTCATTTCAGGCCATATGAGGTTATTAGAGATGAGGGAGTCAGTCCGTGCTGTATCCAAGCAATGGTCACTGTACGCATTTAGAGAGGACAAGAAAAGCATGGCAATAAGTAAAGAAGATGCAGATGCTGAGGAGGGCGGCCATGTTGATTTTTCCTGTAAGTACAGTTCCACAGGCATCAAAATGAACAGGGGCTGGTTTAACAAAGGCAATTTATGTCAATACTCTAGCCTTTCATTTTTGCTTTTTGATTTTACATTACACTTTAAAATGCTACATGCTAATTTATATCAAACTCAAGCTCAAGAAAAAATAAAGACTGGCTAATTAGAAAAGCAGAAGCTAACTTAGCTAACTTAGAACAATAAAAGAAATCAAGTTCTTATAATTTGTGTTTTTTTATTAAAAAGAGAAATACATAGCCCAAAGAAAGCATTGGATTAAATGATTAGATGATTAACTAGCTAGCCTCTGTTAGGATTGTTGATATCAATGCTGTGTTCATGTGGTCCTGGGATGCTTGTCTTTCTGAGATGAGAAGCTGTTTATCCAACTTGGTTATGTTCATGTGTTTTTATCTCAGAAAGTCAGGATGTTGACGTCATTATTTATAGAAATGTTACACATTAATAAGCGTTTTACAACTAGCCAGATTTGAGGTTAGCCTTCTCACTATTTAAAAGCTTAATGTTAACAAACTTAACAAGTATACCACATGAACACTGCACATGTATTTTTTTACATATATATTTTTAGAAAGGTTTGTCCCGCATTATTGCTCCTAATCTATTTAGTGAAAGATCTCGTGTAGACATACTTTTTTTCAAGCAGAGTCAAAAGTGTGGAGCGGTTAGCATGAATGCTGTTGATTAGCCAGCTATTCTTCCAACTGTTTTGTCCTAATCTACCACCGCTAATCTATCACCGCACCACGCTAGACTTGTTGTAGCCTAACATTTTAACACGCTACATGCTAATTAATGTCTAACACTAAAAAATTAAAAATAAACATAAGATGAGAAGCCTGCTTTTTATGTGCATGTGCCTCAGTATTGGAAAGTCGGGATACTGATGTCACTATTTATTGAAATACTAGAAACTTGGCAGTTAGGCGTAAAATAACAAATTAATGCTAATAATTGGCATTTCAAACACAATTATGTTACTCTTCTGTGAAGAGACAGCTTAAAGTAAAATCATTATTAGCAACAGTTAGTCAAAGAGCAGGTGTGTGCTAGACAATGCAAATTAATTAATCAGCAAAGCATATAATGTCAAGTGGGAAGTTCAGGCAGCAGATTTTGACCTGAATTCCCGAGTTCCTTTTTTGACTTATTTTATATTTGTTTATATTAATATTTTTAGAAAATGCCATCTTTCAGTATTGCTTCTTAAATGGATTGCCCACAAAACTATCTAGTTAAAGTTCTGCAGTAGACATACATTTTTTCAACCAGAGTAAAAGTGTGGAGGAGTTAGCTTGAATGCTGTTGATTAGCCAGCAATTTTTCCTACTGTATGTCTTCATATACCACTGCACTGTAGCCTCTTATACTATTATAATGGCTATGTGTGGACACACTGTGCACACAGCCATAGTCTGTCTTTGTGAAACCAGCCCAGGAGGAAAAAAGTAGGGAGTTTTTGGGCAAGGGTAGGGTCGTTGTATCCATGCTGACCATTCTGGAGAAAAAGAGGATGCTTTGGGAGGGGAAAAAGGAGAATAGGAGGAAAAATGGAAGGTAATTGTGGAGCTTAAGCAGACCAAAGAACAGACTGGAGTCTGGAGCACTGACCTGAGCCGGGATGGAGTCAGCCACCTGAAGAAGAAGATAGCATTAAGACATTAACACACCTCTGCGTCTAACACGGAGCAAGGTAATGGTTTACATCCTGTATGAATATATTAAACCATGTCTTGATATAGGTTTCACTGATCAGCGGTGGAATGTAACAAAGTAAAAGTACTTAGTCACTTTACTTAAGTTCAATTTTCATGTATATGTACTTAAGTAAATTTTACTTCACTACACTTTAGAGTAGGTATCTGTACTTTTTACTCCATTACATTTATCAGTTAGTTTAAAGTACAAAGTGTTTTTGAGCTTTGGTTTAAAATCATGTGTTTTTGTCATGCCCTCATTGTAGACACACAGTACTTAAATATAACAGATGCAGTACAGCAGCACTCCTTTAGAAACATCAGAATAATAAAGACAGAAGACCTCAGCGACAGATTCAGTCTCTTCTACTGCACCAGTTTGTTCATTTCCTCTGGAATCAGCAAAATCCCTCACATTTAACACATTCATGAGTTGTCGAGTTGAACATCTTTTTAGTTTTTTTATTTGCTAGTACATTTAAAAGTAAGTACTTTTATACTTTTACTTAAGTAGAAATTTGAAGGTGATACTTTTACTTGAGTAAATATTTGCTCATTTATCTGTACTTTTACTTAAGTGAAGAAACAGATGTGACAACCCCAGAGCAGGCTCATGCTGGTCTGCTTCTGTGGGGCCTTAACTTTTGTCTCCAGCTCTGCCTCCTCCACTTTCTCTGCCTCTCTGTCCTTTTTCTCTGAGGTGACCTGTGAGCGGCTCCAGACTACCTGCGCTACCTAGCGTGGGCGTGGCCTGCTGGGTTTAAATACCAGGCCTTCCGCGCCCTGCATGGTCTCTCTGTTTGCACCAGCCTACTCACTTGCAGCCACTGTTTCTGTTGTTTGTGCACCTTTTAGTTCGTTTCACTTTAGCTTCCACATACAACACTCTCACACATCCAACACTTACACATACTACTGATGCTACAAATTTACAGATACACGCTGAACCTTGTTTATACATGGTCACTTTATCTGAATAAATTATTATTTTGTATTGGCATACCTTCTCTCTGTGTTTTGTTTGTCAAGCCCCATGAGCCAGGCTTGACACAGAACTCTTCTTCCACCACTGCCGCTAATGCAATGCAATGTTGGTGATTCAAACTCTTTTTTAAAAGCTTAGTATTTTTTAAGTAATGGGTGCCCTAATAGGCTACTCCTCTTATTCGTCTTTATTACAGATTTCAACTAAACAAGTTATGGTGTAAATAATTCATGTTAACTCATGTCAAAAGCATGTTTTTTTTTTGTAGCAGGTTAATTGTCTTGCAGGAGACGCTGAAGCTCCTAGTTGAGCAAAGCCTCACTTGCACACAAAACATTACCTTTTAATGGAAGATTGCAATATGCTTTAAGTAAACATAACATTTGCTTCAATAGATTTCATTATTATACACAAAATCAAACAAGGCACTTAACAGAAAACCACACACATCTCCCATAAAGCTACCATTGAGCAACTGTGGATTGTGAATAAAGTTAATATTGAAAGCTCATTATAATAACATTTGTATAATAATGTGTGCTTTATTTAATGCAAGGGTATGTTATATTGTTCTTCATTTCCTTTTGTGAACTACCAGTAATTAAAGTGCATCCTATCAGACCATTACACTGCAGAAAATTGTTCACATGTTTACAAACCACTCTGCATTAGATCTTATTGACGAGCTTGTATTGATCTCACAGTCTTGCCTTTTGCATTTATTCATTCACATCTCAATAACCCCAGTTCAACTCTGCTCCCCTCGCTACGTCTTTGCAAATAAATCTTTAATTAGTGTTTGAATAATGGATGATTTGTATTCATGAGGCTAGCTTGAAATTTCACTTCACCCTGACTATTTGAGAGTGATGAACTTTTAAGATATCCGTCTGCATTTCATTTCAAAGACAGCCGTTTTGCAGCAGCAGAGTCTTTGGCCTGTTTCTCTTTTGTCGTTGGCAGGGACTGGACCTCTAATATGTCATGTGCCTGACTCTGGGGGCTCCGGCAAATAGCAGCTTTTAGTGCGTGCACTGAGCTGCCATTAGAGAAGACTGCAGAGCCAGAGAGACGCAACACTGAGTGGAGAGTGGATACATATGAATCTGAGACGACAGGACTTCAGGGATGTGGTTTGCAAAGATTTGAAAGACAGAAAAATGGGAGGGATGAACCAAATGTCCAACACCATGTTTTGATCCCATTTAAGATGGAAGGACACTTTGGGAGTATGCAGTATTACAGTATACATTGATAACTGGTTTGTGAAAATATCAAAATATCTGCCAATGTAAATATCAAAGTTTCTGTCCATTTGTGCTGCTGCAGACAATTGGAACTTGTATCAAAATACACTTCATATGGAATCAATGATGTCACTTTATGCTTTTAAAAGCAGCTTAAAAGACCTTTTTGAGGACTCGTGTAAAGGTTTTAGTAATGAACAGTAGTTTAATCTCTTGCTGTATGTGTGTAAATGTTATGTTTGTTCCCCTCTTCCCTCTCCCTTTAAGTGTTCTCCAGCATTTCCATATTTATTAATGCTTTATTACTGCTTAATAATTGTGTGTGAGTTATTCTAGTGTTACCAATTATTTCACTATTTAAATTATTTGGCTATATAAAGTAATTTATGGTCCTGTGCTGCAGTGCACCGGGATAACACTGATCTAGTCAAAACTGGGATCGATGTGTGTGTCAGGTGTTAGAGCCTCCTGCTGGCTTTGATGGGTGAGGTTGAGAGATAAAATTAATTTATTTTATCAGTAGCAGTACAGAAAATAATTGTTTTTAAATATTTAAATTGTGAAAATATTTAATATATTTTCTACATAAAATAAATATTTTTTAATTAATTGACACATTTAATTAATTGTTTAATGGTAAATTATTTATTTCATTTTTTATCCTCTATACAAACTAGCTTTAATTCATCCTATACTATGTCCAGTATTATTTTTAATATCAAATATATCAAACTTGCCGTGCCTGGTAACCAGTCAGGCGTCCGAGCCCACCTACTGGATGGTTGAGGGGGTCAGATAAAATTACACGAAATAGTCATTCAAAAATATATATATATATATTGTAGTATAGTATAGTATAGTGTAGTATAGTATAGTATAGTATAGTATAGTATAGTATATATATATATATATATATATATATATATATATGATTTTTTAAAATACATTTTACATTACATTTATTTTACATTATTTTAAATTGATTTACGTATTTATTTTCAATTAATTAATGACATATTTAATCTAATTTTGACACTTTTTGTCCTAAATAGTCCAGATACTACATACAGTCCTAATATTTCATTCATATACGTATTCATGTATGAATTTCTACTCTAAATTTTAATGATAGCATACTTATTACTGGCTTGACTATTTATTTTTTGGGGGGATGGAACAATATACCTTTATTTAATATTAGTATACAAGTTAGCTAGCATACTTAGTTAGCACTGAAGTGAATCAAAGTGACCCTAAGCATTAAGGCCTTCTTCTTTGATCCTTAGACCCCAGTGATAGCTGATTATAGATTTTTTCTGCAAATACCCATCTATAATTTATAAAGCCTACCCATAATAACTACCTTTCCTTAAAATTAGCTCTGATTTTCAGAGTGTATACCAGCGGTCCTTTCTGTACATATTCTCTTGACTCACCCAGCTTTTCTTCTTCTTCTTCTTGTCCTCGGCATCTTTGCCCAGACTGCCCAGACTGGAGTGACTGGCTGCGCTGTTGATACTGGACATGCTCTCGGACGACTGCTGCCGCCTTATTCTCAGGTCTGGACAAAACAACAGCATGTATTAATGCATTAAAATTGTGCAGTTTATTTCAAAATGGCATTTGGAGTTTTCATGTCCAATCAAGGCTTTCCTATTATAGCACAGAGGCACTTCAGCTATCACAGGCTTTGTTCCCACTGGGGTCTATCAGGCTGAGAAAGGTATTCTGGGTAAAATGCCATGTGATTGGAAAGATTTGGGTCCACTTTTGTCCATTACCTTTGTGCAGGTGGTCCGGTCCGTTCAGAGCCACTTGGATGGCGGTCTGAGCGTCTGTGTTTTGGGCTTTCAGCATCTCTATGGTCTCCCTCAGCTCAGCCAACTCTGATTCCTAGTAAGGACAGGGATATATTTATTAATAATAATAATACATATATTATATTAGTATTATTATTGATTTATTCAGTACAATATAACACTTCTGTTTGTGTCTATCCCTGGGTTAACCTAACCTGTATCCTCCCTTGTGACCTCTTCAGCACATCATTTCTAATCATTAATTGTGTTATGATATAAAATATATATAAAAAAAAGATAAATGTTAATATGGTAATAAAATAAATATTCTGTGAGTGAATAACCCTCACTTAGCTTACATTTGTTGTAGGGCATTTAAAACTGCTGATGATTGTGACGCACCACGTAAGTCACGTTGATTGGGAGTGGAGGACACACAGTATAAATGGGTCCTTGGGATTTTTTTGTCCCCTGTGAGGATTCCCTAGCCAAAAAAAGTTTGAGAACCCCTGCTATAAAGTACAGGTAACAACTTATATATATTTAAAAATCTTAATAGTTGTAGAGTGTTTTCTAAGTAGTTCTAAGTAACCCCTACAGGAAAAGTTGCAATGGCTTAGTTTGACAAAGACAACATCATGTCATAATTTTATATCATTTTTTGTCTAGTCTTTACACCATTATGGAACATAGTATGGGTAAGATTTATTTTGAACAAAGCAGTTGTCCGTTGTACCTTCTGCTCTGCGGTCATGGTGAGGCTCTGCAGACGACATGTCATGTTACTGAGGCTCTTCTCGAAGGCTGCTACAAGATGAGCCTGTGGACGTACACAGGAAACATCAGTATCTCAGTCAAACAGTACAACCTAATGCATGCATTCTAGGAAAATAACAAATATGCACTTTGGTTTGGAAAGTAAATATCCATAATAGTCTTCTGTGGCAGAATACAGTAAACAATCATTAGGCATCAGAGGGAAAAAAAAAGTAAATTTGCACACTGTCAGTAAATTTGGCTTTGCTTGAGTCTTCTAAGGGCATGTTACTAATGTTGTTCAGATTTACTAAAGGAACACCATACACGTGACTTTGTTTGTTGCAGTTTGAATCCCAGCATAGCATACGGTCATTGTGTCCTTGGGCAAGACACTTCACCTACCTTGCTTGTATAAATGTGTAAGTATGACTGTGTTTGGTGGTGGCGCAGGTTGGCAGCCACACTTCTGTCAGTCTGCCACAGGGCAGCTGTGGCTACAGAAGAAGCTCAACACCATCGAGTGTGACTGAGGAGTGAATTGATAATGTACATAATTGTAAAGCGACTTTATGTGACTACAAAAAAGCGCCATTTAAGATTAATGCATTATTATGATTATTACTAAGGTTTGCAAAATTAAAAATACTGCATGTTATGCTAAAACATTTTTTTTTTTTTTTTTTTGCCTGAGATCAACCGCGTTAGCTAAAAAGGCTTTTCATAGTCATAATATGCATCATAAGATCCTGAGTGATCATAGATTTATCATAAGTAGCTTGTCATAGCTTTGCTTTGCGGCCCAGAAAATCTGAATTTAGTAACACTTTTGTAAGTCTTGTAGTAGTATTGGTGTACATGAGAATATTTTTTATGTGAATGTCAGAAGAAGCGATATTTCCTATATTTATTGCTATACCTAGCAGAGAGCAAAGAGAGGTTACACCTGTCAGACCTGCTGTGTCACTGTGAACCAGGCAGCATGCCAGCCAACATCACACAGCATCCATCCACAGACAAAACAAGATTGTATCCTCTAACAGTGTCTCCAATTCAACAGACTACACTAGACTGATTATACCCATGACCAAGATAACAATCAGTTAAACTATCAATGGCTCACACTGAAATATGGCATCAATGCACCATTAAGCAGAAAGCAATAGGTGTGTTCAAGGATTAACAGATGTAATTTAGCTTAAAGCTATTATTATTATTATTATTATTATTATTATTATTATTATTATTTTTAATATACTGTGGGACCTTATGACACATGTATTTTACAATCAGTTTTACCATTTCATGTAATTTAAACAATAAATAGCCTTCAAATATGGGTGCCCGGTGGCAGAGCTGTTAGTGTTCACCATCACACAAACTCTCTGGGTGGAATCTGCATGTCCTGCCCGTGTTACAGTGGGTTCTCTCCGGGTGCCCCTAGTGAATGAATGTGAGAGTGAATGGTTGTCTGTCAGCGTTCGTCTCTGTGTCAGCCCTGCGACAAGCTGGCCCCTGTCCAGGGTGTACCACACCTACAGCCCAAAGTTACTGGGATAGGCTCCAGTCACCCGTGACCCCTAACGGGAATAAGCGGAAGAAAATGAATCAATAGCATTCAAATAAGCTGAGCTTTCAATCTGTATTCAACTTCTCTGACGCCCACTTCTGGATTCTGCCCCACCAAAATACCCTGATACTAATACAATTATTATTAAAATGATCAGACAATTCATTCATTAATTTTATTCAAGGTATCTTCCTTTTCCATAAGGTTTCTTCTTTTTCCAAAATGGTTTCTTTATTTGTTCCCCCACAGCTGGGTTTTTTAGTTTTTCCTTACCGACTAGGAAGATCTAAGGACAGGGGATGTCCTGGGTCTGATTAATTTAATTTAGCAATTGTTTATGTTTGATTAACTGTTTGTGAAGCTCTTTGAAGCAACTGTTGTTGTGATACTGGGCTGTATGAATAAAACTGAACTGAATTGACTTTTCTACCACTTCCATCCAATATCATTTGTGGGGCCTATACCAAGCCTACACCGACAATCATCACATAAGCTTTGATACTCACAAAAAGTAGCCAATCCATTCTGTTAAAATGTATTTAAAGCCTATAAAAGTCCACATTCACAAACAACCAGATTACAACCACCTCCTGCTTCCTTTTTTCTTGGCCTCTGGCTGTGTCCACAAAGTTCATGACCTTTCCCAAATGCCAACTACTCAAACGCATCTCTTCAAAAACCAAAGTCTCAGTCCAACTCCACCTGCTGCCCACCTGTCAGGTCTGAGGGAGGCCCAACGAACAGGACCATCTGCACCACGCAACCCTGGCACGCCTCACTCAGCCAGTGGCCAAAATCAATGGCTACTTTTTTTTGGGTGGGTGGCCCTTGTTTGGGATGTCAGAAGGGACAGAAGTGAAGGCAAAGGGTCAATAACAGAGTGAGAAAACACAGAAGAAACCTATTTTGTATTATGCTCAAATATGGACCACTTCTGCATTTTCTTTTTTGCATGAAAAAGCACTGAACTGTCTGTTTGAAAACAGAGAAACCTGTCCATTTATCTACATCTGAGCACAGAGACATCTCCATTTAAGAGCTGGAGGTCTCTCTGTTACGCCCACATGACAAATCCAGCAGTCTAGACGTTCATATCTCCCTCATGCTCAAGTTTCCATCCATCTATCCGCCTTTGAATGCTTGGCTGAGTTCAGAAAAGGGTTGCTGTTCATGTTTGAAGCCCACTGGTTCGAGACAGGATCCTCAATACATACACTACCCACACAACTTTACAACTTGCTCCAAAGTCAAATCAATGACAGTGGAAAAGGAAAGTAATGCAGTGTCAACTATTTTGAGTTTTACATATTTGGAATAAGATTGCGTTGGTAAAACATACTCTAGAGGATTGCAGTACAGGCTTAAAGCTTACCTTAAAGTAGCCACTGTATAAATCTATCTCCGAGTTTAACTTTAGATCTAATAGAATCTTACAAAAACTGCTTTGAAAGGCTTTCTCTGTATTACTGTGAGTCGTTGGTTTATTGTTGACAAGCCATGTGATAGTAGTATACCTCACCCCTCCTGTACAAGAGTGTGATTGGCTAAAGCTGTGGCTGGTATCCACTGCACATTCACATTCAATCAAATTGTCAGCTGAGACAATGTCTTGTGTGCATTGATATTTCACTGACTACCATTTATTTCATTTTGATTTGATTCTTCTTTTGTTTCTCTCTCTCTTCAGGGGTCATCACAGCAAATCATCTGCCTCCTAGTGTGTCAGAGTTTGTATAACTTAGCATAGGTTTATATTAAACTTTATTTAAAAAAAATAGAATACACTCAATACACTTAGATGGAAGCATTTTCTTATTTCAATCACAATCTTTAGTGAAAAGATAACTAATATAAAGAAGTGTTTCCCAACCATTGGTATGGGGACCCCTAGGGGTACAAAAAAAAATTTTTTTTAGATGATACTTGCAATTTTTTCATATTGAACTGTTGAACCTTGAAAGACTAATAAGCTCAAGTGTCTCAATGACTGATGAAAAGGAGGTGAAACTGAAAAAAAAATATTATATTATCATAAAAAATGTTGTTACATATTTTTTGTAGTAAATTTATTATGAGTTTAAGGTTATTATTTATTTTTAATCATTATTACTATTATACATACATTGTTATTATTACTAGCTTATTTTAAACAATATATATTGAAATATTTAGTTATATTTTGATATATTTTATTTTAAGGGTACAGGCAGGTTATTTTTTATTTATCTTAAATTTTAGTTTAAAAGAAAAAATGTGGGATAATATGTATTTACAATAGAATATTTCCTAATGTAAAATCACAGTAAATAACTGGCTACTAGTTACTAGCCGTACTTTCACAGTAAATAAACTTAAAATAATTCACACTAATAAATTGTGACTTGTAAGAAGTTGTAAAATCAAAGCAACTTATTGTGAATATTTCACAATACATTACTGTGACATATTACAATTTCAAGATATTCTAGCTTTGTTTCAAATAATAATTTCCTCACAGTCTGGAGGTGCTCTCTCCACAAAAGCTCTGACAACAGGTTTCAATGCAAATGAACCACAGCTGTGTCTAAGTAAACAGACTCACATTAGCAGACAGCTGAGACGTGAGGGTCGCCACCTTCTCCTGAGAGGCATCCAGCTCCCGACGAAGCTTACGGATTTGCTATTGTAGAAAAAAAAGGACCCATTTAGATGCTTAAATCAGAAAAAGTACAAGAAAAAATGTTACTGAATAGCTAAGACATGTTGTATTGCAGTGTACATAAAAAACTGGGGTGTGAGAATAGTGTAGAGGATTTACCGTGGTGTTTGGGACAGTTTGGCCCTTGATTGAAAAAAGAAGAGTTTAAAATTAACACTATGTTGCTTGCTTTAAAAAGGACATGAATGAAAGACACTAGTTAGAAAAAGGCACCACAATGGATTCTCATGGTTAGACAGGAAGGAAAGCAAGACCAGGGATACAAGGGATGCAGCATAACACCACTTCAGATAGTATCACCAAATGCCCGCTATTGTACTTTAAGCATCCAACAAAAAAAGAAGACAATTCTAAAGAGGTTTGATATCATATGACTGGTTGTTTGTTATCTAAACTTGATAAATATGCAGTGGGAAAAGTACAATTATTTGTAATTATTTTTTACAGTATGCCATAATCAATGTGCACACTGCTTAGAGCGCATGAGCCACATAAACATGGCAGAATTAAAGGTCCAGTTTTTATACAGTATTTAGAGGTGAGTATATTACATTTTAGATATTCCTGAACCACTTTCAGATGTTGCAAATGTGATCATGGTAAGGAATTCTAATTCTGTTGACACATGCACAGAGGACCTTAAATTGACTTTCACGTCAGAACTGAGCACTTCAACTGTAGGCTTACATTAGTAAGAACATTTGAGGAGTTGATGCTAGAGTCATGTGTGACACTGTTCCTCTGAGTCATGGTTGCTCTGTTCAAACCAGTCATGGTCCAACCATGACTCAGAGGAACAGTGTCACACATGACTCCAAGGTGGATTGATCTAATGCTTCTCCCAAATGCAAAACTACTAGTTACAATGAAACAGTATTTTTAGAAACACTCTTTACAGTGTCTCCACATTGAACTTCAGTGTTTCTGATCATGATTACATTTGAAGAAACACAAACATGTAAAAAAAAAAGTAAAATATTAATATAGTAAAAATATTCTAATAATTGAAAAAAAATGACTGGAAAAGACCTCTAGTTCTGTCATGTTGCCATGGCTCATAGTCTCAGACCTACATAAACAATTTGTTGTTTTTATAGTATTGTACTGCAGAAATAAGATCATTTACCTTAAAATGTGAAATACTTCCACAGTTTTTTTTTGTTTTTTTTCAGTAAACTTCTAGCAACTACACAGTAATTGATAGTAGTGAGTGCATACTCTGAGACTTTCCTTCACCTCTGTCAAGATTCTAATAGCCTGCATGGCCTCTAACAGACCTCTAGCCTCTTGGTGAGGTCTCAGTACTGAACATGTCTGACTGAAGCTAAAATGGTGAACATCAATAAAAATGTGAGCCTGAGTTCAAGAGTCGTAACCTTTGCTTCTTAAAACATTTGATTTCATCACATCACACATGCATGTATTGCAGAAATTCTGCTTTACTTAGAAATGTATAACTAATTTCCCATAACTGTTTGAACTAACTCCTAGAAAGCTCATACAAAAGCAGCAGGCCAGAAAACACAAAAAGGTCAAAGACGCTGGGAATGAAATCAAAGAAGAATCAGTGATAAACAGCAGTAATTTACTGAATGAAGCCAAATGAAAGGGTCAAAGGTCAGGGCAGGTTTGGTCATGAGAAAATGTGTATTATTAATGGTGAGGATTGAAAACATGGAGGAGGGTATAGGCTCATATTAAAAGCAATGCAACATAGAGTTAAATTGCTCAGGGCCGTTTATCCACCATCTTGTTTCTTTACATTTTTGCAGACTAAGATTTGATTTGACCGAGTTTAGGTATCACTGTTTAAGCTTCGATTTAACACAGAAACATAGCAAGAGAAAGCTGTTTAGATGCACACAGCACACAAAACAACAGGCAAACCTCTAGTATGTGCTGCTAAAAACATGCAAACAAGCACACTTTGTACAATCACATTCGCCATTTTCTGAGTTGTTTTACATTTGTAAACAGGGCATGACATTACCACTCTACAAACCTCTATTCGCATTTGAATATTCACATTTGCAAATAACACGCTGACTCCCACTAGCAGACAACTTTGTCTCTTTAAAGACACTTTTATGGGCACAATCCAGGAGTTGTGTCTCTACTCGGACTTACACCAGGTATACAATGTGTGTTTTTTTTAGTCTTGCAAGACTTAAGGAAGGCACAGTGCATGTTGTAAAACACGTAATTCAGAAACTATCCCCTTGTTCACTCTGCGCGAAGTCATGGCTATGACCAGTCAGTCAGAGCAAATTTCATTGTCTAGACGAAGAGCAGTGTTTATGTCATCATAGCGTTGGTGAGTCGGATGCTAATGGCACTTGGTAATGGCACTGGCTAACGGCGCTTGCTATTAGTGCTTGCTACCTGGACATATATACACAGACGCCTCAGTGGTCGCTTTGGTCTATTGCTATGACATGGCAAATTCGACTCCAACGGTCACCTGAGCCAAATGGCTCTAATGATGTAAACCAATGCTAGTTAATGGAGAGAGACTGCGCCTGCAGTTTCCATGTCAACAGCGATTGGCCCATTTATTTTAACTTAATCTGACATCAACTTATTATAGGTTTGTGCTGAATTATTGATTGATTAAACCTCGGCAT
Source organism: Bostrychus sinensis (assembly GCA_020698575.1). NCBI lineage: Eukaryota > Metazoa > Chordata > Actinopteri > Gobiiformes > Eleotridae > Bostrychus > Bostrychus sinensis. Next base: position 47,015,287 of record CM036239.1, on the reverse strand, counting down.
AAACTGTGGTCTATAACTGTTGTGGTCTGATACATTTCTGTAAGTCCTGTCCAGCAGAACACACATTCAGAAACCATTTAGTCTTTAGCTTACATGTAAATATATATGCTAATTGCTATATTAAATAAAACTTCTAAAAGTAGATACACTCAGTAATGATTTCTATCCAGGCTCAGGCATTAAACACGTGGTCGAGTGGCTGACAGCTGCCAAAACAGTCTTAATTATTCATAATTTGCTATATTTGATGGCTAATGCTAATTGCTAAAGAAATAAATACAGTAAATGGGCTACAGTATTCTACAAAGTGCCCGGAGTAGCTTGGTAGCGACGTGATGTTAGCTCAAGCAGCCTATGAGGCGTCTATGTATTAATGTCTATGGCTTGCTATCGCGGCTTGCTATCACAGTGTTAATGTGTGTGGAGAAGAAATTTAATCAAAAGAAAAAATGCAGTCCATTATTAGCTGGGCAATGTTGTTGTTACTATGATGCTGTACTAATGTTTTTCTATTGGTCACATGTCTGACAGAGATATGTAGGTGCAGCGAGAGGCTGATCCACTCTGCAACAAATTTTCCTTAATATCCAACACTGTCTGTTTCCTTTTAACACTGTCTAAGCCAGACAAGTCCAAAGTGCAGCCCGGGGGCCATTTGTGGCACTGGTCAAGATTTCATATGGCCCTCAGCTTCTATGATTATATATCTAATGGCCCTATAAAATTTATAGCAAGTTTCTAATGTTTTGAACTATTAGAAATCTGGTTGAGCTAAAAAAAAAAAAAAAAAAAAAAAACTTAGAGAATGATGTTTATGTTCAAAGATGTTTTTTTTTTTTTGTTTTTTTTTTTGGAAATATTTTTAGATTTTGTTGTCAAAGTAAATTATTATCATTATAATTATTTGACTTTTGAAAGAAAAATATTGTGTGCATTCAATTTATACTGTGTGTTCAGTTCCTAGAAAAAAATCTGTAAGGACCGTGCACCTTTCCTCATCTTCAAAGCTGGCCCTTTTTAAAAAAAGCCTGGACACCCTGGTCAAACAAAGTTTAATGAGTTAAATATTCTTTATAAAATAGGTTATTACAAAACTAACTGACTCAAAATGTAACTGTTCCACATATAAATAAATTTTGTGACTCTACTCAGACTTGGACTTGCTTTCAGTTCATTTGAACTTGACTTAATTTTGACATTTTAGACATGACTCTGCTTTGACTTTTTAGTGACTCTGACTTGACTTTTGGGGACTAAGGCTCAAACTTTAAGTGCTAGTGTGTCAACTCAGACTGTATTTAATGATTTAGAATTGAATTTGGAGTGACTTGAACCTAAGGCTCGACTACAATGCTACATTGTGAATAGTGGCACCTTTTGAAAAGCACTTGCCTTTTTGCCCAAAATGTTAATGTCAAGCCCTTATGATAACTATTGTACAGACCAACTTTTTGTAATTACACTAATACTGTATGTGGCCTATGTCTGGAATAGATCATCTCACAGACTTAAACATGCATGCACATAACCAGACAATATCTTCCTTACCTCTGAGTGTGCCTTCTCCTCAGTCTGTGGAACAAACACACAAATATATTATATTACAGACACTCTTCACTCTTTAATCAAGTCAACTTCTCAAATAAATGACTATCCGCAGAGTGAGAGGCATCCTAATGCAGATTACGAGGGAGCTAAATGAATCGGCCGACATGAACGCTCCCACCAGAGCCGTGCAAAACTGTAATTAAAATCAGATTAGAGCAACACAAAATGTCACAAGAACTGGAGGAGATTGGATTGAACTGCATAGAAAATTGTTTAAAATGTAAATGAAAAAACAAATCCAAATCACCTGGGAAGACAAACTTTGTAAACTCAACTTTTGCCATCATTCATGCAGGGCTTGTCTGTGGAAATGTGTTCATGAAACGACAGGGAGGATTTTTTTCATACTCCTAAAACTAATCTACTGCTTCACTGAACATAAAGCAACCTACACTGTCAGAAATTGCTTTTGCTATGTACTTTGTAAACAGGCAGCCAAACAACATAAGGAGCTTGTAAATGCACAGATAATGCTATACTTTGTTTAATAGATTGTCTTACACCGGTGTTACAAACTAGTGTTACATACATACGCTATACTACATAATCTATAAAAAGGCCCTTGTTTTTTAAAGATATTTTGGGGCGATCTGTAGACTATAAAGGCATATTATGCTTTTTTCAGGCTTTTTGAAATAGCTTTGGACACCTCTGCTTTAAAATAATGTAAATGTATGGAAAATGACTCCTTTTGGGGAGTTGTTACTTTCAGCACTTGGAAGAACGCTTGGATTAGGGTATGGGAAATGGACAGAGTATAAAATGGATATTTAGTACAACTATTAGCAACATGACGCTAACAGGTAGATAAATTAGCTTATGGGACACACTAAAAACCAGGCATTTTGTCGGGTGGGCGTGGCTTAGTGAGGATGTTGACGCGAAACAGCTATGACTCATGTAGCATTTATGCTATTTTTGACAATAAATAGGAGTTTATTTGTCAAGCTGGTTAAGGTTAGGGTTAGGAACAGGGTTAGGATTAGTTTATTTTATGTTATTAGTACAAGTATGTGGCAGTAAAATATTATTTGTCACATTTTTCCTCTTATTCTGTACTGAAAATGCAACAATAAACTAACCCTAGATGTATCCCTCAATCTGCTAATAAACAAACTCTTCATCATTTATTACTTGTTTATCCAAGAAAAGTCAACTTTTACGGTCCCCAGTTGAGTGTGTGATGTAGGACGTTAAGCTCCGCCCCCAGGCAAAAGGCATGTTTTTTAGTTAATCCCATTAGCTTACAGCTTTGTAGTCATGGCAATTTAAGCAATTCCTGGTTTCATGAGTCTATGTAGAGCTGTGAGACCGAGTGTTTCAAGATCTTTTAGAACAGGCTCGGATCATGAGGACAAGTGTGAATGAAACACAATATTATGTTTTTGAGGTGAAAACAACATTTAACATGGTTAAAAGCTCAAAAAAGTTAATTTAGCAGAATAGGTGACCTTTAATGGAGAGATAGTGAACAGGCAGGGTAAGAGAGAGATGAATGACACTGACACACTGAGCTCCTGGGTCGCTCAAGTATGTGGCATGCACTCTACCCGGTGAGCCACCTTTCTTTATTAGTTTAAACATGAAGCATTTTCTCATAAAACTACACTTGCCTATTGCCCTGAATCATGAACTCTTCCGCCTCACTAACTGTCCTTCAAACAATAACAAAGTAGTATTTTGTGGCTAAAGGTGTTTACTTACTGCAGAGTACAGGGAAGAGGTGCTGGAGACCAGAGACAGAGAGGAACCATGCACTGTGGACAAATAAAAAGCGAAAACAAACTCAAACAATGCAACGCATTATAATAATAAAAAGTTAGTTCTTTTGTAATTTCGATCATACTTATGTAGGTCACCAAAGTACAGTAATAAAATATGTAAGTATCAGGTAGGTCTTTCCTCAGTTTTTGAAAGTGATGGTATCTGTTCTTTACCCTTGAATAAACCAAGTCTCATATTAAAATCAGATTAAAAATGTTCATTTTAAAAGTGACTGTATAGCCCAGACATTTCTAAAGTCAAGTGTTGTGGCCCCTTAAATTTTAGAAAATCCTACACAGACCCCCAACAATAAAACTTCACTCTGTTCAAAATATTATGTCATGTTTTTCTCCACAGATTTCTATATAAACTAAGGGTGCTCCGATCGATCGGCCGCCGATCATGATCGGCCGATCATGGCTAAAAATAGAGTGATCGGTGATCGGTAAAATGGGCCGATCAGAAGGGCCGATCAAATTACAATAAACACGGGAGGCTCTCACATTTACTGTCCTGCAACTCCGGTTTGATTAAACAGCAGTAGCGTTATTTTAGCAGTGTTTTTAAGTTAAGCCCTGGTTATAACTAACACAAACCTGCCCTGGAGGCGCTGCTTTGTGTCCCCGCTGTGTCCCCGCCTGCTTTAGGAGCGCACGGGACAGAACCGAGGCGCAGCAGTGCGTGTATTTGCAAACACCAACGTAAATAGAGCTACAGCTAACCCGCTAACAGTTACGTTAAAAGGATTAAGAAAGTTCAGAGCCTGCCTGTGTCTTGTTGCGCGGAGAAAACTGTGCGTTTTGTGGCTTAAACTGCACCAAATGGCTGCTAATGGAAAGAGAAAGTAAAAAGGCAGCCCATGTGTCCGTGTGTCTGAGAGGAGCACCTTTCATCGTTGTCTTCTCTGCTCTCTTTGCACGTTTTCTTCATTCAGACGTTGTCAAAACTGGCAGCAGGAGCTGTCTGCTCTTTAGTCCACTGTGTTTCAACCTGGTTTGGCTGCGCGTTACGCGGACACAGGCGCTGCACGCGGACTCGCATTAAAGGAACCAATTAAGAACAGCTGATTTTTACATCAGCGGAGCATTCAAACAAAGCCACAGACACTGGGCACACATTAAAGACCAATAATGCAACAAAACCTCTTCTAAAACAAAAATAAGTAGAATTTTGTTGTTCTTTTATATTTACAAAGGCTACAGTATTTTTCAAATGGAACTAATAATAGCCTGCATACAATACATTACTACATTGAAGATCACGTGATCGGTATCGGCCATGATCGGTATCGGCCGATCACAGCAGAGGCTGATCGGTGATTGGTGATCGGCCTAAAAAACCCTGATCGGAGCACCCTTAATATAAACAATACAAAAAACACTCACTGTTGGCTAAAATATGCTTCAAAGTAATATGTTTTTGTATATAACTGTAATTCATTTCAAATTCAATTTCTTTGTGAATGTACTTAATGTAGATAAACCCTGGCGGCCCTCCTGCAGTACCTTTGCGGGCCGCCAGGGGGTCCCAAACCCCACTTTGGAAACCACTGGCATAGCCTAAAAGAATGATCTTTCTCCACAGGGCCTAATGGTAGTGGTAGGTAGTAAACTATACCTTACCTTCATCAGTGCTGTCCCTGAAGGACCCTGAGCGGCTGATGGCCCGGGGTCTGTCCTCCAGGGAGGTGGCGCTGCCCCCTAGTGGATGTCCCTCTCCGTACAGGTCAAAGGAGTCCTGAGCGGGGATACTGTTGGAGCGGCTCATGCTGCTGGAGCCTGGAGCCATGTACTGACCGCCATTGGTCGGACTCACTTTATAGAAAATGAAAAAAAAACAAAAAAACATTTATATATAGCTATAAAAATTTTGCCTGGCCTGCCAGACAAACTCTTAGTCTAGTATCCCTTTGCCTGACATTAGTAAGTTTCATTTCTATGGGCGAGACAATCATAGGCGGAGTAACCATTCAGAGAAACGAAAGGAGGAATGTAAGCAGTGCACCACTGACCTATAAGAAAAACAAACACAGCTGATTCTTGCTGGTTTTTGCCATAAAACACCAGAATACTGTGTATTATGGGCTGCTATGTACTTATTTCTGAACAGGGACAACAGCAGAAGTCAGATGTACAAAGAGTTGCGGAGAATGTGGGTTTATTTGAATGTGGCCGTTACGTTGGGCGTCAGTGGGTCAGTTTACTGTTGTTAAAATGGAAACAGGAAGAAGAAAAAAATCCCCCAGAGGACTGAACAACGAGGACTTCAGCAGAACCAACAGGTGATGAAGGAAAGTACTAAACACCTGCAATCAGGTCAGAAAAGTTATATTTGCGCTGCTTCCATTTTTGTAAGACGCGATAAACGGCAGATAAACAGCTGTGACAGGCCCGTTTCAAACTGACTGGAGAGAGACGATTCTCTGTGAGTGGGGAACCAGACTGTTTTCGAAAAGAAAGTAGGAGAGGCTGGCTTGCCAGGCTAATATAAAATGAATATGCCAAGTGTGTTTGCTAAACAGTATATAAATTATATAATGATCCTATGGTTATTATTGATGTATGAAAGAGGGCTTACACAGGTTGGAGTAGTGGTATTTCCCAGTGTTGGGGCAGGTGGCCCCTGGTGGAGACATTGGAGACTGTCCGGTGTCCTGGAGCCCTCCAGTCGAATGGGACCTGAGCCACTCCTTCCCTTCTTCATGGGACGTCTGCCTGGACGATGGCGGATACCTACAACAACCCACAAAGACAAGGTCAATCTGGACAACTAGAAGGCAACACACAGCAAGCTCAGGACGTCCCAGTGAGGTGGTGCACCAAAATGCATTTAAAGCAACACTATGAAGTTCACAGTATATAAGCCATATCCAATTTATTTGTAGTGGCTTTAAATGGCTCATAATTGATCAAGTCTCTGAGCACATGCTAAGAGTTACTAATAAGACTAATCCAGTGGTGTAACTTGGTAATGTGGGGCCCCAGTGCAGGATTTCAGAATGAGCCCTACAGTTATGAAACACATTCAGTACTACAGGTTCTTTTTCATTTATAAAATGTTGCTGTTCTAATTGAATTTGATACAAAAAACGTTTTTTATTAATATTTAGGGGCAATTTTGTAAAAACTCTATTCTTTTTGTTTTGAGTTTACAAATTGAACAGAATTTAAAATTTAATTTATGTCTAAACTCTGCTCTGTAACAGAGTTATGTGCGGCTCCTAATTATTATGAATATTTTAAACACAGAATTGACTATAAATGAAGAAGGGCCCTTTGCAGTTGTACTAACTGGACTAATCATTAGCAGGTTCTTATGTGAGGATGTTTTATTGTTGCAAAAACATTTGTGCATGATGAGAAGTCACTGCTGAGATTATGTAGCTTGTCAGTAGCCTTCATTATTCATAGCCTCCTAAACTCTGAACAACTGGCACCAGGGGCGTGACATCAGGCAGTGCAGCCCCTGCAACTGCACTGGGGCCTAGGGGTTTAGGGGCCCCTGGGAGTCAGCGCTTGTCCATCTGTGGTCAAGTTTTTACCTTAAAATAATTTTACTTCATGTTAAATTTAACAATCTCATTTTAAATTATAATACATGGATTTGATTGATACAAACACTAATTTTTAAACTATGCAAACTGTAACAACTGGTCTTTAAAATGAAGTAAAAACAGCTGACACATTTTGTAAATTAAAAGCATAATGCATAAACTTGAAGTACTGATTTATACCACTTGGGCCCATTCTAAAAATCTGCAGTGGGGCCTCTGATTACAAAGTTACGCCACGGTCTGTTACACTGTTAAAGCTACAGCCTCACAACTTTACATTTAGGCTTTGGAATAAAGTGATTTTCTGTTTGAATAATGTTAAAAAAAAATCACACATGCCATACACCTAAACCAGGTTACCAGGAGTATTGTTTGTTGGGCACTAGGTCTGTTAAAGAAGAGTTTTACTGGTCTCCCTTGAAGCTAATATAAAGTCAAATAATCCTACATAGTGTTGCTTTAATGTCAACCCATGCCAGATTAAGCAGACATGCAGCTCTTTCACATCCATCCAGAAGCATTCATAAATCCAGTCAGTGGTCATTCCCATTCATGTGCTCTCCTCTTCACAGCAGCAGCTCAGCAGCCCAGCGCCTCTTATCCAGCACATGACAATCGGGCCATATTTAATCCTCCAAGGATCATAATTGGGTTTGCATTCATCCTGTTTGAGTGCAGACTTGGCTCTGAAAGACCCCTATTACTGCGGCTGTCACGTCTGACCTCCGCACACTTCGACGTGTCTGGGCGCGTTGCATTGATTCCAGCCATTATGTGTGACAGTGGGCAGCACTGGTCCCTTAGAGAAGTGGGAAGGGAACATTTCTTGCAGAGTGAACTGGACATGCATGCTAATTTAAATGGCTTGAAATGCACTTACTAGCCTGGCTACACAGTATATGCTGAATACTGAAAAAACAAGCTTGCCAGAGGATGTTTAGGGAACTGACACTTTTAAAGTTCGGCAAAAATTAATATATTTTAGAGTTGTTTTAGAGAAAAATACAGGATTACTACAGAAAGAAATTGCTGTTAAGTGAAGAGATTTCAGACCTATTTAACATACTGATAACTAACCAAGCTTGTGTATGGCTATAGTTTTGAGCTTTTATAGTTGCTTGCACACATTATAAGAGTCCAGTAGTTTGACTAATACAGCGTTTTTCAGGCAAAATCTGTTTCAGGCAAAATCTGTAACTCTATGAATTGCTCTATATTTCAGCTCAAAATAACAGAAACATGTTTCCCCAAAACCATTAAAGGAAACATATTCTGCTTTTTTCAGGCTTTTTGAAATAATTCCTTTGCGTTAATATTTCATATTTTATAACTTAAAAAAATGCATATGTATGGAAAACCCCAAATTTCTTTTGTGGAGCTGTTATTTTGACTTTGCAGAGAATGCTTGGATTAGGTGTCTGTCGCCCCCTGCTGGCAAAGGTCTATTTGGCTATTTAGCACAAATAATAGCAACATGACGCTAACAGATAGATAAATGAGCTGATTGTTTCGTAGAGCTGGCAATTTAAGAGCTGAATTTATCAGAATGGGTCAGAATGGGTCCTGTGATGGTGTATGGGCTTCCTGGTTTTACATAAAGCCATGAGTCTTTTTAGCTCTTGCAAAAACCACAACATCAGTACACAGGATTACATGTGAATGAAACAAAATACTACTTCAGGGTATGTTTTTGAGGTGGAAACAACATTATAACTAGAGATCAACCAGTATGAGTTTTTCTAAGGCCAATGCAGACTTTTAAAATTCAGAGCAGCCAGTGGTTGATGAACACTGCCAACTTTTGGGGATTATTTATGGTAAAAATGCTACAAGATGGTTGGGGAAGCTGGGGTCCTTCAGTCACATGGTTGCCCAGACATGTGCCTAACCAAAAACAGGCATTAAAGTGCAAAAATTGATCGCCCAAAAAAAAAAAGAAAAAAAAAAAAAAAAAAAAAAGGCAAAAATCAGCCCTATACTGGTCGACCTCATTGTTAAAAGCTTAAAAAAGTCAATTTAGCAGAATAGGGGACCTTTAAAAGGAATTTGAGAGCAGTCTTGATAGCGTTTTAGCCTGAAATGTGGCTCCCTATACAGCTGTTGAGACTATTGCCCTATTTCAGTCAGTATATTAATCACGGCAGAAGTATTGCACATGTTGATTTAGTCTTTGTCGTACTTTTAGGATTTTTTAAATTACAATGATAATGCTTTGTAATGAAACAGCATATGATGAAAATATGTAAGTGCCATTTTGTGTACCTTCTTACTACAGTGCGGTCATCTAAGGCAGGATTCTCTTTATTGTACACACAGCTGACAGGATTTGGGAGGTGTGCCTAATTTTATGTTACCTAATTATTTGTTGCACTAGATCACCGCACTAGTAGCTCCTTTATGCAAACTACTAACCCATGCATCACACACACACACACACACTGTATAAGGAACCCACTGGCCTCTGAACAACATAACTCATGCAAATGTATGGCCTGGTTATGTCAGAGAGAGCAGAAGGAAAAGCAGAGATGCAGATGTACCTCAGACCCTTTTTGGGAAGTGTGTTTCTGTCGAGGGGCATGCTGTTAAAACAAAGGATGAGTGGATTAGATGGGCACCAGGAGCAAGTACTACTACACGAGAAAGAAAGTTCACATTTAACACAGATGACACAATTTATGAATGAATCGGACATTTACACACACAGCACAAGACAAAATTACACCACAAAACACACTTTAAAAATAGATTGTTTCATTTTAGAGACTTATACAGGTAATTTAATGATGACAATAAACTAGGGTCCTTTCCTGCTACTTTCTACCTATAGCATGCATAAAGACAAAACAATGAACACTAGAACTAGGACTTTGAATGTGAATGAATGTAACAATGTATTTTATGATCTCTGGGCCCTTAACTACAGTGCTAAAGTGGAATCCTATTTCTTAATAAACTGAATCCTGAAGTCTAAGAACAAGACCAAGGTTACGCCGAAAAGGAAAGAGGCATGTTGGCAGTTTGTAGCTTTTTGTCTAATATTATACTGGACCAGTTAGATTCATTCTGTTGTATTCTACATGTAGTGGCCACATATTACTGGTGCTCTACTGACTGAGCTCTACCCAACTGTAGGAGTCAGCATAACATAGCATTTACAGTAATGACCAAATTGGCAGTGAATGGTGCAGAATACTTTGACTTGAACACATGGCTAAATAAATACATTTCCTCATTTACTTATATATGTATGCACTGTAAAACCTTGCATTTGATAATTACATGGGACCATATCAATATTATTCAACTGATGTATTATAATGTGCAAATAGATCCAACTATGAAAAGCCTGACATTTATTAGGATTATATTTAATATGATTCAGTACTACTTACTCTTAGTATTTCTAGTAGCATCCATTAGAGAGCATCAAGAGTATTAGTACTTCAAAATTTTATTTCTCAAGTAGAAGTAAAAAGTATGTTGTGATAAAACTACTTGTAGAAGTACAATTTATTAAGGTTACTCAAGTAAATGTAATAGAGAAAATGTAACTCACTACTACACACACCTCTGCTCCTAAACCTTAACTTTTTTACTCAATCGGTGAAAATTTAAGAAGCACCTTTGTTCTCTTCTTTGAATGCTACCAACTGCCACAATGCCTTGGCCCACTTCTGGAGTAAGATTGCTCTTGTAAAGCTGACTTATTTTAAAGTCTTTTCTGTTTTAATTGTTGTTCCTACGTTGCAGTCTTCAAATGAAACAATGTCCCCTCATTTCTCCCTGTACTCACCCCTCAGACAGGGTGGACTTGACACTGCCGGTTCGACAGACCTTAGGCCCGTGGAGGCCCAGGTCTATGGACTCAGAGCTGGTGTGCAGGCTGCTCATGCTCTGGCAGCTCAGAGTGTCCTTGCTGCCGGCCGAGGAGCTGGGCCAGGCCCGGTTAGCGGAGGGCAGGGAGAGGCCGGACGCTGGGCTGGAGGCCGGGGAGTCGCTGCACAGATCTGGGGTTTTACCAAACAGCGGGCTGCTCCCGCCGCTCTGCCCCGCACTCAGGCTCCCCGTCCCGGAGGAGGGAGAGTCCAGACTGGGCTGCCGGGCTAGGGTCCCGTGGGGGCTGCTCAGCACTGACGGGCACTTCCCAGAGTCGGGGGTGCCCGGGGAGCTGGCCTTGCTGCTGGCTTTGGAGCCAAACAATCTGAGGGTAGAGAATTTAGACATGCTCAGAGGAAGAGAATCTGCTGAGCAATGAAGAGGCTGATGTGGGTTTAGGTAGAGAGAAAGTGTGTTAGGATTAGGACGTCCTACAAAGGCATAGGGCATTGTCCCAGCAAATATTAGCCTGGCCAGTAATCCTAATGCATTTTCAGAAATGCATACACATACAACCAATCATAATTCAAGGGCCATTACTGATTTCTCAGCTGCTTTACCAGTTTGAAAAACATACAACAAATCAGAAAAACAGATTTTGCTGGTAATACATTTGAAAGGGAGGGTTCCAGACCCACTTCACTTTGCTGAGAGAATGGGTCTGGCTTTACCTTGTGCAGGGAGAGTGGGCAGGTGTTAGGTTTACCAACAGCCACATGCCACACTTAGCGATATTTATTACCAACACACAAAACAAGTAATGTATGCTGCTGTGCATTTACATAAACACCAAAAATCCTCCAACATTTTCATTATATAGTTTTACTATCGTAGCAGTTTGTTGTTTAGCCGCGGCATATGAGTCATTGCTATGATTGGCTAAAACAAAAGCTGCTAGATGGTCACGAGCTGGAACTTAATCCAATCACAACCAAATATTCTACTGAAAGTGACTCCCCTGTCCAACGTTTTCAACATAAGGCATTCCAGATTGACATAATGTGCTAACTGAGTGCTAACATTATATCAGTCTGGCTTTTGTCAGGTTAGATCTGGCTGGCCAGGCTAATCAAAACTCACAGGGATGATGCATGAATTTGACCACTGAACCCAACTAGTGTTTTTTTTTTTTTACTTGAGAAGCGTTTTAATCCTTAATTTGTTCACAAAGTATCTTCTCATTGCATTTTGATTTTGTGGGACAGTATGATTGTTTATCTGACCCAATAGTATAGCCAAAAATATCAAGCAAAGGGATAAGTATTATGATGATATTTGTTGCTCCCAAAAATTCCACTTCAGTATCTCATATAGACACATGTGCTTATCCTGTTTGAACTCTGTTACTTTACATAAGCCGCTCTGTTAGACAACTCCAACCTCCTCGCCTTCTGCATTTTACTCTGACACTTTCTCTTCTCCTCCTCTTTCGCTTGCCAGAGCCTGTCACTCTGGTCTCAGCAAAAACATGGCTGATGGGAAAGGAAGCCGAGGACATGCAGATGAAACAGTTCAGATGGGACGATGTTTGGACAAGCAGCCTTGTAACGACATAGAAATTGGTGCCAGAAACTCCTGTCTATTCTGATATTTTTAGATATATGGGATATATATCCCATGAGTTCTCTTTCTTGAAATTGTTGTGTGAAAATGTGTTTGTATAACTTATAGGATGATATGGTATCAGCCTGCACTCATTCCCTGCAAAGAAAAGGTCAACTGAAGCACATGGCTAATTAGCATAAATCAATAAGTCCAAAGTGCATCATAATATGTGGAAAACCTATTGTTCTTACACTGAAAAAGTTCTAATGTCTTGCTTGTTAAAGACCACAAAGACTTTTTTTTCTCTTTTCCATTCAAGCCATGTTGTGATTATATATGGTAGCACATTAGGGCTGGCTAATATATCAAATTAGTTTGATTAATTTCTGTTTTTAATTTTGGAAGATGTTAAAAATAGCCCTATAGTAAAAATTTTATTTTGCAGAATTAGCGTCCCCAAGCACTGCGCTGTTTCCGGTGTTGTGGCTAATGCTACTGCTAGCACCCACAACAACTCAAATACTGACTAAAACAGTCCTTTTACCTTAATAATGCTTTCATTTAGATGTGGCAACAGTTTGGGAAAAATGAACAGCATAGTGTGATGAAGAACGCTAACGTACTACTTTATGCTAATTAGCCATGAGTTCTGGAGCTTAGCATCTTTTAACAGGACTTCATATGGTGTATGAATTATATTATATCTCACTTGGCATTTTTGTCTTCACTTATGTCACTGTGAGAGAAATTCACACTGCTGCAACTTTTTTCAGATATTTACCATAAAAATATAACTATGCTATCATCTCATTCAAAAATAATAAACCTACATTTAAATAACTTTTTAAGTCAGCCAGGAAGAAAACATTTTTTTTTTTTAAACCGGCTGAGAATTGAATAAAAAATAGAGATTTTATTTTTTTGCCTACTAAACTATACTATCTGGCCCTCTGGCCTAATTTGAATCCAAGCTTAACTTACTGTAATTTAGACTTATGCCATGAGGATGGTAAAAAAGTAGAGGTTTCCGCAGGCCTGTATACATCTAGGTACACACAAAATCTTGCTTCTGAAATGGATGCATTGACAACACGACAAATCTTTTACGTTAACAATGAACAATGATGTCTGTGAGCTAAATGCTACACGGAAACGCAACAGTGAAAGACAAACACACACATTACTAATACTGTTTTGGAATCTCACCTCCTAAATGTTGGTGAAGGCGATGTCCGGATACTTGGACCCCGGCTGCCTCAAACCTGACTGTCCCGTCGAGGTCGGGCTTGACTTCGGTGATGTCGACAGTCCTCCCATTGCAGTATCCTGATCCGACACTTTATCCTTGTCTGTTTGGTTAATGGTGATGGGACTGGAACGATCCGAGCCCACTTTACTGCCATCTCTCCTTTTGGCACCAGCTGTTTGGGGCACCGCCGCTCCTCCGGATTTCCCGCTAACATTCGAGTCTATGCTACTGGAGCTGGAGCGATGGCTGCTTCGAGATGCCACCCCGCTCGACGACTTGGCCGGTCTAGGTAGGGAGCGATACTGAAAAGACACTTTGGAGCCTCCGCAGCTTATCAAAATGGCGTCATCTTGGGGTTGTGATCCGTCTAGACTCGTTTTCCGCACCCCTACGATCGCTGTACCTTTGCCCAGCGTGGCTTGCGATTTAGGGGCTTTTCCTAAAGTGGCAGAACCACTGGCTAGGGTTGCGCCGCTGGATGTTATGAGTGTGCCAGTCGGGCCAGGGAGCTTCTTGAATCCAAATGAACCTGCCGTAGGGGGGCGTGCGATGCCTGACGGTGGCTTCTTGCCCTCGTCTCCGCTGCTCTTCCCAGCATCTGAAGGGGAACGCTGGATTCCGGATGAAGATTTGGAAGAAGCCTTGCCCTTCTCTGATGCCTTGGCATCATCAGTTTTACCTGTGGATGTGAATAAAGACTGATTAGGGCTGACAGAAAACATTGACATCAGCAATTTCAGGGCCAACAGCGGGTTTTCATCACCTGCAGCAGCCAAACATGGATTCAGTGTAAAAATAGGAAGAAAGATAGAAATCTGTTTACCACAGCTGAGTGGCAAACACATCCAACACACTCAACAAAAATCTGACATAATTATAGAAACTTGCTGCTGAAAGCATCAACATTTCATTGCCAACAATTCTTTGTTTAGATATTCTTCATAATCTCTATAAAGTTGCTGCAGCTTCTTCATTATAGGCATTATGAATAATTTACTACCTAACAAAACTTTTATTTACACTCCTCAAAGTCAGATTCAATAGTCTATATTCTACAAAATTATTAATAATGTTCATATATTATATTCAAACAGGGTTTCTATAAAATGTAGGTAGGATAAAGTGGAACACATTGTGCTGTTTCCCAATTGTAAGGATCCTTCCTCCGGAGGCTGCTTTGAGGTGTCTCCTCCAGAGTCAGCCCCTCTGTAGTCAATGCCAAGGCCAATGTCCTGCTAACGCCGCATGTGAACCCTTTTGGAACATGCTCACGAGTGGTAGGAGGTCGCAGGGCAGTTTGTTGCCAAATGGAAGAGATGAGCTTCGGAGCAGGAACAGATTACATAGTAGAAAGCTCAGAAAAGTTGAGTTTGCATAATATAACCCCTTTAACCATTTTGAAAACTACTTGGCAAAGTGATACAGCTGCAGATCCTTGCAATTGGTAAACAGCCAACATATGCCTACAAGGCTACCGTGGGTTCTCATTGGATGGATAAGAAAAGTGAGGGGTGGGTGTAAAATTGCAACCTGAAATGTTTATACCAGATGCTGCCAAAAAGAATAGACCAGAATAGATCCAATAAAATTACCTATTATCAGCTTATGTTTTTCTTCTTTTCTTCTTTCTTTATACTGACTATGGTTGTGCAATTCTTTTTATATAATAAATATTTTGTATGAGCTCTTGGCATTTCTAACCCTTGAAGAGGGTTATAGAAATTAAAACAAAATACAAAAATACAGTCAAATTAAAAACTTACACTGGAACTTCTACTTATAAATAACCCATTATATTTCTGTTCAGTCTTAATTGAGGTTAAAATCCTTGTATCAGACCCTTACCTGGCGTTTTGAGTGCAGCTGATGGGGTCTTGGTCCGAGGCGGGGTGATCCCCACCTGAGCGGTCATGCCCCGTCTCCAGGAGCCCGTCTGGGACATCTGACCCAGGGCCCCGGCCTTCTGCGCCTGGTCCTCGTACTGGGGCTGGTGGCCCTGGTGGCTCTGGTGGCCCTGGTGGCTCTGGTGGCTCTGGTGGCTCTGGTGGCCCTGGTGGCTCTGGTGGCTCTGGTGGCTCTGGTGGCTCTGGTGGCCCTGGTGGCTCTGGTGGCTCTGGTGGCTCTGGTGGCTCTGCGTTTGGGACGAGGAAGACGCTGAGGGGGACTTCCATCGCGAAGAACCGCTGTTGGGGTCCATGGTGCTGTCCAGCTCCTCCTCCACCTTCTTCAGGTCCTCTGCCCCAGCCCAGCTGCTGCTCACCTCCGAGTCGGCATGCTTCGACCGGCTGCCTCTCTGGGACTAAAGGACAGAACACAGAAAAGTGAAGTTTTTAAGATGATTTACAGTAAAAAGAGTGGACAGATGTTAGTAATCTTGGTTGGATGGCTCGTGTACAAAAAGGAGTGATGCCATAATGTCTACATTAACTTCTATACAACCGTGTTTCCCAACCAGGGGTTTTATTGACCCCTAGGGGTACGCAAGCACTTTGCAGGGAGTACTATCATATTATATTATATATAAATATTTGCAATGTTTTTTATATTAAACTATTGATAGACAAGCAAGCAGAAGTGTCTTGTTGACTGATAAAAAGTGAAACTGCTGAAAATAAAGATTTTTTTTTGTAGTAATTTTTCTATAAGTTTAAGATTATTTAGGGAAATAGTTTTTCAGTTTATTTTAATAAAAAATCAAATATATTGTAAAATAAGGATGTAATGTAATAGTTCATGTTGTATATTTTCTATTTTATGGGGGTGACAGAAGTGCAGCGGGTTAAGCATACGCCCAACAACTGGAGGTTAGCCGCTTCAAATCTCACCCGAAGTGCACACTATTGTTGTGCCCCTGGGCAAGACACTTCACCCACACTGCCAAGTCCATTCACAGTGCGACAAGGAAGGGCATCTGTCAAAAAAAACACCATTTGACTGACAAATAATGAGGTTCTGGAGAACAAATCTCATCTATTGCACCATGTAACCAGAGATGGGTAGAGTAGTCAAAAATCAAGTAAAATAATTTTACTCAAGTACAAAAAGTAAGTTGTGATAAAACAAAAAGTTACTTTAGTAAGTAAATGTAACAGAGTAAATGTAAATCCTATATTCTCTCTTTTCCAATAAGTTACACAGGGACTATGATGAAAGTGAAGCTATCTTTGGTACTGTATCTTTGGATCCTCTTTTGTCCAGATCTCTCATTTGGGATGGACACAAACACACCCACAGCCTCTGATGAGCAGCCCACCTTGACAGATGGCCTGTCTCTGTACTGTATTTTATAAAAGGCCTGGAGAAATGAAGTCTCTGAGGAGAAGCGGGGCTGTGGCCTTGAGCTAACTCTGTCATCAGTCAAACTCTAGCTGGCCCTGGCTTTATGCAGAAACACAGCAACAAAAGATCGACTATCTGAGGCTGTTCTGCAGAGAGCCTTATGAATAGTGGCTGGTTTACATTTGATAGAGCTTGTTTACGGGTTGGATGACTACGGCATAAGTCTAACATAATAGGGATAGAGTGAATGGGAAGCTACCATCCAGGTTAATCTGTTTATTTGACGGCATGTTTTATTCTTATTAGTGTACATTTGCTGTGGCTACTCACTATTACACTGGGCAATGATACCTCTAGCCTTCTGCAAATGAACAAATACAGCACAATTTCCTATTAGTATCAGTAATATATGCAATGCAAAACCTATTAATTGTCTCAAGAGCTAAAAATGTTTATTTTATATTTATATTTTTAAGCAGGCCCGTCGACAGGTTTGCTGAGGCCCGGGGCAAGAAGGATTCTATTTGTTGATTCTATGAGGAGGAGGAAGATCTGATGCATTTATTTTATTTTTCATTCTGTGTCAGAATTTTGGGCTATTGTCCAGAAATAGCTGACTAAATTTAAAAGTGTAATTGACATCAATCCCATGAATATTATTTTAGGATTTCTGGAAAATGAGTCTGTTAATATAATAAAGATGATAATCCTTTTTTTATCCTATTTTTAAGTATGTACCGTATTTTTCGCACTATAAGGCGCATCGGATTATAAGGCACACCTTCAATGAATGGCCTATTTTAAAACTGTTTTCATATATAGGCCGCACCGCATTATAAGGCGCATAGAATAGAAGGCTGGGGTTGCGTTATGCATCCACTAGATGGAGCTGCGCTAAAGGGAATGTCAATAAAACAGTCAGATAAGTCAGTCAGTCAAACTTTATTAATAGAATACAAACCAGTGTTCTTACAACTCCGTTCACTCCCAAAACAAGTTAGTGCATTCACAATACGGTACCGTACGTACCGGTAACTCTTATTTGCGCCGCCCTCGTTGAAAACAATGTGTTTCCAACTCCATTTGTCACAGTTCAAAGCTACATGAACAGCGTTCGAGCGCTCAGTTTTCTGTCCCCTCAATGCCGCAACTCTTCTACTAGATGGAGCAAAGGCCACGCCTCCTTGTTCTTTTGCGGCAGGATCCATAAACACGCCTATGGCACACATGAACAGCTGGGACTGGAATTCCCCTTTACCGTTTTTACCGCTGTCACTTCGGCGACGCCCCCTGAATACGGTAGCCATAATTAACCAACATTGATCCATATATAAGGCGCATCGGATTATAAGGCGCATTGTCGGTTTTTGAGAAAATTAAAGGCTTTTAGGTGCGCCTTATAGTGCGGAAAATACGGTAATACTGTTCTAACTATATAACCAGCCTTAAAACCACACAGTTACAGCAAGTAGACTTTAAAGGTACTTGTAGGTTTGTTTTATTTTCATTTTGTTATTATTATTATTTATCTATGTTGTTATTGTGTTGTGTTGGTGTTGTTCTTCTTGTTTGTGTGACCTATCTGTGTTACTTGTCCATTTGGCATATTTGTCTTTGTATTATAAAGGATTTGATGTTTAAAAAAATAATAAAAAATCTCGTTTCACTGCTTTACGTAGATACCCACTTTATCAAGGAAGCACAAGAGTCAATTTGACTTTGACTTGCCAATCATGACTTTAGACTTGATTCGGACTTGAGCTAAATGACTTGAAATGACTTGATTTTACAGAAGATTCAAAATTTCTTTAAGTGTAACATGCAGCCTTTGTGTTTACTTATGGGTAATGAGCCACGTGGACCATTTTAGCTTCACTTTCATGAACGCAGCGCGTGTCAACACAATACAGCGACCCTACAAACTGTGTGTTGACTCGACTTCTGCTAGCTTCAAGTTGCTAATATCTAGGCTAATTAGCCATCATATAAACCATTTTGTCCATTCCCTACAATTCAGTACAAGCACTCATGTCTGAACTCAAATCCTCCCAACTTTATTCACGTCAGAACTCAAAGGAGATAATCAAGAGGCAGCATTGTCTGTAGAGGGCTTTCATCAGAGAAAGGCTCAGTGGCACTCTTTCTTTCTACTGTAACTTGCAACTACTTTCCAGTGTTTGCAAAGTGGATTCATATTTAATCTCTTATTTCAATAAATATAAATTATTTTTAGTTATAAAAGGTGAAATGCTAATGCAAATGTGTCAAAAGCTTGAAAAACAGCATAATACGTCTCCTTTAACTTTTGATGCATAAAAACAGTAGCACAACCAGCTATATCGACTGATCTTACCATGCAAAATGGCCCTGGAATATCATCTCCAAGACCACATTTTTATCTGTGTTGTATGCATACCCAATTGCATCCAGAGACAATTTACTGATGACATTAAAAATTTAACTAGACTCCACATAGACCAGACTGATATTTGTGGGTTAAACACTGAAATAATTCCTGCTTTTGAAAGAACAACTGCAGAAACCATAGAAACCAAGGCCATTTTTTGTATCACTGAGCTAGAATGCCTTTATTGTAAATGCTCTATTGATCTATATTTTCACTTTCAGTCTGCCAATAGGTTGCATTCACTTGGAATCACAATTCTACAGGCCTATAGTGTGAAACTGAGATAGAGGCAGGCAAAAAATCTGTGGAAGACTCTTCTAAAATGACAATATGCAGATGTTTTGATGTGGTATATATGGTTAATATCTCTGCATTCCTAGGCCTGTTGATGTAAAACAAAATCTGACACAAAATTCAATGTCCATTCTATCGCTGCAAATTAACAAAGAGGAATTATTTTTTTCAATACAGCCTCACAAAGTCATCATATTTCTCAATTGCACGGGCGTGCTCATTGTTAGTAGACAGGGCATTTAGCCATAAGATAAATATACAGGTGCAGGTTCTCAGACAACCAGGTGAATTTCTGTAAAAAGTTATAACAAGAAAAGCATCTGGAAAAAATGTTGTTTTAAGAAGACAATTTGTCCTTCATCCAAACGACTTCATGAGTTCCGAGGAGACTGGGATGTGAGTAGAGTCTCAGTAAACCTCAGAGTGGGATTGGTTAAACCAGATGAGACTCAGGGCAACTAGCAGCTGAAAGGCCTGGGCTGGAGTCAGAGGGAGTGTCGTTCCCTACCTGTGAGCCCTCTTTGACACTGATGGTCTATTGTTGGAGTGAAACTTGTAGTGAAACTCTTTGTGCCTTTGTTTTAGCACTGAGTTGTAGACTGGTGCAGGATTAAATGTCAAACCTTCTCCACTATTTAGGGATTTTACCAAAATTTGAACGTTACTGTGCTCAGAGGAGCAACCTGTCTCTTTGAGGTGGAGCTAGACTGCAGACTGTGGTTCATTTGAGTTCTGTCAGACTCAACATATGTGGATATTTCTTTTAAAATAGTATCTAACCTATAGAGTAACACTGGCCCCTGCCCCTTATCTGAGTTTCTGACATTTCTTCAGATGATCTAGAACGTGAAAACATGTATATGGAAAACTAATATACATTATATCTATATAGGCTGCACACTGGAGATTTGAATGGACCTGAATGTAATCCCTGATCACTCACCTGTGCTGCCTTGTTCTTGCGTGAGCCGCTGGTTGCAGGATAGGCTGGAGTGTTTATATCATCTGTGCTGATGTTGTCCAGAGTGTCACTCAGGCCACTGCTCACTGAACTGCTGTCGTCCCAGCTACAGACACAAATAAAAACAGAAAAAAACCCTCACATTAGACCAAGGCACAGCAAAATATAACAAACTCCTAGATAATTTTCAAATATGAGTTCGTCTTTATCTTTCCAGGGTCACCACAGCAAACCCTCTGCCTCCCTGCGTGCAGTGATTTGCTAATTGATTTGAAATAGGATGCTCTTCCCGGCACAACCCTCTACATTTATCCAGGCCTGGGACTGACACACAGAGTACACTGGCTTGTGACCCCCTGTGGCTGGAATGGCTTAGTAAATTTAGTAACAGTGCAGTGTAGAAAAACATGCAACATACTAAGGTCCTATAGAAATGGGTTAATTCTGTAACTTCTCTGACATAACTTAAGTGCCACTTCTAAGAACTGCTTAAGGGAACTCTACGCCAGTGACATGTTAAGTTAAGGTTAGGGTTAAGGTAAACTTTAACTGTCCTGGTAGGAAAATTTGTTGTGCATTTGACCAATAATTCAGCTGGGGCAGCAGTGGGCTGGGGACCCTTCTCCAGATCTTGAGCCAGGATCCTGATCAGGATGTTTTGAGGTTGATGGGGGAAACCGGAGCACCCAGAGAAAACTCACCCAGACACAGGGAGAGCATGCAAACTCCACACAGAAAGGCCCCAGGAATCAAACCAGAGAACTTCCTGATGTGAGGCGAGAGTGCTAACCACTGTGGTTCTCAAGCAGCCAGATGTTTTGTAGCAACAAGTATTATTTTCATACGGCATAATTTGTTAAAATATGTAATTTAGTCACTTTTTTTTTTTTTTTGTTCCATGATGAGTTTGATAATATTAAAACTGCAGAATTTCAGTGTTTAAGAGTGCTCATAGTTGTTCTTTGGATTTGTTATTCCAGAAGAACAATTTTCAGTTAACAAAAAATTGGTATAATAAACAATAAATAAATAAAAACAGCACAAAAGTACAAATTTGCACGTCAGAATATTTATTTAATGAGACACAATGATTTTTAGCTTATAGAGCATCTTATTGATAGCATTTAAAACAATATTATCAAGCCATTTGCTAATGCTCTCTACCCTGGCACTGACAGTATACACATGCAGTCAGGTGGTTGCTGTTTGCCTGCATTGTTTTGTTTTGTTACCAATTCCAAATTGTCCATTGTAATTATAATGCTATCTGGTTGATGTAACTGCACCACAAAGCACTAAAAGGATTTATTAATCTGAAACTGAAATTGAGTAAAATAAAAATAAGTAATAATAAATTGAAATAAAAAATACAACAATTTTAATTATTGGCAGTTCAGAAAACTCCTTCAAGCCCAGTTGAATTATGAGCCTTTGGAATTTGAACTTATGTTGCTAATCAATCATAAAGCCTGTCATTTACTTAACAAGAAAACTTCATCATTAGCGCTGGCGTCATCCAGCTGCTGTCACTGCACTAAACCAGGAACATATGGTTCAGATACCAGAGATTTAATTACCACTAAATGACCTGTCAGAAATTATAACTCTCAAATCCACAAAGCCATTTTCTGCCATCAGCCTCCGAAAAATCAGGCTCCATCACGCAGATATTAGCAGCTGTTCTGAGCAACGTGAAGGAATAATGAGAGACGTAGAGACAGAGCAGACAAATAATGACTTTTCTGACTGGTTTCCAAGGCAACATGACTAATCTTTTATTGTTTGGATACTTGACTTTAAATCTGACGGGACAATGGGGTGGGAGATTTACAATTATCATCACATCACATAAAAGCATCATGAAATACTAAATTAATATCTTTTACTTTTTTCATTTTATTCTTGAAAGATTATACAAAAATATCTGGAGCAAAAAAATTGTCCTCATTAGAAATTTTTCTTTCACATTTTGTCAGTTTTTAATATCAGAAGAATTTACAATCTTCTTTTAACTTAAACACGGTCCCTGATAAAAACAAACTATAGTTACTAAAAATATTTAAAATATCTTTGAGTAAACTGAAGCTATAGTAGCTGTAATAGTAATAGTAGTAGTGGTATTTTGCTGTGTAACTATAATTTAAAAAATTCATAAAAGTATTCTTGAGTAAACTGAAGCTGCAGTAGTTGTAGCAGTAATAGTAGTAGTGGGTGGGGCCTATGAATTCTTTGCTTGAGTTTATAGATCCTACCAGGAATGACGTGTTTAAAAAAGTTGTGCATGCAGCCTGGTACTGAGATACATTTCCTATCCCATTCATTTCTACCATAAAAATATGAATTTTGGATGATTTTGAGAAACAAATGGTTGCTGTCCACATATTTATTAAACAGTACTCTAAATTGTTCTAGATCTGAGTCAGTACATACAGCCATTTGCTAAAGTTAACTTATAACAGTAGGATTTGTGGTTGATGAATTAAATCTGAGCGAACAATGTGAAACTATTGTGGTCCACTACATTTCTGTTACTATTTGTCCTGTGTAACATTGAAATTAAGAAATGTAAATTACGTAGCCTTTGGCTTATATGATAATTATAGACACTAATTACAACGTTACATTAAACAGCTATACATCCACACACTCGCTAATGTTATTAAACCAGGCTCTGATGTTACTCACATGTTGGCAGTTGCAAAACCTGTCTTGAATATTCATAATTTGCAATGTTTGCTAGTGCTAATACCTCCATTAAAAAGGTATTATCGTCTTTTTTACCTTCTGGTACCAGTCTTTGGAACTCAAACATTCTGTTTACAAACACAAGAAGGGTCTATAGCTAAGAATAAAATGTCCTGCACAGAACTAACTTTGTTCTGGCTTTTGCCGCCACAAGAACAAGACCAGAAATGGTAGCACTTTCCATTACAGATTGGAAATAACATGGAAAGAGCATAGTAATAAGATGGTAACAAACATATAATAGCATGGTAATTATGGGTAATTTCCAAGTAATTTAAATTCCAGGTTGTAAGACAACAATAAAGGAAAAATGCTAAGAAATGAAATATTTTGCAAGCCACTGTACCAAGATGAAAAGTGCAATGCCACCGGCAGGGGTGCTGTTTTATGATACGCTCATGTAGGTCCTATTGAAGTGTCAGAATAATCAACCTATTTGGTCGTTTTGAGTTGGAGGGCTTGTTGCCAAAACAAGGTGGTGGAAATGGGACGGAAATAACACTTTTTTTGGCTGTAAAACGTTGTCAGTGAGGTGAATGAAATCATCCTTGAGTTTTTGTGTTTGCTGGAGCTTCAGGCCATGTGCCGGTGTGTAGGAACACAGTAGATACTGACCGGTGGTGACACAGCAAATGGAGGGTGGTGTTGTTGATGCCATTTACGAGTACACCAGAGTTGCAGGAAACACCGACCCAGGTCGTGTGAATGGTCTGTGAAAAGGAGTGAACTGCTTATGCCCAGCCTGTGCAGATAGAATATATTGCCTGGAGCGTGATGGAGACAAAGTGAAGGCGCTTGATGTAGAATAGACACAGCCAGGTAGTGGAGAAAAATCATGCTCATCCAAAATAGAATATCTGCTTTTTAGCTGAAGGTCTTCAGGAGGAGGGACATGTGTAATAGAGTTTCCACAATATTTACCTTTGTTGACAACAGACCATGGTTGATTTTTGCTTGGAGTGGAGCTACTTCTCACCTTGGGTTTAACTCCCATCAGAGTCCAGGGGTTTGCCATCTGGTCTGCAGTTACAGCACCCAAAGAGAATTCAGATACATTTACTACAGCAGCAGATGCCCATGGCAACCAGAGGGTCAGATGTCTATTCCTCAGTGGCAACCTCCACACATGGGACAGTTATATCCACTTTGGCAGCAGAAGGGGCAATGCCGGCGTGACCCATGATGACCAAGGAGTCGAGAGATTTTTCTCCATCTTCTGGATCTTTAGTAGATATAGGATAGATATTCTTCATTTTAGTTCTGAAATTGTTTGGCTCAACTGAAGGCAGCTGTTACATAAGGCTGGTGAAGTAAGTGAAGGCATGAGATATGAGAGTGTCCACAGCAGATACACAGCAAACACAGTTCTAGGTCAGTAGGTAGTGACTACCTTCTCAGGACCATGAAAGCTTCTTATTGGTGTGGGTGTTTTTTATGCTTGAAGTGAATGGAAGAAGCGCAAGACCTTATTATAAATAATAATAAACATGCATATGTGTATTGTCTTTATGTATGTACCGTATATTATTATGTTTATTACTATGAAATAAAATAGAAAGAGGGAGATGTGCATTTTGCAGCACTGTTTTCATGTTATTACAAATTTAAAAAAAAATGCGTACAATTTACATGGGGATTTAAAATGGTATATTTCCACATGGTTACATGGTTATTTCCACAAATAATAACTTGGTAACTACCCATAATTAACATCGTATTACTTTGCTATTATCATGTTATTACCAAGCTTTAATGTAAAGTGCCATCAAAGAAATCTCTGTTCTTGCGCAGTATGTAACACCCTTAAGACTTTTCAACCACTATGGAGCAATAGAATTAGGTTTTAGGTCAAAACTCATGTCACAAGACCATAAAAGTCAGATCTCTCACTATTCAATTAAGAATTCATAAAGTCTTTTGGATGTGTGTGCAGTTGTGCTTTAGGTTTTAAAGTTTGCCATTAAAACCACTAACTGCTTTTTGACCATACCAAAGTAAATGAAGTATGTAGTATTAAAATAACTATGCCCAGTGCAGTCACCGACAGACAATAATCTATCCAGATTCAATGACAGCTTGCAGAGACCAAGGTTATTCATGATTTTATTTTTCTGATAAAAAGCAAATGTCTTTGCAAAGCTCATTATACTTCTTCAGCAGGTTCAGAGCATTTATATTTCATTAGAGACAGAGATGAGACCAGTAGACAGACTCAAAATGAAGAAATAATGAATGTTGTTCGAAAGAAAAGGAAGACAAAAGTGTGTCTGAACAAGAGTCACTGTCTGAGGAAAGAGAAGGCTTATTGATTTGGGAAAGCTATCTACCAAAATCAATGGTTATAAAAAATCATTGTTCATTGAATTCACCTGAGCTTATTAATAAGATTTATGATGAGAATTACAGTGAATCAGGGCGCATTAAGCATCAGGAAACTAAAGAAAGAATATAACCTGTTCAGTTTAATTACTGAGAACACAGTCTGAAGAAATTCAAATACATTATCCTGAGGCAACATTCTCCATTTAGCCAATACGTATCGGTCAGACAGAAAAAAGGAGAGGGTTGCGTCAGAAATTAGATTTTCTCTAAAAACTTGCAAAAGCAAACCATCCAAATAATTTGCTGTAGAGATGCAGCTGAAGGGGACTTTCTAAAATACGTGTCTGGTAATCTTTAAAAATTATCCATCTAACTTGGTAACGCTCAACTGAAGAAGCACACTTAGACTCAAGGAAAAAAAAAACACACCAATGCAGTCAAAATACATGTTCAAATCTATTTAAAACATGGATGAAATGTTTTAATCTAAGCTGTTGAAATGTAAGCAAAATTATAGTCAGACTCATACTAAAATAACCTTTGATTGTTTAAAACAGTTCCATCAAATCTATCAAAGCCATTTTAAATCTATTTGACCGCACCAGAAACATAGCTTAGGACTTAACTTAGGAATTACTGGGTCAATTTTAAAGGGAATTTATTAGGCTAACTCAACTTTTCAGAGCTTTCTACAGTATTGTTATGGGGTTTTCTCATCAAAAACATACCTGGAGTAGTAGTAGTAGAGAAAGCAACAGCTCCCCATGAGAAGACATTTTCAATAAATAAATATAGATATAGAAAGAGCATAATATGTCTCCTTTAAAGGTTTTCAACTGATGAAGAACAGAGTCAAACGAAATTCCAAATTAAACCTTCATAACAACAGGATTAAAACCCATTCAAAGCCTGTTCTGTCCCACTTTTCCACAGTAGCAGAACTGATTTACAGTTACGACAGCTCTTAAATGAGATACATCAATCCTTGCACTCAGCTAACTTGTCTTAGATTACCATTGCACATTACAACAAAATGCTACATAATGTGTAGACTAAAAAAAAATAACACATTGTCTTGTTTTTCTATTTACCTGACATGTATAAATGTGCATTGTCAGGTAGTGGATGTGTTTCTGAGGACTCTTGACGATTTTTCATTTCTCTAGCTGTTATGTGTCAGTTCCTTTTCATTCAAAACCATTATTCTCTGAGATTGATGTTTAATGAATTGAGGAGACTGACAGATAAATCTATCCCAGCTGGAAATGTGTGCTGTTATTTTTTTATTTTTTATTTTTTTTCAACAAATGGAGACTGTTGTTTAGCTCTAAGTGGGTATTTGATGTCAACATGAGATTTGGCAGCATTAAATGAAAAATAAAAACGTTATTATTGGAACTACTGTGGATACCGTGCAACAAATTCCCAGGGTGTTTGCTAGGCTGTAGACTTATCTATTAGCAATAGCCACAAAATATGGTAATAATGGTAAAAGACAATCAATCACCTAAATTTGTGTCATGTCAGAGCCTAGTAAAACAAACACTAGCATTTTGCATTTTATTTAATGTAGCAACTAGCATTTTTAATTAGCATATAAGCTAAAGGCATGCCACAACCCAACACCACTGCAGCAGCAGAACCATCAGCCCCCAGTGTGTAGGTGGTAAATTATGACTGGAAAACATTTTTTATATTTTTTTTTTACTGTCTTTTGTTTTTAAAGTCCATCCAGTCACTATAAATGACTAATTTAGCCTCCTGTCTATGTCACTGTTGCTCAAAGCCTCAATGGAGACACACCATAGAGCACTAAAGCACTATACAGTACTTCATCCTGTCTCCTCGGATCGGGACAAGGTGAACCTGAACTGTCACAGGCCCATCCCCAAACCCACCTCTCTTTAACCTTCAAACTCAATTATTCTGCTTGAGTGTCGTCTTAGCCAGACATGTCACAGCACTTACCTCCTGACGGGCCAAACTGCCCTCAGATACAGGAACAGAGGAAAAGACACAAAAGTGAGAGGAAATGGTGAGAACAAAACAAGATGGACAACAAGAAGTACTGATTTGTACAGGGTTTCTCGACAAGATGGTGCAATCCTCAAGCTAATTGGGATGCAACTGAACTAAATATATTAATTTAGTAAAGAGATTAACTATGTTTGTGTAGAATAAAAGAGAGTGACATTGGTTAACAGTGTAAGATTACAGATGATTAAAAATTGCAACAGCTAAGTTATAAAACAAATGCAGCATGATGTGAGAATGTCCATTTAGACTTAAGGGTCATCCATGACTGGCTTCTATAGGATATATCTTTACTTTAAGGGATGCACTAAGAACAGGAGTGTATTCTAATTATATGCAGACTATGCACACTCATTAGTCATGGGGCCCCAAAGCTGAATGTTCAGCCTCATTTGAGGAGAATCTGTTGTTGTGCAGATGTCTGCTATGTCAACTGAGTCAGTTGCTGTCTCCCTTGTTTTCCTTGTATCATCATTTTTATCAGTTATCTTGCTTGAGTGGCTCAACAACATGGCAACAATTCATATTTTTTGACATTGAGCTATCTAAAAGGCCATAAACAAAATCCCCATCCAAAATTTTGATTAACAATATACTGATCTTTTTTTGTATTTCATATGATACATTAGGCATATATCGCATGTTTATGTAATACAGAAAATAAATATTTTGGCACAAAAACAATCATGTTTAATGCATTTTGAACTCTTCTGTTGGTGAGTCTGTTCACCTCCCAAACAGGATCCTTTTAAGACCTTTTATTTTGCAGTTAGATCCAGAAAATGGTAAAAGCACAAATCGCCTCATGATAACAAATGAACATTACCACCCAGTCTGAGATCAGAGAGCACTATGGGATCAGGACGTGGGGGTTTATGCACCCAAATCAAATTAGTTACTTACTAATTAAAGATAAAATTTTGATCTTTAATTAGTGTAATTAAACAAAATAATGTAAGAGGTAACTTTAGGATTCTTAACATAATTATGGGCAGTGTATCAAAAAGTGCTATACAGTAACAAATGTAAAACCTAATCCTAAATACCTGCAGTATCATATCTGATACAGACTTTTTCAACACGTTGTCTAAATCCTTATAGAAATATGAAGTCATTATAGGTTACTTTTATAAAGTAAGTAGTCCTTTTGAATGATCATTAGTAATATTTATGCAATTTCAACCATAACCTTTGTAAAATGAAAACAGTTGTTCCTCAAAAATACAAGATAATTGTGTGTTGTGAAGAAAGCCATATTGAGGGGCTCCCTTCAGCCTGGTACTGACTGCAGGGCACCAGTACATCCAGCAGGGGGCAGAGGACATGTTAAATTGTGTACAACAAAGAAAAGTTTTAATTAGGTGGGTTGTACAGAGGTCTCAGAAAAATGTGTATAAAATATGATTTTTTAATTTTTTTTTTTTTTTTTTTTTTTGAGAGGTTATCATAACTGTAGCCTGGTTAGCTTTTGAAGTGAGAAGAAATCTCTCTATTGGGCCCTCCAAACAGCATCTTCCACGGGGTCCCCACAAGGCTAGAAATAGCCCTGGTAAAGCCATTTTAAGTATTAAATATTAATGAAAGAGGAATAATATGTGAAAATTCCTGACATTAAGATGTCATCTAGGCTTTATTATTAAGAATTTTAAAGGCTGCACAGGGCATATGGAAGCATGGGCCACTTCCAACCAACTGCCTCTTAGTTAACATTAATTAATGGTTGCTGATAATACGGAGAAAGTGTTGCTACATCATTATCATTTTTCTTTTGAGGTGAGGGGGTTGAACATTTCTGATTGCAGCTGTATACATATGTTCTTAGCCATTTATTTTCACTCAACAACATAATTAAAAGTGTTGTTGACCTACAGGACCACGCATTCACTGTTCACAGACAGGAACCTCTCAGAATCCTGCTTTATGACACAGAGGCAGATGGGACTCGTGCACTTCATTGATTCCAGTTCTTCTTTAAAGATCAGAAACAGACGGATCTCTCCCCGGACTCCAATAAATCACGACCAGGGAGGCACGGAGCAATAATCAAGAGCTCAATGGGGAAATTATTACTGAAATTATGAGTTAATCATTGTTGCTTCATTACACAATAAGCTCTATGTTAGGACCCTAACATTGCGTTGTTATAATTACAACGCAAGGAACCTTTTAGCTTGGACACACTCTGCAGCCCTAATTAACAATAAAACTAATTCATATAAATAATTGGCTCAGTGGCTCAGGAGGTAGAGCGGTGCATATATATATGTTCCCAGGTACCTATGTTCCCCAGTGTTCCCCCACAACACAGGTACAACGGATTGTAGGTACTGGGGAACATAGGCATCGGGATAAGTACTGGAGAACATAAAAACTGACCCCAGGCATCCTATAACCAGAAAGTTGGCAGTTTGAATCCCGCTCTCTCAGATTATACCGTTGCTGTGTCCGTAGGCAAAACACTTCCCCCACCTCGCCTCCAGTGTCTGTAGGACTGGTGTATGAATGTGTTAATGTAATTGTATGTTTGCTGGTGTTCCGAGAGGCCATAGGCGCAGAATGGCAGCCACGCATCTGTCAGATTGTTCCAGGGCAGCCGAAGTATGTCACCTCAACTGAGTGAGATTGAAGAGTGAATAAATAATACAATGTAACGTGCTTTGAGTGTTCGGAACAATGCTATATTTATACAAAAAACAATGTCTCAAGGTATAGAAGCACAAAAGAATAAAGTTATACATTGGCTTGTAATGATTTAAAGTTTGTCATGAAAGACTTCTCATGATCCAGATGTGGCTCGTCAAATCAGTGTGGAGTGTGATTGGAGATCACTTAACATAATTCATAATCAGAATAAGTGAGACAAGAATTTGCCACAGCTGCCACTTGAATGTAGAAATTAGTTCATCTTATTCTGCTCATTCCTGTTAGGATTCTATGGGTCTTAGGTGGGCAAAGCTTACAGAAGCACAGAGACACCAAACTGACTGGACATGCATGTCTTTGGACGGTGGGAGGAAGCTAGTGTACCCAGAGGGAACAGCAAGAAGTGAGTCTAAATCTGAACTAAACCTGGATTAAACCAAGACTGAACCAGATCTAATACAGGACTAACATAGGACTAAAAGCATGGCTAAACCAGGTCTAACCCAGGATTAAACCAGGAATAATTCAGGAGCTGCACTAAACCATGTCTCAACCAGCTCTAAACTAATCCAGGTCTAAACCAGAACTAAACCAACACTAAAACATAACTAAACCAAGTCTAAACAAGGAGTAAACCAGGACAAAGACAGGACAAAACCAGGTCTAAACCAGATTTAGACCAAGACAAATCCAGGACTAAACTTAGACTTAACTAAGTTTAAACCAGCTCTAAACCAGGACTAACCCAGGTCTACGCTTGTACTAACCCAGTACAAATACAGGGCTAATCCAGGACAAAACCAGGATTTAGGACATAGAGTAAGTCTTTTAGCCCCCTTCTGACCTTTTCAAAGTCTTGGTCACACTCTCAGAATGTTTTTGCAGGTCTGTCCCCAAAGTTCAAAAGAAGCCCATCTAATTGGTCCTATTTATGTGCAAAAGAAACCTATTTTACTTGTTCTGCCGAAGTCTGTGTGTGGCTGTAATGGTCTGAATATTTTATGTCCTCGCTCTTCTAGATAAGCTCTGACAGAACTGTGTTGGTACCAGGCTCCTCCCTCCCTCCCTCCCTCAGACCTTGCACTTCCACATTCACGTCATCAGTCGTCCAACGGGGAGCAGCCTGCATCCTCGGAAAAGGCACAGGCGAACTCAGTAACCCGCCAGCGCGACTTTTGGTGTGTTGTAACTTCTTAAATTAACAATGAGCCACAATATACAGAGCAGAGAGAGAGAGAGAGAGAGAGAGAGAGAGCCTGAGAGGACCAGAGGAGGAGGAGGGGCTGGCTGTGGTCCCATATTTCTAAAACAAACGGCGCATGGTGCAAAATAAACCCCCCCCACACACACCCCCAAAAAACAGAAATCCTCAATGCATGCCCCAGAGACGACTGAGTCCAACACACAAGAGCAAGTTTTAAAAGGCTATTTGAGGTTTTGACATTTGGGGGAAAAAAACTACAATTATGGCCAGAAAAAAAAAAAAAAAAAAAAAAAAAAAAAAAAGTAGTGACAGTTATGGGCTGCTGGCAATGG
Source organism: Bostrychus sinensis (assembly GCA_020698575.1). NCBI lineage: Eukaryota > Metazoa > Chordata > Actinopteri > Gobiiformes > Eleotridae > Bostrychus > Bostrychus sinensis. The sequence goes on along the minus strand of CM036239.1, from coordinate 46,983,468 downwards.
TGGTCAAAGTACTCAAAATCTGTACTCAAGTAAAAGTACTGTTACTTCAAAAATAAAATTACTCAAGTGGAAGTAAAAGTAAAAAAGTATGAAGTATGAATAGTAGTTACAGTTGCAGTATTTTTTTTTTCTAGTTTTGAACCAGAAGCCTCTGATTGCAAAACAAGCGCACTGCACCACAGAGATGATAATAATACTGCATTAGACTTATATAGTGCTTTTCTAGACACTACAAATCACTTTACAATTTGGTGCATTATTCATTCTCTGCTGGTGGGTGAAGTGTCTTGCTCAAAGACACAGCGGCAGTATACATTGCCGATATTGACTTAAGTAAATGGTGCGGCAGTACTGACAGTTATGCTACTTACAAAGTTGCAAGCACTACTTTTATTCTAGGTCTAACCTCAAAGTGTTGGTGCTATTCTCAAACAATACTTTTTTATTTATTTCTGACTGTCTCTGAACCATCTCCAGTGGCTTGTTAGGGAAAGTCTTGTCCTACTTTTTTTTTTTTTCTGTCAGAGCCATATGAACTTCTCTGGCATAGACACTCTCCATCTTCTGGCAGAGGAGCAGAGTATTTATCCATATCTAGACTAGTGTAATGTTGTGTTTTTTATTAATATTAGGTTTGCCTAAGTTGTGCGTAGGTGTAAATGCTAGCTTACTAATCAGTGAGTAAACTTGTTACCAAATTAACTGTATTACACAGGCAGAGGTTTTTACCCAGAAGTATATTTTGGCAAACAAACATTTTTTTACTAAATAATGCTCATTTATGACGCTGAGTTAAACTTTTTGTGAGATGTAGACACCGTAAACTGCTGTTGCAATTTAGATTATAAGTATCAAATACTTAACTAGTAATGGTGGAAGACCTATTATTATGGAAACATTTGCTAACTCCACTTTATCCAATATTTATATACAGGTGTACTTTCCTAACTTTGGTCTCAATCTGGTGCTGATGCAGATCAGAGGTGTTGTGTTTAACATATTCCCAGCAAATCCATATTGAAGTTTTTTTTTTGTGTGTGTGACTTTTCTGTCACAACAAAGGGAGGGATTATCCTTCAGATTAACTGAATATGTGCAGCTTTCCTTGTTTTTATCATCCAAAGTGAAATCCACAAATCATGGTTTTTCCGTTTGGCCACCGATACAAACCACTGGAGATGTATGAATTGAGGCTAAATCTTAAATTACAAAAAAATAAGAAACATTTTAAAGATTTTTATAGTCTCACTAGTTAAAATCAAGTACAGCTTATTTAAATAAGTAAAAATCACAATTAATAACAAAAACACCTTGCCAAAAACATTTCTGCTTGCTCATGCACACATGAATGGCAACTAGTGCTTCTGGTACAAATGGGGCAAGTCACACTGACATTTCATGCAAATTTGATGCCGTATTGTAGACTCTGAATTTGGCCAATCGAATCTGAGGACTCAAAAATATATGCATCAAATTTCTTAAAGGCATTTTTTTTTATTCTGAAATTTTGATTACTGAAACAATACAGTGAAAATTAGATACTGAAAAAAAAATCTATCTCTTTTTCAGTGTTAAAAAAGGACATGGACAAGGACATTTAATAATAACAAGTTTGCTTCCACAATCTGAAATAATTCAAGTTTCTATTAAATCAGCTGTGAAGTGTTTTCATATTTATAACAGGCCACAGTTGTTTGGCCAATATTCCTGTAACAACATGACCTGCTTTTCAGCTCCTAGGTCTGCGTCATTTACTGAAATAGGCAAATTATCAACATCATTCACCAATATACCCAAATCTTTACAACAGAAGCCAATAGCTATGGTCAGTTGTTCACACCAAAAACTAAATATTACAATACTAATTGCAGTCCTTTGATTTAGCTCCCTGCGTGAAGCCGGTCCCATGCTAAGATCCCCAGGCTGTGGCTCTATTCACCCATGCAAACGTTATCTCATACAATATTCAGAGCTGAAGGTCTTGTTCCTTCAGAGACTCGGCTGAAAAAATGCTATTAGCAGCACGAACATAGGCTAACACTGGTGATTACAGGAATTTACTCCGATAAGGCTCATACCAATACAGAAAATAGGAAATAAGAATGAATGATTTAGGATCGGAGCTTATGTTTTCAAAAGGAGATCACTTTAATGTGCAATGGCCCGAAAAACTGAATTTCAGCAATGACTTTATTCAGATCAGAGCACACACAAACAGAAAGTAGGCTGGACATGATTTTATAGTTATGATAGTTATATAATACTCTAGTAGAAGTTAAAAGTAGTCAAAATAAAAAGCTAATAAATACTGCTGGAAAACTACTCAACTACTGAGTAACTGTTTTTGTCATAAGGTTTGATTTACGTTTTAGTGTGGGACAAAACGAAAACAGACAAAACATATAAAATAATCTGGTATTTCCAAGCAATAAATACAAATAAGTAAAAATAAATTATATCTTTAAAAAAAAGTGGGGCACACGTTTCCAAATCTTCAAAATAAAATAAAATAAAAATAGCAACAACCTCTCCGACCACCACAAAACCCTGCCCAAAGGCCCAACAACAGGATGAAGAGGGGAGAGCAGGATTTGAACCCCCAACCATGTGGTTATAGAACGACCACTCTTCCTCCTGTGCCACTGTCACATTTATGTTTAAAACTTAAGTAAGAAGCTCATGTAAATCAGTGCAAAATGATAAATAGTGGTAATTCAGAAACTGTTTATTGAATCATTTAGCGTAATTTAAAAAGTACTTTAGAGTAACTGACCACTCTTAGAAGTACAATGTATTCAAAACGTTATTCCAAGTATGTATGTAGGCAGAGGTGCAGTAATGAGTGACATTTACTGAAGTGCTTTATAAAACTCAATGTGGGGCTAGGAACTGGTGAAGACATGGGTATGAGAGTTGTTTTAAGTGTAGATAAAACTTCAAAAACAATTTCAGATGATCACAACAACAGTAACAAATAGACTGGAATCTTGATGCAGAGTCTAGGGTGACAACCTGTCCCACCATCACACTGATTAAGATAATGTCCATCTTTTTCATTGATGCTCAGCAGATCTCATAAAATGTGTGATTAAAGTTAAGAACAACAAGGTAAGATCAGTGCTCCTTGTGTTGTGCGCGTCCAACTCGCTGGGTTGGAACATATACATGTAGTTTCAGGAAGGCCTGCTGTTGGGCAGTGTTGAAAAAATGAGACTGGTGGATTTCCTTTTAGATTTTAGAATAGCTCAGTTCCACCTTTTTATTCCATGAAAATATCACATTAAATGTTTCATAAAATGTAGCAAGTATTGTTAGATATGTATATTATCAAAGTGGGTTTCTGCAGGCTTCAATACAGTTAATTTAAGACTTTTTTAGACTTTTTTAAGGCCATTGTTTAAGTAAAATAAGACATATTTTGTAAGTATGCAGTGTACAAACAGCTGATACCATTTGTGACAGTGAGTGCCACAAAATCTCACTAAGCTCTCTTATTGGTGCTGGTAAAATGCCTTTAAGCATTTAAGTGGACATTCTAGGTAGTTGCATCTTATGAACGTGACATATTTGGGGCCTTTTAAAGCCTTAAATTTAGTTACAATTTAAGACTTTTTTAGACTTTTTTTTAAGACCCTGCAGAAACCCTGATCAAAGCTTTCATTTCTCAAGTCTGTCCCACCTTGTCTCATCAAATCACACAATTTGTCCCACTTTTTGAGGTAGTCACCCTGGCAGAGACTTGCATGTCCAAGACTGAGACACACGGTTTAAATATTATTATACCTGTGTATACGTAGCTAGAATATGAGCATTATGTTTGATGCGTACAGACTAGACTGGTAGTTCTCAAACTCCTGACACCAAGTACCACCTTAAAGAACCTCAGAGTTTGGCTTTTCCAAGTTCCGTCTTTAATGCACGAGAATGAATGTTGAGAGTATACATTTAGACTAAAATAGGGATTAACACAGACAAATGCCTTACCACAGCTGTTCCAAAATCAAGCGCCTATCTAACTTTCCAAAAATCTCACGCAGATACCTAGTATAGAAAAGGCTATGTCAGTTTTTCTCCAGAAATTTCTATAAAAATGTTACCAGCAACACTGACTGTTGGCTAAAATTGTTTTTAAGTAGTATATAAGTATATATAAGTATTAAGTATATAACTGTACTTCATTTCAAACACAATTTCTTTTCATGTACTTAATATAGCCATCCTCTGGGGGCCCCCTTGTAATGCCTTCATGCCCCCGCTGCCTTACTGAATAAAGCTAAAACTAGACTATACCAGTAGCAAACCATGTCTTAACCACAAATAAAACAGGACTAAACCAGAGTTAAACCAGGAGTAAACCCCAACCCTAAACCTCATGAGGAGCAAACCAGACCAAAACCTAATTTGATCCAAGAAAAAAACAGGTCTAAACTCGGGCAAAGCATCAGTCTGTACACTTCAAATTCAATCCCAAAGGTAGAACTAATGCAAGAATATATTCAGCTAAATCAGAACTTGAACTACAAAAGACTCCTGACTAACACCAGAAGAAGCCTGTGTGCCACCAGTAGTACCTGCACCACAGGTTGAGAACCATTGCACTGGACTAAAATGACCCTTTCTTTACCCAACAGTGATCCAAGCTTTAGGTTAATTCATTAGCAGAATATGTTACAGCATCAAAACTTTTTACAAATTTTCAAGCCAATGTGTCAAGCATTTTTCAAATCCCCCCCAAAAAATGGTGCTACCCACTCACCTCTCCGGCCTCGTCTCTCGCCTGCTTCCTACCGCGCCCTCTGCAATAAAACCGCACCTGTCTGACACACTGAGCACAGCTGGGCGTCCACAGAGGAAATGGGGACAAGAGGAGAAGAAAGAGAGCACCTCCTCGCTCCACTCCTGATGATGATGCTGCTGCTCCTGCCTCTCCCACCTTCAAACTGCCCCCTCCTCCTCCCCCTCCTCCTCCTCCTCCCTGAGACACGGGCCCCTCCTCAGCCAATCAGGCGAGCCGGCTGCGCTCTATACAAGGGTTAATTAAAGAAGGATGACAGTGGCGGAAAATGCTGTATGCAGGCTGCTGATGCTGAATGGCTGGATGACTGGAAGTGAGCTCATGCATAAAACGTGAGGTGGCTCTGAACCAGTGGCCAGACAGCTCTGTGTATGTCTCCCATTTAGTATTTTGCTGTTAATCTTGCTGTTTTTCTACTTTTTTATTATTCTGTTCACTGAATATGGCTGTGGACTTGGACGTTTTCCACAGAGTCTCATCACTTCAGGTTTTGAGGTCAGGTTAGGATGCTTCACGCCTGATGGTCCCGTCATGTAACACAGTGGCTCCCAGCCTTTTTTGTATTGTGTACCCCCTGGGTTTTTTGTTATACTATGAGTACACCCTCACTCATACGTGTTGATAATTCTTCAACAAAGATATACACACACACACACAAAAGATATTTATTGATTATAAATACTAATTCGCCTGCATTTTTTATAATTCAAGTACAGTAAATGAATTAACAATAAACCACAACATTTACATAATTTCTCTTTGGGTATTATAAGCTATTATAGCTATTATGTATGTATGTTTTAGCTAACAAAATATATTATTCAATAGGGGTGTAACGATATGTTTTTGCAACAATACAATATGTAACGATTAGAAGTGTTTCAGTACAATTCAAGAACAATATTGGCTAATTTGGAACAATATGATTCAATACAATCCTACACCTTTGTATCGATAATTGATACAGTAACTTTTTGCCAAAAATCATAAAAGTTTACTCTTAAATGTAGCACTGTGGCTGGGGTTGATTATGCCCAGCAAACAGACAGTGAAGAAAAGTTGAAAATAACATTTTATTTAATTAAAAACACAAAAATTGCCTCAAAAAAAAAAAAAAAAAAAAAAAAAAAAAAAATCCATATCTGGTTTTATTTTAACATACAAATTTCTAATTTCAATATTTCCGATATTATCAATCGATACGTCATGTGTATCAATATTCACTTCCTAGTGTGTATCAATAAAAAAAAAAACGATACATTGATACAGTTACTGTATCGTTACACCCCTATTATTCATACATTTCAATATTTCAATATGAAAAGATCAGAAATATTTTTCATCATCTATTCTATGAAGTAAATTATGAAATATTCCCAGGTACCCCCTGCAAAATGCTCGCGTACCCCTAGGGGTCCCCGTACCCCTGGTTGGGAAACACCAATGCAATATTCAAGTGTTCTGTAATTTAAATTTTCTTTTTGTAACATTTCATTCCAGCAGTCTAAATTTTTTATCATATAATCAAAATTCTTCACTCTTAAAATGAAAAATGTTCTGTCACATTACTTTTGATTATGACATTTCTAGTAGTATATGTGATTGTAATGTTGTAAAGAATGTATCACATGACATTAATCAGATGTTCTCATAGACAAAAGATAAAAGCAGGTGTCTTTAATGCACATTTCATGTCTGATGAAGGGCAAGCCAGAGCAATAATGCACTGCCGGCCAGTGTTATCTAAATTACTTTCTAAACTTTATGAATTAATCATATGTAGAGGTGGGAGGTGATTAAAAGCTGTGACAAGGATTGGTGAGAGGCACCTTCAGGAAGTGTGTTTGAATGCAGTGAAGTTAAAAAAGGAATGAATCCTGTGCTGGATCTGTGGGGAAGGGACGTCCTCAGAGAAAACCCCATGTTTACCTGCAGTGCACTCGTAAAGGCACATACAGTATATTCAACTATGTCAGCCCTGGTGACCGTGTGCCAGAAATTTCACTGAGAAAAGTTCTGTGTTGGCATAGACAAGTGCGATTAAATGTGTACATTTTTTAATCCCATTTTTAAAAATTATTAATTGTCCCTGCTTTAATCAGTCATAAGTAATCCTTCAGTAGCATTAAGTGGCAAATATTTGAGAAACAACTTCCACAGGACAATGACACAGCAGACATCTGCACAAAAAATCTATAAAAATAATAATAGATTGGATTTATATCGCATTCTACAATAACAAGCTTCTTGAGTTTCTTTAAGCACTTTACCATTATTCATTTACTCCTCAGCCACACTCGGTGGTGGTGAGCTACTTTTGTAGTCACAGCTGCCCTGGGGCAAACTGACAAAGTGTGGCTGCCAATCTGTGCCTACAGCCCCTCCAGTTAAACCACTACCAAACACATTAATACAGGCAAGGTGGGTGAAGAGTCTTGCCCAAGGACACAATAACAGCATGTAATGATGGTGGCGGAGTTCGAAACACAACCTTCAGGTTAGAAAGCAAACGTCTCTACCGACTGAGCTACTGCTGCCCTCAGATGAGGTTAAACATTCAGCTCTGGGGCCCCTTACTAGTCCTCATATACCAGAGCTAGAAACATCTCAGTGCTCAGTTGTAGTTACCATGAATGATTAGAACTAACGGGAGCTTCTTTTTGGTTCTATGGAAATGGATGGATCAAATTCTATTTATGGTAGACAAATACAAAGTCTGCATGTTATTTGGAAAATAACATGCAGACTTTGTGCAAAGTGCAGTCCCCAGGGGTCATTTGTGGCACAGATTTCATATGGCCCTCAGCTTCTATGACAAAATGAATCACTTTTAATGGCCCCCCCATCATTTCCATAGTGCTTTTGTAGCTTTATCTGTGCATTTGTGTTGGTCCAAAAATAATTGCCATTGCAGTTTTTATGTTCAAATATGTCTTTTTGTTGGGACACCCCTACTTTAGACCAGTGTGCTCAATTTTGTCTGATATGCAATGCTACACAAAACATCTTTAAAAACTAACAGATTTCTCTTTGCCACATTGTACTTTGACAAACAGCCCAATGAGGCCTATAAATGCTGATGCCGTTCGTCCCGCTGACGTAACCAGCTCAGTTAATGTGCCATAGATTTTTGGATAAACAGAGTAAACGGCCTCTGTCATCTCTGAATCAATTTATTCGGCTGAAATTTTCCAAAGCTACAGCTTCATTCATCTTGTGACAGGCCTAATGAGTCTGTACAGATAAGGATCGACAAAGCCCCTATCACTGCTAATTCACTTTTCAGCCGCTGAGCCTGACTTTGCGCTGGATTATCAAAGTGTAATCGGGTTAAATGACAAATGTAATGCTCTGATTACTACAGCACAAAGTTTATGAAGCTCAGACCAACTTTTTATTGTTTCTGTGTTTATTGTTTCTGTCTTTTAACAAATCAAATATACCTCTATATTATTTTTTTTGTATATTGTAACTACCACTAATTCTAAAATATAGATGTGACATATTGCACACCCATACTTTGTCGTGATTGGTTTTGCTCAGTGATGTAAAACTAAGTGGGACAGTTGGTGAACCTCTTATGAACCCATTCCCAGCATGAGTCATGGCAAGTTTTTGGCTTATCTGCTAATCATTTTTAATTACTCGTTAATCTGATTTCAGTACAACCCCAGCAATGCAGTGTTCACTTACAGTAAGCGAATTTCAAAGAAGTAAAGTTTTCAACAGCTGCTCCCTGAATGATGGGAGTGAGTGCAAGAAAATATTTTTTCTCTTAAAGACATCAGCTCATGTGTGGGACTGAATAAATTAAACATTGTATAGATAAAGACCATATGGACTGCAGTGTTAAATTTGTCTTTTTAATAGTTATTTAACACTTGAAAATGTACTGTGTCTTTATAAAACTTGAATGCTCTCTTCTTCTGTTGCCCTGGGGTGCCCTCTGGACTTTCTAATCCCTGTTCTCCCCCTGCTGGTGCCATTTTCCTTTGCATTGTGGCTCCGTGTGTCCTGGTGAGCTGGTTATTGTTGGGATTAAAGCCTTATTCTGTATCAGGAGACTGGGATCTCAGTGGCTGCTGCTGTTTGTTTGTTTGTTTGTTTTGCCTTGTCCGGCTCCTCACCCCACTATCGACAGCTACAGATGTACTTGTCATGTTTATATTGTCGCATTGCAGCAGGAAGTGTTCCTGCCAGTCCAACATTCAGCTCCAACACTGTGTTTTCTGTCACTGCTTGGCAACAGTTTCCTCTTGTTCCTCCAAGGTCACTCTGTCACTGGCTTTAATTGAGTTTTGCTGCAACAGAAGCTGCAGTTGGTGACAGCTCTCATTATTCTGTGTAAGACTGAGCACTTGGCTTTTACAAGTTTTTTGTTAGTGCAGTTTGTTTATTACACTTGGTTTAAATAAAGGATAATTATAACCTAATCACTATTTTTTGTTAGTCTAACACTCTCCCTGTTCCCCACAACCTAAAGTAATAACTTGTCCAACACAAAATACACATTTGTCCAATCAAGAAACTCTAATGACAAGTCAGGCTGGGTTTGTGGATGTGACCTAAAGCTCTGGATTTCCTAAAAAGAAAACTTTCAGGCTCAAGTCATTTTTGCTTTGACAATGAAGGGAGCAAACAAGCAAACAAGCAAACAAGCAAAGCCAGACTGATGTATGCTAATGTTACACCAGTCTGGAATGTTTCCTGGAAATGAACTTTTGGCAGAATATTTGGAGGTGATTGGATGAAGCACCATGATTTGTTTTAGCCAATCATAACGATTCATATGACGCAGCTAAACAAACCACCATGAAAGTAAACTCGGTAATATGAAAATGTTTCCACTTATTGTAAAAGTAAGTATAACATACGATAAGTTGCCAAGAGGGTTGTTGGTTGTTGGGCAAGCCTAAAACCCACCCATTCATAAACTGCTGGCACATGATTCATCAGCAGTGCCGATCCAAACCAATCAATGTGAGCCTGACCAGGTGGAGTTTGTGAAAATCTTGCAACCACTAAATCTTAAGTGATTTAAGGTGGCTATATTGTGAAAAACTGACTTTTCTGAGCTTTCTTCTATGTTATACTGTTACTCCCTCATCAAAAACAATTCTGGAGTTGTGTTTTGTTTCATTAACACCTGTTTGAGTAATTCTGTATTCTATGGCACAGTTGTTCTGAGGTCTCAAAACACCACTCCAGAAAAGCACTGACCAATCAACAGTTTATCATGCTCTCATTCATTTATCCAAAAAACAGTGTACAGCTCTGTTTCCACGGCTTCCTCACAGACATTTTTCATTTTTTTTGTAGTAAAATGGCATTATACAAAAAGTTTAAGGAAGCGACGTGCTCTTTTTCTATGATTATGTTAAAAAGACCTCAGCACTCTGCTGCCCTCTGCTGGTCTCTTCACCTGTTTCTTTATAGCACCAGTAGAGTACTTGTAGAGTAAAATGTTTTCTTTTAGTCACATAATGTTTTTAAAGGTTGTAAAATGTGCTGCTGTTCTAGAGGTGACCAAGATTGTTTTAAAATAATTTAATCTAGCTAACTTCAGCATGTCCCTGCAGGGCTACCATACCTCTCTCAGGCTGCACAAAGAATTGGAGGGCATAGGTGTGGAACTACAATTTGTCTTTTACCACCAACGCTTTCAAAACCATTCACAAAGCACTGGAGAGCCTAAACACAAATGAAATATAATGCATTTATTTACCATGAAAAATAAGCAAAAAACCCTCTTGCCTCGCAGCCCTGTAACCAATCAGTCTAATAAATGAATCCCTAATCTCAGAAACTCTCGGGGCACAAACACCAACAGGTCTGTCTTCTGAGAAAACACCAGTTTTAACTAAAAAAACTTCTTCCATTAAAAGTTTGAAATGACCTGAGAGTGAGATGCCTTATCAAACCTGCTGCTGGTAAATTAGGGATGCGCTGTTGGACTGATACAGCACTGCATCACTGTCAGGGAGCGAGGGGCGGATTAACAGCAACGTGGTCATAATAACTGGCTCTGCATATGATTTTATACCACACACATGAAACTTGTTACAAACTCTCTGTGGAAGCTAACAACCAACAATTAATACTTACCATAATAATTTAGTTTTTAACACACAACTTCTTTACACATATTTTAGCGTTTCCCAACTGAGGTTACGGGGACCCCTAGGGGTATGTAAGCACTTTGAATTATTTTTTATTATTTATTAACAAAATCTTTGCAATCTTTCCATACTAAAATACTGATGCTTATGGAAGAAAAGCTCTATCAGTGTCTCACTGATAAAAATGTGAAAGAATTTTAACCTTATATTTTTTCACATAATTCTTAGGTTTTAAAGCTTACTTCAAATGGGAGTTTTTTTTAAATGATTTTAATTTTTACATTATTTTTTATGTTATTATTTTTAAATAAGCAGACCTAAATGTAACATGACTTATATTTTTATATTAAAAGTAGGCTGTTTGTTTTTATTATTTATTTATACCAAAATTTACTTTAAAATAGAAAATAAAGTATATTTACATGTATGTATAAAATAACTGTGTACTAAAACACATTGATGTTCTATATGACCACTGGGAAACACTGCTTTAGGAAGTTAATCAATATCCAGAAACAGACAGATGCTGAATTTAAAGTTAAGTGCAATGGCATAGCTTTTCACTGTACAAATGGTAAAAATATTAAAGGTCTCCTATTCTGCCAAACTGACTTTTCTCTCTGCAAAGTAACAGCTCACCCAAAGAAAATGTTTTTCATAGATATACATTATTTTAAGTTATAAAAAGTGAAATACTAATGCAAAGGTGTCCAAAACTATTTCAAAAAGCCTGAGGGGTTGTACAGATATTTTTGAGTTTTAAAAAAGTGTCAAGCGCAAAACCATTTACTGTAGACAATATGTGCTTGGAACTCATTTGTGTCTTATGTGGTATAATTAATTACTGATGGTGTAGGCAAGAAAAAACAAACAAACAAACAAAAAAGAAAAAAGCAATGGTAAAGGCCATCTAAGATTTTTTTTTCTTTTAAGATTAAGTAAAGGGGCAGATAAAAATAAGAATTATATTCTTCCCACTTCTCCTTTCCAATCATGAAAATGTATTGTTTATGAAATTGTGTCAAAAATACATTATATTATTGTGCATTTTTATGAAAGGAATAAAGAAAGAAAGAATGAATGAAGTGATAAGGTTTTCTGCTTGGTTTTCCACATTTGACAAAACAGTGGTATTCACTTTCATTCATGTGAAACAACAGTATATTTTTAGCTTCTAAGACATGTTGAGTCATTATTGGCTACAGTGACCTCCTGCGATGTGGCACCAAAAATCAATATACTGTACATATTTTGACACCAAGCACTAGTCTTTATGGTAGAGGTCGACTGATATGGGTTTTTCTGTGGCCAATGCCGATACCGATTTTTTAAAATTTAGAGCAGCCAATGCCCAATAAACAACTGCCAGTTTTTTTGGATCGATATGTAGGGCCAACTTTCTTAATTTTATGAAAGAAATTAATATAATTTAGCCATTTGTTTTAGTAGTGCTGATTAAAATGCAAACAAATGTGTTAGAACTGGACAGTAAGAACAGTTAAAGATGATTTTTTTTTTTAGTTCTATGAGGTTCTATGCCAGAGAAATGAGCAAAATCTTTTAATTGCCGTTTTGAGCTTTTTAGGGTGAGATAAAGCGATTTTGGACCTTTCCTGTGAACTGCAGAGTAAGAGCCCAAACTGCTACAAGATGGTTGGAGAAGCTGGGGTCCTTCTGTGACATAGTTTCCCAGACATGGGCCTGACCAAAAATCGGCATAAAAGTCCAAGAATCGGCCTACTTTATGGTACTGATCCTAGTATAGAAAACCTTATATGAAAGTCAATGGGGGAAAAAAATAAACAAATCTATTTTACTGATAACATCAAACCAACAGACTAGACATGTCCACTGCAACCTATTCCTTTATTGCATATTCCTGATTGAGTGTAACATACAGTATATGAGTCGCCACCAGGCCATGCCCTTACATCTCCTTTACAGTGACTTTGACTACCCTGGCCTATACAATGCTCATGTGTGACCCCCTCCATTCATTATGCAGCAGACAGGACCAGATTATCTCCTTTTAGCTGTGTGTCACATTCAGGTTAGTCATCTATAGGGTCCCAGCATTTCCCATTAATCACGTGTTCTCAGCGCCTCTACCTCTGGGACGGGTCGGTGCGAATGAGAGCTCATTAAGTCCTAATGTGAGTCACTGGACATACAGCACTTAGTCAGTGTATAATTTCATTTAGAGATGATGAAAGCTAATTATTTACATTTTAATGAGGGTGAGTCAGTGGCATTGTGACGCCTGCTTTGTCGGTGTTCCCAGTGACCCATAAGAGCTACGAATATCTGTCACTAACAGCCTTTTGCATTCACTTTACCCTGGAAATTCAAGATAGCTGTAAGGATTGGAGGTAGGTCTATGGACATCTGTATTCAGGAGGAAGAAGTGGTCTTGCTGTTTGGTTTCCTATTGGCAAAGAAAATAAAGGTAATTTTACTGAATGGCTACTACCTTACTGTCCACTACAGGTTATAAAAACCATGGAGGAAAAGTGTTGCATGTGTTATGCTGGAAAGACATATGACTAAACAACGTGTCTTTACAATTTACATTGAAAAACTACAGGAGGCTCAGGGGGTCAAATCTCAGACTTAAAATTCAGCTGGGTTTTAAGGTGGAACAGTGTAACCCTTTACCAAAACAGTCTGAAAAAGTTGTTGCAGGGTGAATAAAGCTCCCTGCACCACCCCTGGCGTACCTTGTTTTATAAACCAGCCCTGCAAGAATGGAAGCACCAACCTAGTGTCCCTGAAGAATGGTGTCTCGCAGGAAAGCAACACATTATGGTTAGTCATAACAACAAGCCAGAAATGGTTTCATGTCTCAGATTTTTGTTATGGCAGACAAGCCAAAAGCCAGAGGAAACCTTTGTACTGGATACGAGCGAGGGGTCACACAGGAGTCCACTGGATTTGTGAGTTTTTACTATAGTGCTTTACTTCCAAATGTAACGGGAGCTACGGAAAGAAAAATGGGACCAAAACAATTAAGAAATGAGCAAAGTTACATGGTTCCTCTTTATGAGCCTTAGGGAATGTGAGGTTGCATAGTTCGTCTAAAGTCAACTGGATATCCACAGCCGGCCCTGGAGCTGTTGGTACCCTAGGCAAGATTTTCGACCCCCCACACCTCCCATGTATTTGTCAAAACTTAACTGACATAGATAGTAATCAGCATTAACATGAGCTCTTGTTTGGGCCGCTTCCTGAACTGTCCCCCGCATGTATGTGCGCTATAGCAGACAGGGTAATTGAAGGCAGGGGGTGTGGGAGTGCATTTTAAATAATGAGAGGTGTAACAATACGTTTTTGCAATGATATGATACGTATCAATTAGAAATGTTTCAATATGATTCAAGAACAAGAGTGGACAGTTCGATATGCGTCAACACCTTCATAGTGCTATAATCAATACAGCAACTTTTTACCAAAAATCATAAAGGTATACTCTCAAATCCAGCATCCAGGTTGATTATGTCCATCAGACTGAGAGCAGAAAGAACAGTAGGTTATAATGATGAACATTTTATTTTTTTAAAAACATAAGCATTACATCCAAAAAGACGTATCTGGTTTTATTAGCACATTTTCAATATCAATATTTCTGATATTATTGTAATTTTTTCGTGTATATCAATATACACTACCTAGAAAATGATACAATTTCATACAAGGTAGTCTGTATCAATATAGTTGTATTGTAGGAATAAGAAATTAATTTCATTGTCAATAGATATAGTAACTGTATGGTTACACCCCTATAGATTTTATATTTTTAGCAGGCTACATGTTGCAGTAAAAATATGACAACTATTAATTGTTTTAGTTCTTCGCATGATTTAAAACAAAACTGGCACTGCCCAATGATTTGCCGCCCTAGGCAGCTGCCTATATCGCCTTTGCCACAGGCCGGCCTGTGGATATCATATACATATGTACAACAATGTTTATAGAGCTGTCTTTTAAACTATCTACCACTCTTATGACTAAACAATAATGTCCAAGTGGTTTCAGTTTTTTTTCTTTATGTTCAAATTTTGAGGATGTGTGCAAATCCTGGTTGAACATTCAGTATGTAAAAACCTATAAATGTATTGGCTACATCCAAAGCTGACAGACATATTTTACTATTATCACATCATTACATCATTTCCAGGAAAGAAACACTTGCACATCTTCATCTTCTCCTCAAACTTCCCCCTGAGCACGTCTGCCTGAATAGACCGTAATTATCAGGCTCTTTATGCAAGCGGCAATTTGCTTGTTTTTGAGGAGAGCTATATCTGTGCAAGCACCTGCACGAGTGAGGGCAGCCATTAGCATAACAACTCCAGACCCAGCTGAGCCATCCAACCAGCGATTCAACTTCTGCCAATTACCAAGTTTAGACTGAAAAAACACAAATGGCAAAAGAAAAGACTGACAAGGAGCAAAAAAAGAAACTTCACAAAACTAGAAAGCAAGAGATGTGAAATGATTGCGGTTTTCGGTGCAAGAGAGAAGATGGGACATTTCCTTCCTAAGAGCCGCCTGGAGCTGAGAGGAACTACTTAGAAACTTGTATAATGACTGTTTTTTGTCATTGAAGGCACAAAAATGTCTGCTGTAAATCTCCAGTGTGCTTAGAGCAGCACGGACGCAGCTGGAGATGACAGTCGCCGCTTAGAACAAAGCCAGCAACACAAACTGTACAGTAACCATCACTTCTGCTGGGCTCAGTAATTTAGTATACAAGAAATTAGGTTAGTACAGTGGTTCCCAAAGTGGGGTCCAGGGCCCCCTGGGGGTCCGTGAAGGTACTACAGGGGGGCCCCCAGAGGCTGTCTATATTTCAATTTCAATTTGAATTTATTACTATTTTTTATTATTATTTCAGACACATGGTTTTGGTTCATAAAAACAAACAAAAAATACAAAAATATAAAAAGTCAATGAAAATATTAAGTACCTAAAACATTAAGTACATAAAAAACATTTGAAATTAATTACAGTTGTTTACTTGTCTTAAAATATTACTTTAAAACAACTTTTTGTTTTGTAATGTTTTTATAAAAAAAAAAAACATATGGAGAAAAACATGGCAGAATCCTTTGAATAGAGCGAAGTTTTATCGTTGGGGGTCCGCGAGGGATTTTCGGAAATTTGAGGGGGCCACAACAGTCCTGACTGTGGGAATGGTTGGGTTAGTATTTTAGTAAGGTTAGTATGAAGCATAGGCCCATGTGGAATATTATACGATTGGCGATATTTAGACCCCATTATCGGGATTAAAGGCCCATACATCCTCCCCAGAATCATTCGATAATTTCAGCGCTTAAGTGTTCGGCAATACCAAGCAGCCAGCTGACAGTGCCGGTCCTGAATACAGTATATGGGGGGCCTCATTTTACACACTAAGTAAAGATTAACACAGTATACCCTTTCATTCATTAATTTTTTACTTGCAATCATTACTAAATCAAGAAGAGAGACTCCAGGTAAACGGCAAAACGCCTTATTGACATTGGTTCTCAGTTTTAGTTTCAGATAAAAAATTACAGGAAGTACAGTAGCAAACCAAAAAATTATATACATAGGAAAAAAAAATGTACAGAAAAAAACAAAACAAAAAAACTAAACATATATATAGTTCCACAATCAGTCTAATATATAAACAGTGCTTAAGTTTGGGGGCCCTCTAATGCCTGTGGGGCCCTATGCAGTTGCTTACTTTGCCTATAGGAAGAGCCAGGCCTGTCTGACTGTTAGCATCATGTTGCTAATAGCCGTGCTAAATAGCAATTTTATGCCATTGGTCAAAACAAAAATTAAAAGGCTATAGACTTTTATTTTAAAAAGTATACATTTCGGTCAGATGTAAGACTAATAACTTTATTGTGACACTTTTACAGTAGTTATAATAGATAATACAGTTGCCTATATTATGAAAATCATACATTTGTGATATATTGCGCAGCCCTAAAATTGATTAAACCAAGAACACACAAGGATATATGGTAATATAAAGCGCATATTTGAGCAGGTTGGGTGTTTTTTTCTGGTAGGAGGAAGAAAGTAGTAGCACATACATAAGCAAGTGATGTATTGAAATTAAAACAAGTGTGGTGTTGCTGTGGTTTTAACCCTCAGACCCTCCTTGAAAAAAAATCACTATCTTCCTCTTAAAGTCCTTTTAGCTCACTGGGTCACATTTAAATTATAAAATATAAAGAAAAATACTTTTTTGTTTGTTTTTTGATCATTAACCCTTGCCCTCATCGTACATAGAAAAAGCAAATTCATTTTCATATTTTTATCCCTCTAAAAAAATTACATAATTCCCACACATGTTTTTTTGTTTGTGCAGAGAATACCAGTCCCTGATAAGTCTCTGATTGGCCCTAACACTGATTTTTATTCATTTTTACTTTTTGGGTCCTTACAAAAAAAGGGCAGAAAATCACACAAAGGTCTGAAACTCACACTCTTCCTGTGCTGGTCTCGAGTCACTGTTATCTAATGAGAAAGATTTCCCACAATGCAATGAGAAAGGTGGATGTTGGGGTGTATTTTTTAGCCTCTGACTGACAGGATTACAGAGGAATGAACATGATTTAACATTTCTGTATAGCAATGGCAGCAGAGTGAAAATAAGTGATTTTAATGTAAGTCAATGGGAGCAAAAAAGGCTTTAAGAAGAAAAATTTTAGTTTTTTTTTTCCTAGACAGTAGAGAATTTGTGACTGACAATATGAGACAACAACATACTCACATTCATTCATTATTGCCAATTTAGATTCACCCATGCACTTCTTGGGGAGTTAGATACATAACATTTGGGACGGAAAGTTGTTTATAGACAACAAAAGCCCCACAACACAGTGAGAAACCCCAGAGTCAGCTCCTTCAGGCCAAACAGACAAACAGCGGCTCAAAGAGAGATGCTAAAAGCCCGGCTCTGACTTATTCATGACTCAGCTGGAGCCTGTGGTGTCAACGCTCGCTTTTTGACAGTGGAGCTACGAGCGGCTCTCATCTATGTTTTATGACACAAGGGTATTTTTAGAGTGGGCCCTAAAGTCAGAGCTCGAGATGCTATTGTTTTCCAAAGTAAAATGTTGTCTCCACAACGCATTGGCACCTGTTTCTACAGATGTCCAGAGAGGACAAACTCACTGTGGGGGTAGAAGCACATTCACGTTCAAGCCATCATCATCTTCACTGTATAATTAGTACAAGTAATGGAGGGAAGCAACACCAATCATCTTCCTGATTTGGTGATTGATAGGCGTCATGCCCCGCTGCTTATCTAAGTAAAATGGGTTGTTTGAGACATTGTTTTGGAAGAACAGCATACTTTGGTTTAAAAAACATAATAAAGAAGTGCAGAAGAAGTGCAGAAAATGATTGGCTGCTCAGCTAAAATGATTTGAAATGCTCTAAAATAGCAACCAAAACCTGAAAAATGTGGAAGAAAATGAAAAACCATAATTTGAAAGGGCCGAATGGCAAAGGCTCAGCCAAGGGAGATTAAAGAAGATCTAAAAATACCTGTGAGTACTAAAAAAATTTACAATCCTGAATAGCACATTGTTCTGTGCATATTATCCTGATGGAAGACCCCTTCATATTAAGATTTCTCTGGACCCGTGGGCATCCCTTGGGCGGTCTAGTCGGCGTTGACTTTAGAATCGGGAGCAAAGTCAGTCCTGAGCAAGTCTCTCGTCTGCACGTCCTTACCATCTTCCTCCCACCACCCAAAATATACATAACTCAACACACAATACCACAACGACAGCAAACACATTGCTTTCTCAGTCTTCGAGACATACACATATCCACATGGAAGAACTTCTGACTAAGCAGTGCCCTTTAAATTCTGATGACTCAGAGTAAACTTGCACAGCTCCATGTCTCTGATCGCCTTTAATCCCATGGCGCCCATCTGGAGCGTATGGTTAACTAAAGCGCCCCCCCCGCTAGGATGCAGGTGTACCCCCAGATGGTGTTACCTGCTCCCCGCACACGCTTCCACCCTCGGGGGGACAGGGCTGGGTTTGGGATAGAGCTGGGTGGCCTGGTACAGCCGAGGGAGATGCTGGAGTGGCAGAGGAAAAGGCAGGAGGTGTAATGAGAGTCAGGGGAGATGGGTTTGTACACAGACTCTCTGCCTCTAGGGTGTGGCTCTGCTGAGGACAGTGATGCAGCACAATAGTAAAGCGAAAGACCTGAATGGCTTTTTATCTCCAAATATCAACTAGTGCTCAACGTCAGATACTGAATTAAACAAAACCAAACATGATAACAATCCATTATCCATTATATTCTATCTATGGGTATCATCTGGTCTGACTGTGGGACCCATTACTAACATTTTTATGGCACGTCATGTATTTGAAAATCCACTTCACCATCTCATGTCATTAAAAAAATGCGGTCCTCCTCATGTCCCACTTTTGGGTCCCGACCCACTAATTGAGAACTGTCCCACAAAAAAATCTGAAAATGCAAACCTGGCTCTCCCTTACAAAGATCCCATCCAACCAGATTATATTGGGAAAAGGCTTATAAATTCTGTTTATTAGCAAGCAATGACCTAGAAATGGGTTAGGAAGAATATGCATTGATATAAGAAAGCATTATATAAAGCGGGTAAAGTAAGTATTGAAGTATTGCTATTGACAAAATTTTCACCAGATGTCGGAAACTACTGGTAATGACTCTATTCATACAAAGAAAACCAAACAAAGACACTCAGAAATTCTGTTCTGTGTAATAAAATGAAAAGACACAGGGACAAAAGAATTAAACACACGAAGAAAGAGAGGTGCAGAAAGGCATGGAAAGCCAAGATAACGTCTATCAGTGAGCAGAAAGAAATCCTGCTTCATCTTGTCAGTGGAAATTAATATCTCTCAAGACCTTTGCAATCTTATTGTTGCAGAACATGCTGATGGCTTTGGTTACGGAAGGATTTCTAAACTTCTGAGTGTCCCAGTGAGCTCTGCTGGGGCCAGAATCCAGAGGCAGAAAAATCATAATTTCACCATAAACAGAACTCTGACATGAGTGAAAAGAATTATCAGAAGAGCCAACTTTTGGAGAGCGTCAGAACAACCTGGAATTAGCAAATACTATTGTTTCAATGAAGACGGTAAGTAATGCACTGGACAGCCATGGCCTGTACGCACGCTCAACATGCAACACTTCTAACCTGACCAGCCAGACTAACTCTTTTTCTATTCCACACAAAGAAGTTTGTCTGGCACTTCTTGGTTTGAGTTTCATTTCTATGGGTAAAACAATCACAGGGGGAGTAACCAATCAGAGAACCGAAAGGCAGGACGTTAGCAGTGCGCCAGTAATCTGTAACCAAAACAAACATGGTGCTTATGAAATATCCTTGTTGGGTTTGGGTTCGGGTTGTCGGACGTCAACGGGACTTTACTGTTGTTAAAATAGCAGGATGATAAAAAAATAAAAAAGTACACAGTGTATACTTAACTACTCAGACTTCAGCAGAACCAACAGGTGACAAAGTAAAGCACTAAACACCGTCAATCAGATCAGAGAAGTTATTAAATTCACTCTGTATAAGCCGCCGCCATCTTGGTTATTTTAGATTGGAGATTAACTTCCGCATTTGTAAGATTAGCTGCAGATAAACAGCTGTGGCAGGCCGGTTCTAAATATCTATGTCAGTGGATCAAGACTCTCCTGCTTTCAAAAAGAAAGTAGGAGCATCTGGATGGCCAGGCCACAAGACTCCACTGCTGAAGAAAAAGCACGCTAAAGCCTGTTTTGCTGCACAACATTTAGACAAGCGGGTGAAACACTCAACATGGTTTTATAAATGAATGTAATTTACAGTATTAGTATATGTGGGCTAAATATTGTAAGTGATGTCATACTCCATCACTGAGTCAGTTCTGTTGCCAAGGTTTCTGTAGTAACCTCTAAAAATGGCAGGTAAGTCACTTTGTCTAGGACAGCAAGTCAAAATAAGAAAAGCTTATGCATAGGAGAAGAAAAGCTTTCAAAGTCAGCAGCAGACATGGCTGTTTCTCTTAAAGCCGGGGGTGGTGTGGGAAAGATGACAAATGCTTTGGGGATAAAGAGGGACCAATCTGTGGAGGCAGATCCTGTCCCACCGAGGCAGCTAAACCTGGATCAGGTGTGAAGAAATTACCTCGGAAATGAAATTCTGCTTAAGGTTTGTCATCTGTCAGAGGGAGGTGATGCTGGGGCTCTGACATGAGCAGGAGTCAGGCAGCAAAGGTCTTAGAGCAGGGGAGGAAGTAAGGGAATTAAAGATTAAAGGTAAAAGTTCAAGTGGTTATCAGAAATATTTAATCCCCCCCAAAGATTTTAAGGATTTATCATTTATAGATTTGTGAATATGAGTCTGGAATGTCCTGGAGTCTCCGTTTCAGTCCCCAGATTTAAATCCTAGTGAAACTCTATGGTGGGATTTAAAGAAGGCAGCACAGAGGCCATCAAACATCACTGAGCTAGAGGCTTTTGCATGGATAAAGATTCCATTCGAGAGGTGTGAGGAGCTTCTTAGCCATTACCCAAAAACATTTGTTAGAAGTTATGCTAGCTACCAGGGGTGCAGCAACAGCAGAGGCAAACCAAGCAAATGTTTGAGGCCCCAGAGACATGCTTAGGAAAGGGGGGGCTCGACTGATTGTTAAACATAATAACTCCAATTCTTAGGTCCAATTCATAACATTGAGATAAGTTTTAAACAAGTTTTATGAGCAATAAAATGTCTGGTGGCTGCACTCATTTTATATCATATCATACTAACTACTGACTTATAAAACGTCCTGCCTCTGTGGCGTCTGGTGAGAGAAATTTCACAAGTTTAAAGCGTATTAAGACTAATCTGGGGTCCACCAGTAAAGGCTTCCAGGACCCGCTCAAATATAAAAGGAGCAGGAGATAAGAAGATCTTCAGACGTGGACGATCTTGTGGCTCTCGTAGCTGGGTTTTGCTGCAGCTAAAGCTAAATGCTTCCAGAAAGTCAGAGTAGAGCAGTGGTTTTTAAACTTTTTTTAGTCAAGTACCCCCAACTACCCACTGCTGTGCCATCAGTGTCTGTTTTTTTTTTTTTTGTTTTTTTTACTTTGTAAAGAAACACGGTGTAAAATGTTAATATTTTAAAACAACTCATCTAAAAACTTTTAAAATAATGCTTAAAATTCTCTTGTAAATATTTGTGTTATCACTGAAAAACATTTAAACTATTAGAGCAAAAACAGTACCCAGACAGGGACAACATCACTTCAACTGAAAGTGCCCTCTCTCACTATAAGAACATGGAGGGAAAATTTAAATTATGTATTACTGAATTAATAAATGAACCTTATTATTTCCTTTTTATTCATTAATGCTGTCTGAAGTCTTCTTTTTTTTTCTGACTATGAAATATTTACATGGGGGGCCTCAGTGAGGACCCTCACTTAGAGCCCCCTGATTTCTTGAGTCGCCACTGCTTGCTACAGTAATAGGTTTTGTCATTTCTGTTACTTGTGCTGCTGTGAAGTCGCCTAAAATGTGAAAGCCAGACACAGACATTATTGTTTTTCTCTATTCAATTATTTGCAGTTTTATTGTTACACGAGCAGACACAAAACCCCAACAGGAGTTTGTTTTTTTGGCAAGAATAACAGCAGCACCTAAACCTGTTTGGAGTCTTTTGCTTGCAGACATCTTAAGGGGAAGCTTCTAACTCCAGCTCCTAGCTCCAGAGTATGAGATGAAAATTTGTGTCTGGGAATGTAAATCAAATCGTGTAGTCTAGACATAGACTAACAGATCCACGAGGAGACGGGTCACAGAGTTCACGTCCTATCTCTCCGTTTGACTGCTGTCTGCTTCTCTCAGTCCCACTCTCACTGACAGCAGCAGGTTACACCTCAGGCGGGATCTGACGAGTTCTGACACAGGGCCAATCAGAGATAAGACCAGGACGACCTCTGGTGATGGACGGGGCCGTGTTATGACAAACCAGACTGTGAGAGAAGTGTGTAGAGTTCAAAAAAGTGTGGAGGATTTTGGATAGAAAGATGCATAGAAGATGGACAAAGAAGTGGCAAATACAGATGAAATAACTCCCGTGATATATAAAATGAATAAAAGTGAATCAGTAAATTTTAGATACTGTTATTGTGATGTCAGTACTTATATTATATTGCTAAAGAGTGGCAATATAGATGTTATTGTGCTATCACATAAATATATACCTGTATTGATATAATGTGCTATATTTATTTTAGTTTACTGAGGTACTGTAATGTTTTTGGAAGTAATATATGCCATAATGATGTGATATACAATGGAGTGTATGTGAAATAAGGACATAACACCTACTGTATTGTCTGATAATATAATGATTATGAGTTGATATTCTGTTTGAGGTATGAAATTAACAAAAAATTATCAGACCTTATATAGGCATACATGTATTCTAATGTAAATATGGATTAACAATGAGACAAGTAGATATATTAACAGTAGATATATTGTTATATGGGTTAAGAGTGTGTTACTGTGAGAGAGAACGTGTGTAGGATTAAATAAGTTTCAATTCTTCCTACTCCTTTTTAAACATTAACATTAAAATTAAGAAATATATTTGACAAATTTACAGCCTGGATGCAAAAAATGCCTACTCATATGGCCTTGATTTTGACAACATCAAATTTAATACCTACTTAATAGTTTTAAGACCTTGGGGCTGCCCTGTTTTTCAATAAACAGCTACTCAAAACATAATTTAATATAACTACTATTTTATAAAATGATACTACTATTGCATTTTGTTGTTGTTTGCTACCTAAAAATGACTTTTAGACAAAATGCATCCAACTTAAAAATCCTTTACAACTAATTTTGTGCGACTACATTATCGTGATGCTTCCACTTCTCTAAACACAGCTTGTATTTCTGCATTGCTGACACTTTGAATCTTTGCTGTGTGAAATATGTAACAGCCAATTCCCAGCCGCTCCTCAGATCCCTGTCATCACAGCCTGGGTCTGACAGATCCACATCGATTACACGTCTGCACCTCTCCACTCATTTAACATCGGTGGTCTCCGCAGTAAGCCGCATACAGCCCCTCTCCTCACCATTAACACGAGTTACTCCAGTTACCTTTCCGTCACTAAATCACTGTCAAATGTGAGCCCTATAGAAACCACTGTTGCGTGTCCACATACTTGGTCCTGACATACTGAGTGCTTTTGGCGGGACGCTCCATCAGCGCACTGAACCAACTGAGGGGATTTGGCCACGGTTTCTGCTCGAGTTGAAATGGGTGTAACCTTTCTGACACTCTCTCCACACTTCTCTCACTCATGCATCGCTGACGGGACGCAGGTCTGCACACATCCGCCTGCCGCAATGTCACTCCAAACTTTCCATGAAGCTCAGGTGACATGACAACAAGGATAAACACTCGAGAGCTTTAATCAGTGTGAAGAAGATAAACCACATACCACCGAATCCTACAGAATCCATTTACTGTATACTGACAAAGAGAACACTGCATCTACATCAAGCCAGCTATAAGACTGGACTGAGGTCTTTACCTGTCGATGTCCCCTGGTATGTCCTTGCCCAGTCTTTGAGAAACCTCCCGAGAAGAAGCTACGTCTGAGGATCGACCAGAAGAAGAGTTTCGTCCGTAAAGATGGAGGCCGCTGTCTGCCAGATATCTAGGAGAGGAAAGCAAGTTTTCAGACCAAGTACATTTCAGAAAAGCTCTTTGATAAGTTTTTTTTAGTTTTTATTTAACCATTCTTTAACAAGGAAAGTCCCATTGAGATTCAAAGATCTCTTTTTCATCTAGTCCTGGCCAAGAGGCACAACAGCACAACTCACATTGCATGCAAAATACAATAAAAAGAGAAATAAGAGTAAAAAACACATTTAGAAGCAGTGGCAGGTTAGTGATTGCATCTCCAGGTCTTTCAAAATAGACTCAAAATGATCCAAAGGGACACAATTTTGTAGTTTTAAGGTCCTCTGTAAATCGTTCCAGTATGTTCCAGTATGGAGTAGCGCAATGGCTCAGAATCCAAAAATTAATTTAAATTTAAATTAGTTTTAAAATATCACATTTAACATAATTTTGATGACATTTTCTTATTCGTTAATTTAAAAAAAAGCTGCATTTTATGTAGAAACAAACCTAAAACTGTAATGGCAATACATAACAGTAAACACTGGTGCTTTTAAAAAAAAAAAAAATTTTAAACCAATCTTGGTCTCCTCTAGAACAGGACTGCATGTTTTACAACCTTTAAAAACATTAAATGGCCAAAATAAAACAATAAATAATTAATTGTTTCAGTGGAGAAAAAACAGAGGAGACCAGCAGAGTGTAGTTCTGTTGTGCTCTTTTGAACAGAAACAGAAAAAAAAAGCTGCTTACTTCCTTAATGTTTTTGTATGATGCCATTTTACTACAAAATTAAAAAGAGCTGTGAAGAATTTTTTTGTCAGTGCTTCCTGGTGTAGGAGGGGCTACAGAGGGGTCGGGCAAGTAGAAATAAGGTCACAGAACTCCAGACCGCCATATTTTACTATTACTAGACTAAACCAGGTCTAAATCAGGTCTAAACCAGGACTAAACCAGGACTAAACCAGATCTAACCCAGACCAAAAAAAAACAAAAACAAAACAGGACTAAATCAGATCTAAACCAGGTATAAACAAGGACTAAACCAGGCCTAAACCAGATCTAAACAAGGACTAAACTGGTCTTCAACACAATGGACCTCAGTATTTTTCAAATCCTGTGTACAGCCCTGCAGCTGGCTATCATTTGTGAATGGACAGATAAGATAAACACTGTCATTTTAAAATCGTGGCCACTGCACCTTTGATTTTCTCATCAATTTCTTTGAGTAATATTCGGAACTGAAAACATATGATTTTAAAACAAGGGTCTCCGTTAATGTCAGTGCCATTTCTTCAAGGTTAGTTACCATTAAGAGAAGCCTACACACAGCTGACATTTATCGGAAAACCTGTCTTCCCTTTCTTGACTATACTCTGTCACTGAGAGAGTTTTGTGTTGGAGCTTTCCTTTTCAGAGCCAAGGGAACATATGGCGGCCTTGGCTCGTGTTAGCAGGTGATCTGTATTGAAGCTCACACAAAGATGCTCAGGCTACTGTAAGTAACAGCAGAAATCCTTGACAATGCCCCTGCTACTTTCAATCAGAGGCAGAGTAGATACTTAAAATAAAGAATTGTATGTAGAATGTAAAAAATTACAAATTCTACTGTTAAAAACTACAACTGGTTCAACTATGCTACTACTGCTGCTGTTACTACTATAAATACTACAATTATAATTCTAGACTAAAATACTTTTACTCAGTGACTTCTATATTTGAGTAAAAGTCTAAAATTATGTTCTAGAAAATAAGTACACTGTAAAAATGTTTGTTTTACTACTTAATCTGACTTAGTTCTGCTAAATAGTTAGAATGACTTACTTCAAACGTGTTACATAGACTCAAAACTAAAGAAGTCATAATATTCACTTTTCAACTCACTTTTTTAGTAAACATATGTATTTTTGTAATGTTTCAAACTGTTTTAGCTTTACTTTTGCTAGTTTAATTTTTCTGTCATTAAAGTTAAAACTAGAATACTTTTAATGTATTTTTAAGTAAAATATCTATAAATAGCAGAAAATAATATTCACCTGGATAATGCAAGATGCCATTTTTTTGGTCACATATACCTACAATTAATTCATTAATATTTAATTAATTCTAAATATGTTGAAAATATGATGATTGGAGCATGTTGCATAGTTAATAGTTAATGGAAAGTTTTATAGAATAATTATATGAATTTAGATAACCTGACTTAAAGGGGCTATATTATGCTTTTTTGTGTCTTTTAAATAAATTTAGGACAAATTAGACCAG
Organism: Bostrychus sinensis; assembly: GCA_020698575.1. Classification (NCBI taxonomy): domain Eukaryota; kingdom Metazoa; phylum Chordata; class Actinopteri; order Gobiiformes; family Eleotridae; genus Bostrychus; species Bostrychus sinensis. The sequence continues at coordinate 46,956,598 of CM036239.1, read as the reverse complement.
CCTCTTACGTTTTGTTGGTCAGAAAATGCAATAATTGTTGAAAAAACCTTATTTGAAGAAACTCATCATTTGACTCTGTGAGAAACGCTCAGATTAGGTCCCTGTCACTTTAAGAGCCCTCCCCGCTGTCCCGCTGCTGTCCCGCTGCTGTCACACCCCTTCAGCGCTCCTCACAAAAACACATGCCGACTGTTGTCCACTGCAGTTCGGGGGTGGGTTTCTTTGGTTGCTGCGGGGGAGGCGTGAGCTGTAGCAGTGCTTCCTGCACGGGACAGGACCGTGACAGGGGAGGGGCATGGTCAGGCAGACACTGGTGAAATGAGCCATTTTGGCCTCTCACAAACTCAATGAAAAAGAATAGAGGATTACTCAAACATGTATGAATAAAACAAAAACACAACTCCAGGCATGTTTTTGATGAAGAAACATTATAACATGGTAGAAAGATAAAAAAAAATCGATTTTGTATAATATACCCCCTTTAACTTAAAGGTATGAGCATTATATTTATTTAATACTTCATTAAAATTACCCATGTGTCCCCAGATAGGATGTAAACATGTTTAAATCAAGCTGATTTATTCACAACAAAATTATATGTTACATAATGGCCAAGTTGTTTATGTTTACAGTTTTGTTTTGGTTCTAAAACCCTGCACTGCTGATTGTCCAATCACTGTGACTGGCAACCCATAGACAATTGTTTTAATTTAGACTGCAGTACTGTTTTTACAAGCACATGCTGCTTACAGTACCTTTAAATGATTTGGGCCAATAGGTTTCCCCACTTCATTTAAGTTGAATCTACTCATCAGGTCCATAATCTTCAAAAAAAGTACTTGAGTAAAAGTATTTTATCTAATATATATATATATTTTGCAAGGGTAGCTGAGTAAATGAGAAGGAGACTGCCATTTTGTCCAACCAACAATAAACCTTTAGTGCACAAACCTGGTTGAGTCCGAGTGCCCGCTGTAGCGCCCCCCAGAGGTCGCGCTGGTGGTGGAGCTTCCCCGGGGCACTGCGTATCCACTGGGCATAGAGGGGGCGTCTCCTGCCTGTAGTCTGGGGGTTTGGGGCTGTCCCAGGCGCCAGGACATGGGGGAGGTGCGGGAGGAGAGGGGCAGCTGGGTCCGGCCATTCACCTCTGTGGTCACCGTGGTGTCAAAGGTCGTCTCCAGGGTACTGCAAGGACATAGGCAAGGAGTCACAAATGGTATTACTACTACAGCTGTAAATACTACAGCTATTACTGCTGCTGTTTCTTACTATAAATACTATATTACTATACTAAAAATACTTGTACTCATTCACAATATTTAAGTAAAAGTCTATAATTATGGTATATAAAATATATGTAGAAAATACAATGTAAAACCCAGTGGCACATTTTAGTAAAAAAATTAAGTTATTCTGACTTACTTCTGCTAAATAGTTTTGTTAAATAGACTCAAAACTAACTTTTCAATTCACTTTTTTAGTAAACATATGTATTTTTTTTTATTTTATTGAAAAAGTAGAATACTTAATGTAATTAAAGTATTTTTAGGTAAAATGCATATAATCAGTTGAAAATAATAAAATAATATTAACAAGCATGCAAAAAGATATGCTTAGACAGGTTGCCTTGTAATTATAATCACAAACTGCTATTTTAAGTCTTTGTAATTTGTAGCTGCATACTTTAGTGTAATTTATTGCACAATAACTTGATAAAATTGAGAATCTTTTTGCAGCACACTGTCCCAACACACTGTGGATAAAGTACAGCAGTGGCCCCTGTGTGGAGCTCCTCCTGCTGGACCAAGAAAGCACTGCATTTCCATGAGTCAGCATCTGATTTTGAACCATAGGCTTGTTGTAATCCAGAGAGTAAGATTGTGTTAGAGCTGACCTTGGTGCAGACTTTAAGCTGACACACATACAAGTGTAGTGATTTTTAATTGTATGTTAAATTTCTAGATATTGTGCAGATACAGAACGAAGACAGCCCATTTGTTTGTTACCTCTTGGGGCACAGAAACAAATCTAAAAGCAATTTAAAACCCTGGCAGCTCAGAGACAAAGAGATTTTTTAAAATTAATAATATGATTGGATTGCATGAACCACTTGTCAGAAACTTAAGGTAATGACAATGGCTGCCTATAACCACCATTTCTGCCACACAACTTTGTGCAGAAAAATTGTGTAGTATGTTTGAATTTACAAATCTAGAGAGAATACTAACTTCGTAATACTAACTTTAAAAATGTTCTACTACAAAGAACTCATTCCTTATCACAAATGTACTTTGTTCTATGCAAAGGGATTATTTGGACACATTTAATATAGAACAAAATCACAGCATAATCTCAATCACAATCAGAATTTCTTTATTTTATCTTTGAGGGGAAATTCTTTAAATGAATAATAATGGAATAACAACAACAACAATAATAATAATACTAAGTCCTATATAGACACTTCTCTAGACACCAAAGTAGCTTTACATTTAGGAGCATTATTCATTTACTTCTGAGTAGCCACAGCTGCCCTGGGGCTGACTGATGGAAACATGGCTGCCATTCTGCACCTACGACCTCTCTGTCCCCTCCGAACACATAATCACACATAATATAATCACACATTCATACATCAGTGCCACAGATACCACAACTAAGTAGTGTGTCAAGACCGTACTAATCGAGACCAAGACCAGGGTTCAGAGTGAACCAAGTCCAAGACAAAGCTGAGATTTTAAGGATTCGAGGCCAAGTCAACACCAAGACTTTTAAGGACCGAGACCAAGTTGAGACTGAGACCAAGGCCGTTAAGGCAAAGTGAGACCAGGTTGAGACCGAACCCTGTCAATTAACATTAAATAAAGGGGAAAAGTTTAAAAAAAGTGGTTCAAATGCAATTAATGATAATTTAATGATCAAATGTAACAGACCCCACAAATGAACACAGACAGATCATTTTCCTCGTTCTTGTAATGCGGAAAATTCCAAAATGATGAAGAATATAATTTTCTCATAATGTTTCGTAAATAAAATCTCTGAGACCAGCACATCTGACCGACAAGACCGAGTAAAACTGGATGCGAGACCAGTCTCAAGACAAAGAGCAGTCTCAGGTGCAACAACCCAACAAGTAAGGTTAGTGAAGTGTCTTTCCCAAGGACACAACACAATGCTGGTAGAGGGCAGACAACTCTACCTACTGAGCTATAGCCCTTATATTAGAACACAGACAGACTATAGTCTTTGGTTGAATACCTAATTGTGACACTCCAGCCTATTTTCAATCAAAGTTATGGCAAAAAAGCATAAAATCTAGCCTGTGTCTTCAAAAATGCATGATTCATTTATCGGTCATGACCATGTATTCCTATTGCCTCAGGAGCAATGACATGTCAAGGCACTGTCTCACACATCTCAGCGCTGTAGGTGTGACAGAGGCTGAGTGCAGTGAGAAACAGCACAACTCTCCACCTCTGTGTCTCCAAATACCAAGAGCACAGGGCTAGTGACGGAGCCGTACTCACAACACATTACCATCAACACCTCCTGGTACCGCCAATGCATGGAGGCAATGACAAATAACAACGGTTTATCTAACGCTCATCACAAGTGAATATGGAAAAAGGGAAATCCATTTAGCCAGCTATTGAAATCCAAATTATTTAGCCATTCGCACACAATCAGCGCTGCAAAATCAGCTTATTGTTATCTGGAGACGGTGCAGAGAAAGAGAGGGGGCTAGGCGGCTGATGAAGGGTAGGTGCGAGATAAATAAGTGTGCAATGGAAGGATACAGCTCAGAGGCAAAGCAAATAATACAGTTGTCTATTAAATGAGTCACTGTTCACCAGGTCACTGTGCTAATATCACAGTGGGACTGTTCCAGCCAACTTAAAGTTAAAGGAGACCTATTAGCTGAGCTTTTTACCATGTTATAATATTGTCTCTTCCTCAAAAATATACCCAGAGTTTTATTTTGTTTCATTTAACATGTTTGAGTAATCCTGTATGCTGAGGCGCTGCTCTTCTCAAGATCTGAAAACGCTCAGCTTCACCGCTCTACATAGACGTGTGAAACTTCGCCTTCTCCAGGAAGTGCTCCTGCTCGTTTCTAAAGCCCAGACCTTAAACTACACTACAAAGCTGTCAGCTCATTTATCTATCTGTTAGCGTCATGTTGCTATTAGCCATGCTAATTAGCCATTATATCATGCTTTATCTTTCCCTGCCAATTAGTGAAAGCACTCAGAGATTCTCCTTTTATGTCTGAACTCAAATCCATCCATTTTTATTCATGTGAGAACTCAAAAGGAGAAGACCAAGAGGCAGTAGAGTCTGTAGAGGGCTTTAGTCAAATCAAGGCCTTGGCCCTGTGGTCCTTCACCGCTGCCTGTTGCTATAAACTAGGGCTGCAACAACTAATCAGATTAATCAATTAGAAATGATTGTTAAAATAACCGTCATCTAATTTAGTAATCAATAAATCATTACCTGGAGAATTCATAGTCTTTGAAACATGCCAGAGGATTTTTTTTTTACTAAGACAGAGCTGTAAAGGCGCAGAAACAATAAAAAAAAACATCAATATGTTTTTTATGATGAAAAGGCATCCTTAAAAAATCCAGCTTGCCCAGCAGGTCATCATGCATTTACGTGCACTTCACTATCCAATTATTAACTGATTAATCAAAATATTAACTGACAATAATCGATTAGCAAAATAATCTTTGTTGCAGCCCTACTATAAAGTATGATGCTTGCGATGGGCTCAGAGCTGCCAGAGTGAAGTGGGTAGGGCCAACAGGGCTTAAAGGCAAGAAAATTAGCATAGTTAACTTATTAAGGTTAAGGTAGACTTTATTGTCCCCAACCACCCATTCCTTCAGTGCTGACCCTTCTCCAGATCTGAGCCAGGATCCTGGTCAGGAGTAGTGGAGGCTGGAGGATCATCCTGTTGTTTTAGGTTGATGGGGAAATTGGAGCTCCGGGAAAAAAAAACAAAAAAACATGCAGACACAAAGAGAACATGCAGACTCCACACAGAAAGACCCCACATGGTCCGGGAATCAAACCTGGGACCTTCTTGCTGTGAGGCACCACTGCTGACCGCTTTAACTTTACTATAAAAACTAAGGTAAAAGCAAAATTCTAGTGACAAAATTGTTTGCAACCCAAAGTCAGGCCATGCTGCTCACTACATTTAGGGCCATATTTACTAAGACAAGTGCAAAATTGCGAGTGCAGCTTAAAAAATAGCGTCTGGTATTTGTAGGCATGTTGCGTGTGATATATGAAGAGAAACTGCGCAAGTAACTGCTGCCGCAAATCTGTTATGTAAATGAGAATTTTGCATGAGCATAAAACGCTGTTTGCCAGCTCTGACTGCATCTCTCCTACAGAGATGCACACAGGACTGACTGTCGTAGAGCTGCGTTCACTGTATCTGAGGGAGAATTATTTTATTACATTTTACTTTCTTTTATTAACTTTGCCTAGTCCATCCTTGTTAAATGTCTCATGCAATTTTGGCTCTGACCAGAGTCACGTGCCTTATTTCCCCTCTGTGAAAGACAGTGAAGGGAGAGGAAAGCCAGTAACCCTTCAAACAATTATATAAAATGTATCAGTAGCCTATATGGCGTGCTGAGAGTGATCGAATAAAAATAACAATTAAAAAACATTTTCGATGTCCTCCGCTCGATCAAATCCACACAGCCTTGAGCCTCTGTAGGGGCAGCTGTCAGTCAAGCGCCGCAGCGAGCATTGGAAGGCAATGAGATAAACACAGTGAGTAAACTTTGCGCAGCTTTTAAAGACTGTTCTGTCACCGTAAGGATTTCAAAGAATGTTAAACAGACTGAAAGCCCAGAGACAGCAGCTATAAAAGGCTGAAGTTCAGGGAAATACGAGCGAGAATCAAGGAAAAAGTGCCGCAGGTACAGATTACTGTTGTATCTTTGTAAATGAGCCCTGTTAAAGCATTAGAAGTTATTTTCAACGCCCCATCTGAGCACTAAAAGCTGCACTCTTACCTCTGCAAAACCTTTGCACCTGCTTCTCGTACGTACTAAATTTTCACGCAGATTTAGCTCCCATACTCGAAATAAATCAAACAGTGACTGCAAAGCGACTTAATTTGCATTTTCCACGGCTTGAATTTTGTGCGTTTTGGCAAGAACGCCTTGTTTTACATATTCATTGAATCACAGGAGCAAAATCTGCGGCGCGCTGAATTTGCTCCTGTGAGTGACGCAAATCTCAGCTGCGCCTGGGTTTGCTCCATTTTTAGCACGACTTTTTCATTTAGCGTGCACGCAAACCTTCGATAAATCTGGCCCTTAGAGTTAATTTGGATACAAGAAAATATGAATGATTGTCACTGCAACCAGTGTAGTGTCTTGTTTTCTAATAAAACAATATCCCACGGGGTTATTGCCTAGAGAATTGCAGGCACAGAGACAGATTGATCAAAAACACACCATGAGGTTTTTTTTAATCTAGAAAATGAAAGGTGTATTGATTGACATTTGATAGAAAAACAAGTGTGAGATCCTCAAAGCCACAGCAGGTCAGTAAACACAGAAAAACACCTGTTTTTAATTCTGTCTTTATCCGCCAGGCCTCAGGGAGCTGTGTCCAAACTCACACCAGGAGGACAACATGACATTTAGACCAAATGTCACTTAGGGGAGGAGAATTATCTTTAGGCGTGTGCTTATTAAAGATCATTTGAAATCTTAGTTTGTGGCATGGTCAAATCCCTCTTTTAGGGATTATTATCAGGATGGACCTAGGTAAAAAAGGCCTCCAATCTCACAGAAAGCTACAAGTTATTTAAGGTAACCCTTCATTCTTAATCCACAGGGTTCAATATGATGTTGGCCCACCCTTTGCATCTATAAAAGCTAAACAGTGTTTATGGGAATTTTTGAGCATTATTCCAGAAGTGCATTTGTGAGGTCAGACACTGAAGTTGGATGAGAAGGCCTGGCTTGCAGTCTTCGCTCTAATTCATCCCAGAGGTGTTCTATCAGGTTGAAGTCAGGACTCTGTGCAGCCCAGTCAGGTTCTTCCACACCAAACTCGCTCATGAATGTCTTTATGGACCGTGCTTTGTGCACTGGTGCAGTCATGTTGGAACAGGAAGTGGCCATACTCAAACTTTTTCACAAAGTTGTCCACAAAGCTGCAGCCTAGGTTTTTGATTTTATACACCTTTGGCCATGGAAGTGATTGAAACACATGAATTCAGTTATTTAGGGGGCAAATACTTTTGGAAATATAGTATATGTATCTTTACTTAAGTAGTCTTTGAAAACATAGCAGAATTTGATTTTTAAAGGAGACCTATTATGCTGTTTTCAGGCTTTTTAATAACAGACTGTGCAGCCTCTTGATCGTCTCCTTTGATTTCAAACATGAATAAAATTGAAAGGGTTTGAGTTCAGACAAGAGAGAAGAATCTCCAAGTGCTTGCACTGAACGGTGGAGGATATTCACACTGCAGTTTTTACTAGAAAGAAAGTCTTTTTAAAAAAAAAAAACATCAACTTTTAAATAAGTTGTCAACAAAAGGAATCAAGACTTTCAAAGCTTGGTCTACTCAATATTCAGATTTTTTTTAAAATGAATCAACATTTGTACATTTTAAGGAGATAATGGCTAAATTAATTAATGCAGATTAAAACATAAATTACACAGAAGTTGCAATACATTTTTTTCATGTTGATGCCACTAATCTACTGGAGAAGTGTTAGTTAAAAAAAGTTACCATATTCACCTGAAGAGTCTTGATAAAGTGTTTCCTTTATCACAGAGCATGTTGCCATTAATCCCAATTTGTGAGCTATTTTTAATGCAAGTATATGTTAAATTCCTTATAAAGACAGAGACAGAACCAGAGTTTATTAATATCTCTGTTTGGCTCAGCAGCTCCACTCCCTGCTGTCAGCGTGGATCTCCTCCAGCTCAGCTCTCAGCCAAAACACCAGGTGCACTCACTGTTAAGGATTATTTAGGAAGACAATATAGGAAAGAAAAGTGCAAAAACTTATTAAAAATCTCATATTTACAGCAATTATTTATCACGTTGCATGGCAGAATGGTTACTCTGGGTTCTTTCCACTGTAAAATGGGAACTGGAACGTGAGAGTGAATGGTTGTTGTGATACACATTGCTAGCTCTGGGACGAATGGGCCATTGTCCTGGGTGCATCCTGCCTAAAGCCCATAATAGCTGGGATAAACTCCAGCCGCACTCAACCCCTAATTGGTAAATTAACATTTAACTGTTTCACAAAATGCACTGTAAAACCGAATATGTTCATTCAACTCAAATACATTTGGGAAACTGATTGCCTCAGTTTATTTAAGTTTATTGACTCAAATAATTTAATGTCATATATATTTTTTATCTACAGAGTCTAGAAGAAATATGGACACATTTACTCAAATTAACTTTCCCTTTTTTAAATGTATCATTTATGAATTGTAACACTTTTTAACAATTTAACTAGTTTAAGTTGGTAATTCTGTAAACAGGATAATTATTTGACTGTTGGGGCATTGTAAATATTGTTTTGCTTTTACTGTATTTATCATAACAAAATTTAAACTTCAGTAAGTACAACTAAATCAGTTCAAAACAATTAGTAAAAAATACACATGTGCCTAAAGGGCCTATTTTATGCTTTTATTTATTTTAAAACAATCTTAGTCACCACTAGAACAGCAGCATGTTTTATAACCTTTAAAAACATTATCTAACAATAAGTACTCTACTGGTCTTTGGAATGTATAATCAAAGAAAAAGAGCACTTCACTTCCTTAAAGGTACTATAAGCAGTATATATATATTTATATTTCATAAGGATTACCAATATAGGTGCCAAGATATCAGGTAAATATATTTAAATCAAATACTGTATTAGTTTTACTGATAACAATGGTAAGTTGTTTTAGTTTACATTTTTTGTTTTGGTTCTAAAACTGCATTGCCAATCGCCCAATCAGAAAAGCTGAAAGGCTGGCAACAGTGGAAACAGAGCTAAACACAGTTTTTTGGATAAATGAAGGAGAGGAGACTGGATGTAGAGGGCTTGTCGATTGGACAGTGCTTCCTGGAATGCACAGGGATTCGTGGGAGAGGCAGAGGTTCGTGCACCCGAGCGTTTTGAGGCCTCGCAAAGGCTGTGCCAGAGAATACATGATTACTTAAACAACTCCAGGTATGCTTTTGATGAGGGACAACATTATAACTTGTTAGAAAGCTTAAAAAAAAAAAGAAAAAAAAAGTCAATTTTGCATAATTAAAACCCTTTAAACCAAGTGGGTTATTCCTTGACTATTTACTTTGAAGTCACTTTGACACATTTGGTATAAGTAACTCTAACACAGCCGAATTAAGTATGGATAACTTAATTCTTTTAGCAAGATCAACTATTTGTTTGGGTGTTTGTTTGTTCATTTGTTTTTACTGCCTGTTATATTTGGTTGTTTTAACTACAATCTTAATTCAATCCAGCCTATAGCCTAGATAAATGGCGAGGGTTGCATAAGGAAAGGGCAAACCTATGCCAAATTATTATGCAAATCATCCTCTGTGGTGACCTGAAAAGCTGAATGGAGATTGTCAGGTTCAATCCTCCAGGTGCTTCACCGTTGATGTAAATTATCCCCAACTTTTTTTTCGAGGTTATTGCATGTTCAGGACAGACTTTTGTCAAGAACTGGCACCAACCTCTGAGGCTGTTCTCACTTTGAAATTAAACCAATATTAAATCCGAATGTTCATTTTGCAAAAAAGACAGAGTAGACAACGCTAATGTAAAGGTGTGATAATCCATTTTCCACAGATTTAATGCCGACTGTCCCTTGTGCACTTACAGCGCCTGAATGAAATGTGTTTTTAGCCTCTCCCCCCTGCAGCCCTGGCCCGCTCTGATTAAATGTGCTGCTAAAACAATGGCCTTATCGATCGAGCCTCCTCCAGGTCCTCGGAGGGAAGCACAAGAGAGGAAAACAAACGCACCCGAGCATCGCACGCGCTGACTACCATCTGTCAGGACTGTCAGCAGCAGGGCCACCATCTTCTCTGTGCAAATGGGGCAAAACACACAAAATAATAGAGTGGAGTGCCCAGGGAGGTGGGCAAGGATTCTATGAGCTAAGGGTTTTGTACCATTTTGAAATGCCTCATTGAACATCTCAGGCCTTATGACACTGCATCTGGTCATGTTTTGTTGACTCTATGCAACTTTCCTTCTACATTTTGGGACACTTCTTCCTAGAAAACTGTGTAGGACTTTTTTTTCTAGATATTTTTTGGCCGTTTTTATTGGACAGGACACTAGAGATATACAAGGAAATCCTAAAGGGGAACAGTCTGGCCGGCCTGACAAACTCTTTTCCTATTCTGACGGCCCTCTGCATTGCCTTCATGCAAAACTCCTGAAAGATGTGTTTGATTCTGTTGGGCCTTACATTATAAAGCTGATAAATGCTTTTATTGCTTCTGGTTGTGTTCCCAGTGCCTTCAACCAAACAATTGTACAGCCTCTCCTCAAAAAGCACAACCTGGATCCTTATGCCTTGTCTAACTGCTGAAACATCCATTTTTATCTAAAGTTTTGGAAAAAAGTGGTCTATGCCCAACTGCAACGCACGTTAACTCAAATAATATTGATAAAAAATTGATCTTAAATCTTATCATAGCACAGAAACTGCACTTTCAAAAGTTTTTAATGATTTGTTTTTAATGACAGACACTGGTAGCTCAGCTGCGCTCTTGTCCTGCCTAGAGTTTTGTAGATTCAAAGGTACTGTACTAAATTGGTTTCAGTCGTACATGAATGAGCTTTCCCCATGAATCTTGGACCATTTACACCTAAGCGAGCCCCCCTTGGCTGTGGGGTGCACGATATAGAGAAAACATGCAATATTTGATAACTATGTTGAAAATTGCAATAACAATATTATTGCAATATTTGAAAATAGAGACTACTTTTAGAACATAGTAAGTTCTAAAAGGCATGGTGGCTTAGTGGTTAGCACTCTTGCCTCAAAGCAAGAAAGTCACAGGTTTGATTCCCAGACCATGTGGGGCCTTTCTGTGTGGAGTTTGCATGTTCTCCCTGTGTCTGGGTGAGTAAATAAAATAAATAAGTTAAATTCACTGCATTTCACAAAAATGTAAGTTCCTGTATTTACAAGTCAAAACAACGACAAAATCAAAACTTAACTCAGACTAAACCAGGAATAAAACAAGGCTAAGTGGTGACTAAATTAATTAAATTACCACTATTTTTCAATTTTTTAACATTTTTATTTAGTCACAACACATGTTCTTCTAAGGCTCTGGTGGAAAATTATTCTTCAGTGTAAATCTCTGTCAGATGGAAGACCACAGCGTTATTGTGATAAATTTAGATTCTTGCGTTTGCTGCTATTGCGATAATAATTCTGCGATATATTGTGCAGCCCTAATTTTTATTACTGTTTCATATATTTTTTTAAATCCTTTTTAGTTGTTTTTTTTTATTTTATTTTATCCTATTGCTAAAAACTTGTGATGTAAATGTCATTATTTTTATTTTTGACTTATTTATTTGATTTTATTATTGTACACTTTGGGGTAGCATAAGCTGTTTGTTTTAAATGTGCTCTATATATAAACCTTGACCGTGACCTTTTCTATAAGCTAGTCTGGTATTCCTTTGCTTAAATTTTGTTTCTATAGAGGGAACAGAGTAGAGTAACATCAGAGAAACAAAGGGTGGGACGTAAGCAGCACACCACTGACCCAAACAAACATGGCGGTTTGCTGTTTTTTGTTTTTTTTTAACACCAAAATACGGCGCATTATGAGCAGTTCTGTACTTATTTGTGTACTGGAACAGCAGCAGAAGCCAGTTGTACAAAGCCTTGTAGAAAAAGTGGGTTTATTTGACTGTGGTCGCTACATCAGACATCAACGAGACTTTACTGTTGTTAAAATGAAAACAAGAAAAATAAAACAAGATTAAATAAATTAAATGGCATTATTTTTACGCCAGATGCCCTTTCTGGCACAGTCCTCTCCATTTAACTAGGCCTGGGGCTGGCACAAGGAGTACATGGCTTGTGACCCTTTGTGATTATATTTAATAGGACACAAGTTCCTAGGCCTATATCCCTTTTTCAGTGAACAATATTTAAATCTGTTGTTTCTTTGTATGTGTCATTGTAGCAGCAGCAGTAACAGATTACAAATTGTGATGAGTAGATACGTAGCAATAAAATAAATTATTCTTATTAGCATTTTCAGCTATCCTCCTTTTTATCTAGGCCTCCCAACACTACCATTGCACTGAATTTGCCCCTGCAGGCACACAGAGGGGACAGCTGTTGAAGGTGTGAAGTGTCCATCATCCTCTGAATGCTCATTACACACGAACCGGGCCCCTGATCGAGGTGACGACTTTTAATTAAATTCAGGAAACACGTCGCCGTCGTGGATGTCACAGTAATAAATGAAGGAGCATTAATAATTAGACTGGTATCTGCGTGTTGAATCATGGTGATAAAGCACGCTGCTGGTGAGTCACTTGGTCGAAGCTGCTTTTGTGTTTGCCAAGGACGACGTTAATGCACGACTTAGATAACTAGTGCTGAGCCATGGGACGCTGTGTGGGCTCTCTGTCTGTTTTTATCAAGGCTATGAATCACTGCTGCATCAAAATGCTTTTGTTTTGGGATATGACATAAGTGGATGTTACAAGAAAAGACGATTCTTTGGTTTTCATACTTCACAGCTAAAGACTTGACAGTGGCACAAAGTGATGTGAGAGACCAGGATGAGACGATTTAGGCAGAGGAGGGATAGTGGATATGAAGGTAGAAGGATGCAGAGGTTAAAGCTTGAGGCCTACAGGAAGACCAAAGAGGATGTAGTGAAAAGGGACACTATCTATGTTTACATTAGAGAGTGACTGATACGGATTTTTCTAAAGCCAATGCCTATACCAATTCTTAAATACCAATTTATTTGGGGCTGATATGCAAGACTGATCTTCATATTTTTTACCCAAATTCTGTGATAAAAGACTATTACTAATACCCATGCACTGTGCATTCATGTCTTCTCACCGCTGTCACTACAGTGCACCAATCTGTGTAACGTAATGAGAAAAAGTAGTAAAGTAATAGCAGTAGCAATGATTTTGAAGTGTTGAAGAGCTATATTCTCATACGTCTCAATAAGACAACATTATAACCACATACCCAGCTGAATTTTAAACAACAGCACATCATCTTCCTACTCATTGATCCAGGCTAATGCAGCAGACTTGCATACCAAAGCCTAATCGGCCACCTGAATATGTGCCTATCAAAAAAATCGTCATTTAAAGCTCAAGCATCAGCTGATGGACTGTCTAAAGAATGCCCGATATATTGGCCCGACGGGTTTATTTGTGTATCTCTAGTTTACATGCAGGTTGAGAAAACTAGGATTATTGCTTTACTGCGATTATATAAGGAGTTTGAAACTGCATTATGCTCTGTCCATTCCCCGCTGTTGCCAGCAGGGGGCGACAGACAACTTCAAAGTAACAGCTCCCCAACAAAAGACTTTTTCCATACATACTGTATACATTATTTTAAGTTATAAAATGTGAAATACAAACGCAAAGGTGACTACAAATATTTCAAAAAGCCTAAAAAAAAAAAGAAGCATAATATGGCCCCTTTAATTGTTTCTGTCCATTGTGTTTAAAAGTAAAACGTTGACTGCCGTAGCTTAGATACGTTAGTTTTCATTTAGTAAACTATAAGAGTTACTGTTTATATTCATTGGTAAAATTATGAAATTAGTCAGGTTTATTAGCATTTAGCACTACAAAAGTCCCCAGACCACTTTGAAAGCTACACAATGCAGTGGTCTCAGTAATTTGGCTGCATATAGTTCGAGACAAGAGTTCTCTGGACAAAAGATGGACTATGAGCATGTTTGGAGTGTGCTCTGAATGTAAAAGGAGTTATGAGGTCAGGTGGTGTGAGAGAAGAGGATGTAGAGGATAAGGTTTAGGATGGAGGCAGATGATTCGCCGTGGCCAGAAATGGAAAGTAATGCAACTAATGTCTCTTTCCACTTGTTTTTAAGTCAAATGTCAAATTCTAATTCGACATATCTCTGCCTAATAAGGACGCTACCAAACTGGTACAACAAGAGTGGCTGCAGTAAGTGCAGAGTCAGACCAGCAGGCGCCAGAGGATGTAGACAGTGCTACTGTAGTCCTACCTGTGGCTGATCTGAGTCCCCCGCAGGCTGGACATGGTCTCCTCCAGGTTCTGTCGGAGGTCAGCGATGTTCTTCACTGTCCTCATCCTCCGCGTCTCGGGGTCCTCTCCTAAGGACGCACACATTTGGAGTTTTATTTAGGGCACAGTTTGGAGAAGCAGACAAGAGCAACAGGCACAGACTTTGCGATATACAGTATATGTATACAGTGAAAGTACAACAAGCGAAAGACATAGAGGACAGTTACAGTTTATTCTGTCACATTCTGTTCCTCATTTATACAAAACCAGAACTTAGCACTCCCCAATACAAGCTCCTCAGTATGGCAGTAGTAGTAGTAGTAGTAGTTGTAGTGAAATCCATAACTCCCCAGTACAAGCTACACAATGTGTCAATAGTAGTAGTGCTGGTGATAGTAATAGTAGTAGTACAACCCCAGAACTTAGTGCTCCCCAGTACATGCTCCTCAAAATGGCAGTAGAACTCACAGTAATAGTAGTAGAAATCCCAGCCACGGTAAAACAATGATGGCCCCAGGAGTGACAGCCAACAAGAACTGTACACCCCACACCCCACACCCCACGTCCCGTCCTGTCCCATCAGTGTGTTAGCATGAGCTGGACTGCACACATGTCAGTCACTCACATGAGCTTCCATATTACTGACATGACACCTCTCCTTTTGAGCAGAGGCAGACTGTGAGTGCCCCGTGCTCCTCTGTCACACTCATCACATCACAGCACTGTCTGCAGCTTCACTTCAGCCTCAGCTATCACTCTTTGGCGTTCTACACTGTAGTTCCATGTGTACCCCAACTTTTTGTCTCATCCCTCTCACCCATGCATTAAACTGATTTGTAAGAACTTTTCTGTCCCGTGCTTGACCACAGTCTGTGTTAATGAGGCGCTCTTTTGGGGCACACAACATGAGGCACATTCAGCAGTGGTTCTTAGGTTTTATGTCTAAATTTACAAATTTTAAAAGTTAAACAGCCTTCTATAACATCAGATATTGTGCACAATCTTTTTAATAATATTCTACTTCACACTAAGCAGCAGGGCACAAAGTTTATCCAGGTCAAAACTGTAACTTTAGTCTGTACTTAAAATAAAAAAAGAGGCAGGGGAGGAGAGGAGGGCAGTGAAGTGTTGTGCGTTACGTTTCTGATCAGCACTAAACTCAGATCCAATCACCTGTCTGTTCACCGCTGACAGGTGTGCATTTTCCCATCATGCACTGAGCAAAGCAGCCTCCGCAGTTGCTCCTGATGAACTGCGCTGGTCTTGTTTGGATCTCACAGTGACCGTCGCACTTGTGGCATCAGAGCAAGTCGGGAACAAGTCGGACACAAATCTAACCTGAGCACTGCGCACAGACCGACACTGATTGAAACTGCGCAAGTCTGGCTCATCTGGAACGCGCCTGATGGATGGAAACGGAAATGTGTCGTCTTCTACGCTCGCGCGGTGCATTTCTGCCCAGCTGGAAGACCCGCGGTGTGTTGCTGCCTCTGTCAGTGTCGTCGTAATATTTTAGTTGTGATCAAATTAATCGATGTGTCAATTGAAATTAACGCGATTAAATCAATAAGTTAACGCACTGCGTTAATGCGATAATTTCCCCAGCCCTATTTTTTTTAAATTATTAACCCCTGTCCTCATCATACACAGCAAAAGTGATGTCATTTTTATATTTTAACCCTCTAAATGCCAGTTTGTTCACATTCTCACATATTTGTAAGTGAAACATGTATTGTTTACTATGTAATGACGCAAAGTATTTTTTATTTTGTGCAGAAATGACTGGCCCTGAGTAAGTCTCTAAATAGTCCTAAAACTGATTTTGATACATTTTTCCTTTTTGTGCCATTACTAAAGAGGACAGAAAATCACACAAAAAGGGCTGAAACTCAGGTTCATCCTCTTAAAGCCCTAAGAGGCTGAGCAGTCACTGTTATTTAATGGGAATTATAAGGGAATTATTTCTCACAATGCAATGAGAAAAGGGCAGATCTGATGGTAATTTTTTTGTTTGTGTATTTTTTAGTCTCTGACTGACAATAAGTTATTTTAATGTAAGTCAATGGGACCAAAAAGGGCTTTAAGAAGAATAATGTGAGTTTTTTTGCCCAGGAAGTTGATTTTTTTTTAATTTTTTTTTCAATTTATTGATAAACATCTCTATCAAATATCATCATACTAGAATAAAAAATGCCAAAATGAGAGCAAAAAATATATTTGAAAAAACCTAAAATCAACCACCAATCTCACTTTATCTGCATGATTCATCACCACCATGATGGGACCTGCCGTTAAACAGAGAGGTGTGAGTAGCATTCAGTTTGTCTCTATCCATGTCATTATCTATTCTGTAGAGCCTGCTGGTATTGGCGAACTGACTGCTAACAGAGGGGCTTAATGTGAACAGACAAAGACGCTCCATCCCCACAGCTCAGGAGTGGAGCTCTGCCCACCCAGGTCTACAACTATAGGCTTCCTGTCACAACAAACTACTTCATCTGTGCACTCCATAACAAGATACTAGAGAGTAAAGTGTTTTATAGACGTTGAATTACAGCGTACTATAAAGGGGCAAAACATAGTATACTGATAAAATCAGTACATTTTACGTAAAAATACTGGCAGTTGTGGTTGCTATAGTATAAAACTTTGGGCAACAGTGGCTCAGGAGGTACAGCGGTTGTCCTATAACCGGAAAGTACGTGGTTAGAATCCTGCACTCCACAGCCTGTAGTAGGAGAGAGGCCGTAGGTGCAGAATGGCAGCCACGCTTTCATCAGTCTGCCCCAAGACAGCTGTGGCTACAAAATGCATTCACCATCACTGAGTGTGACTGAGGAGTGAATGAATAATGCACCAAATGGTAAAATGACTGTGAGTGTCAAAGTACCAAAGTGGGGGACACCAACGTGGGGGTTTCATGATTTCCAGAGATCTTAAAAAAAATAATGAAACTATTGAAATTATTTTTTTCATAGAAAACAGCATATGTTAGAAAGTAATATAAAAATAAACCATGCAAATAAATATGACCCAGTATTTGAATATTTTTCCTCCTATGAGTTGCGGCCAGAAAAGTCTGGGAAACCCTGCTATATAAGACTGACGCATTATTATTTTTTATTTTAAAGACTGCATTCCTATTCCCGCTACTTCTATGTGACTTACGGTCTCTGATGTTCAACATTTAAATTTTGGTACAGGAAAAATTTAGGTAATTTACTGTGAGGTTTTATGTTGTCACATGATTTTTTTTTTTCCGCTAAAAAATCCACAGCTGCCAGTAGTTTACCATAGATTTTAACCATTTTTTTTATAGTGTATCTGCATTGAAAATACACTGACTGGACACTTTGCTTTGCCTTTTGACTCACAAGAGCGTGACCAGCTATGCTACAATACTTGTAATGCTTTCACATTATTAGTAAAAGTAAAATTGGTCTCAACCCCTCCCATTTGATCCTATTTTTATTTATTTTTTTTACCAAAATCAGCCCTGCCTGGGTAATCTTAATTTGTCTATCTATATTAGACTGAGCTTTATACAGTGCATTGTTTCTCTGATTTCTCACACTGTTTTGGTCCAGAGGCAGTTTATTGTCAAGATCAATGTTTGTTTATAGAAAAAACTACTGCTGCTCCAATGTGCTGTATAGGCTTAATAATACAGTTTAATGATAAAAATAAAAACAAACAAGCAAATTAAAAACATGATGCTAAGATAAGATTTTGGCTAGGAATAAATAATAATAAATAAACAAATGATTAAAATAATATAGAAAAATAATAAAAATAAATAATAATACATTATTTTTATTTATCTAGGGATCACAATGGCAAACCAGTCACATGGTTTTGTAGTTTTTATGTTGGATGCCCTTCCTGTCACAACCAGCCACACTGAGGCAATGTGGGTGAAGTGTCTTGCCCAGAGACACAATGACAGAATGCACTTCTGAGTGAGATGCAGACTGCCATCCCTTTGGTTGGAGGGTGAACGCTTAACCCACAGCACCACTGTTGGCCCAAATACTATATAATAAAATAAATAATTAAAATATACAGTATAAAAGCCTACATGCTGCTGAGTAGTCAAAACAAAACGTATGACCCAAGCCTTGGTAGTAGGGATGGTCTGACTGAGACTGGTACTACACTGCAATGGTTTGATACGAGTCTTAAGCCTAATGCTTTTTGTGCATTAAAATAAAACAGGCAGGCCTTGCCAAGGTAAGCAACTTTCCTCTGGACAACTTCAGATTCAGAAAAAGCAATTTCACGGTCAACTGGACTTGTTTAATTCAAAATTTTGATTCAGAAAGTGCTATCTCTACTTTTAGTTATTATAATACCAACAGCTGCCATGCATTATGGGACAACACAGACAACATACTATATGTTCAATGCAACTTCTTCTCATTTACTGTCTCACATCAGGAAGGTCCTGGGTTCGATTCCCGGACCATGTGGGGCCTTTCTGTGTGGAGTTTGAATGCTCTACTTGTGTCTGGGTGGGTTTCCTATAGACATTCTGTTTTCCCTCATCAACCTAAAAAATGCACAGTGGCCTAATCCTCCTCTGGGGAAGGGTCCAGCTAGGTACTCCAGACCAAGATCCTGGCTCAATCCTGGTTGTCCCAAAAATTTTTTCACCAAACACTATTATTATTAATACTAGAAATATTATTTTATCAGGACTTACTACACATTTTTTTGGGTACTCTACCCGTCTCTGAGTGTATAATGTCGAGCTTTAGCCAATCACATATGTGCAAATTGGTAATGCAGCTACAAGATTGCAAGTAGAGGTAATTGTGGCACTGCATATAAATTGCACTCAGAATTAAAAGTTTAAGGTAAGCTCTATACTTGTACTAGAGTTACATAAATCAAGGACTTTTTGTTTAACACGGTTTTACTGTGGTACAAATCATAAAAAGACTGACTCTTGCCTTTTCTTCCTGCTTCCTCTTCAGCCTGGCCCTATTTCCCCTGCTCTCACCAGGCCTCCTCCAACACAAACCTAATTTCAGTCGTATTATTGAGTGTCCTGAGGAGCTGTGGCCTGCCGTCTGCATCATCTATGGACACTTCATGCAACATTGAGAGGCAGCCCTGGGGTGTGAGTGCGAATTCAGGGCTCCATTCACCAAAACCAGAAGTGTGCATACAACCACACTGCAAGAAAACATCACAGACAAGCAAGGACATGCTATTTTTATGAATTAGAAAATGTGTATAAAGGCTACATGTTAGTCATTCAAAAGTTAAATGACCACTTTAGAAACAGCATTCCGTAAGGTGGCCAAAAAGGAATAAATGCAAAGCCCTCATTGGGATTCAGTGTGCTGCCCAGCTCTGAGCTAAAGTGAAGTATGAAGAAGCAGCCAAACCAGTGCTTTCCGAGTTATAATAAAGCAATGTTAGGTCACTGCCCCATGTTGAAAGCATTTGGACGGAGGTTGATTTAAAGGCAGTTGCGCAATAGGAAGGTCTGAGTGGTGGATGGTTCAAAGCTGTTGCAGGAGACTGGCGTTGGCATACCACACTATTTTATATTACAGCATATTCAGAGACACCCATCCTTCAAAGCCGCTGGGGAAATTTGTCAGGAGCAGTGGGCGACCGCAGTGCAGCACTCAGGCATTCTTCTACAGATCTATACCAGGATCTTGGTCAGGAGTACCTAGCTGGAGGATTAGCCTGTTGTGGGCTTCCTCACACTGGGACATGCGCGGAACTGGGAGCTCCTCCCAGCTGACCAAGCTCCTCACCCTATCTCTAAGGGAGCATGCAGCCACTGTGCAGAGGGTGCACTTTGTCTCTATCCCCTCTACAGTCTTTTTTAGGGGGCTAAGGAAAGGCCTAAAACAGAATTTTAGTTATTCTTTATACTTCTTTACTTGGGGCAAGAACTCTGAAACTCCAACCTAGAGAGGGCAAGCCACTCTTTTCTGGAGGAGAACCAGGGCCTCAGACTTAGAGGTGCTGCTCTGCTAAAAACCTCCAAGTAAATGTTATGATAGTGCTCTGTGATAGTGTGGTTATTGTAATTTTTTATTATTTAGAACTTTCCAGAGACTGCACTGGGACTCATTTCTCACATCCTGTGTAAAATATGATGGTAATTTGTGGTTTTGTTTCCCATTTTGTTGACCAAACTGCAAAATAAAAGGTCTTAAAATGATCCTGTTTGGAGGGTGAACAGACACCAACAGAAGAGTTCAAAATGCATTAAATATTATTGTTTTTGTGCAAAAAAATGTATTTTCTGTATCACAGAATCTAGGCAATAAATGCCTAATGTATCATATGTGATACAAAAAAGATTAATGTTATATATAATAATCCTACATTTTTTTATTTTATGTTTTTGTTTGTAGCTGTTATAGCTAGCTCAATATAAATCATAATTTTTGGCATATTATTTAATAGTTCAGGCTTTACAGGGATATGTGTTTAAGGTTAGGGAAACGAGAGGAGTCGTGCACTCATTTCAAACGACGCAAAATGTACATCCTTAGTAGTGTTTTTTAAAAAGATGAGAGAAATAAAAGTCCTGAAGGAGAGGGTATGTTTTTTTCTCAACAGGCAACAAACAAAAAATAATATTTTAAAAACTGGATTTATGTCAAAATGTATGCGCCAAATAGGTTGTGGTAAAAATAATTGAATTCTAGATCATCTGTGTCTAGAGTTGGCTTCACTAAACCTAACTGCATTTGTATAAAAGAAACAGCTATGCAATGACTATTCCCATGTCTCACAATGCATCATCACTGTCTAAGGTGAGACACCAGAGAGATCCAAATCCCTGATTGTGTATTCAGTCGAATGTCTCCAGGTCTTGGCTGTGACAAAGTGTAAAGCTGCCAGACAGTGACAGAGGGATCCTGAAAGGCTGAGAGACTAAAAGGTCCAGACTCTAACCACACACACAGAGCAAACAGTGGCTCAGATACAGATGACACAACATAATGCTAACGAGCTTATGGGACTGTCATATGCTGTACCAATGCTTCACTCCGCACCCTCTGCTTTAATAATTCATGTGCTCCACGACTGAAGCCCCTCACTCAAGATGAAACTTCTCCTGGGCTAATTACACAGAAGAACATACACTTGTGCACATTTAACCATTCCTGGGGCAGTCATGTCCAGAGGTGGGTAGAACAGCCAAAGAAACTCATGGTATAAGGAATAACAAGAACTATAAAATTAAGGAGTCACTTGTGCAGCATGTATCTTTTGACAACACTGTTTAAACTAACGCATATAAAGTCTCCTTGGACTTGAAAGCAAGTTGTTTAAAACAAAAGAGAGCCTTTTTATCATCACTGTGCATAACAAATTTAAAGGCCAATCATAGTTTTATATTCTGCATTGAGCTACTGGGATTTGAGGCTAGTATACCTTTTATGGACCCGTATAGTGTTTGCAAACAACATCATCTGTGTAAGCGTTTTTTCTCAGTTGCGCAAACAATACATTTTCTAGACACAATCGCATTAGTTAAATAACACCATAGCTAATATATGCGTGTGATGTTAGCGTCTGGGTAGAACACATTAATATGTGGCCTATATTTGAGTTCCTTATATAATAAAGGTTGGGTGGATACAGAATCATGGCAAATAGCAATTGTCTATCAATGCACTTTTGCTTTCTTGTCAAATGAAATAGGTAACATCTCTTAGGCTGTTACCAAAATGAGTATATTTTTTGTTGACATCTTTTGTCAAGTGGTCTAGAAAAAAAAAAAAAACAATCTCTAGAAACAATCTTTTAGGCGTAGTAGTTTTATTTTCTTATATCTTAGTACTGGTATTAACTGTACTAGTCTATTGACTTGCACTGTCCTGTAGTAACCTAGCACTCTGCCAAAGACATATTTCCCTCTGGGTTACTGAAGTATATACAGTATTTGAGGTAATCATTGGCAACAAAGAAAGCCAACAAAAGTACATGGGCATTATGAGACATCCAGCTGTAGGCTGCTTTTTTATCCATTATCTCATCCCTGTCTATTCAAATATAGGGTGACCAGACGTCCCTATTTTAATGGGACTGTCCCAGTTTTAGGCTCCTTGTCCCATGTCCCAAGAAATATCTGTAAAAACACTCATATGTCCCAGTTTTAAACAAACAATGCATGTCCCAGTTGTCCCCATTTTAACCAAGAGAAACATATAGGAAACTAAAAAAAAAACATTATCTACAGATTTTTGTCACTAAATGTATTTAACATATTATTTTTATTAATAAATTGCCAACAAATTCAAAACCTGATCTCTAGCTTTGTGTACTTTGAATGACATGATAATCTTATGGGTTTTGGAAGCATTTTTGTTGCTTTCAATTTCAAATGCACCACAAATTCTGAAAAATAAAAAAAAAAATACAAATGTGTCCAAGTTTTTGGGTATAGAAATCTGGTCACCCAAATATGATTTCTGTTAGGGTCACTCACTCACTCACTCACAGACACACACCTACACACACACACACACACACACACACACACACACACACACACACACACACACACACACACACACCTACACACACACACACAGGGAGGGAGGTACTCAGACCCACTGTCCTGGGTAAAGTAAATGGATCCTTGCCATTAAGAATTAAAAAAAATATTATTTTGGCTATTGATTTGTCTTTTGAATTAACCATTTTTGTTTCCCCCTTATTCAATAAACATTGGTTGACATTACCGGTGAGTCGTGCGCATTGCTCTAAGTTCGTCTGTGAGGCGTTCAGGTGGTCTGGGATTTACCAGCAGTGCTAAACATTTGTAGGAGGGACCCATTATATATGTCTTTCATGTTACAAAATATAATCATAATTTACTTCCAAGCTAATAAGAAAATATTTGTGATCTTTTCACACTGAACTACTGAAACTTATGACAGAAAAGAAAGCACGTGCCTTTTCTGCTATTATTTTAGAATATTATGTGAATATTTGATTTTGTCAATTAGTCATCATTTTAGGTAGAGTTAGATTAGGTTAGATATTTGTATTTTTTTAAGGCATTCAGATGTAGTTTTTTCTCATTTTGTGTTGATAAAATGTCATTATACTAATAACTACAGAAACGACCATTATTTACATTTAATAAATAATAATCAGTTGTCATAAGTATGAATTATAAATATGTCGTACTGACGAGTATGCAAGGGATGACAGAAAGCCCAGGGCATACACGAGACAAAAAAGGTTGGGAACCAGGGCTTGACATTTCATTTTTTTGCTCACTGGCCAATGTGGCTGTGGCTATCCATAATTGAATTACTTAAATTTGTCTAAAGTAATGTTAAATTTGGTTTTATGTATGGGTAGGGATTTATGAAATATTAAAAAACAGGTTTTACTCAGCAGAAAAAAGTATATATGTGCATGCATATCAAACATTTTTAAACCATTATTTGGTCTAAATTAATATTTTTCTTTCTTTAATCATGACAACTTCCTGTATACTAAATGGCATGTACTCAAAGCTACATAAATTCAGACCTAACCTCTAAAGTTAAGGTATACCTAAAATTCAACAAGCCAAAGTAACAGTGGGTGTATTTGTGTCACTAGCCAAAATGAAAATTTACCCACATTTGGCTGGTGTTAATGTCAAGCCCTGTTGGGAACCACAGTAGTACTGAGTGCTGTTGAATGCCTCTTCTAGCTTAATCGAAGCATGCTGTATACATGCAGCACTAGTGCGACAATGAACCACATTATCCTGTTGCTCCACTCCGATTAAGACAAATTCCAATGACTACCCATATCAGAGTCCCCGGTTTACATGCTGTTTAAAACTCCTTCTATAATTAAACTAAGGGAATAATTCCTGCATGTAAACAAAGTGTTTAAAAGCACTCTTATGGCATTGTTGCTAAATACTTCACAACACATTACAAGCATTCCCCTGCAGCTAAAAGCACAAACCAGCCACTATAAAACAGTGAGTGCAACAGGGTGAAGGCACTCTTTAAATGCAAATGCACAGTGGTACTGAGGCATGTACCTGCACCGGTGAACAACAGACACATTTGTCCCGCTATGGGCACAATAACAATGTGTAATAATGAAATATTGATCGGGCTGGCTGCTGATTCACTGACTGTGGGAGGAGGAGGAGGTGCGGATGG
The DNA here is from genome assembly GCA_020698575.1 of Bostrychus sinensis. NCBI lineage: Eukaryota > Metazoa > Chordata > Actinopteri > Gobiiformes > Eleotridae > Bostrychus > Bostrychus sinensis. The sequence goes on along the minus strand of CM036239.1, from coordinate 46,932,137 downwards.
AGGTGTGATTCTCCAGCCTTGTATGTGGACGTGTGCGCTTGTGCTTTAGTGCTGCATCATGCTTCACACTCCCAAAAGCCACACACTGGAAATAAGATCTTAGGCAAACCTCACTCTGCTCTGTTGTGCTGTGCTGTTCATTCCACCTGCTTTAATCTCGGGTTCACTATAATCGCATTAAGAAAAAATGCAGTGTTTGTTATCAGCCAAAGCTCTGCTCTCTCCCACAGCAAGCCCAGGTATGAGTTTGGACACCTGCTCCAACAATACAAAGTGAGAAATATGGAAATGACACGTCGGTCGGAAACAGCGCTTCTGTTCGCCTGTGGCACCTGTGGGTGTAGGAACAGAGGAAAACAGACAGTCCGATATTTAGCTGTGACACAGCAGAGTGCCTCAGCACAATGAAGCTTTTGTCTTCTTCAACCAACTATCATTTGCAGTTATGTGCTGTCTTGACATGTACGTACTCACAGCATAAAGGGGACACATTCTCCTGAAAATATACCCTCAAAAACACACCCGGAGTAGTATTTTGTTTCGTTCACGCATGTTTAAATAATCCTGTATGCTGAGGTGTTGAAAATGTTCTGCGTAGACAAATGAAACCCTGGTTGACTGGTGAACTTCTTCGTTGTGTTTGGTAACTGATAAACCCACGAGACACCAGGATTACTTTTGGAGGCACACTCCATTTAATGCACATGACAAACAGGAAACAAATTACACTTAGCCTGTAGCATGTGCTAATGGACCTCCAGCCCTATACAAAACATAATACACCATGGTAGCATTGCATTGCCCATCATTGTTGAACTAAAACTACATAACTAGCATTATCAAACGGCACAATGGCATTATTACAGTTCAAGTACAAGTGCGTCACCATTCATTGCTCAAGCAGAGAAGACAAAAATAAGCATACGAACAAAACAAACAAAATGATTACAGTAGATTGCAAAACAGACCTCTTCCCAGTGGGACAAATGCAAAGGTATAGTGTATAGGTGACAACATTTTCAGGGCACATGAAGAAGAAGGCGAGGGCTGGAACACCAAACCCCATACAGAATATACTTTGGATCTGTCAGGTATGAATGCTAACAAAACCAAATTAACAATTCTGTATAATCATACCAGCAGTTATAGGTTACTGTTACACCTTCCTTCTCCAGGAATACAGCAGTCGACTCATTGATCTATCTGTTAGCGTCATGTTGCTAACAGCCGTGCTATGTAGCCATTATATCAGGCTCTGTCTATCCCCCAACAACTCAGTACAAGCACTCTGAGATTCTCCTCTCATGTCTGAACTCAAATCCTCCAAATTTTATTCATGTGTGCACTCACAGGAGACGATCCCTTCAGTGTTTGAGCTTGAGCTGATAGACTAAAGTGGGCGGGGCCAGAGACCTTAAATGGACAGGCATTCAAATGTTTTCAGCAAGTCAAAGTAACTGCTCGTTTTCAATAAATATGAATAATTTTAATATATAAAATGTAACATACTAAAGCAGAGGTGTCCACATTAATTTCAAAATGCTTGAAAAACAGCATAATACATCTCCTTTAATCAGCATCAAACAGTACAACATATGCTTTTAGACGTACATATTGTATTGGAAAACATTGAAAAAACTGGTTCTGTCTGGTCAATAATTCAATATACATTAGCTAATAATCAATATTTTGACACGTGTTACATTTGGAGTTTCTAGGATGTGACAATTACTACTGGTACGATGCCCAATGTTATGCATATACAGCAATGGCATCTGTTTAAAGCAATATGAATTAATTTATTCATAAATACTGCATGTCACGGCAGTCAATAGTTTTCTATTGATGAGCTATCGCAAAATGAATGCAATTGTGCTGGCCCACCTTGCTGCCAAAATCTATAGTTTCCCCCTGCTCACGTAAAAATATTAAAGGTGCTATGAGCAGTGTATACTTTTCATATTTCATAAAAAAATACCTATGTGTCCCATGATATGAATCAAATTAGTTTTACTGGTAGCAATGGTACAGCTGATTTATTAACAATTAAAAATATATTTTACATAATGGCCAAGTTGTTTTTGTTTTCTTTCTTTTTTTTTTTAACTGCATTGCTGATCATCCAATCAGAAAAGCAGAAAGACTGGCAACCCACAGACCACTGTTTTGATTTAGACTGCAGTACTGTTTTCAAACCAGTACGATTGCTGCTGCTTACATTAACTTTAATTATGTCTTAGGAACTGTATTTGAATTTTTTCTGAAAAAGTTACCACTCCCTAAAGTACCTCTTGTGATGAACAGTCTTGACAAGAACAACACATAAAATATACAATGTGCATACGATTTATTATCTCAAAATGTCATATTCTCATACTGGCCGTGTAGGTTAATGAATGTTGAACTTACGTTGGCGAGGCTGCGAGTGCAACACCTTCTCCAAATCGCCCAACATCGTGAGGATCACCTCTTTGTCCAATTGTGCGGTCCCCTCCCGTGGGCCCCCCTCTGATACCTCCTCTGCCGCCCAGTAACCCCTGTCTCCTCCTTTCTCCTCCACCTCGCCACTCCTCCTTTTTGCCTGCTTCTCATCCACACGCCCACTCTGCCCATCTTCCTCCATCCCCTCCCTGGATATCCTGCGAGGGTGCCCGCCATAGGACGCTCTCTGGGCTCGGCACCTCCATGGCACCGGGATAAGAGAGTGCTCCGACTGTGATAGCACTTTGGTCAGAGACAGGGACAGGGAACGCGCTCTGGTCCCACGTGAAGCTTCCTTCCTGGGGCTTCCTTGCAGGCTGCCACCTGCAGCTTGGGGCTTGGGGTAGTTGTGTGTGTAGGAATGCCTGTTCGGGGGCTCGTCCGGGAAAAAGACAGGCTGCTCCCTTTCGCCGAACAGCGTCAAGTTGTTGAGGGAACGCTGCTTGATCCTCAGATTGAGGTTGTCTGGAAGTGGTTGCGGGGGGCGTCTCGCGGGGCTGCCCCCTTGGTACACCGAAAACTCTGCTCCTCTTTTCATCTCGGGCCAATTCTTTTACCCCTCGGCGAGTAATGCCAAGCAGATGTGAAGTTCTCTCTCTCCGGATTCACATGTTGCTGTCAGCGTAGATACCAAAGCAAAGGTGTGACAAACCAAAATCCTCAAGCTCCCCACTACGGTCCAGTCTTCGGGATTTGGGAAGCGCTGGACAATAAGTGGAGAAGAATCCTTGCTTTTCATATCAGAATCCATCCTCGATCAAGCCCATACGCCAAGTCAAACATACGTCCACCTGTTCCTAGTCATTTTCTCTCCCTGTCTTCTGGTCTCCTCTCTCCAGCATAGTAAGGGGCGTGGAAGAGATAACGACTACATCTCCCAGTGCTTCCTTCAATAGCTTCTTTATCTTTCACTATTAAATGACAGCGGTCCGTTCGGTGGCTGCCTATCTGCACCCCCACCCACTGTCACCGCTTTAATTACCACCTCTTTGGCACCGCGCTCTGCTTCTGCCCCCCTTGGACTCTTCTTGTCTAAGCAGCGCGCACACAGAAGAAGGAGAGAAGCCCGAGCCGGCACGCACACAGCTCAAATAGCTTTCGGTGAGTGTGCGCTCCAAGCCTGCAGCCCAGCGCGCTCTCTCACTCTCCCCTCTCTCCAAACCCTCCTTCTCTCTGTTTACCTCCCTGTCTCGTCTTGAGTTTGCATGCGTTTCCATCAGCCTATTCCTGTATCAATGCCTGTATCGCTCAAGAACCTGGTATACTGGGGCTTTAGAAAAAGACAGATGGATGCTTTAAAAAGCAAGTAGGAGATTATGTTGTAATTGCAATGTTGCAATGTAAAATAAATAGTACAGTACACAGAATGTGTAGAGGAAGATACTCAGGTATTGGTAATTGAAAACTGGTCTTAATTTGAGTTGGATTTCCAGGGGGCAGAATAATTACACACAGATTATGCTTCCTCTGAATGCAATTGGATAGACATATAACCAATTAGAAGACAAGGGACAGTACCAGTGCTGCATAAATAGCTTAACAAAAATAATAATAATATTCTAGACACTCAAAGTTGTACAGGTGCATTATTCACTCTCCAGTCACACTCAGTGGTGTGGTGCTGTAGGCGGGAGAAAGGTTCGGATGATTCCAAGGGCCCACGACTGACAGGGGCCCAGGAAAATCTTATAATAATAATAATAATAATATAAGGTTAGCTTAGTTTGCGATGATAGAGTCTATGTTATATCTTTTCACGGGGTCCAGAACACCTCTCAGCGTCCCTGTGGAGCAGACTAACAAAGACGTGGCTGCCATTTTATGCCTAGGGCATCTCTGACCTCCACCAAGCACACAATCAAACTAACACATTCATACAGGCAAGGTGGGTGAAGTGTCTTGCCCAAAGACACAACAGCAGTATGCAATACTGGTAGCAAGTATCAACATTCCGGTTAGCTAAAGGCTCTACTTACTAAGCTATTACCTAAGTAGCATAAAAATACCTATAACTGGACATCATTTAGTAGACAATAAAAAACAAAAAATATTTACAGGTTGTTGAAATAATACTGAAAATGAGCCAAAAAATGATACTGAAAGAGCCAAAACCATGATTGATTGATTGCTTGATTGAAGAGCCGAAACACTTTTGTGAATATGTTTTTAATTCATTGGCCATGCCAATGACCAAAAGGCTTTTTAACGGAGTGCCTTGGATTGGATTCATTTGTTTTCAGTTATCTGAATGTGGTTTGTTGAATGAAGTTGAAAACCATGCAATGTTTAAGATACTAAATTTATTAGTCTTAACATAGCCAAAAAAGACCCCCAATTCAGATGTATGTTTTGTGTTCTCAAAAATTGTTTAGATTTGTTCTGCTACTACAGTCATAAAACAGAAGAAAAGTTGAATGTTACTGTCTGAGCTGTGTCCAGTGCACAGTGAGCCTCCCCTCCCCCTGCTGCACCTTGTACCGTACTGGACTTAATTAAAGGCTTGTCTTGAAGAGCTAAACAACCCGAGACTCGGCTTATCGCGGCTCAACAATGAGACCACAGAGCTACCTTCGCTCCATCCATCAATGCAAGCTTTATTAGCCCTGTCGTCATTACTAACAGCTGTCTATACCCGGCATATCTCATCCTGGTTACAAGCTCTAATAGACTGCGACCAGCTGCATCAAAAACAGTGAGCAAAGTTCCATGTTTTTTTATTACCTGTGCATATTGCAAATATCTATACAGTATTTCTTGCAATGACTGTCCTTTTGTGGGGAGTCTATAGTGAGGTAGTCAGGAGTAATGACATAGGGCCTAAAGCAAGCAGTGCAGCAAATGGGCCAGTGACAACACATTTATAACACTTAGCAAAGGACGACCTAAAAAAAACTTAGTTCAGTTGGGTGCAACATAAGAGAGAGGAGACGCTTTGTCTTTGTGTTTAAAGGCTTATGTTGGTCCTACATTTGTACAAGCCTAAAACTTGTTATGCATGAGGGCTTACATACAGACTAGTGGTAATTAAGATGTATTAGCACAATTACAAACTGATCAAGCAATGGATAGTAATTGCTTTGTTTTAGGTGTTCTTAATCTTAGCTGAAAATCCTTAGTATTTATGTCGGCATCTTTAAACTCAGAACACACTAACAGTCATCAGTAAGTCCGTGGCTCTGTCCCATAACCGTTCAATCGCTACATATTATGTCAAACTATATAGTGAATAATATAGTGCACTTAATTATTAAATGGTTTTGGACACTAACTCACTGACTCACTGGACTGATAATGGACTAAACAAACTAAAAGACATGAAGGGGCTATATTATGCTTTTTGGTCACCTCTACAAGAGTATTTTACTTTTTACAACCTTTAAAAAGATTAGCTGACTAATAAAAAGTGTTTCCATCATTAACTTTACTGCTGCCATAAAGAAACATGTAAGAGAGGCAGCAGAGTGCAGTTATGTAGCGCTCTTTTGGGCAGAAAAAGTGAGAAAAAAAGCTTTTGTATTTCCTTAAACTTTTTGCATGATGCCATTTTACTACAAAATGGAAAAAAAAAAAAAAAAACGAGCTGTGAGAAATCAGTAGAATAAATGAGCAGTCTGGATGTAGAGGGCTTCTTGATTGGTCAGTGCTTATTGGAGTGGGCGGGGATTCGTGGGAGAGGTGGAGATTTGTGGAACCGAGCATTTTGAGGCCTCAGAAAAAAAAAAAAAGATTACTAAACAGCCGTGAATAAAACAAACTCTCGGTATGTTTTTGATAATAACAGAATATTGTAAAAACCTTTAAAATTTCAATTTTGCATAATATATCCCCTTTAAATGATATAAATGGTAAATAGTTATACTCAGTGTACAAGCTAAGATAGTTAACAATCATACATTATAGATTATTTAATAACAATTTATTAAACACAGCAAAGTGGTTAGCACTGTCGCCTCATAAAAAGGTCCCATGTTTGTCCAAGTGGCCTTTCTGAGTGGAATATGCATAAACCTTAAATACCTTAAATATTAGGATGTGACAGAAATTCAAATTTGCATCTGTAAGATATGGACTATTCTCAATATGGTCAAGTGACGATCGCTGTCTCCTACTTTTCATTGTGATTTGGGGGAAACTTTGAATGCCCTTCTTTTCAGTCACTAGACATTTGGAAACCTCTACAAAATGGCCTAATCGAAAATATGGTGCATGGTAGAGTCTCCAGACCCATTTCCCTAAAATCATATCATCACCGGTGCCACGGATTATTTGTGCCTTGTGTGAATCCATATATGCTAATGGGATAATATTGATTCATACAGATGTACTGCACACACAACTCAAGTAACATGAGATTTTGATACTACTTTAGATTTAGTAGCTTGAGGTCATGACAACATTTCAAGTCAACATTTTTCAGTCCTCAATATTGACTTACTGAAAACTTTTTCCCATTGCTTTGACAGAAGCAGCCTCAGAAGTTCTCCAGTTTGATGGATGAACTAACTGTGTGTGTAAAATAAGCGCTCTTGTCATGTGGCATCAGCGGTGAGCGCACACTTGAGCTTCCTTTTGAAAACTCATATCCGCCCCTTCACTGTGAAGTAAGCCCAGGCCAAATGAAGGCTGCAGAGTGGCCGAGGAACGTGTGACAACAAAAAACAGGCATTTCGAAACCAACCACAAACAAAGGCAATGGTCAGTTCGAACAGTCTAATTTTAACGTTTCAATAGCGGCCTTTGGAAAACCCCCGGACCGCAGCAAAATGTCTGGAATGCAATGGACATCTCCAAACGTGTAATCAGGAGCTGCTGTTTGTGCACTGGGGCCTTTGTAGCACTCACTTTGAATCAGAGGTCTTATTTTTCACACAGCTTCGGTCATTACTTTACCAGCTGGTCGTAGTAAAAAGGAGTAATCTAAACTTACCACTGACTGTTCTTCAGAGGTGGGTAAAGTAGACAAAAAATTTACTCAAGTATTTGATAAAAAAACAACTAAAGTACAGAGAAACTAAATATTAATATGTGGTAGCAGCAGCTCACTAGGTAGAGCCATTCGCCCACTGACCCAAAGGTTGGAGGTTCAAACTCTGCTTCCTGCATCACATAATGCTGTTGTGTCCTTGGGAAAAACACTTCACCCACCTTGCCTGTACAAATGTAGAAATGTGAGTCAAGTAACTCACCACCAAGGGATAGGACTAAAGGAAAGCTCTTTGCGAAGCTTGGAAAGCACAATATAAATCTATGATGATGATGATTATTATTATTATTATTATGTCAATGTCATAAAACTACAGAGTAACACGTACTAGTCCTCATAATAATAACAGCATGCCATACATCAATCTCTTGTAGATACATGTTCCCTAAAATATGTACATTTTAGAACCGTCCCACTGCACAGTTTGGAGAAGCAGACAGGAGCAATGAGATAGTGTTGGCTGCAAATGGGGTCCGAAAAAACACACCTTAGGCTTCTTTGACTTTAAGTACAAGTATATTTTACAGACCAGAGGGATTTTTCACCTGTAACTTGTTTTACAACCACTAGATTGTGGTGATATCACAAAAAAAAATAGGCGTGGCATTCAAACTCCATGTCACTGACCCCTTTTACAGCAGTATAATGTGTCACTGCTCCTGTCTGCTTCTCCAAACTGGGAGTGTGCTGACAACTGTCCACTATAGGCAATACATTAACACCATAGCTATGCACTGCTTCTACAAAATTGGATTAATTGTGCCATTATTATGATCAGATTATGCATTTGCCAGTCTTAAGCTGAGTTTGCAGCCTCCTTTTTGTATACTTTTAAACTGAAACCACAAAAAAACACACATTTTTATCAAGTGTGAAGAGTGGATGAATCCTGAAAGTCTCTGTACAAAAGAGTGAGCAGTGAACAGCAAAACAAAGTGTCCATTTGGTCTTACACTTCCTCCCAGGAGAGACTGGCCAGAGCTGCCAAGGCGAGCTTTTACTGCAGAAATAATAACACTATGGCAGTGGTTCTCAAACTGTGGTATAGGTACCCCTGGTGGTACATGATGGACCTCTATTGGTGGTACCCAGGAGTCCTTTGCAGTTCAAGTTCTGAGTTTAATTCAGAGACTGTTTTATAGCTGTTTTATGGCTAGTCTTGATTTAGAGTAGGGGTAGTCCTGGGTTAGTTCTGATTTAGGCTGCATTTAGACCTGGTTTAGTCCTTGTTTAGTCCTGATTTAGTCTTAGTTTAGTGCTTGTTTAGACCTTGTTTAGTTGTTATTTTAGCCCTGGTTAAGACTGGGTTTAGTCTTGCTCTAGTTGTGACTATAGCCCTAACTTAGACCAGGACTGACTGGTTTAGTCCTTGTTTAATCTTACTTTAGTAGTAATTTAGACCTGGTTTAGTCCTGGAGCATTCCTAGATTGCTCCTGTCCGAGTTGTGTCGTGGTTTAGTCTCATTTTACTCCATTAAAGGTTTATTTATGAGCCAAATCTTTTCTGAGGTGGTACTAGTTCCTTGGGGTGACCAATGCATCGCTGTGTCAGAAGTAAACCTCCTAATACTTGAAAATATAATCAATATCCCTTGCGTTTTTACCATTATAAATAAGAACAACAAATAACATAACAGTAGCTCAACCATTTAAAACACATCAAATACAGTTTAAGTTAATTGAATAATGATGGGTGTGGCTAAAAGAAATTGCTTTCTCTGTTTGATGCAAAGTCAAAAGTCTATCTGACCCACAACACCCCACAATAAATACCTGCATACAGAGGTATTATTTATATACTACTACTTCTTCTTGTAATGCAAAATATCTGCATACAGTTTGAGGTGTCACATGACCAGCCCTGATGCAGCTGGGTTTGAGGAGCCGGTGGAAGCCCAAAGGGAAGTGAACCACAGCCACAGATGCTCCCTGCGTCTGGGCTGTCAGCGTTGACCTTTCCCTTTCTGCTGAACTCCAAATGCACAGTACATGTATGCAGACACACACTGGAGACGTGCACAGCAGATAAATGCCACCAGTGCATGAGCTAAACACATCCGCAGCCTCATAAATGCTCTTCTATCCAAAAGCGACCCTTCACATGTTTATCCTGTTCATTAATTTAATCTATTGAACAGTATGAGAGATAAGAAAACAAAAACATGTAACTTAAGCACATTCTTTTTGTTTAAAGTGTTTATATTGGATTAGATTTCCCCCTTAAACCAAAATAGGACATATAGAGGTATAAGAGACCATACCTGAGATCTCCTCGAGGCACTGCTTGGCTGTTTTGCTGTAGACCAGTTCTCCTTTGGTCGGACTGAGGCAGGGGTCGACAGGGGCCACCATGGTGCAGTCATTTTCTGAAAACGTCCTGCAGATAGAAAAACTGCATGTTAACATTTAGTGACCTACCTCTGCTAATTATTTCCATCAGAGGTCACTAGAGTCTATCCCAGCAAAGATAGGCCTCAGACAGGGTGCAGCCTTGCGGCGTGTACCCTGGGCTGACACTTTTAGCGACACACACTGACAGATAACCATACACTCCCACATTTATTCATAACAGGCAATACAGAGTCACCAGTTTCACCTAATGCATGTCTTTGGATGGTGACAGGAAGCCGGAGAGAACTCACAGTAACGTGCAGAGGATATTCACTCTGCTAAAGCACCCCCCACAGATAAGATAACAGATAACTTAAACACCAAGGGCTACTATCAGTATTTCATGTTTTTATGACATGAATCTGTCAATAACAAAAACTTAAAAGGAAGGAAAATGAATTTGCATATTCACTTTGATGAGATAACACAGAAGTTACTGTTAATAGTAATGTATGGTCACTATAGCAGAGGAAATTGAAGCCTATATCCACATGAATGCATTATCATTTGAGAAGATTTTATGAAATATTGTTTTAGACTCTTATCTTTATCTTTTGGCTGCTTTCTTTATGTTGCTAAACCCAGTCACACTGTGATTTGGCAACTTTTTAAGCCAGATGATAACAACAACAACAACAATAATAATAATAATACATCTTATAAATCTGATATAGCACTTTTCTAGACACTTAAAGTCACTTTACCATTAGGTCCATTATCCCTTCACTCCTCAGTCACAGTTGGTGGTGGAAATTGATACATAGACAATGTGAAGTGTTTTGCCAAAGGACACAATGGCAATATGTGATGTGAGCAGGAGGCTCCTGTATGTCTTTTATCAGGGTATCATAGCCAGTGTCTTGTTTTATGCTGTACTTTGTTGGGGTGAGAGTATCACTGTGGAGGACAAAAGCCGAATGAACATACTGATTAAAAAGGCCAGCTCAGTGGTGGGGCTGAACCTGGACACTGAGGACGTTATCATGGACAAAAGGATGAGGACCAAACGAAGAACTGTTCTGTCTCTTACAGACCATCCTCTCCACAGTGTTTTTAGTGAACTCAAGAGCTCTTTTAGTGAGCAAATGTTGATGCCTCGGTGTTCAACTGAACGCCTCAGAAACTCTTTTGTTCCTGCTGCTGTGCGCTTTTAAAATGAACACTTTTTATGAAATTCTTTATGGTTGATTTTTATTGTATTTGTATGTTTTTATGGTTGTGTTGCAGATGTTGCAATGGTTTGTAGCAGAGTCTATTAATGTAGTGTCTATGTTGACTGTTTTTTACTTATAAAGCATCCTTGGCAATTTAGTTTCCCCCCAGGGGATTAATAAACTATCTGTCTGTCTATCTATGCAATGCTGGTAATGTAGGTTAATCAGCCAACCTTCTGATTAATGGGTGAGCTCCTGCCTCCTTACTAAAAACAGCATTACATTTTTCCATAAAAAGTGTAGAAAGGTAGATCTTACATGGATCACCTCAACTTCTTTTTTGGTTTTAAAATAGAAAACAGGTTATATTAAATGAGAATGTGGCCATAGAGTATTACCTCACTTAATTTAGACCAACGGTACTTGTATTTTTCAGATCACCCCCTCTGTGGGTATTACAAAAATACTCATTTGTTATCTTGTCTCTGCAGCAAAGTTATTGAAAAAGTAAAGAAAAAAAAAAATCTGTTTACATTTCATCCTGCCTCTCACCTGGTCTAAAACACTTCACCACACAGGACAAACCCTGACAAACCCATGTGGTCCAAGCTCTAGGGAGCACGCCACCTGCAGAGGCTGATAAACACTGGACTACATCAGCAGCAGCCTGCGACTGAGCTCCGGGGAGGAAACTGCACTTCCACAAAGCTTCTCTGTATCCACCTGCAACGAGCTGTGTGCAGCGATGGGAAGACTGCATGAGTGACCACACACTCCAGTCACGGTGTATGTTCTAAGAGTGGGAGTGAAAAGGTAGTCTTTTTTTTTTTTTACTGCTAAACAATAAAAGATACTTTGTGCATAAGACATAACTGACTATATGACTTACACCAATCAGGCATAACATTATGACTGCCTGCCATGTTATGTGTTGTGACAGCTGATTCGTTTAAGTCCGCACCGGTGCTGGAACAAGCCATTTTTATTTACGTTTAGGTTTGCCGACAGCAACAAGCACTTTTGGTGATACCACATACTATGCTGCTAAACATAAATTATAATGTTACTAAATTTTAATTTGTTGTACTATCATAGCAGTTTGTTATTTAGCTATGCTGTATAATCTTGCCATGATTGACTATAACAAATTGCGTTGGATCCAATCAGCTGCAAATACTCTGAAAGCCCGTCCTCTTTACAATGGGAAACACTGCAGACGTTACATCAATCTGGCTTTTCCCAGTTAACCAAACTTGGGCTTCCACACAAAAACCTGAAGCACATACATAACTTTGTGAGTTAATTTGTATTGTAAATATTATTTATGGTCTAGGCTGCCACACTGTTAAATAATAACCTTTGGCAGCAGCATGCAGTGGTGATAAATTGTCCACTAATGACTGTGAAGATGGGGGAATATGCAGTGTGGTCCAGCTGATATAAGGGCTGTATTCTCTGTTGCACCAACAGCATCTTTACACGTTCAGATTGTACAAAGATATTGTTGTAGTCACAGTCATAACAATAGTCTTTGTGTTGAAAATGCTGCACCAACGGCACTGTCCTGCAGCTAAACGTACACTTGGCACACGCTAAAGCCTACAGCAGGCACAGACAGTGGAACTAAATACAACAAAACAAAGCCTAACTGGACTCAAATGTGTGTTAAATTGCATTACACCGGGAGGCTGTAACGCTTCTTGGTGAGATCTGCAGGGAGGACCTCCTGGTGGAGCTTAGAAAAAGACAATAATGCTATAAGAGTAACCGTAAAAGACACATGCAACTTATTACTTACACATATGGGGATGCTAAATTATTCTAAATCTCCAAGTGGTATTTATTATAGTAACACTACCAGACATTTAACATGGCAACGCTTCAGTTGCTTCAAGACCATTGCTGTGAATACCAGACTGTCACAGTTAAAACTTGGCTCGTAGGAACGTAAGTAGTGAAGCCAAGAAAAACGACTTTTGCCAGCTCCTATCTGGCCAGCTATTAACTGCACATTGCAATCACATTTCAAGATAATAATCGCCAGTTATCTTCAGTGCACAGCCAATTATGCATATAAGTTAGAACAAGATGGATTTATGTTGGAGGAACACCAGCATTTTAGGCAATTAACTAACTACACAACCGTCATACAAGATAACCTCTCGTCATTTGGCACATAATTTGCACATGTAAAATTGTATTCATAAGAAAATGCACAATAAATAGCAGACTATGTGCTGCCATCTAGCCCTGGAAAAACTGGCCCTGCCTTAGGCCCATAGTTGCTGGCTCCAGCCACCTGTGACCTGTAAGGGGAAAAACATGAATGAATGATTTCTGAACCATAAGTTACATACAGACATTAAGGATTTATGAATAATACATTTTTCAAAAAGATCATGAAACATCAGTGTCCTTCTCAGTCTCCAGATTGAAATCCCATTGAAATTTGTAGGCAGGTGTTGCGGCACAGAGGCCATCAAACATCACTGAGCTCGAGGCTTCTGCAGGTGAAGAATGAGCAAAAAGTCCAGTGGAGAGGAGGAAAAAGTACTGAAGCTAAGGACTGAATAATACTGCCTATGGACATGACAATTAATTAAAACTGAATCAAAATGACAATTTGAGTTGTCACAATTAGCAAATCGCAGAGGTTGCAATTACTTAGGTTAGTCATTCCCAAAGTTAAGAGTGTCACGGCTCCCTTAAAAATCTGAAGATCTCATGCAGACCTCCAACAATAAAACTTCACACTTCAAAATACAAGACTATGTCCAGTTTTTCCCTACAGCTTTTTTTTTTCTTTAAAAAAAATTAAAAACAGACTATCAGTTACTTTAAAATCATATTTTAAACAGGTCTCTAAATGCTTGTAATTTATTTTAAACTCATTTTATTTTTATGTGCTTATTTAATTTAGACGACCTATAGTGGCCACCCTGCAAAACTTTAGAGGCCCACCAGGGGGACCCAGACCCCAGTTTGAGAATAACTGATGTAGGTGATACAGTTAGAGTCATAAGGTTTTGGATAAGTTGGACAAGTTTTGTTATTTTAGCTTTTTTACCAAAACTAATCACAATGCAGTTATATATACATACATATATTCATATGTGCTTAAAGTGCAGTCTCTCAACTCTCAACTCTCAATTTGACAGTATTCATGTCCAAATGCAAGGAAGGGTTTAGGAATTACAGCTCTTTAATGTGTAGTAGTCTCTTCAGGGGCTAAAAGGAAGTTAGACAGTAGTTTCAAAAGCTATTTCTTGAGCCGCATGGGCTTTTTCATCATTATTCCATCATAAACTGAGCAGGTAAAAGGTCAGGACTTGGTTCCATGTGTTACATTTGCATTTAAAAGCTGTTGCTGTGAAATCACAACCTACAGTAAATCAATGGACGTGAACCCGACCATCCTTAGGGTGGATCAAAAAAAACCCTGGTGAAAACCCCTTCACAACATTCACCTTAGTGTAGAACACTTTCCAGGAAGTAGGTCTATCAGAGTCTAGGTTCACCATAATGAGAAGACTTCATGAGAGAAAATACAGAGGGTTCACCATAAGGGGCAAGTTTGTGCAGCAGTGATTTAAATGCAGATCTAAAAGCTACATCACCATAGTCTAAGATCAGGAGAACTGTCATTTTAACCTAAAGCTGTTTGGCAGGGTGTGTAAAAGATGTCTTGTTACGATAAAGAAAACCAATTCTTGACTTGACCTTAGTGAGCCGAGCAGTGATATGTGTTTCAAACGTGAGAGAGGAATCGAGGCAGACTCCCAAATACTTTTAATGAATCTCAGAACCATCCAAAGAGAGAACGGTGTTTGGGCAATCAGTATGCGGGAGATTTCTACTGAAGACCATACATTTAGTTTTACTTGTGTTCAATTTTAAATGAAGCTGTGAAAAGGTGTTAGTGATGAAGATTAGTGAAGCTAGTTTGCAGCAAGGACAACCCAGTGTTCAGAGAAGAACTAGATGTATAGAGAACAGTGTCATTAGCATGCTGATGTATACGAGAATGAGCTACAGCATGACTGATATTGTTCATATAAATATTGAATAGAACCAATCCACACAGCTATCAGAAAGGCCAGTGTCCCTTAACCTATCCAGCAACACGTTTCGTTCCACAGAGTCAAATGCCTTTGCCACGTCAACAAAAACAGCTTTTCAGTAATTTCACCTGTTTAAGACTAAACTAAAGTCAGAAAGGCCCACAAGCAAGCAACAACTAAAGACAGCCGCAGTAAAGGCCTGGCAGAGGATCATAATTAGGAAACCCAGAGTTTGATGATGTCCATGGGCTCCAGACTTCAGGCAGTCATTGCCTACAAAGGATTTCCCCCCAAAGTATTAAAAATGAACATTTTATTCATGGTAATGTTCATCTGTCCAATTACTTTTGAGCCCCTTACACATTAAAGAGCTATAACTCCTAAACCCTTTCTCTGATTTGGATGTGAATACTCTCAAATTACATTAAATAACAATACTTGTGTCAGTGTCCAAATACTTATGAACCTAAAAGTATAATGTCCTCTGGAGGGACCAAAATATCCCATCTCCACAGGGTCTAATAAATAGTTTTTTTTTTCCATTTATTCTCATTATATTTAGTTTACATCAATATAACTTTGTTTTAATGTGAGGTGATGGAACATTTCTGATTGCAACTCAACACACCATAAAAATAAAAAAAGAACAAAAACGGTATGTTTAAATAAACTCTGAGCACATTATTAAAAGTGTATAAAGGATTACTGTATAAACACTGAAAAAGCTAGTTCTCTAATTTCCAGAGCATATCCCACTCTAACACTTCTCTTCCCATCCCTAAGACCAAATCATGCTCTTCATGTAGAGTCACCCTGAAACCACTATCAGTCTATCTGCTAAGAAGCGATGGCTGCTGCATTTTAAACTCCGTAAATATGAAAGATTAAGGTAATGCCAAAGCTCGGAGGAGACACCAGTGAGTGAGGCCCGGCTGACGATGCACTTGGAGGAGCCGATGGGAGCGAAGGGCCCGGGATTAAGACTTGTTTAATGGGATTCATAACTCTCTTTCTCTCCGTGCACAAAGGCGTCCCGGAGAGTTTGGCAGCTCCAACAAATTCTCCCCCCGGATTACCTCTGCTGTTGGAGGAGCAGCAGATTTATGTACTTCCTGCCTCTGTGATGGATGTTAAGTCAGGAAACTCCACGCTATCTCTCTGAAATAAGTCTGGAGTAAACTGTGTCATGTTCCCATTACAAATGAGATATTTTAGGAGATGTATTTTTGTGCTATGGCATTTTAGCGGTGAAAATGTCCAAAATATGTGGCTTCTGCATCAAATATACTGTATTCATTATTGGCAGAATCTAAAATGTGTGGAGCTTTAAATAATAATAATGCACTGGTCTTATATAACACTTTTCTAGACACTCTAAGTCGCTTTACAATCAGGTGCATTAATCATTCCCGCTTCAGTCATAGCCACAGCTGCCCTGGGGCAGACTGACAGAGACTTGGCTGCCAATCTGAGACTACGGCCTCTGCAACCACCACCAAACACACGCTCATGCATACCTAGGCAAGGTGGGTAAAGCGTCTTGCCAAGGACACAACAACAGTATGAACTGGGAAGAGCAGGATTCAAACTGCCAACCTTCTGGTTATAAGACAACCACTCAAGGAAACAACGGCAGTATGCATTGCTGGTAGTGGGGATTGAACCACCAACCTTCCAGTTAGTGGGCAAATGGCCACAACCATTTATTCTCACATGAGGGAGAAATAAATGTCATGAACAAGGCAAACAAAGTTAAAAGCGAGCTACCAAAATTGCAAAAATGCTAAGTGGATTTTTTGAGGGGGGGTTTTTACAGTCTTGGGTTTCTCAAAGATCACCACCAACATTTATTTTTAGGGATAATTTTTTTTGTGCTCTGTAGAATCTAAAAAACAACTCCCATTAAACCCATTATAAATGGATGTAACTTGTTGTTACTACAAAAAATAAATAAATAAAATAAAAATAAAAATAAATCCTCAATCCATCTAAATCCATGTTGTTAAAATATCAGAAGTTCATTAAAACATTTATACAAAATAAATAAATAAATAAATAAATAAATAAAATTTAAAAAATGTATGAATGTATACTTTTTCTATTTGGTAAATGGGACACTGTTGTCACTTAACAGGAGCAACCTAACAAAATCGTTTATTTATGTATTTAACATGTCATTTTAGATTTGCGTTTATACATCAGAATTAGTGATAAAATACACACCTGAGCCAAATTTCTTAGGAAATGTAAAAGACGGCCAAATTATCAATAATAATAATAATAATAATAATAATAATAATAATAATAATAATAATAATAACAAATAAGACACCTAAAAACAAAAACAAATGTTGGAAAAAAGGGAAGCAAAGTAAAAGGCAGATTTAAATTAACAATGAAAGATGTGATGTTTAACAAACCTGAGATAATTGCGTGTTTGCATCGGGCTAATGCTAAACTCCGCGCTAGAAATTGAAGGCAAGCTCAAAATAACTTGGATTTCATTTATTAGTATTTTGAGGTGGCACATTGGTTGAGTTTTACATTTGTTAATCAAAGAATAGCAGAAAGGGAGCTCTACTGTTGTTGTCGGTGAGGCTGGAAACACTAGGTAACAGATTATTATACAGCACCCAGATCTGTAGTTGCAGAAGTAATCGCCAATCACAGAACTAAACTGGATGGACAGCTGAAAGGAAGAGGTCCAAGCCAAAAAAAAAAAAGTCTTGGGATCTTGGGTATTTGGTTTGACAGAAATCCTAGCCATGATGTTAACCCCACTAAACTGATCCAAACCTGCTTTTATCATCTCAGAAATATTAACTAAAATTAAATAGCTAAAACTAAGAGATGTGATCACATAACTCCTGTTTTAGCCTCCTTACACTGGCTCCCTGTATGTTTTAGAATAGATTTTAAGATTTTGCTGATAACTTATAAAGCTCTTCATGGCCTGGCTCCCAGTTATATCTCAAACATTTTAACACCACATGTCCCAGGGCAAACACTAAGGTCATTGGGCAAAGATCTTTTATTGTTTCCAGAGGCCCAGCTGAAAACTAAAGGGGAGAGAGCTTTTTTAGTCTGGGCCCAAAGCTCTGGAACGACCTGCTCGTGGACATAAGGTCAGCTAAATCAAATGTTTCGTTTAAGTCTTTTCTTAAAACATACTTTTACTGGAGAGCTTTTTGTGATTTTACCTAGGTTTTATCTTCAATATAACTTGTTAGTGTGGGTTTTACTGTATATACATATTTGTTTTTATTGTTAAATCATGCCCTGTCTATTTGAAAGTGTTTTGTGATGATTTTAGTGCTGCCTGTGAAGCACTTTGTAACCCTATGTTTTAAAAAAGTCCTATATAAATAAAGATTATTATTATTATTATTATTATTATTCACTTGGAGGAGGACTAGGAGCTAAGCAAACCTCAGTCTCTCACCTGTACATAAAGGGGGCCACTGTGGCAGTGTTGGGATGGTTGTGCTGCTGCTGTTGTGGAAGCTGGACAACTCCGTTACCCCCCAGAGCTCCTCCCCCTCCTCCTCCTGATCCCAGACCCCCACCTCCAGTCCCGGACAGGGCCGAGGTGCTGGTGGACGAGGTCATGCTGGTCCGTTTACCCTCGGGACCTCCCATAGACCTCTGGATGTAAAAACTCCCGCTCTGGCCTCCTTTGCTCAGCTTGGTCCGTTCCCCCTCCCCGCCTCGGAGGTTCCCGCTGCTGTTTAAGGCCTGGTTTTGAGACTGGGGCTGGTTTTGCGTTTGGGACTTGGCGGATGTCGTAGAGGGGGCTTTGAGTCCTGGTTTGGGGATGCCACTGGAAGGAGTGGACGTGCTGGTGTCCTTCTTTGCTGATGAGGTTTTTCCACCCTTCGGAATCAGGCTGGCGATTTTGGAGCTCTTTTTGGAGGACTCTGATGAAGATTCGTCTTTGGGCGATGAGGTCTCCTTCGGGGCTTTCCCAGACTTGCTTTTGTCCTCTTTGTCTTTAGATGGCGCTATCGATCTGCTGCCGTTTGCTGAAGACTTGGAGTATGAGGTGGAGGAGGTCTTGCTTGGTGCAGTAATGATAGATGTTTTGGGAGGGGGCTGCTTGGTTGGAGCACTGCTAAGATAGGAAAATATACAAAGGTCAATCATTGTCATAAAATTCAATTCAGGTAATAAAAATATTACTATATAATTAAATACAACTGTAAATACAAATACTCAAAATACTTCAATTCAAAGTCCATTTTGGCTGCTCCTTCACTTTCAGAGGTTATCACAGCAAATAATTTGCATGGGTAATTTTGTATACGATTCTACTTCGGATGTCCTTCATGATGCAACCTTCTCCCATTATCTGGGCTTAGGACCGACACAAAGTTTTCCGGTTCCACTTCAAAATATATGTATAAGTCCTGCCCACCCACACCAAAAGTGGGAGAACTAACCACTTTGGGGGAACCTTCTCAATTAAATTAAATCAAATAACATCACATTTAAAAAAACAAAAACAAAAAACAAACAAACAAAAAAACTAAATGTATAACTTATAAATTCAGTGTTTCAAAATATATGTTAGCATTTAAGAAAGCATGAGAAATAAAACTGGGAGTGCGGAGCAAATTTTTTTAAAAGCTTAAAGGTCCCATATTATGCTTTTTGAAATGATTTTGGACATCTTTGCATAGGACTGTGCCAAAAATTGGCCTTAAAGTTGAGTCGCGATTACGTATAGGGTTATGATCAACTTGGAGCATTTGACAGCCAATCCAGCAGCAGATACTGGGGAGGCTGAGGACTGTTTGTTCACAGCCACCGCTCACCTGTTACAGTGTGATCCACAGAGAATAAAAGTGAAGTTTAGAAGAATAACCACCAAAAAAGTACTGCTCATTTTAATACAACAGCATGAAAAAACAAGTACTGAATGCAGCAACTCCGTCTGCAGCAACAACACATTAACTCTGCTGTACAGAAACAGCAGTCCAAACTACTAGAGTTTTGTTATTTATTGTTAAAAACCACGATGAAGTATAATAATCTTAAATGCTGGGTGCGGTTGTTGCTCACTGACCTGGCAGGCGGCAGTGCCTCCTCTCCGTACTCCGACAGGTCGTCCTCCTCTTGCAGGGCCATCTCCACCACAGACGGGGACACTCTGGAGCCAGCTCTGGGGTTGATCAGCCGGAACTTCTCCAGCATGGACCTCTGAGGGGGGGCTCCCACCGTCCCGGGACCCATCTGAAGGCCGCCGTCCTGGGGCGGTGAGTGGGGCGAGTGCGTGGGGCTGGCCAGCATGGACGAGGTGGCGCTGTGCTTGAGGTTCATGGATTTGCTGCGCCAGGACTTGGATGAGTTGGTGGGAGAGGGGATGGACGAAGCCAGCTGCTGCCCACTCAGGCTGGGGGAGACTGTCCCACTGAGAGACCCCCCATTCAGGCCGCCAGACACAGGGATGGACCTTACTGACTCTGGAACACAAGATATAGCAGAGAAGTTCTCATTAGAATAAGGGACGCTTCTATTGTCTTGAGGTCTACATGGCATGGAAAGAGAAGAATCAAATGTCTTGGGGCAGAGCAAGGGTTGTGGGTAAAGAGGTCTGTTGTCCCAAGCCTCAGAGTCAGAGAGGCCCATAAATGGTCCACCTTCCTATGTTTTATATTATAATAGGCCTATAGGAAACCTGTTGACAGGCCTGCTGGTACCCATCAATAGTGGCAGAAAATAGAAGAAACAGCTGTTCTTTTTTACACAAATAAATAGTGCAGAAAAAAAACAAATTACACTATTGTACCATTATTGAGGACAGGGTGTCACAGGCCTTAGGGACTGGGGGTCCCAAAATTAGTCACTCCGACAGTTAAATTGCATAGGGCACTCAAGAAGTGTTAGGGGCCACATCAAGTCTGTCAGCAGACCTGTCCTGGACAGTGGTAGGTACTCTTTATGTATTTGTCCTCTGCATTTGACCCATCCTTCAAAGCCGCTAGAGCAACCTGTCAGCAATGAATGACCGCAGTGCAGCGCCCAGGGGGACCCTTCTCAAGATCTTAAGCCAGGATCCTGGTCAGGACTACCTAGCTGGAGGATTAGCCTGCTGTGCATGTTTTAGGTTGATGGGGGAAACCTATGTGTAAACTCCACACAAAAAGGCTCCACATGGTCCAGTATTCATGTCACTTGCCCTTTTGGTTCTCACTCTATAACTCAGTGTTTCCCAACTAGGGGTACGGGAACACCTAACGGCATGCAAGCACTGTGCTGGGGCTACTTGGAATTATTTCATAATATTTTTCCAAGATGAAAAATATTTTCGATCTTTTTATATTGAACTACTGAAGTGATGAAAAGGAGGTGAAACTGCTAAAGAATATTAAGAGAATATTATATTTTGTTACATGATTTTTAGGTTTAATAGCTTGTTTAAAGGGGGAGTCATTACAAATATAAAGTTTTTCTTTGTAGTAAATTTGTTATGAGTTTAAAATATTTTTTAAGATAATTTTGAACATTCAGATATTTAGTAGCAGTTTATATTTTTTTATAAAATGCAGGGGAATTAACACTTACAATAAAGTAGGTATAAAATGTCTTTGTAGTAATAAACAGAAATGTTTTTATTACAATCTTTAAGAATTATTAACACATATAAGTGTAAGGGTCACTCTTGTTATGACAAAAAAGTTGTAGTGAGGCTAAGATTGGATACAGTTGAATGCCCTTTTCCACCAGCACTACTTGGTTTTATTCTACTCAGTTCTACCTGCTTTGTCAGCTTTTCCATTAGGCAATCGTTACCAATACCAGGTACTTTTTTGGTAGCTGCTCTGCCGAGGTTCCAGCTGAGCCAAACCCGAACTAAATTATTTACGTTGACAGATTGCTGGTCGCTGATTGGTCAGAGAATGTTGTGAGTCACATGTGCGACGATAAAGCCAAAAACAAACCGCCATTTTTAAAAGTTCCAACAACAGCTGAGCACAGCATAACATTTTTGCGAGACCAACAGCTGCTCACAGTAAAACATTGCCTCTGCATTCTCCATTGTTGTTGTTTATGTCGCATAGTAGAGCAGTGGTTCTCAACTGGTCTGGCTTCAGGACCCACCATCGCAGTATAAGGACAAGCCATGACCCAAATAAAAGAGATATTTCAACTTATCAGATATATTGCATAAAGCAGTTTGAACCTGAGACAGTATATTATCAGAATATCACTGTACTGTACTGTGTATCACTGTTTACACAAAAAAGAACATATTTAAAGATAAACCAATTAGGTAGTAATGCTAGAGAGGGAACTATTAACTTTTACATTTAAAGCAGAACTCAGTAACTTTTTCACTTTAAACTAACTGTTTTGGAGTCTGTGTAATGGTTAGATGAGTTGTTTTGGGTCAAATAAAGGGCCCTGCATCTCCCCTTGCTATTTCTGGGCCAAAAAAACGACACTTGTAAGTCTGAGCACCACCAACTTGGGTGTCAAGGAAATCCCAAGCCTTGTGAGAAAGCGGCACATCACGGTTAGAGCCAAACAACAAGCTAGAGATGGCTTTATTTCTTGATTTTTGTTGTGGAAGAGTGTCCAAATGGCAGAAAAACGCAGAGGGGAAAACAAAAGTAAAGCCAAGCAAGGGATCACAGTCAACTGAGCTTGTGAGAGTTTACTCTGAAATGTATAGGGAGCTCTATTCAGGAAAATAAGGCAAAACCACAAAGAAACAAGCAGAGTTTTGTTTTAATTAGTTGCATTACTTTTATTTTTTATTAAACTTTCCAAAGGCCCGCGACCCCACAACCCAATTTTGGGTCCCGAGCTACCACTGGAGTAGCGCGTAGTCGAGTAAAATAAAGTACTGCAGGTGGAAAAGGGCCATAAGTCTGTCTAGTTGCAGTGAGGCTGAGAATAGATACATAGTTGTTTACTGACAATATTTCCTATGTAAAATATGTAAAGTGCAGGTTGTGTTTGAGTTTGTGTGTGTGTTAGCAGAGTAGCCACCGCCTAGAACGAGTGACATTTCATTTCTCAAACACTGAAGGAAAAAAAAAAAAAAGGAAGCAGGAGCCTGTTGCCATGGAAACGGCACAGTCAGGTGAAAAGTGTGTGGCTCCGCTTCGGTGAAGAGAGGGGAAGGGGAGGTTGGAGTGGAGAGATGAGGTTAATTGACTGGACACAACACACACACACACACACACACACACAGCATCACACCACACTCTGTCATTTACATTCAAATAAACGCTGAATGCTGTATTATCTGTGTGATGAGAGGGATTTAAAAGGAGCAACACGACAGCGCTGCGTTTTCTTATCAGCATCGCGTTACAAAAACGTGACACCTGCTCTGGGGTTAGCACTGTCACTGTCGTGTGTGTGTGTGTGTGTGTGTGTGTGCAGATGCATACAAACGGGGCTGTGGTCTGTTCGCCGTAAACACTCTGCTGCCCTTGTGCGGAAAACAATAACAGACTGTTGTTGCAGGCGGAATTTTTGCTGCATTATTTGATATAGCGAAGTCTTTGACTTGTTAAAAGGTCAAATATGATCTATCTATGTTGTTTTTCTTTTTAAAAACACAATAATATTTATCGTACTCCATTGTAGTACTTCATTCATTCATTCACCTTCTTCCACTTATTCCCATTAGGGGCCGCAGATACTGGACAGTGGCGCAGGGCTGACACAGAGACATACACTGACAGACAACCATTCACTCTCACATTTATTCACTAGGGGCAATTTAGAGTCACCAATTCATGTAACACATGCATTTCTTTGGACGGTGGGAGGAATTTTTTAAATCTTTATTTATAGAGCACTATAAAACAACACAGGTGAGCAATGTGCTGCCCACCAACATCAGACAAATAAAACCAACAAATATAAAAGCACGAGTAAAATAAAATATAATAAAACAACAATAAAAATAATAAAAGACAACCCTCAAAATTGTTTTAAGGAGTCCTTTAAAGACAGGAAGGGGCTCAGCCTTAGCTTAGTCCATATTTTAGGAGCAGCCACCCAAAAAGCCGGATCACCCCTCAGTTTTATTTTGGTCTTTGGGGCGACCAGCAAAGACTGTTCTGCGACCAGAGCGAGCGTGGCGGAGTGTAGGGCAAAAGCACATCAGACAGGTACTGAGGGGTCAGACCATGAAGACATTTAAAAACAAATAAATAGATAGCCAAAGAACCCAGAGCGAACCCAATTCAGAGAGTCTGTGTATGTTCTCTGCATTTGACCCATCCCACAAATTCTATACATCACACAGTGAGGAAACAGCAGAGGAATTGCTAGTTCTGTCTGCAACTTCTCAAAAATTTTAAGATATTGTGGTTTTCTGGAGCTGTGCTGATAAAGTCTTAAGTACTTATGTAGATATTACTGGCAGTTACTTGACTAAACATGAAAGTGTGAGGGAGTACTTTGCAATTGAGGGTCAGATGGTCACACTGTTCAGATTGGGGCATCGTCGTTTTCAGTGAGGACTCGTTTTTCCAGTTTACAGGAAAGCGGAGTGGCTCACAGAATTGGGAAAATGGAAAATGGAAAATGCTGTTCTTCATAATTTTTAAGTAATTAATTTTCTGCATCAGAAGAAAGGAAAGTGATCTATCTTTGTTTGTTTGTGGAGTCTGATGCATTAGATCATTAAAATAATATTTTATGTATTTGAACCACTTTTTTTTTTTTTACTTTTCCCCTTTATTTGATGTTAGTTCACAGGGTTTGGTTTCGACCTGGTCTCGGTTCACTCTGGTCTCAATTACTACGGCCTTGTAGTACACATTACGTCAGCATTAACGAGGATCTAATGACCTAATGTTTCCTAACCAAAGGTAAAGGTAACTGATGATAAACACACCAAACTTAGATCAGGAGATATTTTGCAGTATTAATGAACTAACTGACTCATTATAAACATACGGTATACTGTAAAATCATTATATTTGTTAACAGTTGTACTACATAAAGGCATTCTCAAAAGATACTAACAATATTTTGCCATAATGATGGGTAACATGATACAGTGAATGAAAGTTGCTGTAGAAAAAACAAGCTCGTCTGTCTCTGTGCGACCTGCTTGTACCCACAGCTCGACTGCACGGCTGACATTTCCGAGCCATCGATTTGTGCTGTTCTCTGTACTTCAGACCGGCTCCTGTCCGCTCCCCTGCAGAGAGCGTCTTATCTGAGAGAGGAGAGGAGGCTCGTCTTCCGGCAGCCGCCCGCTACACAAACCACAGACAGAGCTGGATGCACCTCACAGTTTAAACACGGAGAAGACTTTGAAAGACTTTTATCAATAGATTTTTTTACTCTTTGTTTGACTTCCTTCAGAGTTTAAAGATGGAGGAAGAGAGAGCTGTGTGAGCAGAACATCAAGAGTAGTGCAGGTCTGGATCTTGATTGAAGTCTTGGAGAAGTCTTTTTTATTTCAGGCACCTACTTTAATTTAGAGACAGTTTTATTCCTGCTTTAGTTGGGGATAGTCCTGATCTCATCCTGGTTTAGTTCTGGTTTAGTCCTGATTCAGATGTTCTATTCCCTGTTTTATTCTGGTTTAGCCAAAATGAATGTTCATTTTAATAATGTCTGATACATGGTAAGAAATTTGAGAAACACTAGTCTACACTAATCTACAGTTTAGTTTGAAAACTGGCGCATGTTGTGCTGTAGATGGATAGTAAACATTTGATACTCAGCAAAGTACAAAGAGTAAGAACCTTTCCCATTCAAATCACATTACAAAATGAATTAGGATGACTGGCCTGGCTAATTAGGCTTAGATAAATTGAGATGATTAAATATTGTTGATTTATATACAGTATAAACTGTTATTAGTGTGGACAAAGTTTGATTTGTAGTATCGTGATAAAAGAAGTAGTAGTAGTATCTTTGGTGATCTCAAAGGAGTAGCATTTTGATCTTTATTATTGTGATCATTATTATGAAGTAAGATTTTTTTATTGGTCTTGGAAGATTTTGTGTTTACATTTAATTAACTGTTAGTAAGTACAGCATCAAATAAAAAAGTTTCATGATTTTGAATTTGATTACATTATTATAGTATAATTAAAGACCAACTGTTAATGATGAACAAACACTAAATCCAGCACAGATTAAAACCCTCCCCTCTCTCTTTCGAGCAGCTCTTGAAGAAATGTGGTAAATGTGTGGTCGCTGCTAAACAGTGAGTCAAAGCTTGGCATGATTCAGCACAAAGCTCGTCTCACTTTCTGTGTCAGTAGTGCCCTCAAGTGGTCAGGATGGGAATGACCACAGCATGAGTCCCTTGAACAGTATGTGTGTGTGAGGAGATGGGTATGATTGTGTTACCTCTGTCGTTCCCGCTGGCATACTGCAGGGGTTTGCTCTTGTCGATGCTGTTGAAGCTCTGGCTCCTCCGGTTCAGGTTGGAGGGGCTCCTGGAGGCCCCACTGCCTGCAGCAGGGACTCGAGAGGGGCCCGGTAACCTGGGAGACAGCAGATAAAAGGGTTAGGCCACACAATATCTTGTCTACAGAGGAAGCAGTGTGCATATTTAAGCAGAAAAAAAAATAAAGCAGAGACTTAAATCTAAATGTAATTCTAATCTGGACTATATTTGTATTATTGTTCAAAGATTTTAAGTTTTGCTTCTCTTAGATTTGACGTCTGCGGGCTTGCAACCGATTATTTTGTTTAAAGCTATCGGTAGCCCATAGCTAGTGTTTCCAGACCTGCAGTCAATATTCTGCCTGATTCTGATTAATAAACGCTAGCAAAAGCAACTTTTTCTAATCCTGGCAAACACATATCCCCCATCAGATTTCCCAAATGCTAAGCTAGCACATAGAGACTGAGTTTGTAAAGTAACATGCCTTTTTTTTTCCAATTTGCAAATTATAATGTACTAATTTGCAGGTAGCGGAGTCTACGCAAACAAACAAACCAAAAAACAATGTACTTTAACAAACAAAAGAAAGTAAAAGCAAATATATAGCAAATTTATTTCTAATAAAATGGTGCGATAACATGGATATACTGGGTCTTCTTTATTCCTAGCTAATTTAAAAAAATATATATATATTTATTTAATTTTTTTATCTATTTACTTGTCTATTTATTAGTATAGTTATAGGTGTATTTTTGGAAGTAATTTATGAAAAACAAAAATCAATGCTTTAGCAATGATGTCAGTTATTTCTGATTACCATTTAAAGGCACTGAAAGCAGCACACGCTCGTACTGTTTTGAAAATCAAAAAACTGTTTTTTTTAGGAGTTTTTCCTTACCAAGAAGGAGGGTCTAAGGACAGGAGTGTCTTGGGTCTGTTTAGTTTAGTGTAGTTATTGCTTGTGCTGATTGTGTGTTAAGTCTGATTGTGTGTTTATGTTTGATCAACTGTTTGTGAAGCCCTTTGAGGCGACTTTTGTTGTGATATTGGGCTCTACAAATAAAACTGAATTGAATTGAATTGAAAACGGTAGAGTGCAGGATTTTAGAACCAAAACAAATAATGTAAACATAAACAACTTGGGCAATATGTAAAAATGTTTTTTAATTTTTTTATAAATCTGCAGTAGATCAACTAATACTTGATTTAAACATGTTTACCTCATATCTTGGGACACATGTGGGTAATTTCTTTCTTTCTTTTTTAATATATACTACTCATAGCACCTTAAAATCAAGAGTCTTCATTAAACGACATTGTAAAGAGTTGGTTATATCAAAGGGCAAGACCTCAGTAGCACGTGCCAGTGTCATGTCAAATACTAACTGTTACATCTACACTTTCAATTTGACTGTGAAGGAATACAAGACAATACTTCATATAGAGGTAATGTTCATAATTAACATAAACAGTGTCAGCCCTGCAACTAACTGGCCATAGTCCAAGGCCCATGCTAGTTGCTGGGCTATGTTACAGCCACCCATGACCTATAACAGGAGTAAGCAGAAGAAGACAAGTTGAGAAGTTAAAGGATGCTCCTCAAAGTCCTGAAGCTGGTGGGATGAAAACTATGTAGATTTATGTGCGTGCAATTGTGCACCGGCTGTGGGCCAGCATAGCCAGCTTTCAGTGCGCAAACATTTCAGGCCGCTGAATTGTAGATAGAGGGCGAGTGTGTCCATAACTAACATCTGCGGGGACGATTAACAACTTTTGCAGAGAGCATATATTTTCAGCCCCAGATGACAGAAAATCGATGCTGACAAAGTGTCTCACGAATAAAAAGTGACTATGCTCCCTCTGCGGCTCATATTAGACAATAAACACCACATTATACACAGTCGATTGTTAGTGCAGCTCCAGTGTGTACAACTAATCCAGACAGTTTAATTAGTGCTGGCACTGTAACTTGGGAAATACTCAATTAATCCTGTGACTGACCGCCCGCTGCAATAGGCCTCATAGAAACACATAACATACTGCTGGAGGTAGCAGAGCAGAAGATGTTGAGGTTCTCTTTGTTCATGGACAAGGATGGATAGGATCAAGAATTAGTCCATCAGAGGGACAGCTCAGGTGAGATGTTTTGGAGATAAACTCTGATTTTCCAGCTGGAGATGGTTTGGATATATGCAGAGGAGGGATAGTGAATGTTGGTAGGAATATCATCTTTTTAGAATCACAGTACTGATTACTAAAGTGTTTTTGCCATCACACTTTTAAGCTATTTATGTAAAGTTGTGCTTTATTTTACATTGATTTTGGCAGAAGGGTGGCAAAGTGGTTCACCTTTCAGCAAGAAGGTCCTGAGTTCATTAACCGGGCCTTTCTGTGGGGAGTTTGCATGTTCACCTCGTATCTTGGTGTTTTTTTTGTTTTTTTTTCCTGGAGCTCCAGATTTCTTTGCTCCAGCTAAGTGCTCCTGACCAGTATCCTGGCTCAGACGTGGACCAGCTAGGTCAGGGGTGTCCAAACTATGGCCTGGGGGCCAAATGCGGCCCGCAGACAATTTTTTATTGGCCCTCGGACTTCATTCACAATTGGCCCAAATTGCCACAGGTAGCACTGTTTACTGCAAGGTTTGAAACGCAGGTAAAAAACTTCATTTGTGTGAGATGTACCTGGCATTAAGAAAGAAAAAATGGAAATTAGTGGTTGGTGGCGCCAAGAAAAAGTCATCTTTTGTGGTGATGCAAAATATGACGCCTCGACTGAGTGGCCCTCCTGCACATATATTTTTCAGTATGTGGCCCTCAAGGAAAAAAGTTTGGACACCCCTGAGCTAGGTACTCTTGACCAACATCTTCCCGCAAGATTTGGAGAGGGGTCCCTGGGAGCTGCACCTCGATCTCCCAGAAAGGTAGAAGACAACTTTCCAAACAGGGACAATAAAGTCTTAACCTTAACAAATATACATCTATTATTCCATTTTATCACTCTTCTGCCTCGTCTTCCTGTAATATGAGATTTCTTTCTGTCAGGTTTTGTACAAACTCACAGACTTTTTCTTTTGTCACAGAGAGCTGCTGGTCCAGAACTCTGATTTTCCACCCTCCAGCCGGCTGCAGCTGGAGGACTTTCGCTACATTTCCCAGGAGACCACCGCTCTGATATCTCATCTCAAATCTGCTGCTGCTGCTCAACAATGAAATGATTTTTCCATTACATTTTACTACTCGGTGTCAGATGAGTTCACACATCTGTTTGTCAGTTGCTGCTTTGATCAAGGCGATAAGAAAGTTTACTGCAACTCTCACTGCCAACAGTCTCTCTGTGTGGAGCCTGCTTGACCTCCCAGGGTTACTGTGAGTTCTCTTCCTCCAACTGTCTGAAGACAATCAGTGAAGAAGTGAATGTAAATGTAAATGAATGCATGAATGTGAGAGGGAATAGTTGTCTGTCAGTCTGAAGTGTTGGCCGAGCGACTCACGGGCTATTGAGCTGAACAGTGACCACCTTCCTTGATTTACTTTTTGAAAAATCTCATTTCTCATTTCTCATTTCATCTCAAAATTTCATTTCGTTCCAAATAATATCAGAAACTTGAAAAAAGGCTGCAAGAAGTTTAACTCAAGTAAAATGTGTTATGACCATGAATTACAGATAGCTGATTAGCCTCTGTCAAGCCTTTAAACTCCTAATATATTGTATTAATCTAGGAAAATTAATGGAAAATTTACTTACGGAGATGGGCAGTCACTGTTGAGTGGCACAGTCAATTTTATACTCTGCCTCAGACCTAAAGTACACTTTTTTTTTTTTTTTAAGAGCAGTTTCTTACAGTGTAGCTTAGATAGGTTCCAACCCCAACTAAATGTGCTGAGTGGAACAGTTGGAGTGTCCTAATATTTCATTGTAATAACGGAAAAAGTGAGTAATGAAGGCATCTTTCAGTCTGAATTAGTAATCGATTATCCACACTGAATTTGTAATTTGTCGAGGTCTGTACTGCAGATGGATCAGAACATGTAATAGTTAATATACCAGTTATTCATTTTTCTTTTCCTGGGCTCTGTCCCAACTGCTTCAGACAGCTGCCAGTAAATTGCAAGAACTTATTTCTCACATTCATTCACTAGGGGCAATTCAGATTCACCAGTTCAGCCACACCATACATGAATGTAAGTGGTGCAAGGAAGCCAGTAACAAGAGGTTCCATACAAAAAGCCCAACTGCTGCATTGTTATTGTCACAGCTTTTATAATTCCAAACATTTTCTATGTCAACACTTGTGTTATATTAAATAACCAGTAGGAGGCAATCAGCATTAGTCAAA
Source organism: Bostrychus sinensis (assembly GCA_020698575.1). Lineage (NCBI taxonomy): Eukaryota > Metazoa > Chordata > Actinopteri > Gobiiformes > Eleotridae > Bostrychus > Bostrychus sinensis. The sequence goes on along the minus strand of CM036239.1, from coordinate 46,901,353 downwards.
TATTTGACTGATATGGAAGAAAAAAAGTAACAATAACAACAAACATGGTGGCACTGACAGAGGTTTTTACACCATTTATTGAAAAAGAGGCAATAAAATGAAGCAAAAGTAGCAGTGGTCTGTGCGGCATTCAAATACACCGCAACCAACTTGCTCTAGCCACTCCTTTGAAAGTTTCTTCGGCTTTGACTAATGAGCGGTGTTCACTAGCGCTCCCAACAGTCAGTACATGTACCGCCAAAATGAACGCAGAAGACAAACAAAGCGCTCTGTCCATATCCTAATTTGTATTTAAAGTGGAGCAGGGGCCGAAGTGCCACAACTAAACTTTCTTACTTCTTATTTAAAAAGCTCAAGTAAAAAAAGAAAAAAAAAGGTTAATATTTGTGCGACAAAGACCTGGCATTAAGGAACAACAAAATAACCAAAAAATGTGGTTAGGACACACACACACACAAAAAAAAAGTGCCGATCCCAAGCCCAGATAAAGGTGGAGTTGAATGAGCTGAATGGGACTTCAATGGGGGATGAAATACTCTAGTATGTGGCCCTCCTCAGCATATATTTTTTAGTATGTGACCCTCACTAAAAAAAAGTTTGGACGCTTCTGAGCATAAATGCCCCTTTAGGGTGTCTTCATACTTTCCGATGTGGTTAAATGAACTCGCTCAGACTCACTTGGAAAAAGGCTACTATGTGAAACTCTGTTGCACACTAAAAAACTTGCAACAAAACCCCTTAAAAAATAAAGGTGCGTCTTTGTTCGATTAGAAATGTAACACCCAAACAGAACAACAGGACGACCATTACAACATGATAATGTGACTTGATAGCTTCCTGAGAGTAGACTGACCCTTCGCCACACACTCAAACACATTGATATTGTGGCAGCTAGTGTGTCTCTGTAGAAAATCATTTCATAGCAAGTGCAAATCAAATGTTTCCTGGGACCTTCTGCCTGGTAGAATGTGTTCTTCTTACTCTGAAAACATCATATCCATAATCAATATGAGAAAATGACAATTAAAATGTGATAAGATGGCAATTGAAATGTGATAAAATGACAACTGAAATGTGATAAAATGACAATTGAAATGTGATAGAATGACAATTGAATTGTGATAAAATGACAACTGAAATGTGATAGAATGACAATTGAATTGTGATAAAATAACTTCTGAAATGTGATAAAATGACAATTGAAATGTGATAAAATGACAATTAAAATGTGATAAGATGGCAATTGAAATGTGATAAAATGACAACTGAAATGTGATAAAATGACAATTGAAATGTGATAGAATGACAATTGAATTGTGATAAAATGACAACTGAAATGTGATAGAATGACAATTGAATTGTGATAAAATAACTTCTGAAATGTGATAAAATGACAATTGAAATGTGATAAAATGACAATTAAAATGTGATAAGATGGCAATTGAAATGTGATAAAATGACAACTGAAATGTGATAAAATGACAATTGAAATGTGATAAAATGACAATTGAAATGTGATAGAATGACAATTGAATTGTGATAAAAAATGACTTTTGAAATGTGATAAGATGGCAACTTTCATTCATTTTCTACCGCTTATTCCCGTTAGGGGTCGCAATTGACTGGAGCCTATCCCAGTAACTTTGGGCCGAAGGCGGGGTACACCCTGGACAGGGGCCAGCTTGTCACAGGGCTGACACAGAGATGAACACAGACTCTCACATTCATTCACTAGGGGCAATTTAGAGTCACCAATTCACCTAACACATGCATGTCTGCATGTCTACATCGGTGGGAGGAAGCCGGAGAGAACCCACGGTAACACGGGGAGGACATGCAGACTCCATCCAGAGATTTCGTGTGATGGTGTGTTGGTCGGTCTGGGGCTCGACCCAAGATCTCCTTGCTGGGAGGCGAGAACAATAACCGCTCTGCCACCATGCACCCCAAGATGGCAACTTAAATATGATAAAATGACAACTGAATTGTGATAAGATGGTGTGAATAATTTTAATCTGTTTATGCTTGCTATACAAAAAGTAAAACTTCTGAAGACCTGAAGTAAGATGTACATGTCTTCTTATCTAGTGCATACATTTCATTTAGTATACGTTTACACTGTAAATCAAAGTTCAAGGAAAAACTGCTAACAATATTGCTGACTCCAGATGTTTAATACTGTTGAACTAAAAGATGTTAATTAGTATTAATCTGATGGTGGACACTGAACTGCCACGTACATAGTTTTTATGGTCCTGTTTGTTTCAATGTATGATGTAAATTTTACAGTATAAGTACTGCTGTGACTTATTACCAGACAGACTCTCAGACTCTCTGTGATCTGATTTTCAATAAAGTCTTCAAAGAACAGATTCAATGTCATCAAGTGTCTCTATTGCCCACAACTGCAACTGAAATTTAACAAAATGGCAATTGAAATGTGATAGAATGACATCTGAAATGTGATAAGATGACAAATGAAATGTGATATGACAATTAAAATGTGATAGGATGCCACTTAAAATGTGATAGGATGCCAACTGAAATGTGATAAGATGACAAATGAAATGTGATATGACAATTAAAATGTGATAGGATGCCAATTGAAATGTGATAAGATGACAAATGAAATGTGATAAGATGACAATTAAAATGTGATAGGATGCCAATTAAAATGTGATAAGATGACAAATGAAATGTGATAAGATGACAAATGAAATGTGATATGACAATTAAAATGTGATAAGATGCCAATTGAAATGTAATAAGATGACAATTAAAATGTGATAGGATGCCAATTGAAATGTAATAAGATGACAATTAAAATGTGATAGGATGCCAATTAAAATGTGATAAGATGACAAATGAAATGTGATATGACAATTAAAATGTGATAGGATGCCACTTAAAAATGTGATAGGATGCCAATTGAAATGTGATAAGATGACAAATGAAATGTGATATGACAATTAAAATGTGATAGGATGACAATTAAAATGTGATAAGATGACAAATGAAATGTGATAAGATGACAATTAAAATGTGATAGGATGACAATTAAAATGTGATAAGATGACAAATGAAATGTGATAAGATGACAAATGAAATGTGATGACAATTAAAATGTGATAGGATGCCACTTAAAATGTGATAGGATGCCAATTGAAATGTGATAAGATGACAATTAAAATGTGATAGGATGCCAATTAAAATGTGATAAGATGACAAATAAAATGTGATATGACAATTAAAATGTGATAGGATGCCACTTAAAATGTGATAGGATGCCAATTGAAATGTGATAAGATGACAATTAAAATGTGATAAGATGATAAATGAAATGTGATAAAATGACAATTCAAAACCTGATTCTGGCACTGACTCAAAGCCACACATGAGAACAAGGAACGTGAATAAAAGCCTGGTAGAAAATGAGAGGTAAACACAGGCAGAACGAGCAGAGATTGAGGCAATTCAGATGGAAATCACCAGTGTCCCTTTCATCAGCACTTTTCTTTCATCTTCCACTAAATCCATGTTTGAGGACGCATCAGCAAAAAGCAGCTCTACAGCGAGACGTGATGTAAACCCTGGACACAGACTTGTATTTGGACGAACTGAAGTGCGTCTCAGGACAACCCTTTCATTTGTGGCAATGCATAGGGGCAAAAAATCCATTTATATTCAGTTTTCTAGCTAATTATTGAACTGCTATTCAAATTGTCTGTATTTGCTAATGGACAGAATTACGTACAAACATAACATTTAGGATGTAGCTTATTTAGCACTAGTTGATCCAATAAATTGTCTTCTTTCATTTTGCTTCTCCTTTTTGGGCTCTGTTGTGGCGTGCAGTGATTCACACATTGATTTGGATTAGGTTTTACGACAGATGCCCTTCCTGCCACAACCATCTCCATTTATCCAGTAATCCAGTGTAATTGCCCATAAAAATAAAACAGATAATTAAAGTATTTGCCCAGTCACTAATGTCCTCTACCCAGGCACTGACAGTACACAAACTATTGCAGTCTGCCACGTTTCTGTAACTACTAGCAGCAGGCCATAATCATTCTGTGACATTTAGCATGTAGCTTATTTTAGCTCTAATCATCTTCTTTCCCTTGGAATTTTTTACTTTCTGGAGTCACCACAGCAAATCATCTGCCTTTTTTGGTGTGCAGTGTTTCACATATTGATTTGGCATACAGGTTTTACACCAGATGCCCTTCCTGGGACCAACACAGTGAGGAATTGTTCATATACATAAAGCATTCATAAAAGCAAATATTTCACTAATGCCCTTGACCATGGGCATCAGAATCATTCATTGTGAGGTGGATGTGTCTAAACAATACACACACAAAAAAATATAAAAATAAAAAAAATCTGAATAAGTAATAGCCTATTCATATGTTTTCTAAAGAGATATATCTGGGTACTAAATAAAAGTTTAATAATTAAAAATAGGTACAATTCAGCTCCAAAGGTTGAAAACATTCCAATAATATCTATCTGGTCTAATTCATCTGTTTATTTTACCAAAATAATGATTATATTATTATTTATCTGGAAATATGCACATACAAATCATAAACAGCAAAAACTTGACTGAATTCCAAAAGGGGGCAGGTGTCTAAATTTCATAATACACAGCACTGCTCCCATACATTCTATAAAATACAATGAGATCAAAAATGACTCAAGCTGCTCTGGATTAGTCTCAGGGTTGCTTTATTATGATAGGAAAGCCCCTATTGTATGTTAAACCGCATTAGTGCAATCCCACCCACACTGACATTACAAAAACAAAAAAACAAACAAACAAAAAACAAAACAAACAAAACAGATACAGTTGTTTGTCTTAATTGAACCATTTCAAGATAAACCATTTCAAACACAAGTGCCCTGCAGATAATGTTTCCTTGTCTGGATTTAAATACTAATAATACAAAATGGGCCATGGCTGACTTACACATAACCTACACATGATATTAATAGCCTCTGCAGTGGTTCCCCTTAAATATCTACTGTAAAACATCATAACAACCAAAGAGAAGTGCAGATAACAGAGGGAAGCACTGTGTTCTGGAGCAGACACAGACTGCTATTGTTTCCCTTTTTAGAAACGCTAATGTCGACTAGCTTCAGGGATCGCAGCGCAGACACCTCATGATAATTCTGAGGAACTTCTCAGATGGCACGGGGTAATTAACTGTGTCTGGGGCTGTATGAGGAAGTATCATAAAAGAAGGTCTATTTCTGTCTCTGCGTATGCCTCAATGATCCAAGACATTTTTTGGGTCATCATCATCATCACCATCATCGTTATAAGCTAAGCATACACAAAAGATATTTTATATGGAGGGATCAGCATCAGCCACAGAACATTAAAAATTATATTAAAAAAAAAAGCAATATTGTTTTGTAAACTTACAATCAATCAACCACATGTAAATAGAGCTTATCAATGTTTAGTCATTTTGTTTAATGTGGCAGTTAGCGCCTACTTAGCATTTAAGCTAAAGGCTACATATTATAGTGTATGTTTTGTATTTTATTCTGTTTATTTTAAGTTATTATTATGAGATTTATAGAGAAGTATCGGGCCGCAGTAATTTGTCAGATTTAATAATAACAAAAATAATGCATTAGTCTTATACAGCGCGTTTCTAAACACTTAAAGTCGCTTTACAATTTGGTGCATTATTCATTTGCTCCTCAGTCACACTCAGCGGTGGAAGCGTAGCTGCCATCGTGCGCCTACGTGCCCTCTGACCACCACAAACACATTCATACAGGTAAGGTGGGTAAAGTGTCTTGCCCAAGGACACAACGATAGTATGCATTGCCAGCAGCGGGGCTTGAACGGCCAACCTTCGGGTTAGTGGACAAGCGTCTCTACCAACTGAGCCACTGCCGCCCCAATCACTAACTATATACTATAACTATAACTATAACTATAACTATATTAATTCAAAGAAAATTGGTAAAACTTTAGAATAACGAATAATAATAGCATTAATAAATATGTAATTAAGAATATTTTCATAAATAATCAGTTTATAGATCCTGAATTGCCACTGATGTTTATATTTTTGCACTGATTTAGCTTATCGCTATTACTATTACTGAGCTTATTACTAAAAAATGAAACATTAATAACAATGTTTATAACTCAATGGTGTTCATCAATGTTAAAGCAATGCTTTGTAATAGTTAACTTTTTAATAACTCTTAAAGGTACCAGCAGCATGTGTTTGTTCTGGTTTGAAAACAGTACTGCAGTCTAAATCAAAACAATGGTCTATGGTCTTTCCTCTTTTCTGATTGGACGATCGGCAAAGCAGTTTTAGAACCAAGACAAAACATGTAAACATAAACAACTTGGTCATTATGTAAAACATAATTTTAATTGAGAATAAATCAGCTGTACCATTGTTATCATGACACCTAATATTTAATTTGAGCATGTTTGCATCATATCTTGGCAAACATGTGGGTCATTTATACTGCTCATAGCACCTTTAGCTAATACTTAATGAGTGAGCTATTATAAAGGTGTTACCTAACAATAACAAATAAATAAACAACAACCATTTGTTTCTGGCTTCTAAAAAACATCAAATTTATTTTTTTTTCAATTTGCTCGCTCATAAAAATAAACTGGACTTAATCAGAGAAGCTGTGTTCATTGACAAAGAGAAAGAGAGAGAGAGCGAGAGAGAGCAACTTATAAACATCGTATCAGACATTTTCAGACAGTAAATATAATGCTGTTGTTGTACTGTATATGTCAGTTTACTTTGCTAAAGTAAGCTTGTGGTGATTGATGGATTAAATCTGTGCACACACACTGACAAGATTTTGTGGTCTGCCATGATTCTTGAACTTGACTATCTACAAAACACAAACACCATTGAGCTATTAACATAAAAACATAAAACACATGCTCCATGGATAAATAAAATAAGCCCAGTCCACATAAGGTCTGTTGCATTTTTTCTTTTCTTTTTTATTAGCAACACCAAGTGGAAAAAATATTTACAATAATTACATATTAACATAATATTAAAAAGAGATTTTGAATAAGTTAACTACCACTAAATGTTGTTTTTTTATATATATATATTTGTATTTTTGTAATAGCAGCAATATTAGCTATAATGTCACCAACAGTAACCATATAGGGATAATCACTGATGAAAATAACACAATAATTAAATCCATCACATAGCAATAACAACATGTATTCACAATACTAGCTTGTGTTTACAATGATTCATCAGGAATGCAGAAACAGTTACGGGTCACTGCAGAGAAAGTTGTAAACATTGGCCATGTGCTTGTCAGTCTATTTATAGCTTAGCAGTGTGTATAAGTAAAACTGGAGTGTTGTAAAATCTAATCCTACAAGTCATATCTGCATGTGAGCTTTTTGCTGCTGTTTTCGACACTTTTGCTGGATCTTTATTTCACCGTGAACTGAACTTTTGAGCATTTTGAGCCAATTTACTTAAGCCCACCATTACTTAGGCTTCCTGACAAAAAACTAAAAAAAAACTTAGCATAAGAAGCAGGATGCCTCACCAACAACAAGACTCACAGCCATGGACAGAAGTTGTCCTTTAGTAGTTTTTGGACACGTCACTGTAAAAAGGCAAATCATCACTGTTATCACTAAACAAACAGTGACCTTGTTGAACCCAAAAGCACCGTACCCATGCTCAAAAGTAGGGCTGCACAATACATCGCAAATTCATTGTTATTGCATTATCGGCAAACACATAAGGGTGTAACGATACAGTTATTATATTGATGTATCAATTTTTTTTATTCCTATTAAAAAATATTTGAGTTTTTGGTCTCTACCTGTATCATGTAGTTGTGCAGGGTTTAATTGTCTTAATATTTAATCTCAATGTCTTTAAGAGTTTATGTTTTCTTGTGATTGTAAATATCAGTGATTGTGTTGTACATCTGTAAAATGTCTAATGCCTGGACAACCTAAAGCCAGGACATCCTTGGAAAGGAGATCTCAATCCTGGTTAAATAAAGATTAAATAAGTGATACAACTATACTGATACGGATTACCTTGTATTGGATCATATTGTTTTCTAGGTAGTGTAGATCATTATACATGGAAATATTTTTTGTGTTTTTTAATTAACTAAAATGTTAAATTCAACTTTATTTTGTCTGCTTTACACACTCAAACCTAGCCGCGATGCCAGATTTGAGGCACAACATTGCTGTACTGATTGTTTTGATATGAAGATGTTGAATCTTATCGGATCGATCTAATCAAATCAAAGAATTCTAATTGATATGTATCACATCATTGCAAAAACATATTGTTACACCCCTAAACACAATATCCATATTCCAAGAAACTAAAAGTATTGCCAAAAGGCTGTGCAGGGTCTTTTCTGTCTTTGTTAAATTTTTATTAAATTCAACTTACTGTATCAAAATAATACAACATAATACTAATATTGTTATACTAAATTCAACTTAGTTAATAATAATATTAATGCATCAGTCTTACATAGACACTCAAATTCACTTTACAGTTTGGTGCATTATTGATTCACTCAGTCATTCTGCGCCTACAGGCTCTCCAACCACCACCAAAAACACTCACACATTCATAAAGGTGAGGCGGGTGTAGCGTATGACCTGGGGAGAGCAGGATTCGAACCATCAACCGTCCAGTTATGGGACAGCCGCTCTACCTCCTGAGCCACTGTTGCATGTTTTTCTGATATGATGCAGCCCCACACAAAAGCCATTCAGCTGAAACCACATCAGTCCACGAGAAGATCACAAATGACTCAGAGCGGCCATATTTACCTGGTGTTCTTCTTCTGCGGAGAGCCTATCCCGCTGTGGCCCGGGGGACTCGCGTATCGTGCTGTGAGACTGCGGACAAACAGAAGTGACAAGTGTTAACCACTGCAGTGAATGTACGTACTGTAATATGATGGTTAATGCAATAACACTGCTTATGGAAGGCATTCAGATAAAGACATGGCATGTTTCTTTCTTCTGTTTGAATGTTTACTACCATACAAGTATGCCTAAGCTAATTACAATGTTAATTATATTAGTGCTTCTCAGCTGGTCTGGCTTCGGGACCCACTATCACCCAAGCCACGGCAAGCCACCACCAAAAAAAAAAGAGATATTGAGGAAAATTAAGCAGCACTAGCTGCACTACTGTGGCCCTGAGGTGTAACATCAAAACAGTTTTTTTTCCATTAGAAAAATAAAAGCAGAGGGAGATTTTTAAATGTGTTGTCTTTCAGAGTCCTTTTTTTTTTTTTTTTTTTTTTACTTTTTAAACTTTTTTAAACTTTTTTTTTTTAATTTGCGACATGATTTTATTTTATTGGAATCTTTTTATTTATTTATTTTATTTTATTTTATTTTTTGAGGTATTTAAAAATCATGCTTTTATTTTTCCAGTGGACAAAGACAAAGTTGATGATGATTTTTTAATAAAGACATGTATTTTAATTTTTTTGTGTATTCCTTTTTAACTTGGATGGGATTCTTTTGAAGGCTAGATTTTAAAAATAATTTATCTCTGCTTTTATTTTTCTGGTGGACAAAAACTTTTTATATTGCACCTCAGGATCACTGTAACATTATAGAAGTGGATTTTTTGCTCTTGTTTCTTCTAAACTCCTAACGTCCCATACTGCCACCTAGTGTAAATCGAGTATATATTTTTAAAAATTTAGGCCTGTGACCCACTTTTGGTCCCAACCCACCAGTTGAGAACCACTGAATTATGTGGACAGAGACCTCAAGAAACCTCAGACTTTCATCAGGAAATACCCAAAGTACAGCTCATTCATACAGTCACACATCAGTCAGCCACAAAGACAGGAAGCTGCTATTCTAACGCTCTCTAGGAAGTTTTTATGAGCAAAAAAATGCCTTGATCAACTCAAAAAAAAGTGTTTATTTGTAAATGCGTGGAGATGCGTGACCGTTCGAGCATGTGAGGGTCACCCAGTTGTGGTCCAGTAAACAAAGCCTCTATTGAAAGATAAACATTCAGCGTCCAGTGTTCATTTTAACCATAAACAGCCAGAGGGGAATTATATTTTTAGCAGCTGTAATGGGTTTTAAAGACAAGCGAGAGGCAAGTGAACAACAAAAACACAGGCAGTAACAGAGCACTATAATGGTCATGTAAAATGAGCTAGTTTTTTTTTTTTTTTTTCATCATTTATTCATTTAGGCATAGGAAAAGCTCAGATTTTAGGCTGACAATGACATATTCTTCTGAGACTAGGCCTGCCTGATCACAATAAATTACTTTTATTAGCTTAACTGATGGCCTATTAATTACTTAAAGTGCACTGAGATTATTTGGTAGCACTTTAAATTAAGCAACCACTATTAAGTAGTAATAAGGCATTCATAAATATGTAATTAACAATATTTTAATGAATTAAATAGTTTATAGATCCTGTATTAACCCTGTTTGTAAACTTGCATTGGTGTGCATGAGCTTATTCAAGAATTAAACATTAATAATAACAATGTTTATAACTCAGTGTGGTTCATAAATAAATAGTGCTTAGATTATATTTAGCTAATGCTTCATAGTGTGTTTTTCTTAAGTGTTACCAATTATTTTTACATACAATTAGACATTATAGAGCCTTTTAGTGTTCATAAACAGCTGCGTTCCAAACAACGGTGCCATGAACAAAATACCACAATACATTTTTTTTCAGTGAGTTAGCATTAGCCACAAAATTTCACAAATTACGGATAATCAACATGGTTTTGGCAACTAACAACCAGCAGACCACATGTATGAGTAACATCAGAGACTGGTTGGAAAACATTACTGAGAGTATCAACTTTAGCAGTTTTATTTATGCCTAAAAGCAATTAGAGACTATAATTAGTGTTTAAGCTAAAGTCTATTAAGATACGTTTCTTAATTTTTTATGTTACGCTTGACAAGTAATTACAGAAAAGTGAATGACCACAATAGTTTGTCAGATTTAATTCATCAATCAACACAAATCCTACTTTAATAAGTTCACTTTAGTAATCTCAGTCAGTGTTTTCCATCCAGGGGTAGAGGGACCCCTAGGGGTATGCGAGCACATTGCAAGGGGTATTTACACATTTGGCTTTTAAAGACTAAAATTAATATAAATCAAGGGAATGCAACACTAAAGGAGGACTAAACCAGGACTAAACCAGGTCTAAACCAGGAATAAACTAGAACAAAACAAGGAACAAACCAGGTCTAAAACCAGAACTAAACCAGGAATAAACCAGGACAAAACAAGGAACAAACCAGGTCTAAAACCAGTATAAACCAGTACAGAAACCAGGATTAAGCCAGGTCTAAAATGACTAAAGCAGGTTCTGGGGGTACACAACACCAAAAAGGTTGGGAACCAGACCTGAGTCATACTAATTTTTCATAAATTTGACTAAATAACAACCTTCATAGTGTTTAAAAATGGCTAACTTAATGTTTTTAAGGGGAGGCACTAAGGTAAAAGCTTGTTTTATTATTTTGAGATCTTGGGCCAGTGTGCCCCTATAACAGGCAACATCCACACTGAAATAAAGGAAAAGTCTAAACTTCACATTAAGGCGTTTATTTTATTACATTTAGTCGATGTGTCTCTATAGATTTTTATCTGAAACATTCACTTCAGTGGCTGTTCACACAAAATAAGATCTCTAAGCAACAGTAACTGGACAGTCCCAGTGGAATTTAAGTTTAAAAAAAAATCAAAAAACTATTGTCTTTTACCAGTTAATTAACATAGTATATAGTAAAGCAGCATGAACAGAAGGAATGTTTTCCCACGGTTAGTTTATTTTATTATTATTATTATTATTATTATTATTTATTTATTTATTTATTTATTTATTTATTTTTTACAAGACAAACTTCCCTTTTTAAAGAAATAGAAACCACAAAGGCCATGGCAAAATGGTCATCAAGTCTTTTGTTCAGTTCTGTTTGTTACCATGGTTGATATAACAGTGATCTCAGTAAAAACAGTAAAAACAAACAAATAAATAAAAAACAAATGCATTAACAAATATAAACAATACATAAATATGAAGATAAATAAAAAGCAAAGAAATATTTAAATATAAAACAAACAATTAAGTAAATAAATAATATATTATATTATAAATATTATTATATTATATTAAAAACAAAAAAGTATGCATATAGAAATATAAAAAATAATAAAAACAAACTAATTAATAAATATAACACAAACTATTAAGTAAATAAATAATTTCATATAAAATAAATGTTTATATATAAAACAAGCAAAATAGAAATACATATATAAATATACAATATAGTACAAAAACAAATAAATGCATGAAAATACATATAAAATAAAATAAAATAAATAAATATAAAAATAAAAAATTTATAAAAACAAACTAATTAATAAATATAAAACAAACAAATACATAAATTAATAAATAAGCATAAATTAACGAAATGCAGAGGAACCTGACTGCCACTGTTGATGTAGAAAGCACATGTCACTGTATTTGAATGAATCGACTCATTCACAAGCTGCAGTGTTAAAAACCAGCTAGTTCAAACCAAAGCCAGTGTGCCACTGTGCCCCAGGCTTCCTCTAAAACACCAAAACTTCTAGACATAATATAACAAAAAAATAATACTTTCTTAATATTGAGCCACCATCTAAAATGATCAAGACTTACTCCGATTTTCCTGAGGAGCAGATCTGAAAGCGTCTCCTTCAGTAACGAGAGCTGATGAACTGAACCACAGCCGCGCACAGAGGACGTGTCAGAAAGCTGCGTCTGTATGGATGAGTATTTAGTGACACTGACTGTGAACAACTATTTCTCTGTTTTCTGTTTGTGGCACTCGGACAATGAACCATCGTCTATACTGGAGGCTCCGTGACGCAGACAGACACATCTTCATTCTGCTCTTTTCTGACCATACTGTTTAAATATGCATTCAAATGAACAGAAATCAAATGGCGACCGATGGAAAATTACAATTTGATTTGAGGCTTTTAGACGTGAATGATTAATGCACCAGAATATAAAAGCCTCCATTCATCAAAAACAAATTTTCAGCTTTCAACAGATCACGATTTCTTAAGATTAACTAGGATGTGAGCCAGAGTTTAGTCCTGGTTTAGTCCTGGTTTTGTTTACACCTATTTTAGACCTGGTTTAGTTCAGCTTCAGTCATGGTTTAGTCCTACATTTGATCAGGTTTAGTGCTTGATTAGTCCTGGTTTAGACCTTCTTTAGTCTTGGTTTCGTGCAGTTTCAGTCTTGGTTTAGTCCTGGTTTAGATCTGCTATAGTCCAAGATTAGTCCTAGTTTAATTCTGGTTATTTGCTGATTTAAACCTGGTTTAGTCCTTGATTAGTCCTGGTTTTGTCCTGCTTTAGTCTTGGTTTAGTCCAGTTTCTATTCCATACTTCTATTTCATAAACATATGCATTACATTTATTTAGCACAGTATTATTATTTTATTTTTTTAATGGACTTTGAATAAATCATTGTACTTCATCATTTTAAAATTTAATTCTGCATCAATACATTTTTTGGAGACAAATACTGCTCCATAATTTTCTGATAGATTTGCGAGACTCTTAACTAATGCCTGCCTTTTTTTAAATAAAATGAAAGCTTGACATTTATTTAAGGACACTGCTCCAAATAACGAACTTGTGTAACAACCGATAATGTAATAATGGCCAATAATGTACTACCTGCCACTAATGTAATCATTTTGACAATTTTAAATGTAATACAGCCCATAACGTAATAACTTGCATTAAAAAAAAACCTTTGCAAATGTAATAACTGCAGCCTATAACATAATAATACAACAATAGGACTGCATTTTTTGGAAATAAGAAGTTTTCTTTTTTTACAGTTTTGTGCATCGGACATAAGCTTAGAGGATGGCATATTTAATTATAATTGTAAAAGCCAGTTTGAGAATTTTTTTTCGTGTACAAAATGTTCTGTTTATAATATTAATTTGCTTATACAAGAGACTTTTTCATGTTTCGTCAGTGTTTCTGTTGGATGTAGTCAATGTTATTGGCTCAAAAATATTATTACTTTATTGGCAAGTTATTACGTTATTGGCTTTAAAAATGCCAAAATGATTACATTGTTGGCAGGTATTACATTATCGGTTGCTACAACTTAAAAAAATTAAATAAAATAAAAAAAAAGGTCTTTGCAAGTAACCAAGAAAAACTACTGCTACTATCATTGTTATGGTGCAGAGAACCACACTAAGGTTTTGCACAGCACATTAATCTTTCAATCTGGAAAAATCAGCGTCAAATAGGGCTGCACAGTATATTGCAATATTATCGCAGTATCAGCAAACACACACAAACAAATATCTTCCATCTGACACTGAAAAATAATTTTCCTACCAGAGCCTTAAAAGAAAAATTGTTGTGACTAAATAAAAATGTTTAAAAAGTCCAGTTTTAGTGGTAATTTTGTTAATGCAGTCAAAATTTAGCCTTGTTTCATTCCTGGTTTAGTCTGTGTTAAGTTTTGACTTGTGAATACAAAGACTTAGGGTGGGTAGCCCTAATGTGGGACACCCCAGCTCTAGTGCCTGTGTCAAATAAATGAAAGTCTATGAAATTATGGGTTTTCTGAAGCTGTGATATCAGGTTACCAAAGTCACATGACCTATGGTGTAAATGCACTGTATATCTGCTACAATCAAATTTTATATTGTCCCTGTTTCTGAACGTGGGACAGCATGAGTTGCCTAATGTGGGACAGTTGAGATTTCCATAGTTCAGTATTATTTAATGCAGTGGTTCTCATCTGATCTGGCTTTGGGACCCACCATCACTCTATAATGACAAGCTGCGACCCAAATAAAATAGATATTGGGGGAAATTAAGAGATATTTCAGGAAAATTAAGCAGTACTCATATGAACCTTGGGTATGGAGCCTTGGTGTAACAGTAACGTTACAGAACTGGATTTTTTTTTTTTTTTTTTTTTGCTCAGGTTGAGTTTTCTTTATATTATTCTACTCTATATGTCTCACACTGCCACCTACTGTTAAGAGTGTAAACTTTCTTTTTGTCCCCTGGCAAAGCCCTGCAACCCACTGAAAACAGTTCTGCGACCCACTTTTGAGTCCCGACCCACAAGTTGAGAACCACTGGTCTAATGTGTTATCTCAGAATTCATAGGAGTTTAAGGTTCAGTTGTATTCAGTTGTGGGGGGTATATCTCGGAAAACAGTGTGAGGAGTTGTCTTTTCGGATAGTGTAGCCTGTTTGTGCACAATGATGAGAGACTGCCCCCTTTGTCATACAGAGGTTACCACAGCAAATTATTCGCATGGGTAATTTGCCAGAATTTTACCAGCCACATAATGCACATAAGGAACATACAGATATAGATTAAATAAATGAAGACCACAATGGCAAAGAACAAGAGCAAGGCAGAGAGGGATCTACAGGCAAAGAGTCAAGCAAGTCATCGAGAATTATGATTCCAATAATATTTAAATGATTATAATGTTACATGTTATCCTAGTTTTATAATAAAAAAAATTAAAAAATATATTGAAAATTGTGCCTTGCTTTCCTACAGGCCTAAGAATGAATCCATTTTAACTTTCCCACATTAGGAATATGACCGTCCAACTTTAGGACAACACAGATAGTCTGGAAGCTTTAAAAGCGTTTACCAGTTCATGACGTCTTGAGCTAATCCGTCTTCGTCATATCCGCTTTCAAAAGATCAATCGCCCTCTTTACGTCGTCCCAAGACCAGACCGGTTTCTGTTTGACACTGCACTCAAAGCCAGGCCCTACCTCGATGACGTGTTCGACGGGGCTGGGGTCCTGGCTGGGATTTTGCTTGGCGTCTTAGCCCTCCCAATGGGTAAGCAGCTCCTCCTGTCCCTAGATAGAGCAGTGGGTAGTCGCGAGGAGTACAGGGGGTCAGGGTGTTCGCCCCGGGACATGCTGAAAACTTCGTGCCCCCCTGAAGCGCTGCTGCACTATAATGGTGGCTCCGGGCTGTCGCGCTGTGTGTCCAGTCGGGGAGTTTCCCCATTAAAGCAGACATACACTACACCCCCCACCACCACCAGGCCTGTCCCAGAGAGGCCTGTCCCAGAGCAGGTGCTGGCTATAGAAAGCTCCATACCACAACTTTACATGGGCAAATGTGGGACAGCATGAGGGGCAGTGAGAGCCTGGGACGGACCAGGAGACCAATTTAAACTCAATTTAAAACTGGTTTATGACCTGGTTAAGCCCTGCTTTAGTCCTATTTTAGTCCTGGTTTGGTCCTTGTTAAGACCTTGATTTGTCCTGGTTTGGTCCTGGTTTTGTCCTGGTTTACATTTGATTAAGCCCTGGTTAAAACCTGGATTAGTCTTGGTTTGATCCTGGTTTAGTCCTGGTTTACATTTGATTAAGCCCTGGTTAAAACCTGGATTAGTCCTGGTTTGGTCCTGGTTTAGTTCTGGTTTACACTTCATTAAGCCCTGGTTACGACCTGGTTTAGTCCTGTTTTAGCCCTGGTTTAGCCCTGGATTAATCCTGATTTGGCCCTGATTTGGACCTGGACTAGACCCAGTTTGGTGCTCCTTTAGTCCTGGTTTAGTTGTGGTTTGGGCCTGGTTACAGATAATCCTTTGAAAGCCAATTATTTTCTAAAGTGGTGAGAAAAGTTTGAGAATCAATGCTCTCATAACCAGGAGGAATATAAGAGTTGGCAATTAAGTTTAACTTTTTTTCTGTTTTATTTTTATTAATTTCGTAAGGTTAGTATTTTCCCAGTCGGACTTGCCGCTGCCATTACACCAGTGTATAAAGACACTGCACTGGCTTGGCCTCAACCAATTAAAGTGTCCCTGATCCAGATAAGACTTTTGAGTGTGTGATTGGTCCAAAAAATTCTGCCCCTGCTCTAGTTCTCTCTCTGTCAAAAACACTTATTAATAGTGTATTTGTTTTTTCAGAGATGACTTATATTATGCTGCTATTAACTGAAATATTAGTTTTCCTCAAATGCAAGGGAAAAAAATCAGATAATGCATCTTTACGTAAAATGCTTGTGTTATAAGTAAATAGTAATCTTAATATTGGTCACTTTTAGTTGAATATCTAAACTTAGGTAGGAAAAAATATAAATAGTGAGTCTAAACACTGTGACACAATGCCCGACTGCCTTGTCGCTAAACTCTGCAGGTAATGGACTTCTGTAAATAAACCACTCACTCGTTTCACTCAAGTATTTATCAATGAATAATAATCACATGCATTACTAGCAATGAATAAAGTGGACCGGATTATTGCCTCAGAGGAAAGATATTTTTATCTGCTATAAGCTAAGGTAAGCTAACTGTTGCACATTAGCGTCACAGATGTAGGAGACATGCTGAATAATTGTTAGAACTAAAGTTTCTTGTATTTTAAAAGTGAGCTGTATCACAGATTGTAATGGGACAAATGGCCCATCAGAGCGCTACTTCAATGCCGACGCCTGACACAGACAATTCAGCCAGTTCCATGTTCAATCAGCCAAACCTAGGTCCAACTGTCTCCTACTACGTCCGATGGTGCAGAACACACCAAACAGACTCACACCGCTGACTGGGTCCAACTGTTCGACCGTGGCAGACGGCTAATTACTGCCCCGGTGTGTCCCAGCATTAAGAGAATCAGAAAGAGCATTTAACTTTAAAAGCTATGCATCTTACTTCTCCCTCGCCTAATCTTTTCTAGTCAACCTCCTCCGACATATTAAATCTTCAGGGCTGACTGGAGCCTTTGGGAGTTCATTGCAGTGGAAAATTAGACTTGTAAAAATGGACTCATGAATAGATTTAATTACTCTTTAGTGATTTTAAGTGTGGGTAAAATGGGACCTGCACCAGCCTGAAACTAAAGAAGAGTAGACTTATGAAAGATGACAAAGAACCATGGACACCTTGTTAGTGTTTGGTGCATTTGTTTGACTTGCTTGCTGTCGACAATGACCTGTCATCGGCTGGTTAACTTCATACTTCGGTCACTTTTCTCTTGCACCTTTTTTTAAACTGCAGAGGAATGTTAAATACTCTGGACTTAGACAAATGGCTTACTTCTATCAGTGACAGCCTGAGACAGCCCTCTGACCTCCACCGCAGCCCTCAGCTCAGATGAACTCACCGGTGCGAGCTAATGGGACGCTACTGGGTGTTTGGAAATGGACTTTTGGGAGGTTTAAATGAGTCTGCTTCATCAATGCTACACCGCAATAGATGTGAGTAATAGCCACCTCAGTGTTTAAACCGCAAGAATGATCCAGCCACAAAACACAGTGTTCTTGTGTCAGTTCCAAGCCTGGATAAAAGGAGAAGGTAAAGGGTAACTGGTGTAAAACCTATGCTGAATCAATAAGGGAATCACTGCACACTAGGAGGCAGACAATTTGCTTTGGTCACCCTGGAATGGGTATGAAAAAAAAAGAAATGTGTTTAAATTTGTGTGTAAAAAAATATAAAAATTTTGTTCATTAATATAATTAAAAGTTATACAAAATATAAGAGTCAGGAACCATAGGACAACATATGTAATGTACTATTCACTGATTAATGCCAAAAAGACTATAATGAAATAGATTAATGTATTAATGGGTGGATGCGCACATACAGTATAGCAACCATTGTAGGTGAGGGGGCAAAATTTTTTCATTGCATTTAAATAAAAAAAGTTTTATGTTTTTAGAGCTTACAGTGACTAAAAAGAAGTATTTTTCCACCAGTTTGAAAGCTTAGGGGGGGTATTTAATGATTATTTTGATGAAAGGTTTGCAATTTTGTCCCCTTAACTACACCCCTAGATCAATGGTAACACTTTAGATATGCTCACAACAATTAAGCAGTTATAAAGCACTAATAAATATGTAATTAACTATTATTAGTATTAGTATATAAAGTAACAATGTGGTGTTCAGTGGTGTTTATTAATGTTGAAGTAATGCTTTGTAACTACTTTGTATCTACTGTTTACTAATTGTTAACTAATACTTAACTAATGCTTAACAGTGTGAGTTATTCTTAAGTGTTACCCATTTTTTTGATGTTGTCTCTGTGTAGGGCAGGGGTGTCCAAACTATAACCCAGGGGCCAAATGCAACCTTCTTCCTTCTCAATTGGCCCAAATTCCCAGAGGTAGTTTTTTTTAATGCAAAGTAATAAGCTTCATGGCTGCTTCATGTCTCAATGGGGTGAAAAGAGACTCTCTATAATAGTATTTGCATAGATTTCTTTAATCTCCTGTAACTGCTGCCCCCTGGTGGCACAGGTGGGGACTCCCATGTGTAGCTATAGTCTCAGTTACATTTATTAATTATATAAGAAGTTATTTATAGACCTCAATAGCTTGATAACAATATTTTTTGGTGAGATACAGTAGATCTAGATGCCAAAAAATAAATAAAAAAATAAAAAAATCCAGCTATACTATGTACTGGTCCCAAGCCTGGATAAATGTCTTATTTCAAAAAGCCATCTGGTGAAATATGTTGAGTGACCCTCTTCCGCATTTATTTTCCAGTATGTGGCCCTCAGTAAAAAACGTTTGGACACTCCTGACGTAGGGTAACTCCTGTTTTCTTTTTCCAACTCGAGTGCTGACAACATTTATTGAACCACTCTTACCAAATTTACCAAACTTCCCCTTTAAACCACTTAGCCTATATTATCTCTCCATTGACTTGTCATTGGACACTTCCTCAGATCACTACATATGTCTAAACTCTGTCCACCTGTTGTTGGGGGGGGGGGTCAGGAGGCAGCTGTGCCCTTAATAACCCCCGTCCCATTCCCGCACACATACATTCAGTTTAAAAAGCCCTATACACCCAAACAGACCAGGGTTAAAACTAATCATATCGAGTTACTGGCTGCTCCTATTGGTCAGATTGTGTGCCACGGTGGAACGCCACGGCAGTAATGGGGTAACCAAGGCGGGACGATGGAATGTAGCCCATGCGGGGTATGTGAGGCCTGTCTTTAGAAGCCGCTCCAAAGCATGCCTCGTCTATTTACATCACATGTGAGCTTTGATTAGACGGGGGGTTTATTGGGGAGATTGGGTGTCATAGCTACTGTACACAGCAGGGGAGGGGGGGGTGTCTCAACTGTGCTAAATATGTGTGAAGGGTTAGGGGAACAACAGCAGACATGCACTCATTTCAGTTGAATTATTACTTCACCACAAAATATACATCCTTATTAGTGTTTTTGAAATTATGAGGAAAAAAAAAAGCCCTGAAGGAGAGGGCAGTCGTTTTTCTCTACTGACAATAAACAAAAAAGGATATTTTAAAAGCTGGATTTATGCAACAGGGCTTTCTTTGTGAACGCTGAGATTTGGAAGAGGACAGCTCGCTGCCTTTTGATGATAACTGATAATAAGAGAGACTGCAACTAACTAAGCTGAGTTAACAATAAACTGCTCACACAATGGTCAAAGGTGATCAACAATAGGCCTTAAAGCTATTGTAATTTCATATATAACTTAATGAATCATGAGTAATCAAATAGTAAACAAACACACAACACAACAATTAGGGGCTATATATTCTGCAAAATCGACTTTTCTGAGCTTCCGACCCATGTTATAATCTTGTTCCCTCATCAAAAACATTTCACGCCTGTTTAAGTAATCCTATATTCTCTGGCACAGTCTTTCTGAAGCCTCCGAACGCTTGGTTCCACAAACCCTCGCCCACTCCAGGAAGCACTGACCAATCAACAAGCCCTCTACATCCAGGCATTCATTTATCCAAAAAAAAAAACAGTGTACAGCTCTGTTTCCACTGATTCCTCACAGACATTTTTCATTTTGGTGTAAAATGGCATCATACAGAAAGTTTAAGGAAGTGAAGTGCTCTTTTTCTTTGCAACACTCTGCTGCCCTCTGCTGGTCTCTTCACCTGTTTCTTTATGGCAGCAGTAGAGTACTTTTTACAAATGTTTTCTTTTAGTCGCATAATGTTTTTAAAGGTTGTAACACGTGCATTGCTGTTCTAGATGTGACTAAGATTGGTTTAAAAACATGAATAAAAGCATCATATATACCCATCCTACAAGTTTTGGGTAAGCTGTGCCACATTACAGTGTATGTGTTTTGTGCTATGCCATAATACATCATGTGATATCACGCTGTCACCATTCATATTTGCATTTGGAGTTGCTATTTCATTTCTGGGACCATCTCCAGATTAATATATTAGCGTTGCCTTGTCATAGGGCTAGGGTTAAACACACTGAACGAAAGGTGATGCTCACACTCCATTATAAAACTAAATCTCATCTGACGGGTTTTTTTTTTTTTTTTTGCTTGACACTAGTGTGCATCTTTAATGAGAACCATCTTCTCTGTCTGGTCTTTATTTCCAACACTGAAGGACGGCCATATTTCACAGCTTCCTGTTTACATTAGCTACAACTGGACTTCATTAAACCGAAAAACATAATAATAATAAATCAGTCAACTTGTATTTGCACATGCAGAGCCTAAACCAGGCCCAGATGAATAAGAGAATGAGAAAGATGTATGAGAGCTGCCAAGTCGTGAATCAGAGAAGATCGATGACAATATGTCGTGTTTATATTCCACACACGTCTGCTTATTTAAGATCCAGCAGTTTGTAAGAGTTTATGAGAAGAAAAGATGAGGTACTTCTAACAATATGAAATGACTTTTATGGTTAGGTTAATGCAAGAAATGCTCTTACATGCGATGAACTAACAATGCTACAGTACAAAAATCTGACTGTCCATGAGGTCTGCTGCACATCTGGAGGGTCTCCACTGATAAGAAAGCCGACTTTTTATGAATGCTGATGAGACAAACCACCTACAACAACGTATTTTAACTATTGCCACTTTTTTTTTTTGCAGGAGTAAAATAAATTGATATTTTGTTGTCAAACCTAAAATATCCCTTAACTACATGTACAGCCACACAATTGTCTGAATTTCCATGGATTTGGGGCCACTCTCCTTGGTGAAGAACCTAAGTGGATGGAATGTACTTTTTGGATTTTAAGTGATCAATCAGATCAAAGTGTTGTGTTGTGCTGATTTGCTATATGTTGTGCTATTAGCAGTATATGTGTCCCAAGATATGATGTTAACATGTTTAAATCAAATGTTAGTTTTACTGATAACAATGGTACAGCTGATTTATTCACGATTAAAAATATATTTTACATAATAGCCAAGTTGTTTATGTTTACATTTTTTGTTTTGGTTCTAAAACCCTGCATCGGTGATCATCCAATCAGAAAAGAGGAAAGACTGGCAATCCACAGACCATTGTTTTGATTTAGACTGCAGTATTGTTTTCAAACCAGTAGAGCGCATGCTGCTTACAGTACTTTTAAATCATTAATTAACTGTGATTAACCACAGTTGTAGGAAAGCAGAGTAAAAAGAATGGGATACAAAGCCATTATCCACAAATAAAGAAGACTTGGGACAGTGATGAATCTTCCCAGGAGTGGCCAAACTACCAAAATTACTTCAGTAGTTCATCTTCAGCAGCTCCAGAGCAGCACACTGCCACCATCAGGGTTGACTTTACTTTGAAACTGTCCCATAGAGGTCATTTTTGCCCTGTCTCTTTCTTCTTGTTGAATAATGGACAATGACCTTAACTGAGGCAAGTGAGGTCTGTAGTTTTTCAAATGTAGTTCTGGTTCTTTTGGGACCTCCTGGATGAGTTGTTGATGTGCACAGGCCACACCTGGGAAGATTCACCACTGTCCCAAGTCTTCTCCAGTCCCCAGTCTTTTACTTTTCTTCCCAAAAACTGTTGTTAATGACAGTTAATTTTGTTTGGTCATTCTGGTCTTAATTACTAAAGCTGTTTTTGGAGACATCTTGATGAACCTCAAGACTTTTGTGAAAATATTCTGTGGTGTAAAACAAACACAGCAATTCTTAAAAAGAACACCATTCCAAAACTCGAACACGGTGGTGGTAGTGAGCTGCTCTGGAGATGCTCTAGGGTTGCTTGCTGCATCAGGACCTAGGGATTTTCCTCAGTCAGTTGTTGATGCGCTCCTTATGTAATTTTAGTAGACCTACCAATCCTGGGAAGATTCACCTCTGTTCCAAGTCTTCTCCATTTGTGGATAATAGCTCTCACCATGGTTTGCTGGAGTCCTAAAACCTTAGAAATGGCATTGCAGCCCTTTCCTTTTACTCAGCTTTCCAAAAACGGTTGTTTTTCACAGTTAATTCATGATTTAACAGAAGGTCACTTGTGCATAGGCTCAGGTAGGCTTGGATAGCTTTTTTCTTTTTAATATATAAAACCATTATCTAAAAACTGCATTTTGTATTCCCTCTGGTTGTCTTTGTCTAATACTAAAAAGTGTTTAATGAGCCAAAACGTTATCTGAATGTCCTCTTTGCGTTCCTTCTTTTGTCCAAAGACGTGATGTATAGATGAACTGCGTCTGTCAGTGTATGTTAGTGCACATATGTCTCTAAGTGGTGTCACCGTTACCTGGACTGCATGTCTTGGGTCTTGCCCTGGGCCCCGCTGTTGCTGCTGCTGCTGCTGCTGGGGGACGTGTGCTGACTGAGCTCCACCAGAGACTGGTAATACTGCTGCTGTTGCTGCTGCTGCTGTTTGTACCGGGACAAGATGAAGAACAGGCCCAGGATGCTCTTCAGGTTGCCATTCCTGATCTCTGCCAAGACAACAACCACAAGGCCATTTATAGATATTTAACAAAACAGGAAGCAGTAAAAAACAAAACTTTAAAATATTTTAACCCTTTAACTTCCACACAAAGGAATACATTTGTAAAAATCATTTATTAGTAAAACTGTGTTTCTGACTCCTCACATTTCAACATTTCAGTGAGAGAAAGAGAAAACCAAAGAGAGAGAGAGAGAGAGAGAGAGAGAGAGAAAGCCTGAGTGTGTAAAATTAGCCTGTGTTTTTTTTTTTTTTTTTTGCTGTTAGTGCTCCCAATTCAAATGAATAGGGCTCCTGTATAACCAGTGCCACCAGAGACTGTGTATTCTAAACTGCAACTGAGTTTTCTGAGCTACCACATACATATATTTTATTGTTAAATGAATTCCCTAAAACTCAGACATAGAAATCATATCTAAAAGATTTTTTGCTTACCTGTAAATTTGCACCTGCACTGAGTGATTCAGAATTACTTGGTAAGGGCTGAGTCATTTCTGCTTTTTTTTTCACAGAATTCAAACTGTGATATTTCTGGACAGCAGTGCAGTGGATTTAATAGGTGTTTCTTACACTACTTATTGAGGTAAACAAGAATAAACAGCCAAACACAGCTTTTCATAGTTTTTAGTGTGGCTATATGGTGGCAAAAGAAAGGTCAACCATTTAGTTTTAAACAATTAAAATTATCAATAATTATTTGAAGCATCCGAACCACTTTTTTCTCTACATTTTTCTTTGATTTAGTGTTATTTCATAAGGTTTGATCTTGACCTGGTCTTAGTTTACCCTTTACCGTCTCAGTCCTTAAATGTCTTGGTCTTGACTCGGCCTCGGTTCAGGTTCAGTCCTCTTGACTCTTGGTCTTGACTACAACCATTCATTCTCACATTCATTCACTGGGAGCTAACCCTAACCAATTCAACCACGGAAGACATGCAGACTCCAACCTGAGAGATCTCATGACCTCCTTGCTGAGAGAGGCAAGAGCACTAACTAACTAAAAGCTTTAATATAGTCAAAAGTTAATATATGTAAGGTCCATGTTGCATTTCCGTGTGCAACATGACATTGTGCTGAGCTGGCAACATCCAAGTATCTCATCTGGAAACTTTCCAGTGCAGATCTCTCCCCGAACGCTGCCAAACTGCCTAAAAAACTCGTCTTTAGCCTCCCACACAGAGTCCAGATCGTACCAGAGGAAGAATTGATCACCCATTTGTGAAATAGACTTCTTATATCACAGCCTGAGTGGAGCTGGCTCATAGAGGAGGGATAGCAGCCGCTGACACAGAACTTTCACTGTGTTATTTTTTTAATCCACAAAGTCTCGCTGCTCATCCGCAGCCATGGGTTCGGAGAAACTAGGAGAAAATGAATCTTGTTGTTTTTCCTTTTAAATAGTTACAGTTGGGTAATTTATACTGGGCCCGGACAGCAGTGTGTTACAGCTCAAGGGAAAACTGTGTTGTACTTTAAACAGTTTGCAACCAGTGGAACAGATGGTGAGAAAAGGGTATACTGCAGGAAGTACAGAAATAGGCCGATTCTATAGCCTACTGGTCCCCTGTTCTGCTAAATCAACTTTTTGAGCTTTTAACCATGTTATAATGTAGTGTGTACCTCAAAAACATATCTGGAATGGTATTTTTTTTCATTCATGCCAGTATGAGTAACACTGAATGATGAAAATATCCCTACAACATCATGAATATTTTCTTCAACTCTTTTTTGCTCAAATTTGTGAAGCTATCTCAGTTCTGCTCAAAACTACTAAATTTGATTAAAAAATATTTAAAATTGTACCTGTTTAATTGTCAATTTTGTAAGCAAAGTCACTGATGTAAGTAAAAAAAACACACAAAACCACAAATTTGTCAACAGGAGAGACCACCAACAATTCAAAAACTTATGATTTTATACAGTCATGGCAGTGCAATCAAAAAATGTCATTATACTGGAATCCTACTCCCAAATTGTATGTCAAATTAAGGCTTGTCAACAAAACTCATTTCATTTTCTCAAATACAGTGGAAGTTATGACCAAATAAAGAGTGAAAAATGACCCCTAGTGGCCGAAAACGTCCCCAGGAGTACATAATGGTTAAATTGCCATCTATATGAAGCAGCAAAATCTTTTTAATAGCAGTTTAATGATCTGCCTTATGGACCCCTGAATGTGAACCATTATCGACTACAGGAAGTGACTGTTTCTGGGCTTTACACCTGCTTTTGCAGCAACTTCCTGTCAAGAATGATCACATTAGAAGTTGTTAAAGTGTGAATTTGTGACATGACCCAAGACTTAACTGATCATTACTAATAGGCAATGAAATAGTTGAGTTTTCTGATTTATTAAAGTGAAATAACCAGGCTTTTGACAGAGGGCCCTTGTTTAAAATGTCACCAAAGTCACTGCTCTCCTTCTTGGTACATATATTTTCTTTTACAGCATGGAAAATGGCTTGTTTTGATTAAGTCCCATTAACCGGAAACGACCGAGGGTATAACAGTAACACACTTCACATGATGAGTTTTTCCGGGACTTGAGTTTATAGCCCCAACAAAGAAAAAAAAACATGCAAAAAGGGGACTTGAAGAGAAAAGAGGTTATTACAATAAGCAGTAACTGGTCTCGGGGAAAGAATGTGGTAGTATATGAGGACATCAAACGCCCGCTTGGTTTATGCCCACGCCTTGTAAAAAAATTATGAAGAGGCATGTGCCAAACAGCAGGCTCTGTACAAAGCCACGGGCCACTCAAGAGAGGGCCCATGCTACACAGGAACAGAGAAAAAGTTTACAATTTGCCAAAAAATGTACCACTTTGAAATAACTCACTATAAAGCATTAATTACGTAGCAGTAACTAGTTATTGGCTATTTACAAAGCACCATTTCACCATTAATAAGCATCAATGAGTTAAAAACATTGTAACTGATGGTTAATTCTTCAGTAATAAACTCAGACCAAATTATTAACGTCAGTGTTAATTCAGGATCTGTAAACCATTGATTAAATTATTGCTATTGCTATATAAAAATGTGACCATTTACTATTTGATAAAATTATTGTTAATTACATATTTATTAGGGGGTTAGTAAACTGTTAATTTGTTATTTACAAAGCATTACTTCAACATTAATAAACACTATTGAGAACTCTGATTGTTATTAAGTTGCGTGTATTCGGTTTAGTTCGTAGCTCGTGCGGTTTCCTCGCGCTTCCGCGGCGTCTCGTGTTTTAGAAAGAATCTCAGACTGATCCATCTGCGTGTCATTCAAAAGCCATAGGCAAATGACTTTATTTGGAAAGCCATGGCTCCGCGATCTACCCACACTGCTTTTACGATTGACGGTAGATCACGATCGACGGGTTGAGGGCCACTGATTAAAGCCTTCTCAAGCGTTTGGTGTAATTTTAGGCGGCGCTCCAGGTGTGCTTTGGGCTTAAGACGCGCATGCTCAGTGCATTTGTTTAAAGAAGCGAGACAATCAGTGAATGATGAGAGGGGAGAGGGATGTTCTGTGCATTAAATCACATCACGGAGCGATCATAAGCCACTAAAAAACACACAGACACATATATGCTGAGATAAAGCACTGCCTGGTTCACATGCTTTAGCGTCAGAGATTTTTTTTTCCTCATAAAAGCGTCCGCGGTCCCGGCTGCTTTCTAATGTGTGTAAAAGCTGCAAAGACCTGCCGCACATCTGATCTCTTTCTACCCGGTACTGCGTACCCCCTCTAAATCTTATGCCGGCACGTAGTACCGGGCCGTACCGGCTCACTTTCAGCCCTGCTTATTACTAAATAAACATTAATAACAATGTTATACCCCAATGGTGTTTACTAATGATGAAGTAATGCTTTGTAAATGAACAACTGACTGACTGAGTTAATAATCTTAACTAACTAACTAAAACACTGTTTACCAAGAACATAAAAACACAAACAAAAGCGCATCTTACATGAATATGAAAAAGAGGATATATTAAGAATATAATAGATTTGAAAATATTGCTAACATTAGCTGAAAAATGCAGAAGCACAGCCAAAACAACACTGATTTAATTTTTGTCACCGGAGCGTGTCAACAGTATTCACTTGATATTACTACTCTAAACTCACTCTAAACTGTTTTTCTTCAGTAAACATTGATGCACTGCCCCCTTCAGGTGAGGAGTGTTACTGCTCATTCAGTCAGTTCAGTTTGTTTGACAGTGCTCAGTGTGAATTGTCACATTGTGCATGTTGCAAAAAACATGATTGGTTGATTGTACAGGTTTAGTATGAAGAATTATCACAAACAAAAGTGGCAAAATAGTGGGAAAAAAAGTGAAACCTGCCATACTAATTTTGAGCGCTAATGCTAGGACATTAACTGCCATTATACACCAATCGGACTTTACATTATGAAGTAACAGATTATCTCTTAATCATTGCTCCTGTTTGTGGGTGGAATACACTGTACACACTGTACTAGGCAGCAAGTGAACATTTAGTCCTAGAAGATGTGTTTGAAGCAGGAAACATGGCCCAGCATAAAGATTTGAGTGACAGGAGCCAAACTGTGATGGCGAGGTGAGAGCATCTCCAAAATTGCAGCTCTTTTGGGGTATTCCTGGTCTGCAGCGGTTAGGATCTATCATGGTCCAAGGAAGGAACAGGGGTGAATATGAGCTCCAATCAGTGGTGGACAAAGTACTCAGTTTTATTACTTGAGTAAAAGTATAGATCCTACTACTTAAATATTACTTCCATAAAAGCTGGTCAGTCAAATTATTACTTGAGGTAAAGTACTGAAGTATGCGCGTATTCAAAGTACTTTTTTTCACAGTACATTTTAAATGAGTACAAACCCAAGAATTTGGGGTGAAATTTCTGCTACATTCAACTAACAGTTTTGCAGTTCAAAAAAAAAAAAAAAAAAGAATGAATTGGTGACTCTAAATTGCCCCTACTGAATGATGTGAGAGTGAATGGTTGTCTGTCTGTGGTCGTCTCTGTGTCAGCCCTGCGACAAGCTGGCCCCTGTCCAGGGTGTACCCTGCCTACGGCCCAAAGTTACTGGGATAGGCTCCAGTCACCCGCGACCCCTAATGAGAATAAGCGGTAGAAAATGAATGAATGAATGAATGTACAGATGAGACATCAAAGCCACTTTAGTCTAATCCTATAACGTCCCCACCATTAGAATTAGAATAACTAGAAATTTTGTACAAAATCAGTGAGTGGGAAAATTTATTCACTTATAAATAAATAAATTTTATTTTGTGTAAATCCATTAATGGACCAAACAGTGACTAAAGTCTGAAACAGGTGTAAACCAGGACTAAAGCAGGTCTAACCCAACTCTAAATTGAGATGAATCCATATTAAATCAGGACTATCTAAACAAAAACTGGAGCTAGCAGTAGTGAACCATTTCTGAGCCAGGTTTAGCCAAGTCTTAAAGTATTAATAACAATTAGTAACTGATTATCTTTAGTGTGTAAGTGACAAACCACACGCAAACCAGAAACGACATAAATACAGTCAGCCATTTTTCTGTTTTCAGACAATTTTTCTGCAGAAATTTACTTCGTTACTGTCCACCTCTGCCTACAATAATAAGCAGGTGGCGGTAACATTATGCCTGATCGATGTATAACTGTTATGAACATATTTAATATATAGCTTCAATAGTCCTACGGGCCAGAAAAAGAGTGTAAAAGTTGGTAAGATCCGAGCAGAGAGTTGTCAAAGGCAAAAGGATACAGAGACAGTGAAGTGGACTTTATTGGCCGGAGTGATGAAACCCAGCAGCAACAGTCCGCGCTCACAGTAACCCAAGAGCCCATATATTCAGGGAGACACTTTAGATTCCAGTCTGCTCTGTCAGGGGGGGCTGTTTTTAGAGCTGGAGAGGGCAGTAGATTTAGAGCTGTGGGTCAGTGTGTTGGGGAGGAGGACGTCCCGCTATTTCTGCTGCACACGGGGGGCAAGGCAAGGGCGCAGTTTTAAAGTTTTAGAGGGAGAGGGGACAGCAGACGCTCGAGGAAGATCTGAAATAACAGCAGTATATCATAGACACGCCAGGGATGTCACTTTTTATCACTTTATCCATTGAGAAGCTACAAACGCTGGTCGCTGGCTTTACAGTAGCCGTACAGATGATAGCTCAGTAGGCAGGGTTCGTTAGTGGCAGATTTTTTGGATGCACTTGTTTGCGTTAAATGAGCTACAGTGTTTTCCTTTGGTTATTAGCAAAAATATCAGTTAGTACACTGATCAATAGGCAAGAGAGACATGATTACTGCAAATTAAAAAAAAACATAAATAAATAAACTATTACTAAAAAATAAATAATAACAAAATAAATCTACCTTTTACAAAAATTTTTTGAGTAGGTTATTGATTTGTTAGAAGATTATGGCATTGATCAGTGGCTATGTGCACTCATTAGGGAGAATTCATTAAAATTCTCTCTCTCTCTCTCTCTCTCTCTCTCTCTATATATATATATATATATATATATATATATATATATATATATATATATATATTATGCTTTTTCAGGCTTTTGGACACTTTTGCATTAACATTTTGCCTTTTATAACCTAAAACAATGTATATGTATGGACACTGTCTTCTTTTCAGGAGCCGTTACTTTGACATTGCAGAAAACGCTTGGATTAGGTGTCTGTCGCCCTCTGATGGCAACGGTGAGGAATGAACAGAGCATAAAAAGGCTATTTAGTGCAGCTTTTAGGCTTGTTTCAGAAGTCTACGTAGAGCAATGAGACCAAGTGTCTCCAGATCATAGAAGAGGGGCTCAGCATACAAACATGAGTGAATGAAACAGATACTACTCCAGGTCTGTTTTTGAGGAGGAAACTATATTATAACATGGTTAAGGCTAAAAAAAAAAGAAAAAAAAAGAAAAAGAAAAAAAAGTGATTTAGCATAATTTAAAAAATGTAAAAAAAAAAAAAAGTCTGTTGACTCATTTCTCAAACCAAATAGTAGTATGGTTCTTTAAAGTACTAAGGTTGCACCAAACTAGATATATAGATACTATAGATCTGTAGCCCTAGTTTTTCAGTATTATTTTTTAAACATAAATCAAAATAAAATGAAATATTTTGTAAGATTTTTGCAAATTGTTGCCAGAACATTTGTGTAAACTTTATAACTTAGTAAAGATACTGTCCTCAACTTCTTTCAATGCTGGGAAGTGATTGTACTGTATATATTTGAGCTGTATAGGGGCCTATCTGAAAATAACACAGAGCAAAATTATTTCCATTTCATTAAGATTTTTTTTTTTTTTTAACAAGCATATGAGGTGACTCACTCCCTTGTAATTATCATGACTTTGCTTTATCTACAATAAAATAAATTAATAAAAAATACAGACAAACTCTTAGGCTTTTAAACAGTATAGTCATTCATTTAAATGGAGCCAATAAACTACCAAATTCAAATGGTGATATTAATATGATTTTTTGATTTAAATGTTGTTGTTTTTTTATTTAATGTTTTGATTTTTCAATGCCACATTGCATTCACTGTTTATGTATTTATTTCCAGTATCAATTAATTAATTAATGGCACATTCATTTGTTAATTATCCAATCCAATCCATTTTATTTGTATAGCACATTTTATAAAAAAAAGAGACCGTTTCCAGTGTTACACATGAAAAATATTATAAAAAAACAACAAATAACTATTACTCTTATTAACCTCACTAGTCTCCATTAAAATAATAAGCACCAGAAAAACTAAATAAGAGCAACACACTAAAATAATAATATGCATTTATTTTTTTCATAGTCCACGTGTGTCTTTTAAACAGAATAGCTATTAGGACGGCCAAGAGATTATAGTATTTTCCAATGGCGCTACTGAACCATCAAATTCATCAAATTTCTATTAATCTGAACCTAATTCTGAAAATCCCCACTTGACACTAACTGTTTTACCTAAACTGTTGCCTTTTTAACCACAGAGCTGGCTTTAGGTCCTGAGTTCAGAGCCATTAGCAGAGAAAATGGACCTTGTCTTAACCAAGTGTGAAATATTTCCATCTCTCGTGCCTTGTTAAACACTTTATTCACCTGGCAGCCCTTCATTCAGTGGCAGCTCAAAGTGCGGTCGCTGTATCGTTCGCACCAATAAACCCCTGTCTACACTCTTATCCTCCTCAAATCCACAGCGCTGCCCTAATGACGGCCTTCACCGACACAGACGGAGAGAGTACCGAAGCCAGCTCGGTAAGTTCCACTGGTGAGAAACATAATCGTATGTGTTGGACATCCTGCAGCCTATAACTATGGTCTTTAGGACAGATTGTGTTCTGTGAAGGAATGGAAAGGTAGCGGGGCTGAAGCCGAATGAGTTTTCCAGCTCCACAGAGGCATCCCTCTACAGCTGATGCAATGATTTATTAAACCGCTTTGTAAATACGACCTATTCTTGTTTTTACTTATCAATAACGGCTGTTTATTAACAACCACAAGCAATTAACAGCAGTATTGCATGAGCCATCACACAACGCTACAGCACTCTAATGCTCCATTCACACCGAACGCGAATGAGGCATCTGGCACCAGGGATTTATATGAAAAATCTATTTAAAGGCTTGTTCAGAAGTGAACAAAAGTCAGTGGGAATGATGCAAATCACGCGGCGAGCACAGTGCAAATGATGCAAATTGAGCGTTTGACACGTGAGTCCTGTGAATAGGCGAAGACGTGAATCGGCGAATGGAGCGTACAGCGCAAATTCACATCCAACGCTCACTGTTCGCTGCAGTTGAAAAATTTTAACTTTGGTGAATATTTGCGACCAATCAGGGACCTGTTGTAGCAGTGACGTGGTTACGTACAACGTAACAGCAGGAAATCCCTGCAGTGGAGATCCAGCAAAATAATCATGGAGGCTTCAGAGTAACCCCGGCGCTATAAGCTACAGCCTACAGCAGCTCTTTTACTTTTAGACAGGAATCAACAGGATCTATTCCTAAAATAGCCCTGATAGAAGCAGTATAAAAATATACATGTGTTATATGTGTACGAGCCTGAGACAGAGGCTTGCTCTGATCATCGTGAAAACAAGAAAACACAAATAAACACAATGAGATTTTTAACAAGATATAAAGGGGGGAATAACTTTACCAAACACTGAGATGTGCTTGTTATATTAGCAGATATTGCACTCCAGAACAACACAAAATACAGAGCCTCTGTACTATACCCCACTAACACCACTAGAGAGAGCTAATGCAGAAGAAATAATGCCAGGCTGTCTCTGCTCTGTCTCTGGGGTTAATGCTACTGTACAACAGTAGTGTCCTAGGTCCAGCCACGCGGGACAACAGCTGAGCAAACCGGGACAGGTTCATTTGGCAGTAGCTCTAGCGGCTATGCCCCTCATTTCACGAGAATGAAGCGAACAATTCACTACACTCATGTCAGTCAGTTTGTCCTATTCGCGCAAGTTTATTTTTTTGCTACAGTCTACCA
Source organism: Bostrychus sinensis (assembly GCA_020698575.1). Classification (NCBI taxonomy): domain Eukaryota; kingdom Metazoa; phylum Chordata; class Actinopteri; order Gobiiformes; family Eleotridae; genus Bostrychus; species Bostrychus sinensis. The sequence continues at coordinate 46,868,058 of CM036239.1, read as the reverse complement.
CAGTCATTCCAAACTCTGCCATCAAGGGGCCCCCTTCTGTTTTGGGGACCCAAGCATTTGCCTGCCTTGACTGCTGGCAAGCAGCGCCCCTGCATACATTATGGAATTTGTGTAAATACCATTTCTAGGTACACAGCAGCAGTAGAAGAAGTACTACATTTCTTAAGTAAAAGTACAGATAAGTAAAGTAAGTAAAAGTATCAAATGAAAATTTCTAGTTAAGTAAAGTATAAAAGTACTTACTTTCAAATGTACTTGTGAGGAAAAAAGTAAAAGTATTTCACACAGATTCAAAAACTAATGTGTTAAATGTGAGGGATTTTGCTGAAAACTAATGGTTAACGGTGCAACAGAAGAGACTGGATTTGTTGGTGAGGGTTTTCTGAAGAGTACTACTTTACTGCATTTTTTTATACTTACGTACTGTGTCTACAATGACGACATGGCAAAAACTAATGTGATTTTAAATCAAACTCAAATCAAACTAAATCAAATCAAAATCAAAAATAATTTTTACCTCAAATCACAGCTGATAGAGCAGTGTCATTGCTTCCAGCAGTGTTTCTTGATCTGTTTAATCAAGAGTGTATGTGTTTGTTTGTAATTATTAAGGTGTTATTGTGTCGGTAGGTGTGTGTTTGTATCTAAATTTGTTGTTTTGTGTATGTAACTTTAAGATTTTTTCCTGCTGCCCATCCGGACTCCCTGTCAGAAGAGATGTTGTATCTCAATGGGACCCTCCTGGCTAAATAAAGGTTAAATAAACCAACATGGCCACCTGTTGTGTGTGTAAGTATACAGTACATTACCTTCTGCTGAAAGCCCTTGTACATTCACTCCTCTGGCATCGAGGAAACTGAGGCAGGCGTCCACATTCTCGATCTGCACAAAAACACAAAGAAAACACAAAACCATGAGGAGGACGGTCAGGACAGAGAGGAGCAGCAGTGACACTAAGCGTCCCGTGAGCCTCCAGAGGCCAATCGCTGTTATTAACCATAAAGACCATCATTGTGTGGTTATTAGCGACCCCAGCCCGACCTGAGGGGGGGCTGCTGACATACTGACCATAGTCTGTCTCCACCTACAGAGCCCGCGGTCAAGACTGAGCTGGAATTGCATTTACACTCATTCACAGACAAACCTCACATAACTTTTTCGAGTGGAATAAGTGCATTGATACATTTTGGACTCGCAAACTCTCCAATGAGGGCCCAGGAAACCAGTAAGTAAGTATAACACAGATAGACCCCCTCAAAAATGATAACAAGCAGAATATTCATTAAATAGACTTGACAATGTAATGTCAGCAAATGATGGATAAGCCTTGGGGCCCTCTAATGTCTGTGGGTCCGTAGTTTGTCTTTAGGAATAACTTTATTATAATTCTACAATTTTAGGGCAGATGCATCTATAAGAAGAAGGTCATGCAAATATGAAGGACATCAAATTTGGAAAAAATCTTAATCACTAATATACTGTATAATCAGAAAAGTACAAGTCATGTTACCACATCTGAAATTTCTAAGATTTTGCCTTTGAAGCCCCCAAAATTAAATGTACAGTATTTATAAGTAATTATATTGTACTCAGATATACAGATTTGGAAACACTTTCTTTTACACTACACTTGACACAGTATATGTACAAAATAACCCGCGGTGTAACTGTGTACGTACCATTTCTAGGCACAAACATAATAACTACCAGTTTACACCAGAGAGGCTCCGAGGCTGTCAAAATAAACTTCTGATACAAATACAGTTCTGCTCATAATAAAGGCTCCCTGAAACAGTGGTAATGTGAACATCGCGCATTGTGAAGTTAGTTCTCGCGAGGAAGAAATGTAACGTAATTTGCAACACCAATCAGCCATTTTAGAAGGACAACAGAAGAAGAAAGAGAAGGCCTGGGTCTCAGTAGCCACAGTTTTGTGTTTAGACGGTGAGCAGTCTGAAAAACAGAGAGGAGTGGGGCCGCTGCAGCTCTGACGCCCTCAGTGTAAATTGGCGCTTTTTAAACAGACATGCGCAAATTGATCTGCTTCCCTGACGCTCCTGGTGTAAATTGGGATAAGAAATACATGTTACACTACTCTACCAAAATTATAATACTTGAATCCCAATACAGTAGTACAGTAGTCAAATGTGTAAAGCTGGGGACACTCTACATGATTTTTTTGCCTAATTTTAAAGCAATTCACAGTTGCACCGAGTCTGTACCAGTCAACACTAGTTGCAGGGAATCGTAATCACCAGTCAGCCCTGAAATCTGTTAGTGTGTGATGTTCAAAGACTCGAATCGGCGCAAAAACCCGGCCTGACATAAGTCGCAAGCAATCAAACATGTTTGAATTTTAAAGCTGACTCTGGACACACACTCCTGTAGTGTGGGCTGTTTACAGATCCAACTGGGAATTCATGGTGGCCAGCGGCCAATGACAAACAGTTGATGGGACACAGGAAATAGTGTCAGAGAACGAAGATGACGCAACAGGAAGTGGCAGGAAAATCTAAAGTGAAGTGAAGAAGAAGAAAACATAAACAACCATGGCAAACACCGAAGAAAGTTGAGCACTACCCAAGCGAAACTGGATACTTAGACGTTTTTTCTTTTTCCTTTTTTCCAAACAGATAGCTGTGCACACAATGGCAACAGCGACCCAGGTAGCGTGCATATTTGTTTACCATTTAGTTCTTGCGAGTTCCCCGCGAGAGTTTGCTGCATTTGGTTGACATCAGTTGCGGCCTCAGCAGATCTTGTAGTGTGTGACCCCCAGTCTTTCAGTCGTCACAACTAAATCTGCTGAAACCAGTCGTTAGTGTGTGCTCCTAGTCTTTTCAGAATCTGTAACAACTGAGAAAATCATGTAGTGTGTCCCCAGCTTAAGAGCCTTAGTTTCTCATCTTGAGACTACACAGGGGACCTTATGTCCCATAATCTACTGTAAGCAAGTAAGTTCACTATATTTAAATAGTAGTTCTTTTTACAATGACATAAAGGCAACAATTCAAACCTAAAAACACAGTCAACTAAAGGCTTGCCTGAACAAAGCAGTCTTCAGCTGCTTTTACTGGTCCCCTTTGATTTTTAAACATTACTAACTTGCTCCTGGTTCTATACGTGTCTGAATGTTAACAGAGACATGCTGACATAAATCTGTTTTGTAGGTCAGTGTGTCCATCTCCTCTGCAGAAGCCTCTCTCTGTCAGCAGACTCTGTGGTCGCAGTTATGAGGGGATTTCTTCGTTCCTCCACATGAGCTGGCCACATTTTCATCATGGACCAGTGCCAGTCCCTCTACCCCGTCCCCTCCCTCTACAGGACGTCTTTATGGCCGGGGTCAGAGGTCAGAGCAGAGCCGGAGTGCAGTGTGCCAAGGCCACACAAAGGGCAGGCTGGCAGCTCCGCTCTGATGATTCATGAGCTGGGACTGGCCCACCGCCTCCAGCTAAAGCCCAGTAAATACCCCTCACCAGAGCGCACTGCACGTCTGTATGAGCCACGGGACACTGAATGACACACATGCACTGTCAAAATGTGCATGTGACACTTTCAGAGATGCTCTACCATGAAGCAAAGACACGTTAAAACCCTCATATCCCAATTTTAAAGAGTCACCTTGTTAGTGACAAAAGTGACCCCATCAAAAAACATCATCAAAAATTTTGCATAAATCTTTTAATCAACTTGTGACCAAATATTTAATTATTTTAAAATATTTAATATGGATGTTGGCCCAGTGGCCTATCTTGGTAATGAGGGGCCCCAGTGCAGGATTTCAGAATGGGCCCTATAGTTATGAAGCACATTCAGTTTTTCAAGTTTATGCAATAAGCTTTTTTAATTTATAAAATGTCGCTGTTTCGCTTATTCATTAACATTTAGGGACTTTTATTATTACAATGTGTGTATTTGTATATTGTATATTGTCATTAATTTACAAATTTAAAAGGATTTAAAACTAAATTTATATTAAAACTGTTCTGTAACAGTTATGTGCTGCTCCTAATTATTATGAATAATTTAAACACAGACTTGACCATAGATGACCACGGGCCCACTCTAATGGGCCCCAGTGCAGTTGCACTGCCTGAAGTTACGCCCAGGCCTAAATATCACCTGTTAACTAGGCTTCATGCTTTGGGTATAACTTGCTTTGTTTTATGGAAAGCACAAAGTTAGATTTCAAGATTTCACAGTTTTGTTCTTTGTTATTGTTAACACATTAATATCTCTGTGTTGGCGGGTTGTCTCTTTGTGACAGTATAATGCACCAAAGAGTAAATGCTACAGTTTGCTCTTTCATTCGTTTAATTATTCTTAACTTCTCCCCAGTCCGTCCCATCAAACTGAGGCCAAAAGGTGCTGTATTTTGTTTTTCTTGTGTGTTAAAGGGATGTTGGTGGAGGAGGGCGTTTCCTCGCTGTAGTTTTTTATTGAGACTCAATTGGATCCTCGGTCCACTTCAGTGATCTGCAGACAGTGCGGTTCATTCAGTCTGACTGGAGGTGGCTCGGCCGTGGCTGTATTGTGAGTTTTTATGAAACCCTAGCTCTGGCAACATGCTTTTTTGAGCAACATTTATGGAATAGGTGAAGGAGAGAGAGGTCATTAACACAAAGTAAGCTTAAAACAGCACAACCCATTTTATTATTGTGCCCTGGCCCCAACATTGACATAGCTACTTTACCTCCTTTTCTATTATATAAAAAAAACTAGGGCTTGGCATCATTCAAAATGTGACACTGTCTTTGTATTATCGGCAGCCATGAATAATATTAACAGGTGCTGTAGAGAGACAGCCAATGAATATATTTCTTTGCCAAACTTTTGTATCCTCTGAACATCCATCTACAGTACTTAAACCCTTAATTCCTTTTTTTGTCTGGTGATTCTTTTTACAAAACACTGTCAGGAGAGTCAACTTTTTTAATCTACTTGCTGCTTAACTTTGTGGAAAAGAGAAGCAGACACTGAAGCTAAAATCCATTAGTCCACTTGTTTCCAATGACCATATAATAATAGAGAGGTTTTCATAAGAAGCCACTATTTGTTTTTCCTCAGTGCACACTCTAAAATGACGTAAACTCGAGGCGTGCTGATGATTTTTGAGGCATTAATCCTCTGGCTTTGTGTAAGCGCTGGTTTGGTGGGCGGTTGGGCTTTGTGGTCGACGCTAACAGCTTTTCAAAAAAGCCACATCATTTCATTTTCCAGCGCGGGCAGATGCTCATGAGCCATTAAATGTAATTTGGAAAAGAGCATTTTGATGAGGCATGCTTTGGTTGGTCATGACGCCCTTAAGCGTGCGGCAGGAAGTAGAGCCAGCGATGGGAGCACATGGGCCGCACGCGCTGAAGGAGTGAAGTGTGGAGGGGTCCGGCAGCTGTAAAGTTTTGTGATCAGCGGTTTTAGTTAACATCTTTTGCTTAATTAAATATACAGAGCAGGGTCTTGCATCAAAACTGGTTGATAATAAATTTAAACTACAATTTCTGCTTCAAGCTGAGCTGCACACTGATGGAAGTCAAGACTGTTTAAACCTCTGCATGCATGTGCACAGAGAAGTCACTTGTTTAAACAGAAGAAGGTCCGTGCAGCAGTTGAGCATGAGTGCACAGTGCAGTGACAAGAAACATTTTGCAGGATTTTTTTCCCTTTGGCAAAGACTTGTTACTTGTTAATACTAGAGCCTGACCAATATGGATTTTTTGAGGCTGATGCTGATACCAATAGGTGATAAAAAAATACCAATATCCAATACATCGGGGGATACAGTTATACATTCAGAAAAAGTATTTTAAAGCATTTTTCTTTCTGCTCTTGTTTACATGAATGCACTCCAGGCCACTGTATTAGACTAAAGATATTTTTAAAATGTTGTAGGAAGCTGCTTATTGTTCTTTATGCTGATTGTTATGTAGGTTTGCAGTGGGAATTGGTGTGGTGAGTATGTATTTTATGTATTATATTTATTTTGTCTGTGACAAGCTGTCCTCTGTCCAGGGTGTTCTCTGCCTAAGGCCCAAAGTTACTGCGATAGGCTCCAGGCACCCGTGACTCCTAATGGGAATAAGATTGCCGTTTTGAGCTTTTCAGGCCATGAGAAGGTGATTTGGGGAGTTTCCTATGAACTGCAGTGTAAAAGCCCAACTGCTTGGAAACACTGATTTAGCACCAGCTCGCCCTCTGGTGGACAAATAGCAGCAGGCCATCATTTGCAAGTAAACAGGTCTTATTTCAGCACACAGTAAAAATAGTAGTGTTTATATCAGTGGATATTGGCCAGATTTCTAATTTTCAAATTTCTAATCAAATTTTCTAATTGGCTATATCAGCCAGTAATATCGGCCAACCGATATATCAGTCAGAATAAATAAACCAAAAAAAAAAAAAAAACCTTTTTTTCCCACCCTTCAGCACCACTTCTAAATTTTCTTTTAGGGCCCATTTCAGTCTTTAATATTACTTGGGGTTAATATTCTAAGTTGCAAATCAAAAATGAACTTTGCAAATGCCACTTGTAAACTGAAAATGAAAAGTGTGCATCTAAAGTACCGTGTGTGCATCTCTAAACAACTGCATAGAGTGATTTATGCCAGAAGCATACACAATAGTTTGGCCTGGTTAACTGTAAAATTTAGACTTAAATATTTCTTAGTAACATTTATTACAAACATCACTGAAACAAAAACTCCAGAAATAATGAACACTAAATTGTCATTTTACTTTCACATAAACATAATTACTGCACTATTTTTGTTGCTGGAAAATAATAGGAAATTGTTTTCAAAGGAAGTTAAAACTTTTCATGTTTACACAGTGATCACTGATGATTATGAATTTTTATTATTAGGATAATTGATGCTGAATAATGATTTAGTTTTGTTGTAATTATAGAACATGTATGGTGGCGTACAATTCATAAGACGATGATATGAGCGGTTTTTGACCATTCTTTTGGCACTGTGCTGCTATGAACTCTTGTATATTGTTATTGTGTGTGTGAATGCATGAGAGGTGTAAAATTTTAAAAAATGCTGGCAGGACAGAGCATAAAATGGTTATTTAGCATGCACATTTGCAACATCATGCTAACAGATAGATAAATGAGCTGACTGCTTCGTAGTGATGGTGGTTTAAGGCTGAAATGATCAGAATGAGTCCCATTACAGTTTATGGGATTTCTGGTTTCACTTGTCTACGGAAAGCTGTAAGACCAAGCATTTGCAGCTCTTGAGAAGGGCAACACCTCAGCATACAGGATTACTCAAACATGCGAATGAGGCAAAATACTACTTCAGGTGTGTTTTTGAGGAAGAAACATTACAACATGGTTAAAAGCTCAAAATAAAAGCCGATTTTGCATATAAGCACAGTTTTGTGTCTTAAAAATACTAAACTCAAACCGCCAGTCCTCTCAGTCTGAACTTGATGGGACAAGGTGAGACTGATAAGCATTTTCAGTTTTATCTCCTCACTTCTCTCCTCACCTCTAAATTCACGCAAGGACACACTAGATCTCATACAAGCTCCGGAGTAACTAATGCATAATGATGAACTGGAAAAGTGTAATCCCGTAGATGCTACTGTCACATTCACTTCAATTACCGCTTCCTCCGGGACAGAGCACAGCCTCCTCGGCTCGCATTCGGAAAAGCAGGAGTTAGCAAGTTTAAACAGCTTAATAATTGAAGGTTTTACTCCTAAACGCTGCAGATCCACTGGAAAATCACTGCCACCTACGATACACTGAGCCTCTCTTCTGCAAAACACAGATGAGCTTCCACTAATGCAGCATCTTCTGGAGAAATTCATTACTCTTTCCAATGTTCCGCTATAATTATTTCAAATGCATTTTCAATTTGGTTCATTCAGCAAATCAAATGGTTCGAGTGGTGCGAGTGCAGACAAAAAACACAGCGCCTACTATTTATGGGCGTATTGCATGTGATTTTCTATAAGTAACTGCGCAAATATATCACTGATATGTAAAGAAGAATTTCATTTCATTTCATTTTACTTGTTCCTTAATTGGTAATGCATTAACACAGACTAATTATTTACTCAGACTGAAATTCATTCTAGTTATTTTCACTTTTACCACTTCAGTATTTTTTTTTTTTTTTTTTACTTATACTTAACAGTCCTGACTTCAGAAACAGTCCAGTAGTGTATTCTTTGGAAGCAGCTCTATGTATCGTTTTGTATTGCTCTTTTATGTAATATAATCAAAGGTACTGAATTCCTGGTATATGAATTTCCCCACACTTCCAAACAATAAATAAAATGTGGCAAAATAAGTGAATGTCAAAATTCTCATCACCTTATAACTTAACTTAGCCTTGCTCAGAACAGCAAGAATTTATTTATCTGTCAGAGAGCGTCCGCAGCGCTTTGATCGAGTTCAGCCTGTCAGTCAACTGCAGCAGATGAAGAGATGAATGTGTGAGAGACTTGACAGAGAAACCCGCCACAGTTTTAATAATAATCTGTACTGTATCAGAGAAGGAGAAAGGGGAAAAAAGCTTTTTGTGTTTCCTTTTTTGTTTGCAATTTGAAATGGGACAACTCAAGCTTTAGAGCCAGCGGTGCATCAGGACATACACGTCTTGGAGAGATGACTGTAAAAGGACAGCCTTAGCCCAGTTTGAAAGACAGCTGCAGTTCAGTGGAATACGAGAGAAACTAAAGGGAAGTTTTGCAGGTTAAAGCTGTCTCTTTGTTGCTGCCACCTTCAGATCAACACATTACTGCTGTATCTTTGTAAATGAGCCCTTTTAAAGCGTTTTACCTTATTTTACTTTTGCACCTGCTCTTCCAATGTGCTAATTTTACTTGCACTTCTAGCTTCCATACTCATGATGAATGATCAAAGCAAAATCTGCTCTGCATTTGTTTAGCTCCTGTGAGAGACGGTAACCTCAGCTGCGCCTGGGTTTGCGCCATTTTTTGCTCATCTTATTCATTTAGCGTGCACGCAAACCTTTGATAAATCTGGCTTTAAGTATTTGAATTCTAAGGCTGTCAGTTAGTCGGTCAGTGAGGTGTTGGTCGACTCCATTTTTATTGGTCAATTAGGTTGGATCCGCTCTTTGCATTGAAAAAGCTGGTCTCAGTTATTACTTGATAATAATCATTTTAATTTTATTTGAGATAACATGGATAATTCTTAAATAACAAGATAACGTCACTTGTTTCTGTAAGACTCTGGTAAGTCCCCCCACATATACTTTGGTCAATTTCAGTCGATTAAATGCTGTACTAGGCGTAACGTCAGTTGACTAACAATTTCTTTGGTCGACTACTGCCCTACTGGATTCATATTGTAACTGCAGCCTTTGTTTATTTCTACTTATCCCATCTTCTTGTATGCCCTACACTTGTCTCTTATCATCTTATCCTCCTTGGACACTTGTCTGTCTGGTGTCATCTGAACACTCCATTGATTCCTCCTTCTCCGTGTCTTATACCACACTGAATCACAGTGAATGCACTGTCAGACAACGCTGACAGGCCATGAATCAAAACCAATGGGACAGCGCTGAGAGCAGTGATGGACAAACCGTTCGCTCTCATCTCCTGGAGACCATTACTCACAGTGTCAGGAGACCAAGCCACTGTCTCCTTATCTTTCTCATCAAGTACTGTTTTTAGATGGTGTTTTCATTCTTTAAATGCATCTGCACAATTTAGTTTTCTAAAATGTTTCTTGGTCTAGCACAAATACAATCAGAAATTCAGTTATGTAATGGAATGACACAAGGCACAAGTATTGGACACATGGAGGAAGGGAGGTGCAGAGAGGCATGGAAAACCCATACCACCAGAAATCTATCAGTGATCAGAGAGTAATCCTGCCGATTTCCAAACTATAAAAAGGTGTATTTGTACAGAAAGATATAGAGAAAAACATGACACAGAGAAATGTTGTGAATGTCAGGAGGTAGAGTGGTCATCCTATAATCGTCCCCAGTTCATACTGTCATTGTGTCCTTGTGCAAGACACTTTACAGAAGTAGCTTACCACCACTGAGTGTGACTGAGGAGTGAATGAATATATGAATTTATTATTATAAATCATTCATGGGCAAGTCTCATAACAATAATGCTCATTTTTAGTGCTCTGAGCAAAATGTGCGCTCCAGTTTATGTTTAGGTTAATTTTATACAAAGTATTTGCATACTATATGCAAACTACATACTGTATTACAAACTTGTCTAAGTAAAAGAAAACCTATAGCAGTGACCTTCTCTAAACGACTCATTTTGCAGAAGCTTAGGCCTTACAGACTAAACTCTCCATCAGCACAAACTGTTCTGTCAATACACTGTTCATATTATGTGAATACTCCACAGATTTAATTTAAGCCTGTCCCTTACAGTGTTAAGTGTGAATTTGACCATTCAGCTCAGACACACATGAAGTATAATCACCAAAATGTGCACGACAGTGCCGGTCTAAATCCACGGATGTCTCAATTATAAATGGAGGTCGCTTTTCAAATATTTACAGCGTCAAATAACTTGGAGTGACTCCATGTGATGCTTTGCATCTGCTGCTGCTCAGAGCGGCTGTGTCTACATATGAGAACTGTGAGAATTTTTTTTTTTTTTTTTTTTTTTTTTCCAAATGTTAATGTAACTTTTTCTAGGTGCATTTTGAAAGAGAAGAGCATACCATATTTCCTGCTTTTTGGTGCATTTGGATGTGTTTTTCAGCTGTCTATGGTTTGAGGAAGATTGTAATATAGTCTGTATTTTCAGATTAATGTAACAGTGAAAAGAATAATGAGGCAAATAACTCCTGTGCAAAAACAAAGTGTAAGTTGCATTACTGCATAAAACTTAGCACCTCATTAAATATTTGGTTTGCAACCAAATGAGTTACTTCACAAATTACAGGAAACAAAGAAGGCGAAAGAATTCTATGGTCATTTTCAACTGAGAACTCCAAAGGAGAGGAAAGGATTAGACATTGCTCTGCATGTAGTGACTGTTAGCAAGACTTCTTCATACGCCTTGTTGTCCTATCCCATGTGAATCTGCAAGTGAGAGGCGAGCTTTCGGTAAGTATCCAATAACAAAGGAGGTTGTCTGCGAGAGAGCACTGCTATTGGCTGTCACAGCCTGCTGTGAAGGGCGAGGGACAACATGACAGATGCTACGAAGCAATTCTCAAGGAGTAAAAGACTAAAATGCGGGACACAGTCCTAATTTGCTGAACATGTCATTTGGAGTCATGCACAAAGTAAGTCAACTTATGTTATCCCCCCTGAAGAAAAAGCAGAGGCAGGGACAGAAGAACCAGAACGGGGGGTACTGTTACTGTTTTTGTCATAAAACACCAGAAAATGGCATATTCTGAGCAGCTCTGTTCTTATTTCTGAACGGGGACAGCAGCAGAAGCCAGCTGTACAAAAACTTGTGGAAAAAGTGGGTTTGTTTGAATGTAGTGGTTACGTGGGACGTCAGCAGGGACTTTACTGTTGTTAAAATGGAACAGAGGACTGAACAACAACGAGGACATCAGCAGAACCGACAGGTGACGAAGGAAAGCACTAAACACCTGTAATCAGGTCAGAGAAGTTATTAAATTAGTTTGGTAGCTAGCCCTACCCTGATTAGCTTCCACAATCATTAGACATGCTGCAGATAAACGACTGCGACAGGCCAGTTCCAAAACGACCAGAGAAAAACACTTCCCTCTGAGTGAGAGAGGCTGGCTCGCCAGGTGGGAGTACACTGGGGAAATAAGGCAGCTCATCCAGCACAGGTAAAGCTCTGCTCAGAATGACGCTACTGCTGTTTGATCAAACTGGAGTATTTTTGCAGGAACGTGGATGTGGGAGTCTACAGAGCATGACACAGGCTAACAGGAACAGGACTGCCAGTGTCTGAGCACAGAGCTTTAGCAAATGCTAAATAATCCAGCACAGTGGTGTGTCCAGAATTTTTTCACTTGTGTAGCCCAGGTGAGGCACTTGGTTATGCAAGGGTGGCACCCATGACATGGTCTGTGGGAAAACTATTCTTTGGGATTGAACCTTTCATTTCTTGTATTGTAGTCAACTTATAGGCATCAGTTTGCTTTTTCTATGACCCTTTTCTCATATTTGTTATGACTGGGTGATATACTAAAAATAAAATCTAGTTAAATGTGTTTTTGACTGCCAATTAGATTCCAGGGCTGGCATGTAGCCACGCCCTGGACACGCCCCTGACCCAGCAATCTCTCCAGATCATGATACAGTCAGGGAAGATTCATAGTTTTCAAAAGAAGGCGTTCGTCCTCTTGGGTTAATTCTCTTCGCTCCTTTTGCTCTTTGTTTACACAGCAGACCTCTCTGTCTGGCACTGTAGAGTTTGGGGCTTTATTACTGTACTGCACTTTAATATCATTCTAGCGTGCAGCTACTAACCAGCCCCTTTCACCACCTCTCTCAACTCAGGTAAACATATCCACTCCGCAGGGCTTGTTCATAAACAGCGAATATCACCCACTAAATTTTATTCACAGGAGCACTCGCTCTCCTGTTGCTGGGACAAGAGTGCGGCCCGGTGTTGCAGCCTAGACCTGGCCCGACCTGGCCTGAGGATACGGTGGGAAATTCTTGGGCAGAAAAACTAAACTTTAACAACAAGCTTAGACTCAACCAATACAAGTGTCCCTGATCTGAATGGGACCATCTTCATTTGTTGTGAGTGTGTGATTGGTCAAAAAAATGTTTGTCCCCTGCTCTATTTTATGCTTTGTAAAGAGTCTCATTTTTTATAGATGCCTTCTATTATGCAGCTATTGACTGAATAATTTTCTTCAAATACAAGGTTAAAAAATTTGTATTGCAACTTTTAAGCAAGCAGATTATCTTGTGGCAAAAGCAAAAGCACAATTGTAAGCAAAAGCAAGACTGGTCACTCTACCCCAGCTGCATCCACTTGGCCAAAAATGGTCAATGCGATGTCTCTACAGCATCACGAAGCTGGAGTGAGCCCTATCCTTTACAGAGAAGCGCCGTACTGGTGTGAAATTAGTGCCTGCCATAATCCACCTCTCAGTGTGTCGGCCAGAGCTGCACATTTAGACCCGGCTCGTGTTTCTTTTGAGACTATAAAACCATGCTAATGTCATCTGGGCCCCATCTGTTGGCAGACGCAGCAGCCACCGGAGAGGACACATATCACGGCCCTATTTCTTACTGTTTATCATCAAAGATCGACTTTAATCTACAGTTCGAGCGTCGTAGGCAATAAACCAGAGCTACAGTGACACTATTTCTCACGTCACTGGTTTGATGACAGCCACTCACCTCTAAAGCCATTGTGAGAAATGCATACACAAACGTTATGGGAGTTCTAAAGTGGCCCAGTGGCATTTAGCAGAGGTAGAGCCTGGCAGGGGATGGTGTGGAGCGCTCAGAGGCAGATGGTACATTCAAAGCTATTCACTGTCTCATGTTCACAGTTAGGGTGACAGCATAAAGAGATGGACTTGTGATCTGTTAGGTCAGTTATAAAGTGTATTTTAAGCATCATTGGAATGTGAATCCCAAAAATACTTCAAAAAGTCATGTATTGACGTTTTATTTTTGCATTTTCAGATTTGAAATACATACTTTTTTCAGTTTGTTGTGTCACTGAATATATCCTGGACTTCTTTTAGTGCCTCTCTGTTTTTAGGATATACTATGGAGGCCCTGAAAGGCAAGTCACACCTGAACATGAAAACATGCACACAAGTTTGGAAGCATGCACCCAAGTAGCAAAACATGCACACACATTTGCAAACACACATACAAATTGTTTTCATATTTTGTTTTTCAGTTTTTGTTTGCGTGTTTTTGATTTTGTTAGTGTGACTTGCCCTTCAGCCAGGGCCACCGTAATTGTCTACTTTCTTAACCTGTATTCATAATAAATAAAAATTCATAACTGTCTGCAACACAAAATAATCAACGTTACATAGCACTGCATATAAACAAGAACTGTTTAGACAAAATGTTCTTTAATCTACTCATTCATTTTTTTTTTATTCTTTCTTTCATATCAAATGTCCTCTGTATATATCTCCAGGTACCATGAGACGTTGCTTCACACTTTTCCACTTATCCTGTGCTCAAACCAAACACCTGTGGTCATGTGATATTTACCCTAGACACGTGAAACTCTCCAGACTTCTTCAGAACTCCTCACTTGTACTTTACGCACTAATAATGCCTTAGTATATAATGTAATAACAACAGTAGAGTCTTTAAAGTGAGGAATCTTTCTGTGTCAACTACGGGATTAAATGGGCTAAGTGTATGTTCCTGGTGTGGCTGCAGCTGTTTCCCTGCAGCTCCTCTGAGGCAGGTCTCTGTGTCCTGCTCCTTTGTCAGCGTTTCCTTTCATCATCACAGACGTGTTGTGAACGCTCCGTACTTTCATGTGTTAGTCCTAGCCCCAGAGGCATAAGGTTATATAGACTCACTGTAACTCATTTAGGAGGCTCTAATCTCCCAGCGCTCGGATTTTTACACAAGGGAAAGGCCCCCACTTGTGAACTGACAAGAGTAAAGAACCGTCAACCTAAGCTACCGTTTGGGTTTAAAATATCAACTATCACTCACTTGTTTTTTATATCAGGCTGGCCTCATGTTACTGTGGGTTCTCTGTGGCGTCCTCATGTGTAAATCAATTGGCACCACTAAATCAGTGACTCCCATTAAACACCTGTAATGGGTGTCACAAGGGGAAACCAATGTACTTTTTGTGCTAGTCCGAAGCATGCATAATTAAAGAGGGTTGTGTCAGGAAACCTGTGCCAAGTCAATCAGTGGCGTAAGGTGGTAATTAAGGGCCCCAGTGCAGGTTTTTAGAATGGGCCCCTAAGTTACAAAGCATGTTCAGTAACTCTATACGTCCACATATCATACTTTAAGCTATAAAAATTGCACTGAAATTTCTTACACTTGGCAAATAGTTCATCAAAACATATCCATACATGTCAGCCCCATAAAATGTTTACGTGCATTTTTTATTTATAAGTAAACTTTGTAGGCATTAAGTAAATATTGTGAAGGTAGTGTGCATATCATACAATTTTAATATTTCTTAACCATACACTTCCTAAATGAGTAATGCTAGCAGTGTAATTTATAGCCCAGAATGAAAATAAGCCACTAAAATTTACTATAATTAAGGAATCTCAATAGGGTCCCCTTCATGTTTTGGGACCCAGTGCAGTTGCCCTGGCTCCACAGCCTGATGTTACGCCCCTGAGGACAATATGCAAAACACTGTACACTAGAAGGCGACCCCAGAAAATTTGAATGGGCAGGATTTTCAGTGTCCTGGAAAAAGAGAGATTAATATAATGTTAACACAGTGTTGCTTAGCTTATATCAGTCTGGAATGTATGAATATTTGGAGGTGATTGGATGAAGCGCCAACTACTTAGCTAGCTTAGATTTTTGCAAAAGGAAACCACCATATGTTTATCAGCAGCGCCATGTTAAAGCAGACCTCAGTAATTGTTTTACCTTAAATAAACTGTTTTAAAGTCAGTGTAATGGTTAAATGAGTCCTTGTGGGGCAAATATAGTGTCCTGTATCTGCCCCTGCAGCGTCTGGGCCACATATAGTCCCGTGCAGACATGAGCGCTGCCGACCCGGTGTCACAGAAGCCTCGGATCTCGCAAAAAAAAGCAGCACATCGCGGTCAGCCAGACAACAAGCGAGAGATGGCTTTATTTCTCGATTTTCATCATGACAGAGTGGCATGGCAGAAAAAATGTGTATTATTATGCGGAGGGAAAAACGAAAGTGAAGCTGAGCAAGAGATCATATAGGAGTATTCCTAAAAGAGCTTTAATCCAAAATGTCATTCATCGCTAAAGTGCTTGTTTCTGTCGGCAACCACTTAGGACGATACTGCCACACGATTGGCCTGTCCCTGTGCTCAGCAAGAGCATGATAAGATGGATTTTCATAAGTTTAAAAACTCACAAATCTCACAACAATCCAACTTGCTGCGCTCTAGGTGTTCTGACCTTCTGTGCAATGTGACTGTCCAGGCCACAAGTAATAAAATGTAAGTATGTGAATAGTGGTTATATAATTTGAAATAATCAAGAAAATACAGTATGGCCAACAGTGAACTCAACTAGTGAGCTGGGACCTAAAAGCGGTCGCAAAAGAGTTGAATATAGTTTTTATATATGGTTTCAGCTTATACAAGACATAATGATCCAGCCTTAATGTGTCACAAGCCACTTTGTAATGATCCCAAGCCTGGATAAATGGAGAAGGTTGTCTCAGGAAGGGCAGCTGGCATGGTTGTAGAGCTGTGGTGGGGTGCTACAGTTCAGGCCAGAATAATAACAGTAGTGTATACAGAGTAATACAGTAGTGTACACAGAGTAATACAGTAGTGTACACAGAGTAATACAGTAGTGTACACAAAGTAAGTGTACACAGAGTAATACAGTAGTGTACACAGAGTAATACAGTAGTGTATACAGAGTAATACAGTAGTGTACACAGAGTAAGTGTACACAGAGTAATACAGTAGTGTACACAGAGTAAGTGTACACAGAGTAATACAGTAGTGTATACAGACTAATACAGTAGTGTATATAGAGTAATACAGTAGTGTACACAGAGTAATACAGTAGTGTACACAGAGTAATACAGTAGTGTACACAGAGTAATACAGTAGTGTACACAGAGTAATACAGTAGTGTACACAGAGTAATACAGTAGTGTACACAGAGGGGACTGGGACAGAGACAGAAACTGAGGCTGAGACTTTCACTGCTCAAAGCTGCACTGTAGCAGTGAGTATGAAGTCTGTTTTAGGTTTATACCTGGTCTATATCAACACTGATCACTGTTTTTTCTTTAAATAACATTATTTTAATAAGGAATAATTTGTAAAAAAAAAAAAAAAAAAAAAAAAAAAATCTAATCTACAATTAGACAGATTTTTGTTTTTGTTTTTTTTGGTTTCATTGGGGTCAGATAAAATTATAAAACTGCAGTATTTCAGTACATAAGAGTGCTCCTGTCCTACCTGTTCTTGGATTTGTTCTTCCAGACCAAAATTATATTAAAATTACCCAAAAAGGACATAAGAAAAGTTCATGCATGAGGCCCCTTGACCCTATAGAGCAACTTATAAGGTGGAAGCATAAAGAAGCTGCCCGTGCCTCTGACCTTGTATTGTTGCTGGTCATCACTTTCTGTAAACAAACTCCCAGCACACCACCAGCTTAACCCTGTGCCCTTTTAGAAAACCAACTTCAAACACAGCTCCATTTGTCCCGAACACCAACACCAAAGCCTTGTACAAGTTTGTAACATGACAGCAGACGAGTCACTCCAGCAGGCGGTGAGAGCTTAAAAGCATCTCCCCTTTTATTTATACCCTCGCCTACTTACTGTAATGCACCGGTGTAAAGATGACTGATGGTGGTCCTGTCTGAGCCGCTGGATTTACCCAAATGCACAAAGTCATTTCCTCGTTACAGACTCAACCTCTTAGTCCCCGTCTTTGAATCATTTAATGTCCAGTCACAGTCAATACGGCGTTGGGGTATATCGCTTTAAATTATTTGGCAACTTTGGGAAGGCAATAAAATGTAAGAGCCAGGAGTGCACAGCGGAATGTAATGAGAGCCGTCCCGTTGGAGAAAAATGTGTTTTGGCAGATCAAATCGGGGGGGGATTAGAAAGTCACATTGGATGACACTGCTGCTGCATTGATTAGAAGAAGGTGGACACAACAAACCACGAAGTACTGCATTTTGTAGATATCTTAAAGAACCCTAACAATTTGGAACCATTTCTATTTTTTTTTTCTTTATGGTTAATGGTCAGTGGGTTACAGCAGAATTAAACCCTTGAATCATGCAAAGTTACCACTACATACATTTCTAAACCTAACTAAGCTCTGGAAAAGAATCACACATGCTTACTGAGGATAAGCACCTCAATGGATCAACTTCAGCTTCAGCATTTTGATTGAAAAAAATGCTTTTCAAAGTATGAAGTTTAATGTATGTATATTTTTTTTATAACTATAATTACTTACCCCCCCCAAAAAAAAAAAAAAATATATATATATATATATATATATATAAAATAAAATAAATAAGTAAATAACAAATAAAATAAATAAACACAAAAAATGCCATACACCCTGGGATGCTTCCAAGTATCCTGTACTAGTACCCCCTTTTGAGAAACAAGGATATTATATTGTATTGTCCATTCTAACATAAAGTTAGTTTAAGCATTAGCTTAAAAATTCTACTTGAAACATGAAGATGAGCCCCTTTTTCAATGTGTCTATGTTCCTGCAGCTCTATGTTGCCACATTTCTGAGATTATTTTCCAATAAATGGTGCATCTTTAATGCTAACTCCTATAACCCCCTAAACCTAACCCTAAATATTTTTTTAAAAAGTGGGAACATAGGGCTGTCGGAAACATAGGTTGTGGGAAACATAGGGTTGTGTGGAACATAGGGCTGTTGGAAACATAGGGCTGTAAGGAACATATGGTTGTGGGAACATTGGGTTGTGGGGAACATAGGGCTCTTGGGAAAATAGGGCTATAGGACATAGGACTGTTGGGAACATAGAGCTGTCAGGAACATAGGCTGTGGGAAACACAGAGTTGTGGGGAACATAGGGCCTATGGAAACATAGGGACTGTTGGGAACATAGAGTTGTGGGGAATATAGGGTTGTGGAAACATTGGGCTATGGGGAACACAGAGATGACCACAGTATTGTTTTTTTGCCTCCTCAAACTAAACCCTTCACTTTGTTTGTGTAGTGACTCAGACCTTGCACGTGCACACAGTACATATATATTTTGTCATTTTTGAGAAAAAAAGTTTTGTTTTAAATTAAAAAAAAACTAAAAACAAGACCCTATAACCTGAATATGGTCGGCCTATAAGAAACACTCCTATTGGTTGTTGGTTTACATGGCTTGTCAACTATAAAAGAAACGCATTGGAATATCCTATTTGCAGTGTCTATACCAGAGTGTGTCTGCTTACACAGAAATATCAGCAAAAAAGTAAGCAAAGAGGAGCATGGTTAAACATTGGTAATGCAGTCATCGAGATATTAATAAGACAGCGATAACTGTGGTACTTTGTCCAATACTGACCTCAGAGTTTAGGATTTAAACTCTCAACATCAGTTTAGTGAAGAACTTTCTCATCCTTTTACTCTATACTAATACCAATACCACTCCTTACAGTCACAACTATTGCTTTTTCTCCTCCCTGTTAAATTTAATCAGCCCAACCTTTGTATCTATAACAGCTTCAACTCTTCTGCGAAGGCTTTCCACAAGGTTTAGGAGTGTTTATGGGAATTTTTGACCATTCTTCTATAAGTGCATTTGTGAGGTCAGACTCTGATGTTGTATGAGAAGGCCTGGCTCACAGTCTTTGCTCTAATTCATCCCAGAGGTGTTCTGTCAGGTTGAGGTCAGGACTCTGTGCAGCCCAGTCAGGTTCTTCCACACCAAAGTCACTCATCCATCCATCCAGTATCTGTATTGTATTGTAGTGATTGGATTCTTCTTTACTGTTTATCAAAACGTAAAGAAGATTTGAGTTTTGCTTGTACAACCTCCAAAACTAGGTCAGCCCTTTTTTTAATATTCAGGTAAAGCTCATCTACATTGCATTTAGACAAAAAAAACAAATAAATTCAGTCTCGACCCGTTTAGCTTTCTGCTGACATTTGTAGAATCTCTGAATCTCTGCACCGCAGCCAGATCCTGACGCGAGTTTGTTTTGTGCCACTCTGCTGTTTTCCACACACACACACACACACACACACACACATCTCCAAACAGGCAGAGGAAGAGTGAATGTGCCGAGTCATGCTTCTCCGAGGGACGACTCTGTGGTTTGTTAACGGTGTCTGTCTGTAATGTGGAGGATTAGAGACTTTCTGCTGAACAAGACTCTTCCTCTTCTGTCTCCTGTCGACTGCTCGTGTTAAAGCCGATGAAAGAAACATTTGCTCCATGAAAATTTGATTGCAATATATTCCTTTAGATGTTTGCAGTGTTATGCAAAAAGTGAGAAAGTGCCTTGTCAGAGAGTAGAAGGTTTGAGAGAGACAACAGAATTCATTCAAACAGCAATGAGACAGGCAGAAAGAGGTTTTTAGTCCAACTGACTCCAAATGCTAATGAACTGAAGAGCATCTGAAAACCCTGGACATTCAAAACGTCCTCTCTCCTTTTGGCTTTTCCCTTCTGAGGACAGTCAGAGCAAACCACCTGCCTCCTATTATTCTAAAGCTAAAGAGTTTCTCAAACTGTGGGGCAGGTTCCACTGGTGGAATGTGGGAAGGCCTGCTGACAGACTTGCAGGGGCCCCGGGGCTAGAAGACTTGACACAGGGCCATTACAATCAGGGTTCAAAGCATTAAAAAGCATTAAAGTCATTAAATTGATTTAGCAAAAATGAAGGCCTTAAATGGCATTAAACATGATTCCAACAGGCATTAAATAATTTAAAATAGTTTTAAAGTAAAATCTCTGACATTATTAGTTTTATTTGTGAATAAAAATGTGTAAATTTTCACTAGTGTGACTAGTGCAGAAAGAATTTGCTTCCTAAATTCCCCTCACATCAGATGTTTGACTTTCAACATATTGGTGCTTTATGAAATGGATTTTACAATACTTGCAAATAGTTTGACAGTTTAAGCTGCATGTATTGCATGTTTGTGGCATTAAAAAAATGTAAAAATGGCATTACAAATTGCATTAAAATGTCTAACCACTGACCCTGAGGCCTGGGACAACAGCATAATAAAGGGGCATTGGTTTTATGACAGATACCGTTAGTGAAGCAACCCTCTTCATTTATGTAGGCTTAGGACCGGCACAAACAGTACACTGCTTGTAAAAATAAACGACAGCCATGTCATTTAATCACAGTCAATGACAATGGAGAGATATAAGTTCTGAAAAAGTTAAACTAAGCTCCCAAACCCCTTCCCATCTCAATATCTATGTGGTCAGATAAGGAGCAGTGGAAGGGGGGTCAGAGGTCAGAGTCTCTCAATAGGAACAAATTAGAACAAAGCAGACAGGAGAAGCTCGGGGAAGGAAAGGTTAATAATTCATAAATCTATTGCTCCGCTGCTCCTCTGCCATTGCCTTATGCCCTTTAATCATCCCATATGCCCAGAGCTAATAGCCTTCAACCTCAGCTTTAAACAAAGAGGATGAATTAAAATCTATGGGGCTGGCTCACTTTCGATTAAAGCTAAAGAAAAATGTAACGGAGACTAATTAGAGGAAATGACTTGTAACAGCCGTGGCAAGTCTTTCTTCTCCTGACCACTTGTTCCCTTTAAGTTCCAACTTCACTGCCTCTTACTCTCAATATATCACTAAAATTGAATAACTGCTTTATATCTAGTTGCTTTTTTGTTCACTGTGCAACTACTAGCCCTGTGCAACGACCTGTTAGATAAGAAAGTGAGATCTGCTCTACCAGAGCTCTGTTGGCACCCTAGGCAAGATTTTAAATTTCACCCCCCCTACCCCCACCATCACTAAAACAGAATATAGGCTACATTTGAAAAGACTGTACTAAGCATTAATATCGATTTTGCTGCTCCCTGAATTGTGCCCCAATGTATTTTGTAGTAGGTTTTTATGTAGTTTTTATTTACGTACAAGAAGGTGGCATCATGTCTAGGGATCCTTCCCCAAGAACATTTGAACAAAACAGATGTAATTTCTTGTATTCTGATGCATTTTAGATAATCAGATATAATTTTCAGCAGCTACTACACTAGTAAAAAAGGAGACTAAATATTTAACTTCTCTTAAAGTTTCAAGACAAAACAGTGTTTCTATAACAACTCTCACATTTAAAACACGAGCTGCTTCTCTACACAGACCAGAGCACAGTGTGAGTTAGCTTTAGTTTTTTTACGTTTTACACATGCTCCTTATTACTTCTGTTGAAATCCTCTGTTAATGGTTCCCCAGTGGAGCCCCAGCTCTGCTCTGCTCCTGCAGCACAGGGCCACGGAGTCTTCAGTCTCATCACACTGAGCCTCGACAGAGGCTCCAGAGAACACTACAGGCAACAGAAGCTTCTGTCAGGACATCTGGACTCATGTTTTATGTTGTTTTTATAATAACACAGCTAAAATATTTTAAGAAAGGCATCGAACTGTGTTTTTCATTGCTGCACGTATTATTTCAGGAGCTGTTTATGATGGTATCTCCACCAATAAGAGGTTGATTGTCATCAAACGACAAGTGACTTAAAGCTTGACAAGTGTAGAACACATCTATGGACTCAAAACTCTCCGATCCTGTCCATAATTTCTAGGTACATACAGTTATTGATCAGGCTCATTATGTTTTGTTGCTCACTGAAGCAGTGGCAGGCGCCCCCCAGTCACTCTGTGCCCTTATATGCCACAGCTCTGTACTCCTTTAAAGGAAAAACACAGTGTACAGCTCCAAAATACTGCTTACTATTTGTTCATTCTTGAACCACGGCAACACTAAAGACTCCAATCAGCCTGATGTTTTCTTTCACTATGGAACCTGACTGTTCAGATGGTCTGTTGCACAAAATCCACAGTCAGTTAAACAGAACCATCTGGAAAACCACCAGCAGCACAGGAGTTTAGTGTCTAGTTTGGGCCTTTATACATCTTCATTATTACGTAAGCCACAATAATATAGCAATATTTACCAACAAGCTCTAGGATATCTGTAAAGGAGCAGTGGCAGAGTGGTTAGCGCTCTTGGCTCCCAGCAAGGAAGTTTTGAGATGAACTGCACCTGAACTGTAGACGGTAACTGGTGGCCACAGCAGAGGAAGTGGAAAATTGCCTAAACTGAATTTGTTTATTCATTATAAAGACAGCTTTATGTGAACATGTTCTTTAGGGGTCACATGTTATTTCAGGGGTCTGGGGGTTCTCCTCCTGAAAACTTTTATTATAGCAGAGGTAATTTCATGTATAATTTAGCAGTGTAATCTGTGATATTTCTAGGAGGCTAGTGTGCGTCACGTTTCTGATCAAAACTGAACTCAATCAGGACACTCAGTGTGCATGTTGACAGGACACCATTTCCCATCATGCATTGAGGATTCATGTATATCATTTATTTTGAGCAAGTGAATAGTTCATGGTGTGCAATTTAACAACAGAATCCAAGACAGAAAGAAAACATGTACAAATAATAAATTAGCATGTACGCAGCAACCTAGATCTTTTCCACATTTTCATATAATAACATTTCACCAAAACTAATACGCTTTCATAACAAACCATACAGAAACAATCTGCTTGAAAAGGAGTGGGAAGAAGTAAAACTTATTTATTCCCAACTCTGTCTGTCACCCAAAAAAACATAACACAATATGTAGCTGTATCCTTAGACACCACCTTCCCTATGGACACCAAACCCATAATATAGCATATAATACATAAATAAAGATATACTATTTAGCTATAAGCTGTAAGGAATAATATTAGCTATTGCATCAAAATAGTGTATGGTAATTTGTTAGAATATAATCAGTAAGATAAGAAGATTCTATTATATATGCTGTATATGTATTATAAGTGAATCTGCACATACTGTATACACTCACATTCATGTGTTACCACAGGAAACAATTCTTATATGATGTTGATGATGTTTTAATATTATTACCACAACACATTTCCACAAAAAAAGGCATTATAAGGGTTATCAGTTCATAGAAAGATTTATTTGTACTGAATGACTGTCATAGAACATCACCATTTGCTTGCCATATTAACAGTGCAAAGACTGTATTTGCTGCTGTATCTTGTCTAAAACCCAAGCAGATGCTGGTGTTAGTTACATCTCTTGGGCCTAAAGCAGCTGCTCTGTTGGCCTCGGTCCACCCTCCAGACAGTGGCCCCTGACTCCACACCACTGTTCTCGTCCCAAACGGATAAAAACGTGTGCGAACCGACATAAATCTCCCCCGCTGTCTCATGCTACGACCACAGCTGCTCTTACTGTGATGTCTCCGGACAAAACATTTAAATCCAGGTGCTCTGGACGGACACTGGCATTTCTCCAATATTCACAACTCGTACTGTCAAAAAGCAGCCAAAAAACGTTGATCCACGTTTACTCAGAGCACTCAGAGTTGTCAGTGTAAATAATCCAATTCATATCACGGTCTTAAGGTTTTAGCACAAAGAAGCCAAACCAAATACCACAGCACTTCCACAGTTATACATTCATCTGTCTTCACATTTGCATCTCGTCAGTTTTACTATCAACACCGGACACTGCAGGGATATTTGAGTCCTTCCTCCTACGCCTTATCTTTACAGAACTGCTGCAAATTATATATCAAGATTATATTCTGTGTTAAGCATCAAACTGACTTAAAGGTCCTATATAATGTTTTTTTTCAGGTACCTGCGCATTAGTATTTCACATTTTATAACCTAAACTAATGTATTTGTATGGAAAACGTCTTCTTTTGGGGAGCTGTTACTTTGACCTTGCAGAGAACGCTTGGATTAGGAATGTGTCGCCCCATGCTGACACTTTCTGGTTTCAATGTGTCCACTTAGAGCATTAGAGCTGTTGCTGAATTGATGGCATTAAGAGACAGCATTACTCAAATGTGTGAGTGAACCAAAATATTACTGCAATGTTTTTGCGGTGTAAACAAAATTATAACATGATCAAAAGCACCAAAAAGTTAATTTAGCAGAATAGGGCACTTTTAAGGAAGGGAATTTCTGTTATTAATATCCTGCCTCAGTCAGTAGCCTATTTTGTCCCATTTATGTTCCACAAGCAATACATGAAAAAAATTGGAGTCTATCTTTTGGCCTAGCTACATGGATGTTTTTACAGAAGTCTTTAACCCTTAACAGTCCAGGATCACGTCAGTGTTATTGAACATCTTTGTAGTTAAAAAAAAAAAAAAACGTTTCCAGTACTGCACACATCACTCCTCTGCAGTTCCCTAGTTTCCAGCTTGTGCCACCCTTCAGTAAGCTGTATGGAGGGCACTTTTCACTTTGTAAATGTTCAAATGTGATAGAATTACTCCTATTTAAAACCTTTTAACATCTGACAACAGATATTAGTGCACATTTTATTGATACAGTGAATATAGAATGAACTGGGTCAGGTCCAGGTCTATTTTTACCATTATCATCTGTGTTCAAATGCCTCCTATATGCATTTAGCTTTATTATAAATCATTGATTCTTTTATATGTTGTTTATAAGATTATGTTTTCACTTTTGAAGCACTTCAGAAAACCTTCGTTAAGCATGTTTGATTTTCTCATGTCAAAAAATGTCAAAATGTTTATCTCCAATTTTGGTTTGTTTTTTGTGTATTCTAGGCTGTGGGGTGTTCAAATAGTACAGCAAACAAAAGTAATAACCATCTGTTCAAATAGATAAAGTTGTCCTGAACAAAATGATGTATAATATTCGTATGTTTCTCAATTCCAAAGGTGATATATGAGGATAGATTCAAAAACACTGGAAAACTGCAAAAATAGGCTTAGATTCCTAAGGGTTAAGTCCCAAAACACTTTCCAAAGCAAAGAAAATTTGAAGACTTTTCTAAATCTCTGGCTGCAGCAGAGACATGTGGAGGGAAAAGAGGCTTTTGATATCTGCATGAAATTTTTGCCATTGGTGTGTACTGAGCACAACAACAATCAGCAAAAATAGGATTAGTTACATTATGAAATAGGAGCTGTGTCTTATCCTGTGATTCATACAGGAATCTTTTGCTAAACAGTTCTGCGTTGGCATAGATGTATGGAGAAAATATCATATTATAAAAATATAGAATGTGTAAATGTAGCTGAGCACTAGCAGTTAGCACTTAGCCCTCTGTTAAATCAAAGCACATGGTTGATTTGCATTCATCAGCATGGTGTATATATTACTCCCTCCCTGCCGTACCAAGGTATTACAGAGCTAAGAGTAAGGAGAATGAAGTGTTTATTAAATTTGACTACATTTTTGCTGTTTGAATTGTTTGAAATGAAAACCTTGAAATAATAAAATTCATTCAATTCTTCACCCAGCAGTAGCTTTTTAGATAGTAATCCTAGGACTTCAAAAACAAATTCTTCTACCCTTGTTTGTCATTTTATTTGCACATTCGGATTCTAATTGGAGTAACATTTAAACCAGAAAAAAGTTAAAATCTCTTGGGATATTTAGCGTGGACCAGCCATAACTCTAAACTCTGTGCATTTGTGCGACTGTCAGATGTTTCCTTCCTTTCTGGCTGCAACTCAGAGTCCCATACTTCCTTAAAGTGCAGTTTCCCAAGCCGTTCGAACCTTGGAGCTGAGGACAGCTGCGTGGTTCAATGGGGTTAGTAAGTCTCAGAGACAAAGACCTGAGTCCAGACTCCGAGGTGGGCTTACGTCTACAGCATGAATGCTTTCAGGACCGCAGCGGCTCACCCAGCGACCAGCGCGTCACTCTGGACTCATTCACGCTCACTGAATGTGAGAGGAAAGTTTTCGATTTTTTTTTTTTTAATTATTAATTGGGCTATGTTCTTGTGCCACCACAGAGCTGATTAGCCTCCATGGAGCTTTTAAACACATTTTTATGAAAAGTCTATGGGAAACATGAATGGGAAATTTACTTCCGGCGGCAGAGGGGGGCGGGCACTGTTGAGCGCTTGGACTTATAAAGTTGAACCCATTATATTCTTTTCCACACACCTGATAATATCCATGCTAAGAAATGCACTTCCTAATAGGTTTGCTCTATATGCTCCTAACAAGGTCTGAGAGTTAGTAAGTCAAATTTCTGACTTCACGGTGTTAATATTCAGAGTATTGCATTTTTCTCATTAATTAGTCACATTTATATAAAGCTTTTCTATACCTCCATGGGCACTCAAAGCACTTTATGTCAAAGAACCATTCACCCATTTACACTCACAAGCACTTACACATCCATATAGCAGTGTGCACAGACACTTGAGGCAAAGGTGGGTTAAGTGTCTTGCTCAAGGACACAACAACAGTTTGTAACAGCGGGAGCGGGGTTCTGAACCGTCAACCATGTGGTTAGTGGACGAACGGCTCTACCATCTAAAGCTACTGCCGCTCAAGTGGTGTGATACTGCTGAGACATTGACGCCTGAGAGGAATAGGTCAAGACAAAACTTAGAATCCTCCCTGAACACTGAACCCAGAGTTAAGTAGACGTTATTGTCCGTGCAGGTACATTTACTCTCTGCATTTGACCCAACCTTCTAAAGCTACTGGGGCAACCTGTCAGGAGCAGTGGGTAACCGCCTGTGGACCCTTCTCCAGATCACAGCCAGGATCCTGGTCAGGAGTATTACTAGCAGGACTCTTCACCAGATCTAAGTCAGGACCCTGGTCAACCTAACTGGCCCCTTCAGGAGTACCTAGCTGGACCCTTCTCCAGATCAGAGCCAGGATCCCTTTCACGAGTACCTAGTGGGGCTCTTCTCTAGATCTGAGTCAGGATCTTGGTCAGAAGTACCAAGCTAGAGGATTAGCTTATTCCTGCATGTTTTGTCAATGTCAATTTCAATGTCAAGTTTATTTATATAGCACCTTTCATGTGAAAGACAACTCAAAGTGCTTTATACGGAGTTCAACATTAAAAACAATAACAATTTAAGTATACAATAAAAATAAGCACAAAATGAGGATAAAAATATTCTCATACAATTAAAATACTGTACATACAGTAAAAAAAGAGAGAAACACTAGGAAATAAAATTAATCATAGGCTATGTTAGAAAGGCAGATCTTTAAATTAGACTAAAAATTGTTGAGCAATGTTTCAAAACAAAGATTTTTAAGTTTTAGGTTAATGGGGAAACCAGAGTACTTGTATTGTACAGGCATTTAAAGCTGGTTTTAGTTTTCTTTTTATCTTGTGTTTTATTTATTTATTTATTTATTTATTTAGTTTTTAGCTATATAAGGTTTTAAGTAAAAAAAAGTTCATCTTGGAGAAAACTACTGTATATAAGCTTCTAGTTACACAGCAGTTATCACTAGAAATGACTAAGCCATTGGGATAAAGGGTGAAACCTTGTCCAGACGACCTTCTTGTTTAACCTTTTTACTGGATTCTCCAGGATGACTGAGAACCAACACAGAAATCATTTTTTTAAGTAAAAGTCACCATAAAAAATGCACGGATAATGTTTATAAAGGGCTTTAAATCTGAAACAGCGTGTAGTAAGGTGAATAGTGGAGTAAGCATTTTAACAGAAACACATTTGGATGGTCATGGCTTTTCCACTAGTAACTTAATACATGTATATGGTGAGCACATGACTCTCCACAAAAGCTTTTAATGCATTTTTTCTCACTGTCCTTCACAATAAAAGCCCCCACAGAACACCCACAGTCGGCTGGCCCGCATGTGTGTGTCACTATGTGGAGCAGAAAGCAGCCGGGGCATGCTTTAGTCACTTTTATGGCACGAGGAGGCAGCTGCCAGAGAGCAAACCAAACACTGTACAAACACTTAGTCAACTACAGTTAAAAGTGAGGGGCAATTATGTGAGTGACGACAGCCAGCCAGTTACACAGCCTCTGCTCTCATTAACACATGGGAAACGGCACTGGGGACACATGCCAAACAGAAATTCGGCTTATTGTACAGGCCGGCACAGTCCAGTAAGAAAAAAAAAAAAGTCCAGGCTGTGATTGAGTTTAGGTCCAATCGCGCTGTGGTTTGAACCGTACACTTGAGTTATGTACATGGTTACGACTGTCTGCGCCGGCTGGTCGTTGGAAATGTGAGTGTGAAATGGACATTGACAACCACTCTTAAGCCTTTGACCACAATGTAGGAAGACGAGATATAGGTTTCAAACACTGGTGACGGGGAATTGCTAAAATTGCTACTGAAAACATACAAGTTGTAATTTTAATTTGAGTCAAGAGGTCAGCCAGTGGGAAAGATGTAGAGACAGGGTTCTCACTATTGGTAAGAAAAGTTTCAAGGGCGAATTGTCGAATTTTGTCATGAACAAACACACAGTTTACAGAAGACCCACTTTGTAGCTCCATTTAGCATTACAGGCTCCATTAACAACTGCATAATAAATAATTTAAAATTAATGGTTAAATACATAGTATAAAGTTTTTTTAAATGTTAAAAAAGACAATATACATATGTAGGGGTGTAGCACAAATTTCTGGGCCCCTTGTACAAACCATCTTGGTGAGCCCCCTTGCTCACTTTAGCAATATCTCTCACACATATCCTAGACTTTTTAAGGGCCCCTCCCTGCAGTAGGCCCTGGGTAAACTGTACCCTTTACCCCCCCTAAGTCTGACGCCCCTGTACATATGTGGAAATTTGAATCTTTGGAATAGCTTCATTTTTTTTTTTCATAACGTGCTCTTGTGTTTGGTTAAGTGACTTAATGAAAGTCTATGGAGGAAAAAAAAAAAAGTCAGATTTGAGTCATCCCAAAAAGTAATAGCAACTTAATGCAATTGTTGTTGAATAGGTTTATTTTTTAAGTCTTTGGATTGATTGAATGGTCTCAAACTAGTTATGTTTTTCAGTATTTGGAAAAACGAGAACAATAAGTGATGTCTGTGGACCTCAGCCACCAATTAATTACTTGACAAACTACAGCTGCCTCAAGAGGTCAAAACAGACAAAGTTGAGGGTCAGTAAAGAAATTATAGAAAACTTGAATATTCATAACTTAAACCAGAGGCAGAGACAATAAGCCCAGACATAAAAATTCCACTAGGATTGCAAGGAGCATCCAGTATATTATGTTGTACAGAAGCACTGAACTGCCACAGTGAAATAAAAAATATATAAAAATAAAAATAAAAAAGTGTTTCTTGTTAGTACGAGAAAGTTTCATGTTATAACAAGATATTTTTCTTGTTACAATGCGATAATATTATGTTTAAAGTAGATCATTTTCCGTTATAATGTTTAACTTTCTCATTAAAACAAAAAAAATCCCTTTAAAATTAGTTTACTTACTCATTGGTGTACAAGAAGTTCCCTATATACAGTCATTGGTTAAAACAGCTCATGTTTTCCCATAATCCCTCAGAAAATGTTACACTTCTTCAATCAGAGCAGTGCAGACTACTAAAGTAGGGAGCAGGTGGAAAGATGAATGAAGGCAGAAACTGTAATATAGATGAACAGTATCACTAAAAAACTGGCAATCAAGGAAAAACATCTCATTTTAACCAGAAAGTTATTATGTTTTAATGTAATATGTTTTAACAAGAAAAAGATCTCGTAATAACGTGAAACTTTCTCCTATTAACAAGAAACGCTACTAGTATTTTTTTCTTTCACTGTGGCTACTTAAACAAAATATGCTCTACTCCTTCTTCTCAAAAAAGGGGCCTAAATTTGAGTTGAGTTTTTCAGGACAAAATGCTGTAGAATATTTGTACATTGAGGCATTTACCTTCTTTCAGGTTTGAAAATTCTCTCTTCTTTCTTTACAATTTCAGGTTGTTGAATACAAATGGGAACTCAAGCTCAACTCAAAGGGCTTTGAACAAAACACTGAAAACATCCTCATATCCACTGCCTCTTGAGTCACTAGTAGTAAACCACAAAACAGGAACAAAGGAAACCTGTAAAGATTTATCTGAATTGCACAACAGTCAAAAAAAAAAAAGTTGTAAACTGGAATACAGAGCAGTACATGCTTCATAAAGAAAATAATGAGAGAAAACAACACTGACTTGTGCCAATTTACAATCTCATTCACACTGAGAAACTGATTTGGAGCACACTGTGTCCTACAAACACACATATTCACAAAGGGACAGAAAACGTTGTGTCTGCATCATCTTACCAATTTAAAATAAACTTCTCCCTGATTTCCAGAATATGTTATGGACCTATAATAAACCGCTGTTTGCAGCCTTGACTGGATATTGCACACATGAGTTAAATAAACAGCAGCAAAAAACAGTTACTGAGTGTGACTCCAGTTCTCTGAGTGTGCATGGTTCCTGTGCACACTGCTGTTTAGTGGCCTATTTAAAGATCATCAGTGCAGTGAGTCTTTAACACAGTTCTTTGTTAGTTTGCAATAATTAATGATTATCCATATAGGCTATATTTCAGTGATAGACTAAGCAACATTTGTGCATTAAAATTAGTTGTGGCCCTGTACAAATGCAAATTTAGTATTTTTGACAACAATTGGCTCTGTGGATCTAGAAAGTTGCAGACCCCAGTTCTAGTGGTACTCAGAGGATTCACTTGTAGTTCAAGCTCAGGTTCAATTTGGTTTATGTTAGTTTAGACCTGGATTATTCCTGATTAAAACCTGGTTTAGTCCCAGTTAGTTTCGGGTTAGTGCTAGGCTTATTTTAATCCATTAAATTTATTACTTGGAAAGTTAAATTGGTGTAAAAAGTTTGAGAACCACTGAACAGTACATAGAAGTAGTACAAGTAGTAAATCCATGAGTAACTGCACACAAAATACTGTATTTTAGGCTGTGTTATTTAATTATTAATTCATTATTAATTTAAAACTTCACCATGGCATTTTCTTACTTTTTTTTTGTCAACAGTGCACATAGATATTATAAAAAAGTTTTAATGCAGGCTTCTTCTGGTGGTACTCAGAGGAGTCGTTTGTAGTTCAAGCCCAGGTTTAATATGGTTTATCCTGGTTTAGACCTGGATTATTCCTGGTCTAAACCTGGTTTAGATGTAGCTTATTCCTGATTAAGACCTGGTTTAGTCCTAGTCCAGTCATTTCAGTCCATCAAAGCTGGTACTTGGAAAGTCAAATTTGTGTAAAAAGTTTGAGAACCGCTGACTAGTAACCCAACGGAGTACCCGCACATAATTAATTCTAGTGCAACTTTCTTTTAGGCTATGGCAATCACTCATTTCCATCATTTTCATCATCATCAATCATTTAAAACTTTTCTTACTTTCTGTTTTGTTTTATGTTTTGTTTTTTGTCAACAGCACACATTGATATTGTTAAAAGTTTGGACTCACCATTTGCGACTGACTCCGCGGGCTGCCATTGATATCCTCCACTTTCTCATTCGCTGCAAGAGAAGCACAAGTCTCTAAGTTAGCGCCATCTCATAGAGAACATCCACAGTTTGTCAAAGTCAGGTGCCCCGGTCCACTAGGTCTGCTCCAGGTCCTAACATCGTGTCTACTGTATGAGCCTGAGTGTATGAGTGTATGGTTTTAGCGCGGAGAGATGCAGGAGGAGTGGGGCTGCTTTGCGGAGCTGCCTAATTTGTATCAGCTCCCCTCTGGAGAGTTTAGTGACAGCCTCAGCTCTGGCCTCATTGTCTGTTCGGGGGCCGAGCGGGGAGGGTAAAGTTTCAGCCCACCACAGACGCAAGAGAGAGAGACAGAGAAGACTGGAGAGAGGATACGAGTTAGGATAGGACAGAACGCTTCAATTCGGCAAAAGGGGTTCTATGAGTTAACTTTGCATTTAATTCAGTTTCAATTCTTTATATATCTCAGAATCACAACAGCAGCCGCCTCAAAGGGCTTCACAAACAGTTCATCAAACATAAACACACAATCAGACATAACACACAATCAAACACAAACAATAACTACACTAAACTAAACAGACCCAGGACATCCCCTGTCCTTAGACCCTTCTTCTCAGTAAGGAAAAACTCCTAAATAAAACAACAAAAAAACATTTGTGTGGAAGAAAAAAAGTCAATCACAGTGACACATTCATACACCAGGCAAGGTGGGTGAAGTGTCTTGCCCAAGAACACAACGGCAGTGTGCAATACTGGTAGCAACGATCAAACCACAAAGTTCTGAATAGCGTGCAAACGGCTCTACCTACTGAGCTACTGCCACCTACTGTCCACTACCAACACAAATAGTAATGTTTTTTTTTTTTTTTTTTTTCCTGTGGTGGTGTTGTTGTGGGTAGCATGCTCGCCTTAAAGCAGAACCTTGTAACTTTACTTGTTTCTTCTCCGTTTTGATCACATTTTTCTCTACGTAGCTCTGCCTTCATTTTGGAGTAAAGCAATTTCGCAAAAACACACAAGTCAAGTTGGCCCCTGTGTGGCCCCTCGCACAGCTTGATTGCAGTATTCCTCTACCTTTTAGCTGCTCTGCCATGACGAAAATCTATGAAGAAAAGTAGGACTGCAACTAACGGTTATTTTGATATTTGATTAAACTGTCAATTATTTTCATGATTAATTGATTAATAATCAAATAGTGAAGCAGGAGTGAAATGGTTAAAACGTGCGGTGTTTTATAGATCCCCTTGACATTTTTTACAAAATTAAAACCAGCCGAAGCTAAGTTTGCCACTTGACAATGTTTGAATAGGGCATATACAAGATATTTTCTTTTTTTTTTTTCTTTTTTTCATTTTCAAAAATGCAATGTACGTAAATAATCAGGACATGGCATGTTTCAAAGTCTATGAATAGTCCAGTTAGCAAGTAATCGATTACTAAATTAGTTGACAAGTATTTCAATAATCGATTATAATTGATTAATCCGATTAGTTGTTGCAGCCCTAAAGTAAAGCCATCGCTATCTTCTTATTTGGCTAACTGGGACATGCATTCTCGCGAGACTCGAGACTTCAGGGACACTGGGTCAGTTCTCCCATTCTTACAAGGCTGTTTTTTCAGCAAGGACACATCAGGGTGAGGTGCAGTGGGCTTTATTCACCCTCATCAACCCATTGAGCCATCCCACTGTCTCTGAAATTGCTTAGTGAAGGATAAAAAGTAATTTTTTTCCCCTTTAAAGATCCAGGGTTCAAGCTGAGTTGGCAGTAGTAGTAGAAGTATTTTACTGTGCAAACTTTGTATATGTACTACGTAAATAATTTCTTGGTTACCTTTACACCTTCTTGAGTAATATTATTTTGAAGTACTTTAGCATACTTCTTCCACCTCTGACACTGCCTAAAGAAAATCAAAAATGCCCTTTGACCAAGCAGTTACACAACGTGGAGCTTTGTTTTAAATGTCATCCAGTGTCAGCTGCGCGGTCAGCTGAAGGAACACACTTTTAGGGCATATTATTCAGCATAATCTTGTACAGAGTAGATTTACCAATATGAAATGTTCATATAAATTCTGAGAAGTGTGGAATAAACAGGATTTCTATGTACAAATGCATATTCAGAAAAAAAGGTACACTAAGCAGCATGTGCTTGTACCTGTTTGAAAACAGTATTGCAGTCTAAATTAAAACAATGGTCTGTGGGTTGCCAGTCTTTCTACTTTTCTGATTGGTCAATTGGCAATGCAGGGTTTACAATCAAAATAATAATGTAAACATAAACAACCTGGCCATTATGTAAACTTAAAAAAAAAAAAGTGAATAAATCAGCTGTACCATTGGGTAAAACTAATATTTGATTTAAACATTTTTACCTCATGTCTGGGGACACGTGGGTCTTTTTTTAAAATATATATAAAAAACATTAACTGCTCATAGTACTTTTAATTACAATTAGCATAATAATTAATACGTTTTATGTAATATGAATTTATGTATACAGGGTAGCTCCAGGTTTTGTCTTGTAAAATTTAAGACATTTTTAAGACTTTTTAATGCCAATATCATCAACAACAGAACAATAATCTGTATGAATTTTACACTAAGTAACTATCTGTATTACTCTAAAATGCAAGGGTTTTATTTTAAAAGTCTAATACAAATGAAAGAACTCCACACTGTAATAAGTCCTGCACTCACAACTTTGATTTAAAACATTTTAAATAATTATTGTATACTTTATTTTAATGAATACAGAATTATTTGTTAACAAATAATTATAATTTATTAAAATCATAGCGCTGAAAAAAATACTAATTATTTTGCTTTAAGTGAACACAGTTTTAATATTAGTTTTGTCTGAGTGGCTACCCTTTCGTAAAAAACAATTAAAGTGTGTTGATAAAAAACAAAATTCACTGCGCGGGCTTTTGCTAACTGCATCCGGCTTCAGACCGGTCCAAACCAGCTTGGCAGTCTTCATGTGGCTTCGAGTCGCCGACTGGCCTTGGACTTCGCTTCGCAGCCGAGGACAAGGTATGTGTCATATCTAAAGATTTATGTTGTACGATTTATCTAAGTCACCGTGTCGATATTTATTTTTGTCCCAACTCTCAGAAAATAAAACTAAAATTAAGTCCATAGTTGTGATTGAAATGGTGCTCTCAAGCTAGCAATGTTAGCACATTGTTCGCTGCGCATCAGTAAAATTTTTCGGAGGACTGGTAGTTTTATATAGCTCTATAGTATAATTTTCACCCGTTCGGATCTGTTTTACATTATTTGACTCTGTATGTGGCTGTGAAAAGCCGCGCGGAGGGATCGGGGAGAGACCGGGACATAAGCCGAAGAAGAGAGGGCTCAGAGCGGACTGCCTTCACTCCAGCCTCCGCTCCCCGCTTGGCTGCTCGCGTAGTGTGAAGGACGGTGAAGTAATTCCACAGAGATCCAGTTATGCCACAAATCGTCCGCCTGCCAGAAATTGTCCCCTTTTCACTAACGTATTTTAAATCCGATTTCTCCACACGTTTTCGAGATAATATGATAAAATAACGACATGGTACTTTCTGTCACGTCTTGGCTAGCAGATCATTCACTTTGTAAGCTATGTTACACGTTAATTCTGTTAGAAAAACACGTAAATTTACGAGCTGCACCCTGATATTTTTTTCTGAAGTTGCTCACATCTGCTAAAACAGTGAATGTGGACAATATATAACTAATAATTGGCACCCAGAAATTACCAGCACACGTAAATAAATTCATGTTACTAAAATTAACGTTATTTTAGGCAATTTACTCTTGTTTGATAACTTAATTGTACTAATGCTGCTCGATTATGGAAAAAATAGTCACGATTATTTGGGTCATAATTGAAATCACCATTATTGTAAACGATTATTAATTTTGGTGAAGAACTATATTGCATTTTAATTTTTATCTTAACTGAAGAATCTAATTTGATATAGCTTTTTAACATCATCTCAAGCCATTAACAAACAAACAATATCAAAATGAGATTATTTTTGTCTTAGTGTTTGACATAATTCAAAATTAGTATAGGCCTAATTAATTGTTTTTTCTTGATTATTTAGTTTTAGCGATTGAGAGGAGCAATAAATGAAATTGTAATTGAAATGTGATTAATTGCACAGCCCTACTATATAGTAATATTATCACAGAGGGATTAAAGAATCTTTTCTTATCCTATCCTAAACAAAATATACCGTATTTGTTTGAAGGGGGTGTTTTTTTTAATTTATTAAATAGATATTAGATCAACGCGATCAGTATGGGCAAAGCTAAAATAAGCCATTCAACCTTCAGAATGAACTCCACCTGGATGAATGAAAATATTGACTGGCATAATTAATTTTTATTAATCTTCAACAATTTATGTCTTTTGTCCTGATTTGTATTTCACAGACGCCAAAAGGACTGACTGAGAGTGGACAAAGATATGATACAGGTAATAAATCTATTTTATACTTCTCAATGAAAAAATAACTGGTTGCTATTTAGGCACAGGAGTGCTTTCCGATATGTGTGACTTATGTATTTTTCTGAATAATTTATCATTTTAACAGGGCAGAAATGAGTTGGCCTTGCAAGAACTGTGATAATATCTTGCCTACCCGACAAGATATCATAAAACATTACAGATTGCACCATAGAACTCGTCAGTTGCCTTGTGTCTACTTACAGTGCCCATGCTCATTCAAAACATGGAATGGTTTACATACCCATTTATCACGCTACCATGTGGAAACATGTATACAAAGACCTCAGACAAAACGACATTTTACATGTGAGGTGTGCAGGTTGAAAGAATTTCCATCAGAGGGAGAATTTTTTCAGCATTTGGCCCATCACCTCAAGAAAAATGAAACTGTTGGCTGTGTGTTTGAAGGGTGCTCTTTTCAAACCAATATTTATGGAACATTCAAAACACACAATTATAGAAAACACACACCACGTGCTTCATGGCGATTTAAGGCTACTGTACTTGAAAATGAACAACTTGAAGAAGGTGAGTCATTTCCAGAAGTAGCTGAAGCAGAAGAAGCTGCAACACAGGTGACCGAAGTAACCAACTTAGATGCACAACTTTTGCAAAGTGATGAGGGGAGCATATTTCTAAATCACATTGCCTCATTTCTTCTTAAACTGGAAAGTGTGCACAATATTTCAAACACATGCATTAATGAGTTGGTAGATGAGCTGTGGTTTGTTGCTTCAGAGTCCATGTCAGCAGTCAAGGACACCGTCATGGCTTTCTTAAAAAACAAGTGTGACATTGAGAATGTTGCTTCTTTAGAAGAGGAACTGACAAATGGCTGTCATATGGTCGCAGCTTTGGACAAAAATGGTCCCTTTTCCTCAACTTTCAAACGACAGCAGTACTTCAAAACTAAGTTTAACATTGTAGAGCCTGTAGAATATGTTCTTGACTCAACTGGAAAAAGGAGTTTTCAGTATGTTCCAATTCTGAAGTCTCTAAAACAGCTCTTAAGCAACACTGAAATTAGTAAAAGGGCTGTTGCAAATGCAGCGTTTTGCAGGTCTCCCAATGACTACCTGTCATTTTGTGATTGTACTATTTATAGAAGGTCAGAATTTTATACTCAAGAACAACGCATATGTCTGGTTTTGTACGTGGATGATTTTGAAGTTTGTAATCCCTTAGGGACATCTCGTAAAAAACATAAAATAACCTCTGTATACTGGACATTGGCAGGTGAACAGTCTCATGGCCGTTCTACACTCACTTCAGTGTATCTTGCCCTTTTGTGCAAAGCAGATGATATGAAGAGATTTGGATACTCTGAGGTTTTCAAACCACTTTTGGATGACATAGCTACTCTTGAAAAAGATGGTATTGTGGTTCCTCTTCTTGGCAAGACAGTCAAAGGCTCCATTTTTTGTGTAGTTGCCGACAATCTTGGTGCACATTCATTATCAGGCTTTGTGGAAAGTTTTTCCGGCTCACACATTTGTAGATTTTGTTTAGGAGCAAGGTCAGAATTCCAACAAAAGGAAGTAAGGTCAGGTGCTTTTCCCATGCGTACCAAAGACAGTTATTCTTCTCATGTTCAGGCTATAAAGGAAAACCCTGCACTAAATCATGTCTATGGTGTAAAAAGGCCATGTCCATTGACTGAAAGACTGAGCCATTTTCACTTGGTTGAAGGCTATCCGCCAGATATTTTACACGATCTTTTTGAGGGGATTATTCCTATGGAGTTAGCAATATGCTTTACTGACTTCATAACCAAAGGATATGTTACATTTCAGGAGTTGAACAGCACAATAACAACATTTCCCTACAAGTGGGGTGATAAGACCGACTGCCCTCAGGCCATTCCCAGTACATATGCAACTCAGAGAAATATTGGAGGCAACGCTCATGAGAACTGGGCTCTCATCAGATTGCTCCCTGTCTTGATTGGGCACAAAATCCCAGAAGATGATCCAGCCTGGAATATTATAATGTGCCTAAAAGATATTGTTGAGATTGTGGTGGCCCCAGTTCAGAGTGAAGCAAGTATAATGTTCCTAGACTCTAAGATCTCTGAGCACAGACTAAGACTGCAGACGGCTTTCCCTCATGTGAACTTAATTCCAAAACACCATTTTTTGGAACATTATCCTGCCCTCATGAAAGCTTATCGCCCACTTATTAACTTTTGGACCATGAGATTTGAAGCGAAACACCGTTACTTCAAACAAATTGTGAGACGCACTGGCAATTTCTGAAACCTAATGAAATCACTTGCAACAAAACATCAGTTAATGATTGGACACCATTTGATTAGTCTGACCAGTTCTGCTGTAAGTACCTCTAGGGTATCCGATATGCCAGTTGATGTCCTACATCCGAATGTGCAAGAAGCCATACAGCAGGTGTCACCAGGTCAGACAAGTGTACAAGTGTCTAAAACTGTGTCAGTCATGGGAACAACTTACACTAAAGGCATGATTTTGCCTTATGGGTCCACCGGAGGACTCCCAGATTTTGTTGAAATTCTTCAAATAGCCATTTTGAAAGAGAAGGTTTATTTTATTGCAAAAATGTGTATTTCCTGGTATGATGAGCACTTGAGAGGATTTGAATTGGAGTTTACTGAGAATGTGGTATTTGTGGAACATCAACATCTCACTAACACTTACCCTTTGTCTGTTTATAAGATAAGAGGAAGACCGATTGTGATACTGAAAAGACACATCTGCCTGGAATAAGTGAGTATGGTTTAAATTCATGTCTAAGGGTGGGCGATATGGTAAAAATATATCACAATTTTATTAAGCCAAGGCCACGATTTTATAACGATTCTAGTTAACTTTGTATTTATTGTCTTACACAGAAGACTGCTTCATAAAACTTTTTAATGACAAATTTAATCTACATCCAATTCAGTGTTCATCATAATACTTAACACTATTTTAACCCTCATGTATTGTTAAAAATCACTACTCTGTTTTGTTATGGATGAAAACACTCACAAAATTAAACTGCTTTAAAAAAATATTTGATTAGTTTTTTTTACATTTTTTTAATACGTTTTATTGCATAAATCTTTTAATCTACTTCTCTTGTAATCATAACTACGAAATATTTTTTAAAAAATCCTGTGTTTTAACTGTTTTATGAGTAATTTTAAAAGCAATGTCACAAAAGACAAAATTACGCATTTCAATATGAAACACAATTCTGGACTGGATTTTTTTCCCCCCTTTATTACAGTCTGGGATGTGTCTAAGATTAGTAACAGCATAAACTTTTATGCATTTTTATTTATTTTGCAGGGCCTGATTTTAATTAGTGTGAATTAGGGAAAAACTGATCCTATGCAAAAACAAAAAAATTCTGTGAAATGAATGTTGTTACTAATCTTTGACACATCCAGGACTGTGATAAAGGGTAAAAATCAATTCCGGCTCACAATTGTTTTTTTTATTAAATATTTGTCATTTTGTTTTGTTGTGTATGTGTGTTTTGTTTTTTGTTTTTTTCCAAATTTGTATTATTGCTTATAATTAGACACAAAACAGTTAAATTTTTTTCCCCCAGTATTTGGTAGTTTTGTTTAGAAGAGAGCTAGATGAAAAGATAAAACCAAAAAATAAATAAATAAAAAATAATTATGTGATATTTTGTAAAAGCAGTTTGATTTAGTGGATGTTTTCATCATTAACAACAAAATAGGGTGGCAATTTTTCCCCCAGTAATTTTTTATTATTATTAATTTTTCAAAATGTATGTGAAATTAAGCTTTGTCACCAAAAATCAACAAAAATGTATCTTGAAATGAATTACAAATCTGTAGACAATTGTGTAATATTTAAACAAATGTCATATTAAGCTATTTATAGTTAATACTAGAATGTGTTTCTTATGTTTTCAATAGAAATTTCAGTGAAGTTATGTATTTTGATGAAAGATTTTAAATTAGGGGGGGCCTC
Organism: Bostrychus sinensis; assembly: GCA_020698575.1. Lineage (NCBI taxonomy): Eukaryota > Metazoa > Chordata > Actinopteri > Gobiiformes > Eleotridae > Bostrychus > Bostrychus sinensis. The sequence continues at coordinate 46,827,513 of CM036239.1, read as the reverse complement.
GCAAGATTTTTGGATTTTGAAGGGGGCCGCAACCCTCTTAACTTAAAGAGCGGCTGCCTTAGTTTATCAGTATGAATACTGACCTTGTTATAGCAAAAATTACGGTGAAGAGCAGAGCATTACATTAATTCACTGTATCACAATTCAGCGATCTTCGCAGAATAGCAGATCATTATAACTTTATATCATGATTTGATTTTTTTTATTTTATTGCCATATCGCACATCCCTATTGGTGTCCTGTCTTTGTCCTGACTAGTATTACTTTTCTCAATGGCATGGAAGGATTTGATTAATTATTGATTCAACAAATTTTCTTTATTTTTTATCTCAACAGAATATTGCCACTATGGATGCACATGTAAAGTTCCGCGTGTTATTGGACCATATTGTTAAAAAGGTTTCTTTTCCTGAAATGCCCAAATCTGTACAAGACCTGCTAAAAGGAGTACAGGAAGCCTTTGCAATCTCAGAAAACATAAGCATTCAATATAAAGACACAGAATTTGATGATTTCTTTACCTTGACTTCAATCAATCTTCTCAAAGACAAAGACACACTCAAAATAATATATGTTGATCCACCGACATTGGTACTCACAACCATGGAGCATGGCACATCTCCCAATGACTCACTTCTTGAAATGGAGTCTGATAAATCGTCCCAGTGCTCTACGTCTGCTGACTCAGATGATACAATTATTCTACCCCCAAGCCCAACCTCATCAATGCACCAGCCGTGGCTGAGGAAGTTTCCTGTACCATCTTTTTCCTACACCACGGAGATGGCGCTTCAGCAAGGGATGATTGAATATCTAAAAGATGGAACCCTTTTATGTCAAAATAAACATTTTCCTCGTCTCAAATCGAACATTCTGGAGTGCTTAGCAGAGGCGATGTATGCATACACAGCCTACGCCAATGATGCCCAGCGGTGTGCTGTTGCTGAAGCCCTCATAAAGAAATACCCATGCTTACAAGAACCAGGTTCCTTTAATGGCCTACATGGATGGCAGCAGAGTTTGAAATATAAAGTCGGTAACTACAGGACCACACTGCGTGCCCATGGCGTTCCTGAAGTTATGATTAATACTCTTAAGCAAAAGTCATCAGACAAACCAGCAAAAGGTGTCAAAAAGGCAAAGAAGTGTGAACTGAATTACTTTCCACCTATCCCTGCTTGGGAGACACCAGATTCCCTTGAGATCATACGACTACAGCTTATTTCAGAATCAAAAAAGAAAAACAATGACCAAGTGATAAATGACCTGATGTCCCAAACCTTTAGCATACGAAGACAAGAAATAGTATCTCAAGGACCCAATGTTGCAACTCTTCTTGATCGATGGCCTGCGCTGTTTGAGACGTATCAGGTGTGTTTTACAGTAAATCTAAATATACTAAAATGTAATATTTTTTAAGTATTTATTTATATGGTGTTGTAATAAAAAATAAAACATTTAGTTCTGAATTTTTAACCACTACTAAACATCTTCCATTACAGATTTGTCAAGAATTTCAGCGACTCACTGGAATAGCTCTGGAGCCAACGTTTATCCGAGAGTTGGACAAACACACAGCCAAGATGCTGTCACTATTCAACTCAAAAGGTGGAGCACTTGGTGAAAGGATGAAGCCTTTAATTATGGAGTTAGTTCAGGTATGTATTTATTAGGAAACAAAGTTTAGTCTTAAACCATGATTTCTCCTGGGTACCCAATGGTTTTCCTAGGTTTCCAGGCTTGGGAAGGGGAGAGATTGTGTTCATGTGTTTCTTTTAATGAACTCATGTTATTAAATGTAATTATCATTATTAATATATCATGAAAAAAATTGTTTAGTCAGTCTTTAGTCTTGTCTGTTTTCAGGACAGAACTGACTAAAGTCAGTTATTTTCTTTCTGTTATTAGAATCAAACTTCAACTGTCGAAAAGAGGAGGGACACCGTGCTAAGGTGCCTGATCGAATACATCGGGGAGAGCCAACAGGACATGATTTGTGATTACCAGGTACCATGATTTTATGCTCAGCACTCAGCTGCAGGTTGCGTTTTATTGTTGTTAAAACAATCACCAGTATTTTTGAGAATGCATTAAAAAGGACTTTTTTTTTTTTTTTGACCGCATCCCATAGTTTGATACTAACTCACTCAACCGTCAGCAGTTGCAGCATGCCTGCAGTGGACAACAATAACAAACAAACCACTGTGTCTCTCTCTGTGTGTGTTGAAACAACACAATTAATTACTTTTTATTTGAGATGTGCGCTTACCAATGACTTCAGATGCATGTACTTCAGTGATGTGGCTGGATGTAGGTACCAGAAATGTCCAGGCTCACTAAAGTGTCTAAGATGGGCACATGCTGATAATGTCATGTATAATAAATTACAAATGGTATGGTTGTGAGAAGATATACAATTTAAAAACACATTCTATAGATAGCCATTTTATTAATTAAACATAAAATAAGTGTTATATAATATTTTAAAAATTATCTACAGCTACCCTCTCCAGCAAAGCTAATCTACAGCAACACCACTTGGATGAATTGTTTTGGAGGAGCTATATTTAGATATTGAGGAATATTTGGCATTTATAATGTAATGCTGTAAAAAATCTCGAGGGGGAAAAAATAAAGTTGAACAGATGAGCCTAAAAAGTTCAGATGTGATCAAATGTTATATTAACCATTAAACATTAACATAACAAGTGTCTATCTGATATAACATGATTTTCATAAGTGAAAATTTTATTTTATAAAGATGTGGTGATGTGTTATATGTAAATATTAAAATGGATTTACACAGTATCATGTATTTTTAGATTTCACATTATATTAACTAATAATGAGTCCAGGAGATTTCTAAATCTTGTCTGCAACGTAGTTTGTCCAAGTGGTTTCTGTAGTTTAGCTTTGCTGGGGAGGGTAGCTGAAAATAATTTTTAAAATATTATATATTACTTATCTTATGTTTATTAGTAAAATTGATATCTATAGAATGCATTTTTAAATTGTATATCAATTCACAACCGCAATATTTGTCATTTTATTATATGTGATGTTTTCAGGATATGCCCACCCTAGACCAGGAAATTAGGAGTAGCGTGTCATTTGATATGTTTAATTTCACTACATTTAGGCTAAATTGTTGGGTATTTGTGTGAAAGCTATGCATATCATCTTTTCCTTGCTGTCTCAAATGACAGCAGTGCCAACCTAAACCCATATTTAAACTCTAAAACAAATGGATGATCTAATATTATAATCTCTGATTAAAGATTTACCTTAAGAGACCTGCTTTTGTTCTTCAAAAAGATATTGCTATCACCTCCCTTAAGCCCCTAATAGTAAAACTTGTTACCTTGAAACATTAATCAGATTGTCAAGCTAAATATTATATTTGTCCTTTTAAACAGAACAGCGAGGACACAGAAGATCAGCTCAGCTCTTACCCAGTGTGCATCTACATGTGTCAACCAGACACATATGGGATTGTCGTTGACGGCCAGCCAATAATCAAAGGTTTGGCCACCTTGACCAAAGCATGCTGCTTACTGGTTGGTATAATCTATACACTAGACCTCAAATACCCAGCAAAATTGGTGTACACATTTGAGATATTCCAGAGACTTTTTATTGGGCTGAATCCTTTGCGCCCAAAATCTTCAACAAGATTCACAAATTTGGTGAAAAAGTTGTCTTAAATTCACTTAGATTTGCATTAGAAATATTTGCACTAGTTCCGTAGTTCACTTTTTGATAATGTTTACTGGGCTGTAATACAACAACATTCAATTATAAATATGTTGAATTGAATGGAATTGTATCAGTCTAATTTAGCAATAATGTTCTTCAATCATATTGAAAAAATGCGAATTGAAACATATCGTTGAAAGCAAATGTCCCTACATTGTCAGGGTAGCCTTAAGGTATTAAAAGTATTAAAGTATTAAATTTGATGTTGGCAAAATCAAGGCCTTAAAAATACTAAATTCCACGGCCAGGTATTAAATTTTGTTCATCCATGTCTTAAATTGTCAAATTGTGACATCTAGGTTAAGTTTTTCAGTGTTGTACTTGTCAAAAATATATTTCAGAACAATACTTTGTAAGTAAAAACAGAGGAGTCTGTCTTTTTTTTGTGAGTTGGATGTAAATGTGGCAACAAATTCCATCAATACCACTGGCACTGGCTGGCATTTTACCTGTTCATATCTATTTTTCCTCAATGTTTTCTAATGTTTACCTATTTAAACAGTTTAAAACTGTTTTCTCATTGAATACGTGCATGCTTGTTGTAATTAATCATAGTTTAACTGAAAGTTTAATAAACATTTGGAAACTTAATACGCTTGTTTTGGGTATTACATTTAAGTTGTTTTTCATCAATAAACTTAGTTAAGGATTGTTTAAATGTAAGTTGCATTTATCACAAAAATATTTTGTGATAACACAAAAATATGACTAAAATTATTAATCATAAAGTCATTGTTTTGCTTTAGCAGAATACAAAAATGAGAGGAAAATTAATAATTGGGAAGTAATTGTTTTGCTTTAGCAGAATACAAAAATGAGAGGAAAATTAATAATTGGGAAGTAATTGTTTTGTTTTGTGAGAACACAAAAAATTAAGGAAAATGTATGATCATGAAGTAATAGTTTTGCTTTCTGTCAAAGTTATATTAATAATTTGTATTTACCTGATAAAGTACTGAAGTTGACAGAACACAAAAAGAGAGATGGAACCACTTGCCACAATTTTTTTTCTTCTGATGAAAGCAACACTTTTTACAGTGCAGTGCTGCATTAAAAAAATAATCATGCATTTGAATGATGACATTTCTGTAATAAATATATCTTGTTATTGTGATGGCTCTACGTTTTGTAATATTAACAGTGTTTTGACAAATTTTAAGACCTAGATGAACGAAATATAATGCCTACTTTTACCATTTAATACTTTAAAGGCCTTGATTTTGACACAATCAAATTTAATACCTTTTTAATTGTTGTAAGGCCTTGGGGATACCCTGGTATAGCACTTTTCTCGACACTCCCTGTCACTTTAGGTGCATTATTCAGTTCCTCCTCAGCCACACTCAGTGGTAGTGGGCTACAGCTGCCCTGGGGCAGACTGACAGAGATGTGGCTGCCATTCTGCATTGAAGGCCTTTCCCCCAACCCTCACCAAACACACAATTATACACATTCATACAACAGTGTCACCAACATTGGAGGCAAGGTAGGTGAAGTGTCTTGCCCAAGGACACAACGGCAGGCTGGACCACTTGATCCGTCAGCCTTCCTTTTAGTGGGCAAACCACCCCAAATTCTATTCCAAAATTTCACAATTTATGATAAAAATAATAGAATTCTTGAAATATTTCACCCTGTGTGTACCCTGTGTGTGTTTATATTTTACTTTGATTTAACTACTAAACTAAAGTCACTTTTCCGCAATATTCTGCATGGAAATATGGGGAAGCACATACAAAACCACCCACCAGGCCCTATGTATATTACCATAAAAAGTACTTGGGATAATTTATAACGTAGTATTTAGAGAACACACTAATGGAAAAGAGTAAAAGTATCAGTAACAGTATGACAAATGAGTATAGCCATATGTGGAGTAAATCTGTGCAATAGTCTTGAAGAGAAGATTAAACAATCCAAAAACATATTAATTTAGAATAATGTACAAAAAAGTCATTATTAAAGAAATGTCTGAGTGAAGAAAAGGGTAAAGTTTTTTATTGATATCGTTACAGTGTGTTTTTTTTTAAAACAGTCTGACTCTGTGTAGGCAGTCTGAGTAGATTTTGTCTGTACATATTGCTGACTGTGATCATGGATAGGAAGGAAAATGTATAAAGGGGGTAGAAAAAAATAAGCTTTACTTCTTTCTGCTCCTTTTAAACATATATATTGTTTTACCTTCATAAGTATGGAAGTATTTTATATCTGTTGACAGTGGCGTATCTTGGTAATGTGGGGCCCCAGCACAGGATTTCAGAATGGGCACTTAAGTTATGAAGCACATTCAGTATTTCAGGTTCATGGATTACGTTTTTAAATATATAAAATGTTGCTGTTTTACTGTTTACAAAAAAAAAAACAAAAAAAAAAAAACTACTTTTTCATTAATATGTAAGTGCAATTTTGTGAAACTTTGTTTTTTATTACAATTTATGTAGGCTATAATACATAAGGAAAAAAACATAATTTTGTTGTTATAAGTTTACAAATTTAACAGGATGTAAAATTTATTTATGTTAAAACTGTAACTGAGTTATGTGCTGCTCCTATTTATATTGAATATTTTAAACACAGACTTGACCATAGATAAACCAGGGCCCACTCTAATGGGCCCCCAAACCTGCTGGGTCCCAGTGCAGTTGCTCTGGCTGCACTGCCTGATGTTACACCCCAGGTATACCTTAAAATAATGACTCAGATTTATGGTGATTTTTTTGTAAATGTAAATTGCATTTACATGTTCAGTAAATGCATTCATTCATTCTCATTTATTGATATGCATCTGGTGGAGTACAAATAATGTATTGTTTTAATCCAAAGTCAATGCGTAAGAGCAAGTGTGCTTTTAGTAAAGAATGTTCATGAGCTGGAGAGAATTTGGAAGACACCGTGTAAGGCTGGAGACACTGAAGCCCTTCTCCTCCTGTGAGAGTGATGCTCTGTGCACCTATGGGGGCTACAGCCACTGATCTGAACCGGAGCAGTTCACCACAAAACAAGGAGGAGCTGCTGAGATTTGGCCCAAATACTGCACAGAGCAAGAGCGCACACACAGCCCCTTACAGCCACACTATAGCTCTTCATCTCACTCCAACACCATATACGCACTGTTGGGGCAAATAATGGGGTAACAACTGTTATGAAAACAAGTCAAATCCAGACACAGGGAGTGACCAGCCAGTGTACTCTTTGTGTCAGTCCCCAGCCTAGATAAATGGAGAAGGGATCTGGCATTAAAAAAAGAAAGGAAGAAGATTGTTATGAAAATGCTGATTAAGATAAAATAAGGCTCCAAACCCACAGCCCCTAATGCAGCGTTGTCCAACCAGGGGTACGGGGCACCTGGGGCTACACACATTGCAGGGGGTACATGGAGTTATTTGATCAATTATAGAGAAACTTTTCAGAAAATATTTGGCTGTCAAAGCCTAAAATTAACCTAGATCTGAACTCAGCCGGGACTATGCTGAGGGATACAACAGAGATTAACAGAAAAATGCACAACAGGGACTTAATATGAACTAAACCAGGACTAAACCAAGGTCTAAAACCAGAAGGAAACCAAGAATCCAAGGGCTAAACTAAGACTAAACCAGGTCTAAGCCAGGTTCAAATTAGGACTAAGCCCAGTCCTGAGGGTATACGACCAAAAAGGTTGGGAACCACTTTCTTGATGGGACTAAAGTACAATGACACAATAAATAATAATCCTAATAATACTAATATAGTAGTTATATATGTAATACAGTATATAATGTATTATCAGGAAAGCAGGGTTTATGGTAATGTTTATTCACTTACTCATATGTGGATAAAAACATAAATTAATGTAAAGGTCTATAATATTAAGGCTATTCTATTTTAATATGTAATGCTGTTTTTTATTAAAAGCAGTATTTAGATATATACAGATATATTTAAGGAATAGATATTAATATATTTAATGAATTATTAAAATATAAAGTTCTTCATCCTCCTTTTTGTTTTACTTTTAATTAATTTATTGTTTATTGATTTATTATTTTATTATACATTTACATATATGTATTTGTATTTACTGTGAGGGCATAATTATTGAGTATTATTATTGTTTTTTTTTATTGTCTTCTTTTCTTTGCTGTTTTTTTCTGGATTGAATATTGCAGTGATTTGGATATTATGATATGTTTTGCACTGATTATATCTGAAAGAAATAAAGTATCAAAAAAAAAAAAAAAAAAAAAAGGCTGCTCTCCCCAGTGACATAAAAAAAAACTTGATTTTGTCTTTGCCGACAACAAGTAAACCCAAAAAGTAGGAGAAATGCCTTTGGGTTCTAGCATATGTTAAAGCTAAAAATAGTTTATCTGCCTGTTTCAGTAATAAAACAACAAACAGTATTAAAGTTTAAAGTCTTGGGCCCACTCTCTTGATGAGCGCAGTAATCTTTATTTAAACACAGAGACAGCCGTGTGATGTAGTTGTAGTTCTTACCTATGATCTGAATGATCTGAGCCAGCAGGACCCCATCAGTCACGTCCTGGCTCAGGTCTTTGATGAGGCGAGGGCAGCCCGACTTCGCCAAGTAGTGGTTGGCCCAGTCTGTGTAGATCTGCAACAGAAGAGAGAACAACAAAATCTGTCAAAATCTGTTGTCATTTCATTCAGCTTTAATCACAGCTCTACTTTTAAACTCAGTCATCGACAAAATGTAACAAATATTATAAAGGAAGAGGAAGAAATACATAAAGTGAGGAGGAAGAAATGCCCACAATCTGTACTCAAACAAAAGTACTTTAATTTCAAAATAGCATTACCCAACTAGAAGTAAAAGTGCTCAACAAAGTAAAGTAAAAGAAAGTACTGAATATAAACCTTACCTAAACAAGCAATATGATGAAAACTTTTCTGAACTATAACCTATGTTTTAATGTTGTTCCCTCATCAAAAATAGTGCTGCATGATATGAAGCAAACATGCGATATTCGATAACTATGTAGAAAATTGTGAAAATGATATTATTGCGAAATTTGAAAATAGAGCCTACTTTTCGAGCATAGTAAGTTAAATTCACTACATTTCACAAAAATGTAAGTTCCTGTATTTACAAGTCAAAACAGCCACAAAAGCAAAACTTAACACAGACTAAACCAGGATTAAAACAAGGCTAAGCTGTGACTAAATTAATTAAATTACCACTAAAACTGGACTTTTTAAACATTTTTATTTAGTGACAACACATGTTCTTCTAAGGCTCTGGTGGAAAATGATTCTTGAGTGTAAATCTCTGTCAGATGTTAGACCACAGCGTTATTGCGATATATTAAGATTCTTGATATCCGTGATACGGATATTGCATTTGCTGATTTTGCGATAACGATAATTTTGTGATATATTGTGCAGCCCTAATCAAAAACATACAGTACTAGGAGTTCTGTTCTGTTTGATCATTCACACATGTTTGGTGCTGAGTTACTGTGAGTTTCCTAGCCCCGCCCCCTCTCCTCTCATTCATTTATCAAAGAAAAAACAAAACAAAATGGTTCTCTGTTTGTTTTGATTCCTCGGATAATTATGTACCAAAATGGCATCATACAAAACCTTTAAGGAAGTAAATTGCTTTTTTTCTCTGTTTTGTTCAAAAGAGCACAACACAGCTCCACTCTGCTGGCCTCTGCTGGAGTTTTCATCTGTTTCTGTGGAGCACCAGTGAAGTATGTATTGAAAATGTCCTCTTTAAGTCAGATAATCTTATTAAAAGGTTGTGAAACATGCAGTGCTGGTCTTGAGATGACCAAGACTGGCTTAACAATACACTGTAAAAAGAAAAAAAAAAATGCTGCGAAAACTCAAAAACTCAAGGCAGCAAGATTTTTGAGTTTTGAGGCTACAAGTAATATTTTTTGTTCACTTAATTTAACATTCATATGTCTAAAAACTAAAAAGTTTTACTCACTCACAGCCAACTTACTATTTATTGTTCAGAAAAAGTATTATTCTTTTGTTAAATGTAGTATTAATAATAATAATACTTTTTTTCTGAACAATGGATAATAAGTTGGCTGTAAGATGAGCTGAGTTGGCCCCAAAACTCAAAAATCTTGAGGGATCCCATTGCCTTGAGTTTTTGAGTTTTCGCAGCATTTTTTTTTTTTTTTACAGTGTACAAAAAAAGCATAATAGAGCCCCTCTACATATACAGCAATATTTAACACTACTACTAGTACTAGCAGAAGAACTACTACTAATAGGTTTGAACTTGTGACCTTCTGATTGCAAGGAGACTATGTTACCCAACTTTGCCATGAAAGTAAAAAATGACTACACATTTTATACTTATACCTATTTATATGTTTACTTATGTAAAATTAACATTTTTATTTCTTAAATGTCTTAGAAAATGTTTTTTATGTAAAATAACTTACGAAAATAAAGGTGTCTACATTAGTTAAAGGCAATATATTATTGTTTTATTCATTTTTTTCAACCAATCTTCGCCTGTAGAACAGAATTGCACGTTTTGCAACCTTTAAAAAACATTAAACTAAAGAGAGCGTTTTTAATTAGTACTCTTCTGTCGCCATAAAGAAACAGGTGAAGAGACCAACAGACAGAAACAAGTCTGTGAGGAATCAGTGGAAACAGAGCTGTACATTTTTTTTGTGATAAATGAATGAGAGCAGACTGGATGGAGGGGGGGAGTGGGTTTATGTGAGAGGCAGAGGTTTGTGCAACTGAGCGTTTTGAGCCCTCAGAATGGCCATGCCAGAGAACAGACGACTAATTAAACATGCATGAATGAACCAAAACACATCTCGTACTGTTTGTTTTTGACGATGGAACATTATAACATGGTAGAAAGCTTTTGCAGAATATATCCCATTTAAATTTGTTTAACCACCAACCAAAAACAATACATTTAGCTCATTATGCTCAAAATAGGTTACTACGGATTGTGGAAAACCAAAATGACATGAAAACACAGACTTTGCTTACTACTTTGTTACTACAATGTAATGTTGCTCCACTTTCATTGACTTAAACTGAAGTGTGTTCATAGTCCACTGTGCTGATGCCAATAACTCTTTGCTTTCCCTCAGACTTGTACTAGCATCTACAAAAAATAAATAAATAAAAATACTACTATTCATATTCTACCATCAAACATTTCTGTCCATCAAACCCAAGCCTTTTATCGTGAATCTAATTTAGAATTTTGACTTAATCATTAAATAAATTGAGATACAAAGCATTTGCTGAAACAAAAACAGTAACAGGTGGCACTTTCCTCCATCATAATCTCTCATATTGTCACCTAAAGCCCTTGGCAGCCTCTCTGTCTCTCAGTGGGGTCTATAAAGTAAGTGATATGAGATGCTCTGGCCATTATTGACAGACAGACCTCAGCAGCTGCAGTAGTTTGCAGCAGTGTGGCCTTCAGACTGACTGCAAGAATATACTGAGTCAGACTTTGTATTTAGCTCTGTCTTCCAGCTGCTTTATTGACTGATGGCCAGCTTCATCTCTTCTGCTTATGTCCCCTGTCATTTTCAACTTCAAAACAACCCTAGTCTTCAATTGTTCATTTTTAATTGGGATAAACTTTCAAAGAGTTTACTTATAATATTAGCCTCTGGTTACGGTGGCCCTGAGGTGCAACATTAAAGTTGTTTTCGTCCACTAGAAAAATTAAAAGTAGTTGTAGATTTAAAAAAATAAATAAATAAAACCTGCCTCTAAAAATTCATTACATTGTCTATTAAAATAAAACCATGTCTCATTAAAAAAAAAAAAAAAAAAAATATATATATATATATATATATATATATATATATATATATATATATATATTTATATATATATATATATATATATATATAAAAATAAAAAGCATGTCACAAAATTTAAAAAAATAAATAAATCTATTTAAAAAAAAACAAAACAAGACTTTCCTCTATTTTAGTTTATCTAAGAATAAAAAGCCTCAAATTAAAAGAGGGCGCTGTTTCTCCAAAATGTCCCCAAAAGGTTCAGCTATTGTGGCTAATGCTAAGGAAGTGAGTGCAACGCTTTGAGGGAAGGGTTTATTTTTAAGGCAAGGTTTTTTTTTTTGTTTGTTTGTTTTTTTTTCAAATCTACAGCTGCTTTTACTTTTCTAGTGGACATAATAGAACCCCACTGGAAAGGTTGTCCCAGTGGCACTGAAGGATGGGTCAAACACAGAAAACCAGGACGCTTCTGAATGCAACCTCCAACCTCTGACACCAGGATGCATTTAACATCCATTTACTTTCTATTAACTTACTCACTTGCTTTGGTCATGTCCTGTTTGTGGAGAACTTCTGCCATCTAGTTACTGACTTTTTACAAGATCTGCTGCAGGTGAATATAACATCCTGACATGTGTATCCTTGGAAACGCTGTGCAAAACACTATACCTACGCAAAGCTATACATCATTAGGTTTTATGTCAGTAAAAAGAATCATATTAATGAACTGGAAAACACACAAACCAGACCAGTTATAATGTCCACAACTGAGACTTTATGGACTTGTTATCAGTGGAAACAGACTGAAATATCATGGTCTGACAACTGATCAATTAAATAAATAATATAAATTGATTGATTTTATTTATTTTTGTGCATCCATGTGAGTGTATGTGTGTGTAAATCTGTTGTCTTGTCTACAGTGAAAAGTATTCAGTGCAAAGGTTTGTCGGCTCCTGTCTTTAACTTGAATTATGACTTCGTCTCTATGCTCGTCTTTTACCAAGCTTCTTTCACTCCAAACTTTGCCTCAGCCATTCACTTTTAAGGCTCCGTGTCTTTTCTCTGAAGCCCTGTGCCGTCAGTACCTGAGAGATTACAACCTGAACTAGAATAGACTCTTCCTCCTCTCTCTCCTCTCTCTGAACGGAGGGCGCTTTGATACGAATTCCCACTGACAGCCATACAGGGATGCCCCCCCCCTTCCCTCCAGGGCTGAATGAAGATTTAGGTAGACCAAATACAGGTCTGCTGCGCTATCCCATATAAAGACACTGACTGCTCTGCTGCTGCTGTTATCCCGGGATTAAAAGAGGCACCGTGAGTGAATGGTGAAAATCCCGTTAAAAATGTGGGGTACTTTGTGAAGGCAGGGGGTCTGCTGCTTGTAACAGGCTTGTCTTCAAAGTCAGAAAGTTAATATGAGGTAGACGTACTGTGTAGCTTTACACTTTACACAGAACATGATGTGTGGATGAAGTTTGCTAAAGTTTGGAGCAACTAATTAAAGGGGCCTCTTGTTTTCTCTTCCTTGTACATGTGCAAAGGTTTCCTCATTTTGGCCACTCTTCCACGATGAACAACTAAGAAATAAAGGCATCACTGGCTTGTTCTTATGGCCATGCAGGAAGTGGGGCTTTCCTATGAGACCTGAGACTTCAGGGACTCTGGGTCAGTTGTCCCATTCTTTGAAGGCTGTATAAAATTGATTTGTAGGTCTCAAAAGTGAGGGTTAGATTAGGCTGTAGTGTTGTAGTCAAGACCATACTTAACAAGACCAAGACCAGAATGAACCGAGACCAAATCGAGACCAAGACTTTTAAGGGCCAAGACCGAGTCGAGATTAAGACCAAGGCAAACCGAGACCAGGTCGAAACCAAATCCTCTGAACTAACACTGAATCAAAGGGAAAGGTAAAAAAAAAAAAAAAAAAAAAAAAGTGATTCAAATACATTATTGATTATTTTAATGATTTAATGCCGACATCTTCCTGGTTCTTCCTATGCTGAAAACAAAGTACTTACAAAATGATACATTTTCAAAAGTATACTATTTTCTTATAATGTTTGGTTTAAAAAAAAAACTCTAAGCTCGCCATATCTGAGACTGAGACAAGACCGGCCTCAAGACCAGTCTCGGGTGCTACAAAACTGTTGTCCCCGTGGTGAAACTCTGGACTTTCTGTTTTAACATCCTTAAAGATGACAGAGAGTGAGCCCTTAACCTTCATCTAGTGGTTACAAATATTGATGTTTTGCAAAAGAAAAACTAATTGAAGTGATAAAAATATAAAAAATGTATAGGCAAAAATGACCTTGATATGTTTGAAATAGACAGAGACAGACTTTATTGTCTGTCCCAGAAGGTGGCCTTTGATAAGGCTCTGTACAGTTAAAACACAACATATTCATAAAAATGCACACTGAAACCTAACATTATGCATAACAGCTGCTGAACAGACTTATTTCTTGCTGTCCAGGTAGGTTATTGCAGTGGGGATGACTGAATTGTTGTATATATTTTTCTGGCCTAATGGGAAGTTGTAGCGCCTCATGGTAACAGTGTGGAGTCGTGCAGCGGGTGGGAGGGGTCCTCAGCGATCAAGGTGGCTTTTCTCAGCACTGAGTGACTGTAGAGTTCAGACAACAGGGGGCTGAGGGGTCCCAGTGAAAAAACTCATATGAAGTCATAGACAACAGGTAGCCCAACAAAGTCATGAAAATCTGAGTGTTAAAATAAAACATCTGAGATACCCACTTGGTCAAATGAGGGTTAAATGGTTGCTTTAAAATTGCTTTCTACACAATCTTTTGTATGTACATCACCACAAACAAATCAAGTATGACTACTACTCTTACGCAAGTCTTCTTTTGGCCATTCCCTTCCTCAAATCCTCTGCCTCCATCTGACCCTCTCCTCTCCATCCTCTTCTCTCACACTTACTAACTTCATGTCCTCATTCACTACATCCATAAATCCCCTTTTTGGTCATCCTCTGCCTCAGCATCCATCTACCCTTATTTGCACTATCCCTTCTCTGTACATGTCCAAACCATCTCACTCTGCAAAATCTGACTTCATCTCTAAAACCTCTCACATGAGTTGTCCCTCTGATGGATTCTTTTCTAATCCTATCCATTCTCATCATGAACAAAGAGAACCTCAACATCTTCAGCTCTGCTTCCTCTAGTTCTGTCTTCCTGTCTTTTTCCCAGTACAAATGTTTCTAAACCATACATTATCTAGTTTTGGTCACTTACTTATGTGACAATTTAGTTGTTAAGAAAAACAAGGTCTCCCATGCTGCTAAATCAACTTTTTTGAGCTTTTAACCATTAAAAACAAGTCATCTGGTCGTTTAAAGCCCTTACACTGCCACTGGACTGGTTATCTTTATGTTGTTACTATAATAGCTGAGCCATTTTATCTTCTGTCCATTCCCCACGGTTGCCTGCAGGGGGCGGCAGACGCCTAATCCAAGCAAATTTAAAGTAACAGCTCCCCAAAAAAGATGTTTTCCATACATATTATTTTAAGATATACAACCCAATGCTAATGCAAAGATGTCCAAAGCTATTTCAAAAAACCTAAATAATAAAAAAAAAAAGCACAATATAGGACTTTTAGGAATCTATGTAAACTGCGATGCCATGCAAAATGCAAAAACACATAATAGCTATAGGTTTATAACTAGAAGGGACATCTTTGTTTCTAACTGGTTACACTTCTAGAGTTATTTTTTTTCCCCAAACCACAATTACTTCCCTCATGCCCTCACACTCTCCTCTGGTATAAACTTCTCCGAGAGATATCGCAGCGCGCTGAAGGAAGAACGGTGACATTAATCGTCAGACAAACTCAGTGACCCGCTTCTATAAGAGGCGCAGACAGCGACGGCTCACTCAGACAGACACGAGCTCACCCAAATACACCCCAACGCAAACAGCACCCAGCGGGGGGCACGTAAACAAACAGAACAGAACACTGAGACGACGAGAGGGAGAGAGACGGATTATTATCACAATTATGAGTTCATGCAGTGGGTTCATCTGAAGCTAAAGTCACGGTGGAGGAGAAAATAATGAGCTTTCAGTGAGACAGAGGAAGGTACGGAGAGTCAAGGAAGGACAGTGGTAGAGTTAGGTCAAGACTCGTCGTGTTGCAAGTGATTCTCAAACTTTTTACAGCAAACCCAGGACAAACCAAGGACTACACTAGTTCTAAACCAGGAATAAAACTGGCTCTAAATTCAACTAAATGAACTGCAAGAACCCCTGAGTTCCATCAGTGGTACCCTTTGACAAAATACAGCTGTTTTCAATATGAGACTGCCAGTAGTTGCCGGCATCCTAGAGTTGAAATGGTCTTGGACAGTGGTTCCCAACCTTTCTTGTCTCATGTACCCTCTGGGCTTTTTTGTTTTATCATGAGAACCCCTCATACATGCTAATCTTTTTTTTTTTTTTTTTTTTATAAAAACAGTATTTACTAGTACAAAGTAATAGCAATAATCTGCCTGTCTTTAAAATAAAAATATAACAATAGAAACTCCTATTACATTTATTTTACTATATATTTTAATGTTCAAAATTAACTTAAATAAAAATAAATAATTCTCTAAAGATTTCACTAACTCTTCTTTGAAACAAGCTATTTTAAAAAAAAATCAGGTAACAAAATATAATCTTTAACTGTTTTATTCCCTTGTTATCAGTGAGACACTCATAGATTTCAGCAGGAGATGGTGAGGTTCTCTTTGTTCTGGGACAGCAAGTTATGCCAAAACTCATTTGTGTGTGTGTGTGTGTGTTCACTTAGAAAGTATGGTGGCCCTGAAGGACAAGTTACACTAACAAAATCAAAAACATGCAAACAAAAACTGAAACCAGCACACAAATTTGAAAACAAGCACAATAATTCAGAAACACGCACACAAATTCAGAAACATTCACACAAATTTGAAAACAAGCACAAAAATTAAGAAACACAAATTGTGAAACATGCACACAAATTTAGTAACACACAACTTATGAAACGTGCACAAATTTTTAAACATGCACACACATTTGGTAACACACTCAAATTGTGAAACATGCACACAAATTTGGAAACACACAAAAATTTGGAAACAAATTCTGAAACACACATTTTTTAAAGCATGCACACAAATTCTGAAACATGCATACAAATTTGGAAACACGCACAAATTCAGAAACATGCACGCAAACTAAAATTTTCGAATTTGTCTGCATGTTTCCAAATTTGTTGGTGTGACGTGCCCTTCAGGGTCACTGTAAGGAAATCTTGGGTCTTGTCACAAATTGTAAGGTGAGCAAACTAGACTACTTATTGTAATAACAAGACAACATTCCAAAGTATTAAAAGTAGAAAACTGTTGCCAAAGAGGGCCCTTTCATTCCCTTTTGAGGGGAGAGGAGACAGAGTTTAGGCGACGGGTGATGGGTGGGAACCAGAGAGACCCAGTGGATGAATTCAATTTGCAGCTCAAACGACCAGCTGCTGCTGCATCTGCTGCCACTTCTGCAGCAGCTAATCTCCCCTAAACATGAGGCTCCAGGCGTTCACACATGAACCAGCCCCGGGGTCACACGCCTCTGACTTTCACTTTATTCTGTTAGTCTGATGTTTAACTCTAGGTACTCTGCTGCTGGAGTGATGCTTCTTTTTTGTCAGATAAACTTTTACAGCCTCTTTATTTCTCCCAGCTGTAACAGAACACCTACCACCAGCACTGTGCCAACCCCAGAACATAACTTCTGTAAACTCTGATATGGCTTTAAATGCATTTATTTAGAAAACTTTTTGACAGCTTTTTCCGAACATATTCATTGTGGAACACTCTGTAACAGTTTGTCCTCTGCAATTCAACCAAAACATGCCCACTTGCACTAATCCATTCTTGAACATTTTCACAGAGGCATGTTTAAAATTCTAGCCTTAAAAGTTGCTATACACGGTGTATGCTATTCCTAAGTCTTCAAGGCAAAGGCAGGCAAAAACAAACTTGGATTTTATTGTTTTGCGTATTATTTTCTGCATGTATATAACAAGTTATAGGCGTGCATGGTGCAAGTATGGTTCGTACTTCTGTCTCACAGCAAGAAAGCTATATAAAGCCAGCCTCTATGGGAATTCAAAAATATGTATATTGGAGCATTTCAAATTGTTAGCAGAGAATCATATTGAGAGTGAACAGTTCAGATTGAGATGTCCTGGGACTAATCTGTATGTGTCTGAGTGTCATCCAGCAGCCAGGATATGGCCCCGGCCAGCTACAGGACAGGACAACATTAGCAGGGGCGCTGCTTGCAAACAGTCAAGGTGGGCTTAGGGCTCCATCAGACCCTAGCAGCACCTCTGAGTACTATTCCAGAAAGATTCATTTGGTCTTCCACAAAAGTTGATTATGTAGATTTTCTTTTAAACTGACTAGTACTGTGTTTTTGTACCTTTACATGTTTCGAACGCTTCCTGAATCCTTCCTCAGAAAAGTCACGTGACATGTCTTGCCGGCTGGTTCATTTTGTACCATACTGCTCCAGGTAGGAGAACAGCGCCATCTGCAGTCCGAATTCTTTAAAACAGTATCCCAGGTCAATGAAAGCTGATAGGCCCCTTGGTCTGTTGTCCTGTAGGTATGTGTCCCAATCGCTTTAATTTAACCCATGAATTAAGGAGGCAGTTGAGATCCTAAGCCTGGGATCCTGTGCTGGAGAAGTCGGACTGCAGATGGCGCTGTTCTCCTACCTGGAGCGGTCAAAACCTGTATAAACCAGTCTGCAAAACACATCACGCCAGTTTGTGTATTTTGTCCTGTACAAAATGTGTTTAGAATATTATTAATTTGCTTAGATTTGTCTGTGAAGACTCTTAGTCATCCAAGCTAAATCACAACAAAAAACGTTTAAAAATAAATCATCTGGACTTGTTTTTAGATATTTTTCTCCACTCCAAAAGACTTTTTATGTTTTGTCAGGGTCTCTGTTGGATGTTGCAAAGTCAATGTTATTGGCTCAAAAACTTTATTACATTATTGGCAAGTTATTACATTATTGGCTTTATTACATTTAAATCTATTGGCAGGTATTACATTATCAATTGCTACAAGCATCCGAAACATGTAAATGTACAAAAATACAGTACTGCTCTGTTTAAAAGAAAATCTACATACCTCTGTATACGTATATTCCTCTGAACATTAGTGGTACAAAAAACAGGACTAACCATTACGCAAAGTTTTGCTTAAGTCGACCAAAGCTTTCTGAATCATACTGATTTTTCCACAGTAGTAAAGTTACATTTTGGTTCCACATCTTTGCACATCTTAACATTAGAAACATGACAGCAAAACCACCTACTGTGACAACCTTGACCATTCCAGTTAAGGAAATAAATTCATAGAGTTGGAAACAAACCAAAACATCCATGAAAGCTGTTGCTGTCATAAGTTTTGAGAAGCCCCGAGTCCCATGACACCTGTCAACCTCTTCTCCCCCTCATCTCTCTGCTCTGTCTGACAAAACCCCAGCATCAAAGACACGTTTACAGACTCCGCCAACTCTTTTCCTGCTCCTCTCACTTCCTCAGAGTTCACTGCTGCTCTGGCAATGCTTCCCCATCTACAATGAAAACACAGGCACCACTACGAGACATAACATCACCAACAACACAACCGAATTTCGAGCTAGTCAGTGCATAAACAGTGCTGAGATACTTGTCCATTGCAGAAAAAGCCTTCGTCTCTCTTTCCTCCGGCAGCAGCACCAGTCAGTCCCGATGATGCTATCCCTTATTGATGACACAAGAAGTATCTCTCCTCTGCTTTCCCGATCTCTCTGCCCTCTCTGTAGAGTCCAGCATAGATATATAGAAGTCCAAAGAGCAGTAACAAACAGGCATCTTACCCCCGAGCGGATAAAGAGTGCAGAAAGTGAAGAGTCAGAAGCACAATGCAGAGAACACAGCTACGCAGGTGTTATTGGCACAGGCTGTAGTGGCTGCATCAGGCCTCTAGAGGGAGCTGGCTAAAAGGAGAATATGAGGGTTGTGCTTTGAAATGAGCAATACTTCCAGGCATTAACTTGCAACTTAATGTCTGCTGTAAAAAGACAACGTAGAAACAGTAATAGATATATACTAAAAGCAACAAGCAGGGTTTAAAAAAGTATTCACTGAGGAAAAGACAGGAGGCCTGGAGCAGTGATTCTTAAAGTTTTCACATGAGTACCAAATCTAACCCTAGTTTGAAAACTGGACTAAACCAAAACTAAACTGTGATTTAACTTGCATAAAGACTGAACAAAAATAGGAATAAACCAGGACTAAACCAGGGCAATTCCAAGACTAAATCAGGAATCAACCTGGACAAAAATAGGTTTAAAACAGGAGAAATCCAGGACTAAAGCAGGACTAAAACAGATCTAAACCATGTCAAAGCCAGGTCTAAAGAAATCCAGGACCAAACAAGCACTTAAAGAGGACCGAAGACTAAAGTAGGACTAAAACAGCTCTAAACCTGGTCTAACTCATTTATAAGCCAGGTCTAAACCAGGACTAAAAACCATGTCCAAGCCATGCAGGTCTAATCCAGGAGAAATCCAGGTCTAAACCCAGACTAACCAGATCTAATCAGGACTAAACTAGAAATAAAACCTGGATTAAAGGTCTAAATCATGTAGGTCTGAACCAGGGGAAAATCTAGGACTAAACAAGGACTAAACTGAAACTAAACCAGGTCTAAAACAGGCCTAAATCAGATTTAAACCATTTCAAAAACAGGACAAATACAGGTCTAAACAGGAATTGCACCAACTAAAGCAAGCCTAAATAAGGAATAAAACCAGCTTTAAATCAAACTAAATCAAGACTTGAAATGCAAGACTCCCTGGGTACCACCAGAAGAAGCCCGTGTGCCACTTGTGATACCTGTACCACAGTTTGAGAACCACTGACTTATCTGTTAGCGTCATGTTGAAGACTTTTTCCACACATATACATTATTTTAAGTTATAAAACCTGAAATATTAATGCAAAGGTGTCTGAAACGATTTCAAAAAGCCTGAAAAAGGCATAATATGGGTCCTTTAAGTCACTTTTTTGAAAGTTGGTTATCTTTACCTCATGCTACGATTGGCAGTCCGTCATTATGGAATTAATACTCTGGTAATTCATGCTCATGCTGGTGTCGTTATGATTATATGGCAAAAATAATGAATCAAAACCGGTTTTTTTTATGCTAATACATCCAGAACTGACTGAATGATTTCAGACACGTCCTGCACGTTGCTGTTTTTATCGAATGGCTGTTAACGTATGGGCTCTTTAATCAGGGCCTGATTCCAATTCTGTCCAATAAATTAAGTGTGTAATTGCATTTGCAGGCTCCGAGCACAGATCCAGTCACTTGGAGGACGTTTAGGTTCGTAATGCTGTGTGTGTCTGTGTGTGTCTGTGGCCTGAAAAGCTGAACTTGGCTCGGACACTTCTCCCACATGGCTGCTAAATGTAATTAGACACAACATAAAGCTGCGCTGACTAAGTGATGGGCCAATCAGATGAATGGGGGGCCGGTGATCATGGGAAGTCTCCGTCTTTGGTGGAGAAGTGAAGAACGGCTGCAGAGACTGTTGAGTGTGTGGAGCGTGGGAGAGAAGCTGTGCGGACTGCATGTGCTGGTCAATTGGCAGGTGATCTCTGGGAAATGTAGTGTAGAAAAGGCAATAAAACAAGTTATGGGACAAATAATCCTCAAGAAAACCTACAACATTGTGTTTTTCAGGGCAATACATGGTGTAAAAGTCCAATTTTGTTTGCTTGTAAAAAAAATGCTTGACTTTTGAGGCAGGGCTGTTCTTATGCAGACTGCACATGCACAGGGCCCCACAAGCCACAAGGGGGGCCCAAAGTTGAATGTTCATGTCACTTGTTTTTGTTGTGCAAACGTGGAAGTGTCTGCCATTTGCCAATATTACTTTAGGATTCATTTATTAACTTAACACTGGAACAGATTAAAATGCATGTCAGCTGCATGTTGTTTGTATAAAAACTGTATGTCTCACAGTCCATGAGTTTTCCTAAAGGTGTGTTGTACGTCATCCCCAGTGTTGTGGAGATTCTGGATTATAAGACAGAGAAAATATAAGAGGTTTTACCTGGAACAGGCAGAAGGTCTTTTTGACCTCCAGTACTTCTGAAGGACCTCACAGCTGTTCTAGGATATACAGCATTGTTGGCTTTTTATTTCATATTCCATTTAAATAGTTTGCTTGCTAAGAGCACTAAGATAAATCCAGATACAATTGTTACTGAACCAACAGAAGGAATTTTTTTTATTTTAAATATGATGATGATGTTTTTGGTCATATTGCCCACCTTTAGTTATTAGTACCAACATAACAAAACAACATAAATAGATATATACATAATAAATGTATTTTGAGGTAATTTATCCCTTTTACATCCTATTTAGAAAAAAAGACCAAATATTCCCTTAATGGACTTCTTGAAAGTCCATTAAGGGAATATTTGGTCTAGCCTGAAGGGAAGGGAATATTTGGTAAAGCCTGAGATACTGCAATGTTGGCTTCTGGCTGACTATGAGGCCTGCTATAGACTACTTTGGATACTGTGGCAGTGCATTAGTGGATTCTTGCAAACTCAGCCGAGTCAGCTGCAATCTCCCTTGTTCTCCTTGTATAATGGTTTGGAATCAGTTATCTTGCTTGAATGGCTCAACTTAATTTTGATATGAGGTCATCACAACTGTAGCCTGTTTTGCTTATGAAGTGTAATAGATGTGGCATGTTTGTGGATCATGTCCATTGTAGTTTGGCAAAATAGCCACTATTCAACAACATCATGCCCTGTTTTAAGGCATGATAGTCAAGGTCAAGCTTAACTTTGTTTGTACAGCACATTTAAACGTCGCTGCCCAAAGAGCTTTACAGGCTCAATAAAGTATAATACTTGACCATAATAAAATATTTAGAAAAGTCAAATAAGACATTCGATCAAGTTAAAAACAAGCCAATAAAATATGAAATGAAAAAGTAAATACATAAAAACAACAATCACAAGTCCAGCTCAGCTTGTGCTAACAAATGGGTTTTTAATAGTCAGTCAATGGACAATAATGAGGAAATCCTTTGACTCCGCTGACATCCATTGTCTCATGAACATTACTTATTTAAGCAATGCATATTTGCACCTCTTTTACAACAAAACTTATTTTTACTAAAATTGTTTTGTGTAGAGTTGAAACTGATTTGCCTGGGAGTTGAGTAAAAGTATTGCTGCTTCAAAATAAATGTGCAAAAGCAGCTATTACTGCTTCTACTTCCAGTACCACCACTGCTATCACTACTGCTGCAAGAATAAGTAAACATTAAAGTTACAATGAACCAGTCACTGAAAGAATAAAGTGCCGCTGGTCAACTGTCAAAGTGTGTAGGAGGAATTAATTTTGTAAACTAGTGAAAAATTGCTTATCATGGACAAATCACTCAGTAAACATCAGCTTTTTCCCCATTTGAAAAAAACAGATAAACGTGCATTTACTGTATAAATCCACCAGGACAGCTGCTCTCAAGCAGAGTGTCCACGTGCATCAAAGCAGCACCTGGAAGACATTTTCTCTGGACATAAACTTTTGGGTGTGTTTTCACATAGGTCCCATACATCTCTTTTCTGTCTAAGGCCATTATTATCTTGTCCTGGGCCAAAACAGAGAGGAGCCCACTTAATCCAGAGGTAATAGAAGCAGGCAGTGCTCCAACATGGCTTTAGTCCAATCTCACAAAAGATGGGAGTTGATGCAGACAGCACACAAATCATAGAGAGACACTTTATTGTGGCCTGGCACTTGGGGAAAAGGATCAAAATAATAACATGAACGTTTACTTGAAGCAGAAGTGGACAATTTTGTATTAAGAAAGTTTTTAGAGATATAAAATGAAAACCATTTGTGGGTGGATTTTTCCTTTTTCCTTTCTTTCTTTGTACCCTTGTTTGATTACTCATTCTACATCCTATCATGATGCTATGGCACTTTTGAGAGTACCATATAAAAAAAAACAAAAAACAAAAAAAAAAAAAACAAGACTGGACAGACTGCATGCAGACTGGACAGAACCAAATAAATGTCAACCCATGGGCCAAACACCACCAAGAAGTTATTCAGTAAAAGGCAGTGTCTATGTATCACTAAATGTCTATTTGCTCCATTTACAGACAGCAGCTGGCGCCCCCTAGTGCACCCCCCTATTCTGCATCCTGGCAACTGCCACTGCCCTGTAGATGACCTTCAGAAACACTATACTTAAAAACTGAATTGCACTTTTTGGGTTGAAGCTAGTCACCTGGGCAGGTCACACCATTATTTCTGACAATGTACAATTCAGAATGCAAGCATTAAGAAAAAGTGAATCTTAATAATTGAATAAAGTGAATCCCTCCAAATTATTCCTATACAGTTTTTCAAGTCGAAGAAAAGACAAAATTTTCAAATTGACTTACAAAATGAAGAAAATCACTCTGTAACAGACATTAAATATCTTGAATTGGTCCTCAATCCCCAACATAAATTTGCTAATCATATAAAGAAAAGCTCAAAAACAATACAAAGCAATCTTAACTGTATTAGACTAATCAGACACTTGATACCAAACCAGGAAGCCCTGCTGTACATGCATACTATGGTCTTTTCACATATCTCATACTGAAGCAGCTCCCTCTGCAACAAAACACATTGGCTCACTGTACAATCAAGCAATAAAATTACGGATGAAAAGCCAATCCATCACCACTGTACCATGCTTAAGAAATATAATTTATTAAGGTCTGAAAGCTTTAGAAATGTATGTTTTCTTAAATTAATTTTCAAGTGCATTAACAACTTAGCAGCTGAGCCACTTACCGTGTTACCAGAAGCACCATGATCACATCAAAACTGCAAAATACCACAGTGCAGAACAACTTTCAGACAGACAGCCCTTTGATTTAAGAGCTGGAAGCCTCCATCTGAAATTAAGACCATATCTGATTTTAAAATGTTCACTTTCAGTCTTGGCTAAAAGCAAACCAACACTTTTCTAATGTTTTTTAATATTGTGACTCTTTTGCATAAGTGAATGAATGAATGCTTGAAGTGCTGTACCAAGGACAGGACTTGAAAATTTGCATTAGCTATAAACTCTATGTGCACTGCATCACTTTCAGACTTTGTATTATAACTACAGTATGCTTGACCCATTGTTCCTGCCTTTTTACACTTGCATACATGTTTTAGTGATTCTTTACACTTGTATATTCTTGAAGCCCAAGGTCTGACCCAACAACGTACTATTACTCAAAAACGTATACTTTAAAACTACTACAGCACATCTCCATTTTCCACTGAACAAGTTAAACAAGGATGCACAGCTGTAATTATATGACTTCACTTGGATTACCAGATAACACCAGCAAACTGTCTATGGGTTCACTCACGGTCGTCCCATACCAGCGTCCGCCAAGCCACGTTGTCATTTTTAGGGGGGGAAATCCTGAGCAGAAAATGACATAATTGTATGGCTGGGAGAAGTTTGGACACACACTCGGTGCTGGAGGAGATCAGACGCGTCAATCAACGTGATCCCAGCGAATGCAACGGGGACCGAAGGCCAAAGAGCGCTCAGACAAGAAGCGGTCAGAGAGAAAAGTGTACGGGATCAGAGAGTAGTGACAGCACTGCACGGCCTGAAGACAGATGATGACAAACCCAGCTCCAAAACAGGCATCAACAACAAGACAGGGATGGGATAAGACAGTTTAGATGGAGTAAATTCTTCTCTCAAATTGAATGTAGCTGTGTAATGTTTTCAGAAATGTGCATAAGGAAAACATACTTAAAGATAATTTGCTGTGGTGACCCTTGCAAAACATTTATCCATACAAAAAAAAACTGATACACAAAGACTACAAAATGGACAACACATTTCTTAACATGTAACCAAGTGGAAGCAAAAGGCAAAAAAACGTAAATATCAACGTTCTTCTTAGAGATTGAACTTTGATGTCCTGTGAAAAAGTCTTATTTTCCGCCGCTGACCCCTTCCGCCGACCCAACCAACATGACAAATGCTGTAAATTAAAGTTCACTTTTAATTGCACAGAATTAAAGAACTTGTGTTTTACAATCATGATAAAAAGTTGGTGTCTCTACCATGAACGAAACGTAATATAATAGTATATTTTAAAGAATCTAGGCCTGACTTTATCTATTGGATTTAAGGAAAGCTAATTATTCAGTCAATGGCACCCCATGATGGTCAAAGTTTTTTCCTTGCGGGCCACTGTCTGAAAAATATTAGCGGAGGAGGGCCACTTGCTAAAGATGACAGATTTTGCCTCACCAACAAAAAGAAAGTCCCTTTTTTGGCTGATCTCTTTCCACTTTGCCATAGATTTTCCTCCGAATGCCCTTCCACAATGCCAAGTTTATCCGGGATTGGGACCAGCATGTAGTGTGGCTGAAACGTTTTTTGCTCTCTTAAAAAATAGACTTCATTTGGGCTTTCTTATGAAGAGTGGGGGAACTAGAGCAGGCGGTGATTTTTTGACCAATCGGACTCTCAGAATAAAGGGCGGCTGACCCATTGGGATCAGGGTCTCTTTCATTGGTTGAGTCCAAGCTCGTGCACATCATTCCTCACTGGAGTAATCACAGCAGCAGCAAGTCTGACTGGAAAGATATTAATTCTAGCACTGGCTCCAACTGTTTACCACCACAATACAGCGGAGAGGAATAAACAGACTGAAAAAAATAGATTTGAAGTCTGTTTTTAAATGAAATAAAACATATAAAGCTATATTATATACACAACTATAGCACTGCTCTTTGAACTTTAACTTAGTAAATGTACCAAAGATTTCTATTGGTAAATGCAAAACAGTACCACAACATTTCAATTTGCAGCGACAGCCAGACAGGAATCAGAACAAGAGCGGAAACAGCACTTAAACGCACCATTTGATCAACCATCACTTCAGACGAGAGCCAGAAACCAGATAATCTCTCTGTAAAAGGCAGCTCAGCAGGGAACCATTGCACAAGTTAGGCGTTCCAATAATCACCAGAAAAATAAAAGCCCCACTTTATTCATGTTACACTAAACCAGCTTGGCACAAGAATACTTCTATGAAATCACAGCTATACAATAAAACTACAACAAAATCCAATCTCAGGGACTGAAGGCACAGGAAAAGGATAAACTGCAGTACGCTGCTGAAGGCAAAAGTGCGTTGCCAGTAGAAACAGACAGAAAATGGTGAGACGATGGGAGGCCGTCTTCTGCTGTGGGCCCTGATGAGTCATTTAAAACAAACTGGAAAACAAACATTTTCTGATTTCCTCCTGCAGACCAGACCTTGACCTTGGACTGGGAGATGAGTACAACGGAGGAGAGAAGATTGAGACGTGAAATATTTTGACGCACTATGTATCTGCTGCAGAAATAAGCAACAAGAGTCATAACCGGCAAAAATATAGACAGACAGGAAGCATACGAGAGCCAACTAGAGTGGCGTTCAATACAGGAACAGAAATGGTCAACTCTATTTGATTAATATTCTAGTCATAATATTCTGCTTGCCATTGCCAGTAATTTTGGCTGAGTTTGCAAATCAAAAATGTCTCAAAGTTGGGGTGTTTTATTAAAATGTCATTAAAATGTTATAGAGTAAAATTTAAACGGTCTCAAAAAATCGCGCTTAGGGCCCCCAAATGTACAGGATCGATCTCTGTCAGACTGACCAAATGAATAACAATCCCTTTCCCACCCACAAACGTGACCACACATTTTCTCTTTTGATCTATTTTCTTTTCCAACAACATTCCATATTTTCCAGACAATAAGTCACACTTTTTTTCATAATTTTGCTGGTCCCGCGACTTATATATCAAAATATATGACTGACTGACATGAACCGAGCAGTAAACATTACCATCTACAGCCGTGAGAGCGCACTCTAGGCTTGGGACAACTACTGTCAGTAGTATTCAGTGATGAAGAATGAGATCGGGAGCTTGGTGAACTTGCTTACCAGGTAACTTGCTTGTTGGACTTGCTGGCTTGTTTTGTTAATTTAGCCTCTCCAGCCTCCCAGGTTTGTTCTTTATGCTATTGTGTAGCTGAATAACTGTTATTGTGTTACATTAACATACCGGACACCTATTCAGCCTGTTGTTCTGTGTGCTATTGTGTAGTTGAATAACTTGTCTTTCCAGATTGCATGTCTGTTTTTGGTCTTGGATTTTGTGAAATAAATTTCTAAATAAATGCAACTTATGCATGGTTTTTCCTCTTCATGACACATTTTTTGACTGATGCAACTTATACTCTGGAGCGATTTATAGTCTGGAAAATACGGTAAATACAATAGCAAACAACAGTAGCTTCCAACCTGCTTCCACCTCACCGGCGCTTATGTCTAGAGCCCATTGTAACCACAATTCTTGGCTGAACCATTGCGCAGTGTGAACAAGAGGTACTTTACGATTTACCCAATCTTTTACGACCAAAAAAGTAGAAGTTTTGACAAAGATGCAGCAAGCCACAAGTTTGTATCGAAAGTTACTGAATTTCTAAAATGAGTGAAATTTGCTGTAGGACAACCATTTCAATATTTCTCAATGTTATCATGGAGCATTTGTTTTGACCCAAAGCTCCAGACAGGAACATCAGACTTGTACAAACACACAGTTGTTGACATGAAGCTTTATGAGACAAACACCTGCCCACAGTCACCACAGGCCACAGGCTGAGTGACACAACGTCTGGACCCAAGCCTCTGCACCACTGCACTACATTCAAACAAACATGTGATTTAACGCTGCTCTCTTTATATCACATCATAGCTCTCTTTGAAAATCTATGCACTGCGAACTGCAGAGGGGCCCACAGGCATTACAGGGCTGATAAACTTACGCAATGTTTACATATTTAACTGAGTAAATGTTTTTTGTTTGTCTGTTTTGTTCTTTTTTTTTTTTTTTTTTTGGTTGCCCATGCATGTTTTTTTTCAGCTAGTGTTAATCTAAAAATAGAGACCAATACTATTATGGCTTCTTATTGCCTGTTTATCTTCATTAATCTTTTATTTTTAGGATTATTTCTATGTTACACGTCCCTTACATCTCTTGGAGGTAGGGCTGTGCAATTAATAGAAGTTTAATAAGAATTTTAGTTTAGACTCCCAACACTTATAAAAAAACTATATAGTGGATAAAAATAATTACTTTGTGTTCTGAATGACGTGCATATTCGCTTCACAATAAACATATTTCCAATGTCATTATTTTTATCTATAAATTACCATTATATTGAAAACTTAAGCCCCAGCGTCAGGTATTTTGAATCATATGACATAAAATTGTATGAATTTTTGAAGCTTTTTTTGCCCTGTGATCTGTGAAAAGAAATGTGTTCCAGTTTTTGGGTCTAGAAATCTGGTCACCCTATACACACAAGAGGGTTATATTAACATTAAACTGAGTGAGACAAGGCATCCAACCTAAATCTATTGGTCATTATATGTCCCGTTTAACACTGCACATTTCTTTCACCTCAGTATTCACACGTCCTATCCTTCTGTATGGAATTATTACGGTAGCCCCCAGATATTTGTGTGACACATAGACGTTTTATGGAGGTGTGCTAATTAGCCGTTAGCTCTAAACTGGAGTTTGTCACACCAGACTTCGGTCAACAACAACAACAAAAACACATTAACACGTTAGATTATAGGGGTCTGGGTGAACTTTTTTTTCCTGCTTGGGGCCTTCTTAAAAAAAAATAAAATAAAAAAAAATAAAAAAGACCCCAGCTGACAGAGCCTATTCTGGGACCCTGCAGGGCTGTGTGTAATCATCACTGCAGACATCTGAAGCTCCACCCACAACAAAATCCACAAATAAATCAGACACAAACAGGATAACGTGTAATTAGCTTAGCACAGTGCAGCGAAAGGTCTATAGGGCAGAAAAGTACAAAGGAAACAATGTCAAGTATTAGCATGACAATACCGGCACACGTTGTTTGACCACAAAGGGCAAACAAAGATCATTTAGAGCGAGCTGTGTTTGACTGTGTGTGACTCAGAGCTGTAGCGGATTAGTCACATCCTCAGAGTTTGTTATTCATTAAAACAGTGAGTCAGTCAGAGCAATGGTGTAAGGATGACACCTGTAGCTGCTGTGGTGCTCCTCTGTAGACACTGTAACATTTTCTTTGTAGTAAGAGAAAAAAACAAACAAAAACACTGTGACCATCTTGTAAATTTGAATTTCCGCTAACACTTTAGAATAACTCATAACTATAAGCAGTATTAAAGCATTAGTAAATATGTAATTACAATAATCAAATAAATAAACGGTTTCTACATCCTGAAATACCACTGATGTTAATATAGATAATTTCACACTGATTTACATAAGCTACATATTTTACATTTATGTGATAATTAAACATTAATAACAGTCTTTATAACTCAACAGTGTGATGAGTAAATAAATGTTGATTCATGTTGAAGTAATGCTTTGTAAACAATCAGTTAACCGTTTACTAATCCTTAATAAATCCTTAATTAATGCTTATTAGTGTGAATTATTCTAAAGTGTCACCAACCACCTTAGAATAACTAAAAATATTAAGCAGTAATAAATATGTAATTTACAAATATTTAATAGATAAACAATTTCTAGATACTGAATTGATGTTTTTACTTTTGCACAGATTTACGAGCTTAATAATTAATTTAGCATTAACAACAATGTTTATAACTTGACGGGGTTTATAAATGTTAAGGACATGCTTTGTAAATAATCATTTAACTCTTTACCAATACTTAATCGATACTTAATTAATGTTTAATAGTTGTCAGCTATTCTAAAGTGTAGAATAACTCACAACTATCAGTCGTAAAACATTTATAAATATGTAAATAACGATAACTGAATTAATAAACTGTTTATATATACTTAATTACTACTGATGTTTCAACTTTTCCACTGAGCTTATTACTAAATAATTAAACATTAATAAGAAATTTTTATTACAATATAGGTTACGCTTTGTAGATACGAAATTATTGGTTACAAATACTTAATGATTACAAATTAATGCTTAATAGTGTGAGTTAATTAAAAGTGTAATTGGATTTTGGTAGAATAACTCACAACTATTAAGCAGTAAGAAAGCATTAGTAAATAAGTAATTACAATAATTAATTAGATACAATTTATAGGTCCTGAATAATGTTTATAATTTTGATTTGATTTACATGAGCTTATTACTAAATAATTAAACATTAAAAACAATGTTTATAACTCAGTGGTGTTTGTAAATGTTGACGTAATACTTTATGTAAGATCTATATTACATTAGAAGTTTAATGTCTGAGCTATTATCAGAATAATAAAATAATAATAATGTATCGTGTATTGCTAGAGACAGAGACTGGAGTATTAGCCTCATACTGCTGTAGTTAAAATTGTCCAGCAATGTGTTATTTAATGAAACTGAGGCATTACAATGTAGAAATGGAAACAGTAATAATAAATGAGACTTTTTGCAGAAAATCTCAATCAAAATCCAATAAACATAAATCAGTGTTTGGCTGTAGCTACAGAAAACAGGACACAATGTTGGAACCAAAGCATGGGACAGTAATCACCAAACTTTTCACACCAGGTCTGTGAAGACTCTCAGTCATCCAGGGTGACTAAAATGACAACAAACAATTTTAAAAAGTCATCTGACTGATCAAATCTTCAAGTCTTCTTCCTGTTGTCATATTTTTAAAGCTTCTCAGTTGTTATTTTCACACCTGGTACCACCTGAGAAAATATTTATCTTTAATAGACTAAACCAAGGGATGAAATATGTATTAACACAAATTTATTACCAAAAAAGGACAGAACAGTGTAAATTAACTACATTAGGACTTGAATTGCAAAAGTCTCCTGAGTACCACCAGAAGAAGCCGGCGCCCCACCACTGGTACCCCTGCCATAGTTTGAGAACCACTGGCCCAGGAGAAAACTAAACAGTAAGGTAAATCTTGTTCTCCTTTTGACAATGGAAAGTGAACTCTCCTCCCAAACCACTTGCCAAACTTGGACAAACTTGGACAAACTTGGACAAACTTGCCAAAATATACACACTTCAGCCTCCAGTGAAACAGAACTTGGTATCACCCCACAATGGCTCCTATACCTACTGTATATGGAGTAGAATAAACAGAGCATGAGCCTTGTTACCCGCCTTTTGCATATGGAACCTATAGTTACCAAAAGGCGCAATGTTTACAAGCCAAATCTTGTAACTGGGCCAGCATTTATTTATTTTTTATTTTTTTCGGAGTGAACAAAGCAATCAGCAAACTGCCGGCTGCAGAAATGTCATCAGGTATGGACGCGACGGGGATATCAGGCCTGTATTGTGTAAATAAAAAGCCATTTGTCTGCCTGTTTTACATGCGGCTCACAAAACTCGCCGGTTTGGGCTTCCATCTGCTCCTGGAGAAACAAACGCACGTGGATTTGTGTGGATTAATGAATTTCTGATTGGCTCTGGTCAGGTCGTGTTAGTGAGTCTCTCAGAGGACGAAAACAGCAACAAGTCCATTTAGCAGCAGCACGTCTTTAAAGGCTCCCGTCACTGACTCTGCAGGAAGTTCTAACTGAATTAATGCTAATCCAATTGTGGGACAAACTCAGAGGAGACTCAGAGCCATAAAATGCAAGTCACTTGTAGTTAAAGTAGTTGGGGAGGCTTTTTGAAGTTGAAAGGAAGTTATTTCAGGACTATATCAAGCACAGAAATCCTATAGTGGTATTCTGCAGCCTACTTCAGATTGTGTACTTGCTGCATTCAGTCAGAGCCATGTTTTCTCAGTGGCTTTGGTTTTACACAGCAAGGATGTATTTAGAAATGTAAAATGGCGTGTACAAAGAAATAAGCAGCAGGTTTATTCAGTTAACAGTCCTAGATTGTATTATGCTTTTTTCAGGCTCATTGAAATAGTTTTGGACACCTTTGCATTCACATTTTCTAACTTTAAATAATGTATATGTATGAAAATGTCTTCTTTTGGGAAGCTGATATTTTGATTTTGCAAAGAACGCTTGGAATAGGTGTCTGTCGCCCCCTGCTGGCAACAGTGGGGACTGGACAGAGAATATAATGTTATTTAGCATAGCTTTTCGCAGCGTGAGGCTAACAGATATGAGCTGACTGTTTCGTAATGAATGATTTAGGCGCTAAAATGATCAGAACAAGTCCGGTAATTGTGTATGAGCTTTAGAAATGCACAGGAGCACTTTCTGGTTTCATGTGTCTATGTGGAGTGAGCATTTTCAGCTCTTGCAAAAAGGAGCACCTCAGCATACAGATTAATTCAAACGTGTGAATGAAACAAAATACTACTGCAGGTGGAAACAACATTATAACATGGTTACAAGCTCAAAAAATTCACACAAACACCTGCTGGAGATGTAACAAAGATAGCACTTCAATATTTCACATATTCAGAGCTGTCCAGCTCTTCAGGACTGGTGGGAAAAAATACTATGGAGATTATTTTCACCATTTTAAACAGAAGGTTTTACATCTCACTGTCATTGAACTGTCTGGTTTGAGCTCAACTCCATAACACCCAGACTTCCTGTCCTCTTTTGAAAAGAGATGGACTATCCTGGCTCTTACTACAGCTAAACAGATTCTATTGAGACACTGGATGAAAAAACACCTCTCCTCCCTATCAGGAGTGGTTAATGACGATGGATAAATTGGCATTTTACTGTATGAGAATGTCTTTTAAAGTCATCAATATGAGTTCATGGTCTGGCTTTAGCAGCAACATAATGCTACGAAAAGGCTGAATAATGGTCAGTGTGATGTTTTGTGTATGGTCAATGTTGATGTAAATATGTGTGCATTCTGTTGGGACCTGGTTTAGCCTTGATTTAGGCCCATTTTAATCCATTAAAGATGGTTCCTGAAAAGCCACTTATTTTCTGTGGTGGTACTTGGGGTGAAAAGTTTCAGAACCAGTGAGACAAGTGATTAAGGGTTATTGGCAGTGGTGAGAGCTGTGCTTGTCTTCCCCCAGGTTGCCAGTAGAGGGCTCCACCGTACTGACAGTCGTGAGTGTGTGGAGCTGCTGACTGCTGACATGAATCCAAGTCTGGACCATCAGTTACTCAGTCATGAACAGTGTTTTTGGCTTTTGTTTGCAATTAGCTATATTTCCTTTTTTTTGATCTGGACATGACCCTATACATAAAACTATAAGCAAGGCTCTATTGTTCTTAACAGGTTTCTGTACCTGCTGCAAATTTTCACCTGCTCCATCACAATAGCACACAAGGGCCACTGAATATCCAGTGCAGTAGCAAGAAGCTCTCATCACTTATTAGCCAAACAAACAATAGCAGCACCTTTGACCTTTTTAGACATGATATTAAAAAATGCTTGTTATTTTAATATTATAATCAGTGTATTTTTTTTATGTCAGAAACACTGTTTTACTTAAGAAAATATAATTCAGTATAAAAAGTAAATTGCAGGCCAGATTTTATGATGTTTTTGATATTAAGCCAAGGGCCAGACAGCAGTGGGAGGAGGGCTGTAAATGGCCTCTGGGCCACAAGTTTGAGAACCCTGATTAAAGGGTTCCCCTCTGACCATTGGAGAAAAGGGTGAAGGGATATCAGAAAATTCTCAGTTAGAAAATGTCTAAAACAGTGTGTGGATGGATGGATGGATGGGTTCTCTCTGCTCGCAGGACATTTGGCTGTGAGATATCAGTTCTGGAGGACATCTATAAACACAGACTTCTTTCTCAGGAATGACTTATTATTAATGACCCAACAAATCATCCTGCTTTGAGATCTTTGAACTTATTCCCTCAGGGAAATGTTATTGTTCTATTAAATACACTACATCACACCATGCAAAAACTGTCTTTGCAAAAAATGCTTTGTTCAAAGTCATCAAAGGCCATTATGATTTTCAACACAGTGCACTTTTATTGCTTATTTATTCATACCTTGTGTTAGTTCATGTTTTAATGTCTTTATGCTTTGTGTGATAACTTTGACCGTGCAACTGTTTTCTAATGTGTGCGTGCTTTTTTTTTTTTTTTTTTTTTTTTTTTTTGCTGCAAATGGCAAACAAACTTAACTGAACTGAACAAAGAGCTGGTTAAAGCCAGATTCACCTACACAAAGAGAACTGGTTCAAGATAGCGGGTGCATATCAGTGATGTGGAAAATGACTTATCATCTTAAGACTAAAGGGGCACAAATACGAGGATCACTGGAAGAAGAAGAAAAAAATGTAGACAAGGCGACACATGGTGGAGAGTTTCCAGACTTATTTCATTCTTTCTTGTGTATTTTGCAAGATGAATGAATATGCAAACACAATCATCTTGTGCAAAGCAGTTCTTTTTATTAAACCCTATACTGTCGTTAGCACATGTTAAGGGCTGGCACCAGTAGGGGGCAGTCTACGGCTCAGCCCCGAAGCCCTGCTGTAGTGAAAGTGACAGAAATCCCCCACAGTGTTTACTATGAGTGCATCTGCTCCGTCACTGATTACACACACAACCATACACACACACAGGCAGGAGTGAGCAGAGTTTATAGATAGCACTCTGGCCATTAATCATCGTCCCAGTGAGACAGTGCAACATCCTGTCTCCATCAGACTTCCAGTAAAAAGATCCCAGTAGCAGCCCAGATTAAACCCAGGTTAGATAGTGGTGTCGTTAGTCTGCTGCTTGTAACTGTCACCTCTGACTTTTACACATTTACAGTAACTCATCTGGTCCGGGGGTCTGTGATTGGGTTCTTAGTCACTGCCACAGACTTTCACTTCAAACGCCAGCCCTACCCCTTCTTCTTTTCATATTGTGAAATAAGTCATGATTTCTCTAATATACTGGAATGTACCGGCTTTGACGCTTTTCTCAATCTCAGTCAAAGTCCAGACTAATTTCATTTTAGAGGCATTGCTTCTGCTTTGCTTTTTGAATAACATGCATTTTTCAGCTGTTTTAAAACAAGACTGGGAACCCCTTTTTTAGTTCGGAAACTTCAGTATTTAAGGTTACATAACATGGAAAAAAATAAATAAAACTAGGAGTAACGATGCCAACACACTGTCTGGGCATTTAACTCCGGTCAATCGGTCTTGACAAAAACAACTCATCCCGCCTCCATATTGAGGAGTAGTGAATGTAAACACCTGTCAAACTCCGATGGAAAGCGATATTGAACAGGACGTACCCTACATTCTCAGGCTTTACTGTCAGATTCTGATCCTGTTGCAATTAAACCATTCACACTCACTCAGTAGGCCAGCCTTTCCCAAAGTCAAGAGTGTCACAGCCATCTTAAAAACCAGAAAATCCCACTTGGACCTAAAACAATAAAACTTAACTATATTCAGAAGTCTGTCATGTTTTTCCCCCCAAAAAAACACACTGATGGCTAAAAATTGCTTCAAAGTGATATTTCTAAATAAGTATCTAATTCATTTCAAACACAATTTATTTTTATGTACTTAATATAGACAACCTTTGGCGGGACCCCTGCAGTACATTTGCAGCCCACCAGACCCCACTTTGGAAACCACTGCTGTAGGCCATTGTTGCTAATATATGTAACTTGACACTTTCATAATAAGCCATTCACACGGTTCACACTGTATTCTGTGGGCCATTACCAGTCTGTAATGTATATTAATAGTCTGACACTAAAGCTGCTAAAGTAACTTACTATAGCTTGTATGAACTAATATATGATAGCTTCCATCTTAAGGCAACAACATTTATCCAGAATGTTTTGATTGTGGGCAAAAAAATATTTTATTAATATAACACGTTTTTTTAAAGGTCATATTTTATGCTTTTTCCAGGTTTTTTAAAATAATTTTGGACACCTTCGCATTAGTATTTCAGGTTTTATAACTTAAAATAATGTATATGTATGGAAAATGTCTTTTCTTGGGGAGCTGTTGCTTTGACTTTGCGGAGTACACTTTATATTAAGTGTCTCACACACCCTGCTGGAAACAGTGGGGACTGGACAAAGTGTAAAATGGCTTCCTAACATGGCTATTAGCAACATAACGCTAATAGATAGATAAATGAGCTGACTGCAATTTGAGCCCTGAAATGACCAAAATGAGCCCAGTGATGGTGTATGGGCTTTAGAAACCTGCAGGAGCACTTCCTGGTTTCACATGTCTACGTATGAGCCCTGAGACCGAGCGTTTTCAGCTCATGAGAAGGGCAGCGCCTCAGCAAATAAGATTACTCAAACGTGTGAATGAAACAAAATACTACTCTAGGTATGTTTTTGAGTTGGAAACAACTTTATAACACGGGAAAAAGTTCCAAAAAGTCAATTTAGCAGAACAGGAGACAGATTGTAGCTAGTTGAATGCTTGATGGATTGAGAGGTAAACAAAAGCAGCATTCTTAGTTGAAGTGTCTGAAAATAAAAAGTGAAGGAAGTGTTTGGGGAAGAGGAGGCTCTGGGCTATAGACCGCAAGCCTGGCCAGCCATTGTTATTCTTTTTTTATTTTATTTGGGCGGAACAACCAGATATGCATTAGATGTAGTTGAATAGACATGTAACCAATCAGAAAACAGAAATAAAAAAGAAAAAACAAATTTAAATTACTTATTTTTAAATTCAAGCACACACACAAGCACAAACTAGAGCTATTGTTTGGTTTTCGTAAAGCACATTTCTCTTTGTTGTCATCCCCTTTTCTCCAAACCAGCCTTGACATGCAGCTGTTACAACAGAGGTCAGAGGTCACCGCGTCTGCACTCCATCAGGATTTCCTTCCCTTTGCTTTTTTTCTTTAATTAAACAGAAACATCCAGAGAAATGGCCTTGTCTAAGTCTTGTACACACAGACTGGACAAAGGCAAAAGCGTGCGCACACTTCCAGCAGGAGTGTTAGGATATCCTCACTAAACTCCTGTCCATCCCGGGACACTTGTGGGGTCCTGTTCTTAGCGTGACCCACTGTCTTCACCCCGCACAGCTAAGAAAACAAGGACTGATGAGGAAGAGGTGCTGGGGAAGGGGACAAAATGAGTGAAATGTGGTCAAACATGGGTCTACTAGGAAGAAGAAAATAACTTTCTGCCCGTTCCAAGCCTGGATAAATGGATAAGAGTTGTGTAAGGAAAGGCATCTGGCGTAAAACCTATGCCAAATAAATATGTGAATCACTGAGGCAAATAGGAGGCAAATGAGTATGTGGCAACCACTGAAGGAAAAAGTCAAAAGAAAGACAAAGAAAAACAAGATATGATAAAAACTGCAAAGGCTGTGCACCATCATCCAGGTCAGTAAATAGTAGACAGAAAAAGGTTCTGGAACACATTTTGCTCCTCATTCAGTCAATCTATCCTGTCTACCTTAATAAAAGTAGATTCATTTAATGTAATTGTATTCATATAGCCCATTATCACAAGAGTCACAAACAAGCAAGCAAGCAAACAAACAATATCCCCTTTCCTCAGACCCTCCACCAGGGAAAGGAAAAAAATCACAAAACCTAGCGATGGGGAAAAAAAGAAACCTCAGGGAGAACCACATGAAGGAGAATCCACTCCCAGGACAGACAGGCAGTGACATACATGTGTCAGGACAGATGGATATTAGGCTTGTGAGCCAGCCTCTCCTACTTGTTTTTGGAACGCCGGAGAGTCTAGTTTCTCACTCGAAGGGAAGCATTTCTCTCCAGTCGATCTTAAAAATGTGGAAGCTAACCAAGGTAGCACTGACAACCAAGCTAATGTAATAACTTCTCTGAGCTGATTAACAGCTTTTAGTGCTTTCCTTTGTCACCTGTTGTTTCTGCTGAAGTCTGCGATATTGTCTAGTCCTCTGTGAGATTTTTTTTGTCTTCCTCCTCTTTCCATTTTAACATTTGATTCCCACTGACGTCTGATGTAACAACCACAATCAAACAAACCCACTTTTTCCACAATTGTTTGTGCAATTGGCTTCTGCAAAAAACGGCAAACTGTATATTTGTCCGCACCTTCCTTTCTGTGATTGGTTCCTCCGTCTGTAAATGTTACGCCCATAGAAACTTAAGCAAAGGAATACCAGACTAACTTCTTTGTATACAATAGGAAAAGAATCTGGTCGGCCAGGTTAGTTGGATATAGTACTGTAAAGCCAATTTCTACAAACACAACTAGTTAAGTACTAGTAATGGGCCACTGTTTGTACAGCTAAAACACGATGCAACGGGCAGCAATAGCTCAGTAGGTAGAGCCGTTCATCAACTTGGTGATCAACCTTTGCTATCAGCATTGAATACTGCTGTGGTGTCCTTGGGTAAGACACTTCACCCACCTTGCCTGTATGAATGTGCTTATGTGATTGTGTGTGCACTGTGTTTACTCAAACTAGCACTAAGTATGCTTTAGGGAGAACACACATCCCTTTTATCAATAGCTGCCTTAACACGTTTAATAGCTACAGAAATGTACAGTCATCTAAAATAAATGAGAAATTGCAAATTTGGCAAAACATTACAAGACTTTAAAAGCTTGCTTCAGACAAACTGCAGAACAAAGGGACACAATGAAGAAAGACTAAAAAAAATATAGAACATGTTCTCATGAGTGAACCTGCAGCTATTTCAGAGCCACGTCAAGTTGAAAAACGGCCTGGACTTCCCGATCCTTCCTTCAGCTCCTATTGTTTGGAGCAGAAAAATCCCACATTGGCTTCGCTTTGGGACAGTCAAAGTTAGCGTAAGGCCAAGGTGAGTCCTGCCAATGTATACTCTCATGCAACTTCAAGTGTATTCAAAGTACAGCGTCTTTGTGGCCTGGAGAAATGGCCGGTGTGAAGCTGTCAAGATCAGTGGAAGCATGAAGCCTTTATACTCATCCTAACCCTGAAGCATTGTTTTGTGAAAATGGGAATTGGAGACAATTTGTCAACAGAAGAAAGCTGGAGGAATGTCTCAGGGTCCTGCTTTAAAGTGGAGATCACTTTCCAAAGCCTTTCAGGACATTATGTGAGTGATGATCGATGTTTTATGAAACTTTAAAGAAAAAAAAAATACTAAAATGATACTTTACTTGTACTTTATTTCCCCCATAGGGAAATCGTTCTCTGCATTTGACCCATCCTTCCTTGCTTCTGGGGCAACCTGTCAGGCTCCTTCTCAAGGTCTTGAGCCAGGACCCTGGTCAGGAGCCCCTAGCTGGTGCGTTAGCCTATATTATGCATGTTTTAGGCTAATAGAGGAAACCAGAGTACTTGGAGAAAATACATCCAGACACAGCAAGAACATGAAAATCCCACACAGAAAGGCCCCACAGAGTCCAGGACAGTGCTCCCCACTTTGCCATCGTCTGACTCTCTTTATCCATTTTCCATGACATTTCCTTGACTTCAAAACAGTCCATGTTTTCCAGGAGCTGTGGGGAGGCTTGTGTTTGTTTTAAAACTCTCTGTGGTCCTCATCAGAGCGCGTCTTAAAGCCTGGTTCAAAGTGAGCATTAAAGGCAGCCCTCCCCTTCACCGTTGCTCTGTTTAAACTGAGCCTCTGCCTATTAGCTCCCTAATTACCAGCCTCGGTCTTCAGAGGGAAACGGAGGGGCCCCGCGCACGGAGACCCAGGGTCAGGGATGGTTTGATCAGGTTACAAGAGCCCAGCGGCCTGACAGCTTTATTTATGAGGCGTCGCTAATGGATCCAGATAGAGCCAGAGTGACAGGCCGGCGCAGGGTCAAACGCACAGACAAGTCAACTCTGCTCTGGGGGGCACACCAAATTTCTTTCCAGTCTCAAACAACATAGCTACCTTTGTACTTTTACTTTTCTATGGTGAGAGACACCAAATCGATTTTGGGCCAGTTTGCTCCTTAACATGTCACTTTCACACTAAAATTAAGAACTTGAGCTTAGAATGTTTTTCCCCTCAAAAACATACCTGAAGTAGGATTTTGTTTTATTCACACATGTTTGAGTATTGGCAGTATTTTCTGAAACACAAAATATGATATCTATAATTCCCTTTGTGAAAAATCTTTTGATACAAAATTACCCAAGAATTGGTTCTGGCTTTATCCAATATTCAGACTTTGATTTTTTTAGCAAAACAAATGTGCACATTTTTCAGTTAGAAAGTCCTGCTTTAAAGGTCCCATATTATGCTTTTTGAGCAAATTATGGACGTGCATTAGTATTTCATGATTTATAACTTAAAATAATGTATATGTATGGATATTGTTATTTTGGGAAGCTGTTACTTTGATTTTGCAGAGAGTACTTGGATTAAGTGTCTGTCTCCCTCTGCTGGCAACAGTGGGAAATACACAGAGCATAAAATGGCTTTTAGCACAGCTATTAGCGACATAACGGTAACAGATAGATAAATGAGCTGGCTCCTTTGTAGTGGCAGCAGTGTCAGTGCTAAAATGATCAGAATGAGTCTGGTGATGGTGTATGGGCTTTAGAAACACACAGGAGCACTTCCTGGTTTCACGTGGGTAGAGTCATGAGACCAAGCATTTTCAGCTCTTGAATACGGCAACGCCTACAGTATACAGGAATAATCAAACATGTGAATGAAACAAAATACTACTCGAGGTATGTTTTTAAGGAGGAAACAACATTATAACATGGTTAAAAGCTCAAAAAAATAAAGTGAGTCTAAATATGAATTATTTTAACCTTGTAAACCAATTCCTAAATGCACCGCCAAATTTGATTTGTCTTACTTTGCTTTCTCTTTCTCTGTTTCAGTTTTTCTCTTGGCACAGTGTGTGAAAGCAAATGCAACCAGC
The DNA here is from genome assembly GCA_020698575.1 of Bostrychus sinensis. NCBI lineage: Eukaryota > Metazoa > Chordata > Actinopteri > Gobiiformes > Eleotridae > Bostrychus > Bostrychus sinensis. The sequence goes on along the minus strand of CM036239.1, from coordinate 46,786,101 downwards.
GCTGGATTATTAGCATTTCAGCTTTCTCTGTATTATCAGCAGCCACTAATTCATTCTTAGCAAGGCAGACCAACAGCCAATGGGTATGTCTTTTATTTGGGCATGTGGCGTTATTAACTAAGCCTTCAGTTAAGCCTTTTGACTTGACTTCTGTCTTTGCCTGAGTCTACAGTGCAAGAGAGGATAAAACACATAGCTTACATTGCAACAGTGCCTCCTGCATATACAAAAATCCATCTTCACACCACTTATGGACATATGCAATCAACTGAATGTCTCCACTGTCCTCACAGTTAGTGGGGCCCAAGGACTGCACAGGTTTTTTATCACTACAGTCCACTGCCCTCTGCTCTTCTACTCTGCGCTCCTTTCATCTGTATTTTGGGAGTCTGTCTAAACCACTGGTTACACTGTAATATGTGTCCTTTTTATTGGGCCTGTCCCGTTGGCTCTGGGTCTAGACGTATGGCAAACAGAGTGGAAAAACCGCTTGCTGTCTCATCCTGGACACATCAATTCTGCTGCTCAAAGACACTTTTCTTTAGTTCCTTTCCCCGTCACTCGCTGCTGGAAAATAAGAAGTAAGGTATGCCTCGTTTGAAGACCTAGTTTGGCAATATTTAGACTTAACTTTAGTCCTAGTTTAGGCTCATTTTACAGCTGGTACTGCGAAAGCCAAATATTTTCTGAGGTGGTGAAAAGTTTTGAGAACCACTGCCCTACAGGGTGAATGTGAGAGTGAATGGTTTTTTTCTGTGCATGTGTCAGCCCTGTGTTTAACTGGCCACTGCCCATGGTGTACCCCCCTAAGGTCCATAGTAGCTGGGAAAGGGCCCCCGTCACCGCTAACAGGAATGAGTGGAAGAAGATTCATGACTACTGTGCCTAATCAGCAGTAGTGTCCGCTCTCTGACTTCTGAATGAAATGCATAGATTCCATGTGCTGATGATCAAAGTAGCAGTGGCTGTGGTGTTTGATGTGCGGAGAAAGTCGAGTTGAAAAGGAAGAGCAAGGAAGTTTGTTTACTCTGACAGTGATTTACATAGATCCAGCTTGGTCCATGGCTCAGGTCTCTAATCAGAGTGATCAAAGGCAGAGCTGGACTTACAGTGTTCAGCACATTCACTCAGCATTACCACTTCTATATAGCACCAGCAGTAGCCCCAATCAATCAGCAATACACCCAGGGTAGGGGGCGGTATATCATTGAAACAAGTCAAAATAGAAGAGCTCATCCAATGCAAATGAGGAGACATCACTGAAGCAATAATCAAATAAAAACTACATTTTAAATACTTGAAACAAATAAGTCCATTAGGTCCAAACTTTAGTAGCGGGGACCTCCTGCACCAACTTGGATAGGAACCGGAGGTGTGACTTTCCACTTTTGATCAGTCAAGTCCAAATATAATATGATAAAATGTGCATAAAACCTAAATGGAGCAGTTAGAGTAAACTATTACTTTAAACATTAAGGGTTTCCAACCTATATGGGGGTCAATTTTTAATAACATTTCAGATACAGCAAGACGTGATATTTTTAAAGGATAAAATTGTATTTTGTACTATTTTAGAATTTTATATTATTTATTTATTTTATATTTTTGTTTGTTAAATTAAAACATTTAGCCTCTTTAACGCTTCTTATTCGTATTTTGCATTCATTATTCATTTAGTTTTACAATATTATTATTGGTGTAAAGAATATTCCAGTAAACACCACATTATATAATTTTTTTTAATGTCTACAATTTAGATATTAGATGAATATATATGTAGCATGAATAGTATATTCTAAGTTGTTTTGTATTCATTGTGAGAAAAAAAAGTTCAGTTTTAGACTATGGTGATCTTCTGAAACACTGACATTGCACCAATGAAGTTTGTGGCAAACCTCAAACTTCTTGCTCTGAGTTCAGTGCACCTGCCACTTTCCAATTATCTCTGCCTTTGTGAAACACTTCATGGACGCGTTAAAAATATTTTTAGATTTGTTTTCCTCTGTTAATGTTTTGTACATTGCTGTTCTTGGTATACAGACATAGCCGCACAGGAAAAGATGCTTTTCCAGTTGATTTTCCACCGGCAATAATTTAGTGTTGACCAGCTGAGTAGACCAACACCCAATGGGAATGTTCTTCTTCAGTGCACCCCTCACTCCCGTATATGAGCGTGTGAGTGACCAGAGTTTACAATATACTTGATTAGAAAGACCTAAGTTGCGTAAGGTCTCCTTTTTATTTATTTTTTCTTGTAATTCTTTCTACAACATTGTTAAAATTTTGTTTGTCCTATTACCAGAAGTCTGTCAATACGCTAATTGTTTCAGAGATTAAAAATCTTGTCAGCCAAACTATGCAGACTATGAAAGCCTGTGAACTGTGCTTTCATTGATTTGTTTTTCTTTATTTAGCCTAAAAATTCCCTAGGATGTGCAGAGCATGGAGCAGACACTGACTAAGCAATCTACTAGTTTCAAACTCCCAGAATGCGCTGCGGCACGCTCCAGCGGACCCTGGGGTTCGCTTGTAGATCGATTGTTTGCCTCACAGTAAAAAGCAAATGATAAAGAATGAGTGTGTCAGGGGAAGATGACTGTGAGCTGCTGAAACTCTGTGCGCTGCATTTCCACAGGCTTTAAGACAATTTGTCAAAGAACTCCAGAGTGACTTTGGTATTTTAAAACTATTTGAATAAGGACAAGAGTGGAGAGGCTCTTAGGCATTCAAAGTACCATAGCACTTAGGAGAAATTACATAAAATGCTTTCAGAACTTCATCAAAATGCAGCAAAGATTGGACATGCACCAACACTGGCTCTGAGTGATGGATCTCTAGTTTTACTGGTGGTTTGGAATTTGGGGGAAAAGTTGGTGGTTAGATTACAAAAGTGATTACAAAGTGAGTTTTAGGAAAAGCAATAGTATAAACTGAGCCAGAAGTCATACTGAATTCGTCCATACCTATTGGCTGATCATCACTGAATTATAAGGTCAGCTGGGGCATGGACATAATAAACAGTGGCAGCCATGTTTGCGAACACATTTATACAGTACATCAGGCAAGGTGGGTAAAAGTTTCTTGCTCAAGGAGACAACGGTAGTATGCAATGCTGATAGTGGGGATCAAACCGCCAACCTTCTGGTTAGTGGGTGAACTTTGTCGTTGTATTATGATGTAAACAAAGTCATTATCACAACATGTAAACAAGCACGTTTCCAGGACAAAGCTAGACTTTCAAAAGGCAAGCAGTGGTTATGATAATGTTTCAGTGGTAGTTTATTATACCATGGCTTACAGATTTTTTTCTAATTAGTGGACAATATTGCAACAAAAGAAAAGTTTGAATTCAGAAGTTTTACTCAATCTTGTAACCATCTAGTAAAGGTAAACACTGGGTGTTTCCCAATTGCCAGGATCCTCCACGGTTGGTCCACTTTGGAGTGATCCACTTCATCAGTGCCTTACCCAGTGCTGTTCCAAATGGTTAAAGGAGCTTTATGATGCTTTTATTCTTATTTTTAAGCCAATCTTGGTCTATCCATATAAAATCTTGTTAAACCTTACATAGACAGATGACGAAGATTCTACATGTGATGTTTGCTTGCACCAAAAAAAAAAATTAAAAATCAGAGCCTTATCCATCAGGGCTATAGAATTAGGTCAGCACTAATGTAAACAGTAGAATATGCATATTTTGTTGAGCTTCCTAAAGATAAAAAAACAAACATTTTAGCCATCTTCAAATACAGGAGGAGAACAGACGGAGGGGAAGAGGAGAGGGCAAAAAGGAAGTAATGAATCCCTTATCACTGCTCTTATCCAGTGCTGAGGGGAGATGTGATATCGGTTGTTAAGTATCCAGTCAAGTGCTGCTACCTGTCCGGAATAACAAGCAGAAAGCAGCCACTCACAACAGCTGCTGCAGGAACGAGTGGATATACGAGAGGCCAGACCAGGCTAATAAAATGACTCAAGTCTGGGCTTTAGGAAATAGAAGTGCTGCTGGAGTGAAAATCATTATCTCAAGATCCTCATATACTAGACTGTGAGATATTTATATGATGTAAGGGCTCTTTAAAATGCTGGTCATTTAGAAGTTTTGGATGAGAATTTTATGAATAAAAACAAACAGGCCTGGTAGAAGAAAGTTGGACTTGTGATGACTGAAAACTAATTGAAATAAAAATGCAAATTTTATTGGATCAATGAAGATGTTGAGGTATTTTTGGAGTCAATATTGCCATGCCAACCATTACCAATGAAGTTTAGTAAATATTTTTAACTGATTAAACAAGTTCATGGACTGACTTTAAACAGCCTCTTTAAAATATTATTAGGACAATTAGGCTAAAATTATCTTTTAACTCTTCAATTATGAAACTTTAGTCAGAATAAACTTTAGTTTATTCTGTTTATCTCTGAAGCGTGCACATCAACTACAGCCAGTTTATCCATTCTGTGCTGGGGCATGTGCTCTCCTCCTACCGTCACTCACTCAGGGTTTCTGCGTGGCTCAACATCTTGAATTTAAGACTTTTTTAGACCTTTTCGAGACCATTGTTGAAGAAAATTAAGACCTATTTCATAAGCCCACAGTGCACAAAAAGCCAAGTCATAAATGTGAATGTGTCATCAAAGCATTTTGTTCTTGGTAAGAAAAAATCTGAGCTCTCATATCGACAACAGTTGTACGCCTCTGAAAATTTTAGACAAGCAGTCTACTCGCTGCTAATAGTATTGATCAATCTGCCCACCACTAATGATCCATCAGAGGGATAGTACATATTAGACATTTTGGAGATAAAGTCAGATTTTCCAGATTGAGATGGTTTGGACATCTAAAGAGGAGAGACAGTGAATATAGGAGATGGATGCTGAAGTTAGAGCTGCCAGGCAGGAGGCCTAGAGGAAGACCAAAGAGGAGGTTTATGGGTGTAGAAGTTAGTTGGTGTCAGGAGACAGGGTTAGATAAAGGCAGATGATTTATGAAAGATTCCATTGGAAAATGATTTGAATTTGATTTGGGAGAGGTTCCAAACCCACTTCACTTCTACCTAAAAAGGTGAATGGGTCGGTGTGGCTAATATATTTGGCAGAAAAAGTGAATTACAGATTAAGCGATATATAGAGCAGTGGCTCCGTGCTGTTTGTGACTCCCAGACAATTTGTTTTGTTTAAAGCTACAATTTCTAATAACATTTCCATAGACCTTCATGGATGGCAGCATTGCAGCCTGCTATTGTCCCCCTAACCCTAATGGCCCTGAGGACTGTACTACAAAGACTCATAGTAAAGTGAAAAGTCATGGGAAGCACTTTGCCTCAGGTGTTGCTTATACAGTATGTGACTGTACTCTCTACAAAAATGCTTAATTAACAAATTTTCGGCAAAAATAAATTAGTGTAGCTGCTCTGTGGGGCAGTTGATCCACTTTTGATCTGCAGAGCGTTCGCGCTGCATTCAGTTTGTCTCTGGCCTAATTCAACTGTTGAGCAAATCAAAGCGGGTTATGATTTTACTTGATTATGGGACGTGGAGAGCTGAAAGGTGAACATGTGAGAGCAAGGGAGGAAGTGCCCTTCTTCTGTGGGACAAATCTGGCACGATGCATCTACTGGCATAATGTGAGGAATAAAACCTGTTTGGTTCAAGCTTTCTATTTTTAGAAGAGTGTAGCTTTAACTCTATCATGTGTTATTGTAAAATGTGTGACTAAACTCTTGCTATTCTTTGCCTGTGTGCTGTTTCAAGCTACAGATTTATAGTTGCCTGATTCCCATTAGATGCCATTGTGGATTTAAACTTCATATCCTTTCTCTAACCTCTCCTGTATATTTATATTTCAAATCTAACAGTGCGCATATTGAGTTTTTTCCCCCAGCGGCCTCTGCGGTGCCACGTTATATTGACTAGGTAAATCAGAAATACTCCGGGGGATCGCCAGGCCCTGTCACTTTCTAGATTTCCTTTCGCATTAGAAAAGACACGGAGGAACAGCAAAGGCACAAAACCCCAGGCAGGAAGTTATTACGTGGAGAAAAGCGGCCATTAACGGAGACAAATCGTAGAGGAAAGAGAGAGTGAACTGGAGGTGACCCTGCGCTTATTCAGGCCCATTATGTCATACAGTCTCAGCACCTGAATCTCTCATCAGAACTGGTCTAGACGAATGCGTACTCCCCTTTCTGTCTAGAGCTCTGGCTTTGGAGCAGGAAGAGGAACCAGCAGCAGACAACAGGGAAAGAAGTAATATCCAATGAAAAATATAGGAAAGTAGAAGTGGATGAATGGGTTAGGAGATAAGATGCACATTATGAGGCAGTTATTGCTGCTGGAAGCCAAAGAGGAGGATGAAAGAAGTGTTTTTGTAGCATTCTGCAAGTGCATTTAGGAAACCATTATACTTTATTCTGCAGTAACAATGACATATATTGTACTGTACATATATTTCAAATTCTCCCCAGAGTTTATGTCAGGTTATATCTTGGAGATCATACTCTAAGTGTTTTGAGCCATAGATGCAACTTGGCGGCATGGTGGCAAAAAAGGTCCTGTTTACAAATCCTGGACTGCGTGGGGCCACTGTTTGGAGTTTGCATGTTCTGTCTGTGTTTTTGGGTGTTCTCTGGTTCCCCCCATATAGGCTAACTGTGGTCCCATAACACTGATGCTCTGTACAAACAGGGTCAAAGTCGCTTCCACCTTCTGAGGAGACTGCGGTCCTTTGGAGTGTGCAGGCCTCTGCTAAAGATATTTTATGACTCTGTGGTACCCTCAGCTATCCTCTATGCTGTTGTTTGCTGGGGAGGAACCAGCACTGACCAGGACAGGAAGAGACTGAACAAGCTGGTCAGGAGGGCCAGCTTGAAATCTGAGGAGGAGATGGGTGAGAGGAGAATGTTGGCCAAGCTCACAATCATCATGGACAACACCTCTCACCCACTGCACCAGACTGAGGAGGGGCTGAGTAGCAGAACCACACTGAGACACCATGCTCCTTCATTCCCACCCATGCATGTTTGAGTAATCTTGTATGCTGATATGCTCCCTCTCTCAAGAGCTAAAATGAGCTGGGTCCACCGCTCTACACCAGACCCACATACTGCTCCCTTCACTCAGGAAGTGTTCCTGCACTTTCCTAAAGCCCATACACCATTACTGGACACATTCTGATCATTTCAGTGCTTAAACCAGGGCCACTACAAGGCAATCAGCTCATTTATCTATTTGTTAGCTACAAGTTGATAATAGCCATAGGCATTATACCATACTCTGCCCCCACTCTGAGATTCTCCTCTCATGTCTGAACTCAAATCCTCCCAACTTTATTCATGTGTGAATTCAAAAGGAGAAGATTATGAGGCAGTAGCGTCTGTAGAAGGCTTTTGTAAGAGAAAGGCCTCAGTCCTGCAGCAGTCTTTCACTGCAGCAGCGCTGATAAAAACGTTTCCAAACAGTACAGAGCTGCCGGTAAAGGTTTTTCTGCAAAGTGAAAGTAACAGCTCCCCAGAAGTAGACATTCACATAGAATAGTTTAAGTTATAAAACATGAAATACTAACACTAGAATGCCCAAAGCTATTTAAATAAAAACATAATACAGGCCCTTTAAGACAGGAATCAGTGGGAAACTTTAGCAACAGCAACAAAATCCAGTGGCTAGATAAATGTATCTCACCTTTGGTCAAGAATACATTCACACTACAGAAATAAAAGCTATGTTGGATTTAGCTGGTACTGGAAATTAATTAGTTCATACATCCACCAATTTTTATCCATTTAAGTCTTCTTTTTTCCCTTTGTTGTCCTTCTGTACAATCAGTCAGGGACATCATGTGGTCACAGATTGTTCCACTGCAGCTCTATCAAACTAATACAGCATCCTCCTCTCACTGCTACTGTTGGATCGAATCAATATCCTTTAACTGAACCACTGCAAAATATCTATCATAGATGAAGAAGAAAACATCTGCTCCACTTGTGCTACCATCTTGAAAGGTTAATTGTCGATATCCAACCATGCTTCCCCTATAGGCACTTTCTGTCCCTCTCAAAGCTATTTCCATGGTCGCCCCAACCTTTCCACCCACTGCTGGCATCGTGAAAAAAAACCAAAAAAACATCCAAATCATTCAACAGAGTGAGATTTGAAATGATGCTGATGGAGAGTTGAATGGGAGGAAAATATATGCCATGGCAGGATAAAAATGGTTTTAAAAAAATCTTGGGCAACCCCGTAATTATCACTGAAACCCCCTAATACTCCAGCAGGCTTTGAGGCCACATGAGATCAAATGGGACTCTTAAAAAATGAGCCCAAATCATCAAAAATAGTGAGTCATTTTCACCAATAAAACTCAAAGACTTTGTAAATGATACATGCCACTCCAATGGTAGGTTTTGTAGTCTATATGGGCCCCTGGAACTGTAGACCCGGGACACTTGAGTTTTGTGGTGCGTGTCACTAAGTATACAGTGAGAAAGTGATATTCTGCAGCCATAAGGGAATCGCCCCCATCACCACAAACCTCATTTTACTAAACTAATACAGAGAGGATTTTTCCACTGGGGCGGGAGCTGGGAGGGGCGGGGGGCAAGGAGAAAAAGATGAGACCAGATGGGGATCAAGAGGGTTTATCCACTGACAGCCCAAAAGAGGGGAGTCTTAAAGAGTCACAGAGGCTTGGAAGAGCGTTTTAGGGCAGGCAGAGTTTGAAAAGTAAAGAATCTTAAGGGTCACAAGACAGGGTGACGCTTCCAAGCCCGGGATAAATGGAGAGGACTGTGTCAGGAAGGGCATCTGCTGTTACACCTATACCAACTCAGTATATGAATCTGGATAGAGCCTGCTATTGTGTCCCTGGGCAAGGCACTTCACCCACCTTGCCTCCAGTGTCTATGGCATTAGTGTATGGTTGAGTCAGTGTAATTGTGTGACTCGTGGTAGTCGGAGATAGCCTGGCTGGCCACACAAACTCTTTTCTCATTCTATACAATGAAGTTAATCTGGTAATCCTTCATGCAGAGTAACCAATCAGAGAAACAAAGGGCAGGAGGTAAGCAGTGCACCGCTGACCTGTAACCAAAACAAACATGGTGGTTTGCCGTTTTTGTCATAAAACACCAGAATACAGCTTATTATTAGCAGCTCTGTCCTTATTTGTGTATGGGGACAGCAGCAGAAGCCAGTTGTACAAAGCCTTGTGGAAAAAAGTGTTTTTTTTTTTAATGTGGTCGTTACATCGGGCATCAACGGGTCTTTACTGTTGTTAAAATGGAAACAAGAAGAAATCAACAAAAATTACACAGAGGACTGAACAACAATGAGGACTTCAGTAGAACCAACAGGTGATGAAGGAAGTCAACTCAGGTTAATCAGAGAGGTTATTAAATTAGCTCAGTAGTCAGCGCTACCTAGGTTAGCTTCCACATTTGTAAGATGCGCTGCAGACTAACGGCTGTGATAGGCCACTTCCAAATAGGCCGGAAAGAACGGCTTCCCTCTCTCACTGTCCTGCTTTTGAAAAGAAAGTAGGAGAGTATGGCTCGACAGGCTAATACACCAAATTGCAAAGCAACTTCGATAGTCAAGAAAAGTCCTGTATAAGACCAATGCATTATTATTCATTATTATAATTGTGGCATACGAGGAGAAATGTAGGAGAGTAGCTCAGATCCAACACTTCTGCATTAGCAAAGCAGGACAAGAAGGGCTTAATGCATGCAATTATAAATATATAAATACACAATGTAAAATGGTTACAACTTAATTCAGATCTAAGACATGTTCAAAATGATCATATGATTTTATTGCCTTTAGCAAATATTGGAAAGTGGCACAGAAACTGGTAGAAGTATTTGGCTTGGAGTACCCAAATTTGGTTACACTGCTAAAAAAAAAGGACAGTTGTAAGAATCACAAGGTACAGTGTATAGACTTTGTGCTGCTTCCAAGTCCAGATAAATGGAGATGGTTGCATCACAAAGGGCATCTGGTGTAAAACAAATGCCAAATCATTATGCAATACATGAGCTAAGAACCAAACATTTTTGAACATTTCGAGAAAAGCATTGTATTTGGTCTGGCTAAACAAAGACACTAACTATACTCAGACTAGGTGAGTATTTGTATTGAGTAGCATGAGTATTTGTGCAATAAAAACAAGCACTGAAAGTATGATTAGCTGCTATGCTAAGCCAACAGCAGACCCCAAAATCAATCAGTCGGCCTTACATTAGCATGTGACTTCTCTAGTGCCAACTCCTTGAAATAATTGCTTGAATAATTGCCAAAAGCTACTGCTAAAAAAGGCAAAATTGCAAAAAGGCTGCAACCTCAAAATAGAAATTGGCCTGCTTCTGAAAACCAGTGATTCTCTGAAATGAAGCATTTCTGCATGCAATTTCTTTATTTTAAAGGGAGTGAAAGTGTGTGAGTGACGTACACCTGACTCTATATTGCTCTGTCAGGTGACCACAGTCCTGCTGCACTCAACATCTGGCACCACTGCCTTCAACCTTGACTGTCCTCTGTCTCTGCCGACCCACTCAAACACGAGACAAGTTCCATTACTGCTCTCCCTTGCTACTACTGCTTCTAACACAAACTTTTAATAACAAATGAATATGCATGACAAGTACTGGGCCTGAGTCTATCCCAGAAACTATGGGTACATTTTGGACAATAGCCAGTTAGTTTCTAAGCTGACACTGACAGAGAGGCACTTCATCAGTCAACCTCTTACTTGCTCTTGGAATTTAGAGTAATTTGGTGTTTGTGTACCCCTGTCTTCTAATACATAGTCCAAAGTCCTTTACTTGCCACACCAAGTTTTAGACATAACATTTATTACTTCAGATGCCATTAAGTTCAAACTAAATAACTTGTAGCTCACAAATGCTCTTTAGTCCTAGCTTTGAGTTCCCCATCAGCACTTTGGGCCGCTGAGTGTTTCCCGGACACAATCAGAGGTCACTGTGTCCATGGGAACACATCCTGCCCTGGTAAGGTATTACAGCAGCTGGAGGTGACAGTCCAGGGCAGCATTGTTGTCTCGTGGCATGCTGGGAAATGTAGGAAATGAGTGGCTCGGGTCCTGCACACCCGCATTAGCGCAGCAGGACAAGGAGGAATAATGCATGGGATAGCTCTAATCTGTCACCAATACCTTAGAGTGACAGGTTGGATGAAAGAGTAAGATGATGATGATTTAGTCTGCAATAACAGTAACACTTTTTAAACTAGAGTTCTCATTCTTTAGTTTAGAACAGTGATTTTCTGACTACCATTACAGAAAATGTTTGACTTTCCAAGTGCCATCGCTAACTGACTAAAATGGGCTAAAGATTAAAATAATGATGCAGTCTTGAGCATAATTAAACCCAGACTAACAGGACTAAACCAGACAAAAATAAACCCAAGAACAAACTGGGCATAAACAAGGCTTAAACTAGGCTTTAACCAGGAATAACCCCCAAAATTGACAAAGAGACATACAATTTTGTGGTAGTTCCAAAACAAATCCCTTTTCTGATTCAGGAAAAAAAATACAACCTAGAATGCTACACACGCATTGTAACAAAACATGTTGTTCACGTCATTATAAAACATTACACTGCTGTTGCAAACACCGCCTTTATCGTCCTGCACCAGCACAGAGCCCTATACGGCTAATGGCCCGTACCAGCTTTTGATGTGGCTCGGTGTTGCACAACCCTCCAACACACTAGCACCACATTCCTGCGAGGTAAGAGAGGTGAGAGACGAGGAAACGTTCTGCTCACAAATGCTTCACGGTTCCTGTGTTTAACAAATAGACCGGGGCAGAGGTCTGACCCCTGGACCAAAGGCTGAAGGATGAGGGAAGGTTTTTGACAGGGTTTAGGACCGGTCAGACTGACAGCACTATGCGTCACAAACTGAAATATGCAAGAGTAACAGCCAGAGTTACAGCAGGGTAAAAGGTACACCACCCAATTTAAAAAAAAAAAATTAGCTGGCCCTTCCAACAACAGCAAAGTTAGATTTATTTTATTTGAAATTGGGCCAATTTTACCAGAATTTAAAGTCACATTAAACTTCTAGGTTTTGACCTGGTTTAGTCCTTGATTTGTCCTGGTTTCGTACTGGTTTAGTCTTTGATTTGTGCTGGGTTAGACATGGTTTAGTCCTGGTTTAGACCTGGTTTAGTCCTATTTTGTCCTGGTTTAGTACTGGTTTAGTCCTTGATTTGTCCTGGGTTAGATCTGGTTTAGTCCTGGTTTAGTGCTGGTTTAGTCCTTGTTTTGTCCTCGTTTAGTTCTGGTGTAGAACTAGTTTAGTCCTGGTGTAGACCTGGTTTAGTACCTTGATTTGTCCTGGGTTAGACCTGGTTTAGTCCTGGTTTAGATTTGGTTTAGTCCTTAATTTGTTCTGGTTTAGTTCTGGTGTAGACCTAGTTTAGTCCTCGTGTAGACCTGGTTTAGTCATCGATTTGTCCTCGGTTAGACCTGGTTTAGTACTAGTTTAGACCTGGTTTAATCCCATGTTAGTCCTTGTTTAGTCATGATTTTGAGCTGGTGGTTTAGTCTAGTGATAGTGCTGGTTTAGTCTTGGTTTAATCTTTCATTTGTCCTAGATTAGACCTCGTTTAGTCCTTGAGGTTGTCTTGGTTTAGTCCTCTGTTAGTCCCCCAAAACATGGGGAGGACGTGCACACCCTTGGAATTGGGAGTTGGCTGGCGTGAGGATCAAACCCACAACCTCCTTGCTAAACCTCCTGCCACCATGCACCACTGCAGCGAAGACAGAGATGTCAGAGATCCTTCCCTTGGTTTCCTGTCAGTATCAGAGAAGACATTAAGCTGTTTGTGGATGTTTTTGAAATATTTGCCAAAGCATTGCATTCATTGCTGGGGTAAACACAATTAGCATGCCACACAGGCTGAACGCTCTGTCTCTATCTGTCAGCAGAAATTACACAGAGATCAAACCAGAACATCTCATCTTTGCGGAGGCTACGCTGTCGAGCTAAGTCATGTTTTACACTACTCATTGCATTGTGTTGTCTTCTCTTTACACATTCAGAACCGGGATAAGCACGTTTGTTATGCATCATTAGCGCCTCTATCATGTCCCATTGCCACTAATGCTCTGGGACTAATCCACTTCCCTCCCGTGTCTCCGATAAGCATTCACTATCTCCTGTTATCTGCTATCTAGGCTCCAATGCAGGCCTGCTACTGCCTCATTAGGATATATATCTATGTCCTTATAAAGACCTGTTATCTGTTCTGCACTAGGGCAAAGATAATTGAATCCAGAGAGGGATAGAAATCTAGGAAGTGTGTCAGTAGATTAGTACAAACATTCAATCTGATAACCAGGGGAAGACATGAGAGGAATACAAGAGCAGTTTAGAAGTTAACTATGCATGTGGGCATAGTTTTAAAGACTGGGATACATCAACTCAGCACCCGAGCCCCATCAGAAGAGGCAGGGCGACTGCTTTATCACCTCCTTTGTCTCCTGGTTGGCATGAGAAAAGGCTTAAGACACACCGTAGCCACTCACTACAGAGAAGCGCATAATATAAGTGCATGTGCAAGACGTAAAAGTCGCAAGTCAACAGTCATATGTCGTACGAGTTGAGTCATGTGTCCTGAAAATGAGGCCAATGACTGGACTGGAGTCCTCCAGCTAGGTACTCCTCCTGGCTCTAGATCTGGAGAAGGGTCCCCGCTGCACTGCAGTCACCCACTGCTGCAGACAGGTTAATCCAGCAGCAGTGAAGGATGAGTCAAAGGCAGAGACCTAATTTCTCTATACAAGGACAATAAAGTATACCTTAACCTTAATTTGTAGAGTACCCTAGCAACTAGACACAATTATTATGACATTTTATTACAATATACCACAAAAAACCTATTCTTTTTATTTTGTCCTTATGCATCTTTTTAACCCTCAGGCCCTCCTGATCACATTCTTCCTCTTAAAGAGAGTAAAAGTGATTTTATTTTCACATTTTAACCCCTAAATACCAGTTTGTTTACATAATTCCACATATTTGTAAATAAAATGAATTATTTACTATCTGATGCAAAGTGTTTGTTTTGTTTGTGCAGGGATTCTCAGTCCTGGATAGGTGGCTAATGAGCCCTAACACTGATTTTAACACAATTTTACTTTTTCTGTAATTACTAAAAAGGAAACTCAGGGTCTTTCTCTTAAAGCCCTAAAAGGCCTGGGCTACAGTCACTGTTATCTAATGGGAATTAGAAAGGAATTATTTTGGTGTATTCTGGTGTAGATTTTTTTTTTTCTAGCCTCTGACTGACAGGGTTACAGAGGAATTAACATGATTTAACATTTCTGTATTGCAACCGCAGCAGAGAGAAAATAAGTCATTTTAATGATTTTAATGTAAAGGCTTTAAGAGGAAGAATGTGAGTTTTTTTGTCCAGAAAGTAGAAATTTTTTTTATTTTTTTTTGGTTGTGACGTTGAAATTCTAATATTCATTTTTTAATGAACATCTTTCTCAAATCATCACCCTAGCATAAGAAATGCCAAAATGAGAGCAAAAAACCCTAAAAGGGTGCCAGGAGGGCCTGAGGGGTAAATCATCTTTTTTCCAACTTAATTTAATTGTGAGCTGCTGCAACAGGTGCATCTGCCTCAGCAATAATAAACCTTATCTTCTCTATCATTTGTACGATGGTGCATAACATCCTGGCTCTATCTCTGCTGATAACACTTCCTTCCAGTTCATTCCCATTCGGAGATCCTTCATCTTTCTCCATTTGCACGGAGCAGGAAATGAGAGCAGATGCAAACACAACAGAACTCAGACCATTGTGAACCGTGCATCGGAAGAAAACAAGACAGGCTTTTAATTAGGAACATGGAGATCGGGTGTCGGATGTTTCCTCATGACGTTCTCCTTCTGCGTTTGTTGTTTTGGAGATATTTTCTGTCTTTTCTGTGGTGGATGGAGTGAAAGCTGAGCGCGCCGGTCTACGCTGTGGTTACTGGAAGACCTTGAAATGCGGCTGGGACAAACTGGTGTGGGTCCTGCAGGGAGCTGGACCTTGAGAGATTGGGTTGTTGTGGTGAAACACAACATGACCGCTCTCGAAGGGCAGAGATATGAAGACGGGACAGCGGACATGTTGTGGGTGTAGTTTGTTACTGACCACAGCACCAAAGGAATGGCCCAACTGCTGATAGTCATATAACAAACATCCTTACTGTCAGGGTTTTGTCTGTTTGTAACTTTATTTTGTTTATATTATTAGCTATGTGGTAGCGCATGGCCATGGCATAATTCATTCTGTAAAAAAACAACAACCTGAAACTTGTAAAAAGGCAAAGCTTTTGCTGATTATTGAAGTTTAAGATAAGATTTGGATTAAAATTAATTGTGGTCATGCGCTACCACATAGCTGATTAGCCTACATTGAGCTTATATGCATTTTTTAAGTCTATGAGAAAACTTAAGGGATTTAACTTCTGGCACCAGAGGGGGGCGGGCTGTTTCGCTCCATATATTATGCTTTTGTTTATATTTTTAAACCAACTCTAGAACAACATTGCTGGATTTAAAACCTTAAAGTGTCTAAAAGAAAGCGTTTCCAAATAACACTTTACAAGTGCTATAAAGAAACAGGTGAAGACACCAGCAGACCAGCAAAGCTCTTTATTTCCTTAAACTTTATATTTGATGACATTTTACTCCAAAATGAAAAATGTCTATGAGGACTCAGTGGAAACAGAGCTGTGCACCTTTTTTTTTATTTTATTTTATTTTATTTTTTTTAAGTGGGGGGGGTGGGGGGCTGGATGTAGAGGGCTTGTTGAATGGTCAGCGCATTCCTGGAGTGGGCAGAGGTTTGAGGAACTGAGCATTCTGAGGCCTCAGAAACTCGGCACCAGAGACTACAGGATTTCGCAAACATACAACAACATGTGAATAAAACAAAACACAACTCCAGGTCTGTTTTTGACAGAAGGGGGAACAGCATTATACCATGGTAGATAATGCTATTCACTTTGTCCAGAAGTCTGATCCATTATTATTAACATGATATAGAATAATGGTTGTGAAGTTCAAGCCATAGGACGCTTGCAGACAGTCCTCTCAAGATTAGCATTGCACATTGTATTTGTTGAGCTACCTCATCTGTAAACTGGAAAGAAGTCAATGATATGTTATGAAGTTTGCATTGGCCAGGAGCAGCTCATTTTAAAATACCCAGGAGGTCATTGTGTTCGCCAGCACTTTCCCATCTTTTCTTTCTCACAAATTTCGGACTACTGCAGCATCCTCCTTCCTGTTTGTTCTTGTGAGAAATGGTCTTTAGTAGGACCAGGGACCGCTGCACCACCGGATCCAGGCAATCCCAGCTGGGCTTAGGCCTAGAGGTCAGTGGAGTCAGTGAGTGCACAGTGGAACATCCCATAGAGTTTTTTTCAGCATGCTGTTGCTCTTTAAACCAAACATGCTGACTGAAAGGGCTACAGTTAAAGTGGGATGTAGAGGTTTTGTGGGTACATCTATCCATCATCTGCTGAAGGCCCTGGGGGTGACAGGTCCAAAGAAGAGGAGGGAGCAGAAGGAGGAGGGCGCAGAAGAAGGAGGGCGCAGAAGGAGCTGGCAGAAGAAGCAGAAAAGGAGCGCTTCAGAAGAGAGGTAAGGAAGTCAGGGGTCTTTGGGTCAGCCATAGGGTTCTGAGATTAAAGGGCTGATAAAGTCAATGAAGGGTGGCTCATGGATGTATATTGCAACAAACACGTGCTTGGATGCAGTATATTACCCCTCAGGCCCTCCTGGCAGCCTTTTAGGGTTTTCAAATGTGTTTTTTGCTCTCATTTTGGCATTTCTTATGCATTATGTGATATTTCACAAAGATGTTCATTAATAAATTAATTTTAGAATCTCAGCGTCACAACTGAAAAAACTAAACATTCTACTGTCTAGATAAAAAAAACTCACATTCTTCCTCTTAAAACTCTTTTTGATCCCACTGACTTACATTTAAATACTTATTTTCACTCTACTGCCATTGCAATACAGAAATGTTAAATCATGTTAATTCGTCTGTAAGCCTGTCAGTCAGAGGCTAAAAAATACACATACAAAAAACAAACAAAAAAAAAAAAAAACAGTTTTCTCATTGCATTATGGAAATAATTTCCTTATTATAATCCCCATTAGATAACAGTGACTGTAGACAATTTTTTTTTGCATCTTTAAATAGTTAATAATTCATGTTTTACTTACAAATAAGTGGAATTATGTGAAAAACTGGCATTTAAGGGGTTAAAATATAAAAATTAATTGACCTTTGCTGTATGATGAAGACAGGGGTTAATGACCAAAATCAACAAAAAGTAGCTTTTTTTTTCTTCATGTTTTATATTTTTAAATGTGACCCAATGACCTAAAATGGCTTTAAGAGGAAGAATCAGATTTTTTTAAAGGAGGGCCTGAGGGCTGAGAAAGTTGACCCAACCAACGCGCTACAACCATGGTTACAAGTGTCTTGAGATACAAGAGTCAAAGGCTTGAAACGCCTCACTGATCTGAAACGAGCTGCTAGATGTGGCACTCCCCCACACAGGTGCTGTACTCCCCAGACCAGAACCAGACCGGGCTGTCTGTAGTGAGAGTATTGTGTGTGAGTGCAAGAGGCAGTTTGTTAATCTTTGGAGAAACTTTTGATCCGCTGTTTCCTTCTTAAGAGGAAAAGATCCAACAGAGAGATAAGTGCAGTCAAAGTGATTTAGATTTGTGTGAGGTGCACTTCAAAGAGAGATACACAGAAATGTGCTGGAAAAATGTTTGAACATTTTGCCAAATATGTAACATGCTTCATTTCCCTCTATTTATAAAGCAGTGAAGGAAATACATGTGTGGCTATTGGGCAACTTCAGGCAAATGTATTCAGTCATTTTAAAGTGATAAACACTGTGGATGGTGCCAGGCAGGGACACAAGTTACACAAGGAAGGACTTCCTACTGTATTTGAAGTGATTCTCAACTGGTGGGTCAGGACCAAAGCAGGGAGGTTGAAATAACCCTAACCCTAATAATAACAATAAAAAGATCAGAGATAACAGTTGGGTAAGAATAGCTCAGACCATTAAAAAAAAAAATCATCCCACATTTTGTTAAGTTTTTATGCTGGATGTCCTTTCTGACACTGATGTGGTTTGCCAAAGGGCACAAAGACAGTGTGCACTGAGACAAGAGGGACACGATCTGGTAAGTGGGCAACCCCAGGCCTACTGACAGGTTTGCTGGGGCACGGGGCAAGAAGGTTTTACATGGGCCCATTGTAATAGAAAATATTAGAAGAGGGACTATTTCTGGGCGCCTCTGACCCTGAGGCCTGGGACAAGGCCTAATAATCAATACAGCAATCTTTTAACAGTCCATTGTATGTCTGTATTTCAACTTTAATAAAACCATGTATGTATAGGCCCTACTCTGATCTGATTACTTTTTCCTCCAATTAAAAAGTAAAAATAAAAAAATAGAAAAACAAACTACAGCAAAGATGCACAACCCCATTGTTATGGAAACATTAACTAGACATTTAAGGCAACGTGCGGCTCTTTTAAGAAAGTTTGGATGCTTTTTGTGCTAACGTTAGATCAAGAGAGCCGTATTGCAGTGAATGGATTTAGAGAGAGGGGCGCTGACTATTTATGAGCGAAATCTCAAAAGATGATTAAATGGATGTGTCAACAGGCGGGAAGGAGAGTTCAGACTATAAGAGAACCGTATCAGAGTCTGTTTGGTAGCAGACTGAGACTACCTCTTCAGATGGGTTTCGACCCGCTTGTTTGGTCTGGGAGAAACTCTGGTCTGCTTTAACCAGACCAAACAAGGCAGGGGAGAATCCACCTTAAGTCACTTGTGATTTTGTTGTCTTTATATAGTTTATATACTTTTAAGTCTAATCTAAGCATCCATATCTGATTTGTGTGTGCTCAAAACTCAGGTACAGTTGGTTCAGTTAAATGGAAGATCACAAGGCCGCTGCTGCAAGACGCAGGTGTGATTCTGGGGAAAACCAAATCCGAGAGACTGGACCTAACTTCAGAGGAACTCCCCACAGTAACAACCACCACACAGTCTTTGAGCTTCAGCAGGTTTCTGTAGCCTGCCAATACGTCTCTCTGTGGCCGTAAGTCTAGGCCTGGATCTACTTTGAGCTTTTGTTATGTCTGCCAGCACACGCGCACATCTCTACACACGCACAGGTATACAATAAATCCAAATGACACGCTCTGTCTTTGGTGAGGATCCCATTTCACCTCTTCACTGCCTCTGTCGCTCTGTTTGCCTTTTGTGGTGTGGCGTATCTCGTTTCTCTGCCAGTGCTCAGAGCTGCACCCGATTGGATTTCAAATATTATACCCAGACAGACAAGCATGCGGCATGTCTTTAAGATACAACTCCAGATTTCGCTCAGTAACCTAACAAAAAGTCAGTTCGTGCAGTGTAAACTCTGCAGCAAGCAGCACAATAAGACTTCAGACAGCTCTGGGACACACTCAGACAATCACAGCTTTTACACACAATGGTTTGCTTACTTTGCTCGGTTCACTTTTTCATCTGACTTCTAGGATGTCTCCTAACTTCCTATATGGTCCTCTCACAGTCTAAAGACCATTTCACATTTGCTGCACAGTATTTCTTTCAATTTCATGCTTCATTTAAAGGTCTGCTCCCAAAATTTTTAAAGGATGTGGAAATAAGAGTTAAAGTTGCGCTGGAATTGGTCTCTTTCCAGTTGGACTTTTCCGCCACCATTACTCAAGTGGATAAAGACGTGGCTGAGCTTGGACTCGAAAATTCAAAAAGATGTGTCCCTGCTCTAGTTCCCCCTTTATCAAAATGCCTTATAATTGAAGCAGTCATCCTATAATTAGAAGGTTGTCGGTTCGAACCCCACTCTCCCCAAAATCCTACTGTCATTGTCTCCTTAGGAAAGACTTCACCCACCTTGCCTGTATGAATGTGTTTGTGTGATTGTGTGTTTGGTGGTGGTCAGAGAGGCCATAGATACAAAATGGCAGCCGTGTCTCTGTCAGTCTGCCCCAGGGCAGCTGTGGCTACAGAATTAGCTCACCACCACCGAGTGTGATGGAGGAGTGAATGCAGGGCCAGTTCTGTACATCTGGGGGCCCTAAGCAACATTGGTTTGAGGGCCCAACCTCTCAGTAATCTTTTTAGACCAGGTTTTACTTTCATAACTTTGATTTCTTTAAAACCCTGACCAAGAATTTCTCCAGGGGGATGAGTGTGTTCATACATTTTGGACTTGCAAACTCTCCAAGGGGGGCCCAGAAAAACTGTAAGTTTAACACAGATAGGCCCACTCAAAAATGCAATAACAAGCATAATATTTAATTAAATAGAGTTGACAAATTATTCAAATTAGCCAATGATGGATAAGCCTAGGGCCCCGCTTATATCTGTGGGACCCAATGCAGCTGGTTAGTTTGCCTTTAGGAAGGGCCGACCCTGAATGAATGAATAATGCACCTAACTGTAAAAAGACTTGTTTAGAAAAAAAATTTATCTTGAAATAATTTTTATTGTTAATCCATTCATGAAAAATAAAGTATATTTTTTATATGACTTTTTCATTTTGAAATAGAGTCACATGTTAAGAGATAATAGTTTAGTTTTTGATCAGTAACTGTAAACTGTAAATCATCTTTGCCCAAAATGCCACTTACGACCTTTATGATTATCAGCCCTTGATTTTCACGCAATATTGCTACCAGCTGTTTTCCAAGGATACCACTATATTTCCAAAAGTATTCACTCACCCACCCAAATAACTGAATTCAGATTATGATGTGTGTTTTTTTAGGAGCTGAGCTTGGTCCCTTAGTTCCTATGAAAGGAACTCTGAATGCTTCACCATACCAAGAGATTTTGGACAATTCCATGCTCCCCACTTTGTGGGAACAGTTTGGGGATGGCCACTTGCCCAATTATGTTGTGTGCCATACTCATGATGACAATAAACCTATTCTGCTTAATTTTTCTAAGATGGTAATGACTAAACACTAAGGCTTACTCGATTCAACACTTGCATTTCTGGTCTCTTTCCTGGACACAAAAACTTCCACATTTCTAACTCGAATCGTTATGCACAGCCTCAGTCTGACCTCCCTGCATGTCCCAGAGCAGCTTACTGTAACAGTTTTGGTCTGGTGCCCCTCCATCACCCCTGTGTAAAGAACCATGACCGGAGCGGCTTTCATCTTTCCCACTGAACAACAGAGATCTGCAGCTGTATACGCCTGTGTAATCTAGACTCTAACATGAGAGTAACATGAGAGTATGTGTGAGAAAGAGTGTGTGTGTGGGACAGGCCTCCGTGACTCCGGCCCAAACAGAAGCTCACTCTCTGATGTAGCAACAGAGCAAGAGGCCCGTTCCAAACAGGAAGTGACAGGAGTAACTTCTGTCACTGCCTCTGTCTGGACGTCCCACCACTGTCTGTATCTGTCTGAGAAAGCACAGCCATGAGCAACTCCATTATCTGCAGGACTCTCAGAGATAACCTCAAAGTGCTACATGTGTTATCAGAGCAACAGAGGAACAGAGGAACAGAGCGGAAATGATACTGCAGACATTCAAAAGTACTATTGTTACTGCATTTTGGTAAATCCCAATAACGTTTTAACAACTCTGACATTACACCTTATTCATGCAACTATTCTCACAAAATACATTTATTCTTGTCACACTTGGGGGATTTTGGCATTTGACCAATTTTATGTATTCATTTATTTTTATTATATCTATTTATTTATTTTGCACAGAATAAAAATTGCCATGTAAATTTACAAAATGTATGTTTACAAAAGAGCAGTAAGAGCACCTTATAATACATATACAAAAGTTACATACAAATAAAATTACAGCTAAGCCTGATTCCTAAATGTATATATATAAAAAAGCCAAAAAAAAAAACAAACATCATTAAGATTTAACCAAAAACTCTCTTAAATATTTTTTAAATGACATTAATGATATGTTCCCTCTATATCTGAAGCAACACGGGGCTCTGGATGTTACAGATTTTGGCAAATGTTTGTCTTGATTTTGACAAGTACTGTAGCGAGGAACCTTTAAAATAAAATATGAAATGCTCAGGTAGGGTACTTTTATTAAACTGTTTTTTGTGCATAAAAATACAAATCCGATAGACATTTATATAAATATTACATAAATATTAAGTTAAATTAAATTAGCAGATGATGTCAGTGGCTTAGAATGGGTTGCAATTCTAGCAAAGCACTTTTGCAAAATCGAGATTTTATTTGAAGTAAAATCTTGATCCCTAGAATCCAAACAGACTCAAAAATGGGTCTGGTAATTTTCTGACACATGCACCACAAACACACACCATATTATGTAACCATGTAACATAACCATGCAACATATGCACAAAATCAGATAAAGCTCAGCTAAAAGCCTATGATATTTTACCACAACATTAAACACTGGTTCAACCCCAAGCAATTAAACCAGCATCTAGCAAAAACACGTAAAATATCCCTAATTGTGCTAAATGGAGATTTTGCCTCAAAATATCTGTAATAAAAACCTCTATAACATTGCCCTGCTTCACTTTATCTGCATTAAAACTGGCCCTATAAGGGTCAGATGCTCTGCTGTGGGTTTCTAGAGGTTTTGGGCTACAGCTGCATCATACAGATGGGAATATTACTCTATAGCAGTAAACTTTTATTAGGCAGATATTCTTTTTGATGTATGTCTGAGATCTATCTTTATTTACTCTGACCTCTAATTATACATCAGCAGAAATCTCACAAGTGTTGCCTTTCTAAAGATGTCAGTATTATTAACGTAGAGCAAGTAGTTGCCAAGATGTACTCATTTTATTTTAGGCATGTCATTTTTGAGCAGGGGCCTAAGAAAAGGGTCAAGAGTCTATCAACAAACAACAAAGAACAATAGTAAGTCCTACACCTCAGCTGCAACAAATGTACACTTTGTGTTCATCCCAAGCCCTTAAAAACATGTGAAGGTAAGGCAGACTTTATTGTCCTCACAGGGAAATTTGTTCTCTGCATTTGACCCATCCTTCAATACCGCTGGGGCAACCTGAGACTCGGGATTCAAACCCAGGACCTTCTTGTTGTGAGGCGAGAGTGCTAACCATAGAAAAGGGTTGCATCTGAAAGGGCACCCGGCAAAACCTATACCAAATCAATATGACAAGGAGACAGATGTTTTGCTGTGGTGAGCTGACAGGAAAAATGTATGCAATGCCTTTTCTGTCTAAAATTGTGATGATGCAAAATATAATTGTCCATAGGTGCCATAAAACACGTTTAAAATATATAAACGTCGAGACGATAGCAGCACAGATTAGCTCCAGCCTCAGATAAAAGGAGAGACAGCAGGCAGGATCATTTTTAAACAAACGGTGGAGCATTTAGTAAAAATATGCAGACTAAACAATATAGCAATAGGCAGTTCAAAGGTAGTTATTTCAAGTTTTGAGGTCATTTGGTGCAATTGAGCAGCTGACATGCTCAAATATTCCTCTGATTTTAGGAGTGCTTAGGGCTTAGAAAACACTCTTGGTACTAAAACTATTTTCCACATCAAATTATGATTGCTCAATTTGCACATAAACCTCTGCCTCCTCTCCTGAGTGCACATTTCTTAACATTATCCACGGATGGCTTGTATTTTATTGCACAATTGCCAGTTCTTGACTCTGCATCGGCTCCCCTTCGTTTCATGTCCGCATGCTGTTTTGGGCATTAGTTTTATGACATTTTTACTACATACTTTTATTAATTCACATGTTCAGTCTTTTCAGTCATGTTCAGGTTTATTAGCCTGGCCAGTCAGAATACTTCTTTTTCTGTTCTATAGAAAGAATTAATCTGGTAGTGCTTGGTTTTGAGTTTGATTTCCTGTAGGTGAAACTATTAGAGGCAGCCTAACCAGGACCAGCAGCATCTCTGATGGTTTGGGGGGGCATAAGTACATACAGTATGGGCAGCTTGTGAGTTTTGGAAGGAACTGTCAATGCTGAAAGGTTTATAAAGGTTTTAGAGCAACATCTGCTCTAAAAACCCCGCTGCTCTTCAGCTGGAAGTCTATATCAGGCAAGAATGGGACCAAATTCCAACACCAAAACTCCAGAAACTCATAACCTCAATGCCCAGACGTCTACAAACTGATTTGAAAAGAAGAGGGGATGCTACTATGGTAAACCTGCCCCTGTCCCAACTATTGTGAGACCTGTAGCAGGCATCAAATTTAAAATGAGCTAATTTTCGTGCATAAAAGTGTAACATTTCTCAGCGTAAACATGTGTTATGTTATCTATGTTCTATTGTGAATAAAATATTGACTCATATGATTTGAAAGTCTTTTAGTTTTTATTTTATTCAAATACAAAATAATGTCCCAACCCAAAATTCAGGTTGCATTTTCTAATTTTGCATGATGCTCTGCAGATAAACGACTGTGGTACTGAAGCAACTGGAAACAAGTCTCTATGGCAGAGGATCCAGAACCTCCTGCTGATTTGAGCACAAATCCAAATTTAGATGTGACTTCTCCCCATGCAACATCTGCAATCACATCCTCTGATGCTCCCACTATCAAAAGTTACCGCTGAAAAAAATCATGCGTGCATCTAAATGGCCCCCAGTGCACAACACGTAACATAAGGGAGTGCTTTGGTCTGGATTTCTTCATGCTTAATAATGTGCCAAACTCTATGTCAAACACAAGAAGAGGCTATCAAGCAGAGGTTGCTAAGCATTGCACAATGGGAACACATCAGTGAAGCAAGCCAAGATGCAAAATATCCCAATTAAATCCACACAAATCAACTTCTTTCTAAAACCACGCTGAGAGAGCCTCCTCCTTCCACATTCTCCGCAGTGACAAGGCATTTTGAAATCCTGCCACAAGCTTTATTATTACACGGCTCAAAAGTTCATCGTTTCTGTTGCTTGTTTACGGCGCTGCTAAGAAACTCTTTCCAAGTCTTGTGTGAAATGTTTTGCATGCCTGTGGCTGTGAGCGGGTGCTTTGAGGTGCCACTTCTGCCATGATAATAAAAGTCAATCTCTCAAGGCTTTGACACGACTCGAGTTTCGATCAATTAAAGTTTATTGCCATAACTGAGGGCCAATTGGAGCCAGTGGAAAAGTATCAGTGCTTCAGCGGCTGGCTCCGAAAAAACGAAGATTGAAAGTCAGTCATTTTTCACTGGAGTTAATCGGGTCTGTTTAAAGTACACTGTAGATAAGACGGGCTCCCAGTGTTGCAGGGTATGCCGCCATATTTATAATCTCCGCAGACACAAATGTACAAATATTAATGCTTTTATCATAGCATGGATGGATTCTAAATTTAAAGGAGGAAAGGAATGCAGTTTTGCAGCAATGATTACAATTACCAATATTCAAAGCAGTAGAATAGCAATACCTCAGGTACCAAAATGAAGTATGTTGTATAAAGTTTACTACTGACAACATACCTAACCTACTGAGCTAACCAACATTATTCTGTATCCACCAAACATTTAAGGGTTTTTCTTTTCTGATTGGATGAAAGGGGATTGGATACCAGTGTTCTCTGTTTGTTGTGAAGCAAAGAAGTTTGGGGTAATGATGACAGAAGCTTTCTCAACTTTGATTCCATGTCGAGCGATACCAAGACTGGTATCGATGATATATTTGTAGAGTGAAAGCCTATGTAGTAAGCATGTAAGTAAGTAAGTATGTAGTAAGCCTAAGTATGTACTACTTTCTGGCACTGGAGCAGCACTGGAATAGCGAGGACATGCCAATATTTAAAAAAAAAAAATTTAATTTAAAAATTTAACAGTAAACTTTGTGTGAGGACCGCATGAAGACTAGAGGCCATTAAATGGGTAGCTAATGGGAATCCTAATAAAACAGTGAAACAAACAAACACTAACACATTGCTAAAGTGCACACGTAAAGGATCCAGAGGAAGGAGAATTACAATCTCAATTAAATTTTTATTTCAATTCAATTGTATATATCTCAGAATCACAACAGCAGTCACCACAAAGGGCTTATCAAACATAAACACACAATCAATACAAAAAATAACTACACTAAACTAAACAAACCCAGGACATCCCGGTCCTTCTCTTAAGGAAAAACTCCTAAAAAACCCCGCTGTGGGAAGAAAAGAATAAACCTTATTGAGACCACACTGTTTAATAGTACTGTAATGGAAAAATGAAGGTAATTCATTTTAAAGTTTTATATCACCAGATTTTTTATAGTAAAACTCTGGTAACCACAGCTGCCATTAATTTATGGTAAATTTTACTGTTTTTTTTTTTTGTTTTTTTGTTTTTTTTACAGTGATTCATTCATCACTAATTGGCACAGACAAAAAGTGAACCATTTAAATAAAAATAGCATCAAACACAGAGTGTGTAATACTATGATAATGTAAAAACACGAGATTTTGAATCAAGATCTTTATGTGGGGCAAGGTGAGGTTGTAGCTTGTCTCTGAACTATCTTACAATGACCAAAATTATTCAACATACTTTCTGATTCCTGGAAACTACCGAATTTCCCAAACGTCTTCAAACAGACTGCGCTGGCAACTTCTTTTTGTACCCTTTGCTTGCACTGGAAAATCTCCCTATGTAACATGAATTA
The DNA here is from genome assembly GCA_020698575.1 of Bostrychus sinensis. Lineage (NCBI taxonomy): Eukaryota > Metazoa > Chordata > Actinopteri > Gobiiformes > Eleotridae > Bostrychus > Bostrychus sinensis. Next base: position 46,759,385 of record CM036239.1, on the reverse strand, counting down.
AACATGTAGTAGACCTGTATTAGAAAAACAAGACCTGGGTATCTTTAGAATGCCACGTCAACACCTTTAAACCAAAGTTAAATTTATGACGCAGTTGTGTTTCTGAAGGGAAACTGTTGTTGACCTAACATTTACATTTAGCTTCATGGAAACTTTCGGACAAGATTTTCCTCTGTGAATGTGTGGCTTTGGAAGGTAAAGATGATGATGCCATTCAGGAGACACTTGGTAAGTACAAAAAGTCAGCTCTGGCACTTTGCAGCAATGATAAGTTATCTTTTATAGGTAAAATATTCCAGATAATTGTGGCAGGTCATGTTGGCGCAGTGGTTAGTGCTCCTGCCTTTCAGCAAAGAGGTTGTGGGCGTGATCCTTGAGCTGAATGACTCACAATCTCTCTGATTGGAGTCTTGAATACCCCTCTGTTACTTTGAATTTTCTCTGAATTTCCCTTTAGGAGTTGCGGGTGACTAGAGCCTATCCCAGCAACATTGCGCCTTGAGGTGGGGGTGGGGGGGTTGGTGGGGAATTTTACCGTTAGGAATAACACTTGGTGATGGCAAACACCCTAGTTTTTCACTGGGGCCTTTTCCTGGTGGGACATGCCTGGAATATCTTTCCAGGGAATCATCCAGGAGACATCCAAAACAGATGCTTGGGCCTCCTCAGCTGGCTCCTCTCAATTTGTAGGAGCAGCAGCTCTGCTTTGAGCTCCCCCTGGACTGAGCTGCTCTCCCTAACTCTAAGAGAGCACCCAGCCACCCTGTCCTTTCGGGCAGTATTAAGTTAGCATAAATATTAATAGAGAAGTAGACTTTGCTTTGGGAGACTTTATGATCTTTTTCCAGTGAGGACAGAAGGATGCCCACAGCTAAAACAATAACATGTCCGCATTTCACATCATCGTTTATTAAGCTCAAATATATACTGAAACACCCAAACTACATCTCTTCTGACCTCCAGCTCTGTCCCGACCACTTTAGCCACTTATTACAACAACCACACTCGTAAATTCCTCCACTAGAGTTCATATTTTACCACTCTACATGGATGGCAGTACTCACCGGTTGGACTACCACTTCCAATTCAAACAATATTCATGCCCAGTGTGGCTAATTCAGCAGCCCAGAACATTAGCTGAAGTGGGCTAAGGCTGAGGACAGACAGAGTGTAGCCACAAAGTAAGCAGGCTGCTGGTTGGTTTTGGCAGATTTGTGGACAGTGGTGGAAAAAAGTAGCCATTATTTGACTAAAACTCCTCACACTGTTCCCTGACAGTGACTCATTCATTCTGATCTGTTGCATTTGGCGACTGGCGTGTCTTCACGGTGCTAAAGCAAGGTCAAACTCATATTCAAGCAGTGTTACATAGACTTTTCCTTAAAATGTATACTTTTAAGAATATTTTGATTGAAACAGGAAGAATGACCTCTTGCTCATAGCGACATATTTAAAGCATTATGTTTTAATGCTGGATTAGGGATGATTTCTGAATCAATTTGTAAAAGCTAATAATTGGAATTTTATAAAGACTACTAACCACTGAAAAGTGCCCAATACATAGCTTACACAAAGACTCTGGCAAAAGCTAACTGAACTCATGTATGAACTTGTACATGTGAGTTTGTGTTACAATGGCGGTGCTCACCTCATTACAGGCTACTCTCCGGAGGCATTTTAGATGTTATAAACCAAGGCAAATTGGACTGGGACAAGAGCCACAGCAGATACGAGGAGCGTCAAACGAAAGCGTGAAGATTTGGCAACAAAACAAACTACGAAGAATGTTTTACATGACTGGTGTTATGGTAAGAAAGGCAACCCTGTCAAATACAGGTCTATGCTGTTGTCGCACACATGAATGCTACGGTCTCAAAGTATAATAAAAGATCTGTAAATAAGTGAATGTCCTCCATAAACACTACATGATGAACATTATGGCGCCTATTATTAAATGTAATAACTGCTGTTGATACATTACTGTCATTTACCGTTTTCAATTATCTTCTGAAAGTTTTGGTTTTCAGAGTTGAAAAGAGCGTTTCAAAAAAGGCTATGTTTTAAATATATATGGGATGGGTTATTTATGACCATACCACACAGTGATGGAGGAAGACAGTAGACTTTCCACCACACACTGATAAAAGGCAACTAGGATCTGAGAGCTAAGTCCAGCAGCCTCCTCAGAAAGTACATGAGATGGTGGGCCTTTTACTTTTTGGTGATGCTGGTTGTGTTGTCAGTCCATGAGAAGTCATTAGAGATGTGCACAGCCAGCTATTTAAAAGTGGACACTTGTGCTGTATGTACATTTAACCCTCGGCCCTTCCTTAAAAAAAAAAAAAAAAAAAAAATCATGTTCTTCCTCTTAAAGTTCTTTTAGGTCACTGGGTCACATTTAAAAATATAAAAATGTTTGCCTGTTTTTTTGATCATTAACCCCCTATCATCATCATCGAGAGTAAAAGTGAATGCATTTTCATATTTCATATTTATTTAAAATCTAAATGCCAGTTTGTTTACATATTTGTAAATAAAACATGAATTATTTACTATTTAAAGATGCAATGTGTTATTTATTTTATTTTTTTATTTTTTTTTTTGTGCAGGGATTACCAGTACTGATTAGGTTACTAATTAGCCCTAACACTGATTTTAATACATTTTTACTTTTTGTACCATTACAAAAAAAAATAATAATAAAAAAATTGTTATCTAATGGCAATTATAAGGGAATTGTTTCCCACAATGCAATGAGAAAATGATGGATCTGGAGGTGATTTCTTTTTTGTTTGTGTATTTTTTTAGCCTCTGACAGGATTACAGAGGAATTCACATGATTTAACATTTCTGTATTGCAATGGCAGTGGAGTGAAAATAAGTGGTTTTAATGCAAGTCAATGGGACCAAAAAGGGCTTTAAGAGGAAGAATGTGATTTTTTTATTATTTTTTTTATTTATTTATTTATTTTTGTCTAGATGGTGGAAAATTCCGTTTTTTTCAGGTGTGACCCTGAAATTCAAAAATTAATTTATTAATGAACATATTTGTCAATTATCATCAACCTAGAATAAGAAATGAGAGCAAAAAATAAATTTGAATGACCCCAAAGGATGCCAGGGGGGCCTGAGGGTTAAACAGAAGAGCAGATAAATTTGTGTGTTCAGAATCACTGCTCTGGTAAACCTTATGTGAAGTAGCACACACACCACCACTAAAACAATCACTTTTTCCTCCCATAATGAGTCATGTTCCCATTTCTTTCATTTGGAGGGGCTGTCGATCTCAAGATGAAAAGGCGAAATGTGCGTGCAAAATACAAGGCCCGCTGCTTTGGCCAAAAAGTGGAAATGTCAACTTCCTGGCAGCTTCCCTCCACCTTTAATCATCATATTGTAAGAGCACTTTCTGCACACAGCCAAGTGGAATAATTGTACTGAAGCCTGGTGGTTTACTGCCGCCATATTAAAACAATGCAGAGGCCATTTCGACAAACCGTTTTGATTTGCTCTTTAGAGGAAGCCGCTCTGTGCCAGGGTCTGAGGTGCCAGTGTGAGACCACCCAATGCAACAGGTTATGGCACAGAGCTGCAAGGTGCTGCTGTGGGATTTTCAAAACAGCATAAGAACAAATGCCAGATGCTATAAGTGTTCATTTCCTACAACTTTGGAAAATATGCACCTTGTATTTGAAAGGGCATGTGAGGATTTATGCACTTTGTGAGTAGAAATTGAGGTAAGTCCAGTTATTCTGCAAGGTCATGTAGATTTGTAACAAGCAGTTACAAAGAATTTAACTTGACCAACTAGATATTGTTTATAAAATACTAGAATACTTTAAATTACATTACTTTAAGGATATGTTAAAGTTCTTTTTGGCTGCTCCTGTTCCTAGTATGACCACCTCAAACAGTACTAATGATACGAGTTGTGTGATTTGGTGGGATGGACTCGAGAAATACAAGCTTTTGATATTATACATATCAAACTTACTAACTTGCTGAGTGTAAACCTCATTTAGATAAAGTTACAGTTGCTACGGTTTAGGGCCTATTATATACATTGGCTGTTTTCATCCCAAGAACACACTTTTTGCAAAGTAATGATTGAGCATTTATTCTTTTTTTCATTAAAAGGTGGACCAGATAAACTTTTTTATGTTTGATTTTTGAGCAATAACCACTGTCCTCATCATAGAGAACAAAAGTGAATTCATTTTCATATTTATCATTAAATTATTTTCCACAATGCAATGAGAAAATGGTGAATCCAGTGGTGATTTTTCTGTTTGTGTATTTTTTAGGCTCTTGACTGACAGGGTTATAGAGGAACTTTACTTGTCTGTCAAAGTGAATTTATATGATGGAAGAATGCCTAGAACAACTAATTCATTCATTCATTCTTCTTCAGGTACTGCAGCCTATGCCAGTAACTTTGGGCCTTGCATGGGTGTTGCATGGGTGACACAGAACAGCTCTTTGAAAATTTGGAGCAACTATAACAAAATGCTACTATAACAAAATAGTAATAGTTCCATAGTTCCATATCAAATTGCATATTTAAACTTTCAAATAAGTTTCAAGCATTATGTTTTAATGTTACATGCAACTAATACTAGATGTGACAAAAGGGACCTTAGCTGGTGTAGACTTAGTTCTGGCTATGGCCTCTCTTACAGTGTCTGGGAAAATAGTAGAAAGAAAGCAATATAAGCAAAAAAAAAACAAAAAAAACAGGCATTTTAAGAACACTGAAATCTACACCACTCAAGTCTATGAGAGTGCCAGCAAGTGTTGTTGACCAGAGTTGAGCTCAGAAAGCATACAGTGGTCTTATGCAATTCCGAAATACTACACAAGATGCTTAATGTTGAATGTCAATTGATGTAACTTGTGTTTAAGGATGCTATCATATTTTGCGCTGAGAACCAATGAAGAAAAACAAGCAGGAGTTTTGAAAATTAGAAGATGACTGCTTAAAAGACTGTCCGTCACTGTCTGCATGTGTGAGAAAATAGCTTAATACTTGCTTTATACAAGTGTAGTATTGAAGTACATGAGTGTGTGTGAACAGAGGTGTGCTGTGTGGCTGGGTGTGTATCCTGACTTTCCCATGTCTCTCTCCAGAGCAGCTCCTGGCTCCTGGTGAAAGCCCAGGTTGTAACTATTTAATAGCTCTGTTGTTTGCTTTTTATACCAAACTACTTGAGCCGCTTTTTGGGAGGGTTCCTCTGCCTTTGGCGCGGCAGCTGGTAGACTTCTCACAGCCAGCTCGCTCCAACAGCACCGTGCTAACAGGTTTTATGGCCCATAACATCCAGGTCTTTTACACAGATTGTCGATAACACCCTCACACTTGTTTTGTTCCTGCAGCATATCAACGTGTTGCTATGTTAACACTTCTGCTACCTCACCTTTGCTTGTAAAAGATTATTAAAAATTCACCCTCGACTTTTTTTGCTTTGTGATGATGCTTAAAGTCTGTTGGACATTTACCACAAAACAAATGTAGTATCTTTACAACTTAGAGACAACAGTATTTCCTATCCACTGACACTGCCAGCATGATTTGCATAAATAAATATAAATAAGGCCTCATACATTTGCTTCTCAAACTTTTCATGCTGAGTACCATCTCAGAAAATATTAGGCATTCCAAGTACCACCAAAACCAGGACTAAAATCAGCCAAAATTTAGACTAAACCAGGTCTAAACCAGGGTTTAACCAGTATAAAAACAGAATAAAACAAGAAATAAACCAGGACAAAACCTGGACTAAACCAGGATTAAGCCTAAACCAGGTCTAAGCCAGAACAAATCCAGGTCAAAACCAGCTCTAAACCTGGACTAAACTACAAATAAAACATGACTAATCCATATGAAATCCAGGATAATCCCAGGACTAAACAAAAACTAAATTGGGCAAAACCAGGTTTAAACCAGCAAATGAACACTAAACCAGGAATAAACTAGGACAAAATCAGGTCAAAACCAGGATTAAACCAGTATAAAAACATAACAGCACCAGGAATGAAAGCAGGACTAAACCAGGTCTAAGCCAGGTTAAAAGCAGGACTAAACCAGGACTAAAACACGACTCAACAAGGACTAAATTGGGAAAAAAACAGATCTAAACCATGACAAAACCATGGCAAATCCAGGTATAAACCAGGACACTGAGACCAACACCAGTGTTTGAGAACCAATGGCTTAGTAAATGTTGTAGGCCTGATTTAGACCTGGTTTAGTCCGAGATTTGTCCTGGTTTAATCCCAGCTTGGTTTATTCCCATGTTAGCCCTGGTTTAGTCTTGGTTTAACATACTTGGTACTTGGAGAGCCAAATATTTTCTGTACTTGGTCTGAAAGTTTGAGAATCACCGGCGCAGAGAATTTCAGAGCGACTAGTTCCAATAGTTGTAGAGTAACAGTAGAGCATATATACAATTGTTTTTCCTTTAAACTTGTGATAAAAGTCTCTAAATCCCTATGCTGCTGGGTACAGTGGTTTATTCTGAGGAAGTGGTGCTGGGAGGGACTCTAACTCCATTATCCAAGCCCAAAAATCTCTCATCAAGTGCAGTTCTTTTCGATTTGGAAAAGGACATTTCCTTTCAACCCAGTGGTTTTCTCTTCCTCTTCTCACTCTTTCTGGGCGTATTAGGAAAAAAAAAAAAAGAAGAAGGTTACAAGGCAGTGACCATAGACCTAACAGACAAGCAGAGGGGCCCCTGAGAGAACCAGGGTGCTCACTCAACACGTGGTGATCAGTCAAGCAACAAGGAGATGGTCTCAAATGAACTGGAGAGGCACAGTCAGCAGAAAGACAAGAGCTTTACGTTGAGCTACTATTGGTTGGAATTATGGGAAAAAGTGCAACTCGTCCACTGTGCGTATTCTCTGATGTATACAATGTTATGTTGGCAGATAAAAAAATAAAAACATATAGTAATTTTGAAGACAAGTTCCAATTCTCCAATATGAAAAGATGGCCTTTTTTTTTCATCATAGAAAAAAATTAGGAAATAAATCCAAGTACCCCCTGCAAAGTTCTCTTGTACTCATAGGGGTCCCCGTACCCCTGGTTGGGAAACACTGATCTAGACTATAGGTAAGTCTCTTATTTTGGACTGGTGGCACACTTGGATGCAGGGGCGTAGCCAGGATTTTTTTACTGGGGGGGCCAGCCGGGTCCTGTCATTTTACTGTGGTGGCACATGGCAGATTATTATTATTATAGGACTAATACAAAAAATGTGAATTATCTTCTGTTCTGTTCTGAAGCCAGTTATTTGGATGGTTTGAGGAAGTTAGGAGATGAGCCCTGATGTGTGCAGCTCACAGATGAGCAAGTTGTGATTCACAGAGGTTAAGTATGTAACAAATTTACAGGGGGGTCTGGGGGTCCTCCCCCAGGGAAAAAAAAATCAATATAACAGACAATATTTGCTGTATCCTGGTGCATTTTAAAGTGTTTTAGCTGACTATAGAGTGAGTAAAACAATTGCTTGATTTTGCATTAATAGTTGTGATCACAACATCGCAAAATCCTGGAGGGACTGAACAATGCATGTAGTCTGTGTCTTGAAGCATGTTGTTGTTAATAGGGATTGGAATTGATAAGATTTTATCAATGTTGATGCCATTGTCAATTCTGCTTATCAATCTGATTCTTTATCGATTGTCTTATCGATTCCTGATATATCTGTGAATAAAAATGAACTAGATCTGTGGCCATACAGTTTATTATGAAGCAGAAATAGGAGCTTATTTTCATTTTCATGTATATGAGCCTATTTTAAACTGGGCTCACTAAACAGAAGTAACATGTATTGAATGTACAGCTGTTAAATTACTGGAAATGTATGCTTTTTAAATAAACAGGATTGTGGCTTTAATATTAATTTAGGAGCAGCAGCCCCAGACCTGTCTGTCTGAAAAAACGTTCATTAAACTTAATAAACTAAACAGTAGCCTGTGTTACTGTGATAGTGCAATGCAGGGAGGGGCCACATCAGCGTCAGACAGGTGAGGGTCAGACAGGTGAGAGTCAGACAGGTGAGGGTCAGACAGGTGAGAGTCAGACAGGTGAGAGTCAGACAGGTGAGGGTCAGACAGGTGAGAGACAGACAGGTGAGACAGGATTCAGCATTTTCTATGGAGATTTCTCTTTTTCTATCGCTCGCTCCCTTCCATACTGTATTTCTTATGCAAGGGAATGAGCTCCTGCTGTCACAGTGCATGGACATTTAGCTCCTACCTCCGCGTCTCTGGCTTCACTCTGCTGTGTCCACGCAGTGGGACGCAAGCGCGCCAGGCTCCGCGCGTCTCCACCTACGCGCTGCCGTGTCCCGTGAGCACATATTCATTAATTAGAGAGAGGAGAACGACATGCATTGCACGATGAGCGCCGCGCTTTGTAGGCTGCTCATCGAAGACGACTTTTGCAGCGAAGTTAAAGTAAAAAGGTTAGAAACGCTGCTCAGGAGCGGGCGGGTCTCGGAGCAAAACCTGCTCACACAAACACAGCTGCCCAAAGCCGCATAGATAAGAAAGATCGTTAACGGCGGAGTAAAACAATTCCGATGGATTGGAAAAATTAGAAATGGTTCTCACCTAGAACCGGGTTTCGATGCCCATCCCTAGTTGTTAATTAGTGCAATGTGTTCGATATTTTTGCTTTAACAAGTTGTTAGTAATAACTTACTAACAACTTTGTCTACATCAAAACTTTTCATGACAGTCCAAGACTTTCACAGTGTGTACTTTCAGCTCCTGTCAGTTCCTCGTGCAGCTCTAATGCCTTTCCTTTCAGGCTCTACCACAATAAAGTTGTTTCAGCTGATGGAAAAGGATGAAGTTTTATTTTGAAGGGTCACAAGAGGTGGTCGATTTCTCTTAACAAAAACTTTACAGTGCGTCCCCATCCAACTGTAGTTTCTCCTCTGCTCGTCTCCATCTCTCGTCATACTTTTGATCAAAATTAACAACAAAGTTATTGGAAATAATTATCTCTTTTGTAATAGTTTTTGAGTAAAAGAGACACTGGACCTAAAAAAAACAAAACAAAAAACACCGCGGCTGTTCGCAGACTGAGCGGTAATAAACCGCGCGTCTTGTAATGAAGCCTAAATGCTTTTACAAACTTTAACGGTGCATATCTCTGTGATTCCTGAACCTATCAACGTGAAATAAAAACTGACACAAAGCTTGAGCTCTTATCTGTCAGGAGGATTTAGCTGCAAGCCTCTGTGTCAAACCGTTTGTTTTACAACAGCTGTAAAGACGTAACGTCAATCAGTCACACCAGCCTCATTATGGACCTGCGTAGCCCGTTGTGCAGGACCTCTCAGGGGTGGCCAATGGGGTGGCCAAGGTCTGACCAACAGTGGCCGTGGCCACCCCAGGCCCCCACGTGGCTACGCCTCTGCTTGGATGTAAACGCAATCAACCAATGTCATTTATTAAAATCCTTAATAATAACGCCTAGATAGGATTTTAAGATAACAACAACAACAATGCAAGAAAGAAACATTTATTATCCCATTAAAAGATGAATGCCTTCCTAAATCAACACAAATTGTCAGACGCTAGGACAGTGAAGTGATCTCCATGTTTGCAGAAGTGTGGGAGTTGCACTAGTAAACACTGCACTGTGGTCAGATATTAATTTTTGCTCCTGACAGCAGCCATTAGTCTTGTGGGAGTATGGGCTTGAGTTACAGCATTTAGCAGAGAGGACGATGCGGACTGCAGTATATTCACTGTTATGTGGTGTACAATATCACACAGAGCTCAGGGGGACGGCAGGAGGAGGGGTGTGGAAGTGTGGGAAAGATTAAATGTTGAAGGAGGGAGGCTCACAATGGCAGATGAGCCACACCAGCTCAGAAAAAAGACATCCTCGTGAATTCTCTTTCTACCCTTGCTGTCCTGCGAAAGAAAAGTCTATTGCAGTGGTTCTCAAACTGGGGTATGGGTACTGTGGTACAGGCGTTTGCAGCTTTAATTTAATTCAGAGACAGTTTTTTTTCCACTGTTTAATAGTCCTGCTCTGCGCTGTTTGGGTGTTAAATTTTAAGTGCATCAAAGCTTAGTCCTGGTTTAGTCCTAGATGTGCACAATATTTCCAAAAGTATTCAATCACCCACCCAAATAATTGAATTGGGATGATGGCATGGGGTTGTTTTTAGGAGCTGGGCTTGGCCCCTTAGATCCAGTCAAAAGAACTCTGAATGCTTCATCATACCAAGAGATTTTGTACAATTCCATGCTCCCAACTTTGTGGGAACAGTTTGGAGATGGCCACTTCCTGTTCCAACATGACTGCACCAGTGCATTTGCTAAATGGGTTAAGTGTGTGTTACTTTGAGAGAGAATGGGGATAGGAATAAAGAAGTTTTACTTCTTCCTATTCGTGACTGAGCCATATATATGTTTTGTACTGCTTTATTTTATATTTGTATCATTTATAATTATTTAATATGACTATTTGTCTGCATTTGTGTGACATACTGCTCATATGTTTGTTCAAACAATCAGTCAATAGATTAGTTCTGGTTTAGTCCTGGTTATGTGTTGATTAAGTCATGGTTTAGACCTGCTTTAGTCTTGATTTAGTCCAGGTTTAACTCTTTCCGTATTCATGTAACGGTGTGGAAAAATAGACTCTTCATACAAAGAACCAAAGTTACAATGTAATCTGTACTTTTTTTTATTACTAGTTTATCATATGTTTTATTCTCATATTTCATCAAAAATGGGAAGGAATTAACTTTGTTATTATCTGCATTCAACAACACCTCCTCAGGATAGACTTGGTGCGTATTTTAAAACTTTCAACACAAAGAGGGTTTTATCTTCTGAAGCAGCAGCTGACTTCATGTGGACGGTGCGTTGGCAAAGGCCTGCTGCTACACATGATCCCTGATGTATCTGCTACAAGGAGCTCTCTGTGACCACACTAATGAGCCTCTTTAGATCCAAGATGGCCGCCAGCCTACTTTTATCATTAAAGGATTAGGGCTGAACGTGTTCGCACATTTACACAAGCTCTTTCAGCTACCACATGTTTCACATAGGAGGCAAAGTAACTGACCTCTGTACTTTCGTCAATGACCTTCAATGTTGATGGCTATAAAGAGAGACTGTGCACAAATGTGCAGAACTATTATCCCATTAGCAAGATTGAGGCCCATTCATCAACAGGAATAGAACAAGTGGCTGGGAAAGATCCTGGACTTCAGCTCTTTGACACAAAATAGAGGTGGACTTGTTAGCAAGCCTTGGGTGTTTTTCAGAAGATTAGCTCTGCTGCTGTTTCCAGCCAGTGAATAAGCCTCTGAAGTCAACAGTGTTTGTGAAGCTCTGACCAGGAGGAGTGGGATACATTATACTAATCAGTTCAAAAAAAGAAAAAAAGTAGAACAATGACAACAATGTTCAAATTTAATGGCAGCAACACATCTCAAAAAACTTGGCACAGAGGCTGAAAAGAAAGGTGATGCTAATAAAATAAAATAAAAATCAGCATTTTTCAACTAACTGGATTATTTGGCAACATTTCAGGAAAAATTTAGAAAAGGAGAGTCTGTATTTTCAGTATTTTCAGTATTGGATGGTCATATTCTTGTGATGATCAGGCATGATTCTGTGTTGGAAACCACTGCATGGGTCACTCCCCCTCGTGTAGTCAATAAAGAGTTCATTTTAGAAAGAAAATGTAGTATGGCTGTACAATCTTGATCTTGTTACATAGGCTTCTATAGCGCCACCTTGATGCCCTTGATAGGTGTAAATTAAATACATAAACATGACATGAAGTCAGCATAAACATACCTCGCTGGATGACCCACATCCTTGAGAGGGAAAATAACATCTTTAATATGTGTCATGAATCATTCCTTCCATTTGTATTTATTTAGCTTGCTTTACATTTTATGCTTTTCCAATCTCGTTCCTCTGTGTCTCGATAACAGGCATGAGTGAGACCACAATAACAGTAAGAAATATTGACACACAACACGTGCATAACATACAGAATATGCGCATATCACAAAATAAAATACATACGGTAAATAAAAATGTTGGCAGGTAAAGCATGGATCAGGAACACGAATCATGAATCATGCAAAGAATAAGCCTTATGTGAACATGATCCAAAAACACCTCCACCACACTTTTATTGTATTAACTTTCCACATTCAACCCAATCATTTAGCAACATCCAGGCCAGTGACAAACACCCATTCTCCAGATCTGGAGCCAGACTGGAAGACATATAAGCTTTTTGAAAAATGAACCGAAGGGGAAGTAAATACAATGAGAAAAGAAGAGGCCCAAGAATCGACCCCTAGGGCACTCCAAATCTGTGACACTCTCAGGAGGACACACACTGACACAAAAACTTTTGTTGGCTAAACCACTCTAATGCCAACCCCCAAATGCGCATCCAGTTTTTCAGCCGAGACAGGACGATCTGATGGTCGACAGTATCAAACGCGGTGGTCAGGACTAACACCAGTATGTCACAGTTACCAGAGTAAGGTAGCTACAAGAATGTCATGAGTGTGTATAGAAGGCCTGTTGTGAACTTTGTGAAATACTACTATGGCTTTTGACATTACTAACCTGCTAACTTTGCAATGTCTGCCATTTCCAGACACTCAGGGCTAAGGTTAAGGTATACTTTATTGTCCCTGTAGGGAAATTTGTCCTCTGTATTTGACCCATCCTTCCAATGCGACCGAGAAACTTTCTCCAGAGCGTGAGCCAGGATCATGGTCAGGAGTACCTAGCTGGAGGATTAGCCTATTGTGCATGTTTTTTTACAAGAGAAACCAGACCACCCAGCCGAAACCCTCCCAGACACAGGGAGAACATCCAAATTCCACACAGAATGGCCCCACACAGTCTGGGGAATCGAACCTGTGCCCTGCTAACCACAATGCCACAAGTTAGTTACAAATTACTTTTTACTTTCTCAAAAGCATGTCTTTGCAATAAGCTCTACCTTCAAGTTGTATCTTGAATGTCTAAGATAATGTCATTTCTTGCTTATAGCGGTCAAAAGAAATGAGTTTGGGGGCTCTAAATAACTTCATCATGCTTTGAAACTCTGAACTTCTTTACTACTTTAAGTATTTTTTGTGAGTATTGCCACTGTCAGATAGCAATACAACTACTTACAAGATTAACTTCTAGTCAACATTGAACTCTTTTTACTCACTTCACTCCATCCAAAACTCCTAAACTTTGGTAGTGCCACTCTCCCCTTCTCCGCGGGCCATAAAAAACAAAGCTACAGCCGGTTTAAGTGACAACAATCAAGGTCTCGGGGCTCGGTGGAGGAAATGAGTAGAGTCCAAAGCACCCTCAGAGGAATCATCAGTTAAAAAAAGGCCAGGGCTGTTAAATGTAGCCTGAGCTTTCACGTGGGAGCAACTTCGGCAAACAGCAGTAAATAAAAAACGAGTCCAATGTGCGCCGGGAGACTGGCGCTGTGAGAAAACGGTCCGAACTGCAGACTTTTACAACATGTGGCATTGCCCTTTGAGTTAACCAGAAGTACAGCAGTATATGGTCGGAGTAGGATTTCTCTGGAGACACTGCAGGGTCGCTGGATCTTGTTTAACACATATTAATGGTCACTTTATGGCTAAGTTTATACAGTCCAATGGCACAGGTAATAAGTTGTTGCGGAAATTGCCTTTTCAATTGACTTTTCAAGGGACAGAGCCAGTGTTAGGCACAGAGGAAGGGCTGTTGGTGGGTAATGGGGAGCTGTAGAGTGAGCCATTACTGACAAATGAACTTTGGATAGTAATCAACCAAATATACTGGGTCAGGAAAATGTGTGATAGCATTTACTCTAACCTCTAAACCTACTAAAAGTTTCTACTTGTACCACTACAACAACTACTACTTCTTCTACTTGAGTGAGTGATTTTCTGTGGGATGGGTACTACTGCTGGTAATTTAGAGACAATTTTATTCCTCACCAGCATAAAAGTACCCCAACTGTACCAGTTTTAATGATAGGCCTGGGGAGGTTTAGTCCTGTATTTGTCCTGGTTTAGACTTGCTTTTGTCCTGGTTTAGAACTGGATTTGTCCTGGTTGTGTCATGGTTTAGTCCTGGTTTGGACCTGGTTGTGTCCTGGTTTATTCCTGGTTTAAACCTGGTTTATTCCTGGTTGAAACCTGGTTTAGCCCTGGTTTAATACTTGTTGAGTCCTTGATTTCTTGTGGTTTAAACCTGGCTTTAAAATAGTTGAGACCTGTTTTAGTTCTGGTTTAGACCTTGTGTAGTCCTGGTTTAGACCTAGTTTTGTCCCAGCTTAGAGCATGGTTGAGTCCTGGTTTAGACAAGGTTTTGTCCTGCTTTATTCTTGTTTTTTCCCCAGTTTTGTTTTGTTTTTATGCTGGTAAATCTTAGTGGAAACCCTGGTTTAGGCCATACTAGTTTGCCAACCACTTGGATTTGGTAGTTAGTAGCGTGGTTTAGTTCTAACAGCCTTGTGAAAAGAAAGAAAATAAAACGCACCAACTTTTTTTTTTCCTTCTAATAATCAGACATATTCCAGGAAGAATGCCATGTTGTTCTTTTTTGAAAACACACGTCCACACTGTTTTTTGTTAGACAGCATCAACTGGCGCTTGCTTCAAATAGACTGTATATCTCTGATCTTGTTCTTCACCTCCCATAGGTCAAAAACTTAAAGGGGACACCATGCAACTTTGCTTGTTTCTTCTCGGTTTTGGTCTCATTTTTCTCTACATAAAGCACTATCATAAAAACACAAAAGTCCAGTTGACTCCTGTGTGACCCCTCGCTCGGCTTGGCTCTTGTTTTCTTCTCCTCGTATACAAAGGTTTTCTTTGCCGCTCAGCTGCTCTGCCATAGGCATATCATTATGATTTTAACAGGTATTATTGGTACAGTCTTTTAATGATGCTCTAATTGATACTTTTGAGCAAAAACCAAATCAAGACAAATTCAAATGATGAATTGCTGTTTTGAAACATTTGGACATCCTCACTGACAATATAGACTACTTTTATGTTTGTAATAATAAAATAATTCCAGTAGTGGAAGAAGTACTCTTTCTTTACTTAAGTAAAAGTACAGATAAAGGACCAAAAATTTACTCAAGTAAAAGTATCACCTTAAAATTCCTACTTAAGTAAAAGTATAAAAGTACTTTTACTTTTTTTCAATGCAGTTCCAAGTAAAAAAGTAAAAGTATTTTGTACAAACTCTACCACTCATTAATGTGCTAAATGTGAGGGATTTTCCTAAAAATTTGTGCTGATTATTGATGAAATAAAGAAACTGGTGCAGTCGAAGAAACTGAACCTGTTTGTGAGATCTTCTGTCTTTATTACTCTGATGTTTCTAAGGAGTACTACTTTACTGTATCTTTTAAATTTAAGTACTGTGTCTACAATGAGGGCACAACAACAACAACACACGATTTTAAACCAAAACTCAAAATACTTTGTACTTCAAACCAACTCAGAAATGTAGTGGAGAAAAAGTACAGATACTTGCTCTATAATGTAGTGAAGTAAAAGTACCCCTTTTAAAATTGACTCAAGTAAAGTACAGATACATGAAAATTGTAAAAGTACTTTTACTTTGCTACTTTTCCACCAATGAATAATACAAAAATATTTTCATACAAATTTTAATAAAAAGATAAAACAAGTATAATTTAGTTTTGTTTCAGAGAAATTTCTGAGTGCACTCATAGATAAACCATGAGTAGTTATGGTTATGTGTCATCTTTAAGTATCTTGCCATGCGTCCGTCCGTCCGTCCCTCCCTCACTCCCTCACTCCCTCACTCACACAGCAGACCACAACTACAGCGATTACTCTGTACCAATAAGAGCACCTTGAGGCTGAAGCCTAACAGTCCAAGTAGACATAGCACTAGTGCTGTTATATCAGTCATCTTGCTGACTTCCAAGCTGTTGGTGGCAGTAGGGACAACGAATAAAACTAAAAAGGACTAAAAATCAGTGCCTAAGTTCAGTTTTTTGATGAAAAACTTGAATGTAAAAAGACTTGACAACTTTGACACAAGCCTCAAAGTCTATGGTCAGGTCCACATTTTCTCCATGTGAGGCCTTTGCACTAACCACCACAATTTATATTCATATGAACGACCTCATGGCATTTTATTCTAAAAAGACAAAAAAAAAAAAAAAAAAAAAAAAAAAGCACCCACAAGGATCCCGTTTTAGCACTGCTTTCACAGTCCAATTCCTTTGGGCAAAGGCAGCAGACACATCAGACGCTTCACGCAGGTCGGACGCTTGAACGCACCACTGAAAGAGCTCTGATCTCAGGTTTTAGTGTAATCACTGGACTGACTTCTCATTCACAGCTGTTGAGTCAACACGCTTTCAAGCCTACAGTCGACGGTGGAGGTAAAGGAAGACGTTAACATTTTGACATGACAACACATATGCTACATGTGAAGGGTGTTATGTCCGGTCTTTTATTTATAGATGGTTAAGGTGTCTCCTAAACTCGACAGGATTTATCGCCTCATGACATTTTAAAACCACTCAAATCCAGGGGGCCGGGGTTTGTAGTCGCTCTGAGCCCACCCAAGCTCAAGTGTGTGAAGAACTGGTTTTTCAAGCCTCATCTCTGCAAACAACACATCTCTAGGATGCTTAAGCCCAGTGATTCTCAAACTTTTCACACCAAGTACCACCTCAGACAATATGTGGCTTTACAAGTACTAAACAAGAACTAACACAGGCCTAAACTGGGTCTAAAACAAGACTAAAGCAAGACTATACCAGGCTTTCCAAGTACCATCTTTAATGGACTAGAATGAGCCTATATTAGGACTAAACAAGAACTAAAACAGGACTAAACTGGGATTAAAACAAGATTAAACCAAGATTATACCAGGTAAAATCTAGGACATACATTCATCACTGATCCAGGACTAAACGGGGATTAAACCAAGCCTATATAAGGACTAAACCAGGAAAAAATCAGGACTAATTCAGGACTACATTAGGTCTAAACAAGGACTACAATGTGACTAAGACAAGATTGTGCAAGGACTAAATCAAGACAAATTCAGGACTAAACCAGGTCTAAACAAGGACTAAACTGGAACAAAACCAAGATTATACAGTCTAAACCAGGACTAAATCAGGACAAATTCATGTTACTGTGGGTTCTCTCCATGTACTCTGGCTTCCTCCCACCGTTGCATGTTTTGAATGTGATGAATTGGTGACTCTAAATTGCCCCTAATGAATGAAAGTGAGAGTGAATGGTTGTCTTTCCTTTAAGCACTGTTAAGTTTTGGACACCATTGGAACCTTTTCAACTGATGCAAGGCCATAGACGTCCTAAGAATCCAGGTTGTATTCAATATTTAGGCCAAATAAGACAGAATATTATGCTTTCAAATCTGTGTTATTTGAAGGTTGAAGGTTTAGATTTTGGTGAAATTTTCAAGTATTTACACAAAAGAATCAAGTATTTTCCTGCTCTCTGGGATCTTGTGTAATTTGAAGAGTCTACCACATAGTTGTGAGGAATTCCTCCACAGAGCGCTGCCATTTACATTAAACCTACATAAATACATATAAGCAGGAGTAATCATTTCCATTTGGCCTTTTATTGGCTCTTACATAAGCCTTGCAGACACAACTGAACCGAACGACAGAAAGACCAACATGTCTGCAGTGAAAAAAAAAAAAAAGTGGAAAAATAATGAGAGCATGCATGTTGGTGGAGGTAATGATGAGTCTAAAATGTGTGGGTTAACCGCTGCAGAAAACATGTGGGCTCACTACAGAGCGCCCTGTAAAAGACGGAGCCAAGGGGAGGCACCCAAACGCCACCAGCACCCACCGTAGCACCAACATCTGGGTCTAGGACTGGGGGGTTTCCAGTTGTTTATTACAAGCGTTGACTTTGTTGACGAAAGTATAACCCACGGGTGAAGATATCGACTTGTGTTTACTGTAGCTTCACACCAACCAAACCATGCAGCCCACAGAATACTTTTCAAGGGTCACCACAGCATAAATATTCACTTTGGCTTAGGTCCACCAGATGCCCTTCCTCATGCAACTTTCTATTCATCCAAGCTTGGGTCTAGCACACTAGTCACATTTTGGCTTCATGCTGGTTAATTGCACCCCGGACATAGGCCTATGCAAATAAGAAATATGTAATAAGAATATTAAGAATATTGTGCTATAAAATCTGTTTTTGAAGCTTGAATAGTTTTTTTGGGGGGTAAAATTTCCAAGCATTTAAAAGAAAAAATGACTTTTCTGACTTTGAAAACTGCAAAATAAAGTATTTCCATGCTCTCTTTCTGCCCTCCATCTATTCATCCAAGCTTGAGACTGGCACATATTGTGGCTGGAGAACCATTGCACCATGTAGGGAAATTGCACCCCTGACCACTTCCAAGAAAGACGAGAGGAACTAATCACTGAACTATTGCAGTGACTCTTAAACTTTTCAAATACAATTACGTACTACCTCAGGAAATATTTGGCTTCCCAAATAACGTTTTTAATGGATTAAAGTGCGTGTATAGACTAACATAGACCTAAAGCAAGGGATAAAATAGTGAATATCTTGACAAATGCATTAGGACGCACCAAAAGCAACCTTTCATTTCCTGTGTACACCCGCGCAGAAGCAACAAGCGATGCAAATCAAGCGACTTGAAAGTACTTTTGAAATGAACAGAAGTCAACTTTATGGAGATAAGCAGATCTCAACATCACAGAAGCAACCACCAAACATGCAACAAGATTATGTAGACAGTGAAAAAGCCAAAGGGGAACAAGTAGCTTTCTAAACCTCACGCCTCTCATCAGCAACCTGGGTAGGGGCTTGCGACACAAGACGAGCAATCTGAGCTCAGAAAAGAGATTTTGTTGCTTTTTGTGTGAGAACGGTGCCCTGTGTCTAGATGGATTTCCTCAGGTACCCTGGTTTCCTTCGTCACCCACTGCTCCTGACAGGTTGCCCCAGTGGCATTGAAGGATGGGTGAAATGCAGAGAGCACATTTTCCTATGGAGCCAATAAAGTCCATCTTACCTAAGGACAAAACAGGGATTTTGGCTGGTCCATAACCTAAACCATGTGGTACTTTACCCAGTCTAAAGCAGCACTAAACCAGGACCAAGCAATGACAAATGTAGGACTAAACCAGAAATAAAACCAAATTAAACAAAATTAGGACTCCTGACATTAGAAGAAGCCAGTGTACCACCAGTGGTACCCATAGTACAGTTTGAGAATCACTGACCTAAAAATCAAAAATGTCTTTTTCAGCACAATTCCAGTTCCATTATTATTTTTGCCTGATTTTAGTGCTCTGGAGCAAGTTCATAGTTTGTAGAAATAAACTGGAAAACAGACTCTGACTCTAAGAAATATAATTATCTTTTCAGCATGAAATTATATCAGAGTTCCACACTGTAATATACTGTATACTGCTCTCTTAATCTGTGACCTGCAAAGTGAAGTGTAAATTATAGTGTTTCAAAATTCTGGATTTTTATAGTCAGATTGCTGTACATGCAGGATGTACATTTGACCAAAATGCCATTTCTCTCCCACCGCATTGTTTGATGCCGTGGAGCAAAAACAAAAAACAAACAAACAAACAAAAAATAGCTGTATATCAAGTCATGACACACTAAAAATATAAATTCAAACTATGAAGAAACAGAGACGACAGTGAAAATACATTAGCAGTAGTTCACATCATTATCAGTGGATGGGTTGGTGAACAGAGCAGCATGCAGGGCCACAGTAGCTCAGAGGGTTGAAGGATCGATTCCCACGACCAACCTGCTGGTGTGTCCCTGGGCAAGATCATGTTGCCTGTGTATGAATGAGTATGTGAGTGTGTGATTGGTGGTGCTCAGAGGGGCCATAGGCTCAGAAAGGGAGCCACATCTCCAGTCTGCCCCAGGGCAGCTGTTGCTTACCACCAGAGTGTGACTGAGGAGTGAATGAATAATACTCCATGTAACAAAAAGTTACAACCCGTTTTAATGAGTTTTAATGGGAGCTGGTTTGTAGATTGCATGTAGGTAATCTTTGACAGACCCAATGCTGTAATACCCCTCCTAAAAAAATCCACTTTGCTTTAAGAATATTAAAAATATTTCCCTTTTTGTTTCTGTTATTGACTAAAAAATTGAGATGCTATTACATACACTGGCATAAAAAAGGGTTAAAATTCTGAAAATATTTAAATATTTGGTATTTATAGTCAGGGCACAAGTTGATCAAAGGCTAGCAGTATATATTTTTATATGTCATAAAGATTACCCATATGTGTGCTAAGATATGATGTAACCATGCTTAAATCAAATATTAGTTTTACTGATAGCAATGGTACAGCAGATTATTCACAATTGAAAATATATTTTACATAAAGGTTGTTTTTGTTTACATTTTTTGTTTTGGCTCTAAAACTGCATTGCTGATCGTCCAATCAGAAAAAGAGGACCATTGTTTTGATTCAGACTGCAGCACTGTTTTCAAAACATTACGAGTGCATGCTGCTTATACCTTTGAAACATTTAAGGCAAAAAAAAAAAAAAAAAGGAGAAAATAAATGAGACGGGGACACTTTTGTCACTTAACAGTAACAACATAACTTTTTAAAATTGGGGTGTGAGGGTTAAATAGCACGACATCTGTTTAAAATGTATTGACATATCATAGTGTTGTAATAGCTGGATCACACACTAAATCTTTGTTATGAAAATGGGCTAAAATACAGTCTTCTAAACCCTTTTTAAGTGAACACAGTTTACAAAAACATTGCAGTGAACCATTGAAGTGTGTCTGTAGCAATCCCGACCAACATCCAGGTGCCTGCGAAGTGTAAACAAACCCTGTAATCATGTCGAAAGGCAGTAAAGTGTGTTCAAAGCGGTGACTCAGGGGCCGCAGAGACCGCTAACTTTGCTCACAACATCAGCGCACATTCTCCAGACGTGATTCAAAACACCGCACACACGCATTTGAACAGCGCGCAGGCCGAGTTGGCTTTTGTTAGCGTGTGTCATAGAGAAGACACTGCTTTGACACTTTTGTTTTGACTTTCACAGATGTTCACCCCCATAAACCACCACCACCACACAGGGGGGTCACGCAATAGTAAGAGACATAAAAAGAAAAAAGAATATTACAGGAAAGAAGTAGCCAGTTGTTATTTATTACTGTCACACATACTTGGGTCCACATGCAACTCACACCTGTGTACACACATGAAGCATCGGTCTTATATAGCACTCTTCTAGATGTATGTGCATTATTCACTACAAAAGTCATAAGCCAGTGTACTTCTTCTGTGATACTTCTGCAACCAAAGCTGCCCTGGGGAAGACTGACTGAGACATGGCAGCAATACACCAGTGCTACAGACAGGAGGCAAAAGTGGTTGAAGTGTCTCAGCCAAGGACACAACAGCAGTATGCAAAGCTGGTGGCGGGCATCAAACCGCCAACCTTTTGTTTAGAGTAAAATCTACCAGTATGCCAAATGAAAACATGCAAAACACTGTATGTGAGGGGGCTGATGGCTGATGATTTACTGTTGGGACATCACAAGAGAAAAGCCCAATGGAAAAAATAAGTACGGCAGATAGCTAATCAGCCAGTGCAAATGGAGAAGATGATTTAAAGGTAACACATTAGGCTTTTTCAGACTTTTTAAATTCATTTTGGACTCCTTTGCATTAGTGTTTCATGTTTTATAACTTAAAATAATGTATATGTATGGAAGCTGTTACTTTGACTTTGCAGAGAATGCTTGGATTAGGTGATTGACACCCCCAAGCTGGCAAGAGTGGGAATGGCCAGAGCATAACATGACTATTTAGCACAGCTATTAGCAACATGATGCTAACAGATAGATAAATGAGCTGATTGCTTTGTAAGAAACTGACAATTCAAGGACTGAAATAATCAGAACGAGTCCGGTGACGGTGTAAGGGCTTTAGAAAAGGAGCACTTCCATGTCTATGTAGAGCCGTGAAACCAAATGTTTTCAGCTCTTGAGAAGGGCAGCGCCTCAGCATACAGAATTACTCAAACATGCATAACTGAAACAAAAAAACTATTCCAGGAATGTTTTTGAGGTGAAAATGACATTATAACATGGTTCAGAAAGCTCCAAAAAGTGAATTTATTGCCATGGGTGACCTCTAAGTGACGCATTTCAGAAACTGCTGATTGTATTTTGGCACATATTTTGGATTTTGGCACATAGCCATCAGTGGGGTTGACAGAGAACGATCTGAGAAACAGAAACTATTCAGTGAGCAACAAGTCAGTGGTGAAAATGCCTTGAAAACGCCAAAGGTCAGGGGAGAGTTTCAGATTGTACAAATGCAGCATAAGGGCAAATAACTAACATCTGCAGAGGACCAACTCTGAGTAAACAATCACAAAGCAAAAGACCACACCAAGATCGCTTTATTAGGCACAAGGTCTAATTATATGTCACCCTGACCAGAACCACCAAGTAGCAGTACAAATTTGGGACTTTTAGTGCATTTGTATTACTGAAGCAGAGATTCTGTCGCCTCTGACTAACTCTGGAAGGTTATCGGTGACAGAAGTGGGCCAGGTGTCTGTCTCCTGCTGCTTTTCTCATTTGAAATGGTTTTACAGCGAGAGACAGAGGACGGAAAAAAAAAAACCTAATAGGATGAGGAAAAGGGAAAGGGGGGGAAAGGTCGAAGGAAAAATGGCCCTGAGTGAATGGAATCAGAGACAGTGAAAAGGAGTGAGTCAGGAATGCTGGGAATGGGAACGAGACTGTGACACGGAAGAGAGGACTGGAAAAAACACGAATGGAAATAAAAGAGGAAAATAACAGACAGACAGAGAGTTGACAAATGAGAGAAGAGAGACAGATGGAGGTGAGGGGACTCTGCAGTGAGTCAAGTGACCTTCGAGCGACCTGTGAGAATGAACACAAAGCAACTAAACAGGAGCATGAATACAAGAATTACTAGTTTTTAAAGGTCCAGTCAGTCAATCACAAATCTTTGTTTTCAATATTCACAGATCGGGCATAACATTATGACCACCTGCCTGATACGCAGTTCCAGGAAGCATCATGCAGAAGGGTAACGGTTAATCAATTATTTTCACTTCTATTCTGTTAGATTTATATTAGAGCCCGACCGATACATTGGCTGGCAGATATTATCAGCCAATATAATCCATTAGAAAATCATGGGTTATCGGCTAAAATCTGGCCGATATCCGCTGATATAAACAGCACCGTTTTTACTGTGTTCTGGAATAAATGATGACCTTCTGCTATATGTCCAGCAGAGGGCGCTGCCGCCAACTCAGAGTGTTTCCCTGCAGATTGGTTCTTACTCTGCAGTTCATAGGAAACTCCCCAAATCACCTTCTCATGGTCTTCTTTGACATAAAACCTCATAGAACAAAAATTCAAAATGCATTTTGTAGTTCTCCCTATGCTCTACTTGCACAGCAAGTTTAAATGAAAGTTAAACAAATTTAGTTAAAGCTGAATAAAATAAATAAATTTAATACATAAAATATATAATAATACTCCCCACACCAATGCCCACTACTACCTACATAACAATCAGCATAAAGAACACTAAGCAGCTTTCAACAACATTTTGGCCTGGGATGTACACGCCATATTCATGTAAACAAGAGCAGAAAGAAAAATGCTTTGAAATACTTTTTCCTACTTGTATAATGTATCGGCTGATGTATCGGATATCGGTATTTTTTTGTTACTTAATATCAGCATCGGCCTCAAAAAATCCATATCGGCCGGGCTCTAATTTATATAGCCCAATATCACAACAGCAGTCACCTCAAAGGGCTTCACAGACAATTATTCACACAATCAAACACAAGCACATAAACATGAACACATAATCAAACATGAACAATAACCACACTGAACTTAACAGACACAGGACATCCCCTGTCCTTAGACCCTTCATCTCTTAAGGAAAAACTCCTAAAAACCCAGCTGCGGGAAAAAAGAAAACTTTTGGAGACCACATTGAAAGAGGCACTGAAGGAGGCTCTCCCAGGACGGACAGGCTAAGAATGTGTCTAGGACTGTTAAATAAAGTCCATTAGCTCATCTATAGTCTCATAGTTCAGGTCTGTAAGGATGCATTATTATTTGTTAAGGCCAACTAACAGTTAAAGATGTACAAAATGTGCATCCCTATTTTGCATGATCATGTATTTACCATTAGTTAAGTAATGACTAGAAAAACTTCTGACTTTGTAAATGCATTACACAATATATTATACTAATGACCAGCTAAAACGTAAATGTAAAGTATCATAAAAAGAGTGCTGCTATGAAATATGGCAGTGTACACTTATATGTATAAACACATGAGCAGATGTTACGCTTTAATAATTTTCCCCTTACTATCTTTCACCATAGCCTCATACAAATCCACTTAAAAAATCAGTAAATTATTTCTTTACAGAGAGACTTTCCTGACAATTTTAAGCTATTTTTCAACCCTAATGTTGTGAATGGTATATTTAAAGTCCATTAGACACATGTAGGCTGTAACAAGATGTAAAGTATTTCTTCTTTGATCTGCATAAAAACGTCTTTCTTTCAGTTAGTTTGTGACCTCTGCCCCAGCCTGTGGCAAAGTTTCTCCTACTCACTTCTGCACGAGAGTTTTTCTGCTTCAGTCAAACATCAGAGAAAAGTCCCAAAGAGTGATGAGACGTGGTGGGCAGTGGGCGGCTATGTTAGCTTTAATCTCACTGCTTTGACTCTGTAATCTGCAGTCAGTGGATGTAATGGAAGAGAACAGGTGGCACAAGCTTGTTATTGAAGGTGCACACCATAAACATGACTTTTTCATTTAATGCAGCTGAGATCAGAGGGAGCAGTCACTAAATATTTGTCATCATTGCTTGTAATTTTAACCGTGATGGCATAAACTGACAGGAAATCTGGCAGAGGCCATTTTGAGTTCATTCTTTGAGAGTATACATTCATGTAAAAGCATTACATTATTGGTTAATATTGTCAATGCACTTCATAGAAGAATAGTTTCAGAGTGGTATCAATACCAGTATTACCAGTATCAAAAATATCTATACTTTGGTACTGATTCACACATCATCACATAATTTATAGACTTAAATAAACAAGAAACCAAGTCCTGTTTCCAACAGTAATAAATCAACCATCAGTCAGTCTGACATTTATTTATAATGTATTTAAAAATATTTTTTAGTGTGTGTGACAGTATTTGTCAAATCAAGTGCTTAGAACTGCCCTCTACAGTTCTGGCAGAATTCTTGACTTTTTGCCCACATTTGACTGCGAAAGCATTGCAGCACTGTACCACTAGTATTACACATGACGTCACAAAGTATCAATATTGGTATTGAAGTATCGATATAGGTATCAGGTCACAAAATCTAACAGTGTGGCAGGCTGGTGGTGTCCAATTTAAGTTGTAAAATGTGATCTTTTATGGCTGCAAAAAATGGATAATGATTAGCATTAAAGAGCTATGGATGACAAAAAACATGGTTAGTCTTTAGTAGTCTTTGGTAGTTGTCTAAGTTAAGGAGTCCTTTTACTCCTTTCTGCTACTATCTACAATAGTGTATTTTGTACCAGCTTGTGATTCAACTTCAATTGCTAAATAGCAGAAAGCCCTAGCAGTCAATACAACAAAATAAAGTGAAAGTTTAATGCCTACTGAAATGCCGACTGCAAGACCTTTCTGAGCTTATCCTGTATCATGACTGTTGTACTGAACTCTTGCCTGTTCTTTCAGAGACAGTGTTTTAAGCTGGTGTGGCCCTGATACTGTAAACACGAGCCACTCTGTGTGTTCTCACTCCACCACAGAAACCTCCTCACATCACAGAGACACACAAGTACAAGAGAGAAAGACCAGAGAGGGCACTGGAAAGACAAATACTGTCACAAACACAGCCCTGTTTTAACCCACAGGTCAGGTGGAACTGATCTGAAAGCACACGTAAAGCATCAGTAAATCACTTTCCTTGGTTTAATTTGATATTCCTCCAAAAAAAAATCACATGTCGCCCAAGTCATGCTGTGTCGCTAACTTGCATTGCTGACCTTCAGACGGTTATGTGCGGTCAGATACAACATGTCTGCAGCTCAAGTAACAAACACTCCTATTGTCTTGCATGTAAGCAACTCTTAACCATTGCAATTTTCAACTTTCGAGTCATTCAATACCGGAGTTAAAGCAATTGTGGCTTCTCTTTTTTGGGCATGTCTTCTGAAGCCTGTAGCCAGCCGCCGCACTCCTGTCACGGACTGTTTTAAAGACCGCTGCAGAAGGAAAAGTACAAATATAGCTGTAACTCCGCTGCTGCTGCTGCTAGTTAGCGTTCACACCTCTCCAGACGCGACAGCAGCTCTTCCAGATATGGAGTAAGGCACGCTCCTAGACGAGACCACCCAGGACTAGGACAGTGTGTAACATCCCCACTGCTGTCTCATCCTCACTCAGCGCATGCAGAACTTAGTCAGCCAATGCTCACAGCTTGACAGACTGTGACCTGACTGACGTTTAATGATGGTGGCAAAAATATCCCAATGAACTGATGAAGATACAACAAAGAAGCCGTGTTATTTTTGTGAATTTGAATGACACACCTCTGGAATGGCTAACTTTGAAAACATTTGTAAAGGGGCAGGACTTTCAGTAGACTACTTGGATGTTACCGGCTCCATAGATAAACAGCAAACCGCAAAGATAGTAAAACCAATCAATCAAACTTTATTTATAAAGCACTTTTTATACAGTAATGCAGCACAAAGACAAACAACACAATAAAGACTTTAGAAGATTTTAGCTGTTTCTGTAAATGTATAGCATGTTTCCTGCGTTGTCATGTTGATAACAAGTATTGCTAAGAGGCTTGTTGCTGTTGTATTTTGTGTCATTCGCACATGTCTGAATAATCCTGTATACTGAAATGCTGCCCTTCTCAAGAGCTAAAAACGCTCAGCTTCACTGCTCTTCATAGACCAGTAAAACACTGCCTTCTCCAGGAAGCGCTCCTATGCATTTCTAAAGCCCATACACTTCCACTGGACTCATTCTGGTCATTTCAGTGCTTAATTTGCAGCCACTACAAGGCAGTCAGCTCATTAATCAATCTGTTAGCTTCATGTTGCTAACACCCGTGCTACTTAGCCATTATATCATGCTCTGTCTATCCCTCACCATTCTACTATCTACCATAATTTGCTACTATGTTTCAGTGTTTGCAGTGCATAATATAGACTGGCTTGAGCTGCTGGTGTGAAGTGGGTGGGGCCAACAGGGCCTTAAAGCAAAAGGCACCCAAAAAAAGCAACAGCTCCCCAAAAGAAAACGTTTTCAATAAGTATGATATGTAAATATGTTATAAACCATGAAATGCTAATGCACAGTTTCCAAATTGTCCTGAAAAACAGCATAATATGTCTTTTTTAATGTTTTCTTTAACTAAATATTGTTTGCATTAAATACTAAGACATATTTTACTCTACATGCGCCATAATGACTTTGGTTCTTTGGTATTCCTGGGCACGTTTTTAATTTTTAGAGAGTGTATATTTATTTTTAGTCAGAAGTATTTTAAACTGAATTTTAAACTTTTGGGTCCCCACCCACCAGTTGAGAATCCCTGCTGTATGTTACATAATGATGCACTTTAGGTTCAACAATCGCGCAGAGATGAATATTTACAATGCTCAAGAATCTAGTGTAAAGTCATTGAGTAATCTCTTCAGCATACACTGCCATTAGAGCCACTCTGTTTATGCTAGATGTGTTTTTATCTGAGAAATGCAGCTCAGTGTAAACATTAGCAGCGAGCTCTTTTGTTTTTCTCTGTTGCCAGTGTTGGTCTCTGTGAATAACAAGTTGAGAGGCTGGAGGAAGAGCAGACCAGTGGCAGACACACTTGGACACTCAAAACATCCTGTTGATACACTAGACCCAGTTTCTTATGTTGATTGCTTTGCACAGGTCAACATTAGCTTTGCATACCAGACCCATTCACTTTCACAACAACGTAAAGTGGGCCTGGAACTTCTCCCATTTAAACAATTGTCCACTTAAGGCAGTCCTTTCCGACCAATCATAACTGTTCATCTGAACTGGGGAGGGCCTTCTGCAATGTTTTTGGTGTGATTGGTTGTACACTGCAAAAAAACATTATCAGCATTAGTTCAAAATGACTTGAATTCAGATTAACTTTAATTTTCTTGTTTCAAGACATTTTTACTTATTTCATACCTAGTTATGTGCCAATGCAAGGTGTATTCTTCTTACCCCATTGGCACATAATTTTGCTTAAGTAAAAATGGCTTGAAACAAGACAGAAATAATTTAGAGCAAGTCAAATAATCTTGCCTAATCCAAATCATTTTAACTGATGCTGATTTTTTGCAGTGTGCGTTGGTTCAAAGTGTGTGTGTGTTGATACTGCCCCCTGGATTCTGACTGGTTGTGTGTCTATCCATTTATCCTGTTGATAGACTAGATCTTGTTGCCTATTTTGATTGCTATGCACAGGTCAACAACATTAGCTTGGCCAACCTGACCCATTTATCTTCATAGCAGCTTCATAGTGTAAAGTGAGTCTGGAACCTGTCCTATTAAAATATTTGTTGTGATTGGTCATATGTTTTACAGGAGGCATATTTTTCTGTCTGTCCTCTGGATTCTGATGGCTGTATCTCTATCTGACTGCATGCAGAGGTGCTTTGTGTCCATTTGTTCCAACCTCCTGATGAATACAGCGGTACAGCGGCACAGTGACATTGTGGTTAGCACTACTAGACTTATGTGGCGCTGGTCGGAGCTGGCTGTCATGACCCTGTCTGTGTCCGTGTTTCCATTGTGTTTTATTTTGTAGCTTTAATTACTCCTTGTGTTTTTCTGTCCTTACAGTCCTTTGTTGCGTCATTGTCTTTTTCTGAAGTCTCCTGACTCTCTAGTGTCCTGTTCATTGCAAGTTTGTTTTTGGATTTTGGATTTTGCTCTGCATTTTGACTTTGGATTTTTACACTTTGTTATTTAGTGAGCCCTTGTTTTTTACTTTTTGGATTTTTATGTTGTTCTGGCTTTTTCCACTCTTGTTAAAGATGCACCACTACAGTCCTGCCTTTTTGGGTCCTGAACTGTGACATTGTCTGCTGGTCGCAACAGCTCTTACCCCACGGTGGGACAAATAAAGCTGTTTTTTTTTTTTTTTTTTTATCTTACTGTCACCTCACAGCAAGAAAGTCATGGCTTCAAATCCCAAACTGACCAAGATCCTGGCCCAGATCTGCACAAGGGTGCTCAGGAGCTGCCCATCTGCTCCTGACAGGTTGCCCCAGTGGCACTGAAGGATGGGTCAAATACAAAGAACAAATTTCTCTACTGGGACAAAAATAAGGATACGTTACCCTTACACTGGGAGGGACAAGTATAATTCTATACAGAATGCATGAAAGTGGTTGAACAGGCAAAACATTTTTAATGCTGCCTTCAAAATGCAAAGATTATAATGACAAATACAAGATAAATTGGATATAGGATCGCACTTCAACAACCAATACAAATTTAATTAACACATCTGATTCTTCCATTTTGCACATTTCATTAAAAAGCCTGTAATTCAATTCCCCGTTCAACCCGCTAAACAGGTCCCCCGCCTTGTTGCTTGGGCACCCGCCAAGTCCCAGGATGCAGGAGATAATTCCCACTAACACTTCATTAAAGCCCAGTCATTTCAGATAAGCCTCTCATACCTCCGTGTCGCCTGTGGAGTCGCAGCAGTGACTGATGGAACTGTCAGTGAGAATGACAACAGGAAGTTCACTGTGTTCAGGTGGAAGGGCTCAGCCTGACAGGTACAGTCAAACACACATCAGGTGGAAATGTCTTGGACCAGGACCAGCTATTAGGCCAATTATGAACAATGGTTGCTGTGTTCTGTGGAGATATTGTGGTAAATATGTTACGTAAGCTAATGGATAGTAATAAGATCATTTTAGGATTAGTGTTTAATGTGCCTGAAGGTCAATTTTACTCTGTTGCACAACAAAGGCAACATTGGTTAGATTAGTGTCTTTAACCTCAAGAACTCTAACAAACCAAAAAATTTGTCTGAGTTCTAGCATGCGCCGCAAACACACATAAGGTAAACATAAGTAAGTAACATAACGGTGAATCATAGGCACGTAAACCAGAAGAACTTGAGTTAAAAGCCCATCATAACCATTTCCAGCACAGTTTCAACACCAAGCAACTAAACCAAAATCAAGCAAAAACACATAAAACACGCCTCAAGGTGTCTGTACTAAAATTTTGCCCCGCTTCACTTTATCTGCATTTGACCCTAGTAAGGGTCAGATGCTCTGATACGGGGTTCTAGAGGTTTTGGGCTACAGCTGCAACATAAAGAGGAGGATATACAGTCAGTAAACTTTAAATAAAAATATTTATTTTTATATTTCTGGAGGTGTATACTCTGACATCTAAACTGGTGATTACACCTCAGCAGGGCAAGATTATTCATGTAGACATAGTAATAGCTGAGATCATTTTATTTTGGACGTCATTTTTGAGCAGGGGCCTAGGAAAAGGTGCTATCAAGTGCAAGTTGCTCATTTGATAGATTGAACAACATTAAAAGTCACCAATCTGTTGAAGTTACAGTTACTTCACCAGCACAATTAATAATATAACAATACTAACAATTACATTTTTTGCTTTGGCGTCTGGGATTGACCAAGCAAGGCCAATAATAATAAAAACATAATTTTTATGAAAAATACCATTTTTTGCAGAGCTGTCACTTGGGATGTATTCCTTTTTAATGTCAGAACAATGAAAAATAGTTTATCTCTTAAAAAGACAATAATACAAAGATTATTAGAGTATAGTAAATGCTTTGCATTGCTTTTATACATTTGTAATGCTAATGATATTGTATTGTTTTTGGTCAATTTTGTTTTAATACATAATCCAACTCTTTTTTATGCATTATATTACTCTTTTTATTATTATCTATTTTAACTCTTTATGAGAAGAATTTCCTATGTACTTAACAATTGGTATGTTAACAGTTTGATTGTCAGTTTCATTGTTGATTTTTATGGACACCAGAAGAATAGCAACCACTTTGTGAAAGTTAATGGGGATCCAAATAAAGAATAAATAATATTAATTGTTATTATTATTATGACAACAACAATAATAATAATAATAGCAATTTAAAAACACAAAGACCAATCATCATTAAAACACATAAATAATTTGGTATAGATGGATTCATTCATTGTCTGCATTTGAGTTGAGCTGTGGGGGCAGGGTCTATAACAGCTGCGTTGGGCATGAGACAGTGTAAACCTTGATGAATTAAATAGCAGGGCTTATACTTCGAGACAGACAATGCGAGACAACCATTTGCACTTGTGTTCTTTCAGTATTTAGAGTCAACATTGCAAGGAAACTAGGTGTAGTTCAGCATGAGGGCTCATCCATCACATAACACACTGCACACAGGTTACAGGGATTAACTGCAATATAATCTGAGCTTGTTGCAAAACCATGTTGTTGTATACAGCACAAGACACATCAATAGCTCTTCGACAGTTACATAAGTGCACAGAGGTAGTATTGGATGACAAAAAAACTTGAGCCAAGTTGGTTCATAACAACAGAAATAGACAGACTTGAATCTTCCACGACAGATTTTCCATAGCATTTTTTCCCCATAATTTTTGTATTTGCGGAAAAGTAAATGTCAACAATAGATTCCAGGTTTTCCACAATGTGTTGGACCTCCTGCGCGGACCTTGAGGCCAAGCTAAAGTTCAGATTACTTTGAGCGCTGCTTGTCTTTACGCAGGACTTCCTATCTGGCTCTACATTAAACACCGTTAGAGCCGGCGTCTTTTACAAACACAACATTCGAACAACAACAGATATGCTTTTTTTTCCACTCAGCGCTGATCCCACAGACTTATTTCTTTCCAACTCGTGTCACAGTGATTCCGCACACTGCAGCTCGTACATATGCTGAAGCAGGCACTTTCTGATGCTTATGGGTGTAGATATGAAATGAATTACACATTTATTTTAGCGCTTGCTGACTGAGTGTGGTTCTGAATGTCAGCGCTGACAAAATAAGAGTGCTGCAAAAGTCAAGCATCAAGCTACTTTGTGTGCAGGTAGACAGATATAGAATACACAAGGCGGAAATGAATAGAAAGGATTTAGACTATGGCCTTTAGATGAAGCAGCCCATTTTAGAAGGGGGTCCTAAAAGATAGACGCAAATAGCCCTTATACCCCATTTTTAAAAGGTTATGTTGTTACAATAAAGTGACAAAAGTATCCTCAGTCACAAAACATCTTAAAAAATGCATACATAAATTTTTTTTCTACTTTTTCTGCATAAATCTTTTAATCAACTTATACCCTGACCATAAATACAAAATATTTTACTATTTTCAAATGTTTACCCCTTTTTATGTCAATGTATGTAATAGCATCTAAATTTTTTTGGAAAAAAAAAGAAATATTTTTAATATTCTCAAAGGAAAGTGGATTTTTCTAGGGGGAGTTATTACAGCCTTGGGTCTGTCAAAGATTACCAACAGCATTTTAACAGCAATCTTAGAGATTTTTTTCCTTGTGTTATGTAGAATCTAAAAACCAACACCCCTTATAAGTGGTTGTAAATTTTTGATACTACAAAATAAATAAATAAATCACAAATCCATCTAAATTACTGCTGTCGATAATTCTGAGAATAATGGTATTTATGATCAGGGAAGAAGTTGATTAAAAGGTATATGCAAGTAGAAAAAATATGAATGCATACATTTTCTGTGATGTTTTGTGACAGGGACACTCTTGTCACTTAAAAGGAGCAATATAAATTTAGTTAGAGAATATAAAATTGAAGTAATATTAGATTTTAGATTTATAATAAAGTTGGATTTGAATATCAACATCAGTGATAAAGTACACAACTGAGCCAAATTTCATAGAAAAGGTAAGAACCACTGCAAAGTTATTAAAAAATGTCATTCTCCTCATTGGGGCACAACGGATGTAGATGCAAGAAGGTCCTGGGTTCGAATGGCAGACTGTAGGGCCTTTCTGTGTGGAATTTGCATATTCTCCTTGTGTCTAAGTGGGTTTTGTCTGGGTGCTCGTGTCTTCCCCATCATTCAAAAAAAATAAATAAACAAATAAAAAAATAAATAAAACTATGCACAATCCTAAACCTCCAGCAAGGTATTCCTGGGGATCCTGGCCCAGACCTGAAGAATGGTCCACAGGAGCTTCACTGCGGTCGCCCACTGCTCCTGACAGGTTGCCCTTGTTGCACTGAAAGATGGGTCAAATGCAGAGAACACATTTCCCTAACGAGACAATAAAATCTACCTTACCTGCCTTAGAACATTATATGGTACTTAGTGGTATGGAAGCCTCTTGTTTCAATTCTGCAATGTTCTGTTCTTTTTTTTTAATTTAGCAAAAATAGAAGAAAATTAAATGCAATGGCCCATTAAAAGTCTTCTATGCTATGCCCTCATAATAAAAATTGTATTGTTTGTCAAATCAGTTAATTTCATGGTAAAAATTCCATAGTTCATGAAGAATCTTTGAAGCAAGATAATGGCATGCCTCTAGTCTAAGTTTAAATTACACCCAAAGGGGGCAAGCTGACAGCACAATGGAACAACAGTGACAGAAAAGTTCTAGAAGAAAGTCCCAAATTTGAGTAACCTGTCAGACCGACAAGCCGACACACGCCTAATCCACCACACTCTTAGTGGAAGGTTCATGTGCACAAACAAGCACGAAGAAAAGCTACCAGTGTCCCATGCCTGAATAAGATCTTTCCTGATAGTAGCCTCCAAACTAAACACGGACCATAGTTTAACAGCGCCCCTCCTCCTTCTTTTCTCTTTTCACACTAAAAGCCTTGCCAGTAAAGCTCTCCACAATACAATTAGACAGACTAATTACGTCCATACCTTTCCCGGAGGTACAGGCCGGGACAGGCAGCGGCTCAGTCCCTCCTGGAGCCTCTTTAAGGACACACAGACACAGGCTGTATTGTACAACAGCAGCTCACGATGACCTACAGTGACCTCTGTGTTAATATGGGGGTATATATAAATCCAAATGCATAAATGGTACATGTGTTTTCCTTATAAACAGTGTTTTTATATATAATAAAAAGTATATGACATTTATATGGCAGGGTGACATGCCTTATGCTAAATAGTGATAATAGTGCTTCAGCCTTTAACTAACAGCATATATAGATTTACCTTTAATAATAATAATGCATCACTCTTATATGGGGCTTTTGTAGACACTCAAACTTGGTGGTGGTAAGCAATTTTTGTATATAAAACTGCCCTGGGGCAAACTGATGGAGACGTGGCTGCCATTCTGTGCCTAAGGCCTTTCTGACCAGCACTAAACACGCAATCACATTCATACACCAGTGCCACAGTGTCACAATGAAGGCAGTAGCTCAGTTCGTAGAGACACTCACCTACTAACCCAAAGGTTGGTGGCTCCCCCGTCCCACTGTTGAATACTGTCGTTGTGTCCTTGGGAAAGACACTTAACCCTCCTTGCCTCCAGTGTCTGCGTGCACCGGTGTATGAATGGGTGAATGGTTCATTGATGTAAAAGTGCTTTGTGTGCCCTTAGAGGTGGAAAGGTGCTATATAAAAAATGTGATCATTTACCATTTACCAATGTGGGTGAAGTGTCTTGCTTAAAGACACAACAGTAGTACGCAATACTGTTATAGCGGTTACTGGATAAATAGTTAAAAAATACAGTTTACTTTAATCACCTACTAGTCTGACACAATAGGCATTATTTGTAAGAAAAAATATCAATGAGTCAATTTAGGCATTATTTAAAAAAAAAAAAAGTTTGATAACTAAAAGGTCCTCTATTCTTCATTTTTAGAGCTTTTAAGCTTGTTATAATGTTGTTTCCACCTCAAAAACACACCTGAATTAGTATTTTGTTTAATTCATGCATGTTTGAGTAATCCTGTATGCTGAGGCTGTCCCCTTCTCAAGATCTGAAAACGCTCAGTCTCACGGCTCTACACAGACACTTTCTAAATTTCATACACCATCACCAGACTCATTCTTATCATTACAAATATTAAATTGCCATCACTACGAAGCAGTTAGCCATTTTATGCTCTGTCCATTCCCCACCAGCAGGGGGCAACAGACACCTAATCCAAGTATTCTCTGCAAAGTCAAAGTAACAGCTCCCCAAAAGAAGACATTTTCCAGATACATTATTTTAAGTTTTAAAACCTGATATACTAAAGCAGAGGTGTCTAAAATCATTTCAAAAAGCCTGAAAAAAGCACAATATGGGACATTTAAGCTTTAGCAGTGTGTGTGGGTGTCCTTGTCTGCTTCCACATTCAGCAGTTTAAACACATGGAAACAAAAACGAGAAATCTGGGAGGTGAAGAAAAATGCATTTACAAGATGACGAGGTGGAGCCATCACATTGGTCTAACAGAGCTGGAATTTTAAGGTAAGCTCCAAACTTTGAGGTGACCAGACACATCAGGTTTAAAAAACAAACAATTTTACATCGTTTTTTTTATTTTTATTGCTATTATCATTTATAAACGGGCAAGTCACCAAGTCTACCCTCCCATCATAGTCCAACCCACACCAGGAAAAAAAAAAAGAGGTAAATAATAATAAAAATAAATAAATAAACTTAATAATGACCATTAATAATAAAAATAATAAATAAAATACATATTAACAACATTGCTACTAAAAATTGAAATAAGAGTTACGATAGCAATTAAAGTAATATTAACAATACAATACATTCTCAATACTTGAACTACCGGGAAAGTTATTGTTTTTGCGATCCATTTATTGCAGAACATAATTTTTCTAGCTGAATAAGCCATAATATTTCTTGTAACCAGCAGTTATATGTTGGAGGCGCTTTGTGTTTCCAAACTATTCCAAACTATCTAGTACTAAACTAACTAAACTCTCCATGTTGTTGTATGGGATGGGAAATGAGAGGGTTTTAGAGCAATGCCTTTCTTTACATCCCCCACTTCACTTTTCATTAACAAGTCAAACTCTAACAGGCTCTGACCCTAATATTATCCCTGCCTTTGACCCGCTCTGCAAACAAAGCTGCTGATTTCCCTTTGACCTACAGGAAACACGGAGCGGAGACTTCAAAAGCCCTCACAGTTTGTACTGAAGTCTGCAGGGAGGCCATATCTGAATGGGCCGTTTTATTATTAACCTGGTGCAGGCTTTTTATGGAGTAGTTCTGACCAGTATGAGGGCCGCAATTCTAATCAACTTGTTTATAATTAAAGATAGACATATTAGGTTCTTTTTAAGCTTTCTGAAATAAATTTGGGAGGATTTAAGTTCAGACATGAGAGGAGAATCTCTGAGTGCTTGTACTGAACAGTGGGGGATAATTAACATGGCTATTAGCAACATGAAGCTAAAAGATAAATAAGCTGACTGCTTCATAGCAACTGAAGCGCTGAAATGATCAGGACGAGTCCAGTGACAGTGTATGGGCTGGAGCACTTCCAGGAGAAGGCGGGGTTTCTCGTGTCTATGTAGATCCACAAACCCAAGTGTTTTCAGCTCTTGAGAAGGGCAGCGCCTCAGCATACAGGATTACTCAAACAAATAAAATAAAACTCCGGGTATGTTTTTGATGAGGAAGCTATAATGTACAACAGACAGAAACGTTAGCATAATAGGGGAGCTTTTGAAGACGCTATATTCTGCAAAATTTACTTCTCTAAGCTTTCTACAATGTTATAATGTTGTTCCCTCATCAAAAACAAACCTGGAGTTCACACAGGTGAATTAATGCCTGTGTAAGTAATTCTCTATTTTCTGGCGCTGAGTTTCTGGGGCCCCAGAACAAAGCCTCGCCCACTCCAGGAAGCACTGACCAATCAACAACCCCTCTACATCCAGTCTGCTCTCATTCATTAATCCAAAAAAACGCTGTACAGCTCTGTTTCCTCTGATCCTTTACAGCTATTTTTCATTTTGTAGTAAAATGGAATCATACAAAAAGTGTAAGTCAAAATATTTTTTCTCTTTGATTGTGTTAAAATTCTGCTGCCCTCTGCTAAAGTAATTATTAGAAACCTTTTCTTTTCGTCAGACAAGGTTTTTAAAGGTTGTAAAACATGCAATGCTGTTCTAGAGGTGACCAAGATTGGTTTAAAAAGAAGAATAAAAGCGTCATATGTCTCCTTTAAGCTAGGCCCCTGTACTGTATTTCAATACTAGAACATAAATAAGTAGTCCAAAATGCTTGTTGTCCCCCCTACAGTTCCCACACAGCCATAACCTGCCTGCCTTTATTTTTCAAAGCTACAGAACATGCATGGAGCAAGTTTGCTTTTGTGTTCCTCTCATCTTTAGCCAACAATAAATGGGTTAAATCATTTAAAGTCAATCCCACTAATTTGCAAGTTTAACAGCTTCATACAAGAGATGAAAACTGCTGATATCAGAAAGTCTGTTGGCTGAATGTCAAAGGCACAAAGCGGAGGGAGCTTTGAGGGGGAAGAGGAGAGACCAACCGGCCAAACAGGAAAGTGTGTGTTCTGCTCTGACAGCTCAGAGTAGGACGTCCCGGGAGTGGTGCAAAAAAAAATTTGGCGGGGACTTTT
The DNA here is from genome assembly GCA_020698575.1 of Bostrychus sinensis. Lineage (NCBI taxonomy): Eukaryota > Metazoa > Chordata > Actinopteri > Gobiiformes > Eleotridae > Bostrychus > Bostrychus sinensis. The sequence goes on along the minus strand of CM036239.1, from coordinate 46,721,580 downwards.
GAAATCTTCTCAGACTTCAGAGGAGTCCCGCCTTTAAAACTGAGAAACAGAGTTGTAAATCTGTGTGAAAGGGGGAACGGAGCTGGAGCAGGCTCAGTTTAGTTTATGGCGAACCACTTAATGACGACTGGAGAGATACTCAGACGTCTGCAGCAACGTCCCGTGGTTAGAGGTACTGAGGAAGAAACTGAATGAATGTCAATAGATCATGTATTGTTTTTCAAATTTGCTAATTATTTTTGATTGTAAAAAAGCCATAGTTCTCAGAAAATCCATGACATCAGATGATAAAGTGTTTTACTAGTATTTTTTAACACTAACAGTTGGTGTAGTCCAAGCTAAATGCAGGCAAGCCAACCTTGATGATGACTGTAAAAGATATTGAAATTTCTGCAGCAATCTGGCACTGTTAGAGCTACTGAAGAAGAAAAGTGGAGCAGTAGAGCAGAGAAATTTAATCTATAAAATGACAGTACTTTGCACATGGGGACAACCAAGTTTATGGTATACTTTAAATTCCATTCTATTTACCTGATATCTTAAAAAGAACCATATACCTGAGCATATTTTGCATGTGCCATTCACACTAAGATCCTATTTTCGCCCCTGCAGTTACTGGAAGCTTTGATAAATTAGATTAGATAGATCCTCTCCCTCCTGTCTTTTGTTTGCATAGTGGAAAACCCCATTTTGCATTTTTAAGGCAAAAAAGCAATTTAGCTAAACAATTGGAAATCATTGTGCATTACATTTTTACATGCCATCACGTAAAAGAAACAGTGGGCTTATTAAAAAAGAGTGCAATTAATGTATGTAAAAAAATAAATCAAATAAAAATACATAATAATAAACACACAATCACACTAAATCATTCATACAGGCAAGGTGGATGAAGTGTCTTGCCCAAGGACACAACGGCATCATGAACTGGAGCTTCAAACCGCCAGCTATTGGACAACAGCTCTGCCTCCTGAGCCACTGCTGCCCCAAAATAAATAGAAAAAGATTTATTTAAATGACTAGCAAAATGCAGTCATTGACATAAGTAACAGAAGTAGAAGAAGGCTACACACCAGAGAAAGAGCTCAGACTCTATTTAAAGTGAATGAAAACCTCGCCTAACCTCCGCCCCTGTTGTATTCAGAGCACGATGAATGGGCAGCAGCGTGCTTTAACACACTGACACCGATACATTACTCATTTAAAGTGTTGATCGCCAGGAAGCAGTGAAATCACCATTCTGTAGTAAAGCATGACTCATCAGAGAGCTCGCGGAGTATATGCCACAAGCAGCTGCTCACAACAATGCCAGGAAATGCACAGAAAATGATAATACAGATACTAAAGGAATGAGGAGAACATGCTGTATTAGATAATGTGGTGAGACTTGTGATCTTTGATGACACTTTTCTATAATTAAATTGTAAATAATACTCACGTGCAGTGTCATAACATCCTGGCAATAGGGGCATGTGATTTGGACAATGCCATTCATAGATCATTTTTAAAGGGAGCTACAGCACCCCTATGTTGAACTACCATTTTTCTCCTGCTCTGTCCCTACTTTTACTTTTAAATGTCTCATTAGGGGTCAGAAACAAAGCCACTGCAGTAACCATAATCCTACTCACACAACAGACATCTACAGATATAACAGTAAAAAAGGCTCCATAATACATCTGTACAATGTTTAATATTTTATCTAGTGTTTCTTTTGTTAGTTTATTCTCAGCGCCGCTAAATCTCTGATGCTGTTGCCATTGTTGATGTGAAAATCATAACCAAAAAGCAAGAGGGTACGATATTCAGTAAAACATCAGCTCAGTTTGTGCACCTCACCTTACTTTCTATGGCAGGTGTTTATCAAAGTTTCTATTCCGGTCAGTCAACTTTACAGCTTGAAGGGGGTGTGCAAAACTTAGCGTGATTTAGTTGACGTGTAGAGCGTGTACATACCTCACCTTACAAATGTCAGTGTAACACCAGCTAAGTAGGTTATGCTGTCTTTCTCTTGACACTTGTAAGTATAAGCATGAGTATACTTTGCTTTGAAAAGCAGTTCGAGTGGGCCCTTCTTCATCTATGGTCAAGTCTATGTTTAAAATATTCATAAAAATTAGAAGCAGCACATAACTCTGGAACAGAACAGAGTTTTTTTATATAAATAGATTTTAAATTATGTTAATTTTCTAAACACATAAAAAATAAAACAAAAATCAGGTTTTTTTCTTAATATAAATACACAAATTGTAATAAAAAACAGAAAACAAATATAGTTTCACAAAATTGTCCATAAATATTAATGAATAAGCACCTGTTTTTTTAATAAAACTGTAGCACTGAATGTGCTTCATAACTTTTGGGCCCATTCTGAAATCCTGCACTGGGGTCCCACATTACCAAGTTATGCCACTAAGTCTAGAACAAATTTTAGCATAACACCATTACGGCTGTGTGACTTTTTCTTGACACCTGTACAAGATGTTTCCCATTCTCTTGCCATGACAACTTCCAAAAGTGCCACTAAATTAATCTGGTCAGGCAACCGGCTACAGCTCTACACCAGCAGTTTTTGGTTATGTTGGGTTTAATCTTGACACCTTGGAAGCTTTCGCCACTTTCAACAACTGGATACAAGTCTCAGCATAACGCCAGCGCACTGTCTTTCTCCTGACTCCTGTACAAGAAAGGAAAGCAGTTCTTCTAAAACTGTCACTGGGTCTAGTAGGTCCCACTTTAAGAAGATACAAATCTTGGCATAACACTTGTAGAGTTGTGTGACTTTCTCCTAACGCCTGTAGAAGACGTTCGCTATTCACTTTCTATGACAACTTCCAAATGTGCCACTAAATAAGCCTGGTAGGTGTCACTACAGGCAACCGGCTACATATCTGCACCAGCAATGTTTGATTTTGTCGAAAGCTTTCACTACTTTCAATAACTGGATACAAATCTTAGCATAACACCAGCACACTTTCTCTTGACACCTGTGCAAGAAAGAAAAGCAGTTCTTTCAAAACTGTCACTAGGTCTAGTAGATTTCACATTTAGCGTTAACGCCATTACAGTTGTGTGACTTTCTCTTGACACCAGACATTTGACAATCACTTTCTATGACAACTTCCAAAAGTGCCACTAAACGGCTACAAATCTACACCAGCAATGTTTGGTTGATTTTATCTTGACACTTTGGAAGCTTTCAACAAATGGATACAAATCTCAGCATAACACCAGCACACTGTCTTTCTCTTGAAACCTGCACATCATGACTACAAATCATTTCCTATGCCACTTCTGCCACAACTGTCAATAACTACTGCAAGTTTTTGGATGATTTGCCACTCCAAACGATGAATACAAATTTCAACATAACACCAAGTTGACCTGTGTCAGACTCTGGACACCTGTAGAGCATGCACCGCACACCCACTGACCTTGCAGATCTTGCTCTCTTCTGCGTCCCCTTTACTCTTCCCCTCAGTAGTCGTCCGCTCCGATTTAAAGTCAGATTTGACAGACAGCTGACAGGACAGTGGGGGCGTGGTGGTGGTGGTGCTGGTGTTGGCGTCCCCCTGCTGCCGGGACATGTACCCCTGTGCCGCTGCCATCCGAACCGCACTGGGGATGGGTAGAGCAGTGTGGACCGGTCTGGTGGACGGCTGCCGAAGCTTGGAGGCTACCCCCACCACCGGCATGCTGTCCCGTAAGGCTCCCACCAGCACCAGCAGAACAAGGATCGGTCAAAATGAAGCAACCCAGCAAACTGTTTACTACTCCACGCACGAAGGGGGGGAAAAAAAAAAATCAGAGGAATTGCTGAGCAGTTGCCTCTCCCCGGGGCTGAGAGGAAAGCAACTGCGCTCATTCTGCAGAGCTCAGAGAGGAACTGAAGCTGGTCCTGCCTCCGTACACTCCTCCCACAAAAAAAAAAAAAAAAACAGACCACCTCCCACCAACCCTGTGCTCTGCGTTACTCTGTGTTCACTCTCACACGCCGGCAGAGCAACTGTGAGCCAAGAGGTGGCTGCAGCAGAGAAAGTCTGGGCTCAAGGAAAAGAAAAAAAAACAAAAAAACAGATACTTTGAAATAATATTGGTCAAGCAGAAGTAAAATGAGTCACTTAAGACATTACTGCAGTAGGGAGCAGTATATTAGGTGAAAAGACTAGTAAGTGATGGCTGATTTACTGCATAAATATCCCAAGCCAAACATTACTAGTGCTGCAATTTCTATACGAGGTGGAACTCAGGACCCTCTTGGTGTGGGACTACAGTGACACAGCGCCATGGTTTCAACAATAGAGCGGTTTTTAGTAAAAGAGAGTGGCAGGTCGAGGCAGTAATGGAGAAAATGATCACAGTAAAAAGTTAATTACAAAATTTGCAAATCTCCAAACAGATTTTTATCCAAATTACAACAATTCTGGTGTTGGGGGTGACAGTGGGTTAAACGTTTGCCCACTAACCAGAAGGTCATTGTTTCGAACCTCACCAACCTCGAAGCTCGACACTTGACACCGCCTACTCCAGTCACAGTATGTGGCTGGTTGTGACAAGATGGGCATCCGGTGTAAAAACTCTGCCAAATCATGGTGCAACTGGTTTACTGTGGCCTCCCCAAATAAAACAGGGAGTAGCCCAAAGATAATAATAATAATGATAATAATAATAACTTATTTTGAATAAGTGCCTGTGTACAAAAGAAGCATTTTAGAAAGATAGGGTCAGCGGGAGTAGCTCACTAAACAAATGGTTGATGGATTAATCCCCGCTACCAGCACTGTATACTTTACGTTGCATCCTTGGGAAAGGCACTTCACCCACCTGGAGTCTAGAAATATGTTATATAAGGCTGACGCATAATTATGCTTATTAGAGTCTGTATTATTATTATTTACTGGATACTCGTAATCGTCAGATCCCGAAGCGACACAAACAACCATGATTCTGTACTGGAAATCATTTCAAGGATCAGGTGAACTAACCATTACCCTAACAAGGAATTACTGCAGTGCACAAACATGCAATACAATCAGCGAAACCAAACCAGTCCACCTGCAACTCAAAAAAATCCATGTTCTCTCCTTTAACTGAATAAAATCAAATCATGATTATCATCCAAATACACATACACTATAATGATGGGATAGGCACCAGTTACCTGCGACCCCTAACACAGATACGCAGAAGATAAATGAATGAGTGATGAATGAATATGGCATCCGTATGGCTTGACATTTTTTAGAGTCCACTTATTTTTTAATGTAAAGAATAGTCCAGTGAAACCCATGTCAAGTTTGCTATTAGAACATTTCTGCGGATAATTTTAAGGGACGTTTAAATCCCAAAATGTTCCACTAAATAATCGTTCTCTTCCTGTGGAATTGTTTAAAATAGTAACAACAGGTTTCAAAGACCGGGGTCTGGTCTGGAGGAACCGCGGAGTCAAAGGCAGAGCCAGGTTCAAAAGGACGCGAACTCTGGAGGAAGGTAAAGTCGGAAAAACCCTGATTACAGAGACTCCCAGCTCGACTGTCAGAGCGGCTCCCAATGTTTTCACACCAGAAATAGACCCATGGCTTTTTCATCTGCGCCGCTCAGCCCTCTAATGACAGAAATAGTGAAAAGACGAGAGGGCTAGAGCCTAGGAAACATAACAGAGCAGGAAAAGAAAGAGCTATTGTAGAGGTGTTTTGCAATGCAGGCTGCAGTGAGTCTGCAAGTTACTCAACAGGTTATATGAACCTACTGCAGAGTTCTTTTTTCTTATACAACTTCTACTTTTATGTATAATGTTCAGTTAGTTGCAGACCTGACACTTTGAGACATACACATGCATTAGATTCACCACTTGTGCACTGTGCATGCAACTATTTCACTACACTAAATGTTGGATACGCAGTTGGCTGTTGAACCATACCAGAAGACCTTCTTTTACTCCCAATCTGTCCAGGACTCAACGCTTGCCCCATTATTAAAAGTAATATTTATACATTTGTTAAGGCGAGTAGAGTCAGTACATTTAGTTATGATGATTTTTGCATAAACAATGTTCAGTTAGTCGCCAGGCTGACACTTAGAGACCTACACTACCGCATGCATTGGACTCACCACTTTATCACCTAACATATGCATGTCTTTGAATGGAAGTAACACAGGGAGGACATGCAGACTCAACTTAGAGGGATCAAATGCTAACCATTCCCCTGTCTCATCCAGAGAGCCCTCAAAAAATGTAATTTATTCATTTGGGATTCAAACCGGCTGAGTCCAAAACCTCTTTTTAGTGTGTTAAGATGGTTCTAAGTGAATCCTTCCTCTTACCAGACTGAATACTCAAGATCAGGATGTCTTAGTGGATGTGGACAGGATGTTTTAGTGATGGGTGATACCACACTTTTTAGATCTAATACCAGACTACTTACTTTTGGGGGAAATTTCAACAAAATTCAACAAAATTCAAATTCAACAAATTTCAACATTTATCCACTTTAATGTGCACAGTATAAAATAAATAACTTTAATGTGCACAATAGTGAGTTATTGCTTGTAAAAGAAAGAAAACAGTTAACTTCCTGTCACATTGCATGTATGTAACCAGTCCAATATGCTGCTGCATGGGGTTATTTCACATGTATTAATTAGTAATAATAAATAATAATATTGTCACATTCATACAAGCAAGGTGTGTGAAGTGTCTTGCCCAAGGACACAATGGCAGTATGCAATGCCAGTAGCGGGTATTGAACCACCGACTTTCGGGTTAGTGGAAAACTGACTAAGCCACTTTCCGCCCCATAGTATCATTACTTTATTGAAGTATTCAATACCGAAATGAGTCAACATATTTTTTTGGATTTAATGTTTGTTGATCAGTAAAAAAAAAAAAAAAAAATGGTATGATGATAACTTGAAGGCAATAGATAGGCGCTATTGTGCTGTTCTTTAACGTTTTTAACCTTTAACCTAACTTAAAATAATCTGTATTTATTGAAAACATCTTTTGGGGAGCTGTTACTTTGACTTTGCTTACTTTGGATCAGATGCCTGTCGCTTTAAGACCCTCTGGCCCTGCCCACTTTACACCATCAGCCCAAACCAGTCTATACTGTGACTAAAGCCCTCTACAGACAGCATTGCTTTTGATCTTCTTCTTTGAGTTGACAAGTGAATAAAGTTGGAAGGATTTGAGTTCAGACCTGAGAGGAGAAGCTCTGAGTTCTTCTACTGAACAGTGGAAAGTGCACATAGCTGTGTGTGATGGCTAATTAGCATAGCAGTCAGCAACATGACGCTAACAGATAGATAAATGCTGCTTCATAGTGACAGCAGTTTAAGCGCTGAAATAATCAGTTTGTGTATTTCACGGTCCGGTGATGGTGTGTGTGCTTTAGAAACGTGGAGGAGTGCTTCCTGGAAAAGGCAGGGTGGATGAGTGGATGTGATGTAGAGCAGTGGAACCGAGCATTTCCAGCTCCTGAGAAGGTCAGTGCCAAAGCAGGATTACTCAAACATGACTGAATGAACCAAAATACAACTCTGGTCATGTTTTTGACAAGGAAACATTATAATATGGTAAAAAAAAAGCTTTGAAAAGTTGAGTTAAATGGTCCCTTAAATAGTTACTAAATTGAACGTGAAGCTCATTTCCCTTTGCCCCCTTTCCCTACCTGACAGATACTAGATTTCTACATCTAAACCTCTTAGCATAAAACTACATCACTTTGCATGAACATCTTCAGATGGTCTTTTCTTTTTAACATACATTTTTTTCACCACCCGATGAGATTGGAAAATTAATTCAGTTGCATATGGACATTTAGAAATATAACCATCTCAACACAGAACTGAAGCTTCAAACAATATCTCTATATAATGCATCTACCTTGGAAATAGCTCATCTCCCCAGGCAGGCAAGTTATTTCTACTCAAGTGACTTTATTAGCTGTGATTTCATAAAACCTGATAGACACTTCATACCAGTACAGCAGCTCACCGTGAGAAAGCGCTCCCTCCTATACGCTCCAGTACTCAGGACTATATGTAATGCAGCGTGGGGTGTCGAGAGCCATACTGTGTTTGGAGAACATTAAGTCGACACAATATGACATGTAGAGGGTTTTTTTTTTTGGTTCCTGAAGCCTCCTCGGTGCAACAGACATAAAAGGCAGTGAAAGTTTTATACGGAAAGGCCCATCTGGTTCAGTTTAGAGGAGGCGAGGAGATGTGCTGCAGTCAGAGGGGCAAGCCCTGGAGAAATCGGAACTGTCGAACATCAGCCAATAAAGACAATATAAGGAACAAAAAGTGTTTCTCCAACAAATGTGAGCTACCCAGGAGTGGAATTACAGCTAAATTTAACCTGAACCTCAACAAGTCAAAAGGAATAAAAACAAATACCATGAATGTGTCAATACAAATTTATTTACTAGATATACATTTATACTGATGTTTAGAGAGTTTTTCCTTAGGTGACTTCAGTAGGTCCATTATCTGAGCAAAATCTTTCACAGTGGATTTAATCAGAAACAAATACTAACTGACTTTAATTCAATCTACATATATTTGTAAGAATAAGCTTTACCCAGTCCAAGTCGTGTAAAACTCGTCCAAGTCAAGTCCAAGTTGTAGTGTTGTAGTCAAGATCGTACTAATCGAGACCAAGACCAATCCGAGTCCAGAGTGAACCGAGACCAAGACAAGGCCAAGACTTTCAGGTTTTGAGACCGAGTCGAGACAGAGGCTTTAAAGGGCCCAGACTGAGTCAAGACCTAGACCACGGCAAATTGACCAGGTCAAGACCAAACCCTGGGTGCTAACACAAAATAAAGGGGGAAAGTTTTAAACAAATCAATTCAAATACATTCATATTTTAATGATCAAATGCAACAGACTCAACATGCAGAAACAAATCATGTTCCTCTTTCTTCTGATGCGGAAAACAAATTACTCCTAAATTATGAAGAATAGCATTTTCTCATAATGTTTTTCTCATAATCTCCGAGACTGCCACATCCAAGACTGAGACAAGGCCAAGTAAAATTGGAATTGAGACCAAGACCGAGTAAAATTGCAGCTGAGACAGAGACGAGACAAAGACGCCGGTGCTACAACACTACACGAGTCGAGTCCGAATCGAGTCATTAGCTCTTACAGTGGAAGTCTGAATCCATGCCCGAATCATCAATGTGCAAGCCCAAGTCCAAGTTGTTATGTAAAATGAAGTTTGAGTTTAGTCTGAGTCACATAAAGAAAAATCCAAGTCAAGTCCAAATCGAGTCATTATCAACTTAAAGCAAGTCTCAAGTGCAAATCCTGAGTGCAGACCATTTAAAAAAAGGCCTAAGAAGAGTTTCCTTAATTGTGCCAGAATGGAACCCATGGAACACCAATGAAATAAATAAGTCAAAAGCAGTCACCATTTTAACTTTACCTGTCAACACAAAAATCCACAGAAACAGTGTGAAATGAGTTTTCTATGAACAGGGCTTGGAAAAGTCAAGACAATTTCAATACATCGCCCCCGACTGTGATATCCAATGACTTTAAAACTGACAGTATTAAGGCACTAACAAAAAACTTAAATCCACATTTGAGAAGATAATTTATCATGCATATGGTGCACTCTGTATGTGACTGCGACTTGAAAAGGCATCTATGATCAAGTCCGAGTCCGAGTCATCGTTGTGCAAGTTCAAGTCATGGCCATAAACCTCGAGTCAAACCACAAGTCACTGCGCCTCAGAAACGCACGAATCTGTGTCAAGTGCCAAGTCATCAGTTGAGTCATAAGTCCAGAAAATGAGGCCAACAACTAGAAAAACTCGAGTCCTCCATATCTGGGCTGATTTTTTTTTTTTTTTTTTTTTATGACAGATTAGAAGCTGACCAAAAAGAGATCCCAGATTTGTCGATAAACTGAATTCTGCCTGATTGATAAGCTTGGATAATAACATTTATTCATTTACTGGACTGCCTAGATCTGAAGGTCGAGATCTGCAGTCACCTGGTCTGACTGAGGGACCCACTTTTATCCCTGATCATTTTATATTGACCCACTTTTTACAGCACCAGTTATTTTTCTGAATTATTTTACCACAACCTTTGTATTTGGAAATCAATTTTTAAAAATTTGGGGAAAGTTGGCAGAGCAGTTAGTGTCCTCGCCTCCCAGCAAGGAGATTGTGGGTTTGATCCTCGGGCCGGCCAACTCACAACCTTACAATCTCTCTGGGTGGAGTCTGCATGTCCTCCGTGGGTTCCCTCCAGGTACTCTGGCTTCCTCCCACCATCCAAAAACATGCATGTGTTAAGTGAATTGGTGACTTTAAATTGCCCCTAGTGAATGAATGTAAAAATGAATGGTTGGCTGTCTGTATACGTCTCTTTGTGAGCCCTGCAACAAGCTGGCCCCTGTCCAGGATGTACCCCACCTAAGGCCCAAAGTTACTGGGATAGGCTCCAGTCACATGCGACCCCTAACAGGAATAAGCGTAAAAAGATGACTGAATGAATAAATGAAGTTTAAAATTTTAAAACAATATTTAGACCTAAAATATGCTAAAATTGAAACTATATTCAGTCTCCTTGCAATCCATTTTGGTCTCTGACCCACCATAAGGTAACCACTGGTCTAGAAGTGAATACATTTTGACAATGCATTCACTGTTCAAGCTGCTCCAACCTCTTGACCTCTGACCTTTACCAGACAGGGCCTAAATATCTAAGTCGTCTCTTAACTCTGTGACACAGCCTGCTTCCTGCGTGCAGCCCTCCTGTGCTCGTGCCTTTGACAGTGAATTGCCCTAATAGGGACCTGGCCCAGAATAGCAGCAGCAGCAGCAGCAGCAGCTCGGGCGTGTTTTCAATCACGCTCCGGGGGCTATCATGACAGGCTAAAACAACAGGAGACCACGTGAAGAGGTGGCTCCGGTCCAACTCCAATGGTCCCTGCCTGCACCGACGCTCGAACTGCAGCAGCACAGCCAGGCAGCGGGCCAGCTCCACTCAGTACAGTTATACGCAGCTATAGAGGAAGCTGGAGTATTGGCTTCGTTTGATTACAACAGAGGTTTTAGAAATGCACACAAGCATCTTACTCCTATTGGATGGGCAGATATTCAAAGTTCTCTATTGGAGCACATGGAGACATCTGGCTAGATCGAGTCAATATCCGACTATTGCTGAATGTATAGACCCTTTTAGTGTCTATATGTGCCTTTTAGAACAGCTATGTTCCAAAGAATGGTGCCATGGGCAAAACAGACTATAACACATTTTCTATGGAGGATTTAGCATTGGCCACAAAATATTGCTAATCTCTTATTCTATGTGGCCATATTCTAATTTGCAACTAACTAACATTTTCCCCTTAATATTTACTGCTCATTAGGAGGGAGTAAGGAAGCTGCTGAACATAAATTATGGTCACACAGAATAAGGGAATAATAGGTCTTTAGGTGGTTTCCATCTCTGAGTTATAATCTTTTTGTCCGCTGTGAGGCCTGCCAGCCAGATCTTATGGGTGCTTTCCTGAAGGGACAATTGTGAGTCATCATTTAAAAGGTGTTCTGCAGGTTCCAGTGGCAGACTGATTCCAGTTAAAGTCCCAGGACAATCTACTACTTTCCCCTAGACCTCCTGAACCCCTGGACATTCCCAAACAACATGGACAAAAGAGCCTACGGTCCCCGGAAAGCAGAACAAGCAGTAAGGATCAGGTGCAGCCTTCATTTTTATAAAATACTGCAAATTTTAAGAAGTTAATGTTTGTAAATGGAATTGACTATCAGATCTGAGGGCCATTACATATAGTGCTCCAATTATCCTTGGAGGTCAGAAATCAGACCTTGGAATGTTGGTATCTCTAAACGATAATGACAATATTGGCAAATGCAAATGCAAAAAAAAACAAAACAAAAAAACAAAACAAGAAGTGACCTCTGAATTAAATTAATTCACTCGGGCTAGGTCATTATATTTATGACATGTTTAAAATTGAGCGGTCTCATGTTAGCATTAGCGCTGAGCATTACAAAGCATTATGCTGCATTCAGGTGTTCGTTTTTTCCGAGATGAGAAGTTGTTTTCAAGACTTGTTTATGCTCATGAGCTTTTATCTCGGAAAGGATACTGATGACACCATATGTAGACTAACAGAGTTATTGGTCAGTAACGTTATTAATTAGCATTTAACACAGTTAACTAGTCAAATTTAATGTTAGCCTCCTCACTACTGAAAAGCTGAATGTTAATACTTCTTGCAAATTAAGCTTTAGCCAAACAGCTTGGATGTTAGGGGTAAAATTAAACGCTTTTCTAACACAATTCTGTTAATTCTATGAGACCAACTTATAATAAACTCATACTTTTTGTTATGATTAATCAAAAAGCTGAGGTATAAGATGTAAATTAATAAATCAGCTGCTTTTCTGCTTTGTCCATGAAGCAGATGACGCCAAGTGGGGAAGTCGCGCAGCAGGTTTTGACCCAAGTTCCAGACATCTTTTTCCGACCTGTGCATCTTTTAACTTAGAAAAATGAGGAACCACAGTGGAATGTTTACGAATAGAGGCTGGACAGTAGTGGACAACTCATGGGAAAATAATATTTTTCACTTTCTTGTAACACAGAGTGCAGCCATCTTGGATTTCCAAACTCCGGGTTGTTAGGGATCGCTTGTCTAGGGGTGTTCCAGTACTCTAACCATGGTTGTGACTGCAGCCCCTTAGAACAACTCTGGTCACATCCCAGAAGTGCTGACTCCAGATTCACTTTAATGTACACCGAGATGTTAGTTAAGAGCCAAAGCTGATGTTCAGGTACACTGGGGTCTCGAAAGACTTATGTTTTTTCACCAATGTAAAACAAGCCTGGTCTCACAGTGCAGTGGTCCAAAGTCAATACAGACTCAGGAAAAATTAGGATCACTTCCATCTGCACAAACTAATTGGACCTGGTCAGCAACAATTTAAACAGCATTTAATGACATTTACACAAGAGCTAATAGGTTGTAGCAGTGTTCTGGACAGAACTTGAGAAATGCTCTGACTGGCCACGCACTGGTCACTTTTACACAAAAATTATTGAACAGAAAAATAAATCGAAAGGTTTAACAGATTAGAAATATGCCTACATCAAAAAAAAAAAAAACTTTAGGCAGAGTGAAGCTTACCATTTCTTCATACGTAGTAAGCAAAAGAGGAAGTTTTAACTCCGAGAGCCACCTGAGTCATGGCTTGTCTCATTATGAGGATTACATTAGATTAGACAGATACTTTATTGATCCTATAGGAAATTTAGGAAAGCGATTAGCTGTCAGAGGTATTCCTCAATACAATTAAACCTCTAGCTTTATTCAGAGTGTCTAGTGTCTCATTGTGCAGTGGTACCAAGTGTATTATGTTTATCATGAATTTTGAATTGTGCCGAGCTGCTGATCATTGTCAACACTTTGTAGTCAAGTCAAACTTTTACCCAAGTTTTCATTTGATTTGATTATTATTATGATTATTATTATTATTATTATTAGTTTTATTTTATTTTTTTCTAAGCCACCTTTCAACTTTAACCTGGCATAAGCCAAATTGATATAATGAAAGCACAGATTCAGTGCGTTATATCAATCTGGAATGCCTTATGTTGAAAACGTTTGTAAAGAGGAGGGACTATCAAAATAATATTTGGTTTTGATTGGATGAAGCGCAAGCTGGATACTGTCTACTACTGCTGGGTACCATTAAACAATACCTTTGTTGTACCAAAAGAAAGGTTACAATACTATTCGTAGTGAAAAAATAATCTAGTGGGACCTTTAATGTTCCTTTGCATGTATGAATCAAAAAATGAACACAGAATAAATCATACAAACTACTGGTTTTGACTTACAACTGGGAATTTTGCTCCAAAAATTGGTCTTTTATTCAATGTTATTGTTTTATGATTGTAGAAGATGAATTAGGACACCATAGGTATCAGAAAAAGTATCACTGACGTACCAGTATCAAAAATGTATTTAAGTTCTGGAGTCAAACAAATCTGAACGGTACCTAGCCCTACTGGGATTTATTTTAGCCAAACACAACAATGACTCATATGACGCCACTAAACAACAAATTGCTACAATAGTTAAACAATATAATAACAATGTTGGAGGATTTTTTTTTCTGTCTTTGTAAATGTACAGCAGCATATGTTGCGTTTATCGGCATCGCCATGTCGTAAACAAGTATCGCTAAACTGCAAACTGCCCACACGCCAGCTCACAACAGGACTGCCACACCATTGGCCCAAACCGGCAGAATCAGCAGGAGCCTGATTTTCATGAGTTTGTGAACTCTCAAATTTCTTGACAATTCATCTTGCTGCTCAGTGTGTAGCCTCTGTGTAACTTAGCCTTAGCCTTAGGTTGTGCAATTAAAACTCACTTTCTAATTGTACTTGTTATCTTTTAATAAACCTAGAGCGCTCCCTTCTTTTTGCCCTAAAAAGTTTGGTTCTGACTGACAGAGTTTGCGAGGAACTGCAGATAACCTCTTGTTAAAATACCATACTGTTATTATGAAGCAGACATGAAAAAGACTTCGCTGCTCCTAACTTTAACCACCGGTGACTATTCCTGTGTAGGCTACTCAGTCTGGGCCCGGGCCAAAACCACCTCTAAATATCTGGTGCAGAGAGCACATTCCTGTTCAGGGGAGGAAGGTGGCGGTCAGACAGGAGGCAGGAGGTAGGAGGAAGGAGGCGCTGGAAGGTGGCTCAACTTCGCAGATGAACACAGTGCAGTGCATCAAACAAAATATAATTGAGTTATTAACATGTTAATTTAGATCTATGTTTTTAAGAATCTATAAAGGCTTGTTACCCTCTCTTATTCTTCGGCCTTTACCCACTATTGTTGACCCATTCAACTTCTTAGCAAAGTGGGTCTGAATGAAAACTGTCCCTATTAACTCTAGCACACTAATGTTGGGTGATAACAATGCCCTATTTATTGCTATGGCCCTGCAAATTTATTGCTGCATGTCATGCAAACAATACAGAATCATTTGGTCAGAGACTTCGTGAATTAAAGAAACAAGGCTAAAGTTTGCCACTACCACACGGCCTGCAGTGACCGTATAAGACATAATGTTTGTTAGAGTAATCCTGAAGTATGCATGTAATCCTAATTTAGTGCAATGGTTATGAATAAATATCATTTAGTAGTAATCACAGGAATTCATATAATCAATTAAGTTTTTACATTATTATTATTATTATTATTATTATCCCTCATCTGACCAAGTGTGGTGAAACCTGACCCCGGGCCTATATTTTTTGTCATATCTCAGAGATATTTTATTTTACTGCACAGATTTTTCATGACTTTGTTGGGCTACTTGTTGTCTACATCTTCATATAGTGGTTTTTGGTTTCTGAAGTAATTTGAGAATTTTATAAACAGAAACGTATCAGGGTCCCTAATGACCCCAGTCAAAAGGACCTATTTTTGCCTATACATTTTTTTATGTTTTTTTTTTTTTTTTTAATTAGTTTTTCTTTCACAGAACATCAATATATCACACACTAGAGTGAGGATATGGGCTTATTGTCATTTGTAAGTTTGTCCTGAATTACTGAGGCCTTCAGGAGCACACAACAGAGAGGATCCTGTGGTCATAATACAGGCCTCACTCTGGGCTCTGACTGAGGCAGAAAACTCTTCTTTAAAGTAAAAATATTTATAAAAATGACTAAAAATAAAGTCCTGACAGAGTCTGAACTGAGCCAGGAGCATGTCTGAAGTCCCCCAGGTCCTGCTCTGGTCCTGCACAGACCGGACAGTCCTGGCCTCAAGAATCATACTATTAGAGGGAGCCACAAACAACAAAGCATAGTTTAACTTTACATGATTTTTATTGGATTTATTAAGATTATTCTATATTAGAGCGAATATGGCCCTACCCACTTTGAGTCAAAAATCAAGGTTCTTTTAAATTATTTTAAACTAAACCACAATAGAATGAAGAGTGGTGAAGGCGTTTTGTTTGTGTTATTGTGGACTGTTCCAACATAAACCATGCCATTTTTATAAAAACAAAGTCTCATCCAACCATCTTCTTCTGCTTTATCCACAGCCAGGTCGCGGGGGCAGCAGTCTAAGCAGAAATGCGCAGACTTCCCTCTCCACAGACACTTCCTAAAGCTCTACTGGGGGGACCCCAAGGCGTTCCCAGGCCAGCCGAGAGACAGTCCCTCTAGCGTGTCCTAGGTCTTCCCCAGGGCCTCCTCTCATTGGGACATGCCCGGAACACCTCCCCAGGAAGGCGACCAGGAGGCATCAGGAACAGATGCCCAAGCCACCTCAGCTGGCTCCTCTCGATGTGGAGGAGCAGCAGCTCTACTCTGAGCTCCTCTCGCGTAACTGAGCTTCTCACCTTATCTCTAAGGGAGCGCCCAGCCACCCTGCGGAGGAAACTCATTTCGGCCGCTTGTATCCGGGATCTTGTCCTTTCGGTTATGACCCAAAGCTCATGGCCATACGTGAGAGTAGGAACTTAGATTGACCGGTAAATCAAGACCTTTGCCTTTCGGCTCAGCTCCTTCTTCACCACAACAAACCGATACAATGACCACATTACTGCAGATGCTGCACCCCAAGATACTTAAACTCCTCCACTTGAGGCAGGAGCTCTCCCCCAACCTGGAGAGGGCAAGCCACCCTTTTCTGGTCGAGAACCATGGCCTCGGACTTGGAGGTGCTGATTCTCATCCCAGCCACTTTACACTCGGCTGCAAACCACCCCAGCGCATGCTGAAGGTCTTGGCTTGATGAAGCCAACAGGACAACAACATCTGCAAAAAGCAGAGATGAAATCCTGTGGTTCCCAAACCTGACACCCTCCGGCCCCTGGCTGCGCCTAGAAATTCTGTCCATAAAAATTATTAACAGAACCGGTGACAAAGGGCAGCCCAGCCATGCACTGGGAACAGGTCTGACTTACAACCGGCAGTGCGAACCAAACTCCTGCTCCGGTCATACAGGGACCGGACAGCCCTTAGCAGAGGGCCTCGGACCCCATACTCCCAGAGCACCCCCCACAGAATACCACAAGGGACACGGTCGAACGCCTTCTCCATATCCACAAAGCACATGTGGACAGGTTGGGCGAACTCCCATGAACCCTCAAGCACCCTATGGAGCCAAAACAAAGTCTATAATTTCTAAATAATGATTCTTAATATCTAAAGACATTTATCTGCAAATTTATCAATATAATAATTTACAAACACAATCTTTTTACTTGCAATGACAGTAAACACATCACTAATGATGACCAAAGAGAAAGAAATCCAAGTCTTTTGTTGTTTTGTTTGATTTTTACAGATTTGTAGCTTATTATTATATTATTATTATTATTATTATTATTATTAATGATAGAAATTCACACATTTTTTGTAATATTTGTGATGACAAATTACAGTTTCAGCCAGAAGAAATATTACCTATAAAAATTACATAATCCAGCCACAGAGGATCACAATCCAGTGTAGTCTTTGTGACATTCCCATGCCCCGATAAAATGGAGAGGGTTGCACAAGGAAGGACATCTGGTGTAAAAATCTGTGCCAAATCAATATGCAAATCACTGCACACTAGGAGGCAGATGATTTGCTGAGTCTGTCAACCCCAACAGAGAAAAGACAAAGCAGAGAAGAAGCTAATGCTTGTGGTAACCATTTGCTAACTTTTTGTCCGCGTTTCCATCCGTCATCCCTTGCCATAAGCCAATAACATGTTTTTGGTTCAACATCTGAAGTGTAATGTTGACTGTGATGGTGGTGGAAACTGGTGCAAACAAAGCCAGAGCAATAATATTTAGTCAGTAAGAATAGCAGTGATATTTATGGCTGCTTAAATCAATATGTCATGGGTGTATTATTCGTTCCAGGCTGCATGTGGGTGGCTGTTGCCGTGCGGTGGTCAAAAGCTAAAAAGCTCCCCGGGTTACGTGACTGTCACCACGGGCTGTGAAAACAAACACTGGGGGTGAGAGATAAGAGGGGTCACCTACCTCCTGCTCTGTACAAACCGCGGTAGGCAGGCAGATAGTTACGCACCTGGACCTGTCAGTGCTATCAGTCAAGCGGCGCGACAAGGAAAACAAAACAAACGCACCCGGCAGGAGGTGTTAGGGCTTATGAGGGGCTCAGGGAGGCATGCACTGAACACTGAGGTGCCATTAACATAAATCAGGCATCCACATACACCTCTGACCTTAGGAGTTTAAAAGGGAACTGTTTTATTTTGTCTTTCATTTGAGAACAGTAAGTCGTCTGTAGAAAACAAGACCTAAAGACGTCATCTAGGCTTTATTATCAAGGAGTATATAAGATGAGATGGTTCAGTCAATAATGGCAACTTTGGTCCATGACATGCATGGATAAATGAGGGATGCCATCAGTTGTAGGTCTACACAACACTGGTTTCCAAATTGTGAGTTGAGATCAAATGGGTCACAGGGAGGTTGAACTGCATATTTTGAGAGATCCTAGGGACATTTTCTGTTCTACAGCGTTTTTATTGTCATGCCTTTTTTGCTGTGTTGAAGAAAATAGATCAATAAGTAATAATAATAATAATAATAATAATAACACAGACATTTAGATTTACCATTTCAGTTTCCTAAATTTCCTCAAATTTCTTAATTTCCAAAACGGCTAAGTTACATTTTTTCTTAAGGGGTAGAAAATGTCTCACTGAAAGCCATCAAAAATAATTTTCATTATGTTAATTACAAATTGGACTACTAGCGTATGTTTTTAATCTTTAAATTGCACTGTTTTTTTGTTTTGTTTTTTTCCATTTAAAGCAAACAGCAAAATTTTACACTTTTACCGATTTCATTGCTATGTAGAGTATATTTCAAGATGAAATACTTGACTCAGATTGACTCATTTACAGGGGAAAATTTATTTTAATGTATATATTATTTTATTTTTCCACCTACTGCCCAAAGTTACTGGGATAGGCTCCAGTCACCCGCGACCCCTAACGGGAATAAGCGGTAGAAAATGAATGAATGAATGAATGAATGTATATTATTTTGATAGCAGATTATTTTGTAAATGTGTCATTAAGTGTTCTTAAAGACAAAAGTGTGAGTTTTCTTTTTAATCTGCCACTACAGAAAAAAAAATAAAATCAACATTGCTGCAGGTCAATGACCCATAGGGCCTAATAATAATAACAATAAACCAATACCCACGAAAAAGCAGAGGAGAACTGTAAACATAGTGGCCAATAAGAGCTGGTTACTTTAAATGCACTGTGGTCTAAAAAAACATACAATGATCTGACAAAAGCTACTGAGCCGAAACTAATCAACTAAATATCTCTGACATAAGAAATGGCAGTGCACTTTTGAGTGTTTTAATTGGTTTCCAACATCTGCACCTCAGACAGATTTATTTATTTATTTATTTATTTATTTATTTTTGGTGTACGTTACCTCTCTACTCTCAAAATAATTCCTATTTAATAAGGAATGCACCGATACCACTTTTTTTTCAAACCGATACGAGTACAAGTACTTTCATTTGATTACTTGCCGATACCAAGTACCAATACGAGTATTTATATAGGGGTTACTTTATAGTTTATACAGTTACACTAATCTCATTGATCCCATACTGTCGTCTTTTTGCCGTCTATCCCCGCTCTGCGATGCTAACTTGTTTTTACAACAGAGTGGTTTGAACACAACTAACTACGGCTAAACTTTGCTCAACATAGACATGTTATACCTCATTTGAAAGCTTCGATTCCCCTCTGTTCACTCGCTAAAATCATTTTAAAGACAGATTGAGCATCTGAGCATAGCCTGCGGAGATTGGCCAAGACATAAAGCAGCTAACACAATTAGCAATGGTACTCGTTATGTTTTATCAGACAACAACTGTTTCGGACTCCACACTGGTATCATTTAGGACAACAAAAGGACAACTGCTTAAGTTTTAGGACTCACCTATCATTTTGGATGACTACTTGATGAGAATGTAGAGTCAGCTTCGCTTTTATCTCCATACAGTTCACTTTAAAATCCTTCCACAGGTTTCTCGCTGCTCAGCTGAGAGGGGAAGGTCACGTGACAGCGCTGTAAAGTGGTATCGGTTGCTGGTATCTACCCGCATTTTATGAATACGAGTACGAGTACTTGGACATGGTATTGGTACCATCCCTAGTTTGAATAAGCATTACTAAAACAACTGACTATGTTCATTTCTTTTATGAAATTATGAAAATCTGACCACAATCGGCAGCGTTTTACCGGCCATCAGCTGATTCGAATTCTAAAAAATCAATATCAGCCCTGAAAATGTACTAAACACTTTGGAAAAATATCTGTAGCTCAAAGGTCAAAAGTACGTCATAAAAATATTGGGGGAGAAGCACAGTCAGACCAGATGAAAACCATTTTCATCATCACTGAATTAATGACAGAGAAAGTATCTATTCCAGCCATGGCCACGTCTGCTTAGAGAGAGTGCACAAACAATGAAACAGATAAACATTGTCAAAACATTTTCAAGACCAGGTGGAGATTGCATTGTTCTAACACGATGGTGTTGTTAGGATAATTCCTAATAGTATATAGCATTAACATATAGATGAATCGAGGCCAGAGAGGTTGCACATCCACGCATACACTCCTGATGAGAGGAGTTTAAGATTCCTGCTCTTCAGTCGACCTTTGACCCGCGCCCACACAAACAGAGCACAAACAGCACATGTCAGACAGCACAGGAATCTGCAGAATCTCACCTCCACAGTAAACACTCACTGAACACACGGATTTATCAACACAGAGCACACAAGAGAATACATAAACACATACAATAGTAGTCTATGGAGAATGATCATATATGTGTACAGAGTTGTTAATTTAAAAATATGAACATGATCTCAAGAGCTGTGTGTTAAACATTACTATTGATAGAGGGCAGTTTATGCATTTTACAAACTCTGAAATCTGAAACCTGAAATCTCCGCTGATCTAAGGAGATGCAAAGGCTGCAGATTAGGGAGTGAAGCATCAAGTAACCTTCTCTTAACCTATATAACGCTATTTAACCTCAGTTGGACTCTTCTCTAAACTTCAAACAAACAAATTAACAGTGTCATCAAGGGCAGCCTCTTTCAACAAAAGCAAAATAAAAACAATTTTAACACGTAAAAACCTGGAAACAGTTATTAATGCTTTAGTTAAAATCGGAATGTTGTTACTACTGCAAATCTCTATGTGTGTCTTTGCACTGTTACCATAGATATTGTTTTCTACACTGAAAACCTGTGGGTCAGTTTTGGCCCATAGTGGTGGTGCGCACAGTCGCAGTGGCCCAGGAACCCTCCATCTGACCATCTATGCAATTTCATTGTACACCTTTTATGTATAATGACAAATAAAGCACTTTACCTAAAGCTGGGGACACACAAAAAAAATTTCTGCCCAATTTGACAACAATTCACAGTTGTGCCGAGTCTGTACCAGTCATCATATGATTCTGTTGATGCGTAAAAAAAAAAAAAAAAAAAAGTCTGCAAACTCAGCTGATTGTGAACTTCTGTAAGAAAGTTTAGGTAAATTTAGGTAGTATAGGCTAAAAAGGCATAAAAAGCGGTCACACACTCTATTATTTCGTTGGAAAGCCTTTAGCTTTGATTACAGCACACATTCGCTGTGGCATTGTTTCATTAAGCTTCTGCAGTGTCAAAATACACTCAAGGAAAAAAGAAACACACCACTTTCATTTTCTCAATTTGTCAAAAAATATTACAGCCAGTGAAAAATTACAGACTACAATGAGTTTAGTTCTATTCTGAATCAAAATGAAATGACTGTTTTCCTGGTTCCGGTTGATTGATTTTGATGAGCAATAACAACTGTATTTTTGTATTAATCACCTATGTCTGGGTCATGAGTAAAACTCAGAGATGAATTGGACCTGTCCTCCATTGTGCACAACTATTCCCTATAAAAAGACACCAAAATGGAAAAAAAGCACATTTGTTCACAATGCCACGACTACTGCAACCAGAGAGAGATTGGCATGCTTCAAGCTGGAAGGAGCACACGGCTGTAGCCAGGAGTTTGGAGTCCATCACTCTACTGCTGTACGCCTTGCTGAGCGTTTCCACACCACTGGATCCTCTAATGACCGTCCCAGATCTGGTCGACCACATGTCACAACTGCTGCATTATTATTGTTTGGTCATGTTATTGTTATTGAAACTGTCATAAGCACTGATTAATTGGGTCTGAATATCAGGGACGGGTATATGGTTGATGTGCACATGGAATATTTCCATCAAAAATAAGTAACCAAACAAAAATGTGGTAAAAAAGCAGTGGTGCATGTGAGTGTATTTATTTCCATCCAGTGTTGCATTAATTTTTCATCAAGATCTGGTATTTTTGATGGGAGAGTCGAACCACTGCACAAAGCCTTCTCCAGCACATCCCAAAGCTTCTCCGTGGGGTTAAGATCTGGACTCTGTGGTGGCCAGTCCATGTGTGACAATGATGTCTCCTGCTCCCTGAACCACTCTTTCACATTTTGAGCTCAATGAATCCTGGCATTGTCATCTTGGAATAAGCCCAGTGCCATCAGGGAAGAAAAAGTAACTTGGTCATTCAGTGTCTGCAGGTAGTCAGCTGACCTCATTCTTTGGCCCCATAATGTTGCTGAACCCAGACCTGACCAACTGCAGGGAGGCTCTTACCTATTAGTTAATTCCAGGTGTTTTTTTTTTTTTGGTTTTTTTTGGTCAGGCAGTATATTAACCATGAATTATGACATAAATTAATAAAATAGAAGTTCTCAGAAGTTTTTATGCACATGTGTCATATTCAGTTTAAATACCTGACAGGTCCCATTCTCCTCTGAAACTCTCACAGCCTGACCAGTATTGCTCTATACAGTGAAGGGCGGACATTTGGACACTGGTGCAGTCATAAATGTGTGTCTTTCAGTCGTCAGTACAAATTCTGCTCGTTAGTGTGAGCTCCTGGTCTTTTTAAAATCTGTAACCACTGGAAAAGTCATGAAGTGAGTCCCCAGCTTTAGTTAGTAGATTAGAAACAGTAAAATGGAGAAGTAGGACAAGACAGATCTCTGCTATAGTAGTTTGTGAAGACGTTTTAGCTGAAACAAGCTACTATCCTATTTTAATATAGTGCATTGGGACTTCAGTGTAACAAAAAGCCACCACGCAATTCTCACTGAACTCATTTAACATACTGATGTGCAAACACACTTGGTATCCTTCATAGAGCAGGTGTCAACATAGCCAACAAAATGGTTGTTTGAAGTGGGGCCCTTCTGTCTCGGCAAATTGTGCCCCAAATCTTGTCCGGTCCAAGGCCCCACCTCACCCTTCCATTGTTAAAAACTCACTTTTCAAGCCTCACTGTCCAAACTTTCCTCACTCTGCTTCGCTGAACACACAACCTTTACACTCAACAGCATTCTGGGGAAGACCAGTGTAAATCAATACCGTTTACAACCATTGCATTCCTGTCCCATATGAATACTGTACTGGTCTTCCCCCACGTTTCCACCACGTCCCGATGAGTTTTCACCTCTTGTGAAATACTCCTGTCCTCTGCAGAGCTTGGGTTTCACAGCTGGAGTTGATAAAGTCCTAAAGTGCTGAATAGGACTCTTCCCTAAAGATCAACAAGCAGTGGGACGTTGAGTTGAACCAAATGTGGGTTAAACTGTCAAAAATGCAGCTGCAGTGAGGTAATGGCCAACAGGGGGCAAAAGTACTGGTTATGAAAATGTGCAAAAAAGAAAAAAAATATGCCAACTAAACAAAATAATAGGTTAAAAAACATCATGGGTGTGAAGTAACTGCACTTGTTAACCAAAGCAGTAATGGAGAGCTTTTGCCTTGTTACTTCAGGTAATACTGATAAAGCAATGATTATAAAAATATGTTCATCCTATCAAAGGGTTAGCCTTAAGGAAAACGCACAAACTCTTTGGGAAAAGGCAATGTGGTGTATGCCCAAGGACACAACTGTATGCACTAGAGTATGCACTAGGTCTAGGCCTGCAACAACTATCGGATTAATCAGTTATAAGCAATTATTACTGCAAAATAACCATCTCATTTAATAATTGATGAATGTTAAATATACATGGACTCTGAACTATGCCATGTGCTGAGAGAAGAGGTTTTATTGCCAACACAGAGCAGAGCACACACATTTAAAATAAAGGCACACAAATTCAAAAATACATACAAATAGGAAAACTTGCACACAAATTACAAAACATCCACACAATTTTGAAAACGCACACAAATTAGAAAACACACTCAGAAATTAGAAAACAAGTACACAAATTTAAAATAAAGGCAAACAAATTTGGAAACATATAAATAGGAAAATATGCACATAAATTACAAAACATGCACACAAATTCGACAACATACACAAATTGGAAAACACACACATTTGGAAGCATGGAAAATGGGAAAATGCACACGAATTAGAAAACACTCCAAAAAACAAAACAAAAAACACACAAATTAGAAAATACAATTCAGAAACAAGCACACACATTTAAAATAAAGGCATACAAATTCAGAAACAAGCACACAAATTTAAAATAAGGGCAAACAAATTTAGGAACACAAATAGGAAAACATGCACACAAATTAGAAAACACATGCAGAAATTAGAAAACTACATACTAAATGATGAAAGTTTTGAGGTATCTACTGAAAAATGGCAATTTGACAAAATCTGGTACGATACCTTATCTACTCTATATCAAGGGTTTTTCACAGTTTTATCCATTTTGATTTTTTTTTTTTACTTGAGGAAATAAAAAGTTCTATCTGCAATGTCAAACCTTAATTTGGAGCTCAACTTTAGAACAGACACTGAAAAAGGCTAGTTAGTTTTATCAGTCTGGGGAATGATAGCTGAAAATATAAAAAGTGTAGAGTATAAGTTAACTGCAGTCTATATATTATTTTTACATTGAAAAAGTATAAACGTAGTATAAAAAAGTAGAATGTGCTAAACAATAAAATATAGAGCTATATTGCTTACATGCCAACAAATTCTACGTTAAATATTGTCAAAATGTATTGCATTTTGCTTTCAACGATGTCTTAAAAACAGTTAAATTATAAAAACAAGTTGACTGCTGAAATGAAACTTATTGATTTTTGTTTGTTTTGTAAGATAGAACCTTATAATTCTAAATGAATTTCGGGTTCTTTCAGGGTCCCACATCAAACGTTTCAATGATTTTAAAATTTTATATATTTGCAATCTCTTTAAGGTGCCTTTAATTCCCATGTATTAAAGAAACATGTTCCTCATATCAGTTTCACTATTTTTATGGTCAAATCATTAAACCTACATATCTCAAAATCACTCAGAATGCAGACAGAACCCTATATTTCTAAGGTGAAAATATTCTGTTTGTCTTTTAGCTGCTGCTTTGGAACTAGATCCCCATTAACTAAGGTTGCCTGAGTTGCTCAAATAGACTCCAGCCACCCATGACCCCAAGCACAAATTATCCAATGAGGTTTTATTCGAGCTTGTTGTGCAATACAATCACTCTAAAGGGCTGGTGTATGTGTTTCATTACTGCTTTTCAAAACTTGTCACAACATTATTCATTTCAAACTCAGCCAGTGTCAACTTTCATTCACTTAAACTCAGCTCTTGCACCTAAACACATAAAAAAACTATAACTTCCACAACATCTATGCACTCACCAGTGTTCACCCTGAGGCTCCTCTTATGCACAATGACATGTCTGAACGGAGTCTTTCCACAGTAAAAGAGAACGGCTAATGTAAACGCTGGCAGTGAAATGCTTTGTTATCAGATTTGAGCAGATTTTCATCGGAGGATATGACTGTCAGGGGAAAAAAAAAGATGGAGATAAAACTGAACGTCAGGGTCAGGGCCGTTCACCATCCGAGCAGACAAACGGGAAAATATATGAGGCGCTGAGAGGAAGAACACGTCAACAGAGATCTCCACACAAGTCCACTGGGAATACAACTACAAGTATTTATAAGAGAAGCATCTTCACCATATCATCAGCTCACAGCAAGCTTTAATGATTTAAGGCCATGCATATGTATGTGTATGTAGAGTACGCAGATGTGGCTGGTTAAGAAACTTTTTTTTTTTCTGCATTTGGTGTTATAGGTGAAATCCTGTATGAACTCTAATGTTTAATTAATAAATGTGATTTATGTGATTAGATCTGTAAGGTGTATGTAAAACTATCATCTCTACGGTGGCTCTGAAGGGCAAGTCACAACAACAAAATGAAAAAAACAAAACATACAAATCAATTTGGACACACAAATGCTAAATAAAAAACACTCAAAAATTCTGATATATTCACACAAATTTGAAAAAAACAAAAACAAAATTTGAAACACACACAAATTTGAAAAAAAAAAATAATAAAAAAGAAAAGAAATCAGAAGTGTATACAGGAAGCACACACACAAATTCGAAAACAAGCACACGACTATGAAAAAACGCACCTAAATTTGGAAACAGGCACAAATTTGGATGCTTGTATGCAAATGTATAATGTGCACACAAATTCAAGAAAAACATGCACACACTAATCTGAAAAAAACACACAAACAAAACAAAAACACAAATCCACATACAAATTTCCAGTTTTGGTTTCTTGCCACAAGGTAATCAGGAAACAGACTGGAAACAGCTCTCTTCTGTCCAATCACAGACAAGTTCTGTTCAAATCAATCTTCGGTCAAATGACTGAAATGTTATGTTCTGTACAGCAGTGATTCTCAAACTGTGGTACAGGTCCCGCTGGTGGTACACAGGCTTCTTCTGATGGTACTCTGGAGTCTTTTGCAGTTCAAGTCTGTGTTTTCATTTAGAGCCAGTTTCATTCATGTTTTTAGTCCTGTTTAGTTGGGGCTAGTCCTGGTTTAGTGCTGGTTTTGCCCTGGTTTAGACCTGGTTTAGTCCTGGATTTGTTCTGGTTTAGATATAGTTTAAGTCCCCGATGCACCAAGGCGACTCCCAGACTGCCGCCGAAAAGACGGAGCGACAGCTCGTCTCTTCTCGTCTCCTCTCGTTCCCTCCCGTTCCCTCCCGTTTCTTCACGTCGCATGACCTTTTTCCCTCTTCATACACCGAAGCGACAACCGACCTAAAGGCCGTGTCTTGCGCATGCGCGTGATGTAATTACCCCCCAAAGCGGCAGATGGCGCTAGCCAGTGAACAAAGATAAACAGAAGTGACACAACGTTTGCGGAGTACATAGCGCGCCTTGGTCTGCCGCTGTTCTCAGCTTGTTTGAACATTTGAGAAGCGTGATAATGGTCGGATTGGACATTGTTTTGTGTGGATTAGGTGCCGCTGCTCTGTTACTTGAAGAAGAACAGAGGCCAACAAGGAGAAGAAAGCGATTCCACTAAAATTCCCGTGAGCTGATTGGTGCGGCAGCTATAGTGCTAGGCCTATTAGAGCGCTTCGTGCCAAAGACCAAAGACGCTGATTCAACAAGGCTAATCGGCAGAAAACTAGGCAGAAATCCTGGAGCGATGGGGGCTGGTGTATGGAGGCCTTTAGTCCTGGATTTGTCCTGGTTTAATCCTGGCTTTGATCTGGTTTTGTTCTGGTTTAGTCCTAGTTTAGTCCTGATTTAGTCCTAGTTTTACTCTGGTTTTGTCCTGGTTTAGACCTAGTTTAGTCCTAGTTTAGTCCTATTTTTGTACTGGTTAAGTCCATAGTTAGTCTTAGTTTAGTCCTGGTTTAGATCTGGCCATGTTCTTGTTTAGACCTGGTTTAGCTGTGATTTAGACCTGGATTAACCTGGTTTTGTTCTGGTTTAGACCTGGGTTAGTCTTGGCTTAGTCCTGGGTTTCCCTTGGTTTTGTTATGGTTTAGACCTGGTGTAATCCTGGTTAAGTCTTAGTTTAGTCCTGATTTGGTCCTGCTTTGCTCTGGTTTAGTTTTTATTTTTGCACTGGTTAAGTCCATAGTTAGTGTTAGTTTAGTCCTGGTCTAGATCTGGTCTTGTTCTGATTTACACCTGGTTTAGTCCTTGTTTACTCTTGTGTTTTCCTCACTTTAGTCCTGATTTATGCACATGTTAGCCTCATAATGGTGGTACTTGTAAATCCAAATATGTTCTGAGGTGGTGCTCTGTGTGAATCAGTGCTGTACAGTAAATGCAGCTCCATTATTATTTGGAGTTTACAGAGCTCTAAGATGAAAAGACATTATATCCTTGCATGACAGCACAGTCGTAAAACGAATGCAGCGTTCAGTGTACAACGTCTAATTATGTTTATTGTCTCCTCTCAGCCACTGGCTTGTTAAACTCCTGCAGCCGTGAGCTCAGCGCTGCTCTGCTCCGCTCACTGTCTTGTAAACTACACTCGGGACGTACTGACGGATGAGGTGTCGGAGAGACGGCACGCGGTGAGGACGGACGCCTAAATGGGGGAATGAACTCTGACCCACGCCGCAACAGTCCCAGACAGGGTTCTTGGAAGATTTCTGCTTTCCGGCTTTCTGCTGAGTAAAGCCAAACAGGAAGAGAGTCTGCCTTTGACCGTATATGTGCGTGACGGGACACTGGAGAAAGGGGGAGTACCTCTGTCTCACATGGGTCGGCTGTGTGTCTTGCTGGCGGGATAAAGAGCACAGAGGGACTGCTTTATATAAAAAATATGAATCCTTTACGACCATTTAACAATACAATTTTTTGTATCAAATTTCAGCTGTTATTGTTAAGTGTTTTGTGTGGGATTGGGCTGTAGCAAATTAATTTCACTTGTGGAATAATAATGTTTTTGTTTTGTATTTTATCTTCTTTTTTTTTTTTTTTTTATGAAACCAATTCACCACTGCAACATACAAATACAGTAAAATCTTAAGAAAACTTATTGCACAGCTGAAGGGTGACCAGATCTCCAGATCCCAAAACTGGGACACATTATTAATATTATTATTATGTTTTTGTGTTTTGTTTTGTTTTTGTTGTTTTTTCAGAAATTATGGTGCGTTTGAACTTAGAAAACAACAAAAATGCTTCAAAAATCCAAATACAATATTGTATGTAGTTTAACATACATGAAGCTTGGGCGTACGTATTTCAATTTGTTGGCAATTTATTAATAAAATGTATTATATGGTAAATACATTTAGCGACCAAATTCTGTAAACAAATGTGTTTTTGGTTTCCTATGTGTTTTTTTTTTTTTTTTTTTTTGGTTAAAATGAGGACAACTGGGACATGGTTTGTAGAAAACTGGGACATATGAGTGTTTTTACAAATACCGTATGTATGCCTTGGAAGATAGAACCCAAAACTGGGACTGTCCTGGTTAAAAAGGGACATCTAGCCATCCTTGTGAGTTCACAAACTCATTGTGTGGCAGTGCTGTTGTGCGTGGGTGTGAGTTTTGGATTTGCCAACAGCAAGAAGCACTTTTAGCGATACTTGTTAACGACATGGCAAAGCTGAAAAACCTAATGTATGCTGCCCTACATTTACAAAAACAGCAGAAATCTTCTAACTATTAACTCCTAGTCCTGGGGGCCCCTTCCCAAACCAACCCCTACTCCTTCACTTCCACTGCTCTCGCTTTGAACCAATAAAGATATATTTGCACTTAATAACATTATCTCTTTAATTCATGAATGTCTACATGGCAGTACTGACATGTTTACACTCAAAGATAAACACAGAACTTAACTGAGCTGAAGTGCTCAATAACACAAAGTCTGCACCGGGGACACATTCACTGTGGAGGAGATAATGTGCCACTCGCCCTCACCGCTCGATCCGTTTGGGACAGCCCTTAACCCTCAGACCTGAATGCATTTTTTCTCTCATTTTGACATTTTCTATGCTAGGGTGATGATATTTGACAAAGATGTTATTAACATTTAACATGTTATTAATATTAACAAATGAATTTTAGAATTTTAGCGTCACAACTGGGAAAAAAAATAATTTTCAACTGTCTGGGGAAAAAACTCACGTTCTTCTTCTTAAAGCCCTTTTTGGTCCCATTGACTTACATTAAAATCATTTATTTTCACTCTGCTGCCATTGCAATACAGAAATGTTAAATCATGTTAATTCTTCTGTAACTGTCAGTCAGAGGCTAACAAATAAACAAAAAAATCACCACCAGATCCGTCATTTTCTCATTGCATTGTGGGAAATAATTCCCTTATAATTCCCATTAGATAACAGTGACTGTAGCCCAGGCCTCTTAGGGCTTTAAGAGGAAGAACCTGAGTTTTAGCCCTTTTTTGTGTGATTTTCTGCCCTCTTTTTGTAATGGCACAAAAAGTTATAATGTATCAAAATCAATTTTCGGACTAATCAGTCACGTATCTGGGGCCAGTATTTTCTTGCACTAACAAAAAATACTTTACATCTTTAAATAGTAAATAATGCATGTTTTATTTACACATATGTTAGAATTATGTAAACAAACTGGCATTTAGAGGATTAAAATCTGAAAATGAATTCACTTTTGCTATGCACAATGACAACAGGGGTTAATGATAGTTTCAGAAAGGGCCAGAAAGTGTTAGACTGATGCAGTGCCACGGTTATCTTCTTTGATGGTTATCTTTGTGGTCTGTTTTTCTGAGTAAACAGAAGTAGCCAGCATTGTACCAGCCAACAAGCTACGCAGACTAGGAGCCCATATTTGATTTGCCAAACGTCTGCTTAAAGTCCTAGATGACTCCTTGACTCTTTGACCGCCAATCACGGAACGCTGCGTCATCCATGACAGTACTAGCTACAGAAAAATCAAGCAAAGATGAAGCTTCTGGCAATGGGACAGAATGCAACAAGACCCAGGAGCAGGAGCAGACAGGATGCGGTCTTAGCTCGAGTTAGCTTGAGTTAGCAAGCCGAAAATATCTGATAACTTTATTTAACCCAGATGAGAAAGCTGACACAACAGCACCTGCTCTTGAAATACCAGTAATGCATCTGTAAAAAAAAAAAACTTTTACAAAAAATGTTTTACAAAATGCCTTATTCTCAGCTTTTTGTCTGAAAATCTCAGATTTTGGTGAAAGCTACCATCATTCAACTGCTGATAAAAAAGAACAAATGAACTAGAATAAAATGGTTCTTTCTTTTGGTATTTAAACTTTAAATAAAATTATAGCACCACATTTTCTATGGGACAGCAAAGATTGATGAAAATGACCGAAAATACTGACAAAATGCTGGCAGGGAAAGAGTTAAAGGCCAACTAACCAAGGTTGTTACTCTTGCTCCACTTTTATTCTCCTCTTGCATTTCCATCTGTCCTCCTGAGCCATTGTCGCCCCAAAGTTTTCTATATAGCAAACCTATGATACTTAGATGTTCCTATTGTCCAGTGAATACAGTCGGGACAGAGCAGCAAACTCAAACTCAAACTTTTACACGCAGACCTCACGCCACGCACATCCACAACTCATTTGCCGTACACTTTACTGCCACCGCAATGTGATTAACGAACTAAATGGACTTTGAAATCATACCCCGGAAGTTACACAGTCTTCATTTTCATCTCCCTCACGGCGCGGCAGGCAGTGGAACTAAATCAAATTCAGGAGGAAAAGGCGAGCTGCGCAGAGGCCAAAAAAACGTCTAATTCCTTCCTACTTCCCTCGGTTGGCCCCGTGCCACCAGACAAACAGTTGGATCAGAGAGGCTGTGTGTGTGTAGATCTGTGGCTTTGGCTCAGACTAAGGTTTAGAGCTTGATTGCAGTGAGTTAACTTCTTTTTTTTTTTTTTTTTTAAACAGGACGTATGTGTGGGCGCAGTTACCTGGCTTTGCTCCAATACATAAGAATGTGAATGGCAGCAAATTACCAATACAGTGTAGTACAGACACATTTTCAGACGAACACTCACCAACCTGCTCGTCTATCAAAATGCAGCAGTTGAAAAATAGTGATTATTGTTATTTAGTCATATAGGATTTACTGCCAGCCATGACTCAGCAGATGTGGGATTCCTTGAGTCACTCAGTGATTTGTATGAAGTGGTACTTCTTACAAATTCATACAAACAACCCATCACAAAGTTCAGGGTTGTTCAAAAACATACCAGCAAAAAGAAATGGTGAATCATATCTTAACTATCGAGTATCCAGTCACAGGCAAAATTAGTACTGAAGTAAAAACAACACAGGTATAATACATTTAAATTATTTAAAAAAAAATCTTTAGGGCATAGCTTATTTGTGATAAACAAACAAACAAACAAACAAAAACATACAATTTCCAATACAGGGAATGCAGCAAGAAGGTCCCGGGTTCAATTGCAGAACCTGTGTGGAGTTTGCATATTCTGTGGTGGAATGTAATGAAGTAAAAGTACATTTTACTTAAGTACAATTTTCATTTATCTGCACTTGAATAAATTTTACAAAGGGTACTTTTACTTTTACTTCACTACATTTTTGAATCGGTTTGAAGTGCAAAGTATTTTGAGTTTTAGTTTAAAATCATGTGTTTTCTCATGCCCATTGTAGACACACAGTACTTAAATATACAGTACAGCAGTACTCCTTTAGAAACATCAGAAGAATAAAGACAGAAGACCTCAGTGACAGATTCAGTCTCTTCTATTGCACCAGTCTGTTGTTAGGTTTCCCTCACATTTAACACATTCATGAGTTGCCGAGTCTGTACAAAATACTTTTACTCTTTTACTCACAAGTACATTTAAAAGTAAGTACTTTTATTCTTTTTCTTAAGCAGACATTTTAAAGTGATACTTTTACATTTATTTGAGTACATTTATCTGTACTTTAACTTAAGTAAAGAATTGAGTAATTCTTCCACCACTGTCCCCATATCGGTGTAGATTTCCTGTGAGTGCTTTGGTTTCCTCTACCACAAGAAACATCTACGCAATTTTGTTGGTCCCTTATTCTGTTAAATTGACTTTTTGGAGCTTTTAACAAAGTTATAATGTTGTTTACACCTTAAAAACAGACTTAGTTTCATTCGTTCACATGTTTGTGTAATCCATGCTGAGGCGATGCCCTTCTCAAGAGCTGAAAACGGTTGGTCTCACAGCTCTACGTAGACACGTGAAACTAGGAAGTGCTCCTGTGCGTTTCTAAAGTCCATACACCATCACCGGACTTATTCTGATCATTTCAGTGCTTAAATTGCTGTCACTACAAAACAGTCAGCTCATTTATCTATCTGTTAGCGTCATGTTGCTAATAGCCATGCTAAAAAGCCATTTTATGCCCTACCCTTTATTTGCACAGTATTTGAAGTTTTGCTAGTCTGGTTTGTGAGTACATCAATACTGAAACCTAAAACACGTTATGTCCAGTTACTCAGTACTTGAGTAACTTTTTCAACACATACTTTTTTTGACTTTGACTTGAGTAATTGCTTGGATGACTGCTTTTTACTTCTACTTGTGTATTATTATTATTATTATTATTATTATTTTGTAACTAGGTTGAGTATTTTGATATGAATTCTGATTAGAGGTAGAGTAGTAAATGGTAAATATTATACTACTGTCATTAAAGGTCCCATATTGTGCTTTTTTCAGGCTTTTTGAAATATTTTTGGACTCCATTGCTTTAGTAATTCGGAATTTATAACTTATGATAATGTTTATGTATGGAAAACATTTTATTATGGGGAGCTTTTACTTTGACTTTGCAGAGAATGCATGGATTATGTGTCTGTTGCCCCCTGCTGGCAACGCTGGAGACTGGAAAGAGCATAAAATGGCTAATTAGCATGGCTATTAGCAACATGACGTTACTAATAGATAAATGAGCTGACTGACGGTGGTTTAAGGCTGAAATAATCAGAATGAGTCCGATGACGGTGTATGGGCTTTAGAAACAAGCAGAAGTACTTCCTGAGTTCACGAGTTCATGTAGAGCTGTGAGACCGAGCGTTTTTAGATCTTCAGAAGGGGACGGCATTAGCAAACAGGATTACTCAAACGTGTGAATGAAACAAAATACTACTCCAGGTCTGTTTTTGAGGAGAAAACAACATTATAACATGGTTAAAAGCTTAAAAAAAGTTGATTTAGCAGTATAGGGTATGATCAGGCACGTGCAAAGACTTCTACAGGGGCAGGTGCTCAAGCCCCCTCCGCCCCCCCCCCCTGCACGTGCCTGGGTATGATATTGCACTTGTTGATATGCAGTGAAAATGAAACATTTGCAGTATGTTGTTCTGCCCTTCCAGAAGTTCATACTAATTTTCAAACCATCAAAATAGACTCTGGAGCACACAAGTGTAGTGACGATGCATGGCCCTCCCTATGGACATATTTATCCTTGATTAAAGACCTGAACATGTGGCTAAGTGCTGAGAGTGCATTTCTCTTCCTCACACCGGTCTGATGAAAAACAAACAGCAGCCTATAGCCCTTCCCTCCTCTGTCCACCATCCCGCTCCCCCCACCGGCACCGCCACTACACCCCACCCCCTACCCCCTCGGCACATGCCCATTGTCCAATTAAGGTCTTGTACTGCCGCTCAGTGCCACAGTCTGCCAAGTCTCAAACCGCTCCTGTCAGAGGGTTAATCTTGCTTTGGGAGTTTGACGGGCCATGGTATGTGCTGCCCCGTTCTGACACTTCATTATGGAGGGGAGGGGGGCACTGGCGCGTGGTCCCAGGGCTATAAAAGGCCTGGAGCGGTCCCATCAGTGCCCACCATTCTCCCCCCGTCCTGTTGTAACAGTGTGTGTTTGGATACTGGTTTGTAGAGCGTGCCCTGGAAAGAGGCTGATAGACTTTACACTTGCCCCAGAAGCTGAGAGCTGTGTTCTACATACAGCAGCCTGATGCCACTGAGCCGCAGCACTGAGCTGTGACTTCACTGTAAATGTAACTCACTCTGACACAAGGTTCTGTTTGGGCCAATGGCACCTACACTGCATTTCACAGTTTTAAAAAAGCTATACTCAATCCACTGACTGGAAAGTTGGCAGGCTTCCAGCAGCATTTTTAAATAGTTTTGAAGTAAAATCGGTGACATTATTAGTTTTATTTGTGAATATAAATATGTATATATAAATATATACATTTACCTTTTTCATAGCCTACATGAGCGTGAACGAGTTTGCTTCCAGTGAGACCAAATTACTCAAACATCAGATGTTTGACTTTCAACATTATTGGAGCTTTGTGAACTGTATTTTACTTGCACATACTGTAAGTTTTGAGAATTTCAGCACCCACAAATGTTTGTGGGATTAAAATGGCATTTAAAAGCATTAAATTAGACTTGCTGATACCTGCGAGAACCTTGGCTGGTGGATCGGTTCCCGCTACCAGCATTGCATTCTGCCATTGTGTCCTGGGGCAAGACACTACACCCACCTGGCCTGTATAAATGTGTTAGTGTGATTGTGTGTTTGGTGGAAGTTGGAGAGGCCATAGGCCCAGATTGGCTGCCACGTCTCTGACACTCTGCCTCAGAGCAGCTGTGGCTGGTAAAAGAGAATGTTT
This sequence comes from Bostrychus sinensis, assembly GCA_020698575.1. Classification (NCBI taxonomy): domain Eukaryota; kingdom Metazoa; phylum Chordata; class Actinopteri; order Gobiiformes; family Eleotridae; genus Bostrychus; species Bostrychus sinensis. The sequence continues at coordinate 46,686,025 of CM036239.1, read as the reverse complement.
CCAATAAGTACTCTAGCGGTGCCATGAAGAAACAGGTAAAGACACCAGCAGAGTGCAGCTGTGTTGTACTCTTTTCAACAGAATCAGAGAAAAAAAAGCTGTTTACTTCCTTAAACACTTTGTATGATGCCTTTTTTTTTTTTTTTTTTTTGAATAAATGGGATAGGCTGCGATTATGAGGCCTTAGAAAGTCAGCGCCAGAGAATACAAGATTACTTAAACAGGCATGACTGAAACAAAAGACAATCCAGTATATTTTTGAGGGAACAATATTATAAATATGGTAGAAAGCTCAGAAAAGTTTATTTTGTGTAATATAGCTCCTTTAAGGAACAAGCTCTTATAGCCCAGGTCCATGGGGGCAGACACCCTGTCCACCTGTAAGACAAAACTTAAGACATTTCTTTTTGACAGCATCTAGTGCTGCTATGGATCTCTTCCTGTGTTTTTGGTTTCCTCTTAATCATTAAAGTAGCTAGAGACATTGACATCCAATTGACTTGACTGCAGCTGATGTCTGTTCCTGTTTATCAAAGGAAGCAGTGGTAAGTCACAGTCTGGAGCTACACTTGAAACGCTCTCCCTAATTAGATCCACTTTGGGAATGACATAGTTTGACTTGATGCTAAACTGATGAGCTAACTTTGTCCATTGGAAACATCCCAGCCTTGACCCCAGGCCTGGTTTGACAGACGGCTGGCCAGAGGAGGTCACTATTGGACAGACTCTCTCTGGTGATGTTATCTTAAATGCATTTGGGTTTTCCATGTCCCGTTTGGTCATTTACACATGCAGTGAATGGAGAGGTGGTGAGAGGCTGGCTCGTCACTGATCCCCTGAAGCTGGCCTGCATCGAGAATGAGCGGGTTTTTTCCACCCAAGCTAAAAACGTCACTGCACCTGTCACAGTAAATAGTGCAGAGCTGGGGAAAAGTTCTAATGAAGTGCATGTGTGTTATAGGACCACTCTGAAGCGAAGGCTACAGTAAGCCACCTGGAGGTCAGCAGCAAAGCAGAACTTCAGCAGGGTAAAAATGACTACTACTGTTGATTGTAAAAACTCGTTGCGCTGAGTATTTGATAAAATAAATATTAAAGGATCCAGGAAAAGTTGAGTGTGGCAGTCATACAGTCAGTTGTTATTTAATAGTAATGCCAGTAATAAAGCAGTCAACACATAAAAATATAGTAAGACATTTTGTTTTCCTTTGGCTGTTCCATTTCAGGGTTTGCCACTGTGAATCTGTCTCTATCTAACCCTAACCCCTGCATCCTCTTCTCTCACACCAACTAACTTCATGTCCTCTTTCACTACATCCATAAATCTCTTCTTTAGATTAACTTCTAGGCCTTGCAGCTCTAACCTCAGCATCTTTCTACCCATATGTATAGTCCCTATACCATGTCGATACGATGTCAATCTGGAAAATATTACTTTGGGCATTTTCACACCTTAAAGTCACTTCCTGGATTTGGTTTGAACATCCAAACTATCACAAAGCGCACTTTCACATTACAAACCAAGACCACATCTTTTTTCTGAACCAAAGACCAGCTGTTTGGTCCGAATCACGGTCTATGGGAGCTTTCATGCTTAGAATTTGGTCCGAACCAAATAGGAAGATCCAAAAGTCTGGACAAAACAGCGCAGGTATGAAAGTCCAAGATCTACACAAGCTGTCCCTCTGATGTACTCACTCCTAATCCTATCAATCCTTGGCACTCCTAAAGAGAACATCTTAAGCTCTGCTCTTTGTTGCGCTGGACTTAAAGCACTTACAGATGTGTTGAAAAAAAATTATTCCTGAATAAGGAGATGGTCCTACAATGGCTTAAAAAATATACCCATGATAACAGAAGGTAGATACATCGGTCGGTTACCTCCTCTTACTATTGCTATACAGACAGGATATGTACAAAATTTTTCATAGGAAATACCTGCAATAGAACTTCTTGAATGTTATGTTTTGAGATTTAGAATTTTCTATTTTGCACTAGAGGAAAGGGATCTCCACACAACCTATGACTACTGATACAAAAATTACTGTAGTATACTATGACTAGGATGAACAAGAACTCTCACAGACTTTAAACACTGGGTTGATGAGTCCTTACCAAAAGTTCACAACATGATTTTGCACCAATTCCGAGAAAGAGCCTCGTTCCTCGGGAGGATATTGTATGTTTGGACAGTTATTTCCATAATGTACACTCCAAAATATAAGAGCTTCTTTGTCTTGTGGTGCGGTCACTTCAGTTCATCAGCTCCAAAGTCAATGTAGTAACCGACTAAGACCCATAGAGAGTGGAAAACATGAGCCGAGTCCAGAGAGAGAGCGGGGGGACACAGTCACATCCTCCAGAGTGCGTCAACAAACATTTGTCCTATTATCCACTGGGCCCTTTCTTCATTATGAGTTCAGTCACATTTAATACATGCAATCAGTCTACAGCAGAGTTTCCCATACTCTTTTCTCTGGCAACAAACTGTCCAAAAGGCCAAGTTAATCATGTCCCAACTTAACCTATAAACTTCCTAACACAATCTCTCTGGTGCATGTCTTTTCCATGTTACTGTGGGTTCTCTCTGGGTACTCCGGCTTCCTCTGTCAACTGTCCAACGACTCTAAATTGCCCCTTGTGAATGAATGTGAGAGTGATGGTTGTCAGTTTGTGTATGTCTGTGTCAGCCCAGTGACTAAATGGCCAATACAGCCCACCTGAACAGGGCTATCGCTGCTGCTGAACTGTGAAATTACCAGGAGTAAAAGGTAATATTTCACTGGCTCTACAGTATATCGCAGGCAAGGAATGTTAATTTGATAAACAAACGGCTCGGGATTGTGCTGTGGAGAGATCGGGGCATTAGCTGCAGTGTGGTTTCTGCACAGAGACCAAAAACAAATAAATAAACTCTAGCCACAGGGAAAATGAATTCGAGAGGCCAATTAGAAAACACCACACTGAGAAGGGGCTGATGGAGATAGAGAACTGTGGGAACACAGATTTTAGAGTATAAATGATTACTAATGTTACTGTTGCACCCCCGAAATGAACGACCAGAATCGTGTTCATCTTCATTTTAGGCAACTTTTAATAACGGTCCACGGTTCATTACATCAAGCATTTCTCATGTTTTCTGCCATTATACACAACAATGTGTGAACTCATTTTCCCATAAGTCTTTTCGTGTCTCTCCTTCTTAAAGGAACATTACCATGTTTTAAAGCAGACATAGTAACAATGAAATCAACTCACGTTACCTATGACTTAAGCAATAATAACTGAAATGTTTTTAACTAATAATAGAAAAATATGAATTAAGTGTTTTTAAATGAAATAAAGGTAAAGTATGTCTCATAACACACTATACATATGTTTATAACAGGATTTCAATTTCAGGGCTCTACATTACTATAAAACATAAAGGGAATAAGAAATTACATTCTGAAGTGTCTAAAAAGAGACGTTAGTACTATCAAAATCTAAAGCTTGTAATTGGATTTTGCAATAGCCAATAATCAAGTGTGATAGATAGCATGACTCGAGCATCAATAAGATAAAAAATAAACTGCATCCTTATCTCTATCATGCTGATGTTACTCACGGATCTGACTCTCTCAACTAAAAGTTTAATACTGAAGAAAATAAATTTAACACTATAGGGACCATATGGACTCTGACAGTGTTAACTTTAACACTTTAAAATTTATTGTAAAGAAGAGTTCATCTTCATCTCCTCTTGACGACATTTAGATAATTGTGAGCCAGTTAATGATTATTTTTTTCATATGACAATAATGGAACCACATTTTGAGATAAAATTGTGATGTATAACAGGGTTGCATAATAATTATAGTAAGTACAGTAATTACACAGCATATTTAATGGAGTTTGTCATTAAGAGACACTTTGGCCTCAAGATGAATCACCAACTGCAATTAAACTTAATATGCAAAGATTTTATTTCTCCCACTGGGTCTACAGTATTCTCACAACTTTTTTGTGCTCCAAGACAAATTCAAGGCCACATTTGTTAATCATTGGCTCCAAATTGCCCTAATATCTGAAATAAGAGAGGAAAATGTGGCATGTGGACATGAAGAATGGATGCTATTGGCCTGGAGCAGTTTGTGTGTGAGGCTGCCCGCTGTTTGCTGTAGTGGTCCGGGAGCACACCTACTCATTATGGTAATACCAGTGCTGGAAAAACTGGAGGTTTGGACTAATGACTGTGGTGGAGCAGAGGCAGGTCACTGGGTCCATCTCTGAAATCGAGGAATCTCTGTCCTGTCCTGGTCTGACCCGTTTTCTTAGATTCTTCTAGTTTCATGTTCATATGCATTCATAAAATTGAGCAGTTTACAAGGATACATTTCCAGGAATTTTGTTTGGGAAGACATTATGGTTTGTCTTTGTGTGTCATTGCAGCTAAAAGAGGGCATATGTTATTATAGTGATGACAAGAGTGGTGGAGCTGAACCCAAGACATGGCTGAATGCTGTCAGAAGTAATCAAATTTAGCATCAAGAAAATAGGGGGGAATTGAAATGCCTACTTTACACTCACTTTGCAAGTGGCTAGTGTATTTTATGTAACACTAAGGTAAGGCAGACTTTATTGGTAGTATTGTTGTTTCCCCGTAAGGAAAGTTGTCCTCTGCCTTTGATCCATCATTCAATGCAATGGGCTTAAACCTGTCAGGAGCAGTGGGCAAAGGGATGTTAGGATTAACAGATTATACATTATAAACATCACAGTAGGATAATCCCAAGAATTTTAGAAGCTGTGGTATCTCACAAGGAGTGCTCGTGCGTCACTCTGTCGTCACTAACTCTGCGTTCAGCCACGCTGTTCACACTGCTGCACCTTTCCTTTCTTCTCGTACCTCTCGACTGCGCCGTTATGCGCTAAAAGTATTGGCTGCAGCAGTGGCCATATAAAAGCATGGCACAAACTGGCCCACAGTTAGTACATGTTTATAGTGTCCCTGTGGCTAATCAATAAAATAAAAAAATTTAAAAATCTAAAGAATGGGTACAGTATGAATAAAAAACAGTGTCAATAAGCACACCGGGACCCTTGTCCAGATGTTGATCCAGGATCCTGGTCAGAAGAACCTAGCTTTAGGATTAGCCTATTGTGTATGTTTTAGGTTGATGGGGGAAACTGAAACGACTCAGACACTCCACACAGAAAGGTCCCATTTACCCAGTCCAGGAATCAAACATGTGACATTCTTGCTGTGAGGCGACAGTGGTGACCACTTTGCCACTGTCCCGCCAAGTCTTCTCAAACAAATTGTTCTATATGGCTTTAAATTCTAAGTTGTAACAATGCAAATCAATAGACAAAAAAATGTGAATGGCATTAAATAGCCATGTGTTTTGATTTAGGGGCCGTTTAGATGACAAAGTGTTTTTGTGAAAATGCAATGATTTGATTACAGATTGGCCTTTCGTTTACACAGGGTTTTAGTTTTCCAAGTACGGAATCTTTTGAAAACCCTAGAATAAGAGTTTTCATCTCACAGCAGGGGAGCTGCTCTGGGCATGCCGTCCCCAGTGGAAACAATGACGTCCCCGTCAACGATCACATCATTTTGCACTTCATACATTTATATGACAACATATGACAACTTCTTAGTAATACATGTATAAATCCTTAATAATGCTTCAGAGTTTATCAGGAGGACCACATGATATACAACATTCTGGAAATGTTGGAACATTTTTTTTAAAATTAGAATAAAATAAAAACTAAAATACTTTGAAATCACAAGCCAATATTTTATTCGCAATAGAACATACAGTTGAAAAAAAAAAAAAAGTATTGGCACCCCTTGGAATTACTTGGATTTCTGCATGATTTGGTCATAAAATGTGATCTAATCTTCATCTAAGTCACAACAATAGACAAACACAGTCTGCTTAAACTAATGCCGCAAAAAAAAATTAGATTTTTTCATTTTTATTGAGCATTTATGTAAACAATCAGAGTACTGCAAAATGAATAAAAGTGTAAAATTTCTCAGTGTAAACATTTGTTATGTTATCTATGTTCTATTGTGAATAAAATATTGCCTCATGTGGTTTGAAAGTTTATTAGTTTTCATTTTATTCAAATTTTGAAAACATCCCAACATTTACAGAATACGGGATATAAAAGTTAAAGGGAAAGTATTAAGCTGCGGCTTCTTCTGCAGTGGTGACTTTGTCAGCAGGGTGAACAGTGCCATTTCACTGGCCTCACAGGGGTACTACAAATGTTCACAACTTCTACTGTTTTTTTCATATCTCGAGCATATCCGTGCAGACGTGAATTGGAGACGCCATGACTGTTGTGTTTTTCTGGCCAGAGTTGTCGGTAAATGACCCCTAAACATAGGACTTCTTTCATCTTTTCGTGAGACTATAACGGTGTGTAAATGATCCTAGAGCTTGTCTAAAGACAGAATGGGCTAAGACTAGAAGGCATTTAACTACTTTAATTTCACTGTAAGTATACTCTATACTGCTGGTGCTCTGCTAGTGGTGTTTTGTGTTGTCATTTAGCCTAAAGAGAATATTAGTTAAAAAGAAAGTTATTAAAATGGTCTCTTAATGTCAGATAGCAAAGACAGAAAAGAAAAAAAACACACTAAAAGTTTTAAGCATACAGCCCCAAGTGGGACTAAACATGACATAAAACAGACTTTTCATTGGATCCATGTCAGCAGCTTCCAGATCCTGCTGAGCTGTTGCTAAAATGTGTTAGCGGCTTCACTCCAGATAACAGGATGTGTCTATAGGGACCGCCACAGTGATGTCCGCTCTTCAAAGTACTGCTGCTCTAAGGCCACAGGCGCTCCCTGGACACTGCCTGGCTTTCTCTTACTTCTATCAACTAGGCATTTTTTTAGTAAAATCAAGACTAAAAAGAGAAAGTTTGCAAAGGATACAGCAGAGTCATGTAACAAAAGCTTTAGTCAGCAATGTTTTTTTTTTTATCTAAAAGTCAAGATCTACATTATTGGTCTTTGTGCCCAACTAAGTCTAGCATCATTTTGTATTAAAAGTAAGCCCAAGTTCATAAAGTGTATCTTTGAAAGAGCACTTGGACACATCACTAAGCACTAACCACAGAGCTGACAGAGTCAAAACCCTTAGAGAGAACTAAGGGAGATACAGTCCATTTAAATCAATAATATTCACTGCACACATATAATTAAAGGTTCAACAGAAAAACATTGCTAACTCATGCAACTCTCCGTTTCCTGCTGTTCAGTAGAGTACAAGTTGAAAGTTTTCCTCTTCTATAAAAAGAATTTAGTCTGGTATTCCTTAACTTGAGTTTCATTTCTACAGGCGGAACAATCACAGGCGGAGTAACCAATCAGAGAAATGAAGTGCGGGGCGTAAGCAAACATGGCGCTTATGAAGAGTTCTTGCTGGTTTTGCCCTAAAACACAAGTATATAGGCTGTATTCCGAGCAGCTCTTTACTTATTTCTTAACAAGGACAGCAGCAGAAGCCAGCTGTACAAAGAGTTGCATAGAAAATGGGTTTGTTTGAATGTGGTTGTTACACCAGACTTCAGCAGAATTTTACTTTTGTTAAAATGAAAACAGGATGAAGAAAAATATCCCACAGAGGACTGAACAACGCAGACACGCAGAACCAAGAGGTGACGAAGGAAAGCACTAAACTTCGTTAATCAGGTGAAAGAACTTTAAAATTTCTCACTGTAAAAGGAACAATGTAACTGTGCTTTGCCAGGGGGAGGGGCATGGGAGCTTTATTTACTCTGCGACAACTCATTTAGCCATCACACTGGCTCTAAAACTGCATATTTAAGACAGAAAATGCACATTGTTCTTCTTTAATAAATGTCTTACAAAAGTCTTCTGCTCTTTCGAGTTGTCTCCTTCAAGGCTTTCCACAGCAAATCCACTCCCTAACCCTCTCCTCTGCATCCTCTTCTCTGACACCAACTATGTCCTCTTTCACGACATCCATAAATCTTTTCTTTGGTCTTCCTTTTGGCTTCCTGCCTCCTTCCTTCAACCCTTAGATTCACTAAATGTCTATACTGTATTCTATATTTGTGCCTGTAGTGTGAATGTAGCTTATGTCAGAAAAACACGCAGTACCCTCTCTGTTCAGACGGGGGCAGTGGCAGAAGACCTCAGACGAGGAGGCGTGTAGGGATTAGTCTCGACTCAGTGCTCCTGGCTCAGTGTGGAATTACTTCTATTATTAATATTAATGTTTTCAAAGCAGCCATTCTCCTGCAGACAAAGAGATTATGTTTGTGAGTGAGTGCTTCTGCAGTGGGTCTAATGTTTTAGTCCAGTGCTTCTGATCTAGTTTGGGATCATGTTAAATTTTCTCCACTAATTTAGGACGTATGTGGGTTCATTTAGATGCATTGGCCTCTTTTCATCTTCATTTGCATTTCATATCAGCAAAACTCATTTTCTGGGCTAAGTCATTACTACTGAGTTAGGTAGAACACAGCTAGAGTGGGTACAGCATATGTTTTTGTGAAGTATTTGTACAGCATGATGAAGCAAAGTACAATGGTCATTTCACTTATTCCATTACGGGGCCTAATACTATACTTATGGGCCTTAGGCGGGGTACACCCTGGACAGTATCCATTTAGTTGCAGGGCTGACACAGAGACAAATGTGCGGACAACCATTCACTCACATTCATTCATTCAGTAAGGGAGATTGAGAGACATCACCTCACCTAACACATGCATGTCTTTGGACGGTGGGAGGAAGCTGGAGTACCTAGGGAGAACCCACGTTAACACAGGTAACACATGCAGACTCCACCCAGAGAGATGGTTGGATGGACGGCCTGAAGATCCAACCCACAACCTCCTTGCTGGGAGGCAAGAGCACTAACCGCTCAGCCACTGTGTCCCAGACTATATCTTTAAATTAGACTATACCTGTGGTGTACTGCAGGGTAATGTTTTAGGTCAGATTTTATTCTCTATTATATATATAGCCCACCATAACATTTCGTTCCATTGCTATGCTGACGGGACACTGATATACCTTGGGACCAAATGACCCTGGAAGCCTGAGGGTTTTAATGATGTGAACAGTGGATGGCACAGAACTTTCTCCAACTCAACACCTCCAAATCTGAAATTATTCTAATCAACCCCCCATATATTCTCACTCCCACAGATCTCAACAAAGTCATCAATGCTCTCATCTTCTCCAGGCTTGATTATTGTAACTCCCTTCTCTCCGGTCTAGACAATAAATCTCTCTAGTGCCTCCAACTTGCCACAGCTAGGCTTCTCACCGGTTTTAGCAGACGACAACATATCACCCCGGTTTTAGCTTCACTGCACTGGCTCCCTGTGCGTTTTAGAATTGATTTTCAGATTTGACTGATCACTTTTAAAGCTTGTTAAGGCCTTGCACAGCTACATCACAGAGCTGTTAACCTTATAAGAGCCTCCCCACAGCCTAGCTCCTTAGGCAGGTCCCTGTTAGTTGTTCCAGGGTCAAGACTCAAGAGTTGACAGGGCTCTTTCAGTCCGAGCCCCTCGACTCTGGAACGACCTGCCTGAAGAGATAAGGCTGGCACCATCAGTGACATCTTTTATATCACTTTTTAAAACCCACTTTTATCAACAGACCTTTTTATAAAATTATTTGGATTTATTTCTATTTATCCTGTTGCTTATGTGTTGTTTTGTAATCTTTTTTTTCTTTTTTTGTTAAGGAATAAAGTAGTTTGCATCTCAATTTATTTTTTTTATCCAGTTTTACTCTGGATACTGCCTTTCTGATTCAGCTGCATTCAGAGGTAGTGTAATCTTTGCTTGTTCTGTATCCTAAAACTCAAACTCAAACTAACAAGGACCAGTCTAAATCTATTTATACACCAGAAAAAAAGCTTATACTTGTAGATGAAGTTAGCTGCAGCATAAGGAGCATAAGGTGATTCTTTTTAGTCAAGGCCTTACTGTGTCAGTAAACCTCTTTTTTCCCTAAAACCCCTTTCAAATTCTGCCAAACTAGAAATTTTATATTAAGCTTATGACAGAGTATACACTAAATGGCTTAGGCAAGGTGGGTGAAATGTCTTGCCCAAGGACACAAGGGCAGTATGCAGTGCTGTTAGCGGGGATCAATCTGCCAACATTCCATTTAGTGGTTGAACAGCTTTACCTACTGAGCTAAGGCCGCTCCAAATGACAAGGCATATGCTACTACACAATGACAATATAGATTCTTTATAATTTGTATAGTATTCTATCATTATATAGTCCATGGTTTGGTGACCTCTGTCAGTGAACCAGCAGTCTGTATTTTCACCTCTGTCTTAGTGTGGATGGCTAAAAGATGGCGTGGACACATTTAAAATTCATAAATCTCTCATCCATAAAGCTCATTACTGCAGCTGAGGCAGAGGGCTCCTGAAGAAGTGTGTGGTTGGGCCCTGGACTTTTCCCACAAACCAGAGTATGTTCTCTGACAGGCCAAATTATCAGCTTGGTCAAGCGAATTAATTGATGGAAATACTGCAGAAATTCAATTCGGCTGCAGCGACTCTCAGGGGAGACTTAAACCTGAAGAATGTTTGATGGATCAACCCAAGAGTGCCAGCAAGAACACACACACACACAAAAGCACGCACTTACAGTAGAGCTGTCCACACCAGTGACGATGAATGATTGCTTTAATTTTAAGCACTTTCTTAAAGACTAAGCTGTACACAACATTCACATGACAAGTTTTCTTTAAAAACTAAAATAAATGTCGTTCCCATATGTTTCCTTAAGCTTAAAATATACCTTAATGTCCATGTCAAGTAATTTGTTCTCTGTATTTGACCCATCCTTCATTGGCACTGGAGTGACCTGTCAACAGCAGTGGGGGACTGTAGACTAGTGCCTGGGGACTTTTCTCTAGATCTAGAGCCAAGATCCAGGTTAAGCCAGGCTGGCCAGGCAAACTCTTTTCCTATTCTATATAAGAAGTTAGTCTGGTACCCCTTTGCTTAAATTTAATTTCTATAAGCGGAACAATCACAGACAGAGTAACCAATCATAGAAATGGAAGGTGGGACGTTAGCAGTGCACTGCTGACCTGAGAGCAAAACAAACATGGTGGATTCTTGCTGGTCTTGCCATAAACACCAGAATATGCTGTATTATTAGCGGTTGATACATTGGATGTTAACAAGGCTGTACTGTTAGGGTTAAAATGGCAACAAGATGAAGAAAAATGTCCCACAGAGAACTGAACGACAACGAGGACTTCAGCAGAACCAACAGGTGATAAAAGGAAAGCACTTAACACCATTGGATGGCAGAAGTTACTAAATTCACTCTGCTTCTGTAATTGTAAGCCGCGCTGCAGATAAACAGCTGTGATAGGCCAGCTCCAAACTGACCGGAGACAAACACTTCTCTGCGAGTGGGGCACCAGACTGTCCTGCTTTTGAAAATAAAGTAGGAGAGACTGGCCAACCAGGCTACTGCAATGTTGTAATCAATGTCCCCTTGCAGTGATTGGATGAAAGGATCTATGTGGTTCCCTGGGTCCCCACATACCTGCCCTCTGCTAATGTGGTGCACTCAGGAACATACAGGAGGCAGAGCTTGAGGTAACAGAGCTGAAGACGTTGAGGTTTTCTTTGGAAATACATAGACAGTACTTCAACTTCAAAACAGCAGCTAGGCTTCTCACTGGTTTTAACAGCTAACAACACATTACCCGTTTTAGATTTGATTTTAAGATTTTACTGATCACTTTTAAAGCTTGTTTGGCCTAAACAAGCTTTGTTGTTTGTTGTTGCAAGTTACACTACAGAGTTGTTAACTCATATAAACCCTCACGCAGCCTTAGATCCTCAGGCAGATCCTCCCTGTTAGCTGTTCTGAAGTCGAAACTCAAGACAAAAGGTGATCAAGCTTTTTCAGTCCAAGCCCCTCGACTCTGGAACGACCTGCCTCAGGAGATAAGGCTGGCCCCATCAGTGACATCTTTTAAGCACTTTCTAAACCCTGTTTTTAAAAGTACTATATAAATAAAGATTACTATTATATTATTATTATTTAAAGGGACTGCTCATGTTAGTTGTTTTGTGAATAAAGATTCCAGATTGAGTTGGACATGTGAAGAGGTGGGAAAGTTAATATATGGGTAGAAGTTTTTCCTTACCAAAAGGGAGGGCCTAAGGACAGGGGATATCCTGGGACTGTTTAGTTTAGTGTATTGTTTATGTTTGATTGTGTGACTAATTGTTTGTGAAGCCCTTTGAGGCGGCTGCTGTTGTGGTATTGGGCTGTATAAATAAAAGTGAATTGACCTGATCTGAATAGAGAAAGATGACATGAAGTTAGTTGGTGTGAGAGAAGAGGATGCGGAAGACAGAGTTCGATGGTGGCAAAAGATTGCTATGACCATCTCTACAGAAGTTATTATTTTTATTACTTTATTTAACTTCGGAAAGCATTCTTTTGAAGGACCACATGAATGTACGCTAAAACTTAACTGGTTGTCAAAGAAAGTACATTGTTTTCCTTGGGGCAACAAATCAGAGTCGACCCAGAGGAGAGTGTCTGTATAAATTCCACTTTCTGTCTCTGTATCCAACCACAACACAACACTAAGAGCTTTCAAACTAAAAACCACAAGTTAAAGCTGATTTGTAATTAAAAACACATTAGTCTGATCATAGCTTCAGCGCAGTCTCAGTACTTCTTTGTAGCCTGTGTCTGCGTAGGTTCAAAGTGCACATTCTGAGGTCAGACGGTTCAGTTTTTGACATGAATAAAACGCATGCTGCTCGTAAATCTAGTGCGTCCACATCTGTCCGCATCTGTCCTCGGAGACTGGTGCGGTTCGCGGAGCTCTAAGTGATTTTTCTGCCTCGCTGCCTCAGCCTGAGTATCTTATAATGACAGGTTGGTTGACTTGTATATGATTGTGATTATGGAGGCTGGCTTTTTCTGCAGGAACCAGACCAAATAATGTCCACTTTGGTTCAATAGCTCCACGAAGGGCAGCGTTTGAGGTTCAGAGGATCATGTGACTGATGTGGCCATCACCAACTGTACTGTTTGAGTTTTTATCATTATTATTATTATTATATACATCTTCATCTGATTGTCCTTCAAATGTCATGCATGGAACAACAATTCAATTCAGTTCAATGTTTATTTTTATAACACATTTAAAAAAGAACCTCAGTTGAGCAAAGTTCTTTACAAGATAAAATAAAAATAAAACCAACATCAGGAAACACTGAAATAGGTTAAATAATAATAAAACTAAAGTAAATAAAACATTAAAAAAGCAGGTAAAACAAAAGTCTCAACGCCAGTGAGAGCAGGTGGGTTTTCAGTCATTTTTTCCTGAATAGGTATTGGTCCTATCTCACAATGGTAAAGATGAGCCCAGACCTGGACTCAAACTGGGTATCTAACATCCCAGGGGTAAATGCTGTATCTGTTGAGCCACAAAGCCCTTACAGCTAAATCTCACAAAAGTAGAAAAATACAGATTTTTCAGGAAACGTCAGTAATGGACCAATGGCGGCACAGTGTTTAGTACTGTTGTCAAGAAGGTCCCAGATTTGAATTCCGGATCATGTTGGCATATTCTCCCTGTGTCAGTTGTTTTTGCCCTGGGTATAGTTTTCCCCCATCAACCTAAAACATGCCCCATAGGCTAAACCTCCAGCTACGTGCTCCTGACCAGGATCCTGGCTCAAGATCTGGCTGAAGGTTCCCTAGGCGCTGCACTCTGGTTGGCCCACTGCTCCTGGCTGGTTGCCCCAGCAGCAGAGCAGAGCCCAAGAGCAGAGAGCAAATTTTCCTAAGGGGACAATAAAGTCTACCTAAAAATGATTTGTTTTGGGTCTGAAACCAGAAATTTATTTAAAGATTCTGTGCAACACATGATACTTACTCCAACCACAAGGGGTCAGTGAATAAACAAATGATTTGTCTAAGTAGATTCATCACCAAAGTTAGCTATAAGGGCTTTGTGGATCAAAAGGGCAAAGAGCATTTACCCTTAAACTAGAACATCCCATTACAACATTACATCTTTTCCATTGTGAGATGGAGTCTGTGCTTTCTGAGTGCTTCCAGATTGAGTCTGAACTGTCTTGTTCCAGCAGGTGTGTGAGAGGACAGAGGCTGATAGTCCGGGGGGATTCACGGTGGATTCACGGTGGATTCTCAGTGATAAAACAAAAGCTGCTCTCTCGGACTCACAGCTGTAGGAGCACTTCTTATCACCACTGACCCGATAAAGACTTCAGAGAGGGCAGAGCAAGGTTGATTTACACGCCGCCTTTTTAAAAGTCTTGGCCAAAATCCTTCTAATCTGAGTCCAGTGGCCATGGGTCATTCATCAACGTGGATCCTATACTGTCCTATTCTGTTACATAAACTCTGACGTCCAGGGCTTAATTTGTAAATCAAAAATTGCACTTTGACACTGGAGTCCACAAGGCCAACACTGTTACCGGAATGTACACACAACACAACGCTTAGGCGCACACACGTCCCAAAATACCAAGCAACTGCTCATTTATACTCAATTTTAAATTATATTTTAAAATATATTTGTTAACAATATTACACATTATAGCATTTCACTTCAGTGTGTCAGTGTGCGTTTGTGTGATTGCTCAGCTGATCGAGAAATCAGCTGCTACGCATGATTACTGCGCTTTTGTAGACTTGCTCTGTCATAGACCTACTGTGCTGCCACCAGTCTGAAGCAAGAGCATCACGTAGGTCCCCTCCACGTAACCAAAGTCAGGACAAACCTCCACAGATTTACTGTCTTCTGGCTGTAAACAAACACATCACTTTTGACTTAAAGAGCAGCAGTCAGCTGTAGCTCCACTCACGTTTGTAAAAACACAGCCTACTATGGCTATAACAGTGGTGAATAGATCTTTCAGTTTAACGTGAAAGTCTTTAACACCAGATTCCCTGTACACTCTATAGACACCAATTACAGCGTAGGGACATTCTATGTTGAAGCGCATTATTGTGAAGGGCTCAAGCGTGGCTTTTATGTTTAAAACATATACATTTCTGTGTAACTACACCTCCGATCTTCAACACAGGGTTAGGAGGTCAAAAGAGTCAAATGTAGTCAACACTTTGTTCTGAGTTGTGTCTGAGTTAGCGGATCCAAGCAAACAGTTGCCGGATCAGACCGCATCAAAATAAGGGAGTTTTTCCGGATCCTGTTCCAGCGGCTCAAATTAAGCCCTGCTGACATCACACAAGAGCAACAAAAGTTGTGTTGATAAATGAGATACAAAACATGTTTGAGGCTGATTTTGAAAACATGAAGGCGGTGCCAGTATTTACTAAAATGAGGAGAGTAAGTCCTAGTGTGTGTCTGTGTGAGGCTGGAGTTAAAGCTGTGTGAGCTTCAGAAAACAGGTGATTACTTCAGGTTTACCGCCAGCTTTCTGTGCATTAAATTCACTTCTCTGCTCCATTTTAACAACTGAACATATAACCACATGAGTTTAACTAGTGTTTAATCCAATCTTATTACACTACTACACTACTCAAATACACTACCTTTATTTTTTTAAAAAGTTGCCACATTAGCTCGCCCTCTCTTGGAATATGGCTGTATATCACAAGAACAAGTACAAGTTCGATTCAAAATACTTTGACTTATTGTTTTTGTCCAATCAACTCACAGTGGTCCATAGCTCCACCTTTTCCAAAGTGTCCCAAAGTGGACCCAGAGCTGTACCCCCTTGCTTTTTTGTTGTTTGTTTGGTATGCTTTCTGGGGACACCTCAGACCACTTTCAGAAGTGGAAAAACCCCACGCCGTACCACCCCAGTGGAAATGCTAAACTACTCTTGTAGTGTAAAAGTTCCATAACACTGATGGAAATGTTTGTGTCTCCTGTTATAACACATTTACCACCCACAAGTCACATCTTTGTGTAGTGTTAAGTGTGCAGTGATCTAGCAGTTTTCACAGCTGAGAAAACTGCTTTTGTGTCAACGACCGTTCACGCAGCATCAGCACGCTCCTCAATCACCGAGCCTCATTCTCACTGAGCCATTTGTGATAATATTAGCCCATTCATTCCTCAGGTGTCATTAAAGGCTCTGAGTCTCTCTCTCTCTCTCTCATTGAGGAAGTATTCAGTCCACACAGACTGCGGCCTGAACATTTTCACTGCAGAGAAATGCCAAAGCCACACACTAATGAACAAGAAACAGGCAACAGAGGCGGATAGTTGCTTTCAGCTGTTCTTCTGTACAATGCAGCAGGAAATGAAAGCTCTTAGGACTCGTTAGATATCAGAAAGAAAAATCAATAAAACTAATACTGCTGGGATTTTCTGTGGTTCTAAGATACAAATAATAAATAAAATAAAAAGAAAATAAAATGTTGCATCTCCTCTCCATCAAAACAGGATAAGGTTTTAATTAGTGTGCATGACGGGCCTAAGTCATAACCATAACATTTTTATCCCTCCTTTAGTCCTGCTTTAGTTGGGGCTAGTCCTGGTTTAGATATGGTTAAGTGCCAGTTTTGTGCTTGGACTCGGTCCTAGTTTAGACCATGTTTAGTCCTGGTTTAATCTTTGTTTAGTCCTGGTATAGTGTTAGTTAGTAGACCTGGTTTAGGGTAGGTTTAGATACTCTTGTTTATTGTCCTGGTTTAGTCCGGGTACTTGGAAAGCCAAATATTTTCTGAGATGATACTTGGTGTGAAAAGGTTGAGGATAACTGACAGTGATACTTATACACAGTTACTTTCTAGTGTAGCAGGATGGATGACATGTTGGCCCATCCATGCCAACCAACATAAATGATGAGTAAATAAACCTGACACTTAACAGTGCAGTCCAACTGGGTGATAAAAAGTCCACAAAATCTATATGATATTTTCTTAAACACTGAAAACTTATATTTGTAGCTGTTAGTCCCAATTTCTACTGCATGCAACTCCACTCAGCTGCACTGCGCCACCATTGATGCAGTAAATACTCTGCCGTTGTAGTGAATGAGCATTTCCACACACAGGACATGTACAACATCCAGATTTCAAAGTAATAACACTCTGTACGAACATTTTTGATTAGAATATTTATATTTAATCATTCTTCCTTCTTATTATTATCTTTTAACTAGTCTAACTCTTAGTTGGCTATTTACTTTAACTTTAGGTTACAGAAACAATGAGCGACCCAGTTAAACATTTATTGCACTCATGTTGCTTTTTTTTTTTTTTTTTGTAGCTTCCTGTTGTAGAGGAAAAACCTGTTAAGTGAAAGTGAAGTGAACTCCAAAGTGATCTCATATGAAACAGTTGTTTTCTGTCCTTCTGAATAAATAGTTGTTTTGGTCTTTATCTATGGCTTTTATCACCCGCAGTACAGAGGATACACATGCAGTGGAAATCCCGCGTTACCTTGGTTTCCTGTAGCAAACTGTGTGGTGCCAACCCAACCTGTACCACACCATTCCATCAGAAAAACTAAATAAAAAATGATACTTAGAAGGACTGAGTGATATGGCTAAAAATAAAATCTGGATTATTATTATTACTTTTTAAGATAACTAGTTAAATAGCTTTATTGTTTTTTAATCAGAATATTGTATAGTTATATAATATAGCTAGGGTAGATATTTCTATACATGCTAAATGCTTACACAAAACAATACCAAACTGCGGAGGTTTGCATTACAGTTTAGTGTTAGCCCTCTCTGCTTCTAAAAACTAGGTTAATTATAACTTTATTCACTATACAAAGAAATATTAAAATACGCCAAAAGCTCCAGAGCCTATGGCTAATCTGCATACATAAACAAAGTACGTAGCGCTGCACACCAGCACCACACTACACTGTTTCTTTGTGCATGTTTGCTGCCACCTTTCTAAACAAAGGCATTGCAGAGGTAATACAAATTCTTTCTCTATTATTATTAGTGTTTTAGTGACTGCAGAATCTCAACAGAGAGTACTTAGGCAGCCCTCCAGCAGCCATGACAGGGGACAGTGCAGCTCTTGGAAGAAAAAAATTAATGTTACCCATTTTTGAGTTTGTCCAAAATAAAAATAAAAATAAAATAAAAAAATGCAAAAAAAAAATGCAAAAAAAAAAAAGAAAGAAAAGAAAATCAATTTATTCCCAAACCCTAATATGGTACTGCAGCAAGGACCACAGCCCAACAAATACAAGTAACTTCCCAACACTGCACTGCATCTAAACTTTTATTTTTTTAGCCCTTATTTAGAACATACTGAAAATGATAGAGCGTGCACGGATCATTTGCACAGACCCTGCCCTCCCTTCCTTCCCCTTGTGTCTGGCCACTCCCCAGTGTTTAATGCAGAGGCTGGGTGTAAAAAACAGATCAGCTCTGGCTCATGGCGTGGATGTCAGGGCTGCTGGATTAGTACAACACACACAAACATGACTGACCTATTATTCTCACCCGCCGCTGCTCACTTCCTCTATAACGGCCAGTTTAGAGGTAAACCAGAGACAACACGCACATAATATTGTTTTTATTATGATTGGAGCAAAAGAAAAGTGGGATTGTATGGCTATTTTCATACAACAGCACAGTTTAGCTCCGAATCAGAGAGCGAAGGGGAAGCAGGAGGTCCAAGCCAAATAAACGATCCTGTAAGCATTCTCCAACACTGATTTTGTGCAGGTTGTAGAAATATACAGACAATACTGCAATACAATATACTCATTTTTATCTTCTGCTTCCAAGGGCTTTTAGGTGGATCAGTGAAAACATATTCAACTGCAGGAGTGAACAAAACATAATGGAGACACATAAAACTGTGATTAGTTGTCAAAACTGATAAGAAATTTTATGCAAATGGAAAAATAAAAGGTCTTTTTTCTTAAATTGGAGGAAAGCTGTTTAGTCATCATAGCCTTGATTGTTAATGATTTTAATCTGCTGGCACACTTCAGTAATTCCAGTGGCTGTTGAATAGTGGCTGCCAAAAAATAAGAGAAGATTTGAATTTTAACATGAGATACAGTTAGGTTAATTTGTCCAATTACTTCTGAGCCCCAGAAATAGAGGCAGCTACACATTAAATAGCTGTAATTCTTAAATCCTTCATCTGATTTGGAAGTGAATACCCTCAAATTACAGCTGAGTCTGCACTTTAAGCACATATGAATATATAGTTATATACAAATAACTGTATTTTGAATATGTTTTGGTTAACAGCAAAAATAACAAAACTTGTGTCAGTGTCCAAACACTCATGGACCTAACTGCATATCTTGTTAGTAGGGGGAGTTAGTATTGTTACGAATGTATCAATTTTTTTATTCGTACATAACAATTGTACCAATATGATTCACCTTGTATTGAATCATATCATTTTCTAAGAAGTGCATATCAATACAAAATTGATATATATGGAAAAAATCAATAATTCCAGAAAATGCTATATTAGAAATGTGCAAATAAAACCAAAAGACCTGTCTTTTTGGTGTAGTTTTTGTGTTTTTGATGTAAAGGAGTGTTCAAGTGGATAAAAGGAACTCGAAGGTGTGTGCTTCAGAGGGCCTAGTGAGTAAAAAGGTGCTCTTTGAGGATGAGGCCACTGTAGGATCAGATGTAGATGGAGACAGCAGAAGAAAATGACTTGACTTAATAGACAGCAGTCAAAGCATCTGAAACACAGTGTCATCCAAATCTGCCTTGGATGCTTTATTAGACTGCAGTCTAAGGCTCTAAATCAGACAAGTCCAAAGTGCAGCCCGAGGTCCATTACTGGCACGGGTCAAGATTTCATATGGCCCTCAGCTGCTATGGCAAAATGTATAACTTATGGCCCACCAGCATTTTCATTCAGTGTTTCTGTAGCTTTGTCTATCCGTTTGTGCACATCATCCACTGCTCTCTGCCTTGTGTTTTCTATTTAATTGGTCAAATAATAATTGCAGTTCAGTTTATATGTTCATATATGGGACTGTTGACCCTGGAACCTTTGCACATCTTAAAAATCTGTCCCTTTCTGGAAAAAGTTTTCACACCCTGCTCTAAATGGTAGGTGTGAGATTATAAACATAATTTTCTCTTCCTGTCTACAAAAGTATATTAAACTTCACTTCGCTCTGCGTGACATAATCAACCCCGGCCGTGGCACTAAATTTGAGTGTTTTTTGTGGAACTGTTCTGTTCTAAATAATCCAATATTATTCTTGAATTGTATTGAAACTATGCCAATCAATGTGTATTGTTGCAAAAATATATCATTACCCCTCTACTTGTTAGAGGTGACCCATAGCTAAACTCAGCATTCAACATACAATATTTAATATTTTCCAAGTAACTTCAGCCCAAAACTTTGCACTACACTCCACCAAGTTTTCTAGAAGACATTAAAACTCTAACTATTTAAGCTTTCCCAACTTTTTTTTTTTATTATTCAAGCGTGCAGTTGAGAGCTGACAGAAATTCATCGAGAAGAGCCCGGGAAGCAGACTCAAACCCATTATGCAGAGGCAGGCTATAGTTGCCATGTATATGTGTATGTGTATACTGTGGCACATCCCTACTTCTTAGCCAACACAAAAAGTATCTAAAACCCAACTATTGCCTGCAACAGAGGTCGTCCTACCTTCTCGTCCCGTAGTTCAGCCTTGGACGGAGTGTACGGGCTGGAGACAGGGGTCACCGGGGCACTGCGGCTGCCTCTGGGAAAGAGTCCACGAAACGATGCTAACCACTTCATAATGACAGGTGAGAAGACTTCAGTCTGTCCCACAAAAATAATGTCCAAACACCATCAGGAAAAGGTGCATGGATGAATAAACTGGCACTAGCTTCGCCTCTACACTACTGACACAGATACGGTCCCTCAAGCCAGATAGTAAATACAGTCAGCATCACATCACAGAGCTACGCTAATCCCACACACATAGCCCACTGACACACTGCCCCACCCATCTCTGCAGCCATCTGTCACTCTCCCATCACTCTCTCCAGCTCAAGTCTATAGCCTCTGAACTTTAGCCTGTACTAGCTCACCTCCTGCTGGGCTGCATGCATACACACTGGGAATTACTCCACTAACAGTGTGTTGGATTTGGTTCTTCACATATGGACGCAAAGGAATGAGCATCCACAGATTTCAAACCGGTCCATATGACTGAAGGAAATATGTAGTTTGGGTTTTTAGATGCATTGGTGGAAAATTAAGGTGCACTTTAGACCCTTCATGAGATCTTCAGCAAGGATCCTGGTGGAGGAGCGTATTGTGAATGTTTTAGGTTCATGGGGAAAATCAGCGTACCCAGACACCCGGTAGAACAGGCCAAATCCACACAAAAAGGTCCTGGGACTTTCTTGCTGTGAGTGCTAACCACTTGGTCACTGTGTTGCCGGAGGAGGGCAACTTAAACTATAACTCTGCATTTGACGATGACCAGTTTTCAAGGCATGTTGTAGTTTTGGATAACCAAGGCCACAGAAGGTCACAAGCCAGGGTACTCCTTGTGCTCCGATTCCAAGCCTGGATAAATGAACAGGGTTATGTCAGGAAGGGCATCTAGCTTAAAAACCTATTCCAAATAAATATGTGAGGCACAGGAGGCAGACAATTTGCTGTGGCGACCCCAGAAGAGAAAAGCTGAGGGCATGTTAATGAAGATCTGAAAACTGTCTGAGGCACAGTTTTAGAATATGAGCTGATCAGACAAGATTAAGACACATCAACACAACTTTTCAGTGATTGGTGTTGTCAGTTGAACCAAACTGTAATTTAGGTGCTCCTAAATTACAGTTTTGGACTAGACACATGTGGTATGGAAAAAAGGTGTCAATGCAGCCAAATGAACTCACCTAGAACCAATGCAACTAATGGAAAAAATACTTTAAACACATCTAAAGAGACTGCACACATTCATACTGAAGCATTGTGGCTGTGAAGACTCTCACTCGTCCAGAGTAATTGCATCACAACCAAAGTAAAAAAAAAAGGCTTTTTTTTTAAACTTTGGTTAAAAGCATTGTAGCTGTTGGAAATTCACTTTTACAATAACCCAATTATTGGTCTTTGAAAATCAATTGCATGGAAAATAAAAGCACTTAAAGTTATAACAGTGTAATACCGTATACCTTAAAGCATTACCCATTTTGTCTTATGATTATCATGCTATACCATACAACCTTTGACCTCAGGAGTGCCCCCTTCACTCCAAAAAAGTCTGCAGTCCTTTGGAGTGAAGGGGGCCCTCCTGAGGACCTTCTATGACACTGTGGTGGCATCAGCCGTCCTGTATACGGTGAGGTCTGCTGAAGCAGCATCATCACAGAGAGGGAGAGGACGAAGCTGGACAAAGTCATCAGGAAGTCCAGCTCTGTCCTGGGCTGTCCCCTGGACTCAGTGCGGGAGGTGGGTGACAGAAGGGTCCTGGCAAAAGTGACATCTATGCTGGACCATGAGTCACACCCCTTGCAGGACGTCTCGTCTGCTCTGGAGAGCAGCTTCAGTAACAGACTGGTCCACCCTCGCTGTGTGAAGGAGAGATACTGCAGGTCTTTCCTTCCTGCTGCTGTCAGACTCTACAGTGAACACTCCTGATATGTAATCCACTCTCATTACACCTTCTATAACTGTTGTCACCTGTGCAATATTATTTTTTATGCTGCAATTCACAATGTGCAGTTTTAATTCTGCTATTTACGAATATCCAGACATACATGTTACATATTTATTTACATGGATACCACTTGTGTGCTACTGTTTACTGTACTGTACTTATGCTGTTGCAACAATGCTATTTCCCCACTGAGGGACTAATAAAGTTTTTTCTTATTCTTATTCTTACTGCCAACCTTAAAGCATGAACCTCCATCTAATGCCTGTGCAGCTGCTTTTTGCTAGCACCTAGCCTTTGCTTTGAGCTGCTGGGACTGGCTGTCCTGTTTTCACTTTTCTGTTTTCTCTTGCCTGTCCAGCGCACCTCCCTTTTTCTTTTGTTGCTGAGTGCACAGGAGGGTTTTATAACTCAAGAACTAAAACTAGCAACTAAGTCAAAAAACATCTTTTAGCCTCTAACCTGTGACTCTCATGTCCTGTTTAAGTATTCCGTAACAATGGTGAGGTGGTTATGACTCTAATGTCCCAATTGGATTTCTATACAATGCAAACTTATAGTAGCTAGCCAAAGTGTAGTGCCCCATTTGGTGTGCATTTAAAGTCATTTGTGGATATGCCACCATGCAATGTCGATAATAAACCATAATTTTAGCAAAGGTCAAAACTTACAAGCATCAGTACAAACCATGGGTGTATTCATGGATGATATAGAGTCAGTTTAAGAGTATGCGTAGTTGACAAAGTATGCAAAATATTGATGTTAAGTTAATGGCTTCAGATGCTCGCTTATGTTCACATTAATGAGAGCAGAGAGAGTAACATGCAGAGAAAACTTCAGGGAGGAGCTGAGACTATTTGAACAAAGTGTTGGATCCCCTCCACTTTCCCTCCCACAACTTAAACTCTCGCTCTCATTCAAACTGCCTTTCATCCGTCTCCAAACGGCCCAGGAGAAAATCTGAGCCTCTAAACGTCTCTGCGTGAGGAGGCATTAACACTGATTCTCCGGAGAAGGGAGAGGGCTTTTCCCAAAATGGGAGGTATACGGCCTGCCAACTCAAAAATACACAGCTCAGTCTGGTCTCACCACTGTACACAATACTGGACAAGTGAAGGGAGAGAAACTTAGTCAGGGTTTGTTCTCATTTTATTGTATTTCAGATGGTTTTACAAAGACTGGAGACTAACAGAGTGCAGGTGGAATGAATGGGTGCCACACATAAACCCTCGAGTAGGTTACTAATTTATGGGGCCAATTTCTGCCACAGTTGCAAATAAATGTAACCTGATCTGCAAATATGTGACACAATTTACTAATAAATATAACTTGGGTTACAAATATATTTCACAGTTTGCACATGCACAAAAAAAAAAAAAAAAAAAAAAATAGAGCTTAGATTTAAAAGGCTGTTTAATCAGAGCAGTGTCCCCTGCTATAAGGACAAAAGTGAGTCTCCCTCTGCCACCTTTTGTGGTGCAATTTATCCTTTTACCAAAAACAAACATATGTCCTTAACAAAAACAGGGTATATGCAGGTATATGAAAGTTCATTTTAAAACTTTTTGAAGACCATCTCAGAATATTTTAGGACCTCAACTCTACTGCAAGCTACAATCAGCAAAATAGCTTAAGAACTTAATAAATGTAAGATCGCACCAAACTACAGTAACCAAAGTACAGCTGCATATTGTTTTTAATTGTCATGATTAGGATAATTAATACATTAATGCAGCCTTTTCCAAAGTCAGGAGCATTGCGGCCTCCATAAAATGTCAGATAATCCCACAAACATTAAAAACAAAGACTGACTAACTAAAAATTGCTTTATTAAAAGATACTTTAAATCCTTCATTGTAATAAATTTTAAACTATTCCTGATTCCTGACTAATTTCCCTGTACTTAATATAGACAACCTCTGGTGCCCCCCCTGCAGTACTTTCGCAGCCCACCTGGGGGGCCTGGACCACATTTTGGGAACTATTGCATTAATGCATACTTTTTTGGAGTCAACTTTATACTTAAAGGCACTGTTAGCAGCATGCCCTCCACTGGTTTGAAAATGGTACTGCAGCCTAAATCAAAACAATGGCCAGTCTTTCCTCTTTTCTGATTGTATGATCGGCAATGCAGTTTTAGAACCAAAACAAAAAATGTAAACATAAACAACTTGGCTATTATGTAAAATATATATTTTTATTGTGAAAAAAATCAGCTGTACTGTTGTTAACAATAAAACTAATATTTAATTTAAACATGTTTACATCAATTATTAGCACACATGTGGGTCATTTTTATGAAATATAAAAAATATATACTGCTCAAAGCACCTTTAAAACATCAACAAAACTGAATGCCTCATAAAATTGTGATTAAGATTTTTAATACTTTTTAGGGGCCTTCATTTTCCCAAAATTGATCTACCAACTTAAAATACTTTTGAAGACCCCACAGTTGCCCTGAGAACGTTAAAGTAAAAAAAACAAAAACAAAAAAAAAACTCTTCAATTCTGTCTTATCTCTAGGAGAATGGCCCATGTTTTTCAATATAACACACGTCTTGCTGGATATGTCGCTTTGAGCCCCTAACCCAGATTTTGTCAGTTTTACATTGGGCCTATCTCATACCACAAGATGCTAAGATACACGGGGCTATTACTGGCTACTGTTTTTGTATTCTTGTAGGTCTGTTCTCTGCTGTATGCTTAGGCTTGTTGATCTGACACACAGCATTAAACTTTACCAACGCATTAATAACTCAACACTAAAAACCCTGACTGCATTTTACTTTATAACAGCAGACAGCATGAAAGTATTGGATTTTACTTTACAGCGTCCTCAAAGCTTCTGACATTTTTCATTTTCTATCTCGTGTTTACGGCTCGAGGGAGACATTCATCATGGTTCTACATGGCATCGACAACAAAAACTAATTTCTCACTTGCTTTAAATACACCATTAATCAACTCTGTCAACACACTGTCTTAAGACTCTGCCAAAATATAGACTGAATATGTAGGACTAAACCAGTTATAACCAGTGTGACATTCAAGCACAGAATATATAGCTGCATATGCATTTTGAAAGAAGTGTTTTTTTCCCATTTATTAAAAAAAATAAAATAAAAAACAGTAAACCGGTAAATAAAACTGTAGATTACTTTTTAAAGTAAGATTTGTGTTTTAGATAAACTCTAGATAGAGCTCTACACAAGAGGGCCTCACTGGGGCCAGCCTTTTTACCGGGGAGTTTGTGACATTATGCTGTAACTTTCAGATCATTTTTGTGCTTGATAGTAAACAACTCTTAATGATAAACATATTTTTCACTTTTATTTTTTGTTTATTTAATTTTTTTTTTAATCTTTCAGCTGCTAGCAAACCAGTCAGACAGGGTTTTGCCTTTTTTTTTTTTTTTTAACCTCATGCGTTGCCCGGAGTACACAATGCGGTTGAAGTGTCTTGCCTAAGGACACAACGACAGTATGCACTCTGAGCGAGGTTCAAACCGCCCACCTTCCAGTTGGTGGGTGAACGGTGAACTCACTGCACCACAGTCACTTTGTATTTTTCACTTTTTTATTGCTCAGATAATTCTTAAAACAAAATTACATTATAATAAGTGAGATTATCAAGATATTTAGTTGTTACATTTACCGAGGTGCTGGGTGCAATGTGCCATGTTTACATTGCCGCCATGTTTTTTTGTAAGCCTTTATTTTGAAAGCATAGCGGAAGTTTATTTTGAGTATCATGAGTGACATGACGGTGTTGTTGTTGCGGATGACTTGCTGTATATTGAGGGTTAGCTTATGTAGTGCTATGTGCTTCTATGGATTTAAACAGATGTTGAGCAGGTGGCTAATGTACAGTGGCCCTTAGGTGCATGTAACACATATAAAAATTCACAAAACACAAATACAAATTCACAATTGTAATTTGCAAAGGTGTTTAGTTTTTAATTGTAAATTTGTTTTACACCTAAAGGCCACCATACTGATATTCTCTAGCCAAGCACTGACATTAAACACAGTCAGTTGGAAGTTGCTTTCTTGTTCGGGAACAGATTGCAGATTTAATGCAAATTTATCAACTGGAAATGTATTACAATGTGCTCTTAGAACTTACAGCACCTACTGTAAATGCCTATCTTGTCTGCAATCACTAAAAACATCCTAAACTAACTTGTACTGACTTTTAATGTGCAGCCTCCTTCAGCGTAGACCTAGTTGTTTTAGCAAGAGCTTGGCTGGAGTTCCCTCTCTTATCGCCTGCCAAAAGACCCAAAGGCCAGTGGGGACTCCAGACTTTATTTGGGCCGATACTTTCCAGCTTTTTTTTTTTTTGCAAACGGACAGATGTAAACTATTACTGAGCAAAATGTTTGCGATGGGAAGGAAGCACAGGGGGGATTAGCTTGGTTTCATCTCCAGAGTTCAGCATTAATACTCTCGCATGTAAAGCGTAAGTGGTTTGTTTATTGGAAGGGACTGACTCTGCTGAGCTCTGAGACCCCACAAAGAAAATAAGCTGAGAGAGTGGTTTCTGCTCACGCGCGGGACACTGTCAATCAAAGTGGAAGGGTGCTAGAATAAGGAGAATTGGAAAATTAGTAGGTGTAGGAAAGGTTGATCCAATTTGTTTTGAAATAGTTTTGGACAGCTTTACATTAGTATTTCATTTTTTATAACTCAAAATAATGTATGCAAAACACTTTGTCTTTGAAGAGAACGCTTAGATTATGAGTTTGCCGCCCCCCTGCTGGAAACAGTGGGGAATGGACAGAGCATAAATTGGCAAATCAGCAGTGCTATTAGCAACATGATGCTAACAGATTGATAAATGAGCTGACTGAAATGATAAGAATGAGTATGTTGACGGTGTATGGGCTTTATGGTATATTTTACAGCCTATTCATTTTTAACTCAGTGCACTCATCCAGGGCTTTGTATGGGTGACATACTGTATATATTTATTTATTCAATGTTTGTCATTTATAGATGGATGAATGTCTGACTGGGAAGCTACAAATGAATTGCCCCTCAAGGAAAAATAAAGTTTTTCTGATTCTGAAACAAACAGGAGCACTTCCTGGTTTCATGTGTCTACATAGAGCTGTGAAACCAAGCGTTTTCAGCTCTTGAGAAGGGACATCCTCAGCATACAGCATTACTCAAACATGCATGAATAAAACAAAACACAACTCCAGGTCTGTTTTTGAAGTAGAAACAATATTATAACATGCTAAAAACTCAGAAAAGTCAATTTAGCAGAAAATGGGACATCATTTTTGCTCAGTTAACTGCTACTTTAATGGATTTATTAATTCATTGTTTAGCACATTCTCTGAGCAAATGATCAGGCTCACAAAGCAGCAGGTTTTGGCTACGGTGGAGAGTCTACTTTAGAGAGACAGGGTGTTGTCAGTGTAACCTGGATCTTCCTGCGGTTTGGGACGTTTGCTGGAGTTGTGAAATCGAAGACATCTCTGGGCTTATTTACCCTGTCAAACATTCCTTAAATACACTTCAGTGTACTTTCATCTTCCTGAGCGGCTGCTGAGCATAACGCAGTCCCAGAATAGACTCGGGGAGCGACTCCCCACAATTATTTATCCATGCTCTTCCGTCCAATCAGTCTACACCAAAAATAAAGTCTACGAGTAAACACCAGTCATTCAAATGTCTGTGTCTTACAAAGAATAAGAGGGTTTTACAAGGTTGTAATTGAGGGGAGCTGCTCTGTGGCTACTAATATGGCAGCAGAGGAGGTTGTGGGTTCCATCTTCAAGCTGTCCTCCCTGTGTTACTGTGGGTTTTCTCTGGGCACTCTGGATTTCCTCGCCCGTCCA
This sequence comes from Bostrychus sinensis, assembly GCA_020698575.1. Taxonomy (NCBI): domain Eukaryota; kingdom Metazoa; phylum Chordata; class Actinopteri; order Gobiiformes; family Eleotridae; genus Bostrychus; species Bostrychus sinensis. The sequence goes on along the minus strand of CM036239.1, from coordinate 46,657,562 downwards.
AAGACATGAGTGTATAGAATTATTGACTCATCTACTGGTTCTCAAACTTTTTACAACAAGTACCATCTCAGAAATTATAAGTACCACCTCTAATGAACTAAAACAGGCCAAATTTCGACTAATCCAGGTCAACACTAAGTAAAAACCCATAAAAACACCTAACTAACCCAGGACTAGACCAGCTCTAGGACCAGGACCACAACTGGTCCTAAATACAACAACAAAAAAATTACTAAACCAGGACTAAACTGTGCCTACATCAGGATTAAATGCAGGACTAAACACTGCCCAAACCAGGATTAAACCAGGTCCAAGCAGTGGCCTTCAAAATAAATTTAAGTCCCTCCAAAGCAGGATAAAAACATGATTAAAATTGGCTCTAAATTAAAATAAATTAAGACTTGAACCCTGAAAGACTCCTGAATACCACAAGAAGAAGTCAGTTGACGACCAGTGATAGTTTGAGAACCACTGTACCAATCTAAATGTTCCATATTACAGCCAAAGTGTCCAACATATTTTAAAAGCCTGAAAAAAGCATAATATGGCCCCTTTAAAGTGAGGAATTTCAGGAATTTCAATTGCAAGTTGCATAACAACATTTACCGATACAACCAGAAGTATCTTATTTGGCAATAGAAATGAAACAGGAGGTCAAAAGGTATCGACAGAACAGGAATAACAAGTGCTCCTTCAAGAAACTCACTGTATGTTTTGGGTTCTCAGTGTGCGTTGCCTGGAGATTCAAAAGCTGTAAGAAAGCATGCCAGACTTATTGACACTGACAAAGCCACGGTGCACAGGTAGACAGGTGTGTTAACAAACAGAAGGGAAACCGAGAGAGATGTGTCACAACACGAGACTGACAACACTGCACCATTGTTTGTGTGCCAACTCGGACCAAAGCCATGTGTTTTTGACATCCGCAATAATGCTGCCACAATAAATTAGATTTTATTGTGAGGGCTGTCAAACAGGTCTGCCTCGAGAAAAACACACATGCCAACCACAGTCTTATGCAACAAGAGTGCAGGTTTGCCAATAGGTGAATTAAAAACAATATTTTGGGGGACATTTTTGAATGCTTTTGGTGACAACTACTGGCAAAAGAGCAGATTGCAATCAGCCTGGCCAGGAATTGTGATTCTTTTTCTATTCTATGCAAAGTTAGATTTCCAAGACATATTGATGCAGCAGGAGATTAAGGTAAGGTTAAGGTATACTTTTATGTCCTCATAAGGAAATGTGTTCTCTTGATTGCTGGGGCAATCTGTCAGAAGCAGTTAACATAAGCAAGTTTTGGAAAATGTGCATTTAATTGTCTCGGGGGAAACAACGCATTGCACAAACCCACCCAACTTTAAAGAGCAATTCAACCCTAAACCACTTTTTTTTAGCTGAGCTGCTGTACAAATGGAACGTTCACGCATCTCGCTATTTATAGTTATATCTTTGACCGTTTTGTAAAAAGACATTTAAATTCACATTTTGTGCTGAAAACTGTCAGAGTGCTGCCCTCCTGAGGTCAAACAGTGGGTACTGCTGCTCAGAAGTTGCAGAAAGACAAGTGTGACGTAGTATTTGACCTCGTTTCCACACCTGTGCTGCGTGTCTCCTCCCATGACCCCGTGCTCCCCACGCCCTCGCTGTCTCTCTTCCCTGCACACTCGTCCCTGTCCCGTAGTTTGCAGGGATGTGTTGTTTTTCTAAAAATGCCACGTATTTACCCTTCAGTCCCCTCCACCCCTCCCTCCCTCTCACAGCAGGAGCGGAGTCAGGAAAACCAGACTGACTCTGCTCTCACTTCACTCCGTGAAGGAAAAAAATAAATAAAATGTACATCTGTCACCTCCAAAATATAAAGTTAAGGCACAAAGATGACAGTTTGTCAGAAGGCTAAATGAATGAAGTCATGAAAGGATTTAGTCTCCACATCCACCTGACTCGTGATTATTAGGTTTAGACACTTAGTCTGATAATAAACAACAAACACAAGTATACATTTACACAAATGGCCATTTTTCATTTTATTCCCCAATGAGATGGATTTTGGTGTGTGTATTAGTGGTGGGACTCGATTAAAAAAATTAATTTAACTAAATACAGGCTTTGTAATTAATTAATCGCAATTAATCGCATTTTTATCAAATCATGTCAGAAATAAAATGGAGGAGCTTATTTGTATGTTCTGGCGTATTTTAACTTGATTTCAAACTAACACTGCAGTCAAACAGGGCAGTAATCAGCATTTGTGCATCGATCTCCACCTCCCGTGCAGTAGTAATACGTGGCCCCTCTCTCCTCTCTCTCGCCTCTCCTCCTGTGCTCCGCCTGTGACCTCCTCGTGCACCTGTCCCCTCTCTCCTTTGCATCTGAACCAAACAGTCCGCTGTCTCCTGTGTGCAGCAGTCTGCTGTGAGAACGATCAGAGAGATGATGAGCGGCGCCTTGAAGGTTGACAGTAAAAGAAAAGCGGCCCTGATTGCACGGATTCGGCTGACCGCTACCCCGCAGTTACCTGTCGTGCACTCTGTAGGCACATTATCCAACTGTTCACAGCTGAAATCCACTCACATTTGTTGTTTTGGTTGCTGTCAGTCCCAGGACCAGGCCACACCTCCCTCAGTTCTCCTCCTCTGTGTCTACCTGGTTTCTTTCCACTTTTTGAGCAGTTTTCAATCTCTGACAGTGGGTGGAGTTGCTCTTTAAACAAGCAGTTATAATTTTTCATTTCCAATAGAAAAAGACCTGGGAGGAAGACAGCTTGAATGAAAAGACTTCTAGACTCACATCTTTGCACTCAGAAAGTAAGGCCTCAAGCACACTGGATGTGTTGTGCGCAGCTGCGTGTCTGCTCGTGTCGTGGAGACGCAAGGTTGTTCACATCAGCTCTGCCTCTGTGTTTCTCTACATTGAAGCCATTTTGAAGTCAATTTGAGAGTACAGTCACTTATAACAGACCTATGCTGACAATAGCTGGCTGAATAGTGTTTAACGTCTTTGTAGGCTGATCAGTGCAAACACGAACCTTGTTACAAATAAAAGTGAAAGTCTTAATTTGAGTTCTAATCCTTGAAGCGCAAAAACTGACCAATAAATGCATATTTTCTATGTATTTTCCCAGTAAAAGCCATAAGTGGGGAAAAAAAAGGTGAGGCTTCTTTAATCTAAGATGCACATATGAGAGGAGTGTTTCAGGCATTGCTTGAGCTGTGTCTCACGCAGCCAGTGTGGCTGCTCTAATCTGCTAAACTGGATGCCAATGTGAAAACAGCTCTGCAAGACGTTCACCGCGCTCAGGTTACACATGCAGTGTGTAAGGGCTGACTGTGTTTAAAGGGCTGTTTAGACGACAATGCATTTTGCAGAATAGGCAAAGGTTTAATTGTGTTTTGGCCTTTCATTTACTCGTGACATGGTTTCCGTCTTAAGAATCCGCAATCTTTTGAAAACTCTATAGAAGGAGTTTTGGTCTCACAGCTTGGAGCTGCCCGGAGCCACTCTGCTCTCATGTAAACAGTGAAAACAACGACTCACTGAAAACGATGACGTAACAGCCTCAATCTGAACTGTGATTGGCTGACTGCCAGGCGCATGTCAATCGCTACAATCACTACGAGGCTTTTATGCCTCATACGTTCATATTTAGTCCAGTAACTGTCAGTAGTATCTGTACAAGTACTTACTTTCACTAGAGACTTTATCATTGACTCCAGAAAACTACAAGATCTTAAAGTAGTTGGGAAGTTACAGATGGAACGATGACTTCCTCAGGTGTTTACTCACTGTGTGGTGTATAGCATTTGCAGGGCCCACAGTGCCATTTGCTGGACAAATACCGGTACTACAGTTACTCATACTAATTCTCGTTTTCTTTGCACTTTAGTATTTTTGTCTAAATGCGAATCAGAGACAGCATGACTGTTACGTTTTCCTGGCCAGCGTTGTTGTGTAAATGGGCCCAGAGGCTTAAGTTAGGTTGGCTGCCCAAGTTAGATTGTAATCCTACACTTCACACTTCTTTTTTTAGAGCATGTGGACAGCTATGAAAGCTCTGCCGTAACATGCTTTTGTCAAAAATCTTGTAGTTCAGAGGTCAATGCTCAATCCATTGAGCCACAATGCCCATAATCTTTCCTGAAAATGATTCAAAACAAAACTTTTGGAGAAATTTTGTTGCAAGACAAGCTCTGGATGTGATGATTTTAATCCCACAGTAAAGATTATTAGGTCTCTCCCAGTCTCTCAGCTTTATAACATCAGGTTTGTATTTTTCTGGTACCTGATCCCTTTTTATCCAAACAGAAGAGGCTTAAATCCCTGTGTGCTATTAGATCAAACTGTGGTGGAGCTAGTTTTGACTCTACAGTAGCCACATGGATGTCTGATAATGCAAGTGTATTTAAAACATTTATTCAATTAACATAATTTATGATTGTTATAGAGACTACACTCCACCCAGCTGTTTCTGGCACCAAGCTGAACTCCACCAATCTGCCTCAGGGTCATCTCCGCTCCAGAGAGGCCGAACAGGTCTGGTATACTGGCAGCAGTAATAGTTTTTCCATGGGCTGAACACAAATAGAAACATGTGTGGTCCGTGTTTCCTCTGAGGTTAAACAGGCATGTGCAGCAGTCAATGGGATTCAGAGGGGCTCTACTGTAACAAACAAGTGGCACGACGTGGTCCCATTAGAGAAACCTCCACACGACAGGAATGTACTGAGTCACTGTTTGGGTCAGAGCTGGGTCGTGTTTCTTCAAAACCACTTTGTTCTAACATTAGTTTGGATTTTGTCCAAATTAAATGCCTCTTACTAGTCTATCAAAGAGTAATAAACACAACAATGCACAACAATGCTTTTGAGCTCCAATTTTAATAATTGTTTCACCACAAGTGACATTTTGGGCGATGAAATATGCATTAGAGGCACACCTGATTTTGTCAGTTTATGAGGTCGCCTGATTAATGTCATTTGATAGATCAGTAGTGTGAGGTTACTTTTTCAATCAGACTCCTTAGCTTCATGAAGTTTTATAGCCTACTGCAGTAGGGTATATGACAACATAAAATTAAAAGTGACTTATGTAAATGCTTTCCCATCATTGTTTGTGTAGTAGGCTGATTCTTGTTTTTTCCACAAAGCTGGCCTTCTCAGTCATCTTTCTTTCTCACATGACATTAATCTGTCCTCATAGACAGAAAAATGCAGGTGTGTCTCTTATGCACATTTTATGTCTGATGAAGGGCAGGCGCCCGAAACGTCACTTTTGGTGAAACAATTATTAAAATTGGAGCTAAAAGCATTGTTGTGCAGAGTCTACACTTTGTTACTCTCTGATCTGACAAATTTTTGATCCAGCATACAATCACAAATTTTTTTGTGGATGTATGTCTTTTCTCTTATCTTACTAGTCTATACCACACATCTACAGCTTTCTTGAACTGTGACTCTAAAACTGCCTGCAATGAATTTGTGAAGATGATTTTTTGGAGTAGTTTATACAATAATGACAAGATAATACATAATGTTAAAACTGCATTTTATAAAAAGTAAAGCCCGACCCAGCTGTATTCTCACATTATGCCACTAGATGCTATATTGATTAATTGTTGTGCCTGATGTGAAGAAGAGCAGCCCAACTCAGGCCTTCAACAGTCGCAAAACAGTTACAGTACATATTACCCTGGATTTCCACTGAAAGCGTGAGCGCCTGATCATGTAGCGTTAGCAAGAGATGGCACTGACCTACGCCCACTGAAAGCATTTTGAAAGCACAGCCCCACTGAACTCTGAGAAGCTAGGAGAAGCACGCATGGAAATTGCAGTTTCACCCCATGTCTTGTCTTTTCTGTGTGTTCTTGTAGAAAGGATGTGTAGTGTTATAGAGGATACTGTGGTTTTCCATGTTTAAGGTGATTGTCTTTCTAAACATCTGAAGAAGCAGTGGTCATATTCTTATGTTTTCATGTTAAAGTGCCCATCACAGCTGGGTTTCTTTGTACAGTAAACATATCTTCTGTTTATTTCCACTAGGGGTCGCATGCACTGGACCTCATCCCAGTAGCTATGGCCCGAGTTTGTTTGGAGAAAACATTTGGACATGCTCTAAAAAAGATATGCTGAATTGCAATCTTCAACTTTTACAAGGATCCGCCACAAAAAACGTCCAATCTGAAAGATCACACTGATGTATAAAACTTATTTTCAGACATAAAATCAAAGAAATGAGTAGAACTCTAATCAAACCATTTTCAGTGGACTGACAGCTGCTCTTTTCTTCATAACATAGAACATAATTTTCCCAACATAAAGAGCAAAACAAGTGCCATTTCTTTAATTAAAGGGGATGGCCTCCACTCGTGCATCGCCCATCTGAAACACAGGGCCCAGCGCAGAGGGCAGCTGCCAGTGGTAATGAAGAACAAAAGCGCCACATCTGCTGCGGCCTGGGCAGAGAAAGAGCATCGAGGCGGCCTCAAAGCAAGCGGCTCCCTTTTATAGTGCACCCATAAAACAACCGCACTCATGGACAGAAAACAAGAGGAAAAATCATCATAATAATCTGGTAAACAAAATGTGCTGGATGGACAGAAACGGGCAGATGGAAACTCAAGGCTGCGCTGAGGAAACCAGAGGACAAATGTGAAGGAAGCTGGTCCATGTCACTATAGATCATATGTTTCTACAAAATCAGAAACCTACCTGCGAGCTGCTATATGTTTCAGAAACCAGGAAAACATGCCAAAGCTACAATGTAAGAGTGGACTCGCACCAAAAGCGACATGAGCCACTGAAGCAAACAGTGAGCATTTTTGTATGCTCGCTTGCGGGAGTGGCAAGCGACGCAAACGTGCAAAAGGACGCGAATCAAGTATAGTTTTGAGCTGAACTCAAGTCAATTTTATGCAAATGGAGCAACATGGCTGCAGTGACCACCAATCACAGAACAAGATTTGAGAAGATTTGTGAGGAATAGGTCCCGTCACGAAAGTTACATTTTAAACTGTGCTTAGAAAAGTGAGTTTGTTGCTTGAGATGTGAGTCAACCCTAAAGCACTTAAAAGATACACTGGGGAATAAAATCTTGTACTCCAGACAACTTCTTTTTAACCCTTGTCCAGCCTTTGGCATCTTTTTGGTACTTTGCCATGGAAAATGTTGAATAATTTTGTCTGTGTTAATTCAAAATGTACCAAATTTGGCCAGAGTTACCATTTTAATGGGAAGTTCCAAATTTTAGTCTCTTTAACACACTCTTAAGTACCATTTTGGTCCAAATTACTTAAATCTAAACTAAACTGTACTTTACATTTGACTACCATTTTAATGTAAGCTTCTGGTTTTTCTGGTTTTTGGAGGTGAGCACTTTTTGTACTAAAAGCGTAAAGTGTAATTTCTTTTTTAAAGGGCTGGACTTGCTTGTAACAGCCTGGATGACCTGTAAGAACCTTCAGCGATATCTTTTATATGAGAGTCGGGGTCATGGTTCCTCATACAAAATTTGGATGTTAACTCCATAGGTCAAGCTTGATGGTGTTAAAAGAGAAGAAGATGGATCTAAGTGCAAGGTCTGAAAGTGGGGAAGGTAGAGCGCTGTTAACAAAAGGTGGAGTTAAAAGAAAGAAGGAAAGAAATAAAAAACACCTTCACTGCCGTATACACATCTGTTTGGCCAAAAATAGTAAATATATTGTGCTAAATATAGACTGGAGCTGTTGGTTTAGCCCTGCTGATTGGGGCGTCATTAAAGCCCCATTTGAGGAGCCGTGTCTGGGAAACAGACACTTTCCATCCATCAAAAACCAAGTGGAGACATCCACAGGAAACACATGCTTCATCCAGATTTTTCACCATCAGCGCGGGTCTGCTCTCAGTATGTTCACACCTACTGTTAGCACACATGTCTGCAGCTACTGACGGAGCGCCACACAAAAGGAATGCACAGAGTTCTTCCCATAGAGAAAAATAGAACACTAAAGTGGCCATTCTTATAGTGAACATTTCCAACTTGGTATAACGGCATATTCATTGTCCTTATACTCTTATACTTGTGGTCCTCTGTTCTAATACCTTTACAAATATAAACATACAGCGGAACAAAAGCAGAGCCCACTGTAATATTGCTAATGTTAATGTTATTTATTTATTTTTTGTATATCAGTGAAAAATGTACTGATAGAGACCGCCAGACAGGGCTTGACATTTACTTTTTTGCTCACAGGCCACCGTGGCTAGTCTTTGTCAAATGTTACTAGCCAATAAGCATTTTTAGTAGCCACAATTAGTTTTTTTGTATATTTAATAGTAGAATAGTATAAGCCCAAAAAATTTGTTTTTCATATATGGACAGGGATTTGTCAAATATTAAAAAACAATTTTACATAGGTAGAATAAATAAATGTGTCTCTGTACATGTATCATATCTTTTAAAACATGTTATCCTGTTTTCTTTCTTTAATCATGCTGAATTACTATATAAATGGTGTACACTAAAGCCTAAATTCAAGTGGCTAGTGGGACTAGCCAAAACAAAAATCTACCCGCATTTGGCCGGTTGGCTACTGTTAATGTCAAAGCCCTATTGCCAGAATTATTACAAGTTCAAAAATACAATTTCTCATTTTGAGGTTATGTCATTGTTTTTACATTACTTACCATTAGAATTAGCATGATCCTACAGTCACAAGATGGCCACTGGACTTGCCACTGAAGCATTTGCCATGGCCTCTCTAGTGTTCCATTTTTCTCTATAGTTCTGCCTTCTTTTCGACATTTCCCTTCTAGATTTCATCGAAAAATCACCTGTCTCCTAGTGGGGAAGGAGTCACACGATGATTTGGCGTAGGTTCTATGTCAGATGGCCATCCTGACTTCCATTTATGCGGGCATGGGACAAGGCAGAAAGAGCACACTGTGTTGTGACCTCCGTGGGGTTTGGTTTGGACAGCACAAAGTACAGGACAAATTAAAAAGTCTGTGTGTGTGCTGTATGAAGATGTGGTAACTCAGTAGGTTAGCTGGATCTGACTCTACAGTAGACATATACAGATGTTAGCTCAGTAGGTTAGCTGGATCTGACTCTACAGTAGACATTTGGAGGTGTTAGCTCAGTAGGTTAGCTGGATCTGACCCTACAGTAGACATAGAGATGTTAGCTCAGTAGGTTAGCTGGATCTGACTCTACAGTAGACATATAGAGATGTTAGCTCAGTAGGTTAGCTGGATCTGACTCTACAGTAGACATTTGGAGGTGTTAGCTCAGTAGGTTAGCTGGATCTGACTCTACAGTAGACATTTGGAGGTGTTAGCTCAGTAGGTTAGCTGGATCTGACTCTACAGTAGACATTTGGAGTGTTAGCTCAGTAGGTGAGGTGCATCTGACTCTACAGTAGACATATGGAGGTGTTAGCTCAGTAGGCTAGCTGGATCTGACTCTACAGTAGACATATAGAGATGTTAGCTCAGTAGGTTAGCTGGGTCTGACTCTACAGTAGACATATGGAGGTGTTAGCTCAGTAGGTGAGGTGCATCTGACTCTACAGTAGACATATGGAGGTGTTAGCTCAGTAGGCTAGCTGGATCTGACTCTACAGTAGATATATGGAGGTGCTAGCTCAGTAGGTTAGCTGGATCTGACTACGCAGACATATGGAGGTGTGGTAGCTTAGTAGGTTGGTACACATATGGACGTGTTAGGTCAGTAGGTTAGGTGCATCTGACCCTACAGTAGACATATGGAGGTGTTAGCTTAGTAGGTTAGGTACTGTAGCTCTGACTCTACACAGCATGCACTAAACAGCATGGTTTAAAATCCCTTATGACAAATGGCACATTTATCATGAATAACCAGTGTATAATATGATATTCCATGATGTGAGGGTCCAAATGGGTTGCTTGTCATGTAAAGGTCACGCTCAGTAATTTGCCAAACAACTGTTTTGTCAGTTTGTAGACACACACAGCCTCAGAGGGAGCAGCAGAGCCACCCAGCTATCCATCTGGAAACCCTGGGCACTGAGTGAAAGACTTGGGTTTGGCAGAGCAGCAGGCTGAGGCAGAGAGCCGCCTCCAGTCCATACCGCATTACAGGGACAAAAACAAATCCTATCCTTCAGCGAATGCAGTTTTCTATACTTAAGAACTGGTTAAATTTGATTTCTGTGACAGTATAGCCTCACACACTGATACAGACTTATACAAGACAATTTAACCAGCAATATACAAGTCATGACGCTGTTGAGACGCAAATAATTAACCACAGTAACAAGAATTTTAGGGGTATTTTAGATCCTGAAATGATTTTGTTGCAGCCACGGACAGAGTGTCATCAGGCAACATTTTTCTCAGATAATTAATAAAACATAGTATACATAATAAGTAAACCCAACAGAGGAGAGTGAAGTACTCAAAATCTGTTCTCAAGCAAAAGTACTGTTATTTCAAAATAATATTGCTCAAGTAGAAGTACTTAACACACTTGATACTTGATACACTAGAAAGTACTTAACTGCTACTACAACTACTACAACTGCTATTGCTGTTACATACTCATTATTTAATACTACTGCTATTAAGAAAAGGCTGTGTCCAAACGTCATCCCTCACCCCTAACCCCTCAATCACTGTATAGTCCCGCACTATATAAAAGACTATATAGTGCACTCATTTTGTGAACAATTCAGACACTTGCTCACTATTTTTTGTAAACAATTCGGACACTTGCTGACTATTTTTCTCTTACCATTGATCATGTGACTCGTCTGTGCAAACTCAGCTGATAATGGTCTTCTGTGATAAAGCCTGATCAGTCTTAAGTGATATTTCAGTATTTATAGGTAAATAATAACCATATGTGTGATATTTAACATGAACTATTATGTTTATGAATTAAAATGACTGGATTATTGCAGCTCTTTGCCTTATGTGGAGAACCTGTACAGGCTAAGGTAAGCTAAATAGGTTAGCAATTTTACACTGCAACAGTTTATATAAGAGCAGTTTATTCATGAATATAACGCGGCAGACTTAAAAACAGTGACTCTAAATGTGTCCAGTTTAAAGATCTGTCACGGTCCCACTGTTCTGCACTGTGGAAAATTTTTTTAAGGTCACTATTTATTATCCAATAGACATTTGGACACCACTACCAAATGCTGTGACCACTGTATGGTGCACCATAGAGGGATTAGGGAGGACATTCATACACAGCCAAATTAAAACTGAGCTCTAGACGTTTAAGGCCTCTAACCTGGAAAAAGCCAGATTGCTATAACATTAACAAAGAGTTGCTAACATTATATCAATCTGAAATGGCTCCTGTTGAAAATGTATGCAAAGGGGCGGGACTTTCAGCAGAAGCCAGCTTATTAGCTAAACAACAATCCGCTATGACAGTAAAACAACACAATAAAGATATTGTTAGAAGACTTTTGTTGTTTATGTAAAAGTAGAGCAGCATACCTTACGTTTTTCCGCGTCGCCATGTTGTTAACAAGTATCGCTAAAAGTGCTTGCTGTTGTTGTCAAACCTAAACCCCGCCCACTCACAGCAATACTGCCACGCCACTGGCCCAGGCCCAAACGGATCAACGAGAGCAGGGCAAGATGGATTTCATGATTTTATGAACTCATGAATTTCACAAAAATCCAGTTTTCTATGCATGGTAATAAGGCCTCATCTGATGCGCCAACTATTTTATCACACAAATAGTTAGCTGTGCTCACTTTGTACACTACACAGCTGTGCAAAGAGGAACAAAAGCTTGTGGTGTTGAGTTTTTCATGTCATTTATCAGTCCTGTGTTGTAGTCTGTGTGTAAAGTGTGTCATCAGCAGTATTCACAGTAATCACAGTGATCTCGGCTGCTGACAGCAGATAGACCGACTGTGTGATAGTCTGTGTATGGATTAGATCAGACCATAGATCAATCAGACTGAATGGACTTCATCTGGGCCTGTGTCTGCTGCAGTGATGTCCTGGAGTCTATCAGGGACAGAGACAGTGCTCCGTGACCACTGTCAATACACTGACCGTAAAAAGTGGGCCTGGAGTTTATCAGCCTCTTCTCATTTATCACATGGACGTAAAGGACACAACCTGATTTTACTACAACAAAACCTGTTAGTGTTTCCAACCCCACCAACAACAGTAGAGCTACTTTTCTGCTTTTATTTTGCTAACAAATGTAAAACTTAATCATTCTGCCACCTTGACAACAAACTGAAAACTTGAAGCTTACTTTAAACTTTAAACCAGTGGTGGAAGTACTCAATTTATTTACTTAAATCAAAGTACAGATAAAGAAGCAAACATTTACTCAATTAAATGTAAAAGTGTCATCTTCAAATTTCTGCATAAGTAAAAGTCTAAAAGTACTTACTTTTAAATGAACTAGTAAAACGAGTAAAAAAGTAAAAGTATTTCGCACAGACTCGACAATTCATGAATGTGTTAAATGTGAGGGATTTTGAAAAAACTGTGCTGATTCCAGATGAAAAGAACAAACTGGTGCAGTAGAAGAAACTTAATCTGTCACTGAGGTCTTCTGTCTTTATTATTATTCTGATGTTTCTAAAGAGTACTACTTTACTGCTACTACTTTATTTTTATTTATTTAAGTACTGTGTGTCTATGAGGGCACAACAAAAACAAATGAATTAAAAACAAAACTCAAAATACTTTGTATTTCAAACCAACTCAGAAATGTAGTGGAGTAAAAAGTACAAATACATGTAGTAAAAGTAAAAGTACCACTTCTAAAATTTACCCAAGAAAAGTACTTTTACTTCATTACATTCCACCACTGCTCTCAAACTCAAATTCCCCAGGGGTCATATCAAGTATTGTCATGTCACAGGACAGCCACATAAAGGTTCAGGTAATAACTTAGTTATTAAAGTTAAATGTATTTGGAAAGGAATTTTCTTCTGAAAAACTCATTATAACTTGAGATGATACATTTAGTAAGAGCCATGAAATCTGCAGTACAAAAGCAAGAAGCAGTTGGACAGCACAGAAAGCTCTGATCATTTATTAGCCAAACAAACAATAGCATGACACCTTTGACCTTTTTAGACATTATAATAATGCCATACTTGTTGTAAAATATTATCATGTGTATTTTTAAGTCAGAAACTAGAGACTTTATTCAACAGCAGAGCATCCCTGTTGGTCGGCAGATTAAAAATGAATCTTTTTTTTTGTTTGTTTTTGTTTTTTGTTTTGCTTTAATTTTAGATCAGTTTGAGAAATGCATGGGAAAAAGCATTGAACTATTACAGTACTCTGTGGCTATACCAGTACTGGCTCCATACATAAACGTTATATAGCATAAATGTTTTTTCTGATTTCATATTGTTTTAAAATTTTACCACTGGCTTCCTAAAAACACTTGCCGATGTTTCCCATCACCAGTCGCCTCCCTATCCTTTATGACAAATGTAGTACAAACACACTGAATAATTGAGTATTTTCCGTCGGTAGGAGCTCTGTCCAGGACAAACATACGTCTCTTTTTTTTTTTTTTTTTTTTGTAAAAGCAAAAAGGAAAACCATCTGGTCAAATTATTAATTTAGCCTGACGCCATGGCTTTAGTCAGCAGACATTCTGTTTATTTCAGCACTTAAATGGCCGTCTCTACAAAGCAGTCAGCTCATTTATCTATCTGTTAGTATCATGTTGCTAATAGCCTTGCTAAATAGCTATTTTATGCTCTGTCCAGTCCCCATCATTGCCAGCAGGGGGCGACAGACACCTAATCTAATCGTTCCCTGCAAAGTCACAGTAACAGCCCCCCAAAAGAAGACATTTTCCATACATAAACTTTATTATACGTTATAAAACATAAAATATTAATCCTTAAGTGTCCAAAACTATTTAAAAAGCCTGATAAAAGCTAAATATGAGACCTTTAATGAACTAAAATAAGCCTAAATCAGGACTAACCCAGGTATTGAACCAAAGGATAAAATAGGTATCAACACAGAAAAATATGAAGGACAGAACCAGGAATAAATTACAGCTAAACCAGTACTAATTCAGGACTTAAACAATAGTCTACACTCAACTAAAGCAGAACTAAAACCAACTCTAAAATAAACCAAATCAGACCGTGTACAGTACCACCATGCACCCGTACCACAGCTTGAGAAACACTCTATTAATATTTAAACTATAGCTGCTTGACAGTGATGTTTAATGAAAGCTACAACAAACACTGAACATCTGCGTTATCTTCAGAGGTGACCATCTGGGCTTTTCTGACGCCAACAGAGAAACAAATACATGTGCTTCCTTCCTCCGCAAAAAACATTATCTCAGTATCACAAACACAGATGACGAGGCATCCGGGAGTCTCTCCGTCCGGTCAACAACAGTTTACAATGACTTCTCTGTGGCCTGTCTCCTCAATAAGGGAACATTTCCAAACAGATTTTCTAATGAAGGCATCTAAACACATCACAAAACACAGAGCTGAGTCCTTCCTGTTGTGGCCACAGCTCAGGAAGAGGAGAAGTAGAGTAAGCTAATAGAGCCCAGCAGAGAGGAGAGGTAAATAAAAAAGAATCACAAAAACCTTTATTGACGCCTGTCTGGATGAAGCCTACCTGCTGCATCCTTACAGACCTCAACTATGAGACTGTAGATGAGCTACTGGACTTTATTTAACAGTTCTAGACACATTCATAACCTGTCCGCCCTGATCTCCATAAGGTTTCTTCTTTTTTTTTCCCCCAGTTGTTTTTTTTAAGTGTTTTTCCTTAAAAGAAGGATATTAAATTTAACATGAAAGTAGGAGTAAACATTACCATCTGCAGCCATAAGAGGGTGCTCTAAACTTGGGGCAACTACTGTCAGTCGTATTCAGTGATGAAGAATGAGATTGGGAGCTTGGTGAACTTGCTTACTGGTAACTTGCTTGTTGGACTCGCTGGCTTGTTTTGTTAATTTAGCCTCTCCAGCCTCCCAGGTTTGTTCTTTATGCTATTGTGTAGCTGAAAAACTGTTAATGTGTTACGTTAACATACTGGACACCTATTCAGCCTGTTGTTCTGTGTGCTATTGTGCTATTGTGTAGTTGAATAACTTGCCTTTCCAGATGAAATATCTTTTCTTGGTCTTGGATTTTGTGAAATAAATTTCTAAATAAATGCGACTTATAGTCCAGTGCAACTTATACATGTTTTTTCCTCTTCATGACGCATTTTTTGACTGATGTGACTTATACCCTGGGGCGACTTATAGTCCGGAAAATACGGTAAATAAAATTGAACAGAATTTATTAAATGTCCCATATTATGCTTTTTTAGGCTTTTTGAAGTAGTGTATAATAGACACCTTTGCATTAGTATTTCACATTTTATAAATTAAAATAATGCGAATGTATGGAGAACTGCTTCTTTTGAGATGTTACTGTCAATTTGCAGACAATACTTGGATTAGGTGTCTGCCGCCTCCTGCTGACAACAGTGTCCCTGCTGGACAGAGAATAAAATGGCTTTTTAGCATGGCTGTTAGCAACATGAAGCCAACAGATAGATAAATGAGCTGACTGCTTCATAGTAATGGCGGTTTAAACTCTGAAATGATCAGAATGAGTCCGGTGACGGTGTATGGGCTTTAGAAACGTGCAGGAGCACTTCTCAGTTTCATGTAGAGCCGTGAGACCGAGCGTTTTTGGCTCTTCAGAAGAGACTGGCTCAGTATCCAGGATTAATAAGTGGCTGAAACAAAATACTACTCCAGGTACAGTATGTTTTTGAGGTGCAAACAACATAATAACAGGGTTAAAAGCTCAAAAGAGTCAAACTAGCAGAATAGGAGAGCTTTAAAACCATAATAACAGATGCCCTAAAATCAAAGTGATGCAATGTCATTTGTAAGAGCAATGTGTTGAAATGTTTTACTGGAGAAAACCCAGCAGCACTTTAGCCACAGTGAAGAGGAATAAAACTCTCTTTAACAAAGGTAGAAAACCTTTGCAGATCCTGACCCAAACAGCACTTTGAGGGGTTATATTCTGCTTTTATTCATCTTTTTAAACCAATCTTGGTCACCTCTAGAACAGGATTGCATTAAGGGTGCTCCGATCGATCGACCGCCGATCATGATCGGCTGATCGTGGCTAAAAATAGAGTGATCGGTGATCGGTAAAATGGGCCGATCAGAAGGGCCGATCAAATTACAATAAACACGCGAGGCTCTCACATCTACTGTCCTGCAACTCCGGTTTGATTAAACAGCAGTAGCGTTACTTTAGCAGTGTTTTTAAGTTAAGCCCTGATTATAACTAACACAAACCTGCCCTGGAGGCGCTGCTTTGTGTCCCCGCTGTGTCCCCGCCTGCTTTAGGAGCGCACGGGACAGAACCGAGGCGCAGCAGTGCGTGTATTTGCAAACACCAACGTAAATAGAGCTACAGCTAACCCGCTAACAGTTACATTAAAAGGATTAAGAAAGTTCAGAGTCTGCCTGTGTCTTGTTGCACGGAGAAAACTGTGCGTTTTGTGGCTTAAACTGCACCAAATGGCTGCTAATGGAAAGAGAAAGTAAAAAGGCAGCCCATGTGTCCGTGAGTCTGAGAGGAGCACCTTTCATCGTTGTCTTCTCTGCTCTCTTTGCACGTTTTCTTCGTTCAGACGTTGTCAAAACTGGCAGCAGGAGCTGTCTGCTCTTTAGTCCACTGTGTTTCAACCTGGTTTGGCTGCGCGTTACGCAGACACAGGCGCTGCACCGCGGACTCGCATTAAAGGAAACCAATTAAGAACAGCTGATTTTTACATCAGCGGAGCATTCAAACAAAGCCACAGACACTGGGCACACATTAAAGACCAATAATGCAATAAAACCTCTTCTTCTAAAACAAAAATAAGTAGAATTTTGTTGTTCTTTTATATTTACAAAGGCTACAGTATTTTTCAAATGGAACTAATAATAGCCTGCATACAATACATTACTACATTGAAGACCACGTGATCGGTATCGGCCATGATCGGTATCGGCCGATCACAGCAGAGGCTGATCGGTGATCGGCCTCAAAAACCCTGATCGGAGCACCCTTAGATTGCATGTTTTACAACTTTTAAAAACATTATGTGACTTTCCAACGTTTCCAACATTTCCAACAAATACTTTACTTGTGTTATACAGAGACAGGTGAAGAAACCAGCAGAGTGCAACTGTGTTACACTCTTTTGAACAGAAAGACTGGGGTGGGTGCCATTTTACTCCAAAATGAAAAATAGTTGAAGGAGTGAGTGGAAACAGAGCTTTTGCCCCATTTTTTGGATAAATGACTGAGAGCAGACTGAACATTATAACATGGGAAAAAGCTCAAAATAGTTCATTTTGCAGAATATAGCCTCTTTACAAAGCTCTAACACATTTTTAGACTGTCAACACTGGATTATTTATTTATTTTTAATGGACATTTTCCTAATTTAAAACAACCACATCAACATGTTCATATCGTGATAACGCAATAGTAAAAGTCTATATCATTGTGAACTTTTACATTATTGAATGGTAAGCTGCTGGGGCTAAAATACATTTTTTGTTGCAGCAGCATGTTTAAAAAAAAAAGAGCAGCAAGAACTTCATAGACCATGATCCTTTGTGCCATTTTAGTGCAGCTAACATGACAGGGACTGGTGTTATTAGTAGTGATAGCAAATGGAGTATGAATTCAGATTCTTATTTAGCCTTAATCTTTTGAAATATAACAATAATTACTACTACAGGCTAAAGGCTCTTCAGGGCACTTGTAGAGAATAGGTTTTGTTATCGTGAGCTTTCCTACTCACAATAAATATGGTTCTGGGAGGTTAATGTCATGATAATATTGTGATAATATTGTACTGTGAGATTTATTCATTACATTCTTGCTCCTACTACCAAACTATGCCACTCAGTGAAAACATTACATTACAGACAAGTTCACAGTCAGCGCAGAAAGCCCGGTTGTAATCCCAGTGTTGTCATAGGTTAACACAAGTGGCAGCATCTGTCCGACACTAATCCGGTTGATCTGTCCCAGAGACTGCCCTCTCTCCGCTCTCCACCTCCCTCCGCCCCGCAGCCCTTATATCTCTCATACCCCGCCGTGGAGCATCACGCTGGAGGCCGGCTCCTAAGCCTCCTCACTCCTCTCAGTTCAACCTCAGCGACTTCTCTTTAGGTTTTAATCCTGGTTTGAAACGCACTCCGGCCTGCAGGTGGGCCACTTGTCAGATGCCATTAAATATGGGAGGTCCACGTTTCAGTCGAGACGCATGATTAAAACCATAGAGCACTGTTTCCCAACCATAAGAAAATATTTGTTGTTTTCATATTGAATTTTTTTTAACCTTGCAAAAGACAAGCTCAAGTGTCTCATTGTCTGATGAAAAGGAGGTAAAACTGCAAAAGATTATATGAACATTATATTTTTGGTTTAGTAGCTTCTTTCAAAGGAGAGTGATGGAAATATTTTACAACAAGGGTCCTGAGAAAAAGGAATGTATGTGCATACCCTCTATCGTCACAATATGTCTGTTTATGTTTATCTATAATACATTTTGACCAGTGGAAGTTTATTCTTGTATTTGTTAAGTGGCGTTCAAACATTGCATGTAATATTACCACAATATTCAAAATAGTTATGGTAGTTATGGTATTTTTGTAATATTATGCATTTCTTTTACTTGCAATGCAATTAAAGGTCATATTTGATGCTTTTTTCAGACTTTATGAAATAGTTTTGAGACCCAGCATTTCCAGATCATACAGGATATTACTGGATTACTCAAACGGGTGAGAAAGAAACAAAATACTATTACAGGTCTTTTTTTTTTTTTTTTTTGAGGTGTATATAACATAGTTAAAAGCTCAAAAACATCGATTTAGGGGATCGATAACTGTCAGTGACAACAAGTGGCGAGTACTTAAACTTGAGTACTTTGGGCTGCACAGTGTATTGCAAATTGCAAAATTGCAAAACTGAAGAGTTTTGGGACAGAGGGACACAGATATACAGTACATACAAGAGGCTGCATTATCTGGGCCACACTAACTTATAACAGTGATTCCAGGGGCTCAGGTGGGAGCTACCAAAAAAAAAAAAAGAAAAAAAAAAAAAAAAAAAAAAAGAGCAATGAAAAAAAGGAAAGAAACAGACTGAAGTCTGAGCCTGAAGTGCATTGTTGGATGGAGAGAAAAAGAAATGATGTGGAGGCAGGTGAAGTGCCAAAACTGAATTAATGTTACAGCCCAGAGCTCAGAAATCTGATAACAGAAAAAAGATATGAAGTCTTAGGTTGGAGCTGAATTTAAAGCAAGATCAAGACTGGTTTAGTTTTCTGTTACGTCAGCTTTTAGTTTCCAAAGCTCCTGGACTATGATGTTTGCAAATAACATTGCAATCTGTGCTGAAAAGACCAGCAGAGGGCAGCAGAGTGCATAGCTGTGACCGCCTTTTGAACAAAATCAAAGAAAAAGCACACACAATGAAAAATATGTGAGGAATCAGCAGAAACAGAGCTGTACATAGTTTTTTTTTTTTTTTTTTTTTTAGATAAATGAATGAGACTAGACTGGATGTAGAGGTCTTGTTGATTGGTCAGTGCTTCCTGGAGTGGGCGGGGGTTCGTGGGAGAGGCAGGGACTCATGGAATCAAGTGTTTTGAGGCCTCACAAGTCCTCAAACAGACGTGACAGAAGCAAAACACAACTCCAGGTATGTTTTTTGATGAGGGAACCACATTATAACATGATAGAAGAAGTTGATTTTGCAGAATATATCCCCTGTAAGTACTTGGGGTCAGCAGTCCAGAGCAATGGAAAGCTGAAATCTGTAAAAACAGTCTGATCTACCTTCACACCGCATGAACAATGCCTGTCTATCTGTCCAAATTCTATCTGAGACACCTGCCTCTGCACACCACACTGAATGTACTCTCAGTCCATCGTAGATAACAAAATCCAAATCTCTCTTTCATTTCTCTCCTATCTCCGTCCCTTTTATTCCTATATTTCCCTTGTGCATCCCTGCCTTTGTCCCGCTCCAATCCAATTAACCGCTGCACACTTCGCCTTGATAAATACAGCTAAAATAATGATTAATTCCATTTTGGTGGAAAACAAACAGGCTTTTTGATGGACTCGCCGTGCTTATCACTGTACACTTTGTTGGTCGAAGGCCAGATTAGATCCGCACTGGGCTGCTGAACCTCGCTGGGGAAATGGGGAGGGAGGGCTGTGTGTGTTATCTGATCAGTCCAAACAAGATGAACACAACTGCCGCTCGTTTTAACATGGCTTTGATAGAGATCAGCAGATGGGGGGGGGCAGCATTTCAACACATGAGGCCCAATACAAACAGAGACAGCCTGCCATAAGTTTACACAGAGTCTTTTGTTTTTTTTTCTCTCTGCTGTTTGTGGTGTGAGCAGTCGGAGCCAGTGCTGGAATTGATATCTTTCCAGTCGGACTTGTGCTGATTGCAGATGAAATGAACAAACCAATGCAAGAGAAGAAATTGAATCTGTCGGTGAGGTCTTCTGTCTTTATTATTCTGACGTTTCTAAGGCAGTACTACTTTACTGCATCTTTTATATTTAAGCACTGTGTGTCTACAAATAACTGAGTACTTTTACTTTGTTACATCCCCCCACTGGTTTTCCATAGAGCTAAGATGAGGTCTCATTGTTTTTCAGAGATGCATGCCCCAGTGTGAAGGCTCTCATACAATAGGGGCATGTTTTTTGCTGCATGTTGGAGCGGATCATACCGGACAGCCGAATCTTTCCCTGATCCTGCTCAACTTTGCTAAAAATCCGTGCAATAAGAGGTGAATTTCAATTTGATGGGCACACCATGCAGCCAGTCACATGTGAGGACAGACGAGGATCATTTCAAAGGGTTGCCAGATCTCACTGACAGTTTCCAGCCCAAACAGAACTTAAAACCTGCCCGACAGCCCAAATCACAACCACTATGAATGTTAAAACTGTTATACGTAAGAAAAAACACAAAACATAACAGCAGCATTAAAAAAAGTTCCCCAGACAACCAAAGCCTTCCTGGTTAGGGCTTCATAAACCACAAGAAACATAAAAAATACCAACATGAAATATGAGCAACAAAACAAACGAGTCACTCATTTTAAAACAAATGAACTGATAGGACACAGCAGTTTATTGAAATGTGTATTTCTACTTTGTTTGCCATAAAATTATGACTTTTGTGTTGGCATTTTCTCTACAATATTCTCTAAAAACCCATCAAATGTTGTGAAAAGCAGCCCAAACTTTATAAACCAGCCCATCGATACTTTTCCCAGCCCTAGATGTTCAAAAGAAGCCCAACTGGGTGGAAACTAGCCTAATCTGGCAACACTGAGGCCAGGTACGCAGAGTAGCAGAAAGAGATGGGTAACAGGCCGGATTTAAACTATGAGGAAAAAGTCAAGACATTAGCAAAACCCAAAAAGTAGCAGCATTTTGCCACTGGACTGTATTTTGTGCTTGTAAACTGCATAAAAATTAGGCTTCTACAAAAAAAAAAAAAAAAAAAAACTAATAAAAATTGCTTACCAACACTCAAATAAATTGCTCTGAGTGATTAAATGAAGGGAGCTGAGCTAAAAGAGGGGAATCACTAGTTGGCGTGTCTGGTGTGTGTCGGATGTTTTAGTGCATTTGTATTAAAAAAAAAAAGCTGTTTCTTGAAATGTCCCTCTAGCTTTGACAATGTGTTGAGTAAAATAAATGGTATATGTCTGGCTATACTTTTGAATGTTATTATCTCCCCAATTTAGGCTTGGTACTTGATTTCTTTTTTTCTTTTTTTTTTTACCTAAGTGTGTATAGAGGTTGTTCATTAGCAAATCTGAAATGAAAATGATAATATAAAGAAAATGAAAATAGTTTATTTCCCATATGTAATGTGCATTAGTATTATTGGTAGTAATGCTGAGCCTCTAGTTATGTGTTAATTACCCATCCAGCCTTCACAAATCATGTCATTTTCTAATATGGCCTCCCTCCAAATGAAGTATGAATAGCCCTGGCATACTGTATTGTTGGATGTTGATGGATATTGTAAAGTACAATAATTAAATTTGATTTTGAGGGTTCACTATGAGTTGCAGTCAGGCACTTTCTACACAAAACACATACTGATTTATGTTCCTTGTAAAATCAACACTTTTGGCCGCTCAGTACTTACATAATATTATTTGTCTTGAGTCTTTTAAGATACCAATAACCCCAAATATAGTGCACATTCTGATTTATTTATTTATTTATTTTTTATTATTATTATTATTATTATTATTATTTGTATACATATTATTTTCAGCATTATTGTGATTAACTCAATGCACAATAAAAGTTATTGCCTGAAAGTCAACCATTCTGTATACTGGGCCTGCACAAAATGTGATCTAAACCACAATCCTGCCCCTGCTAACAAATAATCTACATGGTAACAATGTGTATTATCTCCATCTGAGGAAATTGGTTACGCACTGGCTGCCCAGACAAACTTTTTCTATTCTATGCAAAGAAGTTAGTCTGGTTACCTCTTTGCTTAAATTTCTATGGGCGGAACAATCACAGACGGAGTAACCAATCAGAAAAAGAAAAGGCAGGACGTAAGCAGACCAGAAGCCAGTTATACAAAAACCTGTAGAGAAAGTGGGTTTTGTTTGAATGTGATCATTATGTTGGGAGTCACCAGGACTTTCCTGTTGTTAAAATGGCAACTTGACGAAGACAGAAATCCCTCAGAGGACTGAACAACAACAAGGATTTCAGCAGAACCAACAGGTGACAAAGGAAAGCACTGAAAGCTGTTAGCCAGGCCAGAGAGGTTATTACATTCACTCTGGTGCCAACTGTTGAGTGATGAAAAAAGATAACAGCCATAAGAGACTGTCTGATGGCCAATAATGTGCATAACTGTTGCAAAAAGAGCTGGATTTAGTCCAGGGTCCGCTACTTTTAGACCCTAGACCAGTGTTTCCCAACCAGGGGTACGGGGGTACGTGAGCAGATTGCAGGGAGTACGTGGAGTTATAGGATCATTTATAGTACCTAAGTACAGAATTGAGAAAGAAGAGGTAAAACGTCAAAAATCTAATCCAGATGACTGATTTTTTAACTTTTTGTTTTTTAACTTTTTGTTGCAATGCAGTTACCCTGGATGAGTGAGAGTCTTCACAGATATAGTACCTAAGACTAAAATAAAACTAAATCAGGACTAACCCTGTGCACTAAAGAAAGACAAAACAGGGACTAAACCAGATCTAAAACCAGAACTAAACCAGGAATAAACCAAGTCAAACCAGAACTAAACATAGACTAAACCGTGCCTAAAACAGAACAAAACTAAGACTAAATCAGGACTAAAACAGGGCTAAGCCATGTCCAAACCAGCACTAAAACCGCTACAAACAAGGTCTAAACCAACACTAAACTAGGTCTAAACCAAGTCTAAGCCAACCAGGTCAAACCAGGTCTAACTATGCTTTGTCTGAACCAGGACTAAACTGCCGCCATTGAAATTCAGATGGCCCCTAACTTGAAAAATGCATATGTTTTAAACCGCAAACATCATTTGACAGAGAGCACCTCACAAACTTCAATGACTCACTGCCAAAAGAGAAACAAACACCTCGTAAAACCACACCATCCATTTACACTGTTACTGCCTCAGACACTAATCAAAGTGTCATCGACGCCTTAATGCTACGCTCGGCTCGGCTAATACCTGTGTTTAACCACACAACACATCGCAACACACTCTCAGAAGGTAGCAATTTTACAAGGAGCCCAGGGTTTTCTCCTCAAACAGCTCTGATTAACGGCGTCCGTGTCTGCGTGACTCACCGAGTATTGGGTTTATGAGGCAGTAATGGATGGATACGAGCTCTAAGGCAGGATTTCCTCTGGAGCGGTGAGCGTGAGCATCCCCAGTGAGAGGCGACAGGAGCCCAAACGAAGTGAGAGCCACACCATCTGCTGCTGGAGGGACAGGGGTTAGAAGCAGATGCGAGAGAGGAAAACTGGAGGTGCTTTAGGTCACTGTCATGGAGAGATTTCTTTATATTTAAGTTTAAGTGTACAGCGACAAATCAAATTTTATGTATTTTTAGGATGTATACAAGTTAAGTTTCTTCTCCCTAGAAATAGAGGGAAAAAATGAAATGGACCTTATTTTATTAATGGACTATAAGATAAATGATGAAAACTTCAGTGTGACAGTTTGGCAATTAAAAATCTATTTAAGATCTGTCACTTAGTGCACTATCAACCATTCCAGCTGTTCTTGTCTTTAAACTTGTTAGAAAGATGAGGGTGGTTCATCTCTGGCAGTGCTCAGTTTGTCCTATCTGGCCACATGCAGCAACTGGAAAATAAAGGGGCTTAAATGATTGATATGCTTCTTAAAAGGGCTATATTCTGCAAAAGCAACTTTTCTGAGCTTTCTACCACGTTATAATGTTTCTCCTTTGTCAAAAACATATCCCCGTCTCTCCCATGAAGCCCCGCCCGCTCCAGGAAGCACCGACCAATCAAAAAGCCCTCTACATCGAGTCTGCTCTCATTCAGTTATCCACAAAATGGTGTACAGCTCTTTTTTTCCTTGATTCCTCAGACACTTTATTCAGTTGCAGTAAAATTGCATCATACAAAACTTTTAAGGAAGTTAACTGCTTTTTTCTTTCTTTTAATTATGTTGAAGAGACCGCAACACTCTGCTGCCATCTGCTGGTCTCTTCACCTGTTTATTTACGGCACCAATAGAGTATTTCATTAAAAAAATATCTTTTTTAATCAGATATGTTTTTTAAAGGCTGTAAAATGTGCTGCAGGAGACCGAGATATGGTTTAGAAATAAGAATAAAAGCGTAATATAGCCCCTTTATAACAATGATTAATGTGTTCAACTTGTTCAGCCATATTCTGCAAAATGCAATGAGAATCTTTTGTTTGGCAGAATTCCTACTCTGAAATGTTGACAGAAATATCAGACTTAAAAGCTATAATTACAAATCAAATTACTGCTCTGTTGTTGCTACATGGTAATTTGATGCATTTCATTTTACAAGGTTGGTATGTCAGGAAGGATGCTTTTACTTGGGACGTTATCTGTCTCAATATTTTTAACTGCAAACCATAAGAAGCAATAGTTGCACTTGTAGTAGTAGCGGTAGCAATAGTTGTAATTTTTGTAGTATCAGTAGGAGTATAACAAAATATTGATCTATTGTGATATTGTATAAAGCAATACTGATACTCAATGTCAAAAAGGCAGTATAGACATTTTGGTATTTACTGAAAAATATCTTGTAAAAAAAATAGATCACACACAATATTTTTGATTTTTTTTAAAATACATTTTGTAAAAAATAAATTCTGGCAGCCCTTCTTTTTTCTAACTGTTGAGCAGAACATCAAACCAATTGTGAATGCAGCATCTTTATGAAAGCAAACTTGTTTCATGAGATTTGAATTTTAAATGCTTTGAATTTCTACCACTGAATTTTTAACACTGAAGAGTCTGCATTTTTTGTCTGAATTCCAGTCACTGAAATCTAATCTAATCTCATTTTTACTGTTTGTTTCAGTAATCAAAATGTCAGCATAAAAAATATTGCCTTTTAAAAATGTGATGCCCCATTTGCAATTGAATTTGAGGACTTTAGGCATTGAATTTTTAAAAGGCACATTTTTTATTCTGAAATTTTGATCACGACAAAAATTCAGAGACAAAAAAAAAAAAAAAAAAAAAAAAAAAAGACTCTTTGCTTCCATACATCTTCTTGTGTGTCTTTTTAATCTCACTGTAGAATATTTAAATGTCATTTTTTGGTATGAAGTGGTTGTGTATGCATTAAGGACAAAAATGAGTGGGTTTCCTGTGGGACAGTGGATGCACAGAGTCTGAACAAAGCCCCTTTTCTCTTCTGCCTGTGTACAGTGAGAGGAGGTGAGCTCATAAATATCAGATCTGAAGCAGGTGAGGAGTGAAGGGTGAGGGGCCGGGGGTCTGTGACGTGGATTATCCTGTACAAAGAGCAGCTAACGCGTTTGCCTTCAGGGTCTTCATTGGCGGCGACTGATAGACATGAGTTTGTGAACAACGTGTGTGAACAGGAAACACCCGCAGGCTCTGACATGTGTCCCGACTGGAGACAGGGTACACAGGTAAAGGAAATGTATAGGAGATAATAGCAGTGGAAGTACTGAGTGAATGTGACACTAAAATACTATCATGAGCAAACCTGGCCTTAAGGCCTCCATACACCAAGGCAACGTTCGCCCATCTGAAGTCGTCTTTACGGTTCTTCCACATCGCTCATTTCCGTCCTTTTGATATGTATGCGCCGTCTGCCCCCATCGCTCCAGGACGGAGGCCGTCTGACTAGTTTTGGTCTTTGGCACGAAGCGCTCTGATAGGCCTAGCACTACAGCTGCCGCGCCAATCAGCTCATGGGAATTTTAGCGGAAGTGACGGAGTGAAGAGCGGTGAAAACCGCTGTGGCAGCGTACTGTCGCCATTTTTGCATTCTTCGCAATTCTGTGCGGAAAGTTATCTTCTTCAAGTAACAGAGCAGCGGCACCTAATCCACACAAAACAATGTCCAAACCGGCCATTATCACGCTTCTCAAATGTTCAAACAAGCTGAGAACAGTGGCAGACCAAGGCACGCTACATACATATGTACTCCGCAAACATTGTGTCACTTCTGTTGATCTTTGTTCACTGGCTAGCGCCATCTGCCGCTTTGGGGGGTAATTACATCACGCGCATGCGCAAGACACGGTCTTTAGGTCGGTTGTCGCTTCGGTGTATGAAGAGGGACAAAGGTCATGCGATGTGAGGAAACGGGAGGGAACGAGAGGAGATGAGAAGAGACGAGCTGTCGCTCCGTCTTTTCGGTGGCAGTCTGGGAGTCGCCTTGGTGTATCGAGGCCTTTAGTCTTGTCTCCAGGAGTTGTATTTCCAGATGGAAGAGCCAAAATACAGAATAGAATAGAATAGAATAGGGATGAAACAGAATCACAATATCGTGATAGCAAAAGTCTCTCGATATCGTTGTGGTCTCGTTACGGTATCAAAAAGTATTCTCCCCAAGCGAAAATACATAGTTTTGTTGCAGCGGCCTGATAAAAAAGCTGTGAACTACATAGACCATGATCCTTTGCTCTTGAGCGTGTGCATAGCCTCCAACATACAGGGGGACCCAAGTGTTTTCAGTTGGTTTAGCAAGATAAATCAGCAAATATCAAGACCCACGGTTGTTTTCTGTAGCGGAGGATTCAAAAGGTTAGTAAACTATTACACTAATAGTTACTAAATAAACTTTTTACGTTCATACGCACGGAAAGGCTTGGAATGGACTCGCGCTGAAAACTATAATTTAACTCTAGTGTCCAGCAGAGGAAGGCTGTGAGCAGGAGTTTGTGGATAAAAGCAAACAGTGAACACTTGCCCCTGTGCTGACCCCAGATCAGTGACGTCTGAGAGACTGCTCTTTGTTTACATGAGGGCCTCATGTCCATTGACGTATAAGAAGGCTAAGTTCCTTATATGGGCATTCCTCATGGCACCTGTTTGAGCTGCTGTTTTTAAATCTTTTTTGTTGTTAGACCAAACTAATGTGATCCAGATGAAAACTTAGTTATCTGTCACTTTTTAGATCAGATAAAACATGAAATATGACAATAATTATTGCACCGAGGGCTTGGCAGGGCATTTTTATATAATACATGTTATCGTAAAAATTTCCACAATACTGTGAGCCTCTCCACAATATCGCAATAAATATCGTATTGTGAGGTTAATATCATGATAATATCGTACTGTGAGATATCGTTACATCCCTAGAATAGAAAGGACATCCTGAACCCATTTCACTTCCAGAAATGAATGAATGTGAAAGATCTTGTTTCTAATTAATGCTTTTTCACTAGGACATACATATGTTAGGTGAACTGGTAATTCTAAATTGCCCCTAGTGAATGAATGTGAGAGTGAATGGTTGTCTGTGTGTGCATTTCTCTGGTAGTTCTGTGACCAACTGTCCAGGGTGTTCCCCGCCCAAGGCCCATAGTTACTGGGATAAACTCCAATACCCACTGCTGCTTAGAAGCAGAACATTAGACACTGTGCAATTAAAAATGTTGGAAATTTAGTTTTGTGCCGTGAAAAGGAGCCTTCCTTTGGGCTTTCAATGCTTTAACAAACTAAGAGATGGACTTTATAATCTGGGAGGTCTATGTAGCAGAATCAATGTTAAGCAAAGATGTCTTTCTGTTTTAGCATTGTAACAGCATGGAATGGTCTTAATGATGAGTTGTTTTTTTTAATGAAATGTAAAATAACTAGTAATTATTAAGGAAGTGTTGAGCGAAAATGAACTCTGAGAACATGAACTGTATGATTTGTTTGTGACATATTTGGTATTTGGACATATGGTTACTGCAGAGACATCTGGGGTAACACGTATCCCAGGAACAAAAAAGCAGTTTGTCTGGACAGCTTAGGTTGAAGGATTTAGTTGATTTAAAGATTTTACTGGGTATATGGAAAGCTATACAGAGAGTTTTACCCAAAGCTGTACAAACCTTATTTACTCTTGTTTCAGCAGATGATGACCATAGGTGAAAATATCATTTTAAAACTGCATATGCACACAAACAGAAGTGTATGGAGTCAAATTATGGAAGTCTTTGGCCACTGAAAAACACACACAAAAAATTATAAAGAAAAAATATTGGCATGCTATGTAAAAAACAAATTAAGTCAAAGAAATGTAAGAAATTAGTATATTGTAAAATATTTAAGTACATTTTGTCCAGTAAAAGGAGCAGGCTATACAAGATTAATCTTCTGTTCCAATGTAAAAAAAAAAAAAACAAAAAAAAAAACAACAACCTTTAAATGTATATGTATTGTGCAATGATGAATGAAATAGACATGGACAATGAATAAATAAATACATTTATATTGGTTGATTCTGAGATGCTTCAGTTGAGACTTACAAAGTTTGAGAAATACAGTAATGTACATGTTTTCAATGGGAACTACCAAATAAAATCATTCATTCATTCATTCAAGAAGTAGAATGAATGCATGTTCATGGTGAGAGAAAACTTGCAAAATGTAGCTGATAAAATGGCCTCCTTGTCTCCTCAACGCTGGGATTGTCCACTAAAGCAGTTCATGTGTAACCAGTGCAATACTGAAATATAGCTGTGCAAAGGAAAATGTTACATGCATATATTTTTGTTTGATTAAAAACAATTCATGCTGCTATTAATTCTCTCTGTTTTTTCATTTGTTCACTGACAGTGGACAGATTGTGTCTCTTAGCCTCTCTCCCACCAACAGTTATACAGCGCCGGCAACTGACCCCAACTTACATAATGCAGTTTCTCAGCAACCAACCCAGCACTGGCTCTTTTTTTTTTTTTTTTTCCCCCCCAAGTCTCACATACAATAACCCTGGCATACTGCAGTTTATTTTAATAGTACCTCGTGGTTTGTCCAAGTCTGTCTTTAGACCACACGGAGCTTGTATCAGTTTGCTTGGCTCTGGACCGATCAGACCGACACCTTTTCCCAGACTCCTATCCCAAAACCACAGGGCGGCTGCTGATCCAGTTTCACCTCCACACACTACAGTTCTGCAGCTCACCGTCCCACCAGAGCCAAAGAAATCCCACTCTGGAGGCTCAAAGTGATTATTCTGCCTGAGTTTTTGAGCTCCCACTGTCAGACAATACGAGTCTTATTCTGCAGCGGCTGGACCACTGTAGCTTTAGAACTATGAGTGCTGGAGGTCTGCTCCCAGAGAGGATTCGCTAACACCAACTTTTTGAACTTGCACTTTTTATGGCATTGGCCTCCACTTTGTCCATGTCTCTCAGTGGGTTTCCGCACAACTCTTCTATGTTAGCCTTTCTCTCCTCCCAGATCACATATATAGTTTAAGGGCATAGAATGAGAACAATTGACTTGCTGACCTTGCTTATAATGAAATAAATCTACTTAATTTTTTTTTCCTGTCCCAGTGCCAAACAAACACCTACACAACAACAGAATGCTGCTTTTAAAAACAAATGTATCACCACAGAACAGTAATAAATGACATTAAAGTGAAGCAAAGAAGCCAAAAATATTAAATTTTCTCCCTACAATAACCTTCAGGAGCGCTCTTCTTTGAGTGCTTGCAGACTAAAATCATTCAAATTAAATCCAGTCTGAATAGTGCCAAAATTAAGGAAATAATTATTATATTTTTATTCAAATTGTGAAATAATTATATATGTTTTAACAGAAAATTATTTTTATTATTTTTTAAATGATGTAATTATTTTTTATTAGTTAATAACACATTCAATTAATTATTTATGTATTTATTTTTACATTTATTTAAAGATTTATTTGTTTATTTTATTTTGTCATTCTTCATCTTCTACACATATATGTAGAATGTGGCTGTATGCAAAATCAATTAACCCTCATCCGACCTGACCCCTGGCTTATATTTTCATCATATGTCAGAGATGCTTTATTTTATCGCTCTGATTTTTCATGACTTTGTTGAGCTGCTTGTTGTCTATAACATCAATAAGTTGTTTTTGGTTTCTGATGTCATTTGAGAATTTTATAAACAGAATCGTATCAGGGTCACTAAAGACCCTAAAGTTGCTATTTTCGCCTATGCATTTTTTTCTTTTTCTTTTACAAAACATCATTGTTTGTGATGCCGCTCACTAGAAGAAGGTCAGGGGCTCACTGTGTTTTTAAGTTTGTCCAGGTTTACCGAGGCTCTCAGGAGCACACTGTCCCCACACAGCAGAGAGGATCCTGTGGTCATCATACAGACCTCACTCTGACTGAGGCAGAAAACTCTTCTTTAAAGTAAAAATATTTATAAGAATCACTAAAAAAATAAAGTACTGACAGAGTCTGAACTGAGCCAGGAGCATGTCAGAAGTCCCCCAGGTCCTGCTCTGGTCCTGCACAGACTGGACAGTCCTGGCCTCAAAAACCATACTATTAGAGTGCCCCCTACAGGAGACATAAGCAACAAAACACATGCAGCCTGTTCAGACAAACTGTCTACAGGATTTCAGATAAGAAAGTCCAGATGAAGACCTATGAATGGGTCCACTGACTGCAGCCGATATATAAGTTTTATACTGATTTAGCCTCATTACTGATTAAAAATAATACTTAAAGCAATAGTTTTATTTAAATTGTAATAAACGACAAACTGTTATTGTAAAAAAAAATCAACTTTACATGATTTTTGGTGGATTTATTGGGATTATTCTATAACAATAAAAATGCATCAAAAATAAAGTTTCCTTTAAGTTTTTTTTTAAAGCTAATTTACACCAGAATAAAGCATGGTGGAGGAGCTTTGTTTGTGTTATTGTGGACTGAGATAAAGAATGCACTTTTTTATATTGAAGAAAGTCAGGTGCATAAAATGCAAATGATATGCAATTTAAAAAATATATATATATAAATTACAACAAACAACAACAAACTTTTTTTTTTACCTCAAATGAGAGTTAACACATCTCTAATGATGACTAAACAGAAAAAAAAAAAATATCTGTGGGGTAAAACAGGTTGGTAGGATGAACTTATGGGAAACACTGAACGGTTTTCCTCAAATCCATCCATACATAATTTCCGTCATTTCATCAAGATACAGCCCATAATGCATCAGAAAACCTAGCCAGTAACTGCTTGCACTTCCTGTCCTCAGAGCTCTGAGTAACATTATAGCGATGGTATAAGGCTGCTCACCACCTCTAAACTTCACACAGCACTAAAAAAAGAGAATCATTTAATAAATGAATACTGAAATTGAGACATCTTTTAAACCAAGATATATTTTGTTGTATGGTTTGTATTTGTGCTTGTCATACCAATTGGATTACCACTAATGTCCCAGAAAACCCCTCAAAAACAACGGCTGTATAAAATAGCGGTGTGAGCCTTGAGCCAAAGCCACTCAGCGGCCATTATCAGGCTGGAAACAGAGCTGGAGCCTGCTGCCAAAATCTTTAAACTACAGCGGTGAGTATTCTGCTGACACACGCAACATGGAGAGAGCAGTGGGGCCGAAGACTGAGTCAGGATTCACTCTCAAATGTATGTCTTTGAGTAAAATGCAAGGAAACAAGAACAAGCAGCGGAGAGAGCCCTCATCTATTTTGCATGTTAACATTCAGTGTTACAAGGAATATGGATAGGCTCACTGCAAAAGTAAAATTGCAGCGACAAAGGCAGTACCAAATAACAGCAGTTTTATTCTGCTGTAGTCACTGGAACATTTAGAAATCCTTCTGTAAGCCAAAGTTCTGCAAAAAGAAGGGTAAATTTGTAAAGAGACAGCTTTGTAAAGGTCAGAGGAGGCAGGACAGTTTTCTGATCACTGAGTTCAGACGGCGCCTTTCTGCACCTCCCTCTTTCTTCATGGGTTTAACACGTCCCTGCGTCATTCCATTTTTATTTTTTTTTACAGAACTGAATTTCTGCATGCATATCAGGGATTTTCCACAGTGGTTAAATTTAAACAAAATTTAGGTTTCAAATAAGCTGAAACGATCCTCCCTCTGACCCACTTTAACCTTTAACTTTCTAGTCTACTTGGTGGAAATTTGTTGGTTCATCATCACAGTCACACAAATACAATATAGTAAATATAAAACATAATCACAAATATACAGATATACATAATACCAGTAAGTTGATAATAAAAAGCCAGAGCAAAACGAACAAGAAAACATTTAGAAATTTAAAAATGTGCTGTCTACCTTTTCACATGTGCTTGTTTAGTAAACTGCAGACTTTTTTAGTTGCTAGAGGCATTCTGTAGTGTCGTCCTGAAGGCAATAAACTAAATTCTTTAAACAAAAGATGTTCAGTGTCGCTGAAGATGGACTCTTCTGAACATGGCAGTCCGGTAAAATAGGTCCAATTGTTTTTGGTCTTGATCAATGATCTTCCCCACAACAACAATCCTGTTCAGCTTGTTCTTATTAGCCACAGTCAAAAAAACAAACCAGACAGTGATACTGAAAACTAAAACACTTTCAATCAGGCTGACATAGACTCTCTCAAGAACATGTGGACTGACTCTAAAGCCTCCAAGTTTTCTGATCATAAACAATCTCTTATTGGCCTTTTTATAAATCTCCTCCATATTATGTTTTTATGTTCATGTTTATGTTTTTATTATTACATATTAAGTTTATTTGTGCACCCAAATAAGGTCCTGATCCACCAAAGTTCAGCCACTGTCTGTGCACGTAATTATTTTATAAATTACATGTTGCATGATACATATATTTGAAACTTCAAAACTAAATAGAGATTATGGTAAATTCTTCTGTCTTGTTGGCAGTGATGATTGCATTTGCCTGCAAACAAATCAGTAATAAAGGAAAAAAACAAAAAAACAAAAACAAATACAGTACATATAATAAAATGAGCCACATCAAACCTAACCTACTGAGCTACACTGACATTTGCTCACATCAGTCTGTAACTATCAAAGCTATCACACTGTACTGTATGCATTTTATAGTGGTGATTATACATAATGTCATAATTTATATAAGAAGTAGATTCCAGTCTAAGCCTAAAGTCCA
Organism: Bostrychus sinensis; assembly: GCA_020698575.1. NCBI lineage: Eukaryota > Metazoa > Chordata > Actinopteri > Gobiiformes > Eleotridae > Bostrychus > Bostrychus sinensis. The sequence continues at coordinate 46,623,890 of CM036239.1, read as the reverse complement.
GCAGCTGAAGCTGGGCTGATAAACCACCCCACAGCTGCACTATCTCCACCTGTCAACAGATGGCACTGTTCTGTCTGTGATGTGAGGGGAAGAGGAGGCTGCTCTAATGATGGATCTAACCTTGAGGATGAGCTGTTTGTGAGTGCACCAGGATGGATCGGGTGGAGCCCTGCCAACAGCAGAATTACACATTAACACTGCTTTACATGCATAACACAGGCATTTAGCAGATTTAATGACTGTATTATGGCCATTCATTTGAGGGAATGTAGGAGAAGAATGCAATTACAAATGCCTATGCAAAACACACAGTATAGACAACAATGGAATCTTGTGTCCATTTACAAATACTTGCATTTTAGCCAAAAATTGGTTCAAAATGTTTTCGAAACCACGACTATTCAACAACATTCTAGCAGCCTCCAATCTGATATTCTGTACATTTATGCAAAAATGACCTATTTAAAAAGGGTTGGTCCTTAAACAAGACTTAACCTTATATTATGGAATATACTGATTTAATGTAATTTTTCATGGCATTAATTTAACAATAACTGGGTTGACAGTTGCACAATGGGTCAAGTGTTTGCCCACCAGCCAGAAGGTAGGCAAAAGGAAGGGCATCTGGTGTAAAAACCTGCAAAATCATCATGAAAAAAAGAAACAGCCAAAAAAAAAAAAAAAAAAAAAAAAAACAATAATTAAGACATTTGTGTTTTTTTGTTTTTTTGCATGTACAGTTTGGAAGCTATAATACAGATTAGGTAAGAAAAGGCTTAAATTTGAATACCACAATGAATAATGAATGGAAAAGGATCAGGAATATTATATTACGACTCAAGACAACAGGTCTAAAACTCAAAACTAAGAAGTGAAACATCTTCTACTGTGAAAAAAACAAATCCAGATGACTTCTTTTTTAACCTTTTGTTGAGGTTCAGTTAGCCTGGATGACTGAGAGTCTTCACAGACATATGTACATAATAGGGCTGAACAAGATATTGCAAATGTATCGTTATCGTAATATTAGCAAATACAATAACCGTATTGGAAGGAACTAAATGTATAGCAATAACGTTATGGTCCTCCTAAATTATATCATGGCCAGACAAAAAAAGTACTAATTCTGAGCTAAATTTAGACCTGGGTTAGTCTTGGTTTAGCCCTGGTTTTGGACTTTAGTAAGTTTTAACTCCAGAGCTTTGTATAAGCCTCAACCTTAAGGAAATCTAAATATCGTCTATCATATCGTTATTTCAACATTCAAGACGTATCGCATGGTTTTCTTGCAGCCCTAATCCGTAAATCTGCTCTAACCTCAGCAGATATTCACTATCCCTCCTCTGTCCAAACCATCTCAATCTGGAAAATCTGACTTTATCTCCAAAACATCTCACATGAGCTGTCCCTCTGATGGACTCATTCCTGCTCCTATCCATCCTCGTCATGAACAAAGACGGTCTACTGTAAACATCATGCTGGAGCAGAAAGTCTCCCCTCCATGTTGAGAATGAAAAAAGCCAATCTCTGCTAAAGGTCACCTGCTTCCTCAGCTCTTAATGAACTGGGGGATCCTGCAGCGTATGAAGCTTTTTCATCATTATATACTGGGAGAGGAGCACTTTGTCACCAGTCCTGTAACCACAGAGTGTATCGGTGCAGAGTTTAGAGGAACAGGCAGTGAGATGGGACTCAGTAGAAAACAATAATGGCTGATTCTCTAATCCTTCAATGCTGACAGATTATCTCTATACAGTGTTGAGGGTTGGTCCTAGAAGATCCGAGTGCGTTTAAAAGGTCATGAACTGTTAATTAACTACAAGTAATGGGACATATACTGGACTTTTTCACTTCTACTTGGGTCTCCCTTAACCCTTGTGCCCCAATGAGGTAGAGGTAAGATCTTAAGCCCGAGCCCGAGTCTGAACCCGACCCGGCCCGAAATTCGGGTCGGGTAGGGACTAAAATGACAATCATTACGTTCGGGTCGGGCCGGGCCGGGCTTCTCTCTCGCTGACTTTTTTAATAAATATATGTTTATAAAAATGTATACTAAAACGATGTGTGGATACTAAACTAAGGAATACTTGTTATAAATAAATAATTTGGTTAAAACAGAGAAGGCGCTGTAAGGTAATTGCTATATAACTACTACTAAACAGGAAGCGCAGAGCCAGGGCACGCTTTGCGCACGTGTCGTGAATGTAATCTTCCCTCCGCAAGTCCGCATCTATTTTGTTTAGGTCTCCCTGATATGGAGCAGCAAGAAGTCAAGAATAAACTTAAGACAGGGGAACTGAAAAGGCAAACACGCACCGCCGGTAAGAGTGAGGCTGCAGTATTTCTCCGCGTAATTAAGCGAGTGCACATCAAGATCTCTCTTTCACTCTCTTTGTCTGGCCTCTTATTCTGTGTTCCAGCGTTATTTTGTTGTGCAAATGCATTTATCATGATCATAAAAATATGTAGATTATTTTAACCTTAAGAAATCTTGCATTTTTTTCTGCCAAAAATACTATGGGATAAATTGAAATTTCGGGTTTGCTTCGAGCTCGGGCCTGCAAATCAAGTTAATTGGTCGGGCTCGGGCTGGGCTTTAATGCCCGCGGGCCTGGGTCGGGTCGGGCTGGATTTTTTAGGCCCGATCTTACCTCTACAATGAGGACAAAAATGCTCTTTTCAGATTACATTTTTTTGATAACTTTGCAGTGGTTCTTACCTTTTCTATTTACAGTAGTTTTGGCTCAGGTGTGAATTTTATCACTAATTTGGGTATTTTAAACACAAATCTAATATTTCATTTTTACATCTACATTTGCTACTTTGCTTCTGACAGAAGTGTCCCTGTCAAAAAAGATAATAGAAAGAATATGTATTAGTTTAGGGTGCACGGTGGCAGAGCGGTTAGCGTTCTAGCCTCCCAGCAAGGAGGTCGTGGGTTCGAGCCCCGGGCGGACCAATACACACCATCACACAATCTCTCTGGGTGGAGTCTGCATGTCCTCCCCGTGTTACCGTGGGTTCTCTCCGGGTTCTCCGGCTTCCTCCCACCGTCCAAAGACATGCATGTGTTAGGTGAATTGGTGACTCTAAATTGACCCTAGTGAATGAATGTGAGAATGTGAGTCTGTCTGTGTTCGTCTCTGTGTCAGCCCTGCGACAAGCTGGCCCCTGTCCAGGGTGTACCCCGCCTTCGGCCCCAAAGTTACTGGGATAGGCTCCAGTCACCCGCGACCCCTAACGGGAAAAAGCGGTAGAAAATGAATGAATGAATGTATTAGTTTGTTTATTTTTTTTTTTTTGTGTTTGTTTTTTGCATAAATCTTTTAATCAACATATAACTTTTATGTCAGTGTATGTGATAGAATTTCAATTTCTCTTGTAAAAATCACACACACACACAAATAATACTAATAATAGAGTATGTTCAATGTAAAGTGGATTTTTCTAAGGGGAATTATTACAGCCTTGGGTGAGCACCAACAACACTGATTTAGATGGATTTGAGATTTTTATTTATTTATTTATTTATTTATTTATTTTGTAGTGACAAAAAGTTACAACAAGTGTTAATAGAATGGGAGTTGTTTTTTTTAGATTCTACATAGCACAGGAAAAATGATCTCTAAAAATAAATGTTTTTGGTGCACTTTGACAGATCAAAGGCTGTATTATTCTTGATCAGGAGTAACCCAGCTGAAGGATTAGCCTTTTGTGCACATGTTTTTTAGGTTGATGGAGAAAACCCACCAGCCACGGGGAGAACACACAAACTCCACACAGAAAGGCCCAGCACGATTCAGGTTTTGAGTGCTAACCATTTTACCACAGTGAAAAATACATTAATTTGATCATTTATTGCATTTTCTGACTAACAAAACGTATGATGCGGGTCTAGATGTGTCCTAAATAATTTTAAGAAATCACAAAAAAGCATAATATAGGCCCTTTACAATGTCTACTTAAGTAAAAAAAGTACTAACTTTTAAATATACTCGCAAGTAGTGACTTGACAATTCATGAATGTGTTAAATGTGAAGGATTTTGCTGAAAAGCTGTGCTGATTCCAGATGAAATGAACAAACTGGTGCAGTAGAAGAGACTGAATCTGTCACTGAGGTCTTCTGTCTTTATTATTCTGATGTTGCTACTTTACTGCATCTTTTATATTTAAGTACTGTGTCTACAATGAGAGCATGACAAAAACACGATTTTAAACCAAAACTCAAAATACTAGGTACTTCAAACCAACTCAGAAATGTAGTGGAGATACTTGCTCTAAAATGTAGTGAAGCAAAAGTAAAAGCACTCCAAGGACACAACAACAATATGAAATGGGGAAAGCTGGATTAGAATCACCAACCTTCCAGTTCCAGGACCTCCTGAGCCACTATCCCCCCAACAGTCCCTGGATTACAATATCTTCTCCCTTTCCACTCCCATCCTTAAAGATTGAGAGCTGCTCCTCTACAAAATACAATCCACAATACTTCCATGTATCACTCACACAGAATGGCTGTAAAGCTTCATTCCAGCACAAACCACCGGGCTCTGGGACGATAACCCAAAGCTGAAAAATGCCCCACATCAGGTCTCCCAGTGGTTTAGTGCCCAGGGCCAAAACCACACACTTCAACCTTGGCACCAAATGTGGCTAACGCTACGCTTCAGGGAGTCTTCCTGCTGAGTCGACACTTCAGAACTAATCTGTGCCGATGGAGAAGCTGTAAAAAAAGGATGGCACAGAGATTCAACAAACAGACAGCAAAAGTCGAAAAGGCAACGTAAACTCCAGAAATGAGTGACTTTTGTACCACAAAGACCATTTACTAATTTAAACATGTTACTTGACCACAGAGAGGTGCATTTAAAAGACATTGTTGGTAATTGTGGTTCTCAAACTGTGATACGGGCACCACTGCAAGTACGTAGGCTCTTCAGTGGTACATAGGAGAGTCGGGATTATTTGAATTAAATTACACATTTTTTTAGTCCCAGATTAATCCTGATTTATTCCTTGTCTGTTTATTTTTGGCTTACTCCTGCTTCTGTTCTGGTTTAAGCCCAGTTTAGTCCTGGTATAGTCATGCCTAAAATTTGGTACTGTTCAGGATGTTTTCAGCCACTAGGGGTCATTAATTTGACCATCACTCATGTATTTGATATAATTATTTTATTTATTTATTTTACAATTTTCTGTAAGTCAATAATACACTGTGGGGAAATTTACTACCCTAATTTACTGTTGGTGAATAAAAACATCAAAACAAGCAAATAGATTTTTTTTTTTTTTTTACTTTTCAACTTTTTAAGATTTAAAATTTTTAATTACCAGTTTAATATTGCACAAAATTCTCTATAAAAAATCAAAGAAAACACTGAAACTGCACAAAAACGTCAAAAAAAGTTTTTTTTTTTCTAATGTGGGTAGTGACTTTGCTTACAAAATGGGCAATTAAAAAAAAATTAATCTTGTTTTCTAACAGTACACAAGGGTTAAATTACTATTTTAATTTTGGGTTTAGTTGCGACTTATCCCATTTTATTTCACATTTACTTTTACATTAACTTTACTTTTACATTTATTTATTTTTTATAACATTTATTTATTTTTATTACATTTATTTATTTTTGTACATCTATTTATTAAGTTATTTATATAAATGTTTATAAATATTTATTTTTATAAATGTAAAATAAATGATTCATTTACATTTTACTATTTCCCAGTTAATTTCCCAGTTAAGTCCTGTTTGCACACCTTTTCGAAGAGAAGACTTTACATTTTATTCATTCATTCATTCATTCATTTTTTAAAAGCCAAAATAAAATGAAAAGCCAGATATTTTCCGCACTGTTGTTTTACAGTACTATAGTGTGCTAGTTGCCATTCTATTGACTTTCACGTCTTTTTGGTACATTGTGTAGTTCTGTACTTAAAAATCAAACTAAATAACACCACACAGATGTCCACATGTGTTGTCCACGGCCTGATGATGACACTTACGTACTGTATGTGTGAAACATGGATAACTTCACAGTGAGACCAACGTGATTAGAGCTCATGAATCATTCCTGTCTAGTACCACTACAACACGCACACATCCACACACAGTCACATAATGTAGTGTGAACAGCCCTCTGTGCAATTAACCCTGACAGGTGACTCGCTAATGAGACTTAAACTGAGCAGCTACAGCAGGGTCGCGCACGGCCTGACCTCACCATTGCCGTGGAAACAACATCATAATCGTAAACTGTGACAAACAGCATCTGTGCTAATGTACTGCGCCGCTGCGGCTAAATGTCTGGCTCCACTCTGTTCAGAGGTCAGAGGTTACAACAGCTCAGCTTGATTTCACTCCTGTGGGAGATACTGTACACAGAGCACACACTTAACCTCCCCGTAATAAAATATGTTTTTGTGTAACACTCTGCATAATAAGAAAGAGAATATTACAAAGTTAAACTGCATCTAAATTGTGCAGATTGCAAATGAAAGAAATGAATTGCAAAGGTAAATTATGTGAACATATATATTTATTATTTAGTCACACCTGTGGATTAGGGCTGAACAGTTTTAACAAAAATATGATATGCAGAACTCAGTAACTTTTTTACCTTATATAAACTGTTTTGAAATCTGTGTGATGGTTAAATGAGTTGTTGTGGGGTAAATGAAGCGTGCAGCATCTCCCCCTGGTGTTTCTGAGCTGAAACTGACACCTGCAACAGTGAGCGCTGCCGACCCGGAGTCACAGAAGTCTCGGGTCTCACGAGAAAGCGACACATCCCGGTTAGCAAAACAACAAGCTAGTGGTGGCTTTATTTCTTGATTTTTGTCGTTCCAGAGCGGCCAAATGGAAGAAAAAACTTTGTACAGATACACAGAGGGGAAAACGGAAGTAAAGACAAGTGAGGGGTTACACAGGAGTCCTGGGCTTGTTTACGATAGTGCTTTACTCCAAACTGTGGGGGGAGCTCAAAAGAGGAAAATAAGGCAAAAAGAGCAAAGAAAAAAGAAAAGTTACTGAGCTCCAATTTAAAGTGAGCCTAGAGCCAGAGCTGCTGAGACAGAGCTAACACATGTCCACTGGCAACAAAGGGCCAGTTCTTTACCTTAATAGTTCCTATCAAATAGTTCCCAGAAGTTAGTCGCCCAGGCTAGTAGTGCTGGGCTAGAGGATCTTTTGGGGGGCTGTTTGCCTTTGACTGTAGAGAACGCTTGTATTAGGTGTCTGTCGCCCCCTGCTGGCAAGGGTAGGGACTGCACAGGGATAAAAGGGCTAATTAGCACACCTGTTAGGATTATGAGGCTACCAGACAGATAAATGAGCTGACAGAGTTCTAGCGACGGCAATTTAAGCGCTGAAATGATCAGAACGAGTCTGGTGTATGGACTTTAGAAATGTGCAGGATTTCAATTTTATTTTACCATTAAAGAAGACCTTTCAGTTTGACAAGGCTTACATAAGAATGCTTACAAAAATTATAGTAACAAAGAGTTTTCCAGCTTGGTGAGGAGTGACTTTGTGGCTTCACCCTTGTGTTCCTCCACTTCTGCTGTGGTCAGAAACTATTAGAGCCTCATAAGAGAGACGAATGACCGCTGACAGCCGCTGAGCACTCTCCGCTGGCCTGTTCTGACATCTCAGTATTTTTTCTGCAACTAAAATTTACACCGTGGTCCTCGTCCGGTTGTGGAGTGCACGACCCCTTCACTTTTGGACAAGCCTTTCTTTGTGTTGCCACTAATTTGACAGGATCTCACTCGCTTGTGTAGTCAGCTTTTCTTTCTACTGTTATTTCAGTAGTACTATTACAACACAACGCATATTTAACTTGTCAAAATTACGGTTCTCTCACGACGACTATTACACTGCCATTCATAAAAAAAAACTCGCCTCCTCTGTGTGTAGCTTGATTGAAACTGCTGAGCGCTGCTTGGTTAAAGAGAGGAAAATCTCACTGTATAATTTATAGAAGTGCAATGCCATTGGAAAGGGAACTGGGTGCATGCTAATTACCTTATTTTCTCTGGTTTTGGGAGGCCCGTGGATTATTTGGACTTGCTGAGGTGCAGGGAAGCCCGGGATGTTTGCTCCTGGAGACCGCTAGAGGCTCTGGTTACATTGTTCTTAGCGTTGACTCCCTTCCTGCGACGCTTTTTTGGAGACGCGTGTTGCTGTCTGTTTGTTTGTGTTTCTGGGCGTGCAAGACGTGAGGTTTTCGAGTCTGTTTTTGAAGATGAACACAAGCCATGCTGATGAAGGAGCTGCGAAGACGATCCAATTTTCTCTCAAGGCTAAATAAGTGAGTAAACTCTTGATTGTCTGTGTGGCTTCAGACAACTCAGCTAAAAAATGTGTTTTAACTTGTATATTATTCTTAATTGTAATGGCAAAGATCCTAAGGTTCACCATGCTCCATTGCAGTAGTAGCAATAACATACTGTATACCAATAAACACTAGTTTAGCATTGCAGTCCATTTCTTGGAAGACAAATGATTTTTCATTTTAGACAATTTGCTGTGCATGATGTGTCCAAATGCCTGACGTTCGGAGGTGTAATAACTGTTGTTTGTCCTGCAATGTGACTCAAAGAATATTAAATAATAATTTCAAATATAAATAATTTTTATTAAAAATAAAAACAATTCTTAATTTTAAGCATAACAATTATAAATTATTTCTACATACTGTAACATTGCAGCATGACTTTTTTTGTCACACCAAAGGAAACTGACTACAATGTGGTCATTTTGAATTCTATTATTCCTATAATAAATTGTTCAACATATTTGTTGTGCAAACTTACAGCTGGCACCAAACAGGCACACGAAAAGGAGGATTTTACTAAGATTAAAAAATAAAATAAATAAAAAATAAATAATTGATTTTGACCTTAACTCCAGAGCTATGTCTGCTCTGAGACCTGTAGGTTTTGTTGCAGCTGTCTGTTTAAAAACCTGATTTTTCAGGTCACACTGCAGGACACCATTTTGATTAAAACATTAAACTTATTTTCCATTTGTATTATACATAGCATTCAGGTGGAGTTAAAGTACAAATACTTGACATTATGCCAAAAGCATGGGGTTAGGAACTGTCTCAAACACTTATTTTAGAAATGTTTGTATTTTGTTTTTTTTTAAATGTTACAGTCACAGGGCAGGGCATTTTACAGTTTTAAAATACAAACAAACAAACAAACAAACAAACAAACAAACAAACAAAAAAACACTTCTTTCTAAATCTTCAAAGGTTGCACAAGAGACCCTATTTTGCTGCTGATAGAATTTTAGAGGAGGAAAAACATAATTTAGAAAATCTAAAAAGTGATCATGTCAACCACCCAAGTCAGTCTGTACCAACCAAACCATGTTCATGCCTACCAGATATAAAAATGTATTGTGATGGTGTCCTATAGCCACTGGTTTTCAAACTGTGGTACGGGTACTACTGGTGGTACACAGACAGGATTCTTGCAGTTCAAGTCCTGAAACAGTTTAATTCCTGTTTTAGTCCTGCTGTGGTTAGAGTTTGATTTTGAGGTTTAGCTTAGTTACTTAGTCTTGTTTAGTCCTAGTTTTGACCAGGTTTAATCCTGGTTTAGTCCTGGTTATGTCTGGGTTTGATTCATGCTTTAGATCTGATTTAGACCTGGTTTAGCTTTAATTTACTCCTAGTCTTGTTTTGGTTTAGTCCTGTTAAGTACTGGACTGATTTAGGTTTAAAACATTTGAGAATTACTTGTATATGCACAGTAATAATAAGGGACTTAACACTGAGCCTTGTGGGACTCCTCCCTGGACACTAATGATGCTTGAGTGTCCTTAAATAACCCCACTGTAATCCTTTATAATCCATTATTGTCAGGTGATTCAAGACAATCCCTGTCTCTCAGTCCACAGCAGAAAAGATGTGCTGACAGTGGTGACAGAGCCCAAAGATCAGTGTGGTATTCAGACTTAGATACGTGTCTACACCTGCCCCTTACATTCGTATCTGAAACAGACAAAAGCACTTCTCCCAGTCATTTTCCTCAGCCCGTACACTTCTTCTTTCCCTGAATGAATTCGTCCGGAGGGAAGAGCGACAGACTGGGACTTCACATGACTCCTGGCTCGTGGCTTGGAGACTGCTGCTGCCAATCTGGACTTGTCACGAGACCTACGCAGTGCAAGTGGCTGGCTGCTAAAGTGCACAGATGGCCTAGTACTCCACTGGCACAATCATTTAACTGGTTGATTCATGTTGACCTCCTCTCATATTTACAAGAGAAGATGAAATGAACAATAATTATGACAAAAGGTGAGCACAAACAGAGGCCACTGCTCTGAGCTACAATTCTTATTCTTGTATTAATTACACAAAAATACAAATGCAGACATGATTTTGTGTTAGTGTTAGTGTGGGAGAGCTATTTATGCACGCAGTTATACTAGCATAAAATTCTACTGCAAACTTGTTTTTAAATTAACATTGCAAGGGAAATTGGCTAATACAGTTTTAATCTTTTTGATGATACTTTTCAATCGCAAATAAGAGGGGCACGAGCAGACTGTACTTTCTGAGGAAGCTCAGGTCCTTTAACATGTGGAGGATCTTAGAAAAGGTGTGATTAAAGTTAAGAAAAACAAGGCTAGATCAGTGCCCCTCGTGTAAAATGTAGAATAAATATTTGTGGGTGGGCGCTGGGTTGTAATATGTGGACGGTGTCAAACCACAGTATGGACACATATCGCACCTTCGAGTGAGAGTTTACCTCACTGTGTTGTTGCAGCTTCTACGTCTTGAGTGAGGACAGTACAGTCATAACCTGCTCCGAAAGGCTGGACAAGTCATCGGCAGTAAGTTGGAGACATTTGTGTCAGCGAGGGACAGGAGGACACTGGACAAGCTGGTCTCCATCATGGACAATCCGTTACGCCCTTTTCTATTGAATTACTTATAACTATTCTACACCTACTTTACATTTTACTAGTCTTTTTGAGAGTGCTTTTAACTGCAACTGTGCTACTGCGATGAAGTTATTTCCCTTGTGGATCAATAAAGTCTGTATAAATCTAATTGTAGGTAAAAAATAATAATAATAATAATGTGCTGAATGTGTAGTGTATGAGAAAAATGTGATAACAACTTTTTAGAAGTTAATATTACCCGTGTTAAAACTAAGTGCTGTATACAGTTCTTCTTCTGCTAAAAACTAGCCTAGAGGTGTGTGCTGTTTTGCCTTTTTTGTTGACACCTGGAGGCAAAAGTGCAGATTGCAGTTCCACAAATTGCACTTCTTTTATTTCTCTATCCAGTGATTAGCTACAGTAGCCCTGCAGGGACATTCTGCTACCAATAAATGCAGCAGAAACACAACATTGGTCTGATGATGATTTCACTTGTAACCAAACCATGTTCATTGAAAAACATGAATGTGCTTCTCCTCCAGCGGTGGCCAGTTTGTCCACTCTGGGCAGTTGTACAAAGAAAAACATGAAGTAAATGAAGTAAGTTGATTCTTGGTTATAGTAAGCTTCAAATATCTATTTTCCAAATTAAAATAATGGCCTGACTTTGTGATTTCTGACTAACACATCACCAAAATACACCTTTAACCCGCAGTCTATACTAGAGTTTGAAAAAGCCATCCAAAATGACTGTTAGAAGAATCCATATTGCAAAGTACTAACTCATAGTGCATGTGTACATTGACCTTTCTGCTGTCAAGGGGGCTACAAACTGCACCCCTCACCATAGTGTTCCCATTACTGACGCCCACTTTGTCGCACGAGACACTGAAATCTGACTGATTATTTTACACAGAGGAGGTGGGGTCAGGAAATGGCGGCCCACAGTGCTGTCCTGCCTCAGATTTATGTCTGCTTCTGTCAAGGCTAAGAGAATATATTCAGATTGTTTTATTAAACACAGCCGAGCTTATTTATGGCTGTATATTCAGTCAGCGACGGCCGACCCACTGTGGCAGTTTGCACAGCCCCTGACCGCACTCAAAAGGCCCATTGAAGCTGCGTGAAGTGAAATATGGAGCTGTCAGGGTATGTGGCCTCAGACAGTGGGACAGCGCACGCTACAGCACACTTGGACACATGAGTGAATGTAACCATAGATGGAGTATTATGTTGACTGTGTTTCCATGGAGGCTGAGCTGTGACCAGGGACACTCATAACTCATTCACTATAGGCAGCTTTGACTTTGGTTCATGGTGACTTTGGTTTCAAGAGTCACACATGGCCATATATGGACACTTAAGTTCAAAATTATATGAGCATGGATGATGTCCAACACATGGGTGTGGACCTAAAAATGACTTTTCAAAGCCTAAATATTGTTTTACAGATTTTTAAATACACGTGTCATCAAGGTGGTAGTGAAATAAAATAGAGAAAATTCCATTTTGTATCTACCTGTTACTCCAGGAAGAGATAATGCTATAGGACCTATAATTGACTGCATTGTTGATATCAAGCAGTGATTAGAGCATAATTTTCTTTATTTAAATGAGGACAAAACAGAGTATTTTTTATTCTGTGACTCTGTCTGTGACTAACTTCAAGACTAAGTCCAAATGTCAGAAATCTGGGGGTCATTTTTGACGATGGTTTTAAATTTGACAAACAAATAGATAGTGTGTTAAAAGCTTTTTTTTCCCGTTGTGACTTTTAACTAAAGCTATTTCTCAATCGCCTGGATTTTGAGCTATTCATGCTTTTATCAGCTCTAGGACTGACTACTGTAGTGCACGTTAAGTTGGTGTCACCAAGTCATCTCTCAGTGGCCTCCAGTTGTGTGTGGCCAATCTCACATCCTCCTTGCTGGGAGTCGAGAGCACTAACCACTGTGCCCTAAAATAAAATCTTGTATATACAACAAAAACAATCAAAAGAACAAGGATAAACACAAAGACCATATAGGAATTAAGCCACAAAAAAGCTAGAAATCGAGGGTGAGAATTGGTTAAATTTATGCTGAATAGAACTAATAATGACCTGGACCTTCTGTTGTATAAAAAATAATAATAATACACTATAAAAAATAGTATTTACATTAAAATACTGGCAGCTGTGGTTGCCAATATGTTACTGTAAAAAATCTGGTGACAGTATAAAACTTTTTCATTAAATTAAAAGCTGCATCCTGTATTAATGTCTACATACAATAAAAATTTCATAAGAAAATCTCGTTTTGTTTTGAAGATATTGAACTTTACTGAAAATATCCAATTTTGATGAGGGTTATTCAATAAACAAACAAAGCCTAAGCTGAAATTAAGTATCAACCACCTCAGATTTGTTGAGTATACTCCATTTTAACATAAAAACATGGCTGACAGCTGCTAACATTCCAGCCACACTAAAGTAAGATCTGGAGCCTTTTTGAGATTTTGCCACAAGTCTATATTCTGCCAAGTCTCTTCAATCCACTGTCTCTGTTCAACATAAAGAAAATATTGTTTTACAGTACAGTACTGAGAAAATGAAGGTAATTTACTGTACAGTTGTAGTATACTATCACCAGATTTTTGTTTGCAGTAAAACTCTGGCTACCACAGCTCCATGCACGGTATTTAACACAACTTTACATTGTATGCAATGCTAATGACAGTTAAAGGTCCTATATTATGTTTTTTTCAGGCTTTTTAAAATAATTTTGGACACTTTTGCGTTAGTATTTTATGTTTTATAACTTTAAATAATGTATTGTATAGATATATTCATTAGGGAGCTGTTTTAATTTGCAGAAAATACTTGGATTAGGTGTCTGGCTCCCCCTGCTGGCATTGGTAGGAATTGGACAAAGCATAAATTGGCTATTTAGCATGGCTATTAGCAACAGCATGCAGGATTACTCAAACATGCATGAATGAAACAAAATACAACTCCAGGAAACAACATCATAACATAGCTAAAAGCCTCAAAAAGTCAATTTTCCAGAATAAGTGACCTTTATTGGTTTCCTTTAAGACACAGTTGCTACCAACACTGAAGCTGACCTATTATGACAAACATCTTCCATATTAAGGCATGCACTTATTCCAACTATTATAACAGCTTCAGAAGTAGCAGACTTACAGTAGACTGGCCAACAAACAATACTAGACAAAAATACAGCATAATTCATTTAAATGTCAAACAAAACAAGCAAGTAAACTAAGCACAGCCAAGCCTTTTTCTCAGCCCAGATTTGTCCTGTAGCAGCTCTGTTTAAATCTGAACCTCTGTGTGCCTTATATGGTCATATCGCCTCTGCATCCACCATAAATCATAAAGCTCTGTACAGTCTCTACAGGCTCTGGATAATCACACATAAATTAACACCAAAGGCACTACAGGCCGAGACCCCTGAACGGCCAGGATGTTCATCTTTACAGCCTACACCTCCCTGATGGAGCCCGGGACAGAGAACAGTGTCCTGCTCCTGACATATAGTTCTTGACCCCTGTAGGTAGAGGTCAGGCTTAATTAAAAGGTCCCGTCCATTATGACTGTAAAATCAATAGACTTTAATATATGCACAGGGAGGGATGAGTGTCAGAGCACCTTTCATGGGTGAATGACATTTCTTTAGAGTCATTTTTTCCTTATTAATTTAGACAAGCGGTATATTCAATTGCTAAACAAGGTCTTGCTGAAGAGCTGCGTGGAAATGTAGCTTTTACTGAAGAAAGCCTACATTGTGGTCTTGTGAAAACATCCAAAACACAGTGTTGTTTTGAGCTAAAATCTATCAATAATATGATGGAAAAACTGTTTTGTCTTTCATATTCAGTGCTGTTTAAAGGAAACCGGTGCGTATTGCCTTTAAACCTTAAAGGTCCTATTTTACACTTTTTAAAGGCTTTTTGAAATAGTTTTGGACACCTTTGCATGAGTATTTCATGTTTAGAGGGCCCACTAATAAAGGCTTTGGCCACAAAAAATGAATCTAAAAAACTTGTGCTGATCACATACTGTATTTACACAAAAATCTAAATCTAAGAATTAAATGTACAGCCAAAGAATCAGGGAGAAGCTTTTGTAAGGCCTAGACTATATATATAGACTATATATAAAACAAAATTATTTAAAAACCTAAATTTATTCATGTAATTTTTTATTTTTTATTTATTTTTATTTCAAATGTGTTATACCATATGCAACAGTGTAGTCTACCTGTCCCTATTTAAACAACTCATGTTTAAATTGTAGTAAAGACTTCTCATTATAAACTATGTTTTGCATAAACTTGGTAGGACAGTAAATCATAAGTTGTACCTATATTTTTACTACAACCCAGGCCAGGTGAAAGTATTATAACATCATTTAAAATGTACCAGAATACAGGAAATTACACTTGATTTGTACAAAATTACTTAGAGGAGGACCCCCAAACCCCCCTGCCATGATCACACTTTTTCAGATCAACTTCTACATGAAAAGCTGTCTGTTACACAAATGCTCAGCACAGGGGGCCGGTCTAGACCAAAAATATATAAACATTTAATGATATTATGACCCCCTTTAGAATTGCTTTTGGTATTTCCTTCTGTTTATTGCCCTCCCAACACCAAACCAAGGGATTCGCTCTTGAATATGCATATCATACTTTAAAAAAAATCTTTTTTGATCATATAAAAAGCCTGTTTCCTGAATGGAGTGCTATTTAATTTATAGCCCAGACAGAATATAACACAAAAGTGACTGTTATTAAGTAATGTCAGTGGGGTACCCTCATGTCTTGTCTGTTGTTACAGCCTTGATTGTTCAGTTGCCTGAGTCTCTTAAAAGTTGAAATGGAAAGTGTTTGGCCTATTCTTTTAAACAGCATTGCTTGATGTTTGGCAGTAGTCTAATGCTTCCAATTAAATTGAGCTATGACTGTGGTTGTAGTGTTAGTGAATTGAAACAACTTCTTCTTCTCTGATCTGTTTCCTTAAGGGGTCGCCAGAGTGACTCCTCTGCTTCCATCTAACCCTCTCCTCTGCATCCTCTTCTGTCACACCAACTAACTTCATGTCCTCTCACTACATCCATGAATCTCCTCTTTGGTCTTCCTCTAGGCCTACAGCTCTAACCTCAGCATCCTTCTACCCATATATTCACTGTCCTTCCACTGTACATCAAACCATGTCAATCTGGCCTCTCTGACTTTATCTTCAAAACATCTCACATGAGCTGTCCCTCTGATGGACTCACTCGCTCACGTCTCCAACTCTACCTGGAGACATCAAATAGAAAAGAAATAGGACAAGCTAATCAAATCCTAGTGAGAGATACATATAACTCACACCTATAATGCATTCAGACAAAATAAGTCCAACTCTAATTTGGATTTGTCACAACAAAGGCTTGTAGCATTCAGAGCGGCAAAATAAGCCCTCACACATAAAAGAAGAAAAGATGGTTGGAAACCATTACCATCATTTTCTAAATTATGGCAGATAAAAGCAAGGACTGTGGAGCACATTAAAAACAGATGAATCACAAGTCATACTTCATAACACTGTCAAAATACAAGAAAAAGCAGGAACAGAATACACTTTTTACTTGTAAAAAAAAAAAAAAGTCAGATGGACAAAATCCTCTAAAAACTTGCCTTGCTGGTCTATAGTCAAAATGACAGAGATGACTGATGGATAAGAAATGTTAAATTTGTTGGACATAAATGGGTGACTGTGTAAGAGGGAGAGTTCGTCTCACTTCAGTCCTGTCTGTTCGGATTAGGAGAGACAGACAGGAGCGACCAGAGGAGGAAACAGGCCCTGTCAAAGACACTTAACACTCAGACCAGAAGAGTAGGGAGCTGAGGAGACAAAATGAACTTTAGACTCTGAGTTAGTAACTATTGTAAATGGCAGGTGACGTGATCAGTGTTGTGGTGGTCCTCCGTTCAGCTAGTAAATTCATTCATTCGTCTTAAAGTATTAATCACAGCTGAGGAGAGTTTGTCCATCTGTACCAAGAGCTGTTCATCATCTGCTGATAAAAGTAATGAAAGCTCTGATGAAGAATTATCCATCGTCAATAAAACGGCAAACAAACTAATATTATTTCGCTGAACAACGTATGGACGTATGAGTCGGTACAGTATAAATGCAATTAGCAAAAATGTTATGTTTGTCATTTTATATTCAACATAATTTTTGTCTTTCCTTAATTGCACATTTACCACTTATTTACACTGTATTGAATGTCACAAAATGATAATATGAGACTCTTCTTCTTCTTCTTCTTCTCCTTCTCCTTCTTCTCCTCATTATTATTATGACCCAATGATTAGGGACAGGGTAATGCAGCTAATCTCTGAGGTTAAAGAGTAAAAATTTGACAAACTAGACACATTTTACAGTTTCAGCTCACAACTTGTCAACTCTTAACTCTTTCTGCTCACGTCTGCATGGCTTTAACACCAGTGCCTGAGCTTCAAAATCCAAAACTATTGTTACCCCCCGCATAACACGAAGGTTGCTGTGGTCTTTTGGGACGAGTGAAGGAAGATGTCAAACCGAGGAAGCGGCACTCGACATGGAGGTACCTCTTTATATTTGAAGCTGAATAAATCTAGGTTAAACTCAGATTCATCAAAGACTACAGGGAGCAGCGCACTTACTTAGATAATGCTAACCCATTTGTAGCTGAATGTTTGAGGTACCAGGAGACGCGCACAAAGGTGAGGGAAGTATGTAAATGCGTGTGTGTGTAAAGTTCATTGACAGTTCAGCCCTATTTTTTTCTAAAGGGAAGGCAGAGTATAGCGGCATGTTGCCTGAGGCTCGGTGCAGAAGTGGCAGAGCGGTTTCATCATGTTGGTGTGAGAGCGACAACTCCGAGGCAATTTCTCAAAACTCCTGCCATTTGGATGTCACTGGGACAAGACTGAAAATATAGCCAAGTCTAGACTTTGCTGTGAATGTTGAAGCGCCATGGTGCTGCTCCCTGCTCCACTGACCTTTATAGCACATGGATAACGGCTAATAAATGAGGGTATGTCAACTTTCGCTTTGAGAAATGTTTCCCAACTTTTTAAGCATCTTATGGTGAACATACTCTTTAAAGGTGCAATGTGTAGTATCACTTGTCTATGTACAGAATGTAGGTCAAAATATGTACCTAAAAATTCAAGAAAAAAAAAAAAGTCCAAAGGTTGAACAAGAAAAACTTCTAAAAAGAAAATCTTTCTTCTTCATGCAAGGGTTTAATGCAAATGGATCACAGTTGGAGAATGACTCTCCCTCTGACTCCAGCCCAGGCAAATCAGCTGCAAATTGTTCTGTGTCTCTATGTTAAGTCCCTTGCAGAGCTGTTCCTAGACTCCATAGGGGCCCTAGGTGAGAGGGACAACTCAGGGCCCTATATAGGCTGTAATTGTTTACTTCAAACCAAAAATCATGGTAACAAAAGCCATTTGATAGAATATATCTAAGCATTATTATAAGATCTCTCTTTGCCATTAAAGGGGTCAATAGTGGCCATGTGTGTAACAGACAGGGGACTGGGACAAAATAAGGCAGGGGGGGTGAAGGGGTCCTCCCCCAGAAAAATCTGAATGAAACATCTGTAATTTCCTGTATTCTGGTGCATTTTAAATGATTAATATTTTAAGATGGCGTGACAGCTTGTTTAATATTGTACAGGTAAACTGTCCAGATGTCTCTCTTTATGCTTAATGTGTGAGAAATGCATGGCAGTGACAAAGTTTATTCCACATTCCACATAGCCAAAGATTCTAGTAGCCATTAGTCGTAATAACAAAGTAACTCTGCTAAACTTGTGATGCTCAGTTGAACAAGATAAATTTTGTCTATTGATCGGCTTGGTTTTATTGGTGGTGATCTATATGAACATCTATGTCAGTGGTTCCCAAACTGTGGTACGGGTACTGGCAAGAGTAAGCAAAAAGACTAAGATGGTGCACAAAAAAGAAAGAAAAAAAAGAGACTCAAATATAAATAAACCTACAGTCTGAGGTGCCTTCTCACGTTAACAAAAATGCACATACCCTTTAGTGTTCAGCATATTAATGCTTGGTAATGGTTCATACAAAAATGGATAGATATATTCATTATATTCTACACACAGTAGATGTTTGGTAGATTTCTTTCTTTTTAAAGTAAACTGGTGTTGCCCACCAAGAATACAGGTAAGTGATGTGTGCACAGTGCTTAAAGTGCACAAGAAAACTAACCCTGACTGAGAAAAGTTTGGGAGCCACTGGTCTATGTGTCACAGATCTATGTACTGTAGTTGTACTCAAGAAGAAGAAGAATCTTTTGCTGAAACTTTGATTTTCTACTTCACCCATTACTTTTGTACTTTTATTTAAGTATGTTTTTGTTTAACTTCTACTAGAGTAATGTTATTTTTGGTTAACAGTACTTTTACTTGACTACAGATTTTGAGTACCTAATGCACCTCTGAGAACTAGTGGGAGCCAAGCTGCTTGAAGCCAATCCTCACATCTTCCTCATAAACAGTTCCTTCTATGGTCAATTATTTCTGCTGTCTATGATAAAATTGCACAATACAGTGATACTTTGTACAGAGTAAAAATATCATTAGAGAATACCTGACTGTTTGAGCCAGCACACAGACTTAACTCTGATCCTACACCTGCCACGCAGCACTTGGGTTACTCTCTGCTAGCTTGCGATATGTCATTTTTAGTATTGTGGGTCATTTTCCAGATGAGCTCCAACATCCTGTTCCTGCAGTGGCTGCTGTGATAAACATGACCTTTAACCTCTGGGTCATCATCAACACACTCTGCCTGCCAGCGCTGCCCTACACTAATCTGACACTATGACACCGACCGCATATGTCTGCCTGATCTGTTATACAGCAATCACAGTCATACGGTGGGCAGCAGAGGACAAACACCTGACACAATAAGGCAATCTGACTTTCACACACTTCCCCAAAGCTGCCCCTAGCCTCTTTCTTTTCAGATTTATGAATTTCAATCACGGTGCAAGCATGACATTAACCTTTAGCAAGCGTCCCGTCATTTTATGTGGAACCTGTGATCACATCTGTCATGCTGTGGTTCATTTTGGGAAGGCAGGGGGTGGTCCTAAGCCCTCAGACATCCCCCCTTTGCCCACACCTAGTGCTGGCATGCTCAGAAAACAAAACAAAACCAGTGTTTACATGAAGGCTGCATCACTGGTGGCTGCCAAACAAATAAGGGCTCTACGGTTTTGCTTAGGATCATCCATAAAGTAATGTGAAAAGGATACAGCCTCCAGTAAAATCTTTAAATGAGATTATCCGTGGGATTTGCTGTTGCGTTGGGCAATGCAAAGCAATGAGAATGAGCTTGATGTCCAAGTAACACTGGAGAAGAGGGATTACACAAGAGCACAAGACAAGAGAATAGAAATAGGAGAAAAGGCTTATGTATTATTTAAAATGAGACGTGTTTTGATGTTAAGAGCGATGGCTGTGTTAGGGACCAAGCAGTAAAGCAAAAGGACAAAGGTCATAAACCACAAAAATAGGCTTTATTGGACAACAATATATAGGCCTAAAAGGTCAAAGTAATACAACTTTGCAAGGAACAGAATGTCCTAATGCAACAAAACTGACCTAACCAAATGGAACATGCAGGCAACCTGTCTTTCAAGACTTTTTTTTTTATAAATAGGGCTATAAAATTTCACTCCCATGATCCAAAGAGATGCTACTTATACCTTTTTTTTCCAGAACAACCTGAAATTTAAGTCTGTGTGTGCTGATTGTATGTCAGTTGAGAATTAAATTACCAACATTTCTAAAAAGACAAAAGGAAAAAAAAAAAACTGCAAAAATAAAAAACAAAATCTCTCCTATTGAAAATCACAAAAATAAATGGTTATAAACCTTTTGATGAATAAACTACAATGTATAGTATATATATTGTTAGGTGCAATATCAAATAAAAACAGTGTAGGTATAACTATTTGCATTCTACATACTAGGGTTGCACAATATATCACAAAATGATCGTTATCGCAATATCATCAAACGCAATATCCGTATCGCAAGAATCTAAATATGACAGAGATCTGACAGAGATTTACACTGAAGAATCATTTTCCACCAGAGCCTTAAAAGAACATGTGTTGTGACTAAATAAAAATGTTTAAAAAGTCCAGTTTTAGTGGTAATTTAATTAATTTAGTCACAACTTAACCTTGTTTTATTCCTGGTTTAGTCTGTGTTAAGTTTTGATTTTGTCGCTGTTTTGACTTGTAAATACAGGAACTTACATTTTTGTGAAATGTAGTGACTTTAACTTACTATGCTCGAAAAGTAGGCTCTATTTTAAAATATCGCAATAATATCGTTATCGCAATTTTCAACATAGTTATCCAATATCGCATGTTTTCTCCATATCGTGCAGCCCTACTAAATACATTTATTTCAAAAAAGTGCCAGGCGCCCTGGGGGTAAACAACTGTTTTAGATTAGAAAATACAAGAGAAAAATAAATACAAATGAACAAAGGAATCCGATTTTCATTAAAGTATATAACTATTATAGATAAAAATAAAAGTGCAATAACAAAGTAGAACACTGTAGGTCCAAGTTTTTACATCATATGCACAAAAAAGAAATCTCAGCACCCAACTATGCTTTTGCCGACATAGTGGCAACTACAGTAAAAGCTAATGAAAGCTATTGATATAAAACAATTGGTTTTGACATAATCTTTATCAGAAATGTGCAAAATTTGTGTCCATCCTCTAGATGGCGCTTAACTCTAAAATGTCCCCAAAAGACACTAAACTCTCAGATGCCATAAAATGACCTCCAGTACAAAGATATCAAAAGCAGCATTCAAACAACGCTAACATTAGCTTGCACTGGAGGGAAAAAACTAAGTAACTACTGCTCATGGTTACAGAGATATTTTAATTTTAATAAAACATGTCTTCACTTGTCACCGGCGACGTGTCTGGGTGCAGAGCGTTAAATAGTCCTTGGGCCAGACTAGCAAATATCGGTCAAACACATAGGGGGAAACCAAAATAAACTAAGCAACAAACAAAGCTTGCTAAACCCAAGTCCCCCTCTGACATGGTCTGGTCCACATTCAGGCCGCCTCTGACTGGCTCTGGGCCCGCCCTCAGCCAAACCTTCTCAGCACTTTTCAAAAAAAAAAAAAAAAAAACAGAGATAAAAATATCTTTAATAATTGAAATAGAAAATAAAGGAACAAATGTGCTATGAAAAATAATGTGTGTATGTAACTAAATGTAAAAAAAAAAAAAAAAAAAAACATGTATTAAAGGTTTTAACCACCTTTGTGGTTAAAACACAGGCTGGATATTTAACTGTAGTTAAGTGTGTCAACTTCTAAATTTCAAAAGCATTCACATCAACTGTCCTATCTCTAAAGGATCGCAAGTCAAAATTAAAAAAGTGTTCACTAGAAGCATCCTGCTTACTGACATTAGATAACACCAGCTACCATCCGTGCTCTTGTAGACAGCCTGAATTCATGTCTCCATTATAGTCAGGATGTAGGAGCCACAAGCGGCTAGAGTTACTGTATCACCTTTATTGCCAATAACATTGTAATTGATATTTACCACTGTCAGTCATGTTGTGCACAACAACACAGTGTGGGTTTAGAGGGATCGCAGGCTCCCAATCTATGGTTCATAGATACTGAGAAGGTCAGTTTGGTCTGTCATCACTTGAGGAGATTTGTATTAAAAACAACTGTTGGACATTGAATTCACTCTAATAGATATTGTTGTTTAAACATACAAGGACATGACCTGCATGTACTAGACCTGCATAATATTAGAAAACTGTTTTATATCGCGCTAATGACAGTAGCTGGCAATATTTGGATTTCTTTTTGACACAGTAAGTTCAATTTAATTTAAGCAGAAATTTGTCAAAACTGGTTCATAATTAAAGTGAACAATGACTCAAACAAGGCTAAACCAGAACTAAATTGGCAAACAAACTTCTTAAAAACATTTCTCCTTGGGCCAAAAGATTCCAGTTGAGATGGTGTGAGAAGGTTGTTAGCAAATACCCAAAACATTTGTTAGAAGTTAAAGGATGCTCCACAAAGTACTGAAGTAATTTTAATGGATTTTTGGTCTTTTATTCTCATTATCTTTCACTATATTATCTAAAGATGAGGGAATTAAACCAAGTTGTATATGTCTTTTGTGCTTCAAATGTATACTTTATAACAAGCACAATTGTCTATGTAAAAATATAAAACTAACTCTATCCATATCCTTGTTGAACGTAGCAGTAACATCGTCTCCCAGCCTCAAGGAGCCCTTCGCTGACCACAGCTGATGATGAGTCTTACTGAATACAGATGATACTAATTGCAGTGCGCTGAGGTGGATTATGGAGGTCTGAGAGACTGGAGGTAAAAAGGTGAGCGCTGCATGGTTCACACACTGATAATGAGCTCTGTACATCCACATTTCAACACTCTGTTACTACTCTAGATGAGAGAACAGGAATTTCTCACAGTTAAAGTGAAATCAGCTTCACAATACACAAGCAGCCTGTGCTCTTGATAATATGCATGCCTTACAAGTATAGGGCTGCATTATATATCACAAATTTAGCTTTTGTTTTTTAATATTGACCACAGCATCGCAGGAAAACAAAATTAATCACAACAGTTATTGTCTTTAATCTGACAGTTTACAAAGTCCTCGTTTTATCTCTGATCAGTCTGAAATGTAGTCCAGGTTTAGTTCTGGTTTAGTCCAGGTTTAGTTCTGGATTAATTCTGGGTTTTGTCCTGGTCTACTGCAAAAAATTTGTATCTACCAGAGTCCAATTCAGAATATTAATGATTAGTTCAATTTGCTATTATTTTTGACTTGTTTAAAGATATTTCAAGCAAAATTAGTTTCATTGGTAGATAATTTAGTTTGAAATAAGAAGAAATATCTTGAAACTAGTCAAAATTAATAATCTGAATTCAAGTCATTTAACTAATGTAGATATTCAATTTAGTTTAGTTCTAGTTTAGACCAGTTTCAAACCTGTTTTACTCCTGGTTTAGACCTGGGTTAGTCCTAGTTTATTACTCATTCATTCCTGGTCTAGTACTGGTTTATGCCTATGTGTTTCATCACTGACCTTTCGCTATGTCCAAAAACATATCCAAATATCCCTGTTATTGCATATGGCTTATTTTTCTAATAACATGCTGCTCTACTCACACTAGGGTTAAACAAGTTGTTGTTTTGTGAGCCTTGTACACACAGGAGTCCTGTAGAGGCAAGGTAATCAGCAATCACAGTGTGATCATCTGCACACAGCTCCGAGCCACAAGGAGTTAAACAAGGCTAAAATTAGCTTCATTCACTTATGTTGTGTACTTTTATTATCTGGAAATGAAAAATAATTGCATTGGATTTAACAACAATACACATTCATTTCTCAGTGCTCATAATTGAGGCCATGGACGCCTGGAGCCTATACCTGCAGTATTAGGGTGTAAGATGGGTACATCCTGGACAATTGCCAATTAGCTGCAGGGTTGAGACTTGGAGACAACCATTCACAGTCACAGTTACTTCCATGGACAATTCAGAGTCACCTACTAATGAAGGTCTTTACTCCAGGGGCAAACAAAACAAACTGTTTGCAGAAAAGCAATGCAGAACTGAGCAGAAATGAGACTGCTAGTAAGTAAGCATGTATGAATTTACTAATTAAAAATACAAATAAAAGCAAAATATAGCCCCTTTAAACTATTTATGGAGTTTAAAATTGTGTTTGCATATGGACAAGATTTCTAACAAGAAAAGTAAAAGCACTTTGTTGTTGTTTTTTTTGTTTTGTTTTGTTTTGTTTTGTTGTCTTTTGTAGGGGTTAAAGTCCTGTCACACAAGGACATATATTGCTTGGTATATACCCTTTTACACAACAAACTTAAATGACCAGTAAATAAAGAAACAGTCAATAACAAAATGCCTTTAACCCAAATTATATTAATGAAAAAATTCAAATACAAAATAACCCCCAACTCAAACATCAAACAATTTTTCAAACTCAAAATCCCACAATGCACTGGCTCTTACATAATGAAGTTCACAGTTCAGTTCTGTTTTAGTCTTTTCAGTTCTTCAATAAACAAAACTTAAATGAACCAAAAATAAATTGTCGCACAAAAGAAAAAACTAAACAAAAGGGAACTCACGAAGGGGAATGGTTGGCTGTAGTCTGGTCACGTGGTGCAGCATGCCGGTTTCCGGGTTATGGGAATGTAAATGTGAGTATGATCGCAGACCTATAGGAAATATCCCCATCTCACACTGGTAAAGATGTGGTGCCAACGCCTAGACCTGGGGTAGGGCTGCACGATATGGAGAAAACATGCAATATTGGATAACTATGTGGAAAATTGTGATGACGATATTATTGCAATATTTAAAAATAAATCCTACTTTTTGAACATAGTAAGTTAAATTCACTACATTTCACAAAAAATGTAAGTTCCTGTATTTACAAGTCAAAACAGCGACAAAATCAAAACTTATCACAGCCTTAAACAGGAATAAAACAAGGCTAAGCTGTGACTAAATTAATTAAATTACCACTAAAACTGGATTTTAAAAAAAAATGTATTTAGTCACAACACATTTTCTTGTAAGGCTCTGGTAGAAAATGATTCTTCAGTGTAAATCTCTGTCAGATGGAAGACCACAGCGTTATTGTGATATATTTAGATTCCTGCGATACAGATATTGCGTTTGCTGATATTGCGATTACAATAATTTTGCGATATATTGTGCAGCCTTAACCTGGGGATCCTCTAGTTCAGGGGTAAATGCTCTATCAATTGACCCACAACGCCTTTATAGTAAAGCATATCAAACCAATGCTGGACAAAATATGAATCCTTGGCTGAGGTGGTTGTTAGAATAAAATGAAAAAATTGCAGTTGAGTTGTTGAGTGTATTAAGCAACACCAGATGGAACCACAAATGCACTGGGAACACATGAAGAGAGAGTTTAGAAAAAAGTAGAGAAGTAGAAATCAGGTAATTGAATGCTATGTTTCGCAATGTATTTTATAGGTTTATATTGCAGCTTAAATGAGACAAAGTTTAACGCTGACCTTACGAACTTCTATGCTCCATTGATCTGACGGCCAAAGATTGTCACAACACGTGCTTTGAAATTAAAGGGCCACAATTTATCACTGTTCTCCACCTTTTTATGAGGCTTCCATGAACGTTTTATAGAGTCCTGGAGAGAATACACGGCCACTTGTGTTCTGCAAGGTCATATCCACTCCGTATCACAGCGCTGCGCTTTCCTCAAACGCTACCAGTGAATATTATCATGCATTATTAAACAATAGTAGTCTATCAAAGCTGGCTGTGGCCCTCGGGGCTACTTCCCAAGTTGTCCTACATGTAACAGAGCTGAGATACGTGTTTGAGGGTAACACAGGGGAAGCTACTGGAGCTCTTTTTCCTTTGGGGACAGGCAGGATCCTAATACTGCTCTTCACAAAATCAGTGTGATGTGTTGAACTTATGGAACAGGAATAACGTTATGAGCACTGACAGAGACATGAAGAGCACAGATTATCTCTTCATTATGTCTCCTGTTAGTGGGTGGGATATAAAAGGCTGCATGTGAACAGCGTGTCCTCAAAGTTGAAAAATGGGGAAAATGGGCAAGAGTAAGGATTTGAGTGAGTTTGACATGGGACAAATTGTGATGGCTATTGACGTCTGGCTCAGAACGAAGCATTTTAAGGCAGTTTGGAGCATTTTGCCAATTTTGTCCCAGATGACAGCCGTGGACCTGTTGAAAAATGCCGTTTTGGCTCATGTCTGTTTATACCCCCAAAAAAAAAAAAAAATCGAATTTACAAATCATGCACATATATGTACTTCCAGCTGTATTTTGAACAGTTTTGAGGCATTTTAACACAGTTTTGAGCATTTTGAATATTTGGTCAAGTTTGGTCCCAGACAACAGCCACAGACGTGTCAAAAAAATGACATTTTGGTTCAAGTGTGTTTATACTCCAAATGGACAAATTATGCACGGATATGTACTTCCTAGCGTAATTTAGAGGCATGTTAAGGCACTTTGGAGCATTTTGAAAATTTGATCAAATTTGGTCGCAGATGACAGCTGTGGACCTTTTGGAAAATGTAGTTTTTGGTCATGTCTGCTTTCACTCCGAAAAGGGTTCGAATGGAGAAATTATGCACAGATTTGTATTCCATGGGTATTTTGGACAGTTTTGGGGCATTTTAAGGCAATTTTGAGCAATTGTAAAATTTTGTCAAATAT
Organism: Bostrychus sinensis; assembly: GCA_020698575.1. Taxonomy (NCBI): domain Eukaryota; kingdom Metazoa; phylum Chordata; class Actinopteri; order Gobiiformes; family Eleotridae; genus Bostrychus; species Bostrychus sinensis. Next base: position 46,596,602 of record CM036239.1, on the reverse strand, counting down.
GATCCCAGATGACAGCCTGTAGAAAAATGCAATTTTGGTTCATTTTGGTTCAACTCTGTTTTTGCTCCAAAACTGCAGCTCTTGTGGGGTGTTGTGGTCAGGATTTATCAAAAGTGGTTCAAGGAAGGGACAATGGTGAACCGGTGACAGGTAACGCACGTGTATGACCTCAAGTATTAGGCAAGTGATCATAATGTTATGCCTGATTGGTGTATGTGCGACCGAGAGCAGAATGTAAAAGCCACGTACCCAAACCAGTATTTCGATTATGTGGATGTTCTTCTACTCACAGCCTGTATAAAGAAACATGGAAAGCAGCCAAACGGTGCACTTACCCTTTAGATTCATGGAATAGTGTTTGGAGGACGAGCGATAGGAGACTTCTACAGGTGAGCGGCTAAATTCCAAGATGACAGGGACATATTTAACCTAAAGCGCTGATATGCAGTAGCTCAAGTGGAAAGGAAGCAGTGCTTATCAGCATTAGAGTTTTGGTCACTTTGCCTACATGGCTACAAGTAATGCATGTTGAAATATAAGAAGGAAAAAAATATGCTTCTGAGAAAACCAGTGCAGGGGCTTCATTAATATGATGTTCCTCCACTTATTCCCGTAAGGTGAATTGGTCTCTTAATGAAAGTATATGCCATTTTTGGGGTACAGTTATATTCAACCTTTAAAGGGACTATATTCTGCTTTTATTTATATTTTCAAACCAATCTTGGTCATCTCTAGAACAACCTTGTTCCTATGTTTTACAACCTTTAAAAACATTATGCGACTAAAAAGGAAAGTTATTAATAAGTACTCCACTGGTGCCACAAAGAAACAGGTGAAGAGACCAGCAGAGGGCAGAGTGTTGCAGTCTTTTGAACACAATCAAAGAAAAAAAATACTTCCTTAAACTTTTTGATACTGCCATATTACTAATAAAGTAAAAATGTTTGTGAAGAATCAGTGGAAACAGAGCTGTACTCTGTTTTTGTGTTGGATAAATGAATGAGAGCAGACTGGATGTAGAGGGCTTGCCTGGAGTGGGTGGGGCTTCATTGGTTTGAGAACTGAGCACTCTCAGGCCTCCGAAACTCAGCGCCAGAGAATACCAGACAAGATACAAGACACAACTCCACGTATGTTTTTGATGACAGAACATTATAACATGGAAGAAAACACAGAAAAGTCAATTTTGCAGAATATAGCCCCTTAAGTAGGCAAGTAATCAGCTAAAAGTCACTTTTTTATTTTTTATTTTTTATTTTGATGGTTTATGGTTTTTATGATTTGGATGCAGTGGTAGTTGAGTCGCATTCCCAGTCCTACTAATATCTTCATGCAAATAAGACAAATGCTGGGATAGACTCCTGCCACCCTTAATCCCTAACAGGAAAAAATATTTCTGATTCAAGCAATGTAAAAATATAATAGGAACTACCAAAATAGGTCTTTTCAAAGTCTGGGCAAGTCATTTTATATGTTTTTAATTATTTATAGGCATTCAATGTAACTGCCATGTTCTGTTTCAACATCAAAATAGAAGCTAAATGTGCTTGTGAGTCACTGACAGTCTCCTATATCCCTGCAAATAATGAGCTTAGACTCTGCCTCATCAGTGTTACAAGGCATTTGGTGCAGCCTGGCCTTATCACGGCTGCGCTTTGGCATCTGATATCATTTCTAATTAAAGTGAAGGCAGCCAGGCAGGTGTCCGTATAATGAACGACCAGCTCCTCACACGTATTCCTCACGAGCTGTGCGTATTTGCATAACATTTGCAGATCTGTGAAACAGTCAGGGATGACCCAGAGAGCATGGACAGTGCAGTTTAATGTTAGCCCGCAGGTGAGAAAAGCTCTTGCCGATAACTGGGGAGAGGCACCGAGGCTGGAGATGCTAATCGGACTGAACAAGTGCCAAGTAGGATTTTAGCAGCAGCGTGGAGCGAGCTGTGATGGGCCGAGGCTGAACCAGGAGACTGACAGTTCATTCACACAGGCATTTCCTCGTCTGTCAGTCCAAAAACAGGGCTAAGAACAGGGCTAAGTGTGGAGCAGGACTCTCTGACCTATTCCCAAATCACTTTAGAGACCTCAGAGCAAAGTGCACATTTTAACTTCTCCAAACCTCATATATTTGTTGATGTATGGTAAAGGATAAAGGATAAAGTATGAATAATCAAGACCATTTTGGCGACTGACCAATCAACTGTGTTTATCAGAGCCTGGTTATAAAACATTATCAAGTGTATAAATGTTTAGCTTTTGATTTAAGGAGCAATTAGCAGCTATGATGAGCATAAAAACTAAAGCCTAAGTAATATACAAAGAAGAAGAAAAGGAAGATTTTGCAAAAACATTCAAATGTACTTTCTACTTACGTACATTTTACACTCAATACTTAGTGTACTTGTAGTTTAACTTGAATTTCAGTACAGATTTTGAGTGCTTTGTCCACCACTGGTGAAGTGTCTTGCCCAAGGACACAGTGGCAGTATGCAATGCAATTCCAGTTAGTGGGTGAAGGGTTCAGCCTAATGAGCTGCTGCAGGTATTTATTTAGTTATTAAATTTCATAGCGTGTATACCATGGGCGATATCCATTTATAACACTATTTATTCTTACTTTACAAAACAAAATACTGGGAAGCTATAACTTAAGAGTAAATCTTTGTACTTTGTGCTGATTATATTATTCTTCATCTTGTTTGTGACCTTCTGCAGTTTGTTTTAATTTTTCTCAACAAAAGCCACACGTAATATTTCTTCAAATTAGTGAATTGAGCCAAGCTGTTTTGAGTATTTTTGGGTCAATGGGCAAATGCAGTGTAACCTTGATAGAAAAAAATGCATTCAAAACCCAAGTGCAAAATTTAATTTTTGTAAAACGTAATAATTTGTTGCTTTTCTATTATCATCTTCTTAGAAATTATTCTGAACCATTACGAGATAGGGCCAAGGACACTAACTCCAGCCAAAAGAGGTGATTAAAGGAACAAATGTTTCATGTGGGGTTTTTTTTGGCTGGTTTTTCGGTCACAAGGTAGAAAGTAGAGGTTTGTTGTGTTAAGTTTGTCCAACATCAGTGTGAGTCAGGCTGCTGTGTTATCAACAGGTGGCAGAGAAAAAGTGCTGTCACCAAAAGCATAGTTTAGAGCACTGTGGTCATCACCATTAGTGGTCTCCTCTCCCATCTAACTGCACTTTCTCTGTCTCTGTGTTGTTTTGGAGTGGCTCACATGTGGAGAACACCTCTGGCGCTGACAGCTGGGCCTTTTCTCTGCCGTTTCTTTTTTTTTCATCCTTTTAAATAAATTGTCCTTAACTTCTCCCATTAGCCACCGCTCTGTTCTCCAGATGAGCCGCGGTTCCTCGTCTTGTTTGTGTCCTTTTGCAGTTTGTTTTAATTTGTCTTGAACAAAAAGCCCCACGTTGCGTGACATTTCTGTGGTGCATCTGCTTTTAACAATCTGCCTTTTAAACTCAGCCAATTTCTTTTTCTTCAACATATGGTCAGAAAAATGCGCTCTATTGTTAAATGCTGTCACATGACGGGTTTACAAAACACTTTCAATTATTAACTCCCATTATTATCATTAAAAACATTTGTTCGTGTTAGCCCCATTGGAATCACAAACAGCTTTGGGACTCCAGCGATGGTTTGTCATCCTTTTCAAGATTAAACTTTCATATATAAGTGAGAGTTCTCTGAGTGTGTCCATGCATGTCTACGGTAATAAAATAAACATGGTTTTCTCTTTTTTTTTCCATTGTAATTTTGACAGATATTTAAAGGAACTATATTCTGCAAAAAAGAGTTTTCCACCATGTTATAATGTTCCCTCATCAAAAACAAACCTGGAGTTGGTTTAGTTTTCACTCAGGCCTGTTTGAGTAATCCTGTAGTCCTTGGCACTGTCAATTTTTTTTCCAATTGTATTTTATTTTTCTGACATTTATAATTTTATTTTGAATTCAATTTTAAAAATATTTGTTTCTTTTAAAAAAAGCTGTCTATGGCAGATGCTCTACTTAATTTCTGGACTTTGGGGAATGGCTTTTAGGAAAAGCATTTATAGGTTTCTGCCACATGCTGTGACTTTTTTTTCCTTCTTTCATATATGTTGTTTGTTTCTTTTATGTTTTCTGATTGTGAAAATAAATAAGCAAATAAAAAAATGCCACAATGACTACGAGTAACGTGCAGAACAATCAGATTTTACTGATGTCATGCATTACCAGCTTGGTATGTTAGCAAAAATAACGCTGGTGGCTGGAGCCTATCTCAGTAACTATGGGCCTAAGGCGGGGTAGAACCAGGTCAATGCCCATTTTTTATTTCAATCTAGCCCACTGACAATCGCAGGGCTTTTAGCACACACTAATAAAAGTCAGAGCACTGCCATTAGTGACAGAAAAGTCACCAGAGCAGTCAATGGACATTCAATGAACCTGAGTCTGTTAACAGTCTGAACAGGTCCGTGCACTGTGTGGCCGTTTTAGATGTAATTAACTCCCAAATTTATTCATTGGCTGCAGTGAGAATAAATGTAAAGGACATAGAAGGTTGAATTTGGAAAGTGAAAGTATCAGGACGTGAGGACAGTGACAGAAGAGACAAGTGTCCCGTTGGAGGCAGTGAGGAGAAGGCATATCTGTGCAAAAAGAAATTGTCTGTGAATGTACAATGGAAGGTCAATAATGTCTCCTCGAGATAAATTTCACTATCAGATTAGGGTTCCCACATTACAATAACTTGGTAGAATGACTTTAGTCTTTGTGGGAGCTGAAAATAACATTATCTGTCATTTCTACTTGAATAAAGTGCTGGTACTGTAAAATTGAGTGATGCACCATTCAGAAGGGTTGTGGCATATTATTTTGCAGACAATGGGTTTAGTTTTGTGATTCCGTGATATCATTGATCTATTACAGATGCTGAACTCAAACATCTGCAGAGGAGTACAGAAGAGTGTTGCTCAGTACAATCATTCATATTGTTATATTTCAACATTTTGAGCTTTAGGATAGACTTTTAGCCCACTTCAATCACACGGACTAAATGCCCAAGCTAATTTTTTACTTTCAAATTTCAAGAAAGTTTAGCCTTAAAGAAGATTTCAGTAACTTTTGAACTTTAAATAAATGGTTTTGGAGTCTGTGTGATGGTTGAATGAGGCGAATGAAGCATCCTGCATCTCCCCTCAGTGTGACACTTGCGAGTCTGAGCGCCACCGACCCGATGTCATGGGGGTCTTGAGTCTCGCAAGGAAGCGGCGCATTGCGTTTAGTCAAACAACAAGTTAGCAATGGTTTATTTCTTGATTTTCGACATGACAGAGAGCCCAAAAGCAGAAAAAAACTTTGTACGGGTGAAGAAACACGAAAAGTTACTGAGCTCCACTTTAAAACAACACGACTTTAAAAAATAGTGTTTAAAGGTAGTATTCATGTATTTGCTTTTCTAACATGTAAAACACAAGGGCAAACAACAACAGTAGCAGCCAGTGGTGCTTGCAGGTGTGCGGCAGTACACACTGTGCGTACCTTGAGATATCCCTCGACCCCGCTGCATCCCCAGAGCGCATGGGACATAGAGCCACAACGGTTTGTCCTTAAGCAGAGAAGACTGCGTGTTCCATATCAGTCACTAAAAAGAGGCGAGACGGAGAGAAGCGTGTGTATTTACTGAAACCTCACTGCTCTCGTGCGTCCAGACTTTGTTTATACAGATCACAGGCTGCTGGTCTGTCCACTTTGTTTAGGGTGAGTTTGCGGGGTTCAGATTGGTAGCTGCATTCAGTAGGCCCATGACACGAGCGAGTCCACAAAAGCACCCTAATTAAGCTAACAGCTCATTTCTCGATCAGCTGAGCAACTGAACAAATGTACACAGAAACATTGCACTGGAGTGGAACAGTGTCATTGCATCAGGTTGTGATGTTTATGAGCCTAACTACAGCCTATTGAATACGTCGCTGAATAAAAAACTGTTCTAATTTACTGTAAACTGGTTAATTATTATTATTATCCAACACAATGACTCACTGGACTCGCCCTTCAATAACATCGAGAGTGTGGAGGTGCTTAAACACCACCAGGAACTGGATTAACATAAAATAGGTAAAGTTTATCTTTTTTTAACCATCAATGTTATTTGTTATGGATATACACATGTGCACACACGTGATGGGCCAGTGTCTGTGTATGGGTCAGGAGCCGTGCTGGCTCTGTGCTACCTTCAAGAAAAATTCTGCAGGCGCCCCTGGGAGCAGCAATGCTAAAACCTAGTCTATAATGATGGTCCGATACCTCATGGAGTGTGTGGCACATTCCACTAACTGTGTTGACACTGTGTATCGTTTAATAGTGACATCTGGTGGATGAAAAAAGATCAATGCAGCCAAACCAAATAAAACATGTCAACCCAAACTGAACTAGATTCATTCAATTTAACTGATAAAATATTCCCATATACTACACAAGGATAACCATACATTGTCGCAATGTTGCATGTTTGGTTACGCAGGAGACTCATGTACAAGACTCGCTCCCATCACATATTTTTTTCAATTTAGTGTGGTTCTCCTAAAAATAATGATAATAATAATAATAATAATAATAATAATAATAATAATAATAATAAAGCAATCATGCTTAACACTAATTTGCCAAACATGCCCCTTATTTATATGTAAAGGAAAACTCAGCCAGCTGTCAGAGTGCAGGTTGCCACTTAGCCAATGCTTTGCACAGAAGCCCTCCAGATGGCTATGTGTAACAAACCTATTCATTCATCTTTTTCTGGGAAATTCACCATTAATTGGCGTCTTCCTTGTATAAATAATGGAGAAAGTTGATTTACATACACCAACACACAACCTGCACCATGATATTCAAGTTGACATCTATTTACTTCCACTTTGCCAAGGAACCTTCCAACGATGCGCACTTAACTTCTGTTTTTGCCAAAAACACAGAGCCTGAATAAATGTGCTCTTTGTTAACAAACCGTGTGACTCTGATTGTCCACACACTTTCTCTGGCTCAGACCTGTGTAAGTGCAGCCATTTTTTTTTGACAAACACATCCCCGAGTTCTGTTTCTAAAAGCCCCTTGCAGCTGGAGCCATTCAAAGTTTGTTTACTCCCTGCAGTTCCCTTTCATTTCTCTCTTCTTTTGCTTCCCACTACTGCCGTCTTTTTTCCCCTCTTTTGAGTTTCTTTGTGTTTTTGCCGAGGCACAGGTGACGCCGAGGAAGCCCACAGTGGAAGTTAATGAGAGACATACAGTATACTATCCAAAGGCTGGCCCTGCAGCAGGAGACCAAAGCTCCACCACAGCTAAACGAGCTTCACCACCGACTGTGCAGTAAACAAAGTGTGATAGCAGTGCAGCCACGGAATATGTAAAACTTTGACTAAAAACATGCCAATAATATTACCAGGGTGTGCCTTCTCTGTGTGCTTTAGCTCTTCTCAAAGAAATATGGCTATACCTGCTGCATGTTGCTGTCATTAAACCACTTTTATATACCCCAATTTTACACAGTTACATTGCTCCTGTTCAGTGACAAAAGTGTCCTTGTCACAAAACATTATAAAAAATTTATATATTCACATTTTTTCTACTTTTTTCTGCATAAATCTTTTAATAAACTTCTGCCCTGATCATAAATCAAATCAGAACTAAACCAGATCTGAAACCAGGACTAAACCAGATCTGAAACCAGGACTAAATCAGGTCTAAAACCAGAACTAAACCAGGTCTAAAACCAGAACTAAACCAGGAAAAGACAGGTCTAAAACCAGGACTAAACCAGGTCTAAAACCAGAACTAAACCAGGAAAAGACAGGTCTAAAACCAGAACTAAACCAGATCTGAAACCAAGACTAAACCAGATACAAAACCAGAACTAAATCAGGTCTAAAACCAGAAATAAACCAGGAAAAGACAGGTCTAAAACCAGGACTAAACCAGGCCTAAAACCAGAACTAAACCAGGAAAAGACAGGTCTAAAACCAGAACTAAACCAGATCTGAAACCAAGACTAAACCAGATCTGAAACCAGGACTAAACCAGATTTGAAACCAGGACTAAATCAGGTCTAAAACCAGAACTAAACCAGGTCTAAAACCAGAACTAAACCAGGAAAAGACAGGTCTAAAACCAGGACTAAACCAGGTCTAAAACCAGAACTAAACCAGGAAAAGACAGGTCTAAAACCAGAACTAAACCAGATCTGAAACCAAGACTAAACCAGATACAAAACCAGAACTAAATCAGGTCTAAAACCAGAAATAAACCAGGAAAAGACAGGTCTAAAACCAGGACTAAACCAGGCCTAAAACCAGAACTAAACCAGGAAAAGACAGGTCTAAAACCAGAACTAAACCAGATCTGAAACCAAGACTAAACCAGATCTGAAACCAGGACTAAACCAGATTTGAAACCAGGACTAAATCAGGTCTAAAACCAGAACTAAACCAGGTCTAAAACCAGAACTAAACCAGGAAAAGACAGGTCTAAAACCAGGACTAAACCAGGTCTAAAACCAGAACTAAACCAGGAAAAGACACGTCTAAAACCAGAACTAAACCAGATCTGAAACCAAGACTAAACCAGATACAAAACCAGAACTAAATCAGGTCTAAAACCAGAAATAAACCAGGAAAAGACAGGTCTAAAACCAGGACTAAACCAGGCCTAAAACCAGAACTAAACCAGGAAAAGACAGGTCTAAAACCAGAACTAAACCAGATCTGAAACCAAGACTAAACCAGATCTGAAACCAGGACTAAACCAGATTTGAAACCAGGACTAAATCAGGTCTAAAACCAGAACTAAACCAGGTCTAAAACCAGAACTAAACCAGGAAAAGACAGGTCTAAAACCAGGACTAAACCAGGTCTAAAACCAGAACTAAACCAGGAAAAGACACGTCTAAAACCAGAACTAAACCAGATCTGAAACCAAGACTAAACCAGATACAAAACCAGAACTAAATCAGGTCTAAAACCAGAAATAAACCAGGAAAAGACAGGTCTAAAACCAGGACTAAACCAGGCCTAAAACCAGAACTAAACCAGGAAAAGACAGGTCTAAAACCAGAACTAAACCAGATCTGAAACCAAGACTAAACCAGATCTGAAACCAAGACTAAACCAGATCTGAAACCAGGACTAAACCAGATCTGAAACCAGGACTAAACCAGATTTGAAACCAGGACTAAATCAGGTATAAAACCAGAACTAAACCAGGTCTAAAACCAGAACTAAACCAGGAAAAGACAGGTCTAAAACCAGAACTAAACCAGATCTGAAACCAGGACTAAACCAGATACAAAACCAGAACTAAATCATGTCTGAAACCAGAACTAAACCTGGAAAACACAGGTCTAAAACCAAAACTAAACCAGGTTTAAAACCAGAACTAAACTAGATCTAAACCAGGTCAAACCAGGGCTGAACTAAGACTAAACCAGGTCTAAACCAGGAGTAAGCTGCTTCAAACATTAGAATGGCAAGTGCCTGGGCAGTCACACAAAACTGAAGTCTAGACCAGCTCTTGCTTAATGTTTAGACCTTTAAAATGTGCCATCTCCAGCACTAACCCCCGCTAACTGTCTCCCTATTTGCCTGCCACTTTCCATATGACAGGCGCTGGAGTGTCTTCCAGCAGGTCTGTTCACGGAGCCACAGTGGTGCATGCTGGGAGGAGGAGGCCTCTGTCATCAGCCGTCTGTCGCCCACACGGATGCAGCACACAGCAGCACTTCCTCTACCTTTAGACTGAGTGACAAACCACGGCCGGGCTCAGGAGGCTGTCAGACTCTGCCACACTGTCACAAATGTATCAGTGAGCTCAGGAGCAGCTCAGCACATGTCTCTCTCCACTACTGTCAGGGAAGAGAAATACGGTTTATGCCCGTTTTAGTCCAATAACTCATAACTGCACTTTTAAAAATGTCTCTTGGACTATATCTGCACTCTGATTATGGATAGAGACAGAAAGAAAATCGAAGTCTCTGCAATTTCAACACCACTAAATTAAAATTAAACTTTTTTTTTTACATGGAGACAAATTGGGTAGCACTTGCCCCACTGTGGTTTCAGTAGTAGTAGTAGCAGTAGTAGTAGGAGTAATAGCAGTAGTAGTCGTAGTAGCAGCAGTAGCATTAGACACCCTTTTGGAAGAAACATTTAGACCTTTACTTAAACACATTTCCAAGGCAGTAGTAACAGTAACAGCAGCAGCAGCAGCAGCAGCGGCAGCAGTAGTAGTAGTAGTAGTAGTAGTAGCAGCAGGAGTAGTAGTAGCAGTAATAGCAGGAATAGAAGTAGCAGTAGTAGTCATAGTAGTAGCGGCAGCAATAGCATTAGAAGTAGCAGTGGTAGTATTAGAAACATGTTTGGAAGAAACTCAAACCTTTAGTTGAGTACATTTTTGAGTCAGTAGTAACAGCAGTAGTAGTAGTGGGAGTAATAGTAGTAGCAATAGTAGTAGCAGGTACTGTACTCAAACATTTAGACCATCACTTGAATGCATTTGTGAGAGAAAGTCTCTACATTTATTCGTCTCTAAATGAAAATGAAATGTTTTTTTGACTTGGTGACAATTTGGGTAGCACTTTCACCACAGCGGTAGTAATAGTAGTAGTAGTAGTGGTAGTTATAGTTGTAGTAGCAGTCACAGTAATAGTAGCAGTCGCAGTAGTAGCAGTAGGGTAGCACTAATCTAATATAGCATAAGTAGTACCAGCAGTAGCCATAGCAGTAGTAGGAACTGTAATAATGTTAGCAGTAGTAGTAGTAGATTTAGTAATAGGAGTAATAGGAGGAGTAGTAGTAGCTGTAGTAGTAGCAGTTACTGTACTCAAACATTTAGACCTTTATTCTAGTGTTTTGTTTTTTTAAGAAGGTATACAAAGTCTCTACATTTTGATGTTTAACCATTGATGCCAAACACATAAATCCAGCATTGGCTATAACAGTTTAATTCACTTCTAGAAATCCAGTTAGACGACTTAATCAGGTCTAATGAGCCTGGTCCCTCTCAGCTCTGCCTCTGAACAGTGCTCCAGCGGTGACATGAATCATGTCCCCTTGTCCCCTGTCTCTGTGTGGGACCAGCGCTCTGCCGCAGAGTCAATACTGCCCTGATGAGGAGAGACGGAGACACAGTTGGAGACAATCAGACCAACATGAACCTGAGAAGAACCTGCTGCTTCCAATGGCTGTTGGATTATTGCATGTTTAAAGATTACATTATCATTATTATTATTATTATTATTATTATTATTATTATTATTATTATTATTATTATTATTATTATTATATCAAACAAATCAAATATACAAAACTCCAGTAAAGAAATAACAATTTACAGAAAACAATTTCAGATTTTTGATACACTGCAAAAAATACATTTTAAGAAAGCAAAAAAGTCAAATTTTAAGTAAAAAAAAAAAAAAAAAAAGGAAAATGGTCTTGTCTAGCAAATTTCACATGAGAAAAAAAAAATCATATTTTAAGGGAGTATTTTCTAGCCATTTCTTATGAAGATCATTTAGCTAAAAATGAGTGACGTTTTTCTAGTAACAAGCTGCAAAAATTATTCTGATTATCCTTCACCAACAGATTAAGAATATTTATCCCAATTTAAAGCTACATTACCTGATATTGCGCCTGTAAAAGTGTCTTAAAAATGTTGAGTTTGAATGATACACTCCCCTTTCCTAATTCCTCTCCTTCGTGATGCTCTCTCACAGTCTCAGTGAAAATGTTTGTACCTTGCCAGGTGCCTCTCGGTCTGTTATCAGCATGGCATTGGTCTGTGATCAGAAATGTTGTATTCATGCTGTTTGTTTAAATAAATCATAAAGGAAACCCTGATGATGTCTTTTTAGATTTTTTAAAAACTTTTTATATATCCAAGTATAGTTGCATTTCTAATTGAAATACAACACTAGAAAACCTAACAATTTTATGAGCACAAAAAAAAAGCTCATGTAACGGGTGCGATTTTGCTCATTAAAAGTCTAATGCTGCCTTGTTGCACATCCGTTTACATTAGTCAATCTGCGTTGTGTTCGATGTGTGCTGCGCTGAAGGAAGGACCAAATACCCTGCTGACCACTGGATGCACTTTTAATCATAGTTCTGCACAAATAAAAGAACATAGAAATCCTTGTCACATGCAGTCTCTCCCATGTACACAGCTCATCAGTCCCCTCCTCTCAGATAGCATAGCGCAGACTGAGGGACAGCTAACACTGTGCATATATAGGTTAGACCATTTCACAGTTTTAGTAATAAAAATAAAAAATACACATTTATGATATTGTAAAATGCCCAGGGTTTAACACGGATTAACTGAACAATATATGAATGCACTGCACATACCTGCACAAATAAAAGAACATAGAAATCCTTGTCACATGCAGTCTCTCCCATGTACACAGCTCATCAGTCCCCTGTTAGCAAGTAAACACATGGAGAAAGCTGTAGCTAGCTCTGAGACATGTGCATACTGTAAACTTGCTAAAGACAGCAAAACACTTTAACATGGGTCACATTTCTACATGTGAACAGTAAAATTATGAACAGTGGTGTTTTAACAATGAATCTTCATGTTTATCAAAGCTTTTACACCAAATAATACAATTATATTTGCGGGAGCACTACAATACATACCTCCTCTCAGATAGCATAGCGCAGACTGAGGGAGGCGCTGCTACAGCAGCATGTAGGCACATCGTGTTCTCTCTTAAAGTGACAGTACAGGCATAAATGTGCAATACTGTTATAACAATGAGAAAAGGCTAGAACTTGTATTTAACCATGTAATAAACATAGAACATTGAATACAGTGAAGGATTTGGTGAAGTTCACATATAAAAATAAAAGTACAATTTTACTCTGGTTACATTCACCCCTCCTGAAATTCACCAACATCCTGAATGTAACCTGCACAGGATATCGAAGAGGATATGTCACAAACAGTATCTGTCTCAAGCAAATCAATGGACCTAGTCCTTCAACCAACATAAAAGGTACCTCACTCAAGGTTCAGGAAATATAAAGATTGATCAAGTCTCAACATCTCCCTATGTAAATGTGACGCCTTGTACGCCACACAGTGCTCGGACCCAAAACCACACTCAACCATATAGACATATGGAGAAGAAAAAAAAAAAAAAACAGCCAAAGACACATGCCATAGCCATTACACAAACAAAAATGTACTTAAGCAATGAAAACAGTTTGTGAACCATCACCAAATAAAACAGGTGGACTCTTAAAATAAGGCACTTGAACCATAGACTCAATCAATCTGTTCACAGACTTCACTATCCTCCCCGCACGGGTTCTCACTTGGGTACCATTCCCTGAGCACGCGTCTGTGTCAGCGTGAAATGAAGTCCGTGAATGTGTGTCAGTAGCAGAGTCATGTCCAGGTAAGAGTGAATCAGACTGACAGACTCTTGTTGCAGCAGCAAAACTGTGGGGGACTAAATCAGAACTAGGCGAGGCTCCCGGCAGTATCTCCAAATCCACCCTCGATTCATTCAGGCTCTGTTCACCAATCATGGACGCAGAGACAGTACTGATCGAATCGTCCATAAGAGGTGACTCACTGAGCAAGGAACAGTCAGTAGCATCTGGTTCAATATGAAAGTCTGGGAGTGGCAGAAAGTTCACGTCCAATAAAAGGTTCCTGTGTACAACTTTCGTGTGGCCTTCAGGATCACTAATCTTGTAGACATGAATGTCGGGGTTCGCATCAATAACAGTGTACACTTTGTCCTCCCACTTATCAGCCAGCTTTCTTTTTCCTCGTTCACCTCTATTAGCCACCAAAACACGATCTCCCACAGACAGGAAAGCGCCCTTGACACGCTTATTGTACTGCCTGGCTTGGTGCTGTTGTTCAGAGGAAGAATGTTTTTGGGCAATTTCGAAGGCACATTTGAGCGAGGAGAGCAGCATTTTGACATAAGAGTCATAGTCAGCAACAGCAGGATCATTCAAAACTTGCTTGAACATTATATCAACTGGTAGTCTTGGGACACGGCCGAACATTAGAAAAAATGGAGCATAGCCCGTTGTTTCATGGACAGTAGCATTATATGCAAAAGTAAGTGTTTGAATCTGTTGGGGCCAATGTTGCTTTTCCTTCAGTGGCAGTGTCCTAAGCATACTGCCCAGAGTGCGGTTGAACCTTTCTGTACCCCCATTCCCCATAGGGTGGTAAGCAGTCGTATGGGACTTTGCAACACCAGCCAATCTGAGGAGCTCCGCTATCAAGTTGCTCTCAAAATTTGTGCCCTGGTCAGAATGAATCCTCACGGGAAAGCCATAGACACAAAAAACATTATCCCAGAGCTTCCTAGCGACCTGCTTAGCTGTCTGGTTGGCACAAGGGAATGCATGAGCTAATTTAGTAAAGTGGTCGGTAACCACCAGAACATCTACCGACCTCTGCTTGCTGTCCTCTGCCGACCAAAAGTCTATACACACTAACTCCATAGGAGCAGAGCTCTTAATACTCTCAAGTGGGGCTCGAGCGGACGGTTCAGGGGATTTGCCAACCACGCACCTCTGGCAACACCTTACGTACTCCCGTACATCCTTCTCCATACCAGGCCAGAAAAAACGTTGCCTTGCCAGTGAAAGGGTGCGGTCCTGGCCCTGGTGACCGGCCATGTCATGGAGACCAGACAATGCCTTGTTCCTCAGATTCTGTGGCAAAACATACTGGAATCTCTTTTGCTTGGATACTGGATCTCGCGCCACTTTGTATAGGACATCGTCACGGACAACTAATCTGTCCCAGTGCTTAAACAGTCTTAGAACCTGTGGGTCCGCACCAAACCTTTCCCGTCTGGTTGGTCTTTTTCTGGCTGTAACGAAAGGCAACACTCTAGAAATTGCATGATCCTGTTGTTGGCTTGACTGGAGGTCTGAGGCAGACAATACAGGAGGTGTATCTTGACCACAAGACACTTGCCGCACATGTTGGACTAAACAGAGTGCCCTGGACTCGGCAGCACTAACCCACTCACTATGGGACAAACAAAGTGCCTTTACTTCAGATGCATCACACAGCACACTGTTCGAGGGAAGGGCTGCTGAACTTAAGGCCTGAGACTGGCAGCTGACCCTGAAAGCATCCTGCACTGACTGTTCACCCACTTGATCTGCTTCCTGAACTAGGGAGGAGTATGGCTCTGATAAAAGTCTCTGACCGACAGGTCTTGCAAAGGGGTCACGACTCAGTGCATCCGCCACTACGTTACCCCTACCTGGCAGGTGTTTAATATCAAAGGTGTAGGATGCCAGCTTAGAGACCCAGCGGACTTCACATGCATCCAGTTTCGGTTTAGTCAGGAGGTAGGTAAGTGGATTATTATCCGTCCAAACCGTGAAACTCCGCCCTTTCAGCCAGTGGCTAAACTTTTCACAAACACTCCACTTGAGAGCTAAAAGTTCCAGTCGATGGGCAGGGTACCGTCGCTGTGATACACTCAGGGTCTTACTTGCGAAAGCAACAGGTCTGGCTTTAGACTCACCCTGGGGCACTTGAGAAAGCACTGCACCAAGGCCGTCCAGTGATGCATCGGTTGATAAAACAAATGGTTCATCAAAGTTCGGGTGGGCAAGCACAACACATTCTAAGAGCATAGTTTTTAGCTGCTCAAAGGCCTTAACGCATCCATCAGACCAGTCTGCAGGGGTAAGTTTCCGAAAAGTGCCCCGGGAATTTCTAGACTTGGCCAACATCCCCTTTCTCTTCTGACCAGCCGTCAGTGCAAACAAAGGCCTTGCAATGGAAGAGCAGTTCGGTATGAAATGTTGATAGTAAAATACCATACCGAGAAAGGACTTGATGCGTCGGACTGAAGGCGTGCAGGCATCGTCCTCCATAAGATCACAGGCTCTCATGTTAGTGATGACCTCGACCTTTGAGGGATCCACGGACACACCTTTCCTATCAATAATGTGGCCAAGAAATCCAACCCTTTCCCGTAGGAAGTAGCACTTTTTTGGGGCCAGCTTTAGATTGTATTCCCGAAGCCTCTGGAACACAGTATGGAGTCTTGACAGGGCCTCGTCCTCAGAAGGTGCAAAAATTAGAAGGTCGTCGAGGTAGCAGAGCAGTTTAGAGAAGGTCATGTCCCCAAAGATTCCAATCATCATCCTCATAAAAGACGCAGGGCTGTTGCACAGGCCCTGAGGCATTCGGTTGTATTCATGCAGCCCTAGTGGGGTTGTGAATGCGGTGTACTTCTTGTCGTCCTCGTGTAAAGGAACATTAAAGAAGCCCGAGGTCAGGTCCATCGTACTGAACAGGCAGTTGCCGCCAAGGGCAGCCAAACAATCGGCCTGGTGAGGCAGAGGGTGGGCATCTTTCAAGGTGCGGGCATTCAACCACCTAAAGTCAGTACAAATCCTCAACCCTCCATCCTTTTTCCATACCATGACCAAGGGTGAAGCGTACTCACTAGAAGACTTCCTGATTATCCCTCTCTCCTCCATATCATTGAGCACCTGCTGCAACTTTTGATAATGCGCTGGGGGAACTCTCCTGTATGGTAGGCGAAACGGACGATCATCAGTGAGACGGATGCGGTGCATATAGCCCTTTACCTCACCACAGTCCAGTGAATGTCTGGAAAAGATGTCTTGATACTCAACCAGCAGCCGCGCGAGGTTTAACTTGCAGGCTTCTGTAACTTGGCAGGAGTCAATATCAATGTCTCCAAGACCTAAGTCAGACAGGCATTTGACCATCTCAGGCATGTCACAGGGGCTGTTGGAGGCCGCATTTCCATCCTCTGCGCCACTTTGCTTGTCACCTGCAGCTACATGCAGGCCTTGGAAAACATCAAAATCTTCCATTGCCAAGCAGGGTGAAACATCGGCCAATTTGCAATTTCTCTTTAGAGTAACAGGTTTGTTAGTTGGGTTAACAATAGTCATAGGCACCCACCTATCGCCCCATAGTGGTGTAACCAGGCGGCCCACTAAAACATTTCGCGGCATGGCCCTCGAGCTGGTAGGCTCCACGATAACAGTGCTACCCGGGGACATAGGCACGTTGGCAGGAAGCCTACCCCAAACTAAGTGCTCATGTTTTGGCAGCAAGGTTACAGCTTGGGTGAGCTTTACAGTGCCTATCTTGTCAGGGACAGCACCACCTCTCCAGTGCTCAACGTTGGTAAACATTGACAGAAAACGATCAATCTCAGGGTCAAATTGGTGTCCGTGTTTAGAGGCAATGTTCCAATAGTCATCAACTCCCTTCAATACATGGATAATGTGTTTAATGACATTAGAGCCAAGAATGAGATCATCTTGCTGGCCAGGCACAAACAGAGTCGGTACAATGATATGTATCCCATACAGGTGCATTTCCAAGTCGTAGAAACCTTCAGGCCGTGTCCTAAGACCACCACAGCCAATAAGAACTACATCTTCCACAGGCTGCTGTTTTTCCGGTAACACACCAGCAGAGCGGAGTTTCTCGAGAGCACTCTCATTTATGCTACAAGCCATAGAGCCCGAGTCCAACATGCCTTCAAGATTCACGTCTTTGTTGACTAGGACAGGCGTATAAAACAGCTCGCCAAAGGCCTGGATTTTCTGGGTACACTGAATAACAATTTGAGTCCCCTTGGGTGCTGTAGCACAAGCGCCATCGTACAGTTCAGCCAGATTGGTTTCTAAGAGGGAATTGTCCATGCTACCCACACCACCCCTCGCCAGATGTGGGTTCTCTAGTTTAACTGTGGATCCTGTGCATTGGAGGCGGCGGAGGGCCTAGAGTGGCGCTGGTTTCCACGTACAGGACAATCCTTTTTCCAATGGCCAGGAGACAAACACTTAAGGCATCTGTTCTCCCGTCTGCAATGGGAGAGTGTGGAATGGTCAGCACAGTCACAAACTCTACATATTCTTTTAGGGAGTTGGGGCAAGGTGGAGTGAGAGTTCAGGTTAGCCGGTACCTGCGTGTGTTGGGTAATTAACCGGTCTAACACACTCACCAGACTTCTCATGCAATCAACGTCAACACCTGCAACATTTGATGATACAGCAGAGGGTGGAGACCGCACTAGGGGTTTAACATCATCAGCCCCAAGCGCACCGCCAACCATCGGCACAGACTGGGATTGGACTTTGTAAACTACCGAGCCAGGCTGCAGTGGTCTCCCAGCAGCAGCACGAGATTTCTTTTCCTGTAAGTGCTCATCCAGTCTTTCTTGAATTTCACTGGCAGTCCACTTTTCTGCTGACTTGAACTTAAAAACACCAGAGAGAGATGGGTCAGGGCAGTGTTTGACAAACATCATACTGACTTCATGGCCTGGGTCATCAATACTGCGACCCTGTCTCCGCAGACATTCATTTGCCACATCCACAGTTTTGTTTAGTCTAATCCAGTACTCCATAGCATCCTCACCAGGCAACGGCAACGTGTTATAGAAATCCGCCAGTGGCATGCTCGAGTAGGTCATCTCACTAAAGTGTTGCTTCAGAATGTCAAAAATCACATGAGGATGAGCAGCATCGTCAATGGCTCTGTCATTGCGCAACTTTATTCGGACAACGTCCCCTGCTTTGCCCATAAGCTTTGCTAAAATCTCTTGTGATTGTTCTTGTAGCGGAACAGCTCGCTTCCTCAAATACAATGTCATGAGATTTTCCCATTCATGTACGGAAAACTTGTCTGAACCATCGCCTCTAAAGATGGGTGGTTCCTTTACATCAGAATGCATGACGAGACTAATGTTAGGTTGTGTCATGCCAGACGTTTCTGCAGCAAAGTTAGTGTCACTGTTCACATTACGTGTGCACCTGTCAGACTGTAACTTGGCAGTGATAGATTCACCAATTTTATCAGCTAATTGTGCAATGAGCAAACTTAAGTCAGCGCTCTGTTCAACTTGACTTGGTAGGTCACGGTTAACATAACGTGTTGAGGTAAGTTGTGGACTGGCTAATACAGGACCAGTATTTCCTGGTGCTCTGGCAACTGGGGTCTGATCACGAAACCCCCTCCCCACGCCAAACTGGAACTGAAACGGGACACTATCAGCATCAACATCCTCACGCTCAACAAAATACGTGTTACCTTCAGCCATGTTTCACTCAATACACAGGAGAAAAAAAATCTGTACACAGAAAATGCCCAAGTCTCAGGAATGAGACCCTCAGAAGAAAATCAAAAACAAAAGGAAAATGTCTCTCACAACACTAAATTGTCCATAAAAGCAACTCAGTCCATGTAAAAAAAAATGTACGCGTGGTCCAATGAAGAAATACCTGAGTACCATAAAGGGCGAGCGACAGCAGCTTCCCACGGCGAACGAGCTGGCGTCGAACCTTGAATCAGTCCTTGAGAGGTCACGGCACCATTGTAACGGGTGCGATTTTGCTCATTAAAAGTCTAATGCTGCCTTGTTGCACATCCGTTTACATTAGTCAATCTGCGTTGTGTTCGATGTGTGCTGCGCTGAAGGAAGGACCAAATACCCTGCTGACCACTGGATGCACTTTTAATCATAGTTCTGCACAAATAAAAGAACATAGAAATCCTTGTCACATGCAGTCTCTCCCATGTACACAGCTCATCAGTCCCCTCCTCTCAGATAGCATAGCGCAGACTGAGGGACAGCTAACACTGTGCATATATAGGTTAGACCATTTCACAGTTTTAGTAATAAAAATAAAAAATACACATTTATGATATTGTAAAATGCCCAGGGTTTAACACGGATTAACTGAACAATATATGAATGCACTGCACATACCTGCACAAATAAAAGAACATAGAAATCCTTGTCACATGCAGTCTCTCCCATGTACACAGCTCATCAGTCCCCTGTTAGCAAGTAAACACATGGAGAAAGCTGTAGCTAGCTCTGAGACATGTGCATACTGTAAACTTGCTAAAGACAGCAAAACACTTTAACATGGGTCACATTTCTACATGTGAACAGTAAAATTATGAACAGTGGTGTTTTAACAATGAATCTTCATGTTTATCAAAGCTTTTACACCAAATAATACAATTATATTTGCGGGAGCACTACAATACATACCTCCTCTCAGATAGCATAGCGCAGACTGAGGGAGGCGCTGCTACAGCAGCATGTAGGCACATCGTGTTCTCTCTTAAAGTGACAGTACAGGCATAAATGTGCAATACTGTTATAACAATGAGAAAAGGCTAGAACTTGTATTTAACCATGTAATAAACATAGAACATTGAATACAGTGAAGGATTTGGTGAAGTTCACATATAAAAATAAAAGTACAATTTTACTCTGGTTACACTCAGTATTCTTAAAACTAGAATAATGTGTAATGTTGGTTAAATCTAGCCACATAAAAAGTCAAATTTACCTAAATCTATTCTTCTGATAAGAAAATTTGGCCTACATTTTTTACCATGTAGTGAGGAAATTTTACTTAAATCTAGCCATAATTCAAATAAATCTAAATCTAGTCTTGTAATAAGAACAACTTAAACTTAGAACTGGTTCCTTGTTTTAGGGCTCAGTAACTTAAAGTTACTAGAAAAATATTCTAGTATTAAGAATTTTAGTCAAGCAAAATTTGTTTACCCCATTGGCAGATTTTTTGCTTGATATAAGAAAAGTTAAGTTTTAAGACAATTTGGCTTACTTGTAGTAGGGTAGTTTTTGCAGTGTAGTAATAGTAGTAGCAGGTACTGTTCTCAAACATTTACACCTTTAGGTGAGTACATTTTTGAGGAAGTCTAAATAAAACTGAAACTTTTTTTACTCAGTGGCAAATTGGGTAGCACCTGTCTCACAACAGTAGCAGTGGTATCTTATTAGTAGTAGTAGAAGGAGGAGTAAGAGGAGTAGCTGCAGTTGCAGGAGTAGTAGTAGTAGTAGCAGTAGGTACTCAAACATTTAGACCATTACTATCACATTTTTGTCTAAATGAAAAAAGCAGAAACATTGCAGAAACACAGCTCCCTGGGTTTGATGCTGTCAGATCTTTGTGAAATTGATGGTAGTTAGCAACTTTGAAAAACCGTTTCCTCCCGGCCCTAATGTAATGTACCTTGACACTTTAACCTCATGTCTGCAAACACTAAAGCTCTGGTCATGGATATCTTAGTTCAAAACAAGCAACACTTTTACTCTTTTCCATTAGTGACAGAGCAAAAAAGTTGAGCCACTGTTTGGTGCAGGAGAGGCTACAAAAGGAGCTACAGAGAGGTCAATGCCACTGACAGCACACACAAAAAGACACTCACAAAAATATCTTGCTGAAAAGTCTTCTTAACTGGGAAATACTGCATCATGTTAAAGTTCATTTATTCTCCCATTTTGTACATAAAGAGATCCGTTCACTTCGAGCGTTGTTGGCGTCACAGCATTAAGGAAACACTGGGACGTTTGTTTGTTTTTTAATTTAAATAAAATGAAAACTAAAAAACATTCAAATCACATGAGCCAATATTTTATTCACAATAGAACATCAATAACATAACAAATGTTTACACTGAGAAATGTTACACTTTTATGCACAAGAGTTCATTTCAAATTTGATGCCTGCTACAGGTCCCACAATAGTTAGTACAGGGGCAACAAATGACTGAAAGTTTCAGCTGAACATCTAGCAACTAATGAAGTTAATTGATATCAGGTCTGTAGCATGATGAGCTATAAAAGGGAAGTCTTAGAGGGGCAGAGTCTCTCAGAAGTAAGGACGGGCAGAGGTGCTCCAATCTGTGAAAGAGTGCATAATAAGACTGTGGAATATTTTAAAAACAATGTTCCTCAATGTCAAATTGCAAAGGCTTTGCAAATCTCATCGTCTACAGAGCATCACCAAACGATTCAGAGAAACTGGAAACATCTCTGTAAGGGTTAAGGATAAAGTCTAAATTGGACCAAATTTAAAATGAGCTTATTTTGTGCATAAAAGTGTAAAATCTGTCAGTGCACTGCAAATTTTCAATATCTACATTAGATAAAATTACTTGAATTCAGATTATTTATCTTGATTTGAGCAAAAATTCAGATCGTCAATCTTGATTTGAGTAATTTTCACTAGATTAGATTTATTTATTTATTAGGTATCTTATTATTAGATTTTTGCCTTGTTTAAAAGTATTTTTCCCTATTTCAATCTATTTTTACTTATTTCAAGCAAAATTATCTGTCCATGGGGTAAGATGATTTTGCTTTTTTTTTTATCAAGATTGATAATCTGAATTATTGCTTAAATCAAGATTAATAATCTGAATTCAAGTAAATTTATCAAATGTAGATATAGATTTTTTGCAGTGTGTCAACATTTGTTATGTTATCTATGTTCTATTGTGAATAAAATATTGGCTCATGTGATTTGAAAGATTTTAAGCTTTCATTTTGTTTAAGTTTATATAATGTCCCAACATTTCCAGAATTCGGGTTGTACTTCCAGCCGTTTTCTGTCAAAAATTTTACCAACACACAACAAAAGGGCCATAACAACAACCAGGGAGCGGTGGTGGTTTTTACCCCACATTTACTGAAAAGGAGCCAAAATATTGTCTGTCTGGGCATTTGGATACGCCACGCCCAACATTGGATAAGCAGAAACAGTAACCCAGTAAGTTTTGTTATACCGACCCATTAAGGCCTTGGGTCAGACAAATGAAGTGGTCTTCCTTCTCACACAGTGTTTCATGGCTTATTGCACCGCGTTGGTTTCAAGGCTCATAACTCAACAAACAGCAGTGATGGTGCAACAAATGACATGAAATTGAAGGCATCGAGAACAAATACTTTAACTGTTTTATACAAACTATGCACTGACATTCTGAAATTAGCAATATTTCCCAGGCCCTCTACCCTCTCAGTTGCTCAGTAGGTTATATTTGTGGTGTTTGAGGTAAACTCTACAGCTGCATTGGTTAAAGGAAACACAAGCAATATATATATTTTTTAATAAATAAAAAAAATGACTCGTGTCCCCAGATATGAGGTTGTCATACCCCTTTCACTTATACTGTATGTGTTGATGATTCTCCAAAATATGTTCATAAAAAACATCTGAATTTTTTAGTACAAAGACATATTATTGTTAGTTTATTTTGTGACCATTTTTTAAACTCAAATTCAAAATAAAAAATACAGAAGTGAAATAATTTCTGAATTTGTGTGCATATCTTAAAATTGTGTGCATGTTTCTGAATTTGTGTAAATATTTTAAAATTGTGTGCATGTTTCTGAAATTGTGCATGATTCCAAATTTGTGTACGTCTTTACAAATATGTGTGTTTTTGAATTTGTGTGCGTGTTACCAAATTTACGTGTTTCCAGATTTGAGATTGTGTTTTCAAATTTGTGTGCATGTTTCTGAATTTGTGTGTGTGTTCATGAATTTGTGGGCATGTTTTCCAATTTTCTGTGCATGTTTCTGAATTTGTGTGCATAAGCCTGAATTTGTGGGCATGTTTTCAAATTTGTGTGCATATTTCTGAATTTGTGTGTGCTACTGGATTTGGGTGTTTCCAGATTTGAGATTGTGTTTTCAAATTTGTGTGCATGTTTTCAAATTTGTGTTTTCAAATTTGTATGTGTGTTACCAAATTTGCGTGTTTCTAGATTTGAGATTGTGTTTTCAAATTTGTGTGCATGTTTTCGAATTTGTGTGCATCTTTACAAATTTGTGTGCGTGTTTTCAAATTTGTGTGCGTGTTACCAGATTTGCGTGTTTCTGTGTCCAACAAAACACAGTGGGGTACTATTGCTAAATGCTGCTAACTGTTAGCTGCTGTATGGCATGCTGGATTTCCTCCAACAGTGCATTGCAAAAATGACAGTTTGTTATTGTTTCTCTGCTAACTTAGTCACTTATATCTTACTTAAAGTTGCTAAATGATTCTGTGATTGTTCCATGCATTGGAAACAAGACAATATAATGCTTTTACTAAGGTTCCAGACTATCATAAGCATATTCATAATTTTTACCAATAGATTTGAAATAATTACTTAATCTGGTTACAGATGGTTGCAAGCCTGTGGGCTCTTTGTGCTGGTCCTAAGCCTGAATAAATGGAAAGGTATGCAACAGGAAAGGCTTATGCACAAGAACACATAACACATAAAATTGAAAATAATGATTTTTTCCAAGTGCTTTTTTTTTTTTTTTGGGTGCTTCAGAGCTGGTTAGTCAAACTGTTGTGACATCTTCAGCAAAACAACAGTTCTTTTAACAACTCCAAACTCTGCTTATTTTGCTTAGTTTTTCTTTCACATCTATTTGAGAAAGTGGTGAGTGTCTGCTAAAGCGTAGCCAGATGTGGGACATGCCAGCGCTTTTCAGATAGACTCAGAGCCAGCCTTGGCACAGTGGAAGTGCTTTAGTTCAGTTTTAATAAGCAGCCTTTAGTGAGGAGATGAGCAGCAGCCAATTCACACAGCTATTATTGTACACACATCTGTTGCCACGGGATACCTGACAGACGGGCTCATTTGCATAATAGACAAGCACTTCCTGTTCCTGCTTCTAGGTCACGTACTTGACAGCCATTCTCCAGATTATCACATTAGCTAAAATTTTAATTTGTGTGTGTTACCGAATTTTTGTGAGTGTTACAGAATTTTTGTGTTTTTGATTTTGCGTGTGTTTCAGAATGTGTGTGCGTGTTTCCAAAATTGTGTCTGTGTTTTTGAAGTTGTGTGAGTATTTAAAAAATTGTGTGCATGTTTCTGAATTTGTGTGCATAATTTTGAATTTGTGTATGTGTTTATAAATGTGTGTGCATGTTTCTGAATTTGTGTGTGTGTTTTCAAATTTGTGTTTTCGATTTTGCATGTTTCAGAATTTGTGTGCTTGTTTCCAAAATTGTGTCAATGTTTTTGAAATTGTGTGAGTGTTTACAAATTTGTGTGCATGTTTTGGAATTTGTGTGTGTGTGTTTTGGAATTTGTGTGCATAATTCCAAATTTGTGTGCGTGTTTACAAATGTTTGTTTTCGAATCAGTGTGCTTCTTACCAAATTTGTGTTTCCAGATTTGTTTTTGTTTTCAAATTTATGTGCATGTTTATGAATTTGTGTGCATGATTCTGAATTTGCATGTGTGTTTCTGAATTTTTGTGCATGTTTCAGAATTTGTGTGCATTTTTCCAAAATTGTGTCTGTGTTTTTGAAGTTTTGTGCGCATTTCTGAATTTGTATGCATGTTTTTGAGATTGTGAGCGTATTTCTATATTTGTGTGCATGTTTCAAAATGTGTGTGCATATTTTTTAATTTGTGTGCATGTTTCTGAATTTGTTTGCTTGTTTTTGAGTTTGTGTGTATTTTTGAATTTGTGTCGATGTTTCTGAATTTGTGTGCCTGTTTCTGGATTAGTGTGCATGTTTCTAATTTTGTGTAGGTGTTTGTGAGTTTGTGTGCATGTTTCTAAATTGATGTGCATTTTTTTGAGTTTGTGTGCGTGTTTCTAATTTTGTTGGTGTGACTTGCCCTTCAGGGCCACCGTAGCTTTACTTTAAGGAAACCGTTTTGGATTCAGTGTGATGGCTAAATGACTTATGGCACCTCTCCTGGTGTATCTTGGTGAACAACCAGCCTTGCAAGAATGGGAGAACCGACCCAGTGTCAGCTTGCAATGGCTTTATTTCAGAAAAAACTTTTGTACAGATGAAAATGAGAGTCAAGTCGAGCGAGGGGTCACACAGGACTCAACCAGACTTGTGTGTATTAATGAAAAATGTTGTGGGAGCTCTGACAAAAAAAAAAAAAAACAACCAAAAAAGCAAAGAAATTAACAAAGTTAGCGGTTCTCATTTAATATTACACATCAAAATATGACTTTCAGTGTAAGTGTGAGTTTATAACGGTTTCAGTGAATAAACTCACAGGTGTGGAATGATCAAACCACTCAGCCGTCATGGTCTGTAGCTGTAAACTGAGCACACAGAGAAAAGGCATTTTTGGAGAACTTTAAAACTGGCTCTGTCAACGCAGCTCTTACTGAAAAGCAGCGGTGTACTCAGACAGTAGGTGCATTAGACTTTGAAGAGGAAAAAGTGCAAGTGAGTGAAATGACTGCCGAATAAACACAGTCAAATTAGTGCCCCTGGCCCTATATGCATTTTTTGAGCTTTTAACCATGATATAATGTTGTTTCCACCTCAAAAACATATCTGGAGTTGTATAACAGCTCCCCAAAAGAAGATGTTTTCCAAACATATACATTATTTTAAGATATTAAATGTGAAATATATATGCAAAGTTGTTGAAAATTATTTCAAAATGTGGCTGGGTTTTGCTCCAGAAAATGAATGAAAGGATACATTCACAATTTAAAGAGGGATATCAGATACTGGGTCTGTTAATTATTATTATTATTAAAAAAATATACAGATGCACATATAATGATTTTTTCATGTTCCCTAATGTGTGACATGCATGCAGCAAATATTTAATGTATATTATTTGTAATTATTTTAAAAATGTATCAGTTTTTCTCTGTGAATTGTTGAATCTGTATTTTTTTTCATCACCTGTATAATTTGATCATTTTGAGACATTTGTTCTGCATTTTAAGACAGCTTTGGATTTATTCAAAAGAAATCCTGTTCCAACGATGACCACTTGGCCACTTGGTTACAGTTAAATCAATAATTTTTATTGAGACAAATATAGCTTTATAGTTAATGGGCGCAGTAGATGTTGCTGACCTACTACAGTAAAATTCACAGGAGAGGTTAGCGCTTCAGTGGTTCAAAAATGAGAAATCTGAATAACACAAAAATCAGTGGAAATATACAACTTGCCTGATAAGTCTGAAGAGACTTGGCTATAAAAATCCGAGGCAAAATAAAAGTTCTTTTTTAGGGCACCTATGATTTAATAGAGAACTTTTGCACAATATAACACAGCACCTCGGAGTTTTATTGCCAAATGACTCTTCAGACTCGTCAGGCAAGTTGTATCTGTTTCTATAAAAAAATCTGAAGCATTCTGTTTTATTCTGCAAAACAAAAGTCCTTTTTTAAGGCGTCTATGATTGAAGAAAGGGCTTTTATTTTGCACAATATAACACAGTGCCTCGGATTTCTATTGCCAGATGACTCTTCAGACTCGTCATGCAAGTTGTACCTGTTTCTACAAAATAATTCAATGTTATGATCTCCATGTTTGTGCTACTTCACTGAACAGCAGCAAATGGGTATTTGACATTTGGAGGTGTAACACTTTTTTTTGTTATTGTTGTTGTTTTGTTTTTTTGTTTGTTTTGTTTTTCTGTCCTGAGGTGTGACACAACTTTGAACGTGAAAGCAAAGAATATTAAATTTTTTTTAATATAAATCAGTGGTATAAAAATATTAATATAATTGTAACTGTTATTTCTACATTTCTACATGTGTGGTGAATGTCCTGCTGTGTGACTTGTTTTGTCACACTGCAGGAAATTCACCACAATTCGGCCATTTTGAATTCTTGTCAGAAATTATTCGACATGTCTTTGGTGCTAATTTGTCTCATACTAGAAAAATTATTTTTAACATCCAGAATTTATTGTATCAAATATAAAGCTGTCACACCACAGAACACCAAACAGATACACATTAACTGTTTTTGAGAAAATTTGGATTTTACTAAAATAGTTATAGTTATAGTTTATAGTTAGGGATTATTTTGGCCTTTAGCTCACAGCTAATCTGCTTAAACTTAAAAGATCCTCCTCAGAGCAGCCTCAGACATCTCAATCAAATTCACAAATCACTGCAGGACCTGTTTGCTTTCTCTAATGATATTTAAGACATTCAATCATTATTGCACAAAGTCTTGCTGTGTCCTGAAAATCCATCTACCACATTTTCTAAGAGGTCTACTCAGAAGTCTGGCTGCTGGAACATATTTAGACACCGAACCATAACTTCCTCCCAGACGAGTGTTTACCGCGGCAGCAGCCAGCGAGGTTTCAACCAAGGCCACTCTCTGGTCTGGTCTCTGGTCTGATCTTTGGTCTAGCTCTGGTCCCTGTGATCAGGCGGAGATGTTGCGGAGGAAATGCTTATTATGTGGTAGGTTGTTGTGACCTTCCCATGATGCAACAGGGCTTGGTGAAATGAGACGGCTGACCACGGGAACCGCCGTTGGGAATGTGTGGCCTCAGCGTTGTCTGATAGTTTCTGGGCTAAGATACACCAACACTTTCAACACATCTCGAAGTCCCACATGTCTTCATGTGCTTTTTGATTTGATTTCTCTTTACCCCTTATAGCAGCAAGTCTCAACCTAGTGGTCCTGACCTCCACTAGGGGTCACCAAAGCTTCATAGTGAGATGCAAGGTCTTCTTAAAAAAGAGGTCCAAGCTAGGGCTGAATGCTTGTTTTTTTTAATCAAAATTAATAATGTTCGAGTCTTATATAACCCAGTCACACTTGGTGGCTCTGAACTACTTCTGTAGCCACAACTGTCCTGGGGCAGACTGACGGAGACATGGCTGCCATTCTGCCTACAGCCTCTCGACCACCACCAAACACACAATCACACTCACATATTCAAACAAGGTGGGTGAAGTGTCTTGCCCAGCGGCAGTATGCAATCTGTGATCAATCCACTAATCCTCTGATTTGTGGGCGAATGGCTCTACCTACTGAGCTACTG
Organism: Bostrychus sinensis; assembly: GCA_020698575.1. Lineage (NCBI taxonomy): Eukaryota > Metazoa > Chordata > Actinopteri > Gobiiformes > Eleotridae > Bostrychus > Bostrychus sinensis. The sequence continues at coordinate 46,567,948 of CM036239.1, read as the reverse complement.
CATAATCCAGGACTAATCAAGAACTAAACCACAACAAAACCAAGGCCTTTACCCTAGGACCCAACGGCAGTGTGCAATGCTGGTTTTAGTGATCGATCTGCCAACCTTCCGATTGCTGGATGAACGGTTCTACCAACTGAGCTACTGCCACCTAATCCAGGACTAATCCAGGACTAATCCAGGGCAAAACCAGGGCAAAACCAGGACAAAACCGGGAGTAGCCCCAAATAAAATGGCAATTAAACAAAATCAGGACTGTAAAAAGACTCCCTTGACACAATTTGAGAACCACTGAATCTGCTCTAGAGTCTTAAATCAAAGTACCTTAGAGTTTAGCCTCATATAGTTTTTGTTAGCATAATCCCTACAAGGAAATACTACTTCAAAAGCAACTGTATTTGTAAACCTGCTGTGAACAAAACCAATTTAACCCAAGCACAGCACAGATGAACTCACATGGTCTTGACAGTGTGATAAGACAATCTTTTTTCCAGAATAAACCAATATGCTGCAAAATCTCTTGCTCAGGAGACATGCTGCCTAACTGCTTGGTTGTTACTTATTGTGACATGACACAGATGCAGACGTGACCTTTGTCTGTAGAAATACCAGCCTTTAAAATGTCACAACAGCAACAAGTGGAAACCCATCGCTACCGATCAGTTGGCCTTTTGTTTGAGAACAGCAGGAGTCGTCTTCAGCTGTCAGTCTGCTGTCGGCCTGTCACACAGAGCTCCATCGTGTCTGTAACTCACCTGTATATGCCACAGTAACAACATATTTATTTACATGCTCTGTACAAGAGGCAAAGGACAGGAGAATGAAGTCTCAATAAAGACGGAGAAAGGCGGACTAGCCGTTCATTTTTAGACCGTAGATTCACAGCATTAGATAAACTACTGCTTCGTCTGCGCTTCCGTTTGGTAAATCCTCTGCATCCTCTTCTTTTACATCACCTAACTTTACGTCCTCTTTCACTACGATGCCTTTTTACCTCTGCCCACACTCACTGTTGCTCTGGACTGTTGACTTTAAGTGTCTAAAATCCTGCACTTTCTTCTTGACATCATGTAGCCGCACACAATAAAAAGTTCAGATCATGCAGTTAAACATTGCATTAAGATTGCATAAGGCTTTCATAAAGTCATAAAAGGAAGGGCATCTGGTGTAAATCCAATGCCAAATCAATATGCAAGGTTTTTGAAAGAAGGCAAGAAGGCAAGGCATTTATTTTTGTATAGACCAAGAAATTTGAGTTCACAAACTCACGATAATCTATCTGGTCAGGCTTGCCCTGATTCGTTTGGGTCGGCCAATGGTGTAGCAGAGTTGTTGTGAGTGGGCGGGTTTTAGGTTTGCCAACAGCAAGAAGCACATTTGGTGATACTTGTTAACAACATGGCCATGCCGAAAAATCTTAATGTATCCTGCTATATTTACATAAACAGCAAAAATGATGTTACTAAATATTGTACGACCATGGTGGTTTGTTGTTTAGCTATGTCATATGAGCTGTTGTTATGATTGGCTAAAAGAATCACGCTTGATCCAATCAGCTCCAAATACTCTAATGAAAGTCCCTCCTCTTTCCAAACAATTTCAATGGGAGACACTCCAGAATGATATACACAGTTGCCTCAATTAGCTTTAACTCAAACTTACAACTAATAACCTCAGTTGTAATTTGAATTTAAAAAAGATGATTCCTTAATATTCAATTCCTTTTTCAAAAACCCTGCCTAACCCTGCTCTGAATCCATTGGGTACTAATAACACAGCTCCCACACTGATCACATTGTCGCTCATGTGTGGTGTTCATGGTTCATACACCCCCCTCCCAGTTTAAGACCCCCGTGTATTTTAATCCTGTTATCTAGCGTTAAAGGTGCAGTGGGGCCATGAACGCACCACGCTGCCACACATAATATCCGACCTGCCTGTGTTTTAACCCTGCGCACCACTTCACATCTGAGCTAATCCTGTTGGAAAGCATCCAGACATGTTGCAGCTGCTCGCGGTTCATTGTTATCACTGACAGGCTGCTCCTACCTGTGCTCAAGGGCCTACATCATTACATGCCAACACGCTGCCAACCCCGCATGCATAATGGATGAACCGGCGAACGCGTGCACGGAGAGAGCTCACCTGCAGCACGCACCGGGGAAACGTAGAACAATGCAAATTCACTCAAATCACATTAACAGCTCAAAGAAAGAGGAACAGCGTGATACGGGCTTTTCATTGAACCAGGAGTTCGCCCATTTCCACTCTGTTCAGCGACGCTTTGTTCCAGTTTGTCTCCCACTGATGTGAACTGTTGGTAACCTTTCAGGATAAAAGGACACACTTGTTTAGGGTTTTGTTTAGCTGAAGGGATATGAAAGTTAGCAGGTGGAAGTTTTGCAAGAAAAAAAAATGCCTAGTACCTGTCCCAAAGGACCGCTTAGAAAATAGAACTGCTTTTATAACACAAGTGATTTTCAATTTGAGGCTCAGAATGACAAATAAACTGGAAACACTTTTTTATGATGAGCATTCTTCAAGATAAATATCAATGATGTCAAGTTTTTCAAGTCACAGTTATACTATGGAAGGCTATAGACACCTAGTCCTCCTTAAACCTATAAGTTCTCTTAAACAACAGCTGATTCAGACCACTGGTGTAGCAGTACTGCCAGGTTATACTGTAGGTATAGGATAGGTTTGACATTCATTCACTAAAACTGAAAAAGGGTCAACAAAGTGCATAGTTCTTTCTAGGCACAATGTTAAATATTGCACTCTATTTGTAAAAAGCCAACCTCTTACCTCTTAGGAGACTACGCCTATTTTGCAGTTTTCCAGTGTTTTTGAATCTATCCTCATTTATCACCTTTAAAATTGAGAAACATACTGAATGTTATACATCATTTTGTTCAAGGACAACTTTATCTATTTGAACAGATGGTTACTACTTGTGTTTGCTGTACTATTTGAACACCCCACAGCCTAGAATACACAAAAAAACACAAAATCAGAAATAAAAATGTTGACATTTTTTGACATGAGAAAATCAAACATGCTTAACGAAGGTTTCTGAGTGCTTCAAAAGTGAAAACATAATATTATAAACAACATATAAAAGAATCAAGTGATTTATAATAAAGCTAAATGCATATAGGAGGCATTTGAACACAGGTGATAATGGTAAAAATAGACCTGGACCTGACCCAGTTCATTCTATATTCACATGTATCAATGAAATGTGCACTAATATCTGTTGTCAGATGTTAAAACGTTTTAAATAGTTGTAATTCTATCACATTTGAACATTTACAAAGTGAAAAGTGCCCTCCATACAGCTTACTGAAGGGTGGCACATGTGGACAAACTAGGGAACTGCAGGGGAGTGATGTGTGTGAGTCTGCAGCCTGCAGCTCTTCGCCTTTCCTCTCCCTCCTTGTACTTGGGAACATGAAAACAAAGTTTTGGCAAGTAAATATCCCTTTTCTGACCATTTTTTGAGTAAAACATCAGGGATACAATCTGAAATCATCGCAGGAACTTAGCGTGATAAAGCGTTAATTCGATGCGCGTCTATGTATTAATCATATTTAATGTCTTAAACGGTAGTAAGATTTTTGCAGTCAAAATCTCTGTGATTACTGGGCCTATCGACCTCTGTCAGGGGTAACTGTAAGCATCTTTCTATGTGAAACATTTTTTTAACTAACTCTGCAAAGACGCAACATCATTCAATCACACCAGCGTGACCATATCCTAAGGGTTAAAAACCTGCAACATCAACAATAAAAGCAGTATAAGAACAACTGCCAAAAAACCTCCCAACAAATACCTCTGCCTACATTTTAATTCCCTCATTACAGGTGCATGCCAACATGCACACGGTTGTGTGTTAGGTGCATGTACGCCTGGCACAAATGTAATGAACAATTATATTTTTTTTGCCATGACTTTATGTTGATTATTGCATGCATACACAGTACACACATGCATGCATGGGTGTTTGCAAGAACAGAAATACCAAACACGTTACAATTGGTTGTCTTGATTGCTAAATGCATATTGTTATCTTTTATCAATTTGTACTCAGCTTTTTGTATATGCAGTATCTGCATAATTTTTGTTTTAATAAGTTATAAATTCTCTTGATACAACTCCAGGTATGATTTTGAGGTGCACACAACATTGTAGCATGGTGTAAAGCTCCAACAAGTTCATTTAGAAGAATGGCAGACATTTACTGTTTTCTGTACAAAGTTCCTACCAAATAAAGACTGAACTGAACATGTCTCTGCTTTGGTTAACGTATATAAGCCTCATCATAATTCACGACACCACACAGTAACATACTTCTATTTAAGTTAAATGGTTTGTTCAATATTTCATTACAAATCTTAATGTTAACTGTGTTTACAACATGCCACTTAAGAAATAAAACATAATTAAAACATTTCACTCTGTCTACAGTTTACACTGCCTTCAATAAAAATACATGTTTCAGATTGTTCGATTTTCACCTCAACTGTCTTGGGCACGCTGTGATCTGAGTGTTGACTTCACCATTACACCGGCCTACTTCCAAAGCCTGCCGTCATTACCATTTATATAGCCCCGAGCATCAGTTACAAGGCCCATCCCTTATTCACAGGGTGTTTCTCCTCATGCGGCGATAATAGGATTCATTTGAACACCTTGCTCCAGTGTTTGTGGCCCCCGTGCCTTTTTACGACCCCAGATATTTCTGCGCGTCGGCCCCGTGTCAGGTAGGAAGCGCTGGTTTATGGCAGACACACATTTACATGCAGAGCGACATGCTGTCTGGAGGTGAGGGTAATCCATCTGAAGTCTGGGCCCTATCGCTGCACTGTGTCCGCAGGGCTGTGAGTGAGAACAGACCATAATAAATATAATACTGTTAACCTGTCAGGCCTGTTCGATCAATATTGCTTTACTGTAACATGAAGGATTCAATATAAGGTCATATAGAACAAGAACAGGAGATTTCCAACTTATTTTGACCACTGTACAAATAAGCACAGGGTAGGAATAGTCTATAATAGGGCAAAACAAGAGTCACGTTACTATGTTGGCATATCTCAGTACTTACAAAGATAATATATTCTTTCATCTCCTTCCTATCCCAGTAACTTTAGACCCTGAACAGTGGCCCACACAGACATACCAATAACTCTCAATAACTTCTCAACTCAATAACAAAGACATGCTGACTCCACCCAGAGAGATTGTATCGACCAGGCCTGAGGATTCAACCCACAACCTCCTTGGTGGAAAGCCCCCCCTCCCTCAAAGAATCAGAACAATGAGTACTGCAAGAGTGTTTCACAAACGAGTTGCCTTTTTCCAAATAAGCAATAAAATGATAGATCCTGTATTTGTAGCTAGTATATATATTTAGCATTGCAAATAGGGATGGGTACCGAAACCCGGTATTTTTTTGGCCCCAGTGCCACGTCATCAATTTTTACCGGAGGTTTCAGCCTTAACAGTATTGTTAACAGTACCGGCAGTAGTGGCGTGGCAACAGCGTGGATATGGCGTGCACTGTCTTTGCCTCAGTAATAATAAATGACCCGACATACAATGTAAAACTAATTAAAATACAACATTGTTCTAAAATAAAAGGTTTTCATGTACATAGTTTGTTACTTGTCTTCTCTCTCCTTGTTTTCACACAGAAAAGTATCGATAAGAATACCGATAAAATACCGGATCGAAAAGCAGTATCAATAAGAGGAGTAGTATTGATAAAATCTTAACAATACCCATCCCTACTCGCAACATTTTCCAAAATCAATATTTTCTTACACCCCTATAACCTATGATATAAAGGAGTATAATGCTAATATATACTAGTTATTTACACAAACAACACAATTATAGACTATAGACTAAAAAGAGTTTCTGCAGGATTCGACAAGTTTAGTTTAAGGCTTTTTTGAGACCTTTTTTAGACCTATTTTATAAGCATGCAAAGTACAAAAACATACCAAATTCACAAATGTACAAAACCAATAGTTGATTCATTTGTTTACTGTTTTATCTTAATAGAACATTATAAGTTTTACCATCCAAATGCATGAAATCGTTCTTTCCCTTTCTCTCTTTCACTCATACACAGCAATTTTCTCTATTTATTTCAAGCCAACAACTGCAAAATTTGCATTTATCCATAGCTGCACCTACACTTTTGAGGTGGGCATTTTAGAGTAAGCTTGTAGTGCATCAAATGTATGTGACATATTTAAGACCCAATACTCATCTCAGCAAATTTAAGACTTTTTTTTTTTTTTTTTTTTTTTTTAGACCCCACAGAAACCCTGTTAAAGGATTTTAACAGATGAGAAGGTTCTGCACTTTCTGGTTTGACCAATCACATTCTGACATACAAGGAGGTATCAAAGTACGCTTATTGGCTGTTAGTCTAAACCAAGAGTCAACACTGAATCACTCATGGCAAGTGGCTTTTCCTGGGCTATTCCTGGGTCAAAGTTTCCAAGTATTGCAACCTAAAGTCCAACTTCATTGATCGCCTGAAGTGAAATTTAATTTTTGCATTTACAATATTACACTAAATGTTTCATATTAATCACACTGTATGAAAAAAAACACAATGGCTAACAGTTATAATACTTCTACATGTGCACCATTGCATCTCATACAAAAAAAATAAAAAAATACACCATAAACCCTCCAGCACTTCTGTTTTAACTATTCAGCACTAACAACAGCCATAACCTTGCATTCATATGCACATGTGTACAGCAATGCAGCAAGTAAATTATTCACTCAACACATATGTTCCCACCAACTGCTGCTCTATTCTGCTCTGACTTCACATCGATACTCTACACAGACCCAAAGCAAGCCATAGAAACCAATACGGTATTAAATTATTCAGCCATTTTTCAGTAGCCACCCCCTCGGAGCCTAAAACAGTCCATCACATATCTGCAGATCCACAGGAGGGCAAGCCTGCTAAAGCTCACTGAACTGGGAGAACATGGTGTATTCTCCCACTGGACTGGCTTTAATGTATGGTTAATGAAATGGGTATGAGAAGGATGCGTATGCAAAACTACAGATTTGGAGGGAGGGCTAGTCTAAATGGATAAAAATAGACTCATTAAAAGCTGGCCACAATACAGGAAAATTGTCTTGGCAGTGAGACTAAACTGTAGCTTATCAGTGTTGAGGATAATACTGAGAATAACTAGAGTAACGTGTTCAATTTTTGTGCCAAGTAATCTACTTAGTTTTTCAGTTCAGACTATTAGTTATTAGTTAATTTACAACATTATTTAAATGGATATTCAGTGATACTACAGTACATTTTACATTCATTCATTTACTATGGACATTTTAGATTTTTCTATCATAACCAGTATTATTGTTTTAATCTAGCCAACACAATTTTGCCCCCGTCATAGTGGTCATAATGTTATGCCTGATCAGTCAACATGTATGTTCTAACTGCTGAGAGAAAATTCTCATATCACAGTGAAGACTGCTACATGTTGAGGAAGTGCTAATTCTTGTCTTTGCACCACACATTTTCACACTTCATGCATAAAAATGTGATGAATGTTACTATATTTAAGTCTGCCACACAAAGTGCCTTTACAAATACCCAAATCCATAAATTACACATGCTCATACATTCAAACATATGTTTAGCACTTTCACATTGCAGTCCATCTGTCCTATTTGTATTTTATTGGTCCAATTCAAAACACGCAGAGACAACTTAACATTAAACAGACACTAGAAACTAAAACTATATATTACCCAATACTTCAGTAGCTAGGCCAGTCAGACCCTCCTACTTTCTTTTTTTAGAAAGAAGGAGGGTCTGGATCCTCAGCATAGAGAGTCGTTTCCAATCAACTTGATAGGGACCCATCACAGCCGTTTATCTGCAGCGCGTCTTACAAAAAGAAGATAATCTCCAAACAGAAATAACCAAAATGGTGCCCGCTAATACAGAGAGAATTCAATAACTTCTCACCTGAATAATGGTGTTTAGTGCTTTCCTTTGTCAGCTGTTTGTAACGCACTAGGAGCTACGGACTGACTGCATGTAAATGGTAGAAGTAGATTCGGTAGGGGAGCCAATGGGACACAACACAAAAGAATATATAGTTCAATGATTAATATATTAAAGATATAGTATAATGAATTACTAAGAATATATATATATATATATACATATATACATATATATATACATATATATATACATACATATATATATACATACATATATATATACATACATATATATATATACATATATATATACATATATATATACATACATATATATATACATATATATATACATACATATATATATACATACATATATATATACATATATATATACATACATATATACATACATACATATATACATACATATATATATACATACATATATACATACATATATATATACATACATATATATACATATATATATACATATATATACATATATATACATACATATACATATATATACATACATATACATATACATATATACATACATACATATATATATACATATATACATACATACATATATACATATATACATATATATATATATATATATATATACACACACATATATAAAAGGTATGAACAATAAAAGAAAAAAACAAAGAATAGCACAATGTCCCAGATTACTTCAAATTCTGATTTGCAATCCAAATGTGTGGTATTTTTTTAGGGTGTAATATGAAGTCTGTGTGCGTTGGAAAAAACTATTGTCCAGGTAATCCAATTTGGGCTTGATTGGGGGAAAAAAAATGGTTCACTGTATCCTACCGCGATGCGGTGTGTAGGTGGGTCTTAGCTCGCCATCTGAAGCTGAATTTGAATCAGGAACAGAAAAAAACCTGACCGTTGAGCAGAAATGAAGCGAGGGGTTAGGCAAAAGTGTAGAGTAGAGTTATTTTTGTCTATTCAGTCGGTTTGGTCAACCACACCGTCCAGAGCACGCCAGCCACAGCGAGAGCAGCAGACGAGCAAGAGGAGCAAGAGGAGGAAGTGTGACGGGGACCACCGGAACTTAAAGGAACCTGTCCCGCCACAATAACCTTGTGACCGAAAGTGGCCTATGTGACGTGGGTAACATGTTGATTCTGTAAAAGTCCGTGTTGTTCTTCAGTCCGAAGAAACAAACCTTCTCTGCAAGTCTTTGTACAACTGGTCTTACGCCTTTGGGTCAAAAATGAATGTTACTTGAATAGTAATGTAGTTAAGAAATAAATTTAATAGTTTTGAAAACTAGTCTGTACTTTGAAAGAATTTTTTGTCAGCAGTTGGCATTAGTTGAATGTGGAGCTTACGTGCTGGGGAATGTAGCATAAGTTCTGAAGTAGCTCATATATGCAAAAAATGTGCCCTCAACGTTTTGTGCCTTAGGAAGCTTTCGCCTTCGTGAGTATAAATGTGTTACAAAGCACCCGAGGGTACTGCCTGTACAGTGTAGCTGATAGGTTTATTTTTCTGTGTGTTGCAGTTACAAAACATCACATAAAAGAGGAAAGCAATCCTTGTCTGGAGCCTTCTTTATATTTGTGCGCTTGCTGTCTAGCTAGACATAGTTATGTGTTGTGAGGACAGCACAACTGGCTTTTGCTGCTGCACAACTGGCTTTTGCTGCTGTCCTTGTTCAGAAAGAAGTACAGAGTTGCTAATAATACGGCGTATACAGGTGTTTTATGGCAAAATTTGCAACAATTCTTCATAAGTGCCATCTTTGTTTTGGATACAGTTTAACATACAGAGTTAACTCTAAGCGAAAGAACACCAGACTAACTTCTTTGTATAGAAATTATTGTTTCTTTGTTAATCTGGCTGTCCAGCTTTGGCCATGCTTATACCACTAGTTCCAAGTATTGGAGGCTCTTAAGCTCATTTAATTCAATTCAGTTTTGGTGTACAGGTGCTGAGCTCACTTTAGTAGTGTTTCCTCCGCATCACAAAATTACAGCAGTTTGCAAAAGAGGCTGAAATACCTGCTAGAGCAGAAAAATCAGACAGACTCACGTTCTCCAAAACATCTCAACAAAACATCATACAACTCCATAATAATTATTAAAACTATGCAAATTGCTTTAAGCATTAAATCTTAGATGATATGTGAATATTTTCATTTTGTAATTTTTTTGTTTTTCTTCAAACTCCAGCAGCTGCAGTCCAACGTTTGCATACAGCTTAGGGCCAAGACCCACCAAGAAAGTCAGGCTATTCCCACTTTTCTCCCTGAATTACTAATACCCAAATCCCCAGCTAAAACATTTGTCCCGCTGTCGGCAACTTACAACATGAATCCAGAGCTTATCGGCTGTCGTAAAACCAAATTTATAGCCAAAAGTGTGCCAAATCAATTCCCCAAAAACATGAATATTTAATGGTGTTTCTCACCTACAGCCTGCATACATATATTTTAAAAAGCATTGCTATTTTCATGGCTCATAGCAAATAGTGTGAAACAGTGTTGCTTGGCAGAGGGAAGCGGCGGAGTTGAAAATACAAGCGTTCCCAGGTGGCTCAGAGGGCTAAAAGGAGAAAGAAATAATAGTACAATCATCTTTTTATTAGCGCCTAACAGTGCTACAAATGTCAGGGCTGATGGATTACTGCGGGTTGGCCGAGCTCAGATGTTCCCACAGCTTAAGAGGCCTGGACAATCATCGAGCTTATCAGCACTCCATTAGGGGAATCAGGTCACACCGAAGAGCGAGAGACTGGATCTAAGAGTGATTTCATCTGCAGTAAAAAAAAAAATAAGACAGAGGTAAATCTATCTAGAGATATATAAGAGCAGCAAAACAACTAATGTGAAGCATGACCAGTGTTTAGTATTGACCGTACCAACAGACACAGACAATGACCTCAAAACAGACAGAGTGGACTAATGGGGAAGGTCACAGAGCTGTCTCGGAGTTTGAGTCGAGACTGAGACTTTTAAGGACCAAGACCAAGGCAAATCAAGACCAGTTTGAGATCAAACCCATAGAAACTAGGGCTGCACAATATATCGCAAAATTATCGTTATCACAATAGCAGCAAACGCAATATCCGTATCGCAAAAATCTAAAAATATCGCAATAACGCTGTGGTCTTCCATCTAACAGAGATTTACACTGAAGAATAATTTTCCACATTTTCCAAGAAAATGTGTTGTGACTAAATAAAAATGTTTATACAGTCCAGTTTTATTGGTTGTTTAATTAATTTGTCACAGCTTAGCCTTGTTTTATTCCTGGTTTAGTCTGTGTTAAGTTTTGATTTTTTTGTTTTGACTTGTAAATACAGGAACTTACCTTTTTGTGAGATGTAGTGAATTTAACTTACTATGTTCAAAAAGTAGGCTCCATTTTCAAATATCGCAATAATATCGTTATCCCAATTTTCAACACAGTTATCAAATATCGCATGTTTTCTCCATATCGTGCAGCCCTAATGGAAACTAACACTGAATAAATCAAAAAAAGTTTTTAAAAAGTGGTTCAAATATATTAATGATTATTTTAATGCTCTATTGCAACAGATATTGACCTAATCTATGACTCTGTAATAGTTGAAAATGAAGCGCTCCTCATTGTCACACACACCTGCAGCCTGTGACCTGTTTAACGCTTTGGATGAAGAGAAGAGTGTATAATAGCTCTGACAGCACTGTAGCGTCAGCCCTTTGCAACACAAGGACACATTCAATCAATACCAGTGGATAAGTGTTAGCTCAAGTAGCGTTTAAACTGAAAATAAAAACCCGTGTTCCACGTTTGCCTCCTAAAACCAAAACTACTCCCACACACCATAATTTGTTCTGTCTCGTCTGGTCATCAAGTGCTTCTGCTTCTTTTTGTATTTGTTGGGAGCCAAAATTGTAACTGTGATTAAAATTTGGTTCTTTGCACAGCCCTACACTTATGAGACAGAGAGCTGCTTGAACACAAATTTATCACATACACAATACCAATATCACAATATGAATTATTTTTTTAAAGAACAAGTATAGTGTAGCAATGTAGACCACATATTTAAAGAAACCACCATCAGACAACCAACAAAACAACAGAAAACCCTGAAATTTCACCCCATTGCCAAAAAGGCAGCACACTGTGAAGGAAACTATTGTCCTATAGTTTCCTTAAAGTTTTATATATATAAGCAAACTATTTTATGTGTTAAGTATGCAAAAATATAGTAAAATGGCCTATTTGGACTGCACAGGTTTATAACTCAAAATTAAGAGCTACCCATATGCTTCAAAGCTACACTGCTAAAGTTAGTATTGATCTTTTCATAAACCACCTATTAGTGCACAACATTTAACCACTATTTATTTAGTTTTGAAGATGACATTATCCTTTTATTCCCAAAGATCAGTACATAAAAATCACCACTTTAACCACAGTAAATATGTATTCTCAAGAGAGATGGCTGCAATCTGCAAAAAGTGTTTCTCCACCTTACATCGTTTATAAATAGGAAATGTAGAGCACAGGAGCTAATGGGAATAGAGACTAAAGTAGCAATTGGATCAACATGTTCTTTTTTGTAAATAGAGCAACAAGCCAGACAAGAAATATCTATTGGGTAAAAGTGAAAATAGCATTGCATTGCAAACAGCAGAAGAGAAATCAAACTCTGTTTTACCTTTTTCTGATCCTCCAGCTTCTGACTCGTGGACTTCTTGCCATGTTTGCTGCCTTCCGGTAAATCCATTACTGATCCCAATAATAATAATCCACAAATAGGAAACGAGCTGGTGTGTAGAAAAAAAAAAGTACAATCCAAAATGGCTACAGTTTGCCGACGAAGGCCCGTGTCCGACTGACACTTCTAGCCGGACACAGGCGATCCATGGTGGAAACGGTGGTTTGGTCAATTTTTCTGAGCTCTTGACTGACAAGACATATGCCAATCTGAAAACAAGGAACTACTGAGAAGACACCATCATCACTGTTAAGCTGAAGTTCAAGTGTAGGGTTCCTTTAGCAATAGGCAGCCATTGCTGGTTCTTCACAATGTAGGCAACATTCTTGGTCAGGCTGTGGGTCTTGCCTCCATACCTGGGAAAAAAACAAGAGAGATTATTTTATTTTTAAAAAAGAGTGAAACAGTCACCAAAAGGTCTGCTGAATCAACTTTTTTGAGCTTTTGACCGTGTTTGCACCTCAAAAACATACATAGTGACAAACATAGTAGTATTTTGTTTCATTCATGCATGTTTGAGTGATCCTTGCTCAGCCCGTCCATTCTCAAGACTGGAAACACTCTGCCTCATGGGCCTAATAATGTGTGTTTCTAAAGCCCATAATCCATCAGCAGACTCATTCTGATCATTTCAGCGCTTAAATTGCTGTTGCAACAAAGCTCATTTAAGAATCTGTTAGCATCATGTTGTTAATAGCTGTGCTAAATAGCCATCTTATTCTTTAAACAATGATACTTTTAAGTGTGTGGTGCTGTAAAGCAGGGGTTCTCACACTTTTTGGGGCCAGCGACTCCTTACATGAGAAACAAAATCCCAAGGACCTCCTAATAGCGTGCTCCGCTCCCGACCAATGTGACTTACGTGGTGTGTCGCAATTATCAGGAATTTAAAACGTCCTAAAACCAATTATAAGTGAGGGTAATTTGCTCAGAATGTTGTTGTTTTTTTATTGTTGTAGTGGTTCCCATTAACATTAAAGGGTGTTTAAAATGATATACCATAACAAAATAAATGATTATAGATTATAATCAATTAATTAAAAAAAAAAAGTGCGGACCCCCAAACAATGGTCCAGGGACCCCCATTGGCCCCGGACCCCAGTTTGAGAATGGTGGCTGTAAAGGATGTGTCTCAATTAGCAGCTATTTACAACAACAAATCATTTTGGCATGCTTATGGCAAACTATTTCTGTTAGCCTTTTATGACAGATTCTAGCATCATTACTGCAACACCAGAGCAAATAAGACATAGCTACAAGAGACTTTTGTTTGCTGTGACAAAATTTTGTCAATTTATAATTCACTCATATAGATCCTTCAGTATGAGGCTGTAGCATCTTAGCATTACCTGTCATAGGTACACAACAATGGATTGAATTGAAGCCTGTCAGTAGTAGGGATGGGCATTGAAACCTTTTTGGTGACAAAACCAATAACCAATACCAAAACCAATAACTAAGAACATACTGAAAAAAATATTCTGATCATGAATGTTTATATCAGTACTCTAGTGACAGGCTTCAAATCAGTTCAGTGTCGTGTACCTATGATGGGTAATGCTAAGATGCTACAGCCTCATACTTTTGCGGCCCAGAAATGATTTTTCCCACGGCCGCAATGTAAAAATAAACAGCCGGTGATTGGTTGACAGGACACCTACAACTTCCAAAATGGTCAGAGTTTTGTTGTGTTTAGTATCTCTTTTCACATCATGGACTTTTTCTTCATTAAAAATCTTCAAAACGGCATAGCTTTTTATTGCTCTAGCCCGCCATCACACCCATTGGTCAGAACCAATCACGAGGTTCACTAAACCAGAGCTCACATGTTTGAGGGTCTTAGCCACACAACGTGGAAATAACCCAGAAGACAGAAGACATTTTTTGTATCATGCGCCATGAGGGTTACACCAACGCCATTCACTATCCAGGTCTAAATACTACATCCATGTACAGTATTAAGAGGCCCCACACTGAGGCACTTGCTAATGTTCTTTACATACTCACTCACAGCACACCTATTCAATCAGTTTACACTTGCTGAAATCATCTTGTTTCTAATGCCTTTTCCTTTTCTATTTCTTCCAGGCTTGGGACAGGCACAAAGACAAACTTGGGCAGGCTTGTGACTCACTTGCACATTGGTTCCTTTGTATTTCATTGCCAAATCATGCACACGTCTTTGAAGAGTCAAGAAGCGGATAACTAAAAAGCAGGAATTCTGTTTTGGGTTCACAATTCATGCAAACATGCAGTGCCTCCCCAAAAGTCAATATTCCCCTGGTTTTGCGCTGACGGTACACACAGTTATGGGATCTGCATATCAAAGTTCTGTTGCCATGGAGCTGCACAGGCTCTGCTCCTTCCACATGCTTTTTGTTTTACACTCACTTTTTGATCATGGATTTTTTTTTTTTTTTTCTGGAACAAACTGGGAATGGGAAGAGCTGCAGGATAACCACAGGATCAGTGGCTCTGTAGCTCGGTAAACTCTGTGCAGTGTACTTCAATAATACAACATAAGCTTTTCAAATGCCAGAACAATGGTTTGGAACTAAAGATGCAGAGTGTTTTTTTTTTCCCTCATTCTTTTCGTAACGAACTGAAGCAAATGCTTACCAATAAGCTCAGGAGGTTAAATGCTGGTCGCCACAAAATAACTATTGTCATAATTTCAAAATACAGCATGATTAAGAGAGTCCATTCAGCTTAGTGAGGAGTTCAAAACAGAAGGACAAGGAATACAGTAAATTTCCTTGTGCATCATTTATTCTCCACCAGCAGTCACTTGGTTTGGTTTATTAAAAGGGGCTATATTACGCTTTTATTCATATTTTTAACCCAATCTTGGTCACCTGTAGAACAGAAATGCATGTTTAACAACATTTAAAAACATGTGACTAAAAGAGAATATTTTTAATACTACTGGTGCCATGAAGAAATAGGTGTAGAGACCAGCAGAGGGCAGGAGAGTGCAGAGTTGAGACCTTTTGAATGCAATCAAAGAAAATGAGCACTTCACTCCCTTAAACTTTTTGTATGATGCCACAAATGAATGAGAGCAGACAGGATGTAGAGGGCTTATTGATTGAGTGCTTTCTGGAGTGGGCAGGGGTTTGTGGGACTGAGCGTTCTGAGGCCTCACAACAGCCATGCCAGGGAATATAGAGTTACTAAAACAGGCGCGAGTGAAGCAAAACAAAACTCCAGGTATATTTTTCATGATGGAACATTATAACATAGTAGAAAGCTCAGAAAAGTTTTTTAAAGATTTGAAATTTGAGGCGAATGCGGTGAATCAGATGGAGGTAGTGTGATATATTCGGAAAGATGGCAAACTTAAATTATGTATAATATGATAAAAACTTTGTTGTACTTCTATGGCATGAAAACAGGATGTAGCCAGCTCAGGTTGTATGGTTCAGAGATGTTTCTAGCTTTATGCAAGATGCTGTTTGGGGACCCCTAGATTGCCAAACTACGATGGAGTGATTCCTACTCTACGAAACATGCCACATCTAATTCATTTACACACTCATGAAAACCTCTCATAATTAAATCTCTCACTCCAGAGAGATAAAAATTATAAAACAAGGACAACAAGAGAGAATGCAACTAAATCAGCTGAGTTAGCATTAAGCCAACCAAAGCAATAATGCACTGCCACAAAAGTCCAAAATAACCAACAACAGGCCCAATAAGATTAGTCAACATCTTGCTTTGGTGCCCCCTATTGCCTTGTGGGGCCCTATGCATGTACACAGTCCATAAATAACTAGAAATGGCCTTGTGTGAAATAAAAGCTTTGTCTTTCTTTTCTTGTCAAAACTCAGTCTGTTAACAATCTGACCCAAAATGTGTCATGTACCAGGAGTTTCTCTTTTATTGATGCTGAACCCAAATAGTTATCCACCAATATTTAATTTGGTGATATAATAAATGATTAAGCCCAGTGGTCATTTGACAGATACAGACAGACATGGCCTTCTATATTTACAAAGTGACACATCCTCAGCCTTGTGTTGGAGCAATCTGCTGACGACAAACAATCTCCTGATGCTAACACACGTACAGCCTTATAGAGTTCCCCACACAAACGTGATTACAGTGGCACTGCAATCAATACTCGATGCACTGCTATCCAGCCATTACTTTCACTCCGGCCAATCTGACGCTCCCATAATCCCTCAAAATACTGTACCGCGATCGAGCCATTATAGAGGCCGTGACTGTAGTGTTGGCTTTGTCTCCTCCAGCCACATCTCAGCAGCTCCCAGTGCTCTGGAGTGCCATGTAACGCCACGACCCTGTCACTTACTTAAGGCCAATCAAGTCAAGTGCTGCCAGCTCACGGCGTGCTCTTCTGGAACACAACATGAGGCGAGAAGGAGAGGGCCAATGGGAATTTCCATTCAGAGTGTTGGCTGGGAGCAATAAGCTGTGGAAAGCACTTTTAAGTACCACGGGGATGTTTTTTCCATTACATTAGGAACTAGCCTCAAACAACACGAAACACAGAGAGGTAATATTAGCAGGCAGGTGGTGGAGGAAATTAGAGCAGTCTTTTAAAACAGCTAGACTTTTTTTTTTTTCTTGCACTGAAGGTCAACTGTTAAATCGTCCAATAGTATATTACAGTGGTTCTTAAATGATGGCATGCAGCCTTCATCTGGTGGTGCTCAGAAGTCTTGTTCTGATTTAGTTTTAGTTTAAGTCCAGTCTACAACATTCAGGCTGTAAAGACAGGGAAAAATCGACCCACAACCCACCCAATGAGGCTCTCCCAGACCATCAAGAGCATGTACACAATGGAACATCTCTTGACAGGAAGGAATGGATTGCACTCATCCACATGCACACCAAAGTGGGAAAAAAACAAGAACAATCTCTTCAGATGGGGCTTCGTAACAAGCGCTGAATGCTCCTGCTGTGAGCCTATGGAGCACATCCTTCATATCCACCCTCCTGAGGTCTCTCTTCCACTGCCTCAAAATCTCAAGGATGCCAATAGCATTGTTATTTCCTGGATTAAGCATTGGCGTGATAAGATATGATGATCTTTCTAATTCTGAACTGAGAGTAAGTTTAACCCTCAGGCCCCCAGCACCCTTTTAGGGTTTTCAAATGTACTTTTTGCTCTCATTTTGGTATTTCTTATGCCAGAGTGATGATATTTGACAAAGATTAATACATTAAAACATTAATAAATGCATTATAGAATTTCAGTATAATAACTGAAAAAAATAAAATAAAATTCTAGAGTCTAGATAAAAGACTCACATTCTTCCTCTTTGGCCCCATTGACTTACATTCAAATCAGTTATTTTCATTCTACTGCCATGCAATACAGAAATGTTAATTCATGTTCCTCTGTAACCCTGTCAGTCAGAGGCTAAGAAATACACAAACAAACAAAAATCACCACCAAATCCTCCATTTTCTTATTGACTTGGGAAATAATGGGAAATAATGCTGGTGGGGAATAAATCCTTTAAAATTCCCAGTAGATAACAGTGAGTGTAGACCAGCCTCTTAGGGCTTTAAGAGGAAGAACCTGAGTTTGTGTGCTTTTTTTGTAATGGCAAAAAAAAAAAGTAAAAAATTATTAAAATCTGTGTTAGAGCTAATCAGAAAC
This sequence comes from Bostrychus sinensis, assembly GCA_020698575.1. Taxonomy (NCBI): domain Eukaryota; kingdom Metazoa; phylum Chordata; class Actinopteri; order Gobiiformes; family Eleotridae; genus Bostrychus; species Bostrychus sinensis. Next base: position 46,549,551 of record CM036239.1, on the reverse strand, counting down.
CTATTTGTGCAAACAAAAAACACTGCATCTTTAAACAGTAAATAATTCATGTTTTATTTTCAAATATGTGGTATTATGTAAACAAACTGTAACTTGGGGGGTTAAAATATGAAAATGAATTCACTTTAGCTTTGTATGATTAGGATTTAATGATTAAAAAACAACAAAGAAAGATTTTTTTCTTAATGTTTTAATATTTTAAAAGTGACCTAAAAAGGCTTAGGAAGAAATACACAATTTTTTTTAAAAGAAGGGCCTGAGGGTTAAGGTATGCTTTAAACTTTGGTTTAATGTCATATATAATATTAGTAGTAATAGCATTAATAGTGCATGTATCATTTAGTGATGAACTGGAAGCGTTGTAATTTTTCAGTATAAAAAACAGAACATATGCTGTTCTTGGGAAGTGGGAGTTGAGTTTTCATGGGACAGATAAAAAAAAGTGGGTAAAGCACCCTGTAATACCATGGGGATGTTTTTTCCATTACATTAGGAACAAGCCTTGAACAACCAGAAACACAGAGGTAATACTCACAGGTGATGGAGGAAATTAAGGCAGCTCTTTGAAACAGGGACACATTTTGCAATAACACGCTTTGAAAAGAAAAAAATGCTGGAGTTGCTCAAAGCACAGCTGAATTTCTGCTTTCCCCTTGACTCAGGACATTATACCAGTGCAGTTCTCAGCTCATGCATACTTCATGACCGCTAATTTGATGCTTTTTTTTTTCTTCTTCTTGCATATTAAAAGGAAAACAATGAATGCATACAGGGACCAGCGTGGCACAGTGTTCTGAGAGGAACAAGCTGCCGTATAGTGACAGTCAGGCCGCCGGGGCAGGTCAGGGGTCGGCGTCCATCTGTTTGTTTGACAACTAACAGCATGTGCAGGACACCCTTGACTAAGGAAGCAAGGGCGGAGTGTCTGCAGTGGAGATGTGTAAGTGAGTTTGCACCACAGGCAGATGCTACACTTTAATGCAATGAAAATAAATGTACATTAGTAATAACTTTTAGGTCAGCACTATTTTACTATTCCTTTTAGTGTTTTTGGTGCCAGCATATATGAACAAGGGCAAATTTAAACCCTTAGATGTAAATTAGGGCTTTTTTTTCTGATATATTGTAATTTAGCAACACAAAAGAAAGTTTCAATACTTTACCGATGTCAATACTTTTGTGACATCATGTTAATTTCACAGTCAAGCGGTCAAGAATTCTGCCAGGACTTAATAAATAAATGTCAGACTGACTTTTGGGAACATGATTTCTTGTATCATAAGTTTACGTGAACTTGAAATAAAAATTTTAGGAGAAAATACTTAAAAATACAGTGATTGATAATACTGGATTGCAAATTGTAATGTTTATTGAAACCGCAATATGAATGGTATCGGTACCAAAGTATCACAATAGTATCATATTGTGACAAAAACATATCATGCCAGCCCTAAAATATATGCATATTTACATGTATGTAAAGATATGACACAAGTTATTCCTGCCTCACAACATTAAAGTTTCCATATTCTGCTTTTTTCAGGCTTTTTGAAATAGTTTTGGACACTTTTGCATTAGTATTTCATCTTTTATAACTTAAAATAATTATGCATGGAAAACATCTTCTTTTGGGGAGCTGTTACTTTGACTTTGTAGAGAATGCTTGGATTATTATGTGTCTGTCGCCCCTGCTGGCAATGGTGGGGAATGGACAGAGAATAAAATAGCTACTTAGCACGGCTATTAGCAACATGGCTCTTGAGAAGGAGAGAGCGCCATCATACAGGGTTGCTCAAACATGTGAATGAAACAAAGTACTACTCCAGGGGCCCCATTTATAAAACAATGCGTGGAATCCTTACTAAAAGTTAACATATGACAAAAGCCAAAAGTAGCGTACACAAGAAAATATTCAGATTTATAAAACCCAGCGTGCGCACACCTGCACGCAATTTCTCCTTTATAGATCCCACCTGGAGTAGAAATGTGCGCACGTAAACCTGCTGTCATGTCACGCCCTCTCCACGCCTCAAATCCACCAAAGAAGGACAATGCAAAGTGACTTCTGAATGAGATTTACCTAAACATGAGCCACTAATAAGAGGGTTTCACAGAGAAACATAGAAGAGAGAGAGGCACGAGACGCTCCACACAGCACTATGCACACACGTTCATCTAAAATATTTCATGTGTTCATTAGAGGGCACTCTAGGCTTGTGTCCCAGCATATGCTGCACCTGTACCACTGACAATTTAAAATGTAAACATTACCGCTAACAACTTAGGCTATAAAGACAACTGAGAAAGAGCGGAATAATTGGAAATGGAACTGATGCTGAGTCTGACGACAGCCACACAGAGGAGGAAGCGGCGCTTCGTCTACCTCCGGAGTTGGCGGAGTTGTTCAGAAGCGACACCGAGGATGAAGAATTTAAAGGATTTAGTGATTAGGAGTGAGATGGTGAGTTTGGTGAACTTGTTATATTATGTTCTTTATGCTATAGTTATGTGAATAACTGTTAATATATTATGTTAACATACGAGACACCTATTCAATTTGTTGTTTATGCTTCATGTAGCTGAATAACCATCAATGTGTTACGTTAGCATACCACACACCTATTCAGCCTGTTGTTCTCTATTCTATTATTACTATAACTTGCCTTTCAAAATGAAATGTCTGTTCTTGGTGTTGGATTTTGTAAAATAAATTTCTCCCCAAAAAATGCGACTTATAGTCCAGTGCAACTTATGTTTTTTTCCTTCTTCATTATGCAATTTTTGGCTAGTGCGACTTATACTCCGGAGTGACTTATAGTCCGGAAAATATGGTAGTTTGATTTTAGGGGACCTTTAGGGCTTGTTGCCTAGGCTGGCTCTCCCTACACAGTGCACATACTGTAAAGGCATTTGTGTTGGAAGATTTTGTGTCTGAAAAGTAGTGCATTACATTCCAGTTTTGGTGGTCACTAGAAGGTCAAAATAAATATTGCTGTTGTGAGAGGATAAAAGCATGACATGGCAATAAAACAGTGTACAACACAATAAAACAAGACAGAACTGTGACCCTGTGTGGCTGTCAGTAGAAGGGAAAAAATGGTCAAAAGCTGCCAATGTGTCTATGCTAAGCTAATTGAATTACACTATACTTTAGATCAGTGGTTCCCCAAATGGGGTGTGGGGCCCACTCGGAATCTGTGAAGGTACTGCAGGGAGGCCTCCAGAGGTTGCCTATATTAAGTACATAAAAAGAAATTGAGTCTGAAATGAACTACATTTACATTACTAAAAATAAAACTTGGCTGCGTTAGATAACTACAAAAAACAACAAGTGAGTGGTCATGTTTACTTTGTTATGAATGAGTAATTTAAACCAGTGGTTCTCAATTGGTGGGTCAGGACCCAAAAGTGGGTTGCAGAAAAAAGAAAAAAAAAAGGATTTACACTCCTTAACAGTAGGTGGCAGTGTGGGACATTAGGAGTATAGGAGTTTTTGTCCACTAGAAAAATAAAAGCAGAGATAGATTATTTTTCAAATCTAGCCTTAAAAAGAAACCCATCTAGCCTTAAAAAGAAACCCATCCCATTTATTTGGGTGGTGGCTTGTCATTTTGGGTGATAGTGGGTCCTGAAGCCAGATTTTTTACATTTGATGAGAAAAAACTAACAATATATTTTAACAGCTCCCCAACAGAAGACTTTTTTCCACACATACATACATTATTTTAAGTTATATAAAATGTGAAATACTTATACAAAAGTGTCCAAAACTATTTCAGAAAGAACAAAAAAGCATGATATAACAAATAAGCTCATAAACAGACTAAGCAGTAAAATGAGCAACATTAATCAAAGGAAAACTCAACACCCACTGCTGGTCATGAACAAAAACATCTATATCTTGTATTTAAAGCTGTAAAAAATAAATAAAAAGTTTCTTCCACAGCACAAAATAATGAGCCTGATCCTGACAACAGAAGCATTAATTAGCTACAGCTCTGTAACTCTGCCACACTAATGGGAGATGAGAAGATTATTTATGTGCTAGCAGTTTTACATAGTAAACTGATTTACAGAAGACAAAGAGTGCAATCCTATACAGTTATAGTGCTGTAAACTCAGTAGTGAATCAGTAATGTGATGAGAGTAGTTTCTGTAGGCTAACCAGTCTTCCTGCGCCGTTTATTCCAATTACCATACTAAAGTGATTATAGAATTATTTGCTTGCTTTTTATCTGTAGATGGCAAGTGAATGGAGCTATGTTATGTTTTTATTAACTTGTAAGCAGCATATAATCAAAGAAAATGTGCACTTCACCATTTAGATCACTTCTCAAATCCTATATGTAAACATAGCTGGGTGTGATGGTGAAAGTATAGAACATGTCTTTATGGAAGGTCCTCATGTTTCTCTATTTTGGTCTGATTTACAAAGTTATCTTAAAGGAATGTTTAAGGAAAGTGTTGTATAATCTAAACTTTAAATACTACATGATTCAGCTTTCTCCTCAAATTAAATATACGTAATAAACGTATTCATAATTCTTGCAAAGTATTACATCTACATGAAAACACATTTGGCCTCTATTGAAAAATTAAAACTGAGTAATCAGAAACTAGCAAAATCAATTGGTATTAGTAACTATTTCAAAAAGTAAATTTTATTCATTTGAAGTAACAGAGTCCTATATTGTGTTGTTAAATATATATACAGTATACACTATATTGCCAAAAATATTTTCTCACCTCCCTTAACACACATATGAACTTAATTTTTAATCCACAGGGTTTAATATGACGTTGGCCCACCCTTTGCATCTGTAACAGCTTCAATGGTTTTGTATTTTCTGTAAAAAATGACTGTGCAGACTTTTATATTGTACACTCTCCTACTTGCTTTTTGTGAACAGGACAGTGGCTCCCCTCTCAGGGCGGAGCATTTCTCTGGTTCAATTTGGAAATGGCCATTCACAGACGTTTATCTGCTGTGCATCTTACGAAAGTGGAAGAGCTAACTAAGGTAGCTAATCTAACTTCTCTGACCTGATTAACGGCGGTTATAGTTTTTCTTTGGTTGGTTGGTTCTGCTGAAATCTGCAGTATTATCCAGTCCTCTGTGGGATTTTTTTTTTTTTTTTTTTTGTCTTGTTGACATTTTTTTTTTAAATGTATTTATTTATATTAATTAGGACAGTGTATATTAATCAACATGTCAACAAACAGCATCAATGTAAATATGCTGGAATTAGCACAATAGCTAGTTTACATCCATTGTCCTAAGGCAGGTCAGAAACAGAGAATAAGATTAAGATAAGTTTTTTAGAAAAACACACAGACGAGACAAAAGTGCACATAGACATGACAACAAGTTAACCACAATAGACCATTCTCTGAGTTTAAGAGGCCCCAAGAAGAAGATAATCTACCTGTGTGAGCATGTTTGATTATTTTTCAACCAATGTTTCAGAGTGTTCTTGAAGGTTGGGAAGGATCCACAGTTCCTGACATGGGCAGGTAATGTGTTCCATGACTGTGATCCTCTGATAGACGTCACCATTTGGCCAAATTTAGTCCTGCGTCTCTGTATGTTACAGTCTCCTCTGGTCAATGCTCTCGTGTTAACTCGGTCAGTAGTTTTTTTAACTTATAAAATCCATTAATGGTGGAGGAGCAAGTCCATTTAAAACTTTAAAAATAAGGCAAGCATCCATAAATACCTGATAACTTTCAAGATCCAAAATATTATTCTTACTTAAGATTTTAACATTTTAACAACGAATGTAATGAATGCATTAAAAGAAAAATTACTTTTTCAACAAATCTTTGTAAAACTAGCTTCTGCTGCTGTCCCCTTTTAGAAATAACCACAGAGCTGCTCGTAATATGGCGTATTCTGGTGTTTTATGAATAAAACTGCAAGAATCCATGTTTGTTTGGGTCAGTGGTGCGCTGCTTATGTCCCGCCCTTCGTTTCTCTGATTGGTTACTCTGCCTGTCATTGTTCCGCCTCAGAAACGAAATGTTACCAAAGGGATACCAAACTAACTTCTTTCTATAGAATAGGAAAAGAGTTTTTTATGATGCCATTTTACTATAAAATGGAAATGTCTGTGAGGAATCAGTAAAAAACAGAGCTATGCATTGTTTTGTTTTTGTTTTTTGTTTTTTTGGATAAATGAATGAGTGCAGACTGAAGGTAGAGGGCTTGTTGATTGGTCAGTGCTTCCTGGAGTAGGCAGGGGTTCATGCAACCGAGCGTTTTGAGGCCTCAGAACGGTCATGCCAGAAAATAGAGGATTTCTTAAACAAAAAACACCACTGCAGGTATGTTTTTGATGAGGGAACAACATTATAACATGGGAGAATACTCAAAAAGGTTGATTTTGAACACCTTTTGAATAATAAAAATGTTTTCATACCTTGTATTTTTCATCCTCACTGATAGTAAAGACATGGTGGAGGTGAAATCTGCATATTTATGAGATGCCTGAGCGGTTCCTTCTCAGCCTGCAGCCTACTGTAGCGATCTGTCTATAGCACTTGGTTTTCCCTGAATGTGTTTGTGTGTGTGTGTGCAAATCTGCAAGTGGTCAATAAAGTTTGATTCACGACGCTAGGGGCCAGAGCTACACCCCGCCGATTTAATTTGAGCAGATGTAAATGATGGCCGAAAAGATCCGGGGAGATTTCCTTTGGGAGAGGAACACGGAGAGAAATGGGAAGGGGGGTCGCCACTGTAAATTACCAGCTCCAAAGGTCGGAGGTCAAACATAAAGAAGAGCCAGCTTCACATTAAAATGCTATCAGGTCCTGATGGTGTTTATTTAAACCTGGTTTTATCAGCCAAATGGGAACTGATCTGGTACAGACATGCATAAAGAAAGCACAGTATATATCACACATTAAATTTTTAGGTACACCTTTCACCTAAAGGCACAAAAAAATGCATTAATAAAGACTGCCATAGAAAAATTATCTAATGGTCAGTGATTCAAGTTTTGTTTTCATGGTTACAATGATTAAAAGTGCTGTGAGCAGTATATCTTTTTTATATTTCATAAAAATTACCCACGCGTCCCAAAATATGAGCATGCATTGCTGATCGTCCAATCAGAAAAGAGACCATTGGTTTAATTTATACTGCAGTACTGTTTTCAAACCAGTAGGAGCGCATGCTGCTTACAGTAACTTTAACTTCAGTCCTCATCATTCCTAGCAAAAGTTCATTCTGTTAATGGAATTTAACCCCTTAAATTCCAGTTTATGTGATTAAAAGTTGATTTCAAAGTAAAAAAAAAAAAATTTCTCTCTGTAAATGCAAATTAGATTCATTATTTTTGTGTTGTGGCCAGCAGAAAACAATAAAAACTACATTTCCAATCACTGACTATCATGAATCCATGAAATATTTGAAAAATATGTAAAATTATATTACAGTGGCAGTGTTTTATAAAAATGTCGTTTGAATGGGAATCAATGGCACAAAAAAATGTCTTAGGGGTAAAGGTGTGACTATTTTTTTAGAGAGCATTTTCTAATAAAAGTCCTGAAATCTGAAAATTCATCCCAAAATACAAACCTGAGGCAAAACCTATGCCATTCCAATTAACACAGCAAAAGTTATCCACAGAAAACAGTTGTAAAACATCAAAAACATGTCTTAGGGGTGCAGGAGGGTTAATTAATGTCTTGAAAGGAAGTCATTGGGGAGAATGAAATATTTTGAACTTTAGTGCCAAGAAAGCTCCTTTTTTCAATAATGAGAAAATGCTATGTGCACACTATTCTACAATCCAACATTTGACCTTACAAGAAACCCACTCATTTTTAATTTTGACAATGCACAAGTCACTTTTTCCAAGGCTATGGTGGTTACTTTTTCAATTATAATTTTATCTGATACATGATGTTGCTTAATTGCTAAATTGTGGATAAAATATAAAACTAGTGTCTCATTAATCACTGAAGTCCTGGATGGGATGGGATGTATCCTAAACCAGAGATTCTAAAAAGTTTCACACCAAGTCAGTGGCGTAAGGTTGTAATGAGGGGCCCCAGTGCAGGTTTTCAGAATGGGCCCTTACATTATGAAGCACATTTAGAAAGTATTCATCCACTTATACTTTAAGTTGTAAAAAGTGTAAAAAGTCGACTAATAGTTATATAAAAAAATTCAAACATATTGGTGCCAGAAAAAAGTGATGTGCATTTTTCTTTATAATTAAACTTTGTAGGCTTTAAGTAAATACTGTGACGGTATTGTGCATATGATACAATTTTAATATTTTTCAATCATACGCTTAAGTGAGTTATGCTTGCAATGTAATTCATAGCCGAGAATTAAAATAATCCACTAAAATTATTTAAGGACTCTCAATCAATTTTATGTCCTGGGCCCCAGTGCAGCTGCCTGATGTTACGCCCCTGCACCAACTATCAGCTCATAAAGTCTCTCCTGGTACCATTTTGATGAACTAGATCAGGGCTAAACCAAGTCAAAACCAGGTCTAAACCAGGACTAAAACAGATTTAAACCAGGATAAAACCAGAACTAAACAGGGACTTAACCAGATCTAAACCTGGACTAAACAAGGACTTAAGTGTTCTATACTTCCCTAGCCCAAAATAAACCAAATCAGGACTGGAAAAGACTTCTGTGTATCACAATTTAAAAAAATACTTGTGTAGTGTGCATATTGTCCTTAACTGCTTTTCTGTTGAAAATGACTCTTTTTGCATCAAATATGAACTTTTAAATAAACAAGGAACAAGTAAAAAATATCTGCTATAGCTGATATAGCTGATTTTACTCAACAAAGCTGTTTAAGGTAAATGAGCTACGACTCTCCATCATGTGGCCACAATTAAATGATCACATTTACCTTTAATAGCATTGCACTTTGATTAATTTATTCATCTTAATGCTGTACTATCAACAACCACTTCATATGACATTAATACTAGTGCTTTAATCTATGCATAGTATCATATACACTAAGTACACTTTGACAGTGACTGATGAGATCCGGAGTAATGGGGGTTTTGCACCAATTAGGACATTTGTAATGGGCTTACCTTACCTCACTTATCTCCAAAATGGCCCATTAATAATACTGATATATGCATATATATGGTGAAGAGAATAGAGATTCAATACTACCCATAATAGCACTTATGGGACTGAAACAACCACTCTTCTTCTTTTACAATCCTAATATCTCATATCATGGCATCTTAAAACTGAAGACCTTTATTTTGATGTCTTGAATACAGCACAGTAAAGGAATGAGAATACCTGTCTGTTAGCCCAGCAGCTGGGATATGCTCCAGCTCCATGACCCGAAAATCTCAACATGCATTCGTTCATTCATCATCTTCAGGGAGGCAAGAGCACTAACCGCTCTGTCACCATTAACATACATATTTGTCTGTTAAACATTGCACTCTGCACTTCCTGTATGAAGAACACTGACCTTATTCTACATATAGTCATTTTTGTTTATGCTGGTGTACAATGTCTCACGGCCTAAGCTGCTGATATAAAGGTTGTTTTCATCTGAACAGTGTAGGTAACGCCTAATGTCCACTGCATGCCTGTCTACTGTGTTGCATTGTGCCACGCAGGCTGCAGTAAATACGTTGCTGTTTCCACAGCCGCCACAGCTCTGTGGCGCCGGTCCAACTGTGCTCCACCACCGTGCGCCGGAGATACGCAGCAAGTCTATTTTGTTTGACAGCAGAGTCCGTTCAGATCAACCTCCACAGTTCAGATCACACCAAACAGGAAATTGAATATACACAGCATCCAGATTTCAAAGTAATATCACTTTGTACAAATGTTTTTGTTAGACATATAATTCTTCATATTACCTTTTAGATAGTCATACTTAGTTGGCTATTTACTTTAACTTTAGGTTTCAGAAACAATAAGAGACCTGATTAAACATTTATTGCACTCATGTAGCTTTTTGTAGCTTCCTGTTGTAGAGGAAAAACCTGTGAAGTAAAAGTGTAGTGAACTCCAAAGCGAAACTGTTTCTTATTTCCCACACAACCTCTTGAGGAGGTCAGGGCTCCGCAGCACAATGTGGCAGAGTGGAGATGTATCCAGAAGGTGGGGGTTTGCGTTACATAGTGCAGTGGATACACACACAGTGGTAAGTCTCTGATGTGCACACCTGACTCTGCTACTTGGGGTACACTTTTCAAAAGGGTGAAGCTAATGAATTGGATAATAGACAACCCTAATATTATTACAACTTTTCAGTTCTAGACATTGTTTACTGTAGACCAGGGGTCTCCAACCGGTAGCTCCCGAGCTAGCAGTAGCTCTCAACCACTTTCAAAGTAGCTCCCCAAAGGCTTTATTAATCCTATAAACTTGATTAGTTAAATTCGATTTATCACTTTGCAAACCAACTTGTGCAAGTAACCAATCAAATTTGTAGCTGCCCCCTTCTTGCACAAAATATTTGCCAATTAATGGTCAATCAAGAAGTTTCTAGAAGTTTTTGTGGAGATTTTGTAAATGGATAGGTAAGCTGTGGCTACAGAAGTAGCTCACCACCACTGAGTGTGACTGAAGAGTGAATGAATAATGCACCAAATTGTAAAGCGACTTTGAGTGTCTAGAAAAGCGCTATATAAGACTAATGCATTATTATTATTATTATTATTATTATTATTATTATTATTATTATTATTAGAGAAAACAAAATTATTTTTTATTTTGGTTGTGCCAAAAGGAAACTGTCCACTGTCCAGGGTGCCATGTGCACCCGCCTAACTCCCACAGTTACTGGGATAGACTCCAGTAACTGCAACCCATAAGAAAATTAATAAATCAATGTTAAAAAGCAAGAGCAGCTCTCTGACATTTTTGTTTTGTAAAAGTAGCTCTCAGGGGAAAAAAGGTTGGAAACCCCTGCTGTAGACTGTTAAAACCTTTTTTTTTTTTTTTTTGGCATCATTGTTTTCGTAGGAGTTGATCTCTTCTTCAACTTAACAAAAACAGGCCTCTTCATGGGTCACTGAACTAAACTATGCAGAATTTATCCAATCTGTTGTATGCCACTGAGAGGTAATTATGATTTCCCCTTATTGCAGCATAAATAATAAAAATAACAAGACTTTCTACTGCAAAGGAAGACGTCTCACTAACCTCAGTACAGTATCTTTTTACTGCCTTTGTAATAAATCAATTGTGTTAAAGTTTACACAAAAGCTGTTATTTCATATAGAGTATCTGCATTAAACTACTGTATCTTTCAGCCTGACACAGCATGACACCAGGAACCATATGGATCACCAAGTGCAGATGCTCGTGTAAATATTAATGATGCATTCTTAGTATATTAGCATAAGCAGATCTGGAGAAGACATATGTGTTTAGATAAAGTGTGGAGGCGGTGCAAATGTCGATAAATATATTGTGTTGTGTCTTTTATACTCCTACCCACTGTGAATGTTTTTAGCTGTGGTCAGTTGGGCTCCAGAGAAAGTAATGTGCTTTAGTTTCCAGAATCAGCAAAAAAAAAAAAGAAACAGTGAACAAACTGGTGAAACAAGAGCCAAGCTATTTCTGTCCTCAAGAAGCAACATTTTAAATCCAAGTGTCTCTAACTCGTGGATCAAAAGCATGTGTTTTAAGCATGTGGTCTTGGGTAAATAACTGAGATCAAATCGACATCAGACGTGCCTTTTTTGTTAAATGGAGGAGAGGAGCAGAGGCGCTAACCTACTTTAGCCTGGTCTCAATAGAAAAGCATTGGCAAATAAGCTGCGTCAAGGCTAATTTAAGGACACACAGGTAAATAAGAGCATGGCTGAAGAGATATTGCTTTTATCTGTCGTCAGTTTCTCATAAAAAAAAACAAGGCAATGATAAAAGAGAAGGCAGAAGGTCAGAAAATAAAAACAGGTTATGATCAAATATGTATGCTAGCAAACACTTGGAGAAAATAAAACACGTAATAGGCATAAATATGTTTTTAATAAGGTTAAATCCCCCCAAATACTATTTGAATTCATCTGCCTTGGAGACATTTCAACTACATAGAACTCAGTGGGGGGTTATATACACTGTGATTGAACAGGACTCAAACCAGAGATCATCTAGTTCAGGGGTAAATGCTCTCTTCATTGCACCACAAAGCCCTTATGTCTCACAATTACTTATTTCTGGTCCTTCCAAAAAATATAATTAGAATCCGACTATTACTTTTGGAGTTGTTTGGGATTAATGTAATGTTCGTGTGGTCCTCGAAAACTTTTGGGGAAAAAAACCTGCACAAGTCAGAAAAAGAACTCAGGAACTCGAGTCAAAACCTGCCGTCCAACTTTTCTACTTGACATCATATTATTCACAGACAAAATAAAAAAGCAACAATTTATTTAGCTTGCGTTTTTTACATCAGCTCTTAGACTAAACGTTGCTAATAAAATGAGTTTATTTGCTACTTAGTTTATTTGAGAAGGCGAACATTAAATCTGACTAGTTAGCTGTGTAAAACGCTAAATAATAAAATGACTGACCAATCACTCTGTTGATCTATATATAGTGACATCAATAACCAAAATGCCTGGAATAAAGGCATGAACAACAACTTCTCATCTCAGAAAAACAAGCACCCAAGAGAGGACCACATGATCGCAGCATAACAAACAAACATCAGCAAAAACATGACATCCTGGGTGAAGGTAATAAAAGCTTTAACTAACCTCAGTATATAATAATGACACAGGCTGTAGTGATGGATGGGTTACCTTTGCATGACAGCACATATCCTTCAGAATTATTAACAGAACTCTTCATCCATCTGATGTACAGACTATATGCATGTTGTATTTAGGGCAACTATTAATATCTAACAACCTAAAACATACACAATAAGCTAATCCTCCAGTTGGGTACTCCTGGCCTGATCTTGGAGAAAATACTGTCTCAGGTGTGTTGAAGAGTCCAGCTAGGTACTCCTTACTAAGATTTTGTCTCAGGTGTGTTGTAGGGTCCAGCTAGGTACTCCTTACTAAGATACTGTCTCAGGTGTGTTGAAGGGTCCAGCTAGGTACTCCTTACTAAGATTTTGTCTCAGGTGTGTTGTAGGGTCCAGCTAGGTACTCCTTACTAAGATACTGTCTCGGGTGTGTTGAAGGGTCCAGCTAGGTGCTCCTTACTAAGATACTGCCTCAGGTGTGTTGAAGGGACCTGCTAGGTACTCCTTACTAAGATACTGCCTCAGGTGTGTTGTAGGGTCCAGCTAGGTACTCCTTACTAAGATACTGCCTCAGGTGTGGTGAAGAGTCCAGCTATGTACTCATTACTAAGATTTTGTCTCAGATCTGAAGGAGGGTCCAGCTAGGTACTCGCAATCAAGGTTGCCCCTGCAGCATTGGAAGGATGGGTCAAATGCACTTAACAATTTACCGACAAGTAAAATAAAGTCTACCTTAACCAAACTGCTAATGTTTTTACAAAAGTCCTAGCAAGATATTTATATTTAGCTCAAAGGTTTATTGCCTAAACCCCTCAGCAGCCATGAAGTGAGTGGTTCCCTGCTGGCAGAGGGGAGCATCTGTCAAATCAAATTTAAGCAACTAGACAGCCTCCACTTTTGTTTGATTTGAGAAACTGGTAAACAACTCCTGCTTCCTTTGTTGTCACGGTAACAGACATGCCGGCGCGTCACATGACTCTGGCAGGTTTTTGGTGGTTGCGGTTAGCAGGGTGAACGGCGTGTCAGCGGCAGCGCGCGCTCATTATCCTCCCGCCCCGTGTAGAGACGTCAGTTCTGCTCTGTTTGGTGTGCTCTGCCACAAACGTCTCCGTGTTGATTGTGTCTCCCAGAGATGGCTGTGTTTCAGGTGACAGACAGTGATCTGAATGAGGTGCAGTGTTATAAGCCAAGTCAGAAGCCCCCCACCCACCCACTGTCAAAACACTTTTCATATAATGGCCCCCCACGTGCTGTCGCCCCTTTTTCAAAATGACAAGCCTTAATTGCAACTGAAAAGGCATGAAAGGGAGATATATGACAAATAGTTGGTTCTAATTACCACTCAATAGAAACAGAAGAAAACCCATTGAGAACAGAAGAAATTAAACTAGAAATATTGTTAAATAAAAGATGAATACTGCCTGGGCTTTTTGTGTTTTCTCATAACTTTTTAAAGATTTCTGAAAAAGATATAGGTTATAATTAGTGATACAGTAAAGAAGATAGTGCAGAAATGTTCTTAACAATCGATCAAATGCATGTGATATTAAATGTTGTTGTAGGGGTGGCAGTAGTTCAGTAGGTAAAGCTGTTCGCCCAGTTAACCAGAAGGTTAGCAGATTGATCCATGCAACCAGCACCCAGCTGTCACTCACCTTGCCTTCAGTGTGTGTGGCACTGATGTATGCATGTGTTAGTGTGACTGTGTGTTTGGTGCTGGTCGGAAAAGACGCAGGAGGTGCAGAATGTCAACCGTGTCTCAGTCAGTCTGCCCCAGAGCAGCAATATGTATATATAAATATTATTTTTCCTTTTTTGTAGCCTACATGAGTGTGATAGATGGCAGAACAAGTTCACTTCCAAATATCAGATGTTGGACTTTCAACAATTGGTGCTTTATGAACTGTACAATACTTGCAAATACATTTTTAAATATAAGCTGCCAAAATTGTATGTTTGTGGCATTAAAAATGACATGAATAAGCAATAAATTAGACTTGCTGATACCTGCACAAACCTGAAGTTAATAAAGTACAAGTGATTCATAGTTAATCAATAAATACATTAAATTAATTGTCAAAACTATTACAAAGTATTAGTTTTGGAAATTTGTCAGAGTAAGATGGCTGTGCATTGACAGATCTTGGTATCAGAGCTTGATGACAGGTGGAGGCGAAGTGAGCGCTCTTTCAATAGCTGATCTTCTACATCATTCTCTCATTTGTGCAAAACAAGTTAGTGTTCAGGGCAAAGTAAGTTCTGAAGTGGCTCAAGGGGCCCACTGAGATTCCTTAATTATAGTAAATTTTAGTAAGCAATTTTTTTATTTTAATTCTGGGCTATAAATTACATGGCAAGCATGACTTACTTAAGAACATGCATGATATGCATTTGGGATTTCCCGATCAACTCTTTTTGGCTCCCGATCCAATCATTTTATGTTTGATTTTGGCCGATTCGAGTCCCAATACTAATCTTTTCCAATATTTTTTTTGCATTCTGTAATATAATAACATTGCATAGCTATGTTTTTATGCTAAATGCCTGAACAAAACAGTAGCAAAGCAGTTGCAGTGTACAATAATCTCACAAACATCAATAAAAAAATAAATGTCTTTTAGTTTTAGTCCTCTCTGCTTCTAAAGGCCAGGTCTGTTATATACACCATGAGAGACCTGTGTAAAGACAAAGGCAGAGCATGTGGCTAATTAGCATACATAAACAAAGACATGTAAAGTTAGCGCTGAAGGCTGTGCATCATACTACGCTGTTCTTTTTGGCCAAACTGCTTCCACATCTAAACCGAGGCACTAGCATTAGCCACAACACTGCTAACAGCTGCAGCTCTTGGAGGACGCTATTCCACTGAAGTTAATTATACAATAGAGCCTCTTTTGACAAAGTCATTAATTAGTTGTTTGTTTTTTTTTCCCAGCCCTACTTCCACACTACTACTACATGCTGCAGTGGTTTGTGTTTGGGTTTGCAACAGATGTAAAACATGAGACCAGCCTGAACGTTTTTTATTTTTTTTAACTATTAGTTGACTTTAAGGAATTTCAGTGCACTTTTGACAACTTAAAGTATGATATGTGGACGTATATCATCATCATCATCATCATCATCATCATCATCTTTATTGACAGACTCAAAGTCCATATACCGTATTTTCCGGACTATACATCGCTCTGGAGTATAAGTCGCACTAGCCAAAAAATGCATAATGAAGAAGAAAAAAACGTATATAAGTCGCACTGGACTATAAGTCGCATTTTTTAGGTGAAATTTATTTTACAAAATCTGACACCAAGAACAGAAATTTCATCTTGAAAGGCAAGTTATAGTAATAATAGAATAGAGAACAACAGCCTGAACAGGTGTGTGGTTTGCTAACGTAACACATTGATGGTTATTCAGCTACATGAAGCATAAACAACAAACTGAATAGGTGTCTCGTATGTTAACGTAAAAAATTAACAGTTATTCACATAACTATAGCATAAAGAACATAATATAACAAGTTCACTCCTAATCGCTAAATCCTTTAAATTCTTCATCCTCGGTGTCGCTTCTGAACAACTCCGCCAACTCCGGAGGTAGACGAAGCGCCGCTTCCTCCTCTGTGTGGCTGTCATCAGACTCAGGATCAGTTCCATTTCCAATTATTCCGCTCTTTCTCAGTTGTCTTTATAGCCTAAGTTGTTAGTGGTAATGTTTACAATTTAAATTGTCAGTGGTACAGGTGCAGCAGATGCTGGTACACAAGCCTAGAGTGCCTTCTCGCGCAGACACAAATGTGAAATATTTTAATATATAAGTCGCACCCCTAGCCACAGTATGAAAAAAAGTGCGACTTATAGTCCAGAAAATACTGTAATGAGCATCACAGAACAAACCCAACACACAACAGAAAGAAAGAGAAGGAAAAAATTATACTATATAAAATGTATACTTATTGAAATTGCTTAATTACCTCCTTATACCTCTGTCTGTATGTATGTCTAAGCCAGCTATTTGTATTGAGTGTTCCATTTGTTCAGTACAGCTGGTAATTTTTCAGTTACAATAAAAAAATTACATAAAGGAGTACCTCCAAAAAGAGAAAAGCAATTGTGGAAAAAAAAAGTTTTGACAAAAAAAAGGGTGACAATAAAAAGATCAGGCCTGAAATGCCATCCTATCAGACAAGTTAAGAACCACTGTATAACAATCACAATGCAGCTGTGAGCCTCTCCAGTAGCTATGTTCAGTATTGCTATTCTGCGCTTTATCCTTTCACCGTGAACAAATTCCTTTTCACCTCTCTCTTCCCCTTCAAAGCACCAGCCAATCTCCTGCTCCATCACCCACCTGCACGTTTCTGACACAGTCTATATAACAAAGAAACACAAGCTGCCTCCATTCATCCCAATACAAGCTGCATTACCACCCAATTACAGCCAGATTACACTAATGTGCCAAGCCTATTCTCCCCACTCTACGCCGGGTTATAGGGGACTCGTAATCTTGTGATATTGTGGCAGGATTAGCATCAAATCTCATTACGCACATGGGAAGGAAGGTGGGGTCCAGAGAATGAGAAGAGATGGAGGTGTCGATGTGGGGGGGGGGGGGGGGGTCACATGTTGGTTTGTTATAGGCTGACACTGCTGACTCAAGCTTACACAGAGAAATGAGATGAGGGATGTGAAGTCTCAATTACACACCACGGCATTTGGGCTGATTTATTAGACACTGGAGGCAGGCAAGATAATAATTTAACATGGGTGTCCCAGAATGCATCTGCACACAAGGACAAGCAGCTGGGAAATTTGGCTGAGGTGGCAAGATATACATTTGTTGGCTGGATTTTAGATGAGGGTTGATATAAGGTCAATAAAAATAGATCTGTGTGTTTAGATATTTTTTACACTTTTGTTTTTATAAAGAGACGACTCATAGAAAATCTACCTAAAGGAACAAACTTAGTGACCTAAGTTTGATTCCTAAGGTTAGGAATCAAACTTAGGTCACTCCAATTACTTAAAATAGCTAAGTGCACGACAAACATATTCATATTATTACTTCTTTCTAAAGCAGGGGTGTCCAAAGGTTTTCCAAAAAGGGCCAGATTTGAAGATGTGCAAATGTTCAAGAGCCAACAGTCCCTCCGAATGTTTTCCAATAACATCTTTGAACATAAAAACTGCAACTGCAATCATTTTTTTGACCAACTTATTTCAACCAGGAGAGACTTAAAACAACCACGAACAAATGAGGCGCTTAGACTCCGGCAGGTAGAGACGTCAGTGATGAAGGGAGAGTCTGAGAGATTAGTTAAGGGAATTATAGAGCCATATGAAATTTCAACCTGTGCCACAAATGGGCCCCGGGACTTTGGACATGTCTGCTGTAAGGGGTCGTGGGTACTGAAAGCCTATCCCAGCAACTATGGGCCTTACATCCTGGACAGTGTCCAGACAGACACAGCAGGATGGGAGTCTGGGGGCGCTGGGGGGCAGAGTTGGTGTGTGCAGGGGCATGGAAATAACATAGATGACATCAATCTGAATTTTAAGGCTTATACCTTTTACTCTGAGCTGAACAAACCATTGATTTTTATCTGCAACTTATGCTGCTTTCTTGTTTTCTATTTGGGTTTTTTGTGCTTTGGAGGCATTTAGTACTAACAAAGTATTTATGTAGTATTCTCAGCAGTCATTAATTCAGTGATGACAAGAAGTAATGGGAGTGTCCCTCCAGCTTTGGCAAGAGCTTCATCACATCCTGAGCAATCATCTATTAAAATCTTTCTTGATAAAGCCTATATTAATATTAAAGTAATTTTTGTTTTCACATATGATTCCTATTACAATGTGCTCCTGTCAGCAAGTCCAATTTAATGCTTTTTAATGTTTTTAATGCCACAAACATACAATTGCGGCAGCTTAAATTGTCAACATTTATTTAAGTATTGTACAAAAATGGTAAATCATTATACATACATGAATAGAACTATTAATGTCAGTGATTTTACTTTGAAACTATTTTTTAACATGTGATTAAATCCATTTTTTTTTAGGAGTCAGGTCACCACAGTGAATCAATGGGTCCTCAGTTTAGTTTTTTTTTTGTTTTTTTTTACATCGGATGCACTTCCTGACACAACCCTTTCCATTTATTTGGGCTTGGGACCAGCACAATGTGTGGCTTCACTAACGAGGCCCATGTACTTTAAACATAAGTAGCTGATAACTGAGTTATTATGTTGGACAAAATTTGACTTAAGAAGCAGGCAACCTCCACTTTCTGCTCCCTGTGTCTCACCCTTCCATATCCACTTCTCCTTCCCACCAGCATTTCTCTTTCCCTTCCTCCGCACGCATCATAAACCTGACTTTTATTACCAATAGCTTTGTGACGGTTGTAATTGCATAAGTGATATACGGCCAGAGTCTGAACGCGGCTCAATTTCGCTCCATTTAAACTGCTATCAGGGGGAAGTGATGCTGCTGCTAGCGCCCTGTGCAAGAATAAAACAGACTGTCAGCTAAATAATAGAGGCCAAACCCACATTTTTATGCACACAAAATACAATTCCCACTGGGCCGCAACCAAAAAGACATTCAGGCATTCGCTCTCCTGTGGATACTCTTAAATCACTTTGCTCTCCTGTGTAATAGCCCCGCTCTTCTTCACATGCTGACAACACATAACATTACCAGATACACAAAACAAGAAAAAAAAAAAAAAAAAAAAGCTTGCAAATGTCCCTCCCCCCAGTGGTGCTTGCTATGTGCAGTTATCGAGCCTCGGGAGCGTCACTAAATCATGAGGGACGCCCAGCAGAAACAGCAGTGTTACGGGCATTGATTGGTGAATGCATCATCTTTGGGTAACAGGCTGGAGGTGTGGGGGGATGGACGGAGCAACAGGGGTAAGAGGGTGTGGGGGGCTATAGGGGCAGGGTGACGGGGGAGTGGGTGTCCTATTGGCAAAACATACATCACAAGTGTCAAGAAGAGAGAAAAGGACCTAAGGCTAAATGTGGCTAGTTTATGTCTAGCCCATAAAACGTTTTTTCTGAGATGGTCAGGCCAATTGATTACATTATTTGCAATCAGGTTGTAAGATTTGGTTGGAACTGAATTGATTTTCCACAAAATTTGGGGCGAATCTGAAACAACAATTTAAGAAACAAACTAAGAAACGCGGAATTTACAAAAATCCCTAAAAGTATTAAAAAGGTAAATTTATTGTCAAAATCAAGGTCTTAAAAGTATTAAATTCTAAACCCAGGTATTAAATTTGGTCATCTGGATCTTAAAGGTGCTATGAGCAGTATATATTTTTTATATTTCATAAAAAATACCCACATGTGCCAAGATACTGTATGATGTAAACATGCTTAAATCAAATATTAGTTTTACTGATAATGGTACAGTTGATTTATTAACAATTAGAAATATATTTTACATAATGGCCAAGTTGTTTTTGTTTACATTTTTTGTTTTGGTTCTAAAACTACATTGCTGATCGTCCAATCAGAAAAGAGACCATTGTTTTGATGTACAAGTGCAGCACATTTTGGAGTAAAGCATAGAAAATCATGCATTTTTTTGCAAGTTTTGTGTAATTTTGGCAATCATTTCTATCTTAAGTGGGTTTAAAATGTCCTAAAGTGACCTGTTTGTGTGAGAACTTCGCATTAAATCATATTTTCTTGTGTGTAAGTTGCTATTTATGTCGTAGTTTTAAACTATTAACAACATTAGCCCCTCTGCCCAGTGACCCCATCAGCCATCACTGAGGTTTTGGATACTGAATCTTTCTTTATACTTTGCATCTTTAACCAAAGATATAAATGAACTGGTTTGAAAGTAACCAAGTATGGTAAATTCTGTATCCTTAATTTAACCATTTCAGGGTTAGTGTGATGACCAACCTTGCAAGAATGGGAGAACCAACCTAGAATCTTTGCAGTCTCGGGTCTCGCAACAGAGCAACACACCCGGTTTGCCATAACAGTGAGATAATAATGCTGTTGCTACCGTTTTCACATTTATACAACCAACCAAGACTGCCTGACTATCCAGTAGTTTAAGCATTTGGAAAATCTCATTATCACTGTCTACCATGTTCAAAAATGTGTTGCCCTAAGCTAGAACCACACCCAAAGTGCCCTCCTCCTCTTCCATATTTTCTGGCTTCCAAAACGACTTTTTCTTTCTCCGTCAAATCATTTCACATTCATGACATTGTCCGTTTCATTTGGCCCCTCTCCCCCTGTACCGCATGCAGGTAGAGCTGAGCTGAGGTGTGGTGATGGAGGGGCAGCCGGAGAGGAACCCTTCAAGTCTGCGCTTTTCCATTAGCCGCTCTGTGATGTACTGCTGCACCGACACACTCAAAGACACTGAGCTGTACCCCCCCCCCACCCCACGGACCTCCAGCCTGCCTCAGTATCTATACATCAGCTCACCTAGACAAACTGGCTGTACACTGGAGAGGCCTGTTTGCACCGAAAGCTGTTCCTTCCATTTTAAATCTGGCATGCACATGATGTTTTATTTAATAATGTGGAAGCCTATGAAGAGTATTATATGTGGAATTCTGCTTGAGCAACAACAGAAAAAGAAGCCTCTTGAGTAATCCTTTTTTCTTTCTTTCATACACAGATTTAGATCATCTCCAGAGAGTGGAACCAATGGACACGGGTTAAACTTACTCTAAATGGAATTGGATAGCCATGTAGCCAATCAGACATACAATATACAAAGAACACAATCAGAGAAATAAAGCAATGCTCATTACAGTTATGATTGGTTAGGTCGGATTGTTTTAGGCCTCAATAAAAGTTTAAATGGGAGGGGTACAGGGGTTCTTCACTAAGAAACAGAATGGGTTTGAGTGAGAAACAAAATTAAGACAACAATTTCAAGTGAGTTAAAAAAATACATGTGTTTTATGGAACTGACAATGGCAATGGAAACCAATAAAGGGTGCGGCAGTAGCTCAGTAAGTAGACCTGTACACCCTTGAAATGGAACATTTTTTGTTCAAACTCTGCTACCAGCATTGCACACATTGTGTCCCTGGGCAAGACACCTGGCCTGTATCAATGTCTTAGTGTGATTCGGTGTTTGGCGGTGGTCTGAGAGGCCATAGGGGCAGAATGGCAGCCACAGCTCTGTCAGTTCACCCCAGGGCAGCTGTAGCTACAGAAATAACCAGAGTGACTGTGGCGTGAATGAATAATGGAGCACTCTGAGAAGCATGTAGGCTTGGGAAGAGCAATATAACTCTAAACCATGATTATAATTATTATGAGAGGAAAAGGGATAAAGCATCGTTGACATGGATTCATCTCTAAACTTAGGGCCTGAGGCAGGGTACACCCTGGACGACGGCCCTGTTCAATAGGGGCTGACGCATCATGTTCCATACACAGTGTTTTCAAACTAAAACATTGCCACCAGGAACATTTTCTTTTCCTTTCAGGTGTTTCCTTTCAGGGTTGTCCACAGCATATCCTCTGCCTCCATCTCAACCTCTCCTCTACATCCTCTTAAATATATTCACTAAAAATCTGACTTTTTTTTTTTTTAAGTGAACGGTGAGAGCCAGCTCCCATCTACAAGCCTATTTTTCTGAAAGGATCTCTTCAAAAACAGGGCAGATAATAACAGAGAGAAGAAACTGGATCATCCCCTCTGAGCTGAGGCACTTGGTCTTCCTCAATGCAAATCTGTGATGGAAATAAGAACAGTAAAAAGTTTAACGTTACAGTTAGTTACAGTAGTAGATGGTGGTTAGTTCAGTAAGAGACACCTGAAACTGTCTGGTGCCACTGTTTTGCACAATAAAATATATTTTGTTATTTATTTTTTATTAGAGTGTATATGTATAATGAGGTTTTGGGAGTTTTGAGAAGTGTTTATATGCTATGTGTAGTAGAGTGATTCTGTAAGCAAGCATTGGGTAGTTTTAAAGCATCAGCACTTTTGAATACTTCATCACAATCCATGTATTTGAGTTATATATGGGTACACAATACAACTCAGTAGTCAAAACTGTGCTAAATTTGGCTGAAATATAAAAGGCGTAGGTGGTAAAATAAAGACCCATCTTAGAGCCGAAAGAGCCAGCCAGCTCTTTTTGGTGAGCCAAACCAAACTCACTGAAATGAGCCAAAATTCCCATCACTACTGACTTCATCTCCAAAACATCTAACTTGAGCTGTCCCTCAGATGTACTCATAATCCTGTCCATCTTAAGCTCTGTCTCCTGCCATTTCTTCTGAACCACTCTTCTCTAAACTCTACAGCATCTCAGCTCTCACCACTGTCTTGTTCACCTTTCCTTTCATTCTCATTAACCCTCTCAGGCTCAAATTAAGTTTTAGTAACAGGAAAAATCTGATATTTGGGGGACATTATCATATGAGATAGTAATAAACAATTCTGACTTTTTTTTTGTTTGTAATTAGGTAATGAGCATTTAGCTGTTGCAAATCTGCAACGCCTGCCTGGAGAGGGTTAAATGTTTTTTTTCACACAATATACCTGAGTTTTCTCCACTCCTTGCTCTGAACTGTTGACCCCTAAAACATTACCAGCATCATCTACATTCCCTGTAACTCCGCCTCATGCCCTAAGCAGCTGGAATCAGCTTTAGCCCTCACAGTCCTTTCATGAACAATGCGAGAAACTAATGTAATTGGTGATTAATCTGGTCAATCTTTACCAATTACTACCTTCATCTCCCTTCATCTATTTAGCTTTGACAGCGCCGCTCGATCATGCGCTGCTCAGAAACCTCAAACCTCCACGGCGTATATATGGAAATCCAATTAGGACACAATTAGTGGCGTCAGACGCACCTGAGAGACCGCGTTCCTTCTGGCGACACACGAAGCCACATACGGGAAGGTGCGGAGGGGATTCCCGAGCTGCGACTTCCCAGAGTTCGTGATCAATGCAAGAACAGCGGCGCTAATGAGGCCCGGGCCGCTTACGAGAAACAGCGAGAGGAATAGGGCTAATTAAAGCGAGCAAACAAGTGAATCAGAGAGAGTGTCCCTATACTCGACAAGTTCACCAGGAAATCACAGAGGTAGGGGTGGGGTACATAGCGTCGGTAAGGGCTGCTATACTTTACATATTACACACTCCAATCATTATTGCATACTTTCAAAATCTTTCACTGCGGGTTAATGTCCAGTAATTAAATAAGTTGTTAATACCCCAGAGATTCAGACTAAAAATCTAAGAATTTAGATATATGGTTTTGGAATGTACTGGCAAGAGTCAATCACCTGCTTTCAAAGAGACAATGCACTTTCAAATAGGGCTGGGTACCATTGGTATGAAAAGAAAAGTTACAATACTACTGATATTGAAAAACTAATTTTTATTCAATACCAAGTGGGACCTTTAATGTTCCTTTGCATGAATAAAAAAAATAACACATGCTAAATCTTACAAACTACTGGTTTTAACTTACAGAAAAAAAAAAATGTGTCTTTTATTCAGTATTATTGTGTAGAAGATGAATTAGCACACCATATGTATCAGAAAAAGTATCGCTCAGGTGCTGGTATTGAAAACCAGGTATCGCTTAAGTACTGGTATCAGAAAAATGTAAATGGTTAGGAAGTCTCTCATTGACCGTGGGTTTACATGACTTGGAATATATATTTAAAAAAATGGTGGTTGAAAAAGTGTCTCTTCTAGTTTATGGAGATGCTCGGTCATCAAGGTTGTGACAATTAAAACAAGGTTAATGCTCTGTGGCAGTCATTCCCAATCTTGGGGTCCCAAAGCTTCACAGTGGGCCCCGAGATTCTAATAAAATCAACTTTTCTGAGCTTTCTACCATGTTATAATGTTGTTCTCTCATCAAAAACATACCTGAAATTGTCTTTTATTTTATTCATGCCTGTTTGAGTAATCCTGTATTCTCTGGAGCTGAGTTTCTGAGGCCTCAGAACACTCGGTTGCATGAATCTCCACCTCTCCCATGAACCCCCACCCACCCGAGGATGCACTGACCAATCAACATGCCCCCAACATCCAGCCTGTTCTCATTCATTTATCCAGCTGTGTTCAGCTCTGTTTCCACTGCTTACATACTCAGACATTTTTTCATTCTGTAGCAAAATGGCATCATACAAAACGTTTAAAGAAATGCTCTTTTTCTTTGATTATATGTTTAAAAGACCGCAACACTCTGCTGCCCTCTGCTGGTCACCTATTTCTTTATGGCACCGGTAGAGTGTGCTTATTAAAAACACTTTCTTTTAGTCAGATAATCTTTTTAAAGGTAATGTGCAATGCTGTTCTAGAGGTGACCAAGATTGGTTTAAAAATATGAATAAAAGCAGAATATAGGGAACCACAGCTCTATGAGACAAACACACACATGCCACGGAGCAACTTTTTATCCAGTAAAATACCACTGGTTTACACAAACTTGTATTTGTAACACACAGCATTCTTCCACAAAAAAATGTCAGACAAAACAAATTAGTATTAAACGTCCATAGAAAGAGTTTCTAGACACACTATTTTAAATAGTGTATAGAGGCAGGGGTTTCAACAGGGCTAGTCCTATTGCTTATTTCTTTGTAGAGCCACCCGCTTTCATTCATATCTCTTTGATCAGCGAACAAGCCATGCATTTATGTCTACTCTGCTACCTGTCTTTCTATCATGTTGCAAATGCTTTTACGTTTACTGTAAGCTTCCGCCTTCTATCTTCAGAGCCATAAACCAGGGATCTGCATTCTTCTGGATCCAAAGAGCCAATTGTTCCCAAAAATTCACAACTTGAATCTGTAAAGAGCTGCAACCAATTATAATGCCCAAAACCTGCTTAGTCTATAACAAATATATTGGCGGTCATTAATAACTGCAAACTAACAAAAAACTGTGTTAAATACTGCTCTGAGTATCTCACAGAAAACTGGAGTTACATCCTGTAACTATTTCTTGGTGCTAGTGTGTGGCACTTCTGATCAGTCGATGTGTGCAACTGTGTGGACAATTAAGGCTAAAGCGTTTTGTTATACCAGTTTAACAGTTAAGTGCATAAAATATAACAAAAAACAGGGAGAAAGTTTTTTTTTTTTAATTGACAAGATGATGCGGATACATAGGTTGAAGACGTCCATAAACCGTCCATTTAGACCATAAACTTTACCCTAAAAACATGTGTAGTAACACTGATTTTGAAGCACTGAAGCTGCAAGTTAATCCCCCCCAAAAAAGACAAGAAATTGAGAATGCGTACCTTCAAACTTATAGGTTTCTGTGATCCAAAATAATCCATGTAAAAAAAATGTATATCCTTTGAATTCCTCCAGTAGTCTGTGAGTATCCGGTGTATCCAACAGTAGCAAAAAGAGTAACAAAATCAAACCTAAAAATTCAAAAGGTATTCCACTCTTATATTTTGCCCGAGGAAAGCCGCTCCAGTGCCTTAGAGCGACGTGAAGCAGCAGCAGCAGTAGTGGTAGTAATAGTAGTAGTGGGAATAG
Organism: Bostrychus sinensis; assembly: GCA_020698575.1. NCBI lineage: Eukaryota > Metazoa > Chordata > Actinopteri > Gobiiformes > Eleotridae > Bostrychus > Bostrychus sinensis. The sequence continues at coordinate 46,523,316 of CM036239.1, read as the reverse complement.
TAGTAGTAAAATGCAAAGGTATGGGAGGGGTGCACGAGGTTCACATCATCGGAGCGGTCTTTGCATCTCTGTTCACAGCCACCAGAGAAGAAGAAAGATGAGGGAGGATGCGGAGAGATAGAGGCAGGCAGAGCTGAATGGATGCTAGAGCCCTCCCCTTTACCGCTCTCTGCCTCTCTCTCTCTCTCTCTCTCTCTGTCTGTCTTTCTCTCACTAACACAGCACACAGCAGCACAGCCCCCGCCCGGGTAGCTACAGCCACAGATTGCATTGCACTGATGAAATTTTAATGGTTCTTTTAGGAAGAATAATGAACACGCTACAGTCCCTGGAGTTGCGGAGGAGAGTGGAAGTTACAGGGCTGCGGCGCGCTTCAGAGGCACGCAACAAATGTATACACAAAGAATATTAGTGGGTTTTTTCTTTCAGCGTTTTCTCTCGAAGTACAATAGTCATACAAGGATTTTGTCAGTCTAGCCACAGGGGGTAAAAAACATGTCCAAATAAATGGAGGGGGCTGTGGAAAGGCATCTGGCATAAAAACTATACCAAATTAATATCCAAAATTACTGCACACTAGGAGGTTGATGATGAGGCTGTGGTGAGTCCCGAAGAGAAAGGCCGAAAAAAACGACTAATGACACATGAAATAAAGCAAAGGGCAGCAGTAGCTAGGTCGGTAGAGATGTTTGCTCACTAACCCAGAGGTTGGGGGTTTGATTCAGGCTACCAGCATTGCATACTGTTGTTACGTCCTTGGGCAAGACACTTCACCCACCTTGCCTATGAGTGAATGTAAAAAAATAATAAACGAGAAGGTCATCTGGACAGTTTGTTTTTTTGAAGACGTTTCACCTTACTCTGAAGTCAGTGTCACTTCAGTGGTGGTCAAAGCGGCCATAGGCCTCAGGGCAGCAGTGGCTACAGAAGTAGCTCACCATCACTGAGTGTGACTGAGGAGAGAAGGAATAATGCACCAAATTGAAAAGCAAATTTGAGTGTCTAGAAAAGCAATACATTCAGATCTGATGTTCCCTAACACCTAACCTATGGTACCAGCGAACGTAGGGCTGAGCCCTCAAAGACATACCATTGAATTAGTGAATCTAAATGTCCCATGTAATGAATGAATGTCAGAGTGAATGGTTGAGTATGAGAAAAACATGCGATATGGAATCATTTTGTTGTATAGTGTTTAATAATAATAATATATAATATTTTGGCAATATTTATGTAAACTATGTTTTTTATCTTTTACTTATTCCCATTTTTGCATGTACATTTGATGTGCAAACACATACATAACATCATGTGAGCTATATAAACGCTTTTGACGAGACTAAAACAAGGCTTAATGAACATTTTAATTTTGGTCACTACACATTTTTATTTAAAGCTCTGGATATGGATATTGTTTTTTCTGATATTGCCATAACAATAAATGTGCGATATACTGTGCGTCTCAGTATCAGCCCATTGACCAGGATGTTCTCTGCCTAAAGCCTATAGTCGCTGAGCTAAGCTTCAGTCAACCACACCCCTAACATGACTTAATGGGGGAAAAAATGAATAAAGGATTATTGTGACATGTGGTTGTTAGAATGTCAAAATATGCAAATGCAATTAAAACAGTACATCATAACGTAATATTAATTCATAATCTTGTGTTTTTTTTAGAAGAAAAGCAACATGCAATCATACTGAATATTTCATTGGTTTCATTTCTTTTCATATCTTTCCTCCTCTTTCTTCCACTACAGCGTACTACCACCCACATGCAGCAGCAGGCTTCACACTCTTCATTCAGAGTCGCGCACGAGCCGCCGCAGACGCACACTGACTGCACGACATCAAACGGCCCCTGACAGACACCAACCTGCCCCTCCCAACGCACCATCACACGAGGGGAAGACGGAGCACCATCACACGGGGAAGAGACGAGGAAGAGGAGAGGAGCGGGGAGAGAGTGGATAAGAGAAGTCTCAGGATGGGAGTATGGGCAGTAGATACTCACACAGACATATTTTATGGAGCAATTGAATGTTATGGGATGTTTTTTGTCTTTTTAGGTCAAGGAAGATGGTAACAAAAGGCAGAGGCAATGCGAAATGTGAAAGACATGCTTAAAATCAGTGAAAAGCATTGCATTTCATGTTAGATGTAAGATTGGTGTCCATACATAGATGCAACAATGACCACACCTTCCTCATAAACTACTAGAAAATGAAACTGTGAACCAGCCAAGGCGTGTTTAAAATGGACTGAGGCAAAATGGAATATGGTTTTATGGTTGGATAAATCAATATTTGAGATGCTGGTGTTCCTGGATCAGGGCTCTGCAACCTTCCTGATCTACAGAGCCTGTTGTTGCCAAAAACACAAAATTTGCATCTGTAAAAAGCCACAAATAATTTTAATGCACAAATGTTGCTTTGCCTGTGATTGAAATATAGCCGATGGATGGTCGTTAGTTACTGCAAACTAACAAACAACTGTGTTAAAAAACTCATTGCACTGATTATCTTTTGATAGGCCACTAGACAGCAGTATGCACAGGAGCCATGCACACTCTGAGAACTGGAGTTACATCTAGTCACTATTTCTTGTTGCTGTTTATTTAATTTGTGCGTTGCATGCAATGTGTGGTCAATAACGTCTACAAACAACAGTTCATTCTAGGTTATTCTACCATAAGCTAAGTTCATAACATTCTGGAAAACAGGAAGAATGTTTTATTTTAAATTGACAAGATAATGCTAATGCAGGTTGTGTGATACTTGTGTTATTCCTTTATTGACTTTACATAGCCAGATGTCAGATGCCCAAGGAGCCACAAGAGCAGGGCCAAAGAGCCACATGCAGCTCTAAAACCATAGCTTACACATGTCTGCACTAGGTCATATTCATGTATGGCTTCCTCTTTAAATGATACAGTATTAACTGTGTTCACAGAAAATGACTTCTGGAAGTGTTACTCACCCATGCAATGATTTCCAGTACAGAATATTGTCTGTTTGGAGTAGCTCAGATGGCAGAGACATTCGCCCACTAACCTGAATGTTGGCAGTTCAATTCTTGCACCTGGCACTGCAGACTATCGTTGGGTCTGTTGACAAGACTCTTCACCCACCTTGCCTGTGTATGAAAGTGTCAGTGTGACTGTGTTTGGTGGTGGTCTGGCAGGCCATACGCGCAGACTGGCAACCACGCCTCTGTCAGTCTGCCCCAGGGCAGCTGTGGCAACAGGAGTAGCTCACCACCACTGAGTGTGGCTGAGGAGTGAATGAATAATGGAATAATGTAAAGTGCTTTGAGAAGCATTATTATTTGTTTTAGTGCAGTTTCACCTCAGGTCAAAGATTATGGGCATTCATCTTAATAAGATGAGATTCTAAAATACTTTAGTTTCAACACCTCACGAGTGCTATTTGTTAGTGAATTCTGAGTATATTTTGAGTATATAATGGTTGTTTTGAAAGCATTGCACTGAGTTGTGTATCAACAAAAAGGTGGATGTCATCAGGTAGACTAAGGCAGTGCTTCCCAACCAGTACTAGTAATACTTGAATAGGCCTATTATAAAGCTTGTTTCAAAGGAGTTATTTAAATGATTGTTATTACCTCCATTAAGACGGAGGTAATGTTTTCAGCAGCGTTCCTTTATACATAACTCAAAAAGATTTTGATGAAATTTTCAGGAAATGTCAGAAATGGAACAAGGAATAAGTGATTACATTTTGGCGGTGATCCAGATCACCATCTGGATCTAGGATTTTTTTATTGCACAGCAACAAATGTAGCTGCACATCTGCAAATATCACCAAATGAAAGGTGAGGTTTTTCCCTGTCAGTAGTATGTTCACAGATTTGATGTAGCTTTAATACTTATTGAGCTAGATCCGGGATTTTAGGAGTTTTTCTCAGGTGACCCTGGGGCCTGGCGGAGGTCTGTGCTCTCCGAGTGCTTCAAGTTTTTCATTCATTTTTCTTGTCAATATATTATTAAAGAGTTAACAAAGTTTTAGCTGATAAATATAGAAAAATAAGTAAATTTTTATTGTTATATTTGTATTAATTGTTTTTATATGTATTGCTGATTTAAAGATATTTTATTTGTATCTTCAATTTAATTTCCAAAGCAAAAAATGCAGGAGAATTAGCTTTTACAATAAAGTATAAAATGTCAGTATTTACTAATAAACACAGATGACCACTGAAAAATTAACACGTAAATGACTGAGGGGGTACTCGCGGTATGACTAAAAGCCCAGGAGGTATGCAATACAAAAAAAAAGTAGGACTCAGTTGTTTTTTCCTTGTTAAATAAAGACTTCATAAAAATCAGCTGTGTGCATGTTCCTTATGTTCATTACTGCTATTGACTTATGCAAATGAACCATGTGCTGTTGCCTGTCACATTTCCAAAGCCCCTTTTCCTCATTATTTATTGCCTTTGCGCTAATAAAATGCCATTTTATTTGCCTTGTATGTTGTATAGCCTATATTATTTATCACCCTTTTTTCCCAAATGCCTTTACCCTCTATTAAAGCTCACACTGGATTACATTTGGTCGTCTTATCCCATTCCCTTTGTGTAAATAGGACACAAATGAGAGACAGAGAGGAGATAATAGTGCACCAAATTACCACAAATATCACAAGATCTCATTGAAAAAGAACTACAGATAAACACGCGGCGTGCAGGCTTTACACCCAGCAACATCAAAAAGGCTTGTAACAGACAGGCAGCCGTGCACTCCTCCCACTGCACCATCACACGGGGAGAAGACTGAGGAGTGGGGGAGAAAAGAGTGGAGTGTGCCAAGAGAGCAGTTTGGTGATGGGCTGGTTCGGAGCTAGAGATGGGCGCAGACACCACACGGCGGAGAGGGGAACAAAGAGGCGGAGTGTGGAGGAACATGGAGAGCAGAGGGGAGAGCCAGTGTACAGCGGGAAACAGTACAAGGATTAACCCTCAGGCCCTCCTTTAAAAAAAAAAATCATGCTCTTTCTCTTGAAGCTCTTTTAGGTCACTGTGGGTCACATTTAAAAATATAAAACATGAATTATAAAGGTTTTTTCTTTCATCATTATGTCCTGTCCTTCTCATAGAGAGCATAAGTGAATTTATTTTCATATTTTAACCACCTAAATGCCAATTTGTTCACATAATTCCAAATATTTGTAAATAAAACATGAGTTGTCTACTATTTAAAGCTAAATTGCTAAATAAGCATTTAAAAGTAATTGATCCATGCCCTGAGCAGCTGAGGAAGCATGTGGGGGAATGCCAAGATCTCGCGATGCTAGCCATCGATAAAGACAGGAGCAAGACCAAAACAATCTTAATTCACCAGATGAAGGACAGAAAACAACAGGTAAACTTGAGATCGCTTTGTTGTTATTGTCACTGACATCACTTTATGGACTTCTCCTCTACAATGGATGAGTTCATAGAGTTTGAGAAAGTTGTGTTTTTGCAGAGTCGAATTGCGTGCATATATAAAATATTTTATTGAGAAATATACATGCATAACGTATTTAAACAAACCTGTATGCAAATATATAGCCTATTGCTATTAAAATTATATACTCCATGTACAGTTTTGGTTTCTACTTTTAAAATCCAGATGTTGGGCTCGTTCAGTATCCAGTTTTGTGCATAAAATCTAGGTAGATTAACGTGAACTAGGAGCGTCATCGCAGGAAAATTGAACTGCTACGTTTCTCCAACGAAGCGCCGCGCACTCTTGAGCCAGAACCGCGCCGCTTGGAGTGGAAACGCTCTCATTCACTAGAAAGGAAGTGTATCTGCCAGCGCTTGCAGTGGAAGCACATTCCGTCCACTTGTATGTAAAATTTTATCATTTTGGCCACTGTCCAGGGTGTACCCCGCCTAAGACCCATAGTTGCTGGCATAGGCTCCATTCACCCATGACCTATAACAAAAATAAAGCAGAATAATATGAATGTATATGAATGAGAGATGAGTGGAAGGCCCTAATATGGAAGAAGTGTTTTTTTTTTTAGGTCTTGTATAGGTTTTCAGCCGGAAGACTTATCTTCCGCAGCCCTACTCCATTTCTCCAGGCTTGGGACCAGCACAAAGTTTGCTGGAAGATTGTATGCGCCTATGACTGTAATGCCATGATTAGTCCGGTAACAACTGCAGAAGCATGTTTGTGTTTTTTATCTGTACACAGCACCCGCTGTGACGACACATATGACATTCACGTCTTATCCTCAGTGCCTTCCTGCTGTGAGCTGCTAATGCACGGCTCATATCTCCAACAAAGGCAGGAGAATAAAGAGAAGGGATTATTTACATGAACTTACATCACATCAGGAGTCTTTTGTGTGCACGTGCTCCTTCTGAACAGGGATACTCACAGCAGCAGCGCAACGGAAACCTGGAAGACAGAATAATGCAAATGTCACTAATACAATTTTACACTTAAATGTGATAATGATGTTTATATTGTGACGGTGCACTGTGTGAAATACTGTATAAGCAAAGCATTGATTTAGAGAGTCCTCCAGTTGGCCATTCCATTTGACGTCCATTTGACATAGATTTTATGCCAGATGCCCTTCCTAATGCTACTTTTTCCTATTACTCAGGTTTGGGACTTTGGGACACAAAGGGTACACTGGCTTGTGACCTCTTGCGGCTGAATTTTGCCAAATGAGAGTAACAAGGGCAATTTTAATTTTGTTACTTCCCATTTCTGTTCATAAAAAATGTACAGCTTGGACAAACTGAGCACTGTTAAGCACATTCAAGAGTTACAACTAAATTCACTTTCAATAATCATTTTCTGAGGATGTACTTGGAGACAATTCTGTATCTTTCACTTTGCAGAAAACACTTGTATTGATTGTGCTGATGACTGTGATGCACCATGTAAGTCACGTTGATCGGGAGCGGCGGACATTTTAAGGAGGTCCTTGGGATTTTTTCTCTCCTTTAAGGGATCCCCAAAAAGTTTGAGAACCCCTGATGTAGAGCAGCGGAATCACGCATTTTCAGCTCTTGCCTCAGCACATAGGATTACTTAAACATGCATAAATAAAATAAAATACAACTCCTGGAAGGTTTTTTTTAAGATGGAGACAACATTATAACATGGTAAAAAGCTCAGAAAAGTCTATTTAGCTGGCTTTTTACTTTTTTCCAAGCACCAATTCGCAAAAATAGCCATTTCCTTTTAACTTTGACCTGTTGTGTGCCTTGTGACAAATCAGGTAGAACCAACCATTTACGTAAAATAAATATAAAACAGTATTTACAATGAACAAATTTCACAGGTACCAATCTTTTCGCCCTGTTTACATCTGAAATACACACATAAGGCTGGTGTCCTCCACTTACGCTAGAAGGGATAGTCTCATTTAACTGTAATCCCCTTTACAAGCGCTTTTTGCAACAACATAGTCTGACCGAAATCTAACCTGCTGCAGCACAAGTATTACCTTTTTTTTTTTTTGCCTAACGATAAACTCAGATTCAACCCAGTTTGGCTGTTCGTAGTTCTCAAGTTCCCCACCAAAGAGGATTATCCAGCTTTACCCTTGTACCCGCAAAAAAACAGAGCGTCTCAATTCAAATCCCCAGTTATTAGAGACTTCTCCAAAGACAGTAATTCCCAAAAGCCACACCGGGTTTACACAGAGCGGCATGAGGCATTGACATCACAGCTTGCGTTTTTTTTTTTTCTTGTTTTGTTTTTTACACATTGCAAAGCTAAGAGGAAGCTAGGAGATGTGCCGCTTGAAGTCTGTCAATAACGACGCCAATGCCACCGAGAGAAGTGCTTGAAAGCCACTTTAAAGACACATAGGAATTGGATGGCAACAGTGGGAAACGTGCGTCAGTGCGAGTCGGCCTCCATCTTGGGATCCAAAAACAACAAGGTTAAAGGAAAGCTCTGTGGAGAATAAATAGGCTTCACTTCTTCGGAGATTTATGATATTTTGAAAGGAATTACACACGTCTGCAATGCTACGGTGCAATATTACAAAACCTGAGGGGATATGAGGAAGGTAGGGCGTGAATGGATGGTGACATGAGTGATGTGTTCGTCATACAACTCAGTCTCAAGTCAGTCTTCAGAGACGCAAAATGAAAATAGCAGCGTACAAAGCCAATGAGGGAGTCAACTAGAGGTGATAGCAACTCCACTCATTTCCACAGTAGACAAAAAAAAAAAAAAACACTGCATTTTAACACAATTTTAGTTTTTCCTCAAATTATGCATGTGTAATGCATAAAACCAGTGTTTCCCATCCAGGGTTATGAGGACCCCAAGGAGTACGCAGTCATAATGCAGGGGGTACTTAGAATTATTTATAATACCCTCTCAGAAAATATTTGGCTGTCAAATACTAAAATGAACCTAAATCACCAGGACGATGCTGAGGGATACAACAGGGATTAACAGAAAAATGCAATACTAAAGAAGGACACAACAGGGGCTGAACATGAACTAAATCAGGTCTAAAAAACATAACTAAACCAGAAAAACACAGGTCTAAAACCAGAACTAAACTAGGTCTAAACCAGGAAGCAGGTGTAAACCAAAAATTTACTTGGTCTAATTCTGGTCAAACCAGAACTCAACAATAAATAAACCAAGTCCAAAACCAGAACTAAACCAGAAAAAAAACCCAAAAAAACAGGTCTAACACCAGAACTAAACCAGATCTAAAACCAGAACTAAACTAGTTCAAATCATGCAGGACTAAACTAAGACTAAATCAGGACTAAAATATGTCTAAGACCAGAGTTAATCTAAGATTAAACCGATCTAAACCATGTCTAAAACCAGTACCGAATTTAAACCAGGACTATTCCAGGTCATGGAGGTACAAGACCAAAGAATTTGGGAACCACTGATGTGGACTGTTGTTAGAAAGTCCCATTGCGATGAATGTGAAGATAATTTAGATTAGCTGTATGATTTGGACAATAACAGTGTACAATATCCTTGAAACATACTTGAGCAGTCAAGCTAGTGTGGTTATAATTATATATATAATTTTTGAAAGCTTATGGTCAGGACAGTTGGGAAAAGGGTTAACTCCACAGTTAAAGCTGAGCTGCTCCAGGAGCCAGAAGCTGGGGGAAGTATGGTCCACTGAGCCTCTGTCCTCTCTATCTGCTCATGCATTTCTATCACTTCCATCATTATAATATTATATTTATAATATACATATAATTATACTGTATCTCTAATCAGTTCAGTGCAGTGGTGGAATGTAACTAGGTAAAAGTACTTAGTTACTTTAATTAGGTACATATTTCATGTATCTTTACATGAGTCAATTTTACAAGGTGTACTTTTACTTTTACTTCACTACATTTTAGAGCAAAGATCTGTACTTTTTACTCCATTACATTTCTTTTACTCACATCACTTTTTACTTAAGCAGAGATTTTGAGGTGATACTTTTACTTTAAAAAAAAAGTTCCTCCACCACTGGTTCATTGCTATTCACAAGTTGTCCCTCTGTCCCACTCCCACTGTCTGGCTGCTGGTAGATGTCCCAGTGTGAACTGGGCGTTAGCTGATCCCATCATGCTCCTGTCCTGAGCTGTGGGCCCTTAACCTCACCTCTTATGGACCCCATAGACCCCACTGAACTGCCTGGATGGGCGCTTCTTCACCTGCTGCATCCTTACAGAATTGAACTCTATGAGCAAATGCACTATAGTCTATTTGCCTGTTTGATTGTTTACTTGTTTGTTTATGCCAATTCCTGTTTATGCCAACTGCGATACTGTTGTGATATTGGGCTATATAATTAAAATTGAACTGAATGGCCACTACACTATATATACTCTAATGTTTAATGTATATTTTTTCTGTGTAAAGAGTTGTACCCTGTGTGGAATTGGTCTCTTTAGAATCACACTTACCACCATTTCTCCAGTGTATAAATGCACGGGTGCACGGTGGCAGAGCGGTTAGCGTTCTAGCCTCCCAGGTCGTGGGTTCGAGCCCCGGGCGGACCAACACACACACACCATCACACAAACTCTCTGGGTGGAGTCTGCATGTCCTCTCCGTGTTACCGTGGGTTCTCCGGCTTCCTCCCACCGTCCAAAGACATGCATGTGTTAGGTGAATTGGTGACTCTAAATTGACCCTAGTGAATAAATGTGTGCGTGAACAGTTGTATGTCTGTGTTCGTCTGAATGTGAGTGAGTGACGGGACTACGGATGGAAATTAGCTCTGAGCTATAATCCGGTGTATTTACAGCACTAGCTGCTGTTCATTAATACACGCTGTCCCATATAAATAAATAAATAAAAGATGTGCACGAGCTTGGACTCAACAAATGAAAGATCTGAAGGTAACTATCCCCTGACAGTGTGTGATTGGTCAAAATATTCAGTCCCTGCTCTAGTTCCCCCTCTTTCAAAAACAACTCTTTATAATTATAATAAAACCCAGATCAGGTCTCCAAGCCTCATTTTGAAGAAGTAATGAGTTAAAAAAGCTATAAATGTTGTTACTTTAGGTCATTGTGAGACTGTTAACACCGAGGGTTGGTTTTCTTATGGTTTATTTATTTTTAAGTATTAAAGGTACAGTCAAGCTTTGAGTAACATTTTGCTGGTTATACATATAATCAAGCTTTATATAATTTCATATATTCATTATAGTAAAAAAACATCAGTGCTGTGAGTGTTTGCAGTGTCATGATAATGTCATGTGTTCATCTTCATGTGTTCTTTGAGAAATGTGTGACTTTGTAACTGTGAGGGAAACACACTGGGCCTCACTGTATTTAAGTTAAAACACACACAGAGGGACAGAGTTTAATTTGGTTCCTGATTGTAGTTTAGTGTAACAGCCACTAGGGGGTGGGGTTTAGTGAGTGTGGTTAAATGTTGATGACATCAGAATAAAGGGGGAGGTAACATGATGGGTGTGTCCCAAGCTACCTACATCACATCATGGGTTGTATAGTTCCACTACGTAATGGTTTATATAACTCCATAATAATGACCTGGATGAACTTTGGTGGACGTTACAAACTGAGCGTCTGCAGCAGGTGCAGGGGTTGGTTCAGTTGGGATGGTCCCATATGTATGTTTACAAATTAAATTTGAGTAGCGACTGTCTAGACGAATAATAACTTGTTATTTTCAAGGACATATGAAAATTAGTGTTATCAAAAAAGTATAAAAGATGATGTCTGGAAGATCGGGGCAGTAAACTCACGCACTAAACTTTTCTGCGCTGGACTCGCTCTCGTCTGCTCCTTATTTTTGGATATATTATTTATTTTTTATTCTACACTAATTATTAAGCCAATCGCACAGCATGATAGTCTATCTAGGAGCGTAATGTTAAAGTATCAATGTATAGATTTTTTATTCCTGAGATACAACTATATCAATACACATTACCTTGTATCGAATCATATTGTTTTTTAGGTAGTGTAAATCTATATACATGGGGAAAAAATCTCTAATATCGGAAATACTGGGCCTCATTCATGAATCCTTCTTACCAGCAAATTTGTACTTAAGCCCTTCTTAGGAGAATTTTTGCCCCATTTTTTTCTTGACTAAAAATGTTCTTCTGGAAGAACAAATCCATCCACTCTGGCCTGAACTGTAGCCCCCCGCCATGGGTCTGTTATATATAAAACGTGCCTCCTGTCACTCCCCAGGACCAGGACGCACTGGTCTCTGTGAGCACCCCAGCTCCCCCGCTTTTTACACAACTTGCGAAATATGCATCAAAAAAATTAATCACTGTTGATTGAAGATGTACAACTGCTGTAGATGGAGATGTCAGATGGCTGCTTCCCACTCTCACTAAACTCCTGTCTCATGACCATATATGGACTTTAGAGGGCGTTCCTTGTCCTAATACATCGTTAAATCTATGTAAATGCCATGTTAATGAGGAGCGCAGTGTTCGTGGAGTCCCTGCAGTTACGTGCTCCACTAAGAAGAATCTGGGAGCTTGAGAACGTGTCATGAATCCGATGAATCTCTCCCATGAATCTCTTAAGCAGTTCTTAGAGGGGTACTTAAGAAAATTTTTCTAAGAGAACATCTGCATGTGAAAATAAAGCCAGATATGTCTTTTTGGGTGTAATTTTTGTGTTTTAATGAAATAAAATGTGATATTAAGCTTTTCTTTGCTCTCTGTCTGCTGGACATAATCAACCCTGGCTGCAAGCTGGTTTTGAGAGTATACGTCCATGATTTTTGTCAAAAGTTGCTGTATTGATTGTATCGATATGAAGATGCTGAATCAAATCACATTGTTCTAAATCAGCCATTATTGTTCATCTATCGTATGTTCATCTATGTATCTATCTATGTAACAGAGTAAATGTAACTCATCACTACCCAGCTCTGCATCTGACTAACAGTTTTCTTACATAAGCAAAAAAAAAAAAAAAAAAAAAAAGGACATTTTCACTATATTTTACCATTTTGCAGAGCTTCTCTGTCCACATATGAAGTCATAGCCCCTAATCCATGTCTTTATCACCTGTTTACAGCCAAAACATTAATGTGGATTAAAATTTTACAGAGCTTTCTGCATATTGGAAGTACTGCTCTGCTGTGGGCTGCTGTAAAGCGTGTTGTTGGTCTTCATTCCTGGCACTGGGCCCAGCAAGCCCTTACCTTTAATAGTCCCTCTGTTTGTTTTAGGCAGCATACGACCATTACAGTTCCCATAAACGTGGCCGTATAAATCCAAACCGCACCTGCTATAGTATGGCAGAAGAGCCAGTCTGTGACGCTATTAATTCAACTACAGCAAATATTTTAGTTATGGGAATCCTTATCTCCAAAACCGCACCGTTTCCAGTATGGCGGCTCTTTAAAAATCCTGCCAGCAACGCCAATAATGAGAAAGGTCACTTCTAGCAACTACCTGTTAATTGGATTTGGAGTTTTTTTTTCCCCCCTCTTCTATCACATGTGGCGTCTGTTCGGAGATTGCCGCGAGCTGCTGGCTTCAATTATTAAATATATATTCGGAACAAGCAGTGCATTTCAAAGCCTATTTATTACACCTTGCATGTGTTTGGCATTCCTGTGGGGTAACTCCGCACGCTGCAGTTTCCCCTTTTAGTTTGCCTATACCTTGCAGGCAGCCATCTACTTTAATCAGAGTAACAAGTGGTGCGGAGAATATCAAGTTTCTCTGCACTGCCTGACAACAAAGTGATAAATGAAAATAAATTGCTTTTCTTCGAGATATGATACGAGCATGAAGCAAACACATATTTATCTTGTATTTGAACAATAGAGCCAAGATACTCTGGGGCACCTAACTGTAAAGCAATCTTGAGTCTCCAGAAAAGTGCAATATGCATTATTCTTATGTCAATGTCAATGTTTATGTTTATTTATGTAGCACATTTAAAAACAGACACTACTGCCTCAAAGTGCTGTACAGCATTAATGAAACAGAATATCAGTAAAAACACAACAGTAACTACAAATAAAACAACACCGAATATATAGCTAAAACAATAAAAGCAGAAATCAAGTAAAACACAAAAAAACAAAGTTAAAAATATTTTAAACAGTAATCGAAATGTCCAGCTCAGCTTGTGTGCTCGTATCATAACTCCCAGCATGACAGACGTGACTGACGAACATGGGAAAATATCCCGGCGGCGGGTTACTGGGCTGTATGTACTTAAAAGCCAGTGCAAAGAAGTGTGTTTTTAGCAGCGATTTGAAACTTTCAATGGATGCAGCAGCTCTAATGTTTAATAGCCACAATTTTGGGCCTGCTTCGGGAAAAGCCCTGTCTCCTCTGGTTCTCAGTCTGGTCTAACCCTAAGAGCCGGAAAAGAGTACAAGCAGCGAGGTAGAAACCTGCACAGGACTGACCACCCGGTCCCGCATGAGACCACAACAATACTGGTCGATTGTGAAGGATTTGGGTCCCGCTGAAGGTCTCTACAGTGAAGCAAAATACTGTTGAGTATAGGAGAGTTGGGGAAGCCACACAGCAACATCAAGATGAGAAGTTGTGAGCTGTTAAGAAAAATGTTTGAGGGTATGTCAAGGCAACTTTGTAACAGTGGGGGAAAGTACCAAAGTAATCTTATTTTTACACTTACAAAATAAAAGCATTTTATTACTTTGCTGTGTGTTTTACGTAGAGTTAAACACATTTTATGGGTTTATAGCAGCCGGTTGTCGGGACTTTTAAAAGTGGCGGTTTGTTGTTGTGGCTAACCTCGCACGTATGACGCACAACTGACAACACTCTCTGACCAATCAACAACTACAATCTGTCAGCGTCACTTTTTAGTTCTGGTTTGGCTCGGTTGGAACATCGGCTGAGCAGATACCAAAAAAGTACCTGGTATTGGTAATGATAGCCTAATGAAAATGCTAACAAAGCAGGTAGAAGTGAGTAGAGTAACACTGAGTAGTGCTGGTGGAAAAGGGCCTATAGAGTCACCACTTCACCCAACACATGCATGTGTTAGGGTGGTGGCAGGAGAGCGGAGCACCCAAAGAGAACCCACAGTAACACAGAGAGGACATGCAGATTCCACTCGAGGGACATTGCGTGACAGTCGGCCCAAGGATCGATCTCATGAGCTTCTTGCTGGGAGGCGAGAGCACTAAACGCCCTGTCATCGTGCACTGGTTAAGATGATACAGACATGGTAATGGACAAGACACTGCACTAATTACTTTTGTTCATTCATGAAAAAATGATGTAGGTAATTAATATTTAAATTCATTTATACAGCTGACCGCAGGATAATCAGAGGTTAAAATAGCCTGATGTGTGCAGAACATGCTCAGTACATTGCAAAAAGTTTTCAATAACCAATACAAAGTAATTTTTAAATAGGTTATCCTAGTTAGGTCATTTTTATTCCTTTTTGAGATATTCCAGCGGTTCTCAAACTGTGGCACGGGTACCAGTGGTGGTACGCAGGCGTCTTCTGGTGGTGCTCTGGAGATTTTTGCAGGTGTGATTTAGTTTCATTCAGAGACAGGTTTATGCCTGTTGTAGGCTTACTTTGGGTAGAGATGAAATCTTAAGTGTATAGACCAGTGTTTCCCAACCAGCGGTACAGGGACCCCTTGGGGTACCCCAGCACTTTTCAGGGGTACTTGGAATTATTTCATAATATGATGAGAAAATATTTGCAATCTTTTCATATTAAACAATTGAAACTTGGGTTTCCTTGACAAATGATTGATTAAAATGAGGTGAAACAACAAGGAATATTATTTTAATAGGCATATTATAAAGCTTGTTTCAAAGGAGTTATTTGAAATTATTATTTTTCATTAAATTTTTTCTTGTCAATTTATTAAGAGTTTTACTGTTTATATTAATATAGTATTAATATATAATACAGTAAAATTGGTAAATTTAGTTTATGTTGTTTCATTTTTATAATTGTTTTTATTTGTAATTTTTTCACATTAATCCTGGTTTAGTTCAGGTTTAGTCCCCGCTTTTGTCTTTGTTTAGTAATCCAAATAGTAAAATTAAGATAAAGTATGAATGAATGAATGAAAGTTGTATTGTCACATGCACAGGTATAAAAGTACAAAGTACAGCGAAATTGTGTTTGGAGCAAGCCTCCGGGCCGCAGCTCAAAAACCGTGAGCGCCGCCATTTTGTTTATACTTGTTAGCCCACTTTGACATATGTTTAGCAGTGTACTGTTCATTCATGTATTTACTTTCTACAACTCTGGTTTATGGGTCATGATGGGCTGAAGTCTATCCCTGCTCCTTTGGGTCTGAGGTGGGCTGCACTTATCGCAGGGGTAACACTTGAAGACAGCTCTTTACAGAGAACCAATCGCATTTATTCCCAGTCGGACCCCATGACCTTCTCGCCGTGAGGTAGGAGTGGCCTTCCCAGTTGTCTACAAAACTGTGTTTACATGCTGACACTCCCACCTGCACCAAAGCTCCAGAAGACATTATCTTTGAGTTATGTTGTGGTGTAAATCTGGATGGACCATAACTCAGGTCATTTAGCCTCGCATCACAGATAAACAGTACAGTATACAGACTGGAAAACGACTGGTGCTGGAGTATTCATGGCCTCACAATAACTACAGCAGAGGTATTAAAAACTGCAGAGGACAAATGAGAGTTTAAAATCGTCACCTGGTTAGAGACAGTGTTACCATGTGCAGAGAAAACATGCACAGTATTGGGTACTGGTGAGTCACCTGGGAATATATTGGTTTAAAAGAGAACAATGTAAGATTCTTACATTAAATAAACTATGTTGGAGTGCATTTGATGAGTTGTTGCTGGGTAAATAAAGGCCTCTGCATATCTCCCTGGTGTATCTTGTCAAAAAAAAACAGCCTTGCAAGAATGGGTGAACCAACCTGGTGTCCCTGAAGTCTCGGGTCTCGCTAAAAAGTGACATTAACCAGTTAGCCATAACAAAACATAACTTTATTTCTTTGATTTTCGTCATGGCACAGTAACCAAAAGGTTTGTACAGATATGAGAAGAAAACATGAGTCAAGCAGACCAAGGGTTCACACAGCAGTCAACCAAACTTGAGAGTATTTACCATAGGTGTTTACTCCCAAATGTAGGGGGGGTGCCTAAATGTGACTAAAATGCGACTAAAACAGTGAAGAACAAGGAGAGTTGCATAGTTCCCCTTTAATTCCCAACATATAGTTTCATGCAGCACTCTCATTTGATGTCTGCATACCTTCTGCTGCTGTTATTTAAAAACGTACATGTCCTACAAAGAGTTTTGACCGTGTATGCACATTACCTATGTTCAAATACACACACATTAACAAACATTTACACAATAATTTTGAAACAAGACAGTGGTTCTCAGAAGCATAACTAGAGTAACAACAAGTTCAAAATAAATTCCGGTTTATTTTACTTATTTCTGTCTCAATTTTTTAAAGATATGTTGCTGCCATCAAATTAAAAGTGAGCTATTATTTTTCATGAAATGGGAACACCTGCTACACTACAACTGATATATCCTTCTAACTCTTTTGGAATTAGGTTTGTAGACATGTAAATAAAGTGCATTTGAGGAAAACATTTTTATCAAACAATCCCATATTGTATTTTGCAGTTTTAAACGACCCATCTCAGTATTAATTCATTAGCTACCAATTATTCTGTTGTAACAGTGCTATAACTAGCAACATCCTGCATTCAGGGCATAAACTAACAGTCCCAAACCTAGCATACAACATGTTCGATTAGATGTATTTTGTACTGAAACAGCTCACCAGACTCTCTGGGGACTATGGCCCACTGTTGCTGTCCATTTGTTCTCTCTGATTGAGAACATGAGTGGGACATGACAAACCTCTGGAGGAGCTCATTAACATCAGTCTGTCCTGCTTCGCTCAGACCACAGCTGTTTCTGACACGCATGATCATCCATGAGAGCTTTCATCTGCGACTGATGGGACCTGCTCCATGGACAAACCAGGACCTGACAGGCTTTGAATGAGGGATTTTTTTTTTTTTTTTTTACACTATGTGGTTCATTTAGCATTTTTGTTATACTTCATTGCATTAGACACATTGAATTGTGCAGAGAGCCTTTAATCCTTATTCATAAGTTACTGAGGGTTATCCACCACTGTCAGTATGTTGTCCACCTGCTACCATGGGTTCTCCGTAGGGGTGTGACGAGACACAAATCCCAGGAGACACGAGAGAGAGAGAGAGAACGGGACGAAACAAGATTTTTACTCAGTTCTTTTAAAATAATTCCTCCAAAATAAAATATATGAATGATGAAATGTATTTTATTAAACAGATCAGAAACAGAAATCATAAAATGCAAAATGTTTTAGGTCAGTTTTGAAAAAATCTTGAGCTCTTGTCACACCCCTAGTTCTCCAGCTTCCCTACACTTTACAAAGACATGCATGTATAGGTGAACTGGTGAATATGCACCACTCAGAAATTAAATATTTTTGTGAAGTGTCTCTAAATGTTAGCTCTGCAAATAATAGTAAAAGGCCCCAGCCCAGCACCATAACAGGATAAGAGGCAGAAGCTGAATATACAGTTTACTTAATGCACAGTAGGGCTGAACAATTTTAGCCAAGCCATTTTATTTCTATAGCACATTTAAAAACAGCAAAGTTGCACCAAAGTGCTTTACAAAGATATGGAAAGCCATTTTCCTTTTTTTTTTTTTTTTTTTGGAGAAAAAAAAATCAAATTGTAAAATAAATAGTGAAATAGCCAGTAATTGTGACCACTGTGATTAATTGCAGCCTTTGCATGGCTGCCGTTTTGGACCAAATTTATCACATTCTGAAAAATGACAGAAAATGCCTCAAAGCAGCCCAAAATATGCCTGTAAGTACATATTTGTGCATAATATGTACTTTTGAACCATTTTCGGGGCCAAAACAGACATGGCCCAAAGTTGCACTTTTCGACAGGTCCACAGTTGTCGTTTGGACAAATTTTTACCAAATTTAGCACACGCTGAAAACTGCCAGAAAATGCCTCAGAGCAGCCCAAAATACCCCCATAAGTACATATCTGTGTATAATGTATCTATTGAACCATTTTCAGGGCCAAAACAGACCTGACCCAAAATTACATTTTTCTACTGGTCCACGGCTGTTGTTTTGGATGACCAATAAAAATCTGACATTAATGTGAAAATAAGAAATAAAGCAGTTTTTTTTTTTTATTGAAGTTTTTTCACATTCTCAAAAACTCTATTAGTGGCCCTTTAATTTAAACTTTTGAGACCACTTTTTTTTTCTGCTAAATTTTCCCACCCCCCCAGGAGAAGGGAAATTGGATCTTGTGTGGTGTTTAATCTGTCTTCCTTCACGTGATTGGCCTGACTTCAGACGTGTGCAGAATTTACCGCCGCACTGCCTCCATAATGAATGCATGATAACCGCGCACATTAATAATCACATCATGTCGGGCACGGCTCCACAATGAAGGGCAGCCGGCCTGGTAATGGACAGCCCCTCACCCCGTCCCATCAGCCACCCCCCCTCCACTCCCCGTCTGTCTGTCTGCCATATTGTTACATCTCATTTTCTCCCGATCCGTCTTTGATGACATTGGTTTAGCAGAGACAGAGGTGGAGGTCAGGGCCCGCTGATAGAATTAGTGTCTGAGGACGATGGATTATTCCTGTTAGAGTCAACAGTTTCTGGGTAAATGCTTAGAACAGGTTACTGGTTTATAAAGGAGGCCAGTAAAATTAATTAAGGGTGATAATGCTCTTGTTAAGTGAATAGCTGCACCCATGGAAGAATGCATTTCCTTCTTTACAAGATCTATTCCCTAATCCAATACTATCCATTAGGAGACGCAGACAGGAGCAACAACATAGCATCAGAACCATATACTGTTTTTAATGGTTTGAGTCTGGTCCTGCATTAGAGCGGGGCAGTCCAACAATACTGTATATGTTAATGTAAGCAGTTGTAGCCATTGCAGGAATAGACAATTTCCCAAAAGGACTCTGCCATGTTAACAAGCTGATAGTAGCAGTCTTTAGCAGTTATCATTGGCTGTTCTCTGCATTTGACCCATCCTTCAATGCCGCTGAAGCAACCCAGAGTTCAGGTTCAGAGTAACATTTATTAACACAACTTTTCCTGTCCCTGTGTTTACATGACAGATGCCGGTCTGTTACATAAACACTGACGTCACACACAAGTGCAGCAAAAGTTATGTTAATAAATGAGATATAAATCAAGTTTGAAGCTGACTTTAAAAACATGAAGGTGGTGCCAATATTTAATAAAAAAATTAGAGTACATCCTGGTGTGTGTCTGTGTGAGGCTGGTGTGTGTCTGTGTGAGGCTGGAGCTAAAGCTGTACTTCCAGCTTTCTGTGCATTAAATTCACTTCTCTGCTCCACTTTAACACATTTTAACCACTGAACATATAACAACATGAGTTTAACTTGGGTCTAATTCAGTCAAAACTATAGATGTCATGTTCTGATTCTCAAAGCCAGAGCCATACTTTGCCAAACCAGTAACAGCTGCTAGTATACGCTAGCTTTATTTTTAGAAATAGTCGCTACAACTTTGAGCTCGTCCTCCCTCTGTGAATACGGCTGTTTATCACAAGGACAAACAGGCGTTTGATTAAAAATAACATTTATCTTTTTATTTCTGTTTTTTGGCTTGTTTTTGCCTGAGTGAAGATTCTAGCTCGTCCAATCAGCTTACAGCAGTGCCTACCTCTAAACGGTCCAGACCCCAACCCGAAAGGGTGCCAAAAGAAGAATGGTTTAGACTAGTGATTCTCAACTGGTAGTTCGGGACCCAAAGGTGGGTTGCGGAACCATTTTCAGTGGGTCGCAGGCATTTGCCAAAAAAAAAAAAAAAAAGTTACTGTTACACCTAAGGTTGAAGTGAGTGCTGCTTAATTCTCCCAAAGCACAATGTGTTTCAGTATTTACCTCTGAAACATTCATCAGGAGAAAAGTAATTTTTGTATACTTGAATCCTTTTGAATTACACTTTTTTATTTCATGTATTTTGGTTTCATATTAAACTGCATCAATAGAATAGAAGGGAATAATTCCCTCTCTAGCATCACCACTTGCTTGCTAAATATGTTATTTTTGTGTTGTGTACTGTGATATTCTGACATTATTCTGTCTCAGGGTCAGTACATTTGATTAGTTGAAATATCTCTTTTATTTGGGTCGCGGATTGTAATTTTAGGATATAGTTGATCCTGAATCTAAACCAGTTGAGAACCACCGGTTTAGACCACTTTTTGGGACTACTTTGGGAAGTGGAAACACCCCCTAAAACCATCCTGTCCTGCCCTGTTCCATTCTAGTGGAAAAGCCCCTATAGAGGATGAGCCTACTGTGCATGTTTTAGGTTGATGGTGGAAACTGGAGCACCTGGAAGAAAAGCACCCAGACACAAAGAGAACATGCATTTGCTGTGACGCAACACGTGCTAACCACTCTACCGTGTCACTGATACAATACAGTATAATATAAGGTAATTCATTTAAATGGGTTTTCTCAGTAAGAGCAAAACAGCTGCACTCTCATTCAATTTCAGTTGAAATAAAAAAAATAAAATAAAATACACTGAACACTCATCATTAGGCGACCTTATCATTCTAGTACCTTTTTGTAGACAACTAAGACTAACATGGCAATATCCCACAACAAAGAACAAATATGTAAATAGGAGTCTAGTGCGTAGACCGGTCAACAAAACTCCTTTAAGTGAGTGAAAAAGAATAGTCTCTTCTCGCATTGTGGGTAGAAGAGGTCGTCCATCTTCCATTCTTCCAACAATGCGGCATAATGAACACAGGTAAGGGGGCTATAATTTATAAGGGAAGTGCGAGGACCACTGGTATGTGCTAAGTGGTTGATCTGCTTTTTGGCGAGAGGAGATATAAATTCCCATTTCCCAGAGTTGTAGTGCACTCTCCATAGACCAAGATGCCACCATTATACAGCAAAGTATTAGCAAGTATCCCTTTGCATAAATGAATACACATGAGGCACAATTGGCTCCCTCGGTGAGCAATTGTTCAGCGGAATGCAAACTTAACATAATTCGACGATGAGCCAGTGGAAGTCATATTATGTGTGCTAATTTCTTTCCAAACGCCAGAGTAAAACATTAGCAGAGACGTTAACTTATGGGGCAGATTATGGCACTGGCTTTAGCTAATGAGGAGGAAAATGGAAAATTGCCTGTGCATTAAAGTGCTCGTTTTTACAGTAATGAAAGTCGGGCCGGGTTAGAGGCTGCATCAGAAAACACAAGCAATTTCCCATGGACCAAATGAAGTCATGTATCAGGAGAGGCCTTTGGTGACAGGGCAGAGCAAGTCTGAGTTAATTACATGAGTACAAAATAAATCCCAGCATCTTAGTGAACCTTTTTTATAGCAGTGGCAATGACATTTGTTGTGAGCAAAGCAATAATGGAGGGCTTTTATCTCATGGGGACATCCAATAAAATGAGCCAAAAGTATTTTAAACCAAGACATACTGGGGTTAGACAAACCACTAATGTACAATCTTTTTGGGGTAACAAACATTTGTCGTTAGTGGGTGTGCATTTATAGAAAGATTGTGTACAGCACAGGCAGCCAAAGCACTTAATATCAAGCCCACATTCACCCATTTACTCCCACAAACACCAAGGGTATGTGAGGGGTAGGCAGGGTCCAGCATCTTGCTCAAGGACACAGTGAACAAGAGGAGTGAGGTTGTAATATTTTACTACAAAACAGTAAAAAGAACAACTACAATAAAAATAACAAGTAACAAAATAATATAAGTGACAGTTAATTACTGTACTTTTCTTTCTTTTTGGTTCAAATCAAAATTCAAATCAAACTTTAAATGCTGGTTTACAGAACTGGAAAAACCCTAACGCTGCATTGTTTATGACTTACTGAATTCCAACAAAAGCTTATGGAAACAAGTTTGAAAAATGTTAAGAGCTAAAACACAAGTTACATTTTTTCACTATTATTATTACAATAATTGAAGATTTTGATTAGTGGTGTAAGAAAATGGTAAAATATTGATATACTGCAATATGTGATTTGGCAATACTGTATCAATATGAAACAAGGCTTTATCGGTATTTTGGTCATTTTTTTTTACTGAAAAATATCTTGAAAAAACAGGATGAAACAAATAAGTGTTGACAATTTTTTGTATTAAAAAAAGTCTGGGAGCACTTTCTTTTTGTTGTTTATATGATACAAGGCAACTTGTTTATAAACTACAGTGGCACTATTTACTATTCTGATTATTAAATAAAATGTATTTCATGAAATTTTGCCCATCCATGTACAAGTACACAGGTGAGGTTTTTTAAAATAATATTGTAAAAAAAAAAAAAAAAAACAAAAAAAAAAACAGTTTTTACAATATCACGATATACTGACTGAAGGAGCTGAGACGAAAGGTTAATCTACGTTCCTACTCTCACCTGTGGTCATGACCGAAAGGACAAGATCTTGGATACAAGCGGTTGAAAAGAGTTTTCTCTGCAAGGTGGCTGGGCGCAACTTTAGAGAGCAGGTGAGGAGCTCGGAGTAGAGCTGCTGCTCCTTCGCATTGAGAGGAGCCAGCTAAATGCTTGCCTGGGGAGGTATACCGGGCATGTCCCACCAGACGGAGAACTCGGGGAAGACCTAGGACACAAATGTCTCTCGGCTGGCCTGGGAACGCCATGGAATTTGCCCAGTAGAGTGTGAGGGAGTGGCTTTCGCAAACCGGCCCCGGATAAACAGCAGAAGATGGCTGGATGAATGGATGGATGGATAAATACTTGATGTGTATAGTATCAACAGATTCCTGCCAACTCACAGCCAAAGTTTTAATACATTTTCAAGTAACAAGAAATCTTCAGGCTGTCTGTCTTTTCTGCATGTGTGATCCTGAACGTACACAGATTACTTGAAGACTGCGTTGAAAAGACACATTGTTGACACAAACAATCACAAACACACATCCTTTAGATCTAACAGGCTTCTCCCTTTTCTTCCCTGGAGAAAGCACAATAAATACGACAAGCTAATAAAAGCTACATCAGGAGGATTAGTGCCATTATGAATAATTGAAGACGCAGCTTAAATACCGCGTGGAGGAGGGGCGCTCATTCAGGCTTATGTGGCTCTTCTGCAGAACAAACACAGCCCGGAGATCTTAATTCACTTATGTGCATTTGCAAAGTCACTCAAAGCCCACATCTTTCAGAGACGGATTTAAATTAAATTGGCCTCAAAGGCACAAGAGGAAGACGTCAATCACTGGATTTTCTTATACTTTTGGCTTGGGTTTTTTAGCCATGGGCAGAATAATAAAATTGGAAAGGATAGTGGTTTGTCAAAGTGTATTGGTACTTGTAAACCATTGATGTTTCATTATTATTAAGACCTGAATGACCACCTCCGGCTTTTTGCCAGTTTCAGTTGGGGATTTTTATTATTATTATTTTTTATACATTGGTGTATATATCTAGGTGTTTCATATACAAATCTGGAGTATTGCATCTTAATATTTTTTTACATTTATTATATTTTAATTCTATGCCTGTCTTTATTTTTCAGTTTGGGAATCTTGCATGTTGGCATGTAAGAATTTTGCCAGAGATCAATAAAGAAAAAATTCTGATTCAGATTTTAAATGTTGGTATTACTGTAGATAGTAGCAGTCTAAAGTATGCACTTTCTTGAGAGACCAGTATTTAGAAAGATACGCCTGGTATATGACAGAGAGGTCACCCACAATTTCCAAAATGATTCATGTTATTTCATTTACTTGCAGTTTCTTAATAACTTTTATTTGCTGTGGACTGCACAATATATCTGTATCACAAGAAACTAAAGGCATCGCAATAATGTTATGGCCTTCCATCTAAAAGAAATGCACACTGTCAAAATGTCATGCTTTTCTAATATTGTGCAGCCCTGGCAACCATGACTGATTCAGGATTGGGGCAGCAAGATGTCGGAGGAACGTAACATATGAAGTAATATATTGAATATTACATGAATTATAGAACTTGTGATATATCCATGGCCACTTTGGTGAAAAAAATATATACATTAATGATCGGACATGTAGGCCTGAGTTGAGCTTGAGCGAGGGAGATGCCAGACTATCTTTGCTAAAAAGGTAATGAGTCTGGTTGGCTAGGCTAACACTGAGAATAATAATAATCCATCGGTCTTATACAGCACTTTTCAAGACACTCATTAATTCACTCCTCTAGTGTCAGTGAGCTACTTCCTGCACTAGGCCATTCTACACCTTTGGCCTCTCTGAGACCACCGCCAAACACAACCACACTAACACATTCCATTCATACACCATTTCAACAGCCACTGAAGCCAGTGTCTTGCCCAAGGACACAACAGCAGTATGCAATGCTGGTAGCAAGGATTGATCTGTGAACATTTTGGTTTGGTGGAAAAACGGCTTGACCTACTGAGCTACTGCTGCCCCAAGACTAACACAGTACATCTTACAAATGTACCTAGAAAGACTGACTCGCTAAAGAATAATGCTTGTCTTCTTGTTAGGATTATTTTTTTTGTTACAGTATAGCATAATGTATTTGTGCAATTGCCTCAAAATGCTTAAAATCTCATTAACCAGCAGGAGTTGTTAACACTGACAGAGCGTGTCCCATTCTCCTGCTCCACGTGGCACCATCCCCCAAACAACAGCAGCTCCGACAGAGAAATCCAGTGTTCCCAGCCACACATCCCTGGCTCCCATGGGACGGGACGGTCAATGAGCCAAAAATATCTGTAGACAAACTACAGGCAGCTGGTGTGTAGCTTCACCACCAAACAAGAGAACCGCATGGGGAAGACAATATTTTTGAATAATGTGCACAAACCCAGCATGTGGAGCACAAAAGAGAAGACAATGTGTGTTTGTATATTTATGGATAATTTAGTATTTTATAAGTGTGGTTCTATTGGATAATTTAATAGACAATTTATTCTCCACAGTAGATAGTTGTCAGATGCAGAGACCATTAGGAGAAGCAGACAGAAGCAATGCCATAGAAGCTAAGCCATGTAAAGAAGTGTTGTCTGTTTAAATGTATGAGATATTGAATGAACAATGTAAGGAAACTTAAAACAAAAAAAAAAACAAAAAAACAGCAATTTAGCACACAACCTCTCTCGCAAAGTAAAACGTTTTGATGTTATGCCTCACTGTCACTCAAAAGGTGTTCAGCCAGTTCCTCCAATCATCATCCATCAGCCAGCATCATGGTCCGCCCACTGCTCCATTGTCTTCCATTGATGCTCAGCATCTTTGGAAGTGACATTTTTGTTGCATTTATCCAGTTATCGTCTTGCGTCCTTGCAGTAAAAAGAAAAAATGTCTGGTGCTGTCCCATAAAGACCCACTGAAGCTCACTGTCAACAGGGATTAAGAAGCCACAACTTAAAAAAGCCAATTTCCAAAAAAACGTCCATTCACAAGATTGGGGGTGAGAATAAATACATCATTAGAATTGTCTGGTGTGGTGTGGAGTCATATCAAGGGCTGTTTCTATTTATAGTTTAGTAATTTTGTGATAAATGAATTGTTGAAGAGGTTCTTGCAGAGTAGTAATGTAGCTAACAATATTACAGACAAATGTGACATGTTTAAAAAAAACTATTTCACCTTTTGTAATCACACTGTCCACCTGTCACAAAGGGAGTCCCCATGATTGTGCCGTCAACTTGGTAACTTGGAGTCCAACACTTCAGCACCAGTTTCTGAGCAAAAATCCTGACCTGAGATGGTGTTTAAAGTAGTTTCTCTGAGTCAGAGGTCAGAATTTTCGAGATTCCGATGTATCAGGAATGCAGTAGAAGATACGAAGCCCATACTGCCTTGTGAAATTCCATCAGAGAACCAGCTTTAAACAGATTAATGAACACCATACACATGAAATCAATTGCATTCTAGTGCACTCTTAATGTTTTTCAATATCTGAATATATGAATTTACAGTGCATATTTGGCCATTTATTTAATGAGATTTTAAGGGAAGTTCAGCTTCCCTTGTTGACTCTGAGCAGTCACTTTGTTTTGTTTAAAAATACCCAATGAAAGCCAAAATTTGTGCTGAAAAATAAACTTAAGTGTGCTTCTCCTCCAGCAATGCTCAGTTTGTCCTCTTTCTGTGATTATGGCAAACAATAACATGATTATTATTATTATGGACAAGCATTGTCAAGTATTGTAATGATATGCCATTGTTTCTATTTGTTCAACACAATAGCATTTTAGAGAATGGAGTTTTTCAATTCAACCATCTTTCCTTTACACATCCAAAAATGGCAGATGACAAATTTCAGGCAGAAGTCGCTCTGTAAAATGAGATTATGACGGTTGTGCGAGTAAACACAGGTTGACTACAGTGTGGGTTAAATGAATTTGGGTAAAGCCAGACATGCATCACAGCATTACACCGCTCCTAATGTGTGTCAGCACTGTCACCAGAATGAACAGCCCGGGGCCTGTTTGGTGTAAATTAAATTCAAGTGAGGCAGCGTAACACACATAAAGAAGGCCGTCTAATTAAAATGCCACGCGCGGTCTTGTATCTTAAATTACATGCCAACACCATGCAAATGTGTGAAGGACCAAGGCCAGAGCTAAACATGAGGCACAGCTGCAGGCCTGTTTGAACATCAACAAAACGTACAATAAGAATGATATATTGAAAGAAAAATGTATATGGTTAGGGCTGGCTGTTATTCTCAATGTTGTTGGGTTGGAGTGTATTGTAGTTTAGGTTCTGTAAGTCTGTACTGACTACTGGTTTGACCTCATTTTCTGTTAGATTTACTCCTTCACCTTCTCTTTAGCTGCAGCCAGAGCAGCTGCCGTCTCTGCTGCAGCCACCGGAGCCACCGCTGCAGTGAGAGCAGAGGGAGCAGCCAGGTACGCCTTCACCTCATCAGTGAGAGGGAAGGAGTAGTCCACCTTCACTGCCACAAACAGGACTCTCGATGTTTTTCATTATATTTTCATTTAAAACCAAGTATAGTAATTGTTCCTCACACTCTCGAAAAACTGGGTGTGCAGGGATTCCTCAGTAATGTTTTAGGCTTGTTGACCAAAGGATAAGGGAGAGATGTTTAACATGTTCAGCAGAGGCCTCACTGGCCTCTGCTGAACATGTTAAACATCTCAAGTTTAGTTCAATAGCGCACTTGGACATCTTGGTAATGATCCTCAGAGCCTGGAAGAAGGGGGTCTTCCATTAAAATGGACACTCAGTGGAGAATTGAAAAAACAAACAAACAAACAAAAAAATATTGACAATTTATTTTTTATCCAAATCACCAAACGCTAACATCAGCGTCACAGACAGTTAATATGAATCACATCTCAGGGGCAATTCCTCCATTAAGGGCAGCACCTGGCCTTGGTCCTTGGCCAGAGCCTCCTTGGTGAATACAAAGCCCACACTTCCCTTGAAGCAGCTTCTCCATTTCAGGGTTGTTCTCCAGGTGTCCGCGGATGGCCTTGTGCATCATGGTGCTCCTCCAGATCAGAACCACCACCTTCCCGCCCAGAGACATACAGATCCCCTGCATCTGCTTCTAGTCCCAATTATTGGCTCCCAAAGTTTTCCTACATGATTTTGCATGATTTTTATGAAAATACAAGTGGGACTTGTAGTTACATTGTTGCTGTGGATGGGTGGTAGTGTTGGGAATGTTAGGTCACAGATTTCAGTCTGACACCAGGCGGAGAGGGCAAAAGTAAAACTAAGTAATGCCACTATTAAAAAAAGGAACAATGCAACTTTTTTGATCTAAATGATTTGTTGCAGGGTTAATAAAGTCCCCCAACAGTGGCTAAGAACCACCGCCTTCCCGTTCCAGAGATTATCGGCTCCCACAATTAAGAATCTCGGATAAGTCATCCAGAAGTTGGATGATTTTCATAAATTAGTTTGGCTTGGCCCTGTCTTCCCTTGCCATCTTGGAAGTGCTTCCAGGGATCGCCTTACAGTCAGTTAAAACACAAGGGTCACGTGAAAGAAAGCTCCATTCATGCAAGTATTTTTTACAATAATAGCAGAGTGGGTAACATGCTCAACCTTGCAAACAAAATATGCTGTTGTTGAACTTGTGTAATAGTAATAGTAGTAGCAACAGTAGTATAGTGGTAGTAGTAGTAATTTGTAGCTAATGAAAAGTTATTTTTCCATTACTGAGAATGAAGTAATAATTTTGTTGAGTATTTTCACTTTAGTAATATTATTTTGGAGTACTTCCTCCACCACTGGGTATGCCACATGCATTTTCAAAGCAGTTCTGGTAAACAACCTTGCATTTCAGAGACCTGGCCTTTACAGACTAATCAAAGGGATATTCAGAGTTGCGTGTAGTATTTAATAGATTCTGACTGGTGACAATATACTAACATGTGCAGTGCTTGCAGTTTGTAGGCACAGTAGCTTTTAGCACAAACGCTAAGTGCATATTCCATTGTATTGATTAGGACCAAAGTCAGCACTTACCATTGTCACAGCCCTGCAAATACAGTCTATGGTCTGTAAAAATCCAATCAAATCCAATGTGACACAGGAAGTACTGGCGAGAGTAGGGCGTTGATATAAGCTTTACCTGTACAGTAAAGTTAAGCAAACAATAGGCAAGAGGCAGGAAAAGATTGCTTGTGTCAGAATGTTATGCCGCTCTGACAAAAAAAATTCAGGGATGTGGCAGAATTACTGAAAGCGATAAGAAGGCAAGTAAGTCTAGCCAAACACATTCACTTTCTTAAAATAATTTGATGAGTCTGGATCTTGTCCCATTCCAAACTGTCAGAAGCCAGTTGAACTTATCCCAGATATGTCTCTCCAACCCGGGTAGACAAATCCAAACATGAGCATCTCTGCATAATCTGTACTACGAACTCGCTGAGTTACCCATGGGTTTCTCTGTGGAGCTGTGAGCGCGTTAATGGCAGAGTTGGCACAAAGCACCCAAATCCAGCAGAGCAGGGTTTGACACCTAATTAGCGTGGCGCAAAACTAACAAATAAAAGAGCAGAGTCTTTTGCAGTGACGCCGATGTAACCGCTGATATTATCACTACGCTTACTCGATCTAACGTAAAACTTAACTACACGGAGAAAAGTGAAGCAAGGATTTACGTGCAGCGCATCAACAGACGGCACACGGCATGATTGTCATCAACTGGTCACCGGAGCATCTACTGCTGCATACAAACATCTGATCGCTGCGGACATAGCACTAGGGGCCCCCAAGGATCACCTCTGGGTGTGAAAAGTGGGGGCAATTGCATACAAAAAACAAGCCCCTCCTGAAGATTTCATGAGAGGGTCCAGGTGAGGCTAATGCACACTGCTGCTGCCTTGCTGCTTTTTTAACAGACATGTATAATACATAGCTAAAAAGATATAACTATGACATAATCTAATTTAAAAACAATAAATTTACAGTTAAATAGCGTTTAATGTCAGCTAACATGATTAAAATTGTAAATCAGCTAAGAACTGAAAAAAAAAGCAAACAGAGATTTTGTACAACAGTATTATTGCTCTAACATCAACATCACAGATAGTTAATATGAATACAACTAGAAACTGCAGTAAACCATAGATCCATGCACTTAACTCCTTTACACTGGTAGTCTGTTTCTCATCACTTAGTCACATCATATCTTATACAGGAACATATCCTGCTCCGGACCAATAACAAGACAACACCAGTCATTACAAGAGTTTCAAAGACCAAACTGTTCAACCCTAAAGCAGCAGAATAAAGAAAATCTCAACAATAAACACAAGGCAGAGATTTAAGAAACACCAGTGGATTTTTACCCAGCGAGACTGCCTCTCCCTCTGAATGCAGTGCGTTTTCATCCTCTGTGCACACTCCACTGTAACCCTAACCCTTCGCCAGCCCACATGATACAACGGCAAATCTAATTTCTGCAGCAATTTCCACATCCAGTGTTGTGGTTCTTTCGACACAAAGCAGAGATCAAACTGCCCTTAACCCCAGGAGGCGGACGCAGACAGACGAAGAAGAAGAAAAAAACATCGACCAATGGCATTCACAGGCCGAGGACGTGTTGATGTGAGGGATCAGAGATGATATTGAACTGAATTAAAACATGGCTGCCCTCTGCCCGGCTCTGAGAGAGGAAGGGGCGGGGAGTGAGGGGTTGAGCAGGGGACAGTCATTACGTGGAGGTTAAACGGCGAGGAGATCTGGAGCAGACAAAAAACATGGAGGTGGCTGAAATCACAGTTATGACAGTGGAACAGTAAAGAATAATCAGTATTTATCATAATGCATGTGATAAATACCCCTAACAGGAATAAGTGGAAAAAGATGAATGAATGGCATTGAGTGTTAGGTGCATGTGAAGTAATGTCTTTGGGATTATGGAGCAAGTTAAAAAATGAAATCAAAGAATTAGGAACAATTATTAAATTAAAAAAAAACTTTAGTATAAAACTGGTAATTAAACTGCTCAAATCTTCTAATTGAATCTAATAATAATCTAATCTTGTAATGAATTGTAATAGTTTGAATTGTTATGCAAACTGTGTCTAGAGTAGATACTGAAAAGTCAGACTGAAACAACTCTGTAAGAATCAAAGTGTTACAATCCTTAGGTTAAAAGGGGGCAAATAATATTATAGGATTACTCTTCTTTCTTCTTCCTTCAATTCATTTTTCATTTTGCTGACATGTAAGAGATTTGGATCTTCATTTGGCATAGGTTTTACTTCAGATCAGTGGCAATTGCTCAGACACAACAAGGGAAGCTGAAATTCCTCAGTTAAATGGTCAAACATGCACTGTTGAATTTCATAAAATTAGAATTTACCGAGCTAGAATGTGTTTCGTTTTATGACCAAGTGGTTCATTAATCAGCTGTTTAAAGCTAGGTCTTCTATGTGATTATCCTTTTCGCTTTATGGCAGCCCGTACGCTGCATAAATCTGCTTCAGGAAGGCATTGAATAAGCTGCACAAGAGCTATGGGTTTCACTGTTCCTCTACCAATTCAAGGGATGGTTAGAGAAGAAGTAATTGTCCACAAGTTTGGAGAAGCAGACAAGAGCAACAAAATTTTTGCATGTTTGGAACAGGTACAGTGTACAATTTCTCAAACTACATTCAGTGCAAGTGAGTCTGAGTCTGTCCGAAGGTTAAACATGATTGGTCTGACCACTGGCATTTTCTCTGTCTTTGGCGTCTCTTTTGCGCTGGAAGAGGCTCACATTTTACAGACTTAAAAGAATATCCAGCGCAGTCGCAGTTCTTAACTTTGTAGCGTAGCTGGATGAGTCTTCTCAAACTAAAAGCTATCTATGGCCTGACGACTTGAAAATGCAGGACAAACTTTAATTACATTTTTACAGTTAAAAGAGTGCTTGTTATGTGGTGTTTTCCATTAACATTAAAAAACAGAGCCGTCAATCACAGCTCACTTCCCAGCACCTCACTGCTTTTATAAGTCACAAATTTACAAGCAACTCATTATTTTTCACCTGCAAAGTGCTCACAGGTCTTCACAGATTTTTCGGAGCAAAAAGCGAGCCAGGAGAGTCTGTCACTTCACTTTGGCCTCTCCTCTAAATCTTTAGCTCAGTGGTTCTCAAATTGTGGTACGAGTCACAGTGGTGGTACGCAGGCTTTCGCGGGTGATAGTCAGATTCAGTCACTTCAGATTTATCCTGGTTTAGCCTGGTTTAGACCAGGTTTAGTCCAAATTTAGACGTGGTTTAATCCTAGTTTAGTCCTGATTTAGACTCTATTTAGTCCTTATTTTGTCTAAGGTTAGTTCTGGTTTATAACTTGCTTAGTCCTGGTCTGGTTTAGACCTGGTCACCCTTTTTAAGATCTTTAATTCCTAATTTCCTAAATCCTTAATTGAATCCTTAATTCTTGGTTTAGTACTGGTTTAGCCTTGTTTTGACCTGGTTTAGCTCCATGGTTTAGACTTAATTTAGCCTGATTTAGACCTGATTTAGTCCTGGTTTAGTCCTGATTTAGTCCTTGTTTAGACCTGATTTAGTCCCGTTTTAAACCTGGTTTAGACCTAATTTAGCCTGGTTTAGACTCGATTTAGTCCGGGTTCAGTCCTGATTTAGTCCTGGTTTAGACCGATTTAGTCCTGTTTTAATCCTGGTTTAGACCTAATTTAGCCTGGTTTAGACCTGGTTTCGTCCCGATTTAGTCCTGGGGTAGATCTAATTTAGCCTGGTTTAGACCTGACTTAGTCCTGGTTTAGACCTGACTTAGTCCTGGTTTAGACCTGACTTAGTCCTGGTTTAGACCTGACTTAGTCCTGGTTTAGTCCTGATTTAGTCCTGGTTTAATCCTGGTTTAGACATAATTTAGCCAGGTTTAGACCTGATTTAGTCCTGATTTAGTCTTGGTTTAGTCCTGGTTTAGACCGGGTTTAGTCCTTTTTTACACCTGGTTTAGTTCTGGTTTCGAGAGGAGTCAGTTGAGGTGGCTCGGGCATCTGTTCCGGATGCCTCCTGGACGCCTCCCTGGGGAGGTGTTCCGGGCATGTCCCACCAGGAGGAGGCCCCGGGGAAGACCTAGGACACGCTGGAGGGACTATGTCTCTTGGCTGGCCTGGGAACGCCTTGGGGTCCCCCCCGGTAGAGCTGGAGGAAGTGTCTGTGGAGAGGGAAGTCTGGGCATCTTTGCTTAGACTGATGCCTCCGCGACCCGGTCCCGGATAAGCGGAAGAAGATGGATGGATGGATGGATGGATAGTTCTGGTTTAGACCTGATTTAGTCCTGCTTTAGTCTTGGTTTAGTCCTGATTTAGACCTGGTTAAGTCCTGGTTTAGACCTGATTTAGTCCTGCTTTAGCCCTGGTTTACACCTGGTTGTCCTGGTTTAGACCAGGTTTAGTCCTGGTTTAGACCTGATTTAGTCCTGGTTTAGTCCTGGATTAGACCTGACTTAGTCCTCGTTTAGACCTTGTTTAATCCTGGTTTAATCTTGTTTAGTTCTGGTTTAGACCAGGTTTGTCTTGCGTTAGTTCTTGTTTGAGAATCTGTTTGTCTGATCAGTCCCAGTTGAGAACTAACCCATTTGTCTTGAGTTAGTTCTGGTTTAGACCTTATCCTGCTTTAACCCTGGATAAGACCTGGTTTAGACTGGGTTTACACCTGCTTTAGCTTGGTTTAAGACATGGTTTAAACCTGGTTTATTCTTGGTTTAGTCTCATTCTAGTCCACTAAAGATGTTACTTTGAAATCCAAATATAATTTCTCTCTGAGGTGCCACTGTTGTTAAAAAAAAAAAAAAAAAAAAAAAACTGTGCATATCCCTGCCGTAGACAAACATGGCCGACACTAGCGCTGCATGCTAACCAGCCTCTTCAATATTCATGTTTGATGTTATGCCACGCTGGCCCCCCGCTGGGCTCCACCGGGTGGGGCTCGGGGCTCACACACGGCTGATCCTATGACAGCATGCTCGTAAAAATAGCAGCGCCCCGTCATACTGGGAGGTAGTCTCTGAGGGGAGGCCGGGCGGGGCGGGTAGGGGGGGAAAGGGGGGTTGCCGTGAATCAGAAAACCAGTTCTCCCAGTTTGAAGGAGATCAGTGGGGACTGGGGAGGCGCTGTCAGGTCCAATCAGATCATGTCGTCTCTGCACGGGTGGCTGATGTGATATGAAGCTACATGGGGCGCTGGCTTTTGGTAACAATAGGCGTATGAGGCAAGGATTCTCAACTGGTGGGTCGGGGCTCAATAGTGGGTCGCAGAGAGGCTTTTCCAGAAACATCCTTAACTTACTAAATCAAGACTAAACTGAGGAGCAAAACAGGGATTAACTCATATAAAAGCTTAGATTAAACTGCCTAAACAAGGTCTAAGTCAGGACTAAACCAGGTTTAAACAAGGTCTTACCCAGGTCTAAACCAGGCTATACAAGGCTAACCAGGTCTAAATGAGAGCTAACCCAAGACAAAGTGAGGTCTAAACTAGGACAAATCCAGAATTAAACCAGGACTAAACTAAACAAGGTCTAAACTAGGTCTGAACCAACACTAAACCTTTTCTAAACCAGGGTATATTAGGACTAAACCATGACAAATCCAGAATTAAACCAGGACTAAACTAAACATGGACTAAACCAGGTCTAAATCAGGTCTAGAACAGAACTAAACCAGGTCTTAACCAGGGCTAAACCTGAACAAATCCAGAATTAAACCAGGACTAAACTAAACATGGTCTAAACTAGGTGTAAACCAGCACTAAACCAGGTCTAAACCAGGCTATACCAGAAGTAAACCAGTTCTAAACTAGTTCTTAACAAGGGCTAAACCAGGCTCTACCAGGACTAAAAAAGGCTAACCAGGTCTAAACCAGAACAAACCCAAGACAAACCAAGGACTAAACTAGATCTAAACAAGGACAAATCCAGAATTAAACAGGACTAAACAAACCAGGACTAAACCAGGACTAAGCAGCGGTCCACACTTCGCAGCTGGATCAAACCCTATATTAACCTGCGTACCACCAATAGTACCTGTACCACAGCTTGAGAACCACTGCTATAGTCTAAAGACAGAATAGTACTACACTACATCGATCATTAAAATATCTATCTTATCTAAAAAAAAATCTGACTAAAAGTGGGTGATGACAAAGCTTTTGAACTGTAGCAGCATTGGTTTTTGACTGTATTGTAGAAAATAATGTTACAGTTGCACTTTCTTGGCACACTGTAAAAAAGCAGGCAGCAGGAGCAGTTAACATTCTGACCCACTCGGACCAATTTTAGCATAATTTGTGAAAAAAGGAGTGGGAGTAGTGTGGTTTTGTTAAACAGAGAGCAGAACATTTCAACCTCTCTAACATGTGTTTTATGCTCATTACTGTGCAAAAAGTTGTAAAAGAGACTATGATTAAAGAAAGGTGCAACAATGTACAAAAAAACTGCAACAAAAAGAAAAAGACTCAGTGAGCATAGACTTCTGCCAAAGCACTGATCCTATCTCGCAATGGTTAAGATATAGTGCCCAGACCTGCACTCAGACTTGAAGATCTTCTACTTTAGGGGTAAATGCTCTATCTACTGAGCCACAAAAAACCTTATATGTCACAATAGTAAATAATCTATTTAATTTGTGCGTGGTTGTTTTAGTGAGAGAATGTGAATGAATGTGAGTGTTATTTTTGGTGAAGTTACAATCTTCAGTCCGTATCTCAAAATAGTCCCTCAACACTTCTGGATCGCCAACATTTTTCATTTAATTCATTATTCAACAATGTTTTTTCCACATCTGACTAAAACTGCAAAAGCGCAAATAAGGCTAACCCATTGCTGACATCTG
The DNA here is from genome assembly GCA_020698575.1 of Bostrychus sinensis. Lineage (NCBI taxonomy): Eukaryota > Metazoa > Chordata > Actinopteri > Gobiiformes > Eleotridae > Bostrychus > Bostrychus sinensis. The sequence continues at coordinate 46,487,452 of CM036239.1, read as the reverse complement.
CTTAAATGCATTGGATTTTTTCTTTTTTTTCTTCATAGCAGGATCGCGTTTTAATGCTGAATATTTTATTGAATGAGAAGTGTACATTCTTAAAGGTTCTCAATTATGCAAAATAATGCAAAAGAAGGAAAATAAAAATCAGAAATTTTTCATTGCAAGATGGCATGTCTCTTGGTTGTCCAACATGTGTACTGTACATCCCATTGCTCAAACTATTTCAAGGATAAAAATGTTTTTTTAGTAGCATCATTATGTAATTTTAAAATGTACACTCACTGAAAGGTTATGGAAACTGACTGTTGCAACTTAATGTCAGGCAAATGACACTGAAATTATCTTTCAATGACATTTAAGGCTTTCAAAAGTTACATAGGGTTACTATCAAATAAAAGATATCCAGAAGTACTATTTTCCCAACAAGGCTACATTGCATTTTGGCTTCAGAGGCTTCATTTGTCAATAGTCTGGAGGAAATTCCTGTGCAACTGAGCGTACAATTGAGAACAGAGCCAATGAGAGCGAAGGCCAGCTCCAACCAGAAAATTTTAAATCCTTGGTTTTAAAACATGGGCCAAGAGCCTCGTCAGCCTCACTCCGGCAAACAGTAATAACTCTCTCCAATCACAACATAATGATATGCTCGGGGCCCTGTTAGCTCTCTGGATGTAATAAGGGCCGCGTTTCTGCCACGGCTAACGGGAATGACAGGAGACTTAACGTGTTGCTGAGGGTACAGTGGTTGGAAGCATCATTATCTTGTCCATTAACGTCCCAATTACACACCTTCAGAAGCATTATAACCACTGCGCATGGCTGTGACCTTTGTCTGAGTCATTACTGTCTGTCACTAATTCACATCCACAACCTTGGACACAAAGACTGGACTGATAGTGTGTGTGTAAATGTCTAACCTCAAACCACGAGATCCGATGTCATAACACTCAGTACAGAAGTGCAAGTAGCAGAAGAAAACAGCAATTTTGGCAAAAGGAGAGTGGGCAACCTCAGGGATTTACAGATGTGGTGGTTAGGCTACTGAGATTGCTTTAGCTCAGCACGGTGGCAAAGTGGTTAGCACTCTTGTCTCACAGCAAGAAGGTCCCGAGTTTGTGTCCCAGACCGTGTGGGGCCTTTCTGTGTGGAGTTTGCATGTTCTCCCTGTGTCTGAGTGGGTTTCTTTCAGGTACTCCATTTCTTCCAATCCATCCATCTACTGTTTATCCAACGCTAGGTCACGAAGGCAGTATTCTCAGAAGATGCCCAGACTTCCTTATCCCCAGACACTTCCTATAGCTCTTCAGGGGGAATCCCAAGGCGTTCCTGGGCCAGCCGAGAGACATTGTGCCTCCAGTATGTCCTAGGTCTTCCCTGGGGCCTCCTCCCGGTGGGACATGCCCGAAACACCTCCCTAGGGAGGGTCCACGAGGCTCTGAGAGAATGCCCAAGCCACCTCTGCTGGTTCCTCTCGATGTGGAGGAGCAGCGGCTTTACTTAACATAAAACAGAAAATCTCAATGTCTTTAAGATTTAGTTGTTGTTTTTTTGTTTTTTTTTTGTGACTGTAAATATCAGTGATTTTCTTGTACATCTGTCAAACGTCTAATGCCTGCTTGTACTCTGCACTTTGTCTGTACTGGTGTCTCATGTTTAACAGCCAGGACATCCTCTGAGAAGGAATTGTTAATCTCAATGGATTACATAAAGATTAAAAAAAAATAAATAAATAAATAAATAAAAATTTATTCAGCTCCTTGCCCTATGAGTGGCCAGCCAGCCTGTGGAGGAAACTCATTTCGGCCGCTTGTATCCAGGATCTTGTCCTTTTGGTCAGGACCCAAAGCTCATGTGCAGGAACATAGATTGAGCCAAAGGGCAAAGCTCTCGATTTACTGGTCAGCTTCTTCTTCACCACAACAGCCCAATACAACAACTGAATTACTGCAGACACTGCACCGATCCTCCTGTCAGTCTCACGCTCTATTCCTCCCTCACCCATGGATAAGACTTTGAGATACTTGAACTCCTCCACTTGAGGCAGGAGCTCTCCACCAACCTGGAGAGGGCAAGCCACCCTTTTCTGGTCGAGAACCATAGCTTCAAACTCCTAAAAAAGATGCACAACAAACTAATCCCCCAGCTTGGTACTCCTGACCAAGATCCTGGCTCAGATCTGGAGAAGGGTCTCTGGGCGCTGCACTGCAGTTGCCCACTGCCCCTGGTCATCCCAGTGGCATTTATGGCTCAAATGCAGAGAACAAATTTTCAATGGGGACAACAAAGTATATCTTAGTCATCTTAAATACCAGATCTAGTTTCTGGTGTGATAGCAAGATTTTATTTTATTTTATTTTTCTGGTCGCACACTTAAATTCAACAAATCCAGTCTGTGTCTAGGGTTTCATGTGCTGCAGATGTCAAAACAAGAAGATCCAAAATGGTTTATTACTTGTATCCATTTGTGGCTTGGATGGGAAAGCTATCACTCATCTGCTTAAATCACACAGTCCTCCTTGGCCTCCTTTCTACTCCAGCAAAAAATCAGGAGTTTGGACTTAGTCTAGGACTGTTTGGATGATTTATGTCTCATCGTATCTTTTGCTGTGGCTCATACACAAATGTCAAGAATCAAACAAATCCTATAGGAATCCTATAAGACAACTATGATGTTTTTATTTGTCCTATTACATTTTTTAGTTCTATTGGAAAATTCTATAGGAGATTCCATTACACTTCGCAAAATCCTACAAGACATGGTGTACATCTTATATTATTTTAAAAATTACTGTTAATAACTGTTCCCATAGAGAACTGAACAATAACACGGACTTCAGCAGAACCAACAGGTGACAAAAGAAAGCACTAAACGCAGTTAAGCATCTCAGAGAAGTTATTAAATTAGCTTGGTAGCTAGTGCTACCTTGGTTAGCTTGCTGCAGATAAAGGTCTGTGATAGGCCAGTTCCAAATCGAACCAGAGAAACGCGTCACTCCGAGTGAAGAATCAGGCTATCCTGCTTTTGAAAACCAAGTAAGAGAGTTTGGCTCGCCAGGCTAGGCCATTTGATCAGTAAGTATTTAACTGTGTCTAAAAAGCCGCTGAATCTATACATGACACAACATTTAATGGGCTTTTAGAGAGTTTTAGATTCATAACAACAAGTTCCAATTGGACTCATGCCAATACTTACACTGGCTTGTAAACAAACACTGCAAGACATCTAAGAAGTCTACTAAATATACAACTATATGTCCAAACTCAGCTCTACATTAGGCCTAATGGACACTTGTCATTCTGGACATCTTTTATTGCTAAATTTGATTAGCAGTTTTTAGTCTTTTAGTCTCCCACAAAACTCATTTGTCTGAATCTTTGTAACCATGGCAACTGAATGACATTCAAATGTATCATCAAGGTCATACCAAAAACAGCACAAGGTCAAACCAATCCCAGAGTTTTGCCTCAACAAAGGCCTCAGTGCTTGATAGAGGAGTTTATGGGATGTGTGGTGTGCCATCTAAACAGTGATTAATAGACCACTGCTTTCTTTTTAATTAATTTAGTGAAGGTGCCCCCAGTCCAACTCACTTAACCCAGAGTTACCCCACACAGTGTGAAGGGATGAGTAAATGGACTGGACCTCTACCAGAAAATTACCACTTTTTTATCCTCTTTGTGCTGAGATTTTACCTGATAAACTGTCCTACAAAAATACTTCTGTTCACTTCAGAGGTGGCCACAGTAAATCCTCTACCCCCCATCTATCCTCTGCACCCTCTTCTCTCAGATCAACTAACTTCATTTCCTCTTTAATAACTCTTTCACTGCCAGTATTTCTCCAAATGTTGCCAGGCAGTGCCAGTGTTTTTGGTCATATTCAACAATCTTTGCCATCCCACAGAAAATGTTTTGCACTAGTTTTATTTAAAGGTTAAATACCAAGAGAAAGAAGCATTTCTTCACAAGTTCATTTGTTCTTTTATAAACAGTTAAAAGATGGTAGTTTTCACCAAAATCAAACATTTGCAGACAAAAAGCTGCATTTTTGTAAAACTTTTTTTTTTATGAAAAAATTATTTTGTAAGTATTTTTAGGCATTTAAGACTTATAATTAGGTAAATGCACTTTTACCATCCATCCATCCATCTTCTTCTGCTTATCCGGGACCGGGTCGCGGAGGCAGCAGTCTAAGCAAAGATGCCCAGACTTCCCTCTCCACAGACACTTCCTCCAGCTCTACCGGGGGGACCCCAAGGCGTTCCCAGGCCAGCCGAGAGACATAGTCCCTCCAGCGTGTCCTAGATCTTCCCCGGGGCCTCCTCCCAGTGGGACATGCCCGGAACACCTCCCCAGGGAGGCGTCCAGGAGGCTTATAAAGTAATAGTTTTACTTTAACAATAAATAACATTTAGATTACAAACCTTTTCTTTCTTTTTTTTTTCTTTTTTTAGCGACTGAGGCACTCCTTTTCATTTTTTCCCCTTCTTTCCCTTCTTTTTTTTTTTTTACAGATGCATTTCTGGCATTACGAGAGCAGGTGCTGCATTGACAGCTTTATCATCAGGGTTAAATAAAGCTATCAGATTCAGACTCCACAGTAGTCCTACAGTGCCTATTTTCAGCTTTAAATATGCACACATGAAAACTACACATGAAGTACTGTGGACACCTCTCGCCGGTGAGCATGAATGCCTATATATTAATAAAAACAATCTTTCCATCTCACCGGCTTCCTCCAGTATGGCCGACTATCAGCGCTCATATCCTGCCTTGACAGGTCTCCTCCATTTTAACCTGTGCTCCATCACCGGGCTGCTTCACATGTATGAGGTGCACCCAGGGCTGAGATGAGAGAGGCAGAAATATATAACACAGGGACATGGGCCTTGAGCACAGCTATAGCTCTGGAGCAATGGGCCTATAACTCAGCACAGCCTCAGCCCACATATTTCCCTTGTGAAGCAACTTAGTATTGGTGGAATACAATATACAATATAAGCCTATGTTATGCTTCTTTTCAGGCTTTTTGAAATAATTCTGGACATCTTTGCATTAATACTTCACATTTCATAACTTAGAATAGAATAATAATGTATACAATTTCTGTGTATAATGTGTATGTATGTAACAGCGTCTTCTTTTGGGGAGCAGTTACTCTCCTGGCAACAGTGGGAAATGGACAGACCATAAAATGGCTATTTAAGCATGGCTAGTCGCAACATGATGCTAACAGATAAAGCTAAATTATGGAAGCAAACTTGTCTCAGATTTTGAATTTAAATGCCTTTGAATTTCTGTCAGTGAAGTTTTTAACACTAAAAAGAGAGTCCCATGTTTTTAGTATCTAATTTTATAATAAAAAATAAAAAATAAAACAGAAAAATCACAAAAATGTGATGCATATATTTACGAGTCCTTATTTTAAAAAGTAAAAAACACAATAACAAAAATGCCTTGCAGAATACATTTTTGTTTGCGCATATGAAAGGCAACTGCTGTTTCCGGTACTTTTTGACTCTAATTTGGCCAATGGAATTTCAGTTTCTCGAAAATATATGCATCCAATTTTTTAAAGGCAAATTTTAAGTTGCAGTGTGATAGTAGAGTAAAGTACATGAAAGTATCTTAAACTGCTTTCACCCCTCTTCCTGTGGTGAAAGACCAAAGCACCGACATCCATTCCCTTAACATTTTAGCAAGACACAAACTACTATAAACTACTGCATATCCCCCTAAATAAGTACTGCATTTGTACTGACGCCACCTCAACTGTCAGGAACAGCATTCCCTCTTATAACATCAGTTGTCAGGCTGCTCTTTAACTCATAAATCTCCATTCAAAAGCCGGTTACATTTTACGGTGAGTGCACAGTAAATAAACATGTGATCACAGAGGCGTAATGCCCTGACAATACTGGGAGGTGCTTTTATTTCATGTTTCATTTCAGAGTCAGGGCAGTAATGAGGAACTGCATTACCATTCTGCTGACATGAGTTTTTGCTGCCTCGGTCTACACACACTACTGCTGTTGACTGTAGTAGTCCACTGTAGTCTACCATTAGATTCACATTACATATACATTACAGCCATTACGCCTCAGCGCCTCCTGGAAACCCCATATCCTGCAGTGTACAATTAGGAGACAATGTCCTGGAGGGGAGCCTGAGCTTTTGCTGATGCGAAAATTAATTTATCCTTTTCTTTTGCAAATGTATTATTGATAGAATGTAAGTGGAATTCTATTAAGTAATATGGCAGCTGAAATTCTAACAAAAATGTCTCCAAGCTACAAAATGTGTTCAAAGACAAGATGAGGTTAGTTAAAAATGCTGTCTGTGAATATATTTAGTGAATGAAACAGTCATGTCGTTTTGATTTGGGCGGTGTTTAAATAAAGATGCATTACCCTGAAATATCTCTGCAAATTCTGAGATTAAATTGCCCAATTTCAAGTGGTGTCTAAATGTCAAACTGACTTAAATAAATGCGCTGCTGTGGTAGAAAGTAATTGGAAAGGCGCCATAGTGTGCTTTTTTCAGGCTTTTTGAAATAGTTTTGGACACCTTTGCATTAGTATTTCACATTTTATAATTTAAAAAAATTGTATATGTATGGAAAACATCTTCTTTTGGGGAGCTGTTACTTTGATTTTGCAAATAACTCTTGGAAGTTCAAGTATCAATTTTACTGATGCACTGCAATCAACGTGGGGCAAAATTGACTTTATAATTTTGGACAATGTCAAAAAAAGCCCTCTCATAAAATCTAATTTTGCAAAAATAGCGTACTTCAAGCACTGCATTGTCCACTGTCTTGTGCTCCTGCTAGGACCCAGAGGAGCTTTAATTGTGCGAGGAGACTCTGGAGAGGCAAAAAACACTAATAACTTCTGTACTGTAATTCATTTGGTGTTTAGCAACTTTTGCTTATGTATGCTAATTAGCCAGTGTACAATAGCTTCTTTTACCAAGTCTTTCTATGGGATATAACTTATAACAAGTGAGAAAAAAAAAAAATCAATTCAAATTTTAAATCAGCAAAAAAATCTGAAAAAAAAAAAAAAATAGAGTTGGATGTAATAATAATGTGTACTGTATTAGTATTAAGTTACTTTGGTGTAAAAAAAAAAACAAAAAAAAACTATATTTATCAGCCTTAGGTGTGTAATAATACAGTTACTATATCAATGTATAGTTTTTTTAGTCCTACGATACACCAATATCCATACGCATTACCTTATATCGAATCATATCATTTTCTAGGTCAGTGTTTCCCAACCAGGGGTACGGGAACCCCTAGGGGTACGGGTGCTTTACAGGGGGAACTTGGAATTATTTCATCATTTGATAAAAAAATATTTGCTATCTTTTTATAAACTAAAGAAACTTATAAAAAAAAACAAGCAAGTGCAAGTGATTTAAAAATATTAAAATAAGTAAATGTAATAGAACTTTAAATTGTTATATTTTATTAAATATCTTGATATTTTGTGATATTTTTATTAATTATGTTTTTTATTTATTGTTATTTTTAAGTTTTTTTATAATGAAGAAAAATGCAGGAGAATCAGCATTTACAATAAAATAAGTATAAAACTCTCTTTATACTAATAAACACAGAGTCTTTAAAAAAAATAAAAACAAAGGAATGAGGTGGTACTCAAAGTATGACAAAAAGCTCAGGGAGTACACAACAAAAAAAGGTTGAGAACCACTGTTCTAGGTAGTGTATATCAATACTGATATTAGAAATTTGCATGTTAAAGTAAAATCAGATATGCAAAATTTAGAGCATACATTTATGATTTTTGACAAAAAGTTGCTCTATCTATTGTATCAATATAAAAGTGTTAAATCATATCGAATCATATCGTTCTAAATTAGCCAATATAGTTCTTTAATCAGATTGTAACAATTCTAATCAATAGGTATTGAATCGTTGCAAAAAGATATCGTTACAGCCCTAATCAGCCTTTTTCTGAAATGCTGGTAGGATTCTAAGAGCATATTTCTTGAATTTGACTCATACACTTTATTTCCAAAAGTAATTGCTCACCTGTCTTTACATGCATAGAACTTAATTCTTAATTCACAGGGTTTAATATGACATTGGACCACCCTTTGTATCTATAACAGCTTCAACTCTTCTGGGAAAGCCTTCCCCAAGGTTTAGGAGTGTTTATGGGAATTTTTGAGCATTATTCCAGAAGTGCATTTGTGAGGTCAGACACTGATGTTGGATGAGAAGGCCTGGCTCGCAGTCTTCACTCTAATTCATCCCAGAGGTGTTCTATCAGGTTGAGGTCAGGACTCTGTGCAGCCCAGTCAACTTTTTCCACACCAAACTCGCTCATCCATGTCTTTATGGACTGTGCTTTGTGCAGTGGTGCAGTCATGTTGGAACAGGAAGTGGCCATCCCCAGACTATTCCCACAATGTTTTCCACAAAGCTGCAGCCCAGGTGCTTCAGTTTATTCACCTGTGGCCATGGAAGTGATTGCAACACCTGAATTCAGTTATTTGGGTGGGTGAGCAAATACTTTTGGAAATATAGTATATGTGGCTGTAGACTGTAGTTTTGGCCTCTATTCAAAGCTCTTCATAATGTATGTTGCAGTCACTGGGACAAGAAAGAATCCAAAAAACAATGAAAAACCACAGACCACAGTTGTGCTCAAAAAGAAACGAGCCACCTCATAAATGGAAGAACAAGAAATCTTTTGTACTTCAATTGCAAAGCATAGATTTGGCGTTTTAGTGCTTTGTAGGATCACAGCAGTCATTACTCTGCAGCAGCACTGTCATGTAAAACGGTCCTCCTGACACCAGCCCCAGAGTGAATGGATGGTCTGAAACTACTGCGCCTCTCCGTCCTGCACCTCCCATAAAATATAGATGAAACCAGCCAATCTCTAGAATAGTAATTGGTTCCCTTGTGGCTGCCTTGGTATACTTCAAATCCCACCAAAAATGGGATTTGCCAGGCAGCACCACAGAGGCATAAGAGAGATAGGAGAGTGGTTGTCCAGGCTTTTAAAATGCTACTTCAAAGATGTGGCGGCCTCTTTGAGATGCCGCTTGTCGTAAACCTCTCCAGTGTTCAACATAAATGAGCAGGTTTTCTTGTCTCGTAGAGGTCCACTATCCTTCACCTCCAGAGCTGCTAATGGCCTGACATGGTGACAGCAGACGGACGATTGGCGAGTGATACTGGTGTATGTGTTAAACAGTGGTGGCTGGCCTATAGAGGAAAACAAATCTACAAATGAGAAATGTATCATGCACTCTGAGTCAGTTTTATATACAGCAGTGACTCTCAAGTGGTGCCATCTTGCCACCTTATTTTGTTGGGACCACTTTTTTTCATGTTTAACTATCTTGTTTACAACTTAACCTCACCATAAAGCTCACCAGTTGCAAACTTTCCCCCTCCACAAGCAGTAAACTCCTAACTTTTTTGAAGTTTTCTAAAGGAATAATAAAGGGATGAAATGACTGATGCAATGTTTAACCATACAGCGGCATAAATTTTGATGGCTTTTTTCAGCATGCAGTATGTCTCACTCCCAATTTCAACTGCATGCCTGTCCGCTCTCTGCAGCAAATACACTGCTGTTATAGTGAATGAGAATGAATCTATGCCGATATGCCGTCTATTTTTCTTCTAACATCCAGGTTTGCCAGGTTTGAAAGTTAAAATTCGCCCAACAGCAACTTACTCCACTCACTCCAGTGATGCGAAGACACAGAGCTGAGCTGATTTGGCCTGACTTCAGCGTGATTAGCTTTGGGTTTTAAATATTTTTCATTCAAAATATGGAGAAATAGCCTATCATTCAAAAAAAAAAGGGCTCGGCCTAACCCACGGACAATTATTTTCACCCGTGGTAATACTCGAAAAATCTCCTAATTCACCCTGCAACATTTGTATTTTCAAAGTAATTCTTTCTCGTTATTATCTTTTAGATAGTCATACTTAATAGGCTATTTACTTTAGGTTACAGAAACAATGAGCGACCCGATTAAACATTTATTGCACTCATGTAGCTTTTTTGTAGCTTCCTGTTGTAGAGGAAAAACCTGTGAAGTGAAAGTGAAGTGAACTCCAAAGTGCTCTCATATTAAACAACTGTTTTCTGTCCTTCTGCTTCTGAATAAAGAGTTCTTTTGGTCTTTATCTATGGCTTTTATTGCATGAACTCGTACTTGTCCCACACACACATGCTCTTCCCTCGCAGCTCGGGCCCACAGTGCAGCGGATGCACATGTAGTGGAAATCCTGCGCCAGTGTTAGCCATGCGACTAGTGCTACGTTAAAGATGTGGCAGCCTCTTTGAGATGAACGTACTGTAAATAAGCAGGTTTCCTTGTTTTGTAGAGGTTGACTATCCATCGCCTCCAGAGCTGCTAATGGCCTGACTCTGTGACAGCAGACGGCTGATTGGTGAGTGATACTGGTGTGTGTGTGTGTGTGTTAAACAGTGGAGACCAGCCCTTAGAGGGAGAAACATCTGTGAATGATAAATGTATCATCAACGGGGCGGCCACAGTTTTGACACCAGCTTTTCCTGTTGCAACTAGCCACATATTGTGACTGGAGTAGGCTGTAGTAGTGACGTGTCTTGCCCAAAGACACATGGACACAACAATATGCACCAGCCAGGCCAGGAATCAAACCACGAACCCTCCTTTAGTGGGTGACTTGCTCCTGCAGCACTGTTGCCCCATTTTCATCATAAACACCTAGTCAGTTATTTTGTATTTTATAAAGGAACAAATATGACATAGAGCAGTGATTTACTGCTCTATGTCTGTGTGACTCAAGTGTCAACTTGGGATAAGTTTTTGTAACTGGTGTCTTTTCATCTTATGTTAGGACCCACATATTTACAAGTTACAATCTAGAACAATCTTAACTGCATGATAACCTGGTCTTACATAATAAACAAACACTAATTATTTTTCCAGAAGTTAAACCTGCTCAGAAAAAAACAAACAATCACATGGCCCATTTTGGATTCCTGACCCACCAGTTGAGAAGGCAATTACAGAAAGATACATGGTCAATGTTTTTTTAAGGGCTATGTCTTCTTATTATAAGTGACAATAAACAAACCATGCAGTGGTTGAAATGAATATCCTGGGAAGTACTTTACTTGGACAGCAGCTATGTTTTAATGAATGGGTAGATGTTTAGTATGAAATAATGGTGGCAGTGGTTTGTGCTCTTGCCTCCCAGCAAGGAGGTCATGAGATCTATCCTCGGGCCAGCCATGACACAAACTCTCTGAGTTGAGTCTGCATGTGTGTTACCCAAGTGGCTTCTTTCTGGGTACTCCAGCTTCCTCCCACTTTCCAAACACATGCATGTGTTAGGAGAATTGTTGACTCCAGTGGTGGAAGAAATACTCCATTTCTTTACTTAAGTAAAGGTACAGATAAATGTGCAAATATTTACTCAAATAAAAATAAAATATCACCTTAAAATTTAAACTTAAGTAAAAGTATTAAATTACTCACTTTTAAATGTACTTGCAAGTAAAGTATTTCTCACAGCCTTGACAACCCATGAATGTGTTAAATGTGAGAGATTTTGCTTTTGCTCTATAATTGTGCTGATTCCAGATGAAAAGAACAAACTGGTGCAGTAGAAGAGACTGAATCTGTCGCTGAGGGCTTCTGTCTTTATTATTGTTTATGTTTCTGAAGGAGTACTACTTTACTGCATCTTATATATTTAAGTAGTGTGTGTCTACAATGAGGGCATGGCAAAAACACATGATTTTAAATCAAAACTCAAAATACTTTGTACTTCAAACCAATTCATAAATGTAGTGGAGTAAAAAGTACAGATACTTGCTCTAAAATGTAGTGAAGTAAAAGTAAAAGTACCTCTTTTAAAATTTACTCAAGTGAACTACAGATACAAGAAAAAATTACTTAAGTAAAATAACTAAGTCCTTTTACTGTTACATTCCACCACTGCTTTACTCTAACTTACCCCTTGTGAATGAATGTGAGTGAATGGTTGTCTGTCTGTGTAAGTCTCTGACTCAGCCCTGTGTCTAACCAATTAAAACATTTAGAAAGATAGGATGGCACTTGTTTAGGCGTTAAAAATACTACTCCAAATATATAGCAGCCTCTTTGAGATTCTGCTTGTCCTAAACCTCTCCAGTGTTCACATAAATGAGCAGATTTTCTTGTCTGGTGGAGGTCGACCATCCATCACCCACAGAACTGCTAATGGCCTGACTCTGTGACAGCAGCCTGCCATATCTGAGTGTGTGTGTAAACCGACTATTTGCGAGCATTTCTGATTTTCCCGTGGATTTAGTTTGAGCCATTTTCCACACAAAGGAGGTCAGTAAAAAATCAATCAAATGCTCCACCTCGAGTTGTGGTTTAATTACTTTGACGGACAGCAGTGCAAATCAGCAACGCTCACTCGGAAAAGCAAACGACTGTGTTCTGACAAATGGCATCAGCCATAATTGGCTCCAAATGAGCAAATAAATGGACATAAGCGTCAATATCAGAGTGGCAGAAGGGAAAATATGGATTAAGTGTTTGCTGAGGTGCAAGGAAGAGATAATATCGCTAAACACCGCTATGAATGGTACAGTGGCAATTAGTGTACAAGGTAATTAGATCAACATGGTTTTTTATTATTTAAAGAAGGGTAAGCTAATTTGACAGCTAATGAATATATAGCTAAAGTACGCGCTCAATAAAATAATGCCAGTATTACGAATACCAGTGCTTGAATATCATTTTTTAGGATAATTGCACCGAGGAAAAGGCCAGATGTTTAAGTTCTCTTTGTTCATGATGAGGATGGATTAGGAATGAGTCCATCAGAGGGACAGCTCAAGATGTTTTAGAGATAAAGTCAGATCTTCCAGACTGAGATGGTTTGGATGTGTACAGAAGCCAGACAAATTGTTTTTTATATTCCATACAAAGATATAAGTGTGGTACCACATGGTTTGAGTTTGATTTCCAGGGGATGGGACTAACAGAAGATGGGACGGCGTAAGCAAAGCGCTGACTAGTATCAACAACAAACATGGCACATGCATTGGAATGACTGTTTGATATAAAAACACCAGAAAATGCTGCGTTATGAGCAAAAACTTGTGAAAAAAGTCACCGCCTTTGTGCAAGCTTCATCTAGTAATGGGATTTTACTCTTGTGAAAAAGGGCAACAAGATGAAGAAAAAAATCACACAGAGCAGAGGACTTCAGCAGAATCAACAGGCGGCGAAGGAAAGCACTAAACACCATCAAACAGAAGCAAGAGAAGTTCTCATATAGCTACTGTATGTATTACGCAGCGCCATCTTGGTCATTTTTGATAGCAGATATCTTCTGCTTCTGTATGACGTGTTACAAATAAACGGCTGTGATAGGCTGTTTAAACTCTAGCTTTGGAAAGGACTCAACAGCAAAGGAACTAAACCCAGCTTTTTCGCATGGAGAGTGGGTGGTTCTGGTTGGCCAGGCTACATGTACAGTGGAGAAATAGTGAATATATGGGTAGAAGGGTGCTGATGTAACGCTGGAGGCCTAGAGGAAACCCAAAGAGGACATTTATGGATGTAGTGAAAGAGGACATGAAGAATGCAGAGGAGAGGGTTAGATGGAGGCAGAGGATTAACTGTGGAGAAACCAGAAGGAAACAGAAAAACGAACATCATAAGTGGCATGCAACAAACATACAACAATCTTCAGTGTTTGAAAGAAAAGTTGCAGAAATATAATGTGTCTGCTTGGACAGGCTTCAGTACATGTCCAAACCATCTCAATGTGGAAAATCTGACATGAGCTGTCCCTCTGATGTACTCAATCCTATCCATTCTCGTCATGAACAAAGAGAACCTCAACATCTGCAGCCCTACCTTTGGCTGCCATGACAAAAAAAAAAAATCAAGAAATAAAACCATTTCTACCTTGCTGTTGGCTCCAACCCCAGTGTGCTGCTTTCTCGCGAGACTCAAGACTTTTGTGACACTGCTTCGGTGCCACTCATACTTGCATGTGTCATTTTTGGTCCAGAGGTGGCAGGGGGAGATGCCCGATGCTTCATTCATCCCAAAACAACTCATTTAACCATAACACAGACTCTGAAACAGTTTATTTAAGGTAAAAAAAATTGTGAGTTCCGCTTTAATTAACCACATTGAGCATTATTAAATAAGGGCAACATAGAGACTAAACCAGGACTAAACCAACACTAAACAAAGACTAATCTAGAACTAAACCAGTTCTGAATCAGGACTATGTACCTAAACTTGGACTAAGCTGCAGTCTACACTTGAAATATAAGAACCAATCTCTGCAGGACTAAAACAGAAATAAAACTGTCTCAGAACTTTAACTAGAAAAAGACTCCTGAGTATAACATAAGAAGCCTACATACCTCCAGAGGTACCCGGACCACAGTTTGAGAATCAATGGCCTCCACATAATAGTTGTTTGTTCAGCTGTTTGAGGCTGAACAGATGAATAATTCACTAATTGATCCATTAAACAGGAATTTATAGAAACACTGACATTACTATGATGATCTGTTTCTTTCCTAAAACCAGACGCATTAAGCCCTTTACTAACTTGTACCTACAGGTTTATATTTACACCCAGGTGACATCAAGCCTTTTAATTCCAGACCCCAGCGTGTGTCCTAATACAGTCTATGCCCATAAGCATTCTTTATGTAATAGCTGTTTAGGCACATCTCCAACATAGGGGGATATGATATAAAGTAAGTGTCAGGGATAATCAAGGAGAAGGTGAAGATGGTTACGTCTTAAGGGATCAACCACTCAGAAATAATTACATTTTAGAGATTGAAGTGGAGCAAATTATCACAGGATGGTCTTATTATTCAGGGGCGGCAGTAGCTCAGGTAAAGCCATTTCCCCATTAACTGGAAGGTTGCTGGATTGGATACTGCCATTGTGTATTTCGATCGGGTTTTTTTAGGTATCCCAGTTTTGCCTTTGTGCATGTAAACACGGTTTCCTGAATTCACTATCCAGGATAAGCCAGTATCCTAGTTTTAAGAAACCAGGATACTCTACCTAGAAAACTCTGATAGTAACCGGGACACAGTGTGCTGGTTTCTGACTGTGGCAGGTGAACTGAGCATGTGTGAACTCCAGAGTCTCTGGAACTTTTCTACAGTGACTGTAACTTGTACCTGAGCTTTAAAAACTCCTAATCTCCTAATATTCAACAAAGTGGCACAGTCTATTAAACCATGTTGCCACCTTTATGCCCAGCGCTGGTTGCAGTGGCCATGTCTCTGCTGCTTTCAGACTAAACCACTGCTTCTTTCCACTTTTCATATCGTCTTGCACTGCTGCTGTGATAGCGCACTACAGTCTTTACAATGTGTTCATTTGGATAATTCTCTCTCTCTCTCTGTCACTAGAAATGTATTAAATGAGCCATGTGTTTGCAACGTTGTCACAGTGCTCCCCTATATATCCAGGATACTATATTTTGTCATGCATACAGGGATATGAGTGTCCAGGTTTCTCTGAGTGCTCCATAATACTGTCATAACCAGGATACACAAGTGCACACAATGGAGTCTTCGTCAGTCCCTAGGCAGCTGTGGCTACAGCTGTGGCAAGTAGTTTGCCACCAAAGCCACTTCGAGTGTCTAGAAATGTGCAATGTAAGACAGATGCATTATCATTAGATGTAGAATCGATAATCAAACAACATAGGTACCTTAGCAAATTTTAACTATAGAAAACTAATTTCCTAGCTTGTACTTTTTTATTCTGTATAAAAAATGGTCTTTGTGAATTTGTTGTTTGATTAAGTAAAGTAATAGACACAGGTTAAAAAGCTCTGAAAGCAATTTGTAAAATATAAAGCCAGTCAGAGATTCAAAGTGTCACATAAATCCCATTTGTGGAGTTGCATTTACAAGCGAGCTGCTAAACTGTTTTCATTGTTCTAGTTACAAGGACAATTAACATTTACACAGATCTTTGCCAGATGTACATGGGCCATAAAAAATTGGATGTTACCATATTCATGAATCATTACAAACATTTTGACCATGCTGCTTTGTGATTTTCAAATAGAGGATTATATTGTTCTTGGTTAATGCTGACATTTTCACATGGGTGCACTGTGGCAGAGTGGTTAGTCTGTCTCACAGCAAGCACATCATGTATTCAATGTTTGGTGACCACCATCAAAATAGTTACATTAACGGATGAGGCCCAAAGTAGCTGTAGTTCCAAAAATCTGCATATCTTCCTTGTTCTTACAAATACCTGGTCAAAAAATCTAATATTTGTCTGCCACCTGTCCCAGACACTTCCATATCTCCACAAAGACCCACGCACCCACACAAATTCGATGCCTCAAAGCACAGAGGGGAGGATACAGTGCAAGTGCCCCCTAATGGAAAAAAGCTGGTATTTACTCCCTTTTCCAAATAAGGTAAAATTACATCACCAGGAATAAAATACTTCAGAGTACACATTTAAAGCCAGAGGGCTTGATGATGCATGTTTTACACTTTTTGTTGGAGCAGGGTCACAAACAGTGATTTGAATGTGTTTTAGTGGGCATATTTTATTCATTAATTTACTTATTTATGGTTCACATTGCTTACAATAGAATAAAATAAAAAACATGACTTTTTTTTAGAACACTCAAAAATGCACTACCTGGCAAAAAATATCATCATACGCACGAAAAATGCATTAAAATATGCTCAAAAATAAAAGACACAACAATGTGCTTAGGTGTGATTAAGGGTTAATGCGAAAAGGTGGTGGAAGATGAATGTAAAATGACAGACAATGCCAGCACAAAGCTGACCATGGATACGTTGCCTTTTGGGTAAATAATTTGGACAATATGGACCCACAATGCTTCTTTCAAAAGACTTATAGAATGACTATAGAGTCTGAAACCTGCACCTCCATATAGAGCTAGTCTAAGACATTTTTCAGTCGAAGTGCACATCTAATCTTGAACCTAGCCAGTAGTCTGGTGTGGTGTGTACAGTGGGAGCCAGCAGTGGGTTCCTCTGCTGTTAACTGCTTTTGTCCTTGAGGGGACGCATGTGGAAATGTGGAGGGCTGCATGAAGTGCTGTGTAATGATCCTGTCCACTCTCATCTCCATCCAACCACACTGCTGAGACATGTCCTCTGGCACACAGTCCACACAGAGATTACCCTCACTCACATGTAACGGCCAGGCTACAGGCAGCAAAGAGACGGTGGACAGATGAAGAAGGACTTGGAAGATAATGGGGCTGGCTGTAAAAAGTCTTGTTCCCCTCTTGGTGAAGTTAATCAACATCATATTGCAATATATTGTTTTTCTTTGGGTGCAGCAGTAGCTCAGTAGGTAGATCGATTGATTCCCGTTACCAGCATTGCATACTGCCATTGTATCCTTGGGCAAAGCACATCACCCACCTTGCTTCCAGTGTCTGCGGCACTGTTGAATGAATGTGTTACACCGGATTTCCACTGTATGCATATCCGCTGCATTGCGGGCCGCCGGCGCAGACCCTCGCCTACTGGATATGTCTCCACTCCGCCACGCCAGGCTGCGAGAACCATCAATGAGCAGCTCAGGAAGAGCATGCATGGAAGGTACGAGTTTGTGTCAAAAAAGCCATTAATAAATTCCAAAATTACAATTTATTCAGAAGCAGAAGGACAGAAAACAACAGTTTAATATGAGATTGCTTTGGAGATCACTCCACTTTCATTTCACGGGGGTTTCCTCTCTAACAGGGAAGTAGGTGGGAATTAAAAAGCTATACAAGTGCAATGAATATTAAATCGTGTCTGACATTGTTTCTGCCATAAGTAAACAGCCTACTAAGATGGACTATCTAAAAGGTAATATGAGAAATAATTATTAAATGTAAATATTCTAATCAAAAACGTTCGTACGGAGTTACATTACTTTTAAATCCAGATGTTGTGCACGTCCAGTTTCCTGTTTGGTGCAATCTGAGCTGCAGAGGTTGATCTGAACGGAGTCCGCCGTCAAACTGCATCAAACAAAATAGATTGGCCGCATATCTCCGCCGCAGGTCGGAGCACGGCCAGACCAGCACCGCTGCGGTGGCTGTGGAAATGCTCTTATTCACTAGAATGGCTGCATATTTACTGCAGAGTGCGTGGCGCAGTGCAGTGGAGCGGAGTCGCATGCAGTGGAAATTAGGGGTTAGTGTGATTGTGAGTTTGGTGGTGGTCTGAGAGACTGCAGGCGCAGAATGGCTGCCACATCTCCGCCAGTCTGTGTCAGGGCAGCTGTGGCTATAAAACCACCACTGACAGAGTGTGACTGAGGAGTGAGTTAATAATCTCTCTAATTATAAAGTGACTTTGAGTGCCCAGAAAGCTCTTTAGACCCTTCTTGTGTTTGTAAACTAACCAGTTACACACATATCCTGTACCAGAAAGTCAAGTAAACCGTAATATTTTTGGCAACTGACAACCACTCAGCCTGATGTAAGTAATATCAGACCCTAGAAATGAATGGGAAAGAACGTTAATCTCGGTACAGGCTGCATGCACAATTTTTCTAAATACGTCACTATTATTATTATTATTATTTTTAACATTTACAAGTTTTAACCCTATTCTTATGCAGGAGCAAGAAAGCAGGCATCTGATCTGATCTGAAATTATTCATTCATCTTCTTGTTTTAATTCCCATCGCAGGTACCGGAGCCTATTGGACCATTTACTCTCACATTCATTCACTAGGGGCAATTAAGAGTCACCAATTCACCTAACGCATGCATGCCCGAGTACCCAGAGAGAACCCGCGGTAACACGGGGAAGACATGAAGATTCCACCCAGAGAGGAGGTGAGAGCACTAACTACTCTGCCGCCGTGCCCCTCTAGGTGTATGTATTTCACACAGATAATTCTAATTAACAGTATACTAACAGTTTTCCTAAAATGCAAAGTATATGTTATCATTAATGTAACATTGTAAGCACCTTATTGGATGAGTGGTACCAGACTGTGTCCATGGCTGCAGCAGAGGGACTGTGGAGCCCTCTCAGCAGCCGAGAGGGTGCAGAGTCAGCTGAAGAGGACAGCTGTGTGTGTACAAACTGTCAGGTCATTAGGCCAGGCTCATGCTTAATCAGGAGTTATAACACTAACTCTGCAATAATTCTTCACACCCTCTGAACACACTTGCTCTGCTTTCTACAGATTTTTTTATAGATACATTTATTTTATAGATACATTTTAGGCTATTAGAAAATGTTATGCTCTGGAAAATTAGCAATTAAGGAAAACATGAGCCTACTGCATAGATGTCTTATTCTTGAGACAGTCTCTTTTGGTTGGCTTTGCTTTTTGTTGTTTCCAGATTTAGCATTTTAATTTGCAAGGAGAGCA
Source organism: Bostrychus sinensis (assembly GCA_020698575.1). NCBI lineage: Eukaryota > Metazoa > Chordata > Actinopteri > Gobiiformes > Eleotridae > Bostrychus > Bostrychus sinensis. The sequence continues at coordinate 46,468,039 of CM036239.1, read as the reverse complement.
TTTGTAAACAGGTGTATGCAGGTGTATGCAGCCTTCACACTGAACCTTGTAAAGGGCTGGAAGGAGATTAAATATTGTGTTTAATACTGGGCTAGCAACAGAAGGTTTGCTCAAGGACGAAGAGGACAGTGTTTCATGAAAATGGTAGAAGTGTAATTACTGGTACCTATACTTGACTGACTGCAGTACTGCTACAAGATAAAAACAGCTCGTCATGTGCAACTATGGAAGTTCAGGAAGATTTGCCAAAGTAACACAAGTAAACCAAGAGATCTCAGTGTCTGAATCTCCTCCCTATAGCCTCTAACCCCTCAGTTTAGCTGTACAAGCTAAGAAAGCAATTTTACACCATATCGGCTTATTTAATAGCAACTTACACTGGATTATGAGGTGACAGACAGTAAAAATACTGTCTCTAACTGCTTTCATTCAAACATGTTGTGTACAGTATACTTTCTTTAATCAGACAGGAGTGTTTGTTTACCTGCTTTACATGTTTCGAGTACTTCCTGTAGTCTTCATCAGAAGCTGTAACGTGATGTTCCTTTAATGAGTCTTGTAGGCTGCTCAAGTAGTTTTGTCAGACAGTAGTAAACCTCAAATCAGCCATATCCGATCACTGCAAGAGAGAAAATTATATCATGGACTGGAAAAACCCCGTGCTGAAAGAAACAAGTATGATAGCTGGATAACAAACGTGCACCGAGGACCATGAACTGGGATGAGGGAGCATACACCCTGTCCCACAAATGGGATTTGGTCCTGGAGGTCAGACAGTAGGGGGTGAAAGATTTCGCTACTGTCTGACAAAACTACTTAAGCAGCCTGCAAGACACATCACAGGAACATTAAGTGGCAGCTCCTGATGAAGACGACAAAGCAAGTAAACAAACACTTCTTTCAGACAAAAAGAAACTTCTGAACAGTTACAATTTAAGAAGAGTGTGAACGTTCATCCAAGAAAAAAGTAGATGTGTACAATTTAAAGACCTGCTACAGTCCAGCCCCTTTGAAACTGTCCTGATGGTCACTTTGATAGGGTTTTACATCAGATGTCCTTCCTGATGCAAGTTTGAACGGTCACAATTTGTGGCCGGACCTTCACTAATGGAAGTGCCACGTACATTTGGGAGTGTGAATAAATGCACTGATAATTGTTCAATGCACCAAAAGTAATTACTTACATTTTAATATCGAACAACAGTCAACCTGGAACATTAATTTATATTATTTATTTGGCTGTGTAATGTTCCTCTAAACTGTGCACATTTGAATAAGCAGTAGACAGTGTATGTGTTACTGTGACAGACGTGCTCCAGTGCAGAGCTGTCAGTCATTATGTGAGGCTTGTTGTTCGAAGGAGCGGGTGTTTTCACAGAACATTGGGTAATTTAATGTGCCTCCCTCACTGCTGCTATTTACCTACAGACAAATGTGTGTGAACGCCGGGGCCTAATGCCTGACATTATGTTTTATAGCACAAAGGAGGGTGTTTCTGGCTCTGTCTGTATAAACAAGACATTTATCACCTATAAATGTGGGCGTCACTGTAAGGCATGGATTTAGAGCACTGTCTGCTAACACTGCATGCTTGAAGTTATTTCATTTGTTGAATTTGGCTTGAAAATGTATGTAATTTTGTCATTTTCAACAGATGCAAATGTTAGCCTTTGTAATCATCCATAAGACTGGAGTTTTAAAAGTAATTAGCAGTAAAAAGTGTGCAAGACAAACCCGTCTGTCGGTAGCCATCTGTTCATTATATGGGCTCATAATAAAATGATACGTGATCATTCTCTGTTTGGATAGTTATGGATGGACACTCTACTGCTCAGCGGTGCAGGACAGAGAGGCCACAGACCTTTAGTTCATAGAAAAGGAGTTGTGCCTAATTTTGTGTTGGCTGCATGGGTATAAAAAGCAGTATACATGCTGTGCTGGGGCAGACTGAGGGAAGCGTGGCTACCAATCTGCGCCTACTCTCTCTGATGATCCTTGTCCATGGACACAACAACAGTATGCAATGCCAGTAGTGGGCATCAAACTGCCAACCTTTGGGTTAGTGGGCAAACATCTCTACTGACTAAGCCACAACCGTAATGAACCTAAATCTGGACTGGCCATGATCTTACCCTAGGAATAAAATATGAATCACTAAATAAAGACAAACAGAGTCTACACCAGTATATGCCACCAATATGTAGGGCTGGTTTTCTTAACTTTTTGAAACAACATAATATAGTAATTTGTTTTAGTAATGCTTACTAAAACAAATGTGGTAGAATCTGACAGTGGGAACAGTTAAATTAGTTTTGTGAGAAAACAAATAAGGCGATCTCAATCAAACACTCTGTGCAGGTAGAGCTTGCAGAGACACAAAATACATCTGGAAACTTTGTTCTATGAGGTTCTCTTCCAGAGAAATTAGCAAAATCTTTTTATTGCCATTTTGAGCACTTCACGCTGAGATAAAGTAATTTTGGACGTTTCCTGTGAACTGCAGTGTAAGAGCCCAGACTGCTACAAGATGGTGGGGGAAGATGGGGGTCCTTCAGTCACATGGTTGTCCAAATCTAAGCTTGACCAAAATCGGCCAATTATCTAAAAAAATGCAAAAGTCGGCCAATATATCAGGATCAGGACTGCAATTTGAAAACCACTGCTTTAAGCATCTCCAAATCATCTCCATCTAACCCTCTCCTCTGAATCCTCTTCTCTCACACCAACTAACTTCATGTCCTCTTTCACTGCATTCATAAACCTCCTCTTTGGTCTTCCTCTAGGCCTCCAGCTGTAACCTCAGCATCCATATATTCACATTTCAAACTAATCTAAATCTGGAATATTTGACTTTATCTCCAAAGCATCTCATGAGCTGTATCTCCAATGTACTCATTCCTAATTCTATCCATCCTCCTCGTGAACAAACAGAACCTCAACAATTTCACTTCTGCTAACTCCAGCAGCATTTAGCTAGATTTGTTTCACGTTCATTACCCCTCGTTGGTAAAGCTGCACATCAGTAAGGGTAATTCAGAGCAGGAGTTGTGATGTGTTCACTAGATCCAGCTGCACAAACTCCACTAGAGCATGTGTGATGAGTTTGTTTTGCAAAATTGTGGTTGTACATGCTGTTAAAATGCTGTGAAAAAGCCTCCTGTCTTTGCCTCTTAGCCCCACCCCATTATTGATTGTCAGGTGATCTTCAAAAGGCAGCAGAGACATGCGTATTATTGTCAGCTCTCCAAGAACCCCCTCCAAAGTCCAAGTATTTTGGCTGGATATGACTGCTATCTCCGGTCTGATTCTGGAGTCTCCTCTGGGAGCTCTGACTGACAGCCGCTTCACCGCTTCCATTACGATGAATCCAGTGGTGTATAAAAGTCAACGGGAGGGGGGACGCTCTGGAGGAAACAGAATCACATTGGTGTGTATTTGAACAAACCCTAGTGCAGGTTTAGGACTTTATCACAAGGATAATCCAGTTGAAATTGACTCAAAGACCAAATCAATACAACATGTAGAAAGAAAAATAACGTGCCGCTAAGAAACCAACGTGAGCCGATCACCTCAATGAAGAGTGACTGGTTTAAAAGCTCTGAGGAAAGGAAAAGTGACATGTGTGAGAGGTAGTAGAGGATTGGGATTAACATGGACGCCACTAATGTGTCAGAGTTAACACTAAAGACGGCTGAGAGTGAAGGTAAAGAGGAAAAGACTAGTTGCTATTTAACTGACAGATGCTGCAAAGAGACACGGTCCTGTACTACGAAGCCAGTCAAACTTACCCTGCATATGTCTCACCCCAGATAGACAAAAGCAAACATGAGCGTCTCTGGAGAAGCAGGAGTTAACCCTTGGCTCCCTCTGTAGAGCTGTGAGGGTGTTCATGTTAAACAGGCGATGTCAGCACTATACAACTGATCGCATCAACTTCACAGAAACAGTTCACCTGAATAACAACTAAACTACACTGAACAACAGATCTACACAGTAAACCCATGAAAAATGTAGCATACAACACCACAGACTGAATGAACAGCACATAAGCCTATACCGAGCAGTGCAAGGACAAGTGTACAGGAGTTTACATTTTAATGTTTAAATCTTTGTTACAGAGTTTACCAGAGGGTTTTAATGAAAGGTAAATATTTCAAAATTGCAGATATATCTCATTTAAATGTGTGGAACATCAAGCATAGATAAACAAATTTCAGTGGGTAAACAGATTTCAAATGTTTCCAAGTATATCAAAAACACTTAAATGTTTCGCTAGAGCAGTGGTTCAAAGTGGGGTCCAGGGCCCCCTGGGGGTCCGCAAAGGTACTGCAGGGGGGGGCCCCAGAGGCTGTCTAGATTAAGTACATAAAAATAAATTGAGTTTGAAATGCACTGTAAAAAACAATGCTGCAAAAACTCAAGGCAAAGGTGATCAACTCAAAATCTCAAGTTTTCAACAACTAATATTTTTTACTCACCAAATTAAACATTCATACGTCTAAAACTTGAAATTTTAAGTTTTACTCACTATCTTTATTTTTTCCAACTCATCTCACAGCCAACTGACTCCACTGTTTGGAAAAAGTATTATTGATAATAATAAAAACTAAATATACTACATTTAACAACAGAATAACTTGTTCTGAACACTGTAAGTTGGCTGTAAGATGAGTAAAAAAATAATGATAGAGAGAAAAACTTTAAAATTAGAAAAGTTTCTAGTTGTATGATCAGATTAAGTGGAAGTGTGGAAAACTTGAGATTTTGAGTTGGCCCCCAAAATTTCAAGGAATCCTTTGCCTTGAGTTAGAGTTTTTGCAGCATTCTATGTTTTTTTTTTTTTTACAGTTTATTTGTTTAAAAATATAACTTTAAAACACTTTGTAGCCAATAGTCAGTGTCATTTGTAATGTTTTTATAGAAATATAAGGAGAAAAACATGAAAATAAAATTTGGGATTGAGGGAAGTTGTATTGTTGGGGGTCCACATGGGAATTTGGTAAATTTAAGGGGGCCGTGACACTCCTGACTTTGGGAATGGCTGTGCTAGAGGTTTGGAGGTCTGTGATTTTTCTGCTGCCACAAAAATTGCCACTCCGTATTTTTATTCATTTGTCTTCTTCTGCTTATTCTCATAAGGGTTCAGGGGTGCTGGAACCTATAAATGATGTCTTTGGTGGGGTACACCCTGGACAGTGGCCAGTTAGTTGCAGGGCTGACATGGAAACACACACAGACAGAATTCACCTCACACATGCATGCCTTTGGATGGAGGAAGGGAATTGTTTGCAGCTCTTTACAAATACAGATGTAGTATTTTTGGCAATAGTTGGCTCTTTGGATTCAAAAGGTTGCGGACCCCTGAACCAGAGCAACGGCAGGGAAAACACACAAAACAATAACCTTTTTGAAGCTTGTATAGCCAAATACAGGCATATCCAAATAAATACATTTTCATTTTGGATACTCCCACTAGACACTTTGGTTGGTTGAAGTTAGGCCTGAATTTATGTTGTTCTTCTCAAGTATACACCATTTAGTACATAGTAATCCATCATGATTAAAGAAAGAAAATTAATAGTTTTTAAAAAAATCACGTTTTAAAACATGTGACACCACATGCAGAGACACACTTTATTCTGCCAAAAGGTAAACATGCTTTTTTTATATTTAATAAATCCCTTTCCATGCATAGAACCAAATGTAACATTTATTTAAGCTTATTGTATACTATAAAAGATACACAAAAACTACACTAATTAAAATATGGCTAGCCACGGTGGCCAGTGAGAAAAAAAAGTAAATGTCAAGCCCTGATGACAACATTGACCTTCCTCAAAGTAAATTCAAAATGGTTTTCCTACGAAACCTGCATGCCCCTTACATGGTGAAAACACAAGCCCATTTTAACACAGCTACAGTTTGACGCTGCTCTCCCATTACGATGTCTCTATTATGAGGTTATTATATCCTCATGATACTCATTAAAACAACCTCCTTTAATTGCTTCCATTTTAAATTGGCTTAACAAAATCTGTGTCATGCACCAGGCAAAAATTACATCAGAAAGTAATCACAGTGTAATAAGTAATATGTGTGCACGATCTTCCATTTATTTAAGTTCATTAAAGCGTATTAATAGTGCACACAGTATCAGCCTAGGGCGCAGTCAGTATGGGACTTTTTTAACTTCTGTGTGAACAATTTGTCATCATTTATAACTAAAAATATATTGGATTTGCTATCCGCTCTGTGTCTCTTATCCGGAACCATTTGTAAATAAAAGAAACCTCTAGCTTGAACAACAAAAAGCAATTTACAATTGATTTTATTTCCACTGAAAACATGCCTCATTGTAGAGAAAAGTGCAGAGTACAATCTAATGAGGGAATGGGGGAAACAGTTTCAGTGCGGCTCAGAGCAATGTAATGGAAGAGCTGCATCAAACAACAAACAACACGGACTGGGTATAAAACAGAGCTCTCTCCAAATGAACAGGTAATGCATGGCAAAGTGGTACACAGGAGGCTGGGGATGGTTCAGTGGAGACAAAGTTGGTAAAGAAAAATAATCTCCCTGCTGTATTTAAATGTATAGGGTGAATAAATGATAATAGTAATAATATTGGCTGCAGTTGGAAATACAGAACACTTGTCTGACACTCCAAACAATTAACAATTTACTAATGCAAAACACTAATACATTACATTAGTGGTTTTCAAATGACGGTACGGGTCCGAATGGTTGGTATGCAGCCTCTTTCAAGTGGTACTCAGAAGTGTCTGGGATTTTTTTTTTAAATGAAAAGCCTTAAAAAGATAATTACAAAACAGTTTAGTTCAAGTTTGTCGAGATTTAGTCCTGGGTTAAATCCTCATTTAATCCTGCTGTGTAGGGTTAGGTCCCAGTTCAGATTTAGTCCTGCATGCAGGTCTTTCTGAACAGAGGTTTAGTCCTGGTGAGCACGGTTAAAGGAGACATTATGCTTTTGTCAAGCTTTTTAAAATAAATTTGAACATGTCTGCAACAACATGTGTGCTGTACTGAACAGTGGGGAATAGACAGAGTTGATAAAACAGCTAATTAGCCCAGTTATAGCAACATGAAGCTAACAGATAGATAAATGAGCTGACTGCTTCGTAGTGACAGAGGTTTAAGCGTTGAAATTATCAGAATGAGTCCAGGGACAGTATATATGCTTTAGAAATACACAGGGGTGCTTCCTGGAGAGCTTCTCATGTGTCTACATAGAGCAGTGAAGCAGAGTTTTCAGCTCCAGAGAAACTTAAATAAAAAAGCTTATTAAAAATAAAATTTTAACCATGTTATAATCTTGTTTGCACCTAAAAAAGTTAGTATTTTGTTTCATCCATGCATGTTTGAGTAATCCTCTATGCTGACACCGTTGTCTTTTAACAATCTGAAAATGCTCGGTCTCACAGCTCTACGTAGACTCGTGAAACCAGGAAGTGCTCCTGCGCATTTCTGAAGTCTATACACTATCATCGGACTCATTAGAATCATTTCAGCCTTAAACTGCCGTCACTACAAAGCAGTCAGCTCATTTATCTATCTGTTAGCGTTCTGTTTCTAATAGCCATGCTAAAAAGCCATTTTATGCTCAATCCATTCTGTCCAGAAGAGGTTTTCCATACATATACATTAGTCTAAGTTATAAAAGGCTAAAAATCCACAATATAGAACCTGCACGTTGAAGTGAACTCAAAACCACTTAGCTCTACTTCCTCTGCATCTCACAAGAATGCGTGTTAGCAACACAAAATCCATTTCCGAAGATTACAAAGTTGTCAAGTCCACGATGAAGCATGCAATCATTTAAGACACACTGTTTCCCATTCATTTGTCAACCAACCAACCAAGCATGGACGATAGAGTCAACATCCACACGCCACTGCGGTACTTATGGATTCAAGCCATTATCTCGGACATATGACTGACAGCTCTCTTTGCCGTTACCATGGAAACAGCAAAATACGGTTCTGTTTATGTATTTTCTGTAATATATTCAATATGTTACCAGTGTCTTAGTATCTTTACAGTATTACTGGATTAAAAACATAGATTAAAAGCCTTTTATGACCCACACAGTAAATTGTATGTTCAATGAGAAAAAGAGTGTCAAAGTGCAAGTTCCCATTCACTCTACCGTAGCCATGTTATTTATATTGTATTTTATGTAGACAAATAGGTGTAGCCATGAATCCAAGGTCACTACTCTTCATATGACAAGAAATAAAAAAATAAAATAAAAGCAAAGGAAGGATGTGTTAGTGCCACACATCTGACAAGAAAGGACACAGAGATGAGAGCAAATACTGTAGAAGAAAGCAACACACAGATGCATAGAAGCATAGCAAAGTTTAGATAAAGACCAAGATAAAAAAGAAATTGATCAAATAAATATAAGTGTGTGAATCATTAAAAGATGTCTGCTGTTAATATTCAAATGCCAACTTGTTTTTATACTGTCCTTCCTGTAACATACAAGATAAGTAATTCATCTCAAACATTAAGATTGCAGACACAAAAACAACCATGACTAATGCGTATGTGCAGGTGAAGCCTTGTGCACAAGAAAATCTTAAACACAGTGCACGTTGATTTGGGTAGTGCAGGGAAACAGATTTCAGTTCAAAAACATAAAAAAAAAAAATGCATTTATAGTTATTTTGATAGCATCAGCACTGCATGCACCTGATAAATGTGTTAGGTATATGAAGGATTTCTGGCTCTCTGTCGCTCCACTCGCTAGGGTGACCACCTCAAAAAGTACTAAAAGTGGGACAAGTTGTGCGATTTTGTGGGACAAGGTGGGACAGACTCAAGAAATCAATGTTTTGATATACAAATCTAACTTACCAACTTACTGAGATACAAATTGCTTCAGTTTAGGGCTTTAAAACATGCTCTTTTTATCCCCAAAACACACATTTTGCAAAGTAATGTCTTTACTGAGACTTTGTACTGAGACTTGATGGAAGATGGAACAGAAAAAAAAAATCTATACTCTCACTCTACTCTCAGCCTCAAAGCTCATTGAGCTTTGAGACTGAGCCCTTTCCTGAAACACAGGTCCAGCAACACACCAACCATCTATTCATCCCATCAAGATGGGACACCCACAAATATTTATTCTACATTTCACACAAGAAATACTGATCGTGCCTTGTTCTTGACTTGAATCTCACTTTTTATAAGATCCACTGAGCACCAATAAAAAAGTGTTGTTTTTTTTTAATAAGGATGGAATGGGATGGAGGGACAGATGCCTAAATGGCTGTGCAGTACAACCAAAAGTGGGTCATCTTACCACTCACCTCACACACAGCAAACAAAAGTCATGTGATTCTGGTCAGTGCCAGAATCTTCAGGATGAGACATATAACAAGGATGGACTAGATTTCGTTATTAGAAGTTTAATGTTGACAAGTGCAATGATGAGCCCACAAAGACGGTGAAGGTGTAGTAAACCCACAGACCAACGAGACAGCAGAGAAATGACAACTGATCTGGTATTTAATAAAATTAAAGTAGCTGCAATTGCACAAATGAATGAGTTGAGGTGGAAATTCACATTATAATAACTAAATTAAATTAATAAGACCTGAGACACTGAAATTGGCTTAGTTAGGGCTGTGCCAGAACATTGTTTCCGAGGAAATGCTGAATTTGACCTTTGTCCACATAAAAATATTAGAAGCACTCAGAGAGAGCAGACCTCCGCCAAGCCATAGGTCACTCACCTGAGCAAAACTCCTAAAGGCCCAGATCTAGCTCAGTAAGTATTAAAGCTACATCAAATCTGTGAACATACTACTAACAGAGAAACACCTCACCTTTCATTTGGCGTTATTTGCAAGTGTGTATCTACATTTGTTGCTGTGCAATATCCAATTTCATATGTACCCCCTATATTTAGAACCTTCTGGATCACCAGAACCAGAATATCAACATGATCTGGGTCCAAATATGTCAGATTATAAAATCTACCATGATGTCATCTTGTTATTTTTTGCCAATGATTCTGGGCAGTATTTGTTTAGTTAGAAGCTATAATGGCAAAATTAGCCCTATGTCCCAATAGTAAAGAATCCTTTTAAAAATCTGATCTAATTAATGTAAGTATGTAAAAGGGAGTTTAAGAAAAAGAAAAGAGACTTTTGCCTACAAGTTTGGAACCTCAAATAATAAGTTCAAACAATAATAACTGATCAACTCTAACAAAAGCTACAGAACTGAACCTTCAAACAGAGTATTAAACACATCTGAAAGTACTGAGGGACGCTGGTCTGTTCCCTGTCCTCCCTGTGCCCTCTGTTTTTCCATAAACCTGTGTGTGATGTGCCAAAGAGCCATCGAGGCTCATCCAACCACATCCACACACCTGCTGCAGTCTGTGGCTCAGAGCAGGATCTTTCATCTGTTGCTCCAAAACAGAAAACACAAAAAAAATTAAATGTGCGAGTGAGTCCATTTGGACAAACTCCAGGTCTGCCTGGTTAGCTTCTCTGTGCACTCACATGTAAAGTATGAGGATTAGGGCAGACATGCCACAAAGCTGGGACTGGAGACAAAAAGAGATGAGCAGATGATGGTGAGTAGTCTTTTCTTGTGTTTGTATGTGGAGGCCCAGCAGTCTTAAAACATGGCGTAGGCATGAACATAATGATTGTGTGGCAGAGCTAAAGGTCCCCCGTTATGAAAGACACCTCAAGCCAGGAAGTGCTCCTGCGCGTTTCTAAAGCCCATACACCATCACCGAACGCATTCTTATCATTTCAGCGCTTAAACCGCCATCACTATGAAGCAGCCAGCTTATTTATCCATCTGTTAGCCTCATGTTGCTAATATCTGTGCTAAATAGCCATTTTATGCTCTGTCCATTCCCCACCATTGCTAGCAGGGGGCGACAGACACCTAAACCAAGCATTCTCTGCAAATTGAAAGTAACAGCTTCCTAAAAAAAGAGATTTTCCATTCATATACATTACATTATTTTTTAAATGCACATGCAGTTTAGTTAATATAGGTAATAATTAGCAAATAAAAAGCCAGATTAATGTAAGGTTGCCACAGAGTTTACATCATTTCAATCTGGAATGTCTCCCGTTGAATATTTGGATGTGGTTGGGTGAGGAATCAGCTACATAGTTAACCAATAAGCTGTAAAACAGTGAAATAAAAACATTGTTAGAGGATTTTCATTGTTTTTGGAAATTTATATGAGTAGGGATGGACATCAAAACCTGGTTCTACCCGAGAACCGGTTCTAATTTTTCCAATCCATCAGAATTGTATGCCTCTGCCGTTAACAATCCCACTTATTGATGCCGCTTTGGGCAGCTGTGGTTTTGTGCTCATCGTGCAGTGCATGTTGTTCTCCTCTCTCTAAGTAATGCACACACACTCACAGGACATGGCAGCCTGGAGACACACGGAGCCTGGCGCGCTCACGTCCCACTGCGTGGACACGCCAGAGTGAAGCCAGAGAGGCGCGGAGGTAGGAGCTAAATGTCCATGCACTGACAGCAGGAGCTCATTCCCCTGCATAAGAAATACAGTATGGAAGGAAGCGAGTGATAGAAAGAGAGAAATCTCCGTAGAAAACGCTGAATCCTGTCCCACCTGTCTGACCCTCACCTGTCTGACCCTCACCTGTCTGACCCTCACCTGTCTGACCCTCACCTGTCTGACCTTCACCTGTCTGACCTTCACCTGTCTGACCTTCACCTGTCTGACTCTCACCTGTCTGACTCTCACCTGTCTGACTCTCACCTGTCTGACCCTCACCTGTCTGACCCTCACCTGTCTGACTCTCACCTGTCTGACCCTCACCTGTCTGACTCTCACCTGTCTGACCCTCACCTGTCTGACTCTCACCTGTCTGACTCTCACCTGTCTGACCTTCACCTGTCTGACCCTCACCTGTCTGACCCTCACCTGTCTGACTCTCACCTGTCTGACTCTCACCTGTCTGACCTTCACCTGTCTGACCCTCACCTGTCTGACCCTCACCTGTCTGACTCTCACCTGTCTTGACACTGATGTGGCCCCTCCCTGCTTTGCACTGTCACAGTAACACAGACTACTGTTTAGTTTAATAAGTTTAATGAACTTTTGTTTTTCAGACAGGGGCAAAGCTGCTTCTGCTGCCCCTAAATTAATATTAAAGCCACAATCCTGTTTATTTAAAAAGCATACATTTCCAGTAATTTAACAGCTGTACATTCAATTCATGTTACTTCTGTTTAGTGAGCCCAGTTTAAAATAGGCCCACATACATGAAAAATAAAAATAAGCTTCTATTTCTGCTTCATAATAAACTGTATGGCCACAAATCTGGTTCATTTTTAGTTTAGTTTAATTTATTCTTTATTTGTCAGGGACCATGTACAAATACATTAGTTTCACAAGAAAAGAGATGCTTTGTACCAGATTTAGCTACAAGCTACTTTCCACCTGCAGTCCCCGGGCAGGTAAGCAGAAGAAATACAAAATTACAGAATACAAAAGTTAACATTAATTCATAGTTAAATACTTACTAAGTTACCAAGCTTAGAAAGACATTTAGCCTTAATTCATAATTGATAAATGTACTTATAAATACAAGTTATTAGTAGTAAATAATGATGAATACAGGTAAGCACAGCGTTAGTTCGACTTATGTTGGCACAGTTGATTATTGAGAATGTTTTTTAAGATTTTGAGAAACATGATGCAGATCTACAGACAACTTCAGACTGTCTGGGAGCTGATTCCATAGTTTGATAGTTTTAAATGAGAAGGCTGTTTGTGCAAAGGCAGAGCATCTGTTAGTGATTACGCAGTTTTTGTGAACTGTGGACCGACATGTTCAGGTTGTCTGTTCAGAACAAAGTTGAATAAATTTCTTCAATGAAGCTGGAGCAATATTATTAACAATTAAAAATGATTTTATTCACAGATATATAAGGAATTGCTAAGAGACTCGATAAGAGAATCAATAAAGAATCGGATTGATAAACAGAATTGACAATGGCATTGACATTGATAAAATCTTATCAATTCCCATCCCTATATATCAGCATCTGTAATTTTTTTTATTTGATTTTTTTGCATCACCATGTTGTTAACAAGTATCTCTAAAAGTGCTTGTTGCTATTGGCAAACCTAAAACCCACCCACTCTCTACTGCCACCACTTTGGCCCTCACCAATCCAATCTGTGGAAGGCTGACAAGATGGCTCTTTGTGAGTTTGTGAACTCTCAAATCTCACATCAATCCCGCTAGCTGCACAAGGTATCTAGATCAGGTGGAGGTGTACTGAATTTACATCAATCAAGCATAACATAATGACCACTTGTATAATTGGTGGGGCTGCATATTAAGCAGGTGGTCATAACGCATAACATTATGACCATTAGGCAGGTGATCTTAATGTTATGCTTGTGTCGTGTCTATAAGACTTTAAAGAGATGCACTTTTATTTCTTCTAGTCTCTTCTCTCACTTTAATTGAATTGTTTTAGTCTCCAAATAGATTCTCTGTCATGGAAAAGCCCAGCTGAAGGACAGACGACAGGAACAATCAAAGAATCGATGCAAACTTCTTCTCTTTGAGTCAAACAACATTGGAAATGCACCGTGTCCTCCGTGCACAGGAGCAGCTAATCACTGGACATCAATACACTGACTGCTGGCCAAACCCTTTACCAGGTTAAACATGCACAGGTAAATCCCAAACCTCTCACTATCTCCCCAGGAGCAGCCATTTTTCTGCATAATCGGAAATTAGTGTAAACAGGGTCAGTCCTGTGAACAAACCCAGCCGACCAACAGTGATCAGTGATTTTAGACCAGTTACAGAGCAGCTCTATTGAAAATCAATAGAAGCTCAGGGGCATGTAGTGATTGCTATGCAGATGTCCTCATCATGTGGTGACAGTAATCCAAAGAGCAGCCAACGTTCAAAAATATAGAGTTCAATGGAGCGCACAATTGTGACCCAGGAGTGAACAGAGGTGACCTGGGGTAGGGAGGTGACCTGGGGTGAATACAGAGGTGACCCGGGACGCACAAAGGTGACCTGGGGTAAACAGAGGTGACCCGCGGCGCACAGAGGTGACCTGGGGTAAACAGAGGTGACCTGGGGTAAACAGAGGTGACCTGGGATGAACTCAGAGGTGAGCTGGGGTAAACAGAGGTGACTCTGGGTCAACATGAGTGAGGACTGGTGACTGGTGAAGTTTGACTTTGGCTTAGTAAATTTAATTTAAGGTCATTGGGATTGTCTGAAGGTTTTCGTCAACCAGGTCATGGTCAGCTAGTTTTAAAATGCATTGTGTTGTTGCACTATAGCTCAATTGAGCTTGCCTCAGTGTTGTGGGTTTAAGTCCCGACTCATAATTTCTTGATTTTCTATCCAATAAAGCCATAAAAGTAAAAAAAAATAAAAAATAAATGAATAAAATATTTCTGTACACAGTGTGTTTTTTTATATAAAAAATATAAAAAAATAAAAATAATATAGTGAAATTATCATTATCCAGCCACAAGGGTTTACAAGCCGGTATACTTTTTGAGCCATTCCCAAAGCCTGGATAAATGGAGAGGAAGAGCATCTAATGTGTGGCACATGTTACCTTGGTGTGTTTAATGTGTGTTCACTATAACTTTTATTTGCACCTTTCCTTTCATGTGCTTTCCCTATAAACCTAACCATATACTTCTCTGTGCATTAAACCTTGATTCCACAGCCCCCTATCAAACAGACAGCTTGAAGGTGGTCTGCCAAAATCATCTTGGGCCACTGTTGATATACACTATATTGCCAAAAGTATTCGCTTACCCACGCAAATAATTGAATTCAAGTGTTCCAATCACTTTCATGGCCACAGGTGTATAAAATCAAGCACCCAGGCTGCAGCTTTCCTGTTCCAACATGACTGCACCAGTGCACAAAGCATGGTCCATAAAGACATGGATGAGTGAGTTTGGTATGGAAGAAGTTGACTGAACCTGCACAGAGTCCTGACTTCAACCTGATAGAACACCTCTGGGATGAATTAGAGCGAAGACTGCGAGCCAGGCCTTCTCAACCAACATCAGCGTCTGACCTCACAAATGCAATTCTGGAAGAATGCTCAAAATAAACACTCCTAAACCTTGTGGAAAGCCTTCCCAGAAGAGTTGAAGCTGTTATAGATAAAGAATGGTCCAACATCATATTAAACCCTATGGATTAAGAATTAAGTTCTATGTATGTAAAAGCAGGTGAGCAAATACTTTTGGAAATATAGTGATTACATTTTCTTTGCTGGATTGCTGTATAAAGTTTGCATTACATTGACCAAACACCCTGGAAAATCCTTTGATATACTGTACTTGAATACTGTGCTCTAAAATTTGGGATTTCAGAAATCTAATGTGGCTGCCATTCAGTGCCTATGCCTCTCCCAGCACCACCAATGTCCCTTATAGTCCAGTATCCTGGTTTAGTTCTGGTACTTGGAAAGCCACATATTTTCTGAGGTGGTACTTGGTGCAAAAGGTTCAAGAATAATTGTATTAAACTAAAGGGATATTAGTTTAAAATACATTACAGCCAAATTTGGATAATTTAATAAACTAAATGTATCCTACAAAATTGTTTGCACAGCACCACAGCCATGACCAGTCCTCTGTGCTCTGATGCAGGCCCGTCCTGAACATAATCAATAGCAGTATTTCTGCAGCCTGTCCCCTGTCTCTCATCTACAGTCCCGCATGTCTCCAGCAGACTCAGAGGGGGAACAGGATCGGTGATGGATGACCCAGGAGCCTTCAGGAGAGAGACCTTCATTATCCTCAGTCTGTGATGTACTACACACACAACTCAACCACAGGACAGGGGAGCAACGTGTTCCTCTTCATGTGGACTTGTAGCACCAAAGTGTCTATGGACAGGGAGAGATTTTTAACATTATTTTATACTTGGTCAGCTAAAGTGTCTGGATCCGAGTACACTGTAATAAATAAAAGAAAACGGTCAAATTTACAGCAAAAAACTGGCAGCTGTGGTTGCCATTTTTACATTTCAAATTCTTTTGAACCACTTTTAGGAGATTTGATCAGAAGATTATTGGAAACACTGTTGAATGTTGTGCCACATTGTATAGTGTAGACATTGTAAATGACTGTTTCACTGGCACTGGTAGTTTTACATTTAGGGGAAGAATCTGAACAGTCAATACAGGAGTCATTTGTTACTGTCCACATGTGGACAAGGCTATAATAAGACTAAGTTTGAACAGAGCTGAAACGCTTCTTTAACTTTACTGCATATGGCCTTTCACGTGTCTGGTAGAAGACTTTCAGCCCTGCTCAAACACAGTCTCTATAATGGTCCTGTCTGTGTCAGTCATGAGGAACAGTGCCACGCACGACTCCTGTGTTGACTGAGCAAATGCTTCTCCTAAATGTAAAATGACTGTTTAAATATTCTTATTGAATTAATATAAAACTAGAGTCAAAGACCTCAGTTCAGAAGTGAAAGTCATTTTCAGCACCTCTCAACATGCATTACCAGAGGCTCAAACACCTGAAAGTGGTGCAAGAGAATCTGAAATATAAATTATTTTTACTTTAAAAAATAAAGATTGGACGCTTATTTCTGCCATGTTGACAGCTGCTAGTTTTTATTTTTTCTGTAAATTTCCCAGTATTTTATTGTAAAAGTATCAGTGGATATATTACTGAAGTTGATTGTAACAAATTTCTGGTGCACTTCTAGAATATGTCAATATAACCTTTTGTAAATACAAGGGAAGTGAACAGTTGGTCAGAGCAGGGCAGAATAGGCAACCCTGGGCAAATCTAGTGACAAAAGCAAACATTTTACTTTATTCAAATGAGGAAAAAAATTGCAAACAATCACAGAACATATTTTAATATACACACAATGTATTGGTCAAAGCTAAAACTCAACAGATTGAACCTCTGTTTCCTCAAGTAACTTGACAGTGGACACAGTAGCCTCTGATCAAACAGAGAGGCAAGATACAAATTTGTCACCTCTCTTTTTGCCAGAGGGAATATAGTACTGCTTTGAGTTTGTTTTCTGTATTCTGTATTTATCTGCATTTTACAACAGACTGCTTGAAGTTTTATACTTTTGAAGTATATATATTAAAAAATGATTGCCATAAGCAGGAGTCATGATGTATTAATGAGCTTTAATCGCATTTCAGAGGCTGCTATAACCATTCATGTATTTCCAGTATTTATTCTTCTATTTACTCTACAAAAGCATGGATAACATAGGCTTCATGTGGGATTTGTCAAAATCACAAGTTAAACACTGAAATGAAAGGCAAACTCATTGACCAAGTTGACCAGGAGAAATATTTATGAGTAATATTAGACTCTCAATTAAATTTTAAAAATCACATCAAAAGCCTGTCTTTAAAAATGAAAGCCAGTATAAGCTGTTCCAGGGCTATCAGGAACTGCTTAACATTTGAGTGTGCTAATGTTTTCTTAAATACAGTGATTCTGTCCCAACTGTCGTACTGCACTAATGTTTGGTCTCAGACCAACCAAACCACCCTGAAGCCTCTGGAGCAGCTTTATAATCATGCCTTTAAAATTCTGGACAAAAAGCCCATCAGGTTTCATCACTGTTCTATTTTAACTCAACATAAAATCTTAAACTTAATGAATTTTTGTAATTTCAGCTATATAAAGCTTGTATTTAAATATTTTAATAGACTTGCTCTGGAGCCACTTTATAAATTTGTGAACAGACTACAAAACGTCAGACCTATGAGAGTGTTTTTCTGTGAAAGGAGCGAACCTGTGGAACTCACTCCCTGCTCATATATAAACTATAACTAAACTGTCCACCTATTTATTTGTTGTTGTTTTTGTTTTGTTTGTTTGTTTTTGACATTTTATTGTATTCACTGTTAATTTTTATTGTCCATTCAGTGTAACAATACTGAATCTGTCAAAAGCCTTTCTAGGGACAGGTGTTGTCAATTAGCCTTGGCTATAAACACTGTGTTACTGACATTGGACTTTGAGAAGATAATCTGTGTTTGTTGTATGTCTCCCTATCAAATAAACTATAAATAAATAAACTGTCATTGGAAATTCTTTTTCTAGCCTGTAGTAAAATAAGCATTAGTTAATGTGGCTGGAGTTAAAGGTGCAACCTACTTTATCCCTGTTGAACTGGGCCTGTACAGTGTGGTTTCATTTTGAATAACTGCACTATTTTATTTTGGAAAGTACAAATTGTTCCATGATTAAACACCCAAAACTAAAAAACACAGAACAACTAGAGCAGGGGTGCCCAAACTTTTGCCTTCAGAGGCCAAAATGTAAAAGTATTAGTGGGCAAAGGCAATAATCCGTTGAGTTATTTAACCTTTTATTCTTTCCTCATCTGTATTGAGAACATTAAAACGATAGGATAGATTTGTTAGTCTAACTTCCAACCAGAGCTCCCCCGATGAGCCAGTTCAAACCCCTAACAGAGCCAAGGGTCCCACTTTGGCCATCCATGAAATATAGAGTGTTAGTAGACACAATTTAGAATATGCACATGGGTTGGTGCTGTTGAAACTACTAACCAACCATCAATTGTCAAAATATATCCCTTTCTAAAATGATGTTTTCTGTCCCCTGCATTTCAATGAGTCTGGAGTTGTCCTTGAACACATCTGACCTCGTGCGTCTTCATTCTTCACAAGCAGCGAATTATTAAGAACTGCCCTCCACATACAACCTCCAAGGCATAAAAAACATCCTCACATCTTTCACACAGGTGAGTTGTGGTCCAAGGACAGCTGAAGTTTGGCGGTTGGAGGTGGTTAGCTGCACACAAAGGATACAGCATTTACTCTTGTCTATTGAGTCAGTAAAGAAACGTGTCATCCCGAGAGGAGCATGACAGTTATGGAAGTGTAACTCAAGTGATAAATGGTGATGGAGGGAAATCAGAGCAGAGTACAGGATATCCTCCTAGTGTGCAGTGATTCATCATCATATAGTTTTACATCGGTTGCCCTCCCTGGCTCATACTTTTCGTTTTCAGGGCTTGGTGCTGGTGCAGAGTGTAAACCGGCTTGTGACTAGATCTTCTTTACATACTAAGAGCTACTAATTTAAAGGAGCTGTGTTTTCCAGGGAAGGTTTGGAGAATATGGGACTTCCTGGTTCAATAAAGGTATAAAAAAAAAAATAGACACCAATGTTAATCAGACTTGTTCACAGACCTAAATGAAGTGAATCATGCAGAGATCCGTGGCTTAAGGAGACCTCTGTAGACTCATTAAAGCCCTTTTCACACATGTACTGTCGCCTGAAACCCTCTCCTGAAATTATTTTTTCTTAAAATACTAAACTCTTTAAAGCAGAAGAAAATGGCTTTCATTCATTCATTCATTCATTCAAACTTTCTTAAGGCCACAGGGCATCTGGTCCAAAACGGGAAATACAAAAATAATAATAATAAAAATACACTGTATATGTATTATACATAAAGGCAGGATCGCCAGTGACTCCACATTTTAGATATGAACCTAACAGAGCTTATCCTGGGACAGACCAGAGCTTGTATGATGGAGTTACATAATTTCATGACTCTGCACATGAATGAATAAATAAAATGCCATATAACAGCTGCACAAAATCATACACCACAGTCTACAAATATATGACTGCACTACAGTGTCTCGGGACCTTCAGTAGGATCCTCATGGAGTCATTGCACGCAACTGTCAGACTTTGCAGACTCCTCTTTTTGTAGCTGCGCCACAAGTGTGCAGTATACAAAGGGAAGCAAAAAGTTCTAAAAATTGTAGTTTTAACATCAGCCGAGCACAGGTTGAACTTATGGACTAGTATATTTATTTATATTATTTCTTCCAATGCATGTCATCTGAGAGGTCAATGGTAACATAATGTCTATTATATTTAATCTCATCAATGACTTTGAGAATATTTCCACGCAAATAAAAATCTGAAAAAAAATTTGATCCTACTTTGTTTTTACAATCACAATGTTACTTTTTACAGCATTAGATTTGATGTCATATTCTAAACTACACTGCAAGCAAATATTGAAGAGCTGCTGAAAGCCTGCACTGTAGGAACAAAAAAGTACCAAGTCATCAGCGTACATCAGATGGTTACACAAATAATCTCCAATATTACATCCAGTTTTATAATCATTAAGCTGTAACGACAAATAGTCCATATAAATATTAAATAACAGAGGAGACAAAATCCCACCCTGACGAACCCCATTACTGACCCTAAATGAGTCTGAGCCAGAGCCCCCCCCCCCCATTTTACCTGCATGGTCTGATAAGAATACCAAAAGTATTCTAATAAGGACACCTCGCTTTGATAATTTGTTGAACAATTTTCCATGATTAATCCGATCAAAAGTTTTAGAAGCATCCAGAAAACACAGAAAAATAGTTGAATTCTGGTTGTAATATTTATTTAGTATTTCCTTCAGAGCAAAAATACACATGTACCATGTTAATGCTTAAAGCCAAACTGGTTGGATGTAGTGTACAGATAAGATTCAAGTCTATTCAAGAGAACCTTGGATAAGGAGCTGGCCAAGGCTATAGCCACATGACTTTTTATTCTTCAGCTTGGAGACAACATCAAAAACCTCATGGGGTGGAACTATCACTCCTGCATGGCTTTATGTGGCCCCAACAGGAAATAAATTGATTTTGACACAATTAAGAGAGAAATCTGGACAGATAATGGATGACCTGCGTCGTAGCGTGAGATAAAGTTTGTTTTTTGTCAGTACTGTAAATCAACAAAAGGTAGTAGCTTAAGATTAAATAGAGCTAGAAACAAACGAAATCGGGGATTTTTTATTATAAATCTGTGTGATTTTCAATACATCATATCTGGAATAAAGCTCATAAAATTTAGTAAATTACAGACATCGTTTATCCCGTGCGATTGCCTGACTAAAAACACTGACATCGGGGGTAGCTTGTTTACTTTTTTTTTTTTTTTTTTTTTTTTTTTTTAGCAGAGAAAAAAAGTAATTGTTTTGGTGTAGAACCAAAAGAGACGTCTTATTATTAAGATAGTTTAAACACAGATATAAGATTGAGCGTTAAAAGACATTTTTGATCGCGGTTACAAACTTTAGGAAGCAATCTGCCAACAAAATCATGAGGATTTGCACGGGACTAGTATTATCAGAGGACCTCTGCGTGGGCTGAAATATGGTAGGTAGTTTTCAGGGGAATTTTTACAGACATTTTTACAGACATGGATGATTCACACCGGATAAAAATCACAGACGACATCGGCGATTATTACAAATTACTGGAGGTCCCTAGGTAATACTAATCCCATGCGAATAGGGCTTTAGACTCAAGAAATCGCGACTTGACTGCAACAGTGTTTCACAACCAGGGGTATGGGGGCCCCTAGGGGTACATGAGAACTTTGCAGGGGATACTTGAATTTATTTTCACATTTTCACTTTTCATATTGGAGTATTGGAACTTGTGTCAAAATGACAATATATTTTTATTTTTTAGGTTTATTCTGTACAGAGTAAAAAAAGTAAATGCAGTAGGAGTTTATATTGTTGTTTTTATCATTTATTTTAAAGTCAAATTAAAAAGGCACACAAAAAACGTTTAGTTTATTGCCTTTAAATCAGGCCTAACTGTATGCATCATAAACTAATGTGAATCATACAAAGAGTATTTATGTTTTCCGAGTTTGTTTCTTGACATTTCCCTAATGAGAAAAAAGCCCTTCCTCTCTGATCCACTTCAGTCTCTATTTACTTCTATTTTCATCCCTGCACTAACCCCATTGAGATAATCACAGCAAAGCCTCTCATCCTCCATCTTAATACCGTAATGATGCTCTTCGATCTCAGATAAAGCAGTGAGGAGAGTCTGTGTTTGTGGAGTCCTGCTGGAGGTAGAGAGGGCTAACACGGTTTAAAGGAAGGGCCTGTGTCTGAGCCTGGCACTGAGGCAGAAAGAAAGATATATAAATATATATATACAGAAACATGGCAGAAGTCATCCAGCCGGGCAGCACCAAATAACAACCAATTAAAATGGAAAGGTTCAGAGAAACTACAAGATGTGGAGAGGGGAGAGAGATTGACAGAAGAGGAATGGAGGAGAACAGCAAGAGGAAGGAAGCATGGAGAAAAATGAGCCAATAAACCAGGGAGGAGAGATGAGGCAATATGACTGAGAAATGGGGTTTAAAATATGAAATGTTTGGAAAATAAAATGGACTGAGGAGGCGCAAGGCATAAAGGCATAAAAAGACAGCACAGTCGTAACTAAAACTGATTGTCTCATTTTTGGGAACAGATTGGAAGCCGGAACATTAAGACATAAACAGATGGAATATAGTTTTGTAAAGGCGGCATTTTGAACCAATTGCAATCTACAAATATGTTACTACGGTGGCCCAGAGAGCTCAACAAATTACAAAAGCCGAAACACACTTTACAAAAAGAAACTGCCGCACAGCATTACAACATTCACCTGCACCAGAAATACCCACACTACATTACAACATTGCCCACACAACATTACAACAACAATTTTTCTGCACCGGAACATGTAGCACCAGAAGCTCTGCAGCCGGAAGCTGCTGTTGTAATGTGTAGGTAATATTGTTGTAATGTGTAGGTAATATTGTTGTAATGTGTAGGTAATATTGTTGTAATGTGTAGGTAATATTGTTGTAATGTGTAGGTAATATTGTTGTAATGTCGTGTGGGTATGTCGTGTGGGTAATATTGTTGTAATGTCGTGTGGGTAATGTTGTTGTAATGTCGTGTGGCAGTTTCTTTTTGTAAAGTGTGTTTCGGCTTTTGTAATTCGTTGAGCTCTCTGGGCCACCGTATGTTACTCATTGGGGTGCAAAAATGTATTTAATTGCATATAACTGATAGGAAGGCATTTCAACCAGGAGAGGCTTAAAACAAACACAGACAAATGAGTGAAGGGTAACGAATGATTTACTGAAGGAATAAACTTCAGTTTAGACCCCGGCAGGCAGAGACATCAGAGATGTGATGAAGGATTAGTTAGGGGAATTTTATCCCCCCAACGCCTAGAAACTGGTGGTGGTGACCTTTGTGATTGTCTGCCCCGCCCTAATGTGCTACACCTGTGTCTTATTAGGAGTATTTAGAATAAGGAGTATTTAGTCTCCACCTTTCCCCTTTGTTCCCTGCCAGGTTATCTTTGCTTCCTTGTGTGTTCAGAGTTGTCTCGCGTTTTTCTTGAGAATTTATGGATTTCTGGATTTGGCTTTTGCTTGTTTCGCACCTATACACCTAATCCACGTATTGGATTACCCTATTTGGATACTATCGCCTGTATTCTTGTGTGAGTTGTCCGCAAGTAAAACTTTATTGACTTTACCTGGACTCCTGGTTTTCTCTGCAACTGAGTCTTTCATGTAGAGCCATGAAGCTAAGCGCTTTCAGCTCCTGAGAAGAGGATGAACTCACCACGATTACAGGATTACTCAAACATGCATGAATGAAATAAAATACCACTCCAGGTCTGTTTTGGGGCTGACAACAGCATTATGACATGGTTAAAAGCTCAAAAAAGTCAAAATTGCATAATACGAAGCCTTTAATTGACGTTCTAGTCTGCATATGAAGGGACATCGATGGCTATAATTTTTAATAAGTAAGACCATGCTATTTATATGTGCTGCATGCAACAGCCTACAACACTTTGTCCAAGTTAAAGAATTAGAAACAAGAAAAATGGGCAAGCGCAAGGATTTAAGACTGTACTGTAGCTCAAATGGTAGAAGAAATGAATGCTGGTTCTGATAGAAAGGTGTTGTTGCATATGGGGCTGCATATTAGGCAGGTGGTCAGAATGTTAGGCCTGACGGGTGTGGTTCTAAATGGACTATGGTGGTCCTCTTCCAGTTGCCAGCAGTACAATGACAGTTCAGTCTGAAACATGTGGAGAAATCTAATTGTGAAACCAACAATTTCAGTGAATAGACGTATCTATATGGTTCTAACACACAGACATGGATACAAACAAACTGGACACTGAGATTTCCAGAGAGGTGGCCGCTGACTCCTTCCAGACAGCATCCACACAAAACCGCACACTAGTTTTGGCCACTCTCCAGCAGGAAGCCCAATGTGATAATGAGACCTGTCCTGTTTCCAGACGTCTCTCCCTGTCCAGCCTGTGGGAGTGTGTACAGTAACACAGGGCTCTAGGGTCAGTGATGTCCAGCCAACACTCAAACAACAGCAGTGGAAGATTCTCAGCCAGAGGTTGATGGGAAAAGCCCTGGGCAACAAAAGCTCAGCAACATATCGTATTATGTACAGCAAAAGCAGCAGAGACAAGTTAGAGCCAGGGGCAGTTCTGGAGCTAGTTCATTTTCTGCTCATACCATCAGCAGGAAGAGGGAGATTATCATCCCTAAAATAACAAGGTGTTGGATTATTCGAGTCTGAGCACATCGGCAACAAACCTGTTCTTATTCTTAGTGCAATATCGGTAAAGTTGCTTTCTGGTCATGGTCATTCATAGGTAAACATAACAGTCAAATAACCAGACTGGCGGGGGGAGGGGGGGCAGACAGCCTGGACCTGCAACAACCACACTAGAGGCTTCATATTCCAAAAAGGTCTTCTTCTGCATTTAGGAATTCAGAGGTATTGTATTAGAAGATTATGCTGTAAGTATTCTTTTTCAGCATCAGTAACAATAATAATGAATCACTCTTCTAAAGCAGTCAGTGACACACTGGTGGTGTGCTACCTACTTAAACACAGCTGCCCTGGGTCAGACTGACGTGGCAGCCATACCGTGCCAATGGCTTCTCTGACCACCAAACACATAATCATGCCAACAAATTCATACACCAGTGTAGTAATCGATTATTTGCTATCTGGAGTTTACAACTCCAAAACATGCCATCTGCTGAAAGAAGAGCTTTATATCAAATAAAGGCAAAAGCCTAGATCTAAATCTAAATCTTTAAAACAAATGTCATTATGTTCAATATGATTTGTAAAGTTGAAACCATTTTGTTTCAACTTGTTTCCAAGACTCCAGCACATCCAAGACTTTGTCAGTTCTGTACAATAGGGTACCATGTCCTGTCTTTTTCATACCTAAACTACAAACCTGGGAGCTGTAGTGGAAAATGAGATTTATTGATCTTTAAGTAGTGCTGGAGAACAACAAGAAAATCTATGTGCAAAGAAGATGTGTGTGTAAAAGTGTGTTTTAGTGTTTGATGCTGATTCAAAAAAGAAATGTTTGCAGCTTCCTAAAGTCCCTTCCACATAGGACGAGGCGGGCATTGTGCATTGAGTGAGGGGAGTCAGTGGAATGGCAGCAGAGATGTGTGGCCATGACAACCATAGACATTAATATGTAGACGCTTTGTAGGCTCCTGGAGCTAACGCCAAGCTACTCCGAGCACTTTTCACAATTCTGTAGCCTGTTCACTGTATTTCTTTCTATAGCATTAGTCATCAAATATCGCAAATTATGAATAATCAAGACTGTTTTGGCAGCTGTCTACCACTCCACCATATGTGTAATGTCAGAGCCTGGTTAGAAATCATTACTGAGTGTATCCACATTTTGAAGTCTTATTTAATACAGCGATTAGCATATGTATATATTAGCATGTAAGCTAAAGACTAAATGGTTTCTGAATGTGTGTTCTGCTGGACAGGACTTACAGAAATGCGTTGGACCACAACAGTTATAGACCACAGTTTATGCCAAGGTTTAATCAACTAATAATTCAGCGCAATTCTATAAGTTGGTGTCAGATTAAGTAAAAATTGACATGGAAACAGCAGGTGCAGTCTCTCACCATTAACTTGCATTGGTTTACATCATTAGAGCCATTTGGCCTGGGCGACTGCTGGCCGTATCAAAGCAATAGACCAAAGTGACCAACGAGGCGTCCATGTATATATGTCTATGAAGGCAGCCACACAGACCAGGAAGTGGTGTTAGCATATCATATTTTTTTACCATCTCAGTGAAAGTAATGATCAGGACCATCACAATCTTATAATATTTCATCATACCCTGAGGGCTAGATCCCTATATGCTAAGCTAACATTTTAATATGACAACAGTAAACATCCAGTTTCTACAGCTTTCTCTGAACGGACCTTTCAGGCTCTGTGACTGGACGCGCCAAGGTGACGACACGTTTTTGTTTTGTTTTTTTTTATTCAGTGCACCGCCGAGGCATCCCACGCTACAACAACTTTAGACGAGCAAGAAAAACATAACAGACCTTTACCTTTTGCCAAATTCATCCCTTAAAAACCTAGATGTTAATTGCTTGTAACTCTAATTGAGTGGAAGCATCTGCATTCATCACCACTCATTCATTTGCCTTTTACTCTCATCGCTCACCTGTCTGGATGTGTAAATGGCTGCTACTGTACCCACTGGAGCACATGTAGGAGCGCAGAGAGGGCCGCGGTGGTGATGTGAACTGGGTCGATGTGTCTCTCCGTGGTTTTAATGATCACACAGCGCCGGAGCGCAGGCGGGGGCTGTACTGCTGTCTCTATGGGAAGTCTCCACGCTCGAGTGGAGAAGCTGGATGACTTCACCGCTTCCCAGTCTCTCTCACCCTGTCTCTCTTTCCCACTTCCCCCAGAAGCACCTGCACACACACAGACAGAGACAGAGACAGAGCGCTCTTATCTCGGAGCTTGTCGTCTTCAGAGAGTGACTTCATAAAATTCATAAAAGGATGAGATCATGTGTGTGGAGTCAAAACTGTCTTCTCTGTGTATCTGGGTTTCTCCGTGCTCTAGCCTTCTCTCACAATTCAAAATATGCACTAAAAGGTGAACTGATGGCTTAAATCCAGTGTCAGGGGGCACAAATTAGTGTATTTTAACAATCAGTGAAATGTAACAGTAGTCCAAAGGCATTTAAAATAGCATGCAAATACAACAGAAATAAAATTCTATTCTAAATGCCTTTTGCCTATTGTTAAATTATTATTGTTTATTTTATTCCTTTTAGATTTTAATTTGCCATTCAGTGTGGACAGCAAAGACAGAATTTCATTGTACAGGGAAACATGTTTCTTTATACTGTTTCTTTATGTGTTGTTTTATATGTTTCTTTATACTTTATGACAAAAAACGCTTTGAATTTAAAATTGAGAGATGTACAAAAAATAAAATAAAATACATTCATCCAATATGGATAAATGGAGAGGGCTGTGTCAGGATGAGCATCTGGCAAAAAAAACTATCCCAAATTAATATTAAATAATGAACAGGCTTTAGAGACAGATTGTTTACTATGTCAGCCCCAAAAGAAAAGAGCCAAAAGGAAAGTAGAATAGAAGAAATTTAGGAATAACATGCAAATAGATGACTCTCAAGTGTATGCTATTTCCAAATCCACTAAGCCTTTTATTTTTTTTTTATTTACTTTCACACAGCACAGTTGGGTGTTAATTGCTCAGTTTAAATACTGAAATTTCTTTTTTCTACCTTCTTAAAAATGGAGAAGAGGTAGCAAATTTTTAAAAATTATTTCACTACTGTTATTATCCTGCCACACAACACAATGTAGTCTTTGTGCCAATCCAAAGTCTGGATAAGTAGGATAAATGGAGGGGTTTACCTCAGGAAGGGCATCCGGTGTAAAACATAATATGCAAATAACTGCACACTAGGACGCATGAGTGGCTGTGTCAGCCCCAGAAGAGAAAAGCTAAAAGAAAAGAAGTATATGCTATTTTAAGTGTGTGTGACTCTGAGATGTGGGCAAGTCGTTGGCACCAAGTCAAGTCTCAAGTCTTTTGTTCTCAAATCCAAGTCAAGTCTCAGGTCCCAGTTTCTGCACACATGTATTTCTACTGATTTAAAATACAGTACAATATGGCAACTCTAAAAAAAAACAAATAGGTCTACACTGTAAACTGAAAACAACAAACAGCTTTGCAAATCAGAAGTTTTTTTTTTTTTTTTTTTAAGTCCAGTAACACAGGGGTTCCCAAAGTAGGGGTTGGGACCCACTTTGGGGTTGCGAGACACTAAGGTCAGGGTCACAAGATGATTTCCAGAAATTATTTTCAAAATTAATAAAAAATGTATTTATTATTTTTTGTAGATAATAGAATTATTTAGTCAAAAATGTGAGTAGTTTAAAAAACATGCAACTAAATTGTATTAACCCAGCATTTAAATGTTTTACCTCCTGAGGTTATTACAAGCATATTTTTTTCATTTTTTAAGCCGCAAGTCCCCATATTTCTAGTGTGACCTAAATCGCACCAAATACAAAAGGTATGCTCAATGTAAACACAAGTGTGCTTCTACTCAAGCAGTGCTCATTTGGTCCTCAACAGGAAGAGAAGGTGACAGAACTCTTTTACTGGATTCTATGGAGCTTTGGATCTCAATTGTTCTAAGACATACAAATAAAATAAAAAATAATTCTGCCTGTGTTTTTCTTTGTTCAGCTGCTGTACATTACTACATTATACACGGTTCAGCTATCACTTATCCCATGTATAGACCTATAGACCAAACATGTATATATTTAATTTATTTCTGAATGTAGTTACAAGTGATCACCTTATAGCTGCACAATTTATCACAATATCGTTATCGCAATATTGACTACCACAATATCCAGATCACAAGAAAACTAAATATATCACAATGTCTATTGTCTTTAATCCAACAGAAGCTCACACAGCGGCTCTCAAAATAACTGTTCAAATAGAGACCAAAGGTTAAAAGGGCCTGGTTTTATTAGGTCTGGTTTAGTCCCTGCTTTAGTCTTTGTTTCAAACTAGCTTAGACCTGGTTTATTCCTGGTTTAGACCTGATGTAGTCCTGATTCAGTTCTGGTCTAGTCCTGGTTTATTCCTAGCTTCATCCTGTTTAAGTATTAATTATGATTTAGCCCTAACTTTACTGTAGCTCTATATATTTTCCTCAAATAAAACAGCTTTTTGCCATGTCAAAAATGGATTCTAAAATAGCGCATATCACTTTTCTAATATTGTGCAGCCACTTATTCCACCTCCATTTCTACAACATGTAAAGTTACAAATATAAAATACATATTTAGTAAAAGCACAGATAGTTTCCTGAGTCCTGCTGTTGTTCAATTTATGCAGGATTAAGACAATAGTGGCTGCAGCAGAGACAATTGGCTTCAGTTAATAACTCCTGGCTCAGATAAGCAGCAGAGGGGCACGTCACCCACCACCTTTCCACACAGATAAGGGAATTAACAAGACAACAAATTCGGTTTAATTTGCCAAACGTGAACATATTGCAACAGAATGGGACCAAGCAGCCAGCATGCAGCACAAAAGACCTCGACAACAATAGGATGCAGTGAGGGGTAGCTGCAGAAATGCCTGCACAATAAAACCTGTCTATGTCTCAGAGGATGTGATATTTGAGGCGGCAGCCGTCAGTAAAGCCCTGCACCGGGAGAGATGGCTCCTGTGATCAGGAGAGGATGGGACATAGAGATTAGACTGAGGCGCTGATGTAAGAAGCTGACAGGGACCAATATTGACTTGGTCTGTTCCAGTCAAGTCACCAGTTTTATATTACAAATCACCAGAGTCCAAGTCACACTCAAGTCCTCAATGTGTAAGAGTGCCAGTCTAAGTCCAAGTTATTACAGAGTCAAGTCCAAGTCGAGTCATTAGCTCCCGGCAGTCCGAGTTCAAGTTGAATTTACTCGAAAATCAAGCCCAAGACAAGCCATTAGCTCTTAGCAGTCCAATTGTAGGTACTAAAGAGTTAAGTCCGAGTTGAGTCATTAGCTCTTAGTCACACTAAAGTCCTCAATGTGTAAGAGCGCCAGTCCATGTCCAAGTTACTAGAGTCAAGACCAAGTCGAGTTATTAGCTCTTGGCAGTCCAGGTCCAAGTTACTAACGAGTCAAATCCAAGTCAAGTCATTAGGTCTTGGGAGTCCAAGTGCAAGTCACTAAAGAGACAAGACCAAGTCAAGTCATTGTGTCTAGACAAGCCCAAGTTACTCAAAAGTCAAGTCCAAGTCGAGTAGTTAGCTCTTGGCAGTCTGAGTCCAACTTACAAAAGAGTCATGTCCAAGTCAAGTCATTAGCTCTTGGGGATAGCTAAGGAGTCCAGTCTAAGTCGAGTCATTAGCTCTTGAGAGTCCAATCCAAGCAGAGTCATTAGGTATGGCAGTCCAGGTCAAAGTTACTAGAGAGTCGAGTCCAAGTCAAGTCATTCGGTCTTTGCAACCCAAGTCCAGAGTCGACGTTACTAGACAGTCCAGTCCAAGTCCAGTTATTAGCTCTTGAGTTTGAGTCCAAGTTAGTAAAATAATTTCAAGTTAAAGTCAAGCTCAAATGAAGTAAGGTTGAGTCCACGTCTTACCAAAATAAGTAGACTTATGGGGGGGCAACACTGACATCTTGATTAGTGTCTTGCATAGACCTAGTTCATAACAAAGCATTTAACTATGCCTGTTTTAGTTTACACCTACATATAGCATGGCGTTGGCTCATCTGTCAGTGTAAAATGAGAAAACTAGACACAACCACCAATTACCTTTTATTCTTTTGCAAGTGCTGTTTTTTGTTAGGGAAGAGAATGCAGAAGAAAGGGTTAGGTGGAGGCAGAGGACTTAACAACATTTATGCAATAACAATCAAGTGTTAGTACAGTGCATTGTGATGGTGAAACAAATTGAATGAGCCTGACTACCATGACGCAGGTTTTCACAAAGAGGGAACAATATGGTTTGAGACAACTTCACAATCTCTGAGCCATGTTATTTTAGGTGTGAACATGAGATTTTGTCACCCCTGAGTCTAGACCGTGAACAGTGCACTGGAGTAGCACTTGTTAGGATGCTGTGATGTTTTTTAGTTATCACAATGTGCATCCTAATGCTTTTAGTGCTCTAAATTTTCATTATCAAAGAAATTATTGATTGGTGCCATGATTAACTTTAGAATTAACATTATTGACTTAATGTTAGTTTTGTAATTAATAAGTAATGCATCATAAATATAAGTTCATTCTTGTTAAGCCTCACACATTATCAGCCTTCTTAATTCATTGTTTTCATTCGACACAAACAGTTATGTGTTAAAGTTTTTAATCGGGATTTAAGGGGGAAGGCACCAAGGCATCACAAAAACCCACAAAAATTTTAGGTTGGGATTGTTCCAAGAGGATTTCTAAATGGCAGTGAAGGGAAGAGATCCCAAACCCACTTACTAGACAATGGGAATGGGCGCTGGCAAGCTAAAACACTATACATTGTCTAAAATAACTGAAAAGATGTCCATAGGAATCTTTTACTCAAACAATGCTTTGTTTTTCTGATTTGTGAGGTTCCCTAGATTTCCAACATAACATTGCATCTATGCTGCTGTACTGTGATGAAGGACTTGAACAGTTTCACCCAGGTGTGATAAATGAGAATTGTGTTTGTTTCCTTTCTAGTATATATCTGCCCGGTATATACAGTGTTCATTATTCATAGAGTTTAGTAGAGATGTGTT
Organism: Bostrychus sinensis; assembly: GCA_020698575.1. Taxonomy (NCBI): domain Eukaryota; kingdom Metazoa; phylum Chordata; class Actinopteri; order Gobiiformes; family Eleotridae; genus Bostrychus; species Bostrychus sinensis. The sequence continues at coordinate 46,436,468 of CM036239.1, read as the reverse complement.
AGAAAAGCCTTTAGAGGCAGTCTGGACATGTTACTTCTAAGCTTAGCTAATTAATGTAGTTAGACAGTTGTTCGTCATCTTTCTGCTCTACTGTTCAGTTTTTAGTTGCATCATCGGCTCATGGTAAAACCTGATTTGTTTCTATATTTTATTGATGTTACAGAACAACCAATGTAGCCTCTGAATGTTGAATAAAAGGGAAAAAAAACTACTGAGCATTCTTATCCATGCACCCTGGTGACCACAATATTAATAAGCCACACATTAGCTCATTTCGCGCCAAAACAATGGATATTGTGGCCAACAATGGATTACATAGAGATGTATTAAGAAAAAGTCACAATCCAAATGAGGCAGGTGCCCAGCCTCATGGAGAAATACAAACACCAGCTTGGATGCAGGGCTATGATACCTCCCCACTTCCCAGTGTGGACAGGTCATTAGAGAGAGCTGCAAAGCGCTTTTAAAGGTACTATGAGCAGTATATTTTTTAATACATCAAAAAAAAAAAAAATAAAAAAAAAAAATAAAAATAAAAATGCCCACGTGTCCCAGATATAATGTAAACAACATTTAAATCAAATGTTAGTTTCACTGATAACAATGGTACAGCTGATTTATTCAGAGTTAAATAAATATTTTACATTTTGGCCAAGTTATTTATGTTTACATTTCTTGTTTTGGTTCTAAAACCCTTGCATCGGCAATCGTCCAATCAGAAAAGCAGAAAAAGTAAATAATCATGGTGTGAGAATTGAAAAGTTGGCCTCCGAGTTGCATTCAACTCAAATAAGCATCTCAGCATACAATGACCGCACATTAGAGAACAATTTTGGTTCTAAAACTCCATCTTAAATACACACTATATTACTTTGGCCCATAACTGCCTCATTACTGCTCTTCCTCTCATCACTCTTTTGCCCACGCCTCATCATTCGCTGCTGAAATGACCCGCTCTCTCCTCTGGGATCAATAAACTTCATCTTCTTCTCATTTGAGCATATTTCTCATCTCTCTGTATTACGTTACAACGGTGAAGAGCTGGAGGCAGTGTGCAAACGTGGTGAGGACAGCCCCCACTCTCTTCTCATAAAAAACCATGGGCCTTTGCATTACTTGACCTCTGCACCTGTCGGGGAGGGGGAGAGTCGCCCGAGAAACAATAACTGGAGGTGGGGGTAGCAGTGTAGAAGAAGAGGAAAAGCGAAAAATGCCATTGGGAAAATGTTGGCTAGAGTATAGGACGCAGTTATAACAGAATTGGCAAAAAGACAATCCAGCAAAATAACAGTTTATTTAATAATCAAAAAATAAATTATCTACCACCAAATACATTACAATCAAACGTAAACTAGCGCTGCAGTATAGCTCAGTAGGTAGAGCATGCAACACAAATACAGAGTGACTACAGCTCGCCACAGGATCATGGGTTCAAGTCAGTCTAATACAACCAAAAATATCTTAAAAAAAACTGCTTGAAGATGCACTATTCAATTTTACAATCTATTAAAAACATTATAAAAGGGCTATATTATGCAAAATTGACACCATGTGATATTGTTTCCTCATCAAAAACATACCTGGAGTTGTATTTTGTTTCATTCACACCTGTTTGAGTAATCCTGCATTCTCAGGCACTAAGTTTCAGAATGCTTGGTTCCATGAACCCCCACTTACTCCAGGAAACACTGACCAATCAAGAAGCCCTCCACATCCACTCTGCTCTTATTTATTTATCCAAAAAACTGTGCACAGCTCTGTTTCCACTGATTCCTCAAAGCTATTTTTCATTTTGTAGTGAAATGGCACCATACATAAAAAATTAAGGAAGTAAACAGCTTTTTTGTTTGTTTGTTTTGTTTTACACTATAACAAAGCTGCACTCTTCAACATTTCTTTATGGGAGTGGTAAAGTCATTATTGGAAACACTTTCTTTTAGTCACATAATGTTTTTAATACATGCATAGCTGTTCTATAGGTGACCAAGATTGGTTTAAAAAGATAAATCAAGGCATAATATATCTGCTTTAATAATAACACTCTTTACAATAAGTTTATTTTCATTGCAGGTGTCCTCCATCTAAACTTGCTCACTGTGAATCCTCTGCCTCCATCTAACCCTATCCTCTGCATCCTCTTCTCTCACACCAACTAATTTCATGTCCTCTTTTACTACATTAGGCCTTCCTCAAATGCATATAACTGATTAATTTAAGCATATAATTCAGCATATAATTTAAGGCAGCATGTGTAGTCTGGAACCTTTAGCTAAGCTTGCACACAAACATGTCCATCACTGGTTTTGCTCTTGTTGTGGGTCACTTCCCTGTGTCTCCTCTCCACACTCACCCTAGAGGCCCTGTGTCCAATTAGATCATAAGAGTGTGTCAGTAAGCAGCAGCTGTAACGGAGACATACAGAAAATAACAAAGGTCTCAGTCCGCAAAAACACTGTGCAGAGGGAAGAAGCGGAAAAGGCAATTATTGTGTTAGAGACTGGTGTTTGCTTCACAATCCTGTCTGCAGGTGCAAAGTGGCTTCTGGACCAGTGTTGTTCAGTAACAGGTATATGAACAGACAAAATGCCTTGGAGAAATGAGTGAAAAAAATTAACTACAATGATATAGAAAGACAAACCTTAATCCTTTTCCCTTAATGAATGACTTACAGAACGTTCTATCTGCCATACTGAAATGAAAAAGCAAGCAACATTTGAACAGCACAGGTGCAGATTCTAAACTGCTTCGCTTCATTATTAGAAACAAAAGTACTTTATTTTATCCCCATGAGGAAATAATTTTTTTGTTCTAAACACCCTAACCCGTTTTCTTAATTTTATGAAACAAATTAATCAAGTATAGCCCTTTGTTTTAGTTATGCTAATTAAAACAGAAACAAATGTGTTAAAGACTAGTTTTTTTTTTTAAATAACCAATAAGGCATGTATAGCAAGGTTCTATGCCAGAGAAATGAGCGGTTTTGATCTTTTCAGGCTGCGATAAAGAGATTTTGGATGTTTCCTATGAACTGCATTGTAAGACGTACAAACTGCTACATGGCTGGGGAAGCTGGGGTCCTTCAGTCACACAGTCGTCTGTACATGTGCCTAACTAAAAATCGGCATTAAAGGGGTAGAATAAAGAATAAAAAATGCTAAAATCAGCCTGAGATAATGGTCAACCTCTACTTTTAAACATATGTGCATAACTCTGTCTTCTTCCCTGGTGTAAACATATGTGTTGCCAAAAAATGTTGGGTAATTTAGGTCATCACAATACATTTGCAAGCTCAAGAATGAGACAGCAATCTCTATGCAAAGTTTTAGGAAAAAATATAAATAAAAAATCTTGGTGCTGTGTAAACCACAGCCTTCCACTTCTCTCTTGTGACCTTTCCATTCCACCACAAACTAATCTGAAGCACCAGGCTTAGATCTAAATATCTGCAGATGCAATTAAATATATCTACACCTCACCTTTTAAAAGTGCTAGTATTAATCCACATAAAACCATATTATGTGTAAAACTGCACCAATAAAACTTCAGAGCTGACCTTTAGCTTCCTCCACAAAGCACTTTTACTGCTCATATCTGCCGCTGAGATGTGCACAGAAATGCCACGTCATAAAGGCTGCTGCATGTTTTATATTATACCTGTATCAGCTCTAACCAATCTTATACGATACAGGCGGCGAGGTGTGTGGGCAGCGAGTGCAATTGTCTTTTAACACAGACAATCAAATGGGCCAAATCAAAATGAAATGAAGATGATTCCCATTCTAATAAAAAGGCTCTATATTTCCTGGAGTCTACAGTATTTTATTACCGTCTGTAACAATAATAAAATCCAGCTAAATTTAATACAAAATGGTGCATTTGTAAATCCAGTTCCAAAAAAATAGTCCTATTTTTCTCTACAGAGGTCCTCCTACATTTCAGAGCAAAGAACTATGGTCCGATTGACCCCTGCGTGACTCCTCGCTCGGATTGACTCTGAGTTTCTCCTCCTCGTATCCTTCTGAACATTTCCTCTGTCTTTGAGCTGCTTTGTCATGACATAAATCCAAGAAATAAAGCCATCACTGGCTTGTTGTTATGGCTAACCAGGACGTGGGGCTTTCTTGTGAGACCTGAGACTTCACAGACACAGAGTCAATGATCACATTCTTGCAAGGCTGGTTTGTCACCAAGATACATCACAGAAAGATCTCTCTCCGAAACAGTATATTTAAGGTAAAGTTACATTGTTCTGCTTTAATACAGAACAACAAAAGCATAGATTGAATGCAATAGTATTGGCCGGCCAAAGTAGTTAGTCTGGTACCCCCTTCTCTTAAATTTCTGAAATAATCACAGGCAGAGTAACCAATCAGAGAAACAAAAGGCTCAAACATGCTGGACACTTGCCATGAAACATTAGAATATGCTGTAGTATAAGCAGCCCTGTCCTTATTTCTGAACAGGGACAGAAGCAGAAGCCAGTTTCACAAAGACTTGTGGAAAAAGTGGGTTTGTTTGAATGTGGTTGTTACGTCGGAGGTCAGTGGGACTTTACTGTTGTTAAAATGGAAACAAGAAATCCCCCAGAGGACTGAACAACAACAAGGACTTCAGCAGAACCAATAGGTGACGAAGGAAAGCACTAAACACCGTTAATCAGTTTAGAGAAGTGATTAAATTCACTCTGGTGCTATCTTGGTTATTGCTGATAGATTAGTTAGTTAGATTAGTATTCATAAGACGCACTGCAGATAAATGGCTGTGATAGGCCACTTCCAAATCGACTGGAGAGAAATGGTTTGCTGCGAGTGAGGAACCAGACTGTCCTGCTTTCAAAAAAAAAGTAGGAGAGGCTGGCTCGCCAGGCTAATTCAACATATAACCTGACAACAATATTACATAAGCTGATGTGACAATCTGTAAAAACATAAGTCGCTTAAAACCATTTTCAATTTAGGAAATTGCACTGATATCAGGGCACAATTTATATGACAAAGTTCACCCATCTTATTACACTTATTGGCTTAGCAGTGGCTGTAGCCTACTCCAGCTACTTTGGTCATTTTCACAGCTAATAGTCCAGTAGACTCGGCTCCACTGAGGACGAAAGCTGTTACATTTTTCAGCTGGCTTTTCATTCTCACATTGCACTTTGTAAAACTAACTAAACCTTCTTAATAGGGTGTTTAACCCCTCGCCTCTGGTGGTGCTGCATGAACAATTACAGAAGGAGAAGACAGAAAAAATAATGAACAGAAAAATCCTGCTCATCTATTGTTCAGTGAAGAGCAACTTCCTTTTTGTCACTTTCTTGCAACAATGAACTCAGCATGAGCGGCAGATGTTAAAATGTGTTAAAGTGGAGCAGAAAAAGTGAATTTAAAGAACAGAAAGCTGGTGACCTTTCCCGTTTACTGAAGCTAATACAGCTTTAGCTCCAGCCTCACACAGACACACACCAGGATTTACTCTCCTCTTTTTTTCAAATTACCATGGTCTTCATTCGTTCTAGCTCCTCTCTCCCAACTGCCTTCTCATCCCTCATCCCATCCCACCATTAAAAGTTAGTACTAAGTAAGTAAATATGTTTGTCTGATTGTTTTTGAGTAAAACATTAGAGGTATTCTTCGAAAAAGTCAGGCGGCTTTCCTCAACATCGCTGTATTTATTTTTTAATTGATACTTTATAAACTTTTTTAAAGCTTTAGAAAATTATATCTCTGTGATCTAGGGTGACCACCTGTCCCACTTTTGGTTGTACTGTACAGTCATTCAGACATTTGTCCCCCCATCCCACGGATTATGATAGCGTACCACTTTATCATTGGTGCTCAGTTGATCTTATTAAAAGAGAGATTAAAGTTAAGAACAACATGGTATTTAGTCTTCATTGTGTAAAATGTAGACTAAATATTTGTGGGCATCCCATCTTGATAAGTTGGAATATTGTTTTGAATATTATGTTTTGAGACTTTACAGACTGAGAGCTCTGATTTTTTTCTGTTCCATCTGTTTTTTTCCATTGAATAAAGTCTCAGTAAAGACATTATTTTGCAAAACGTGTTTTTGAGATAAAAACAGCACATTAAATGTTTTATAGACTCTAAACTGAAGAAACGTGTGTCTTGGTATGTTTTCTAAGTTAGATTTGTATATCAAAGCTGTTATTTCTCAAATTGTCCCACCTCCAAATCATACAAACTGTCCCACTTTTTGTACTTTATGAGGTGGTCACCCTACTGTGATCCCTGCACGTAGATTCCTGAAGCAAAAACAGTCAAAAGCCTTTTCTATCAGCTGCAAATCTCTATATGTTTTGGTTTTAGTAAATACAGCTGCGCAGAGGCACAATGTCATTCAATCACACCGGCAGAATCAAGGGTTTGATGCCCCCTCCAGCAGGGAGCGGCGATGTTACCGTTAGAGACACACACAGACAAACATCCATTCACTCTCACATTTATTCACTGTGGGACATTTGGGTTGTCCCGTTTACCTACTGTTTACTTGCAGAAATCCCTCTCCATTGGTGATACCCATGATCTCCTTGCTAGGAAGAAGAAATGCTAGCTACTCTACTTTACATTTTTTACCAAAAAAAAAAGTCAGGCCATCATTTCTCTGGGATAAAATGGTGGCCAACAGCTGAATGAAAAACTCACAATGGAAATAAAATTATAGTTCTGGTTAACTGGGTAAAAAGGTAATCTGCAAATGAAACTGAAACCAAATAGTATAAGTCAGTTCAACAAGTATTTGCATCACTCCTTTTCTAATTGTCTATGATAGTCACAGCAGCCTCTCTATTAGCCACTCCGCTCTGAACATTTAGCACTTGAGCTGATCAAAAACACTTGCTTCAGCCTGAGGTGGTCTGCTAACTGCTCCACAGCCACACAACACTCTCTCCTAAGAGCATTTGTATTCAAACCGCACCACCGCTGCTCACTTCTGCCCCATTGTCCGACTCCTTCATACATTATACATGCTCCGGCATCAAGCCCGGGCTGCTAGGGGCCAATCCTTCTGCAGGCAACAAAAGGGCCGTGAGTACGCTCCACAGAGCTACATCCCCGCACGCCGCATCAAACCAAAGCCCGAACAATGCCCAATGCTGCGCGGGCCACGCTTATTGGCTTCAGCACGGTCCTGCGGAGAGAGGAAAATATCTCAATTTGTGAACACAAGGCTCCAAACTGAGAAGATGGAGGCAGTGTGTGTGAAGGGCTGACCTGGGAATACGAGAAGATTAAAGACTGTGAGAAAGGGGTATGAAGGAAATAAGATGGTTTTCAATGTGTGGGAGATAGCCTTTCAATCTGCAAGAAAGTGAAAAGCTACGGTAGCTCTGTAGGGACAAACTGTGAAATAGGTCTGACAGTCATTTCACTTTAACATGCTGCAACAAAACAAAGTTTAGTTTGTAAATGCTCAGAGTCTTTTCGGATTAGTTAATATATAAGTGGCATCTGATTGGTTAATAAGTGACACACGGTCTTCCATGTGATCAAAAACATTCAAAAGTTATTTGGCATGCGGCTAATACAGTAGACTACAGAATATACGGAAGAGTGGAGTGTAAACTAGCTCCTTTATGGTTCTCCAAAATGGAAAATTTAAGCAGTCAACAAGTAGCAGAGGTGAAGCAAAAGGTGACATTATTGTGGACTTTATAAGAAGAGACATGTTCCCAAAAGCCAATGAACAACAACTGTGCCTCCTGGATGTGTTTTGCTAATGATGACAGAACATGTTGTCTACACCAACATGGTGAGTACAATGGTTGCATGTTGGTTTAGCTGTCAAACCCTGGCTGTATACATTTCAAAATGCTCTTTGTATCCAGTGTTCCTGTAACACGTGTGTTGCCGTTTACACAAATAATCTGTGGTTAAATATGTCTTGTCATATTACTGAGTGTACATAGGTGGTTCTAGTTGTTTTCGGGCCAATGCTCTGAGCAGCACCTCACTCTCCTCCGCTGTGCCCGGTGTCACAGCCCAGTACCTGGGCTTGGACACTGAGAAAATGCATTGGTCTGTGACTGCACTCATGGCCCAGCTGATGGCTTTACATGGCTTTGCTTTCCTTGGTTGTATACTGAAGGTCACAGCTGACAATGTTTCACTTTCACAATGATCTGAAGTGACTGATGGCTGTACAAGTACCTAGAGCCTGTGTCTCACTGTCATTGATGATATTTAGCCTAATATACGGCGGTGGGCAGTGTGAGCACATTATATCTGTACTTGCCTGGCTACACGTCAGCTTTTGAATAGATTTTAAGATCTTTTTTTTTTTTTTTTTTTTTTTTTTTTTTTTTTTTAAGTGCTTGGCTCTGGCTTACCTGACTGAACTTTTGTCTCATTCATTCATTTTTCTACCGCTTATTATTAGTAACTTTTGGGCCGTAGGCGGGCTACACCCTGGACAGGGTCCAGCTTGTCGTCTTTTTGTCTCTTTATGTTCCAAACAGAACAATGAGGTCCTCAGATCAGCTGCTTTTAAATGTGCCACGCACATGTCTCAAAACCAGAGGAGACAGGGCCTTTGCTGTAGCTGCTCCTAAACTGTGGAACAGTCGCTTAACATAAGGACTGCACAGTCTGTAGACACCTTTAAAGCTGCAAAACCCACCTATTTGCACTGGTTTTCAACAAAAGTTGAGCTGCACTTGTTTTTATTGTGTTTGTGTTTTACCTTTTTTACATGATTACAACACTGTAAAAAAAAAAAAGTTCATAACTCAAAAACTCTAGGCAACAGAATATTTCAAGATTTGAGTTTTGAGTCAACTCAAAATCTCAAGTTTTCAACAATATATTTTTTGTTGACTTAATTTAACATTCATGTCTAAAAACGTGAAATTTACTCATTAACTCATCTCACAGCCAACTGGCTATCCATTGTTCAGGAAATTTTTTTTTACAATAAAATGTATTTATTTAGTTGTTATTTAGTTAAATTAAGTTTATTATTATGAATAATTATTATTTTTTTTTAACAAATGATAGTCAGTTGGCTGTAAGATGAGTTGAAAAAAATTATAGTGAGTAAAACTTCATATTCAAAGTTTTTAGACATATAAACGTTAAATTGGACAAAAAAGCGCATGGTGGCGCAGTGGGTTAAGCATTCGCCCAGCAACCGGAGGGTAGCCGGTTCGAATCCCATCTGAAGCGCATACTGTCTTTGTGACCCTGGGCAAGACACTTCACCCACCTTGCCTGTGTGAAACTTGAGATTTTGAGTTGGCCCTTGGCCCTAAATCTCAAAAATCAAAAAGATCCTGTTGCCCTGAGTTTTTTTTTTTTTTTTTTTTTTTTTTTTTTTACAGTGAATCTATTGCTTTTCATGCTTCAACTCCATTAGTGATATATTTATCCATTTGACTTTTTAAACCTGTTAACCACTTTGGGCAGCAATGGTTGTTGGAAATGTGTTATATAAATGAATTTTGAGCTTGATAAACAGGGTTGCTTTAATACAGTGTTTTCTGGTGTTTTTATGTCTACTACGGGTCATGTTCGCCTCCCCGTCGCCTCCCCGTCACCTCCCAGGTCAACATCAAATGCAATCTCCACGGACATGAGATTATCTTCTATTACTGTCATTCAACATTCTGCTGTCATTAATTGTCTAGTGAGTAATATTACAATGGAAAATCTCAACTAGAAAGTAATAAACAGATTTCCTCCCTGTGGAGTTGTACATGGTGTATTCAGAGGTAACGCTGTTAAATGCTTGTCATTGAATTATTCTCTTGATTCGGCATGACAATTGTGCAAGATGATTCAGGAGATAAGACAGGGCTTTAAATAAACTCTTACTGCAGTGAAGGTGGCACCTTAAACTCATCTGTGACGATTAAAAATAGACAGGTAACTTATTCCTTATAATGAAGTCACTACCAGTTTGGAGAATCAGACAGGAGCCATGACTGTGTGTTATATTTGGCTGATAAATGTATACGAGAGAAAACACACTTGTCGAGCAACTAACTTCAGCCTTTATACAAAATCTCCCCTCACTGCAGGTATTTGTCATTCTGTACTGTATAAAAGGTAATTGTGTGTGCATAATTTATCATATGACTGATTTTTATTCTGTTCCTCATTTATACAACCCCAGAACTTATTACTCCCTAGTACAAGCTCATTAATGTGGCAGGAGCAGAAGTAGAAGGAGGAGTAGTAGTAGTAGTAGTAGTAGTACCACCCCAGAACATATCATTCCCCAGTAAAATCTCCTCAATGTGGCAGTAGAAGTACTATTAATAGTAGTAGTAATGGGAGTAGTACAACCCCAGAACTTCACACTCCCTCGTACAAGCTACTCAATGTGGCAGTAGTAATAGTAGTAGTAGTAGTAGTAGTAGTACAACCCAAGGACATATCATTCTCCAGTAAAATCTTCTCAATGTGGTAGTAGTAGTACAACCTCAGAACTTCGCACTTCCCAGTATACGCTCCCTTGTGTGGTAGTAGTAAGTAGTAGTAATCGTAGTAGTAGTAGTAGTACAACCCCAGAGTTTAGCACTCCCTAGTACAAGGTCCTCATTGGGGCAGTAGTAATAGTAGTAGTAGGAGGAGGACTGGTGGTAGTAGTAGTACAACCCCAAAACGTATCATTCCGCAGTAAAATCTCCTCAGTGTGACAGTAGTAGTAGTAGTAGTAGTAATAGTAGTAATAGTAGTAGTAGTACAACCCCAGAACTTCGGACTCCCCAGTCCCTCAATGTTCCATTTCTCAGATGTTGTGGAAATATCTTGTATGTACAATTTAAATGACCCTTGAAGTACTTGCAGTATTTATAGCAGTAGTGGCCCCATTCACTTATGTTTTAGTCGCTGTTGCCATGCTCCTGTCTGCTTCTCTAAACTGAGAAGGTGCTGACAAACTATCTATTTGACTACAATACAAGAATAAATCTTAATCCTAATCTTTAGCTTTCAAAATCTACAAAACTACAAAAACTACAGCATCCACAGAGGGCCAAAACTTACAAATACCAATTGTTTTACTGGACAATATGAATTGTTTTTATCATTTTCTATGCAAAATTTGTAACTATATTCTTTATATTTTTAAGTTTGAAGTTTTTTCTCCTCATAAGCACTCGCAGGACTTATTTTAGACTATAGCAGTCAGACACTCGCTAACAGACGGTTTCCATCACCAGTAGTTTTTCCCAGCATTATAAATGGTCTTACTTTCCCGAGCAGACTCTGAGCTGGTGGGAAACGGCAAAAAAAAATAAATAAAAAAATGACAAAACAAAACTTCAAAGCTACATAGATGTGGTCTGGTCTCAGAGCTGACCGCGAGAGCAATGGGGGGAAAAGTCACGAAAAAGACATGCCAAGTGATGAAGTCAACCGTCTGTAGATGCTGGCAGGAAAACGGCCAATTAGAGCGAGAAAGGAACTGTCATCGCGGGGTTGAACAGCCAATCAGAGCCAAGGAAGAGAGCAGCGGTGATGGGCAGGTGATGAGAGAGAGACTGGAGGTTGGTTTGGTTTCCTCTTAGCCTGGAGCCGCTGTCAGTGTGAAGTCAAAAGTTCACTCTGTACCAGACAGGCCTTTTACCTCTGCAGCTCTGGCAGAAGAGGAGCATCGAAGTATGCGACATGTGAGGAAGCACGGTCATACACACAGATGATGAGATATACTTATAGATAATTTGCTGGAAATTTGTAGTAAATGAATTCACAAATACATCTTGAATTTGCTTTTATAGGTGTGATTGCAACATTGCAAAGTCATAGTGAGACTAAGACTGAGAAAATACAAGCAAAAATTAACTAGTCTTATAGTATGTCTAATCTTATGTTGTTACCTTTTGAACTAATGGTAATTACAGTGCAAGTGTAAGTATTAAAGGTATTGTAAGCAGCAGCGCTCTACTGGTTTGAAAACGGTACTGCAGTCTAAATCAAAACAATGGTCTGTGGGTTGCCAGTCTTTACAATTTTCTGATTGGCAATGCAGTTTTAGAATCAAAACAAAAAATGTAAACAAAAACAACTTGGCCATTATGTAAAATATATTTTTAATTGTTAACTCAACTGTACCATTGTTATCACTAAAACTAATATTTGATTTAAACATGTTTACCTTGTATCTTATCACACATCTCTGCTCATAGCACTTAGTATTATGCTTTCTTAAAAATTAAAGATAAATTTGGACATAGTTGCGTCAATATATGCACGTTTTATGCTGCTTTTCTCAGTTCACACATGGATGAAGTGGAGAGGATCTGAGTTCAGACATGCTTATTTGGAACCACAGGCATCGGAACCATTCATTGCAAGGGGGACATGTCCCCTTCATTTTTGGAACATAACTGTTTGGATCTTTCCCACCCCACTTGTACAAAATGAAATTTCAGTCTATCACTCAGGCCATTTCACTGGCGCAGTGAGGAAAAATGTACAGTAATTCAAGAAAACTCTCTTTCTCTTTCTATTATAGAGATGTCAGTCACACAACATTCTTTCACATGAACAAATACTAAAACCAATATTAAGTATCTTGCAAACCCGCCTCAACAAGCACAGCCAAATTTTGCTTTACAATAGGTTCAAATAGCCCAGTAAACAAATAGTTGACCGTTTCTGAGTCCTTTTTATGTTAATGTTTTCAAGACTTTCTGTTTTAGAACACCATTAGTGCAGGTTGTTAGTTTACCTGAAGTTCACCTCAGGAAGGCCCTCTGGAGCTGACACCATTTTACTGACTTATCCTGATTTTCATGATTTGTAATTTAAATAACAGAGCCAACTGTAGCTCCTTCTATTTCTGTACCAACATGAGCCTACAGCGCATCTCGCGGGACATTTTGTGTTTCCATAGCGACATGAAGTTTTTCTACTAATCTTCCTGACTGCGTTTAAATCAGCTTGTAAATAATGGAGTGTTTCCAGGATTCACATTGTGCACTAAATAAGGTCCACTTATGGCATCGTTTAACAGAGGAGAGCCCAGTTTGACAATGATTGGACTTGGCCTATACTTCACAGAGCTTAAAATACTTAACAGCTGTCCTTAATTTTGAGCACCTGTCACTACAAAACAAAGCCATGGTAATAGGCTCATTTTCATTGAAGTAGTAGGGCACCCTTTAGAAAGACTCAACGTCATTATCTACAAATGTGGATAATTTTTGCTGTTTCATTGTATTGTTTCACATTTCCATTTATGTAAGTCAGGGGTGTCCAAACTATGGCCCGGGGGCCAAATGCGGCCCGCAGACAATTTTTTATTGGCCCTCGGACTTCATTCACAATTGGCCCAAATTGCCACAGGTAGCACTGTTTACTGCAAGGTTTGAAACGCAGATAAAAAACTTAATTTGTGTGAGATGTACCTGGCATTAAGAAAGAAAAAATGGAAATTAGTGGTTGGTGGCGCCAAGAAAAAGTCATCTTTTGTGGTGATGCAAAATATGACGCCTCGACTGAGTGGCCCTCCTGCACATATATTTTTCAGTATGTGGCCCTCAAGGAAAAAAGTTTGGACACCCCTGATGTAAGTCATCAACATTTGGTCAAAGATTCAATAAGATAATCGTTTGTGGATTTGTCATATATCCATAGAGTTTACCAAGAAAATCTGGGCGCATCTGCTCTGTTAAATATACTGAGAACTAATGATATGATAATTGCACATATTGACATTTGTTTATAACAAAGATTGATAAAAATTACATTTATAGATTGACAGGCAGTGAAAGATTCAACAATATAAAAATGCCTAAGAGGCTTAGAAGCACCTCTGCACCACAAAAAGGTGGCTATTAAACAAGTCAGGGTTGCTAATGATGTCTAGGGCAGTTGTATGGGCTGATTTACCCCATACTGAAATGTGCAGGTTTTTACCATTATCTGGTATTCATCAATATAGATCTATGACATATCCAAAACAAAAACTCCAAATGCAGGATCCTCTTAACCACACTCCTTTTTTCATGGGCCGCTGAATGGGGATAAGTTAGAGATGCAGACTAGACAGAAATTACAATTAAAACATTTATATAAAAAGGAATAAAAAAAATAGAATTAAAATTGGCTTGAAATTGACTTCCAGTAGTAGTAGCAGTAGTGGTAGTAGTAGCAGTAGTGGTAGTAGTAGTAGACATAGTTCAACCCCAGAACTTAGCACTCCCCAGTACAAACTCAGTGGGGCAGTAGTAGTATAAGTAGTACATAGTAGTTGCATGTTTCAGACACAGGGAAATTTAAAGTGCTTTACAGTAAAAGACATAAAAGTACATAAAGTACAATAAAAATTGTTTGTAAAAAAAAAAAAAGAAATCAAAAAACATAATAAAAAATTGGTTTGACTATAATTAGAGCAGAAAAGTACAGATAAAAAACACTTTCAGTTCTCATGCACAGACTTAAAAGAGCCTCAGACGTTGTCCGAGTAGAAATGGCCAATATTAACTTTGTCTATTGAGTTTCCTTTTGAAAGACCCAAACCGACTCAAAATGACACAAAACGGGTGTGTGATAAATGAACGAGTGGTGAGGGTCGACCACAGGGTATCCACATGGTCCAGGATTCACACAGCCACAAAAACAAAGATGGCAGACACATAAGACATGATGAATGGATGTGAGGAGCAGCATGGAGGTGTATGGGAGCTTCCTGTTAAGAGCGTATGCAGGGGTTAAGGCAGGAGATCCACATTATTCTGTCTGCTCACTCCAGCCCCGCAAGGACTGGCTGGAAACGTCTCCATTTCTCTTTTCTAGCTCAGCGTGGGATGGTGTAAAAGAAGCTGGCTCAGGAAAACTCCAGCAGTGATGTACAACTGGGGTACTTTTTAGTTTGGGTGGTTGCAGAAAATGTGCGACTAGGTTTGATATTATGGCTGTTTATCACTACCAGAAGGAAACGCTGCACAGGATGTGTCTTACAGAAGCTTCAAGAAAACAACGGAAGAGAAACTGATAGTACTATGTTTAACTTTTATGCCAGAAAAAAAGTAGTTTCATCATTATTTGTTTGAGTCTTTTAGCCTATGTGTTTCCCAAACAGGGGTATGGGGACCAGTAGGGATCATAAGCATCATGCGGGGAGTCTGTAATTTTTTTATGTATATAATTTGATAAAGGAAAGGGAAGTTATTTACATTATTTTTATTTTTCCTTCATAGTAAATTTATTATGAGTTTTATATATTATTCAGAAGTTTATATGAAAATAAAATGTATAGTAAGACAGATAATTTAAGATGGGGGTACTTATGATATGACAAAAAAATCCAAAGGGGTACACAAGATCAAAAAGGTTGGGATCCACTGGCCTATAGAACCACACAGCCACTCAGAGACAGAGACCTGCAGCCTGAGACCTATGTAAGGTTTAGGGCAAAAGATGAACAGTAAAGTCCATCTTTTACTACACAAGGACTCTCTTTTCACTTTCACTTTCAGCCCATAGCAGATGATTAGCGTTAGTTCAAAAACTGTTTAAATAAACAAACTCACATGCTCTGCGTTCTGTCTCTTGTGCTCACCAAGTACCTTTGCTGCTGCTGTTTTGAAATGCCACTGTCGATCACACGTAGCTTTGTTGCAGGTTTTAGAAGGAGCGGAGTAATTTTGTAATTGTTGGCATCTCAGAGCCTACACTTTAGTTTTCATTTCCAACCAAAGTAGTATTACAATAGAAATAAAACTGGTTCTAAATTAAACAAAACCAGAACTGCCACCAGAAGACGCCTGCCTATCTGATCTACATGCATATGTTTGCTTCAGCACCACAATGATATTTAATCCTATTTGAAGAGAACATTTAAAAAGCAAACCCTGCAAAAGTCAATGAGCTTACCTAAATGCCCCAAGTCAGTCAGATGGAAAGCTTGTAATTATTTCTGGATGTGCATTTAAAAGTGATAATGGGCCAGTGTAACTTACTTGTGCATTAGATTTTCCATAGTACAAATCCATGCATGACCTCCTCTCTTTACCCATATCATCACTATTTGACATTTTTGGATATTTCCTCTAATGACTATAGAGCTGGCAGTGAAAATTACATAAAATATGCACCATGTCCCCGGGCTAAGGCTTAATGATGGGGATGACTGTGGGAGGTCAAGGTTTTCAATTATCCAGGAAGACATCCAACTCTTGCTGATGGATTGGCATTGAATTGGTCGTCCAATACAATTCATGGACAATGTATCTCAGAGATTTAGCACAAATGCTTCCTTGTGTATAACATTTCATTTATTTTTGCATTAACCTTGGCTAAAACTTTGCTTTTAATGGCATTTGAAATAAGACAGAAGACATGACAAGAATATTGTCAAATTGTTCAAATTGGACAATCATGTGCTTGCATAAAAGGGTGTCTTCTCCCATCTGAATAAGGGAGGTCCTCATTAGCTGTCAACATTAAATCAATGACAGTGGTAAATGCTACTCTGAAAGTATCTATTTCACCCTGGCTACCAGTGGTATTGCCCTAATGTATTATTGTTTGTCTCTCCTCGTAAGGAGGACTATCAAATGATTTTGCCAAAATTGTTTCAGCAGTAGAGATCAGGAATGTGTCATTATATTGGTCACACAAGCTGTCAAGAACATGAATGCACACTATTTTCAACAGTAAAACAATGGCGCAATTTAGGATGTAAATTACTTGAGTTAGCATGCACACAAAAGTATTCTGATACTTTAGTGTGAAATAAATATTCACCAAGCGTGACCCAGCAGTTAAAAAAGTTGTTTCAAGTCATTTGTTTACTTTGATCCTGGATAGGAAAACACGACAATATCATCACTGCCAAATACTGAGTAAATAAAATATGCTAAACTTTGACTGTACAATTATATTTGCTAATTTACTTTTGCTTTTTAAGGTTAATAATATGGCACCTCCACTACTTAAAAAGTTTGTTAAGTTAACTTCTTAAAGAACCGCTCGATCAACATCCTATGGGCAATGTACCATACCCAAAAGAAAAACAGCATTAGGACAATCAGCATTTTCATTTAAAACAGTAACAGAATGTAATAAACTTCCAACAGAAATGAAAATATGCAAAGATCTCAAAAAATTTGGCAATGAGACAAAAAAACATTTTTTTAAAACACAGACATGACAGCATTAATTTGATGATTTGTCGCATTTTCCTGAACCAGAAATAGAATATTTATGTAATGGCATATTGTACAGGGGACTGTAGAAAACTGAGGGAAGTAGGCTCGGGAGGGGGTCCATTGTTTTATTAGTACAATAGTCTTATTGTTTTGTTTTTCACTTTTTAACTGTACTTTTACCATGAAATGTATTTTGAGTCTGTATACATGCACTTGTACATGTACTGTTCTTCTAATGTTCTAAGTGTTGTGTGTTTGTGTGTCTCAGGGACTGCAGACGGAAATGAGCTCAGAGAGCTATAGTCTGCTACAAAGCATATTTTCTTCTGTGATCAATGCTCCTGTACACGCTCCCTGTTCAATAAACTAAATAAACTAAACATTTTATTTCGCTGTGACTTGTGGATTTCTAATATATTTCGCCATTTTTGAACCAAACATGGTGAACCCATCGCTCAACGGTCAGTTCATGATGTAGGTTCCCGAACTCTATATTAGCAAAACCGCCTGCCACCGTGCTGGACTGGCTGGGCCAACAAGCAGTGCTGATATAAACTAAAACAGAAGCAAACTCAATAATTTGATAATGATATTATTTGTTTACACTGTAAAATGTACAAACTGTGAAAATAGACAAATTAAAAAAATTCTCTCACATAGTAAAAACCCAGATGGCACTTTTGTTGTCAGTCAGTTCCTCCAATCATCATCCATCAGCCCACTGCTCCATTGACTTCCATTGAAGCTCAGCGTCCTTGAAATGAAATTATGTTGCATTTATCCAATCACCATCTTTCTTTCTAGCAGTGAAAAAAACACTTCGGTGCTGTCCCATACACTGAAGCTCAGCATCAGTGGGGGGTTTTCACACTGTGCATGTTCCTATGGTGTGATGTGGGAAACTGCATAGGAAAACCAGCCTTAAACAGCTGAATAATGAACAACAGTTATGAAATTAAACACATTCTTGCTCACTTTAGATGTAATGTAAATTCAAATGTTATGAAACTTAACAGTGTGTATTTGATCGTCAATTTTATAAAATTTTTGGGAAAATTCTGCTTCCCTTGATGTCTCTGAACAATCGTCTCTGCTGGCTACATCTGTTACATTAATGGAAAAGCCCAAAAAATTGAAAAGAGGAAAACAAAATGTGCAGAAAAATTGGCAATGAAGCAAGATGTTCCCTATATCTGGGCCAAACAATGATAATGACAGGTATAGCTTTCTGTCATATTAGACTTAATATTCTTGCACATGTGCTAATTGAGAAAAATTAAGGTAAAAAAAAATCTGCAAAATGTTTATGTACAGAACTAAATGACAGGAATGTAATGAAAGAAAGAAATTTAACAATAACGCAATGAAATAATTAGTAATTGTAACAGATTCTACTCACCATTGTTACGTTTGAGTTTTTCATTATGGTTCTTTTTCATTTGCATATTTTATCTGTATCCACATGCGTAGGTCAGGAAAACATTAAATCAGTAATGACATGACAAATGTCTAATTACAGGCTGCTGTTCATCTGCATGTTTGGACATGTCCCAGAGAAATGACATCTCCACTGGGACACTCGAAGTGAAGTCGGCCCCACTGGTCTTCATTACAGAGCGGACCCGTGCACAGTGAACCACTCAGCTGTTGAAGACAGACTTTGGCAGGGTTATCATTTCTAGTGGCATTACTCCAATCAGAGACATATGTTCATAAATATTCCCATGTGATGTTGATTAGAGATATGCTCACTGCCATTAAAGCTATATGCTTTAAGACTGATTTTGCAATTGTCACAAAGGACTGAAGAATTTGCCCCCTAATGGCAAGCTCTAACCACGCTCTGGGTTGTAGCAGGAGGTCAAACCCATGTCAACATCAGCCCATTTACCAGAGGCCGACTCAGCAGCAAAATGAACAATTGCCAAGGCTAGTCACTTTAGATTACAAATAGTGTTTCCCGTGGTTGTGTTAATATTTGTATTGTGTTAAGATAAAAAAATAAAAATTAAAAAAATACGTGTTTGAAGCTAACTTTAAAACATAAAGGCACTGGAAACATTTAATAAAAAGAGGAGAGTAAATCCTGGTGTGTCTCTGTGTGAGGCTGGAGCTAAAGCTTCTTCAGGTTTACCCCCAGCTTTCTGTGCAAAGTCACTTCTCTGCTCCACTTTAACACATTTTAACCACTGAACATATAACAACATAAGTTTAAGTCGTGTTTAATTCAGTCTAGACTACAAATTAAATGTTTAGATTCTCGAAGCGAGAGCTGTACTTCGCTAAACCAGAAACAGCTGTTGCTAATGTACACTAACTGTATTTTTAGAAAAAGTCACCACAACACTAAGCTTGTCCGCTCTCTGAATACAGTTGTTTATCACAAGGACAAGAACGTGTGTGAATAAAAGAAAACATTTTCGCTTTCATTTCTGTCCTTTGGCTTGTTGTTTTTGCCTGAGTGAGGATTCTCTTGTCCAATCAGCTCGCAGGAGTGCCCACCCGTGCTGGACCCCTCTGAGAAGGGGTGCCAAAAGTAGAAAAGGGAAGTGCAAACACCTCAAAAATCACCCTGCCCCATTCTAACCTAGTGGAAAAGCACCTTCATTGTCCTGGTAGGAAAATGTCTGCATTTGACCTTCATTGCTGCTGGGGCAACCTGTCAGTAGTACTGGGTGACTGCAGTGCAGCACCCGCGGACCATTCTCCCTTTCTGGGGCCAGGAACGTGGTCAGGAGTACCTAGATGGAGGATTAGCCTGTTGTGCATGTTTTAGGTTAATTGGGGAAAGTGGAAAACCCAGAGAAAACCCATTGAGAGACAGGAAGAACTCCAGACAGAAATGCCCCACACAGTCCAGTAATCAAACGCAGAACCTCTTGATGTGAGGCGACAGTGCCAACCACTTTGCCGCTGTGCCGTCACGGGAGACAAGGCTGACCCCCTCACCTTGTATTTCGGTTTACAGCCAGTGGGTTCTCTGGAAGGCAGCAGGGCAGGAGCAGCAAGGAGCGAGGGGGTGTTAGGGTCCACTGAGCTCTGGATGAAGTGTCAGTGTGAGGGTAACAGAGAGGGAGGAGTCCTGCTGCCCTGCCAGGTCCAACACATAAGAGCACACAACAAGGAGCAGCACAATGAGCTTGTCTGGTTAAGGGTGGACAGGCGCAGATAGAGGTGGCTGTAACTGACCACGGTCTCTGAAACAAACAAAGCCATGCAATGCCAAAGCTCCCTAAAACCTATCCAACAAGCATGTATACCATAGCCACCTCACTAGCTATCAACACAATCAGTTTCAGCAACAGCCATTCTAGCACATTATAAATACATAATCAGGTACTTTAAGAGAAAGAGAGCTGTGGTGTTACAGTAGAAACAGAAGGGAGTCTACAGTGTACCTGGTGGACAGCAGACACTACTCTTCCCATCAGTGGGCTGCCCTGGCCCAATGATTCTGTACAGTCCTTCCCAGGGCTGGAAATATTGTTGTAAGGGGAGCTAATATCAGCTGTGTCCCAGAGGTGAGATTAAATGAGACCACTCAACATTATGGTAAGTCAATGACAGTACGAGTATTAGGTACGCATAGTATTAGTAGTAGTAAAGTTCAAAAAAACATGCACAAAAAGCTAATCCTCCAGCTACGTACTCCTGACCAGTAGCTCAGATGGTAGAGGCATCCATGTACTAACTACTAGGTTGGTGGTTCAAATCCTCCTCCTCCTCCCATTGCATACTGTCATTGTGTCCTTGGGCAAGACACTTCACCCACCTTGCCTCTGGTGTCTGTGTACACTGGTTAATGAATGTGTGAATAGTTTCTTGATATACAGTGACCGTGTATGTACCATTGATATACTGTAACTGTCAATAGTCCTCTCTTTTCTGTTTTTATATCAAAAAGATATGTATATAAAGTCATGGTAGACACTGACCCACATTGCAAATCACTTGGAAACTAATGAAGCTTGCTATTAGCGTTTCTGCAGTGTTGACATTTGCTACTTTTGTGCTGATCTAGTTCCGGCCGTGTGTTTGTCTTCTTGTTGTTTGCTGTTGTTGCTGTGAGTAAATCTCTCAGTGGAGCGGTGAATAAATATAGGTTAATGAAAAAGAGTGTGTGCTCGGCCTCCTGAACTGAGAGCTGCAGGTAGGTAGGCCGCGGTCGTGCGCACCAACAACACACAAGAACCATCACCTGCAGAGAGGAGGAAGTCACTGTTACCATGGAAACACCATTTAGGGAAGTCCATGATCCCGAGTGCACCGGCCGCCTTTAGCCTAAATTGGCCAAACTCGCTGCCCGTGCCTGTGTATGTGTTAGTGTGTGTGGTAGTGTGTGTGTGTGTGTGTGTGGAATGTGGAAAGGCATCAGCACCTCACTGTGATCCCATTACATTAAGAGGCTTATTTTACTGAGCAGACAGACAGTATAATTGTCATGGTTCTGTTGAAGCTGGTTGTGAGTAAAATGACTGCGTTGTTTTCACGGGAAGTAATCCATTTGCAAGAGACATTTTAGATAATTTGAATAAGCAAAATTGTCAGACCACAACCTAACGGCTAACAATGGACAAAGCAAGGCGGCTTCAAACCACTGATTGTCGTTTAGCTTTATTTAGCTTGTATTATTTTTATTTTCTTTTGGTCCAGTGACTGAATCTACCACAGTGCACCAAAATCTCCAGTCATATTATATATCTGGGCATCTGGCGTAAAGATCTGCCAAATAACAAGGGCTGAGGATAAAAAACTATTTCTGACTCATCGCAATACTTTTGTAATGTCAATACTCTCAATACTTTTGTGACATCATACATTGTAATGGTGCTACAGTGATGCGCTGCTTTCACAGTAAAATATGGGCTTTAAGTGGTCAAGAATTCCGCCAGAACTGTAGAGAGCAGCACTGCACTTTTAAACTCTTGTTCTGGCAAATACTGTCAGTCACACAAATAAAAGTAATAACATGTCAGACTGACTTTTGGAAAGATGTAGTTTTTTAATAAGAAATCTAAGTCTATATATATCGCAATATATCAAAATCACAATATGAATCGTCTCGTCTCCAAAGTATCATGATAGTATTGTATTATGTCAAAAGCGTATCGTCCCAGGCCTACAAATTACCAATGCAAATGATTTACTGTGGTGACCCCTGTGTGAAAAGGAAGCAGCCAAAAGGGTCAACAACAAAAACAACAACAACAACAACAACAACACATAGACTACAAGTACAGACCAAAGAAGCTTGAATTATTCCAGGGCACTCTAACAAAACAAGCACCAGGGCAATGCTAGGAAAAAAGACGATGTGTAATTTTATGGACTGCAACATCTACAACATCTGCAACATCTGTAGGTGAAAGTGCCGATTACTCTTCCTTTTTGAACTTGTGAACAGCTATGGTAGCCCTGCAAGGACATGAAAGTCTGGAACAAACATGCAGTACAACTCAGCATGTAAGAAAACACGTGGTTTTGTAAACAATTAAAATGACAATATGACATTAAAATACACTTTCGAAATGTAGAAATCATCTGAAAATATTACATAGCAGATGCCAGATTAGGCTTCAGTCTGTCAGCATTTAAAATAACCCACTGACTGGTAATTGGTTTTGATAATAGATATTTACTGCTTTGACTTCCATGCTTCAAATTAATACCATATGTCTCTGAGGGTTTATAATCCATCAAATTATCCACAAACATGAGGTCAGGTCAAGTTATTAACATGATGAAGACGACTGGGTACATGGGTAAATGTGGCTACTTTGAATAATTTATTGCTGTTTTAGCTATTAAATAGATTTTGTGCATTTAACAGTAAATGCACAAAATCAGTTTTCCATGACACTGTTTGAGGAGGATTAGAAAGAAAAAAAACTCTTATGCCATGCTTTGTTTAAATTCTTAACCATATTGGTCATCATAAAGGGAAAGACTGGTTTCGACTGAGACTGAGGCACTAAGGAAAAGACAATGTGATCGCTACCCACTGACCCTCACTGACAGCACAAGAATGTGAGTCAATTGCCATTTCCAAGGTTATTTTTGTAGACTTGTAGTTCCTGTTAGCAGCCACAGGTGACTAGCCACTATAGGCCTTAGGTGGGACACACAGCCTGGACATTGACCACCAATTCAGCATAAGCATGACTTTGGACAGTGGGAAGAACCTGGGAGACCCGGAGAGAACCCACTGTAAGGAGGACTTTACTGCAAGTATAAAAAGGTTCATTCGAGTTCATTCACATTCCCATTGTTACATACAACCATGAAGTGAACACACAGCAAAAAGACCCACATGCTGTACTTATTAATGCACCATCCGTCAATGAAATCTAACCGCATGAATTCTCTGTTTCATTCCGGGGTCATTTGAGGTGGTGGCTTCAAACTGAAGAAGCCCATTTCCTTCGTAATGATCGGTTTCTGCGGTGGCGCAGCTCTATTGTCGGTCGCATGTAAACAATTATGTGCCTCCGCAATTACGCAGCTCTGGTGGTGACATAGCAACGTGGATTAAACAAAGCGAGCACAAAAGCAGTGGCTAATGAATGAGAGGAATTGCTGAGTGCACCAGTTAGAGTTGTATGGGGTTCAACAATTAGCTAATTAGCCTACTGGATAAACATTGTGGCTCTATGTTTGTATGCACGATCACGATTCAAGGGCCTCTCAAAGTTAAAACTGGTGCTGAGTCAGAGTTAAGCAGGACGTGTTCCTCTTGTGTTTGGGTTAACTTGTTTAATCAACTATAGACCGTTCTCAGTCACATGACTTGGTTTATTGGCGCTGCCATTTTGGATGGAAAAAAGCCGGTTTAGCTGGCTAGCGATTAGCGATCATGCATAGAAATATTTTATTTTTTATTTTTTTATTTGAATGGAACAGCGTGTATTAATGAACGGCTAGTGCCGCAAATATACCGGATTATAGCTCAGAGCTAATTTCCATCCGTAGTCCCCACTCACTCACATTCACACCGGCTTCCTGGTGTTCACCAAATTGAGTTCATATTTACCGCTTTCTACACCGGTTCAATACTTAACGTTAAGTGGTCAGGTCAGACAGCAATATTTAGAGAAATGTTCACTTGTTGATGTTTAAGACCCATATGATGTCAAAATTACGGTTTATCTGCCTTCAACACACAAACATTTACAATTATTTAGTCAATCAATCGACAATCTCACTTTATAGGGGCACATTTAAAAGCTTACAAGAGGCAGAGAGCTCCTTAGAGGCATACAAATATTTTGTGGCAGGATGGGTGACAGACCTTCAAGTATGGAAAGTGCCCTAAACAACTGTTGTCCATGTGAGTAGGCAGAAGAGAGACGCAGATTAGTGAAAAGGCAATATAAATACTTATATAAAGTAGGCTTTTCGTGGAGGTCTACAAGTCTAAAATTATAAATCAAAATTTAAAGCCTTAAAAAGTCGCAAATTTGCTGAGATACGTAGTATTAAGGTTTACATATGTTTAACCTCATTCAATCTAGCAGTGACCAGCTTCAGAAAGAAACTCCGCTAAAACATAATTTGCACGGTTATTATTTTGTCAATACAGGCATGATGTACATCGTAAGAAAGCTTATGTTCTGTACAAAATGGGAATTAAGTTAACTTTTTGCATAAAATAGGACATATGTGTAATTAATGATGATTCCTCAGTATGCCCAAACCGAAAAAACAGACTTTTTACCTTTGAACACTGGTTCTGTCCAAAACCAGTCCAATCCAGGATAACGCTCAACCAGTTCGTATAAATCCAGTAAATTTAAGTAAATAGAGATATATTTCCATGTTGTGAAAATAATCCTATAATCGCCATATGCTCATGCAGAAAAGAACAAATACCAAGCTGTCCTGAACATTGTAATTTCTTTTTCTCCCCAGTTTGCTACATGTCCATGAAAACGTGTTTAATCTGCTAATAAACCTGAGCAGACAGTAAGAACGAGGGTAACTGACTTCAGATCAGTTTTTACTTTATTTGACGATTAAAGCAGGAACAATCTTTTATGTGACTTTTTTAAAGAATAAACTTTGTCAAACAGTGCAACATTAACTTTTTTACTTCAAAAGACAGCTGGCAGATGCTATCACAGATATAGGACACATTAAACTATTTTTGATGAGTAAAACAAATTTAATTTGTTAGGCTAACAGACAGCAGGACTGATCCAAATCGGGCCATGACAACCGGCTTTTGCCATCCAAAATGGCGTCTCCATGCATCTCCGGGGAAATCACGTGATCAGATGACGCTGGCTGAGAAGGGTCCATTAGCTTCATGAAGTAGGAATCATGTATAAAAAAATATACTCATTGACATACAATATGCTTTTATTAAAATCATGATTAGCCTTTACCAGCAAATTGATGTGTTTAGGGGCTGCTATTGCCTTTTGGTCCACTTATCAAATAAATTGCACCAAAATGTCATGTTCCAGTACTTAAAGTGTTAGGAAGAATCCTTTAAAAATGTATTTTATTACAGAATATATGCCCTAAAATGTTCATATTAATAACTTATTCTGTTACATTAGAGAGTAACATACTCTGAATACTCTGAATACTTTCACATTGAATTGCATTCTACAGTTTAAGTGTATGTATCAACAAATTAGAAGAAAAAAAAAAAAGCTCTATGCTGAACGCACACATCACCGGACACACCGCATCTTTTACGTGAAGAGGGTGGAGTTTTAAATCAGTGTTTTGAAGACAAGACATCTGAACTTTGAATCTTTAGCAGCAGATTCTACCACAGAGTTGTGACCTGCCTCCAGCTCAGTTTTAAACTACTACTTTAAACCCTTCCAATGATGTGTTAAAAAAAAGTTGTGTATGCAGCCTGTGCTGAGATTAACCTTCTATCGCACTCATTTCAATGAGGGGGCAAAATAAAAATAGTAAGATGTTTTTGGGCAGCAGGAACAAATAATTGTTATTTACATATTTAATAAAAAATACTCTGAATTGATTGGACCTAGATCTGAGTCAGTACCATTTGCTAAAGTTAACTTATAAAAGTAAGATTTGTGATGATTGATGAATTAAAACTGAGCAAACAATGTCAACCTATTGTGGTACGACACATTTCTGTTTCTTGTTGTCCTGCATAACATTGAAATTAAGAAAGGTAAATTATGTAGCCTTTAGCTTATATGATACTTATAGATGCTAATTGCAACGTTACAGCTAGACGTTCACACACTCACTAATGTTATTGAAGCAGGTATGCCAACCTGTCTTCCTGTACTGCCAGTACCAGTCTGTGAAACATAAACATTCTGTTTACAAACAAAAGAAAGAAGTATAGCTCCTTTATAATTCTGTGACATCACATGAACGCAACCGATTACTATTCCAATGCTGATACACGTATTCTCTTATCCCTCAACTCTGAGTACTTACTATGTCTTAATGTTTTTTTGTTTGTTTTTTTTTACTTAAGTGCACACTTGCTCTACAACCAGAACATTCAATTCTAACTTAATAGTAGTAGTGGTTCTATTAGTAGAAGTAGTTAAAGAAGACTTTGCTGTATAATGATGTACGTTGAACTGTGTTTTTATAATGGATTCTAGATAATTTATTATTGGCTGTTATTCTATTCTGTGCAAAAAAAAATACTTTGTGCTTTAACTTTTCTTTCTACATTTACTTGTACTTGAGTAATATTGTTTTGAAGTAACAGTAGGCTACTTTAAAAAGAACAGTGGTGGAAGAAGTACTACATTTTTTTACTTCAGTAAATAAAAAGTAAAAGTATCACATGAACAATTCAACTTAAGTATAAAAGTACCTACTTTCAAATGCAATTGTTAGTAAAAAAGTAAAAGTATTTCACACAGATTGAAAGAACTAATTAATGTGTTAAATGCGAGGGATTTTGCTGAAAACGAAAAGGTTAAAAGTGCAACAGAAGAGACTGAATCTGTAGTGAGTTTTTTCTGAAGAGTACTACTTTACTGCATATTTTATATTTAAGTACTGCATCCACAATGACAACATGACAAAAACACATGATTTTAAACCAAACTCAAAATACTATGTACTTCAAACCAACTCAGAAATGTAGTGGAGTAAAAATTACAGATACTTCCTCCAAGACAGAAGTGAAGTAAAAGTAAAAGTACCCCTTGTAAAATTTACTCTTTACTTTTATTTCGTTACATTCCAGCACTGAAAAGGGACCTATTTTGCTAACTCAACTTTTCTGAATTTTTTACCATGTTATAATGTTGTTTCCTCCTCAAAAATTTAAAAAAATATTAAAAGCACCCAGAGATTCTCCTCATGTCAGAACCCAAATCCTCCAAACTTTATTCGGGAACTCAAAGAAGACGATTAGGAGGCAGCACTGTCTGTAGAGGGCTTTAGTCAGAGGACGGCTTATTAGCCTCCACTGCTGCTTCAGGACTACACTGCTTGCAATGCCGACTTGGACTGACGAAGTGAACTGGGCGTGGTCACAAGGGGGAGAAGGGTCTTAAAGGGACAGGCACCTAATACAAGTGTTTTCAGTAGAGAAAAAGCAAGCTCCCAAAAACTATTCTTATTTGAAAAGACCTGAAAAAAACAAAACAGGTCTCCTTTAACTTAACTGAAATCCAGCCACAGGGGATCACAAGCCAAGAAGGGCATCTGGCGTAAAACCTATGCCAAATGAATATGTGAAAGAATGAGTGTGAGAAGTTTGTTGTGCATCTTCAGCATCTCTTACTGCCACGCTAATACAAGTGCAACATCTTGAAAACAGCACCAATGTAAGTGTCATAACAGCCTGTTTGAAGAAATAGGACATAGACGTTCGTACGATTCGCTCGTGTCTCCGAGGGGATCCGAAAAATGGAGTTACGCAATGAACAGCAGCTCGTCTTTCAGCGCAGTGACAATTCCCTTAAGTCTGCCGCCGAGAAAAATCCCATTGACTAAGCAGCGTGTCATGACTGTGAGACGAGATGAGCCCTGTGCGTTTGAGGGAAGAGAGGCAGACAAGAGAGTGAGGAGAGCAGATAATTTGTTTACATCGGAGGAAGTCAAAGTGAATCAGGCCAGGTAATCCGTCAGTATTATGGCCTCAGTCTGATTAGAAGGAGTTTGAAAAATGCCTGTAAACAAGTTTTGAGAGTCTAAATTGGTATGTCAAGAAATGGAAGCTCCAGCTGGGTTTCCATCACCTTATTTTTAGGTGCATTTCAAAGTATCGGTGACGGAAATGCCAAAACTCAAAAACAAAAAGCTTAATTTACGAAAAAGGTTTCTAGAATACCTTCAGGCGGTCTTTGATTTGTGCGAAAAACACTTAAAGACAATAATGAAAGATGGAATGCTGATATTTTTAAGACCAGGCTCAAGATCCACTTTTTAAATTTTGCTTTAATTACTTAATTTTATTCTTGTTTTACTTTTGTCTTCTTATTCTTATATTACTTACGTGTGGACACATGTAGAAACCAAAATATTCATATAAAAGCCCAAGGTTTTGTGAGTAGAACGTCTAGGCCACTACAACCACCAAAAATCCTTCTGCCGTTGTCTTTCCCAGATGTACAGAGCTCAACATCACACCGCTCTTGCTGATAGTGCCTGCATCAAAATGTATGCTTTTATGACCAACTGGTTTTTAAATAGACAAGAGTCAACCTGGATTGTGCTTGAAACCTCTGCTTGTAGCCCTTTCAAATTAGATCAGCTCCCGTTTACCAATAACTTCACCAATGTGCAAAATATTAGTAACAACACTTTTAGTCAAAGCACATTGCAGGTGTGGAAGGGCGTGAAAAAATATTTAAATATTCCATCAGATATTTCTATATAATCTCCCCTATTTCTAAAACCTGATATTCCTGAACAAATCAGAAATATTGGTCTTGCAAGCTGGGTAAAAAGTACTGATATTTGCTCTAAAATGTAGTGAGGGGAAGTATCCCTTGTAAAACTGACTCAAGTAAAGTACAGAAGTACTTTTACTTCATTACATTCCACCACTGCCTATGAGGCCCAAAGTTTCTGGGATAGGCTCCAATAAACTGCAACGCCCTAGTCATTGTTTTACATTGAAGTATTGGTTTTTGTTCTGCAACACCTTATATGGAAAATAAGCCACATTAGCGTGTATGTAGCCCCAAACCATTTCTCTCTATACCAAGTCTTTACAGATTGCTTTCACCGTGCAGTATTTCATAATCCCACACTAAACTGGAGACATTTTCCTGTGCACAAAACTGTAAAATGACTTGGATCAAGGCCAAACCGAGTCGTTGCCAAACACAAAATAAGTTACTGGGGGCTGATGGGACCACATTACTGCTTGTGCAAATGAAGGGAGCGCAGTGAATCAGTGGAAAAAGTCAATAAGACACTGTAGCGTATCAGACACGCAATGGCTTTGTGCTGTTCTCCAATACAGCCACCTCCGCACAGTTTCAGACTGAATGTGGCATATGCTAGAGATGCAGAGTATTGTGGTGCATCCAGAGAAAAAAGCTCTGGTTTAGTTTGGTCATGGTTTAGTTTTTGTTTAATATGCACTTAACTTGTGAAAGGTGGTTCAAAGCTTTGTTTTTCTCTATGTCAATATATCAAAATTAAATCTGTTCTTTCTAGGCATCTTTTTGAAATCATGACTCTTGTTTTTATATTAGCTATGCAGATTAAATGGAGAAACTCTGTTTCAACGCCATTTAAGGTCAGTAATGGGGTGAGACAGAGGGGCATTTTATCCCCTATTCTTTTTAACTTTTATTTGGATGAACTGTCATGTTATGTTGAAAGCTTCTAACACTGGTTGTGTGGTTGGTGATCTGGTATTGAATCATCTGATGTATGCAGACAATTTAGTTGTTTTCAGTCCAAGCACCGCTGGTCTCCAGCAACTACTAAATATTTGTTCTTTTTATGGTCTGGAAAATGACATCAAGTACAATGCAGCTAAAAGTGTGGTCATGATCTGCAGGACTGAAGAGGACAAGAATATGAAATTTCCAGATTTTTGCCTGTCAAATGTTGTGCTTATTGTTACGGATAAAGCCAAGGGCATATTATTACAGAGGACATGTCAGATGATAATGATATTTATAGACAGTGTGGAGTGTTGTATGCTCAAGCCAATACTCTTTCACGTAAGCTTGGTTTGTGCACAGCTAAAGTGAAGCTGTCATTGTTCAGAGCATATTGTACTCCTCTGTACATGGCTCAATTATGGACAAACTACAGAAAAGCCAGTTTGCAAAGGCTGCAGGTGGCATACAATGATGCCCTACAAGTTCTTCTGAAGAGGCCAAGATGGGTGAGTGTGAGTGAAATATTTGTCACAGCAGGAATTAACACTTCACACGCTGTTTTACGGAAACCTCGTGGATAATTTTATCTGTAGGTTAAACAAATCTGAAAATGAATTTATCTTGTCACTAACAAACATTAAGTTTAGGGCAATGTGCTACCAGTCCAAGCTGTAGAGACAGTGGTACAAATGCCTTTTTAAAATGTCAACATAACGATTATATCTTTTGTCTTTTTGTATTGTTTATCTTTTTTACATCATTATTGTACCATATGAGTCCGAAATAAAGTTGAATTGAATTGTATAACCACACAATTGGATTACTGCAATGCACTTTTGTGTGTCAATGTAATCACCCAGTTTTCTCTCACTCATTTACAGCTTGTTCAAAACGTGGCTGCACGATTTTTAACTGGTTCACGAAAGCACAAGCACATTTCTCCAATTTTAGCTTCCCTGCATTGGCTCCCTGTCCGCTTCTGAATTGATTTTAAAATTATTTTATTTGTTTTAAAATGCCTTAATGGCCTTGCCCTGTGTTATCTGTCTGACCTGCCCGAGCCATACTCTCCCTCACGCTCTCTCAGGTCGGCAGCTCAGGCTCTGTTAGTTGTTCCTAAGTCTAAGTTGTGCCTAAGAGGAAACTTAGAGGTGACCTTATCTTTTCTGTTGCAGCCCCCAGATTGTACAATGAGCTACCTTTACACATCAGACAGGCCAATTCACTTTTTGTTTTTAAATCCCGTCTTAAATGCATTTTCTCTCTTTGGCTTTTAACTGCAACTGTTTTATCATAGTTCTTATTGTTTAACTGTATTGTGTCTACAATTGTTTTATATGTTTATGTCTTTGTTGTTTACAGCACCAACCTTGTTGTTTTAAAAGGGCTTTATAAATAAACTGGATTCGGATTTGAATATCTATAGGTCGTTCTCAGTCACGTGACTTGGTTTGTTGACACCACCATTTTGGATGGCAATAAGTCAGTATGGCTATCTAGCTATTGTTCTTAGAAATTGAGTTATCAGTCTTACCCATAGATGTTTAATAAAACACTTTCTAAACCAGTACAGTGATATTTAGAGAAATGTTCACTTGTCCGTGCTTAAGGCAAACTACAACATTTATAATTATCTAGTAGTCAATCGACAGTCTCAGTTTATAGGGGCACAGTTAAAGCTTACAAGTCCTTAGAAGCATATAAATATTTTGCCAAAGCAGGGTTTCTTAAATTATAAATCAGAACTTAAGGCCCTAAAACATCTTAAATTTGCCAAGATGCACAGTGTTAGAACTTAGGACTGTTTAACCTCATTAAATCCAGCGATGACCAGATTTTGAACATAACCCCACAAAAACATAATTTGCACAGTTATTATTTAGTCATTAAGATAATAATAAGATAAACAGCACAACAAAAGTACATACATACAGAAAACAAAAGCAAAATGAATGAAGATGAACAATCCAACCACAAAGGGTCACAAACCAGTGTAGTCTTTGTGCAGGTCTCAAGCCTGGATAAATGGAGAGGGTTGCTTCAGGAAGGGGATTAGACATAAAAACTTATGCCAAATGAATATGCCCTGGAAGGGGTTAGCAGAAAGGAAAGACGAACAAATGCATGCTATATGAAGGCATTGAATCTCTGTCAAAGTTTTCTGGATTCTATTCTATTTGCAATTGCAGTTTTCATTTGGCAATTCACTATAAAATGTCTACATTTGACAATGTGTGAACTGCATTTCACTTTAAATATCATTGATCAAAATTTCATAGGTTAATCCTGGTTCAGACCTGTGTTGGACCTGGTTCAGACCTAGTTTAGTTTTTGTTTATTTCTAATTTGATTCTGGTTCTGCCTTTGTTTAGTCCAGGTTTTGTTCGTGTTTAGTCCTGGTTTAGGCACAGTTGAGTCTTTAGACCTAGGTAAGTCTGGATTTCAGCTCTTTCTAGTCCATTAAAGTGCTACTTGGAGAGCCAAATATTCTCTGAGGTGGTACTTGTTGTTTTCCCCCATTCTTGCACAGTCTTAGCACCTGCTTCCTGAGTTATAAATCAGGTAAAACATCGACTATCAGCAGCAGTAGGCAGTAGTTTTATATTGTCCATACGCCGCAGACACAGACCAATCAATGCTCCATGGCTCCCTGCCCGTTGGCTAATGAACCACTAATGCTCTGCTCTCCACTTTGACGAGGGCCTCCTCCATATTGCATGAGTTCGGATGTAAATAAATTCACGAGACCCTTTGCGCACACTCTTCCCTCTTCAGTGTTTCCCGAATGCACAGGACTCATCTATTCACACAGTCACTGCTTAGTCAATGGGATTTTTTCTCTCCAGTGGGCTTATGGGAGATGTCACAGCGCTGAAAGAGGGCTTCACAGAGTAATCTATTTTTTCCTGTACCCTGATGACACGAGCTCTGAGAAAGAGAACAGATAGTGAAGGAGTGATGTATTGTGGGAAGTGTGATGTCACCCATTGTCTGTGACGCCAGGGAAGTTTATGGAGCTTTTTCGAATGCCCTGGTCACTGATAACTACAATCCACACTCTTGGAACCAGTCCCAAGCAAGGATAAATGAAGAAGGTTGTGTCGGGAAAGGCATCCGTTTTAAAACCTATATGCCAAATCATTATGGTAATCACTGCATGTTTGGATGCACATGATTTTTTGTGGCAACCCTGGAAGCCAACCCTGCCAAAAGGACAGGAAGTGGTGTTAGCAAGTAGCAGAGGCTAGTTTTTGCCACCAACTGACTGCAGAGCTCCACTCAGCTCCACACAGCTAGCATTGCTATTGGTTGCATTTACTATGTCACTTCCTGCGCCAGCTGCAAAAATTAAATTTAAAAATTTTAAAAAATGTATTAAATTAAATTAAATTAAAGTAACTTTGCTTGTTTCTTCGCTGTTCATGCCTCATTTTGCTCTAAGGAGTAAAGCACTGTGGTAAATACTCACATGTCCAGCTGAGTCCTGTGTGATCCTTTGCTCTGCTTTACTTTCGTCTTACCCTCCCTGTATTTGTACGTTTTTGCAAGTTTTTTTTCTGCCATTTGGGCCGCTCTACCATGACAAAAATCGAGAAATAAAGCCTTTGCTATGTAATTTCATGTGATTTAATTGCCGAAAATTCTCTTGCTATAAAAGAAAATAAATTGTGGAAACTATGCTTTACAGCAGAGGCTTTGTTCCAGAACCCTAAGCCATTTTCATAATGCTCAAATATTTTACAAATAGCTAAATATTACTGCATTTTGTTGAATAGGCGCAACTAAGACGCGAGGGGTCTTTGTGGGTTAGTACAGTTACAGAGTACACAGTTCTGACTGACACAGCGGCAGATTTAAATGAGGTAGAAAGAGCTTAAAACTGCTAAAATAAAAGCAAACTCCAGCACAGATTTACACCATGAGAGTACGGAGAGGCAGCCTGCTTTTATCTGAACAGCT
Organism: Bostrychus sinensis; assembly: GCA_020698575.1. Classification (NCBI taxonomy): domain Eukaryota; kingdom Metazoa; phylum Chordata; class Actinopteri; order Gobiiformes; family Eleotridae; genus Bostrychus; species Bostrychus sinensis. The sequence goes on along the minus strand of CM036239.1, from coordinate 46,402,583 downwards.
CTGTGTGGAGCTCATGAGACCAAAGTCCCGACTCTGTAGCCTCTTCACACTGAGCTGAAGTTATCAACAAGCCAGGACTATGGACTATAACAGCTATCGAATATGGACTATTCCTTTTATGTGAGGATTAAAAGAATCTGCGTGAAGACGTCTGTATTTTGAGTTTTGGAAAGTTTGTCTGCCCTGATGCTTTTGTTTTTAGCATCTAATATGTCAGTTTCAGCAAGATACAGCCCAAAAACACTCTGAATCTCTGAATTAATATGGACTTTAATTAGCAGTCTTTAATGTCACAATTTCTGGTCTCACTTTAGACAGGTGAGCAAAGCGCCAATGAGGCGTGAATTGACCGCATTTTGGTGCATATTAATTAGCTGCTAATATGCGCATTTATCCAGTATTATTGTTGCACTCCCCTGTATACTTCTCCCATGCCCTCTCGGATCCCACTGTCATTCATGTAAGATGTCAGCTCTACAGCATTCTTTTTGGCCAAGTTGGGTTGAAGAGTACAAAACTAAAAGCTCAGCACGGAGGAGAACAATCAAAGAAATGTCCATATGTTTCCTTCAGTGATGCTATAGCAGCTTTAGGAAAAGCACTGGTGTATTCTGAAAATTTAGCCACATTCAGCAGCTCAAGGAACTTCATTTTTTCCAGAGAGCCAAACCTTTTATTCAGTTGGGACACAACTGTGGCAAAGATTTCTGTGTACAACTTCTGAAATTCAGCTTCAGTGCTCACAGAGTGCCTAGACCTCTTAGCTGGGTTTTCTGCTGATACAGTCACTGTGGCAAGGGCAGCATAGACAGCATGGAACTCAGTTTGTTTGCGCTGTAGAAGCTCTGTGACTCTCCTCACTTCTGCAGCACAGTAGCCAATGTCCAATGACTTAGACTGCAAAACACTGAACAAAACATCTGTGTGTGCAAAAATGTCGGCAAAAACTTGCAAGAGAAACCTACATTTTTCATCTTCTACATTGCGGAGAAAGCCACCTGCAGCAAGCACAGAATTTGAATCCCAATCATAGGGCTCGTTGATACTGTTGTCAAAAAGTTCCAACAAGGAGTTGTAGTGCTCTTTTGCTGTATTGACGAGCCTAGATGTGTAGTTCCAGCGTGTTGGTGCCGCCCGGGGAAATCTTTTCTGCAGAATCACATCCAGTGCCCTGGTTCGTTTTGGGGATGTACTAAAAAAGGATGCAAACCCGTTCAAGTGGAAAAGAAAGTGTTGCAATGCTTATTTCTGCCACAAGCCTGCGAGAGGACCAAATTTAATACATGTGCACAGCAGCGCACAAATGTGGCGCACAGTTATCTCTCCTTCACCCTAGCCTGCAAGCCATTCAGCTCTCCTGACATAACCGCAGCACCATGGTAGGTCTGCGCTACCAATTTAGCTCCACAGTCAAACTTCTCTACAAATGCAAAGAGATGCTCAGATAACGCAGCAGCAGTGCGGTCCTCATTCCCGTTGGCAAAGCCCATAAAATGTTCATTTACTACCCCTTCATCAGAAACATACCGAAGTACAGTTGACAGTTGGGCAGCATTACACATATCTGTTGCTTCATCCAACATAATGGAGATGAACGATGCATCACCATACTTATTGCATCGATTATGTTGTTTTGTATGTGATTGGACATACCAGAAAAAACTGTGCAGGTCTCCAGTTGCGTAGCCAACGTAACATCGTACTCCTTCACCAGATTGACAAGTTCAATATAATTACCCCGGTTGTCTGGGGATTCCCCTTCACTGTGCCCTCTGAATGGAAGCTCCTGGCAGCCCAAGACAGTTACAATATTGAAAAGCCTCTGCAGCACATCCCTGTTTTTCTTAACTCTCTAATTGTGTAGCTCAGTGGCTAACTTCGCTTGCTGGTTCAATTGCATGTCCACACGAGTACTCCCGAAAGTTTTCAGAGCAAGCACGCTTCTAATGTGGTTTAGGGAACGCTCATGTTTTTGCATACTCCCTCACACATTTCCAAGGTCACCGTAGCCCTCTCAACAGAGAACAAAATGCACGGCCAGCAAAACAGTTTGTTTAACTTAGGACATCCAGTTAGCCACAACGATTTTTCATAAGTAGTGGTGTGAAAATGCCTCGTGTAGCCTGTACTTGCTGTTCTAGCATTAGCCATTTTGATCAAATTTGGCATGTTCGGTGTCAGCCGCCCTCTCTCAACAATCTCGTATTTTTCTTGAAAACACTTTCTTGCCAAAGGCATTTGTAAAAGCTGCTCCACAATACAACCTAAGTCTTTGTTTCCGACACACATTTTAAAATTAGGCTAATTAATCGGAGTTCACTCAACAGTTTCACTTGCTAGTGCTAAATCGTACCCGTGGAAAAAAGAATAATAAAAAATAATCCGGTTGTTTATTCGTGACGTACATGTTCTTTTCCTGGTAAATGTACAGTATGCGATGATCTAAAATATGTTAGCAAACACCGCTAGCAAGCAGTCGGCGGTACGAAACGCAGTTTTTAAGGCACACGGCACCACAAAACAAATCAGCATTTTACCAATACAGCCCAGCTGGCACTCACCTCTCAATTCGAGCTGCAAATCGAATTCGTTCGGTATTTCCCCGTAAAGCTTTGTCCAGAATATGTGCCCAAAAGTACAGCCACATGGTTGCAACGTTAATATTCCAATTGAACTCAGTCCCCGTTCATGCTCTGTTGTAGCAGTGGATACTTGTGGAAAGTTTTGTTGTCTGACGCGGCGCATGCGCTGTTGTCAGCCAGAGATCTCTGTCACTGAGCCTGAGATTGACCACAGCACGCATGCGCGAGCCTCCAAAACAAGCTGCTGGGCCTCAGCTTTACAAGCTCCAGGCGGAAAGAGTGCACCATGACTCCGCCTCCACGAAGGAGAAAATAACAGAAATGAATGCCAGAGAGGCAGTACCTGGGGTGGCCAGCAGGGCGCAGAAACGTACACAGTGACTGGAAGCAGGTAAGAGGCTGATTCACTATGGAAGTGAACAGCAAAATGAAATGTTTGGAGAGATAGAGATTTAATTTGGTTATTGTTTTAATCCGTGTGTTTTTTAGATTTGATTGGTCAAGCACTGCTTGCCTTGCTTGCCCTCACGGCACGCCACTGCATAATAAATATATTTAAAACAGTGTTATCCAAATACTGTAGCCTGGAGGAAAGTGTGAGTCTTTATAACTCCATCTGTCTCCAATATTATCTTAGTCTGTCACAAGGTCAAACATCAGCTCTATGGAAATGATAAATGTTTCTCTGACAGAAACAAGTATTGTACATGTTTTAGTAGCCCACAGTATACAGTATATGTTATGTTCAAACCCCAACAGGGTAGAACATTCATTCTTGCAGACCACAGCTTTACAATTATTGCATTTCGCACATTTGACATCTGTTTGGACAAAATGTTTTAACTGAGTACACATTGAATGTTTAACCTTTTTTCTCAGTTTGGACGTGTACGAATTTTTGGGAACTGGAGGAGAGGCTGGGTGTTTGGTATGCTTTAAGTGAAGGGAAGAACAATGTTACAATGTTACTGCCATTCATTGAGAAATATGTTAACCAGTGAACAATTTTAAGTGATTCTTGGCACCCCTTTACCGAAGGTTGAGCCAATATGGTTATATTCCCTATCAAGGTGATCCTCCAACAGGTGCACACACCCAACATATGGAGAGAGTCTGGAGAATTATTTGTACATCAGCTTGTCTAGTTAAGTGTAATAAAGCTAGAAAAGGAAAATGTGCATTTATCATTCCACCAAGTAACTACTGCTGATATTATTACGTCATCTCTACCTAGCGTTATAGCTGGTGAACAGTCATAGTACCATGAAATAAAGTAGAAAGATGTTATTACCAAGTAACAAATAAAATAATTAGTGTACAATTTACTCAGGGATCTAAAACATATATTATAAAGTAATTACATGGTTATTTTCACAAGTACTAATTTCTTGGTAATTACCCATAATTACCATGTTATTATCATGTTTGTTACCATCGTATTGCTATTACCGAGCTGTAATGTAAAGTGCTGCCAAAACATATATTAATTTATGATATTAATATAATAAAGTAGGTTATGGTTATGGTTACTAAGTACTGACTCCCCCACCGGACGTGGAGGTAGTGGTGCTCGTGCCAGACCCTTCTCACTCTGTACTACAAAACACTAATGCCCAGGCGCTCCTGCTTGTCTCCGATTCATACATTATTGATGCACTGTTGTTGTTCCCACAGTGATCCCAGTGTGGGGCAAAACAACATTAAGCCATGACACTGAGGACCCACGGGGATGTTGCTCAAGGGCACTTCAGCAGGACACCTAGGTAGCACTCACTTATGTCCTATCTTAATCTGCCGCCCCCAGCAGCCTCCTTGTTGGTGTGTGATAACAGCCATGGTGTAGCCTCTCCGCGGGGGGCATGTCTCCCCACTCCACACCAAATAATGGGTCTGTCCTGCTACATCCGCCCCCTGTGTGCCGGCAAGTGTTGCGGTATGGCTTTTCCCAGACCGGTTTTGCTGACAAAGATGGGTATTGAGCGTAGTTATCGTCTCAGTAAAGCTGTGTCCTCCAACACTGAGCCCCCACAGAGCTGCTGCCGAGGGGGAAATGTGGTAAACCACAGGAGGCAGAAATCATACGGTGTTAAATGGGGACTTGAGAAAAATGTTGTTCACCTCCAAATGCACTTGACCTTAGAGCTGTGTCCTTTGTTTACAAGGTTATCCACCACTGTGCCTCCAATGAAACAGCACTGTGAAAGGTAAACTAAATAGAAGTCAATAAAATTGTTACCTGTGTTAGAGTATCATGATCGCACTTGCAACCAAACGTGGTGCCAACTTTCAAGTTTATGGGCCCTACACTTATTTTTGACAAGATAAATGACTTTTGGTACCTAAAAGTAACAGTTGGCTTAATGAAAGATCACTCAAGTAACATGCAAGACTTGTGCACTAATAACTGAGCTAAAGACCAGGGGTTGAACTGTGCTGTGAGGAAACACTTTGCAATCAGTCCCATCTATCATTTGAAATGTTATTTCATTAATATGTTAAAAGAGAACTTTGCATTTTTCATACCTCATTTAAGGTATGGTACATTCGTAAATACTCACAAGTGCGGTTGACTCCTGAGTGACCCCTGGCTCGGCTTTGCTCTTGTTTTCTCCTCCTTGTATCCATACACAGGTTTCCTCTGTAAAACAATAAAATCACCGCTGGCTTGTTGTAATGGCTAACCCAGGACGTGTTGCTCTCTCTGTGGGACACAGGGTCAGTATTTCCATTCTTGCAAGGCTTTTTTTGCTTGTTTGGTTGGTTTTTGTCAATGTACACCAGGGGGAGGTGTTGGGGGCTGTATTCACCCTGCAACTATTCATGTAGTCATCCCACTCACTCTAGAACTGTTTTTAATTCAATAAGGTTACACTGTTCCCCTTTAAATAAAAGATATGTTTTAAAGTTCTGAAAAAGTTACTACAAGAGGCACCTCAGTGGTTCACTGCCATTTTGCGTGTCATCTCAACACATGTTTTGCTTTTTGCGTGTCTCTGATATGCCACTATGTCCCTATATAGTTCTATTGCTGCTGTGAGTCGTGCTATTTAACGCTGATCAGGAAGTGACTCAAAAATGGAACTTACCAAAAATTTAGGAAGATTGTCAAAGTCGGGGCGCTCGTGTCTCGTTTGCTGCTGAAGTCCGGGGTCATCAACTTCAGTAAACTTCTCTTTCTGATGACATTGTCCTGTCATACTCCACAAATACTCATATATTACATAGGTATAGGCAAATACAGGCTACAGTAATATACCCAAATGAATAATAATAAATAATAGAAAATGTCACGGATCATGTCTTTGGCATTGAGTCTATAGTTTTACTGAAATTAATGATAGAGAAGGCAGAAAATGTTTTCTTAACCCTAATACAAATCCTGCTGGCCACTAAAAAACTACTAATATGGTGCTGATGTGTGCAGAGCTTATGTCATACCACTAAACAAAATATTGTGGCCTTAGGGAAATGTACAATCACTTTTTTATTAAGATGTAGATAATAGTAGATAAGATGATGTGATGAAATTGGGAATTTTAAAAAAAGTCTATCTTTTTCATGTTTATTTATTACATGACCTAATTTTCAATCTAGATATCACTAGACACACCCAGAACTGAAAGCTCAAAGTGACAAAGTGAGGGTGCACCAACATCAGACTGGACTGCCCTGGTCAGGATTATGACACATTATAGACTCAATATCCTTCTGTTTACAGAATAAAATTTGTACAGATATCTATTATAGTGCCACTGTTGTGAACTTTAAGGGCACAGTTGTCACATTTTCTGGCTGTCTGTGGCTCTGAGAGACATTGACACATCCTTATTGTTAAAGTATTATGAAACAGACACTTTTCAAAAGACCCTTTTGCATCTTAAAAGTAGCAGATGGAAAATATTTCCCTGACTTGTGACCCGGAGTTTGCCTGTGGAGAGGGTGAACCATGAGAGCTGGACATCATTCAGGTATAGAAGGAGAAAGCCAATGATTCATTAACCTCTCCTCACTAACTGCTGTAGATTTCCTGGTCCTCTCCACAGCAGTTCAAAGCTTCCATCAGCATCAGGTCACTATGCTCATGAAATGCTCTCCCTGATGCAGTGGTAAAAGTTGGTCAGGACCTCCTGGTCAGCTGAGGCCAGTAGCTTTGTGAGTTCACATGCCTGGCACAGCCCATCACAATGATTTTCTCAGTTTGACTCCTATTGCAGTAAATAATCTCAATCTGAAAGTGTGTGATGTAACCTCTCCACTAAATCACATCTAACCTAACTAACACTAACCTAAATGTTTCATCAGAATGTGATATGGCACTCAGCATGTCACCTGCCATGTTCCAATATGAAGGCCCTGGTAGGGTTACGACCACCATTATATACATCAGAGATGACTACAAACGACTATTATAAAGTTCTCAGCTCACATAATCTCCTAAAATACTGTTGGTATAGGCATAATGTTAAATAACACATCTGTTTACCTGTTACCTGCCGGGGTGGAACCATATTATATTTTATGATGTTAACAATATATCTCTGCGCCAGCCTTGCACCAAACTGCCCTGTTTCCAGGCTCAGTTACTGTGACAGGCTCCAGGCCTTACAACCTCAAATGGGAATAAGCAATCAAAGATGAATGAATAAGATGAATGGTTTAGCGGAGGCTAAAGTTTTGATATGAGCTAGGCCTAGAATGAAAATGCATTTGAGATAAAGACAGTTTCAAAGTATTGTATAGAAATGCAAGGAATATAGCAATTGTATAAATTCAGTATATGTGAGTTTATTGATGGCTACTTTATGTAACAATGAATGAGTAAAAGACAGATCAATTTGAATTTGATTCAGACTCAGATGACTGAGCTTTAGAAAAAAGTAATCAATATAGTCATGACAGTATATCTATATGACATATAAAACTCAATTTGTATATTTTAAACACAAATGTTACATTAATGTCACATGTAAAGATAAAGTGCTCTGTGCTTCAGCTGTATCAGGTGTTAGAACACACCTATGTGAACATACATTCAAAAACCAGCAGATGTTGTTCCCAACCCCAATAAGATCAAATGTAACTAACTTTAATTAAACAGTAATTAATACAAATGAAACTCTAACAATGGCACAAACTGTCCATAAAACACAGTACCATTTTACACAGAAAATATAGCTTTGAGTAAAATTAAAGATCTAGACAAACATTAGGCTACAAGTAAATCATCAATCTTTCAGTAATTAAGAATGAAGAATTACAGCGGATATTTCTAAAAAAAAAAAGTGCTTGCAACATCAGAGATTTGTTTTTTTATTTTGTTCTTGTTTACTAACCTTTATTTATGTTTGTATTTAGTAAGCCTATATTAGGGTTAAGAAAACATTATAACATATATCATTAATTTCAGTAGAACTAAGAATCAGTGCCATAGACATGATTTGTGACATTTTCTATTTATTATTATTAATTTGGGTATATTAATGTAGACTGCATTTGTCTATACCTGCTTTTTGTAATTTTTGAAATATGTTTATTCATAGTGGCGCAAAAAGCAAAAAATGTGTTGAGATGACACACAAAATGGCACTAAATCGGGCGTGCGTGAGCAACCCAGGGCCCATGTCTTGCCCTCTCTCCCACACTCTCTCCCTGTCCACCAACGTTACTGTCTCTACTCAATAAAATATTTTTAAAAATTATAATAAATCAGCTTTTCCCCCAGCGCTTTACAGGGAAGTCTGCTGCCTTGGCCAAACTGCCCCCCAGCCTTGACCAGCAAACCACTGTGTCAGAAAATATGCATGTGTATAATAAATCAGCATAATTTAAGACCTGCCTTATTAAAGATAGCAGTCCGAAGCCTATACACATAGTTAAACTTGCTGACTTACTCAGAGCTATGTCTATCAGCTGATGTCATCTCTTAATAAAGGTGTGGAAAAACTGTGTGTGCCATTATGGCATGTTATGACAATTGTTAGGCAATCTGCGTAGTCTGCTACATTCAGCAAGTACATAAGATTATCATGCCACTTTTAGAAATATTACCTTACCAGGTGTTTCGATTACTGCATATCCTAAAATGGGTGTGTGTAAAGTGACTTAGTAATCCAGTTGCCAGTGGTCCTTTGGTGGATTAACTAAACTGTCTCTTCTATTTATGTGTCCTATATCTATAATGCTTTAACTAACATTGTAACTGGTTGCTGATTCCTCTCAGATTGTAGAAAAAATTGTAGAGATAAGGGGCAGAGAAAATTTTGAGAACTGTTCTTTTCACAGTCACGCAGAATAGAATCAAGCAATTCTTCCTGTCAGCTGTGCCACAAATTAAACCCTTTTTTCTGCAGTATAAGGTTACCCCCAAATTTAAGTCAAAACACTGGTTGATGTCTAATTCATGATTTGTACTACTACCACAGAGGCATTATAACAATGATGATCACAGTGACCCACAGGGATATTTTCTCATTTGCAATATACTGGAAAAAAAAAAAAAAAAAAAAATCCCCACGATGGGAATTTATCTTTGCCCAGTAAGAACCATGAGGCCAAGTTAATGACAATGTTAACGTTCCAGGGAGGGCAAAACCAATATGGCTACGTGAAAATGGACACAAGGAGATGCAGCTAAATAAGTATTTAGATGGCCTGACAACTCAGGACAACTCAGGTATGGACAAAAACTACAAAACCAAACCAACGTCTAAACCAGTGCTCTTGCCCTCCAGGTGTGACGTCACTGTGAAAACAATGAATCATTATTTGAATAAAGTTTTGAAGCTCTTAGGCCAATGCTGCACACAGTACTACAGTATATTACACTTTCATCTATTGTTATCATGATAAATACCAAAATATATTGTGATATAATTTTAAATCCATATCACCCATCCCTAATTCCCACTCCTTCTGTTAACATTTTTCAGTGTTTTTGGGGCAAGATATTGAACGTCTCACAGTCCTCAAATATAGTTCATATTTGATTCCATTTCTTCTCACTGTCCCTTTAACAAACCATTCCTTACTCCCTCAGGACCCCGATGTTGTTATCACTGCAATAACCCCAACCCTTTTCCTCTTATTTCTCTTCCTATACCTCCCTGACCTTCTACGTATCTCTATGTGTCTATTTGCGAAGGGCGGTGGCTGGATTATATGGCCCCTCCAGGCTGCCATAAAAACCTGACTTATTGCTCGGTGCTGCTAGAGACACAACAGTAGCTTCCTCGATTTATGTTAAGCTTGGACCAAAACACTGACTGGATGGTGCTGTGAACTGCCTGGGACAAAGGCATCATAGTGGCTTGTACCAGTGTCCTACTGAGGAGATTATAGGCTCTAAGCTGTTGTGGTCCCTGAGAGACAAGGACACATCTTACTGGGCTGAGGAGAGGATGAAGGAGGGGAGACAAGGCCAGTGCTCTGTTGCTGGCTTGTATTCCCCTGTGTGAGGATATGACAATCCAATTAGCTCTCCTGCAGTCCAGATGAGCCACAGTGCTTCAACCTGAGAGAGGATAGCAGAGGGCAAATCACTGACGTTTCAACTGAAAAGACAGACAACAGCTCAGGAGGACCATTAAAACTAGTGGTGTCAATCGATTAAAAAAATTAATCAGATTAATCACACTCTTGGGCTGTGATAAATCACGATTAATCGCAATGTATAACTTGGTAGATTTTCCATGACAATGTGCAGCGTTTAAATTAAAAAAAGTCCAAAGAGGTTGAGGAGTGTGTTTTTACTTGGATAAAAAAATACATCTCAGAAATAACTTCTGAATATTGTGAGAGAGCCTTTAATAAGTCTGTGTAGTAACTGAGATAACAGTGTCTGCTGAAATGTGCTCTGCATTAAATCTACTGCCTGAGTCATTAAATCTACTGACACCTGAGCCTCTGCTCCTCTCAGCGCCGTGGACTGGGGCGGGGCACAGTCACCTGTCAAGGGCGGGGTACGGTCACCTGTCAGGGGCGGGGCACGGTCACCTGTCTGCAGTGAGGCTGCCTCTGAGTCGAGAACTAACACTTTATGGAAAAACAAAACAAAACACCTCAAATGAATCATTTGTAGGAGTCTGCGGCTTGTGGCTCCATAAGTTCAGGGATGACCATGGATCGCTCCCCCGCTCGCACTGCGGGTCCAGGACGCACAGAAAGCACAGCTCCCAGGAATGGGTACAGACAGAGGCAGTGAAAGGAAGCGATATAAAAAGCACACGTAACATTTATTAGTAAAAAGTTTTGCACAAGACTCGTGGGGGGAGGGAAAGGAGAGGGCTGTAGTGCAGCAGCCAAAGTAGTGGACTCATCCTGAAGTGGAACCTCGGGCAAACGTGAGGCAGGTTCTTTCTCTTTCCTGGATGCGCGGGTCGTTCACCATGAAAACAAGTCAATGTTGTTATATACGCACATTTCCAAGTGGGTCACGCGCCCCCGACACGGCTTCATGCCCTACAAAATGCTTTGAGAAGCGCTGGTGTACGGCAAAACAGATTGTGTGATTAATTTGTGTTAATAAATTTTAACGCGTTAATTTTTTTTCTATTAATCGCATGCGTTAACGCGTTAACATTGACACCCCTAATTAAAACATAAGTTAGAGATAAATAATTGCTGTGTGAATGTAGAAGCTAAGAGAGGTATGTCGGCGCAGTACCATTCAAACAATTAAAGTGGCCATATTGTGATTTTTCTGGGTTTTTTGAAATAATACTGGACACCTTTGTATTAGTATTTCACGTTTTAACTTAAAATAATGTATATGTAAGGAAAACCGTATTGTAGGGAGCTGTTACTTTAACTTTGCAGAGAACGCTTGGATTAGGTGTCTGTCGCCCCCTGCTGGCAATAGTGGGGAACGGACAGAGCATAAAATGGCTAATTAGCACGGCTATTGGCAACATAACCCTAACAGACAGATAAATGAGCTGACAGTTTCGTACTGATGGTGACGGTGTATGGGCTTTAGAACGTTTTCAGCTCTTGAGAAGGGTAGGGCCTCAGCATACAGGATTACTCAGGATTTACATGAATGAAACAAAATACTATTCCATGTCTGTTTTTGAGATGGAAACAACATTATAGCATGGTTGAAAACTCAAAAAAGCTAATTTAGCAGAATAGGAAACCTTAAAAAACAAACAAAATGGATCCTATAGTGCAAGGGCAGCCAACGAAGGGAATATAAAATTTGTGAAATGTGCTCATATTTGCGTGTGCTAGTTAAAAGATGTGCAGGACTGTTTTGTATGAGCTGCAATCAGGAGATGAAGGACTGAATAAAGCCTAAATAAAGTGCATTACAGTAATCCAGCTGGGTGGATTACTGAGGCATGGATTACTGTTTTAAAGTGCTGCTTTGTGAGAAATGCTTCAGGTGGAAAAAAATAGATTTGACCACCAAACAAATCTAGCTGTTGAGCCTAAAATCTGCATCCATTTTTAACAATAGGTTACAATTTCAGGTTTCCAATATTCTCTCTAGCTTCCTCACTCCAGCCTGGGGAATCAGACTCTCTTACTTACTTTTCAAATGCAGGACAGTCTAGTTCCTCTCTCAGACGGAAGCGTTTCCCTCCAGTTGATTTGGAACTGGCCTATCACAGACGTTTATCTGCAGCACGTCTTATGAATGCAGAAGCTGACTGAGGTAGTGCTGGCTGTGCATGTTTGAGGTTGATGGAAGAAACCAGAGCACCCAGAGGAAACCCACCCAGACACAGGGAGAACATGAAAACATACAGAAAGGCCCAACATAAAAATCAAACCCAGGACCTTCTTGCTGTGTGGCGACAGAGCTAACCACCCTGCCACTGTGACGGCTAACTAATATAACTTAGTAGTCTATGTATTTAACTTAAGTCACAAATGGAGTGATTGGAGATTTTGTAAGACTGTATAGGAGTATTATCAGGCTTGATTTTGACAGCTATTCTGAAAGTTAAGACTACTGCGGGGCCCCTTACATTTCTGAAAATCCCCCATGGGCTCCCAACTGTAGAACTTCCCTCTATTCAAAAGACTATGTCATGTTTTTCTCCATAAATTTCTATAAAAACCTTGCAAAAAACACTGCCTGATGGCTAAAGTGTTTTAAAGTCATATTTTTAAAAAAGTATATAACTACTAAAGCAAGCAATTCATTTTAACTCAATTTATTTTTATATACTTAACTTAGACAGCCTCTGGGGGCCTCCCTGCAGTACCTTCGTGGAACCCCAGGGGGCCCTGACCCCACTTTGGGAACCACTGGATTATGAAAAATGGAAAGATAAAGCATCCCATTCAGCTTTTGCTTTGCTTTGATTTTCTTATGCTTTTATGCTAAGAATTAAAGGTACAGTCAAGGTTTGAGTAATCTATGTATGTTATTCACACTTTGTTGGTTATGCATATAATCAAGCTTCATATATTCTTCATATAGTCATTATAGTAAAAACCTTAGTGCTGTGAGTGTGTTTGCAATGTCATGATAATGTAATCTGTTCATCTTCATGCATTCTTCAAGACGACACACAAACACTGAGGGATAGAGTTTAATGTAGTTTAGTGCCCCTGCCACTAGGGGATGCAGTTTAGTGGGTGTGGTTAAATGCTGATGACATCAGAATAAAGGGGCACATAACATAATGGGTGTGTCACAGGCTACCTACATTACATCATAGTTTGTAAATTTCCATTACTTAATATTCGGGAATATTCCATGGCATGAACCCAAAGTCTCATTGACCCAAGGTCCCTGCAGGTGTCCAGAACACCTTGGCCTGGGGTGAGCATCAGTACATTTAGCGTTGTTAATATCTACTTTATATAAGACTCTGAAGTCGTCTCTTTCTGGAAGCCCTGACTGGTCATTGTCAAGGACATATGTAAATCAGAAAAGTATAAATGATGATGGGCTTTTGTGGGGACTGGGCATGAGCTCCGTTTGTTGTTTCATGCAATAAACATTTCCGTGATGGACTCTCTCTCATCTGTGGTATTTTTATGGATTATATAATTTATTTTTTTAATCCACAGGGACCAGTGCCTTGTTTTTGTATTTCTGTCAGGGAATCAAACTTGTTCTGCTGCACCAAAGACAGGGGAACTGTCCACTGACCATTGTTTTTAGATTTATTTTTGGATGTTTTTGTCATACCCTGGCTTCCATGCATGCATTGGGTTAACATTCATTAGTATTGCTGCAGCTGTGGAGGTGAGCTAATAATGTATTCATCCCAGACACATCAGGATCAACAGGATCTTGGCCCGATCACAAAAGAGTCTTGTACCAAAACATTGTCCAGGATTACAGCAGACATCAGCGGCATAATTACCACAGATGAGCCAAGACAGGACTTGAGTACACTGTTCCACTGCCAGAGACGGCTTAATCACAAGGAAATCCAGGAGTTTTGTCACACGGCCAATGGTTGATTTTTGCATAAAGTAGTTTTTTTCTGGGAGAAAATCACGTCCAATCTGTAACAAACAATGCTACCAGTGCAGAGCTATTCTTATGCCAGAAAAAGGAAAGTCTGGGATTTGCATTTTTAGACACTACACACTTGATTAACAATTCAATTTAAACAAAACCAAACAAAAATTACACAACATGAAAAGCATTAGCTACTAAAAAGAACAAACGTGTGTCTATTCAGATGAGTATGTACAGCAGCTAAGAGATACAATCTGAAAGTAACTGGACACTTTAACTGTTTTGTTATGGTAAATGCTAAATTGCATCACATGGAAGAGACAGCTTTACAGAGAACATTTTAGGACCTGTGCTTCCTCATCAAAGACAGTAAAACACTCATTGCTAAACCCAGTGCTTTAGCTTCTCTTCACCATCGAGGTCAGTGACATCCAGACCTCAGTATTGTAACAGTCTGTGGCATTGTAGCTCAATAGGTTCACCTGAAGGTTGGCGGTTTAAACCCCGTTACCAGCAATGCATTCTATTGTTGTGTCCTTGGGCAAGACCCTTCACCCACATTGCCTGTATGAATGTGTTATTGAAGTAGCAAAGGAGTGAATGAATAATGCCCCAAATTGTAAAGCAACTTTGAGTGTCTATAAAAGCGCTATATAATACAACTACTGTCCGATTGATAAAACCTTGCGCTGAATGTGCGCAGTGCAGAGGAGTGTGATTTTTTTGGGATCTGTTCGTAGTGGATATTTCCTGAGAGCTGCTCAGTGTACTTTCAAAACCCAATCTTTGTACTTCCAAGAGCTCCCACCACAACCAAAATCACTTTGGTTTTTGTCTTCCACATCTGTGAAATTTCAATCTGAAGGTCTTTGTATTTGCTGAGTTTTCAGTTTCTTTGAATGAGAGGTTTGTGTCATCAAACCTTCATTTACAAATATGGCTCTACCAGGGCTCTTTGGGTTGTCTTACTGTCCAATTAATAAAACCATGCGTTGAATGTGTGCAGTGCCAAGGAGTGCAATTTTTTATTTTTTTAAACTTTGGAGTGGCTATTTCCTTTTATTGTTATGATTATGATGAAGATTATAATTATTGTTATTATTATTACAGTTCCAAGTCTAATTTCATATGAATTATGACTTCAAACAAACACAACATACATTTTTAAACACTACTGATATTCTTTTGAGGACACACTAAACAAACAAACAACAAAATACTATAATAATATAATAAAAAGTATACTGCATGTATACTGATAGGACTGATCAGGCAGTCACAGCGACGGTGGAGGGGGGGTATGCTGTCCCAGACCTCAAGGTCAGAGGGGCCCAGAAATGGTCTCTCTTCTTAAATACTGTATTTTCTATTATAATTGGTCCACATGAAGCCTTCTTGCTCTGGGCCCCAGCAAGCCTGTCAGTGGGCCTGTGTTTTGGAATAGGAAGGGTTCCACACCTGCGTCATTTGACGAATGGGTCTGGCTGCACGGGCCGGCAAAATCATTATCATCACCTTTTCACATCTTTCCTAAATGTTTCCAGTCCTGAACTCTGTGTCCGGGGAAGCGTCTGCCCGTCTGTCTGTGCTGTTTGTTTGGGGCGCAGCTTGGATCAGCCCCATCAGAGCAGAGGGAGGCACACAGCACAGCAAATCCTCCTCAAACAACAACAGCCCACTGAAGAAATCCTCCATCTGGCTTCAGAAATCCTGCTGTTCAAATCGATCCCTCCAAAACAGCAGCCATTATGATCAAGTTTTACATTAAAGATGATAACATCAATGAGAAACAAGAGAACAGTGACAGCCGTGGTAGCAGACACCACACTTGGTCCAATTCTAAATTTAATTTAGTGTTTATTTTTAACTAGTGTATTTGTGAAATACAGGGTCCACAGCCCAGTGTTGAAGTCAAGTCATCGTTTCTGAAGTCCTCATTGTTTGAGTCTGAGTCTAAGTTCAAGTCGCATAGGACTTGTCCAGTCTGAGTTGCGTCATCAGCTCTTACGGTGCATGTCCGAGTAATAAATGTTGACGTCTGAGTCCAAGTCCAAGTCATTAAAATAAAGTCGGAGCCAAGTCCAAGTCACCAAAAGCAACATCCAAATCAAATCCAAGTCGAGTCATTATCACCTGAAAGCGAGTCCAAGTCTCAGGTCTAAGTCATGACTAGAGCCCAAACAATATGGATTTTTTTTTTTTTTTTTTTTTTGAGGCCAATGCCAATACCGATATTAAGTAACAAAAAAAAAAAAAAAAACCCGATACATTATACATTAGGAAAAGGTATTTTCCGCTCTTGTTTACATGAATATGGCGTGTACACCCCAGGCCACTTTATTAGACTATTAGACTAAACTTATTTTTAAAATGTTGTAGAAAGCTGCTTATTATTCTTTATGGTGATTGTTATGTAGGTTGTAGTGGGCATTGGTGTGGGGAGTATTATTATATATTTTATGTATCATATTTATCTATTTTATTTAGCTTTAACTAAATTTGTTTAACTTAAATTTTATTTAAACTTGCCGTACAAGTAGAGCATAGGAAGAACTACAAAATACATTTTGAATTTTTGTTCTATGAGGTTTTATGGCAAAAAAAAAGTTAAATATTTTTATTGCCGTTTTGAGCTTTTCAGGCCCTGAGAAGGTGATTTGGGGAGTTTCCTATGAACTGCAGAGCCAAACTGCTGGGAGTTGGCACCAGCGCCCTCTGCTGGACATCATGGCCATCAGGCCATCATTTGCAAGTAAACATGTCTTATTCCAGCACACAGTAAAAATAGTACTGTTTATATCGGCAAATATCGGCCAGATTTCGGCCAATATATCGGTCGGGCTCTAGTCGTGACTCTAGAGCAGCAGTTTTCATAATTGTGCCAGCATTGAATCCATCAAACAAATTAAATAAATTCTTCAAATGCAGTTTATTTGTGGTTTCAAAAATCCACAGAAACAGAAAACCTGACTGCGTCTCAAGAGCGGCATCTTTGATCAAGTCTGAGTCCAGACTTAGTTCCTGGTGCAGCATGAACCTGGAGTCGAGTCACGAGTCATCAGAAAATCCAGTCGCAAGTCATCAATTGCCAGTGACTGGACTCAAATCCTCCATCTCTGCCACAGTCACATAAGATCAATGATCATTTTCAGCCTCCTCTCAGCAGGAGGACCCCTGACACAAAATGGCTGCTCTGTGTGGAACATGTATTTGTGTGACATGAACAGTGTGTTCAGGGGTCAGAGGTCAGAACAGAGGATCTTGTGATTTCAGTGTCAAAGCAGAAGGTCAAAGGTGAGATTACTGCTGTGTCTGGAGGGGAGCACAGACTCATCTCATCTTGGTGTCTGCAACTGTCCACTGTAGTGTGCAAAATAGATTCATAGATTAATGTTAATACTAAAGCAACTGGCTACATACTTAGGATTATAGCTCAAAATAGCCCAATGAATAAAGGAGTACAAACAAAACAAGTAGTCAAAAATTACCCGGAAAAAGCCAGTGGTTGATAAAAACCTTTAGTATCTGTGTAGCATTAAATGAGACTAAAAATAATAATAAGTGAGTCTATAGCACTTAAAAGACCAGTCTTTTATGCAGCAGGCAAGAGGACTTGTGTGGTGTTCATGTGCTTTATTATAATGAAATCAAAGGCAGAATTTATAGATAGGTTTGTGGTTTGGAAAGAAAAGTAGACAAATAGCTCCTGCACTTACAAATAATGTGCTGTTATTGTTAGCATGCAGTTGCTTACATATAAAATGAAGCTATTCTGAATGGAGATTGTGAATCATATATTTTAGGCCATAACTAAATCATCTTAGAGCATTATCATCTTTGGTCTGGTTTTAAATTTGCTGGTAAGGTATGATCTATGAAACAGGAAAGATTCTTTGACAGTAATCTAATCTGTTTTTATATGATGGTGACTCCAAATGTCCTCTATTGAATGAATGTGAAAGTTGAAGGGCAAATATTCTGCCAAATCTACTTTTCAGAGCTTTCTTCCATGTTATAATGTTGTTCCCTCATCAAAAGCATACCTGGAGTTGTCTTTTGCTTCATTCACATCTGTTCAAGTAATCCTGTGGTCTCTGGCGCTGAGTTTCTGAGGCCTCAGAACGCTCAGTTTCACAAACCCCTGCCCACTCCAGGAAGCACTGACCAATCAACAAGCCCTCTACATCCAGTCTGCTCTCATCATTTATCCCAAAAATGGTGTACAGCTCTGTTTCCATAGATTTTTTCATAGCTATTTTTCATTTTGTAGTTAAATGGCATCATACAAAAAGTTTAAAGAAGTAAAAGCTTTTTTTCTTTATGTTCAAAAGATCTCAACTCTCTGCTGCCCTCTGCTGGTCTCTTCACATGTTTCTTTATGGCACCAGTAGAGTTCTTATTTAAAAAGTTTTCTTTTAGTCGGATAAAGTTTTAAAGGTTGTAAAATGTGAATGTGCTTGTTTTCAAAATATAAATAAAAGCATAATATCTATCCCCTTTAAGTTATACTTTATTGTCCTCATAGGGAAATGTGTTCTCTGCATTTGACCCATGCAGCGCTCGGGAACCCTTCCCTAGATCTTGATCCAGGATCCTGGTCAGGATCTATCTGGCTGGAGAATTAACTATTTCCCCTGATCTTGCTAACTCCAGTGTATCTAGTCGTTTTCTCCCTAGCTTAAGGATGGATGAAGTCTAATTTGTGCACAGAGTAATCAGAGAGTTGTGGAAAAACATCCATTTTCCGCTGTGCTTGTTTGCATTGGAGTTTTTCACTTTAATGACCTTGGTGGGGTAAACAGTGACGGATTAGCATAGAGCTGTGATGGGGGCCAGCCGCCTGTTTCAAATTCAGTTTGTGAATATTTCAACTCTGATTTAATTCATCAAATTTAAATTGGCAATTTAGTGGCGGAGGCTCTGGCGTTACCCTGCACCAAGCCTCACAAGGGATGCTCTAATTGGATGACTCCGGTGTAGATTACAGGTGATAAAATACAAATTATCCAACAGCGCAAGAGTTATTGGACACATTTGTCTGGAGAAGCTGTTCTTCAGCAGAGAAGGGGGAGGGCTGTTTGTGATGTAAGTCTCTGTGATAGGAAATGGCTGACAATAACAAACTAAGCAGGTTATTTTAACTTTGCTTCTTCTGCAGAAATGCTTCCTGCTCCAGTGATCGACCACCAACAGTTTTCAAATTAATCCTGTGACTTTTCAAATCCTAAAGCGGAGCTGGCGTCAGGAAGGAGAGGCAGTACAAGTAATGCAGGTAAGTCAGCTCACAAACAGAAGTGGGAAAAAACAAAGTAGTTGTAGTTACTTGTATGGTAAATAATTCTGCAGCAAAACATAATGACATGTTGAGGGCTTTAACAGCATTTGAATTTACAACCCAAATCCCAGAAATGTTGGGACGTTTTTGAAATTTTTATTGAAATGAAACCTTAAAGACTTTCAAATCACATGAGCCAATATTTTATTTACAATAAAACAGAAAAAATTAGAAACTTTACACTTTTATCACAAAATTAGCTCATTTCAAATGTGATGCCTGCTACAGGTCTCACAATAGTTGGGACAGGGGCAGGTTTACCATGGGGTAGCATCTCCTCTTATTTTCAACAACAGTTTAAAAGACGTCTGGGCATTGAGGTTATGAGAATCTATTTACAATTTCTTGCTTTTTCAGCCATTTGTTGCCCTGTCCTAAGTATTTTGGGACCTGCAGCAGGCATCAAATTTAAAATGAGCTCACTTTGTGCATAAAAGTGTCAAGTTTCTCAGTGTAAACATTTGTTATATCTATGTTCTGTTGTGACTAAAATATTGGCTCATGTGATTTGAAAGTCTTGTAGTTTTAAATCTATTTCACTTTAAAAAAAAAAAATTGTTCCAACATTTCCAGAATTTGGGTTGTATTTGCAGTTCCCTGCATGGTATAAATAAATCTGCAGTAATATGTCATGACATTTTGAACCAAACAGACAAAATTAGCGCTTTAACAGTATATAAATATGTATTTTATGTGCAGAACTCTGTTGTAGTGAACAGTTTTCAGGTGCCTCCTTTATAAAAGAGTGTCAAAAATCTCTACTACTACTAATATTCTTGGATTAGATTTATACCCCCCCCCCCCCCCCGCTCTCTCCATGTCTCCTGCTACAGCCCAGTGCTATCGTTTAACATCCTCCGCCTCCGTTCGTCTTGTGTGACAGTAATGCAGCGATCCGTCAAAAGCAGCATGTCACCGTCCTGAATCATGACTGAGCCTCATGAGCTACAGACACAGACAGCAGTTAGACCGCATCAGACACAGGGGGGAGGGGGCCACGCATGGGAGGAGACAGACCCAAAGAGGGGTCGCTTGTTATTATGTCTAATATTTTGTTGCAGTGTTGTAGAGAAATATATTTAACATTTTGCCATTAACAGTCTATTTAGCTAAACATGCTTTTGATAGATTCTTTTATTGTGTTCCTACTTCAGGAGGACAGGTTTGAGTGCCAAAATGATCCAGGAAGGACTGCGAACAAACACTGTACTTAAAGGTTTTTCTTGTTTTTTTAAATTATATTCTATTCTTAAATACTATTTGCATATTCATTTACAACACCAGACACTGCAGGTGAATTTTTTTTAAACTAAGATATCAATGTGACAACATCAACATCAACATGAGAAAATGTGTAGGCTTTGAGTTGTTTAATGTTTCCATATGCAGTCAGGCATTATATAGGCAATAAACAGCAAATGTGTATACATTTTTAAAAACAATATCTGAATATTTTATAGAGCCAGGTTATAAATTCTTGGTTCATGTGTTGACATGTTGCATAAAAGTTTTTATCAAGAAAACCTTCTGTAAAAACCTTCAAAATATTGTTGTAGGAGCTATCTGACTCAGAGAGTGAGAAAAACTTATTTTAGGAAAATTGCCTTTGAAGTTAAAGGTCCCCTATTCTGCTAAATTGACTTATTTGAGCTTTTAAAGCTGCTATGAGCAGTATATGTTTTTATATTTCATAAAAGGTATTTGTTTGTCTCCACCAGCTCAGTGTCTGTGTGTGGGGTAAATTTATTCTGAGTTTAAATTTGTTATTTATTTACAATTTTAAATTATTTTATTGTTTAAATAAAATATGTAATACAATAAGAAAATTAAATTCAAACATTTGTAAAATTAGTTGATTTTTTTATAGTTATTTTTTTTATTTCAGTAGAAAACAGATTATTATTTATTTTGTTTTTCTTTTCATCTTGAATTTTTAATTTTCAAAATTGCAGGAGAATTTGTATCTGCAATTAAGTATACAATGTCTTTGCACTGAGAAAGACAGAGGTTTTTTATATGACAACCAAGAATCATCCACACACATGATGAGTGAGGCGGTACTCATGGAGTGACAAAAGGCCCAGGGGGTACACGAGACAGAAAAATGCTGGAAATCACTGAAATAGACAATAAAAAAATGTGCTCCACTACAATATCACTGAGCTGTAGGACACTGAGAGATGTAACTTAGAAAAACGGCACCACTGTCCTCCAGCAACGCTATCAAATACTGTACATGTTCTGATTCATTTTCCCACACCTGTCTAAGTACATGCACAGCCAGACCAGCACTGACAACAGAACAGGTCTCTGCAGAATCATAACTGGCTCAAAGCTGTGACTCTGAACAACACAGCTCTCATTCATCACAAAACACGGCCGATTACACTGGACAGACGAAGCAACAGAGCGAGGCAGACAAACAGAGACACGGGCCAGAGCTGCTGTTAGAGCTGTCCTTAAAACGACACACATTTATCCACTCACCACTCCAGACTCCCACTGACCGAAGAATGAGGCCAGACACTGTCTCTGTCTCCGCCGCCGCTGCCGCCAGAGTCCTCCTGAGTTTGATGCAAATAAGATAATTGCTCCACTGCCTCAGGAGATGTTGCTCTGGCTCATAACTGCTACTCATCTGTGCTTTTCTTGGGATGAAGATAGAGCACATGAACACTACATATATTAAGAGATGTGCAAAAATGTTCACTTAAGCCACCTAACTGGACCTCTGTCTTTGTTAGTTTACAAGCCCATTCCACAGCCTTTGCTCACACTACTGTAATGCTACATCCATGTGTATCGACTAGCTCAGCGTTAGCCCCGCCTACTGGCTTTGATGGGTGCTGTCATAGCAATGAAAATTATTTAATTATTTATCTATTTATTTACAATTTTATTTCATTTTTACTACATTTAATTAATAACTGGGACCTATTCTGCTAAATGTTACAGTGTTATAATCTTGTCCGCCCCTCAAAAACAGACCTGCTTTATTTTATTCACACGTTTGAGTAATCCTGTATGCTGAGGCACTGCCCTTCTCAAGAGCTGAAAACGCTCGGTCTCACGGCTCTATGTAGACACATGAAACCAGGAAGTCCTCCTGCGCGTTTCTAAAGCCCATACACCTTCACCGGACTCATTCATATCTTTTAAACTACAGCCACAACGAAGCAGTCAGCTCATTTGTCTTTGCTCATCTGTTAGCATCATGTTGCTAATAGCTGTGCTAATCAGCCATTATATCACACTCTGTCTATCTCCCATTGTTCAGTACAAACACTCAGAGATTCTCCTGTCAGGTCTGTAAAGGAGAGGCACCTAAGGCAAGCATTTTTTAAAAGTATAGCTTTCCAAAAGAAGACATTTCCCACAGATATACTGTACATTATTTTAGGTTATAAAGTGTTAAATGCCAATGGAAAAGTGTCCAAAACTATTTCAAAAAGTGCAAAAGAAGCATAAAATGTCCCCCTTAAAGGTATTTTTGGTTTATTTCATTTTGGCACTTTTCATCTTCCATACTATGTGATCTTAGATTTAGCATTAAATTCTAGTAAGCCCTTTTTCTGTATTCATGTTGTTTAGTTTATTAATAACACTTTACAACTTTAGAGCAGGGTTTGACCAGTCTTTCTTTGTTTTGGAACAAATTGCCAAACACAGAAATAGTGTGACTGCTCTACATTATCCAAGTGAGTTACTTTGGGGTATTTGGAAGTAAGAGAAATTCATAATACTCTATAAGACAGGAGTAAACCTTTTTGGTCTTGTGAGCCCCCTGGTATACATATTATTGATTCTTCAAAAGTGGTCATACATTTTTTTAAATTTTTTTATAGCTATTAAATTGTGTACAACTGTATTATAATCGCTAACTCTCCTGCATGTTTTCTTTTAAACTCAAATTCAAGGAAAAAAAAAAAAGAAATAAAACAATCTGCACTTAAAATAAGATATAACAATAAACTTTCATTACATTTACTTATTTTACTATTTATTTTAGTTTCAAAATAAACTTAAAGAACAAAAATAAATAAAAATCTCATAAAAACATATAAAAAAGAAAAGAAAATCCTTTAAATAGCTGGCCATTGAAACAAGATAGGCCCTCGCCTGTCACACCTGCTGGTGCAGAATTGACTAAATTTGCCAAAATTGTTTGATACAGTGCTTCACAAAATCTGCCAAATGTGAATTAATTTGGTGGCTCCATAGCATTACATTATGTAGGATTCCCACTGAAATATAATGGTGAGTTTCTGACATTACCATGGCAAACTCATAAAAAATAAGGCACAGTCTAACTGACTTTTTTAGTTAATTATTGTAACCTGAAAGATTTTTCTGCCAAATTTTGTACACTTCCAATAAACCTCCTTCTTTTATCCATTTTTCTTTCTTTTGCTGTTTCATCAGTCTATGCCACACTTGAGCTTGTCTTTTATAAGTTTCAGTATTAAATATGAAATCACCATAAATAATTGATCAAATAATTCCTTGCGTACCCCTAGCGTACCCCTGCCTGGTTGGGAAACACTGCAGTCGAATCATCCAAGACCATCATTCAAACGCCTCTACTTGCAACTCTGCTGTCAAAGTTCATCTGAGTCCAACGCAAATAAGATAATTGCTCCATTGCCCTAAGAGTTGTTCTGGCTCCGAACTTCCATTGTGCTCTTTCGACATGCAGTAAGTGATTCAAGTAGTTCAAAAGAAAAGTCGATGCATCTATTCAAGAAAGCCATTAAAACAAGCCAGTCAAGCATGGGTTGCGAGTGGAAGATAGCATGCTAAAATATGACAGGCTATTTTCAATATTTCCCTGTCATCTTTGAGAAACTAAATGGCTTTGTCCCGAGCTGGCGAGCCTTAGAAAACATACCCTTTATTAAATCCGTCGGCTACTGCTCTGATCTTTCCTGAAAATGATGCCGGAAAGATGTCCTAATTTCTGAGTGAATCAAAAAGCGTCTTCGGTACACTTCTGGCCTTCATTATGCAGAAGCGTGGGCCAATCAGAGAGGCCGTAGCCTTTTTCTGTAAATGCCAAAGCGGACTGTTGGTTAGAGAGACTGTGCTGAACGGTATACGACGAGTGAAAAAAGGTCATGTCTGAAAGATCAGGTGGAGACATTGAAATCAGCTGTAAAAGATGAACAAAGCCATGAGGAGATTGACAGTTCTGAGCTCAGTGCAACATAAAGTTCTATATTCTGCTTCTTTCAGGCTTTTTGGAATAGTTTTGGACACTTTTGCATTAGTATTTCAAGTTGAGACCAAGCGTTTACATACAGGATTACTCAAACTTATATAAACGAAGCAAAATTCAACCCCAGGTCTGTTTTTGAGGTGGAAACATTATTATTACATGGTTGAAAGCTCAAAAAAGTTGATTTAGCAGAATAGGGGAAAAGTTAAAGTTACACCAGATTTTTTTTATCCATCCCAGTGACCAAAAAAAGTAAAACTGGACCACTTCACCGCTGTAAAATACAAACCGAAAAGTGCTGAAAAATATCTAATTAAAAACAGTGTTGCTGCCATCAAATTGAAAATAAGCAATTATTTTTTCAAGAAATTGTAAAATTGTTATTGTTGGTGGTTTACTGTGAACAAAATGTGGTTTTATCAGATTTACAGACCATTATATTCCCAGTCCAGATGACTTTTTAAACCATTTGTTGTGATTCGCTTCAGCCTGGATGAGTGAGAGTCTTCACAGAGTCCTGAGGAGATGGGCAGTGCTGAGCTTGGAGCAACATAACCACATTATTTAAAGTTACACTCCTGATTTTTTATCCATCCCAGTGATAATCCCTAAAATGTAAAACTGTGTTTATTGTTTTGATCCTTGGTCTTTTTTTTTTCTTTTTTTTTTGTGTGGCTTTAAGCCCTTATGTGGCTCTTCATAAGAGCTTTATTCATTCATTAATTATTAATAATTTGAAATAAATGACATCACACGGCCGCCAGCACTTCGTGACCTTTAACCTTTTGCCTCCGTGAGTTGCGCAGCTGCCTGTCACGTGCCCCTCTCGCAGCTGAAAACAGAGGAGAAAGAGCGGACTGCGGAGCCAATAAAGAGGGCTGTTATCATTTTTTGGCCCCGATTCCAGAACTTAAAACCCAGTATAGTCACTGGGAATGAAAGAACCGGTGAGTGAGCTGTTTGTGTCACGAGATTTGTAAGACAAAGCCATGAAAGTATTATGCACGCACGTTAGATAATTTAATAAAAAATACAGAGCTTTTGACCGCTACTTGCTAACCACCTAGATATTTACAAAATGCTTCCATAAAATGCTTTGTGATTGTTGTTAGCATAAAATCTTTTTATTTTTAGACTGCTTATAAATAATGGATTGCAGTTAGCATTTAGGCATTTTAATTCAATTAAATTGCGAGAATTTGCTATAATTGTGCAAAAATATGAACTAGTTGGTGATGGGAGCTGGCAAAATGTGATCTGATAAGAAAAAATGTGATGTTCCAAAATCTTGTTCCCACATAACTTATTTAATTTATTACTAGAAGTCCTAGAAGGACTTTCTCATAGTGCTGGGAATAATTCTCATCTTGTCAGAGCATGGATAAAATTACATTATTTAGTTGAGTGTCATGCAGTGTGTGTTTTCTTTACATTTTATATGTTCATTAATTTTTTTATTATTTTCCCCAAATTTTATTAAAAGTGTATAGCTTCATCCTTACTGTATTGCAATATATCATAGTATACACAGAAATGTAATAGTTGTGTGAGAGTCTTGCTTGCCACAGTCCTAACACAACAGTGTTTTAAAATCTGGTTATACGTATGTGCCCCTTTTTCGCTTTGAGCACCTGCCCCTGTAGAAGTCTCTGCACGTGCCTGATCAGAAGCATGGTCAAATAAATAATGAGAATTAAAATGCAAAGAGAAGAGTGACTACTGAAAAATAACAAAGCGAAGGATCCGCACCAGGGGCGGTTCTAGGGGGTGGCCAGTGCCCCAGTAACTGTGAGCCTGTGCCCCCTAGTGGCCACCCCTCTGAAGTGTCCTAAATGCCCTATGAAACTCATGTTATATTACAAATTTGTTTCAAGGGTTATTCTAGGGTTATAAAAGAGGGAAGATATGTTTATCATGTTTGCAAAGATGATATCAGAGTGGTCTGTGATCTGCATAACAATACCATTTAGCTCCAATTTTAATAATGATTTTTACAACAAGTGACATTTTGCCCTTCATCAGACATGAAATGTGCATTAGAGACACACCTGCTTTTATCTTTTGTCTATGAGGTCACCTGATTAATGTCATGTGATACATTTTTTTCAACATTACAATCACATACATATAGTACTGGAAATGTCATAATGAAAAGCAATGTGACAGAGAGCACTTTTGTTTTAAGAGTGAAGAATCTTAATTACATGATAAAATAATAATGAAATGTTACTAAAAGAAACAAGGTTAGGAAAACAGAAAACACTTGAATATTACATGACAGGACCATAGCTGTGAACCATCATAATGAAATGTAATATCAAGGGAAAATATTTTTTTTCTGGGTACAAAAGTATCCACAAAAGTAAGATGCCCCTGCTGACCCCAAAGTGATGAGACATTGTGTAAAACCAATCTCCACAGCCATACACAGTAAAAAGATTTTTTTTTTTTTAAAGTAGAAAAATAACAATATTAACAAAACACAACAGTGGTGGAGTATTGTATAGTAAATCCACACAAACACAGTAGTAATGATGTAAACATTGGAAACATTGTGACACACTTCATGGAATAACAAACACTAACTAATTACAGTACAGTCACAAGAAAAGTCTTAGATTAAAAACAGGCCTACGTTCAGGCCCCGACTGCAGACTTATTTTGTGGACCTTGAGCTTTTTTAATAGGACACCCCTGACGTATACCATATAGTATTATTAACATAAAGGTAAGGAAGCAGTATGAAATGTATCTTTGAGTTAAAAGAAAGATAAGGCAGAATCAATAATCTTGTGTATATCTCTTTGAAACATAAGCCTTGCAGAGGTCACAGTTAAAAACATGTGTCCTCTGTTGAATGTAAGTGAAGTCTGTGTGATCAGTGGATTTAGTTACACCATCGCTGGCTTTGTGGAGCATTACCAACCTCGCACACGCCTCAAATCTAAAAAAAAAAAAAAAAAAAAAAAAAAACACAAAAAGAAATCCATTAAGTGCTCCTCTGTGGCTGCCATGTGTAGCTAAAAGCCCACAAAGGACTGCAGACGTCCTTGGGTGTAACACATAGTAAGTAAATGCAACGAGGTAGGTCTGAATAGCAGCCTCTGATCTGTCAAATTCGTAAAACTAAATTAAAAGAGACTTGAACGCTGAAAGGTATGGCTTGGTCTGATGTGATAAGTGCAGCTGCAGTGCAGATAAGTGGGACTGATGGCTCCGGACAAGACGAATCTGAATAAAAAGGTTTTCTGTCAGGGTTTGTCATTACAGACAAGTGTGACTGGTAATAAGGGGAGATTTTTTAAAAGGCGACACCTACAAAATCCTGACAGAGGACGTATGTTAGACTGTTTAAGTAAAAAGTCCCACTGCTGGTCTCCATTGTACAAGAGCAAGGCTTAGAAAACATTCATTCATCTTCAGCAACTGTGGGCTTTAGGTGGGGTACACCCAATTTATTCATCTTAAAAAAGCTTTCATTCATTCATTAATCTTCTCGCTGGTTCCTGGAGCCTTACCAAGCTACTATGTGCCTTAGGTGAGGTGCATCCAGGACAGAAGGGCTGACAGTCTCTGGTCACTTAATCTACTATTTTTTCAGTGAGGTCTTGAATGACTAAAATGTTTATGGCCCATTAGTTGCATCCACTCTTTGCATCAACAAAGCTGGTCTCTATTACAGAGCAGGGCATCTTACTTGAAAAAAGTAATGATAGTTACAAGTTTCTACTCCCAAAAAGAAATTACTTAGTTACTATTATACAAGTAACTAGTTACTAGGCAATTGTTATGCTATGCTATGTTGTTATTTACTATGTTAGAACAACAAAACACAATAGAAGCGTAATAGTAACGCGCCACATTAATGAAAAAATGCCATTAGAAACACCATTATAGTTTAAACCCCTGTCCCACTGAGCCGTTTGATGAGCCCGTCCGCCTCTGTCTAAATATTTACATCAGACGGTGTCATACGGCAGCAAATACAAATTTTTAGGCCATGGATGGTAGATAGAACAGCATGAGTAATGTGTAAATACATCTGAAAAACGTCTTCATTGAGCCCAGCTTGCAGATCATTGAATGCCTGACTAAGGTCTGGTTAAGTCTGAGTAACAAACTGGTCATAAAGAGCAAACTGCAGCTGCCTCTCAGGGCCAAGCCATGGCAAAAACCAGAACCTGCACCTCTGACCCTGCTGCCTTCTGCGCCTTGCCCTTCTTCTGAGGACCACATTTTCTCAGATTATCAGCGAGGCAGCATGCACATCATGTTGCACCACCTCATCAGGAACATCGTCAGGAATGCCATCCATTGTACTTGGAAGCAGAGGAGCAAATGAGGCAGGGGTGTACGCAGGGCCCAAGCTTTTAATACCAGCTGAACATGTCCGTTTCTACCCATCTGGCCATTGCCAAGGCGTTTCTCACACTTATCTTTACATGCATTATAACTGTTATTCAGATGTGATTAGACATTAATAGACGTTCCTCTATCCATATCCATCTGTTTCTACCATTACAAGGACTGTCTTTGGCCTGAGATCAGGCGCTCATGTATTCGTTAAGTGAAAGTTTCTTTGACATTATTCAGCTGTTTTCGTTCCAACGTTCCATAGACGTATGGTGTGTTCCGTGGCTAGAGACGGACGAGCTGTCTGCCTGCCCATAGCCATGATAGTCTAAAAACCAGTCAGATTCCACCTGAGAAACAGTGAAAACAAAAAAATAAAAATAAAAAACGCCAGAGTAAAATATGACAACCACCTTTCGCTATTGGAAGCTGGCCATTGAAATTTTTTAACATGTTCAAAGTTTGAAACAGCAGCGCTTTCTGCAACGTCTAAATACATCTAAAACCAGCTGAAAAACGAACAGAAACGTCCAATAAACGTACGCCTTCATTTTTCAGACGTAATCTGCTTTAATGTTATTTCCAACACTGCTCATTTATTATTGATAACTTTTATTTTTCAGTTTCAAGATAACAACTGTGATTTTTGGATAAAGATTTTACTGCCAACATTAATTAACCTAATTGCCTGATTTTTGTGACGCCACTTGTTTGTGTAACACTCTGGTTAAGTCCGCCCACATGCCCTCGGTCGAGTAATCACTGTCCTGGACATGACTTTGGTCAACTACAGCCCTGGACAGTGGCCGGTTAGCTGCAGGGCTTACACTTACACTGACAAACAATATAAGGGGGATGCATTCCTGTAATATCTGATCCACACTGTAACACATGACTAGACCCAGATTTTCACATTTTCTATCCCATTGCTGGTGTGTTTCATCCAAAGCAGTAAACACATAGCATAAACATAAACCAACATACAAAAATGTACAGAAAACACAAATCTACCCAACCAGATTCCCCCTACTTGAACAAAAAATTGAACAATAATTGAACAACGTTAGCAAAATAAAGCACATTTAAACTAAACGTGTATGTGTGGTAATTAAATGAAAATGTAACATGTACTAAACTAATACTAAACCAAACAAACCCGGGATAGCTATGTCTGGATGTTTAGTTTTATTGTAAATGCGCAAATTAATACAAACATAATACATAAAGTGACCCATCTCCTCTTTGTCACACAAACCTATTTTATTTTGTGAGGAAAATAATAGATCAATTGATAACAGTACATAATGGGTAGGTCAGCTTACTCAGCAAAGTAACTTAAATATCAATAATAATGATCATTTTAGACCGACTGTAATCCAGCCACAACAGAATGCAAGCCTTTGTGCCAGTCCCAAACCCGGATAAATGGAGAGGGTTGCATCTGGAAGGGCATTTGTCTTAATATGTGAACCTCTGCACAGTAGAAGGCAGATTATTTGCTGTGACGACCCCAGAAACAAAAAGCTGAAAGAAAGACGAAGCTCCACTGCCAGAATTTAAACCTACATTTTTATTTTGTCTCTGAAATACAAATTAACCTTCTGCTTTCTGTGATAGCCCCGGTTTTAATCCCCATAGGGCTGCTGGTTCAAATTAGACACTGTTGGGCTAATTGCATAAAGGAATTATGCAAATATACAGCTGACAATAGTAATGCGCAAGGACATAAACACATAAAAACCAAACGCAATAATTAATACATCAAATGGCATTCACTTTTCAGGATTCCTTTTTATGCAAATGGCTTAATTCTATTAGAGGGTATTAATTCTTTCTTCTGAAACTGGGATTCCCTTTTCTCCTAATCCCCTGAAACATGTGGAGCATAAGCAGAGGAAACGTCACTGCAGTGCTCCAGGCTTCTACTGTCACTACACTTACACTAAAGCCTGTCCTCTATCAGATAATTGGCATATCGTCATTACACTGTGAAGTTATTAATTACAGAGATGAATGGTAATGGCTTGGGAAAGACATTTGGAACGACACAGCTGGGATTTTTTTTTACTTCACTCGTCTCCATATGTTAAAAGTAAAAGCTACAAATGTGAACGTTAAAGGAGCTGTATTATCCTTGTTTATATATTTTTAAACCATTCTTGGTCACCATTTTACAATCTTTAAAAACATTATGTGACTAAAAGAAAACATTTTTAATTAGTGCTCTACTGGTGCCATAAAGAAACAGGAGAAGAGACCAGCAGAGAGCAGAGTGTTGCTGTCTTCTGAACATATATAATCAAAGAAAAAGAACACTTTGCTTCCTTAAACTTTTTGGATGATATCATTTACTACAAAGTTAAAAATGTCTGTGAGGAATCAGTGGAAACAGAGCTGTACTCTGGTTTTGGAAAAGTGAATGAGAGCAGACTGGATGTAGAGAGCTTGTTGATTGGTCAGTGCTTCCTGGAGTGGGCGGGGCTTAGTGGAACTGAGTGTTTTAACATGGCAGAAAGCTCCGAAAGTGTGTGCTTTACATAATACTTCACAAATGTATCTTTTATCAGTAAATGGCACAGATTAAAGGAAGCTTCAGTTGTTTAAGTGACTTTATTAGGATTGTACTGAATACAGAATTCTTTGTTCTTATCTTAATAAATGTTCTAGATTTAAAAAGGTTTGCATCACTGTTTGGAAAATATGGTAAAGTAATAGGGGTCTAACAATTTGTTTTTGCAACATGATATGTTTCAATTAGAATAGTTTTGATAAATAATTGCTAATTTAGAACGATACAATTCAATACAATTCAACACTTTTATATTGATACAGCAACTTTTTGCCAAAAATCATAAAGGTTTACTCTCAAATCTACCATTGTGCTCGAGGATGATTATGTCCAGCAGAGAGGAAAGTTGAATATTAATTTAATTAGAAACACAAAAATTACATCAAAAAAGACATATCTGTTTTATTTTAACATGCAAATTTCTAATATTGATATTTCCAATATTACTTTTATCAATAAAAGTTATAAGATATAGTTGTAAAAAAAAAAAAAATCAATACATCAGTATAGTAAGTCTATCGTTACACACCTATATGGTAAGCTATACTTTTTTCCCAGTAAGGAAATTTGTTCTCTGCATTTGACCCACGCTTCAATGCCACTGGGGCAACCTGTGAGGAGCAGTGGGCAGCCGCGGTGCAGCGCCCAAGGACCCTTCTCCAGCTCTTGATCCAGGACCCTGGTCAGGAGCACCTAGCTGGAGGATTAGCCTGTTGATGAGGTAAACCGGAGCAGTCGGAGGAAACCCTAACCCAAACACAAGGAGAACATACAAACTCCACAGAAAAAGGCCCCATACTGTGCCACAGAATATGATTATGTTGCATCAGACAATACAATTCCACTAACCTTTGAATACAGGCAACAAAATGGTTGTCTATGACTCCCAGGTTTAAACTTTGACTTCCCTGAGAGATCCATTAACCTGCTAAAAACACATCCAGCAGAGAGTTAACAACTATTTTTAAGCTTGGTTAATTAGATGAAGTCATTGCCTTTCCACTGTAAATGCCTCAGAGCACCACAGCGCGACCTTTACACTCACCAAATCCTCTCACACTTTCAAGCACCATTTCTTTTTCCTGTTATTGCTCATGGCCCTCCACACACCTTCTCCCTCCTCCTTCCACCTGCCACATAAGGGAAAGTACTCACTGTAAACCTGTTGCAGTCAGAACAAACCCAATGTCAGACACAGAAGCCGAAAAAAATGCATGTTTGCTCATTTCTGTCAACATTTTCATATTAATGAGCAAGAATGCGGCTTGCAGTTAGGTCATATTACACGGGCCCCATACAGTTTTTCTGCTCCACGCTGCTTGCATACTGTGCCATAATGTCTGCGCTCATTTTATAAGTGCCATTTACTCTTGTCAAAGGGCCATCTGCATTGTAAAAGCTGCATATGCAAAGTGCCCCAGTATGTAGGCTTATAAAAAAAACTACAACTGCTGTGACTGTGAATTACCATGTCCTTGAAAAAGTTATAAAAATATATGCTAAACGTTGTGTACATGCAGCAGGAGTTTATGTTTCCCATTCTGCTGTTGAACTCATGTGAGTTCATCAGTGAGGGAATAAAGGAGTATTTGTAGCTACACTGCTCAAGAAAATTAAGGGGACACTTTGAAAAACTTTAGGCTTTAAGGACAAAAATCAAAGTGGATATCTACACACAAAAAAGTGTTATGAACAAAAGGATGCCATGTTATTGAATGGAAATGAAAACTATCACGTACCGAGGGGTGAATTCAAAGTGAAATAACAATGACACAGGTGAGTCCATCTTGCTGAAATTTCTTTACAGCAGAGCCTAAAATGTGCTTTTTATTTTGTGCCTCTTTATCCTGTTATTGGTTACAGTGTGGGGCAAAGTAGTAATATATTTTAATATTTTCTCTTATATGCACTTTTGTGTCGCCATGAAGTTTGTCTTAATTGTTAAACAAAGTTTGCAAAAAATGAAAGCAGCTGCAGTGCATTGTGGGCAATTTGCATCAATGTGAGGGCAGGGAGGATCCACAGGTGCATCTTTCGTGAATTATCCAAACAGAGGAGACGACCTCCAGAGGACATGGGGGATTTAACCGTTTGGAACAGCACTGAGGGTGGTTCAGCTGCAAAGGATCCTGGTAAATGAGAAACACCAATTATGTCCCAAAGGTGATCTATGAGATTTAGGTCAGGTGAGCGTGAGGGTCAGTCACTGGTACCAATTACTTCATCCTCCAGGCCGGGCATTGTGGGGCACCAGAAGGAACTGATGACCCACTGCACCAGTGTCTAACAATGGGTCGAAGGGTTTCATCCTGATACCTAATACCAGTCAGAGTGCTGTTGTCTGTGTGTCCCTCCCTGAATATTCCTCCCCAGACCGACCCACCACCAAACAAACACAACAGGTATTGTCTTTTACCTGCTTTGAGTTGGTCATAAAGATGGTGCTATCTTGTCAAAGTAGATCACATGACCCCAACAAACCAAGATCTAAGTGAGGATTTACATATAGCACCTCATACAATGACTGCTTTAGGTTTTGACTCACCATTAATGCATTTACCCAGCATACAAATGCATAAGGTGCTCAAAATCACTCAATTACAGTAATCTGAGTATTTATATTTTGTTACTCCCACCTCTGTGCGCTTGTGTATGCAAATGTTGTTTCTGTGGCTTAAGGTCAAATAATAAAATGCTCCTTGAAGGTTTTCAAAACGTCCCACATGTAGCAAGTGAAGTTTTAAAGCTTTGCCACCCTTGCATAAAGCCATCTGTCTTTGTGTTGGAGAGAGTTTACTAAGCAGACCTCGTCCAAAGCTGTGTGCAGAGTGACCAAAACTTCTGCTGGCAGGTGTGAAGCAGGTGCTCTGTGTAAGAGGTCAAAGTTCAACCCAATAAGCCTTTAACGCAGTGTCAGGCTCATGTAAGTGAGAGGTAAAAATTGTGGACGTTACAGAGAGTGGAAAGAAGAGCTCACATTAACCTAATGTTTCCTTCAACCTCAGTATAGGTCAGTGAAGGGAGCACGTACTGAACCAGTCAGACTCACAGGAGAGGTACCCTATTATGCTTTGTAAACTTTAAACTTAAGTTTTATAACTTAAAATAATGTATATGAATGGAAAACCTCTTCTTTTGAGGAGCTGTTACTATGACTTTGCAAAGAACGCTTGGGTTAGGTGTCTGTTGCCCTCTGCTGGCAGCAATGGGAAACAGAGTATAAAATTGGCTATTAGCATGGCTATTAGCAACATGATGCTAAAAGATAGGTAAGTGAGCTGACAGCTTCGTAGTGACAGCAGTTTAAGCACTGAAATATTCAGAATAAATCCAGTGACATATGTCTGTGTAGAGTTTTGAGGCCAGGTGTTTTGAGCTCTTATAAAAGAGTTTCGACTTGATATGAAACATAAGATCAATATATCCACACAAAATTACAAAATCCTCTTTATTTCCTTTAAGTAGTTCAATGTTAATCACACATGACTTGCCAATGAGTTCAAAGTAGAGATATCTGTATTCTGTCACTCCGCTTGAGTCAATTTTCACACATTTCATGCAATCGGTTTGCACTGTTCTAACACAAAACAATTTCTATTAATCTGGGAACACATGGCATGACTTTCCCAGTTGTTACAGATTTTGAAAAGACCAGGAGCACACAATAACGACTGGTTTCAGCAGATTTTGTTCTAATGGCTGAAAGACTGGGGCTCACACATTAGCCACTGCCCCAGACTTGAATGCTTGATAACTTTCTAAGGAGGGGAAGAACAGCGGGCCCGCGACTGTACACAACATCTTGAATGAAACCAGTTGAGATGCTTTTTTAACTTTTTTTGTAGTGTAATAATGAATTACTTCTTATTAAATATGCCGTTAATTTGAATTACATTTTTGCAGTAATCTAGCTAATGTTAGCCTACCTTAGCTTGCACAGGTGATAACAACAGCTGGAGTGAAATAAATTAACAGACAAAAGACAGTGTGGCTCATCTCTCCATCGCTGCTACCAACTACATGAGTCTAAATGATGGTGCAGCCTCAGAGGCACGGTCCAGAGTTAGAGGATGGACACATATGGTGGGGCACAGGTCCGAGCTGCCAAATTTCACTGGGGCTGTGTGACTACAGGTCTGGGGTCAGGACAAATGAGTTGGGGTTGTTTCCAGATGAGAGATAATCAGAGATGGTTGAGTTGAAGAGGAGCACAGACACTGGCAGCCACTGGGAGCCTGTTTATATCTGTGTAGTAGACAATTTATAGAAGAAAGATATCAAAACACAATTAAGATGACCTGAAGATGTGCTTTCAGAACCTTTTTCATTATTGTCTTGCCCCGTGTGTGACTATGACCTGGAGTAGAGGCAGAGCAGACTCAGGGACACAGGCTCCACTGGGCATTGAGGAAGCACAACAAGAGAAACTTGTCATTTGTCAGATATTTATAAAAACGCAAAGGTTTAACGCCCAAATATGCTCTGGTCTGTGTAGAGAAGTAGATCATGTTTAAATGCAAGGTACATACTACACCGCACCTTCAAGTGTTCAGCTACTCTAATCTCCTGCCTCTGTCTTTAGTGAAGGATTCCCCAGATCCCCTTTAAGCAGGATATCAAAGAGTATAGCCAGCATCTTCAAGCTAAAGGTCACATTCTTATGTTCACTGCACACTGGTTTCCATAAAGCAACTCTGCTAATTAACCAAACCCCAGCCACCTATTCAATATCTGCGGATAAAAGCCCCAATTAACAACACTAATGAAAAATTC
Source organism: Bostrychus sinensis (assembly GCA_020698575.1). Lineage (NCBI taxonomy): Eukaryota > Metazoa > Chordata > Actinopteri > Gobiiformes > Eleotridae > Bostrychus > Bostrychus sinensis. Next base: position 46,366,331 of record CM036239.1, on the reverse strand, counting down.
AGGTCTACATGAAAGGTGTACAAGGAGGCCACGGCGAGCCCTGACTGGCAGCGTTTATACATTATATATCACAGAGGAGCCAGTTGTTCTTTCAGTGTGAGGTGAAAGAACAGGTCCTGAGTGGAGAGGCATTAGGACGACCTGTTTGACCACAAAGACTTCACATAAACACGCTCCAGGGTGAACACTCAGATCAATACTAATATATTTGTCTGTGTACTGTAGTGTGGGGGGAGTGGAAGTGAGGGAAGAGGTTCAGTGGACCAACACAAGATAATGGTGTTGTAGTTTTCTGTCTGTCTCTGCAACTTTTTGAAAAAATGTAAAGTATATGATATTTACATTGCAAGTATATTCTGCAAAGTATTAGTCACCATAGGAATATTACTTATTACTTCGGCCAAGTAGGTATTGTTCTCACTGGCATTTTTTTTTTTTTTTTTTTTTTTTTTTGGAATCATTAAAAGTTTTTTAGGCCATAAGCTGTAGCCTAAGTTAGATATGTATAAAATCAAAGCTTTTGTTTCTAGAGTTTGTCGCACCTTGTCCCACCAAAACGCACAACTTGTCCAACTTTTAGCACTTTTTGAGGCGGTCACCAGGGGTGTAACATCAGGCAGGACAGCTGCGCCGCTGGGGCCCAGGACATGAGGGGGCCCCACTGAGAGTCCTATATTGGTGGGTTAAAATAAACTTTTTTTCTTTTTCTTTTTTTTTTGTAGCACTGACATGGTTTGAATAATTTAAAGAAAGTATTAGTCAAATTAAACAAAGCCTAGAGCACTTTTTGTAACTAAAAGTATGATATGTGGATGAAGAGGCTTCCAGAATGCGCTTCATAACTTTAGGGCCCATTCTGAAAACCTGCACTGGGGCCCCTCATTACCACCTTACGCACCTGGTGCTCACCCTACTAAAGTAGTCTGCTGAAGCCTCCCCCCATTGTTTGTTTGCATTTAAGTGGTTAGAAATAACTTTTTCAGTGCTGCGGTCTGGAGTAGATTTATTGTGAAAATGGAGTTTGGCACCTTTCTCCATCTTTCTGTCCCTGCCAGTTCTTTCCTGTTCTGCGTCATGTGTGCGCTGCAGCAGAAACATGCTCTCATTGGCTGAGAGGTGTCATGTGACCCATGCTTTGTCTGTTATGCGTGTTCAGATCCAGTGAGCAATGGACTATCAAAATAATTTAAAAATGTGTTAATGTGGGATAAAACTACTGTTTGCATTAATTAATTAATGCATTAGCGTGATAATAACATGTGAACTTGCACGGCCTTAATAATTTAAAAACATAAAATTCACACGCACAAAAAATCTAAGTTGACAGAGGTGTTGCAGGAGGGGAGGAGGACTGCTGCAAAAAAACTCTCCTGCAAAAACAGCAATAAATATAATAAAACATGAACTGGGATTGTTGTCCCTTGGAAATTTTTGCCTACTCAAATCTGACCCGATTCGAAACGCCCCTGTACTAAAGTGAACTTAGTATCGATCTAATACTGATACTAACATTGGTATCATACTATCAATATAAAGATGGATCCGCCCTCCCCTTCTGTAGCCTCTGAGAGAATGTTTGCCCTGTCCATAGTTACTGACAGATTTTTCTCTGCCTCAGTAGCATAATTTTTACAAACTGCTTTTGTAAAGAAGGTGCGGTGCCAAGACTCACTCCAAACCAGGCATTGAATAAACACTATAATTACATGCTCACTGCAGATGCACTTCCAGACTGATAATCCAGCATCGAATTCAAAATGAGGACTGTTATTTACAACATTTGGTGCTTCCAAAGAGAAAGGAACCAAACAAGAGGTTTCCAAAGATGATGCAGTGAAAATTGAGATTGCTGCTTACACCAAATGCAGAAAATGTTTTTAAACGTCCCCTATTCTGCTAAATTAACTTTTTTGAGATTTTAATCATGTTATAATGTTGCCTCCTCAAAAACATACCTGGAGTAGTATTTTGTTTTATTCATGCATGTTTCAGTAATCTTGTTTGCTGAGGCGCTGCCCTTCTGCAGACCTGAAAACGCTCACAGCACTACATAGACACGTGAAACCAGGAAGTGCTCCTGCGCGTTTCTAAAGCCCATACACTGTTCACCTTATTCTGATCATTTCAGCATTAAACCACCGTCACTATGAAGCAGTCAGCTCATTTATTTTATCCGTTAGCCTCATGTTACTTATAACTGTGCTAAATTGCCATTTTTTTCTCTGTCAAGTCCCCACCGTTGCCAGCAGGGGGCGACAGACACCTAATCCAAGCGTTCTCTGTATATTAAAAGTAACATCTCCCCAACAGAAGACGTTTTCTATACATATTCATTATTTTAAGTTATAAAACCTGAAATACTAATGCAAAGGTGCCCTAAATTATTTCAAAAAGCCAGAAAAAAGCACAGTATAGAACATTTCAAGCAATAATTGTCTGAATGTAAAATCTGACAGCATCTGCAAGTTGGACACAGCTTGGTTTCTATGGGGCTACATTTGACTTCATGTGTTATATGTCTACTGCAACATTTAACTCAGTGCATCTTTAACTGCAGTGACAGAAAAATACTTTGCAGCCTGTTTCAGTGAACTACTGAGCCTCAACAAAAATAAACAAGAACTCCACTCTTGACAAACACAAGAGGCCTCAGAGACAAGAGCGTGTTACATAAATTCCAAAACTCCATTTCCATGTTTACAAATAGTATCAGCGAAGGTCTAATATTAGATTTGTGGCACTGCGTCGAACTATGACTGGCTCTGGAGATGGATTGATCTGTGCATTCAGCATCTTCAGCCGAGCGTAAAAGTGTTTTCTGTCAGGCTCCAAAAGAGTCACACGGAATAAAAGAGGGGAGAGCATTTTGCAAGCATCAAGCATAACTAATGCACCACAGCAAAAAAAACAACTTTGTGGGTGTTTCTCAAAGCCCAGGTACCTTGCCTTGCCTTGATTACATCACAGGAAGGCATCCACCTCATCATCTGTCGCCCAAGGTGTGTTCCAATGTTCATGTCCTTCCCAGGCAGGTGTCCTCCGTGTGGCTAATTCACCAAGGATACATCAGTGGATCCTTCGCTGCCTTGCATCGGGCCAAAATCACCCACAATGCAGCTTTTCTGAAAAAATGGCAGGCCATGGGCATGTATTACTTTTAAAAGCTTATTTAGCAAATTTGAGATTATTTATAAGCTAAAATGTATCTTGGTGGAAATGGATCTTTTGGATTTTCATAAATATTTAAACTCAATTGATCCTAATATAAAGTTGTCAATTGAATATTCGCAGAGTTGCATAAATTTTCTGGTCCGGGTTCGATTCCCGGACCGGGTGGGGCCTTTCTGTGTGGAGTTTGCATGCTCCCCGTGTCTGCGTAGGTTTCCTCCGGGTGCTCCGGTTTCCCCTACCACTAAGAACATGTACAATAGGTCCCCCATGGGGCCAGGACTCCCCTGCAAAAGAGATTCTGAATCTCAGTGGGACTTCCTGGTTTCTTAAAAGAAACATCCCTTATGGGCAGTTTCAACGTCTACGTCGCAAATGTAGTCAGGAGGAGGATTTTGCTCAGCAGGCAGAGGCTATGTCTAGTAGATTTCTGGATAGAGCTTACAAACCTACAGTTGGAGGATAGAGCTTGGTCACTCAATCGGGCCTCTCTGCTTAAGAAGAACAATACTTTTAATCCTAAACACTTGTCTTGTCCTATGTTTGTGACTACATATAGTACATGTGCAGAGCAAATCAAATATATTGTTAAAGACAATTGGGCTATAATAAAAAGTGATCCAGTATTGAGTAAAGTGTTTCCTGAACCACGCTCCCACTCTTAGAGACAAATTAGTGCACTCATATCTTCCACCAGACACAACAAACATGTGGTTAAAGAAACCTAGTGGTACTTTTAAAACCCTCCTGCTGTCCCTAGGGTCATTCTGACCCCTGAAAAAAACTTTTGCCTTCAAAATATTTATCTTCATTAAATGTCAAATTTGTGGTAGTGTTGGACTGATATAAGGCTAAAGGTCTAACACAAAGTTAACTGAATGTTTATGCTATATGCTTTATAAAAGTCAAACCGGGTGGTTTTGAGCACAAGGGTATGAATTGTCCTCACTGTAACAATGTTATTCAGGCAAAAGCATTTATGGATGTACACAGTAACAAGGTCTACAAACAGATTAATTTTATCAATTGCAATACTACTTTTGTAGTCTATTATCTTTCCTGCCCTTGTCCTGAAGGTTTTTTCTATGTTGGTCGTACAAAAAAGGCGCTCGAGAGACCGTCTTACTGAACATAAATATGCAATTGGAGTCAGAAATCAGGATTAGCCTATGGCTAGATACTTTGGTGAATATCATAATGGCAATGACTCTTTGCTCCAAACTGAAAGGGTTGAACATATAAAACCATTGACAAGAGGCGGAGATAGACTACAGAAGTTAAATCAAAGGGAGGCCTTCTGGATCCATAAATTAAGAGCTTCAATCTGAACATCTGGGTCTGAATGAGGACTTTGACTTATCTTGTTTTTTATTTATTTATTTATTTTTTTCTTAGTTTGTTTTTTGGTTTGTTTTTGTTTTCCCTTCCTGGGTATTGTAGTTTTTTCCTTACTTGTCTTCTTTTGTTCCTTCAGTTGTTTCTTTCACACCTGTGTCCAATTGTGTCTGATTTGTTTTTTGAAAAACTGTGTGTCTCTCATTGGCTTTGTTTGGTTGCAGTGGGTCGAAACATGTTGGCTTTTTAATGATTTGGCCATTAAAATCGAGGCCTTCCTTGTGCTGTTAATTCTTTTTTGGAGTGCCTGGGTTTCCATTTTTGTTTTGCAGTACCTGTCCCACATTCCCAAGAGCACCCTCCATTGTCTTTGTTTGTTTGAATACTAAGAGCAGCCAGTTACCTTTTTCTCTTTTTTTCTCTTTTATTCTTTTTTTTACACACAAAAGATTATTGCATTTGGCCCTTAGCCTGCTAATTTATTTCTATTTTGACCCTTGGAGTGAAAACGTTTGTGCACCCCTGTCAATGACAGTGCCCGGGGGGGATATGGTGCCCAACTGACCTCTGGCCACCTCAGTTTTGTTTGTTCAGTGCAGCCTCAAGCAATTACTTTCTCACCCAAACTCATAAAGCAACAAGTGTTCACTGCATGCCATCTAGGCCGGCCCATGGCATACAATATAGAGAAATGTTTAATGACAGGCCACTGCCTCATTCTGCAGGCAGCGTGCAATCACAGCAGATAACAAGAAATTGTGGACAAAATGGAAACTTTTAAATCTATAAAGGTGTTCTACACATGTCAAGCCTCAAGTCAGTGTTTGTTTGATGATGCTCAACCTCATATTCGGAGATCTGATCATAAACAGTGCTTTGAAATAAGATGGGCAGTAACATGTGGTGTGCCCGAAGCGCAGCGCGCCACAGAGGCTGGGATGGCGTGGAGAAATGAAGGAGGTCCGGGACATACTGATGGGCCAGGGAATGAAAGGACTTGTAGGTGAAGAGGAGAATCTTACTGGATGCTATGTTTTACAGTAAGCCAATGTAGATGTATGAGTGTGGGGTGTGTTGCCAGGGCTTGGTTTGTGTGAGAACCCTGGCAGCTGAGTTTTGGACGTACTGTAGCCAGCCCAGGAGCTTCTGAGGCTACGTTCAGACTGCAGGCAAAAATGACCTAAATCTTACTTTTTTGCCCATATTTTATGGCAGTGTGAACAACACAAATCTGATTTGTATTTGTGACAATCCCGTTGATACAGATGTCCCAATCCTCAAGAGAGAGAGGGCAGCAATCAAGGAATTTGATGTGATCGGGCCAATCTTGTGTTTTGCATCTGCTGCAAACCAAGACACAAACCACCACAACGTGACCAAACATGTCGCAGTAGGGCTGGGAAAAAAAATCTAATTAATTTGATAAATTTGCTTTTTTTTATTTTGGACAATGTCAAAAGAGGTTCTATTGTATAATCAACTTCAGTGGAAAGAGCGTCCTCCCATAAAGCATAAAGCTAGCTAGCTATGTTTTTTCTTTTAGCATAAAAACATCGGCACTGGGACTCAGATCAGCCAAAACTAAACATTAAATGCCCTACCTGTTGAAACTAAACTTGAGGGGTTGTATCGGTGGATTGAGAAAAAAAAAAAAAAATACAGGATTGAGGAGTGTATTGTATTGTATTGAGTGACAGATGTATTCAAAACAGATGTATTCAAACATTTTGAGATTATAGATAAACTCAGCAAAACCCATCACAGTCCCACCACTCCAGGCTCTATTGTGCCTTTTTTTCTGCGCATGGGTCACTTAAGGGCCGAACATGGCTCACACACGAGACTGATGGAAGGACTCTCTTACATAGTCCAGACATGAGCTTATGAAGGCATCTATGAGCGTTTCTGCCACTGAGTCTGGAAGTAAGTGACTTTATTTGACCCAGAGAAGTATGAATGGTTACTGTGTACAATACCTTGTCCAGACTAAGTGCTAGATAAATACAGTAAGTCAGAATAAGATTTTGAGCCAAGCAGTAGCAGTCTCACACCTCCTCAGGTGACTCTGACCATAAAATAAATCACTGTGTTTCAAAGAGTTGCTAATGCAGGGTGAAAATGAGGCATTAGTCACTGCGCAGGGGTCTGAGTGTGCCATAAACAACACGACACATTAAAAAGTGAAACTGACAAACAAATAAAGCAGGCCGTGTCCGATAAGCTGCTAATTAAACACTGGGCTGTTTGATTTAGCTTCACTCTTCTTCACAGATCAATGCTATTGCAGTTTATGAGGCCACTATAGCACAAGGCCGGCCAGTATCAACAACAACCAAAAACCAGCAGAGAAGCCAAACTGTGAGCGGATGCTGAATCATTAATTGTGCGGGAGGCTGTGATGTGGGCCCAGAGGACAGTGGCACCAACAACACTGACTAAAAAGATGAGGAAGAGGAGAAATAAACAAACAGGAGATGATGGAGAATACATGAGTCACATCTTGCATGGGGTATTTTTTTCTCAAAGTTATTTTTCTCAGTTCTTTACGAGGGCAGGTAATCTTCAAAAGTTTGAAAATGAAAAATGAAGCACGGCTGTTTATATAAAATCAACCTGGAATACTGTGATTTCATCTTTTTTAAACCCTATCACCTGTCAGCCAATCACAGCATGCCACCTTTGCCTTCCAAGCCATTCATATTAGGGTTGTCAACAAATGATACCAATATACTAACTGATACTAAAAGGAGTATCTAAATTAGATATTAATATTCTCTCCTCTATATTATTGTCTTTACTTCCGCTCGCACAGCCCCTCCCCTCAAGTGGGTGAGCAGCATTTTAGAATTAAATTTGCAAAACCATAATTTTGATAACCTCAACCTCAGAACAGAGAGAGCTCTGTGGACCTCCTGTAATCTATAGCTCTATAACAGTGATGGTAAAGGGGACAGTTACAGTCTATATGTACCACCTCAAACAAAATTCAATGAAAAGTGGACATTTCGGTGGTATTAAAATCAGTATTGCGTATTGAGGGGGGTTTTGTATCGTGATCGAGTATACACTCTCTCAAATTTTTGGACTCGATCTGTTTCCGAGATAAAAGTGGCTAAGTCTCATTTATTTTGATAAGATGAACTGAAAATCAATTGATAACTGTGCCAGTTAGCTAATGTATTCAAGATATTTAATGATATTGTTTCACATCAAAATCGAATCTGTTTATACAATAGATTTAGGCATTTTTGCTTAAAAATAATATTTATATTTTGAAAATATTTAATTTCTCTACATGCATGCATTTTGTCCACTTCCAAGAGAGAGATTTCTGCAAATAAAAACAAAACATTTTATGTCAAAACTCTAGACATTAAAATGAATGTATTGGATGTGCAGACAGGCTTTCAGATAGAACTGGTTGCTTGTAGACACACTGTACCTTCTGATAAACTACTGTTTTTGCCTTATTTTGCATAAATTTCCTATTTTGACCCAATACTGTTTCTTGGAAACTATAACCAATCTGCACTTCTGACTTACTTTTTCTTTATTAGTGACCTAATCCAAGAAAAATTTCACTACTTTTGTTCTGGAAGCATTTTGCTTGTAGACCAGTGAAATCTGCAAAAAAATGCACATACTGTGGAACTATATTTACTGTAAACACAAGCACCAGCTTGTGAAGAAAACAGCTATATTAACCATTTAAAAGCCCCATATTCTGGCGGCTTAGAGGTTAGCATTCCTGCCTCACAGTGAAAAGGTCCAGACCATGTGGGGCCTTTCTGTGTGGAGTTTGCATGTTTTCCCTGTGTCTGGGTGAGTTTCGTCTGGGTGCTCTGCTTTCCCCATCAACCTAAAACATGCCCAACAGACTAGATCCTGTCCCAAGCTCTGGAGAGGAGTCCCCTGCTCCTGACAGGTTGCCTCAGTGCCATTGAAAGATGGGTCAAATGCAGAGGACAATAAAGTTTATCTTACCTTGTACAAATTTTTTTTTGGCTGTTAACCATGTTATAATGTTGTTTCCACCTCAAACACATATCTGGAGTAGTATTGTGTTTCATTCACCCATGTTTGAGTAATACTGTATGCTGAGGCGCTGCCCTCTTCAAGAACTGAAAACGCTCGGTCTCACAGCACTACATAGACACGTGAAACCAGGAAGTGCTCCGGCACGTTTCTGAAGTCCATACACTGTTAGCGGACTCATTCTGATCATTTCAGCCTTAAACCACCGTCACTACAAAGCAGTCAGCTCATTTATCGTTTTGTTAGCATCATATTGCTAATAGCTGTGCTAAAAAGCTATGTTATCCCCTGTACAGTCCCCATTGTTGCCAGCAGGGGGCAACTGACACCTAATCCAAATGTTCTCTGCAAAGTCAAAGTAAGAGCTTCCCAAAAGAAGACATTTTCCATAAATATATATTATTTTAAGTTATAAAACATGAAATACTAATGCAACGGAGTGGAAAATTATTTCAAAAAGCCTGAAAAAGCATAATATAGGACTCCATACAAAGACTTGATAAAAGCAGCTCTGTAATTTTCCATGTTGCCTTAAGCCTTGTTAACACACATTGGCAGCTTTGCTCTCTTCTTCTGCTGTTTCAGCCCTCCAAGCCTTCAGTAAACTTGCAGATCGGCTCCAAACATGTGGCACGGCTAACCCGGGTTGAACTCTGGAGGATAACCTCAGAGACCTCGCGTTGCATGTGAAAGGGCTCCGTTTCCTGTGGCTAGCCCCCAGCGCTAACCCACCGCTAACCCAGCGCTGCTTTGATGCTACGGTGCATGCCACGCTGATTGTGTAGTAGCAGCAGAAGTGGTCGGCCTCTCTTTGTGTCAGCAACATTCCCTGGCAGTGTCCGGGGCCAGCGCACGCTAATAAATACACACAAACCCCAGCACATAAGGCTGGAGAGTATTCGGTAAGACGTTCAGATTACAAGTCTTCCTTCCAAAGTACTACCTCCTGTTATATGGACACAAACCCAGCCACAGGGGTTCACAAGCCAGTGTAATCTTTGAGCTGGTCCAAAGTCCAGATAAATGGAGAGGGCTGTGTCAGGAAAGGGATTTTACATAAAAAAAACAAAACAATGCCAAAGCAGTATGTGAATCACTGCATCCTAGGAAGCAGGTTATTTGTTGTGTTGTCCCCAGAATGAAAATGCTAAAAGAAAAGATGTCACAATTGCATTTTTGAGCAGGTTTAGAGGGTCAACAGTCGAGAGCAACAGAAAATGATATGCTATGCCACCTGTATTTGTAATGCACTTTAAAAACTATCACTGGGTCAGTTCAGACAGATAGAACGAAGCAAGACCGTTCAAACATTCAAAAGTGAATAAAAGACTCAATTAATCCTAAAACGTACTGGCAACCAACATTTTTTCTTGAGGTACATTTTATTTTGGCTAGTTGTCTTAATTAAAAAAAAGCTGCACTTAACAACAGCGCTGATTTGCAGATCCAGTTTAAGCTCAGGGTCTATTTTAATGCCCAGGTCTGTGGAGTTGACCACTAGGTCCAAAAACATCACCTCTTGTCATTATTAAAGAGGTAAAGAGGTGCATGCTGCAGGTTAAAAAGGGTAGAGAAAAGTGTCAGGTGTGTTGTGTGATAAATGAGTTTCAGTGAGAATGAAAGGAAAGGTGAACAAGACAGAATTGTTGTAGTTGCAAAAGGCAGAATGTAAACTTCTATGTTAAAGGGAATCTGCGCTGTGGTATAGCTCAGTTGGTACATTTTTAAAAACAATTACTTTTATTTTTATAATGTCTAATTAAATGAGTAAAAGTGGCACTAGTAGTAATAACAGTGATAGCAGCTGAAGTAATAATAGTAGTACTGGTGGTGGTAGCATTAAGTACTTTCTATTTCTGTCATTTTTAAACAAGTTATATTTGATTTGTTTTAGTGCTTTAACCTTTGCTTAAGTAAAGATTTAGAGTACTAGGTCATAAGGGGCAGCAGTGACTCACGCAGTTGTTGTGTCCTTGAGCAAGACACTTCACCCACCTTGCCCCCAGTGGCACTGGTGTGTGAATGTTTTAATGTGATTGTGTCTTTGGTGGTCATTCAAAAATGCAGTTTTTTAGAAATGTAAAAAATTTGCCAGTAAAATTCGGAATGTGACCCAGATCAATGAGACCCATGCCAAATTTTGTATGATGATTGTCATGGTGATGACCAAACCTCGCCATTTTATTTCAATAGGATTTAAACAAAAATCTCTATAGGATGGAACTATAATAATAAATAATAGTCCAAGGGAAATTTGCAAAATTTGCTACAAACATTCGTTATCTCATCTCGATCGAAAAGGTCAATGGGACCCGAGCTGTATTTTTTACAGCGTTGCCATGGTGATGGTCGAAATCTGCCATTTTATTCCAATAAAAATTCCATACCATGCAATACTAAAGAGTAACTACTTTCACCTCTGCTGTAAACATTCTTATTTTGAGTCAGCTGGTGGTAGTATTAACTCGGGGACTCTCTCAAGGCTCCACAGCTCCACTCCACAAACTAAATGCATGACATCATTGTTACACACATCCTTTACTGTGTTATCAATGGGAACTACGCCCACACGCTAACTCTACATCTGTCTTTTCTCCTGAGCATGAGCTGGAAGCGAGCTTTGTCATTTGTTGTGTGTCTCGTGGGGTTCGTCACTCTCCTCTTCCAGGAAAATTAAAAAGCCCTCATTTCCATTTGTTCCTTTGTTTGTGTGAGCCTCAACTCGAACATAAGGCTTAGTGCTGTTTTTCTGCAGGCACAATGTTACATCACATACAATACTAGCATCACATGACAGACGACAACTTGAGCACCAATTAGGAATAAATCTCTATATCTCCAAGTTATCTCATGTTGTGGGATATATTTTTTGTAGTAGTTAAAATAGTTCAAACAAATCCAGACTGAGATAGTTGGATGTGTACAGAGGAGGGATAGTGAATATATACTGTAGGTAGAAGGATGCTGAAGTTAGTGCAGCCAGACAAAGGGCCTAGAGCGTGAACTACATGTCCCATAATGCAGAGGGCAACTCATAGTGTTTCCAAGCAGTTTGGGCATCTTATGCAGCTCATAGGAAACATCCCAAAACGCCTTATCTTGGCCTGAAAAGCTCAAAACGGCAATGAAAAGATTTAGCTAATTTATCTGGCTTAGAACCTCATAGAACAAAAAATCCAAATGCATTTTGTCACTCTCCCTATCGTTTAGTTCATATCATACAAAACAATAACATCATTTCCAGAAATATTCTTCTTTTGCTCTACCATTCCTTCGCCACACAGGTTCCATTATTTTTATGTAATCGTGAATTATATGAAAAATTGACATTTCTGGTTCCATTAGCATACCAGTGCAGAAGTGGTAAATTAATATGCCCCTTAGATGTGCTTCTGTTTGGTCGGCCAATGGGAGCTATGCACACAGAAGCATGACAGGCAGTAGGACCCAGTGTGTACCCAGGGTCGCACTACAATGTGTGAAAACAGATCATTTCAGGTATTTTATGGATGTCTTTCATCTGAAGTGTACTCCAACTAAGGCCCATAGTCACTGAGATAGGCTCCAAAAACCAGAAGAGGCTAAAGAAGATGAATGGAGCCACCATCTAGAGGCCGCCTTTGGTATTACCTGCCTCACCCTTGACCCCAGCTGTAAGCAGTCCTTGTCCACGTTCTCTTGATCCTTCCTTGATACTTCTTTATTGCACAGATCATCGCTGGCGTAATGTCGGCCCTCAATTTCACTGCGGCAGACTCTATCTCCATCTCTCTGCAGTTAGCGTGTAATGTGCCTGCTTCAGCACTCGCCTTCCCGCTACAAGATCATTAAACCGCCGTGCCATTCATCATCCCTGAATTACTGCTAAGAGGAAGCAAAGAGAAGGGGGAAAAAATGGCACACGCTACACATAGCCTCCATTTGGCACTGTGTGTCTTTAATATGCAACTGCTTCAATGTCAAACAGAACTGGACGAGTTTGAAGATGAATGCGTTGAGTGTAAATAAGGCGCAAAGCAGATATTTCCCCCTTTACCTCGGTTCCAAGACTGTCATACTCAAAGTGATGGCTGATCAATCTTTGAGCAAATGACATAAAAATGCAGATTCATGCTATTTCTGTGCTACTACCCGCTGATGTCTGATATTAACACATTACAGAACTGCAGAAGGACCATTTGGCCTCTAAACTAAGTATATATCAGCCACTTTTATGCAGCCTAAAGCACAAGGATTATTTTGCTCCTTTGCTTATTTAAATATAGCTTATTTTTTTCAGGTTTATATACAATATGTCAGTCCTTGTCATTGAAGAACATTGCATTATTAGTCATCACTTCATAATACCAAATGTAAAGTGCTTAAAGTCGTCTATTCTGCTAAATTAACTTTTTTGAGCTTTGATTTTCTACCTCAAAAACAGACCTGGAGTAGTATTTTGTGAAATGTGAAACCAGAACCCATACACCCATTCTGATCATTTCAGAGCTTAAACTGTCATCACTATGAAGCAGTCAGCTCATTTATCTATCTGTTAGAGTCATGTTGCTAATAACCGTGCTAAATAGCCAGTTTATGCTCTGTCCATTCCCCATTTTTGCCAGTGGGGACGTCAAACACCTAATCCGAGTGTTTCTGCAAATTAACAGCTCCCATTTTAAGTTATAAAATGTGTAATACTAATGCAAAGTGTCTAAATCTCTTTCAAAAAGCCTGAAAAAGCATCATATAGAACCTTTAAGTTGTGTTTTCATTTGCCACAGAAAAAAAATGGGCATACAACAAACAAATCAGTTGTCTGATACAACAGTGAGTGAGATATATTCTGCTTTTATTCATATTTTTAAACCAGTCTTGGTCACCTCTAGAACAGCAGCACATTTTACAAACTTTTAAAATAATATGTGACTAAAAGAGAACGTTTTTAATAAGTACTCCACTGGTGCCGTAAAGAATCAGCAAAAAAAAGAAAAGCACTTCACTTTCTTGAACTTTGAACTGTATCTGTAGAGGTGTGTTGTCTGCTACTGTGCTGATGTCTTTTGTAACTGTTTGTACATGAAGCCTGTAATATATTGTATGAAAATATAACAAAGTTTCTAAATAATCGTAGGTAAAGCCTATATAAGAACTCAGTATTGTCAAGTACTTAAATGTAAGTACTCATATTCAGTTTGAAAAAATGTGGTATTGGTGCATCCTTAACCTCTTGTGTCTGAGATGTCGAATGTGGTAATTAGTAGAACACTGTCCAGCCAGACAAACTGCCAACAAACGAACAAACACTGAATACAACATCTAGTGATAAGTTTAGCACCTTCTACGGCAGGACTCTTTTGGCAAAATGGCAGAGTACACAGCAATATTTCATTTCCTCAAATTAGGATTATTGGATTAAAACAAAACATGTAATATGCATCATAATAAAAATAAACAGGTGCAAAATTTTGGGCACCCCAACAGAAAAGTTAAATCAATATTTAGTTGAGCCTCTAAACCGCACCTCAAGTGCAGCTGTACAGCTGTCCTTTGTGCAGAGTGCTCTGAATTGTTGACCCATGTACAGAAACACCATCTGCAGCAGGATGAGGGTTGTCTTTAACCATTCTCACCATTCATTGTCTATATCTCTCTGGGATTTTTCTTGGCCTGCCACATCTGGCCTTAACATCAACTTTGCCTGTGTCCTTCCATTTACTGATTACCACCTTAAATACCTTTTGTCATTATTGAATGCGCCTGTCTATGAAGTTCAAGGCTTACCTAACTAATCTAACAAGTTTTGTGTTGCAATTTTGAGAAGTTACATGCATTCAAATCAGCAAACTTATAAGCGTGAGAGACATTTTTTTTTTTTTCCATATTTCATGTTATTTCATATGCCTAAGTTCTGCTACACAAAAATTGTTGTTAGGAAAACTAGAACTCAGATGTCATTAGAAAATGAATGACATACCTCTGTGATCTTTTAGTTCATGAAGACAGAGACAGAGTAAATTATCATGCAGCCTCAGAGGAGTCAAACTTTTACATATGACTGTATGTTTCTAAGGTAAGGTATACTTTATTGATCCCCCATAGGGGAAATTCATTCTCTGCATTTGACCCATCCCTCAATGCCGCTGGGGCAACCTGTCAGGAGCAGTGGGCTGCTGCTGCAGTGCAGCGCCTGGGAACCCTTCTCCAGATCTTGAGCCAGGATCCTGGTCAGGAGCATTTGGCTGGAGGTTTTTGCCTATTGTGCATGTTTTGAGGTTGATGGGGGAAACCGGAGTACCCAGAGGAAACCCACCCAGACACAGGGAGAACATGCAAACTCCACACAGAAAGGCCCCACACGGTCCGGGAATTGAACCCAGGACCTTCTTGCTGTGAGGCAGGAGTGCTAGCCACTATGCCACCGTGCCGCCACCGTGCCAGTTTCTGAGGTGCAAATATCATTATAACATGGTTAAAAAGGTCAAAAAAGCCCTTTTAGTAGAATAGGAGACCATTAAGTCTACTGTCACTTAAAAACGTTTTGTTGTGTGATGTTGGTGTCAATTATTGCTTAAGAAAGCCCTGCTCTGTTGACTCTCCATTACAGTGATACCAACATACCATAATATTTATCCTCAAGGTTAATATATTGTCATAATCTCACACCGTCCCATGATGGCTAGTTAAGACATTCATCTTGTAAAATATTATGACACGTATTGAGGCTCTAAATACAGCGTTCCTCAAAGAATCCACTTCTGATAGTAGCACTATTAAAGGCAGTCATCCTGAGACTGCTCACACACTGTTCTTCCCTCAGATCTGACACCGTCTAGTTCTCGTCCGGGAACATAACTCCAGAACAGACACCTCAATAGGTTGCATTATATGAAGGGTAGTTGCATCAGCCTCTGTTTTCTGTAATAGTGTACACTGACTTTGTGTTATTTAAGCTTGCTGCCTATCTTTGAATTTGAATTATATATCATCAAGTTTTTGGAAACTGACCTCATTTTTCCCTCACCACTGACGGACACCTATCCCCTGATGGACAACATCTATTGTCTGCTTCTCGTTATGTCTTTAACTATAGACGATGCAACTTGCAATGTAGCAGATGTATTTTGAGTACTGTGAAGTGATTCTAAACTGGTGGGATCGGACCCAAAAGAGGGTCCATGAAAAGGGGGGAATTGGTTTTAATCAAGGTTGTAGTTTTCTAAACAGAAGAAGAAATGTAGAAATTGTGATGCAGCAGCAGGACATTTGTGATGTCGACCCCTCTACATATGAGACAACATCAGGAGGACCTTTATACTATTTACTCAAACTTTGACTGAAATCAGAATATGTTTGGTGTACAAAGCCACAGTCTCATGGGTTTTATGTTTGCTACATCAGACTTTAGTGGTGGAGTAACCAATCAGAGAAGCAAAGGACAAGACACAAGCAGGGCACCACTGACCCAAACAAACATAGCGGTTGGATGATTTTGCCATAAAACACCAGAATACGGCATATTATGAGCAGCTCTCTACTTATTTCTGAAAGTGGACAGCAGAAGCCATCTCTGTCTGCTATGTCTGTTCTATTTAAGATCCTTACTGAACGCATTTGCACTTTGGCCTTGGTTTCTGCCCTGCTTCTCTGTTTTCATGATATCATTATGCCGTACTTCAAAAAACGCATTAAAATAAGATGATGGATTGCTCTGTGGGTACTTGCATTGTCACACTGATCACAAAACCATGTATACAAATTAGTTATCTCATTACTCAAGTACAACTAATGATACTTTTATCGTATATGTCATGTAAACTATCCTATCACGGGAAACATTCATATTTGGAGAGTCAGCGCTGTTTGGTTGCCAGCTTCTGCATAATTCAGCACAGAGTCAGCATATCTTTGTCTCCAAAAAGTAGAATAATTTATGGCCGTATGAAATATCTTTGTATATTGTTTAAGATTTTACACTTGTCTGTCGCAGTCTTTGTGGTCTCAGCTCACAGACTACTTATGGATGCTCAAAGCGCTGGCTGTGAAGCTCCGAAATGAAAGAGTGTTACAAAAAAAGGGAATATTGGACAAACGCTGTGTGTAATCAAACCACAGAGATAAGAGGAAACAAGCGCCTTTGGTTTTCAGACGGGAACAGCCTGGTCCCTGTCTGTGCACGGGCTCTGACAGAATAGAGAAACAGCATTGAAAAGGACAGATCAGATTGGGTTATATGACAGAGAGACTGAGACACTGATGGTGGGTGAAGCTCAATAAATTGGCCATGTTGGATAAGACACACTGCATTTTGTAGTTAGTGAAAGCAGAAAGGTCAGGGGTTTGATTTCCCCCTGCGGCATCCAAAACTCCAAAATTCACAGTATGGCTGGTTAGGTCAGGAAAGACATGGAAAAAAAACTGTCCATAGGCTGTGATGATGGTCACAAGTTAAGAAAAGATTAATAATACATCTGGATGACTAACACTCGCTTGCACGAACCTCCGCCTCTCTCACAAAACCCCGCCCACTCCAGGAAGCACTGACCTGCAGACTGCTCTCATTCATTTATCCAAAAAACAGCTCTGTTTCCACATTTATTTATTTTTTTCATTCTGGGGGAAATTGGCCTCATACAAGTTTAAAGGTCCCATATTCTGCTTTTTGTAGTCATTTTGAAATAGTGTGACATCTTTGCATTAGTATTTCACACTTTATAAGTTAAATAAAATAAAGTATAAAATAAAATAATGCATATGTGAAAAACATCTACTTTTGGGGAGCTGTTTCTTTGACTTTGCAGAGAAAGTTTGGACTTGACAAAGCATAAAATGGCAATTTAGCACAGCTATTAGCAACATGACGCTAACAGCTAGATAAATGAATTGACTGCTTTGTTGTGATGGCAGTTTAAGCACTGAAATGATCCGAATGAGTCCAGTGACAATGTATGGGCTTTAGAAACACACAGAGACCAAGTGTTTGAGCTTTTACAAAAGAGAGGGCCTCAGCATACACGGTTACTCAAACAAGCGAGAATGAAACAAAATATAACTCCAGGGGCCTCACCTATAAAGCGTACACCCAAAACGAGGTTGAAAGTGGCATATGCCACTCTGTGCCAAAGGTGGAATCTATAAAAAAACAACTAGGCATGAAACCTTCCATGTCTCCAGTACGCCAGTTCTCCCTTGTGCGTGCGCACATTTCTGTGACACGGCACAAAGGCTACCCTCACGGCGAGCTGCTGAAGTGAAGCAGGTTTGAGAAATTCATGTTTAGTTTGCATTTGATGCAGTTCACTTTCACTTTATATCTCTCAGGAAAAAAAAGGATTTGATTCAGACTTCATCATTTCTGCAGGTAGTGAGTAAAACTGAGGGAAGGCCATTTGATTTTTCATAATTTTGCTCAGTATTCTTGACAAAAAAGCAGTTCGTAGCCATGCACACTCGTGCACATCCACAGGGCACTGCACTGTCTCTGTCATGGTCAGCAGTGTGAAATAAAAGCAAAGACGATCCCTGATAAATCTATGACTGGATTTAGGAAATAATGATCGCACATGAGCATAAACAACTCCTACAGCTCATATCAGAGATGTTTGGTTTTAATGAAGCACAGAGTCAAAAAGAGACTAAATTATATTTGTCCTTACGCATGACATACACCTGCACCACGGCTCTCACTGCCCCGTCCCTTTACACCTTCCACTCAGACCACTGTGTGCACATACAGCGTGCACATACATCGTGCACAGTAAAATGATATCTGTGATGCTTCCTGCACATTTCATGCTCTTTCATTTATTATAGGTCTCAATAACAGTGCAAGGAAATTCTAAAAAAAAAGGTGATACCTGCAGTAATCCAAATAAAACATTTGTTACATTTTAACTTCTTTTTAATGTTTACCCTTATTTATACTAAGTGTTTGTTGTGTCATTGCAATCATTTAGTTTTTTTTATCAGAAAAGCAGCATTCTCTTTCCAATACAGATTCACGTGTGTGTATAGTGCTGCACGGAGCATCTCGTGCTTTCCTCTCTTCCGTGTTCCTCAGTGAAACCCTCTCATTAGCAGCTGATGTTTAGGTAAATCTCATTCAGAAGTCACTTTGCATTGCCCTTCTTTGATGGATTCAAGGCGTGGACAATGCTTGATGTGAGGTGGGTTTACGTGCGCACATTTCTACTCCAGGTGGGATCTATAAACGAGCAATTGCGCGAAGGAACGCATGCACCCAGTTTTATAAGTGTGAATATTTTCTAATGCACACAGCTTTGGAGTTTCTGGCGTACGGAGACTTTTAGCAAGAATTCCACGCACAGTTTTATTGATGAGACCCCAGGTCTGTTTTTGAGGTAACAAAGCATAGGATCCACACAAGAATGCTTTTTAGCTCCAATTTTAATAATTGTTTCACCACAAGTGACATTTCAGGCGTTTGCCCTTCATCAGACATGAAATGTGCATTAGAGACACCTGCTTTTATCTTTTGTCTATGAGGTCACCTGATTAATGTCATGTGATACATTCTTTACAACATTAAAATCACATACATATAGAACTGGAAATGTCATAATGAAAAGCAATGTGACAGAGAGCACCAAGAGTGAAGAATCTTGATTACATGATAACATAATAATGAAATGTTACAAAAAGAAACAACAAGAAACACTTGAATATTACATGACAGGACCATCATAATGAAATGTAATATCAGGGGGAAATATTTTGTTTCTGAGTCTAAAGTGTCCACAAAAGTATAAAGATGCCCCTGCTGACCTCAAATTATAAAGACATTGTGAAAAATCAATCTCCACAGCCATACACAGTAAATAGAAAAATAAATGTCTCACAATGTCATCACTTTGAGGTTATCCAGAACAAAAATATTTTCATTTCATTGTGACACCTGATGGTCCCGTCATGTAATATTCAAGTGTCTTCTGTCCTACCAACAATAACGCCATATTTAATCCTACAGTGGGTACAGGCAGCCCAGAAAGGCGCCCTAGTTGTGAAAAGTGCACAGCCAGCTTCAGCCCTAATTCACTTCTCGTCGGGAAGCTCTGCATGAGTTCTCCAATTACAAAGAGGATAATTATTAATCCATGAAGGCATCAGATGGTGACCCTCCAGGTTGGACTAAAGCTCAAATTAATCAAACCAAATCCTGGCCTAAAATGACAATAGGGCTAATCGGTGCTGCTAGGAGAGCTGCTGCTGCTACTGCTGCTCTATATCCACTCTATTAAACTGTCTCCTGCTAATTTAATCTGACGCGTCAAACGAGATATCTTCAGACATCACTGATCTCACTAAATTTACGAAGCAGCGACAAGGCCCAAGGGCACGGTGGGAAGTTGAGGCAAGATTTTTGAGAAGTAAAACGGCAGAGCATGGAGAGGAAATGTAATGTAAAATCTAGGATGGCCATCAGAAGAATTGGAGTGGATTTGAAGAGACAGTAGATTAAATGAAGTGAAGGATCAAAGAAAAAAAGAAAATGGCAGAAGAAGAGAAGGGTGGTGGTTGTAATGGAGGCTGGAGATGGGGGTCAGCAGTGTCAGAGGGATCAGTGGAGCTAACAGTTGTGATGTGAAGGCAAGTGTTGTTAATGAAGCTTACAGAAGTGGACAAAGACCTGTCGCACAGTTCAACACCTCCAATTATCTACAAAGAGCCCACATAATACTTTAACCACCTCCAGCAAAGGCACCAGAAACAACAGGAAGAAAGAAATAAGGTTGCTGGGGTCAAACATTTCAGTATACTCATAAAACATTTAAACACAATAGCAGACCAAGTCAAATCACTTTGCAGGATGTTGGTGCTTCCTGTTAGTTGTTTTTGCCCCGGACATTGGTGTGGGAGAAATGCCAGCCCCAAGTCCAGATAAACATAAGGCGTATTTCCACTGGGGCGGTATGGTGCAGGTCAGGTCGATATGGAGGCATTGCCACTCTGGGTCTGCTTTGGAAAAGGTAGCTAATATGCTCAAGTATATATTATCTACAGTGTACTCCAGAACAAAACAAGAAGCAAGAGCCCAGAAATCAAAGGGAGAATGAAAAAAATGTGTCTATATTTAAAGAAAGGATCCTCCTTTTCTGGGATATTTTGGTATTTCAGGACCTTAAAAAACATCCAGCCAGAATTTCTAAATCGCCACTAAATGTCTAGGGCATTTTAATTCTACCTACAGTAAAATGGCAATGGCAATTGTTGTGCGCCCCCAGTACGTTCTCCTCATTCTCTAACGCAACGCACCACTTCAACATCTGACACGCTTTCTCTCTTCATCCTGCAATTCACTTTTTTTTTTTTTTTAGAGAAACGCCTGCGCATGATTGTCTCCTTTCATCTTTCTCTGTGTCTCTCTTGTGCACATTGGATACCTCTCACGTGCACATTAAAGAAGCAAACTCTGAGATAAACTCAAACAGAAACCGAGCTGAACTAACTCCACAGAGTGTCCCAGCAGAAGACAGAGATGTGAGCTGCTGTGTGCTCAGAGTAAAGCAGCTGTGTTTATTCCTGGAGCTGGTGACTCCTGGAGAGGCTGTTTTACTTAAATTACAGCGGACTATGGCACATTAGAGTAACAGCACTTCTTTTTGTCCACTTAAAGCACTGCTCAAGACAAAATACCCATGTTTCCATCCTGGTCTGAACCCATCTGAGGCAGAATGCAAGACATGCGAAGCTGGCTCTTGGGCTACGTGTGTCCAGTAAAGGAGCCGGTGATTTAGAAGTCTATCTAAGTTCAGCCAAACACATTACTGCTGCCAAACGCAAAAATTTAAAATCCAATGCTGTTACATACAAAGTTAAAATTGTATCATGAGTTTGCTCACATTCCAGGTATCCTTCTTTTTTGAAAACCAAAATATGATCGTCCTAAACTACAGCTTTATCAAAAAACAAAGCTAGCTATTATTAGGAAAAGGCTGTTTGCGGTTTAGCAGCACATTGCACTGACTTAACTAGTGTTTAATCCAATCTAAATTATAAATGAAATACTTTGATTTAATAAAAACAAATTAAATTGGTGTCATAAGGAAAAAAAATCTACAACTCATAAATAAAACTGCTAAACTAAAAAGCGTATGCAGTGGGGAGTCTGAGAAAGCTGACTTTAGAAATGACTGACAATGGCCTATGTTTTTGGACAGAAATACTTTGAAATCCATCTGCGTTAGTCTTTACAAACAAGAAGAAAACTGACAGGGCATGACGCAGGATCAGGCAGAATACAGAGAAAAATCACAGAGAAGTGGCACCAAGGATTAATGCAGGAGCGAGTCCAAAAAAATGCCTACGCCACAACCAGCACTAATCAGATTTAGACGGAGCCACAAGGAATATGCACACAACTGATAAACCTGAATGAGAGGTCTGCTGAATGTGTAATGTGTTGGTCTGGTTTGAAGCTGTCAGTAAACAAATCCACCTACCAACATTATATTTTTAAAAGGAATCCGTTCAAATGTTTATAAAGCAACCTTAATGAAACACTTGAAAATATATGAACTGCCAACCTTCAGGTTAGTGAGCAAACGTAGCACTTTAATGAAAACTGCATTTAACCTGCATTTAAACTAAACAGACGGTTCATCGGCTGATCAAAAGTTTAAGATTATAGCCTCTAAAAGTCAAAATCCAGCAAAAATATGTTTTTTGTGGAATTTTCAGTCAGACATTCACTGCTATGACTTTCAGGGGGCAAAGATAAAAAGGCTTCAGTCTTTGAACGTGGCAGGAGTGGTTGAACTGCACAAGCAAGGTCTGTCACAATGATCCATCACTGCCGAGGTTGTATTCAGTAAAACATGAACGTTATTAAAAGATCCTGAGGGTTATTGGACAAAGCGTAGACCAAAAAAATTCACCTGTGCTGAGCTAGAGAATGGTGATGTTATGTTTATCACCAGCCTCCTGGAAACACTCACAGCAGGCATGTCTAAACAAAATCTGAAGTGATCAAAAAGATCTCTGCCATACAAAAACAGAACAAAGTATCTACAGAATAGTGAAACTTAAAAGATGCTGTCCCTCAGAGTAAGTCACAGGTACATGTATTATTGTAATTATCACAGATTTGACCTTTGACCTCCAAAATTTGTAGTTACAGAACTTTACATGGGGTGTCCTAAAAAACATGTTTATTGAGTACTTTCATGGTGTAGTATAGTAGTATAAAGTATAAATCATAAAGTATAACATCATATGTATTGACAAAGAAAATGAAATGTCAGTGTTTCCAAGTTTGAACCAAACTTCTTTAACATTTTGCAATAACTACAAAAATCTCTCAATAATACAACAGCAGAGTGCAGTAAGTGTTCTTGATGTCGTCAGAACATTCTCAGTTGCATTTACTGTGTTCTGCCTTTGTATTAGTGTGAGATGTCTGTAAAATTAAAATAAAACAGATAAAGTACATCTTTGTGCATATTAAGTCATTTAATTATCTCCTCATTAGTTGTGCATTTCACTGGGTTAGCCTACTTGCAATATAGATGATGCTGCGTAAAAACAAATAAATTATTATAATCTCAAAAACGGAATGAGCACAAACAATCATTTTGCATGCACAAACGAATGGCACCATTTTGGTTTAATTTGGACGACATTGGGGGCTGGCCTGAAAAAAGGAATGTTTATTATCTGAGAAAGCAATTGTGCGCACACATTCATTTTGCATGTACATACGATGCACAAACAAACTGACATAGTTTTGTTAATTTCCAATCATGTGTGTGTGTGTGTGGGGGGGGGGGGGGCAACTTCATGCAGGTGATATGTTGCCTGTTCTACCGCTGCGCAGCAATTATATTTATTTATTTTACCTTTGAAGGGTGTAGTCTTAAACTTTAGATCAACTGGTGAACAGCCCGTTTTTGATTAAAGCAGTTTTCAGTAAATTGCCTACTGTTTCTTCTTTTTGTATTTTGAAGCTCTACATATGACCTGGTTGTGATCCAAACGCAAAGTGTGAATATTTATAATTTTTCTTTTTGTCTTAATATTTTTAATTGAGTGTCAAGCCCAGGTGTCAGACCAGCAGAGGGCCAAAAAATACCATATGACTATAATATTTATAGAAATCAATTTGGCTGCTGCTCAAACAGCCATTAAATAGGTCTGGACTTTTACTGCCATAAAACTTCTTGGTGTAGAAGAATCCTTGCACCCCTTGTAGACAAAGTTTCAAGGACAAGTCCACAAAAAAGATAATTTGATCTGACTGACTCCACACAGGAGAGCAAAGCTGGCACTAAATTGTCTTTCTTAATTATTGGAGACCAGTCTGAAGCTCATGTCCATGTCGAAGCCCACCAACCTCAGCAGCAGATACCATTGTGTTCAACGCTCTGTGAAAATTTGCCTTGGCTCATCCTTCCCACTCATCCTCCAATCTACATCCAGCCTTAATGACTTCTCCTGGGCTCATCCCTGGCAACTCGAGCCCAAGTCGTCCCTACACCAGCCTGATTCTGCCACCGTCCCCACTGCAGACACTTGGCACGCGATGGCCCTATACTTTCGAACGGGGAGCTTAGACAAATCTCTGTTAAGGTCATTATTGCCTCCCCGGGGGTGAAATCCTGATCCCTCTCATTAGAGCTGTATGGTGAATGAATGAGGGGTTAACACTGTGAATGGGCTCAGGTCCAGCTCTGCACAGCCCCACGAGGTCCCGGGGGACAGGCACATGCCTAAACATATCACATGTTACACAATCAGGATAATTGGAGGGAAGGGCTGCTATGTAATTCAATTAGAGCAACAAAGAGGCAATTATGGTTCTTTGAAATAAAGATAAATTGACAATAGATAGTAGCCTATGGTCAAGGTGCTCTCAGTGAAATATGTCGAATTGAAAGGTTCCATGTTTTTGAGTAATCCTCCATGCTGCTGCCGTCCCTTGCTCAAGAACTGAAAACACTCGGTCTGACGACTCTATGTAGACTCGTGAAACCAGGAAGTGCTCCTGTGTGTTTCTAAAGCTGATCATTTCAGTGCTTAAATTGCCTTACTTGCCACTACTACTGCATGTCATGCTAAATGACCATTTTATGCTCTGTCCCGTTCCCACCGTTGCCAGCAGGGGGCGACATAAAGCTAAACCAAGCATTCTCTGCAAAGTCAAAGAGCCAGCTCCCTAAAAAAAGACCATACAAATACATTATTTTAAGTTATTGAAATGTGAAATACTAATGCAAAGGAGTCCAAAATGATGTTGTCCAACCTAAGAGCAATTTAAAGTTAATGGGAGACACAAAGGTTGAGGAACAGAGCATCCTGATGCTCAGAAACTCAGCCAGAGAATACAGGATTACTCAAATGTGTAAATGAAACAAAACACAACTCCAGGTATGTTTTGATGAGGGAACAACATTATAACATATTACAACAAACATAATACTCTATGCAGTTGGTCATTTAAAATAAAATATAATTTCTCAAACCAAGTGAAGGGAGCCTGTCTGTATAACTGCAGAGAAAGGACAAACTGAGCACTGATGGTTAGCTCAACTATTATCGTTGTAAAAATGTGTTTTGTGGTATATTGTGATATTTTGGGGGCACAATATTAAGCATCATAATTCTTTATAGGTATCAATACATTTGTGACAACATCATGCATAATCAATGAGCTACATCTGTTGCGGTGGCAGGCCATCAACACTAGTTTGGCTGCAGTTCCCAGGCTGGCCGCTGAGGGTGTTTTTTTTTTTTTTTTGAGCAGATTAATGTAATCTGGTGTTTTTCCACTGATTAAACTGTATCCACTCAGCACATGTTCTCTCTTTTGAACAATTTACATTCTGTTTGACTGTGCCTCTATAAAACAGGTGTTTGCTGTGTACTGAGGACAACTGTAGTTTGAACTGAAATATAATTGCCCTTTATACCAAAAGTTTAATTTGCTTATTAGCAACATAGCTGTTAAAATGCTAAATTAAAAAAAAAAAAAAAAAAATTTAATTCTGCTAAATTTACGGAAATTTACCAGAAATTTTCTGCCCCATTGCAACCCTACTTTCTAAACCCAACATTTTAGTTTAAGAAACTTTATTATGCCTTCTTGTTATAAATTATTATTGAATTGAATTTAAATTATTTTATTATTATTATTATTATTATTATTATTATTATTTGTATTCTGACACAAAAATCAAGGAGACATTAGCTTAGATGTTGTTATTAATATTAATAATAATTTTATTATCAATATGAGAAAGAGACGGCAGGACAAGCCATAAGGACAACAACAACAACAACAACAAAAAGCAGAACAGGAGAACCTAAAATGAGCTATATCTGACAAAACAACCAAGAGGCGGTTTAGATCAGAAAGCAGGAGACCATGAACCATGACCACACAACTTCAGTCATCTAACGCTTCTGAGGAAGACTGTAGAGAACGGTTAAAACATGTCAAGGTAATAAGCTAACATCTCCTTACTCTTTGGATCTGTGTTTGAATACAAAGAAATAGAACAGAAAAATATGTAGGCTTTATAAGAGAAAAAAAAAAGTCTAACATACTCCACCAAGTAGAAAATGGTGGTTCCTATCTGATTATCTTGAGTTGTATCTAAAGGTTGGTAGCAGAGTGAGTATGAATAATTATTTAGATGACTACCTTCTACTTGAGTAATATCATTGGTAA
This sequence comes from Bostrychus sinensis, assembly GCA_020698575.1. Lineage (NCBI taxonomy): Eukaryota > Metazoa > Chordata > Actinopteri > Gobiiformes > Eleotridae > Bostrychus > Bostrychus sinensis. Next base: position 46,340,128 of record CM036239.1, on the reverse strand, counting down.
CGCTTTATAATAAGATTCCTTAATAAACTATTTACAACACAATAGCAGTCATTATTTATGTGTTTAATTTATGTGTAAGACATTTGTTAACATTTGTAGATGACTTAGAAATACCTGAATGAAGTAAAAATACTCTTACATGTACAATCTTTGGCTACTTTACCCACCTCTGTGTATCCCTGATCAATTTATTGACACCCTCATGTTACAGAAACAAAGTTAACCTAGTTAAACTATTTTAGCAAAAAAGACTTCAAATGAGCTTAACATCAGAACTATATTCAACCTCCCGGTGACACACTTTTGGGTCCCAACCCACCATTTAGAAACTCCCTGTACTGGGTGACCTTTATTATGCTGATTTCCTTGTTTTTTCAGGTAAAACTCCGACTCGACAAAAACTTAGTAGCATTTTCCCATTACATTTTATTTCCAATCCATTTTTTGACTTGACTGTGTGATTACTATGGATTTTTGGCTAAAAGAAAATACGCTGCTACGGGTGGCTTATCAGACAACAGACAAAAATCAATGTCCCGCTGCTGAAGAGATGGAGCTAATATTAAAACTGTAGTAGGATTCAGGAGAGCGGCCTGGAGGTGATAGGAACCAGATTAGGACGAGCGATAATCCACATTTCCATCTCATAAAAACAGCAGGTTTCTCCGAGGTAACAGCAGAGAGACAGAAATGAGGAAAAACTGAAAGCCCAGAAGTAGGTTTGGCCAGAGGAGAGGCGCAGAGGGCTGGAAGATGAATGATGATGAAGTCTGGAGAGGTGCACAGGTCCAGTGCACAGGAGAGAGGTTTGTCATAGAGGTGGGAAAAGGGAGGCAGAGGGGATCACACAAGCAGGAATATGAAAGACAACTGCATTTAGAGTAGTCTGCGCTAAATAATGTAATGCTGTGCCTGCAAAGATTTTGTCCAGGTCGTCCCAATCAAAACAAGGTTAGAAAGAAGTCATCTTTCTAACACTCACAGACAACGACACATCACCCCTGTTCTCATGTCCCTGCACTGGCTTCCTGTTAAATATTGATTTTAAAATGTTATAACTGACTTTTAAAGCTCTGAAGGTTTTGGCTCCACACTATTTCTCTGCCCTCCTCACACCATATGTTTGTCTAGACCACTGTGCTTCAGGGAGGGAGCCTTGTTGGTTGTCCCGAGAACCCAACGGGGCACTAAAGAGGACCGAGCATTCTCAGTCCCTACCTGTGAAACTCCCTGCTCCCTGACCTCAGAATAAAAAATTTATTTAGACAGTCCTTTACAACACTCAAGCTGACTGAAGAGCTTTACAATAAAATCAAAATCAAATCAATAAAACATAAACAAAATAAATACATAAAAGACTCATATAAGGTGTTACAGCATTGCTAAGTGTTAAAAGCCAGAACAAATTAGTTTTAGGCCTGAATTTGGCCTGGATTGATGGTGCACATATCAGTGGGCACAACCTGGCCAGCCAGACTAACTCCCCTGTACCCAAAACAAACATGGCGGATTGTTCACTGTGGTTGTTACGCTGGACGTCAACAGGACTTTACTGTTGTTAAAATGGAAACAAGACAAAGACAAAAGCGCAGAGAACTGAACAATAACACAGATTTCTGCAGAACCAACAGGTGACACTAAACGCCGTTAGTCAGGTGAGAGGAGAGAATTTTGATAGATTATCTTGCATTTTTGTAAGACGCGCTGCAGATAAACGACTGTGATAGGTCAGGTTCAAATTGACTGAATGGAAACGGCTCTCTATGGCTAAGGAACCAGACTCTTTTGCTTTTGAAAAGAATGTAGGAGCGTCTGGCTGTCCAGGCTACAGGGCCCAGCTTGTTCCAGAGTCTGGGCCCAGCAATGGAGAAGGGCTGCTCACCCCAGTGTTTGTATTTGGCTCTTGAGATTTCCAAAAGGAGTTGACTTGAAGATTTCAAAGCCCTGTTTGGGATGCAAAAAGACAATATTTCAGCGAGGTAGGATGTGGCTTTAAAGAAAAACAATAACAATTTAAAATCAACTCTAAAAGAAACTGTAAGCCAGTGAAGTGAATGAAGAACTGGGGTAATGTGCTGATGTCTGGATGTATTAAAAAAAACAGGCTGCAGGGCTCTGCACCAGCTGGAAGCAGACAAAGTGTGAATAACCTTCTCAAGATCAGGCTGACTGAGGAAACGACTTGACTTGAGCTAAAAGTCAGTTTGTTTGTCAAGTTGGTCTGAGCCTTCAAGTTCATCCACCAAGGTCTAGAGAAGCAAAGTCAACCAATAAAATATACTCTGCACTGAATTAAAGACTGGATAATAACCACATCCAGACTATGTCAATTCTAAAATGACATTGTTTTTCATATGGGTATTATAAAAATTATCCTCTATAGGGTTTCAACAGTGCTGACCTGGCTCACCAGATGCTTGCAACATGACACCTCATCATCAAACCAAGAACAGCACCTAATGCCTCAGCACTGCCACCCCTTTGGTCCAAACACTGCCCACCACTAATACTGGCACAACTCTTCGCAAGGAGGCTGGGAAAAGTTGTCTTTATCGTTTTAATAGTTTGATCTTTTGCTCAAAATATTAACATACAAACTTTGCTGTTGTTGAAAAACACAAATGTAAAAAGTGTAAAAGAGTTTTATGCAAAACATTTACACAAGCAAAATAGTATTGAAGTATATTCCATGTGTTTTTTACCAGGAAATATTCCAACCATGACTTTCAAGGCAATAATTCTGAATGTGAAGTGTTATGACTCAGCCTGGAAAAGGACATGTGTCTATCTTGTCCCAACACTCTGTCAGGAGGATATTCCAGTGGCCCAAAAACCTCCATGAATCACTGCTGCAGAACTGCAGAAGTTTGTTGGGTCTTGACCTGGGGTCAGAAAGTAGAGCTTGACCGATAGATCAGTCAGTGTTGGACATTGTTTTTCTGAGTCATGGTGCAACGATGAGTGATGTGGTCAGGGCCATGTTATTTACTGAGTTTGAGTACAGCTGAATGTTGTTGTTTGTTTTGAATTTCCTTTCAGGAACACTGTTTAGAACTTTTTGGATTTCATTTCAATTATTAACTTAAAATAAGTAATTTTAAGTTCTGATTAATCTCCTGTAAGTAATTCAGCAGCAATGTTCACTAACGTGACATTCAAAGAAGTAAAATTTAAAAAACTGACCATTCACTGAGTGCACAGTAATCCTTCATCTTAAAGCCATCAGCAGTGTCCATCTATCAACTGGCTTCCTAAACAAATTCAGGAAAAAACAGCACTGCTGCTATAATTCACTTCTTGAAACTCCCATGACATATACAATTTGCAATACCAATGAATGACAATGGCTATTTATCTCCCCTTAATTGAAAAAGTCCTTATATCAAAACACAAATAAGTGCCCCTGTAGACTGATAAAAGTTCCACCTAAATGTACAAAAGCTTCATTTTCCTCATCCCTGCCATAGCCACCAACTACAACAAGCGTCTATTAAGTGACACTTTACGCGTCTGGATCATAATCACATTCAATTCTCCTCTTATTACCAAACAGCTTTGTTGATTTTCTGTAGCTCTTTGTGTCCACAAAACAAGCAGACAGTCATTAGGAGCAGGTGCAGTCTGTCTCTCTCAAAAACCGATGCTATCCTTGGCTCAAATCTCACAAAAAACGCGAAGGAACCTGAAACAAACCAACCCGCTCGTGGCAACACACCAGCAGCAGCACCACGCGCTCCCCGGTACACTGACTGATTTGGGATTGTCCTACCTGTGCGCGGAGGAGAAGCGGTGGAGAAGTGATGGGCGTCTGTTTCTGTGTCCAGACTAAAATCCAAATGGAAGCGCAGGAGAAGAAGAAGAAGAAGAAGAAGAAGAAGGAGCCTGTGTGGCCGTGCGTGAGAAAAGCGTAAAGCGCACGGATTCAGTGGAGGTGTTTTCCTGGAGAGAGCAGCGCGGAGACAGCGGCAGCAGCGCGGAGCAGAGCAGCGAACAGCGAGAGCCCCCAGTCCAGCGCAGACACACGCACACAGGGGCCGATATGGACACCAGAGGGCGCTGCTGCACACGGGAACATTGCTGGAGTGGAGCGTGCACATGAGAAGCCCTCTGAATATTCTCAGGTTTAGGTTTTTAAAAGCTTCTTACAACACATACGAGTAATGTAGTTTTGATTACTTTCTTTTGTCCACAGAAGAGTTCACGAGAAATGTTATAATTTTGCTTTCTGGGGCACAGGTGAAGGTTTAGGATGTTGTAAAGATGCAAAGTGTTTTTGTTTCTACCAGTTATAGATAGGTCTCTGGTTATCCCTAAAACTGATTTTGATACATTTTAACTTTTTGTGCCATTACAAAAAAAAAAAAAAAAAAGGGCTGAAACTCACACGCTTCCTCTTAAAGCCCTAAGAGGCTGGTCTACAGTCACTCTTATGTTAATGGGAATTATAAGGGAATTATTTCCAACGATGCAATAAGAAAATGATGGATCTGGTGGTGATTTTTTTTGTTAGTGCATTTATAACCTCTGACTGAAAGGGTTACAGAGAAATTAACCTGATTCAACATTTCTGTATTGCAACCACAGTAGAGTGAAAAGAAGTGATTTTAATGTAATGGCTTAAAGAGGAGAGTTTTTTATCTAGACAGTAGGAAATTTTGTTAGAAATTCTTTAATTCATTTATTTAAGAACATCTTTGTCAAATATCCTCACCCTAGCATAAGAAATGCCTAAATGAGAGCAAAAAATACATTTGAAAAACACTAAAAGGGTGCCAGGGGCCTGCGGGTTAAGCTTTTATTTGATTAGCCACTCACTGTACAATGTTTGTAAGAGTAGTGTAAGATTCTTTAGTACCAATGAGCTGACAGACTAGCGAAATATAGACACTGCAAAAACAAAACTGCAGTGTTCCGATGCATTGCATTGCAGAAACCTCAGGTGGGTTTCTCTGTCCGGTGGGTCATTGTCAGGTCCTGACTGCTGGGTCCACCCTCTGCACCCGGGCCCCGCTGGGATGCTCCACTGCTGGTTCCTGCTGAAGTCCACTTGGTTTTGCCGATGTTCAGATCCATGTTGTTGTTCTGACACCACTTCATCATTTAAGATTAACATCTGAAAACTTAACTATCAGTGTGTATATGTACAATTTTACATAAGTGATTTTCATATAATTAATAATAATAATTTTTTTTACATAACAGTTCCAATCAAAAATATTCAACACCCTCACCTTAAAAGACTAGTTATGTAAATGAAAGATAATGAGAATAAAAGACTCTTTTAACACATGTCCTTGGGCAGTATAATTCAGCTCTTAGCATCAGGACTTTGTGGAGCATCCTTTCACTTTTATCACCTCTGACAGATGTTTTGGGTCACTGCTAATAAGCTTTCTACACATCTCAACTTTATCCATTCTTCACCTGCAGAAGCCTCTAGCTCAGAGATGTTTGATGGCCTCTGTGCCTTCTTTAAATCTCACCAAAGATTTTCAATGGGATTTAACTTTGATGCCAGAGGCCAGATGAAGACCGGTTTGGGAACCACAGAATTTCATCTCTGCTTTTTGCAAATGATGTTGTCCTGTTGGCTTCATCAAACCAGGGCCTTCTGCATGTACCAGGGCATTTTGCAGCTGAGAGTGAAGAAGCTGGGATGAAAATCAGCACCTCCAAGTCCGAGGCCACGGTTCGCGACCGGAAAAGGGTGGCTTGCCCTCTCCAGGTCGGAGGAGAGCTCTTGCCTCAAAAGTGGGGGTAACCCTACTATTAAGGTTAAGTATCTCGGGGTCTTGTTCACAGTGAGGGAAGGATGGAGCATGAGATTGACAGGCGGAACGGTGCAGCGTCTGCAGTAATGCGGTCATTGTATGGGTCTGTTGTGGTAAAGAAGGAGCTGAGCCAAAAGTCAAACTACTCTCATCTATGATCATGAGCTTTGGGTCATAACCGAAAGGACAAGATCCTGGATATAAGCGACCGAAATGAATTTCCTCCGTGGCGTGGCTGGATGCTCTCTTAAAGATAGGGTGAGGGGGGCCCCAGGAAAACCTAGGACATGCAGGAGGGACTAAATCTCTTGGCTGGCCTGGGAACGCCTTAGCCTGGCAAGCAAGCCTCGCCAACTTTCTTTTCAAAGCAGGACTGTCTGGTTCCTCACAGCAAACAGTTTCTCTCCAGTTGAACTGGCCTGTCACAGCCGTTTATCTGCAGCATGTCTTAGGAAAGAGGAAGAACTAATCTCCTATCAAAAATAATCAAGGTAGCGCTTACTAAGACCAAGTTAATTTAATAACCTCTCTGACTTGACTAATGCCGTTTCGTGCGTTCCTTCGTCACCTGTTGGTTTGGCTGAAGTTCCCCTTGTTGTTCAGTCCTCTCTGAGATTTGTTTTCATTTTAACAACAGTAAAGATGTAACGACAACATTCAAACAAACTCTTAGTACAACTGGCTTCTGCTGCTGTCCCGTTCAGAAATAAAGCTGCAATGCCAACAATCCGCCATGTATGTTTTGCTTGCGGGTCAGTGGCATGCTGCTTACGTCCCGCCCTTCGTTTCTCTGATTGGTTACGCTACTTGTGATTGTTCACCCATAGAACCAAAACTTACGCAAAGGGATCCCAGACTAGCTTCTTTGTATAGACTAGGAAAAGAGTTTGCCGGGTAGGCTAGACATGCCTTGGGATACCCCCTGAAGTGCTGGAGGAAGTGTCTATAGAGAGGAAAGTCTGGGCATCTTTGCTCAGAGTGCTGCCCCCACGACGTGGCCCCAGATGAGAAGAAGATGGATGGGTTTATGTTGGTGAGGAAAATGCTTAAAATCTGTTGTAATATTTACCACTGAGTGCATTAGTAAGTGTGACATTTCAGCTAAAGACTTTTGTTTTGAACAAAAAGGAGACATGTTAGCTCCAGGTTTAAGCAGAACCAGTCTGGCTTTGCCCAATATAAAATAACAAATAAAGAAGAACAATTGTTTCCTAATACTGTGTCCTCCTGGCCATCTGTTTGCCCGAGCTCTGAAATGACGCTGCATTAGAGTAATATGATTTCATCAAAAACAGCTGAACCTCTGCTTTTTTCATTCACTAGCAACCAAAGCTCCCCATGCAGATAAATTGAAAAAAAAAACAGGGCTTTCATTTCCTTCTCTTTACACTGACAAGTTTGAGCTGGCCTTTTTTCTGTGGTTTTGTTTCGAGCTTCCCGCGTTACCATGGAAACCACCTTGATGCATGCAAAGATTGTGAACTGTGTTTTCACTAGATCGCAGTAAATCTTCCAGTATTCCTATGTGTCGTATGCTATCAGCCTTGACATTGTTAGTGGATGCATGACATAGAGCTGTTCTAATGTGGTTGGCATCGTAGCTTGTTTGTAAAAGAAAAATCTGAAAAATGCCATGTGTTTCGTCTGAATTAAGTCGATCTTCCAATTACAAACACAGCTGAGTGCCTGGCAACTGTCATCTCCTCATGGCCGTTCAATGAGCCAATCAGGGCGGCTATTCTTGTGCTTTTGTCAGCCAATCAGCACAATTAGTTATGGATTGTGTAGGATCAGGCATTTTGTCACATCACAGCTAATTTGTGCTTTGTTGTTATTTACACTGTTTGCAATCACAGCTAAAGGGTGGGCAAATCTGACAGTTTTAGCAGCAGAGATGCACAAAACAATGGCCTGTGTATCTTGCAAACAAGTAATGACCAGTTTTTAAAGATATACAAAACTGCAATGACAATAAAAAATATATATATAATTATTTAGGACTGCTCATGGAGTGTGACTTGCTTTGGACTACTGAAACCATAAAGTTTGCATAGTTTTTTCTTTTAAAGATGATAGTAAACCAAAGTTAAAGTCATGAAGACCTTGAGCTGCCTGGATACCAACCTATCACAGTTGTTTATCTGTAGTGTGTCTTACGGAAGAGGAAGATAATCTCCTAACAAAAAATGGTGCTGGCTTAATACAGAGCAAGATTGAACAACTTCTCTAACCTGACTAACACTTTACCTCCTCGGACGTTTTCAAAAGATTGCAAATTTAGAAAACGCAAACCCTGTCTTCATGTAAAAAAAAAGGCCAAACCGCAACCAAATCAAAAGCAGTTTCGGCAAAACGCATTGTCTAAATGGCCCCTCAGCCTGTGTTTGTTCTGCCCATAGAATTAAGCTCAAGTGACAGGATGCAAAGAAGTTAGTCTGGTTGGTCAGGCTAATAAAATGCATTGACACAACTATAAATCATAATTCGAGAATGGTGGATCAATAAATGAAAAACTAATTTTGCTTGAAAATGAGACACTATGAATGATTTATTTGGATGTAGCAAGGTCTTTTAGCTTCAAGTTATTGTTCATTATACAGTGAACACTTGTCTAAGGACATGCTCATGTTGGTGTAATAGGTTGCATTCATGTGACATTCTAAAGGGCCTATGTTGTGAAATTAAGCTGGAGGCAGGTCAGTTCTTTATGGTAGTATCTTCTGCTAAAGATTCAAAATGCTGATGTCTTGGCCTGGTATATGGCTAATATCTCTGTGATTACTGGACCTATCAACACATGAAACAAAAACTGGCACAAAGTTCAATGTCTCCTCAGGGGTGGTTCTAGACCTCTTTTAACTGGGGGCCAGCCTTTTTGCCAGGGGGTACATGAGACATTTTGATGTAAACTGACTGAGACTTACACTATATTTCCGAAAGTATTAGCTCACCTGCCTTTACACGCATATGAACTTAAGCGACATCCCATTCTTAATTCAAAGGGGTTTAATATGACATCGGCCCACCTTATCTACGTCAGACATCTATGTGTCTGACGTTCTCGTCCAACGCCTGGCTCGCAGTCTTCGCTCTAATTCATCCCAGAGGCGTTCTATCAGGTTGAGGTCAGGACTCTGTGCAGCCCAGTCAACGTCTTCCACACCAAACTGACTCATTATGTCTTTATGGACCGTGCTTTGTGCTCTGGTGCAGTCATGTTGGAACAGGAAGTGGCCATCTCCAAACTTTTCCACAACGTTATGAGCATGGAATTGTCCACAATCTCTTGGTCTCTTGGATTTCTTTTCATTGGATCTAAGGAGCCAAGCCCAGCTCCTGAAAATAACCCCACACCATAATCCCAATTCAGTTATGTGAGTGGGTGAGTGAATACGTTTGGAAATATAGTGTATTTTTAAAATAACAGTTAAAAATAACTCTGATATCATCTTTGTAAACATGACAGAAAAGTTGTGCACGCAGCCTGGTGCCGAGAACAACGTTCTATCCCATTTAATTCTAAGAGGGAGCAGAAATAAAAATATTAATTTAGACATTTTTAGACAGCAGTAACAAATAGTTATAGTTTATATATCTATTAAAAATGACTCTGAATTGCTCTAACCCAAATCTGACTCAGGTGCAGTTGCTAAAGTGAACATATTGTACTAGGATTTGTGGTGATTTGTGGTGATTCAACATTGACACACTCTCTCTCTATGTTATTAAATTATTTTAGTTCTGATGGCATTGTTGTGGCAAAAGGTGTCCAAATAAATGTCTGTTAAAAATCCAAAATGACTTGAGTCTTGTTTAAACTCGAGGGGAGTAACACTGATGTTCTTTTTACAAACACAAGAAGGGTCTATATAGAGCCAACCATCAAAATTTGATAAATACACAAATGCAGTAAATTTAATGAATACTTTCAGTAAAAAATAATGTCATATGTTACAGCTGCAGGACATGTTTATTTATTTTATTTTATTTTATTTATTGCTAACTCAAATGACCCTGTTTCAGTCTGGGTGGACTTTGATCCTAAAAACAAAAAAGGTGCCATTGTGTTATTTTTATACTTGTGACCCATATAATGCATGCAATTTCCCCACTGTGGGACTAATAAAGGTATTCTTATTCTTATGTATAGTATAAACATATGCAGTGTGCTCTAACAATAGTTATCTAACTGATGCTGAGATCTATGGCCTGTGGAGTCACTCTGAAGATGATGCAGCGAGGCACTAAACAAAGCCATTGTTTAGAGTCTAATTAGGTCAGGTGAGTGCTGCACTCACTTCTGTTGAATACAAATACACTGGCTCTGATCACATGACAACACGGCAAGGGTACCACCCACAGTAGCCTAATAATATATCGTATTTTTCACACTATAAGGCGCACCTAAAAGCCTTTAATTTTCTCAAAAAACGACTTATAATTGCCTTATAATCCGATGCGCCTTATATATGGATCAATGTTGGTTAATTATGGCTACCGTATTCAGGGGGCGTCGCCGAAGTGACAGCGGTAAAAACGGTAAAGGGGAATTCCAGTCCCAGCTGTTCATGTGTGCCATAGGCGTGTTTATGGATCCTGCTGCAAAAGAACAAGGAGGCGCGGCCTTTGCTCCATCTAGTAGAAGAGTTGTTGAGGGGACAGAAAACTGAGCGCTCGAACGCTGTTCATGTAGCTTTGAACTGTGACAAATGGAGTTGGAAATACATTGTTTTCAACGAGGGTGGCGCAAATAAGAGCTACCGGTATGTATGGTACAGTATTGTGAATGCACTAACTTGTTTTGGGAGTGAACGGAGTTGTAAGAATGCTGGTTTGTATTCTATTAATAAAGTTTGACTGACTGACTTATCTGACTGATTTATTGACATTCCCTTTAGCGCAGCTTCATCTAGTGGATGCATAACGCAACCCCAGCCTTCTATTCTATGCGCCTTATAATGCGGTGCGCCCTATTTATGAAAACAGTTTTAAAATAGGCCATTCATTGAAGGTGCGCCTTATAATCCGATGCGCCTTATAGTGCGAAAAATAAGTCTGATAAGTCTGCTTTATGCTGTTGGTGGAAAGAAAGAAAAATGGCATAGGTCAGTGGTTCTCAAACTGTGGTACAGGTACCTCTGGTGGTACAAGGACTTCTAGTGGTCCTCGGGAGTCTTTTGCAGTTCATCATTGCTTTAGTTCAGGCTGGTCCTGGTTTAAACTTGGATTAGTGATCTAGTTAGGGTTTTGTTCAGGATTTGTCCTAATTTAGTCCTGGTTTAGATTTGGTTTAGCCCTGGTCTTGTTTAGTCCTGGATTTGACCTGTTATAGACCTGGTTTAGTCCTAGTCTAGTCTCCTTGTTTGGCCCTGGATTTGTCCTGATTTAGTCAAGGTTTAGTCCAGTTCAGTATTATTCCTGGTTTAGTCTTAGGTCTGGACCTGTCTTGGTTTAGTCCTGGATTTGTCCTGGTTTAGACCTTGTTAGTCTGGGTTTGGCTGTGGTTTAGTCCAGCCCAGTTCTGGATTTGTCTTGGTTTAGACATGGTTCATCCTTTTTAGCTCTGGTTTAGCCCTGGATTAGTGCTGGTCTAGTCCAGTGCCCTCTTATGCCAATGCTAAACTATGGTCTTGTGGATAGTGTTGCTATTTTAAATCAGGCTTGGCTTGTTCTAATTGTCATGCACTTGTGAATCAAAACCAGGCAGAGGTCACAATGTTTAAATAAAATAATGTGTTGTGGCTGAACTGTTGCACCATCTGCCAACCATTAACTAACATCATGAAGGTCGGGCTAATGACTGGAACAAATCCCCTTCACTTAGATTAGATACCTAAAAAGAGGCACTTTTGGTTATTTTTCAGACTTGTGGTGATGTGGACTATGAAGCAAAATTGGTATGATAAAAAACCTTTGGGTATTATGTAGATTGCCTCAGTATGAAAGGATATGTATGTGTTGGCAAGTGGCCTTCAAGAGGCACCTGAAAAGATTGAAAATATTTCTACTCACATCTTTTTTTCTTTTTGATGTTCCTTTTTCGAGGGTCACCACAGCAAATCATCTGCCTGCATCTAACCTTATTCTTTGCATCCTCTTCTCTCTCCCCCTTCAGACAATTTACTTAGTCCTTGGGCAAGATACTTCACCCTACATTGCCTACTCCAATCACAAAATGTATCTGGTTGCAACAGGTAGGGCATTTGGTGTAAAAATGTGCCAAATAACCGTGCAACTGGCTTCAGTGTAGCGAACAAACAGGGAGCAGGCAAAAGATAAAAACTTTTTTTTATGCAAAATGACTACACAAAATAAAAAATGAACTCTCTCTCTCTCTCTCTCTCTCTCTCTCTCTCTCTCTCTCTCCTTCTCTGTCTCTCTCCTTTCTCTCTCTCTCTATAATAATAATAATAATAAGCACATGGCTAATCTGCATACATAAACAAAGTATGAAGGCTGCACATCACACTAGATGATTGTTTTTTCAAACTGCTGCCACATGCTGAACAAAGCCATTACAGGGGTATTCCGATACCTTTATCTGTGATAATTAGTGTTTTTAGCATCTGCAGAGTCTCTACAGTCAGTATTTAAACTGCTCTGGGTGCTAGCAGTAGCATTAGCCACAACACAAGACAGCTGCAGTGACCCTATTTCCTCTAAATTCTATTTCACTGTAGGGCTATTTTTGACAAAATTAAAAATGCAAATTTATCAAATTATTTTGATTTATTTCTTAGACCCTAGACAGGAGGCAGAGCTAAAATTAGCAGGGGTGAAGATGTTGAGCTTCTCTTTCTGGTTGCTTAGGTTAGAACTGCCAGGCAGGAGCCCTAGAGGAAGACCAAAAAGAAATTAGGTTCAGGATCAGGTTTCTTTATTTGTGCCCCAAGGTTAATTAGGTATGCAGTACAAGAGAAAAGAACTCCCATCATGCACTCACATGACACAACAAATAAATACAATATCAAAAAGAAACAACTGAAGTGCTTAATAATAGCCTTCAGTGGCGCAGATCCTTGTTTAAAAGAGTTATAGCTGCAGAAACAAAACTATTCTTGTTTCTCTTTATTCTGCATTTTGGAACAGAGAATGTCTGACTGCATGGCAGGATTTTGGATGGTATTGATCCTGACTGACACTAGAGCCTAGCTGCTGCAACTTTCATGTGCAGTGAATCTGGGATCAGCTGTGGCTGTCCAGTCAGCTTGCTTGTCCATTTCACTGATTTAGAGAGTTCTTATTTTTGACTGTCACAGACTCAAACCAACAAACCAAAGAAAATAATAAAATGGACTCAATAAAAGCATGTTAAAACAAAAACATAAGAGTGCAATCAACATTAATAACAGCCAGTTTCCTGAGACAGTGCATTACAATAATAATAATATAATAATCTTTATATATAAAGCCCTTTTCTAAACATAGTTCCAAAGTGCTTTAAAGTGCAAATTAGACATCCCCACATAAAAAGACACACTCAAAATACAACAAAATAGTAATAAATGCAAAAAAAAAAAAAAAAAAAAAAAAAAAAAAAAAAAAAAGAACTCAGCACTGCGGTTGCTCACTGCTTTTAACAGATCGTCCCAGTGGCATTGAAGGATGGGTCAAATGTAGACGACAAATTTCCCTACAGGGACAATAAAGTATACTATACATTACTTATGTGTTTGTATTTGTTATGTTGTCATTTTGCATTATCGGTGTACCCTTTGTGCCAGTCCCAAGCCTGGACAAATGAAGAGGGTTGATAAATAAAAAGACATCTGCCATAAAAACCTCGGCCAAATGAATATGCAAATCACTGCACGCTAGGAGCCACACGATTCTGTGATGACCCGTAAAGAAAAAAAAGATGAAGTCATTACCGTTTTACATCATCATCTTCTGAAATCCTTAAAAACAAGAACATAATATTTAATAAACTGCTCACACCACTTCTTCCTGTGCTCATTTCAAGTCCTTCACCTTGGCCCTCCTCATACCCCACATCTCAATGTCCTGGGAATAAACCGTCTCTATTTGTCAACAAGATTAACGGCTCCTCTCGGGCCCGGCTGTGTTTTGGTTGTCTTCCTTTAAGGGTCGAACCTTTGTGGAGAGGTGAAGCAGTGTTAGCGCGTCTTAGCTCTAAACCTGCTGTCACTTTCTATCCATCTACCTTCGTTTACGATTTATTCCCCTGCCTTGTGTCTCATCGCCTTGACCCTAAAAATGCTGGCAGGGAGCGGTACATGTAGTTTATTGGTTGGACTTGTTTTACACTCGGCTGAGCAGGTGTATGAGAATCCAGGTGTAAACTCGTAAATCCTGAACAAGAGTGAGCTGAATTTTAATGTGAGCACAGAGAGATGGAACTTTTGAAGACTAGATCAGGTTTTTCACCACTGTTTCCTTAAGCAAACAATGTGATAAAAGTTTAATAAATAAAGGTCTCATATGCTTTTTCTCTGGCTTTTTGAAATAGTGTTGGACTCCTTTGCATTAGTATTTCAGGTTGTAAAAAGGTTGAAAATGAAAATAATGTATATTAAACTGGGGGGAGGGAGGGGCTTTTTAAGCGCTGAAATGATCAGTACGAGTCCGGTGACGGTGTATGGGCTTTAGAAACGCGCAGGAGCACTTCCTGGTTTCATGTGTCTATGCAAAGCCATGAGACCAAGCGTTTTCAGCTCTTGAGAAAGGGACGAATTCAACATACAGAATTACTCAAACATGGGTGAATGAAAGAAAATACTACTCCAGTGTGTTTTTGAGGAGGAAACAATATAACATGGTTAAAAGCTCAGAAAAGTCCATTTAGCAGAATGGAGGGCCTTTAAAATCAAACTCATTCATAGATTTAACTAAACAAGAAACCAAGCCATGTTTTCAAAAGTCAGTCTGATATTTATTTATTATGTATTCAGAAATCCTTTTATTCATCTGACAGTATTTGTCAGACCAAGTGTTTAGAATTGTGCAGCCCTCTACAGGTCTGGTGGAATTCATGACCACTTCTGGCACACATGACTGTGAAGGCAGTGTAGCACTGTAACAACATTGTTGTACTTGACACCCCAATAGTATCCAAAGTACTCATATTAGACTAAAGTATTAATACTTACAAAATATTGCAATTTATCACAAAACAATTTTTACCCCCAGCCATATCAATAGGCTACTTTGGCAGCTTTTTACAGTGGATGCTTTTCCTTACACTACCCTGTTTCTATTTAGACAATATACAACCTTATCTCAGACCTCCCACACCAAAGGCATGGAGACTAAACACCTGATGTAATCATAATTTGCAATACACTGCAAAATACATTTTTGAAAACTATTTTTACATATTGTACCCATTGATATTATTATTATTGAATGTTCTGCCGACATCCAGCATGGCTTGTTCAGGCAGAGCCCTGTGTAGTGGCCCAAAAGCTTTGCTGCGGGGAGGGGGCAGCATTCTCACAGTCTCTGCTATTGTTCGTCCCATAATGGGGTATTCAAACTGCTTTTGGTTTTTCCATCCTTCCAACTTCTTTGCCTTGGATGACTGTGCCAAGAGGCATATAGCAAAAATGCATTGTTTCACATTTTCACACAATTTTTCCCAGCATCTATTTAGAGACTGGTGTTTCCAGGTGTCTAAAGTTAGCAGCCCTCCAGACAGGGCGCTGCCCTTTGGGACCGAGACTGAGGCAGATGGAGCTGAGACCCACCAGAGACCTGCAGAAACCTGGTTTCCTCAGTGAATCTCCTATATTTCCACAAACTAATGGATACTCATGACTGCCAAGCTTTAGGCTGGAGTCAGACATTTATCACAGCTGCACTTAACTGTGTTAACTATAAGCATCCCACACACAATGCTCTGCTCAATATGGCTCTATAAGTACCTCCTTGTCTCTTTGAACATGCAGGAGCCAGAATAGCTTTTGTTTTGTTTGTTTTTTTGCAAGTTGACTTGTTTTTGGTGTCTAACTTTGAGTTCTGTGAGTTGTCTCCATCTAGTGGACATACGGACATACATAACACAAAGGGCAGAGGAGAGAGGCCCATAAGGCGCTTTTCCACAAGGAGGAACAGGATGGGATGCGTCAGAACAGGACGCTTTGGAACGGGTTTCCCCCAGAACCTGTGTTTCCACAGGTTTCAGCACATCAGAGCAGAAGTCTGAAAAACACTGACTTGAATATTGGATCAACTGAGTGTATTCAAAGTGGGAGCTGTTAAACATTACTACCAGCTGACTTTTAGGGGCACTAAAATAGCAAAAACTGGCCTGTAATAAACTACAACCCGATTTCTGGAAATGCTGAAACGTTTTTAAAATTTGAATAAAATGAAAACTAAAAGACTTTCAAATTACATGCGCCAATATTTTATTCACAGTAGAACATAAATGTTTACACTGGGAAATGTTAAATTACATTTCAAATGTGATGCCGGCTACAGGTCTCACAATAGTTGGTACAGCAGAGAGACCTGAGGAATAATCCTGACAGAGAAAATGTTGAGCTTCCTACTTTTTGTTTCATGTCGATATGTCCAGAAAATTACTGAGCTACAAACCACTGAAGTCTTAAAACTTTTAATGAGATTAAACGAGAGACAGGAGGAGGATGACTTAGTCTAAACAACACTAAAACAATCTAATAACTAATATTCATATGTGGTCTAAAGTAATATATCTTGGTGCTAAATAAAAGCTTAATAAATAAAAATAGGAAACACAAGGAATACACAGCACTGCTTCCAAACTTTCTGTAAAATTCAATGAGATCAAATTTGCAGATTAAGTCAAGCTGCTCTGGATTAGTCTCGGAATGGGTTGCTTTATTATGATAGGAAAGTAATTATTGGTCTGTTAAAATGCATTAAAATGCAGATAATGGCACCTGCACCTATTTTTGTATTGCACCTCTTTTATCTGTACAAATAACATAGCTGTATAAAGACCTATAACAGAATATATCACTGGTGTACATCTAAACCCAGTGTGACAAGGCCAGTCTACTGAGCGCACATATCTTTTTGTTGTAATTGCAGAGTCTGTGGAGTAAACAGACCAGTCCCAAAGCCATCTCACTCCAGAGCGCTAACTCTCACAGTCCACCAGCTCCGGGGCCAAATTGGATCAAAATGTTTTGCTCGTTTTGTTGCTGAAATGAAATGACGTCCTGCTGGAGGAGAGGAGCATTAGAGGTACATTCTCTCTCTGATACGGACTGCTTTTTTCTGCCTCCATGCCATTATGTTCAATGAGTCATGTCTCCTCACGCTGGCTTCTCTGCTGTGACAAACCCATACGAGGACAAAGTGTATCTATTTCACAAAATACTTTTGTGTTTGAAGCTACTTTTAAGGCATAGCTCAGTTTCTTGTAAACATGGTTCTAACCAGCAGACAACAGTAGATAGTTGTCAACACACTCGCAGTTTGGAGAAGCAGACAGGAGCAGGATCACAGAGATGAAACTACTATTTGTATTTCTGTCAGTGCCGGTCCTATATATTTGGGGCCCTAGGCTAGATAGGTTTGGGGGCCAAGGCTCTCAATCATTTTGTGCACTAAATAAAGTAAAGCGTAACACAGTGTACCTTTATTTTTATTTAAGAATCCTTTAATTTTTTACTTGCAAACATTACTGACTCAACTAGAGGGGGGCCCAGGTAAAAAGAAAAATTATTGGCTTTGGTCCCCAAAAATGACGGGAAGTAGCAAATAAAAAAATTATATACAAAACAAAAACAAACACCAAAAAAAAAAATAAAAAAAAAAAAATGTAGTTGCAGTCAAATATGTAAACAATGCTGAAGTATGGGGGCCCTCTAATGTCTGTGGGGCCTTATGCAGTAGATTACTTTGCCTATAGAAGGGGCCAGCCCTGATTTTTGTAAATCAAGTTCAAGTCCTGATTTACTTTATTTTGGGCTTGATCTAGTGATGAAGTGTAGACAATGTAAGTTCTGGTTTAGTCCTGGTTTAGTCCTGATTTAGATCTTGTTTTGTCCTGGTTTAGACCAGGCTTATGCCTACTTAAGTCGTGGTTTAGTCCTGGTTAAGTTTGGATTTTGACCTGGTTTAGTCTTGGTTTAGACATGGGGAAGTCTGGATTTTGGCTCATTCTCGGAAAGCTCAATATTTTCTGAGGTGGTACTTGGTTTAAAAAACGTTTAACCACTGCCAGCATAGAACATTACATGAAGCCTTTGTCCTATTTCAGATAAATTATTATCATTGATTGGTTGGAAAAGTTGCAAAAGAGAGAATATCAGACCCACTTCACCATGACAATGAATGGGTCCAACTAGACAGGCTAAACTTAAAATACATATACCGAAATAATATTAGAGCTGTCACAGAGTTTCTGCATGGTCTTAAAAAACAAGAAAAAACAGTGATCAGTTTTCTTTAGGCTACTGTATATAGTCAGTCAAACATAGAAAGTAAATAAATATTTATACTATACAAAGTAATTTAAAGAAGTAATTTTTGTAGATTTAAGAAATTTTACTGAAACATAATTTTACTTGAGTAAATTTTAGAGGAAAATATTTCAAGTAAATTAGTATTAGTATTGTACTGCAACAAGCTGGCCCCTGTCCAGGCTCCAGTCACCCACGACCTCTAATGGGAAGAAGCAGAAGAAGATGAATGAATGAGTAAATTAGTAAGTAAATTATTAAACTCTCTAAATGAGTATTTTTGACCTAGGTGGGAAAGTGTGTAGTAATAATTGTAGTGGTAGTTGCAGGAGGAGTTATAGTAGTGGTAATATTAGTCATCAATATCAGTAGTAGTACTAGCAGAACTATAAGTAGTATTAATAGTAGAAGTAGCACTAATAACAATGGAGGTATAGTAGAAGTTGTAGTAGGAGTGAACTTGTCACTCAATACTATCCAGTACAGGACAATGCAAGTAACGATTTATTTGAGTACTTTTACTTGTGTTATTTTGAAGTATCAGTATTTTGACTGAAAAATGTGTAGCCTACTTTTCATTTTTTTCTTCTTAGTGGTCGCAGGAAGTTGTAGCCTATCCCCGCGACTTTGGGCCTGAGGCGGGGTTGGGGTACTCTCTGAATAATGATCAGTTACACACAAACACATTCACTCAGGACAGTAAAGCCCAGTGCACATCCTCCTCAATCCAGAGGTGCTCCACAGTCTTTTGGGGCCCTAAGCAAAAATTCACAGTCCCCGGGGGCCCCGATCTGGTCTGAGGCCCCAAGCAATTGCCTGCTTTTGCCTGCACCTCTGCCTCTCTCATACTGTATGTGTTGATAATTCTGGGCATAAAAGTGATCATAAAAAGCATTGGTTACTATTGGTTACTAGCTATGTAAGCTTTTCTGCTGTTAGGCACTGATCTTTTTTATATAAATGTCAGTGTGGTTCCAGTCTGGACCTAAATTAACACTAAACACATTTATGTAGGTCAACATTTTACTGATATTGTATTTGTCATAAAAGATTTGAAATTAAGTATATTGTTGTTGTACTAAAATACGTCCACTAGGTGGGGTTGTTCTCGTGTGACAGAGGCAGAGATCTGCTCATATTTCACTAAGTTTCTTCAAATTACCGTCAGCTTTACTGACCATGTTTGTTGGGCTTCTGGAGTTTGTGTTTAGTTTTTTAAGTCCCGAACGAGAAAAGATTTGACAATTTGTATTTGCTGCCACTGAGTGAATAGAGATGTTTTCACTCAAAAGGGGGCGCAACGATGAAGAACCGGGATGCTCTCATATATTGTTTTACTTTATTGTAAAAACAAATTCTCAAGCATTTTTTCTTTTAAACTAAAATTTAAGAAAAAACAAATTGACACTCTCCCAGCCGATAAAATTTAAATCTAGAAAATATATGTCCATATAAACTTCTGTGACGTTTAAGAATTTACAACCTCATTGTACAGTATGGGGTTATTTCCAAAAATTAATAGGCCAAGTCGAATTACTTCTCACAGTGTTACATTGATAGATAACATTTTCACAAACATTATGGAAAATAGTATTATTAGTGGACTTCTGTACAATGACATTACTGATCATTTGCCAATTTTCATCTTGTACAACTGCAATAACTGCAATCCCAGGAAAACAGAAAAAACTAACTGAAAAAGCTATAAATGCGCTCAAAAATCAATTATCCAAACAGAACTGGAATGAAGTATATGAAAAAGAAGATGTAGATAAAGCATATATGTTCCTAGAAATATTTATGAAATTGTATGATCAAAATTGCCCTGTAAGACAATACAGGGATAGAAAAAAGCATGTAAACCAGCCTTGGATCACAAAAGGATTAAAAAATGCCGGCAAAAAGAAAAATGCACTATATAGACAATTTATAAAAGAAAGAACAGAGAATGAAAAACAAATATAAAACATATACGGATAAATTAACAAATATTATGAGAATGTGTAAAAAGAAATATTACAATGAAATCCTAGAGAGTAATATAAACAATACTAAAGGAACCTGGAATGTGCTCAACAGTATTATTAGAAAAAGACCTAAAAATGAAGGATTCCCAGAATACTGTACTGAAAATGATAAGAACGTTATTGAACTTATTGAAACTGTAAAAAAAAAAAAAAATGGAAAGACAAAACATCAACTGACTGGAATAATATTGATATGAAAATAGTAAAAAAGGTTATTGAAGAAATTGTGAAACCACTAACTTATATTTGCAATTTGTCTTTTCAAACTGGTATATTTCCAAAGAAGATGAAAATAGCAAAAGTAAAACCTTTGTTCAAAACAGGAGATAGACATCATTTTACAAACTACAGGCTAGTTTCGTTGTTGTCTCAATTTTCAAAAATTCTAGAAAAGTTATTTTCTGAAAGATTAATGAAATTCATGGATAAACATAAGCTAATATGTGACAGCCAATATGGATTCAGATCAGACACATCAACTTCTCTAGCCCTAATAGAATTGACTGAAGAAATCACAAAGTGTATTGACAACAGGCAGTGTGCAGCAAGGATATTTGTTGACCTCAAAAAGGCATTTGATACTATTAATCACAATATATTATTTAATAAACTAGAAATGTATGGCATAAGAGGTGTAGTGTTAAATTGGTTAAACAGTTATTAACATAATAGACAACAATTTGTGCAAATAGGAGAACATAGGTCATCATTTTTAGATATACACTGTGGAGTACCTCAAGGCTCAGTTTTAGGGCCAAATTTGTTTATAATATATATTAATGACATATGTAACATATCAAATAGAATACATTTCTTTTTGTTTGCTGATGACACTAACATTCTTTGTACTGGGGATGATTGGCAGCAGGTTCTTGAAACAATCACAACAGAAATTAATATATTAAGTGTTGGTTTAACCATAACCATGGTTTGGAAATCATAAAGTGAACCCTCGTGTTAAAGTATTGATAGATAATATTTGCACTGAAAGAGTATATGAACATAAATTTCTTGGTGTGATTGTAGATCATAAAATCTGCTGGAAACATCATGTAAGCTACATTAAAAGTAAAATATCAAAGAGCATAGCAGTACTGGGGAAAACAAAGCATATTTTGGATTATAAGTCTTTGTTACTTTTATACTCTTCGATGGTCTTTCCATATTTATCTTACTGTGTGAAAATATGGGGAAACACATACAAAACCACCCTCCAGCCATTATGTATATTGCAAAAAAAAGTACTTAGGATAGTTTGTAATGTAGGATTTAGAGAACACACAAATGTTTTATTTTTAAAGTCAAAAGTACTGAAATTTATGGATTTAATAAAGTTTAAAACTGCTCAAATAATGTACAAAGTAAGAAATTGTTTGCTTCCAGGAAGTATACAACACATGTGTAAACAAAGAGAAGGGGGGTACATTCTGAGGGCTGAGTTAAACTTTAAAAAAGTAAAAGTACGCACAAGGGTAAAACAAATGAGTATAGCCATATGTGGAGTAAATTTGTGGAATAGTCTTGAAGAGACGTTTAAACGCTCCAAAAACGTATTTCAATTTAGAATGATGTACAAAAAATCTTTATTAGAGTAATACCTGAGTGAAGAAAGTGGTTAAGACTTTTATTGATATCGTTACAGTGTGGTTAGTTTGAAAACAGTCTGACTCTGTGTAGGCAGTCTGAGTAGATTTTGTTTGTACATATTGCTGATTATGATCATGGATAACATAAAAAATTGTGTAAAAGGGGTAGAAATAAATAAGCTTAGCTTCATTCTGCTCCTTTTGAACATTAAATACTTTTTTTTTCTCTTTAAAAATATGAAATGTATATCTGTTATCTGTATACCTTAAACTAATTACTTTAATATTGGGGGATTTTTTTGTTAATGTATATTGTATATTGTATTGTATGTG
The DNA here is from genome assembly GCA_020698575.1 of Bostrychus sinensis. Classification (NCBI taxonomy): domain Eukaryota; kingdom Metazoa; phylum Chordata; class Actinopteri; order Gobiiformes; family Eleotridae; genus Bostrychus; species Bostrychus sinensis. The sequence goes on along the minus strand of CM036239.1, from coordinate 46,317,995 downwards.
TAAATTCATTCATTCATTCATTCATTCATTCTGTTACGTTTACTTATACGTACATTTTATGTTCAAAACAAACTTTAAAAAAAAACTCTAAATAAATAATCATTTGTAACCCTGTAAATGTACTAACAATATTTTTTAAAGTTTAAACCTGAAAAAAGTTACAAAATATAATATTATAAAAATGTAACAGTTTCATATCATTTTCCTCAGTCAATGAGACATCTCACGTCTTTCATAAGCTTCAATAGTTCAGTATGACAAGATCACAAATTCTCATCATTCTTCTTATCATCTTGAAAATAAATTACAAAATAAGTACCCCCTGCAAAGTGCTCGTGTACTCCCATGCGTCCTGCTCTTCCTGACATGAACCAGTGATTGAAATTCCCTGAGTGTATTGCTGTGTCTTAAATCATTGATATTCCTGAGCGCACAGTCAGCTGCGATGGTCCACCTCTGGCATACAAAGATTTACCTTGAAGAACGGCCACACATGAAAGGAAGTGGCAGAGTTCACAGTTAATGAGCAAAACAATTAACACGGCGTGGTTTAATTAGAGTCAATGGGGTGAGCGTAATGCAGATGTAATGTCTGAGTGCACCGTGCATGCTCTGTGTGCACTGAGCTCAAATGGGTTTAATTTAGTGGCAGGACAGGGCTGTAGTCTCTGTGACCTCTGGTAGTAATAGTCCTAATATGTCTGTATGTTACAATATGGTGATGTTTGAATCTTAAACAGACCTGCTGGTACTGCAGACCAATATGTTTTTGTTTTAATTGTACTTTTTCAGTGTTCAGCTTACCTGAAGTCTGAATATTGTGTTAAAGGGGAACCTACGGTGGCCCTGAAGGGCAAGTCACATCAACAAAATCAGTAACATACAAACAAAAACTGGAACTGAGACTCTGGACTTGTGTACTCAGACTTTGCTTTTGTCCGATAGACCCTTTTCACGATGACGTCAGACAACTTCCGTTTTGAGACGATGGGATGTATCTTCATTTCTAGTGCTGCTGCTCGCCAGTATGGAATTTACTTGGAGTCTTAAAAATTGGCCAAATATAAGGCTACATGATGTACAGAAACTCGAAAAGGGATATACATTTTTCATTGAGGGTTACTTATTTGATTATGAAGGTAAGGGTTTTGTCTTGTAGCTAAAGCTAGTAGTTGTTAATGCTGTAGCGTTAGCAATATGTCTAACGGGGTGTGCGATAAAACAATATTAGATTATGTTACGATCTAAATGAATGACAGTCTGCTTGTCTGAAAGGCTCACTGCATAGTACTGCAATAAACTTCTAATTAGACCTGAAAAGTCTATTATTTTGTCACAGACTGATCACTACAGCAGAGTCAGTGTTCGAGCACAGAGCTTTACTAAATGAAAATATACTGTAGTACTATCCAGTGGTATTTCCTGATAAGCAGATTGTCAAATATTCAGATAAACTCAGATCATGACATGATCTAACACTGTTTTATAGCGCAGCTCTATCACTTAGCCATGTTGCTAACGCTATCTAGCTACATAACAAAGCACTCACTTCATAATCCAAGTATCCTTTGTTGAAGAATTAATATCCTTTCGCAAGTTTTGAACATTTTGTGGGTAAATATTCATTTGAAAATTGCTGTATATTGTGTAAACTTGTAAACGGCAATTTTCAAAAAGTCTGGGTGAATTTCTTATGGGAGAAGCGCGGCACGGAACTGAAGATACATCCCATCGTCTCAAAACGGAAGTTTTCTGACGTCACGTAAAAAGGGTCTATTTTGGGACGAGGTGAATTCGATGACATCACAGGAAGTAGCTCTCCTGTGGCTCTGACCTCATACCCTTCTTTTATTAGTAAAAAGTTCCTTTTGTTTTGTTTTTTTGCACAAGAATAAAATGAACATCTGAAGAATGCATTTATTTTTAATAGATAAAAAAATGGTACCCACTGTCCTTATTATTTAAATTTCTCATATTTAATAAATAATAATAATAATCTAGTGAAACAGAAGATTAATTAATAATTGAGATGTTTAAAACAACAGACGAACTGCTTGAATTTGTCTTTATTAAACATTTTATATTATTATAAATAACATAAGGAAATGAAAGCATATAAAGAAAAATGGGTTAAAGTTTGTTTTAATTTGTCTGCTTGAAAACAAAGTCAATCAAAGTGCACAGCTTTGGGAAGAACAGGTTACTGAGCTGTACTATGGACTCTGGCGCGTGGTTGTTGTCTGCTTCAGTGCGCTCTGAAGAGGGAGGGGTGAGCCGTTCACTCGTTGTGAAATGCATTCTGGGATTTCTACCTGCCCAAGTACGCAAAAGTCTCCTCTGATGCATCCCTGGTAAAATGGGTGGAGTAAGAACACATTGGACACACTGGAGCAGGACTTGGGCTGCAGCACATGACGTTTCACAAGTCCACACAAGTACATAGACTGAAATTTAAAACCTTCTTAAGACTTTTTAATGTCACTTAGATTTAAATTTAATGCCAGCTTTGTCAACAACAGGACAATAATCTGTATGAAATTTACACAAAGGTATTTTCTAATTTACTACTCTCTGAAACTCAAGGGTTTTATTTTAAAAGCCTAATATAGATTAAATAATTCCAGGGCTGCAATAAAAAATCTAAAACTGAATCATATATTTCAATACTAAAGTTTTCCCAATAATTAGTTTCAGATACTGTTTTTGCAATATCAGTTCTTTTTGTAATAGTAACATAAATATTTGACAAATTTAAGGCCTAGATGAGCAAAATCCAGTACCCTTTTAAGATTTAATGCTTTTGGGGCCTTGATTTTGACAACATTAAATAAAAAAAAAAAGGTTTAATATTTTTTAAGACCTCGGGGCTACCCTGTAAATAGCCATTTTTTTCTTTCCATTTCCCAACATTGTGTTTTCCACATATACATTATTTTAAATTATAAAATTATTTAAAAAGCCTGAAAAAAAAAAAAAAAGCATAATATAGGACCTTTAAGTTGGGGTGGCATTAAAAAGTGTTGCTTCTGCTGAGCCTTTTTACTCACACTTTCATGATTACTATTTTGTTGTTGTTTACTGTGTACTCTTTTTGTGTGTGACTGAATAAACTGAACTGAAGATGTCGGGCTGACCGGACATGTCATCGGAACACCGCATGACACTACGTTCATTCCGAAGAGCTGTATAAATCCTCCCACATCTGCACATTTCCCATGATTCCAGTAAATAAAACATCATTTCCCACAGTGCACAGTGACAGCCTTGGCCCTCTCACTAACAGAGGTCATTTTTATACATTTACAGTGAAGTGACACCAGTGTACAGTGATGTGCTGTGGCAGAGCTGCTGTACCATCTGTGACTATTACAGACATACTGAAGGTCAGGGTAATGGACCGAGGCAGACACACACACAAGACAATAACAAGCCATAAGTCACTACCACACAGACTCAGTGCCAATAAAGTAATAACTTATTATATCATTGGCCGTTTTGCCCCACACTGCTTTACGCCCTCTGGTGTCAGCTGATGGGATTGATGTGGACTGGTTCTTTTCAGGAGAAGATACCTGTGGAGTATGTTATTGTATATGCATACGTTTTACATAAAGTAGCCTACCATCTCGGAAAATATTGAGCTTTCCATCTTTAGTTCCATCTTTAATGGACTAAAATGAACCTAAATCAGGACTAACCTCAATCTAAACTAATAAAAAAGGATTCACAGAAAATTAAGCAGATAAACAACAGATCTAAACTAGGTCTAAACCAGGTCTAAACCAGGGCTAAACCAAGACTAAACCAGGACTAAAAACAGGACTAAACCAGGATTCAACCAGGACTAAACCAGGACTAGACCAGTACTAAACCAAGAGTAAATCAGAACTAAGCCAAGATTAAACTTGCACTAAACCAGGACAAAACCAACATTAAACTAGGACTAGACTAAGACTAAACCAGAACTAAACCAAGACTAAGGCAAATCTAAACTTGGTATGAACCAGAAATAAACCAGGTCTAAACCAGGACTGAACCGAGACTAAACCAGGACTAAAAACAAAACTAAACCAGAAAAAACAAAACAAAAACAGGAATTACACAGGTGTAAACCAAGAGAAATTCAGAGAAGAAAACTCTAAGTTTTACTAAATCTGATCTTGAACTTCATAAACTCCATGTCTAAACCAGGAATAAACCAGAAGTAGGACTAGGAAGAAAACTCTAAATGAAACAGGTCTCCATGAGCAGTGTGCATTGTGTTTCCATTGGTGAAGACTCGTCCCGTGTGGTGTGTTGGTGTTACATGTTGTCAGGTGGTGTAGGGGCTCTTGGGGCCCCTACCGCTATGGTCCTTGAGTGTGATTGTTTTGGGGCAGGTCCTGACTTGCCCTCTGAGGTCCTTTGTGTTAATAACAGCTCAGTGTGACTCCTGCCTCTTGCTTGCACTGGCCCCTCACACTTACACGTCAGAGGTGTGTAGTAGAGGTTTCTATATGGCTGATGCCAATTTTTTTAATTCAGAGCAGCTGATGGCCAATAAACTGCCTTTTTTTTCATTAAAGATGAGTTTTTTGAGAAAGCCAATAAGGCAACCTCAAACAAACTTGCTGTGCGAGTAGGGTTTGGGGAGAGCTACAAAATGCTTTTTAATTATTTGTTCTACGAGGTTCTAGGCCAGAGATATGAGCAACATCTTTTTATTGCCGTTTTAAGCTTTTCAGACTGAGATAAATCATTTTTGAAGGTTTAAAATGAACTGCAGAGTAAGAAACGACACAAACTTGGCATTAAAGGGCAAGAATCAGCCGATTGCTAATTGACTAAAAAAGCCAAAAATCGGCCCGATATGTCGACCTCTAGTGTGTAGTAATGAGTTACATTTACTAATAAATTGTACTTCTAAGAGTAGTTTCATCGCAATATACTTTTTACTTCTACTTGAGTAATATTACTTTAAAGTAACAATAGTCTTGGCTTCTCTGGACTTTATTAAATAGGCAATATTATGCTTTTATTTACTATATTTTTTTAAACCAATTTTGGTCACCACTGTCAGCATTGCACATTTTACAACCGTTAAATACATTATCTGACAAAACAAATAGCTTTTTCAATAAATACTTTACAACTGCCCTAAAGAAAACAGGTGACAAGACCAGCAGAGGGCAACAGAGTGCAAAGCTGTTACTATTTTGAACAAAACAATAGTAAAAGAGCTTGTTTCTTTAAAACTTTTGTATGATGCCATTTTAGTAAAACATTACAAAAATGTCTGTGAGGAATCAGTGGCAACAGAGCTGTACTGTAAATAAATGAGAGCAGACTGCATGTAGAGGGCTTGTTGATTGGTCAGTACTTCCTGGAGTGGGTGGGGGTTTGTGGGCGAGGCGGAAGTTTTAGAAACTGAGCGTTCTGAGGCCTCAGAAACTCAGCACCTGGGAATACAGGATTTCTTAAACAGGTGTAAATAAAATAAAACACAACACAACAACTCCAGGTATGTTCTTGATGAAGGAACAACATTATAACATGAGAGAAAGCTCAGAAAAGTTGATTTAGAAGAACATAGCCCCTTTAAAAACAAAAAGTCCTCTTAACACACATAACTCTACATCAGCTACACATCTGTTTTTTTTTTTTTTGTTTTTTGTTTTTGTTTTTTGTACTCCCATTTCTGATATATGTTTGACTGCTACTTCCATAAATATTGTATTACCTTAAGAAAGATACGTGTAAATGGAGAAGGTTGCTTCAGGCAATGGGTTTATACAGTATCAATGTGACTTCAATACTGGATCAGTGGAGATAGGTCGAGGCAGATGATCTTTAAAGAATCTTTGAAGGAAAGACAGCAGCTAAAATGAAAGAAGTAGTTTATTTGCCATTCCTTCTTGATTTTCTGGGACTGATTTTAAGATAGTTTTCAACTTTTTAGCCCTGATTTGAGATTTGATTTCAGATTATTTGAAAATTTAATTTGATTTGAGATTTGATTTGAAATAATTTGAGGTGTGATTTGAAATTTAATTGGTTTTGAGATTATTTGAGATTTGATTTAACATTGAATTGGATATGAGATTTGAAATTTGATTTGATTTGATATTTGATTTGAGATAATTTGAGATTTGATTTGAAATTTTATTGTATTTGAGATCCGATTTGTGATGATTTGAGATTTGATTAAAGATGATTTGAGATTTGATTTGAAATTTAGTTTCATTTGAGATTTCATTTGTGATTATTTGAGATTTCATTTAAAATTTAAGACAATTAACAATAAAAATCTGAACAAATAAAGTTTATCAACAAAGTAAGACACATTATGAGCCAAAAAAAGTTACTTCAAAATCATATTGCTCAAGCAGAAGTATGTTGCAATAATAAACGAAGCTCAAGCTAAGGCACTCTAGTCTATGCCCTTGTAGCAAAATATAGAGATTGTCATAACGTTTATTTGCGCCTTCTCATTTTTTGCCTTTATTCTGTCTCTCCATTGACAGTTTATGTCAGTACATTTTTCTCCTATGCGCCTCTGTTCTGTACTGTTGGAGTCTGACCTTTTCCTAAATGGCTTCCCTGAAAAACTTTTAGAGCTCACACTAAACTGACGCAAAGTACAAAATGGCAGCCAACTGACACTGACATTTAGGATCAGCCTTCTGCACCAACCTTTAAATTATTGGACAGTCGTATAAAAGAAAGTACCATATTTAGAGAGGTTACTGCCGGTCTTTTCAGGACAGCACTGAAGTCACTGTTCAGTAATCACAGGATGGTTTCCATTATGGGGTTATAATGTTTATTAAATTGCAGATGACAATACATTTTAATGCAAAAAAATCCATGGAAAAACACAAATTGTAAATAAACAAGATGGTTTTGGTAAATTGCAACTACGTGTGTAATGCCATTGCCTGTGCACATTAATGATTCTATATTTAGCATGATTTTTATTAGCATGGCAGAATACTAATACTCTGTACTGTTCACTCAGAGTTTATCCACTAAATATATTTAGGCCTACTTTGGCGAATGAAACCAATTTGTGTGCTGTTATTTTAAAGGGGGTCTATAGAGGTCTATAGAGGACCAAATCAATCAATAAATAAATTAATAACTAAGTGCTCATTGATAAATAACTATTTAAGCAGGGCAAGGAATGCTGAAATAAAAATATATATAATTTAAATGAAGATGTAAGTTTTGGTTAAAATAAATAAATAAAGGCCTGTAATTATTGTATAGTACATGTATTTATTTCTACATTTATTTGTGCTTTCATTTATTTATTTATTTTTTTCTCTTTATTTACTTCCTACATTTATTTATTAATTGATTTCTGTCACCTAAATGCAAATGAAAGGGGCATGTTAGACATAAGCAATCAAAGCAACAGATAAACTGCAGATAATCCACACAGTGATCACTTGCCCAGATCCACCAATGACAGTCAGGTCACTGGCCGATCAAAAAGGACGTGACTGCACACAAGTCGTGTAAAGTTCCGCCCTCTGAGAAAACTACCATTTGAACTGTCCGACCTGCACCTGAAAGCACCATAACCCTGACCTTAATGTTGTTTGGGGAACATAGGGCTGATCATGAAGCCTCACATATCACATGTAGCCTGTCCACATGTGCACATTTGTATGCATTTTCTTTTTACCCTAGCTTTACTGTTCAAATGCATATACCTTTGCATTGCAGAGTTAGTCAGTGCATTTATATAGCACATTATACTCCCAATAAAGTTCATATTCAGATTAAGCTCATGCTCTGAATAAGATGTTTACATGTGCTACTGGAACTGGAATATTCCTGTTTGCCTGATAAAAGCATATGCTGATTAAGCTTGTTAGCGTTTTAAATGTAATGCTAATATACGAAATATAAAACATATTTATAGTAGAAAACATTGCTGCGCTGTCAGTAGGTAATAAAAGGACGAGAGTAAATCCTGCAGTGTAGCGGTGAGAGGCTAGAGGCAAAGCTAATGCTAACACTATGGTAGACTTCCTGTTTCCTGTTGAAGTAATAATTTTTTGCTAAAGCTAAGGTTAAACCCTTTTGTGTTAACCTTATATATACTCTGCTTAGCTTAGGCCCCATATTTGCCTCAAATAAAGTTTTAGTTTATGCTTTTAATAAAGTTGGCTTAGTTTATGTTTTAGACTTTGTTAGACTTAGTTATGATTCTAGTTTCATATTAATAGTTTGATTTAGGCCTTTACATGCATTCTTAATAAAGATCTACTTAGTTATGACATAGTTTAAGTTCAGCAATTCACTATAACATCACTAGTTTAACTTGTGTTAATGTAATGTTAAGAATAAATGTGATGTTTGTTTCGTGAAGAGAAAGTCCACGGTGCCATCTAAAAGCAGCAACCGCTGTTGCTAATAACTGCGAGCTTGTTGGGCAAAAAATAACGGCACTCTGGATGTTTTCTCTTGTAATATGAACGCTTTTATCAGTCACAAAGCCACTGTAACTTCGGCAAAAAAGATAAGAACAAGCCATTATGTGATGAAGGTACATGGCTCAATAATCTGAATAAGACCAGACTACTCCAGATGTCTTATTTCGATTAAGGCTTATTCTGAATATGACCTTAATCTGATTAAGGTCATTCTAAAACAATGTTTACATGGCACGACACCTTTTTCTGAGAAGCTTATGCTCATATTCAGATTATGATGGGAGCATTCAAGTGCCTAAGTGACTAAGGTCATTTCAAGTTTCAAATACAACTTCAAAATAAATCTCGTCAAACCTCAATCTTCTTGCAAACTCAATTTCAGTGCATTAAAACTCCATGTGCAGCATTATTTACCCAGCCAGCCTTCTCTTCGGCTCTGATTTGAAGGCGTTTGGCGGTAGAGTTTGTGTATGCAGGGCTGTTACCAAACCTCTGGGGTCAGTCCCCCCTCTGCTGTTTGCTCCGAGGGCGGGACTGAGTCTGTCTGTCAGCTCAAAGTGCGCACTCCTCCCCCCTAAACCTAAACTTTTGGCGCTGTGTCGCAGGTGAATTTAGCGCCACTGGGCTGCTGCCCCCTTCCTCCCATCTGTCCCCCTGAGCCGCAGCAGAGCTCGTCATATTTACGGCAGCCGCAGGGGACAAAAGCCCGGATTATCGCGCTAAAGAAGGCATTAAACTGTGTGGCGTTAATATCTGCTTTATAAACCAGGGCCGTGATTTCTGTCAGCGGGTGTTGGAGTTTGAAGCAGAACTGAACGCTCAGCTGGAATCAAAGATCGTTTATGAGACATGGGTTCACTCGTAACCACAACACGGATTATTCTTTCGTCTCTAAATGAAAATAGCTTGTGCCTTACAATCATGAACCCTTTCTACACTGGTAACGACAAAAATAACTTTTGGACAGGCTGAAAATAAGCTGCTACACTTTTTGAGTCACCTTTGCATTCAAGGTTTTTAAGAGATTTAGAAAAAGACATCAATTCGTTGTTAAATGCAATAACGTTGAGGGTCACTTTGAAGAATCTACATTTGTAATGTTTGTTTATAATTAACAGGTGGACAAAGTACTCAACTTCATTATTTGAGTAAAAGTATATATCCTCCTGGTTAAATATTACTCCAGTACAAGTAAAAGTTGCTAAGTCAAAATTTTACTTGACTTAAAGTAAAGTAGGAGTATGTGCTTTCAAAAATACGTAAGTATTCAAAGTACTCAAACTGTAATATATAAGATTGTTTGAGCCATACCTATTACAATCATACTAATCATTTATTTTAAAATTGCTTTGTTATAGATAATAAATGTTATATGTTGAAATAATGTTCAAAGCAAAAGCTAAATCACTTCCAGATTGTGTCCAGGGGTTCTTTTTAGTTCCTGAGAGCAAATATGAGTTTCGAAATATATGTAAATTTACTTTACAAAAAAAAACTTAAAGTATAAATTACAATTAGTAAATAAATTATTATCTTTAGGGTAGTAAGTCAGTTGTCTTTCAGTTTTAAGACAATTTTGCTGCAGAAGTTACTTTTGTTTTTTTTTGTTTTTTTAGAAATGTAGTGGAGTAAAAAGTATATTATCTTTTAGATATAGTGGAGTAAAAGTAGTAAGTTTCCCCTAAAAATACTACTCAAATTAAATACATATTCTCAAAAACTATACTGTACTCAAGTAAATTTACTGTTACTGTCCATCTCTGGTTATTACACATGTATTCCCCATTTATGACCTAATAGGACTGTTTAAAATTAGAATAAATTATTATATTTACTTGATGTGCTTGATATTAGGACAGACTAGTGCAGTTAATGGTCAAATAAAGGGGTTTTGTGCATTTCCTGTTTTTTGCTGTTAGATAATTACATTTTACAAAGTTTTTATTTATTCTTAAACTTAAGTGTCCAGGGTTTTGAATATTTTAGTCGTTTTTTTCCCTCCCCCAAGAAAAAGCAGCAGAGTAACACCTCTGTCTCTGAGTTGAAACTTCCCTCGCATACAGCCGCGCGCTGGTTGCCCCGCCAACACTGCCGAGGGGAGGATGGGTGGTGGGGGCGGGACGTAGTTTGTGGTCAACGCCCATTGGTGGGGGCCGAGGCGCGCACCCAGGGCCGGACTACGCTGATTGGCTGCCCGTGCACGACGTACGGCATTTGCTCGTCTGTGATTGGCCGGAGCGCAGCCGAAGCCCGAGAGCGCCAGAAAACAAGCTTGAGCGGGTGATGCTGCTCTGGATCTCCCCGGGACAGAGCGTCAGAACACCGGACAGAGCCGAGCAGCCCACCACTAACCGGGGAAGACGGAGTGGGAGAGAAACGGAGGGAGAGCTCAAGAAAGGCGCTTATTTTCTAGAGGGAAAATAGTTGATATGTTAAACTGAAGACTGAAAGCGGAGAGGAGTAGTTTTGACGCGTTTCATTCGTAGGAAAAGGTAAATGACGTTTCACTTTTCACGGTATCTCAACTTATAATCTGCTAATCAGCTGAGGTCTTAGCTAAGTAGCAGCTAATTAAAGCTAACTAACGCCAAATCTTATAAACTATTAATAATCTAAACTAATATGCAACTACTTACCTTAAGCATTGTCTTGTGTTTAGACTAAATTAAACGCATTTATTTTTTTAAGTAATAGTCAACGTGTGTCATTGCCCAGTTACTGACTTTAGCTAGACTTGCCATAACGTTATAAATGCATTATAACTACAGGGTTAGTGGTGTATTTTGTAGACTTCTGTATCTTCTTATTTAAACACAACAGGCTGTCAGTGGTCCATATTCTTCTAGGTTATATTAGCTTGCTAGCGGCTAATTAGCGCCAATTCCAAGATGACCTCTCAGCCCAGACTTCTCTGATCGTCCCTCCCCAGTTTCTACAGAGCCGCCCCAAGGTCTAAAAAGCATTAAATAGGTGTTAACTTTGATCAAAGCCTTAAAAGTAGTAAATAGTATGAGTAGGTATTACATTATGTTCATCTAGGTCTTAGTTTGTCAAAAAATATGTTAAGGTTACAAAAAAGTAGAGTCACCGCAGTAACAAAATGTATTTATTAAAGAAATGTTGTCATTGAAATGCATGATTCATTTATTCATGATTGCCCCTTGAGTTTCAGAGAGTAGTATGGATAATTCCTTAGTGTAAAATCCATACAGATTATTGTTCTGTTGTTGACAATGCTGGCATCACATTTCACTCTAAGTGGCATTAAAACATCTTAAAAAGGTCTTAAATTTCACAAGACAAAACAATGAGCTGCCCTGTTCTAACTTTAGCCTCCTCCGTGGTGCCCAAATAAGAAGAATTAGTCTGCATTTTGTGTGATAATCATATCATTTTTTTTTTTTTTTTGTACATGTCAGGTTTACAAAATGGAGGTTGAGTGTCTCGCCCTGAAAGATCTCACAAGTCCCAGGAGAAGTTTGGGAGTGGGACCGAAGGAAGCGAAGGAGGAGGAAGATGGGTGTCAAAGTGAACAGAAGGTAGGTGAAGGAAGCAATAGGTTAACCCAGTCAGATTCTCTCCTGAGCACATGTGAAGAAGTGCTAGGATTTTGGCAGTAAGAGACAAGACTGATGTGAATCACCAATATGATTTTAGCTCTTATACATGTAATAAATAACAGCTGACGCACAGTAATTACAAATAGTGAAACAGTATAGCTTGTTAGTAGTGACGGGCGATACCACACTTTTTAGATTCAAAATGATACTGATTACTTTTGGGGGAAATTGAATCAATACCGATACTGATCATTTCCTATGGGTGTATTTTTTTTTTCACTCAAAATATTTTTACTTTAATGTGCACAGTATAAAATAAATAACTTTAATGTGAACATTAGTGAGTTGCTGCTTGTAGAACAAACAAAACAGCTAACTTCCTGTCACATAGCATGGATGTGACCAGTCCAATACTCTGCTGTGTGGTACCCTGGCCAGCCAGACTGTCCTACTTGCTTTTTGCTAGCAAGGTTTCCCTCTCAGAGCGGAGCATTTCTCCGGTTCAATTTGGAACTGGCCAATCACAGACATATCTGCAGCGTGTCTTACTAAAGTTAGTGCTAGCTACCGAGCTAATTTAATAACATCTCTGACCTGATTAACAGTGTTTATAGCTTATATTCGTCCCCTGTTGGTTCTGCTGTCCTTGTTGTTTTCCAGTCCGTCATTTTTTTCTTTGTTTTGTTAACATTTTAACAACAGTTAAGTTCAGTTTACATTCGATGATTAACAAGCGCATTTTAAAAAATTACTTTTTTCCACAAGTCTTTGTACAACTGGCCTCTGCTGCTGTTCCCGTTCAGAAATAAGCACAGATCTGCTTATAATACTTATAGTGCTTTATGAAAAAAAACGGCAAGAATCCTTGTTTGTTTGGGTCAGAGGTATGCAGCTTATGTCCCTCCCTTTGTTTCTCTGATTGGTTACTCCGCCTGTCATTGTTCCGCCTCAGAAACAAAATGTTACTGAAGAAGTACAAGACTAACTTCTTTGTATAGAATAAGAAAAGAGTTTGTCTGGCAGGCCAGGCTAGCTGCGTGGGGGTATTTCACATGTATTAATTAGTATCGATACTTTGTTCAAGTAATCAATACCCAAATGAGTACTGCGCAAGTAATGATAGATTGATACTGCGGATCAATACAGCCCGTCACTACTTGTTGGTAAAATGCACTTAAGAAAATCTTAAGTGTCACGGACCATCTACAGTTGTTACAAAGTGTAATAGGAATATATAGAACTCAAGGTTCAGAGTTGCATTATTGTCGTTCACCTTATAAAGACTAGATAGATAGATAGATTAGATAGATACTTTATTGATTGAGGAAATTCAAGTTTTAGCAGCAACTTCACCAAGTAACAAAATATAAGGCACTCAGCATGCAATATCAGTAAGGTGCAATACACAGAATATAATAGTATAATAATATAATATAGAAACATTACATTTCAGCCCCGACCAGAGCAAGACTAAATCCAGAATAAAACAGGCTTTAAATTAAATTAAATCAAGATTTGGACCGCAAATTATCATTATTGGTAGGGCTGCATGATATAAGAAACACAGGCGACAACTATATGGAACATTTCGATCCAGACCGGTGATATCCCGATACAAGCTAAACCAAATCAAATCCATCAGATGTAGGACCCCAGCGCCACTGCAGGACATTTAGTTTCCTGCGGTATGGATACTGCACCTGCTGACACTGTGACGACAACAACAAATCTACCATAGACTGTGCACCTCTAATTACTGGTCTACATAAATTGTTCAGAGTGACATATTGGTTATAGGAAACCAACTTTACAATGCTAAGTTCATACTTGACAGGTCACAGATAGGGGTATACAAAAAATACAGTATCTGGAAACTTGTCCTTCCATTTTTTGAGGATAATCCATCTTGCCAAGAGAGTTCCAAATGCCATCAATGTTTTACCCAAAGCATTTATTCCCAGTTCTGGTGGCATTACTATAAAGATTGTAGTAATTGGAGCTGGCATGACAATACTATTCTAATTTGTTGTGCTAACCTAAAAGAAAGTACATGTTTGAATAGATAAACATATTGTCTTCAAAGTAATCATGTATTGTCTAAAATAATGAAATAGGTGTTACTAAGTTATTACACAAGCTTATACAGGGTTTATGCAGGGTCTTAAAAAGTCTACAGAAGTCTTAAATGTTAAAATCTGAATTTTAAGGCCTGTCACATAGATTTGAGGCCGCTACCTGCCCACTGAAATGCTCAAAGGTTTCATACCTTCGCTGATACACGATCTTCTCTTGCCAAGACCAAAATGCTTTGTGGTACTCATTGTTGCAAATGGAGTGCTTATGAAATAGGTCTTAATTTTTATTTAACAATGGTCTTAAAAAAGTCTTAAATTCAACTTGTTCAGCCCTACAGAAACCCTGTTATAGATTGTTACCCTGGAAAATTCTTAATTACTTACTGACTTAATTACCTGCCTCCATAGGAAAACATGTGCCTTGAAAGGAGAAGATCCACGCCACTCAAATCCACAGACACCACGTCAGCTCTGCTCCTGAACAGGAAAGGGGCCACCCCAGACCTCACCCACATTACTCCCATCAAACACAGTTCACTGGCAGAGCCCTGGACCCCCACAGCCAACCTGAAGATGCTGATCAGCGCCGCGAGCCCTGACATCAGGGACCGGGAGATGAAGAAGGTGCTGTTTCGACCGATAGAGAATGAGAAGGAGAAGCCCAAAAGCCCAGAGCTGGTGCTGGAGGAGGACGCAGAGGCGGAAGACTGTTCACAGGTTGGTGGCATAGTAACATCTCAAATGAAGCTGACACAAGATTCAAAATTGCCATGGATCTAGGATTAAGTATCACCATATTACAAGACAGTGGTAGAATGTAACATTGTAAAAGTACTTAGTTACTTTACTTAAGTACAATTTTTATGTATCCGTATTTTAGTTGAGTAAATTTTACAAGGTGTACTTTTACTTTTACCCCACTACATTTGTGAGTTGATTTGAAGTACAAAGTAGTTTTAGTTTTGGTTATAATTCATGTGTGTTTGTCGTGCCCTCACTGCAGTACTTAAATATAAAAGATGCAGTAAAGTAGTACACTTTTAGAAACATAATAAAAACAGAAGACTTAAGCGACAGATTCAGTCTCTTCTACTGCACCAGTTTGTTCATTTCATCTGGAATCAGCACAGTTCTTCAGGAAAATCCTTCACATTTAACACATTCAAGTCTGTGTGAAATACATTTACTTTTTTTACTTGTAAGTACATTTAAGTACTTTATACTTTTACTTAAGTAGAAATTTTATAATTTGATACTTTTACTTGAGTAAATTTTTGCTATTTTATCTGTACTTTTACTTTAGTAAAGAAGTTGAGGCATGGGCTGTACATGCAAAAATAGAAGTGGGCTTAGAAGATCCAACTTAGCCAGAATTGAAAGGCAATATTAGAAAAAAATGTATTTTTTTGGCTTATACTCATCAGGGGTCACAGGTACGGGAGCATATTCCAGTAACTATGAGCCTTAGACGGGGTATACACTGGACAGTGGTCAGTTACACAGCATTTATGCTGTCCTGGGAAACTGGGAAAAAAATTCTGAATTGAATAAGCCACACAAACACCTGCTGAAGTTGGAAAAAGAACTCTGGAATTGGGTCAAAACCGGCTGCCTGACTTCCCCATTTAACGTAATCTGTTCTATTTATTTAATTTGCGTTTTTTTACATTAGCTCTTTGACTAAGCTGCTAATATGAGTTTACTATGAGTCGTCGCTCACATGAATGTCTTTGGATGGTAGTAGGAAGCCGGAGTACCCGGAGAAAACCCACAGTAACATGGGGAAGACATGCAGACTGTTAGGTTTTTGCGGAAGACAGGAGGGATGGACCCAAAGGTGCGGACGAAAAGTACTGTAATATAACTTATGGAAATAACAAGAACACAGGGGTACACGAAAACCATGACGAGACTCGACATACAAAGCACACTAAACATACTAAACATACTAAATGAACCCACAAACACCTGGGGAGGACACAGGACATAAATAATAAATACACAAGGGAATGAGACACAGGTGAAAAACATCAAGGCGGGGCAGGCAATCACACACGCGGGAAACACAAGAGGCAGGAAGAAAACCGGGAAAACAAGGAAACAGACTGGGAATACAAAATAAAACAAGGGAAACAAATACAGAAAACAAGACAAAGACACGAGACATAACACAGACTCCACCCTGAGAGCATTTTGCAGCATAACCTAAAATGAGATTACTAGCATTCAACTGCAATCCTTGATCTAAGTTGACTCCAGTCTTTATGCATTTGTGTGTTTGTGTATCCAGTTTGAAGCAATGGAGGAAGACGAGATGGAGAAAAAGCCAAGCAGGAAGCAGAAGAGTCTGGGCTTGTTGTGCCAAAAGTTCCTGGCCCTTTACCCCGATTATCCGCCTCTGAACAGCCCCATCTGGATCTCACTGGACAAGGTGGCCACCAGTCTGGGTAAGAGTTCATATTACACTTAAACGCAAGAAGTAGCAGATGAAAATCACCTGTTGTCAAATAACTAAACAACTCATACAAAGCAATGGTGACTGGAGAAGCTCTCTGTGTTTGCATTGTAAATGCTTCCTGATATTGGGTTTGACAACTGTTGCTAAGAAGCCATTTCCCCAATACAAGCTGAGAAGGGCTGTTGCTATTTGTAACAGTCCTTTCTTGTTAGGTGTCACTTTGCAACAGCATTTATCAGTTAAGAAGGTGATTTTTGACAAAGCATGTGCCATTTAATTTTGTTGTATTTGGCCTATGTAAATGTCAATTTAAGGAATAAACTACTAGAGGTGGGAAGATGGAATTTTGATTCAGAGGCCCACGATACGATTCAAACACGACATATCGATTCATCAATGCATCAGCTTAAATTATTCAACAATAAATCACATTAATTGTATATTTTATATTTAACACAGAATTTTAAACACTTTCTACTCCAAAAAACAAAGCTAGAGAATGAATAATTGATAACTTGCGGTAGCAAATTCTGTTAGCATTTGCCAGAGTTGACTTTTCACAACCCAGCAGCATAAGATTTGTTTTGGACACAGCCTACTTTAATAATAATAATCTGTACTCTTTACAAAATTCTGATTAGTAGCTTTTCTGAATCAAATTAGAATGCTTTTAAAGAAATGGTCGATGCCACAGAAAAATTATCATCTTTCTCACCTCTATAAACCATATACTAGAGCAGTGTTTCTCAAACTTTTTCAGACCAAGGACCACTTTAAGATTAGAAAAAAAAATTTGGGGTACCACCCAACCAGCAAATATGATTTTATATTTCCTCCCAGTCACCTCTTACATGTCACTTTGAATGACAGTGCTGTAAAATTGCTGTAAAATCTGATCAGACAATGTGTTTGTGTAGTTTGGAACAAAGGCCATTGTCTTATATGTAGTCCTATTCATAAATTTGCTTATACAGTCGTATGGGTTTGGGTATAAACGCTTCTACAAAATTATATTTCTTTATGGTATTTATCGCGGACCACACTTTAAGAATCACTGGACTCGAAGGACTGTTTTTTTTTTTGTTTTGTTTTGTTTTTTTACTATAAGGCAGGGGAGCTGACCACTCTGCCACCATGCACTGCTGCCATACAATTAGCTGGGATAGGCTCAAGTAACCCATGATCCCTAACAAGACTAAGTGAAAGAAGATGAAAGAATGAACAAACCTTGACCTTTATTTCTCGTGTCTAAAATCTTCAGGAGTGGAGCGTCGTCGTATCTACGACATAGTGAACGTGCTGGAGTCCCTGATGATCGTGGGGAGAATGGCAAAGAACAGTTACACCTGGTATGGTCGGAGGAGACTGGAGGCCATGTTGAAGGAGCTGCAGAGTCGAGGCAGGGAGCAGGGGTATCACCTTCAGATGGAGCTGGGTACAGAGGCCAAAGACTGTGGGACGAACCGGGACGAGGACTCAGAGGGGGACGGGAGTAATGGTAATGTTTAAAATGTTATTGCACTTTTGAAATCATATTGCCTTGTATTCCAGTAGTGTTATGTTTTATGTAGTGCAGTCAATCGATTAAAAAAAAAAAAAAATCAGATTAATCACACTATTGGGTTCTGATTAATCATGATTAATTACAATGTTTAACTTGGTAGATTTTCAATGACAGTATGCAGCTTTTGAATAAAAAAAGAAAGAGAGGCTGAGGAGTGTGCTTTTACTTGGATTTAAAAAAAACAACGTCAGAAATAACTTTTGAATATTGTGAGCGAGCCTTTAATAAGTCTGTTTAGTAACTGACCCAGCGTTTTGAGATAACTGTCTGCTGAACTGTGCTCTGCATTAGATGTACTGCATGAGACACCTAGGCCTCTCCTCTGCTCCTCTCAGCGCCACGGACAGGGGCAGGGTCACCGTCACCTCTCAGGAGCAGGGTCACCCTCACCTGTCCACAGTGAGGCTGCCGCTGTGCTCAGAGTCCAGAACTGATGCTTTATGGAGAGAAAAAACAAAAAACACAAATAAATCATTTGTAGGAGTTTGCAGCTTGTGGCTGCGTCAGTTCAGGGGTGGCCACAGATCGCCCCCCTGCTCTCATCTCCCCACGAGTCCACAACTCACAGAAAGCACAGCTCCCAGGAACGCACACAGATAGAGGCAATGAAAGGAAACAATATAAAAAGCACACGTAACATTTATTAGTCAAATGTTTTACACATGAGACTCGTGAGGGAAGGGAAAGGAGGGGGCTGGTCCTAAAGTCGAACCATAGGCAAATGTGTGTGAGGCAGTTGCTCCCACATATAGCCAACAGCTCTCTCTGTCTCAGCAGTCTGAAGGAATATCACTGTGGAAGTCAATGTCAAGATATACGCACATTTCTAAGATGCCTCCACCCCAAACACGGATTCATGCCCTCCTTGCGGGCACACCGCACACATTAAGAAGCGCTGGTGTTAGGCAAAACCAATAGTTAGATTAATTTGCATTAATGAATATTAACGCGTTGATTTTTTTTAAAATTAATTGCATGTGTTAACGCATTAACGCTAACGGCCCTAGTTTTATGTGACCAAAGTCTATTCACAGCTTGCAACACCTGTACCCCTTCGGACATTTGACCTCCAGCCA
The DNA here is from genome assembly GCA_020698575.1 of Bostrychus sinensis. NCBI lineage: Eukaryota > Metazoa > Chordata > Actinopteri > Gobiiformes > Eleotridae > Bostrychus > Bostrychus sinensis. The sequence goes on along the minus strand of CM036239.1, from coordinate 46,298,839 downwards.
TGTACCCCGTACTCCCACACAATTTAAAAGCTGTCTGTAAGCACAGCACACATGAAATACACTGAATTATCACCAATTGGAACTACCAGCATTTTCAGTGAGCAGCGCCTGTTCACTTTTAAAAACAAAGAAATCTACCAAACAGTTAGCTTGTGCAATGAACATATTTCCAGCCATTCATTTGCTGAACACTAGAGGCTAACATGAGAAGCCACCTCAGACTGTGTGTTTATTTATATTCCACTTTCAAAATGTAATCAGGCTGTTTTTAATTGTTTTTGCGTACACCCTATGTTTTTTTGCATGTCCCTGGGGATACCAGCTGCTTTAGAAGACAAAATCATCAAAACACATCCAGATTCAAAACAGTGGCTTTGCTTTATTTAATTTTGTAAAATATAGACTAAATCAAACATAGGCAAAAAAAACTATATAAAAGGCACAAATAAAAATATAAACAACTCCTTATAAAACACTACATGATCCATCCAATCAGATCATGAATTTGATTTGACCAAATGGTTATATGACTATTAGTCCAATGCTGATAAATATAATGGTAAATTTTCTACTAAATGCAATAGAAGTTACATGATCTCATAGAGCTGTATGTCCTTAATTCTTGCATGTAAATATCAAGTTATTTTTCCTGGATGCAGTATGCTCATCTTCTTTCCTTTTGGCTTTTCTCTTCTGGGGTCACCACTGCAAATCATCTGCCTCCTAGTGTGCAGTGATTCATATTGGTTTGGCATAGGTTTTCCATCGGGTGCCCTCTCCATTTCACTCTTTTTTTTTTAATTAGCCTCACCAACCCCTTTATTTCTTTTGACAGCTGGGGGCAACAGGAAGGACAAGTCTCTTCGCATCATGAGCCAGAAGTTTGTGATGTTGTTCCTCGTCTCTAAAACACAAACGGTGACTTTAGACGCAGCTGCAAAAATCCTCATCGAAGACAGCCAGGATTCATCCAGTCACAGCAAATACAAAAGTAGGAAAACAACAGTTTTTTTTTTCTTTTCTGGGATGTCTCTCACAACATTAATATTGAATTGTCTTTGCGTTCCTCTCCAGCAAAAGTTCGACGTCTATATGACATCGCTAACGTCCTGACCAGCTTGAGCCTCATAAAGAAAGTCCACGTTCGAGAAGAGAGAGGAAGAAAGCCAGCGTTTAAGTGGCTCGGGCCAATTGAATTCAACAACACAGGAACGCCACCCATCACTGCTCTGGAAGCAACGCAGCGCCTCACACAACAGGATCTGAGCAAGTTAAAGATGTCTCGGCATTCCTCGTTCAACATCACACCGACGTCTGCAGCCGTTCAGCGACAGGTCTACTCTGCTCCCAACAGCCCACACAGAGAACACGCAGGTATAGTTTCAACAGGAATAACTAACGCCTACAAAGAATGAGTTCTTACTTTGATGATTTCCAGGTTAATTTCCAGATAGACATGCAACCAATCATAAAACATGGGGCAGTAGCAACACACAGACCAAACCTCTCTGGTTGCAGAAGTAAATTAAAGAATCTGAAGTATAAAAAAATCTGCCTCTTAAGGGTTTAAAGGCTTGAAAGACACTGATCAGCTGTGTTGTAACTAACCATAACACATTTTATATTCATCAGATGTTTGACTTTGAATGTTATTGGTGCTTTATGAACTGTATTTTACAATACTTGCAAATACATTTTGACAATTTTAGCTGCTGCAATTGTATGCTTGTGGCATTAAAAATGTTAAAAATAGCATTATAGTTGCTGATACATGCAGGAACCCTGTAAACATGCCCTATTTTGGATAATTGGTTATGATTAGTTTGCAATTTACGCAGGGTCTTACAAATAATTTAAGGCCTTAAAAATTCTCAAACTTGCTAAGATGCAGAATATTAGGTGTTAAAGATGTTTAAACAAGTTTTAAGTATGTCATACATTTGATGCTCATACCCGTATTTGCTAGCTTATTCTAAACTGCCAACTTAAATGCTCAAAGCTGTATTAGCATCACTGATCCAAGAGCTCAGATCTTTTTTTACTAAGACCAAAACACTTTGCGGCACTCACTTTCGCAAATAGTTCATCAATCATCATCAATCAAATGGCACAGCCGTTGTGTAGACTGTGTACTTGTGAAAGCTAGCTCTTAACAATGGGCTTAAAAAGGTCTAAAAAAAAAAAAAAAAAAAAAAAGTATTAAGGGCCGTTTGGATGCATTTTGCTGATTCTGCAGAGGTTTGATTGCTTGATTCTGTTTTGTGAATCCGGAAACTTTTGAAAAAGGTCAATAAGTGTTTTGGTCCCACAAACCACAAGATCCTCAAGCAGTTGTGAAGTTGCAGTGCAGAACTATGATTTCCTCAGCTGTTTACTCAATGTGTGGTGTTGAGCATTTACGGGACCCACATCGCCAGTTGCTGGACAAATACAGGTACTACAGCTTACACGTAATATTTCTCGTTTTCTTCACACTTCAGCGTTTTCTTGTAAATGTGAATTGGAGGTGGCAGCGTGGCCCCTTAAATTCAATTTGCTGAACCCTGCAGAAACCCTGTGTGTGGCAGGTTTTAGGTTTAAATGGGAGGGGTTCTAGTTACTTTTCCCTTAGTAACATAATTGACCAAGCTATGCTGTTTTACTATAATGCTATCAATGCGTCTGTTAATTGCTGCAGCCCTAATTGCACAATCAAATCTGCCTCTATACCTGCTAATATCAAAGTAATTCTCTCCTGATTAAATAAGAGTTGAGGATACCCGCAAATTGTTCTGTTGTAAAGCAGGCTGGTTTATCTAAATGCTTGTGTTTTCTCCATAGCCCTACAAAACCAGCCTGTGGACTACTCCAGGAAAACCACTGTGTGTCGACTGCAGTTCGGAAACACTTCAGAGTGAGTTCATTTACTCACAAACTCAGTCTCTTCCTACTTTATAATCCTCCCAACTTCCTCCAGATTTATCTGTGTTGGCCCACACCGACGCGTCATAATTTAGCTCTAACCTTTAGCAGAGCAGTCCGTCACTGTTATTAAATGACTCCACAAGGCCCAGGGAGTACATCTACTAGAGGAGGAGTAATATGTTTTAGAAAATCAATGCTAGATTCTAAGAGAATCGAATTGAATTGTGGACTTTTTTCTTATAACTGCCCTATATAACTTAATGATTTTGTGTTTTGTTAGTCAAGGGATTAGTTCAGCTGTCTTGGGTCTAGGAGGGCAAAAGATTAAGCAAAAAAAAAAAAAAAGACAAAACAAGCTACAGTATGTGCTGGTTCTGAAACCCATATTTATATAGAGCAATTGTGAAGACAGGGCTTTTATAACCCACAGCAGTTCACTTGTTATGACAATAAATAATAAACATGTGCAGTTTAAATTATTTACAAGAAAGTGTATAATAAAAGCAGGCCAGCCATTTGAATAGGCAAATGCTTAAGCTCAACTGTCCTGACAAAAGGTATGTAGCTTTTAGGGGCCGTTTAGACGACAATGCATTTTGCAGAATCTGCAAAGGTTTGATTGCGGTTTGGCCTTCCGTTTACATGAAGACGGGGATCCATTTTGTGAATGCACAATCTTTTGAAAATTCTGGAGGAGGTGTTTTAGTCCCACAGTGGGAGCCGTTCGGAGCCACTCCGCTCTCATGTAAATGGGAAAAACAGACTTACTGAAAACTATGACATAGCAGCCTCAATCTGAACTGTGACCACATGTCACCTGACCCACGATCACAGATTATGAGCCTTTTCTGTCTCATACATTCATATTTAGTCCAGTAACTGTCAGTAATATCTGTATCAGGACGGTCTTTTTCTGAAGACTTTATGAGCATGGCTCCAGAAAACCACAAAGATCTTAAAGTAGTGGGGAAGTTACAGATGGAACTGTGATTTCTTCAGCGCTTTACTCACTGTGTGGTGTAGAGCATTTGCACAGGGCATTTTGCTGGACAAATATGGGTACTACAGTTCACACATACCAATTCTCGTTTTCTTCACACTAGCATTTTTGTAAAAATGATGAAAATCGAAGGTGGCAGGACTGTAGTCTTTTCCTGATCAGTGTTTGTTGTGTACGGGCCTTTTGTGTTTTCTGGAGGAAATGTCCACAGTGTAATGAGACTAAGGGCCATTGACTGTGATGTGTATCTTTGTGTGCTGGAGCAGATACACATCTGGGCCATCAACAAAAGAAGATTTTGACAGTAAAAGTAATTAGTAGCCTGTGTAAAACTTGTAATTGTTCAGACTTTTACACAAATATAAAAGCTTAATTAAAAAGCAGCAGTGTTATTCTAGCCATGTTTTTAAGTTAAGCCCTGGGTATTTCTAACACACACTTGCCCTGGAGGTGCTGCTTTAAGTCCTCAAAGCCACACAGACAATTGGCACACATTAAAGGCCAGTAATGCAGCAAAACCTCTTCTAAAACAAAAACAAGTAGAATTTTGTTGTACTTTACAATTACAAAGGCTACAGTATTTTTCTAGTGGAAATATTAATAGTCTACACACATTAAATTACATTATTATTATTAATTACATTATAGACCATGTGATAGGTGTGGGCCATGATCGGTATCGGCCGATCACAGCAAAGGCTGTTCGGTCCTGGTTGAGCACCCTAAAATAAAACCATAAATTGTAGGGGTGTAACAATATATCGATTTGCATTGATGCATCGATATAATTAATTGATCAATATTGTGTGTTCGTACTGTAATATACAAGGCGCGCTTTTATTTTGAAATTTGCTTTATTTTGAAACCGACGCAGCGCGTCTCTTTACTTCCCCTGCCTAATTTTACAGAGTGTACACAAACAGAGCGGTCAAGTAATTAGCGAGGGAAATGTCTGCTAAAACTTTTCGTTCTCTTGTGTTTTTAAAGGTTAGAGCAGCATAGTTCAGAGTTAATTCACCTGCTGTGATGGAGATCGGGACTGTTTTAGGATCGAAGCGAGGACTATAACTGAACAATTAACAATTTTTATATACATGAATATACTTCACAGCAATTTCCACATATGTTCACTTCTTCTAATTCAATCTGAACCATTTAAAACATTATAAACACTAATAAAAATCATTAAAATGTCATTTGAATGTTCAGTTTTATTGTAAATAAAATAAATATAATAGTATATACACAATAGCGTTTTATTTAGACTAAATATTTGGTTAAATAAGCAGATAACATTGAACACTGAGCGATCGTGGGCCCTTATATTGCATCATATCATGATCGTATCATGGCAGTCTTGGTATCGCCAGATATCATATTGCCACTGCACTGTATCAATTTAATATTGTATCGTGAAGAAAGTGGCAATTTACACCACTAATAAATTGTATCCACTTTTGTTACAGTGTAGTTGGCTGTTGAAAACATTATAATATCATCTAAAATGTGCCAGAATAAAGGACAGGGCAGCCCCAAGGTCTTAAAAATGTTGAAAAGGTATTAAATCTGATGTTGCCAAAATCAAGGCTTTTATAGTATTAAATTGTATGGGCAGTGTCAAGCCTGACTCGTGGATTTGGCAAACTAAATGCAGAGAGAAGGGATGCCAATACAAAATAATAATTTATTTAACCATCCGGGCTTCCTTCATTTTAGGCAACATCTGTGGTCCTTCGACACAAAAAAATTGCTTTAAAATTTGTATATATTTAAATATTTTTTCCAAATTACTTTCATGGATGCCATTATCCAATGCAGTCCTCATCATATATATCAAATATTGTATAGATTCTGGAAATTTTAACCCCCTTTTTTGATAAGTAAAAACACAAAAAGTTTTTTTTTTTTTTCTTTTACATGCAAGACAATTAAATTTTTTGAGGTGGGAATTATCTAAGCCTGGGAATGTCAAAAAATGGTTGCAAACACATCCCCACAATACAGTAAATGCTGTTACCACTGAAATTGATAATAATGTTTTTATGCAGAACTGGAGTTATTTCAACTGTACTAGACTTTTTAAATAAAACCAATGAGTTTCAGAGACTAATCCAGATATTTTATTACTCTAAAATTTATACAGATTACTGTTCTTTTGCTGCCAATCTTGGCATAAAATTTTATTGTAAGTGGCATTAAAAAGTCTTAAAAAGGTCTTAAATTCACAAGAAAAAAATTGGAGCTACTCTGCAGGAAAATAACACCAGTTTTGTTCACATTTTTCCACAGGGAGGACCCTAACCCCCCAGACTCTCCTGCCTCCAACTATCCCACATATAAACATCTGCTATACATACTTTTTTTTTTCGCTGCAGAACCTAAACTTTGGTGTAAAGATGAACTCTCACACAGTTAAACAGTGCAGTTCACTGAAAAATGCTGAAGCTAACTAATCATTTATCCTCTTCTGTCCTTGCAGAAGCCGTCCCGCTGCTGCCCCACACACCCCAGTGTCCCATCCGCAGCCTGCCCTCCTAATGCCTGCTCTTCAGCCCAACCCCATCTTCACCTCTCCGTCATCGTCGTCGTCATCGCAGTCCCACTGTCTGGCCTACCTGCCCAGTCTGTCCCAGCCCTCCGTGGTCATGCTCTACAGGGCTCCAGACCCAAAAGAGCAGGGGCCAGAGGGTCAAAGGTCACCCCGGATGGCAGAGGCAGAGGAGGCCAGGAAGAGAAAGAGGGAAGGAGAGGAGCAAGATTCGGTCGTGGCCAAGAAGGGAATGAATGGGTTGGAGAAATGCAATGAGGTAAAGTTGATTCATAGTAAACACTAATTGTAAAATTTTTCTTTGTAGTAATTGTTTGAGTTTAAGATTATTTTTTGTTAATTTTTTTTTTTTTTTACATAAATTATATAAAATGAGTAAATGCAATAGTTTACATTGTTATAATTTTATTTTGTTTTATTTTATTAACTTTTTAACAACACAAGAGAGCAACCAAACAACCAAAAAGAGCAACTAAAACAAAGTGAGATACTAAACACATCATTATAACTAAATACAAAATATAAATAATGAAATATAAAGTAATTTAAACAACGATAAACAACTAAAATCCACATTAATACATTTTTATTGTTTTCCCTCAGTCTTTGTTCATGTTGTCCCATCTTCTTAAAATGGCTTCCAGCCCAGTGATCTTGTCCTTTGTCTGAAAGTGTGAGTTCATGTTCAGACAAATATTAACCAAAATGTGTGCACTCAAATTAGCTATTATGTGTCTTAACAAAATGAATGAACTAAATTGTGTTCTGAAATGTGTGAATATATGTTAGAAAATACTTGAATGTAAAAGAAAAATACTGACGTGAGGTGGGGCCAAATGAAAGCAGACATAGAACAGCAGACCTTCAAAAACTAATGTTGTCACAGGTGTGTGTTTCCCAGTGTGGCAATAGTAGTAGTACATCAGTAGTAGTAGCAGTAGTTGTAGTAGTAGTATAACCCCAGAACATGTGCTACCCAAGCTCCTTAATATAGAACTGAAATATTAGGCCATTTCAGAAGCAGATATTTTGGAAATATGTTCCATGCTCAATCAAATTTAATACCTTTTTAATGCTTTTAAGACCTTAGGGATACCCTACACCAGTGGTACCCATAGCACAGTTTGAGAAATGAATTTAACTAAATTCGATTCTGTCAAAATCAAGGTGTGAAAAGTATGAAATATTATGAGTAGGTAAAAAAAAATCATCTAGGTTTTAAATTTTGTCAAAACATTATGTTAATATTACAAAAAGTCACCGCAATAACAAATTATATTTATTGAAGAAATGCTATCATTGAAATGTATGATTTCTTTAATGCAGCACTGGAGTCCTTTCATCTCTGTTGGACTTTTAAAATAAATCCCTTAAGTTTCAGAGAGTAATATAGATATTTCCTTAGTGTAAAATGTATACTTATTGTTCTGTTGTTGACGATGCTGGCATTAAATTTCACTTAAAATGGCATAAAAAAGTCTTAAAAAGGTCTTAAATTTCACAAGGCAAAACCTGGAGCTACCCTTTACGCTGCCTCAGGAGTATAAAAATAGTAAATTAAACAATTACAGACTAGTTTACCTCAGGTTTAGTCCTGGGTTAAATCCTGATTTTTGTCCTGTTTTAGTCCTGCTCCAGTTGCTTAAGGCTTGCTTAGTCCTGGGTTTAGGCCTAGTCCTCATTTTAGTTTGTTAAAGATGATACGCTGAAAGCCAAATATGTTCTGTGGTGGTACCCGGAGTGAAAAGTTTGACAACCACTGACATCTAGACATTTAATTGAACTCTGAAGTAGTTCAGTGTCTTATATATTCTTCCTTGTTTTTTTCTTCCAGATCAAATCCGAATCTCAGAAGGAGACAAGGGAGTGTTCAGAGTCCAACCAGAGCGAGTCCCAGCCATCGCACTACCTCTATGTCCCCAACAACGCAGGTACATACAGTTCAAGCCTTCATTCACCCATTCACCCAAACACCCACACATTCATAGGGCTGAATTCCGTGTCTTGCTCAAGGGCACCCTGACAAAGCAGAAACCAACCGTATGATTATTGGACCTATCTGCTGGTTTAGACAGAAACAGACCTATTAAAGTGTGACTAACTCATTATTACTCATTTTCAGGTCTGAACAGCCTGAACTTCATCCTGTCTTCAGGCCAGTCCCCTTCAGGTCTCTCCCTTCCCTCCAGCTCTGTCCCGACGCTGGCCGTGCCTTATGTCCTGCTGCCCTCCTCCTCTCTGTCCCACTATCCACTCATGACCACCCCAGTTCAGCAGCAGCAGGGCTCAGAATCACAAACCAAAATGAGCTTCGGTTTACCTGCGGTGGTGTCTCCGGCTCACTTTATGGTCGGGACAGGGGCCTACGGTCTCGGGACAGAGGTGAACCGGACTGTATCGACCCCTTCGACTCCCGAACAGACGCAGGTGTACAGGGCTGCGGCTTCAACGCCACGTTCACAAACTGTTACAGCACAAGAGCCAATGGTAAGACACCTTTATTAAACTAAATCAGGTCTAAACTAGTATTAAAACCAAGTCCAAGACAGGATTAAGCCTGGACTAAACCAGAACTAAATCAGGGCTAAACCAGGACTAGACAAGGACTAAAACAGAACTAAATCAGGGCTAATCCAGGACTAGACAAGGACTAAAACAGAACTAAATCAGGGCTAAACCAGGACTAGACAAGGACTAAAACAGAGCTAAATCAGGGCTAAACCAGGACTAGACAAGGACTAAAACAGAACTAAATCAGGGCTAAACCAGGACTAGACAAGGACTAAAACAGAACTAAATCAGGGCTAAACCAGGACTAGACAAGGACTAAAACAGAACTAAATCAGGGCTAAACCAGGACTAGACAAGGACTAAAACAGAACTAAATCAGGGCTAAACCAGGACTAGACAAGGACTAAAACAGAGCTAAATCAGGGCTAAACCAGGACTAGACAAGGACTAAAACAGAACTAAATCAGGGCTAAACCAGGACTAGACAAGGACTAAAACAGAACTAAATCAGGGCTAAACCAGGACTAGACAAGGACTAAAACAGAACTAAATCAGGGCTAAACCAGGACTAGACAAGGACTAAAACAGAACTAAATCAGGGCTAAACCAGGACTAGACAAGGACTAAAACAGAGCTAAATCAGGGCTAAACCAGGACTAGACAAGGACTAAAACAGAACTAAATCAGGGCTAAACCAGGACTAGACAAGGACTAAAACAGAACTAAATCAGGGCTAAACCAGGACTAGACAAGGACTAAAACAGAACTAAATCAGGGCTAAACCAGGACTAGAGAAGGACTAAAACAGAACTAAATCAGGGCTAAACCAGGACTAGACAAGGACTAAAACAGAACTAAATCAGGGCTAAACCAGGACTAGACAAGGACTAAAACAGAACTAAATCAGGGCTAAACCAGGACTAGACAAGGACTAAAACAGAACTAAATCAGGGCTAAACCAGGACTAGACAAGGACTAAATCAGGTTTAAACCAAAACCAAGTCCTAAACAGAACTAAGCTAGAAGTAAATCAGGGCTAAACTAGTATCAAAACCAAGTCCAAAACAGGATTAAGCCAGGACTAAACCACAACTAAATCAGGTCTAAACCTGGACAACACCGGGGCTAACCAGATGTAAAATCAATATTAAAGCAGGACTGAAACTAGAATTAATCAGGGCTAAACCAAGTCTAAAGCAGGGTCCAACCAGATTTATCACTAAACCAGGAGAAAACTGTATTAGGCAAATGTGATTAGGCAAAATGGCAGGATGCATGCTTTCCATTCTCTTTAGTCTACCTCTGTATACATGACAATAAGACCAAAAGTACCACTCATCTCACCGTGGCTTTATAGTGTCCTTGCATTGTTTCAGCATAATGCCCCTTCATTCTGAGTTATGAGCTCTCTGTTATCTTCCGAAATGCCACCCCACAGTTTGACGCAGAGTCGGTGTAACCTCTGTTTGTGAATCCTGTGCCCTCGTTTACTTCACTTTGATTAATATGTGATTCTTTAAATGAGGATTAATGCTGTTGTCCAAACAGACCGGAGCAGTTTGTGCAAGCTGCTGCTGCCCGAGGTGACAAGTAAATGCACAGTCATTGACCACAGTGCACCAAGGAATTCATCAAAGCTGTTGTGTCCTCTCTTTCTCTCAGCCAGTTATTCTTTTGGCAAATGAGGCCTGCAGAAAAACACTGCAAAACTGGAATGACTAATAGAGTAATCATGCTAGTAATTATCTAATGTATGCTGTCCGTTTAATGGCAGCATAGACAGATTACTAATACTAATACTAATTCAGTCTTGTACACTTAATATAGCAGATTTTACTAACAAAAAAAGTTGTGTGTTTATCTGCCCCCATCATCTAGGATTTTTGTTGCAAAGCCTAGATTTAAAATGGTATTGTATTAAGTCATGATTTTGCATAATTTAGAGCTAGTTTTAGTCCTGGGTCCCTCCTGTTTTAGTCTTGGTTTAGTCCTGGTTTAGTCTTGGTTTAGACAAGTTAGTTCTGGTTTAGACTTGGTTCAGTCAAGATTTAGGCTCAGTTTAGTCCATTAAAGATGTTATTTTGAAAAGCCGGTATTGTCTGAGGAGGTACTTGCTAGTTTTACATGTTAGTTGCTGTTAATCGCTGTAGTGGCTCTCAATTAGTAAAGTGGTTCCCCTGCTTTTGCTGTAGCAGGTCAGGCTTTTGATTCCCCAAAAAACACTTTACAGTAATTTACCACTACTATGCAGTAATAAAGCATAAGTAAATATGTAATATTATAATTGGAATTAACAATATTTTAATTATTACATAGTTTAGAGATACTTTATTGACTTTTTACACTGATGTTTTACATGAGCTTATGACTCAAAAATTCAACAGTAATAAAGTTTATAGCTCAATGATTTTATTTGTATGTAAAATTAGAGGTTGCTTCATATCAGTGGTTCACAAACTGTGGTACAAGTGCCACTAATGGTACGCGAGCTTCTTCTGGTGCTACTAACGAGTCTCGCAGTCCAAGGCCTGATTTAGAGACCGTTTTATTCCTTGATTTGTCTTGGTTTAGACCTGGTTTAGTCACTGTTTTATCCTTGTCTAGTATCACATTTTCCCAATGATCACTATTTTGGTTTAGACCTGGGTTGGTCAAGATTTCAGGATTCAGTCTGTGAAAGCTGGTACTTTGAAAGACTGATATTTTCGGAGGCGTGAAAGGTTTGAGAATCACTACTCCATAGATTACTGTAATGCCGTGGGAGATGTCAGAAAGTTGACAAGTTTAATCATTTTTGCAGTTAATGTTGGGTTGATAATAAGTTGTTATTTATATTATACTACTAAATTATACAAGTAGCAGTAAGTGATAATGTTTTCTACCCTTTCTCCACAGACTCCTCATACTCCTAAAGAAAATACGCCGTCAGCTCCCTCGAAATCCTTCTTCCAGACTCCAGCTACACCCGCCAGTGCGGTCAGTGCGGCTCCGAACGCCAGGAAACGTGGATCTGCTCAGAGACGACTGGACGTGGGCCACCCTCCAAATCATTAGACAAGCAAACTAAATATTCAGCCAATGGTGCTTTTAGATTCCATTTTAAATGTAGCTGTTTGCTTGTTTTGAATGTGTCTCATGGTTAAATAATGGGACACTAGTTTGAAGCAGTATTGTGTTACAGTGGCCTCCAGTGGTCGGAGTCGTTCACTGCAGTTTTATCAATTTAGCCTTAAATTTTCAACTTTTAAACTGTGATCAAGCCACATAATCCCCCTTAATGTATGTGTTATTTTATCCAAATTGCTATTTATATTTTAGGTAATATATGATGATTACAGGGAGTTTTTTTTAGCACTCAATTTTTGACATGAACACTTGAAATATTTTAGCTCAACTCCTATGTAGGTAGTTCAAAGTAGATTTGCATGGGTTACATGTAAAAATATATCCCATCTGTACTAGGATCAGTGCAGAAGCAGCCTGGGCCACCTTTAGACAATTTAGATAACGTTTAAAAGTAATAAAATATACCAAATATAAGTAAGATGTGCATCCTCTGGATCTGCTGAAAATTACAACACACATTTACAATCATTTTAGGGTCTATATTATTTGACCCACGCTGAAAAAAACAGCCTTTTTTACATTTAGTTTGCTTATAAAAATCGAATGTCAATGCAATCAGAAACGCTCACCTCAGAAAACAAAATACAAGTAATTATTTTATATCTGAGTTATTTTGACAGTTCAAATGAAAAATGTGGCTCTTTTAACACGTCCTTGGGCACTATTATTCAGCTCTTAGCTTCAGGATTTTGTGGAGCTTCCTTTCACTTTTATCACCTCTAACAGATGTTTTGGGTCACCTTTGCCCGTTCTTCACCTGCAGAAGCTTCTAGCTCAGTGATGTTTCATGGCCTCTCTGCTTTTGCTGCGTTCTTGAAATCACCACCAAAGATATTCAATGGGATTAAAACCTGGAGACTGAGAAGGCCGCTCCAGGACGTCCCAGGATCGATTTATCCTTAAAATCTTTGGGGGGTTTGAATTTTTCTGATTGCAGCTGTATATGGTAGACTATAAAAGGCCATTTGCTTAATACAGCTACAGAAAAATGAGTTGGATTCATACATAAGCTAAAGACTTCTATTGAGCAGTCAGGCAGAATCAATACTCTTAGATAAAGAAAAAAACAGAAAAATCCAGATTGTAAATGGTCATTCATGATACCAGCAATACGGTAAACAGGGCTAAAAGTGTAAAAAAAAAGAAAAAAGTGACCACAGCTGTGCAAAAATGTAAAATAAATTCACCATAAAATAAAATAATAACTTGGAAAATGGTCTTTAACTACAGTCCAATAATATTAGGTAAAAAATACAAATCTCTTTAGATGTACAGCAGTGATGGAAGAAGTACACTCAATTGTTTTACTTAAAGTACAGATTCATGAAAATTGTAAAGTAACTGAATACTTAAATTCCACCACTGAATTGGCTTAACACTGTGTAACTTGAATTAAACACTGGTACTACACTGTGTATGCACAAGTAATCCATACAACTCTACTTCAACAAATCCACTATATGCTTTTAAGATTTCAGTCAACTGTGGCGGCTGATACTTCCTCAGCAGTCATCCCTTTTTATATCTTTTTTTTTTATCCTTAAATGTTTACATTATCTGCACTCATTTGAAGTGCAGTCTATATCCATTCGTCTACAATGAATGTTACTAGGAGTATCTACCACTGTTGTCTAATATGGTTTGCCCAACTCTTTAGCTTGTACTGTTTCCAGCTGCTACAGATACTCTGAGGTACTTGAATAACTCGTGGCTTTACTACAGTAGTTTTGTGGATTATCAAAGTACTGTATTGATCTTATTATTGTATGTTTAAACTGACTGTACAAGCGTTGGTGCTCATTTCACATCATATTATTCTCAAAACATTTCAAAACTTGCTGTCTTGCTGTTTAGATTTTGAGTGCAGGTTTCTATTTGGGTTGGGTTGGTCCAGCAAACTTTTATAGAGATGTTTATTTTACTTTAAAGGGGCGATATTATGCTTTTATTTATCTTTTTAGACCAATTTTGTTCACCTCCCCAACAGTACTGCACGTTTTACAACTTTTAAATATCTGACTAAAATATAACATTTCCAATAATTACTTCTACTGAAGAAGAAACAAGTGAAAAAAAGCTTTTTACTTCCTTAAACTTTTTGTCTGATGCCATTTTACTACAAAATGAAAAATGTCTATGAGGAATCAGTGGAAACAGAGCAGATTGGACGTAGAGGGCTTGTTGTTGATTGGTCAGTGCTTCCTGGAGTGGGCGGGGCTTCGTGAGCGAGGCAGAGGTTTGTGAAAGTAGGCGAATACAGGATTACTCAAACATGCATGAATGAAGCCAAACACAACTCCAGGTATGTTTTTGATGAGGGAACATTATAACACACAAAAAAAGTCAATTTTGCAGAATATAACCCCTTAAAGTAAAATATCCCAAATAACATTAGCATTTTAGTCACTCCTTTGCTTTCATGAGAGTAAGGTAATGATGGATGGCTACTTAAAGGTGAAGGTAAAGATTACAGTCTTGTTAATTATGCCAAACTTTTTTTTTTTTTTTTTTGAAAGAATTGTCTGGCCTAGTTTAGCTTTTTTCTGTAAAGGACTGACTGATTGGATAGGACTACATGGTTCCTTCAGCGTTGCCACTACAAATCCTTTGCCTTTTATATCACAGTGAGTGATTTTCAAGGTTTGTGAACTTGGCCTATTAAATAATACTGTACTTGTGGCCAATTACAGCCCCTATAATGTCATTAATTGTACACTGAATCATTCACTCGTTAATAGCTGTCCTTCTACGTCTTAACAAGTCATAACAACTAGTAACCAAAGTGTGCTGTACTGACCCAACCCGTACCATATCCTAAACATGGCTCAGAATCATTTTTCAGCAACCATTTTGATATTTAGTGCCATTTTTTTATCATATTTGCAGAAAGTTGGATGCTGCTTCTCGTTTGCTTATTCATGATAATGCCACTGCTTGTCCTCTGTCATGATACTAATCCAGAGCTGTTTCTTCACTGTAGATTTCACTCTTTAGTTTTTTCCACCAAACTGTTTCTATGCTGTTTGCCTTCAGTAACATTTTATTAAAATATATCTATAATAATGAGTATTTGTTTTTTTTTTGTTTTTTTACCAGAAATACACTTTGTTGTGGTAAGTTGGGTTAACACGAGATGAACAAAAGTCTCAAGACCTGAACCAGGGCTACAAAATACAACTGAATGAACACAAGGAATCAAACTCGTTCTACATTGAGCTAAATCTTCTATTTTGTGCTGTTTTATGCCATCTCTTAAGACACCTGCCAAATGATGTTTTTTTTTTTTTTTTTGCAGCTCTTTAACTGATTTTCATGATTCAAACTTTAAAACATGTCTGAGTTCTGGGACATTATTGCTTTTACTTTTGTACATCTGTTGCCACACCTGCCAACTTATAGTTTTCTGCCCCATTTTGTCTTTTTCTACCAGTAATACAACAAAATATAGTACAGTTAAATCACATCACAGGTCTACAATGCAGTGGTTACAAAAAGATAAAGATATCACTCACTTTTAGAATTTATAAGAATTTACAGCATTGTGAATAGTTCTTTTAAAAACTTAAGTGTTTCAGATTAGGACATCTATAGCTACACACGCTATGACTTTAAAGATTAAATATCACCATTAGGACCACCAAATCAACATTGTATAATGCTAACATATTTATAACATATGATATAAGAGTGATGATGTGATAAGAAATAGCAATGATGTTGACTGCTCCATATTGTTCCATTCATTTTTTATCTTCATTATTATTTAAATATTTTGCTTTTATTGTTCTAAGCCCACAACTTTTTGAGTCAAAAGCCATACACATACACTGCCACTTTATCAAGACAGTACAACTTATACAACTTACTTTTATTTATTAGTTTGTTATTATTACTACTGATAATGAAAATACTGACACCCACCTTTCCCCTTTCACATTGTGACCGGCAAATGTAAATATTGCATATACATTTTCAGTCAAATAAAGGAGGGTCAAGTTTCAAAATGTGTACTTTTAATTGGTTTGGAGTCTAAGCAACTACAAAAAGTTTTTTGAACATTCTCAGTCAGGTTTACAAATACCTTTTTTCTGCTGTTGTATTGATTGGCCAGCAGAGGGCAGACTGACATCAAGTTTGTACAGGAGGGTTAAGGTACCGCTGCATAGTTTGGAATAACCCCATATTTACCACAGGGCTACACATATTGCTCTTTTACCTCAACATTGACAGAATTACCATCCGTGCAGTTATGATTATGATGAAATTACTTACATCTGACTGTCTTCTTCTTGACCTCACATGTGACACTTCTATTGTGCTGCCAGGTTCCAAGTAAATTTGTACCTTCGTTTTGACATCCATTTCAGATACAACTTATGCATAGTAAAGTTTTATCATTCATTCATTCATTCATTCATTTTCTTCTGCTTATTCCCGTTAGGGGTCACAGGTGACTGGAGTCTATCATCAAATGCATAGTAATATCAGTGGGTTTGCTTGGGGGGTTGGAGTGCTTTGGTCAGGGGTTAGCGAGTGTCACCTTTTTCACCATGGATGAGTTTGCAGGTATACTTTCAAAATAATTAGCTTTTTGAACTGGATTTTACAATACTTAAATTTAAAATTTTAATTTTGACGATTTAAGCTGCCGCAATTGTATGTTTTTGGCATTCAAAATGTTAAAAAAGGCACTAAAAAAGGCATTGTAAAGCATTAAATTAGACTTGCTGATACCTGCAGGAACCCTGGTTTAACGCTGTTTAAAACATAAGCACAAAGTTAGCTGGAGCACATTTGTATCCAATAACTTAGGTTGTATTTTGAATAAGGGCCTTATTTAACTATTTGCAAACTAAACTTTTTGTTTTGTTGCACTTGTGTAATGGCAATAAAAGTGTCTTTATCTTTAAAGGTATAGATTTCAGATCTATTATTTTAACTGGTGTCTAAATTCAGCAATTTAAAAGACTCTGCTGGTGATTTTCAATTTCAAAAATGTTTCCAGAAAATGCAATCACATTACAGTACAAGTCAAAGGTGATGACTCACTTTTCCATTAAAATGATTTAAGTGTGTCCTTTTACAAGTAAAAGTAGAGTCTAAAAAGATACTCCAAAAATGACAAATTTACCCCTGTACCCCACATAAAACTACTCAATTAATTCTCAGTTACTCAATTAGTTCTTTGATTAGTTGTAATTAGTTACTTACACCTCTGTTATTGAGTTAAACATGCAACTTTTAGTTTTTTATTTTATTTTTTGAAATGTGAGGCAAAAAATGATATCAAATACTTTAAATATGCCTAAAAGCCACTGTGATGACTGCACAATTCACCCAACATCAAAAAAGGAACCCGTGTGTAGTCTTCTTTCTCCTCTTTTCTTGATGCAGAGGGAAATAGGGTTTCTTGAAAGAGAAACACTTTTGTGACAGTCACTAATTCTAAATCTCTTGATTCCATTTTTCAGGCAAGTCAGAAAAGGGCTGTGGAAGGTGCCAAACAAAACAATCTGATGGCAATACTGGAAAAAGGAAAAACAACTCTGTCCAACATCCTCTCATCCCGAAAGTGCTGATTTTGATGATTCTGATGATTCTGATGACGATGACAATGATGAGGATGATGCTGGCATTGTTCCCCAAAAAATGTTTGAACAGGAAAAAATTAAACACATTTTCTACAAAAAAAGATAATAATAATGCATTAGTCTTATATAGTGCTTTTTCTAGACACTCAAAGTCACTTTACAGTTTGGTGCATTATTCATTCACTCCTCAGTCACACTCAGTGGAGGTGAGCTACTTCTGTAGCCACAGCTGCCCTGGGGCAGACTGACAGAAGCATGCGCCTACAGCCCCTCTGACCGACACAATCAAACAGGCAAGGTGGGTGAAGTGCCTTGCCCAAGGACACAATGACCGTATGCCGGTTGTGAGGCTTGAACTGCCAACCTTTGGGTTGGTGGGCAAGCGTCTCTACTGACACTGCCACCCTATGCCTGCAGCTGGAATCAACAACAAAAAAGTAAGTTTTAAATGTGTCATTTTGTCTGTGGTTTGCAGAGTTACTAGATATTTGAGCATTAGGGAAAATTTGCAATGAAAAAATCCACAAAATATACCATAAAAATGGTTAAGATGGGTTTGGCAACTGACAACAAATACAATTAGAAAACACTTGAAAAGTGTGCATACCTCCGCCCAGGATAGCTATTTTTCTCTAAATGCACTCCTAAAATGAACAGTTCTAGCATCATTTTTGTAAATTAGAGCAGCCTGTCTTTCTTTGCTGTGACTTTACCACAGCCAGAGATTTCAAAAGACAGGAGGGCTGGGGGGGTGGGGTGTGGGGGGGGGGGCTCTTTTCACACCACATGGCTGCAAGACAAGAGAAGGTGCCATTTACTGAAAAATTTCTGGATCCAGATGGTGACCCGGATCAGACCCAAAATCTAATCACTTCTTCTTAGTGTCATTCCTGACCTTTCCTGAAAGTTTCATCCAAATCCGTTGAGTAAAGTTGCCAACAGACACAGACACGCTACCAAAAACATTACCTCCTGAGAGGAGGTAACAATAACATGGATACAGGACATAATTTTATATAGTTTGTGTTTTCAAAAAAATTGTTTTCAAACTAATTTTACCAAAAAATCAAAATCAGTGTTCACTGAAAAGGAAACATAAACATTTTGACCTCCAGAACAGTTAGGAGGACCAATTTAAGTAACCCAGAATATGCCAGACCATCTTGCAGAATATTAGCAAAGCAATTTCCTATGTAGCCACCCAAACTTGGTGTTTAAGTTTGAGACGTTTTGTCAAACTATCTGGTTGACTTTATCAATCCTGACAAAGCAAAAAAAATCTCACAACTATGCAATGGCAAACATAATAAACTGCTTAAATGTGACACCTTTACATTTGCTTGACTACATCCATTTTTTACCCCTGGCTGGCAGCTCTACTCCCCTTTCCTAATGTACTTAGCCTTGGCATAATTTTTGTTTTAGGTTGCAGGACCAGGAGACTGAATGGCAGGTTGTTGGGAAGGAAAACAAACAGCTTTGCAAACTGAACATGGAGTTGCAGGGGCAGTTGCTCCAAGTTCTTAATGCTACACCAACACAGCATGAACAAAAAAAAGCGCCGCTAACACAGTGCTGGGGTGAGTAACCGTCCAGGCTCAGGTTTGAATTATGTGTGACATCAGCCTCTGTCAAAGATAGTGCACCATTGTGCTAAAGACCATTCTACAAAAGAAGCAGCATGTTAATAGATCATAATAGGGCTGCAATTTTAATGGTCACAATTAAAGGCTGCAAAACGGTCAAATATATGGTCAAAAACCTGTTTATCTTGTAGGATTAGCCTCTACAAACATGTTCTGAAAGGCATGTGATTCTTGTGGAAGTTAATGTTAATGTTGTACAGGTTTAAAATGTGCTGTGAACTGAATCTTGGCTGTAAAAACAATATCACAAATCTAAACGCAATTGCAATATCTGTCATAAAAATCGCAATAACATATTTTTTGAAAATGCACCTTTAGATTATAATATAGGCTACTAAGGCGCCAAAGTGACAATGCCACTGTCCTTGATAAAAAGGTAAATGTAGGCTTTAGTCAAACTCCATACAGAGTTTGTGAGGGACTGTGCCACTGTGGACTACTCGTAGTTTGACACCTGCTGTAGGATCTGAACGCTAGAACAGGGATATAGTGCCCTAAACCATAAACTATTAAGTAACATTATCCTCTAAATTTTAGCAGAGTCTGGCAGTGAGGAACAAGGGAAGGAAACATCAACTAAAGACGAGGTATATATTATAATATATAATAATGATATATTTATCATGTTCACAGTATGTTATACATCAGTGGATCTCAAACTGTGACACAGGTACCAGTGGTGGCTTTTTTTTAGTGGTACTCAGGAGTCTTTTGCGTTTCAAATCTCTCATAGAGAAGGTTTGATTTTACCTGATTTAAATTAAAGTTAAATTCTGGTTATGCCCTAGTTAAATCCTGGTTTAATTATATATTTGTTTATATATATATTTATATTTAATCGCTTTTTCAGGAGAGTCCTGGCACCAGTGGGGTTAAAGATGGTTTCTTTTATCTGTGTGTGCAGAATACTTTTATAAATATTTCAGTAAAATTTTAAAAGGATAAACCAAAAAAATATATTTTTATAGCCTTGTTAACTCATATTATTTCAAGGGTGCCAATAATTCTGGAGGGCTTACTGTATGTAGTACAATACAATATCTTAATGATTTCGATGGATTTTTTTGACATTTTTTGAGAGATTGATTTGGGAGGAGGAGTCAATCTTAGGAGAGACACCTGGGAGAGGATAAAAAAATAATCCTAGAGATTCCCTCTTCGTTAAAGAACTTGCAGTGGCCATCTGGGGCACAAAGACTTTGGGGGAGAGAAGCCTCACAGGAAAGGAGTGCCCCACTACTAAAACAACAAACAAGGATCCATTAACACCACAAAAGCTGCAAACACTTAAAGGTACAGAATATACACTTTAATGTGCGTTGTCATTTGTGTTGTTTTACTTGCTAGATTATAAAAATTACCTGCCTATATTAAGTGTTTTTGTCAATTCTGTAGCAGGACATCAAGCTATGTTTAAAAATGATGACAGAACAGAATGAGTTAAAAGCTTAAATATGGCAATTGTAAAACAAGTCCAGCCAGTATGTCTTATATGTATATTCACCAAAAGATTAACAAAAGTCTGGTGTGCTAGTCTCTGCTTTGATTTGGGTCACAGTATATAGCAAAATTATTGTTATCGCAATTCTGTCGCAATATCCGTATCCAGGGCGTGACATTAACACTAGCCACCTAGCCAAATGCAGGTAGATTTTAATAATGGCTACTAAGACGTTCACTATCACTAGCCAATTTGCCCTGTTGGATTTTAGACATACATTTTAACTAATTAGGCCTGACTTTATCCAGCTATCCTTAAAACCCTAGCTAATTTAAAACTTGTACTCAAAACTTGTAATAACTGAGGGGAAAATAAGAGTCTTATTGAAACATACAAAGAAAAGATTTAATAATAGATTTTGGGAGTGATCTCAATCACGGTCTGGATCCAAGCTTAAAAAAAAACTGCTGTCTTGGTGGAGATTTGCAATCTGAGTGCTTTCTAGTATTTATGCTACTTTCTCTTACTTTTTTGTTAGTATAGCTCCATTACTTGTTATAACTTTTTCTTGCCCTAACTCGGCCCAACTTTGATACTAGGACCCTCACAAAAACTCTTATTTGGGACATGCTACCACAGTATTGACGTCACTCTAATGTTGTGATGAGATGTGATGAGTGTTGTGATTATTTGTTAACATGGCGATTTTGCTTAGTTTATGACAATGTGCTATGCTCGCTGTAATTTACAGCAAACATTGCATGTAAATAAGGTACTTGTTTGTTTGTATTTTCAGATTGCTTCAAAGACTGGCTAGGTTCAAAAAACCTGGAGGAGGCAGAGCTGAAGGGCAGATGGGCAAAGGCAGGCAGATTTATAACAGAAAGAATAATGGACATAAACCAGCAAAAAAAAAAAAAAAAAAAAAAAAAAAAATGAGCAAGAGAGTCTTCTTTTTTACCTCCGCCAAGTTTTCAGTAGCAGCCAACTCTATTTAGAAATGCTTGTTTTAAAGGTGTGTAGTGTAAATGAGCTGCCTTGGCGTAGGGCTGTGTTCCCAGAGTGCTTTCTAGTTTATTTATTTATATATTTTAATTATTCAATGCTATTTTTTGTTTGTATGTTTTTTGTATTTTAAATACAAATCTGTATAATTTAATACAATTTTAATGAAATTGTACAAGTAAAATCTCACTTGATCTTTCTTTCTTGAAGTTTAGCTTGTATATTTTAAAGGGACCAGATGTATTTCAACCCAGAAATTGACTCAGGTAAATACAGGTGGCGGGCCATATGAATAGACATACAGTTCTGGGTCATGGTTCCTTGGCAGCTCTATATGAATGTTATATTAGCATGTTCAATTACGTATACAAAATATATAGATCAATAAATAAAAAACTTAAAAATATCAAATGAAGAGCAGTAGTTTGTAGGCGCGTTCGAGATGAGTCAGATTTGCGCAGTTCCATCGGTGTCGGTCTGTGCGCAGTGCACGCTGGTTAGATTTGTGTCCGACTTGTTCCCGCCCTGCTCTGAGATCCAAACGAGAGCAAGTCTAAACTAGGACTAAACCAGGATTAAACAAGGTCTAACCCAGGACTGTACCAGGACTAAACCAGGTCTAAACCAGCCCCAACTAAAGCAGGACTAAAACAGGAATAAAACTGTCTCTAGACAAAACTACATCAGGACTTGAACAAAAGAACTCTGCCAGACTTCTTCTAGTCGCACTCAGGAGTCTTAACCACTTCAAGTCCCAATTTAGTTTAATTTAGAGCCAGTTCTATTCCTGTTTTAGATGGCTTTAAGTTGGGGCTGGTTTAGAACTTTAGTCCAGGATCAGATCTAATTTTTTTTCTGGAATGGTCTTGGTTTCAGTCTTGGATTTGTCCTGGTTTAGTCCTGGTTTTGCACTGGTTTAGTTCAGATTTAGGCCTAGTTAAGTCCAGGATCAGACCTGATTTTGTCCTTAATTAATTCTGGTTTAGACCTAGTTTAATTCTGATTTAGACCTTGTTCAGTCCTGGATTTGTCCCTATTTAGTTCTGATTTAATCCTGATTTTGTACTGGTTAAGTCCTGGTTTAGTTTATTTTAGCTCTAGTGTAGACCTGGATTAGCTGTCATTTAGTCCTGGCTTAAACCCGGTTTAGGCATGATATAGTCCTGGTTTAGACCTGGCTTAGCTGTGATTTAGTACTAGTTTAGTCCTGTTTTGTCCAGATTTAAGCTCATTTTAGCCCATTTGGAATTGTCTGAGGTGGTACTTGGTATGGATGTTGTATACATTTTGTTAATGTGCGTCTGTTTAGATTAGAATGTCCCTAAAACTTACCCACTCATTTGGTATAAAATATATTTTGGCAGTATTTAAACAGGACCATGCTTTATGCACTGAAGTATGCCTTGACATTGCTTCTGAGACACCTTGGCTATAGGAGGAACCTAAATCAGGCCAGAAACCATCCCAGTACAGATTATATTGAAATAATCTGTAAAAATAACTCTAAAGCATTTTGTCTAGTCTATTGAAGTTAAAGAATACAAATGTACCAAAACTAACTTAATAATATGCAATAAATATCGTGAAAAGCAAAGTATGTATTATGTATTTGAACCACTTTTGTAAATGTCTTCCATTATTTAGTGTTAGTTGACAGGGTTTGAGCTCGACCTGGTCTCGGTCTCAACTCAGTCTCGAACCCTGAAAGTCTCAGTATTGTCTTGGTTTTGGTTCACTCTGGACTTGGACTGGTCTTTGTCTCAATTAGTACAGTCTTGAATACAACACTACCTTTGTCTTTGACGTAGAGAGGCTGGTCAAGTCACAAAAGCGTGTCCGAAAGCCCCGGGGTTAAAGGTCAGCACTGTCTCTGAGTGCTCCATCAGCTGTAGTCCCTCTAATCCATAACTCTGCAGACAAAGGATAAGATAAACTGATTTCAGCAGATTTCAGTTGGAGGCCACAAGATGGACTGAACATTGCTCTGTGGCAATCATAATAATGTAATAAACGATAAATGAAGAGTTTATTTGGTGACAGAACTTGTTCAGTACCAGGCCTATTTTTTCTGTCTCTTGTCTGAAATGACTTACCTAAAATAAATGCAGTATATGTTCCAAACTACACAGGCTATATGTATCAACTTGGTCTCAAAAAAACCACAAAAAAAAAAAAAACAAGATATGTGTTACTGTCACAGAGAAAATTAATCTGGAACACAGTAAAGAATTGAAATGTATATCTCTGCCCTACAAAAACAACTTATTTATAGAAAAAAAAAACACATTTGAATCAAAAGATTGGAGTCTAATTCATGTAGAAATTAGTACAGTAAAATATCACGAGAAATGAATATGGTTTTGTTTAGATGGCAATGTTTGGTAGAGCCTTTTAGCTGAGCTTTTTTCCTTCTTTTTGGCATGCTACATGTTAGGATTCCTAGCGTGTGTAGTCATTGTCATTCTTTTTCTATTTTGTTAGCGCACGGATTGAGTGTGAAAATCTTTTTTTTTTTTTTTTTTTTGATGACAACTGCATTCCAAAGTATAGAAATAAACACACATTTGGAGATAAGTACTTTACTTGGAAGTACTTAGTAAGTAGTAGTGTTAGTAGTACAGTTTGGAGTACTTCTTCCAACTCTAGCACTGACTGAAAAAGTTCGTCACAGTTCATTCAGAAGATACCACTAACCTCGCCGTGATTCAGAAAAAAGGCATTCGAAGGGTAAATTCCCGACAGCCCCCGAAGGCAGCAGTGATGAGTTCACGGTCTCCTCCTCAGACTCCGCCTCTTTTTTTACGCAGCGGCAGTAAAAGCCTGAGGTATGTGGCATCTGTGCGTCAGAGCCGCGGAGTTTCGCACAGGACGCGTACTACAAACACAGCTGGAGCCTGCGTTTTCTACTGGACTTATCCTTGCACTACTTTGAGGTAACTTTTATTATTACACGCATTCTTGGTTATTCAAAATGTGTTGACTTCAAATCAGGTTCGATGCTCACGCGTTTTTTCACGTTTTAAGGTAAGAGAGAAGGCTTATTATTATTTTATTATTATATATTATTTTATTTTATTATTATTTTGTCTATAAGATCAAAACTTTTGCATTTTTTTTTAGCTACACAGAAGTATAGGTGGGTAGCTGACGTTCAGAGGTGTAACATCGTTTTGTTTTTTGTTTTTTTGTTTTTGGTTTTTTGTTCATGCAGTCTGACACAACTTTTAAGTTGAACTACAAAGAAGATTAAATAATAATTTCAAATATAACTCAGTTTTATAAAAAATGTAAAGAAAGCTTTTCATAAGCAATTTATAATTTTAAGTGTTTCTACATGTTTTACAGTGTGACTTTTTTGCCACACCGCAGGACATTCAATAAAGTTTGTCCATTTGAATTCTTGTTATAAATTGTTGTACATGTCTTTGGTGCTAACTCAGTAAATATACCCTTGTCCCATCCTAAATGATGATTTTTATCATTTCAAATTTTATTTTGTGAAAAATACAGCTGTACCCTGCAGGACACCAAACAGACATATGATAACAGTTTTTGGCTAAATTTGGATTTTACAAAAATTATTATTAATTAGTTTCTTTTGACCTTTAGCTCTCAGCCTTAACTCCAGAGGTCTGTCTGCTCTGTAAATGACAGATGAGTCCTGTAAGTTTTGTTGCTGCTTGTTTAAGAAACTGATTTTATTTTTTATTGTAGGATTCAGGTGGAGTTAAAAGTATTGTTTTAGTAAAGTACAAATATTTTGTTTTTTGAAAATGTTACAGTCACACCGTGGGACATTTCATAGTTTAACATTAAAATGCAAAAAAAAAGTCAGACAACTTCTTTCTAAAACTTTGAAGGTTACATAGTAGGCCCTGTGTTGCACTGCTTATAGAATTTTGGAGGAGGAAAAACATTATTTGGCAATTTTTTTCAGTTGATTTTGGAAAATACAGGGGTCACATCAACCACCCAGGTATAACGTATGATAGTGTACCAGTGCTGCCAAAATGTACATTAATGTGTATTTGGTGTATCAAGCAATGAAGTATTTTACACCACTGCAGAGGACAGAGCCAAGGGATTGAACTCACAACCTTCTTGCTTTGAGAAAGTGATTTTAAAGCTATAAATTTGTTTTACCTCATTTACAGCCAAAAGCTTTATGTTGTGGAAAAGATTTGGAAACATGTTTTTTGTGCCTTAAATTGTTATTTTATAGCTATGTCATTTATTTTTACCTTTTAAAAATAAATATTTAGGCCTTTTTTGGCAGACTCAAACCCACAATGCCGAAGCAGGCTGTAGTTGCCTGTGTATATGCGCCACAGCTCTACCAACTGCACAACAGGCCTATGTTGTTTATTTAATATTTTGTTATTATTTGGAAACAGCAGAATTATCTTGTCACTGCTAATCTAATAGAAGGAATCACAGGCCTTCAGATCATGTTTGTAAAGGTCTTAACTACAGCTGTAGCACAGTTTATACAGATTAGGATTCAGTGGAGACAGGATATTTTCGTTCTGTGCAGAGGACAATATATCTCCAAAATAACTGCAGCCTTTGCGATTTGCTAATTGCAACAGTTCAAATTGTGATTTTGATTCTGTTACCATTAATCGCTCGGCCCTTAATTAGACATTATTTACATGGCAACTTTTTACTTCTACTTGAGTAATACTATTTTGAAGTAACAATACTCTAACTTGAGAACAATTTTCTACCCACATTTGTTTACAATTTATCAGCTGAAAATAACTAAAAATAACTCAAATTCTTTTTCATATTAGAGGTCAACTTCTATTTAAAAGCCTTCCATTCATCTACACTGGAGCATTTTACCCCCGACACTTGACTAAAAACCCCACTCTCTACTCTGCGGTCTTCACTCGAGACTGACTCTGAAGTGTCTCCTTTCAGGCCTGGGTCCAAGTCTGTAATCTGTGTTTGGGCGGAGACTCTTTTCCTTTAGGACAGTCATTATGGTCTGTCCCTCTGACACTCTGACAGACAGTAATAATATCACACACATGTGGCCTGGCTCTGTTCACACTACAGAGCTGGAAGAAGTACTCCAAATCTGTAGTAAACATACTGTGTCTTCAAAATGTTATTACTTCATTAAGTAAAAAAAAAAGTACACAACAAATCACTATCACTATCAGTGCTCTTGTCTCCTACTTCAAACTGTGCGTGTGTTACTTGTTGTTTTCTTCTGTTTGTTTTGTTCAGATCCATCTAAAATGCCGAACTGGGGAGGAGGAAACAAATGTTCTGCCTGCAGAGGAACAGTGTACCACGCCGAGGAGGTGCAGTGTGACGGCCAGAGCTTCCACAAGTGCTGCTTCCTCTGCAGTGAGTCACATTTGCTACAGACCAGTCACAGCCTCTACAGAGCAGTCACAGTCTCTACAGAGCAGTCACAGTCTCTACAGAGCAGTCACATTCACTACAGACCAGTCACAGTCTCTACAGACCAGTCACAGTCTCTACAGACCAGTCACATTCACTACAGACCAGAAACATTCACTACAGACCAGTCACAGTCTCTACAGACCAGTCACATTCACTACAGACCAGAAACATTCACTACAGACCAGTCACAGTCTCTACAGACCAGTCACATTCACTACAGACCAGTCACAGTCTCTACAGACCAGTCACATTCACTACAGACCAGTCACAGTCTCTACAGACCAGTCACAGTCTCTACAGACCAGTCACATTCACTACAGACCAGTCACATTCACTACAGACCAGAAACATTCACTACAGACCAGTCACATTCACTACAGACCAGTCACAGTCTCCACAGACCAGTCATATTCACTACAGACCAGTCATATTCACTACAGACCAGTCACAGTCTCTACAGACCAGTCACATTCACTACAGACCAGTCACAGTCTCTACAGAGCAGTCACAGTCTCTACAGAGCAGTCACATTCACTACAGACCAGTCACAGTCTCTACAGACCAGTCACAGTCTCTACAGACCAGTCACATTCACTACAGACCAGAAACATTCACTACAGACCAGTCACAGTCTCTACAGACCAGTCACATTCACTACAGACCAGTCACAGTCTCTACAGACCAGTCACATTCACTACAGACCAGTCACAGTCTCTACAGACCAGTCACAGTCTCTACAGACCAGTCACATTCACTACAGACCAGTCACATTCACTACAGACCAGTCACATTCACTACAGACCAGTCACATTCACTACAGACCAGTCACAGTCTCTACAGACCAGTCATATTCACTACAGACCAGTCATATTCACTACAGACCAGTCACAGTCTCTACAGACCAGTCACAGTCTCTACAGACCAGTCACATTCACTACAGACCAGTCACAGTCTCTACAGACCAGTCACATTCACTACAGACCAGTCACAGTCTCTACAGACCAGTCACAGTCTCTACAGACCAGTCACATTCACTACAGACCAGTCACATTCACTACAGACCAGAAACATTCACTACAGACCAGTCACATTCACTACAGACCAGTCACAGTCTCTACAGACCAGTCACAGTCTCTACAGACCAGTCACAGTCTCTACAGACCAGTCACATTCACTACAGACCAGTCACATTCACTACAGACCAGAAACATTCACTACAGACCAGTCATATTCACTACAGACCAGTCATATTCACTACAGACCAGTCACAGTCTCTACAGACCAGTCACATTCACTACAGACCAGTCACATTCACTACAGACCAGTCACAGTCTCTACAGACCAGTCACAGTCTCTACAGACCAGTCACATTCACTACAGACCAGTCATATTCACTACAGACCAGTCACAGTCTCTACAGACCAGTCACATTCACTACAGACCAGTCACAGTCTCTACAGACCAGTCACATTCACTACAGACCAGTCACATTCACTACAGACCAGAAACATTCACTACAGACCAGTCACATTCACTACAGACCAGTCACAGTCTCTACAGACCAGTCATATTCACTACAGACCAGTCATATTCACTACAGACCAGTCACAGTCTCTACAGACCAGTCACATTCACTACAGACCAGTCACATTCACTACAGACCAGTCACAGTCTCTACAGACCAGTCACAGTCTCTACAGACCAGTCATATTCACTACAGACCAGTCATATTCACTACAGACCAGTCACAGTCTCTACAGACCAGTCACATTCACTACAGACCAGTCACATTCACTACAGACCAGAAACATTCACTACAGACCAGTCACATTCACTACAGACCAGAAACATTCACTACAGACCAGTCACATTCACTACAGACCAGTCACAGTCTCTACAGACCAGTCATATTCACTACAGACCAGTCATATTCACTACAGACCAGTCACATTCACTACAGACCAGTCACATTCACTACAGACCAGTCACAGTCTCTACAGACCAGTCACATTCACTACAGACCAGAAACATTCACTACAGACCAGTCACAGTCTCTACAGACCAGTCACAGTCTCTACAGACCAGTCACATTCACTACAGACCAGTCACATTCACTACAGACCAGAAACATTCACTACAGACCAGTCACATTCACTACAGACCAGTCACAGTCTCTACAGACCAGTCATATTCACTACAGACCAGTCATATTCACTACAGACCAGTCACATTCACTACAGACCAGTCATATTCACTACAGACCAGTCACAGTCTCTACAGACCAGTCACATTCACTACAGACCAGTCACATTCACTACAGACCAGAAACATTCACTACAGACCAGTCACAGTCTCTACAGACCAGTCACAGTCTCTACAGACTAGTCACAGTCTCTACAGACCAGTCATATTCACTACAGACCAGAAACATTCACTACAGACCAGTCACAGTCTCTACAGACCAGTCACAGTCTCTACAGACCAGTCATATTCACTACAGAGCAGTCACATTCACTACAGACCAGTCACATTCACTACAGACCAGTCACAGTCTCTACAGACCAGTCACAGTCTCTACAGACCAGTCATATTCACTACAGACCAGTCATATTCACTACAGACCAGTCACATTCACTACAGACCAGTCACATTCACTACAGACCAGTCACATTCACTACAGACCAGTCATATTCACTACAGACCAGTCATATTCACTACAGACCAGTCATATTTCTTTTTTATTTCTTTTTTTCTTTGTTTGGGCCACACTGGAGCCACTTGGTTTGTTTAGATTCCCATATGAACTCAAACTGCTTTAACATTTTGTCAGAATATTATGGAAAAATCTATTTTTATTACTTCATAGTTCAATTCATTACATTACAGTTAATAAAGACAGCAAACAAACTAAAAACAAAATTCAGTATCTAGAATATAACATACTATTACATAATTATCATAGAAATCACAGTTAATAAATAAGTCAATATAAAGGAGTAAAGGAGTAAAGTAAGTAAATATTGTAAAGTAAAGTAAAGGAGCAATATTGTGCTTTTTTTCAAGCTTTTTGAAATAAATTTGGACACATTGGACATATTTGCATCAACATTTAATGTTGTATAACTTCAAATAATGTATATGTATGGAAAATGTCACTTTTTGTTACTTTCACTTTGAAGAAAATACTTAGGATTAGGTGCCTGTTGCTTAAAGCCCCGCTGGCCTCACCCACTTTACCAGCAGCTCTGTGCTCTTTGCAAACACTGTAGTTTATAGCAGCAGATAGGACTGCAGAGCTGAGCTCCCTCTTCCAAAGGCTCTCTACAGGGGATACAATGGCTAATTAGTGTCATGAAGCCAACAGATAAATAAGCTGTTTTGTAGTGACAGTGGTTAAAGCCCTGAAATGATCAGAACGAGCCTGGGGACGGTGTATGGAAAGAGTTGAGGAGTGCTGGCTGAAGAAAGCAGGGTTTAATATGTGACAACCAGCATTTTAAGCTCTTGAGAAAGTCAGTGCCTCAGCATACTGGATTATGCAAACGTGTGAATGAACTCCAGGTCTGTTTTTGAGGAGGAACATTATAACATGGTTAAAAACTCAGAAAAATGGACCTTTAAATACATGTATTATGTAAGAAAGCAGAGATGTGGAAGATGTTCTAAAAAAAAAGCAGCATTTAGGTGTTTAAGTAGTACTCAACATTTTTATTATGTAAAAGTTAAAAATGGGTAAATGTAACTTTTTATACAATACATACAGAAAAAACAAGGATAATCAAACCAGTGGAAACTCATTTGAACTCACTTAACCCTATGCACTTGACTTGTACTTTTTTAAAATTAATTCTTAAATTACTGACATGCTCCAGCAGCGAATGGCAAACACTAAACCTGTCAGTGTTTATTAATGTATCGTAAACCTTAGTCACACATGAACATATTTCTCACAAGACTTCTGCTATGGTCTGTTTGTGTTAGCTTAGCCTTGGACGACCAGGTGTCACATCCACAGCAAAGAACGTAAACTTTGGTTGACCTCTGTACAACATGCTAGAAGGCCTTCACAGAGAAGCACAGAATCAAGTTAGGTCCTAGCCTGGATATCTTATTTTGTTTTTTACATGCCAGTCTGCACAGGATAACACCAGAATGAAACCAAAATAAACCAGGGCAAAAACAGAATTAAACTAAGACTAAAGCAGGACTGAATCAAGATGAATCTAGGACTTAACAAGGACTAATTAAGGAGTACAACAGGTCTAAGCCAAATTTTTAACTGGATTGCAGTTATTCCACAGTCCATTCCAAAGTGGTGTTCCCCAAGGCTCTCTTCTGGCTCCCTTTTTATTCATTTTATATAAATGCATTCTTTTACATTCTTATACTAGCTTTAGTAGTAAAACTTGTACTGAAAATAAGAGTAACAGCAACAGCAGTAGTAGTAGAAGCAGGCCTAATAGTAACAGCAGTAATAGTAGTGGTACAAATTAGCAGTCGAAATAGTAACAGTAATAGTAATAGTAGCAGCAGCGGTAGTAGTAGTAGTAGTGGTGGTAGCTGTAGCAGTAGATGTAGTATTAATGGTAGTTGTATTATTTATTTATTTTGAACAGAAAAAACCCATCCATTTTTTCCACAGTTGTAGTCCAAGGTTATGCATGCTAACTGAATATGATGAGCTTATAGTAGAACAAACCCAGGCCCAGCTGAGGTTTGCGTCTCTCACAAGAGCTGAAAGAGTGCAGTGCAGATTTTGCTCCTGCCACTGTGTGGAAATGTAAAATGAGGTGTTCTCACCAGAATGTGAAAAATTCAAAGTGTGGAAAATACAATTGAAGTTGCTTTGCAGTTGTTATTTAATTTATCATGAATATGTGAGCTAAATTTGTATGAAAATTTAGCATGTTGGTGGTGCAAGTGCAAAAGCTTTGCGAAGGAAAGAGTGCAACTTTTAGTGCACAGATGGGGCATTGAAAGGAGGAAACAAAAAGACAGACTTTGCCTGCGACACTTTGTCCTTGTTTCTCTCACACTCCGCTGAACTTCAACCTTTTACAGCTCCTGTCTCTGGGCTTTCAGTCTGTTTCACGTCCTTTTAAATTTTTAAATCCTTACAATGAAGACTGAGCAGTCTTTAAACGCTGCATACAGGCCATGTGATGACAGTGTCAGTCCTGTTGTGTTTATCGCATTGCCTCACAATGCTCGCTGCGATGCTTGATTGACAGCTGCCCACATAAAATATTTTTAATTCTTATATTTATGTGATCACCATCAGCACTACATAAAGCCTGCTTGCTACATTGTACATGTGTTTGAAGGGTTACTGGCTCTGACAGAGAGTGAACAGGACTTTACCTTTCCTCTCTGTCTCTCCACTGTGGGAAACACGAGTCACGTGACTGTGGTCAGTGTTAGATTCGACAAAGATTTAACAAGGACAGACTACGCAAAGTTACTAGAAGAAAGTGAAATGCATTGCAATGAAATTATTATTCCTCAAAGACAACTACAGTCAGTGTAGTCCTGTAATAAGGTTGGACTCTCATTTTGACTTTTGCATTGTAACACTGTAGGAAAGATGCAGTCAGAGTTGCCCCATGTCTTATGCTCACGCAAAATTCTCATGTACACATCAGATTTGCTGCAATGATTACTTGCACAGTTTCTCTTTATGTATCACACACAACACGCCCACAAATAGCAAACGCTATATTTCAGTCTGCACTCGCAACTTAGCATCTGTCTTAGTAAATATGGCCCCTAGTTTTTACATTAGAAGCAGCAGCAGCAGTGGTAGTAGTTTTTTTTCTGTTAATAATAAAGCGCCAACCAGTAGCAGTAGTGGTAGTCTCTTTATTATTAACCGAAAAAACAGAAAAACCCTTCCCAAAGTGCTACACAAGCCCCCACGGTGACCTCAACAATGGCTCTAAAGAAACGTAGAAAAGTAGATGTATCTAACAGCCCATAAAGGAATCCCATAAGCTCCTAAATGTTGTGACTGTTTGCTCTGGGATTAGCCACAGTGGAGTGGAGACCGTTTCCAGTGGGTCCTGACTGTGAAACCCTAAACCTCTGCAGCAGGTCACTCAGTGCATGGACGAGTGTGAAAAATGCACATTAATCCCTACAGTCAGCGTACGTGCAAGTGGACAAGTCGGAGCTTTTCTTTTAGCTTTTTGACAATACGTCTTTTTATTTGTAGTGTTAGTGTTCCCAACCTAGCTTGAAGACCTAGGAACTTCTTATTGCAATCTGAGAATGCTACCCACTTTGCAACATCCAAAAAGTACTTTGCGTAAAATTAAGATTTTCCTCTTAAAGGTCTCTTATTATGAAAAACTGACTTTTCGATTCTGTATGTTTGAGTAATCCTGTATGCTGAGGTGCTGACCTTCTCAAAAGATGAAAACGCTCAGCATCACTGTTCTGCGTAAACATGTGAAACCCCGCCCACTCCAGGAAGCATTGACCAAATAACAAGCCCTCTACATCCAATCTGCTCTCATTCATTTATCCAAAAAAAACAGCTTGGTTTCCTCTGATTCCTCACAGGCATTTTTACTTTTAGTAAAATGGCATCATACAAAAAGTTTAAGGAAGTAAACAGCTTTTTTTTTATATCAATTTCTGTTTAAAAGAGCATGACAGAACTGCCCTCTGCTGGTCTCTTCATCTTTTTCTGTATGACACCAGTAAAGCACTTATTTGTATTTATTTATTTGGTAGTCAGTTCAATTCACTAAAGTATTAAAGTATTAAATTTATATTCTGAATGTACATTGATAAACTGTTCTGCCATGGTTCTGCTTGTTGAATATAACACAAATTCTGTAACTTTGTAGCATTTAGCTTATGTAGCGCTAATTGCATTTTGTTTTTATGGTGGCCAATGCTAATTTACTTATGGAAGAAAAATTACTTAAATAAATTTCTGCTCTGTAAATTTTCTGTAAAATCTAGAGGAAAACTTGTAAATTGTTAAATTTCTGAAGTAAAATGATTTTTGTAGTGCCAGGGTCTCCAGTTTTGTTTTTGTTTTTTTCTTGTTTTTTTGCAGTACCTGTCCTACGTTTTCAAGAGCACCCTCCATTGTCTTTGTTTTGTTTAAACACCAAGAGCAACCAGTTACTTTTTTCTTATATTTTTCTTATTTTTTAACACGGACAGGTCCAAATGAAAAAGTCAAGCAGACTTGATGAGTAAAACAACTCATAATCTGTGAAACATGACACTGACAGCTTTAATACAGTGTAATTTTTTTATAAACTGAATAGATAAGTCCATGACAAACACACGTCTGTCAGTTTTGCAAATTAGATTCAGTTCACTGCTGATATGGAAATAACTTATCTCATATGTGACATTGCCTCACTTTGACTTTGAATGTCAGTGTGAGCTTTCTCTGTCACATCTGTATCTTTGCAGTTATGGATCTGTGAAAAGTTAATAACAAAGTGAAAAACATTGAAATTTAATACACTGGTTTATAAATGAAACACACTCAATTGAAAATGCTTTTAATATATTGAACCTGAATGCAGTTACTTTGGACTCACATCTGTGTCTCTGGGAGCAACAAACACAGCCGAGGCCAGATCAGTTAAAGATCCTATATTCTGCTTTTTTCTGGCGTTTTAAAAATAGTTATGGACACATTTGCTTTAGTATTTCAGGTTTTATAACTTCAAATAATGTATCTGTTGGAGAAAAAAACAAAACAAAAACAACTGTGCAAAATATTGCATTTAAAAAAAACAAAAAACAAAACAAAAGATAACATATCTCTCTACTTTAGTTGTGGTGATATTTCATATGAATTATTCTCCATTTTTATATCTCCAGTGGTTTGCAGAAAAGGCCTAGACAGCACCACATTGGCCATCCACGAGCAAGAAATCTACTGCAAATCCTGCTACGGCAAGAAGTATGGGCCAAAAGGCTACGGCTACGGTCAGGGAGCAGGGACACTCAATATGGACAGAGGAGAGCGGCTGGGAATCAAACACCAACTGTGAGTTTCCAGGAAATAAGACGACAAAAATCTTTTCTGTTCTTTCAGCACACAGATCTGGAGTCAGCTCCATTCACCAGCTTTAACCTCAAATCTGAGCAAACACTGACAAACTATTGTAGTCTGCTATGGTTCTGTAATTAATCTACTCTGTGACTTTTAGCATGTAGCCTTTAACTCATGTAGTGCTAATTTCACTGGCTAAATGTTCTCTACCCAGGCACTGGCATTACATTCATGTAGTTATTTGGTTGTCTTTTGCCAAAATTATCTTGTTTGTGCATAATTTGAGATTTTTGGTGGCTAATGCTAACATGTCATTTGGAAATGTCAGAGGTGAAAAAAAATTATAAAAAATGTATTTTTACTCAGCTGATTTAAAATTACTTTAAAATTACTTAAGTTTATTTTCTTAAATTTTCATTCACTTGAGTAGATTCTAGAGGAAAAATGTGTACTTTTGCTCAAGTATATTTTTTAATCCCTAAGTTAATAGAAGTAGTAATAAGAAGTAGTAATAGCAGAGTAGTGCCAGGAGTAGTAGTAGTAGTAGTAGTAGTAGTAGTACCAGCAGTAATAGTAGCAGTAAGAGCAGTAGCAGTAGTAAGTACTTTTTAATCCTAAGATGCATTACTTTTTCACTTTTACTCAAGTAACAACTTTTGTTAAGTACTTTTACTTTTATTCGTCATCTTTTTTTGAAGTAACAATACTTTTACTTGTGTACAGGTCTTGAGTACTGTTATCAGGGTTCCCCTGGAACAATAAAAAGCATAAAAATTCATTCAATTGATTTTGCTAAACTGAAGTCCTTAAATTGAATTAAAATGCATTAAATGTGATTCCAACAGGCATTCAAATTTTTAAATAATTTTGAAGTAAAAGAGCTGATATTATTATTTTTATTTGTGAATATAAATATGTTTATATAAATAATAATTCACAATTTTTGTAGCCTACACATGTGATAGACAATGGAACGAGTTTGCTTCCAGCTCAACCAAATCACCCAAACACCGGCTGTTTGACTTTCAACATTATTGATGCTTTATGAACTGGATTTTACAAAACTTTCAGATAAAATGTTGACAATTTAAGCTGCCGTGATTGTATGGATGTGGCATTAAAAATGTTAAAAAGCACTGAGTTAGACTTGCTGATAGTGGCAGAAATCCTGGTAATGTATGCAGTCTGTTCAACTTGGCACCTCACATTGTTTACAAACTCTAAAGCTCTACACATGTAGCGGCTCACTTCAGGCCTCACAAATGCTCAGAGCAGAGGAGAACCTCTGTGTTTTAACTCTGAATTGGTGGGAAAGTGTTCGGTGAGCGCTGGGGCCCGGGACAGAGCTTATCGAAGGGTAACTCCAGCCCCTGTGGCCCCTGAATGAGGCTCTTTGTATCAGAAACACAGGCCCAGCAGTTACATAAGGGACTCTTTCATAACAATAACCACCTGACGTCTGAGAGGAAAACATAACATTGGGGTTAGTGTTCGAACGTAAGGGCTCATGTCAGGACAGGGCAAAGGAAAGTTACAGTCTAGTCAGTGCTGTCAGTCTATGTTCAGTGCATTTCAATTCAGTTTTATTTCTATATCCTGGTATCACAATAACAAAGGGCTTCACAAACAGTTAATCAAACATAAACACACAATCAGACACAAACAGTAACTACACTAAACTAAACAGACCCAAGACATCCCTGTGTTTAGACCCTCCTCTTTAGGAAAAACTCCTAAAAAAAACAGCTGTGGGAAAAAAGAAAAAACCTTATGGAGCCCATACTGAAACTAATGACTAATGCTATTTCAGTTCAGGCTAAGCAACTTATGTGCACTGAAATTAGTTGTGGCTCTTTACAGATGTAAGTTTAGTATTTTTTGATCCAGATGCTTGCAGACCCCTGGTATACTATATGGTATGGTAATATATGGTAGAAGGATGCTAAGGTTAAAGCGGTTGGGCTGGAAAAACAAAAAGCTTTGGGCTGTTTTATGAAATTTGGGGTGCTTTTTGCAACATTTGTTGTGTTTTTGGAAAATATTTCAGAGAATCAGTGTCTTAAAAGCCTTATTTTCATGCAGTTTGCACAAAATACAGTTACAGCTGCTCTTTACTTTTTTCCGCTGAGCTTGCATTTAAATCGGTCTAACCTGTTACCCATCTCTCTCTGTTGCTGTGTGTCTGTGCTGGACCACTACACTCTCTGTTCGGAGCGCACCTTACTTTTTTTACAAGATGATGTGATCCTAGTCTGTCCTCTCATGTGATTGGTTGCATGGTGTGCACATCAGATTTTAGCAGAGCTGAGCAGGGCCAGCTGTAGATTCATCTCTCATCTACAAGCATCTGCTCATCCTATTTGCTCTTAGAGCCATCACTACCTCCATCCAGAATTTGGATCCTCACCCACCAGTTGGGAACCACGAGGCCTACTATGTACCCTTGTCATGTTTGTAAAAAACATAGGCTGTATTTGGTGCCAGAAGTTAATGAAACGTTAAAAGCGTCAAAAGCGTTAGCCACCAACACTTATTGTTAATTATGACACACAATAGCTTTGGGAAATGGCAAGCAATGGACGACATGTGTAATGTCTGTGTGTGGGTAGAGAACATTAGCAAGTGGCTTGACACATAGCTATTTTAGATACAGAACCAGTAATTTCCCAGATGCCTCCTATTACAATACACTGTCAGGTCATTAAACAGCTTTAAATGACACTGTTTTCCAGGACCCAGTCTCATAAACCGACCACGAACCCAAACCCATCTAAGTTTGCTCAGAAGTTCGGAGAATCGGAGAAGTGTGCTCGTTGTGGAGACTCCGTGTACGCCGCCGAGAAGATCATGGGAGCAGGGAAGGTGGGTTTCACTGTTACTGCTGCAGAGAACCATGTACACACTGCAGTTTTTCACTGGATTAAGAGATATGTCATAGCCAAAAAAACAAAGCATTTGTATTCTCCAGAATGTTTCCTGAATGTGTGCAAGAAGTGCTGGGAATTAAGCGTGGTATAGATGCAGCCATTATTTGTCATGTCAATTAACTGACTGTTTAAAAAATCCATTAGAGGTTGCATGGAATACACAGAAAACATTCACTCTCACATTCATTCACTAGGAGCAAGTCACAAATCCACCTTAAATCTGGGCCCATAATCGTCCGTCTGGCATGGTCGGACAGTTTGAAGTGGTTGGTGGCTTGAGCCTGTTTGGTGTGTCCTCACGTCGGACGTAGTAGGAGACAGTGGACCTAGTTCTGGCCGATTGTTGGATCAGCGTCAGGCACCTGCATCAAAGGAGCACTGTGATTGGCTGTGCGTCCCATACAGCTCACGATTAACATTAAAATATAAGGTAGAGCTGAACAGAAAACACTCACAGAGGAAGTTTGGCTTGGCCTCTTAAAGTCTGAATCAAAGCCGTGTTGTGTCTATAAAGTCACAGCTGCAGGAGGATACACTGATTTACAGAGGATGAGCTCATGAGAGCAGAGCTGTGCTGAGAAACAGCACGCTCTTCCCACAAACACATACACCCTCCCTCCTTTGTACATGTCCAAGCCATCTCAATCTGGAAAATGTGACTTTATCTCCAGAACCTCTCTGATGGACTTATTCCTCGTCAGGAACAAAGAGAACAGAAACATCTCCTGCCTGCTGTCTGTTCCTCAGTGTCTCTGGACCATATTTGTGTTAATTCAATGCATCGTCTATGGTGATATACCAGTGGTTCTCAAACTGTGGTATGGGTTCCACTGGTGGTGCACAGGCTCTTTTAGGTGGCATTCAGGAGTGGCTGGAATTTTTGAAGATAAAAACCATTAAATATATTATTAGAGACTGGGTTAGTTCAAGTTAAGGCCTGGGTTTAATCCTGGGTTCATCCTGTTCTAGTTTCTCTTATTGTTTAGTCCTGGTTTAGGCCCAGTTTAGTCCTGGATTAAAACAAGTTTATTCTGGTTTAGGGTCAGTTTAGTC
This sequence comes from Bostrychus sinensis, assembly GCA_020698575.1. NCBI lineage: Eukaryota > Metazoa > Chordata > Actinopteri > Gobiiformes > Eleotridae > Bostrychus > Bostrychus sinensis. The sequence goes on along the minus strand of CM036239.1, from coordinate 46,259,643 downwards.
CTGGGTTAGGCCAAGTTTAGTCCTGGTTTAGGCTCAGTTTAGTCCTGGTTTAGGCCAAGATTAGCCCTGGTTTAGCCCCTGTTTAGTTCTAGTTTGGGCCCAGCTTAGTCCTGGTTTAGGCCAAGTTTAATCCTGGTTTAGGCCAAGTTTAGTCCTGGTTTAGTCCCAGTTTAGTCCCAGTTTAGGCCAAGTTTAGTTCTGGTTTAGGCCCAGTTTATTCCTGGTTTAGGCCAAGTTTAGTCCTGGTTTAGGCCCAGTTTAGTCCTGGTTTAGGCCCAGTTTAGTCCTGGTTTATGAACTTAAGCCCATATCTGTTCTGTCCTGGTTAAAGGCCCACTGCCAGAGTTTTTGAGAATGTAAAACAAGTTAAAGTTTAAAAGAAGACCTGACGTGAATGAAATGAAACACAACCCCAGGTATGTTTTTGATTAGGGAACAACATTATAACATGGGAAAAAGTTCAGAAAAGTTGATTTTACAGGATGTAGCCCCTCTTTAAACAAAATAAAATGTAAATATATAAAAGGGAGCAGAGATTTGACTAAAACTTGTCTTTTTGTCACTCATAAACTTTGTGGGGCTTTAAAGGAAGAGCTGTTGCTTGTACTTAGCCTGTCTTTTCCATTTGGAGTTAATTTGACTGTGTTTGATTTTATGGTCTGTAAAGTTTGAGAGAGGACTGCTTCCTGTTGCGGCAGATGATGTAACGCAGTTGTTAATGTGTTTATCAGTGAGAGTGAATTAGTGCGGGGTTTCACTGGATACAGCATCAGAAACAAATATGACGCGTGACTTGGGCTACGATACCATCTGAAGTGGGACGTGCTCTACTTCCATTGCTTTCCACATGAGGTCTTTTATAAAATGCAAGTTGTCTTTCTCTACTTTCAACTTTCTTAGTATCCTGAATGAAATTTGGTTTGCAGTAGGTTTCAAAAAACATACACAGACAATACATAGAGTACACTAAGGCACAGCTCAAACCGCCCAGATGCATAAGCTTCAAAACAGCCTGACCTCAACAGTGGTGGAAAAACAATTAACTATGATGATCCTAATTAGATTTTTGGAGTGTGAGCATTATTAGGGAATAGTACCACAAAAATCTCTTTCAAATTTTTAAAAGAGCAGACCATATTTCCTGCTTTCTGGTGCATTTTGTTGTGTTTTTCAGCTGTCTATGGTTTGAGGAAGATTACTGTAATCAGTATTTTCAGAATAATTTAAGTGTGAAAAGAATAATGAGGCTTATAACGTCTGTGCAAAATCAAAGTGTCACTTGCATACCTACATAAAACTTAGTGCCTCATTAAATATGCATGTGGTTAATTTGCATAAAGGATTCAAGTGCAAACGGACTAAAGAGAATGATAAACATTGCGGCTGTGCTGTTAGCTTTGTTTAGCTTGTTTCATTCTTAAATCACAAATCATAGAGATAAATATCTCTGTCTATCATCTGCAGTCCATAAATCTCTATTTTTCCTCTGGGCTTCCTGTCTCCTGGCCACTCTTCTACCCATATGTTCACTGTCCCTCCTCTGTACATGTCCAAACCATCTGGAAAATCTGATTTTATCTCCAAAAACATGAGCTGTCCCTTTCATTCCTATGATCTTCAGCATACTCAACATCTTCGGCCCTGCTCCCTCCAGCTCTGCCTCCTGTCTGTTCCTCCGAGCCACTGTGTCTGTACTGTAATGCACCTCAACACTAATTGCCATCTCTGTTTGTTGTGTGTTTATTCCCAGCCTTGGCATAAGAACTGTTTCCGTTGTGCTAAATGTGGGAAGAGCCTGGAGTCGACCACCCAGACGGAGAAGGACGGGGAGATTTACTGCAAAGGTGAGTGAAGCAGCCCAGGCGTGTCCCAATGCTGTTCATGTGTTCGGTGGATTGTAGTCATTATTTAGGACTGACAGAGGAAATGGGGTGGAAAAAGATTTACTTCATTTGACTCTCAAGGTGGGCAGAATACACAAGAGGAGCGCAATGAGACAGCTCTTCTGTGGAGTAAGACTTAAGAATAACTCACACTATAACTTTTTTTGACTTAAAGGTCTTATATTCTGCTTTTCCAGGCGTTTTGAAATAGTTTTGGACACCTTTGCGTTAGTATTTAACTTAATGTATGGAAAACATCTGTTGGAGAGCTGTTACTTTGACTTTGCATAGAATGCTTGTATTAGGTGTCTGTCGCCCCCTGCAGGCAAGAGTGGGGACTAGACAGAGCATGCAAAGTGGTTATTTAGCATAGCTGTTAGTGACATGGGGCTAGATAAATGCGCTGACTTGGTAGTGACTGCGGTTTAAGGCTGAAATGATCAGAAAGAGTCCGGTGACGGTGTAGGCGCTTTAGAAACGCCTCCTGGTTTTATGTGTCTATGTAGAGCCGTGAGACTGAGCGTTTTCAGCTCTTGAGAAGGGCAGCGCCTCAGCATACAGGATTACTCAAATATGTGTAAATGAAACAAAATACTACTCCATGTCTGTTTTTGAGGGAAAAGTCACTTTAGCAAAATAGGGGACCTTTAATCTTCAGCCCCAATGACCCCTTTTAGTGTTTTTCAAATGTATTTTTTGCTCTCATTTTTACATTTCTTATGCTTGGGTGATGATGAAGACGTTCATTAATAAATTAACTTGTAACTGTAAAAAACTAAATATCCCACTGTCTAGATAAAAAACTCACTCTCTTCCTCTTGAAGCCATTTTTGGTCCCATTGACTTACATTAAAATCATATATGGTCTGCTGCCATTGTAATACAGAAATGTTAAATCATGTTAATTCCTCTGTGACCCTGTCAGACAGAGGATAAAAAATACACAAACAAAAAAATCACATCCATCAGATCCATCATTTTCTCATTGCATTGTGGGAAATAATTCCCTTAAAATTCCCATTAGATAACAGTGACTGTAGACCAGGGTTTTTATGGCTATAAGAAGAAGAACCAGTTTCAAACCAATTACTGTGTGATTTTCTGCTCTTTTTTTGTAATGGCACAAAAAGTACAAATGTATCCAAATCTGTTTTAGGGCCAATCAAAGGCACTTTGCATCTTTAAATAGTAAATAATTCATGTTTTATAGGAATATTTGGAATTATGTAAACAAACTGCATTTAGAGGGTTAAAAATAAGAAAATAAATTCACTTTCGCTCTGTGATGAGGACAGGGGTTAATGATAAAAAACAACAACAAGTTTTTAAAGGAAGGCCTGAGGATTAAAGGTAGTAACCAGTTAACTGATAATTTACAAAGCATAACTTCAATATTAATAACACAATTCAGTTATAAACATTGTAATTAATGTTTATTTCTTGAACTGTAAGCACATGAAATTAAAGTCAAATATATAAACATTAAACAAGAGTTTATTCAGTAAAATAAATTTTCATTACACAGTTATCAATGCTTTATTACTGCTTAGTAGTGGTGAGCTATTGTTAAGTGTTACAGAGCATCGCTGCATCAGTGCTTACTCAGAAAAGTTGGATATTTATAAGTTGGAAATGTCATACGAATAACTGCTCAAGTCACAACAACAAATTGAAAAACTTTCTTTCAAAATTGCTTCTTGAATATCCCACTAGACATCATATGTGTTATTAACATGGCACGGTCATAAGATGTGAACTTTTAATATAAAACATCACTGACATATACTAATTAGACCAAAATGTTTAGTTTCCTTAATATATATTTCAGTATTTGAACATTTAATAGGAGATTACATAAAACTCAGCTTGTTTTATGATGCTATTTATTATTACACAGTGTGGATTTTAAGTTGAAAGTACAAAATTGTGGACACGGCGTAAAAACAAAGCCCAAATACCAGACTGTAACAACTTTGATAATGATGTTTTGGAGCAGGACAGGCATATTGATCTTGTAAAACTGAGACCAGTGTTGGAAATGAGCCCTCATGACTCTGATATGATTTAGCCAGAGCTTGCTGTTTTAGTTTATGATGACACAGTGCCTTTTTATGATCAGCTTGAGCAAACTAAAGACGCCTACTTTAATCTTTGTAAGAGAGTGGTTTGTGGTTAGATATTGCTTAAAATGGAACCTGGAGTGTCACTGGTCTTCATTAACTGGAGTGTGTATAGCCACAGACATAGGGTGGTACTTCATAATTGTTCATTTGGAGATGTTAAAATGCGCTCTTTGTGGAGATAAACTTACAATTGTTCTTGCTCTTAAACCTGTGTTTATACAGAATTCTTCAAAATACACCAACGTTCTGTATTCTTGTGGCAGGCATTGTCAGTAATAGTATATTTACGTGACAAAAATAACTTTTAAAGACAGTTTCTTGTACTTAATAGTAATAGATTGGCTGTTAAGGGTTGTTTCTCTTTTATTGATAAATCCTTAGATCTTTGGGGGTTGAATATTACTGATATAGATATGTACAGACAGAAGTGAGCTGCAGCAGAGGTCAGCATCTGGACGTCTGATGAGAATAAAGACTGGAGCCAAGAACACAGCTGCTGTCAATAAGAGAAGCCCATGGACACAGTGGAAACGGAGCAGCCTGCTTTAATTCATCTTCATTAGCATCAGAGAAATATCAGCTGACCTCTCCCAGTCCAGAGGCACACAGATTATTACTCCAAAATAAACTCAGGATATTGAGTGCATTTCTGTGTATTTGAGAAGGTGAAGTGGGCTCGGATAGAGTTTATCTTTTGAGAAGTTTCATCAGTCCTTCAAATAAGCTATCTGTATTTCTTTACTGCTTTATACAGAAGCATATTGCTGCCAGGTCAGTAAAAAAAATATTAAAGTAAAAGATAATTTCATACAATATTATGTTTTTACAAGATTCGGGACAGATTGGGTTTTTATGTGATACAAATTTATCACATTATTATCACGTGTATTAACCTCTAGGACCCTAGAGACTATTTTAGTCCTGCTCTGGTTAAGGCTTAATTTTAAATTTTAGTCAACCTCTTAGTTTTATTTAAATTCCAGATTTATTCCTGGTTTTGTTCTGTGCCACAGTTTGACAGCCACTGGCTTACGGCACCATTCTTTCTAACAGTCACAGTGGTGTGAGGTGTTAATGAGGGGCCCCAGTGCAGGTTTTCAGAATGGGCCCTAAATAAATGAAGCACATTCATCAATCTATACATCCATATATCATACATACAAAAAGTGCTCTGTTTTTCCTAACGCTGACTAATACTTCCTTTAAAAATTCAAACATGTCAGTGCCAAAAAAATTTGAGTTTATTTTTGTTCCATCAAACTAAAACTTAAACATTAAGTAAAAACTGTGAAGGAATTATGCCCGATACCTTTTTTTATATTTTTTAATAATAAGAAAAACTTGACTGAACATAAACCACCAATTTAGGACTCTCATTGGGGCCCCTTCTTGCCCTGGGCCCCAGTGCAGCTGCATGTTACGCCCCTAAAGAGTGGTGTTTTATACAAACACTAAAATATAGAGTACCTCAAGGATCAATCCTCGGCCTTCTTCTCTTCTCTTTACATATGTTGCCTTTTGGCTCCATTTTGAGATGTTACGTCGATGCTAGCCTAGGAATGATTTTAAGCGTCTTTTATTCACTTTTAAATGTTTGAACGGTCTTGCTCCGTTGTTTCTGTCTGAACTGATCCAGCCTTATGTCCCGCTCTCAGGTCGGCAGAGCAGCTACAGTGAGCCGTCCCCAAGTCCAAATGTAAACTTGGTGGTGATCGTGTCTTTTGTGTTGCTACTCCAAAACTCTGGAATGAGCTGCCATTAGAGATTAGACAGAATCACTTCTAAAAACACACCTTTTCACTCTGGCTTTTATCACAGTGAGAGTGTCTTTTTACTCATTTATTCTTACTCTACTGCTTTTACTCATGTTTTAAATGAGTATTGTATTTTATTGTATTATAATATGTTTTCTTGTTGTGCTTTTATTGTCTATAGTGTGTTTATTTGGTCTTATTTGTTTCATCGCCTGTGTACAGCACTTTGGCCGACTGTAATAGTTTTTAAAGAGCTTTACAAATAAAGTTGGTGTGGTATGAAAAAATGGGTCTATATTGCTTCCCAAATTTTCTACTTGGATGCATCTCTTACTAATTTCAATTTTCTACCACAAACGGATTGTAGTATGGATTGTGTAACGTTCCTCATGTACCTTTCCTCTTCTTGTCCACAGCCTGCTACGCCAAGAACTTTGGCCCTAAAGGATTTGGATACGGCCAGGGGGCTGGTGCTCTGGTCCACGCTCAGTGATGCTCCACCTGCGCCTGCAAAACAACCTTCCACATTCCTCTCTGATGTTCATAATAGTGTACAATAATTCAAGTGTGTTGTAATGAGAATAAACCAGGCTGACTGTTTCACATTTGACTGTATTTTATTATTAAAGCCATTAAAACTGATCCATGCCCATATGTTTACATCTGAAGCGGAGTTACAGTGATGTTTGGAGGTGGCAGAGGCACTGGAGATGAAGATGTGCTTTATTTTTTTATTATATATTATGCTATATTTGTGGTGAATGGAGAGGACTTTGAAGATGCTGGGTGAGAGGAGTGCTATGGATAAAATGGACAAAGTTCTGCTGTTGGTCTAAACACACAATGATTTGTTTAATAGAAGTTACTGTTTGAGGTTTTCTGATATGAAATCTACAGCCACGTTTGACCTGAAAAGTGTACAATCAGGATTTTTGAAGTAAGGCTATTATGAGAAATGTATGCATTTGAATTTTGACATTAAAAAAAATATATAAGTATGATAAAAAATAGCTGAATAAAATACCGAAGCAGAATACAGTGAATAAAAATCCAGTAAAAGAATGAGAAACCTGGATCATAGACTAATCGCTAGTTAACGGTAGTTAGCATATTAGCTTAACGTTACCTAAACTGTAAGCTAGCAAGTTACTCAGAGATTATTGTGTCTGACGTCTTCTTCTGAAAATTTAAACTTCCTGAAAAAAATCATTAAAAATAATTTACGTTTGTTTTTTTAAACAGCAGTTAAATTTGAACAATATTTTGGGAAGTTGATTAAATTTTTGCTCAGTGTCAGTACACAAGCACATTTAAAGCCTGACACAAAAGCATAAATTTAGATAATAGGACTGCGGTAGCTTTGATAAATGAAGTTTAAAATTATATTAAAGCAGTAATCACTGAACTTTTTGCTTATCAAATATATTATCTCAGCCAGTATAGATTAATATACAACAATACAGAAATTTGATGCATATTTTTAACTTAAGCTTACTGTTAGCTTAACTGTTAGCTACCCAATTTACTAAAAAACAAATTCATTAAATTATATGCTCAAAAAAATAATTATTCATTAAAATCATTTCAGTTTTTTTAAACAGCAAATAATTCATAAAATTGTGCATATTTTAAGTCCATTTGAGGTATTTTTTAGAATAAGGGTTTGGGGCAAAATACATACATTAAATATTGTAAAGTCCTACATTACTGCCATACTTCAAAAGTCCCAGATGATCACTTCAGAGAGGTCCCTAAAATGTGGCTCATCTTCACAGGGCAGCGGTGACAACAGTGGTAAACCAGATGTGTATAATGAAAAATGAAATGCCATAACCACCGTCCTCCTTCTGATGATGCAAACACAAGGCCCAGAGGTTAAGGAGGCCCTAGTTAGAATATTATTATACAACCTCCATGTATCCTTAAAACTATTGCATGATCACATTTCAGCTTTTTAGAAAAACAAAAACAAAATGGCATCTGCCTTAGTTCTCTAGTGTCTTTGCTTTACACTTTGTACATCCAGTGGTAGAACAAACCCAGCAATATATGACAATAGAAAAAGAAAACCATTTTAAAGAGACATTTTAGCCTTTTCAATGTAGGTCCATGGAATACTAAGAATCAGGCGACCTGTTCCCCACAATAGGTAGTTGTCAGTACAATACTAGTTGGGTGGCGCAGACAGGTGCAACAGAACTAAGCCTGAACTACAGTACGTTTAGCTGCAAAATAAAATTTAAATATTGACAACACTGAGCTACTGCAACTTCATTTTAATGCGTGGTCCAAAGAGAAGATTTGACACTATATTCTGCTAAAATGGTCCATATAATTTAGTTAACTGAGGCACTTGACAAATGAGTAATAAGTTCTGGGATTGTATAAAAGAGGGACAAGTTATTAGATAACTGTATGTAAAGACCTTTTATGGAACAAACACTTGCATTAAGTTGTTTTTTTATACATATTTTATATTGTTGGATGCCCACTTTCCCCTGGAGTAGTACGGGGCGTTTCCAAACCAAACTATCTGTGGTCCACTTTCAAAAAGGTGAAACCAAACTATGCAATTAGACCAGTGGTTCCCAAACTTTTCACACCCCCAGTGTAAAATGAGACTGATGCTTACAATAACCTCAGCAGTATAAACATTTAAATCTTGGGTTAACACTATTAAATTTGCATGGCTTGTTTTTTATTTCTTCAATTGTGACTATTTTCTATAAAAATAATTGAATAAAGTAAAAACTGGAAATCAACCTGCCACCCCACCTTGGTGTCTCACAACCCCCACTTTGGGAACCCCTGACTTGGACAACAGGTAATTCTTCAAACACAAAAAAACCTTTAGCAGAAACGTTCCCTTTAACGATATTATATATTTTAAGAGCTAGTGAAGGGTTCTCAATAACCCCTGGTGTCCATCAATTTAAATTTTTTTTAAAAAAGGCATCCGAACAAAGTTTGTTCTTTGGAAGACAATTTATTCCTCATCCAGTGGACTTTGTCACTTCTGAAAAATGAGGAACAAAAGCTGTGAGGCCGAGTTATTTTTGCAGGCTAATATCCCTCCTGAAAACCTATAGCACAGCATACGTCTGTTTAATGACTGATGTGCTCTAGCACACAACAGGAGAATCACAAGAGAAGATACAAGTGGAACAGAATCAGAGGCAGTGTGTAATAGCCTAAAAAATAGCCTAATAACATAGCAAATGTAAGTTTAAAATCCTAATTACAAAATCAGACATTTTAGACCCCAACAATCACAAAACATTACCTGCGAAAGCCAGGAGGGACTGAAATACAGTAAAGAGAACTGCAGTAGCTTTGATAAATTATTTTTGAAAGTGGACACTTCGTATGAATAAAACATCTTAAGAATAAACATTGTCCAGATGGCTTCTTTCTTTCTCTAATTAAGAAAATAATTAGCAAAAGCATTTTATAGTTCGAAGCCGACTTTTCTAAATGAAATTTTGCATTAAAAAGCGACTTTCTACACCCTAACTTTTATTTTAAAAACCTGAAAAGCCTTTATACTGGTTTTACCTCCTGCCTTTCATGCCACTACACAACAGGTTTTACCCTCTTTTTATTAAATACATTACCAATGCATCCAAGTTGAAAGGTCCACTTTAATTATAATTTATTCATAAAACCAACATGTATCTTGTTAGTAGCTCTGAAGTTTCTGAAGGTGTTTTCATTGCTCCTGTCTGCTTCTCCAAACTAGTAGTGCGCTGACAACAATGTATTGTAGGGGATAAGTTAGCCACACTGTAGTATCCCATAGCACCCCTTTGCCAAAATATTATTCTATCCCTTTAAAGATGAATACAGAGTCCACAAGCATGAACATTCAAATATATTACACACTTGCACAGGAGTGGTCCCCGACTCGAAGACCAAGGATGACTTCCACTAAAAAATACACACCGGATTTGAGAAAAACAAACTTAAAAAAAAACAAAAAACAAACAAACAAAAAAACAGACAAATGTTGAAAAAAGTACTAGCAAATACTTAACATTCACTATTTACAGCACGTGGCTTTGCTGGGCTGTTACCGTTGGGGATAGCATCGTATTGAAGTAGGTGGCAAAAGCCCAGCTATCCCAAGCATCTTACATGCAGTGGTTGGTAGGAGAATGCTCTATAAACAGCAGTGTTTGGACATCACTAAAAGCTACAGTCATACACTCAGAGTATAGTCGATTACCTTTGGGCCTGGCTACATGTACACAGATTTTTTTCAATAATTATTTCCATCCAGTTAGCTTAAAAAACTAGAATTTCTTTGATAAACTCAAAGCCAATATTGACAAACTACTGTGTTCTGACACAGCGTCCAGCAAAACATTAAAATCCAGTCACTTTCAGCATGTAGCCTTTAGCTTAGGTAACTGCTCATTAAATAAAATTACTAAATATTAACCCAATCGCTAATGTTCTCTACCCAGGCACTGACATTACACACAGTCAAATGCTTGTCAAAATGAACTTGTTGATTAGTAATTTGAGGTATTTGATGGCGAATGCCAATTTGACATTAGCATTGGTCATACATGCTAACACAATAAGCATGTAGCGGTTTCTAAAAAAAAAAAAAAAATTACCCACCAATTACCCACCCGCTAATGCTCTGCCCAGGCACTGACAAAACGTGGTGGATCATTTGCCAGATACCAAAAAATTTTTTAGCTGAAAGTGTCCGACTCAGGACACATACGTTAGTCGATTTGCCAGTTGCCAAAACCATCTTGATGAGTCATAGTTTGCAATATTTGGTGGCTATTGCTAACAATTTAGTCACTTTAAGCATGTAGCCTTTAGCTTAGGTAGTGCTAATTGCTCCATTAAATATAATGTCAAAATAATGACCCACTCGCTAATGCGCTCTACCCAGGCACTGACATTATGTAGTCATCTGCTTGCGTGTTAATAATTTGCAATAATTGGCGGCTAATGCTACTCTGTCCATTGAATATTCATTGTTTAAACAATTAAAAGATATCTGTGCACATGTAGCCATGCCCTTCATGTAGTTTAAAGATATCTCCCAATTTTGCCAAAAAATTAGGAACAACTTCGACTAACACTGATCAACATACCAAATCCAGAAAACAGAAACGGAGTCACTTAGATAATATTTCTATGTACAAATCCACATTCAGTAAAGTCTTTCCTGTTATATCTGAAACTGGCTGCTTAGGGCGTCCTTCGCAGGTGGCCATTTTGTGTCAACAGCCCTGCCGCTTGTTGTATGTCCGTTTGACATTTCTGCTTAGTAACAGGCAAGAAAAAAACGGCTTAAAAAAATGAATTCAGTGCAAGACAAAACGAAGAAACATGGAATGAACCGTTTTTCGCATAAACCATTTATAGCCTGATAATAAATACCAGTTCCGATCTACTTTCCGGATGAATGTTTTCCTTAAAAATAGCCTAAAATTATGTAAAAAAAAAATAAAAAAATTGAATGTCCTAGATTATAATTACTATATGTATAAATAGTTAAAATAAATAAACGCTTGTCACATTGTCTGAAGGAGATTTTCAGTCAAATCTTTTTGAACAAGTTTTAAAAAGTTAATACTGCATGAAATGGATTGGAGTTATACCATTAAAATGCAAAAAGCTTAACGTGTGACTTGTCCAATAGATGACATTTTATCTGATAAGTACATACTGTATGTTGGCAATAAACTTACCAGGACAACTCCTAAGCGTTCCTAACGGTGCAAAACAAACCATTAAACAACATTCCCTTCTGTATAAAAAAAGAAATTTCAGCCAACAACATGACGATCCTTGCCATTCAATACACATTACTAGGGACATCATAAATAATAACAGGGGGAGAAAAGTCACTGCTGATATATCCATAGTACTGCTTTCTGTACAATTCAAAGACTGTTTTATTGTAATCCACTCGTCATTTCTCCTGAAAACACATGGCAGCAATCACCGTCCAATTGGATTTGGAGATTTAAGACGAGGACCAATCACAGTAAGTGATGTTGTACAATATTGAAATGGTAAGGGGTGCAGTAAAAGAGGGAGGGGAGGGTGTGGTGCCCCCGAAAACAGCATGCGACGAGTCCTGGCTTTTCCCCGTTTGATCGGTGAGAAAGAAGATGGTCCAAAAAGAAAAAAAAAAGTTGTGTTTCTTTCTCCCATTCGAAAGGCTGCGTTTTGTTGGAGGTGATTTCTTGTGTTGTATTAAACTAGTTGGTAGCCTGAGCCCGATGTCTGGTCATACTCTATTGAGTACTGAGTGGTCCAGTCCACAGTAACGGGTCGAAGAAGACCACAGCAACGTATCTCGAAGAAGTCGATGAGGTTTCTCATGCAACCATGGCTGGAGGGATACAAGGAGATAAAATGGCATTAAGTCGATGGCCTACAAAGTGCACAGCAAATTTGTCATTATTACAATATCAATAAGTGCACCAAAACAGAAACAGTTTTAGGTGAAGCTGAAGTGTCAGGTAGGTTGAAACAATACAGGTTCTTTAGTTGATTCCGTCATTAAAAGTAAACAAGAAACAATACAATGCTTCCATTTGATCTAAGACATAGACTGAAAGGGTTTAGGCTGAAGTCGAGACTTATTGTGCCTGGTTATATAACCTGCCTATATTTCACGACAAAACAATAAGACAGTTAGACAGTAAAAAAACAACAACAACAAAAAACAAACAAAACAAAAAACCCCACAAAAAATATTTTTTTAAATTAAGATTAAAAGGGGAAGAAAAGATATTTTTACTATTACTGTATCGTTACTTTAGGCCAGGGCTTCTCAAACTTCGGATTCTGTCCGGATCTGGATCCCGAGGGACTTTGATCTGGACCCCGCCCCCATATCGCATTTAAAAAGTGCTATTGTATGTGACTGATTAAATGCATGAAGTAAACAACTGCTGCAATCCTGTTGTTTTGTTTAAACTTTATCTGTTAAGTTGAGTATTCCTGGTCTAAACTGATCGCAGACAAGTTTGCTATTTCCAAGTTTAACCCATAGAAGTCCATAGTCACTCCTGTCGCCCCAAACACACTGCACACACAAAGATGTGTGTCTACTTAACACTTTATCACAGAAAGTTCCCGTAGTGATTTCAGATTGTGTGCCTGATGTTTTACTCCACAAAAAACAGATAAGGGATCTTTACTTGCCAAAACTTAGTTTTGATGGCCAGAAGTACAAGAAGGGAGAGAAGAAGAGAGAGGCTGCTGCAGGGACACGCGATGTTGCAGGGAACAGTGACACAAACAGAGAGAGAGGGAGAGGCAGCTCGGGGAGATCAGCGCCTCACACACCCATGAGAGCTTCAAGGGGTTAAGCCTTTTAGTCAAATAAATAAATAATAAAAGGAATAGGCCTAATATTAGTACTACAACATGGAAAAAAAGGTCTGTGGTGGATATCTCCCCTAATGTAAATGTTCAAATGTGATTAGAATTACTCTGAAGCCTGAGCATCTGACAGAGTCCAGTATAGTACAGTGTGTTGATACAGAGAGCATACAGTGCACTGGGACATGCTCCAGGTCTGTTTTACCTTTATCCCCTGTGGCTATTGTAAATCATTTTATCTTTTGTAAGAACATGTTTTCACCCTGATGACTTGCCGGTTTTGCATTTATCCATTAATGAATGGATTTTAATCCAAAATAGTACATTTCTTGAACAATGTAATATGTTCTATTAGCGGTAATTAAAAACTCAAATTTTTGAAATTACTGATAGTTTCGGACCTTTGGCATCAATAAAATTTAAAATTTTGACCTTTGGATAAAGTCTGAGAAGCCCTGCTTTAAGCATTATTATTCTAACTAACCTTTACATTAACAACATTATAACATGGCAGAAAAGCTTCGAAAAGTCGATTTTGCAGAATATTGCTCCTTAAAGGAAGTTTAACACAAAAAGTTAGTGGCACTAGTGTAATTTTTCAAGAAACATGAATTATCAACTGAATTATTTTTTTTAAGGTTTTAGCTATTATAACCAATTCAATCATCAAAAGTAATATAGTCAATGCATAATTCAGCAACATTACTGAATACCACATGTTAACAAAAAACAGTTGGTTTTAGCAATGGTGTGGCAGCAATGCAATAAATAATGCAGGGTAGCTCCAAGCTTTTGTCTTGTGAAATTTAAGACCTTTTTAATAGTTTTCCATGCCATGTAGAATGAAATTTAATTGTGATAAAATTAAATGCAAAATTCATACCCAACTCAAAAGAAAAAACTTCTCTATTATTAGTTATTAGTGTATAACTTTTAAATTATGCTGTGTTCTTTGACAAGTACAAGTTTTTGGTTGGGACTGAACATAAGTGTTACTTCCAAATTCACATGTACAAAAATAACACAATAATCTGAAAAGTTGATTTTATGAATGTCAGTTTTTGTTACGTCTTCACTAATCTGTATAATTACCTTCACACTGGAAGGAAAGACATGACTTTGGTGTTCCAGTTTGACTACTTATGTCCCAGATGAAGTCATTCAACAACTGCCCATTGAATTTAAGGTCTTGATTTGCACAACATCAAATTCAATAGCCTTTTAATACTTTTAAGACCATGGGGCTACCCTGTAATAATAATGGATAAGATTTTCACAAGCGGACTTAGAAGCGCTGCTCACTAATTACACCAGGCTCAGGTGATTCCTCGATCTGCTGTGATCCAAACAAACCCACCCAGACACATGACTGTGTGGAGTGGACCAGTGTTATTACAACAGACTGTGGAAGCACTTCACTGGAGAATACAGCATTATCATTAAGTTTTTATTTAATGTCCTTATGGGTAGGCTATAGTTTATAAATCAAATGAACAACACTTATTGACAAAACTAAAATCTAAATTCTAACTTGCAGGTTACAAACAAACAAATTAATCATTTAGAGAAAATATAATTGATAAACTAACAGATTAATCGAAAAAAAAAATAATCGACAGATTAAGTGATAGAAAGATAATCGTTAGTTGCAGCTCTAAACTGAAATCATCTTTTGTAATGAAAGATGAGACTTTTTGTCATATTACCCAAGTATTACTTCTCATCACTCAAACTTTACATTATTATATAAATACATACAAAGCTCTAATGTAAAATCTGTAGCACAACATAAAGAACTTAATGTGGCCTAGCTATACTTACTTAAATGGGCTTTCAATTGACGTGGCTGTGACTTTAAAGTGCTTGTATCTCCGAGCATTCATTCTCTCGTTGGTCGTGATTCCTAGAGCTGCAATCTGTCAAATCATAAGCAGTGGCAAGTGAACATTTTATAAAGGAACGCTGGTATGTAATTACAAATGGGTTGTTTGTTTTAACCCAGAGTTATACCTGGTAGAGCTGACACATGATGAGCACTGCCACCCACATGAAGTGGAAGAGGCTGTTGAGGAACATCCAGAACATCCAGGGAGAGCAGGAGGCAATCTGAGTCAGGTACAGCCAGAAACCATCCTTAGAGTAAGTGGTGCCACAGTGGCGCCTCCAGTCTGGGAGGAGGGATATAAGACAGCAGTCAGAATAGAGTATATGAAGTAACAACAGTTTTTTAAAATGACATGGTGTAGTTTGGTACTCACAGGAGATACAGCCGTATATCATCCAGCAGATCATACAGAGCAGGAAGAAGAGGTAACCCATGAAGTAACGATGGTTCCCACTTCCTGTACAGTACAACAACAGAGAAGAAAAGCTTTCAATCAACTGCACTTCAGGAGCAAATAAAAAGAAGTTGTCTCTCTAACAAATCCAGAAAGTGAACACCACTATTTACCACTTCTGAAATGCACTGTAGGAGAGTGCACTACGCTTGAGACACTAAACATAGTGGACTCTACACAGGAGTGACCAGGGAGCAGTTTAATTTGTTGCTGCGTGTGGCTATAAAAGTATCTATATATTTGTGCAAATGAGCTTGATACATGTGTTAAGGCGTATTAGTGTATCTGGGTTATAAGAAAAACATACAGGACTTTTAGCCAGTATAAACGCTACTTGTTTTCTTTTATAGGCATTTGTGCAGGTGAGTGGTCCACAGAAAAAACTGTTTGTTCAGGCAGCTTCCATAATTTATTTTTATTAGATATTTTTTCAGGCTTTATTACTTTATTTGATCGGACGGCTGGGTAGTGACAGGAAATCATGGGGGAGAGAGCAGGGAAAGACATTCAGCAAATTGTCAAAGTCCGGACTCAAACCCATGGTGCTGAGGCAGGCTGTAGTTGCCCTGTATATAGGGCTCGGAATCGTTAATATTTTTTGATACAGTACTTAAACGATATCAGTACCTGACTGACACTTTTTCTGATACCTATGGTTAGCTTATTTATCTTCTACAAACATAAAACACAAAAATATTGAAGAAAAGACAAATTCTTATCCGTAAGTTAAAACCAGTAGTTTGTCTGATTTATTCTGTGTTATTTATTTGATTCATACGGGAAAAGGAACATTAAAGGTCCGACTAGGTATCACAGCAAACCAGACGTACAGAGATTTGGCAAGTTTTTACGCCGGCTGCCCTTATGTGACATGTACAGTAGACAATGTGGGTGAAGTGTCTTGCCCAAGGACACAACAACTGAACTAGGTCGAGCGGGAAGCGATCCGTCAACCCTCCTGCACCACTATCGCCCCTAACTATAAAATAAAATGACTTTTGTGTATTTGTTAACTGACCGACACAGTTGCCGACCCAAGGACAGTGGTGGTCAAACTTGGCAATGCAGCGGTTACAGACTGCACAGTGTTTGGACCTGATAGGCTTCCGTATCTGCAAAAAAAAAAAAAACATGCAGTATAATTATTTAGCAACTTTCATTGAATGAAACAACTGTGCAAGTGAACATGAAGCAGAGTGTAACATACCAAGCAGGTGCTGCAGAATATGCTCAGGTCCAGGCTGCCTGTCTCTGCCAACTCTACAATGGTCTGAAAAGAAAAAAAGTGTTGGAAAAATATAGTACAGTGGAGATTTTTGCTTGGAAAAACAAATCTAACGTATAGGAGATAAATAAAAGGATTGAAGAGATAGAGTTATATACAATACATAATACAAACTGATAGCTTTTAGCACTAGGTCTAAGTTAGCAATGCACCTTGTAACAACCAATAATGTAATACCTAGCAATAACATAATAATTTTGGCCATTTTAAATGTAATTAAGCCAATACTGTAATCAACTTTGTGAGCCAATAACGCTGACTATGCAACATCCAACAGAGACACTGACAAAACATTTACATCTAAAACTGTAAAAAACAAGTCCAGCTGTTTTATTTTGAAATGTTTTTTGTTGTGATTTAAAACAGCTTGTTTGACTAAGAATCTTCACAGACAAACAAAAAGCAAATTAATTTTGTACAAGAAAATCAATCATAAATACCAATAAATAACTATGCCACCCACTAAACCTATTTCTGAGCAAACTGCACAAAACTGCAAAAAATAAAACCTCAGATTTAAAAGAACTGCAGTCCTATTGCGGTATTATTACATTACAGGCTGCAATTATTACATTTTCATTTTTTTTTATATGCTAGGCCAATAATGTAATAACCAGCCAATAGCGTAATTTGTTACATTATTGGCAAGTTATTACGTTACTGGCTTTATAACATTTTCGGTTGTCACACACCTTTTCCTTATATAAAGTGGCCAAGCTCAAACTCATGTAGACAAAGCACAAAAGCTCACAGAAAACAAACCGAGGCACTATCTTTGAACCAAACAAAAGGTGGAAGAGCATCCTGTGCGGCCAAAGGAAAGACGCTGGGTTCTTTGATGTGAGGATTCTGCTGTGGGATGTCCCGAGTGAACAATGGAGGAGTATATTTAGCTCTACTTAATCAGTGCTGAAAGACTGGGGCACTATTGTCCTCCATCAGAGTGTG
This sequence comes from Bostrychus sinensis, assembly GCA_020698575.1. NCBI lineage: Eukaryota > Metazoa > Chordata > Actinopteri > Gobiiformes > Eleotridae > Bostrychus > Bostrychus sinensis. The sequence goes on along the minus strand of CM036239.1, from coordinate 46,241,946 downwards.
ATAATGAGGCCCGCACAGTGACCCAATGTGATAATAGGGCCAAGGATGCACTATAGAGTGTGTCCGCGGCGAACTGTCACATGATTTTACACGTGATGTGAGAGGCTCAAGTGGGAAAATTTGAGCCAAAAAATATTAGAACTACAGGTCTGTTTTTTAAGTGTTGTGATACAGGTCAGCAAGGCAGATGAGGTGCAGGATATAGTAAGCTTTCTAACAGTTACTTAAAGCAAATGGAAACACCTCCAAAAGTGTGCAATACAGTTGTGATCCATTAGGGCTGGGAATCACAGCGTGCCGCATGATATGATACGATTTGCGGTGCATGGCTGACGATACCGATAATATCACAATGTGGCAATATTATCAATATATTGCACAAGAGAACCTACGAAATATAACTATTTTTGAAGAAAAAAACATTGTATTTCTTGTGTGTATTAATTAAGTTTTTGTGAATTATAAAGGGCTATATACACGTTACATAAAATATCTACTTTATGCCATTGGAGCAGCAGAACACCTTCATATTGGTATCTATGCAAGAATTGAATGCGTCACTATCGAAAGGACCAGTACTTTGGTATTGATTCACACATAACATCAAGTCCTGTTTCCAAAATCAGTCAGTCTGATATTTATTAAGTATTGAGACATAGTTTTATTCGTGTGCTTACAAGTGCAGTGCAGCACTATAGCACCATTATTATGCATTATATCACAAAAAGTATTCCCACCCCTACGACCCATGGCTGTACCTCTTAAAATAAACAGTTACTTTAAGTTTACCTTTTTCTTCTGCTCCTCGGAGGCTTTGATGATCCCTGGGTCAGACTTCCAAGATTTGCCGAAGTTGTAGAAGAGTGCCACAGTGGTTATGAGGAAGGGCACATGGACCGTGGCAAAAGGCAGAAGTGCAGTGGGGTTAAGCAAAATGGAGCAATAAAAACGATGGTAAGCTTTTTTTTTTTTTTTTGCCAGGTAAAGCTTTTTATGGATAAATTCTCACACCACAGACACAGAAAGCAGGGTAAGGTTCAGTGTCTTGCCCAAGGACACTTCAACAATGTGAACAAAAAGGACTATAGATCAAACCTCCCACCTTCTGGCTATTGAACAACTCTCTCTGCCTCCTAACCCAACAAGCATGGGTTTCTGCAACTTTACAACTACTTTACGCCCATTTATTTTGACATGGAACTGCTTTTTATTCTTTTCCTCATTTATACAACCACTACCCAGTACAAGCTCCTTAATGTGGCAGCAGTAGTAGTACAACCCCAGAACTTCACACTCCCCAGCACGAACTCCTTGTAGAGACAGAGGTAGAAGTAGAGGTAGTAATAGTAGTAGTACCTCCAGAACTTAGCACTCCTGAGCAGAAGCTTCCCAATGTGGCTAAAGTAACAGTAGTAGCAGTAGTAGAACCTCAGAACTTCACACACCTAAGTAGTAGCTGCTCAATGAACCAAAATATGCGTATAAAAACACATTTACTGACCGCATTTAAAAACAGTACATAGTTAGCCTCTGTGTGTTGCTCCTGTCTGCTCCTCCAAATACAGAGTGTGCTGACAACTACTGTATGTACTACGTGTAATAAGCTCAGTTCTAAATGTAAAAAACTGAATTTTCCTTTTATGCTATCCTACCAATACCTATCTACATACAATGTATAAATATTCTAATGAGCTCAAATTGTGTAATACTATTAAGTAGTAGTACTATTTTACTACTTATCTCTTGCACCCTGAAAAAAGCTCCAGTACTTCTAAAAGCCTCAGCAGTTACTTGAAGCAGAGACAAAACAATTATAGTTTCCAAAATGATGCGTCATTGCTACCACCATCCCCCACCTCAATAAAATCCGTCTTAGTCTTACGTTTTTCATTGTTCAGCCTGAGTTCATCTCAATCTCCCTTAAGCCAGGACTACTAACCACAAATCTTTAGCCAAAAATGACTTGGATGTACTCCTGACATGAGATCACAGAATGATTCAACTCAAAGACAAATGACAGTGAGGCTCCCGGTGCAGTAGTGACTTAGCTAAAATGACGTCAGCTTTGCCCTCGTCTCTGTGATTCATAGTTTAGTCTGACAGCTCATCACAGCTTAAGTTTTGTCTATCCATAAACAACAGCTGTGCTTCTTGGACCTGGGAACAGAGATTTAGGAGGAGTAAGAGTCTACAGCTACTTTTGTGTCCTTCTAGCATCCAAAGACATGTCAGGAGAATTGGTAATCCTGGCGAAGAAAGAGAATGTTCGTCTGTCAGTGTCTCATAGTGTCAGCCCTGCAACTACTCATTATGAAGGAATATGCCAAAGAAGGAAATACACCTAGGTCTTGTCTCTTGCCTGATCATGTGTTGTTCAGGATGCATTGCTCTGCAGTTGCACCACACTAAGGCCAAAATCAATCAGAATCAGTAATAAATTTATTTTGAGGCATATGAAGTCACAATTTCTCCTGCAACATACATGAAAGCAATAGATGTCAATGGCGTGAAGTAAATTAAAGGTCGCACATTATGCTTTTCCAGGCTATTTGAAATCGTTTGACACCTTTGTATTAGTGCTTCATATTTTATAACTTCAAATAATATATACACTGTGTTTCAAGGTATTATGCCAACACGATTTCAGTTAAACAAAAAAGAGCTTTTATTTTCTTTAATTAAAGTTCTCAAATGTTCTGCTGATTCTGTCATCACTGACATAAATCTGAGACAGGTTTGGGAGATAGTTTGCAAAGTAAGCCTAATAAAGAGGAAAATACATAAGAAGGTTGTTTCACTTTATTAGGAAAGCCACGTTTCATGCAAAAACTCATTCTGCCGATGAAAAGCGTAAAATAGTGCAATGTCTTATTTTGCAAAAAATTACATTGTCATTATTGTTAATTTGGTTTAATAAAATCCAAATTACAGTTGTATAGAAATGAGCAATCGCTTTGGACTGCAACTTAGTAATAAGGGGAAAAAATAACAAAAACAGTACGAATGGAAAATGTCTTCTTTTGGGGAATGGACAAAGCATAAAATGGCCATTTAGCACAGCTATAAGCAACAGGACACTAACAGATAAATGAGCTGCTGCTTACTGACGGCGGTTTAAGGCTGAAATTATCAGAACGAGGCCAGTGACGGTGTATGGACTTTAGAAATGCGCAGGAGCACTTCCTGATTTCACGTGTCTAAATAAAGCCATGAGACCAACCGTTTTCAGCTCTTGAGAAGGGCAGCGTCTCAGCATACAGGATTATTCAAACATGTGTGACTGAAACAAAATACTACTCGAGGTCCATTTTTGGAAACATTATAACATTGTTAAAAGCTCAAAAAAGTAAATTTAGCAGAATAGAGGACCTTTAAATCCAATTGTCCTTTTACAAGTACTATTACTTTTCAAATGCAAACAGTATAGCTTGCATTTTTCAGGTAAAATGCCAGTAAATGCATCACTAACCAAATAATAAGAGTGGTTTTAAAGCACAGATTAGGAGAGAACATATCTACAGTGTGTGTTAGACATGAGAACAAGAACATCAGAGTTAGTTTTTTGGGGTTTGCAAAATACTGTGATATGATGTAATCCACAGGTGTAGATAAGCACTTGTTTAGACTTGACTATGTAATGATAATATGAAACTGCTTTAAGGAGAGGCGTGTGAATTTGACTTGAGGCTGAGAGAGAGTCACTTGTTAATGTTTAGTTAATGACTAATAATATATCAAAACTGGCATAGACAAATTGAGGCATTACGTAGGTCTATGAATAATTCAGTGGAGAATGTAATAGGTACAGTAAAACATGAGGTCACGTTAAACAAACAGCCTAAGACAAACCTATGGAACTGTCACACAAATATGACATAATGAGGACTATGTGCAAAAAAATTCAACCCTTAGCTAATGCTACTGCTCCCGCTCAAGTATAGTTTCATCATTTAAAAGGCACAAAGCCACAGTTAGTCAAAGCTACCAATAGCTTTATTTCTTGATTTTTGTCAGGGCAAAGCAGCAAACTTTGTACAGATACAATACTTATTCAAATCAAATAAGTAAAAGTGAGCGTGTTGCGCTGCCGTATGACTCGGTGGTAGAGCCTGCCTCGGCGTCGTAGGTTTGAGTCCAGACTCTTGACAGTTTGCCAAATGTCTCTCCCCCTCTCTGTCTTAACGTAAAACACAAATCTATATACAGTGTTTCCTCCTGCTCCAGAGGCTTGGTGTGGCAGTGGTGATAGTTGAAGGTCAGGGATGATGAGGGGTGGGGTGGGGGGGCACTAGTCGGTCCCTCAGATGAAGGAGACAAACTCTAATAAACTGTTAGCTTGCCTTTAGCATAACGCTAACAAAAACAAGACAGCAAAGTGGACCACGGAGCGAAGAGGGATAAATGAATGGTGCTAGTGCGTGTTTCCACCAGTGCTTCGCTTCACCTGCTCTTACATAAGTGCGAATCTGCTCCTCCTCAGTTCGTGTGTGTGCTTCTGCACTGTGTGTGTGTGTGTGTAGGCCATGTGGTGCGTCGCACTCGCTGATTGCGGTCACAGCAAGCACAGACAGGACAGTTCCAGCGACTTGCGATACCTTGAACTCTGGGACAACTACAATTTAAATGTTGTGAAAAACATCATGAAATACATTTATTACTCCACCTTAACTTATTCTCAGTCTTCTTATTGCTGTTAGAAAGTGTGCACAGTGCACGGGGAGAGCCAAGAGAGTTCAACTTAAAGAGGAGCTTTTACCATGGAAGTCAAGATTCAGGCGTGGCAGGCCGCCACACAGAAGTGAATGCAGCAGAAACCCTGTATCTAACACCTATTGACCCTGAACTCGGCCCTTTGCAAAGCACTTTTCTTTCTCAATATGTCAAAACCATTGCCAGTTAGAGAAGCAACGAGGCAGAAAATTAAAAGCCTCCATAAACGGGAACTCCCCTCTCACCTCCAGCAATTAACAGCTTCAACAGAAAACCAATTCTCTTAAACCAGGCATATTCTTCCATTCTTCTGCATACTCTAACTTGTTCACTTCCCTTTCCACTTCCTAAAACCCTCCAGCTATGACCAGGGGAGCCTATCCCAGTAACTATGGGCAGTGGCCAGTTAGTCTCAGGGCTGACACAGAGACACACACAGACAGACAACTATTCACTGTCACATTCATTCACTTGGGGGAATTTAGAGTCACCAGTTCTCCTGACACGTCTTTGGATGGTGGGAGGAACATGGAGTAACCGGAGAAGAGAGAAATGGTGTGACGCCCAGCCCAGTGAGCATGTTAGTAAATGATGAATAAAGAAGTTGATAAAAATAAAATGTGAAGGATATCATTCCAGAGCCAGTAGAACCAGGTGCAGTACATCCAGAACTTCGTGGCCAGGTAGATCCCCAATGGCAGAGCACTGTGCATGGAGTGGTCAAAGAAGGCCCTGAGGAGAAACAAGAGGGCAAGTTTACATTCAAACTGGTACTACATTTATTTTGTAGGGCTGCACAATATTAGAAAGACGTGGTATGTGATAAGTGTGTTAAATACTGTGTTAAATAGCGATATGACCAGTCACCAGAGATAAAAAAAAATCTGTTCAGTTTTATTTTAGAAAGAAGAGATACAGTGCTATGGTAAAGATGGGGCTAAATCATAAATACTAAACCAGGGCAAAACTAGGACTAAAACAAGTCTAAACCAGAACTAAACCAGAATTAAACAAGAATTAAACCAGGACTAATTAAGGACTAAACCAGAACTAATAACGGCATAAACCAGGATGAGACCAGGACTAAATTTCAGACTGATTAAACTGTACTTTTTAAACTTTGGCCCCAATATAGTCTCTAATTGGACAGTTATTTTGAGAGCCTGACATTTATTTAGTTTTCCTGTGATATGGATTATGCAGTAGTCAATATTGCACTAAGTAATAACATTAACTGAGAATTTTCCGTCATCAATGGATTATTTTCAATCCAATTTTATTTGTATAGCCCAGTATCAAAACAAAAGTCGCCTCAAAGGGCTTCACAAACAGTTAATCAAACATAAACACACAATGCTGTATTTATAGCTGTGTCATAAATTTCTGTGGGCCGCCCGTCATTTTGATCGAATCAAAATGAAGAGGGTGGAGTTGCAATTCCCAATTTTCTCCAGAAGATGGCAACAGTGCAAATTAATTAAATACCTAGTATCTGCAATTGTTTTGTCTTAGTCTCAGCTTCATATACTTCTTGGATTGGACTTATTCGAGTGCACGCACCAGGCTGAATAACGCTAAAACTCAAACCAAAACCAAAATCCTAAAACACCGTTTACCGCTAAGAGTAAACAGCGCTCTGCAGCCTGTGACCTTTAAGGTGTTAATAAACACATGCCCTCCTTTTGCTTTCGCTTCTTATTACTACATTAGCTTTCTTGAAAATGTGTTCATTACATCTTTCTGTAATGTGAGTTTTCTTTGCTGCCTTCTGGTCGTCACTATGCTGTACCTCACTATAAACAAGTTGGTACTCAAAATCTTATTCCTACAGCCATCCCCCTTTTAAATTCTCTGTAGTATTTTGTATTTTATAATGTTGCTATTTATTATCTATTTTTAACATTTCTTTATTTATTCATTTATTGATCACCAAGCTCCTTTTGTTGTTATTCAGGATTTCCCCCATTGTGTGTTTTTAATGTTGCTTTGTTTGTCTATTATGCTGCTCAAACAAATTGCCCCTGGTGGGATTAATAAAGTCGTCTGAAACCTGAAGTCTTACAAGTGACTGCCGTGGAGCGCACAGTCTTCTCCATGTAACACTATTGTCTTACGGCCTCCTGGTTCTCATCCTGGGACACTCAGCGCATTAGCTGTTGCTTTCACACACATTTGAGTACCAAATGAACCAGCAATTAAGTCTAGCAAAACCACTGACTGCAATAATTATAAAATTGCAATATGCTGTGCAGCCCTATTTAGAATCATATGAAAGCCACAGTCAGCAAAGCATACAAACAAAAACAGAAATTCTTCTAAATGTGATAGTTCTCAGTTTAATTTCTTTATATAAAGGTAGGGTGGTATATAGTTTCAGTTTATCTGAAATCTAAATGTCACATGAAATGGTGAAAAAGCCCATGTATCACATTACAAAACACAGGTTCTGTAAAAAGTGTGGCCAAATAAAATTATCTGGAATAAAACTGGGCACCACAATTGGAATTAGATGCTGGACCAGTGTTGCCAGATTGGGCTGTTTTTATTTTTTTATTTATACCTTTATTTAACCAGGAATTCCCATTGAGATTCAGAATCTTTTTTACAAGAGAGACCTCGCCAAGGTAGCAGCCAATAGTGTCTTCAGGACAACAAATATAACAAGATTAAGCAAGATAAACATATTGAGAAACTGGAACAACTATTTAAAATCATAGTAAGCCTCTCAAGAAAAACAAGCAGATCTCCTTTACCACACTCTTTGATTGCTTTAAATTTATCAACTGAAATGAGAGATTCCAAACTAAGATCTTTTTGTAAATTGTTCCATGCCCATGGTACAGAGTAGGAAAAGGCTGTTTTCCCCAACTCTGTTTGTGACCGGGGAACATTGAAAAGCAACCAATTCGAGCAGTGGAGCTGATGACTCCCAGAGCTAATACAGAGTAGGTTACAGAGATATCCTCGAAGTTTTACCAATATTGCTTTATAGTTGAAAATATACCAGTGTTGGGCTTTCTCTGAACACCTTGAGCCGGAAAAGAAAACACTGGGCTGGTTTATAAAATTTGGGCTGCTTTTCACGACATTTTGTGGGTTTTTAGAAAATCTCAACAAACTTTTTTTGTGTTCGCCCTGACCTGGAAAGCTGTGGTTGTCTCTTTCTTTGCGTTACTTTTTTAGTGCTGCTGTTACGTTTTGTTCTTTCATACGAATAATGGTTTTAACATTTAGAGTGGTGGTGATTTGAGCTGGTTTATAATGTGTTGTGCGGGATTTATGTTTAAGCTGGAAACTGTCAGGGAACGCTGGCAACCCTGTGCTGGACGGGTGCTTAGGGCTGGATGAATGAAAATCCACAGATGCATTTGACTCATGATGGTTTTGAGTGTATTTCCGTGTATAGAGACGTACTTGGAGAGAAACTGCACTGGCAACCCAGACTCCAGCGTACATGACGCCTTTGATTAACCACGAGTCGATGTCCAGGTCTGCGATGAAGCCCACCAGCCAAATGACCACGAACGGGGTCCCCAGCATCACCTTCTGTCTGATATCCTGGGAAAGAACAATATATACTGATAAATAATGATGAAAGGCAGTCGTTTTGGAAAAAAGCTGAAGGATGCTTCTAGAGATATGAGTCTACATTTAAATCTCTGGTTTAACTTCACGGCTAAGCATTCAGTTTAGGGCTGCAATTATTTTGATAATCAATTAAAAATCAGATAGTGAACCGAGAGTAAATGCCTGATGATCTGGCAGACTAACAAAGACAAGTGGTTAAAAAGTTGAGTTTTAGTGTTCTGGTTCAAAACTGATCATAAAACCAAAAAAAATCACAAGCTTTTGCAATATTTGAACCAGACAAAGCTACAAGTTTGTTGCTTAAAGACTTTTGGATAGAGCATATTTACACTCATTAACAACACAAAATGTACATTATCTTTTAATCTTTCTGTGGCAATATGTGCTGTCTTGATAAAATTACCTCTTCTCTCAGCACGTTTCAGAAAATGTACTCCAGATAATGAGTATTAAAATAATCCTCAACTAACTGCAATAATCAACTGTAATTGATTATTTCAATTAGCTGCTGCAGCCCTAATTCAGCTACAATAAGTTTGAATAATAAGCCGCTCTAAAAATTGTCATGTAGGTTTGCAGCTAAAGCAATGGACTAAAAAGCAAAAATGAATAAGCTCCAAGTCTATAGTGTGGCAGAGAATTAAATGACTTTAACTTGGGTTTTACCTTTAGTATCCGAAAACACTTGAGCAAAGCAAACAGAAGAAATGTAAGTTGTTTTAACTGAGAAAACATGCAAAAGGATTATTAAAATTATATCCATAAGTTTAATGCTCTTAAGATGATTCCAAACAACCTTCTACAAGTCTGTTTTCACAAAGACTACAGTACGTCCCATAGCTGCTAGTTACCAAAGCATTATGGTGTAAATAAAATAAAATAAAGGGAAAAAAGCTTCTCTGTTAAGCTAAGCACACCAGGTTTTAAACTATTATCATCTCTGATGAAATGATGTTGAATACAACTTTGTCAATTTAAGCAACAGACTTGGACTTGCTTTTTTATCCATTGGTCAAGTAAATGCCGGGAACATGTATAAAAGGTTACAGGGTTCCTGCAGGTACCAGCAAGTCTAATTTATTGCTTTTTAATGCCATTTTTAATGCCACAAGCATACAATCTTGACAGCTTAAATTGTCAAAAATTGTTTGCAAGTATTGTAAAATTCAGTTTATAAAGCACCAATAATGTTAAATAATAATGTTAAAAATAATGTTAAAGTCAAACATCCGATGTTTGGGTAATTTGGTCATGCTGGAAGCAAACTCCTTCTGCTGTCTGTCACACTAGTGTAGGCTACAAAAATGGTAAATTATTATTCATATATATAAATATTTCTAGTCATGAATAAAGCTAATGTCAGCAATTTTTTCAAAATTATTTAAAATTTGAATGCTTGTTGGCATGATATTTAATGCTTTTTAATGCTATTTAAGGCCTTAATTTTTGCAAAATCAATTTAATGTTTTTAATGCTTTTTAATGCCATTACCACTAACATTTGTTTTAATTTATTCACAAAAGTAAAATTTTTAGATCCATCTCAATTTCTAAAAGCTAAATTGAAATGACGGTGACATAGGACTCTCACAAAGCTAAGTCTAATAATATGGGGGGTGGCATTGGTTTGTTAATAACCTTTTAACCAATTAATCCATTAATAATTTAGGTTTATGGTTAAAACTGCACTTCTATTGTTGTTCCTATGTAATGATACCTTATGATATTATGATTACCTTATGTCTAGTTTTTGTCTTTGTAATGTAATTTTAAAGAACTAAAAGCAGCAACCTAACTTGAAACCTCTATCTCCATATTTACCTCACGCAACTCATTATCTAGCCCTCCCAGTAGACTGTAATTGAAAGCTTTAAAACCAGGTGGTGACAGAGTGTTACATACTTTGTCGCTCTTGAGTCTCTTCAGGTAGGACGGACTGTCGTAACCTTTGGCTTGACGAGCTTCCTGTAAGTGATTGATCATCCACACGTTCTTCCTCTGCTTGGCCAGGTCCAGCGGCGTCTCACCCTTTAACAAACAAAACTATTAATATATTTTTCTGAGAACTCTCCATTTGTTACTGATTTTTTTCTAAGAGTCTAAGGTTCTGACGTTAAGCCTAGGTTTTCTTTTTATTTTAGGGGTGCTTCCATTATAAGATGTGCGCTAATACAAACTACTCTAGATAGTTCTCCAGCTTTGCACATTTTACAAATTAACAAATGGTGAGATATTAACATCCATCCATCCATCCATCTTCTTCCGCTTATCCGGGACCGGGTCGCGGAGGCAGCAGTCTAAGCAAAGATGCCCAGACTTCCCTCTCCACAGACACTTCCTCCAGCTCTACCGGGAGGACCCCAGGGTGTTCCCAGGCCAGCCGAGAGACATAGTCCCTCCAGCGTGTCCTAGGTCTTCCCCGGGGCCTCCTCCCGGTGGGACATGCCCGGAACACCTCCCCAGGGAGGTGACCAGGAGGCATCCAGAACAGATGCCTGAGCCACCTCAGCTGGCTCCTCTCGATGTGGAGGAGCAGCGGCTCTACTCCGAGCTCCTCCCGGGTGACAGAGCTCCTCACCCTATCTCTAAGGGTGCGCCCAGCAAACCTGCGGCGGAAACTCATTTCGGCCGCTTGTATCCAGGATCTTGTCCTTTCAGTCATGACCCAAAGCTCATGACCATGGGTGAGAGTAGGAACGTAGATCAACCGGTAAATCGAGAGCTTTGCCTTTCGGCTCAGCTCCTTCTTTACCACAACAGACTGATACAACGACCACATTACTGCAGACGCTGCACCGATCCGCCTGTCAATCTCACGCTCCATCCTTCCCTCACTTGTGAACAAGACCCCGAGATACTTAAACTCCTCCACTTGAGGCAGGAGCTCTCCTAGCTCATAGTTAATAGATATTAACAATAAATATATAATACAGACAATCAACAAGAGCTACATAATGTTTCCAAACACTACATAAATGAAGTTGGCAATGTAGTTGCAAAATGCACATTTTTTTTACTGATTTTGTTGCCTTGTCCCAACTATTTGGAGACAGGCCTTTTCATGCAATGGAAATAAATATCTCAGTTACCACACTTTTGAGGGTTGTTCAACAAAAGTCGCTGAGACAAGTTCATACTTAAGCTTTTCTACAAAGACCACTCTGAGCTCATACAGCCCAGCTAATGCCAGTCAGACTGAATAAGCCTCGTTAACGGCGTGCATCAGCAGCCCATTGAAGTGGAGCGAGTATTCAATTGAGCCTCGAGCCGAAGTACGGCCTCTTAGTCCTCAGTTTGACGGGACAGAGAGGAGTTGCAAATAATTAAAATGAAAGAGCAAACTGTAGCGTTTACTGCTCAGAGCATTAGGTGCAGTTTACTGTCACAAAGTGCAGTGGTGCGCATCAAAGACCCAGCGAAACAGATACTAATGTGCTACAGTTAGCTCATTTTGTATTTAAAATAATGCCCCAAACAGTGTCATAATTAATCTAACGTTGTGCTTTCCTCAAAACAAAATAAATTCTACCCAAAGCATGTACGCCATTTATCAGGTGATATTTAGGCCTATAGTGACATAACACAATTCAATAACTCATGTTAACTTCAGCTAAATATGTATTTTCCTCAGTAAAGTCCATAAATCTGATAAAGACTGTAAGGGCAGTCATAAAATAAGTACTTTTCAGCTTAATTTGTTATAAAAGTGCACAAGTTTATAGTTCAGGCTAATCCAGTTCTTAAACCTGCTCTGGACCAGAATCAGCTGACTATACACGTTTCCATAGTGACTGAGCAAGACTCACAATAAGCCTGATTTATAAAACAGAAGTGACAACCAAATAAGCCTAGTTTAAGTTTGCTAGTTTTATGGAACAGCCCTCTGATATATTGTTTATAATCCAATGTGAATAAAATATAGTGTTATTAGATTTACCATTGCTTTCAGTTTTATTCCCATTTTATATATTGTCCCATCTTTTCCTAATTGGGTTTGTATTTTATGTTGACTGGAATATAAAGGTTTCAGTACCTTAATGTTCTGTGCATCCACATTAGCGTTAGCATCGAGCAGGAGGCTGATGACTGTGGTGTTTCCGGCTAAAACTGCCCAATGGAGAGCTGTGTTTTTGTGATATTTGTCTCCCAAATTCACCGAGACGTTAAAGGTCAGCAGCAGCCGCGTGGGGTCCACACTGGGGAGGAGAGAGGAGGAAAGGTGTAAACAGCCTTTTAACCACAGTATTAAAATGCATACAGAACATTTACAGAACAGAATAAATAACAATATCATGGACAAGTCAGAGCAAAGTGAAATTTATATGGTATTATATAGATAATATATAGATTCAGGGCACAGAAATTATTCTACTTTTACACAATATTATAATTAATTGAGATGCAGCCTAGAACATAAACAATAGGCTAATTCTCCAGCTAGGACCAGACCAGGAGAAGGGTCCCCCGGCAAGATTGCGAGATAGGACCAGTGACTTAACAGTGAGTCCTACACTCTATGCTTCTAGTTTTGAGTTTTCTTATTTTTATTTTTGTTATTTTGTGTATATTTGTATATTGATACACTTTTCTTTGTTCATAGTCTTTTTAAATTCTGTCTTTTATACAATGCTGTATACATTAACGACAAGAATCTGACATTTTAAGACCAGCTAAAACACTGGGATATACTTCTTCACTATATTAGATTAAACTATATTAATCTCACAGTGGAGAAATTCACTTGTTCAGGCAGCTCTTAATACAGAATAAAGTGCAGAAAGCAAGAAAATAAAGTGAGCATGTATCAAAAACAAAAGGCACAATATAAATTATTTACAAGTAAAAAAAAGAAAAAAGAAAAAAATATGCAACATTATAAATATAAACTATAAAATTAACAGAGCAAAACAACCACACAGGCTATATACATATATATGTCACAAATTTGGCAACTTGTAGTGTCAATAGGTTTGTGGAACTACATGAAAGGGAAGTATGCAGAGATTGAAAACATTCTCAAGTTACACAATAAAATAAAGCGCATCAATCAATGACCAACTCCAACTTGGGATGATATAGTATGCATATGCTATGTATCAAACTGCACAAAGAACAAACCTGTGCGTCCTGTAAGCAGCCCACATCAGAGGAGTCATGCCGTTCTGGTCCATCATGTCCACATCCTACACAAGGGGAAAGGCATCGTTTAATGACTCAAAGAAAATGGTTGAAGAGCTCCCTCTACTGGCAAAAAGTGGAACATTCAAAACACACCAATTTGCAAAAAGTAAGTATTACAACTGCATTTACCATATTGTATTTCTATTACCTGTCCTTTGGCGATCAGGTAGGCCACGATGGAGGTGTGACCGAACTGAGCTGCCAAGTGAACGCAGCTGCAGCCTTCTCCGTCGATGAGTGAAGGGTCTGCTCCGTACTTCATCAGCTGCACCACCATCGACAGGTGCCCTTGTCTGGGAGGAGGCAGAAACAAATGTGAGTAAATTAGAGATGCAGAACATTCATTTTTCATCACTGGAACTCCTCCTTCTTGATTTTCTTAAATGTCAGATTTGTTTGCTTATTTTTTCTCTCTCTGTTTCCTCTTTTTTCTGTTGTTTCGTGATGTGAGCAGTATGAGCCAGCGGTGGAATTTGTAGCTTTCCAGTTGGACTTGCCGCCAAAATTACTCCTGCTGTAGGTTTGGCTTCGAAATTACCCTTGCAACCTTCCAGATCGAAAGAGCCAGTTGTTCCCAAAAATACAAAACTTGAATCAGTAAAGAGCTCCAACCAAATATGCACAAAAGTTGCTTAGCCTGTAAGTAAAATATTGCATATGAGTGATTGATAATTACAAACTGACAAAAAACTGTCAAATACTGCACTGGACTCTGAACTCGAGTTACATCCTGTAATTACTTCTTGGTGCTTGTGTGTGGCACTTCTGATCAGGCTGTGTGTGCAACTGTGTGGACTATTGAGGCTAAAACAGTTTATTATAACAGTTTAACAGTTAAGTCCATAGCATATACTGGAAAACAGGGAGCAAGTTTTATTTTAAATTGACAAGATATAGCCATCATTTACTTATTCCCTTATTGACTTAACATAACCACATGTCAGATGCCCAAGGAGCTGCGAGAGCAGGACTAAAGAGCCACATGCAGCTCTAAAACCATAGGTTACAGATTTTTGTCCCTGCTCTGGTCCCCCCTCTGTCAAAAACACAGTCTAATTTCTTCAGAGAGGAGTTCCATTGTGCTACCACTGACTGGATATCTAGCTTTCAAGGGGAAAAAAAAACCCGCCAGTACAATCACACTCTCATATCCATACACCAGTGCCACAGACACTGGAAGCACAGTGGGTGAAGTGTCTTGCCCAAGGAAACAACAGCACTGAACTGTATAGAAGAGAGGATCAAACTGCCATCCATTCCGGTTAGTGTTCAATCAGTTCTACCTCCTGGGCCACTCCATCACTTAATTAGTATGCTGAGTGAATTTTAGCGAGTTGAATTGTGGAGCTTTATCTATAAAAATCGTGGTGTATTTAAATGTTCAGCCCTCCCGCCCTCAGGAAGGCAGCACCAGGAGGCAGTTAGACATGCACTGCTAAACTTCTGAACATCATTTACACCCGAAAATCCAAATGCCATTACTCCATTAACGCACAAAGCATTTTTTAAATGTATTATTTCCTAAAGCATTCATTTTGTATGCTTTTAACCGT
Organism: Bostrychus sinensis; assembly: GCA_020698575.1. NCBI lineage: Eukaryota > Metazoa > Chordata > Actinopteri > Gobiiformes > Eleotridae > Bostrychus > Bostrychus sinensis. The sequence continues at coordinate 46,226,915 of CM036239.1, read as the reverse complement.
GCACTCTACCTTTTCTTACTTCTAAATATGTATTGAATACGCAGTTGCAATAAATGAACAGAAAAGTCTGCATCTGTGTTATAACAAAAAAAGGAAGGGATGACCGAGGCCTCTTAAATGTCACACAGAGGTGAGGCAGTAAGCCACAATGTAGGTCTGAAGTCTGAGCCATGGGCGGAGCCAGCGTCAGATTCATAAATTATTCACAAAGACAGCACTCTGTGTCCCCCTCGGAGCTCAGAGGGGATCTTATATGACTGGTACTGTCCCGCTGGTCTACAGGGCTTCTCTGTGCAGACTTTTTTACTGTCAACAATGATGCTTAAAATCTGAGAAGAGGTTGCTGAGTGCCTGCCATGATTTTTTTCTGCTCTTAATAGAGGAACCTTAGAAATGATTGATGAACAATATGTAGTCCTGGTTTGTTACCTGGTGGCCCAGTGCAGAGGTGTGGAGTTGAGGTCTCCTCCGAGCTGGTCCACTATAGCTCCCTTTGATATGTAGTACCTAAACAGACACAAACACTCATTAGATACAACTTTCTAATGCACAACTTTAAGAAAACAAAGAAAATACACCTTTTAGTCATACCCTTGAAACAAACAATGAAGGTAGCTTGTAGTCACTTATTGCCCACTGCTAAGTAATAAAATTAGGTGAATTAATATTGGCTATAGAGCAGAAGCATTGAATGGTCCATACTCATACAGATATAGAATACGTAAAGAGCTAAAGATAATTACACAGAATACCTTGCAAAAGTATTCAACCCCTGTAGCATTTTTGCTTTATTGTTTCTATACAAACAGGAATTGAAATAAATAATTGGGAGGTTTATGTCAGTCACTTTACATCACTTGCCAACAACTATGAATATGCAAAATATTTTGGGTATTTATGAGCTTGGTTCATAAAATCATTAGGATTTGTGCTCATTCTTCATCTAAAAACAGCTCCAGCTCCTTCATGCTGGAGGCATTGTACAGCACAATTTCAGTCGTTTTCTTCAAGAATTATCCTTCATTCCTGAGCAGTTTCCCAGTCCCTACAAATGACAAATATCCCCACAGCAGGACACTGCCATCACCAGGCTTCACTTTAGAAAGGGGGCACAGTCAGGGGCCAGGTTTGTGCTACACAGAGCATCTTTCATTGATGGCTCATTTTAATTGTATGACAGAGAACCTTCCTGTGTTTAGAGAGTCCCCCCACGTGCCTTTTGGCAAACCCAAAACATGCTTTCTTGTTATTTTCTCCAAGCAATGGCCTTTTCTGGTCCACTCTTCCACACACCCCAGCTCTGTGGAGTTTATGGTTCAGAGTGGTCCTGGGACAGATACAACAGTCTCTGTTGTGGAGCTCCGCAGCTCTTTCAGGGTCACTTTTAGTCTTATTGTTGCCTCGCTGATGAGTGCACTGCTTGCCAGGTTTGTGAGTTTTAGATGATCCTCTCTAGGTAGGTTTGGTTCCCCATTTTTTACATTTTGCAATGATAAATTAAGATATGTTTTGTGGCATAATGACTAGGGGTTGAACGATATGGGGTTTTCTATGGCCGATGCCGAAGCCGATATTAATTTTTAAAATTCAAAGCAACCTGATAAACCCGGCAGAGTTTTTGGACCAATATGTAGGGCCGATTTTCTTCATTTTATGAAAGAATTAGTAGTAATATACCAATTTGTTTTAGTAATGCTTATTGAAATGCAAACATATGTGTTAGAATGTGACAGTGACAACAGTTAGATTAGTTTCTGAGAAAAAATAATAAGGCAATCTCAATCAAACTTGCTGTCCAAGTAGAACTTGGGAAGAGCTACAAAATGCATTTGGATTTTTTTGTTCTGAGGTTCTATGGCAGAGAAACAAGCAAAATCTACAGTGGGGCAAAAAAGTATTTAGTCAGCCACCAATTGTTCAAGTTCTCCCACTTAAAAAGATGAGAGAGGCCTGTAATTTTCATCATAGGTATACCTCAACTATGAGACAAAATGAGAAATAAAATCCAGAAAATCACATTATCTGATTTTTAAAGAATTTATTTGTAAATTATGGTGGAAAATAAGTATTTGGTCACCTACAAACAAGCAAGATTTGTGTCTCTCACAGAGCTGTAACTTCTTCCTCCACTCGTTACCTGTATTAATGGCACCTGTTTGAACTGGTTATCTATATAAAAGACACCTGTCCACAACCTCAAACAGTCCCACTCCAAACTCCACTATGGCCAAGACCAAAGAGCTGTCAAAGGACACCAGAAACTAAATTGTAGACCTGCACCAGGCTGGGAAGACTGAATCTGCAATAGGTAAGCAGCTTGGTGTGAAGAAATCAACTGTGGGAGCAATTATTAGGAAATGGAAGACATACAAGACCACTGATAATCTCCCTCGATCTGGGGCTCCCCGCAAGATCTCACCCCTTGGGGTCAAAATGATCACAAGAACGGTGAGCAAAAATCCCAGAACCACACAGGGGGACCTAGTGAATGACCTGCAGAGAGCTGGGACCAAAGTAACAAAGGCTACCATCAGTAACACACTACGCCGCCAGGGATTCAAATCCTGCAGTGCCAGACGTGTCCCCCTGCTAAAGCCAGGACATGTGCAGGACGTCTGAAGTTTGCTAGAGAGCATTTGGATGATCCAGAAGAGGATTGGGAGAATGTCATATGGTCAGATGAATTGTCAGATTTTGAGTGAAAAGCTCCTTCCATCAGCAAGGGCATTGAAGATGAAACGTGGCTGGGTCTTTCAGCATGACAATGATCCCAAACACACTGGCCGGGTAACGAAGGAGTGGCTTCGTAAGAAGCATTTCAAGGTCCTGGAGTCTCCAGATCTCAAACCCACAGAAAATCCTTGGAGGGAGTTGAAAGTCCATGTTGCCCAGCGACAGCCCCAAAACATCACTGCTCTAGAGGAGATCTGCATGGAGGAATGGGCCAAAATACCAGCAACAGTTTGTGAAAACCTTGTGAAGATTTACAGAAAACGTTTGACCTCTGTCATTGCCAACAAAGGGTATATAACAAAGTATTGAGATGAACTTTTGTTATTGACCAAATACTTATTTTCCACCATAATTTGCAAATAAATTCTTTAAAAATCAGATAATGTGATTTTCTGGATTTTTTTTTCTCATTTTGTCTCTCACAGTTGAGGTAAACCTATGATGAAAATTACTTTTTAAGTTCTCCCACTTTTTAAGTGCACAATTGGTGGCTGACTAAATACTTTTTTGCCCCACTGTATATGGCAGGCCCTATTGACAAATAGTTGTAGTCTATTTAAGTGACATTTCAAACCATTTACATATTATTTATCTATTATGACCAACAAGCAAAACTAATCAAAAGCATTTATTTGGGAAGTGGGGTCTAAAATCTGGCCATTAAAACAGGTACCATATAGTTTAATTTAGAGGAAGATCTAAAATGCTAGAGAAAATGGTGACAGAGCATGCAGATAAACTTTACTCAGTGCAAGTGTACATGATATATTTTTTTAGAATTAGTGTTACAGTTTTCCAGCCCAGACTCACTTCACCAGGTCTATCCTGTTGTTGATGGCGGCCCAGTGGAGGAGTGTGACATTTTCTTTGTCCGGCTGCCGAACATCAAAGCCCGCCTCCACCAGATCTCGGCACCGCTCGAAGATGCCATACCTGAAGAAAAGAAGCACAGAAATGGGTCAGAACAGCACAGAAAATATACACCTGCTTACACAATAACATTTTATGAGGAGACATTTTTCACCTGATATCAGAACCAAATAAATATGCATACGTCTTGCAACTAGAATCACTTTTTATTTACATCATTTGGATTTTTTTTTCCTGCTAATGACATTTTCTATCACACTTAAGTATTGCTGATTTTGCAGACAGGATGTTTACATCTAGACCAGTGATTCTCTAACATTTCAAACCAAGTACCACCTCAGAAAATACAGTATTTATATTACAGGATTTCAAAGTACCATCTTCAACGGACTAAAATGAGAACTACTACTTAAGGACAAAACAGAGATTAAACCGTCTAACCAAATCTAAACCAGGACTAAACAAGGACTGACTAAACTAGAGCTGAACCAGCACATAACCAGGAATAATCTAGGACTAAATCAGGTATAAACCAGTATTATACATGGAGCAAACAAGGACTAAATCAGCAAATAACCAGGACTAACATGGACTAAACCAGGTCTAATCTAGGACTAAGCCAGGGCTAATCTGAGACTAAACCAGGGCTAATCTAGGAATAAACCAGAGCTAATCTGGGACTAAACCAGGGCTAATTTGGGACTAAACCAGGGGTAATCTAGGACTAAACCAGGGGTAATCTAGGACTAAACCAGGTCTAATCTGTGCCCCAGACAAAGCAGCAATCTATGCTTCAAATTTAATCCCTAACCGATGTGGACTAAAACAGGAACATATCTAACTGCTAATTAAACAAACTGCAAAAACTCAAGAAAAAGCCTGTGTACCACAGGTTGAGAACCACTGATCTAGATCAGAATGCCCTTTACCTCAGGTTAACATAATTTTCATTTTCATTAAACAAATATTGGGCTATTAGTAGAGTTACAGAACTATCATATTGACAACATTTTTTTAATCTCACATTGGTTTGAGAGAATTTTAGTGGCTGTGAACTGACTCACAACAAATCCAGCATAATTTTGCTTTTATTTGTGGTCTACACAAAGTAACTTAACTAAATGCACTCACTGTGTGGCTTTGACGATGTCCCACGTGCTGTAGTCGTCCACATGGTTCTTGCGGCTCACGGTTTCGGTGTAGCCGTGATTATAGTGGGCCTGGGGCTTGATTTCCTACAAACACAGAGAATCATTTTATTGATCATTCACACAAAGAAGTTTAAGAATTTAGCAAGGGAAAGGTAATTCATCAGAGCTATTATTTCATTATAAAGAAAAAACACAATTATAGATAGGGCTGCACAAACAAAATGATCAAATGAAATGGTCTCATTCACTCCTAAATGTAGAATGTGGTTTGGCCCTTGTTCACTTTCATGCTTACTTAGTTCCTGGTGTATCTCATGTATAGACCTGGTTTAAGACCTGCCCTATGTTTAGTCATACATTTTGTTTATGTAGATTCATAGCTACACATACAGGTTGACAAAATACACAAAAACAAAAATTCACTAACAACTGGACTTCAAGTTAGTTTACTTCAAATGTGTTTTGATGTTCATCCAACCACCGTCATCAGTTTGAAATTTACAGGAAACAGGAAGTCACTACCATTAAAGACACAGCTGAACGTAACATGATCAGTGTGTGACATGCCATGTCAAAATGGCAGTGTCACTGACTGTGTTGCCAGATAAGATGGTATTCATCAGCTTATACTCTGAGGAACAAGCTGGTTCACTTATGAAATGCCAAGGTACAGTCTTTAAGAGAGTATTGTAAGTAGCAGACAGATGATGTCTTAAACCATCCCCCCGTTAAGTGAGGGCTTCTCTGACATAGATGTCCTCCTTTATGCCCCTCACAAACCACCCCTCACACCGCAGGACATTTACTACAATTTGGCCATTTGAATTCTTGTCAGAAATTATTCAACATGTCCACTGTGCTAACTTGATACATATATCCCTGTCCCATTCTAAAAAATGATTAACATTCAGAATAAATTTTTTTATTTAAGGATAAGTACAAATATTTGAAATTATACCAAAAATGTTAGGAACTGCCCCAGACATAGTGACTAATTTTAGAAATGTTTGTGTTTTGAAAATATTCACACCGCAGGGAATTTTACAGTTTAACGTTAAAATACTAAACCTTCAAAGGTTTCATAGTAGACCCTATGTTACAATGCTGATAGAATTTTTGATGAGGAAAAACATAATTTAGCAAAACTTTTCAATTGATTACCAAAAAATTCACATCAACCACCCAAATACACTGCTGAGTCCTGTCCATTTCTCTAATTGTTTTTCTGAATTTTTTGGAAATAAGTTGAAACTTGTCAGGGATTGAATTCCCAACATGGAAGCCCAGAAAAAAGGAGATAGTTGTGTCACAGGACATCCAGTGTAAAGGACCTATGCAACTTTACCAATGTGAATCAGATAATTTGCTGTAACCCTTAAAAAGTAAAGGAAGCAGACCAATTTATATGGCAAGTTATATCATTATCAACAATTCAAAAGGTATCTTATTTTCCCAACGCCATGCTGCCTTTATTGCACTTGAGTACCAACTGAAGGCAATTTCGTCTCTACATAAAATTGGAATACTAAGCTATTAAATCCATAAGGACACTCTACAATCAACTTCCTACGGTCTAATATTGTCTTTGTCCAGAGCAGAAAACACATACAGAGATGAGTTTGCCGACTTCTGCTGCAGCGGATCTAATCTGTGAATCACATGGTCACTGTGCTATCTCTCACATTCAATTACCCTCCATAGTAACACCATGGAAACCACAATTAGCTTCCACCAAAACTGCCTCTACATCCGATAAACGCAGTGGACAGACGTGATACTATTGTGCGTTCAACAGCTTATTCTCCATACAGGACAATACAGGCAGTCCATCTGTCCATCCCAACAACAGCACTACATTTCCATGACAAATTCTTCACTACAATGTACTAATACAGTGGTTCTCAAACTTTTCAAGGCCTAGACCAAGGGATGAAATGGGTATTAAGACAGAAAAAATTAATAGCTAAATAATGTCTCTACCAGGATTCAACTGGGACAAAACCAGGACTTTCCCTGGACAAAGCAGTCATCTAAGGTAAGATAGATAAGGTATAGTTTATTATCCCTGTCCCCAGATCTGGTCCAGGAGCTTGGTCAGTTGTACCTAGCTAAAGAATTAGCCTGTTGTGCATGTTTTGAGCTTGATGAGGGAACACAGAGCACCTGGAGAAAACCCACCCAGACGCAAGGAGAACATGCAAACTCCACAAAGAAAGGCCCCACATGGTCCAAGATTCAAACCCGGGACCTTCTTGCTGTGAGGCGCAGAGCTGACCACTTTGCCACTGTCTACACTTCATATTCAAGCCTTAACCAGTGCTGGACTAAAAAAAGACATAAAACTGACTCTAAATAAAACTAAACCAGTACTTGAACTTCAAAAGACTTGTGAGTACCAACTGAAGGAGGCTGTGTACCACCAGTGGTACCTAAACCACAAAGTGAGAACCATTATACTAATACATGACTTGCAGACATAACTCATCCACATTTCATTTTGCTTCTCTGGTGTCCATGGTGTTCTTGTTGTGCCCCTTCTCTGTGTAACCGCCAATTTCCACTGCAGGGTCTGCGGTGTCGTTTGGCGGCGGCCCGCAGTGCAGCGGATACACATGCAGTGGAAATCCCACATAACTAAACATAGACTAATTAAGTCACTTTATCTGTTGAAAACAAAAAGTTAACATGTAGTGTAGACTGACCAAACAAATGGCACTGGATAAAGTCTAGATGACATAATAAGACCTAAACTTTTTACAAAAGATTCCTATGCCAATATAAAGTTATAAAGGTGACTAAACAAAAGGAAAAAAACTGCATACTTGCTTTTAATTCACTTTCACTGAAATGGTTTAGTGCCACAATAGAGACTAGAGAGCTAACTGCATGGGCTAACACTGAGGGCTATGCAAGTCCTCCAGGGAAGTCTCTAGGGACAAAAAGCTGCTTCAGGACAGAGCCAAAAAGAGAGTGGAAGATGAGCGAGCATTTTTTGCAGTGGATGGAACAGGAAGAAGATGGTAAATCCTGGGGGGAGTGGGTCTGGAGATGGAGCCTTACAAAAACAACCATACCAGCTACGGGACCACTGCATACACTATAAAAAAACAAAACAAGCATTTCACCAATGCTGTTACATGACATCTTAAGCTCCTGACACTATATTCCCCAAGGGGCAGTGAGGGCCATCTGTCCCACTAACACAGACCAGACCTGCTGCTTCAGAGATGGCTCCAGGCCCAAATCAGTGGCCCCTGTTCTCCCCTGGGACGGTTGCTGTATCACTGTTTCATGATGAATACATCACAAACAGGATGTTACAAGAAGCAAAAGTCTCAACAGTTAAACAGGCCACATATCACTAGAAGTCAATGTTAGGTGTCCTTGGTGGGAGGTGAGAATAGAGAGCCCTTGAGGAAGAGGACATTTGGGTTAAAGGTTGTGACTGGTAAAAATGAGATAGAAAGTAACATTTGGTGCCTAAATTTTTTTAAAATCAGGACTGGTATTGGAAAAAGAAAAACGCACATAGGTTCAACCTCTAATGCTGTGTGCACTGAATATGAGTTTCATCTTTTTAACCATTGGAATAATTTCACTTTTCCACAATATTCAAATTTATTGATGTGCACTTGTATTTTTTGATGAGAACAAACTTAAGTTAAATTATGTATCCCTAACACAATATAACTAATTTGTGCTGCTAAGTGAAAGTTTTACCTTAATTGCTCTAGAGTCCCCAGTAGCAAACAGGCAACAGCTTTATTTTGAGACCCAATCCTTGGCAGAAAAACACACAAACACCTCAAATCCAAGAATAATGATAAAAACAGTGGGTGGTCCATAGTTTAGTCAATGTGTAACTGTCTGCATAATATACATCACTATTGAATTAAATCAATCTAGTTGTGAACAGTCATGCCTGCTTTCTTTGCTCTGTTCCTTTTAGAGGTCACCACGGTGAATCTGCCTCACTCTAACTCTAACCTCTTTCATGTCCTCTTTCAAAATATTATAATATATATTATATATTATATTCAACGTTTCTCCACTCACTGCTGAACATAATTATCCCCGGCTGCGATGGTAGATTTGAGCATATACTTTTATGAAAAGTTGCTGTATTGATTAAATTGATATGAAGGTGTTGAATCGTATTGAATCGCATCGTTCTAAATTAGCCGATATTGTTCTTAAATCAGATTGAAACCATTCTAATCAATACGTATCGTAGCAAAAACATATAGTTACACCCCTACTCGGCATTCTTTGCTAGAGGTGCACCAATATATATCGGCCCAATATTGGTATTGGCCAATATTCATGTGGCTGGATGGCAACAGCCTATCAGCAAATTTGGTAGCATGCACCAATACCAGTCAGCTGATGTTAACCTGCTGCGCTGCTGTGTTTGAGCTAATATCCACCAGAGTGGATTTGTCAAGTTATGTCTGTCTTCACTAACAGATGATGTAATAAACTGATGATTTCAGAAGTTTTTATGAAGGAGATTTCTTTGTTTCCTTTATACAAAAAGGAGACATACCATATCCAACACAATATTAGGAAAAAAATATCAACATCATAAGATTATCGGTCAAAGTTCAGTTTACAATATTGGTATGGGAATAGAATTTCTGTCCCTCCCTTGTAGGGATGGGTACCGAGACCCAGTATTATAGCGGCACCGGTGCCACGTCATGACGGTCCTGGTGGACCGATAAGCTTCAGCCTTAACAATACTCTTAACGGTACTGTATAGTTGCGGTAAATGCCATGGTGTCAAACACGTGCGCAAAATCTCTCCTCTCATAAAAGGCGAGACATTGCTCACTCAGCTGCTGCTGAGTGTAAGCGGAGCAGAGCGGGCGGGGCTGTCACACAGGGGAGTGCTGCGACCATATACGCTACTCACAGACGGAGAGAAAAAGTGTGGCTCAACTTCGCCAAAGTAGACGCCAAACAAAGTAGCCTATATTATGAATGAAAAATGTCCAAAAAGGTTTAAAAAATAGAGTAATTAATGTTCTTTATTAGATTTTTGCACAAAAAAGTATCGATAAGAGCACCGTAAAAAAACAGATCGATAAGCAGTATCAATAAGAGTAGTAGTATCGGTAAAATCTTAACGATACCCATCCTTCTACCCATATATTCACTATCCCTTCTCTGTACATATCCAAACCATCTCCATCTGAAAAATTGGACTTTATCTCCAAAAGATTTAACATAAGCTGTCCCTCTGAACAAGATCAATTATATCACAATATACAGAGAAAAACTGGGAAAAATTATCGCAAATTCCATGTCTTTGGGTTCAGCTACTGTAGCAGTAATGCAATTATCAGGCTTTCTTTGCAGTTCACTATATAGAACTCACATTATTGGACATGCAATATCCAATATATCCAAAATATCCAATATTTTTCCAGTTTGCAAATGTCTCTCTAAGCCATTATCAAATGTAATAATCGAGTTGTTTGCATATTACACATGAGATTCAAATAGGAGTCATTTTGTTCATTGTTCGTTGGTATTTGGTTTGGAGATGTTATGAGGAAGAGAAACAGCAGCAGCACACATTCAGAGTCTCATGGCAGTGACTGTAGAAGAGGTGACCCAGTTTCACAGTTCACCCTTGTGGAAAGAGAAACAAGTTTGGGCCTGGGCTGAGTTTGACACATTACAAAAATATACTTGCAAAATTCATACTTTTTATGACTATCTGGGACAGAATTTTGACATTTAAGGATGTATTTACCAAAACAAAACAAGAGCTTATTTTTACTGCACGATAGCACCCTCTGAGACCAGATAGCAAATACTGGAAAACATTGGAGCCACTAAAATACAAAATTTTAATTTCCAGGTCTATATTTCAACATTTCAATTTCCAGAAAATCTAAAACAAAACATGATAAAAAAAAATGTGCAGAACAGACCCAATGTGCTCAGTTTATCTTTTCTAGGCTGTTGTAAAAAGAAAAGCAATGTCTCCCTCCCCTGGGTTCAATTGCTTTAAATGTTTGGACAAACTGAGTCCTGCTGGAGGAGAAGCACATTCACTGAACTCATCTTTGGGTTTGTCCATAGGTAGTAGCATATCCCTTCAGGGATTCCATAACTAGTGCCTGATTATCTGGAAAGAAAACATTTAATGTGGTTGCATTCATATTTGGGAAAATGCGGGGTTACAACTAAGGGTGCTCCGATCAAGATTTTGCTGTGATCGGCCGATACCGATCATGGCCAATACCAATCACATGAACTATAATGTACCAATGTAATGTATGTAGGCTATTAATATTTCCACTAGAAAAATACTGCAGCCTTTGTAAATGTGAAAGTTCAACAAAGTTCTACTTGTTTTTGTTTTAGAAGAGGTTTTGTTGCATTATTGGCTTTTAATGTTTGCCCATTGTCTGTGTGGCTTTGTTTGAATGCTCTGCTGATGTAAAAATCAGCTGTTCTTTAATCAGGGTCCGTGGGTGCAGCAGCTACGTCCGCGTAACGTCCAGCCTAGCCAGGCTAAAACACAGCGGACTTATAGGCAGACAGCAGCCAGGGTGCAGCCAGTTTTGAAGACGACAATGAAAGGTGCTCCTCTGAAACACAAGGAGACATGGGCTCCCTTTTTGCTTTCTCTTTCCATTAGCAGCCATTTGGTGCGGTTTAAGCCACAAAACGCACAATTTTCTCCTTGTAACGAGAGACCTATTTCACCAGCTCCTGGTTCTTATCCTTCAGGACACTTTTGAAATTAATTCATTTAGCGTGTTATCTCGAGCTTGTACATAGCCTGCCTAAACAGTGTTGCTCTGTTATGCCCCGTGCCATGCGCTCTGGGAGCGCAGTGGGAAATAAGCACAACCAAAGCGCGTTACGTCTTTTTCTCTACGTAAGCAAGGGAACACTCTTCAGGCTCTGAATTTTTTTGATGCTTTTAACTTAAATGTTAGTGGGGTAGCTCTAGCTCCATTTGCGTTGGTGTTTGCAAATAAACACACTGCTGTGCCTCTGTTCTGTCCCATGTGCTCCAGGAGCAGGCAGGGACACAGCGGGGACATAAAGCAGCACCTCCAGGGCAAGTGTGTGTTAGACATAACCAGGGCTTAACTTAAAAACACAGCTAGAATAACGCTACTGTTGTTTAATAAAATTGGAGTTGCAGGACAGTAAATGTGAGAACCTTGCGCGTTTTATTTAATTTGATAGGCCCATTTCACAATCACTATTTTTAGCCAGGATCAGCCGATCACCGATTGCAGCTGATCAATAGGAGCACCCATACTTACAAAGCAAAAGATTTCAGAGCATTATTTTGCTGAATACACCTCTGAAAACAAAGACAACATTGGGCAATATACGTCAACAATGTTTCCAATTAATTCATAAGATTACACCTGCCCACCATAGTCTAATCTTGACCCCAGACAGTCAAACATTTTTCCTCACTGATGCCTAAATTGTAGACACTAAAAAGTGTCTGTAACTAGAATATTATTATAAAACAAAATTAATAAAGAATGCAAAACATTAACAAAAAGGTTTAAAGTGGATAAATGTTTTAATTAAAATATATATATATATATTAAATGAAAAAAAAAATTCAGATTTTTGTGGCTCTGCAATGGTATTAAAAATGTGCCCCAATTAAATTAGTGGGAAACCCTGCGTCAACATATTTTAACATGTTCGGATCTGATCTGTACAAGAAACAAATGCGCTCAGTTTGTCCTCTCTGGGCTGTTACTACAACTACAGTAAACAGTCACACAATGCATTTGTAAGTGTTTAGGAGGCAGCTACCAAATCACAGTGCAATAAACGCCAGCTAATTAGCCACCTGTCTCCTCTTCTTCTGCCATTTGAATCTGTCCAAAAATCCCCCTGATTTTCAAACCTATCAAACCAGACCAAGCATCATCAGTGCTTATTTAATATATTCTGGGCTGAGACAGTCACTCAAACAAAGGCAGAGCTCACCGGGGGAGCCAGAACAGATGGCAATTTCCAATAATTACGAGACTACTTCCTCCTTCCCCAAAGTGTTCAAAAGATATAGTGTTTTTGTAATCCAAATTTAAAACCGCAACTCATCCATTTGGTAGAAGTCATCATATGTCAATGGAACATGTACACAAACTGCAATATTCTTCTGATGAATCACGAGGGTTCTGTTACATAGTGATATAAAACTGCTATTATCATATACAGAGGTGTAACAATACACTAACATCACAGTTCGGTTTTTTTGAGTATATGGTTCAGTACATTTTCGGTACAAAAAAAAAGAAAAAAAGAAAAAGAAAAAAAAAAGCAAAATATATTTATCTCGTACTGTGATGTAGTGTAGTTACTGTTACATAGCTAATCCTAACCCAACACAGAGGTCACAGAGGTCCGGACCTCAGGATTTATCTATAATGTTTACTGTATAACTAAACCAGGACTAAACCAGGACGAAAACCAGGACTAAACCATTTCTAAACCAGGACTAATCCAGAACTAAACCATGTCTAAATCAGGACGAATCCAGGACTAAACCAAGCCTAAACCAGGCTAAACCTGTTACACCATGTCCACACCAAAACTAAACCACGTGTCCATGTGGGTTATTAATTTAGCTCGATCTGAATGACTTGATAAAGGCTGCTTTAATGCGTAATCTGCTGTGAGATGTTGCCTGCTGCGTACCTCATCTCCGAGGAACGATGTCGACACATGACTCTTGTCTTATCCACTTGTCTTTGCCATTATTGATTTTGACAGTGAAGTCAATATGTTCCTATACAGGAGACTGTAGGGAGGTGAAAGGGTAATTGAGCTCTGGCTTTGTGTTTGCCATGGTAACGGTGTATGCAGTCCATCACTTAATAGCGTCCCTGCGGAAACTCATGTGTAAATTTAGTTCTGCCATGCTTAAGCTTGCATTAAATCATTAAATGTAAATATAAATACTACTGAAACGGCACACAAATGGACCGAACCGAACATGTCGTACCGAAACAAAACACTACAACCACGTGTACCGTTACACCCTTAATCATACAGCAGTGGAGTTACAATCACAACTTAACTGTGCCAAGTAAATTAAGCAGGAAGTTACTCTATAGTGGGTTTGGTTCATGCAAAACGTCTGAAGAAAAAAAAATAAATAAATAAATAAAAAACTAAGACAAGAAATTATTTTGGTACAGCAAAGGTCGTGGGTTCAATCCTTAGGCTGGCTATCACGCAATCTCTGGGTGGAGTCTGCATGTACTCCCCGTGATACTGTGGGTTCTCTCTGTAAATTGGTGACTATAAATTGCCCCTTGTGAATGAATGGGAAAGTGAATGGTTGTCTGTTTGTGTGTCTCTGTGTCAGCCCAGCGACTAACTGTCCAATGTCCAGGGTGTGCCCCACCCACGGCCCATAAATGCTAGGATATAGGCTTCAGTCACCTGCAGCCACTAACGGGATGATGGATATGGTTCATGCAAAACATAGTAAATAAACAAAAGTGTACTTTTATACATGATGTTGATGTATTGAATGGAAATAATGTAAAAGAGAAACAGGCCTGTTTTGTAACATGGGCCACTGGGATAGTGTTAACCCCCCCCACACACACACACCACACACACACACACACACACATCCCACTAGAGAGGAAGAGCTACTTCCTCTTTAGTGGTTCATCAAGAGCTGTTAAAGAGCGTATTAAATTACAAAAAAACTATCAATGCTCTGACATGTAGATATCCAGCAAAATCAGTCTCTGCAATGCATAAAGAAAATCTATATGTATTTGGTGCTCAAGGTGCTTCACAGAAAGGCATATTACAAGACAAGGTCATATACATATAACAAGAGTGAAATTACATAATAAAAACTAATGCAGAGAGATGCACAAACAGAAATGTACCGCATCGCATCTGCAGGACATCCATGCAATAATTACATATCAAATGCCAGCCTAAATAAATGTGTTTAGGTTAGATTTGAATACCTCTACTTAGGAATTTATGAACTGTAACTCATGTGGCAGCAATGCACTTCTAATTAGGCATTTCACCGTGGTTCAATAAAGGTCACAGATCCCAGTAACTATTGGCCTTAGGCAGGGTACACCCAGGACAATGGCCAGTTAGTCTCATGGCTGACACACACTAACAGGCAACCATATACTCTTACATTCATTCATTATGGCAATTTAGAGTCAGCATAACAAATGCATGCTGTGATAAAGAAGCCAGAGAGAACCCACAACCTCCTCGCTGAGAGGTAGGTTTGCTGACTATCATGTGACCCTTAATGTAATTTTGTGACTTACAATATACTGCTATTTATTAAGATTTATTAAGACTTTAAAATGTAGGCAGCACATAAATGTGTGAATTGATCTTTTATCAATTAAAAGATTATTTAATTAGTTGACGATTATTTCAATAATCGATTACAAACGATGAATCTACTCCTGCTTAAATCCCCATATATACAAATAAATGTTTGCTTTCGTTGCAATCATAAAGAACAAACAGAAACTAATTAGGCAGCCGGTTGAAGTGATAGTAATAGCAGCAATAGTTATTAATCCAGCCCATATTTGTATTATATTGTATTATTGGCATCTATTTTATCACGAGTCACTGCGTTAGACCTTTTTGTTGCTCATGTTGATAAATGGACTGGCACTGAACACGCTAGTTCCTTACTGGGTAACCTTTCGTGTACATCAACATGTAGTCAAACTGTGATGTTTCTCGGACTACAAAATCGGCTTTTGCTCACAGTAGTATCTGTCAATGCGTGACATTTTTTAGTGTAGCCCCTTTTTCCATTTGACACCAACATCACATCAGCTAAAACCCACAGCACTTTAGCCTCGTAGCTAATGTCGCATCACTCTCAGGATTAACCACTTTGCCGCTGCATACACCACGGCAATATTGTGCATCTTTAAAAGCCAGATTACGGACTAAATATACGAGAAAGAATGGTGTTGCTGTTAGACAAACATGTGCTCCTGCATTTAAATGATACAGCATCCAGAAGAAGGGGCTAGCGTTTGCAGCTTTTAGCATCGTTAGCTTAGCTGCCACCCCCCGCCGCTGGTTTTGCAGGGGGGGCATCGGGAGTTTGGAGCCAAAAAATCGCGAAGAAATGACACGACTACGCACAGATATTTTAGGACTTCAAGGTTTAAATGTGATTAGCGGTATGCCCGAAAGCTTACGATTGTACGGACTTACCTCGGGATGGAGAATAGGGACGCAGCCAGCTTCTTTCTCATATTCCTCCATAGCGTCGGCCATCTTGGTGGTAGAGTGCGCGGAGCATTGTGGGAAACAAGGAGAAGAAGCAACAGCAGCAGCGGGGGTAGCACAAACACAAACAGGAGGGGATAGAAGAGAGGTCCAGAGGGAGAGGAGGAAAGAGGACAGAGATGTCAACAAAGAGATGGAGGAGGCGAGTCACTGCAGCAGTTATCTTTACTATTATTATTATCACCAGCAGGAGCAGCACACGCCCAGGACAAACCTGTGCACATTATCCCCTTAGAGGATTGTGTTGCAATGTTCACAATAATTATAACTGTTTTTATTTTTTGGTTATCTGAGTATGGTAATGTTGTACATGGGGAAAAATAGAGCCAATAGCTGAAAATGTAGAAATCAGTAAATTGGGAAGCATAATTCATTTTATTATTTGCAGTCAGAAGGTTCTGGGTTTGATACTCGGGGAGAAAGAAGAAAAAAATGTAAACATTTTGTTGGGTACTTTTACTTCTACTTGAGTAATATTATTTTTGAAGTAACAACACTTTTACTTGAGTACAGCTTTTGAGTACTTTGTTCACCACTGATTATTTGTATGTAAACATGGTCAACTACCTTGGGTGTTATCAGACAGCTGCACTGGGGCCCAGGACATGATAATAATAATAATAATAATAATAATAATAATAATAATAATAAGAAGAAGAAGAAGAAGAAGAAGAAGAAGAAGAAGAAGAAGAACACAAGAACAAGAACAATAATAATGGATTGGATTTATGTTGCGCTTTACAAGCTCCTCAAGTTTCTCAAAGCGCTTTACATGAGTCCATTATTCATTCACTCCTCAGTCAGCCACAACCCTGGGGCAGACTGATGGAACTGTGGCTGAGTGAGTGAATGTTGAATGTATAAAAAGACCCAATATTTTGTGTTTATCCTGAAAGTATGTCTGGTGTTGCTGTAAAGGTACTGTAAGCAGCATCCGCTTGTACTGAAACTTAAAAACTACATGTGTACTTGAAACAATGGTCTCTTCTCTGATTGGGTGATTGGGGATGCAGTTTTAGATCCAAAACAACAAATGTAAACATAAACAAGTTGGCCATTATGTAAAACATATTTTTAATTGTTCATAACTCAGCTGTATCACTGGTATCAGTAAAAATAATATTTGATTTTAACATGTTTACATCACATTTTAGCACATATGTGGGTATTTTTTATGAAATATAAAAAATATATACTGCTCATAGCACCTTTAAATACTTATGAAGGGACCAGCCTTATGTTCTAGGAGAGGAAAATTACATTCCGTACCCCAACATGTACTTCTACATCCCTTCCATTACGTCTTATAAAAGCGACGCAATTACCGACCGCTAGATGTCACTGTTTACCTATGCGTGGTTGACTCAGTCGCACCAGTCTCAGTTTTTATGTGATGTAATGTGACGTCTGTATTTTGAAGGTTTCCGGTGAAAACCTTTTAGGAAAGCTTTTTTTTTTTTCTAGCCTAATATTAATGGTTCATCTGCTCATCCACATACCAAGGGAGAAATCTGTTGAATTTAATAAAGAAATATAGGTCTCGTATAGTAGAGTCAAGTTACCTAGAAACTGTTTAACGATGAAAAAAACTGAATGTTTGTCCTCCAAAATAAAAGTCCCATTAAAGTTAACTAGTGGATTTGATAACTTGAACATGCAGCAAGGTTAATTTAATTTTCTTGACAGTTAATAAAGTCAAAGTGTGATTATGCATAAACATATTTAGCACAGAAAGGTTTTTAAAGTTTTTTTTAATTTTTTTATTTGGTGTATCTAAAATCTAAAAAATAAATAAATAAACACATTTATTTAAAATTCATTCTGTATACTGTACACCTGAAATAGTTGATTGTCCCATTTTTGATAAATAGTTGCCCTTTTCTCAGGAAAATTGCTTTGAATGGACAAGGGCTCCAGACCCATTCCATTTATGAATAGCCCAGTGGTTAATAAATAGTAAAATTATTATTAAAACTAGCAACATGATGATGATGATGATGATGATGATGATGATGATGATGACTGGTTAGATACATACAAAATGTTTTATTTAAATTATTATTAAAATTATAATTGAGGTTTAAGAAAATGGGAGTTGAAAGTTTGGGCAGTGAAATGAAATTCTGCAGAAAAAAAAATACTGTAAAAAATAAAAATCTTGTTTGACTAAATTGAACAAAAATACCTTTATTTTGCAATATAGCCGGAAAACCCTACATATGTAGAATTTCCTCTTTGCCCAATCAAAGCTGTGTCAGAGCCATGCAGGCGGGTCAGTGGCTTTCCATTTATCTCCCTGCCTTTCGTTGTTGCACGTAAGCAGTACCAACAAGGCAATAATCTTGGTTTTAGCGCGACTTTTTAAACCGCACATTTTAAAACCACACTCATCTCTCCAGTGTGAAGAAGCGGGACTTGCGCTGCTAGCGGCTAAAGCTAAAAATAATAAACGCTGAGTGCTAACAGTTAGCAGCCGACCGTCCCTGACTGAAAATCTACTGCTGCTACTGCTGCTGCTGCTTCCTGGGTTTAGTCACAGAAACAACCGGTGGACCGCAAACGGAGAAAGGTAAGAGCAAAGTCGAACCCCTTTAACAAAAAACAAAACCTTAAATTTATCCCGTACAGTAGCTGATTTTGATATTAAAGCTAGCTTAATTGCTCGACAGCAGTGACTTCCAGTGTTCTTATGTAATAACTGATAGGAGCTGCGACATCGCCGCACTTTTCTCATCCGCCCCTGCATCTGTCCCAAACATATGCAGTGTAATGATCATGATCTCAGCCACGACGACTCACTTTTTTAGGCTTTAATGCTGTTACGAGTTAGGAAAAGAGTGTTCATTGCGGCATGAGCACGTTTAGATGAAGAGGCTGAGAGAGGAAGAAGGTGACGTTAGTATGTGTTTACGTTTTGATCACGTTGTTTTATTTATTAGTCTGCGGTTTTTATTCGTTTGGAACATAATTTTGTATTTAGGCACTGGATAATACACGCCCTCAAGGCATTAAAAATATTAAAGAGATATTAAATTGGATGTTGTCAAAGTCAAGGCATTAAATTTATTAAATCGTATGGGCAGTAGTGGTGGAAGAAGTACTCAATTTCTTCACTTAAGTAAAAGTACAGATACATTAGCAAATATTTACTCAAATTGAAAGATCACCTTAAAATTTGTACTTAAGTAAAAGTATGAAAGTACTTACTTTTAAATGTACTTGCAAATAAAAATGTAAAAGTATCGTGCACAGACTCAACAACCCATTAATGTATTAAATGTGTGCTGATTACAGATGAAATGAACAAACTGCTGCAGTACAAGAGGTTGGTGAGGTCTATACTATACTGCATCTTTTATATTTAAGTACTGTGTGTCTACAATAAGGGCACGGCAAAAACACATGATTTTAAACCAAACTCAAAATACTTTTTACTTCAAGCCAACTCAAAAAATCCAGCGGAGTAAAAAGTACAGGTACTAAACTATAGTGAAGTAAAAGATTGTCAGATTTACTCAAGTAAAGTACAGATACATGAAAATTTTACTTAAGTAAATTAACTGAGTGCTTTTACTTTGTTACATTCCACCACAGATGGGCAGGTATAAAACTGTGTTCATCTAGGTCTTAAATTTTCAAATTGAGATGTCTAAGTCAAGTTGTACTTGTCAAAAATATAGTCATGGTTTATATGGGCTGTGTAGAGTTGCAGTATATTTGTTGCAACAAACATCCCCACAATATGGTTAATGATTTTTCCACTGAAATTTATGATTCTGTTTTGAGATATTTAATGTTTATTTTACCAGTATTAAACTTAAAATAAGAGCAATGAGTTCCAGAGAGTAATAATGATAAATATTATTAATCACTTATACAGATTATTGTATTTTTGCTGGCAATCTTGTCTCTAATTTTTATTCTACGTGGCATTAAAAGTCTTACAAAGGTCTTAAGTTTCACAACATAAAACCTGGAGGTACCTTTCATTGTCTTCATTTGTTTTGAACATAACATTAACAATAACATTTTGGCTACTGGCACAAATACTCCCACTGCCACTTTGGCTTCTTAGGCCTGAATGTATGTTTCTCTGCTCGGGTGCACACCATTCATTATATACTGTAGTAAATTGAATTCAACATGATTAAAGACAGAAACACACATATAACACATAGCAAATGTTAGTATTCAGTGAAGTAATTTTACCTTTTTGACATAGAAAACAATAATTTTAACAAGTGGCCTGATTTCTCTACCATGTTGTAATGCGTCATACATGCAGACCCTGCTGTGACCCCATTGCAGTGTTGCTTATCTGCATCTCCCTCAGCTCCTGGTGCGTCTCTGTTTCCACTTTCACCAATAGAAGTAGAAACAGGACACTTAACCATGAGGAACAACTCTTCCTGATTGTGTCGGATGGACGGCCGATGCATCCGGAGCGTCCCAGGCAAGAGTGTTATCTGAGACTGTGCTGTTGGTCAGTGCCACCTTCAATGTTAATGAGTGTGTTCTCTCGCCCCATGCCTGCTCGTAGCCTGGGTGTTTAGTCCTGGTTAGTCATTTTATTGTTACGGTCCAGGCCCAGTTGTAGTCCTGGTGTGGTCCTTGCTTTGTCCTTATTTAGTAATGAGTTTTTGAGTTTATTCCTATTTTGTTCCTCAATTTAGACCTGAGTTAGACAAGATTTAGGCTCATTTTAGTTAATTAATGATGATACTCTGAAAGCCAAATATTTTCTGTTGTGGTACTTTGAGCCGACAACCTCTGGTCACTTAGTCGATGAATCGGTCAGTGAAGTCTTAATCGACTAAAATGCTTCTGATTGATTAGTTGTATCCACTCTTTACATCAACAAAGCCGGCATAATTTATTTCTTTTCTTTTTATTTAAGATAACAGATGATTTTTAGCAATATATTTTACAACCATGTTGTCTAAATGTTTTATGTTTTCATCAATGTAAGGTCATTCTGGAAAGTCCCCGCACATATCCTTTGGTCGATTTTTGTCGATTAATTGCTGTACTGAGCATAACTTCGGTTACATACGTCACGTGTTGAACTTCAACCTGAAAGAGCTTCATGATCAGCATGGAGTTTAAAATAAGTGGTTTTACTGTGAATACTCTGACAAAAAGAGAGAACTAGGTCCAGGAAGTCTAAGGAGTGACAGGACAGTTGTATAGAAACTAGTGCTGTCAATCGATTAAAAAAATTAATCAGATTAATCACACTCTTGGGCTGTGATTAATCACGATTAATCGCAATGTATAACTTGATAGATTTTCCATGACAATATGCAACATTTATATTAAAAAAAAAGTCCAGAGAGGTTGAGTGTGTTTTTACTTGGATAAAAAAATACATCTCAGAAATAACTTCTGAATATTGTGAGAGAGCCTTTAATAAGTCTGTGTAGTAACTGAGATAACAGTGTCTGCTGAAATGTGCTCTGCATTAAATCTACTGCAGACACCTGAGCCTCTCCTCTGCTCCTCTCAGCGCTGCGGGTAGGGGCGCGGTCACCTGTCAGGGGCAGGGTCAGGGGCGGAGCACGGTCACCTGTCCGCCGTGAGCCTGCCGCTCTGAGTTGAGAACTGACGCTTTATGAAAAAAAAAAAAAAAAAAAAACGCAAATGAATGGTTTGTAAGAGTTTGCAGCTTGTGGCTACTTAAGTTCAGGGAAGGCCATGGATCGCCCCCCGCTCTCACCGTGGGTCCAGGACGCACAGAAAGCACAGCTCCTGGGAACGCGCACGGACAGAGGCAGTGAAAGGAAGCGATGTAAAAAGCACACGCAACATTTATTAGTAAAAAGTTTTACACGAGACTCGTGAGGGGAGGGAAAGGAGAGAGCTGTAGTGCAGCGGCCAAAGCAGTGGACTTGTCCTGAAATCGAACCACAGGGAAACGTGTTTGAGGCAGCTGCTCTCTCTCCTCTGTGGACGCGCGGGCCATTCACCGTGAAAACAAGTCAATGTTGTGATATACGCACATTTCCAAGACGGTCACGCGCCCCCGACACGGCTTCATGCCCCCCAAAATGCTTTGAGAAGCGCTGCTGTTACAGCAAAACAGATCCTGTGATTAATTTGCGTTAATACATTTTAATGCGTTCATTTTTTTTCTATTAATCGCATGCGTTAAATGCGTTAACGCTGACAGCCCTAATAGAAACAGACAGGAGTGTATCCTGCTCTTATCATCAGAGCTGCAGTCCAGACGCTGCTCTCTCACAGAGCAAGGAACTGGGCGTTTTCAGTTGTTAATCACAGTCACAACATATCATCTTGCCTCTTTTATTTTAATTTTTTTATTATTATTGTCATTATTGTATAAAAACTAAAACTTGCAAAGTCTCTACATTAAATCTCCTTGTTTTCTATAACAGTAAAATCTAAATCTAGGGATGAATCCAAGCCATGTTTATTAGTTTATAATTGTAAACATAAAATCAGATAAAAAAATTGAGATCGACCAATATGGGGGAAAAAAACTGTGATTACATTTTTGCTGTATCGCCCAGCCCTACAAAAAATTTGACCAAAATGGACAAAGAAACGATGTTTCCACATCTCCAAATGCCAAAAGCCAAACTATTCTAAGGCATTTTGTTACGTTGGGAGAGCATTGTAATGGTTTCTTTTGAAGCGCCTGTATTTTATAGCCCTCGGGTTACTCCTGTCTGTTAAGCAATAGAAAGTATTCATTTAGAATAGTTGTCATACCACAAGCCTTTAAAATAGCTCTCCCATTCTCTTATCACCACAGTCATTGATTGCTGGAAACTCAATGTTGCCTTCTCCTTGAGGACTTGTGGGAGATATGTGACCAGTTAATCAACATATCTGACCAAATAAGGAAATGCATTGGGGGAAGTGGTTGCTTTATGTTAAGCATGGGACAGTATTTTCTGGCTGCGTTTAAAATAGCAGGAAGTGTTTACATTGACAAGCATTTTAACACAGACATTGAGAGGATCTGCCTGCCATACATTTCCATGTTTTCCATCCTATACAGATTTGCATGTGGACTCCCAAAGTTTCCAGGCCATCGACTTGTGGAGGTGAGGCCTGCTGACTGGAGAAGTAAGAATAGCCAGGTCATTTTCCATTCAAATTAATTTTCCATTCAACCTGAGGAGAACCATGTTGCTCAAGATTTGAATGCAGTGAATAGATTAGGGCAGCCATCACTGATGTTTTATTAGCACATTAAAGAAGTTGTATTGAACTTGTATTGCATTTGATCAAGTTTTTATTAGTGAAAAGTGCCATTAGAGTCTGTAGTATTAACTATTGACAGGCAGTCTTTTGAATGGGTCATGATTATTTCTTAGAAGACAGTTACCTCTTATCAAGTGCCTCTTCTAATGTAAATCAGTTATACTATGTACTCTTTGTGTTCCCACAGCTCTATGTTCCCACAATGAGGGTTAAACATGCACCATATATTGTAAAATAATCTTGGAAACATGGGAACATAGGGCTGTGGGAACTAAGGGTTGTGGGAACATAGATGAGGCGTTCCACCTTTTGACCACAGCACAGTTCATTTGTGTTTTATTGCCCTACATGTGTTTGCCCAGGCTTATGTAACAGGTAGCACAAGATTTGTGTGTTTGATTTTTTTTTTTCCCGGTCACACTGAACAGCTTTTGTCAGCTCCGCCGTGTTTGTCTGATAATACAGGTCAGTTAATTAATTTCCACTGCGTAAAATTGAAACAACACTGACAGGAATAAAGAGTAAGTTAATACTAAGAATATTTTATACAATGAATTAGTTGGCTCCCTGTCAGTTTGTGTGATTGATTTCCAGGAGCAGAACAAATGTACACAGATTTAACTGCTTCTGAATGCAAGTGGTGGAAGTTGCGGACGCTATACTTTGGTTTCAGTCCTACCTGTCAAATAGAAAGCAGTGTGTTTCCATAGACGGTGTCACATCTCCTTATCATAATATCAACGTCGGCCTTCCTCAGGGATCTACTCTTGCCCCCTTATTATTCTCTCTTTACATAAATGATCTCCCGGATGTGTGCCTCAAACTTAACCCTCTGGGCACCCTAAAAATGTACATACACTTGTTACCTTTGGGACCCGTTTGGGACCTCTCATAAAATAGCCATAAAAATGTCAAATATTAATTTTTTTTTACTTTTTTCGCATGAAATTCTTTCTACTACTTCAGCCCTAACCATAGATATGAAGTTTTTTTTCATTTAATAATAATTTATATGTTTCTATGGCCTTTTTGTAATCAAAATCCCAACTTTTTTATATGACGAAAACACAAAATTTGTCATATTATACAAAAATGAGTTGCAGAGTGGATCACTTGGGGTAAAGTTATAAGAGCCTTGACTAAGTCAGTAATTAATAACAACATAGGTTTTGATGCATTTTTATTTTTGGAGCAAGGACAGATTATTGAAAAAACTTACACTTGTTAACTTAGGGACCTGTTTGGGACCTCTCATAAAATAGCTATAAAAATATCAAATATTATTATATTTTTTGTACTTTTTTCACATGAAATCCTTTCTACTACTTTAGCTCTAATCATAGATATGAAGTTTATTAACATTTATTTATATTTTCTATGTTTTTATGGCACTTTTGTCATCAAAACCCCATTTTTTTAGATGGCAAAATCACAAAATATGCCCTATTATCCAAAAATGAGTTGCAGAGTGGATCACTTGGGGTAAAGTTATTAGAGCTTTGACTAAGTTAATAATTAATAACAACACTGGTTTTGATGCATTTTTATTTTTGGAGCAAAGACAGGTTTTTGTAAAAACTTCTTGTTCTTGCGAGTCTTCCTGTTTTACCCCTTTTGCATTACTTCTGGTGTTTAGTTTTTTTTTTTGCAAATATCAGAATTTCACCCTGTTTCACATATATACTCTTTTTTGCATCGTTTCCATGGTATTTTTTGGATCAAGGAGGCAGCTGAAATCAGGAAGCAGGGATTAGACACCATCGACCAGGATGAGGGAGCGCTGATGCTCTCTCAGACCTGGGACACTCTTCTACAGAGACCAAACAGTGTCAGGGGGCGTGGTCAGTCTGATAGACCAGCAGGGGGCGGGGTCAGGTCCTTCAGGCTGACCACCCACAGCTGATAAAGACATGTCACAACAGTCAGGTGACACTTCTGAGGAAGACTGTTGGTGTCAGTCGAAACATGACAAGGTAAAGGAAACATTACTCCTGCCTCTGTCTGAAAAGAAATGATTCTGACTGACAGACTTCAGCAGAAACCTGCTGTACCAAGGTCCAATGGGAGAGAGGAGGCTCTCTCTGGGTCAAGAACAACAATGTCAACAGCCCGTTTGACTCTGATCACTTGAATCTCACACAGACCCACACACACACAGAGTATTCTCAGGTACATTCACACCACTTGTTTATAAACAAAGCTAATTGGGCCTTTTTATACTTGAGTTTCACAGACTCCCTCATGACCACACAAAAACAAAATATATTCTCAGCCACACTCCCACCGCTCTGTTACATCAATCCTAACACACCAAAACCAATTTTTTGGTGTTCAGTGTTTTTATTCCCATGCATTTTGCAAGGTAGAAGAAAAACAGCCCTCCATTGAAACTGTCTGTAATAAAGCACTGCTGCCCCTGGTGGTTTAGGGGGTCAATCTGACCAAAAACTTAATTTCCCTTTATTTTGAAGGTAAAGGCTTAGATTTGTTAGGTTTTCATGAAAAAAGTATTATAATATGTCAGGATTGCAGGATGTCAAAAATCAGTGGTTATAATGGAAGTCAATGGGCCCAAACGCCTACTTAAGGTTGCGAGTGTATGTAAAGTGCATATCTCCTGTTCTATACACCTTAGAACAGAGGGGGTCATGGCATTTTAAACACCAACTAAAAAAAAAATATTCTGGCCAAGTTTCACACCAACAGCTTTTAAACTGACTGATTTATTGAGGATCAAAAAAATAAAAACAGCAAAAAGTACGCTTTGGGCCCTAAGGTGCCCAGAGGGTTAAACTGCAAATGTATGCAGATGATGTGGTGATCTACACACAGGGAAAAGAGGAGAAAATAGGTGCAGACCTCACAAATGCACTAAACAAGATAGACAACTGGCTAAAACAAAACTGTCTTATGCTCAATAAAAAACAAAAACTGTCTGCATGATGTTTACCAAACGACCAAAACTGAAAAGCAGTTCCCTTGTTTTTCTTGAGGGAGAGGAAGTGGAGTTGGTGACACAGTTTAAATATCTTGGAGTAGTGTTAGACTCCAACTTGACATTCAAAAAACAAATAAAAAAGGTATCCAACATAGTAAAATTCAACTTACAAAATTTCAAACAAATACGCCCTTTCATCACAACAGAGGCGGCCAAATCCCACCTCCATTGCATATATTATATATATATAATATATATATACAATACAATATATATACAATATATATTATATATATATTGTCTCGTATAGAATACTGCTTCACAACATGGTCGTTCGCCAGTGCCACTACACTAAAACCAATTGAACAGCTTTATAAAAAAGCCATAAAAGCATTTGATAGGAAGCCACAATCATTTCATCATTGTGCAATCCTAGAAAAGTATAATCTTTTAAGTTTTGAAAATCTTAAATTATTTAAAAACTGTTGTATCATCTTTAGGTCCCTGCATGAACTGGCCCCACCACTCTGGAAAAAATATATAAAAAGAAAAAGTGAGTCTAGCACCAGATCAACCTCTAGAGGGGACAGTGAGGTACAATTTTGAAAAACCACCTTCGCTCAGAATGTTCTCTCTATCACAGGTTGCAGCAGCTGGAACACCTTACCTGTCTCAGTTAGAACTAGTCCAACCTTTGCATCGTTTAAAATGCACCTTAAGAGATGGGTGAAAAGTAATCAAAATTGTAACCACCATTAGACACCATTACACACATACAAACACACACACACACACACGTAGACACTAGCACTTTAAAAATAGTACTGTAAATACTGCAGGATACTGCAGGCACTTTATAATGCACTCTATAAAAAACACCTTTAACCAGCACCTTAGGTCATGACAGCCAGCACCTACATAATGTAAATACTTGAGTCATATGTATTTGTTTATTGTACTGTACGATACTCTGCATTATATGTATACTGTCAGTTGTAGTTGTCGGGTCTGTCAAATGTCTATTTTATGTGTATTTTATGTCTGGGACTATGGCTAGAAATTAGCACCTGTGCTAAATCCGGCGTATTTACGTCAATACGTGTGATTTCATTCAAATTGTATGTTCATGAATAAGCATTGTCCCATCCAAATAAATGAAAAAAAAAAAAAAAAAAGAAAGAAGTACACTATTTTTTTTTACCTAAGTAAAAGTGCAGAATAAGGACCAAAAACTTGTAAGTAAGAAAATCTGAATTTTTTATAGTATTTCACAAGGATTTGACAATTAATTTGATAAATGCGAGGGATCAGGATCAAGAAATGTGCAAATTACCACTGAAATGAACAAACCAGTGCAGTAGAAGACGACTGAACCAGCCAGTGGTGCCTTCTGTCTTTTATTATGTTCATGTTCCCAGTGAATATTATTTTACTGCATCCATATTTAGGCGTGCATAATGGCAGGCCAAAACAAATAATATGAAACAAAACTCAAAAGACTTTGTACCTCCAACCACTTTAAAAATGCAGTGGGGTAAACTGAACAGATACTTGCTTTAAAATATAGTAAAGTAAAAGTATTCCTTATAAAATCTACTTAAGTACAAGTACATGAAAATTGCACTTAAGTAAAGTAAGTACTTTTGCTTTGTTACATTCCACCACTGCTGAATACAACTGGATTGACATACAACCAATCAAAAAACAGTGGCCAATAGATACAGTTGGTATTTCATCATAGTTAAAGCGTGGTCTGGTGTGAGGAAAACAAACCCGCTTAGAAGCACTACTTTTTCATTCTTTTAAGACTTTTCTGGAGGATTCTTTGGAAATGAAACAGTCTTAAAACAAGTCCTGTCTGACACAGTGTCCTTAAATTGTGCTTTGACATGAATAAGAACGCCACATTAGAAAATTGTATGGATTATTGTTTGTATATTAAAGACTGGCAGAACAATCCAACTGAATGAACCAATGTGACATTTCTAAATATATTCTTCTTTCTGAGGGTTATGCCATAAAACTCCATCAGAAAAGTGTGGTTTATGGCCTGACCTCTACCTGGAGTTAGTGTAAATATAGGAGATGGGGCTTAGCTGCTCCATATACAAGTCTGGTCTGAACTCATACAGCTGAACTAATGCTAACGCCATTGAACGCCAGGCATCAGTCAGCGCAGCCTTTTACAGTCGAGCCATGATTCAGTCATGCCTTAACAAATTTACTGACGCACAATTTGGTTTACAAAAATGATGGGTTAAACTCATTGTGTTATCATACGACAGCCAGTTACGTTATGGTGCAACTTAACGCTGATTAGATTAGCATGTTGTAGGCAGCTAATGTCCGCCAGCGATGGTATTTTATTCACAAATGTGGACCGTTGGACTACTGTATGTCTTCGTTTTTTATTAGGTAAAATATATAAACTAAATCCAGCATTTTTTAGTGTGTTTGTTGAAAAGAAGGTGACAGAGCATCTCTGTTGCATTGTTGTGAATGGTTTGTTTTCCTCCATGGGGTAATTGGAAGTGACGTCTTGTGGGCGTTCCCACTGTTGCTGATTGTATCCATAGTATAAACAGCTTATGGGCATATATGCCATTTGAAAAACTCACAGCCAATCAGTGGAACAAAGCAGGACAAAGCCTGTCCTCTTTTAGATAAACAATTCTGATGGAAATATACCTGAATGGCTAGGTGGCCAAACCCACTTCACTTGGCTATAAGAGTGTATGACTGACCAGGCTGAATGAGAAAAAGAAATTGCTGCTTCCCATGACCTCCTACACTAATGATCTTTTTCGAGCTCCAGACCGGGTGTCAGCAAAGTGCAGGACCCATGGCTCTGTGGGAAACCATGGGAACACTAAATGAAGATATCAAAATGCCAAGGCCAGTTCATCAGTTTAGAGCCGTAATCGCTGCTGGGTCACTGAATGTGCTCTGGTTTATGATGTGTGCATTTTCTCTTAACACACACTACATGCGTCTAAACCAAGATGGCTGCCTCCCACTCCCATCCTGCCAGTCTGTCCGGCGGCGGCACAAATCAGATTATAGCTTTGAGCCTGCTTTACTTTATTATGTGACTTTTATTGCCACCTACAAGAGGCTTAGCAGCAATAAAACCAGCTGTTTATTTTCCACTGAACTCGATTGTTATGTGGGTCTTTTCATTTTATTTGAGCCTTTATTAGCTGCTGCTGGTGCTGGCTCCTGTACTTCAAACAGCACTGAGCAAACAGGTTTTAAATTTGCTCAGGTTGGTGGCCACATTAGGAAGAAGAGACATTAGTGTGGGCTTGTAGTGTAGTCTTGTGCTTGGGTTTATACCTGTCCAGTGGTGGTGAGCAGGACTTTGTTGTTTGATCAAGCAGCGTGGGTACATCAGGTCCTGAAGTGTGTCCCACCCAATTAACTTCAACGTCCGGTTGTGTTGCTTTCTCACGTCTTTGCTTTGAAGCTGTGGGGATGTTGGAATTGGCTGCCCACCAGCTGTAGTGTTATTTGCTTGGTAAATGTGTTTGGTCATGCTGCTTCTGTTTAATCTGGAACTTATACATCTTTATGTATTTTAGAATCAGTGTATGTGTGTGAGATGGCAGCATGCTCTGTCACTCAAATCGTCTATGAAAGATGATCTATTTCTATTTTCACTGTACTTTTGGTAAAGGTTACAAAATTAATGTCTGACATTTATCTATACATAAGCTTAAAGGCTCATTTATTCTCACATTTCATACGCAAATAGATCTGTCCATTGACAGCGTTTGTGCTTCCAACTGTTTTCTATGTCAGCATGTGGTTATGTTAAATAACCAGTAGGGGGGCGATCGGCAACAGATTGTACCAAGACGGAAGAGAAAGAGCGTCAGTAAACAAACATGGCGGCGCTGATGGAGGTTTTTACAACACATTTAATAAAAAAAGAGTCAGGAAAATCAGGCGAAACTAGCAGTGGTCTGTTCAGTCTTTGAATAAATTGTGGCTAACTGGTTAGCTGTGTTCACTAGCGCCCCGCTGCAGTCAGCACATGTACTGCTCTGTTTATTTGTATCTGCAGGCTCTGGGAAAATGGATCAATGTGCGGACTGAATGAACGCAGCAGACAGACAGAACACTCTGTTCGTATCCAAATGCGTATCTAACATAGAGGATAAATGAGCCTTTGGTCGCAAGCTTTCTCTACAGAGCTTTTGGAGTCAAGTATCATAAAACTCAAGAATCTGGTTATTGGCCCCTTGCTTGACTTGACTCTCATTTTCTCCTCCTCATATCCTAACACAGGTCTTTGTCTGCTTATTGGACAGTCTGCAATGATCAACATCTAAGAAAAAAAGCAATTGCTGGCTTGTTGTTACGGCTAACCGGGATGTGTTGCAAGACCCGAGACTTCAGGGACACCAATTCGTTGCTTCCATTCTTGCAAGGCTGTTTTTTCCCCCAAGATACTCTGGTGGCTTTATTCACCCTGCAACAACCTCTTTGGCAGCTCTATGGCAGTTCTGTTCCGTACCTGTACTTAGGGGGTGTCTGTCTTTTCTACATGTCATTAGCAGGACATAGGCATTCGTAAATGAACAGCCTCACCGTTCTGTTTGGAATTAAACTGACTCATAACACCATTTATCCCATGGCGTGAGACTAAAGCCACGCCTAACTACACCAAAACCCTTATGGTGTCATGTTATCCTGGCTGTAGTGGCAGTCTGTTCTGTTCATAGTCATTCACTAATGCTTAATAATACTGCTTACTCATCTTTTGGCTACAGTAATAGGGATGTTAGAATTAACCAGTTATACTACTATTTGTGATTATAAATGGCACTGTATTTTAACCGTAAACATTTTAGAACCTATGGTGTCTCGTGGGAATGTTGTCACTACTTGGAGCCCCCAGTATGTTCCTTCTGGTGCTTTAATTGGACAGGAACACTGCACCACTTTTAGGAATCCCTCCAGCTTTATGAGGCTACTCCACTTCTCCCCACTTCATTCCACCATGAGTGAAAAACTAATGTTTAATTCTGCGCTTGTTCACTTTTCAGAAAAATATATTGTTTCATGGTGCAGCTGCTCCTTTCATTTCCCTCACTCGCCTTGCACCTCTCGACCGCTTTGTTACTCGCTGTATATATGGGTGAACTCTCAGCTAAAGTCTAACAGGAATTGACTGAAACTAGATCCATGTTGTGTCCAGCAGAGGACAACGATATGTGAGCAGTAATTTGCCCAGCAAAGCTACACACATGGCAGGGGCTGATGATTCCTGGAAACTGTTTGTCTAGTAATTACCATCAGAAAACAAATTCTGTTAAGTGTTAGTTGTAGTAATGGCCTTATAAATGCATGTCACAAACTGGCCCACAGTTAGTACATGTTTATATGGTCCTAGTAGCTAATCATGAAAATAAAAAAGATTTTAAAAAAAATTAAAGAATGGGTCAGACAAGTTTAGCAGCTTCTAAAGGTCCCCTATTTTGCTAAATCAACTTTTTTTTTTTTTTTTACTTTTAACCACGTTGTAATGTTTTCACGTCAGAAACATTGTATTTTGTTTCATTCATTCACACATTTGAGTAATCCTATTTGTTGAACTCATTGCCTTCTCAAGAGCTGAAAACGCTAGGTCTCATGGCTAGGGCTGTCGTGGTGATCGCATTAGTGTCATTGTTGTTATCAATCCAACCGCATGGGGGCACAAGCGACCACGGTAACTGCAGTTTATCATTTTAGAAAGACACTAATGGGATGGACAGTTAAATTTTACTGTAAACTATAAAGCACTTAATGTTTACGCATGTATACACACTCAGAGATGCTGTTAGTGGAGAACGGAGGGTTAATGGTGAGAAAGGAAAAGGCTTCGGCGCGAGCTGCGCTGCCTCATTGAAGCTAACTACTTCCCGAGCAGACACGGGGATCACGTGTTACTCAGAGGAGGAGCTGTAGACTCGAATGACGATCCACTCGCCTGGTGACGCAATAACTACGTGAGGTTTTTTTCCTCCCTCTTAACTTGCCTGCCACGGGTATATGTGCATGACAAAAGCGCTCTATAGAGTCAGTGCAGCGAGGAGCACTGCTAGCTTTCTTAGGTCATCTCTCAAACCACATAAGGTGAACATGTGGGTTTTTCTAAAGCTACCATGTTACAT
The DNA here is from genome assembly GCA_020698575.1 of Bostrychus sinensis. Classification (NCBI taxonomy): domain Eukaryota; kingdom Metazoa; phylum Chordata; class Actinopteri; order Gobiiformes; family Eleotridae; genus Bostrychus; species Bostrychus sinensis. The sequence continues at coordinate 46,194,519 of CM036239.1, read as the reverse complement.
GCACTGCAAGGACAGTGTCACTTGTGCCTGACTTGGGTTGTTGTTAGAGCAGAGGCTTAACTATATTTCAATTTATTTTTATAATCAAAATTTGTTTGGACATGTAATTTTTTCAAGTGTGATTATTAGCTTATGCTATACTGCTTATACCGCACACCGCAGTGTTGAGTCACATATAATTACCGCAGAGGAAATAATCTCACCGCGACAGCCCTACTCATGGCTCTACGTGGAACCAGGAAGTGCTCCTGCATGCGTCTAAGGCTGATAAACCGTCACCAGACTTGCCGTCACAACGAAGCAATAAGCTCATTATCTGTTAGCGTCATGCTAATAGATGTGCAGTATAGCCTTTTTATGCTCTGTCCATTCCCCACTGTTGCCAACAGGGGACAACAGCCACCTAATCCAAGCATTCTCTGCAAATTGAAAACAACAGACTCCCCAGCACAAGACGTTTTCCATATGGATTATTTTAAGTTATAAAAAGTGAATTACTAATGCCAAGGTGTCCAGAACTCTCAGAAAGCCTGAAAAAAACACGCTATAGAACCTTTTATTAAGAAAATGGTCAGTGTTTTCTTGCATGTTGTCAATCATGAAGATTGTGAAAAAAATATCACAATAACTGACACAAAATTTTAACATTGTGACATCTCTAAGTAGTAGTAGTGTGTTTTGGAAGTAACAAACCACTTAAATATATACCAACAATTATTTTTTGTTGGTTGCAGCTGCACCAGTAACCTCCCTAATATTTTGGCAGTGCTCATTTTGTCCCTTCAGGGCACTTTTGGGAAACCATGAAACGAGTGTGGCTCTCTCAACTGGATACTAAAGAGCTTTAAGAGGGCAACAAGTGTTATTTTGAGTATGTGATGCGCAAGAGAGCACTGAATTTGTTGATTTATTTGAAGTAAATGTGAGTCTAATGTATTCCCGCAGGACAAAAATGCACTTACAGTTGAATATTCTCAAAGGAAAGTTTTTCTATTGTGGGAAAATGCTAAACCAGCTCTTTCAGCTTTTGATGTAGCCTGATCTTATTGCTCTGCGTGTTCTACTTACATTTACCTTTCAACAGTGCAGCGATTTCTTTTTTTTCCTTTTTCCAATACTTAAAAGTCAGACATTTTGTAAATCTGCACTTTTTTTAATGAACACTAAATGATCTGTGGATAGGCTCTCTGAATCAACAAGGACAAAGTTTTTATCTCACAAAGGATGTTTATTAAAATCATAACACATTCTCTGAATTATGTTGGTTGAGTGCTGGGAAAAATGCTTTGCCCCCTTCAAGATTTCTTTTCTTTTTTTTTTTTTTTTGCATATTAGTTACATTTACATGTTTCTTATCATCAAACACTTTTTATTATTGGAGTAAATACAAAATGTAGTTTGCACAATGATGTCATATGTCATTTATTAAGAGAAAAAAAGCTATCCAAATCAACCTGGGCCTATGTGAAGTACCCCCTTGTTATTAGGGGTTCCCGATCAACTTTTCTTGGCTCCTGATCCGATCAATTAAGTTTAGCTTTAGCCAATACAAGGTCCGATACCAATCTTTTCCATTAATATTTTTTGCTAACACATATTATATAGCTATGTTTTTATGCTAAATGTCAGAAAAGCAGCAGGCCAGGTCTTTTGTAATTTATGCATACCATGAGGCCTGTTAAAAGATGCTAAGCAGAGCATGTGGCTGATTAGCAGAAACAAAGTATGTAAAATTAGTGCTGCAGGCCGCACATTACACTATGCTGTTATTTTTTGTCAAACATCTAAACAAATGCATTACAGATGTAAAATGTCTTCTTTCTCTGCTATTGTTAGTGTTTTAAGAGACGGTAGATTCTCTGCAGTATTTAAGCTCCTCTAGGTTTCCACTGAAGTTTTGACTTTGACACTGTCCAAATTAATCAAATTAATTTGCGTTTTCGCCCAACCCTACTGTTGATATATTTGATCACCCTGCGGTGTTTTGTTTTGGTTTACAGGAGGTGTAAAACAATTACATGACTTAATTCGAGCCAATCTGATTATTTAAAAATTCCTTGATTGATGCCCGTTATTGGGACATTCCTACTTGTTATACCATGAATTAACCTTAGTTTTTGTAAAACTGACTAAAGGGAAAAGCCATTTATAAGGCTTCGGCACTCCAGCAAACCGTGGTAAGAGCCATTATCCACAAATAGAGAAGACTTTAAACAGAGGTAAATCTTCCCAGGAGACTACCAAAATTACTTCAGGAGCACATCAACAACTCAAAGGTCCTGACATGGCAAACCAGTCCCAGACTGACACACTACCACCAACATGACTTATGGTATATGGTGATCTTTTTACGAAATGCTATGTTCGTTTTATGTCAGATGTAACTGGATGCACATTAGGCCAGTTCCAAAAAGTTAAACTTTTGTCCCATCAGTCCACAGAATATTTTTTTCGAGAAGTCTTGAGGGTCATCAAGATGTTTCCAAAAACAGCAGGTAGTGGACATCGGATATAGTTATAACTGAGCTGCCATAGAAATTATATTTGATTTAACAAAGTGCTCTAGTGTTTAGTAATTCTTCCTCCCTTCCTCCCTTCCTCTCTCCTGTGATGCACTGGCTTTTCTGTATTGTGTGGCTGCTCGCAGACTTCACACTCCCCTCTCTCTCCATCTCTCATACATATATAGAGGTAGTCTAGCTGCTGCTCCACAGTTAGCCCCGCAGCGCTAGCCCACATTTGAGAAAAAAGCCGGTGATGTCACGTCTTTCTCTTCTCGTCTGTAGCCACTGAAAGCTGCTCTGTGAATCTGCCGTCTCTCTGCTGCGTGTGAGGTAGGTCCATTACTCAGCCTGTGTTGTTGAATCAGTGTATGGCTTGTACACGTGCTCGGCAGTCGGTCGGCTGTTATTTGGTTGTTTACATCGAGTTGTTTCTCTGAAAATGGGCAGAAAGCATGATCTAATCTCACTCCTGTCATGTGGAAGTGTTTGCACATTGAGGTCACATCATGCTGCTCTCAATGTTAACTGGAGAGAGATGTTGGAGTGACTGACAGATGAAGCCATTGATGCCTTTAGCCCATGTGGTGCCTCTTTGAATTGGAAGAACTTGGCTTTTGACTTTTCATTTTATGATAAAGGTCATCTTGAGGTCAGTTTAGTTTGACCTTAAATCTGACCTCTCTGCTATCTTTAGCGGTGTCCTTTTGTTTGCTTTATATATAGCATTGTATACCTACAGACTAGGTCCCGGTAATGACATGAATTGTGAGAATAAAAAAAAACTTGTCAATATTATATCCATGCACTACAGTTCTTCTGAACTTTTTGGCTGCTGTGTGGTTGGAGTAAGAATGCCAAGAAGCTTAATTCTTTTGTGACCTCAGCTTTTTAAAATGTTTATAGCTACAAGATGTATTCTTATGTAGGTTTTGTGGCATTGGCAAAGCACGCAGGTCTCATTTTAACATTGGTACATTGGTCATTGATGAGGAAGCACATCTCCATGTATAAGGGCCTGTTTACACAGCAATGTTGGCCAGGAAAACGCAACAGTTCTGCTGCCTGCAATTCACATTTACACGAAAATGATGTGTGAAGAAAAGTAAAGTAAACTGTTGTCCCGTATTTGTCCAACAAACGGTGCCATGAGCCCCTTAAATGCTCAACACCACATAGTGAGGGCAGAGGAAATCATAGTTCTGTCTGTAACTTCACAACTACTTTAGGATCATGTGGTTCTCTGGAGCCATTCTTATAAAGTCTTCAGTAAAAGTACTTGTACAGATATTACTGACAGTTACTGACTAAATATGAACATATGAGACCTAAAATCCTCATACTTTATGATTGGCTGACATGCGCCAAACAGTCAGCCAATTACTGTTCAGGTTGTGGCTTGTATGTCATCATTTTCAGTGAGGACTTGTCTTCACAGTTTACATGAGAACCAAGCGTCTCAGAGCGGCTCCTCGCTGTGAGACCAAAACACCTCCTCCAGCTGTTTCAAAAGATTGCAAAATCAGAAAATGCAAACCCCATCCTTGTGTAAATGAAAGAACAAACCGCAATCAAACCTATGCGGATTTGGCAAAACGCGGCATTGTCTAAATGGCCTAACTGTGACTCCTCCATGTGGTGTTGTTTCTAAAGTGCTTTTTAGGTGATTTGGTTGTGTCTTGACCTTTCATTTACAATAGAATGGGGTTTCTGTTTTCCACATAGGCAATCTTTTGAAAACGTTGGAGGAGGTGTTTTTGTCTTGCAGCGGGAGAGCTGCTCAGGATGCTTCACACTCGTGTGTACTAGGAAAACAGTGTCTTCTGTGAAAATAATGACTTAACAGCCCTGTCCATTTCGGCTCGAACAATTCGAAAGTACACCACTCACAATAAGTTAGGGATATTGTGAGACACTCAGTGCATGTCATACATATGGTGTTTGTTTCACTTCAGAGATTTTTGGGATAGGGAGGCACTTGTATTGGGGTGATAGACACAGCTCATTTTGTGTTTTCCACGTAATGGTCTCACTGTGTACAGTGTGCCTTACATATTGGGGCCAAAAAAAAAAAGACAACCCTTTACAATGTGGCATCAATTTCAACATTCTGTGGGTATAAAAAGCTGGTATTGTCAGTAAGTCGTTCCAAGTTCATCATTCAAACAGCCATGAACACACGACGTCACTTAACGGACGAGCAGCGCCACCTGTCCATAGCGCGCCTTCGGGTCGGTGGCAGGCTGTCAGATGTTGCTCATGAACTTGATGTGTCTCAAAGTGTCATCAGCAGACTTGCATCAAGACACAGAACTACTGGCAGAGTTTGTGAAAGACCCAGAAGTGGAGCCCCACGAGTGACAGACCGCAACGATGACCAGTACCTAAGGACATATGCACTCAGACATCGTTATGCAACTGCCACACAGCTGCAGGCCCATTTACGAGATGTGAGGGGTACTAAGGTTTCCAGACAAACCATTCGCAACCGACTCCACCGCTTTGGCTTGAATGCCAGACGACCGTTGCAGGTGACTCCACTGACACCAAGACACCGCCGTGAACGTTTGCAGTGGGCACAAGACCATGTGACCTGGACAATGCAGCAGTGGTCTACCGTCCTGTACACTGATGAGTGTCGGGTCACCTTGCAGAGAAATGATGGTCATCAGCGTTGCTGGAGAAGGCGAGGTGAGCGATACGCTGAGGTTAACATGGTCCCCAGGGTTCGCTTTGATGGAGGGTGCAACAGTCTGGGCAGGCATCACCAGTCAGCGCAAAACAGATTTGGTTATTGTAGATGGCTCAGTCATTGCACGTTCTTACCTCAGAGACATCATAGAACCCATCATCATCCCCCAATTCCGCCAGCACACCCCCAACTTTCTGTTCATGGATGATAATGCTCCACCACATCATGCCAGAATTGTCACAGCTCGACTTCAGGAAGTCAGAGTGCCTCATGGTATGGCCAGCAATGTCCCCTGACCTGAACCCCATAGAGCACGTCTGGGACCAGCTGAAGCAGAGACTGGATGGTTGTACCCCACCCCCACGTGACCTGGCAGAACTGCGTGTAGCACTTGTGGAAGAGTGGAACGCATTGCCTCAGAACAACATCATGAGGCTAGTGAGGAGCATGAGACGTCGCTGTCAGGCTGTCATTGCGGCAAATGGTGGAAACACCCGCTACTGACATTGTCAATTTTTGTTATTTGGGGCTATCCTTGTTATTGTCTAAATTTTTGTGGTAATAAATATTAAACTCGTGAAAATGGTGTACATTCTTACATTCATATTTTGATACTTTCCTGTCAGTAACAGGTGTATAAATCCTTAAAAGAGCTTCACAGTTTAGCAGCACTGGCCAGAAAGACCACATGATGTAAAAGTTAAAGAATTAATTTCCTATATCCGCTGGTAACGAGAGATTTGCAGTTACATTTAGGCTGTTTTATGTCAGTTTGGAATGATGTTGCTGAGCAGTGACTCCCAGATCAGGGTTAAAAAAAAACTTTGAAATTGTAATAACTACAGCCTATAATGTAATAATACATCAATAGGACTGCATTTCTTGGAAATAAGATGTTTTCTTTCAGTTTTTCTTTCTTTTTTTTTTTCTTTCTTTTTTTTTTGTGCAGTTTGCTCACCAGAAATAGGTTTAGTGGATGGCATAGTTAATTATGATTGTAAGACCTAGTTTGAGAATTTTTCTTGTACAAAATGTTCTGTTTATATTATTTTGAATTTGCTTTGGTGTGTCTGAGAAGACTTAGTCATCCAAGCTAAACTGCAACAAAAACATTTAAAAATTAATCAGCTGGACATTTTTGATAACCAGAGGTTTTGCCTTTTATCCAACAGACATTTTGTCAGTGTCTCTGTTGGATGTCACATAGTCAACACTATTGGCTCAAAAACTTTATTACATTATTGGCTAGTTATTACTTTATTGGTTTTATTGCATTTAAAATTGCCAAAATTATTACATTATTGGCCATATTACATTATCGGTTGTTACACACCTTGTACTATTCAGCTATCCCATTTTTGCTAATATCAGGCAGAAGCCCTAAAATCATGAAAACATAAAAAGTTAAAGGTACTGTAAACAGCATCCACTCATACTGGTTTGAAAACACTACTGCTGTCTAAATAAGAACAGTGGTCTGTGGGTTGCCAGGGTTTCCGTTTTTATGATTGGACGATCGGTGCAATGCAGTTTTAGAACCAAAACAGAAAATGTAAACAAAAACAATCTGGCCATTATTTAAAATATATTTTCAATTGTAAATAACTCAGCTATGCTATTGTTATCTATCTATCATAGTAAAACTAATATTTGAATTAAACAATTTTCATCATATCTTGGCACACATGTGGGTAATTTGTATAAAATATAAAAAATAGATACTGCTTATAGAACATTTAAAGTTTTTTGTAATTAATTGATCATAAAATTGCCATCCATGCCACAGGCACCATTTTTCTCATATTTCTCTCACTATATTGTTATGTAACAGCTGTAGCACACTTGTAGGCTCATATTATTCCACTCAGGCTGCGTGCGTCACACATATTTAGCTCTGTGGTGAATCTGGAGCTGTGTCCTGCCTTATTTTCCACATATTTTTTTTTTACCTCCACAGATTTGTCGTCTTTTTCTCCTGTCTCGTATCCCAACACACCATTTATTCCCCCAAACACAGTGCTAGGCAGATCGGACACTGAGGTCAGTACTGTCCCCTTTACCACTCCACAAGACTTCAGCCCCTCATCAACATTCACGTCGACATGCCATTCTCAAATGCCCCACCATCCGGGCTGAGTCACCTTGTTGCTCTGTGTAATGCACATTTCATTTGCACAAGGTGACACCTGCTCCTCACTCTGTCTCCATCTCTGGCCACAATGCACTGACTGACATCTACAGACATTGTTCACACAAATGAATAACAACATGATCTTCTTCATAAGATATAATCCAAATTCACTTCATTTGTATAGCACATTTTACATTTTAGTTAATAGTATAGTAACTATATACATACACACACATACACACACACACACACATACATACACATATACATACTATTAACTATTACTCTAATTAGCTTTACTACTCTCCATTAAAATATAAGAACCAGTAAAACCAAAGAATAGCAGTACAATAAAATAATAATAAGTAAAAGCAATAAAAGACACAAGACCACACAACTCAGGCCAAGTTAAAAGCCAGAGAATAATGTACGTCCAGCTTCACAAACCAGCATGCCCTTTGTGCTGGTCCCGAGTCCAGATATATGGATAGGGTTGTGTCAAGAAGGGTATCTGGCATAAAAATGTATATGCTAAATCAATAAGCAAATCACTGCACACAAGAAGGCAGATGGTTTAGTGTAACCCCAGAAGGAAAAAGCCAAAAGAAACGAAGATCATTTACAAGATATTGTTATTCACATGATACAATCAAGCATGCTTGAGCAACTGATGGGATTGAAAATTGTTGAAATGTTCAGCTTATTTGACATCTAAATATAATTTTAATTACATGAAATTTTATATTGCTAGTACAAGTTACATTGACGAATTACAAGGAATAGATTAGTACAACAAAAATTAAAATGCATTAATCAAAGTGCATGCTAGTTTGTACTAAAATACATCATTGAGGACACAACAACCATTCAAAAGCACAGGCACTGCCCAATAGACACTCTGTGTGAAGTTATGTGATCATGGAACTATTAATCCAACCAGGTTTATATCATAACAGCGGGATTCTACAGTAAATCTTTACATTGATACACTGTGTATGTTAAGGCTTTTAGTTCTATAAATAGAGATGGCATACTCTTTGTCCTAATAGATAATTATCAATTGTGCTATAGAACTGTAAAATTATAGAGACCGGGCTGCTTTCTGTCATCTTGCTATCGGTTTATGCAACAGCACTGAACCAAGTTGTAACCCTAACCGCCTTAGTTTAGGACAATAAAGTGGCGAACTAACTAATACCAGCTCCCTTTTGGTTGATTAGTTGCTGTTCTGGACATGATGTTTGTCGACTAGCCTTTTTTTTTTTTTGGTTGACTTCAGCCCTACGCACCACTAGGGGAGCTAAAACTGTGTGTAAATTTAGTACGTCGGAGAAGCAATGGCAAACCATCTGTGGAGGAAAGACTGCTGTTGTTTTGCACAGACAGGGTGTTAAAAATAAGATAAAACGTTTTTAAAAGTCTCATTTACCAAGATAATGTGTTGTTTTAAAGTTGGTGGCAACAAAGTGACAGACTTTAGCTGCAGAGTTTAACTATATTTCCTAGAGATCGACCAATATATTGGTCGGGCGATTTATCGGGCCAATTTTTGAGTGTTTTAGACAATCGGCCGTCGGCAGATTTTTCCCATTTAATGCCGATTTTTGGTCAGGGACATGACCGGACAACCACTGAAGGACCCTAGTTTTTGTGTCCGTGCCGTCCATGCTACAGCGGCACCATTGACTGTAGAAGGTGCTCAGAGTGGGTGAGGGAGATCACTCAAACAAGGCTGAGGCGAGGCCTATTGTTTTGAAAGAAAAAAGGTAAGACTTAATCTTTTTTTCTCGCCAAACCTGTGTACGTAACGCTGATTTAACTTTTAAATGTCCGTTTGAGAGAAAATGTTAATGCCCAGACACTTTAGGCTATGTTTGAGCACTTTTGTATACAACCTGCAGCATTAGCTTTAATTGCTAGCTTTGCATCAGGTAGGAATGGTCCGCTGTAAAATAACGTCAGTCTTGTTAACTTATTAAAATGCTGCATAAGAGAAACATTTGGTAAAACGGGGAAAACGTGGTGGCTTCATAATCATAGTTGAGGCAATTTTTTTTTCCATCTAATACATTAATTTGGAGCAGTGCGCCTCAGTGACCAGAGTGCAAAACTGAGAGATTTTACCTTTTGCCTGCACGTGAGTCCATGTTTTTCTGCATTTTAAAGTGATGTTTTTATGTTTCTTACATTTTATAAGCAACATGAAAACAACTGACTATATTAAACCATTTTTATTCATAAAATTAGGAAAATTGGCCCTCCATATTGGGCTCAAAAATCGGCATTGCTTATCGGTCATTGGCTGCTCTGGATTTTAAAAATCGGAATCGGCATCAGTCTTAAAAAAAAAACATATCGGTCGACCTCTAATATTTCCTGAACTGCATCTTTTTTTTAAGCTGCTGCCTTTCAAACTGGGCTTTCACCAGTTTGTTTCACATTCTAATAAAGTCCTGACAATGGAGAACAGTCATTCAACACAGCGCAACCTATATGTAATGATAGTCCACTTGTATTTGATCCCATTGTCTATCCAAGGTGCGCTAAGATGTATGTGCCCTGACACATGGTCTCTTGCCTCCTTCAAATTGCATTTCTCTTTTATAAAATGGAAGATGCTTTCTTCTTTTTTGACACAGCATAAGTTACTATTATTTAGTGTAGTCTGTTCACAGAATTTTTGTACAGCTATCAAACACATCCATCTCTTCTTCTGCTCCCGCTGATTGCAGTGGGTCGGAGTACAGGGCATGTACTTTTACACATGCTAAATTCTTTTTTTACACAATAGATTTGCAGAAGCAATTATTTGTGGAATTACTCATTTTACATTGCACGCACCATGCCCACAAATGAAAAACACTATTCAGCTGTACTCACATTTTAGCTCCCACTCAGTTTTAGTGGTGGAGAGCAGACCTCCCTCCCGGGTAACCAAGCTCCTCACCCTTTCTCTGAGGAAGCACCCAGCCACCCTGCGGAGGAAACTAATTACGGCCGCTTGTATCTGGGATCTTGTCCTTTCGGTCATGACTCAAAGCTTCTGACCATAGGTGAGAGTAGGAACATGGATCGACCGGTAAATCGAGAGCTTTGCCTTTTGGCTCAGCTCCTTCTTCACCACAACAAACCGATACAACGACCGCATTACTGCAGACACTGCACTGGTCCACCTGTCAATCTCACGCTCAAACCTTCACTCGTTTGTGAACAAGACCTCAAGATACTTGAACTCCTCCACTTGAGGCAGGAACTCTCCTCTGACCTGGACAGGGCTTGTCCAGCATATCATACTAATTTAGGTACTTTTTGCACTTTTAGCACTACTTGTTCCTGCAGATAACGCAGCTAAATAATGAGCCACTCGATTATGTCTTCTATTCAAGCTCTTGTTTATGCACAGTTTGTGATTTTCAATGGCTAATGCTAATCTGTCCATTTGAAATAGTATCTATACAAGAGGTGCAATTTATGCAATTGCCAAAACTAACAATTTTTCATATATTGTGCAGCCTTACATTTAGGTTACTGTCAGTCACTGGCACTCTCTGTTCATCCTCAGGTAATTAAAACATGTTAATTAACCCACTCTTCTTCTACTTTCTCAGGATGCAACCTTATTTGCATTCGTCCTTGTGGAGGGTATAAGTGTGGGTGGATACTGCTCTCTCAGTGGTCGTCTGTAGAAATCCTCTGGCTCTTTTTACACACTTGATTAATATTCCTGAGAGCCTGACCTACATGGATTAGTCCTGTTTAAAGATGGCTGCCCCTCCAGCTCAAATTGGGGCAGGCACAAGATTACTTTGGGTGAGGCTCTGAATCTTCCCCATTTTCTCGCATTTTAGCTGTTTGTGCAAGATACTCCCAAAATTTCAGTTTGGGGATGACATTACTAGAATGTAATGAGTGCATGGTTTTTAATTTCTCCAAACTGAAGAAGTTTGGCATCATGGTTTTGGCTATGCAATTTTATTTTATTTTATTTTTTATACTAAGCCAATCAATATCCAGTAAACTGGCAATCTAAAGAAGGTCAGACAGGTTTAACAGCAATTAATAAAAAAAGTGGTCAGTATTTTCTTCCATGGTGTCAGCAATTGTGAAAATCGTAAAATAATAATAAATGTCAATAACTATATTTAACTATAGCAATAAGATCTCCACATAAATAAATGCAGATGTATGGGAATCCCTGGTCTTAACCTGCTATTCCTGAATATTCATTGACTTCAAAGTGCTTTGAAAGCCTGTCCAGGTCTTTGAGGTTTTGACCTTGAGGCTGTATAATTTGAATTAGACCAGTTCTTCCTGCTTCTTTCTCCCTTCACTGCCTTACTCTCATCTTTCACTACAGACACTTCAAACCTCCTGTGAAGCCATCTAAATCCCACACAGTTGAATTATCATTAATGAACAGTGGCGATATTTGTGTGTCTTTGAAATGCCCCTCTCAAACCCAGCACGTGTCCTGTTTTTGGAGTGGCCCTAGAGCTGAGTCCTTGAAGTGACCTCTACCCGATGCACTTTTGAATCTGAAGGCTCTGACTGTCTGATGTTCAAACAGCTACTGAACTATTCTCCACCTACTGCCTTTTAGACAGAGCCTCTCTCATCCAAATGTTACTGTACTTGTGCATAATAAAGTGTCTCTGTTGGACAGTGTCTCTTATGCAGCCTCTGTGACTTGGCTGTTTTGATGATATGGTAGGAAAGCTTGCCTCTGTGATGTGTTTGAGTGTTTGTAGAATGCAGTATGTGAGTAAAAAATGTTTTGGGTATAATTGCTGGCCAATCAGTATCTGGTAAGCCACTCTTATTTCAGTGGCCAGAATGAAGTCCAGAGCAGTCCTTGCATTTTTAAACCACCATAGACACATTTGGGTAGCTTTTTTTAATAGTGGTGTCAAAAACATTTAAATGAGACATGCTTTTTTTTAAAAACTAGAAACATATTTTTATACTTTTCCAGATTTATAACCACAAAGGATAAGTATTGATCCTCTTTTTTTAGGAGCTTTGTCTTTCTTTCCTGAAAATGCTTAGGTTAGGTACATGTCCCTTTAAGGCTTTGCTGGCCCCGCCCACTTTGCTTGTTAGCAATGTAGTTTCAAAGTAACGGTGAATAATATTACAGCTAATATTAGGGCTTCTTCTGACTAAAGCCCTCTGCAGATAGTGTTGCTTCCTGCCATTTTCTTTGAATTCACAGGGGGCTCCCTGTCAGCTAGATTTTAAGATCCTTTTGTTTGTTTTTAAGTGCTTGGCTCTGGCTTACCTGACTGAACTTTTGGCTCTTTATGTTCCAGCCAGAACAATGAGGTCCTCAGATCAGCTACTTTTAAATGTGCCATGCACATGTCTCAAAACCAGAGGAGACAGGGCCTTTGCTGTAGCTGCTACTAAACTGTGGAACAGTCTCTTAACATTAGTCACCTTTAAATCTGCAAAACCCCCCTATTTGCAGTGGTTTTCAACAAAAGTTGAGCGCTTTTTTTAAATTAGTTTTTTATTTGTTTTTATTTGATTGTGTTTGTGTTTTAGCATTTTACATGATTATACTGTACTGCCGTTTATGCTTTTAGTGTATAAGTGTTTTTTTTTTTGGTTTGTTTGTTTTTTATTAATTTGACTTTTTAAACCTGTAAAGCACTTTGGGCAGCAATGGTTGTTGGAAATGTGCTTTATGAATAAAATTGACCTCGACCTTGACACGTGAATAAAATTAGGAGGGATTTAGACATGAGAGGAGAATCTCAGGGTGCTTGGACTGAACAGTGTGGGTGGACACAAGGGTATGATGCCTTGCACAGCTGTTAAATGAGCTCACTCCTTTTTAGTGATGACAGTTTAAGTGCTGAAATTATTAGTGCAAGTATTCGAAGGTCCAGTGAGATATAAAAATCAGAGCGCTTCCTGGAGAAGGTGGTTTCTCACATATCTATGTAGAGAGAAGACACCAAGCATTATTAACTTCTGAGAAAGTCAGCGCCTGAGCATACAAGATTTCTCAAATGCATTTGAATGAAACAAAATATTAATCCAGGTATGTTTTTGATGAGGAGACATTATAATACAGTAGAAAGCTTGATAAAGTAAAATTAACAAAATGCGCTCCCATTATTTTGTACACACCGGGCGTCACTTTATGCCTCTGTTCTATTCGGACACATCGTCGCCGCTGACAACACATGCTCCTTCATACTTCTGCAGTAAACAAAATGGTTCCTTGCTCCGTGTAACCAGAATTTAGCTGTGGGTGTTGCTTTAAAAGAAGGATATGTATAATAGGAAAAATGAAAAAGGGTTATTCTCACGAACATGTCTGAACTTAGTAAAAAAACAAACATTTTTGTATACATATTTTTTTGGGCTACATGCAATAAATAACTTCTATTTTATTTCTAACAAATTAGATTTTTCATGTTTGTGCACATTTAAGGCCTTTATGTGCCTTTCTTGATGCACTGCCAGTTTTTTGTTTCATTACCGTAACACATTTTCTAATAGAAATATATAGCAATAAATATATATTTTTAATTAAAAAAAAAGACCAGTTCTTTTAAATACTTGAGTGTAATAGATATTCAACAAATTTTGTTTTGTTTAATAAATAAACAATTTATTTGAACTTTTTATCTCATTACCGTATCCCATAAAACTCTTTTCAAATAATTTTTTTATGTAATTGTGTTTGAAAACACCACATTAAAATAACAATTTGATAAAGTTATATATAACCTAAAATCTGTTGAAAACTGTTAAAATGTTTTAGTCAGTAATTCATATAAATATGTAAAATTAGGAAACAGTGATCATTACGGTGATGAAAAGGGCGTTTTGGTAACGAAAACCATCGTTGCAGTAATGAAAGGCCCTGTAAAACATATATAAAAATGCACTGCAAATCATAAATCATAAAAAAATGCAGTGCAGTTGGTCTTGAAATGTTAATTATGTTGAGAGCATTACGTAAAAATAATTTATTTTCAAAAAAGTAACATAGTTCTTTGAATTCCTTAAACCACTCCTTAGAATTCAATATACACAAGTTATATAGACATGTTTATGAATCGTGTATTGTTTAACAGCTTTTAGTTTACATAATGATGCAGACTGACTTTGAAACTCGTTCATGGGCTGTTTTCACAGATCTGTACTATAACAGTGTCAGCACAGTAATGAACAAAGTTTGCCTGTTTGGTGTCCAGAATGTATTCTATTGCAAAGTCTTAACCATAATCTGTTCTTAAAAAGTTTGCCCACAGTTGTAGGCCTGTATGAGTGTCTTGTGGCTCTATGAGGAAAAAACAAAACAAAAAACAAATGTAGAAAAGAAAACAGCCAAATGACATTTTAATGGCCACTACATGTAAGCTGTTTAGAATTTAACAGTCTACACTAATGCACATAATAATTTAGAATATATATATATGTATATAAGTCAGTTTTCCAAATCCATATTTCATGCCATTGAATTGACTTCTTATATTGTGGAATACAAAATAACATGACTGAAGTTTATACAACAGAATTTACAAATAAAGTAGGAAATAAAGTAAAATGTAGAAAAAAATTCCTTTCATGACCGTAACACTAGAACTCATTACTGTAACAGGCTCTATAGGATGCGGTAATGACAAAAATGTGTTACGGTAATGAGTGACATTTTGTTTAACTAACATAAAACTGACTAAAAATGCTAAAAAAATCAACAAACTAATCATTGCCCTTTAAAACAGTTTACCTTTAAACTATCAGTTTAATCTTAATTGAAAACAAAAAATATGAAACATTACAGTAATGAACACCCACTGTGGGGAAATCAGGACCTGCAATGAAATATGTCACTGTTAACAGCATTAAAATCTAAAAAAGAGCTTTACTCTATAATCATTCAATATCTTCTCTCCATAGTGATGCACTATAGACCTGAAAAACATTTCTGTGCAAAAAACCTAATTAAATATATGACAAAAATCCAACTTTTACAGTAATGAGAATTCCATGGTGGGACACTCTCTTTACAAAGTAATTTTAAATATGCTTGTGTAAACTATGATTTTTGATTATGGTGATGTTCTTTTAACTGGTGTAAACTTCTTTTAACTGGTGTAAACTTTGTGAAACTATTGGATTAGTTGTTAGAAATAAATGTAAAACAAACACGTTATGGTAATGAATTTTAGCCAACAAATTGTTAAAAAAAAAACACAAATCATTTTAGTGCCTAAAAACAAATAGGAGAGGTGAGGCAGCAGCTATCTGAGTGGTGGCTGTGGTGAGTAATGATCGGACAAAGACAGAATGCTCAGTCAGAAAGACAATAAGTCCCTCTGTGGGATGGTTCTGTGTCGAATCCATCAAAGAAGAGAGATCTACTTCACGGCTGCAGCATTGGCCTTTCTGCTGCCACCATTCATTTCCTAAACTCACAGCACAGTGTTGCACAGGTCTGAATACATGATCCCAGGCTGTACATTAACACAATCAGCTTATGTCCTAAAATAATTGCTGTCCTTGTGTGCCCTTCAGCTCACTGTTAATCTGAAAACAATAGCAGTACACTGTGTTATTGTCCATTAGTGATGATTCAGCTGCTGCTCTGTCACTTCAACATCTTTTCAATCAAACAAAACTTACCAACATACCAAAATCTTTGGTATGGCTGCATCAGTTACAGTATGTGACCTTATACCTATTCACATTTTTGTAAAGTCTGTCTGAACCCCTCCCATTTTAACAATTACCATTTATGTATGGGGCAGGCTTTATGCTATAATTTGTTTCTCAAATTGGTTGTGAGTTGCGTGTGTTGCATTTATTGCATTTATTCAGAGGCAGTTTGTTCTCTACATGTTGTTACTGTTTTCTGGTTGTTTGTCCCCAATTGCGTTGGGAGGTAATTTAATCTGTGTTAGTTTGGGTCCCTTATCTATAGTAGGCATTTATTGTTTAAACCCCCAAACACACATATCTCTATTAATTTCCTGTCATGTGATGCCTCCATTAAGGTCAAAAATTCCATCTTTACTCAAAGTGTTTCTTTGCTAGGACTTCATATTTATATTTAAAAAAAAAATTTCTTTATATAATGCATGCATTATTCATAGGGCTCGGTACCTTTGTGGTTTCAAAAGAAAAGTTACCGAAAAGTATTGTACATTGTACAGGACATTTTTATACACTGCTCAAAAAAATAAAGGGAACACTTAAACAACACAATGTAACTCCAAGTCAATCACACTCCTGTGAAATCAAACTGTCCACTTAGGAAGCAACACTGATTGACATCAGTTTCACTGCTGTTGTGCAAATGGAACAGAAAACAGGTGGAAATTATAGGCAATTAGCAAGACACCCCCAATAAAGGAGTGGTTCTGCAGGAGGTGACCACAGACCACTTCTCAGTTCCTATGCTTTCTGGCTGATGTTTTGGTAACTTTTGAATGCTGGCAGTGCTTTCACTCTAGTGGTAGCATGAGACGGAGTCTACAACCCACACAAGTGGCTCAGGTAGTGCAGCTCATCCAGGATGGCACATCAATGCGAGCTGTGGCAAGAAGGTTTGCTGTGTCTGTCAGTGTAGTGTCCAGAGCAAGGAGGCGCTACCAGGAGACAGGCCAGTACATCAGGAGACGTGGAGGAGGCCGTAGGAGGGCAACAACCCAGCAGCAGGACCGCTACCTCCTCCTTTGTGCAAGGAGGAACAGGAGGAGCACTGTCAGAGCCCTGCAAAATGACCTCCAGCAGGCCACAAATGTGCATGTGTCTGCTCAAACGGTCACAGACAGACTCCATGAGGGTGGTATGAGGGCCCGACGTCCACAGGTGGGGGTTGTGCTTACAGCTCAACACAGTGCAGGACGTTTGGCATTTGCCAGAGAACACCAAGATTGGCAAATTTGCCACTGGCGCGCTGTGCTCTTCACAGATGAAAGCAGGTTCACACTGAGCACATGTGACAGACGTGACAGAGGGTTCCTCCTAATGCAGGACAATTCTAGACCTGATGTGGCTGGAGCATGTCAGCAGTTCCTGCAAGACCAAGGCATTGATGCCCTGGACTGGCCCGCACGTTCCCCAGACCTGAATCCAATTGAGCACATCTGGGACATCATGTCTCGCTCCATCCACCAACGCCACACTGCACCACAGACTGTCCAGGAGTTGGCGGATGCTTTAGTCCAGGTCTGGGAGGAGATCCCTCAGCAGACCATCAGCTACCTCATCAGGAGCATGCCCAGGCGATGTAGGGAGGTCATACAGGCGTGGAGGCCACACACACTACTGAGCCTCATTTTGACTTGTTTTAAGGACATTACATCAAAGTTGGATCAGCCTGTAGTGTGTTTTTCCACTTTAATTTTGAGTGTGACTCCAAATCCAGACCTCCATGGGTTAATAAATTTGATTTCCTTTGATAATTTTTGTGTGATTTTATTGTCAGCACATTCAACTATGTAAAGAACAAAATATTTAATAAGAATATTTCATTCGTTCAGACCTAGGATGTGTTATTTTAGTGTTCCCTTTATTTTTTTGAGCAGTGTATTTAATACTTAGTGGGACCTTTAATGTTTCTTTGCCTGTATGAATCAAATGAATAACACAGAATAAATCATACAAATTACTGGTTTTAACTTACAGCTAAGAATTTTGCTTCAGCAATTTTTATTTTATTCAATATTATTGTGTTTTATGATTGTTGAAGATGAATTAGCTCAGCATAGGCACCGGTTTCAAAAACCAGGTATTGTTTAAGAACTGGTATCAAAAAACTCCAAACAGTACCCTGTCCTAATTCTATAGCCACAGCTGGCCTGGGGCACATCGACGGAGACGTGGCTGCCATTTTGTGCCTACGCCCTCTTCGACCACCACCAAACACACAATCACAATAACACATTCATACAGGCAAGGTGGGTGTCTTGCCCAAGTACACAACAACAGTATGAACTGGGGAGAGCGACATTTGAACTGCCAACTAGGGCTGCACGATATGGAGAAAACATGTGATATTTGATAACCATGTTGAAAATTGCGATAATATTATTGCGATATTTGAAAATAGAGCCTACTTTTCGAACATAGTAAGTTAAATTCACTACATTTCACAAAAAATGTAAGTTCCTGTATTTACAAGTCAAAACTGTGACAAAATCAAAACGTAACACAGACTAAACCAGGAATAAAACAAGGCTAAGCTGTGACTAAATTAAATTACCACTGAAACTGGACTTTTTATTTAGTCACAACACATGTTCTTTTAAGGCTCTTGTGGAAAATTAGTCTTCAGTGTAAATCTCTGTCAGATGGAAGACCACAGCATTAGTGTCTATTTAGATTCTTGCGATACGGATATTGCGTTTGCTGATATTGAGATAACAATAATTTTGCGATATATTGTGCAGCCCTACCGCCAACATTCAGTTTATTGGATGATCACCCTTCCTCCTGAACCACTGGCACACCAAAATGTAGTTTCTTGTCAGAACAAAGCTTGCATCAAGAAAATACTTTTTCCTTTAAGTTTCCTTCATAGACGTGAGATACTCAAGATACAGTTAACAGACTGCTGTACGTCACTGCATTTTTTTAGTAGTCTTTACTCTGTTCCACCTCAAAATGTAGAATTGTATGTCACCATTATTTAGGAGCTTTTAAACCTCTTTTGACAATGGTAATGTATCTTAAAAGCTCTTAAATTGACCCACTCATCATACAGCATGGAGTAAATGAAGGAAAGTGTTTATGTCTGTTATCCAAATGATAAGCAGTTCTCTGTCCTGGTCCGACCCCAGTCTGATGGTGCTGTCCTGTTTTGGTGCCTGTCCATAACACAGTTAGGATTCCCTCGGTGCGTGCCCTCTCTGTTTGGCTCTGGTTCAGGCCTCTTCACTGGCAGCAGGCTGAGTGTGAGGAGCCAGGCGAAGGAGTAAAACAGGAGACATGAGACCAGTAAACAAAAAACGATGCAATTAGTAACAGTTTTAAAGTTCACTTGGGAAGGGGTTTGTTACCAATGCAAGGGTTAGGGTCTGGAAACTTTCCATGGGAAGTTAAGCTTGGAAGTTCTGTGAATTTTCAAATTTGGAAACCATATATAAATAAATAAAAAAAAAACATTATAATAAGCTAATAAGCAAATTAAACTTTTGCTATAAATGTCAATACAATTCTGCATTTATATTTCAGTTCAAACTACAACAGAGTTGTCCTCAGTACACAGCAAACACCTGTTTTATAGAGGCACAGTCAAACAGAATGTAAACTGTTCAAAAGAGAGAACATGTGCTGAGTGGATACAGTTTAATCAGTGGAAAAACACCACATTACATTAATCTGCTCAAAAAACGGCACCACCCCCAGTGGCCAGCATGGGAACTGCAGCCAAACTAGTGTTGATAGGCCTGCCACCAGAACAGATGTAGCTCATTGATTATGCATGATGTTGTCACAAATGTATTGATACCTATAAAGAATTATGATGCTCAATACTGTGCTCCCAAAATATCACAATATACCACAAAACACAATTTACAACCATAATAGTTAACCAGAGCTAACCAGAAATATGGAGTCTGCAGTCTTGAGTTTGGTGGTGTGGTGGAGATCAGCTGTGCATGTGATAGGGGGATGCAGAGTGCATAAAAGTGTATGCAAAGCAGGTTGCTACATGTACCACGTTACTACATGTACCACATGTTACTACATGTACTAAGGGTGCTCCGATCAGGGTTTTTGAGGCCGATCACCGATCAGCCTCTGCTGTGATCGGCCGATACCGATCTCATGGCCGATACCGATCACGTGGTCTTCAATGTAGTAATGTATTGTATGCAGGCTATTATTAGTTCCATTTGAAAAATACTGTAGCCTTTGTAAATATAAAAGAACAACAAAATTCTACTTATTTTTGTTTTAGAAGAGGTTTTGTTGCATTATTGGTCTTTAATGTGTGCCCAGTGTCTGTGGCTTTGTTTGAATGCTCCGCTGATGTAAAAATCAGCTGTTCTTAATTGGTTCCTTTAATGTGAGTCCGCGGGTGCAGCGCCTGTGTCCCCGTAACGCGCAGCCAAACCAGGTTGAAACACAGTGGACTAAAGAACAGACAGCTCCTGCTGCCAGGTCTGACAACGTCTGAATGAAGAAAACGTGCAAAGAGAGCAGAGAAGACAACGATGAAAGGTGCTCCTCTCAGACACACGGACACATGGGCTGCCTTTTTACTTTCTCTTTCCATCAGCAGCCATTTGGTGCAGTTTAAGCCACAAAACGCACAGTTTTCTCCGCGCAACAAGACTCAGGCAGACTCTGAACTTTCTTAATCCTTTTAACGTAACTGTTAGCGAGTTAGCTGTAGCTCTATTTACGTTGGTGTTTGCAAATACACGCACTGCTGCGCCTCGGTTCTGTCCCGTGCGCTCCTAAAGCAGGCGGGGACACAGCGGGGACACAAAGCAGCGCCTCCAGGGCAGGTTTGTGTTCGTTATAACCCGGGCTTAACTTAAAAACACTGCTAAAATAACGCTACTGCTGTTTAATCAAACCGGAGTTGCAGGACAGTAAATGTGAGAGCCTCACGTGTTTATTGTAATTTGATCGGCCCTTCTGATCGGCCCATTTTACCGATCACCGATCACTATTTTTAGCCATGATCAGCCGATCATGATCGGCGGCCGATCGATCGGAGCACCCTTAACGTGTACCACGTTACTACATGTACCACATGTACCTGTGACTGAGGAATAACACAGATATTGAAGAGTGTTTGTTTTTTATGCTATAGTATATTGCCCTGTTATGGGACAGCTTTGAATTGTATAAGTTCCCAATTTATTCCCATAAATTCCCGTTAATTCCCATGGAAAATTTGCAACTTTGAAAATTCCCAGAATTTTGCAACCCGGCACTTTAACTGCCGTCACTACAAAGCCGTCAGCTCATTTATCTGTTAGCCTCATGTTGCTGAAAGCTGTGTTAAATAGCATTTATATCATGCTGTCTGTGCCCCACCTTTCTGCACAAGCACTCAGTGATTCTCCTCTCATATCTGAACTGAAATCCTCCAACTTTATTCATGTTTGTACTAGGGGTGTGACAAGCAGTGTTGGGAGTAACGCATTACAAAGTAACGAGTTACAGTAACGAGTTACAATCGTCAGTAACGCAGCGGATAACACATTACTTTTGAACACCCAGTAATAATATTACAGTTACTAACAAAATACCCAATTAGTTACTCGCGTTACAGTCACTACAGTCAGTTTCATTTACCTGCAGTTTACCGCAAGAACACGAAATAAAAATGCATTAAACGAATGGCACTAATAATAATTTTCTACTTTATTTTCATCCGTTCCCTTCTCTGCTCCTCTTTATGCGTGCAGCGGCCACTCGTCCTGTCCGCGTGCTGATCCCTCTTCATGTGTGTCAGGGTGCATGCAGCTGCTGCTGCTGTCAGCAGGGACAGCGGGGAAAGAAGAGACGTGCACCGCTTTGGCGCTAATAACAATTACATTTTAGCTTTAATGTAGTGAAATAAAACTGTGTCCACAGGACTTGAATGCTGCACAGGAGCAGAGGCAGGTAAACTTAAAGGCAGTATTTGCTGTGTCAGCCTGCCCTGCTGCTGAAATGAATGCAGCTAAAAAAAACTTGAATGCCTGTATTAAGAATGTAGTAACAGAACTGGTCAGGGCAACAGTGAGGCTATAGGCTTCTTCTATTTAGAATTGGGTTCATTTAGGCCTTCCTGTTAGGAAGTAATGCAAAAGTAAAGTAACTAAGTTACTTTCATGAGTCAGTAACTAAGTAAAGTAATTTATTACTTTTTAAAAGAGTAACTATTAATCTGTAACTAGTTGCTTTTTTTGAGTAACTAACCCAACACTGGTGACAAGAGCTTGAAATCTCAATCTTGCAAGATCAAAATGTCACAAGATTCTCATGAAGGTAAAAATCTCGTGATCTCAGAATCTCAGAAAAGTTGAGTTTGTGGCAAAACATTTGGCAGTATATATGCATGTTCTGCTGTTACACATAATTCAACTAACAGTAGTAAATACCTCACCCTACTATCATTACAAGTTGATTTACAAATGCACCTAAATAGTTTAGCTTTTTTTTTTTTTTTGGTGAATAATAAATTCCATTTTTCATTTGTTTAAAATACAAATTTTAATAGTGTAAAAAACTTCTCTCGTTCTGGTTAACCCAGTCTCGTCTCATGGGATTTGTGTCTTGTGTCACCCCTAGTGTGGACTCCTAGGAGACAAGGCAGTGGTGTCTGTAGAGTGCTTTAGTCAGAGGAAGGCCTCAGCCTCTCTGTACAACACCACAACTATAAACTACAGCAGCCATTTCCAAAGTCACTACGTGGCCCTCTTAAATTTCTGAAAATCCCACGGCGGACCCTCAATTATGTACTTCCCTTTATTTAAAGACTGTCATGTCTTTCTACATAGATTTTTATAAAACATTACAAAAACATTGACTTTTGGCTAAAAATTGTTTTAAAGAAATATTTTAAAACAAGTATATAACTGTAATTAATTTCCAATTAGATTTTTTTCTATGTATTTAATGTTTTTAGGTACTTAACATTCTCATTGACTAATTGTCTTTATATTTTTGTTTGTTTTATTTGTTGTCATGGACCAAAACCATGTGTCTGAAATAAAGAATACATTTAAATTGAATTGAAATATAGACAGGGGTGCCACGGTGGCAGAGCTGTTAGTGTTCTCACCTCCAAACAAGGAGATCATGGGTTCGAGACTCTCTGCATGTCCTCCCTGTGGGTTCTCTCAGGGTACTCTCTGGGTACTGCAGCTTCCTCCCACCGTCCAAAGACATGCATGTGTTAGGTAAATTGGTGATTCTAAATTACCCCTACTGAATGAATGTGAGAGTGAATGGTTGTCTGTCTGCGTTCATCTCTGTGTCAGCCCTGGAACAAGCTGACCCCTGTCCAGGATGTACCCTGCCTACGGCCCAAAGTTACTGGTCACCCCTAATGGGAATAAGCAGAATGAATGAATGAAATATAGACAGCCTCTGGCGACCCCTTTGCAGTGCCTTTGTGGACCCCCATGGGTGCCTGGACCACACTTTGGGAACCAACCATAGTTGACGTAATACCTGCTGGGTCACAGGTACTAAACTAAGCATCCTTGAAATTGCAGCAAGATAAATCATCATTTTCAATCTTCATTGCTAGAAGATTGAAAATGAGGATTTTCTTTCCACAATAGTCTGTCGTGTGCTGCAGCAGATTCATATCAGTAAATGTGAACACAAATCTCTTCACTGTAACAAAACATCAGCAGATGTTGACTCGTGTGCTGCTGCATTTGAGGCTGCTGCCCTAAGCTGAGTCACCGCCAGCTCACAAAACTAAAGCCTCTTGTGAGAAAAAAAACAGTGTTAACCATCTGTCTGTGTGTGAAAGGTCCTGAAGTGGAGGCCAGAAAAAGTCCAAGTATCTGAGTTGAGGCCGTTGCTGTGTAAGTGCTGGAGGGTTTCATTACCAGACTGACCGGGCGGGAATGTACTTAGGGCTTTATCTGAGATCAGAGATACAGTATTCCCCTCACAGGCTGAAGAAGTGTACATAGATTTTTTTTTTCTCCTTGTGCAGATCATATTTGTAACGTGAGCTGTCCTTGGTGCTGAAAAGTGTATATTTATATATATTTTTTTTTTTAATCAAGCATTTGTTGAGTGGCAAGGTATGAATGTTTTTCTGCTTTGGGTTTGCTGCAAAGATGGTCCCAATTTGGATTCTGTGCCTTGCCTCTAAACCCAAGTGGCAGACAGAATTTTTTTTTCACATTTTTTTGAGATTTGTAGGTGTTTATTTGACGCTCCTTTTAGCACTTAGCCCAGTACTGCTTCACTACTGCTCCCCATATTAAGTAACAAATCATGCATTCCTTTTGAAAGATGTAAATGTGCAAATAGCAGTGCTTTATCTTCAAAAAGAATGGGCTGTTGAAGAGGAAGAAACAATAGCAACTTACAGGCCAAAAAAATAAAACTGGAAAAGGACACTTCTATCCTCATTGGGGCACAAGGGTTAGAAATGTTAATTTTAGTCTGTTAAAAATTGTACTTTAAATTAAGGCTGCAACGATTAATCGAGTTATTCGAGTAATTTGATTAGTAAACAGCTTCGATTAGCATTCTTTGAAGTCGAACCTTCGTTTAATTAATGTAACTAAGACTGCCGCATAGCGCTGGAAACTTTGTATGCACAGAACATAGTTTCTGCACGGTTAATGCACAACACACTTGCGACAGTAAGGCAGTGCTTGGGCTATAAACTGAATGAATTTGAGTTGTAGTTTGCATTTTAAATGTATATATAAACTACGCAGAGAACAGCACCATCGTGAAAGAGGTTTTAGAGGAAACGGCGTCCTCCAAGCGTCGTACTGTTTGGCAAATGCTACAGCTAACGCACAGAGCAGCTTAAATACTGACTCTGGGGACCCTGCAGACGACAAAAACACTAATAATCACAGAGAAAGTATTCTTATTACCTCTGTAAAACCTTTGTTCAGCTGGTGGCAGCAAACTGGCAGAAATGAACAGCGTAGTGTTATGTGCAATCCACTGCGCTAACTTGCATACTTTGTTTATGTAGCTATGCTAATTAGCCGTGTGAGCTCAGTGGTGTTTATTGTATTTTAACAGGCCTCATGATGTATAAATGATAGATATCACTTTTAGAAGCAGAGAGGGTTACAACTAAAATATTTTTTAACTGTGAGGGGAATGCACACGTCTGCAGCTTTTGCATTGTTTTGTATAGGCATTTACAAATATTCTGATTAAATATATAATGAGTATATAATAATATAGCCCAGTATAAGTACGTATAAAGTATAAGTAAGTATATAATTAGTAGAACATATCATAATGTGTAATAATAAAACCTACATTTACAAAGCTATTTGTAAATGCTCTTCTTCCTGCTTCTGTACAGTGCAGACATGTCTTCTCACTGCTCCCACTCTGTCTAGTGCTTGCTTCTTTTTTTTGTCTTGTCAAACTTTTTTTTGACCCCCTGTTTTGCTGTGTTCCTGAAAATACTCAAAATGGAATTGATTAACTGGTCACTCAGCGCTATTGACAACATTTTCTCCCTGAGAGAGGTACCGGGGGAACCTACCTGCCCGGACGGGACCTTCGGTGCATGTGGCGCCTGGAACAGCTGGCAGGTCATGGCCTGGAAGTCCGGTCCGTGGAGGATGTGGATTTATTCATATTTGGAATTTTTTATAGCAGGGTTCCTATTTTTGGCCCTGGGACTGCCCTGACCTATCGGAAGATTTGTAAGACAGCTGCCACCAAATTCACCCAGCCGCTGTCTGTGGAAATTAAAGGGTGCTTCGGGGATGTGAGTGACCGACTGAAAGTATTACATCAGAGAGTGGCACAGACTGAGGACTGTACTGTGACATCTCAGCCCAGACTGTGGAGGAGACTGGACACCATCAGGGGTCAGACTGGTGAACTGTTACTGGACTGACCATGAAGCAAAGTCACTCCATCAACCGGATGTACGCCAGCGACGCTGAGGTCCAGAACTGATTGACTGATTATGATCCGGACAAATTAACCGAAGATCAGGCTAAAATGGTTTAAAATTGATCAAGAATTAAGAATCAACTTTCTAGTTCACAGGCTTGGACTCAACCACAGAAAGTGTCCCTGATCCAGATGGGACCATCCCCTTTTGTTATGCGTGTGTGCTTGGTCCAAAAATTCAGTCCCTGCTCTAGTTCTCCCACTGTGAAAAACACTTTATAATAAAGCCCAGATGACATCCCAGAGTCAGTTTTTTTTTTCATATTTGCTGTGCTATTGACTGGATAATTAGTTTTCCTCAAAGACAAGGAAAGACAACAGGTAGTGCATTTTTAAAAAAAAACCTGCCAGATTACCCATGTGAATGATTTGCTTGTGACTCCTGAAAGAATGGGTGCAGCTGAAATGTACTTCCAATCTTTCTGTTATCTATATTGAGGCTGCTACTAAACTAATACGATTATAACTGAAGAAAGGTGGAAAAAGTGTCAGAATTGAGAAGCCAAATTCTCCAGTTCTCGTGGGAAAAACGTACAAATGAGATCACAGATTCACGCCTTTGGCCGGCTCACACTGACAAAAGCCAATTAACTTTCTCCTTGGGACATTTCTAACAAATTCAGTGCACCACAGGTAGTTTCCCACTGTACAGTATTTTTGCACAAATTTCTAGCACTACTTTCTCATCCCCTACAGCCCATTTGCTTTTATCACTCTTCTCCATGAACTTGAAAGAGCGGCCCACTGTTCCCATAAGTCGTTTTGGCCCCAGTTCAGAGCACTGATTGGTTTTAGAAAAGACTGGCCTTTCTCATGATCGAATTACCGGTCTCAGCTCAGTGGAGAAGGCTGCAGTAGGAAACCCAATAATGGCAATTTAACCCTTGTTTATCCAAGAAAAATCTACTAAACTTTCTTTTATGTTGCCCCGATTACACTTGTTACATTACTTATAAGGAACATGAAGGAGGACAAATTAATGCTTGATGGCATGCTTCAGTTTTGTTTTGGTAGCCTTGAAAAAAGATTGAAATATGAGTGGATTATAATTGCTTTTTTTATCCATCCAGTGAAACAATTGTGCCCTGACTGTGCAATATCTAATAAAAAAAAAGCATCACAAGCTAAATTGAAGAAAGTATTGCTAAAAACACACTTCCATTTACAGTGATGTAGCAAATCTGTGTCAGAGGGTTGAGGTTAAGTTATAATCACAATAGATGGTTATACTACCTTCAGCTACTTAAATAATTGCATTGACAACATGAATGTGAAGCTTTCAGACAGCTGTTTATGTGCAGTGCGTCATACAGAAGTGGAAGACATCTTCTATGTAAAATAACCAAGATGGCGCCAGTTATTACAGAGCAAATTTTACAACTTCAGCGTCTCTGTTTGATGGTGTTGAATGCTTTCCTTTGTCACCTGTTGATTTCTGCCGAAGTCTGCGTTGTTAAGTCCTCTGTGGGGATTTTATTCTTTGTCTTGTTGCCATTTTAAAAACAGCAAAGTCCCAAATACAGCCCTAGCAACCACTTTCAAACTGACTTTTTGTGCTGGTCTTTCAACTGCTGCTGTCTCCATTTAGAAATAAATAGAGTTGCTCATAATAAGTTTTTATAGGAAAAAGTGATTCCTATGCACCTCTACCGCACCACCATATTTTTTTTCTTCTGTTAGATTCGTCCCCCTTGTAACTCAAACCGAGTAGTACCAAGATAAATTCTTTGAATGGAATAGAAAAATAGTTTGTCTGGCCCTGGAGCTAATCATAGCATAGTTTTACTTTATACAACCTGTGCAGCATCCATGTGAAAAACTATTGTTCTAGGCCTGCCATAACAAACATTAAAGGGGATACATAATGAAAAACTGACTTTTCTGAGCTTTCTTCCATGTTTTTAATGTTGTTCCCTCATCAAAAACATAGATGAGTTGTGTATTGCTTCATTTACATGTTTGAGTAATCCTCTTCTCAAAACACTGGGTCGCACAAAGCTCCACCTCTCCCACAAAGCCACACCCACTCCAGGAAGCACTGACCAATCGAAAAGACCTCTACATCCAGTCTGCTCTCATTCATTTATCCAAAAAACTGTGCCCAACTCTGTTTCCACTGATTCCTCACAGACATTTTTACTTTTGTAGTAAAATGGCATCATACAAATAGTTTAAGGAATTGAAGTTCCATTACACTCTGCTGCCCTGTGCTCGTCTCTTTTCCTGTTTCTTTATGGCGCCAGTAGAGTACTTACTAAAAACGTTCTCTTTTAGTCACATAATGTTTTTAAAGGTTTGTAAATGTGCAGTGCTGTTCTAGAGGTGACCAAGATTGATTTAAAAATATGAATAAAAGCAGAATATATCCCCTTTAACTAAAAAAGACTAAATGTCATTTCTTGCTTTACATCTCAGCTTAACACCAGTTACCCCTTTACATCCTGCACTTTCTCTTACTGTCAAGAAGTAAGACAGGGGTTATTTTGACATGGCCTTTATACGTTACATTGAAAAAAATATTGTGTGTTTTCTGTAACCAACTTATGGTTCAGGAAAAAAAATCTTCTTTCCTTTCAGCTTTTTGTTCTGGGGTCACCACAGCAAATCATTTCCTCTTAGCGTGCAGGTTTTATTTGCCCTTCCTAACACTACCCATTGTTTTTATCTGGGCTTGGGACCAGCACAAGGACCAGGGTGTCTGCGGGGTCTTAAAAAGTATGAAAAGTTGATAAATACATTTTGTGTAAATTAAGGCCCTTAAAAAGATTGAAATTGAAAAGTCTTAAATGCAATTTTATGAGGTACTAAGTTTTGTTAAAGTTTTGCCCAAAGAGAGTTTAACTGCAAAAACTGTTCTTTCATGAATTATTTTTTCTCCCCACGACTGTAACAAACAACGATGTTCAGAAGTGCTCGGACTGCCAGATCAGCCTGCGTACACGCGAAGTTAGGTACATCTTGCTTGAGATGCAAAAGTTATGTGACGTTATCGCAAAGTACAACTGTTTACAACTGATTTTTTGAAGTGGTGATGAGGTCCTAAAATATTTTGTGAAGGTCTTCAAAAAGTCTTAAATACCTATTGAAATTCTGCATTTACTACCCTGACTTATATGACCCCTTGTGGCTGGATTGTGGTTTAAAAAATATATGGCATTATCAAATTTGGCTTTATTGAGAATAATATGGTAACCATGCTCTAAACACACTTGTATCCACTGCTACTTAAGTCCTATCTCTTGGTCCTCGTTGGTCCTGTCCTCCCCTGCCCCCTGCAGGTGTGGTCATTTTATTTATTGCATGTCATTAAATAGGGACGACCAGCTGCTTCACACAGAATAATCTTGGTGAAAGCCTGAGGTGTAATCACCAGATGGGCCATTTGTTCATTTATGCTGTAGATTAACCTGACAGAGGCGTTTATGTTAGAGCTGGATTAAGGTTATTGTCTCTCCGGCAGATAAAATAAATTTGTTATTATGTACTGAGGTGGGTTGTGTAGGTCTGAAATTGCTCATTGAAAACATTATATTATTCTCTTTATACATGTTGTGAATGCCTACAGTAGCCCTGAAGGGACACACGCTTTTGGCTATGAACACTCTCAGGTCAGATTATGAAAGCATTTTAAAACTATTATAGACAGAATTTATTAGATAAGGTGTACCCTGTAACTTAAGGTTTTTGAGATTTGGAGGCCCTCTTAGGCTTCTGTAGGTTGAGTTTTGGTCCTCTGAGGCTGCTGTAGTTTGGATTCTGACCCTCTGAGGCCGCTGTATTGTTGGTTTTGACCCTCTGAGGCTGCTGTAGTTTTTATCTTTGGTCTTTTGAGGCTGCTGTAGTTTGGGTTTTGCTCATTTGTGACTGTTGTAGTTTAAGCTCTGACCCTCTGAGGCTGCTGCAGTGTTGGTTTTGGGTCTCTGAGGCATCTGTAGTTTGAGTTTTGTGCCTCTGAAGCTGCTATAGTTTGGTTTTGGTCTTCTGAGGCTTCTGTAGTGTGAGTTTTGGTCTTCTGCGCCTGCTGTAGTTTGAGGTTTGGTCCTTCGAGGCTGCTGTAGTTTGAGGTTTAGTCTTGTGAGGCTGCTGTAGTTTGAGGTTTAGTCTTGTGAGGCTGCTGTAGTTTGGGTTTTGGTCATTTGAGGCTGCTGTAGTATAAGCACTGACTCTCTGAGGCTGCTGGAGTTTGGTCGACCTTCTGAGGGTGTTCTGCATTAAGTTATGACCCTCTGAGGCTGCTGTAGTTTGAGTTTTGTGCCTCAGAGGCTGCTGTATTTTGAGTTTTGTGCCTCCGAGGCTGCTGTAGTTTGGGTTTTGGTCCTCTGAGGCTGCTGTAGTTTGAGTTTTGGTCCTCTGCGGCTGCTGTAGTTTGAGTTTTGTACCTCTGAGGCTGTTGTAGTTTAAGTTTTGGTCTTCTGGGACACTGCAGAAAGTCCTTTTCTGTCAGGCGTTAAAACCGTGACTTATTCGCTTGACGGGTGCCCGTGATGCAATCTCTCCATTTATCCGGGCTTGGGATCAGCACATATTGTGTATCATTTTAGGTTCCAAGTCAGAGAAACTTACTCGAGGTACGTACTGTTTCACTAACATGGAGCTGCTGTCACTTTTTTGGTTGAATTTTCCAATTTCTCTTCAGAGGTTTTTCTGATGGACAGCCCTTTCACTAACTTCCTGTCTGCTTCAGTGGAGCAACTAAATGACAAACCGCCCAAACTTTCCTCGGATGGATTTCAAAACAGATCTATGCTCCAGCTGCTCTCTGTGGGGAAAACAAGCTTAGTTCAGCCCAATACATAGATCGACCAAGAATCGAATTTCCCACAACTCTCCTGGGAGAAAGAGAGGCTGCTCTTCCATCTTGCCCAGATACAAGTATTCACTGAAGGCCTAATGCTAAAAAATGCATTGGGCCATGTCAAATGGATTGAGCTAAATCATTCAAAATGTATAAATGCTTCTCTATTGCTCAGCCAGCACAGTGTGATGGATCTCTGAGTAGGCATGAGGCTGCATAAATCCAATCTTTTACAGTTTTTCCAACCCACATCAAATGCAAGGGCGGTTTGGAACATGGTGCTAATGCTACTCCAGATGAATTTGAAGTACTAGAAAACAACAATTGCAAGTACTTGACATTATAGGTGGATCTAGTGTGCTAATACAAATAGCCAATATCAAATGCAAATATGGCTTGTTGAATTACTAAAAAGGCAATAATATGCTAATGTAAGGTATTTGCATGATAAAATAATGACAATGAGGCCCCGACACACCAGGGTGATAATCAGCCATCTGGCAGGGTCAGACGGTTTAAAGTGGTAAGTGATGTAAGTCTTTTTGGTGAGTTCTGCTCTGTCAGACATAGTAGGAGACAGTTGGACCTAGTTTTAGCCGGTGGAACATGTTGAATTGGCGCTAGGGCTGAACAATTAATTGAAATTGCAAAGGCTGCAGTTATTTAGGCGATATAATGTCCACTTCAGGGAACAAAGTCTCCACAGAGTCTTAATCTGTATAAACTGTGCTACAGCTGTAGTTTAGACCTTAACAGACACAATCTGAAAGGCCTGTGTATTACCTGAGCAGTGAATATTTCTGTCTTCTCTCAAGTGTCAATGCTCCATCAAATGCTTAAAATGTACACAGTAAACAGATCATTGAATTTAAAAAATAAATCACAAATCTAATTGTAACCGAAATATCTGTCAGAAAAATTAGATATTTTTTCAAAATTGATCAGTGCCAGGTGTTTGCAGAGAAGAAGCGCTCTAATTAACCCAATTGCCCTGATTTATTATAAAGCTCTTAACTGACATTCAATTATGCAGGTCTTTTGTTCTAACAACTATTCATTATTTTTCCCACATCTGTGATGGTAATGTGCTGGAGTTAGGTTACTTTAGCTTGTTGCTTTGTGCAGACAAAAATATAGGGAAACAGCTGCAATAATACAGTCTGTTTTATTCATTAGATTATCATTATCAGATGCACAGTGCTGTAAAGCCCATTATCAGTAGAGTTTAACCATATAGTCTGTTGCCATGTATACTACGTCTTGCATGTGCACAGAACATACACGCTGCTCTGTCATTGATCTAGGTTGCACCGGTGTGTCTGTAGAAACTTTTTTTGTGCTGACTAGAGGAAATGTAAGGTAGAGCAGTCGCCGTGCCTCTTCTGACGACAGTTGGGCCTTGTGTTGGTGTGTCCCATCCTTTAGAGGTTTTTTTGTGTGTGTGTTTTGGACCAATATGTCTTCAATTTTATGAAATAAATAATTCAATACAGCCATTTGTTTTAGACATGCTTATTAAAACAGAAACAAATGTGTTAGAATACTGAGTACTGCAATACTTTTTGAAAATTTTTTTTGTATGTGTTTAATATGAGGTTTCCAACTAATATAACTCCTAAAAATCGAATTTATTTTACTTGTTTAATGTTTATACCATCCAATGTAACATGAATTTCTGTTTCAGTAGTCCTGCTACCAAAATATATTAGTTTTGTTTTGTTCATATTTAGAGATAATTTATTTACTGTAAGCCATAATTTAATTTTGTTAAATTCGGTTGTGACATCAAGAATTAATTTTTGTAGGTCAGTGCCAGACCAAAACAGATTTGTGTCATCAGCAAACAAGATGGGTTTTAAAAGTGTAGAAAAAAAAAAGTGAGAGTAATTTGTACTTGTTAATGAATTTTTCCAAATGGCTACTAAAAACATTTTTAAGGATTTTGGAAAATTGTGATAATAATGATACAGGTCTGTAATTATTGAAATTATGTCTGTCTCCTGATTTGTACAGAGGTATGACTAGTTTTCATTTTACTTGGAAAGGTACCAGTCTTAAAAGATAAATTACATATGTAAGAGTTTTGATACACCTTCAGTTACTTTTTTAATGACATGTCCATGCCATCACAGTTCTCTGACCTCTTATTTGTACTTTTTTTTTTTTTTTTTTACCATTTCTATAACTTCTTTTTCTTCAACAGCTCTAATAAACATGGAATTTAAGGTTCTATTACTGAAATTTTCTACCCATCCTTCAGATATTACTGGATCAGGAATTTTACTTGCCAAGTTAGAATAATAGTGCAAGAATCGGCCTCTAATTCTTGCTTTTGTTATTCCAAACATCATATTTGTTACATTTACCAGATATTAATAGTTTTAATTATGTTTTTTTTTTTCATTTTATTCCTAATACTTACACGCTTTACTTGCTGTATTACTTTATTTGATGGTCTGTCAGTTTATAAAGCACAGTGAGGTGTCCGAAGACATTTAACAGACACTGGCCTCGAATGGCTGTCGGACTCAGAGAGGGTTAGAGAAGAATAAATTGTAAATTGTTTACCTTTTCTTTTTTGTTTGTTTTTTTGCTCCTTCGAGTGGGGATGTCAGAGGGTTGGTGGTGGCTGTGGTGAATAAAGGTAGTTCAACAGTGGGTGTAGGGAGAATAAGTGTGGGTCGGAGAGTGGAAGGGTTGTCAAATAGTTTGACGAATATATTGTGCGATATGTCCTACAAATTATATTAAAAGATTGTTGGAAAGCTGAGAATAACCCAGAAACCACAAGCCTCGACTTCTGTCCAGCTCTATAATGGCCTGTCTTCTCCTTCTGACAGAAATGCAGAGTTCAGAGCCGCGCTGAAACAGACTTTGGTTTGATGAGACCATGGAGTCGTCCTCTGAATCCCAGCAGGAGCCTGACAAAACTACGGTGAGTCTAACCTCTCACACAAATACACACACACAGTATGTACAAGAAAACATCACAGCTCAATCTGTCTGCAGCATTACATCATAGACTCATTTACATAATCACGTATAGCCAACGTGAGTACATTTAGTGAGTATTCATATTTCTTACAATAAACATTTTTTTATTGTCCTGATTTAGGTGGTCAAAGCTATTAACAATCCTGCGGGATAACTAACTTTTGTATAGGTTTTTAAGACTGAACAAAGAAAGATAAAAAAATAAAATAAATGTCAGGCAGCATAGACTTCTACCAAGGCATGCATCTCGCTTTGGTCCAGATATAGTGCCCAGACATCAACTAAAACTACAGATCTTCTAGTTCCGGGTTAAATGCTCTTTCCATTTAGCTACAAAACCCTCATATGTCACAATAGGCCCTTTCGCACTGTATCAGTGTGAAAATGAGCTGGCAAAAGGGTCCTGGGGCAGGGTTGGTCAGGTGGGGTGGTGGTGGGGTTCCTGTAACTGAATACAGGTTGGAAGGTTCCTATTACTAGGCTCCTATAACTATTCTGTGTGAAAGCGCCCAACAGTAAAGAATCTACTAAAACTAATCATTTGTTCTTTTAGTGAGTGAAGTCAGTGTCTTTGGTCTATATCTCAAAATGGTGCATGTTATCTTAAAACACTCCTGGATCTAAACAGAGCTCCAGATCCACACCAAAATTAATAATTTTGGCCTTGTACCATTATTGACCTTTACTGATATTTTCATTACAAAAAAAAAAAAAAAAGTTAATTTATTAAAGCACTTTTTTACACACCTTAGTAAAATGTTTGCACTGTACTTTATATAATAAAAACCTCTCTGTTACTTTTAAAGTGCAAGGCAAAAATAATGGTAAAAAACTAAGATTAGTGGATTGTAGTCTTGATACTTTTTGTGCATAGATTTACTCTTTTGTACAAAAAAAGTGATTTTGCTTCGCCTCCAACATTGTGATAAACCTTTTCTCTTCTCCTTAATCCTTACCAGCAAGTTTCGCACCAGGCTGGAGTCCAATTATGATTCTAGATCATTTTAGTGATAATAGCTCTGTCCCCCAGACTCTACACAAAGACACAGCGGGTTACCTCTCCAAGTCTGGTTTAATAACACGCAATCTCAAGCTAATTTCTCAGCCCACCTCCTCCAGAGCCCATTTTAGACGCTTCATAATTAAACTACCGAGGCATAACTTCACGTCTATTTACTTTTTCCATGTTTTTTTTTTTTTTTTTTCAGATTTAATTGAGTTTAATGAATGTTTGCTGTTCTGGCATTTTAGTGAAAAAGCTGTTTTTTGAAGGACAGATTGGAAGTGGCTGGAAACATTGTGTTGTTGAAGGAGGCTGTTGGTAAAACGTGAAAGGCTCCCAGCTCGATTTGAAAGGCACTGGGAAACTGGCCAGGGGTCGGCTGCTTCTCTCTTTCCCTCCTTTTAACATGTGCAAACTGGAGCTGCTTCAGGAAAAAGCTTATGGTAGATAGCCTCCTACTGTTCAAATCAGTATGCTATCACACACATTATATGTGCTTATAATGAGCTTATAATGAAAGACCTGTTATTGTTGGACCCAATTATATTCCTAATAATTTTCTTTTTTACTTTTTACAGAATCCAACATATTTTGCTAAATAATTTTACTTAGGGCTTTATGGCACATTTATTTATGATATCTGTTTCACCAACAGGAACAGCCCACAGCCCGGTGGTTGGGGGCGTCTGCTGTAGAGTATAAATGAGCCTTTTATGATCTGATATTCTGATTTTTTTATTTTATTTTATTTTTTAATTTTTTCAGGCATTTTGAAAGTTTTGGACACCTTTGCATTAGTATTTTAGGTTTTTTAACTTAAAATAATTATGCATGGAAAACGTCTTCTTTTGGGGAGCTGTTACTTTGACTTTGCAGAGAACACCCCCTGCTGTCAATGGTAGGGACTGGACAGAGCATAAAATGGCTAATTAGCACAACTATTAGCAACATGAGGCTAACCGATAGATAAATGAGCTGACTGCTTTGTAGTGACAAAATTGTCATGGGCTTTAGAAACACACAGGAGCACTTCCTTTTTCATGTGTCTACATTGAGGCCGAGCATTTTCAGCTTTTGAGAAGGGTAAACAGGATTACTCAAACATGTGTGAACCACGCCAGGTCTATTTTTGAGGAGGAAACAGCATTTTAACATGCTTAAAAGCTCAAACAAGTCAAGCATAATGTGGGACCTTTGAAAGGTTTATTCTTATTGGTTGCTTGTCTACAATGCTCACACTGGATTAACAGCTGCCAGTAAATGTGCCTACTCCAGTATGGGCTACGTCTGCCTACATTGAGAAACTGAGCAAAGGGAAGCAAAATGGAACCTGGATAAAATTTGGGAATGGAACAGTAAAATTAAAAGAACTGTGTGATCACATTGGTCTATCATCGAACTTAAGTGTAAGGTAAGCTTTGAGACAGTCGTTAGTACAGCTGTATTTTAAGTTTTAAGTGGTCCAGATTTACTCTTTGAAAAACTAAAATTGAGACCCGTTCTGCCTGATTTAAATATTTTCTTCAGGCTTTTGCATAAGTGGAAGGCTTTAAACATTTTTTTTTATTCATGTCATGAAGAATCTCAGCATAATTCCAAAGTAAAAATGATCCATATTCCCTGTGACTGACAGCTTAGAGCATGTGTTAAAAAGATGTGATACATTTACAGCAAGTTCCTCCACAGACAGGTTTTGTTGGTGACACAATTGTGACTAAAAATGTCTGCTTTGTGTTTCCTCTTTTTCTTTGTAAGTCATACTCAGCAGGAGTTTCCGTCTGCAGTGACAAATTTAGGCTCGGCATGAAACTCAATGTTCCTTTTTAAAATAAGTTTAAGCGTATACATTTGAGTGTAAATGGGGTGATTCATTTGTACAGTAAGAAAGTTGAAGAGAGTTGAAATAGTTTGCTTGTCCAAATACTAAAGCTGGGGACACACTACAAGATTTTTTTGCCTCATTTTACCATGATACACAATTGTGCAGAGGCTGTACCAGTCAGTTCTCTTTGCAGATCGTCAGCCTAGAAATCTGAGTCTGTGAGGTTTAAAGACTGGAATCGGCAAGTGTGTTCAGCACAGAGACTGCAGTGGACTCAGTTAGCCTTGTTTTCTGCTCAACATTCATCACGTGACTCTGGCATATGTGTAAAAAACATCCGTTGAACTTTGCTGATTGTGGACTTCAGTAAAAAAGGCCTGAGTGATATTAAAGTGTGATATTTAACATGAATTATGACATTAATGAATAAAACGGACGGGATTATTGCAGCTTTTTTTAGCCTTAATGTCATGTGGGGAAGCTATTATCTGCACAAGCTAATGTAACGCTATGAGGTCTGACCGCGGCCTACAGATTATTGATTTATTAAAGACAGAAATGACAGAAATAGGTCCGGCTAGGACTCTGACTTGTGTGAATTTTGACAGCACAACAGAAATTATGATATAAACAGGTATGAATATATTTAGGCAGGCATAGATAGTATAAATATTATTGCATATATAAGGTAATCAATAATTACAAAATGAAACCGGAAAAATGATCCCAGAGAGTATCAATATGTTTAATCAAAACATTGGTCTGTGGGTTGCCAGTTTTTCCGCTTTCTGATTGAACGATCAACAATGCAGTTTTAGAACCAAAACAAAAAATTTAAACATAAACCACTTGGATATTATGTAATTTAATAAAAAAAATGAATAAATCAGCTGTACCATTGTTATCAGTAAAACTAATATTTGATTTAACCATGTTTGAAACTGACAAAGCATGACCACTAATGCACTATATAGTGAACAGGACTGACATTTGGACACAGCCAGATCCCCATTTTTTCAGTCGTCAAAATCTGCTGAAACCAGTCAATAGTGTGGGCTCCTACTTTTTAAAAAAAAATCCGTAACAACTGGGAAAGTTGCGTAGTGTGTCCCCAGTTTAACACTCAGTCCTTGCTGGTATATGAGCATCTTGTGCTAGTACACATCCCTCCAAGTATTTCACTTACAGTTCCTGTTCAGTGCTAAAAACATCTTACTAGCCTACATTTTTCTATAAAGCATTAAAGGATCAAAAGACAAAAACAAAATGTTGAGGGAAAGGGAAGTCTGCTGAGACTGCTGCCTCTGTGACCCACTGCATCGCTGAAAATGTCACTGCAGACCCATGTTAAACATCCACACTGTCATGTCACCGTATCAGCCACGATTCAGTGTTCACCCAAACCTGTTTCAAAATGATACTGTCATGTGGCTGGTTTCTTGAAATGAAAAGTTCATTTGCTGTCAGCTGAGAAACTGCATTATGTAATAGGGGTGCAATCAAAATATATATATATATATATATATATATATATATATATATATATATATATTTATATTTGTGTACTATGTTGAAAATTGCGATACAGAACAGGGCCTACTTTTTTGACACAGTAAGTTAAATTCACTTAAAATGAAAAAGTCCCTGTCTTCACAAGCTAGAACCTAACTACAGACTAAACCAGGAATAAAACAAGGCTAAATTGTGACTAAATTAAGGAAACTACCACCAAAACTAAACTTTTTAAACATTTTACTTTTTAAACATTCCACTTAAAAAGATGAGAGAGGCCTGTAATTTTCATCATAGGTATACCTCAACTATGAGAGACAAAATGAGAAAAAAAAATCCAGAAAATCTCTGTCTGATTTCTAAAGAATTTATTTGCAAATTATGGTGGAAAATAAGTATTTGGTCAATAACAAAAGTTCATCTCAATACTTTGTTATATACCCTTTGTTGGCAATGACAGAGGTCAAACATTTTCTGTAAGTCTTCACAAGGTTTTCACAAACTTTTGCTGGTATTTTGACCCATTCCTCCATGCAGATCTCCTCTACAGCAGTGATGTTTTGGGGCTGTCGCTGGGCAACACGGACTTTCAACTCCCTCCAAAGATTTTCTATGGGGTTGAGATCTGGAGACTGGCTAGGCCACTCCAGGACCTTGAAAGGCTTCTTATGAAGCCACTCCTTCATTACCCGGGCAGTGTGTTTGGGGTCATTGTCCTGCTGAAAGACCCAGCCACGTTTCATCTTCAATGCCCTTGCTGATGGAGGGAGGTTTTCACTCAAAATCTGACGATACATGGCCCCATTCATTCTTTCCTTTACACGGATCAGTCGTCCTGGTCCCTTTGCTGAAAAACAGCCCCAAAGCATGATGTTCCCACCCCCATGCTTTACAGTAGGTATGGTGTTCTTTGGATGCAACTCAGCATTCTTTCTCCTCCAAACACGACGAGTAGAGTTTTTACCAAAAAGTTCTATTTTGGTTTCATCTGACCATATGACATTCTCCCAATCCTCTTCTGGATCATCCAAATGCTCTCTAGCAAACTTCAGACGTCCTGCACATGTACTGGCTTTAGCAGGGGGGCACGTCTGGCACTGCAGGATTTGAGTCCCTGGCGGCGTAGTGTGTTACTGATGGTAGCCTTTGTTACTTTGGTCCTAGCTCTCTGCAGGTCATTCACTAGGTCCCCCGTGTGGTTCTGGGATTTTTGCTCACCGTTCTTGTGATCATTTTGACCCCACGGGGTGAGATCTTGCGGGGAGCCCCAGATCGAGGGAGATTATCAGTGGTCCATTTCCTAATAATTGCTCCCACAGTTGATTTCTTCACACCAAGCTGCTTACCTATTGCAGATTCAGTCTTCCCAGCCTGGTGCAGGTCTACAATTTTGTTTCTGGTGTCCTTTGACAGCTCTTTGGTCTTGGCCATAGTGGAGTTTGGAGTGGGACTGTTTGAGGTTGTGGACAGGTGTCTTTTATATAGATAACCAGTTCAAACAGGTGCTATTAATACAGGTAACGAGTGGAGGACAGAGGAGCCTCTTACAGAAGAAGTTACAGCTCTGTGAGAGACACAAATCTTGCTTGTTTGTAGGTGAGCAAATACTTATTTTCCACCATAATTTGCAAATAAATTCTTTAAAAATCAATGTGATTTTCTGGATTTTTTTTTTTTTTTTTTCATTTTGTCTCTCATAGTTGAGGTATACCTATGATGAAAATTACAGGCCTCTCTCATCTTTTTAAGTGGAAGAACTTGCACAATTGGTGGCTGACTAAATACTTTTTTGCCCCACTGTACATTCATACGGATATAGTGTTTGTTAATATTAAGATAATAATTTTGCAATGTATTGCGCAGCCCTATTATGTGAGTTAAAGTTAGCGTAAAGCAATGTGGTATTTCACTATGAGATGCTCTTTATCCTAGAATTATAAGCTACAAATTCATTAACCTTAGAGTGAAATCAATGTACAAAAAATATATATTACTGAGGTGTGTCACTCACATGATTTGTATTCTAACGTTTTTGTAGCGGTTGCCCTGTTCTAACACCCTGAGAGCATTTGAACTTGTGACCTTCAGAATGGTCATGTCCGGAAAAGTTATGCAATGTTTCTTTCAGAAAATAGTTGAACAATATACCCTCCCTTATCATTTTGTGAAGACCCACCTTTTATATTTACGTTTCACATCTTGGCTACAGCCTAACCTGAACTTCACCATAACCTAATCAAAGTGTCATACAACAAAACAAAACACTTACATGTATTTTCTATTTTCTACACTCCACAACCTGCTAAGAACATGCCTGCAACCAACTTTGGACCCTGACCCATCAGTTGAAAAATGATTACATTCCTTGATATAAAACAGATAACTCAAAAGCTTGCCAAGGAATGCAGAACCAATTAATGCAATTAACCAATAGGTTTACAGCACAGACACACAAATATCTGAACCTGCAGTAGTTCTAATGTAATTTTAGTGGTCAGACCTATACCACTAGAGATTCGTGGAGATTTGTTTTGAAAGGGTACTGAGTGAATGCAAGCCTTGATAGTTAGTAGGAAGTTCATCACAGAAAAAGTTTTGTATTGAGATAATATCTTTGACCCAAGCTCATGATGTGAATGATGTGTCAGCCGGATCCAATTAGAGCACTCTCTGAGGCTGCTGTGTTAAGGTAAAAATAATTTAGCCCATTTACTCTGCACAAGGACATGATGTTGTTCATATTTGGCTGTTTATATCAGAGGGGACTAAACATTCCAGAAACAATTTTTAAAAATTATAATTTTTTTTTAGATTGTGAGAGCAGCCTAAACATTTGCTAAGGCGTAATAACTGATAGGTAACCCGTGATAACTTTTTAAAACATTATCAGACAACTAATTACTATCACCCTTCATTTACACCAAATGTCCTGCGTGTGCGGTACTTTTGAGGCCACGAGTTCACCTGAGAGTAGCAGTGTTGCAGTGGGAAAGAATACCATTGTGCTGATTTGTAAAATTTGGGCTGCTTTTCACAACATTTGGCGAGTTTTTAGAAAATGTTCTGGAGAAGATACCAACAAAATAGTTGTCATTTAATGGCAAACAAAGTAGAAATACGCAATTTATTTTGATTTTTCTGACAGATATTGTGGTTGCGATTAGATTTGCAATGCATTTTGTAAAATCAATGCTCAGCTCACAGTTTTTATTTTACGCATTTGGTGCATTGACACTTGAGAGAAGACTGACATATTTACTGCTGAGCCTAATACAAGCAATCACATGCCTTCAGATCATGTCTGTTGAAGTCTACAGCTGTAGCAAGATTTATACATATTACGATCCAGTGGGGATGGAATATTTTGTTTTCTGCATAGATGTTAAATCACCTAAATAATTGCAGCCTTTGTGATTTTCTAATTACAACAGTTCAAACTGCAATTTCAATTCAGTTTTCATTTAATTTCAAATAATTGTGCAGCCCCAATGCTATAGTGCACTCAGAGAGTGCTCTCTTTGTTGGGAATTTGTTTGTACTTTTTTAGTGCTGCTGTTAAGTTTTGTGTTCTTTCTTACGCATAAAGGTTTTAACATTTAGAGGGCTTGTTATTTGGGCTGTTTTTCATTGTGTTGGGTGGGTTTAAAGTTTTGTTTGGGCTTGAAACTGTCAGGGAGATCTGGCAACTCTGGAGAGTAGAGAGTTCACGCTGAAAGCCATGAGTTCACACAACATCAAAACCATGTACGTATACAGAAAGACAAATAAAGTAAACAAAAGCCACGTTTGCCTGTCCGACCACGATCTCCTGTTCATTAGGATATTATTTACGTAACTTTTGTTCTTCTTCCATGGGTTAGCATGCTACAAGTATAAATACTTTCTTTCACATTTAATGGTATCCAATCTCGTTTGCGACCCTGTGTCACTGGTTTTA
The DNA here is from genome assembly GCA_020698575.1 of Bostrychus sinensis. Lineage (NCBI taxonomy): Eukaryota > Metazoa > Chordata > Actinopteri > Gobiiformes > Eleotridae > Bostrychus > Bostrychus sinensis. Next base: position 46,152,532 of record CM036239.1, on the reverse strand, counting down.
GATGCAATACTTACACAGGAATGTGGGTGACAGTCATGTACATAGTGCTTTTTTTTTTTTAAATATGCAGCATTGTCTTCACTGGTCAAGTGTCTGACTTCCTTTGTGACTCCATCTGCTCTTTTCAACATGATGCATAGGGGTGACGGCATTGGTCAAAATGAAACTCCTTGCGAATTTTTACCGGAGAGCTCGACAGGCAAACTCACGCATTGACTAGAATGGTGTCTATTTGTTGCTGAGGTCGGAAAGGGGAAGTACTGCTCAGAGATGCTATATATATATATATATATATATATAAAATCAACAGCTATGCCCTGCTGTTTTTTTTTTTTTTTGTTTTTGTTTTTTTACAATAAAAAATTTGTTTTGCATAATGGCCAAGTTATTTTTGTTTACATTTTTTGTTTTGGTTCTAAAACTGCATTGCCAATCGTCCAATTAGAAAAGAGACCATTATTTTGATTTATACTGCAGTTTTCAAACCTCACACATTTTATATTTTTGTTCTGTTGTATATTTTTCCTGTTTTATTTTGTACAAAGAAGCCTGTTTTCATACGAGTGCATGCTTCTTACAGTAGCTTTAATTTAGCCGTTTTCTTGTTTACTTTGTTTAGTTTGAATTTACTGTGACTTTTTGGACAGAAACAGAAACAACTATAAATTTTACGATTAAAAAAAAAAATTATGACAATATTCTGTTTTCAATGTGTGTGGCATTTACACTGTGTGGTAGTAGCTGGCACAAAGTTACCAACTCCAGCCACAAGGGGCCAGTCTATGTGCTTGTCCCACCTTATGCCAAATTAACACAAAAATAATCAATAAATAGGACTTATATAATCCAGCCACAGGGGGGCTCAAGTCAGTGTACGTTTTGTGCCGGACCCAAGCCTGGATAAATGGAGACTAGAGGGTTGCCTAAGGAAGGGCATCAGACATAAAACCTACGCAGGAAGAGTAACGCCAAAAGGATAAAAGAAAAAGATCAATGTGACTTTTATACAAGATCAGATAGCGACAGATGAAGAGGAAGGGAATTTGTCTAGTCATGGCAGTGCAAATATATTCTATTATTCTGAAGTAACTATACTCCTCTTGAGTACAATTTTTTGCTACTATACCCACCTTTGCTGTGCAGATAACAAATAACCTGGGCACAGAGTCAACACGCACAGACCTGAGCTTCACCTTGCCTTAAGAGAATATCCCTGTTTACTTTTGATACCACCAGAGGGCTTTTCATATTATTCACATCTAAAAAAAAAAATGGGTCAAAACAAACTGCAGCTGGCTGTAATGACGACAACAAACCTCTTCTATACCAGTGACATTGTTTTTAATGGAAATGCTCTGCTGTTTCAAGCTATTTTTGTGCATTCTTAAGTCCTCGCATTAAAGCTTGCATTATCAGACAATAACAAGTAATGGTTGCTTCTCTGGACAGTTTTTCCAGTTGTTGAACAAATTTTTCTGTACTTTTAGGCTATCTCTGTTTACTTTCTTAGTGCTAGTATCTGTGCAGCTACTTAAGGGTGTACAGTATTGTTTTTCAGTTAAAATGCCACAGCTCCTTCCTACTTCCTTGTTTTTTGTGGTGGAGTGATGTTTGACCACTGGGCGTTTAAAAATGTGTACTCTAAAGAGAACACAGGAGCTGAAAGTGAAATGAATGGATATAAAATATAGATATTGAACCTACTGTTTGCAGATATAAAAACAAACATATGCAACAACACAAGAGCACTGGTCAGCAAATGGTGGAAGTGAAGCAAGTTTAAAGATAGCAAGTGGTAAGTAAATGGTAAGTCTTTTTAGGTCATCAAAGGCAGAATGGCAGCTTCATTTCACTTTTAAAGGCCCCATATTGTGCTATTTTCAGGCTTTTTGAAATAATGTTGGACACCTTTGCGTTAGTATTTCATGTTTCATCACTTAATATAATGTATAGAAAAGGTCTTTGTTTAAGGAGCTGTTAATTGGTAAAGAACATTTGGATTAGGTGTCTGTCGTGCCAACGGTGGGGAATGGACAGAGCATTAAATGGCTAACTAGCATGGCTATTGGCAACATGATGCAACAGCTCTTGAAACACTACTCTGTTTTTGAGGTTCGAACATACATTTTGTTAGTGTTTTTTTTTTATTTATTTATTATTTTTTGTTTTGTTTTTTGTGAATGTTCATTTGGGCAGAAAAGTGTTTGAATTGAGAAAATAAAGTATAAAGCATGTTATTGCATTTCAAGCACTCTTTGTAGTATGGATATTGCACTGTTAATATTGTAATAATTATTGTAACATTATTATTGTAAAAAATTGTAACAGCTTTTTAAGACCGAGTTATTGGATAAAAGGGGATCCATGGAATACCAGCTAATGCTTTCTGTTGAAAAGCAGACAGACTGGGTTACTTTCTAACTTACCAACACTGTCTCCAACAACATGGGAGCTAAAACACAGCTCTGAAAGAACTTCTCCTTTGAGTCTGACTGAAAAAGTAGAAGTTGTGTTTTAGCGTAGTCATGTGCAGAGCATGTTGTGGTTTGCCCTCCTCCCTTTTTCAGTAAACAGTGCTTGTGGGAAGAGAGAGGACTGAGTTTAGACCTGGTTTAGTCAGACCAAGAGGCACTCACAGCGACAGTCTCCACTTCACACGGTACGCATTCAGTGTTTATAAACTATCTGGACAGCAGTGCCTACTTAAAACTTTATTCTCTAACTATTCTTGGCAGTTTAACTTGAAGTGATGGTTTGTTTGCGTTTGGTGTTTGCATTTCTGCTTGGTATTTATTTGGTGGGCACTTTGTGCTACTGTAAATAATGCTTCACAAGTGTGTTAACTTATGTATGTAGGTCACTTTTAGTTAGTTAAAGCTAGGGCAAGGAGATAAAAAATGTTTATTACGGTACTTTTTAAAACTATGTTATATAATGTTTTTAGATGTTATTATCATTATTATTATTATTTGTGCATACCTGGTGTAGATTTTTGACTTTTTTTTTTCCTCAGGCACATAGAAATTTTGATTAGAAAAGTTTGTTCAGTAGTAACTAATTTATTCAGCTTTAAATGCCTTTTGTAAATTTTTACATCGCCTTAAACAATCCAAAACCATTATAAAATATAACTGTCTAAATTAAATTTACATCGCAATATTGAAAGAAGTTGTTCTAAAGAGTCATACTGGAGCAAAACGAACAAAAAAAATCCCCCAAAATGGATTTTTATTTGGCCAACCATTTTTTTTACATTATCACAAAAAACTAAAATTCATATCATACAAGGAAAAAAAATTGTATGATATGAAATGGTATATCACCCTTGTAGCCCTACTTCCTAGATATTTTTGCATGTTGAAGTTGGTAAATGGTTGGTAGTGGTGGGTACAGCATGGATCTAATGGACCATAATGACACAGGAGAGGTTTCCTGTTGCTTGCAGAAAGAGGAGAAAGCTGTTACAGACATGAAGTGGATGGACAATATAGAAACTTGATAGGCACAGTGACTAAATGGGACCTCAGGACTTACTGGCCTATTTTTTTATAGACATGAAATGAACATTAGCAGTAGCGGGTGAAAAAAAATATAATTTTGGCTAACTCTGGCATATTTACAGAATTTATTATGCACTGTCCCTGAAATAAATAAATAAAAAAGCTTTGGCCGGAGCTTTACACAGAATTTTAATTTAATTTTGTTGGAAATTTAGGGTTTCTTGTCTCATTATTTTACCATTACATTAGAATAGATTAGATAGATGAGATAAATACTTCATTAATTCCTTAAGGAATCTTCTAATTTTACTGGTCTACAAATTTTTGGACTCGATCTGCTTTCGAGATAAAAGTGGCTAAATCTCATTTATTTTGATAAGATGAACTGAAAATCAATTGATAACTGTGCTGATTAGCTAATATATTCAAGATATTTAATGATATTGTTTCACATCAAAATCGCATCTGTTTATACAATAGATTTAGGCATTTTTGCTTAAAAATAATATTTATATTTTGAAAATATTTAATTTCTCTACATGCATGCATTTTGTCCACTTCCAAGAGAGAGATTTCTGCAAATAAAAACAAAACATTTTATGTCAAAACTCTAGACATATTAAAATGAATGTATTGGAATGTGCAGAGAGGCTTTCAGATAGAACTGGTGCTTGTAGACACACTGTACCTTCTGATAAACTACTGTTTTTGCCTTATTTTGCATAAATTTCCTATTTTGACCCAATACCGTTTAACTAAACTATAGCCAATCTGCACTTCTGACTTACTTTTTCTTTATTAGTGACCTAATCCAAGAAAAATGTCACTACTTTTGTTCAGGAAGCATTTTGCTTGTAGACCAGTGTTATTTATGGGAATTGAAATGACATCAATACCGAAGATGTAAAAACTACAGTGTACAAAAAGGAAGTTATAAGTCTAAGGTGTCAGCCTTAGACATCCTTTTTCTTTGCTCTCTCTTGCCAATATTGCAAATAGATAGATTCCACTTAAGTCTGCACCATAAAAAATCCTTTTTATGCAGGCATCAAATCTTTACACTCCCAGTTATAGCTCCTCTGTCTACCGTCCATAGACTGGAATTTCTAATGCAATGAACTGAATCACTTGCCAGAATCACTGAATCTCATTACCAGCCAAATACAAGGGGAAAAAAATATTTTAAAGGGCATCCAGTGTAGAAACCTATGTCATACTAAACTGTAAACCACTAGACAATTTGTTGGGGCAACCCCTGAAGAGAACAGCCCTCTCCCCCCTCCCCCCGTTAGTAACTCTGTGCTAACATTCTCTCAATATGGCCTTAGCCCGGTTATAAAGTAACATCCCCATGACAAAATAAACTAGACCGCTGTGTAGCGAAACACTGTTATTGTCCAGTATAGTCGCCTCTCCACAGCCTTATATTAATCTACAGTCCTGCCCTAGTTGAGAGTCTTAGGTGTGGACTAGCACTTTGAAAGTGAGAAATGCCTATCCTTGGACTAACTTGTCTTTAGCCACCCTTTGCCCTGCTGCTGTGAATGATGACTCTATAGACTTCCTGTCAGACCACACAAGGCCAGTTGTTTCCTTTGTGTGAGTCTGTAGCCTAATGAAGCATTTAATACCGTGACACTTCTTTTGCACTATTAGTAAATCAAACGTGTAAAGATGACAAGCATACATAGTTTCACAAACCTCACAATATGCTATATAAGGATACCTTTTAAAAATAATAGTAATAATAATAACAATATTAATATAATTATTATGAAGCAGTCTTTTATAGCGCTTTTCTAGGCTCTTTGTCAAGTGGCTTTACAATTAGGTGCATTATTCAGTCACTCCTCAGTCACACTCAGTGGTGGTGAGCTACTTTCCAACCCCAACCAAACAGATAATCACACTAAAACATTAAGTTGGGTGAAGTGTCTTGCACAAGGACACAACGGCAGTATGAACTGGGGAGACTACTTTATGAGCTCACAGACCATCAAGCATAGCAGAGAGAAAGGTATAAAGTTACCCAACAGCTATGTCAAAAACTGGTAGAGAGCAAGGAAAATGTCATTACTAATCTGTTATTCCACCAAATGCAGCTAGTCACAAAAATAAGGCAAAGAAAGTGTTTTATAAATCATTATAGAAACCTAATGATTTGACATCTTTTCAGAGATATTGCACAGCCTTTCCCACCTTCTGATTTGGCTACTGTTGCATTCACTGGGCCAGACTTTGGCTGAGTGGTGGCTTTGTTTATGGAGCAACATCTAGATGTGTGCCGTATGTGAAGTGTGACGTGTGGTTCTGTAGCTGCTGTAACTCATTAGACTGTGTTATATTTGAAGGCACTGGCTTTGTAGTGTTAACAGGCTTTGATGGATATCTGTGGAACTAAGGCTGGCTTGGACAGAAAGGTTTTTTTTTTTTTTTTTTGCTTGTATTGAGAAAAAACATTTACTCAGATAAAATCTTTATAATAGAAATAATCTGTGAAAAAATAAGACCTAAAAGGAGTTTTTCCACTTAGGCGGTATGGTACAGGACGGGCCAGTTTGGGGCTGTTTCCACTTCCCACAGTGGTTTGAAATTGCCCCCGAAAGCAAACCAAACCATGCTATTACTGGCACCACTTGGCAAGAGGGTCCAGCTTTGGATGGAGCACTACTGTGAGATGACGAGAGAGAATCCACACTCGAACAAAAACAAGCCAAAGGACAGAAATAAAGGGAAAATGTTATTTTTAATCAAATGTGCACTTGTCCCTGTGATGAACAGCTGTATTCAGAGAGAGGGCGAGTGCAATGTTGTGGCGACTTTTTCAAAAGATAAAGTATATTAGCAATAGCTGTTTCTGGTTTATTGAAGTACGGCTCTGTTAAAGTTCAAGTTAAGCTCATGTGGTTATATAGTCAATTGTTAAAATGTGTTAAGGTGCTGCAGAGAAGTGAATTCAGTGCACAGAAAGCTGAAGTAGTCTCCTGTTTACTGAAGCTAATACAGCTTTAGCTCCAGCCTCACACCGACACATTTTGTATCTTATTTATTAACACAACTTTTGTTTCTCTTGTGTGACATTAATCAAAAAAACGGAAGATACAATGTTTAAGGCAGAAATGATTGCTTGTTCAGTCCTAACCTAAGCTTGGCAATTTGGTCCAGTTTGGTCTCATATTTATGTTGATTTATATTGGCATATGGATATTGCAAGAGAAGCTTTGTGTAAATTATAAACTTAAAATAATTTTTTTGCATCAGAAATGGAGCATATTGAATGCTTTAGATAACCATTAAGGCAATCTCAGTCAGACTCTCTGTGCAGGTAGAGCTTGGGGAGAGCTACAAAATTCATTTAGATTTAGATTTAGAGGTTCTGTTCTAAAAAATGAGCAACATCTTTTTATTGCCATTTTGAGCGTTTCAGGCGGGGATAAACTGATTTTGAATGTTTCCTATGAACTGCAAAGTAAGAGCCCAGACTGGTACCAGATGGGTGGTGAAGCTGGTCTCCTTCAGTCACATGGTTGCTCAGACATGTGCCTGACCAAAAATCAGCGTTAAAGAGCAAGAATCGGGTGATTACCATTTGACAAAAAAAAAAAAAAAGCAAAAATCAACCTCAAGTGGGGAAGCAAACCATACTGTAGGGAAGATCATGATAACTAATAATAATTTATTTAAAATGCCCTGCAAAGCTCTTGGGGCAAAAATTATGGTCATATGGCATGTTTAATGTATCTGCTCTAAATTTCTACAGAGAACTAAGTGTTCATTTGGATCACATTAGTTTTGTCTGACAACAAAAATCTTTCAACAGCTAAAAATAATGTAATTGTGAAGTATTCTTACTTTACAACATTTTTACACTTGTTAAACTACTGCAGTTTATTTGCCACTTTGCAGTTTGTTCCTCTTCCCTCAGACCAGGAGAAAATTCCAAAACACCTTTTGTATGCTTTTTCATTTCTACCAGCTTGTAGGCATAATGGCGCATTTCAATTCGCTGGACTTTAATTATGTAACCAATACTTCAAAGCTTCCTAAAGCATCATTCACATGAAAACATTTAAAAGACAAGTGTAGTGGTTGTTTTGTGTGCGCCACTTTGCTGCAGAAGGAAAGTGGGTCAGAGATCTGCTGCTAGTGATGTTTAAACATTATGTAATATGTCACAGCATAGACACAGACAGCTGAGGTTAAAACAGTAGGGCCCTCCAGCTTTATATAAAAATACTCGCAGCTGTATTCAAATGTATGGTATCTACGTATTATATTTGCTTCCTAAACAAACTCTGTGATCTTTTATTCTGTAGACCAGGGGCATTGCAAAGGCACATTTTTATTAAACCACTCTTACAGTGTAATATTGCTCACAGGCTGCAGAGACACAAAAGAGCTGAGTTGTCTTCTGTTGTTGAGTCATTGCAGGCAAGATGTTTGTCACTTATAGATAGGCTTCCTGGTGAATATTCATCATTTATTCATAGCTGCATACATTTAACAGTAAACTTGCTGTCATCAAAAATAAAACTGCATGTGCTGATTTTTCTTTTATAAGATAAAATATATACATTTATAACTTTATAACATACTACATAGCATACTACAAGAAGTGGTATTAGTTTTATTGTTATTTCACATTGATACTATTGGCATATCCTACTGTATTTGACTAGGGCTGAACAATATATTGCAAAATTGTTATCACAATATCTGTATCACAAGAAACTGAAATGTATCACAATAATGTTATGGTCTTCCATCTGACAGAATCATTGTCCTATCAGAGCCTTAAATAAAAAAGTAAATAATCACATTAGTTTTGTCTGACAACAAAAAGCTTTCAACAGCAGCTCAAACACGAGTCACAAGGCTCCTGTGAAGAAATAGCACGTCTCTCAGTAGTCAGCAAGTACAGAGGAAAGTGTTCGCTGTTTGCTTTTATCCATAAATACCTGCTCACACCCCTTCTCTGCTGGAGTCTGCAGTTAGTTATGATTTTCATCGCGAGTCCAGCCCGTAGTCTGCTCCTCTGAGCAGCAGAGAGATGAAATGATCAAGCGGAGCAGTAAGGGTTTGTGGGTGAACACATAACATGGCCATAGTTTAGTAATAGTAACTTTTAGTCTATTATTCACTAACCTTTAGAATCCTCTGCTACATAAAACTACAAATAAATAGATATTCACTGATTTATCTTGCTATTGCTACCACAAACACCGGTCCCTGCTTTGTTGGCTGCACTGAAACGACGCAAAGGATCATGGTCTATGTAGTTCTTTCTGCTTTTTACCACGCCGTTGCAACAAATCTGTTTATTTTGCTCAGGGACACTACCCTTTGATACCATACAAGTCCACGATGACATTGACTTTTGCAAACGCAGTATCGCCAATACTGTTACATCCTGACAACTTAGTTACACTTACATACTGCATGATTTTCCAGTATTGTGCAGCCCTAGAAACCTCCAGTTACAAAAAAAAAAACAGTACAACTTCTACATGATCTTCTGTTGAGATTAGCTCGCTCTTTTTGAGAGTTTTGTAAGGTTTTTTGGTTTTTGTTGCCTTTGCTTTTTAGTGTTTCTTCAATCCGCTTTCCAGGATCTTCTAGGAAGTCGCTGCACAGCATCTTAGACACTGTCCTTGGGTGTCAATCCAACAACATAGCTGGCTGCTGGCACTAATCTAAACCATGATAAAAGCCATTATTCACACAGTCAGATGTCACCTTGACTCTAACGCAGCCTTTTTCCCTGGACCTGACTGGTTTGCTGTGGATGGAGACTTTATGCTGGTGTAGCTTTACATCGGCCTAATGTGCAATGGCTACATGTGTCATGCGCCTTTGTATTTTGATCATTTATGCAGTATAATGGAGTTCTCTGTACAAACATGGCTGTCAGCTGCTGTGTTTCCCAGTGTTTATATCCACAGCTGATGGAAAATTCAAGTGATACCAGAGCTTATCATGAGAATTTCAAATTGTGAGGCCACATGTGAAGCAACACAAGCTGGACATAAAACGTGTTTTTGGACACGTACTTCCTGGAGTGCTCTAAGGTGGACTTATTAAAGTATGTAGTTGAACTTTCTAACAGCATATTGTGATTAATCATTTGTAACAAAAAAAAAACCAAGACCTTATTATGTAATCTATTGTAGACTTTATTATAAAGCTTCTATTCTTTGGTTTACACTTGAGCATTCAACATTCAGGTCAACATTCAATTAATGGCTGTTGGTAAAAATAGTAATATAATAATAAAAACTAATAAATATTTAGTGCTGTCTGCCTAGAGAGAAACTGCACAAAATAAAAATGTATACAGCAAATGTTGCTTTGATGTTGCTGAAGAGGAAAGATAAAGATACATTTTGGTAATGTAGCTTTAATAGTAAAGTGCTGGATAAGACCTAGTTGATCACACTTGGTGGTAATACATCTGCCAGTCATCTCCGCACCACACTTTTCATAATTAATGAAACGTAGTTATCATAATCAGACATTCATAAAAAGGCCACTGTCAGTCATGTTTAGTTAGATTAATTGGTGTTAGATTATTAAACTTCCATTATTGCATTTTTTTCAAACATTCCATTTTGTCATTATAGCCTTTCTATCCAACATGACAAGAAAATATACCATGTCCTTACGTACTTTTAATGAAGCAGGTACAAGCCCAACAAACATAACAATGGGCTGGGCTTCAGTTCCATTGTTGCATTTTTAGCTGACTGCAGTTATCTGTGCTACAGAAATGTAACTGCCTCTGTTGTCACAGGTGGGCTTTGGAGTTTAATTTTGTGATTATTTAATTTACAAAATTGTTAAAAGTGTGTTCACTGTGATTTTTTTTTTTATTGTGTTAAACAATCATTGCTATATTTGAGGTAAATTGTTCTTATTTTAATTGATCAAAATGTTATTAATTTTTTTTTACGATAAAGGGATTAATTGGATTACTATAAGCTCTGGCCTTATCTCAAATCATTAAGATATTTAGATAAAGAAAGAAATATAAAAAATAAAGATATTAAATTAATTAAATAAAATAAACAATTAAAAAGTAAAACAAATTAAAGATTAAAAAGTAAAGAAATTTGATGTAGGGCTTAGGCCTGGACAACAACCAGGAATTTTCTAGTTCAGGGATAAATGTCCTTTGCCCTTGCATTTCGCAATGAGTCTTTACAAACATCCCAGGATTTAGATGTTCTTTCAACCAATCTTTCCTGAAAATGTCAGAACCCACTCATTACTTTTGGGTCATCTTGCTAACAAGCAAACAAACTAACATAACCTCCTTAGATTTTCAAAGTAAAAGCAAAAAAAGTTTAGCATTTTGCCATAACACTCAGCCTACTTGAGCTTGAGCACTGCTTGAATATAACTTAGATTACATTGGCTGAACTCTGTGTGAACCTGTGGGAGGTCAAGGAAAGCTGGAGTCCAACCATAGCCACTGTTTCCATAATACTTTTCTCAGTATCTGTGGATCTGTCTAAATATAAGACTTACACAGCGAGACAATGAGCTCAGATGGGATTAAAAGAGAAAACACTTCTTCTCAAGCCACATTAATCTGTCAGTGACGTTCAGCTGCACTTTGGTAATCCTCAGGCCTTATTGTGGTAAAAATCCTCCCAGACAAACAGGAGGAGGCTTCAACCAAACAGATTAGAGAGTTTTTCAACTGTCTAATGAGAATTTTTTTTTTTTTTTTTTGTACTTCAGTGAGACAGTAATGATTGTGTTTGGTCCTACAATGGATAAGGGAGATAAGCAGGGTTCACATAAAGGATACGTCTGGGCACACTTACTTGAGTGTAGTATTTTTAATTTTAATTCCTTTCAATAATACATTTCACCAGATGTGAAATAGCAGTCTGATGTGTGTGGCAGTTTTACATAACACACTACACAACAGTCTTGACTGACTTGGCTCTTGCAACATGATTTGACTGGCTACACAAATAAAAACTTCATTCTTACAAAAAGGCACCCTAAAAGTAATGCAAGATGCATCAACCCCAGTGAAAAAAATGGGTTGTTAAATGGTCTTTCACTAAAAACAGAGATGGTTTGTGTTGACTATTGACTTGGCATCCAAAAGTAAAAAATGTATGGGTCCAAGTATTGAACCCTGTGGAACTCTATGGCCGACTGTTATCCTTAACTCAGCTGATCATAACAGTTAATAAAGTTGAGAGTTCTGTGAAACATAGACTGTAATTCATATATTTATTTATGTAACCCTAACCCCTAAGAATTCAGGATAGGAATGCCCAATTTCACAGTTTTATGAAAGGTAGAATTAATTTATTAGTATGTTGTCTAGGTCTAGGTCACAGGGTACCCCACAATATGATACAATACGATATGCATTATATGGCTCACAATACCGATAATATCATGAAATATTGACATTATCAATAAGTTGCTCAAGATAACCTATGATATATCACTGTATTAATTGTATGAAAAATCAATACTTTGTTATCAATACTTTGATATCAATTCACACATCACTAATCTATAGACTTAAATAAACAAGAAACCCCAAGTTCTGCTTCCAAAGTAATAAACCAAGCTTCAGTCAGTCTGATATTTATTTATTAAATTGAGTATTTAGAAATAGTTTTATTTATGTGCTTTGAAGTGCAGTGCTGCCCTCTACAGTCCTGGGCCTCATATGACTGTAAAATCAGTGCAGCAATGTAGCATCATTATTATGCACAACGTCACAAAGAAGCATTGATATTTTGTTCCACCCTGAATGTTGTCACAACCCTCTTTTTTACAAAAACAATCATAGATAGATTTTTTTTTTTTTTACATTGATTTAACACAAATGTATGAAACATGATAAAGCTTTATCTAACTCCAATTTTTTTTCAGTTTAGCTACAAAAAAAATTTTCTCACTCAACAGCTGTTGCAGTAATGACATATTGGCTATTACTAGAGCAGTGTGTGTGTGCTATCCATCATTTTAAGTTCCTCCTCTGTGTTTTCCTGAGGCCCACATTGACCTAGTCGTTTGTTGTGTTGTGTCCTGAGTTGACTTTTTGGTTAAACTAATGTGTTTTATTTTCTTTTGTTTTCTGTCTTCTGTCTCTTTTGTGCTTGTATTTCATGTTTTGGCTGCCACTGCTGCTGATGCTGATCTCTGCCTCACGCAAAACTGGTCAAAACCACCACCACCACCACACGATGGACGCCCCCTGCACCACGCGTCGCCCTTTCACACTTTCACCCTCGTCATCTGTCTCCCGTCTCACCATCCTCATCCTATTTCTGTATATGTTGCTTTTCTGCCACCCTTTTTTTTTTTTTTGTACTTTTCTATACTTTTCCCTGCTATAGCACCATGCAGAGTTGAGAGAGCAGCGTGCCACCTCGGGTAAGATGGTGACTTTTTTACTAAATTGGACCGGGAAGTTGGGCTAGGCTAGGGCTATTAAATAAGGCTATACCATGGTTAAATAGGTATTACATTTGATTGTGGCAAAATCAAGGTCTTAAAAATATTATATTAAAATTATTAAAAGTAATATAAGTATTCAGCTTTGTTTATCTAGGTCTTAAAATTTGTCAAAATATTATGTTAATATCACAAAAAGTAGTGTCACCACAATAACATTTTTTATTTCATTTTTCACGTTTTTTTTTTTTAATGCAGAACTGGAGTTTTCACCTGTATTAGACTTTTAAATTGAACCCTTTAGTTCCAGAGAGTATTCAGTATAAAATTCATACAGATTATTGTTCTGTTGTTGACGATGCAAACCTTAAATTTCTCTCCAAGTGGCATTAAAAAGTCTTAAAATGGTCTTAGATTTTACAAGACAAATCCTGGAGCTATCCTGTTTACTGTGACAGGTTTTGAAAATACACATTCAAATTTTTTTCTACAAAATGTTCCAAAAGGTTTTGGTTTTCCAAAAGGCATTTTCTGGGCTCAGGCTGCGTCAGGGGGAAGAGCTGTGTTCTTCTGCTGCTCCTAAATGACTCTGAATATGGAACAAGAGTGTGCAGTACTGTATTGTTTTAGACACATTTATTTATTAAAAAAATAGATAATAGATTATAGTAATTTTTATGGCATTTACAACAAAAATAGCTCATGACGGAATTTTTTCAACCCTATTTGTCAAAACGACAGACAGTAATTATCTCTAGCGAAACCTCTGCTTGAATTCTACAATAATAATTCAAATCAGTTTAATTTTGTACCGTATTTTCCGCACTATAAGGCGCATCGGATTATAAGGCGCACCTTCAATGAATGACCTATTTTAAAACTGTTTTCCTATATAGGGCGCACCGCATTATAAGGCGCATCCACTAGATGGCGCTGCGCTAAAGGGAATGTCAATAAAACAGTCAGATAAGTCAGTCAGTCAAACTTTATTAATAGAATACAACCAGCGTTCTTTCAACTCCCTCGTTGAAAACAATGTATTTCCAACTCCATTTGTCAGAGTTCAAAGCTACATGAACAGCGTTCGAGCGCTCAGTTTTCTGTCCCCTCAATGTCGCAACTCTTCTACTAGATGGAGCAAAGGCCGCGCCTCCTTGTTCTTTTGCGGCAGGATTCATAAACACGCTTATGGCACACATGAACAACTGGGACTGGAATTCCCCTTTATCGTTTTTACCGCTGTCACTTCGGCGACGCCCCCTGAATACGGTAGTCATAATTAACCAACATTGATCCATATATAAGGCGCATCGGATTATAAGGTGCACTGTCGGTTTTTGAGAAAATTAAAGGCTTTTAGGTGCACCTTGTAGTGCGGAAAATACGATAATCAAAATGGTTTCCTGCGATCTGACCTAAAATATATGTTTTGTAAACCGGCCACTGCAACAAAACTGACTGGACCTCATCTATTATTTTTTCTCTAAAGTTAAGGCTGTGAGCTAAAGGTCAAAATTATTTTAATTGTTTTAGTAAAATCCTCATTGTCTCAAAAACTGTTAACATGTGACTGTTTGGTTTTTCACAAAATAAAATTCTGAATTTGTAACATTTTGTTTAGGATGGGATAGGGATATATTTTTTTCAGTTAGCACTAGTTAACAGACATGATGAATAATTTATGATAAGAGTTTAATATAGTGAATGTCCTGTAGTGTGACAGAAAAAGTATTATTTCATATTTTTTGTATTTTGCTTAAATGTGTCGCACCGCAGGACAGAGAAATAGTCAAAAAACATCAAGTACCCACCTGCAATCTTGTCAGAGTATTAAAGTTGTACTGATTTTAGAGCCTTGTTGATGACTTTCTCATGGCTTATTGAGGATATTGCAACAATATCTGCTGAGAAATGTCCCATATTTTGTTCAGAGCCGCAGTGAGGCGCTTGTGCTGGGGAGTGCCAACTTCTGGGGTTGTATAGAAGAGAAACCAAATCAAAAGCAGTCATATGTCAAAATAAATGAAAGTTGTAAGCCTTGTTAGCTGTTATAAAATTTTGTTTCCACTGGCCCTATTAGCAACCATAGATAACTTCTGCATCTCCACAACGGGCTTAAAATTATCTACAATTACTTACTACATAATACTGGAAAATAGTGTCTTGTTATTGTTTGGTTACATGTGGAGTGGGTGTGGAAACAGATATAATTTTTTCCCCTTGTGTGTTGTTTGCAGCAGTGAGCAGTGATGAGTTCGTTCCTCTGACCCCAGGCAGAATGAGCCAGCGCCAGCTCAAAGACCGAGACCGGGACAAGGACCGGGACAAGGACCGGGAAGTGGGGCTCCAGACGCCTGTCAGGGAGCAGCATGTGTCCAGCCCCGCTGCAGTGAGCCCTGGGGCCAGCTACAGCCATGGTAGGCCACCACAGCCACCTCCGTACAGTCCAGAGCAAACCTTTTACTCTGCACTCACTATAGTTGTAAATGATCTAAAGCGGGGTGCCCAATGCGTCAATCATGATCGACCGTTTGCAAAGGCACACACACACACACTTGCTTTTTGTCAGTCACAAAGTAGTTTGTTGTTGTTGTCGTTAAAAAAGCTGACTTTGTGGAAGTCTCACAGGCTCCTCCCCTGAGCGTTACCATGGACCTCCTGTCCCTCACCAATATTACTAAAATAATGTTGAGCTTTGGTGATGAGCTGCATTGATACTGCAATTTACTATTTATTTCTGACTTAATTATAAACATATGCCTAATATAATCTACAATAATATATAGTAATCAGCTGTTTTAGGAGATGATAGAATGTTGTAAATATCACTGACAAAACTTAATGTGTTCCATTTATCAGATTCAGTTAGAGTTGATATAACAGGAATCAACTGGATCTGTGAGTATTTCTGATAGTGCTTTACTTCGAAATGTTGGAGAAAAATTAGCCAAAAACAGCGAAGAAACGAGCCAAGTTACATTGTCCCACTTTAAGGTCTTATAAGAAAGCCTACTTTCACTCTCACCTGTATTATTGGTGATCATTGGTTCTCATTTGATGTCAACTTGATGCTCATTCAGTTGATATTTGCCTTCCTTGGGACTGTGATAACACATTCTGCACTCTGCTCAAGTCTAAGCTATTGATGTTTACATTGATTACGGTTGGTGGCTTCAGGTTTTTCATCTGTCTTTGTAAGTGTCTTGGGGACAAAGTTTATTGGCACGCATTTGCATTCAAACATCTGGAGACTTGCTTGATTTGAATACTTTTTCAAGCATAAACTATCTCATTTTGAGCAAAGTACCTGGCTGCTATATGCTGGTTTTAAAATTAAACAATTTGGAAGTGTATCTGCACAGTTATCAGTACCATTTGTATTTCTTAGAATCTACTTCAATTCTACAATTTCCTTCCTTTTTTTTTTTTTTTTTTTAAATAATTTTTTCCTGTTCATGGGCAGCTTGCTTTCTGACCAGAGGGTTTGTTCAACACTTTCCGCTTGACTCATACAGTCATTGTGTCCTTGGGCAAGACACATCACCCACATTGCCTACTCCAGACACAGTACGTGGGTTTTTGCGACAGAAAGGTCATCCAGCATAAAAACTTGATTGGTTCGCTGTGGTGACCTCAACGCTCAATTTTCTAATTTAATTTTTTTTTTTTTTTTTTTTAGAATATTTGTGGGGCAAACTACATGATTGATGCTAATCTTCTACAACTTTTTGTAATAAAACTGATCATTTCACCTGCAGATTTTATAGAACAGCGCATTGTATGGTATTCTGGAAATCTCATCTTTATTTACTAATAACCTTTTTATAATACACCCTTTATGCAAATATGAAATATTTAAAGTGAATTGTTTTTCTGTAAAATGATCCTCTTATAAAGCAGCCTAACTAAAACAGCTTTTTGTACTGTAATGAAGTTATTTTACACTTCACTGCACTATGTTGACCTACTCTTGAACATAACACCCAGCTGCTCACATGCACTGTTGAACTAGACCTACTGGACCTTAGACATTCACATCCTGGTTTCTGGTTGCCTTTTGTAAACCCCTTGGCCTCAAAGCAAATTAAACTGAGGCTGTGAAAGTGTGATGCTTAACTCCAGAGAAGTGTCATTGCATTGCATAAACGCTCCCTCCATTTTGTCCTTATGTGACACTGCCCTCTGCTGGTTTTACTCGGTGGTTACTGCAGTGCATTCCGACTGTGAGATGTACAGCCGCTTGTCTGGATATTTTAATGTATTGGTCCCAGTTTATTAAACATTTTGTTTACAACACAGTTTTTGACAGTCTTTGATCGACAAACTCTATAATGCAGTATCCTAAAAGCTTCTATACATTTTATATCCATTCGTATGAATAGGTTTGGATAACAAATGTGTAAAAGCTTGCTGTCTACCACTAGAGGGAGGAATAATGTAAAATATGGAGATGCACTGGTTGCAATGGATTTTTTTTGTCCATACCTAATGCAAGACCAACACCAGTTTGTTAATAATAATAATTCAATAGTATTTGCTTTCATCATATTGAATTATTGACACAGTAACCATAATTGATTTGCTGATAAGTTGAAGTTGATTAGCAATGTGTTGTGCAATCCTTGTCAGATCTTAAGGCAAATTTGAAAGTTTTTAAAAGGTTCATTTGGCTATTCACAACTTGGAATAACTTTATGTATTGGAAAAGGTATAGCTATTTTTCTTTCTTTTCTTTCTATCAATCTACAATCAGTGATGCGCCACTAGAGAATAACCAGAGCTGGGTAGAGTAGCCAAAAAATCAAGTTGAGTATCTTCTCTTCAAAATAATATTAGTCAAGTTGAAGTAAAAAGTAGTTACCCAAATAATTACTCAGGTAAAAAAGTATTAGGTGAAAAAGCTACTCAAGTACTGAATAACTGTTTGGCTCTTTTAGTATTCATGTCTAAGAAGTGCAATTGTTTGAAAAACTTACTCAATTAAATCTAACCAAGTAAATGTTATTCACTACTACCCACCTCTGAAAATACTCCTGTGGCTGGTGACCGTTGCAATGTTTAGTCAAGTTGGTATTTGCAAAAAGAAACGAGAATTAAACATGCTTTCTAATCTGAGACCATTTCAAATAGCTAGGTCATGTTATGGTCCTGTATATCCAGCCACAAGGGATGGATGGAAAGCCAGTGTACTCTTTGTACTGGTCTCCTCCAGTGAAGTGTCGACCCCAGGAGGGAAAAAAGAAAATAATTTTATTGTCCAGAAAATGTGGTGAAGTGTTTTGGAGAAGTCTTGGAAAAACTAAAGACATTGGATTGCTAAAATCATATCTAGTGCCATTAGCCAAATACTTAAATGTTTCTGATTATCAAACACTTTTTAGATGAAGATAACCAGAGTAAAAACAAAATGCAGATTTTAAATTGCTTCCTTTATGGGGAAAATAAGCTATTCAAGCCTACCTTTGAAAAAGTAATTGTTAAATTATGAATTAATATGAATTAATTGTGAGAGCTGTGTAAAGGGAAAGGATTACAAAGCAAACCATAATGAGAGCCATTATCCACAAATGGAGAAGACTTGGGACAGCGGTGATGGTGAATTTTCCCAGGAGTGGCCAAACTGCCAAAATTATTACAGCAGCGCATCATTGACTCATCCAGGTAAATTGCCCAGGTCCTGACGTAGCAAACCAGCCCCAGAGCAGCTCCCTGCCACCACCAGGTTTGACTTTAGGTATCGTGATCTTTTTATAAAATGCTGTGTTTGTTTTATACCAGATATAACTGGGCACACACCTTCAAAAAGTTCAACTTTTGTTTTGTCAGTCTCAAAGAATGTCTACCCAAAGTCTTGAGGGTCATCAAAATGTTTTTTTGGCAAATGTGAGATGAGCTTTGTGTTCTTTTTGGTCAGCAGTAGTTTTCACTTTTTGGCACCTCCTCGATGAGTCGTTGTCATTTGTGGATAATGGCTCTCACCATGTTTTGCTGTAGTCCGTAAGTTTTAGAAATGGCTTTATGAAACCCTTTCCCTTTACTCGGCTTTCCAAATATTGTGGTTAATCACAGGATTGATTTTTTTCCTTTAATAAATAAAAGAATCATTTAAAAACAGCAAAAAATTTTGAAATTCGGAATGGGGCCTATACTTTTTCACAGCACTGTAAATTCTCCCAGCATCCGATCTTTCTCTTTCTCTCTATCTTTAGTGTTTGACTCCCAAATATGTTTCCATGGCAACATCCTTTTGTTCAAAGAAATCAGTGTTTACAGCTTATTTCACCTCCATTAGTAGAATATAGTAATTTTGCCCATATTTTTTTCTCAAAGTGAAGCTATTAGTCAGTCTCTTTTGAGTCATGAGGTCGTGACTCAAGTCTATTTCTGATGTTCACAGGTTGACTATAGGAGTTCACAGCTCAGCGCGTGAAGGTGAATAATTTCATTTATTATTGGCTACTCCCGTTTCTAAGACTATAGACTATTATTACAGCATATATGCGGTGTGAAGTAGGATAGGGCAGTTACTTGTATTTGATATTGGAGGAAAACCTTTAGGTATGTCAAGCTCATTGCACAGATAATTACATGTCATTGTGTGGCATGAATTGGTTATAATCAGCAAAATGCCTAATGATGATGAAAATGCAGGTTTTGATGTAAAATCTTCAATAAGCTATAGTAGGGCTGAACAATTTTATGTTGACAGAATAAATATAAAATATAATAATAAATATTAACTGCTAAAGTCTGTCTGTAGAGATCAGGTACTGTAAGCAGCAGCACTCGTATTGGTTTAAAAATGGTACTGCAATCTAAACCAAAACAATGGTCTCTTTTCTGAATGGACAATTGGGGATGCAGTTCTGGAACCAAAACAAAAAATGTAAACAAAAACAACTTGGCCATTATGTAAAACATATTTTTAATTGTTAATAACTAAGGGTGCTCTGATCAGGATTTTTGAGGCTATCCGATCAGCCTTTGCTGTGATCGCCGATACCGATCATGGCCAATACCGATCACGTGGTCTTCAATGTAGTAATTATTATGCATTATTGGCCTTTAATGTGTGCCCAGTGTCTGTGTGGTTTTGTTTGAATGCTCCGCTGATGTAAAAATCAGCTGTTCTTAATTGGTGCCTTTAGTGCGCGGGTGCTGCGCCTGCGTCCGCGTAACGCGCAGCCAAACCAGGTTGAAACACAGTGGACTAAAGAGCAGACAGCTCCTGCAGCCAGTTTTGACAACGTCTGACCGAAGAAAACGTGCAAAGAGAGCAGAGAAGACAACGATGAAAGGTGCTCCTCTCAGACACACGGACACATGGGCTGCCTTTTTACTTTCTCTTTCCATTAGCAGCCATTTGGTGCAGTTTAAGCCACAAAACGCACAGTTTTCTCCGCGTAACAAGACACAGGCAGGCTCTGAACTTTCTTAATGCTTTTAACGTAAATATTAGCGGGTTAGCTGTAGCTCTATTTGCGTTGGCGTTTGCGGGGACATAAAGCAGCAGCTCCAGGGCAGGTTTGTGTTAGTTATAACTCGGGCTTAACTTAAAAACACTGCTAGAATAACGCTACTGCTATTTAATCAAACCGGAGTTGCAGGACAGTAAATGTGAGAGCCTCGCGTGTTTGTTGTAATTTGATCGGCCCTTCTGATCGGCCCATTTTACCGATCACCGATCAACTATTTTTAGCCATGATCGGCCGATCGATCGGAGCACCCTTATAATAACTCAGCTGTACGTTGTTATCAGTAAAACTAATATTTGATTTAAACATGTTTACATCATATTTTAGCACACATGTGGGTAATCTTTATGAAACATAAAAAATACCTACTGCTCATAGCACCTTTAAGACCCTGCAGAGAATGGATATTTTTAGATTTTGTTTAACCTAAATAATTGTAGCCTTTGTGGTGATTAAAATTGTGATTTTGATTCGATTTCAATTAATTGTTCAGCCATACTTTGAAGAGTCGAGTCATATGATTTGGAGAAAAAGAAGAATATAGTGCATCATAAT
This sequence comes from Bostrychus sinensis, assembly GCA_020698575.1. NCBI lineage: Eukaryota > Metazoa > Chordata > Actinopteri > Gobiiformes > Eleotridae > Bostrychus > Bostrychus sinensis. The sequence goes on along the minus strand of CM036239.1, from coordinate 46,131,570 downwards.
GACAAGTACCTTAAAGGGCCCACATTGCTGTTACTTTCACCTTGCAGGAAAAGCATGGATTAGGTGTCTGTCGCTTTAAGGCCCTCTCTCTCCCTGCACGCTTTACCCCCTTCAGCTCCGAGCCCTTTGCAAACACTGTCGTTTTCAAAGGCTTTTCTCTTACCAACGCCTTCTACAAACAGTACTGCTTCTTGACCCTCTCCTCTGAGTTCACACATGAATAAAGTTGGGAGGATTTGATTTCAGACATGAGAGGAGAATCTAGAGTGTTTATTCTGAACAGAGGGAGAGTGACAGAGCATGATAAAATACAGAGTAGCAACATGAAGTTAACAGATGAGCTAACTGCTTTGTAATGGCCACAGTTTAAGCACAGAAATGATGAGAATGATTGCAGTGATGGTGTACATGCTTTGTTCTAGTTCAGGGGTAAATTAATTCAGCTCCATATACATTTTTTTTTTTACTCACCCCTTTTGGCCCTATCTCATAATGGTCAACTTGTAGTGCCGAGACCTGCAGTCAAACTAGCGATTTTCTATCTAGTGACAAGGAACTTTGTTTCTTTACTGACCCATTTTGGCCCTATCTCACAATGGTAAAGAATCTTACATCACTGAATAATTGTACTTTCAAAGCGTTGCAGGGTTTTTGAATGTTGTTTTTTTATTGTTGTTTTGTTATAGTTTTTTGTATTTCATTAGCAAAAAAAAAAAAAAAAAAAAGGTTTTATATGCAAATAATATTTTTAGTTACTCTTCTGTGGAGCAAACTCAACTGTATGTATGTACTATTCCAAGAAGTAAAATTGCTGCTAATCATAATCAATGTATGTAGCCTAATGAGTAGAGAATGAATCAATGAATGAATGAACAGCTGATTATTCTGTTCATTCAAAGGCATCTTCCCCAGCCTTAGAAATAAGTGTTGTACATAATTATTTTTGATTGTTCCACACTCGAGACTTGATTTGCCTCGACGTGACCAGCAGTGATTACTTTAAATGGCTAATTGTATAATTGGTCCAGTACAGGGGCAGGGGGTGCTAATTAGATTATTCTGGTCCAAGTCGACTCCGTACGTCAGTGTGCCGTCCCACTTACCGGTCCTATGTACAGAGAAGTGGAGCAGTGAAGTAAAGGGTTGAATGTGAATATAACTACGGGCACATACTGTTCTATTACTCATTAATAGTAAGTATAACTTGTAAAAGTGTGGTGGTGGTGCCTATACTTTTCAATAGAGATTCCACTATTAACCTAATGTATTATTTTAGTGTTTTCCAATTATTACAGTCATTTTTATTGGCCCTCAGGCTTCCTTCTCAATTGGCCCAAATTGTCACAGTAGTCTTTACTTTGTGGTAAAAAGCTCCATGTGAGTCATTTTGTTGGCAGGGGTCAGTACCGGTCCAGAGCCAACAGCCTAATATTCAGTTCAGAAAGAGAGAGCTTTCTTTTTTCTCACTTTCATTTTATTTTTTATTTTTGAGTTATTTACTTCCTAATTTAAAAGAAAAAAGCACACACAATTCATCTGATTTTACATTTCAGCAAAATGAAAATAAATGAAAAGCATGCAGCAGACAGAAGAGTAATCTTATATTATCTGCCCATTTTTAACGTAAGGATTGTAACACTTTAATTCTTACCAAGTTGTTTCAGACTGAATTTACAGTAGCAGCTCCAGACACAATTTGCATAATAATTCAATCCATTACAATTCATTACAAGATTTGAGCACCGTCACAGGCCATCAGTGTAATTACCAGTTCCATACTTACTTAAATTTTATAGATTTTTTTTTAATGCAATAATTGTTCTTGAGTCTTCGATTTAATTTTTTTTTTTAGATTATTCCATAAATGTACCCCTTTCACTGTAATATTCTGTAACATCACTTTGGTTTTGAATCTGGATTTTTTTTTTAAAGATTTCTGCCCCTTTCAGGCTGTAGTGACTCACTCTTTTTTTTTTTTTTTATCTTTTCTGAATATTTGTAGGTAATGTTTTGTGTTTTGCTTTATACATAATTTGCAGCATACTAAAATCAACTAAAGCATTACATTTCAGTAACTTAAATTTGATGAACAATGGGTTATTTGATGAATAATGAATGGGTTGCTCACTGCAATATGAGAAGTAATATACTGTAAATTAGAGTAACTTTTTTAGAGCCTAATAACGTTTAATACTTTTAACTGCACTTGAATCCTATAATAATTAATAACTAGACGCATTCGGAGAGCACAGACCTTCGCCAAGCCATAGGGTCACTCACCTGAGAAAATCCCCTAAAATCCCGGATCTAGCTCAATAAGTATTAAAGATGCATCAAATCTGTGAACATAGTACTGAAAAAGAAAAACCTTTTCTTTCATTTGGCGTTATTTGCAAGTGTGTAGCTACACTTGTGGCTGTGCAATATCCAATTTCATATGTACCCCCTTTATTTAGAACCTTCTCGGTCACCAGAACCAGAATATCAACATGATCCAGGTCCAACTATGTCAGATTATAACATCTACCATGATGTCATCTTGTAATTATTTTTTTTGCCAATGATTCTGGGCATTTTTTGTTGCGTTAGAAGCTGTAATGGCAAAATTAGCCCCATCTTCCAATAGTAAAGAATCCTTCCTGGATCCACATGGTGATCCGGATCACCCCAAAATCTAATCACTTGTTCTTTATTCCATTTCTGACATTTCCTGAAAATTTCAACAAAATCCTTCCATAACTTTTTGAGTTATGTTGCTAATAAACACACACACAAACAGACGGACAAACGAACGCCACCGATTTGCGGAGGTAATAATAATTAAATAATTAAAATAAGGTTTGTCCTGCAATAAAAATGCAGTGTGACATGAAAGATTGATGGGACAGGTATATATTTATTTAGCTAAGCACAGTGTTGAGTAAGTAATGACTGATGATTTAAAATGGCCAAATTGTACTGTTGTTCTGCGGTGACTATTTTTTAAATATTCAGATATAAGCTTTTGTATTTAATTCTATTTAGATATTTGTAATTTTTTTATTTAGCTATTAGTTAAAAATATCTAAAAATAATAGTTACAATTTTAATTATGAATTGCATGTAGATCAGTTTATTTGCACTTTTTATACAACTGATTTATATTTTAAATTATTTTTAAATATTTTGTGTTTTACTTCAAAGTTATGTCCCACCAGTACCCATCCTCTTGACTGAACCTGCCTTCCTGTTGTTGTTGTTGTTGTTGTTGTTGTTTGGTTGAGTAATTCGTTCCTGCTTCCTCACGTCCGCTCAGAGCAGATTCTCTGCAGGAGGGCCGCAGTCTGACTCTAGCTCTTTGTCCATGACTCACCGCAAACCAAAATAATCCCCTGCTCGTTTGACAGCACTTCTTCAATCGTCTCTGAACCACTCTCGGTTTTAAACACCTTTCACTTACTCACAAGAGAAATACTGGGGATTCAGAGAAAGGGCAGTGGAGAGATGTTAATGAGACGAAGGCAAGAAGGTTGTAATTTGAGGACGAGATGAGAGTGGAAAGATGGGAGGTAAATCACTGCATGATATCTCGAGACTTGCGTCGACAAAACTGACTGCTTTAGTGCAGTCTTTAAAATATTTAGCGATTGCTTTAAAATATATTGAAAAAACATAAGCTATAGGCTAAAAAATGTTCTTAAGAGGGTTTTTTTTTTACTTCAAAATAATGTTAAAAAAAGAAAAAAGTAGTCATCCAGATAATTGCTGAAGTAAAACTAAAAACAGTATTTGTTGAAAAAGGACTCAAGTACTGAGTAAGAGTTTGGATGTAACACAGGGGTGTAACATCAGCCAGCCACTGAGGCCCCGGAGGTTTAGGCCTTGTTCATCTATGGTCAAGTCTGTTTAAAATATTCATAAAACTTAGGAGCAGCAGTCTGTTACAGAGTTTTTGACATAAATCAACTTTAAATCCTGTTAAGTTTGTAAACTTGTAACAAAAAGAAGAAAAACTTTTTTTTCTCAAGATAATTAGACAAATTGTAAAAAAAAATAAAAAAAAATTACTCAATCAAATATTAATTAATAAGTCTCTGTTTTTTGTATCAAATTCAAACATTTTATAAATTAAAAAGCCTAATGCATAAATGTGGAGGATTGAATGTGTTTTGTAACTTCAGGGCCCATTCTGAAATCCTGCACTGGGGCCTCACATTACCAAGAAAAAAAAAAAAAGTTGCGATAAAACTACTCTAATCTAAGGTTGAATTTGGCCAATGTTCGTAACTGCAAACACTTTTACAAATATCAGATATAATGAAATAACTTTATTGTTGTTTTGTGTTTAAGAGTAAAGGAACACAGCAGTGGTTCTCAAACTCGCTCAGCAGTCTTTTGCAGTTCAGGTCTTGTTTTGGTTTAGTTTAGAGACGGTGTAATTCTTGCTTTAGTCCCACTCTGGTTTTTGTCCTGATTTAGACCTGCTTTTGTCTGGGATCTGTCCCTGTTTACTCCTGGTTTAGATTTGATTTACTCCTGGTTTAGTCCTTTTTCAGACCTGTTTTAGACTAGATTCAGATGTTAAACTCCAGAGCACATGGGCTATTTACGCATGCATAAACATGTAAGTTTGTGCTGTCAAGCACACTATGCTGCTGCTACCGGCTAAACAGAGACATTACAGAGGTAAAACTTTGTCTGTGTTTGTTAGTATTTTTAGCATCTGCAGAGTCTTGAAGCTCCTCTGGGTCATAGCACTAGTATTAGCCACAACACAGTGGACAGGGCAGCGCTTGGAGATTGAATTATTTATTTATTTATTTATTTTACATCGTTGAAAATGTAAAACTGAAATTCATTCATTTACATAGATTTTTCATCCAGCCTTAGGTACAGTCCCGGGTTCAGGCCTGGTTTGGTAGAGATGGTACTTGCAAAGCCAAATATTTTCTGAGGTGGTACTAAAAGTTTAGGGATCACTGGAATACAGGACTTCGGAGTAAAATATACTGACCATTAAAGCTGCACTACTTGATTTCTTTTTCTTTTGGCAAAAATAATTATTTAGTTATTAGTACAGCATAACAGAAGTCATCTGAGAAAAAATGAGACTTTGAGGTCACCTGTGGGTTGTATTATAAGGGTTTTTGTTTTAGAGCGAGGGAAGGAACAGTTTAACCAATCACACGTTTTCATAGGACAGGAGCTCTCTGATTGGTCAATACATGCTTTACCTATCTAGAACAAGAGTCTATCAGGAATAATGTGAAGGAGCTATTGTTTTATTTCAAAATGTATTGCTTATTCAGTGTTTTATTTTTTTATTTTAAAGAATTAAAAGCAAACTCCAGATCTGTGCTGTGTTATTGTGATAGCTGCTGTGATAGCTGTGATAGAGCACCGCGAAGGAGAGGAATTAGGAAAAAGGAGTGTATCATTCAAACTCAACATTTTTTTAGACACTTTTACAGTCACAAAATTAGGTAGTGCAACTTTAAACCTAAATGTAAGGCTCTAATTGGTCAAACAGTTCTTTCAAATGAGAAAAATGTTGTCTTACATAATAGTTCAAGATTGACCCAACAGTCTAATGATTATTACTTAAGCTTCTATTTTGATTACTATACATCAATTATGATATATTGAGTAGTCTAATGTGTACATCTACTGTAGTGATTTTAAGAGCAGGAGAGCAGCTGAGGTCATGACGGATTTAAACTCAGCTTGAAGGATTAGACCTGTTAGACAGGGTTAACAGCACAAACAGGGTGGGGGCTAATCACTTTTAACCAATCAGAGACCAGAACCGAAGACCTACTGCTAATAGGCAGAGGAGCCGACAGTACAGACATATACAGGAGATCATGTCTAACCGGTGGAGAATGTAATGGACTGGATTTTAGCTTAGATGTAGGACCTTTTGGATAGTTAAACATGGAGCCTAAGGAAAAAGAAGGTATGCAGTAGTGCTATGATGCAAGTCAGGTTCACTTTGTTAATGACATTTTAGCCAGTAGCTAGGTTGTGGTGTTTAGTACCTACCTGTTGGATGTAGAAATGGGCTCTGAAGGATAGAGGGAAAGTCTCACATGTCTTTATTGATAGTTAGTCATTGGTATCATATTGTATCAGACGGTATTTTATTTCACCTGCAGTACTGCAACTGTCCGTGAATGTGCGTTTAGATGTTGTTCATAAGTTGGACCTTCGTGTACCTCCATGGAGTAAGTTAAGTTTTCAGTGCATTGGTGAGTTTGTTAGTATATAAACAAGATAACTCAAAAAGTAATTGATTTTATTGACCAGTCCAGCCAATGTCATGATGCTTTAGTAAAGTATTTAGTTATTTAATTGCCTCAGGAACAAAATAATATTTTGTCCTCTTTCTTGACCCCAGTGGAGGGCAGTACCTTTGCCCAGATAGGAGCGGCTGTTTTTTGTTTTTTTTTGTTTTTTTTGTGTGTGTTTTTTTCACTTTGTCTGTATTTGTAGGGTATGCTCAGTAGGATGAGCACTAACATTTCACTAGCTGTGGTCATAATTAATTGGCGGTACTCTTTTGAGCCTCTCTGGGGGGCCGTGCCCGCAAATACTGCAGAAAAGGTATTTTCATTTACATTTTTTGTAGATGTAGAGAAGATCAGGTTTTGATGACATTTTCAGGAGAGGTCAAGGTTTTGGTGTGGATCCATTTCACCGTTTGGATCCAGAAAGGCTTTAATGAGTTCTGTTTTATTGTGAGATAGGGCCAGTTTTGTCTGTTGGAAACGTCACTCTAAATGTTAGACCAGTATAGTTAGTGACTAATATAGTTTGTGCACACACATAGTTGCTTACTAATTATTCTGATGCCTGAGTGAAGTTGAATGCAGTGGAAGATACCGTCAGACCTGAAAAGAGAAAGCCTGTTTGTTGAAGCTAATCCCAGGCTTTTCTGAGTCTCCTTTATGTAAGAGTTCAGAGATGTTTGGACATGTGACTGACTGTCTGCAGGCAGCACATGGTCACACATGGGTTACTGTGTCATCGCAGCATGGAATGAGACGCTGGGATGTCTCGTGGGATTTGTAACTCGTCACACCCCTAAATATTAATTTCCAAGAGTAAATTTTACCCTATTCTGTCTCTATGGTCCTTATTTTTATTATGTTAAATTTACTCTCTCTTTAGTGTAAACATTTTGTGAAAAATAAACACAGCACTGTGACTCTGGTGAACAGTGCCTCACATGATCTGATGTCTTAAATCAGTACATTTTAATTCACTCACACCCATCATTAAATGGGCAGAGGTTGAAAACTTTAGTACTTCTAGAACATCACATCACTTATTAATCAGAAAAAATCAAATTGCTTATTTAATTATAGATTGAAATTACTTCCAAAACTTCCCAAACATTGTGTTCCTGAAAGTTGCTTTTGAAGAAATGTCGGTTTTTAAAGCTCTATATAAAACACAGCCCAGTCCAAACCAACCACAACTCAGAGAAACAGGAGCTTCTCCGTGGGGTTAGGGTCTGGACTCTGTGGTGGCCAGTCCATGAGTGAAAATGATGTCTCATGCTCCCTGAACATCTTTGACAATTTGAGCTCGAGGAATCCTGGCATTGTCATCTTGGAATAAGCCCAGTGCCATCAGGGAAGAAAAAATTTATTGATGGAGTAACCTGGTCATTCAGTGTCTGCAGGTAGTCAGCTGACCTCATTCTTTGGGCACATAATGTTGCTGAACCCAGACCTGACCAACTGCAGGGAGGGTTTTACCTATTTACTTAGTTAATTCCAGGTAGCGACTTTTTTTTTTTGGCCAGGCAGTGTATTTCTAACTCTAACAACAGCAGCAGCTCACCTGACCCACATGGGACACGGCGCCCTGGGGCACTCGCACTGTAGTAACCGAATCCTGACACTGTCGGTAAAGCTTCAGGTCTGATGTTGGAACAATGCTCCCATTTGTCCAATTCACACAACAGCATGTCTGTCCCAGTTAATGAAGAGAAGAGGAATCTCAGTTAGAAGATACTCAAACTACTTTTCACAATTTAGTCTCCAAATAATAATCAAAGCTAGATCGGACTTGTTGCCGCTAAATACTTTGAAGATTATTATTATTATTTTACTGTGGTACAGTTGCGTTATTTACAAGTAAAAATATGTTTCACATAATGGCCAAGTTGTTTTTGTTTCCATTTTTTGTTTTGGTTCTAAAACTGCATTGCTGATTGTCTAATCAGAAAATAGACCATTGTTTTGATTTAGACTGCAGTACCATTTTCAAACTAGTATGACCTTGCAGTACCTTTAAACCTTGAATAAATAATTAAATAATAATTTTTGGGTAGTGTTGTCTGCGGCAGTGTTTCCCAAGCAGAGGTATGGGGACCCCTAGGAGTGCATAAGCACTTTGTAGGGGGTTTATGGAATTATATGATTTTTCAATTTGAAGATCATAAGAATATATTTACAACATTTTCATATTGCACAAGTGAAATTTATAAGCAGGTGGAACGTTTAAAGAATATGACTGAATATGATGTTTTGTTACATGTATGTATATTTTTATGTTTAATAGTCTGTTTCAGGGGGAGTTATTCGGGTTTTATTTTTTTCTTTGTAGTAACTTATTTCATATTTATTTTTATTTTTGAAGTTTATTTTTATTTGGATCATAAAATGAGTTGAGTGTAATGAGTTTAAAATATGCAGAAGAATTTATGATGATTTAATCCATCAGTCACCACAAATCCCACTGTAATAAGTTCACTTAAGTAAATGTAAGCGACTATCAGATCTGGATGCTAACAATTTTGTGTATTTAAAACAACATTTAGACTTTATATAAGCTAAATATAGAAACTATATTCAACCTGCCCTGGCCCACAGCTCCATTTGTCCATTGCTAATTGCTGTTGCTATGACCATGAGTTGGTCTGCAGCTGGTTATTACCTGGCTACGGAAGCTCGTTAACCCCAACAAGGTTGATTTTGTTTGGAATGGGTCGGATGGAGACCTGTTCATATTCAGACCATAAGTAAACCGCACCAGAGTCCATTTGGAAGTGAACCCAGACCGGGGTTCAAATAAGGCAAAAGAACTCTGGTCAACTTTAACTGGGCCGAGGAAAGCGTCAATACACCCTAAAACTACAGAAGTTTTAACTATGAAGACTTTCTAGGAGTTTTAGATCTAGATTTTTTTTTTATTTGACCTGTGTGACCTATATGCCGTCTATAGTTGGAGCTGATGTAATAGGAGGAAGCAGAGACGCTGTCTTCTGTAGGCTGAGGTTAATTAGCTGAGAGACCTGGGTTATACAAAAGCCAATTCCTCATTTCCACCATTAATTAAAACAGGACAGACTCAGCCCTTGTGTTTCTTTTCATTGGGTAGTAGTTGTTGTTTGGTTGTTTTTGCTGAGCCCAGGGCTTTGTTTTGGTGGATTAAATGTCTGTATTGAGTGTTGAGCAGGATTAGTGGTAAACAGAGACTGAAAGGTAGATGGACTCTGCGTGATTCAGGTTGAGTTTCAAAGATAAGGCTACTACAGTTCTGGGCAGGAGTGTTTTTACGGTAACTGACTTGTTGCTTTGGGAGGTAGATGTTGGTAAATGTTTGTAGACTTGAGTTACTGTTGTGGTCCAAACAGAAGGATACCAAAGGTGCAGAATTTGACTAATGCATATTAATTTCACTATAGCTTTGTAAAATGAAAGTTTTTCTTTATAAATAGTGTTCCCCATGAGAGAGCTAGTTGACCTGTCATAATTTAATTTGAACCAAATTAGAGTTTGAAAAAAATCGATTCATTAAAGAAAATTATTTTTAAGTTACTTCAGCCTTTCCTCAGTGCTCCTAATATGCCAATTTAATTTAGACAGAATTACATTTTTGGGGAATTTGTACAAGAACATGAGAAAGAAATCGTTGGAATAAATGTTATATTTTGTTTACATTGTCTTAATTACATAATCTTAAAGGTACTGTAAGCAGCATGCGCTCACACTGGTTTGAAAATGGTACTGCAGTCTAAATCAAAACAATGGTCTCTTTTCTTATTGGACGATCGGCAATGCAGTTTTAGAACCAAAACGAAAAATGTAAACAAAAGCAACTTGGCCATTATGTAAAACATATTTTTAATTGTTAATACATCAGCTGTACCATTGTTATCAGTAAAACTAATATTTGATTTAAACATGTTTACCTCATATCTTGGTACACATGTGGGTAATTTTTATGAAATATAAAAAAATATATCCTGCTCATAGCAGCTCTAAACCCACTTTCTTGGCAAAAATTGCAAAACCACGATCTATTAAAATCAAATTTTAAAAAAATGATTCTGAATCAAATTTCTTTTTGAATCAAAATAGTTTTGAATTGAAAATTGTTGAGGCCAGGAATCTGAATTGAAACACCACACACTGAAAGATTCACACCCTTAAGATTTACCATAACTCTGCCCATAGTTAGCGGAGACTAAAACTGTAGCTTAAAGAGCCAAGGATTGTACATTTTTTCCATTTACAACAACACTTAAGCAGTTATTTACCAGTGAAAGGATGGATACATTTGAATTCTGTTTCTAGATTTATAGTAAATGCTATAACTTTCCAGAAAACCAGTGCTGTTTGTCTGAGCTTGTGTGAGTAAAGAGCATTAACCTCTAATCCCAAACCTGATTGACCAAAAAACATCTACAGTCATCAAAATGAATGAATAATTTATACCGTATCTAATTAACACGTGATGACAAACCTCAGTGATGTAAGCACTAAAGAGAGTCAGCCTTTGTGTGACATTTTAATTCAGCTAAACACAAATTTATGACAATACTTTGCAAATTATGTGTCATTACATTTATGGTATCAATTAACTGTTTGTAAATGTGTTTCTGCAACAACTAATCAAAGATGATGAGCAACAAATGTTATATAGTAATAAAATATTAAAGGCTTGACATTTTAGGTTTGTAAAATGTATGCAGCGCTGTAAGAAAGATTTCCCTTCTATTCTCATCAGAGCCCATGTTTAGTATCCTGTCTTAACATATGTATCTTGTGTTTGAAAAGCTTTTATGTGAAACTGAAGTCGTGTGTCACGTTTGAGGAAACATTTCTACAGAGTACATCTTAGAGACTTGTCAGATTGAAATCTCTCTCCTGCTGTTCAACATCAAGGCTGGCTTTGAAAATGTTTGTGACCAAGAGGCGAGAAGTGAATGTCACCAACCAGTCTGTGACAGCCAGAAAAAACACCCAATACTCATAATGCTCCCTCATTTATTATTAATTTGACTATTTAATAATTTACTATAATATCGCTGACAGAAAGCCCAATAGTAGATTGGTATAAAGAATGTCTGGATGTTAGGCTTTATATTTAATACAGTGTTGTGAAAGAGCTTTTACAACTTCTGGATTTCTTAAGTTTGTGCATATTTGTCACACTTGTTTATTAAGGGAAAATTCAAACCTACCTGGGTCTGTATGGAAAACTAAGTGCACTAATAGTTAAATCTCTGAATAACAACAGTTTTTGGAAAACAGAGTAAAAGGAAAGGGCTACAATGCAATTTCTAAGACTTTGGCACTCCAGCAAACCATGGTGAGAGCCATTATCTACAAATGGAGAAGACTTGGGTGAATCTTCCCAGGTGTGGCCTGTGCACATCAACAACTCATCCAGGAGGTCCCAAAAGAACCAGAACTACATTTGAAGAACTAAAGACTTGCCTCAGTTAAGATCAGCATTAACAAAAAGAAAAAGACATGGCATTCATGAGAGAGTATGAAAGTGAAAACTACTACTGCTGCCCAAAAAGTCTCACATTTGCCGAATGATCCCCAAGACTTTCCTGAAAATATTCTGTGGACTGACAACAAAAAGACAAAACTTCCTAGAAGGTGCCTGTCCTTTTAAATCTGGTGTAAAACGAACACAATTTCATAAAAAGATCACCATACTTAAAGTCAAACCTGGTGGTGGTAGTGAGCTGCTCTGGGGCTGCTTGCTCCGTCAGGACCTGGGCAGTTTCTGGAATGAGGCGTTAATGCGTTTCTGAAGTAATTTTGGTAGTTCGGCCACTCCTGAGAAGATTCACCTCTGTTCCAAGTCTTCTCCATTTGTGGATAATGGCTCTCACCAGGGTTTGCTGGAGTCTTAAAGCCTTAGAATAGGCTTTGTAACCCTTTCCCTTTACACAGCATATCATTTTTTTCCCTAATAAATAAAATAATATTCTAAAAACTGCATTTTATATTTACTCAGGTTACCTTTGTCTAATTATAAGAAGTGTTTCATGATACAAAAGATTTAAATGTGACAAATCCAGAAGGGTCTAAACACTTTTTCACAGCATTGTGTGTAAGAGTTGCAGAGTTTTCACAAACTGAGAATGTACTGAGACTATACATGTTTGATCTCTAAATACATGCATGTAGGCCTAAACGCTGGTCAGACCTCCTTTGAGACATGTCCCTGTCTCGCAATAGTAAATATATAGTGCACAGACCTGAGCTTGAAGCAGGGGTCTTCCAGTCAATCTCATTATTTTCCTGATTCTTTGAGGCTGGAGTTTGTATCTTTGGCCCTTTCTCACCTCTCTCAAACACCGTCAAATCCATCCTGTGGTATCTCAATCCACAGCAAAAACTAAGCAATTCTTCTTTGGCCAATTACTGACCTTTTCTGCTAATGCCATCCAGTTCTCACTTTTTTTAGTCATCGTGCTAACACACTAACAAACTGTGAAAACATAACCTCCTTGACAGAAGGAATAAAGTCAGAATACATTTCTGATTAATCTGCAGTTAGGTCACATCCTCTCATGTCTCGTCTTGGTTGGCCATGTGCCCCATTTATGCTCCACGAGTGACAGAAAAAAAAAAGTCAAGTAGATATTGGGACAAAATGGGTTCTCTGTCTCTAGGTCTTGTTTGGGGTAGTTATGGTACAGATCGGGCAGTCTCCATCGACAAATTGGAAATCAATTGTACCAAAAAAAGTCCTAATTCAAACAAAATTGGGAAACAAAAGGAAAAATGTTAAACAAAAGTGAAGGATGTCTTGTGCGATAAATTGGTCCATTAAAGAAGTACATTTAAATTGCTTTTTAGGTTAGACGGCAAGAGAAAGAAATAGACTAAAATCATAACTTGTCTGAAAATTTAAAAAAATCAGAATTTTATTCATAGTCATCAGTATCAACAGTGAGTCCCTAAAATGTGGGTAATCATCTCAGCATTATGAGCTGGATGTTTTGAAAATTATAGCGGAAGTAGTCTATTGAGTGCTGCAGTAAGTCTCCGGTTAAGCTTCTCGCCTCTTGCATCACTGCACATGTTAATCAGTACATATTTTAAATTGGCTTCAAATGTGAACTACCATATAGAAACACATTTAATGCATTTTGTTTATGTGACAGATGTCTGCCTATTCACGCTTACAACACCGGCCAGACCCATTTACTTCTTAGCAACATTAAATGCGTGTGAAACCCTTCCTATTAAGCCATACATTCATCATACATTCAGTAGTAGAATATTGGTCTGCTTTAGAGGCACCTCAAATAAAGGAATAGATGAAAGAATTGATATAGCTCTCCTTCAGCTAATGATGTGCCTAGACAAACTAAATTCAGTGCCTGCAGTATTTAAAAATCATGCACCTCGATGACTAATGCCTCTCTTTTTAATCTCTTACGAATACAAGCTCACTCGATAAGGCTGAAGTGGTGAGATTTGCAGCAAACCAGCTCTCCTTTCCATCCTACTGAGAGAGAAAGGCAGTGGGAGGGGCTTAGTGTTTGGTTATTAAGCACTTCTCGGGCTGCTGCTGCTTCACTCGGAGCAACGAGATGAGAGACAGAAAGGGAGCATTCAAAGCTAAACTCCAGCCGCGCACATGACCGCCCAGTTCTGCCTCCTCTGCCCCCGTGTACACCCACACTTTTTTGACATTCCCAAAGGTTTTTTTCTGACCGTCCCGATGATGAAAGAAGAGGGCGTGCTGAGCCGTCGCCGCTTCTCCACGTGCGGCGGGACAGCCTCTCTGAGACCGCCCCACCCGGACGGACGCAAACTCATCCGAAATGCATCATTCGGGGGCTATAACGAGCTCTCGCCCATTTCCCTGCCAGGTGGGTGGACAGATGTAATGTAGGATAGAGGTAGTAATGGTAGTATATGGTTTCTAGTGGTGTTAGTAGTAGGTGGTGATAGACAGTAGTGTAACATGAGAGGTGAATTGTTGTAAACATGGGATTTAAAGGTGAAAACAGCACTCGGCAGTTCTTGTTTACACTGTTTGTAAATGTTTTTAATCAGAAATATGCATTTTTTTGTGTTCTAGCATAGTCACATATCCAATTATAATTTTTCATAATTTATCATTATCACATTGACGCCTGAAATATCCATATTGCAAAAAAACACCTGCATGACAATAACACTATAGTTTTATAATTAGCAAGTTAAAGCCTTAAAATGGCATTTGTGAAAGAATGGAAATGAGTGAAGAAGCTTGAAACCAGTTTTTAGGGTGGTCTGTTATATGGCAAATAGGAGTGTACATTTTTGCTACGATACATTTTGCATTGTATCAATCCGAACGATAAGATGTGATACCGTTCAACACCTTCATATCGACACAAGTATACACTTAAATGTTGAACTGTGGCTGTTTATATCCAGCAAACAGAGAGCGAAGCAAAGTTGAATATAACTTTTTTTTTTCATCAAAAACACAAAAAAGACGTATTTGGTTTTGATTTACCTTGCAAATTTTTAATATCAATATTTCCATTTATATTTTTTCAGCAATATTCGCTTCTTAGAAAACGATACAATTCAATACAAGGTAATGTGTAGCAATATAGTTGTATTGTATTGATTTACAAAAATCAAAACATTGATATAGTAAATCATCAGTACACCCCTATGGCAAACATATTGTTATTGGATTAACAGAAATTGCAATATTCAGAGTCTTTAGTATTGCAAATAATATAATATTGCAAATATTTATGCATAAGTATGACAAAATACTTGTCTGAAAAAAGCCTTGAGTTTACTGTGTTACAACAAATTAGTGGTAACAAAGAAGCCGAGGGGGTGTGGGGTAAAAACTGTACACTTGTGTAAAAATCACCCAGGAGAGCCTTATTTGAGACTATTAAATGGTTAAAATACAAATGTTATTCAAGGTAGCCAAATACCCCAGTTTTATTATTACTGCAGAATTGGCATTTTTGAAATATATGTGGAAAGCAAAAGGAAGTGATCTTGAACACTGCAGATAGATTGTGATATCTGATGCCTGGTTAGTGGTGTTAGTAGTAGGTGGTGATAGACAGTAGTGTAACTTTAGAGGTGATAAGTGAGTCGAGGTTTCCTGGGTGGAGCGTGTGAACTATTGTAAACACAGGTATCTAGGGGTGAAAACAGCACTCAGCAGTGGTTGTTTACCTTGTTTCATGTTGTGAATATATTTCTGTTGCTGATGATGGATTCTGTCCTAGACTTTAAGCAGTTGTCAAGTAAAAACTGGAACACTGAAAAACATGGAATACAGATATTTCTGATTTATTTGTAAATCTCAAAGTGATGTATCGTATGCATGTTAACAAAGCATTTATACCCTGGAAAATATTTCTTATTAATGTTGCACTATGCCCAATGCATTTTGAGACATAGAGTGTCAGGTAGCAGTTGTGGCCAAGTGTCCTTTTCACGTTTTATTTTTGTTTTTTAGTTTATTTATTTAATTTGATATTTTTGCAGTGGTTCTCACCTTTTTTATGAAATTTGGCTCAGATATGTATTTTATCACTAATTTTGATATTTTGAACACGTATCATATCAGATCTTAATTTTTACACTATCAGAATTTGTTACGTTGCTCCTGTACAGTGACAAAAGTTTCCCCATAAAAAAAAAATCATAAAAATGTATACCTTCATAATACCAAATATTTAATTATTTTCAGAATTTTAACCCTTTTCATGCCAGTGTATGTAATAGCATTGAAATATTTTAGTTAAAAAAACAAAAAAATGTACATTCGATACTCAATGCATATACTCAATGCAAATTGGATTTTTTAAGGGGGGTTATAACAGCCTTGGGCCTGTCAGAGATAACCAACAACATTTATTTAGATGGATTTGGCTTTTTTTTTTTTTTGTAGTAATAAAAAAGTTACAATCAGCTTAAATGGATTTTTGAATCCTACATAGCACAGAAAAAAAAGATCCCTAAAAATAAATGTTAGCGATCTATGACATACCCAAGGCTGTAATAACTCCAGATAGTCCACGCAGTGATCACTCGCCCAGATCCAACCAATGACATCGTCAAGACACGCCCACTTCAATAAATAAATAAAAGAGGAAAAAATAATAAATAAAGCAAAAATAAATTAAAGCAAATGTAGAAATAAATGCAGAAAGGGTGGCAAAAAATACATTGTCATAAATAAATAAACAATAGAGAAAATGTAGCTATTTTTTATTTTACCTTTTAACCAAATAGTCCATGTTTTGAACTTTGATTTTGGACATTGGTCTTTTTGGCGTAGATCTCCAGGTCATTAATGTTAAAAGTTTTCCTTGCCATTACTCTGGTAAATGTGGGCTTAACTAGATGATGTAGAGTGAACAGATATCCTTTTGACGAAACAGACAGCGATGGCTCAGACAGTGTTTAAGGTCAGACCTCACATCAGCCGCTTCAGGTTACAGTGTTACCTCTATGACAGAGTGCTCATAATCCTCCCGTTTCTCTAAGTACCTAATCCCACAGCCACATTTGGGATTAAACCGTCGGGAGTGTGCATTTGTAGATGACTTGCTCTGCTCTTGTTTGTCCTGTCTGCAAAGGACACAAAGCCTCAGGCCCACTGGGGCAGAGTGGATGGATGTTCTTCTTTATAACCCTATTATTACAGCGGAAAGGCTGACTGTGCACAAATTACAAAGCCACACCTGGGGTCTCCTCCCTTTAGTCCTCTGCTGTTCGCTGATGAGGAGCAGTCACTAAGGGCTTCTTTTGTAAAGGAAAAACAGAACAAGTGACTGACCAATTGATTTGTGAAGCACTTGCATATGATAATTGAAGTACTAATGATTATTGTGACACTTGACCTGCAGTTATAAAGCTGTATGCATGAATTCAACCAGAAAGGCTGTCCCATTACCTGTCTGTTTCTTGTCTGACAGCCAATCACAGCCTGCCACCTTTGCCTCTCAACAAAACACCCCTCAAGTCATCCATATTTTTAAGCTCTCTTCTTTCAGTCCTCCTGCGGTTTCAGCTATGTGAGTCTGAGTCTGACAGAGTCAACTATATTATTCCCTCTAAAATGAACTCTATTTGTCTCATGAAATATTAGTCATATGTGTTTATTTATAAATCCACACCAGACTTAGATTTAAAGATTTAAATCCTAACAGGATCAACAAGAAACAACTTTTGTATTGACCTCATCATATTAAGCTCTCTTCTTTCAGTCATCCTACTGTAAACCTCCTCCTCTCCCATCTCCACCGCAGCAGCAGGACCATCAGACTCCTCAGCCTCTCCATCTCCCCCTCTTGGCTACTGCCAGATTCTAGGCCCTGGGGGAAGAGATTTATCATACTCTCCATCGCATTGCTGATGTCCCTAACTGCCGGAGTCTAAGTTTATTGCTTCAATGAATTATTCATTACACCTCACTCATTTGTAGGGCTGCACAGAAAAAACATGCAATATTCGATAACTATGTTGAAAATTGCGATAATATTTTTGCGACATTTTAAATTGGGGCCTAAGTTAAATTCACTTCACAACAAAAATGTAAGTCCCTGTGTTCACAAGTCAAAACTTAACACAGACTAAACCAGGAATAAAACAAGGATAAATTGTGACTAAATTACGAAAACTACCACTAAAACTGAACTTTTCAAACATTTATTCTCAACACATTTTCATTTAAGGCTCTCGTAGGAAAATGATTCTTCAGTGTATATCTAAATGGAAGACGATGAAGAAGATGAGCTGGTTTTTGAATTCATGGTATGAAACTAAGGTGAAATCAAGCAACAAAATGCTAATAAATCCTCTCAAAACATGATACAACAACCTTTGTAGCAGACGTAAATTATTGCCATTTGCTGACTTCAAATAAAAGATAGAAGCTGGTTTTAGATTCCAAAAAGTGCTGCTGCTGTATTGCAGTATTGAACATGTCTTTTTCAATTTACTTGTTGATGTGCTCCACTGAATACCAACTAGTTTAAAGTTTAAAGCATTTGATTAAGTAATTGCATTGATTTATTTGGAAGATAAGAAAAACAAGTTATAAGCATGGCCCCATGACCAGTGTGCGTAGTTTTCACAAGTTTTTGGATCACTTTTGTTCTGCTTGAGTAAACCTTGTATATTAAAAAGACCTAGGACAACCTTTAACCTTCATTATACAAACAATGTCGTTCTTTAGAGCTGTTTTACGTCTCCTACATCAGTGCAGAAGCCAATAAAAGGGTGCAATACAAGTCTCTTCAGAGCTGGAGCTGTGGTGCATTCATTAAGAGTCTGAAAGAAACATGACTATATTATTCCTACTAAAAGGAACTCTGTTTGTCTAATGAAATTTTAGTCGAATGTGATTTTGAATTATTTATAAGTCCCCATCAGACAAAATGATCTCAATCCTAACAGGAACACCAAGAAACAACCTTCATATTGACCTCATCTCTCCCTGTCCAAGGTTTTTCTCTGTCAATCTCAAATTCTTTTTTTTTATGTCTATCCAGTCTTTGTCCTGAATCACAAATGTGTGAGACAGCTCTGAGTCACGGTGTTTATTCAGTCTGTTCAGCTCTGACTTCATTCATCCTGGATTCAGACGCTCTCCCTCCACAACCAGCAGCCTACTCTTTCTCTGTTTCTCTGTTCTGGTCTCCGTCTAACAATGTTGTATACCACCCACATGTAGGCTCCACAGTTTGTTGACATGAACAAACATACTGACAATCAAGGCTGTTTCTGGGAATACTGCAGTATGTCAAATTAATCTGCTTCTGTTTGTCCTTGAAAAGACGTACTGTCAGTTCCTGTATTCAGTAGGTCTCCAGCTCAACTAGTTCTGGACATGTTCATGACCTGAACAATTTTTGTAATTAATTGAAAAAAAAAAAAAAAAAAAAAGGCTGAATTATGTTTTTCCTCCTCTAAAATCCTATCAGCAAAATAAGGTAAACTATTTGATCTTTGTAACTTATTATTTATTTTTTTCTTAAACTGAAAAATGTCCTGCATTGTGTTAGAAGACAAACCACAAACATTATATATACATTTATATAGTAAAATATGTCACTAGGATCTGGGACAGTTTGAGGCTGTTGGCAAATATTTTTACTTTACTAGTTCAGCACTACTGCACTTGATTCCTGCTGTAATAATTAAAATAAGTTCTGTCTTGTGATCAAAATGGAATTCTGCGGTGGCTGACGTTTCGCAGCTTCGCGTTTTTTTGTTGTTGGTTTTTTTTTTGCCCTGCGATGTGTCGTACAAAAGGTGCCGAGAGTTTTTCATAAGCAATTCAAAATTTTAAGCGCAACTCTATTATTTCTACATTTTTTAACATTGTCCTGCAGTGTGACAATTTGGCCATTTTAATTCTTGTCATAAATTATTCAACATATATAGATATATCGCTATATATTTTTAATATTCAGAATTTTATTTTGTGAAAAATACAGCTGTCACACCGCAGGACACCAAACAGACACACGTTTACAGTTTTTGAGAAAATTAATAATAAAATAGTTTCTTTTGACCTTCAGCTCTCGGCCTTAGCTCTAGAGGTCTGTCTGCTCTGTAAATGACAGATGGGTCCTGTAAGTTTTGAATGATGATTGATTTTTCAGGTCACACTGCAGGACACCATTTTGATTAAACTTATTCTAATTTTTATTGAAGGATTCAGGTGCAGTTAAAAGTGTTGTTATAGTAAAGTGCAAATATTTGACAGTATGCTAAAAACATTAGGAATGTTCATTAATATGCATTGTCCCTGAAATAAATAAATAAAATAAAATAAAATAATATTTTGGAAACATTTGTATTTTATATTTTAAAAATGTTATAGTCACACCACTAGACATTTTGCAGTTTAATGTTAAAATACAAAAAAAAAAAAAAAAAGAAGTCACACAACTTTGTTCAAAATTTTCAAAGGTTTCATAGATTTACTCTTAAAATTATGAACTGTTTACAAAAAGCTTTCTTTACATTCTTAGTACAATTGATTGGTATTTTAAATTATTAATTTTTTTTTTACTTCAAAGTGATGTCACACCGCAGGACAAACAAAGTGATTACCCCTCTATATGTCAAGTACCACTTAAAAAAATAATGTGCAATCAAAAATGTTATATACTTTCTGCAACTGCTGCTAAGTGTAGGTACTCTCACCACAAAAGTCTGTTGAATTTTGCACGTGAAGTTCTCAAGCTTTCCCTCTTCATAACATAATAGTTGATCTTATAAACTTAGTGAATAAATGTGAGAGTGAAAGTCCGTCAGTCCACTCTATGTCTCTAAATCTCAGCTCTGTGACCAACTGGCCATTGTCCGGGGCAAACCCTGAAGCTGCTGGCATAGACCTCCTGAGACCTTTAACAGAAATGAGCTGTAGATGATGAATGAATGAATGCTGGCTATATTTCTCTCACTAATCTTTACTTTGTCTTTAAATGTGCGCCACAGTAGCAAAATAAAAGACAATAATTACATCCTAAAATTGATCTCTTGTGAAATCCATTGAGGATCCACTGCCTTCACTTAACAAAATGAAATAAGAAACAAGCAATGAAAGGTAAATTATACATTCTGGCATTAGATTAGAAAAGGGCAGACAAATAAAGTAAGTTGGGTTGCGCTTCCATTAACATTTTATATTTCTCAAAAAAATTAAATTGAGGCACCATCCACTGATACGATACTAACTTAACGGACAGAGCTGAATATAAATGTAGATTAAAGGCCAGGCTTATAATAATAACTGTTTTATTAACATTTTAAAGATCTTAAAAGTTACTTGGCGCCTTGTTCTCCCATTAAATTCATTTGTGCGTGCAGCTTTCTTGTTTAATTGGAAAGCTTTTTAACCACCTTATAGATTTAAAAGTGTGAAAAAACAGACGTCAGCTTGACTTATCATGGACGTAACAGATAAAAATTCAGAAAGGTTTTGGCCTATCTCATACTCACATCCCTGAAGAAGGCAGTCTCATTCCACTCATACTGGTTCACTGCATCTCTAACCAAAATGACTTATTGTACCAGTTGTATTCTGAAACACATTTATCACTGTATCTTTTATATTATTGTCCTAGACACAAATGGTTTGGCCCTAAACCTCAGAGAAGACAGTGTGGCACCAGTCTTTAGCTCAAGACTTGACCTACGGCAGTAAAATGTGACTGTGGACATGAGCTCATCCCTGGTGGACTATAAATAAAGTCTCGTGCAGCCATGGAAATATCAGTCCGCTGTCACCACACTTCCTGTTTGAAACACGGTGCTACAGTTTGTCTGATCAGACACAGACAAACACAGGACACGCCAGGCTTTTGCACATTCATTTGTCTTCCCACTGACAATCATAGTCTTTGTGCAACCTCAGAGAACACAATATTATTGACTAGATTTCACTTAAGAGGAAGATGATAGTACACATATTCAGCTCTGTAAACAAATCCGATATTGTACTTTTCTCAGCTATTTAACAGATAGCACAGTATAAAGGTGGATTGTTTTGGTGGCATTGGGTGTTGAAATTGCTGAATACATATCCGCATCTCCTTTCTACAGCCTGTGAGCACCTATGGCAGCCAGTACTGTACTGAATATAGTAAAGCACTTGTGTTGTATCGCCATTGTAGAGCTGTTGCGGTGAAGGAATTTTCCTTGTGGTAATTATATGTGACTTAACCCCGCGGTGTAGCACAACCCAGTGGTTCCCAAAGTAGAGTCCACAAATGTACTGCAGGGAGGCTGCCAGAGGATGTCTACTTTAGACACATACAAATAGAGTTTTAAATGAAGTACAATTAAATACAGTTATTTAAAATATTACTCTGAAGCATGTTTTAGCCAACAGTTTTTGTAATGTTTTTATAGAACTATGCGGAAAAACATGACAGTCTTGAATAGCGTGAATTTTTATTTTTGGGGGTCAGTGTAGGATTTTCAAATTTTTAAGGGGGCCGCGACTTTGGGAATGGCTGGTATAAACTAATAATAACATCTGAAAAAATGTTTGTCCAAACTAATAAATATATATATATATTGTAACTGAGATATAATTATGCTCTAACATGAAGCTGACAATCAGGCATGAGGGGCAGTGTCTTTGTAGTGCGTTAAAAATCCCACATTCACCGTATATGGGGCTAAGGAGGCTAGCAATGTTCCCCGCAGCACTAGAACTCTCTGACAGTGTGTTTGTGACACTACGCACATGTATCAGCAGGTGAGTTAAGAGAGCAGAGGGAAGCTCATGTGATTGTTGTGCCATCAGGTGAGTGGATCATTTGATACAACAAGTTTTCTTTTTAGCTATTAGAGCTTGTGCAGTAGCCTTTTCCTTTCTTTTTTTAAGGTTAATTACACTGGGCAGCTCATTAGTGGCTCACTAAAAGGTAAAATTACAGTTGTTGACAATAATGCAGTTACGGTGACAGTCCTGCTCTTTTGTCCAACTAACATCCTCCTCCAGAATAGTGGTATTTCTTCAAGGACATGAAAAGGACACATACCGTTTGTTCCTCTAGCTCATCTCTTTCTGTATTTGACTTTAGTTTGTTCCTGAGGCGAGGACTGAGCTGCTGTGGGAGACAGTGATGAAGCAGGTGTGAATGGGCTGTGACAGTAATAGAAGAGGTTCAGTGAATAATTAGACCTCATTCTGGCTGCAACCAAGGTCACAGTGACTCGGCACAGAAGCTCAAACAAAAGACTGTAATGTTAGGGTTTGATTACAAAGAGAAAGAGCTTAGAGTTTTCATCCACCCTGGAAAACCTGGGAATTTAGAGAGCAGATTTTTTTCTGAACTACTCTGCACTACTTTAAGCAGAAAAGCGTATGACTCCGGCAACTTCTTTTTCCAAGATGCAAAGATAATGGACTGGCAAATCTAAAAGTCCTATAGTGTTTGAATGTGAGAGTGAATGGTTGTCTGTTGGTGTGTGTCTTTATTTGTCAGCCCTGAGACTAACTGGTCCTTGTCCAGGATGTGTCTCGCTTCACATCCAAAGTAGCTGGAATAGACTCCTAGACCTATAGATATAGTCGGAGTCCTGTCATAGTGGGGAGCGTGGTCTGATGTTGGGGAAAACAATGGTTTCACCCACTTGGAAACACTACTAGTCATTCTTTTCAGACTTTGTTAATGGATTATTTTCAAATCAGGCAATCTTATGACATGAAAAAGAACAGTACATTTGAAAATTAAATGCATTGTTTTGTATATGTTAAAAGGCAAAACAAACTGACACGTGACATTTCCAGATATATTCTGCTGTCTGATGGCTGTTCTATCCACACTTTTCGAGTTTGCACAGCCAAACTAATGCTAATCAGCCGCCCTAGGCCAGGCATTGGCAGCGAATTTACAGTTACAAGATAAATAATGAATTACACGGTAATATTCCCATACTAGAGCCATTAACGTTGGACCACTTTGTTCTCTTTTGTGTCTCAGGGTCTTTATTTTGTAAAATTTTAAACTTAAAATATAAAAGTTCAGCATTTGTTAGTGTTTATGGAACAGAAGCTCACACATCCACTTTTCAGTATTGTTGCAAAATGTTTGTTTTCTCCACAGTGAAATGGGATGATTTTTTTATGGGTGTTCCCACAGTTGCTGCCTGATCTTTAAAGGGACTATATTATGCTTTTATTTTTAAACCAATATTGGTCACCTCTAGAACAGCAACATGTTTTACAACCTTTAAAAACATTATGTGACTAAAAGAAAACATTTTTGATAAGTACTCTACTGGTACCATAAAGAAACAGGTGCAGAGGGCAGCAGAGTGCAGAGCTGTTACACTCTTTTGAACAGAACCATAGAAAAAAAGTTTACTTCCATAAACTTTTTGTATGATGCCATTTTACTGCAAAATGAAAAACGTCTGTGAGGAATCAGTGGCAACTGAGCTGTACACCATTTTTATTTTATAAATACATGAGAGCAGACTGGATGTAGAGGGCTTATTGATTGGTCAGTGCTTACTGGAGTGGGTGGGATTTGTGGAACTGAACGTTCTGAGGTCTCAGAACAGCCGTGCCAGAGAATACAGGATTACTCAAACATGCATGAATGAAGCAAAAAACAACTCATAAGAGAAAGCTGAAAAAGTGCATAATATAGCTCCTTTAACATTAAAAATGTACCAAAGTGTGAATGAATCATACTGCATTTACTTTTCCTGCAGGGTCAGTAATCTTTCTATTTTCTTTAATTATACTCTAAGGAGGCAAGGATCCTGTTGCCATGGCTCTTTTTCAAAATAAAAGACAATAATTGCACTGTATGTATTGTGAATTTGTGGTTTTTAGACCACCTGTTTCTATGGCAACCGAAACAATCCACATTTTTTGCAGTAAGTATATATTACAAAAAAGGTTGTATGTAGAGCACTGTTCAAATTTGCAGCACATCCCAAAAGCTTTAATTTAAAAAAGATCTTGTCATGAGACTCCACCTTGAGCTGAGTTTTATTTGTGTGTCAGTGAAGGAAGGGATATCAGAGCCCAGCAGACCACCTCAGGCCTTCAAAAGGAGACCTGAGGTTGACTCAGAGCTGCATAAATAAAGACAGACGAGAGGTGTGAGGGGGATTCAGGAGGAGGTCATAAATGTTACAGAGACACAGCAGCAGACCATAGCCTAGTTCATACCAAGTACCACCTCAGAAAATATTTGGCTTTTGGCTTTGACTAAAAATAAATCAAATTAGGACAAAACAGGGACCAATCCAGGATTAAATCAGAACTAATCTAGGACTGAACCAGAAGAAGACTAAACCAGTTCTACACCAGGAAACGGGAAACTGTTTAATCCGGAATAAAACTTGCTGTAGAAATGCTCGGCCTAATACAAAGATTTGAAAAACCAAGTGTGTAAAAAAAAAAAAAAAAAAAAAAAAATTATTAATTTTATTTCAATGTGAAACACACATATTATATTTATTTCAGTGCACACACAATGAAATACATCCTGAATGTATTTGATTTATTTATGACTATGGTTTACAGTTACTTTTTGTATTAAACTACTAAAGTAAGTTTACTCTGTCATAATATTCTGTTTTTTCATCTTAGCTAGGGGTGTAATTAGAATTGTTTCAATCCAATTCAAGAACATTATTGACAAATTTAGAACGATACAATTCAATACTGTTCAACACCTTCATATTGATAACACAGATACACAAACTTTTTTGCCAAGTAGATGGAGAGCTGGGACTTATTCTCCTGAATTGCTGTGAACGTATTCAACAAAAAATTTGAAAACTTCTTGTAAAAACAGCTGCAGTATACAGTAGATCGTATTTGGTTCACGTCACCGCAGCGTTCTGAGCTGATCTCTGTAGCATCTGTCAGTGACACAACAAAACACCTAAATATCATCTTCACTACAAGGACTTATTGTATGATTGCTGGTCTTTTTAACTTGTATTCAGTTTCTGTCCATGTATTTTGACGCTGTCGTGTTGGATTATCCTCCCAGTCCACTTTAAATAAGTGGAAGACTAATGACTTCTCATGCCTCTTGTGACCTCTCTGTACAGTCTGAATTACCCTTGAGATGTTTGCAGCGGAAGTTGGCATGGAGATGTGTGTGGAGTGTGTGCAGATGGCCTGGTGTAATGGGGCATTATGGGAAACGAGAGGATGCGCAGGACAACAGTGATTTGATGTATGCTTACATAGGTACGCATTAAGGTTGACTGTGTTGGAGGTGCTTCATGCAAAATGTTGTCAGACAGTCAAAGTAATATTTACTGTTTACTGACCTTAAAATAATGCATTCATGTGGTGGTTCTTGTTTCTGGCTTGAGAGGTTGTTTGTTCCTAGCTTTTAACTTTCAAGCTTTCGTTCCACTTTGAAACTGAATGCTAAATATGCAGTATTTAATGCTGATGATGCTTAATTGAAGTTGGGAAGTTTTTTCAACTTCAGCAGCCATTCAGCTACAGTTTTCAACTCACAACTGGATTTTTAAATGTCCTACATAATGTTTTTTACATTTTGTAACTTAAAATAATATGTATGGAAAACATCTTCTGTTAGGGAGCGTCTTCTGTTGACTTTGCAGAGACTGAGCATTTTCAGGTCTTGAGAAGGCCAGCGCCTCAGCATACAGGATTACTCAAACATGTGAATGAAACAAAATACTACTCCATGTTTTAGAGGTGGAAACAACATTATAACAGGAGACCTTTAAAGACCTTGTAGCTTTACAGTTTTTATAATTGTCCATCTTATCTTGCAAGCCCACTAAACGGCATGAGCCATTAGTAATACGTCCTTTGCCTGTAGTTGCCCCGAGCAGAAAAACTGAGCATTAGCGTTTAACAAAAAAGGCAGAGAATAAAATATCCTGGGCTAATAGTTCCTTTTGAGCATTCACCCCTGAACTCAAAGATCTTCACATCTGAGTCCAGGTCTGGGCATTATATCTTTACAATTGTGAAATAGGACCAGTGCCTTGGTAGAGGTCAAAGCGCTCTAAGTTGATCTAGTTTTGTTTTTTCTTTTTGCAATTGTGTTTTAATTTGTACATTAACGCACCTTTCTTTGTCCATAGTTTTGCACTGTACTACCTTTCTTTTGAAGAGGACATGGTCATGTCCACTAAATGGGGAAACTACTGTAAAAAGATGATTTCAAAAAAATGCCTAAAGTAATAGTTAAAGTCATGTAAACCTTCTCGTTGATCTGCTCTGTTAGTTTCCTCTCATGTGTAAACAGAGCCGCTGATTCTGTGGATAGACTGATACATCAAATATTAATGTTGGCTTTGGAGCAGCCATGACAGTGAACCGCAGGGATCTCAGCGGTGGCTAGATTTAGCATCGGCACAATCAGAAAACAAAGGGGGCAAGTAAAGGTCATGCCATACACTACAACAATTTCTAACTAGCGATCTAAACGACTGCATGACTCAAATTATGTACGGCTTAATGTAGCATGAAATAGCACATGCTTTAGTGTCTGTAGCATAGTCACTGGCTATGGTGTTATTAAGATCCTAAAGTATATCTCAATTAAGTATTTACGGTCAATTAGTCTTGTCTTGGATCATGAACGGGGGGGCATATTAGATCTATGCAAAATATGTATTCATTAAGCCCTTTCAGGTCACTGGGTCACGTTTATAAATATAAATCATGAAGACAAAAACTTTTTGTTGTTTTTTGACAATTAACCTTTGTCCTCATCACAGAGGTTTTTATGTTTTTAAATATTATTTGTAAATAAAACATTAATTATTTACTATTTAAAGATGCAAAGTGTTTTTGTTTGTGCATTGATTACCAGGTCTGGATAGGTTGCTAATTAGCCCTAACACTGATTATAATACATTTTTACTTTTTGTGCAATTACAAAAAAAGGAAACTCAGGTTCTTCCTCTTAAAGCCCTAAGAGGCCTGGGCTATAGTCACTGTTATCTAATTGGAATATAAGGGAATTATTTCCCACAATGCAATGAGAAAATGGTCATTCTGGTGGTGATTTTTTTGTTTGTGTTTTTTTTAGCCTCTGACTGATAGGGTTACAGAGGAATTAACATGATTTAACATTTCTGTATCGCAATACGAAGAGTGAGAATAAATGATTTTAATGTAAGTTAATGGGACCAAAAAGGGCTTTAAGAGGAAGAGAGTGAGTTTTTTGTCTAGACTGTTCAGTTGTGACACTGAAATTCTAAAATTCCTTTACTAATGAACATCTTTGTCAAATATCATTACCCTAAGATAATTAGAGCAAAAATACATTTGAAAAATCCTAAAAGGCTGCCAGGAGTGCAGTTATTAAATTCTGTTCATCTTGGTCTTAAATTTACAAAAGGTATTTTCAGTGCTTTTGTTACAGGCCTACCTTTTATATGGGCTGCATAATGCAATCATCACAATACACTTAATGAAAAACCTTTTCCAGTGAAATCTATGATTCAGTTTTCAGATTTTTTTTTAAAGGCAGAACTGTTATTTTGTCTGTATTAGGGTTTTAAACTAAAAACCTTTGAGGGTCAGAGTAGTACAAATATTTATTTAGTGTCAAATTCATACTGACTACTGTTTTGTTTTTTTGTTTTTTGCCTGCGATCTTGGCATTAAATTGAATTATAAGTGGCATTAAAAAGTCTTAAAAAGGTCTTAAATTTCACAGGACAAAACCTGGAGCTACCCTGTTAAAAGTGTTATTAGAGATTGTGTTGGGCCCTGTCTTGTTGGATCTAATGGGGATGTTTGGCTTGATTGCTGTCTCTTAGAAGGGCAGCACTCTCCTGTAATGTTATGTAATAGGATTGCCGTTGGCTGGCCCAGATTTGACTCTAGATTTAGACTGACCTTTTTGACTGCAGCTTCTACGACTGAGTGATGTCAAACTTCAGTCCTGAAAATGAGTTGATGAGTTATATTCCACACAATTGAATATACCAGGTTCACATCAATTTATTTTATGCATTTAATTGAAAGGAAAAAAGGACATTAGAGGTCGACCAATATATCAAGTCGATTTTTGCATTTTATTTTTTTTTTAGATTTTTAGATAATTTAATTTTTTAGACACTTTTCTTACACTTTTATGCCAATTTTTGGCCAGGCACATGTTTTGGCATCTTCTCTGCAGTTCATAGGAAGCATCCAAAATTGCTTTATCTCAGCCTGAAAAGCTCAAAACAGCAATTAAAAGATTTTGCTCATTTCTCTGGAACAGAACCTGAAAAAGCTTGACAACGGACTTGAATTCACTCTTTATAAAAATGAGTGCAACCTAGACACAGAAAATTAAATATGAGTTTTTTGTGCTTTTGCTGCAGGCTTCGAGAAAGTCAAGGAGGACCTCTTGCCTCTGCCTTTGAAAGAGGACGCACACTCCATTTCCAAAAGCAAGGTAAAGATACTGTGTCAGCATTTTGTTATGTGTTTGTGCAAATGATCCTCTGCTTTACTGTGCCTTTTGACAACACTGGAGAGTATGGGAATTGGTGCATGTCTCTACTTTGTCCCACTTGAGGCTTTAGAGATGAGTCATGCTACATCAGATCCACTGTTAAAGCGGGTTGTTTGATAACACTTCCTCTAGTGATGCCTGTAGCAGACATTTTAAAAATTAAGGGCAGCCTGTTGATAATCTTTTAAATGTTTTTAGGGGCATTACTTTTTGTTCACTGGCCACTGTGGCTAGTCTTTTTTAAAAGTTACTAGCTTTTAGTAGCTACATTTTAGTTAGTTTAAAGGTTTGTGTTCATTTTAATAGTATACTACAAGATTTAAGAAATGTAAAATGCGGTTTTGTGTATGGACAGGGATTTTTAAAATATTGCCAAACAGGTTTACCTATAGGCAGAATAAATGGCATCTCTGTGCATGTGGTGTCACATCTTTTAAAACATGTTTTGTTTGGTATTTCTTTCTCAAATTATGATGAATTACTCTATACTAAAAGGTGTACACTCAAGCAGAGCAAGATAAACTCAGGCCTAACCTTTAAAGTTAAGATAGAGGTGCATAAAAAACTGGCCAAAGTGCCTACTGGGAGTATTTGTGTTAGTAGCCAAAATTGAATTCTACCCATATTTTGCCAGTTGGCTAGTGTTTATGTCAAGCCCTGAACATAATGTCTGTTGTCTTGGAAAATTTTCATGTGTATCAGTTTTTGCATCTAAGAAAATCTTATTTAATAGGTTTAGTTTTGTTTATTTTTTATTTTTTTCTACTAGCTTTGGATAAACAACTGCAGCAGCTCCTCCACAAAGCCATTAGGAATTTCTAGTTTTATTCTTGACCCTCTGAGGCAGCTATAGTTTCCTGAGCCATTGAGACAGACATAGTGAATACATATGGGCAGAAGGATGAAGCTGCGGTTAGAGCAGGAGGCCTAGAGGAAGACCAGAGAGGAGACTTATGGATGTAGTGAAAGAGAACATGAAGTTTGTTTGTGTGACAGAAAAACTAATTTTTTGTTTTAAACCTATATCCATTTAAAAAGCAGACCATAGCCAGGAGAACACCTCCTTAGATCAAATTAGGTTGATAAAACATGACCTTATTTAGGTTGCATGCACAAAGAGGATGCTTCATTTCCCATTTCGTTTCTGGTTATAAGTCACACTCCCGGATCGGAGAAGGAGAAAGGAGCAATGCCACAGAGACTAAACTTTGTACTCCTCACAGTGTGATATAAAAGATTTCTCCATCTCACTGACTTCTTTTTCTCTGTTTTCAGTCTGAAACAAAGTTGTACAATGGCTCGGACAAAGATGTGTCGGCCTCCGGAGGAAAACTCACCAAGAAGGAGTCTCTCAAGGTCAGTCAATTTAAAAGCTTTATTTTCTCTGGAATGGTATGGTATTTGAGTCAGTTGTCGTTGTTAAAGTTGTTTCAAAATACTGCAGCTCCATACCTCACTACTTTGATAGCTTTATAGTGAACTATACCTAATGCTTACTTGGGCAAAAGAATAATGTTTTGGCTTGAGCTGACGGAGTGAAGTGGGCGGGGTCAGCAGGGGGGACAGGCCTTAAAGGGTCATGCACCCAATCCAAGCGTTTTCAGCAGAAAGAAAGCAAAACCCCCAAAAAGATGATTTTTCAATAAATATTGATCTTTGTAGTTATAAAATATGAAATACTAATCTAGCAGTGTCCAAAATTATTTCAAAAGGCTTGAAAACAGTGTAATAATCTCCTTTAACAAGACTAACAACTGGCTTCATCACCCATCTTTGAATCTAAATAAATTAGGGCTGCATGATATATTAAAAATCAAATGTTTTTTTCCATAAGTGTTGAAAATTGCAGCATTATTGCAAAATGTTAAAATTGAGCCTACTTTTCTGACACAGTAAGTTAAATTCACTTAAAACAAAAATGTAAGTCCCTGTATTCACAAATCAAAACTAAGCAGACTAAACCAGGAGTAAAGCAATGCTTAACTGAGACTAAATTAAACAAATTACTGCAAAAATTTTACTTTTTAAACATTTTTATTTAGTCACAACACATGTTCTTATAAGGCTCTGGTGGGAAAATGATTCTTCAGTGTAAATCTCTGTCAGATGGAAGACCATAGCATTATTGTGATATATTGAGATTCTTGCGATACTGATATTGCGTTTGCTGATATTGAGATAATTATAATTTCACGATATATTGTGCAGCCCTAAAATGAATCATTAGCATTGAACAGCAATTAGATAAATGTTGTTATACATTTTTTCTGGCAAAGGTCAGCTGTCAAAATCTTTTGTAATCATCAGTTGTAAACAAAATATATCAAGATGAGACTTTTTTCTTTTTTTCTTTTTTTTTAAAAATGCCACACAAAATTGAACATCAATCCTAATCCAGTTTGAAGATTACCGCAGTGCCTAATTACTGTAGAAATCATATCTTCATATCATATCATCATATTTCACTACCCACATGTTTGTGTTTGCAGGTGCAGAAGAAGAACTACAGGGAGGAGAAGAAGAGAGCGACTAAAGAGCTGCTCAGCACCATCACAGACCCCTCTGTCATTGTCATGGCCGACTGGCTCAAGGTGGGGCCAGTACTGTTAGAATGGAGTACTACTGTGCAATAATGGGGGACAATCACATCACAAAAAGACCTTTAGTCATTAGACATTTAGATATTTGTGCATATATATTTTTACGGATGGCAGTAGCTCTGTAGGTAGAGTCATTCACCCACTAACCAGAAATCATTGTGAATTTGTTTGGTGTGCATCTGTCTCTAGATCCGCGGTACACTGAAGAGCTGGACCAAACTGTGGTGTGTGCTGAAGCCGGGTGTCCTGCTCATTTATAAAACCAACAAGAACGGTCAGTGGGTCGGGACAGTGCTGCTAAATGCCTGCGAGCTCATCGAGAGGCCGTCCAAGAAAGACGGATTCTGCTTCAAACTATTTCATCCGCTGGAGCAGAGCATATGGGCCGTCAAGGTCAGGACATGACACTCAGTTACAGATCTGAAAGATGTTTGCAATGAAAAGTGTCTGTCTTTCATTTCTTCTTTCATCATCCATTGATCATTCCTTTCCCTTCTTTTCTTTTATCCCCATTATTGTTTTTGAAGAAATAGCATCCACTAAGCGATGCACTGTCTACTGTGTTGTTACTAATGCTACTGCTAACACCCAGAGGAGCTTCAATACTGACTGTTAAGACTTTGCAGATGCTAAAAACTATGGCTGGGTACCGTTAAGCGATACCTTTGTGGTTACCCATATGAACTCTTTCATGACCAACTTTTGGATACTGGCGCACTGTTTGGGAAACACAAACAGTGAGCCACAAATTGATCATTAGATATTTTAATGCTGATGTCCCTTATAATTATCTCAAGGATAACGTGTATGTTTCAGGCTTGCTGCATAATGAAAAGCCTCTGTCACTGGTTTTATACAGACAGATAAAATTTATCCTTAGATATTTTAATGCTGATGTCCCTTATAATTATCTCAAGGATATAATTATCTTAAGGATAACCAAATGGCACATTTGCAAATTCATCTGCACATTTTGTCTTTCTCTATTTCTCCGCTCCAGCTGCAGTTTATCATTCAAAATCCTGATCTGACCCTGCATTTTAAAAGCTTTTGTGTTTGTTTTTGTCTGGAAATGGCTCAAATCAAAACTAGCAGCTGTTATTTAAAAAGACAACCTTTCTGCTCCAATTGTCCCATTTATTTAAAAAAAAAAAAAACACTTGAGATAAGCACCCATTTGTAACTGCCCACTCAAAAAATTACACATTCGCTTGGCTTTTAGACTGATTAAAGTGTGAAATGTGAAAAAAACAAACTGACCTGTGTTCATTTGTGTTTTACAGGGCCCTAAAGGAGAAGCAGTGGGCTCCATTACTCAGCCTTTACCCAGCAGTCATCTTATATTCAGAGCCGCCTCAGAGTCTGACGGTAAGAGACAGAGACATATTTCACAAATATCTCCGCCTACCTGAATCATCCTTTTTCATTTCTGTCTCGCTGTGGTGCTAACATTGTCAAGAAGGTGCCACACGCAAGCATAGCCAGTGCAAGTATTCTTTTTGTGCTGAGAAAAAGTATTATCCCCTTTCTAGATTTCTTATATTTTTGCATATTTGTCACACTTTTTAATATTGAAAAAAGATAACCAGAGTTAAATGCTGTGTTTAAATGACAATTTCATTTATTAAGGGGTAGAAGCTATCCTGACCTACCTGGCCCTTTTAAATCATGAATTAACTTTGATTAACCACAGATTTTGAAAAGCAGAATAAAGAAGGCAACAATTTGAATCGGTATGGTTTTCATGTGTGACATATATACAAAAAAATAAGAAATCCAGAAAGGTGCAAATGCTTATTTTTAGCACTGAATAGATAGAAAAGCATGACCTCAAACAAAAGAAGAATAACACATGACACAAGACAGCAACAGTCTTCTCTCTTTTGCACTCTGCTGCCCTCTGCTGCTCTCCTGTAGAATACTTATTAAAAATGTTCTCTTTTAGTCAGATAATGTTTTTAAAAGCTGAGGTGACTAAGATTGGTTTGAAAATACAAATGAAAGCAAAACCTACCCCCTATAAATAATACACTTTTAATTATAGCACAACTGTTCTAACTGAACAAAATCTTTTCTGAGGTTTTAAATATTAAAACCTTAGAAAGAGAAACAGGAGAATAACAAAGACTTTTTTAATGCATCCTAAAGGAACATCTCATTAAACTGAAATGTACATCTTCAATATCAACAGGGAGAGAATGAAATTGTATTATTTTTCCATCATCCTCCAAAAAAAACAGACGTTATAGTAGCAGTGCATCGGCATCTTAGAGAGGCAAGCATTATAAAAATATCAGTAAAGATTTAGTCTTTCTGGAAACTCTAAGGAGGAGGAGCTTGTAAAACCGTAGTCTGTAGCTTATTATCTTCTATTTTTTATATATATATATATATATATTTTGTATAGCAGTTCTATGAAAGGGCTTTATAGCGTGTATAACACCCGTCTTTAGAGCCTCTATCAGGGAGAGGAGACCTAAAAGAAAAGCTGCACTCAGTGTCTATAGTGGGACGGGTGGGGCCATGGTGGTGCAAGGGCAGAATTTTAGGAGCGGCTCGAGCTTTAGACAAATGCAAAAGACAAGTGCCTACGGTGATCATTTGAATGTGAAACGTGACAATGGCTGTGGCCTTCAGCTACAAATAAAACACTCTCAACACTCAAACTGAACGTTAACGACCGAAATAAGTTGGGGATTGATCCTTGGATCTCTCAGGGTGGAGTCTGCATGCCCTCCCCATGTTACCCTGGGATCTCTCTGGGTACTCAGGCTTCTTCCCACCATCCAAAGACATGTGGGTGAACTCGTGACTCTAAATTGCCCCATGTGAAAGAATGTGAGCCTGAAGGGTGTCTGTCTATTTACTGCCAGTGGTGTACCTCACCTAATGCCCATAGTTACTGGGACAGGCCCCCTGAGAGGAACACGTGGAAGATGAATAAATGATAAACGAGTGTGCCCTGCCTATTCCAATAAGCTCTATAGCCTGCAGATTTTTTCTAATAATTGGAAGACTAATTTGTATTCTGGGAGCAAAACCACAGGCCAACATGTACCGCATAATGGAACAGACAGACCTTAAAATCAGCTTCAACATGAATAAATAATTACCAGTGCAGACAGGACAGCAGCGCTATACTCAAACGTTCTTGCTGGGTTTTGCAATGTAAGTGCAGCAATTCTCAGTGCTGAAAATGGGTACAGTTGAAGATGATTATCTCCTATCAAAGTCACAGGTTAGCAGTACACTACTTATGTCCCACCCTTCATTTCTTTGATTGGTTACTCCGCCATAAATATAAAAACGAGTTGCTAATTTTTATTTGATTCAGTGCCACTTCATGGTCCAAGTCATGAGCATCCAATCTATGCGGGCATTGGCAGAGTGGTTAGCCCCACAGCAAGAAGGTCTCAGGTTAAACTCCCAGACCATGTGAGGCTGTTCTCACTGTGTGGGTTTTCTCTGGACTCCGGTTTTGCCCCATCAACCTAAAACATGCACAATAGGCTACCCCTCCAGCTGGGTACTCTTGACCAGGATCCTAGCTCACGATCTGGGGAAGGGTCCAGCTTGCTCAGACATGTTCAAAGTGCAGTCCTGGGGCTATTTGTGGCACCTATGGCCCTCACCTTCTGTAATGAAATGTATTACTAATGGCCCACCAGCACTTTCATACAGTGTTTCTGTAGCTTTATCTGCACATTTGTACATCGCAGAAACTACTTTCTGCCTTGTATTTAATTAGTTGGTCGGAAAATAATTGCAGTTGTTTCACTAGCAGGGCTTGACATCAACACTAGCCAATCAGATACAAATACTCCTACTAGCCACTTTTTATGCATAGCTAGGTCTTTAGCTTAACTTCAGAGGTTAGGCCTGAATTGATGTTGCCCTGCTCGAGTGTACACCATTTATTATATAGTAATTTATCATGATTAATTAAGAAGATTAGTAATTAAAAATATTACATGTTTTAAAAGATGTGACACTACATGCTAAAGATGCACTTTATTCTGCCTCTATAGATAAACATGTTTTTTATATTTGATAAATCCCTGTTCAAGCATAAAACCAAATTTTACATTTCTTTAAGCTTATTGTATACTATAAAATATACACAAAAACTCCACTATTTAAATTGTAGTGCGTAAAAAAATACTAGTTAGCTAGTAACTTTTGACAAAGACTAGCCACGGTGGCCAGTGAGAAAAAAAGTAATGTCAAGCCATGTTCTCTACAGTAGATAACATTACACAACAATTTGTATAAAAGGTCAGAGCAAGTTGTATGTTTTCAAGTATTACAAACATTCAAATTAGACTGAGCTAAAAAAAATATTACCTTGAGAATGTTTTATTTATCTTGAAATATGTCATTTTGTTGGTTTTAGATTTTCTCATCTAAGAAAAAAAATATAATTTTTTGGCTTCTGAAAAGAAAATACTGTGTGCATTCAGTTTATACTGTAAGTTCGTTCGGTTCCTAGGAAAAATTAGGAGGGACTGTTGATCTTCAAATCTGTCCCTCTTTATAAAAAAAAAAAGAGCTCCTGACAGGTCGCTCCAGCCCCATTGAAGGATGGGTCAAATGCAGAGGACAAATTTCTTTATGGGGACAATAAAGTCTACCTTAATCTAAACATGTTCCTCTGGCTGTGTTATAATAGTAAATGTTCTATTATAAATAAAAATGATGCTATGAGAGTTGCAAAATGTAGCATTATTTTTATTTAGCATTAACACAAAATCCCAAATTTGGAGTTGTAAGTCCATTGCTGTACTAGGTGCAAATGAATACTGTTAACTTCCAGTGTCCTAAGACATGAACACTTTCTTGACCTTTAAACTCACTCGTGTTGGACATATGTTATTGATGTTTGTCCCAGGCCGCTGCTGGATGGATGCCCTGGAGCTGGCCCTGAAGTGCTCCAGTCTGTTGAAGAGGACCATGATCCGAGAGGGGAAAGAGGACATGGCCACGGTAGCCACAGGAGGAGAGCACTCCATAAACTTCTACAGCCTGCTCCGAGCTCACAACATGCAGGGATTCCAGTGAGTCACACTTCGCTTTACCATCTGTCTCCACACCTCTGTAACACCAGGATTGTATATATGATTTTTTTTTACTTTTGAGTGGCTGGGTACTTGCTAAAACACACACTTTTCTTCTTTACATTCTCAAAGGCAGCTGCATGGATTTTTCTCCATCTTCCTGAGTCCTCCTTAGTTTATATGTTCACATGCAAAAAAATAATACATGCATCCCAGTCTCTTTCAGGGCTCACAGAATATCAAAATAACTGG
This sequence comes from Bostrychus sinensis, assembly GCA_020698575.1. Taxonomy (NCBI): domain Eukaryota; kingdom Metazoa; phylum Chordata; class Actinopteri; order Gobiiformes; family Eleotridae; genus Bostrychus; species Bostrychus sinensis. The sequence goes on along the minus strand of CM036239.1, from coordinate 46,094,443 downwards.
TAGCCCTTCCAATAGTCAGATTTTAGAAACTCCAAATTAAATTAACAAGCCCAAATAAAAGAAAATGTAGAAAATTATGTTGGAGTGGAAACAGCCTCATTCCACAATATAGAAAATATTAAAGGGGATATGTTATATAAAAGTGATTTTTGTGAGCTTTATACCATATAATAATGTTCAACAAAAACATACGTGGAGTTGTTTCTTTTCTCTGGCATGGCATTTCTGAGGCCTCAAAAAATTCGATTGCACGTACCGCCGGCTCTCCCACGAAGCCATGCCCACTCCAGGAAGCACTGACCAATCAACAATCCCTCTACATCCAGTCTGCTCTCATTCATTTATCCAAAAAAAATGGTGTACAGCTCTGTTTCCACTGATTCCTCACAGACATTTTTCATTTTGAAGTTCAATGGTATCATACACAAAGTTTAAGGAAGTGAAGTCCCTTTTATTTTTTAAATCATATTCAAAAGACAGCAGCAGTGTTCACTGTCTTGCCCTCTGCTGGTCTCTTCTCCTGTTTCTTTATAGCATCAGGAGAGTAATTAAGAGTTATTAAAAGTTTAGTTAGTTTAGTATAGTCACATAATGTTTTAAATGATGATGTTCTCAAGGTGACTAAGATTGGTTTGAAAATAAGAATGAACACATAATATAGCCCCATTAAATAATAATCTTTTAATTATGGTACAACTGCTCTAACTAAGGATGAGCTTGTGAAACTTAAATAAACTATTGTCTGTAGCTTATTAGCTTTCCTGTAGCTCACTGCTAACAAGCAGGTACTTTCTGAACAATAGAAAAGCAGAGAGAACAGATATGAAGTAAGAGCGCTAAACATCCTCCACTGGTCATTTCAGCTTTTGAAATGAGTGTGTTTTTAATTCCACATGATATTGGTTTCACTTCAAGTACACCTAAGTAACCCTTTTGCTTTTGTCCAGGTTCAACGATAGCGACCACCTGAAAGACCCGGACCTGTACTCGGACAAGTCTGACCGGGAGCAGGACCACGAGGAGTCTGACCCTGAAGGCCTGGAGAAGAGCGAGGAGAGCGACAGTGACACCTCGGAGCGACAGGACGACTCTTACATCGACCTGGACCCCAACGAGCACGTGAGGGAGACGCCTTACATGGAGCAGTCCCATGAGGAGCTGGGAGAGGTACGAGGACAGATTCACTTTTTTTAGAGCTTTTTCCATAGTCGCTTGCCAAAGCCTTAATAAATCCTACCCAAGCTTGATTGGTCAACTTTGATTTAACACTTGGCAAACCAACTCGTAGATGTATCCAATCAAATTCATAGGTGTCTGCTTCCCTTGTGCACAAGATGATAAATCACTAGTTAGTTTCATAGTATTCAAACAGTTGCGCTGTAGTTGAGCCTGATGAGTCAGTGATTGATATCAGATTGGCAGCAGCATGACCACAGCTAAAAGGTTAAAAACACACCATTTAAATGACAATTAGGAAACAGACTTTTGTTTCATAAATGCAAATGGTAAGTGTGTGTGTGTGTGTGTGTGTGTGTGTGTCCGATCAATCGTATAGGAGCCATGCCTTTTTGGAGCTACTTTGAAAAAGTGTCTTCCACCAGTAGGTCGTGAGCTGCTTGTTGAGCCCCCCTGCTGCAGAAGTTGCATATCATTTTATTGCAATGTTCTAGATCCTGCTTGTATATTGCAGGTTTTTGACCACCATAGTTGAATAATAACGAATGACTTGCTTATTATAATGACAGTTTGAGATGCTGATTGCAGCCGTCCCACTGTGTGACAGCAGCATAACTGTGGATGAGTTATCAATACAGGCTTTGTCAGTGTGAATGACAAGTTTGATCTCACACGACACACACCCAAAAAAAAAAAAAAAAACACTGTTTGTTGGAAAAACTTCTACTTTTCTGCCCAACGTTACAGCAGCTACTACTTTTCTGTCGTATGAACAAATTAAACCAAAAGGAGTTTCAAAGCTAAACCTTCCTCTGCTACATAATGAGTATAAATAAGTGTCGTCGTGATGGAAACAGACTTTGATAACAGCAGTGTGGGCTGTAGAGTGTGGGCAGTGCTGGGCCAGAGTGAACGTGCTAATTGATATTTTGACAGCTCGCTAATTAACCACCTACTGAAGCTGAGAATACAACATTTCTACTAACCAACTAAATCAGAAACGTATTACTAGTTCATATGGTACATGTTGCTTTTCCCATTGTTTGTATGCAGGCCGGAGAGGCGTCCCAAACCGAGACCGTGTCGGAGGAAAACAAGTCCCTCATCTGGACTCTGTTGAAGCAGGTCCGTCCTGGGATGGATCTGTCCAAAGTGGTGCTTCCCACCTTCATCCTGGAGCCGCGGTCTTTCTTGGACAAGCTCTCGGATTATTACTACCACGCAGACTTCCTGTCAGAGTAAGCCTTCACATGTTTTTCGGTCAGCCGACTCCACTCTGTGTCTTATCTCCAGACCCAGCCAGTACAGACGGACAGCCGCCCACTCGCTGCGGTCTACCCAAGCTTTCTGCCAGTTGAAGAGGCATGTTTTTCCTTGCCTCCGTCACCCATAGGGAAAACCCAAAACTAAAGTCAAGAATGTCATCTGAACCTGTTCTAATTGGAAAGCCTCTTGGGACAACTGTGATTTGGCACAAGTATTTTTATGCAGTGCCAACCAGTGAGCCTCAAGACCAATCTTTCCCAATACATTTTCAAAAGTAAACTCTTAAACTGCTGAAACTGTTGAAACCTATATATTTAATGTCATGTTAGAGACTAAACAATTGGACATTGTAATAGCATGATGAGGACCTTCTATCCCGTTCTCAACAATGAACACAATTATTGTCTCTCATAGCTGTCACTTCTTTGTAAATGAAAAGTATTATTGAAATATTACCATAAATGCAGGGTAGCCCCAAGGTCCTAAAAGCATTAAGTATTAAATTTAATCTTGTCAAAATCAAGGCCTTAAATATTAAGTTTATTAAGTCATTAAGTTGAATTTAGTTCATCTAGGTCTTAAAATTTAAGTTAATGTTACAAAAAGTAGAGTCACCACAATAATAAAATATATTTGCAGAAATGTCATCATTCAAATGCATGATTCATTTATTCATGATTGTTAATGAATCACTGTTGTTCTTATATCTGTGTTAGACTTTTAAAATAAAACCCTTGAGTTTCAGAGAGTAGTGCAGATAATTCCTTAGTCTAAAATTCATACAGATTATTGTTCTGTTGTTGATGATGCTGGCAATAAATTTCACTCCAAGTGGCATTAAAAGGTCTTAAATTTCACAAAACAAAACCTGGAGCTTCTTTGAAATATATAAGATAAATATTGCCTTTTCTGTTTGTCCCAGAGCTGCTGTGGAGGAAAATGCCTACAACCGAATGAAGAAAGTAGTGAAGTGGTACATCTCTGGGTTTTACAAGAAACCTAAGGTCAGAAAATTGAATATATTAATCTTAGATACAGACCATAATATTATCATGTACTGTGTACTTACTTACTTTTTTCATCCATACAGGGTTTGAAGAAGCCGTACAACCCCATCATTGGAGAGACGTATCGCTGCATGTGGCTCCATCAAAAAACCAACAGCAAGACCTTTTACATCGCTGAACAGGTACTACAGCATCAACATGAACACTGGACAGGACCGAACCACGAGAGCAAGCTCCCACTAACTTCTCCCTGTCTCTGCTTTTAAAAACTGTTATGGGCTAAAGTCTTTAGTCATTTTTTAACACTTTCACCAAAGTGTGGAATATAATAATACAATTTCTCGCCACATTAGGACAATAACTAATTTCACACTGTTCAAAAAAAGCACACAGGCTGTTTGTGCTGAGCAGACCTCTCTGTGTGAATGTGATAGAGGAGTGGTGTTTCTGATGCTCTGTTGACTTTTGTATATCTCTTGTTGTTGTGATTGTGATTTCTTCCTTTTTGTGCAGCAGATCAGGAACCTGTTGCAAACCAGTCAGGCCCAATTCATTGTAACACAACTGCTGCTTTTAATTTGTCCTATTTAATAACCAAAATTAAATACAATTAAATGAACATGTTAACAAGTTAGCAAACTTGTACATAGCTACACTTCCTCTACTGCAGTGGTTCGTAGGCTTCTTCTGGTGGTCCTCAGGAGTCTTTTACAGATAAAGGCCTGATTTAGTTTAATTTTCAAGGCAGTTTTATTCCTGATTTAGTTCTTTATTTGTTCTGGTTTAAACCTGGCTTTGTTACTCTGTTTTGTCCTTTTTTAGTGATACCTATTTTAACCCTTGGATTAGATCAAGGCTAATCCAGATTTAGCCTCATTTTAGTTCATTAAAACTATTAAACTATTTGTATAGAGATATTGGCTGCCTCCTTGCCTTTTACTGTTAGCTCTGTAGATCTATAATTTTATGTTAAACAATCTCTAATATACTTTGTCCTCAGGTTTCCCATCATCCTCCGGTGTCGGCCTTCTATGTCAGTAACAGGAAGGACGGATTCTGTGTCAGCGGCAGTATTCTCGCCAAGTCCAAGTTTTACGGTACCCTCTACTTCTCCGTTACCTGAACATGCCGACGCAGCGCTTCCTGTTTCCTGACTCAGTGTTTGTTTATTTTTAGGGAACTCTCTGTCGGCCATATTGGACGGAGAGGCACGGCTCACGTTTCTGAACCGAGGAGAGGATTATGTGATGAACATGCCCTATGCCCACTGTAAAGGTCAGACCACATCAGGGTTGCTTTCTGATTGCTGATAGATTTCAGATGTCAGAAATATATTTGTTGAGAAAAACTGCAACATGTTCAATACTTATTTGACGTGTTGTATGCAGTTTAGAGCTGATTTAGTCCTGGTTTAAATCTGGTTGAGACCTAGTTTAGTCCTTGTTAATTCCTAGTTTAGACCTGGTTTAGTGCTGATATAGTCTTGGTTTAGTCCTAGTTTACATCTGGTTTAGTCCTAGTTTAGACTTACTTTAGACCTAGTTTAGTCCTGGTTTTGTGCTGATGTAGTCCTGATTTAGTCCTAGTTTTGACCTGGTTTAGACCATGTTTAGTCCTAGTTTACACCTGGTTTAGTCCTAGTTTACACCTGGTTTAGTCCTAGTTTACACCTGATTTAGTCCTAGTTTACACCTGATTTAGTCCTAGTTTAGACTTGCTTTAGACCTAGTTTAGCCCTGGTTTTGTGCTGATGTAGTCCTGATTTAGTCCTAGTTAAGACCTGGTTTAGACCATGTTTAGTCCTAGTTAAGACCTGGTTTAGACCATGTTTAGTCCCAGTTTACACCTGGTTTAGTCCTAGTTTACACCTGATTTAGTCGTAGTTTAGACTTGCTTTAGACCTAGTTTAGCCCTGGTTTTGTGCTGATGTAGTCCTGATTTAGTCCTAGTTAAGACCTGGTTTAGACCATGTTTAGTCCTAGTTAAGACCTGGTTTAGACCATGTTTAGTCCCAGTTTACACCTGGTTTAGTCCCAGTTTACACCTGGTTTAGTCCTAGTTTACACCTGATTTAGTCCTAGTTTAGACTTGCTTTAGACCTAGTTTAGCCCTGGTTTTGTGCTGATGTAGTCCTGATTTAGTCCTAGTTAAGACCTGGTTTAGACCCTGTTTAGTCCTGGTTTAGACCTAGTTTAGACCTGGTTTAGCCCTGATTTAGCCATACTTTAGTCCTGGTTTAGCTATACTTTAGTCCTGGTTTAATCCTGATTTAGTCCTAGTTTAGTCAAAGGTTGGACTTAGTTTAGAGCTGGTTTAGACCTAGTTTAGTCCTGGTTTAGACTTGCTTGAGTCCTAGTTTAGACCTGGTTTAGTCTTGGTTTAGTCCTAGTTTAGAACTGATTTTTGCCTGGTTTAGTTTTGTTTAGTCCTAATGTAGTCCTAGTTTAGACCTGGTTTAGATGTACTTTCAGAGGCGGTATTTGGTGTATAAAGTTTGAGAATCACTGTAATATATGTGGCTAAATAATATGGGCCATTGTGTACGCCCCATTAGTTGTTTCATGACTGCTGCTTTTGCCAAGTGCAAAGTATATTTCTCTGTATCCATACTGACTTTGTCTTCTCTGTTGTCCATCCTGCAGGGATCCTGTACGGCACCATGACCCTGGAGCTGGGGGGTCAGGTCACTATCGCCTGTGAGAAGACCGGCTACAGCGCACAGCTCGAGTTCAAACTCAAGGTACTCACAGATTATTCTCCTCAGTCGGCTAAAATACAAAAAGCTTTCATTATTTGTCATTAGTACACATTTTTAAAACAGGGGTAGACTGAGTTAGAAAAGTATTTGGTACATGTCATGTGACTTTTTGAACCTCTCACTTCCCACACCACCGTCATAAAACTTAACCCACCACAACTGTCTCATCCCATCATCGTCCAGAGACAGGTATTTGTCCCAGTCAAAACAAAGTCTATTCATGCTTTCATATGTAGCCTTTTTAGCAGTAAGTTAGTTAGTAGGTTAGCTAGAACAGTGGTTCTCAAAGTGGGGAACAGGGGACCACTGATGGTACATGGGCTTCCTCTGGTGGTACTCAGGGGTCTTTTGCAGTCCTTATCAAGTCCTGGTTTAAATCTGGTTTAGTCCTGGGTTAGTTCTTGATTAGGACTAGGTTTGACCTGGTTTACTCCTAGTATAGTCTCCTGGTTTAGTTCTGGATTAGTACTGGGTTTGACCTGGTTTAGTCCTGGTGTAGTCCTGGTTTAGTTCTGGATTAATACTGGTTTTGACCTGGTTTAGTCCAGCTTTAATCTTGGATTAGTCCTGGTTTAGTTTTGTTTTAGTGCTGGTTTTGGCTTGGTTTATTTCTAGATTGGTACTGGTTTAGACATAATTTTGTCCTGGTTTAGTATAGATCTGGTTTAGTTCTGGATTAGTACTGGTTTTGACCTGGTTTAGTCCTGGAATAGTCCTGGTTTAATCCTGGTTTAATCTTGGGTAGTCCTGGTTTTGACCTGGTTTAGTCTTGGTTTAGTCAAGTTTTTTTTACCTTGATTAGTCCTGGTTTGGACCTGGTTTAGTCCAGGTTTATACCTTGTTTAGTTCTGGTTTAGTCCTTGTTTGGTGCTGGTTTCATTTTGGTTTTGACCTGGTTTAGTTCTGGTTTAGCTGGTACTTGTAAAGCAAGATATTCTCTGAGGTGGTCCTCTGTGAGAAGTTTGAGAACCACTGAAGTAGAAGCTCAGTTCTGTGTCAGCAGTACGTTATCCCTGTTTATTCTGTGACTTCTTATTCTGTGCCCTTCATTGTGCTCCTCTCTCTGACTGTTTGTCCTTTATGTCCATCCTTTGTTTCTGTGTCTCTCCCTCACAGCCGTTCCTGGGCAGCTGTGACATCGTGAATCAGATTTCAGGGAAAATCAAGCTGGGGAAGGAGGTGTTGGCAACACTGGAAGGACACTGGGTAAGAACAACTCCTAAAATATTTATCCTCAAACTCTAAACTTGTGTGTGAGTCTGTTGTGTCACTGTAAAGAGATTTCTGCATATTTTAGTTTGCCATTTTCAAACTGTAAGCATAATTTCATAATTACCACAATGACCAGGATAATCGTGACTAAAAACTCTAATCTCGTCCCATGCCCAACCACATCATGTGTACATGTGTCTTAAAATCAGTTTCACCGTTTCCTGTCAAAAAATTCAAAAACACAATATATATAGTGACAATTAATCAGTTCTTGAGTCTACTGCAGTACATTTTGTAATACTAGTCTATGGCAGCACAATTGTTTTTTGTATCTGTATTCTCTTTGTATTTGAGGAAAAACTAATTATTCAGTAAACAGCAGCACAATAGAATTCATCTCTGAAAAAATGAGACACTGAGACCTCTTCTGGACTTTATTATAAAGCATTTTTGAAAAGGGGGAAATGAAAGCAGGGACTGATTTCTTTTTTTATTTTTTTGTTGTTTTGTTTTTTTTGTTCAATCATATGCTCAGAACAACAGGGGACAATCCCATCTGGTTTAGAGACAAAGCTTGTGCACTTTGTCTTTATGCACTGGTGGCAGCAAGTCCAACTGAAAAAAGACCAGTTCCAGCACTGGCTCCAACAAGGAAAACAGAGAGAAAAGAAAAGTGTCAAGGATGTGTAGGGATGTAACAGTGTATCAGTCAAAAATGTATTCAAAATTAAAAATGTTATTTCCATGTGAGATTTGTTCTTTTTTATGTTTTGTGAAGTTAAAAACTTGAATGGCATGGAATGTGTTCTATCCCTAATCAAGTGGTAATAATATTTTTGACTTTCTCTTACAGGACAGTGAGATCTTCATAAACGATAAGAAAACTGGGACCATAGACACTTTCTTTAATCCAACTCCAGATCTCAGACAGTGCCGGCTGACCCGCTGCACCGTCCCTTCAGAGGAACAGGGAGAGTACGAGTCAGAAAGGTAAACACAAACACAGATCCACAAACACAGTGGTAATTAATTATAGGGAGTTAATCAGTTTTTCCAAAAGTCAAGACATTTGTTTTTGTTTATTGAACAAAATGTTGTTGTTTTTTCTTTGTAAATAGACTTTGGCAGCACGTGACTCGAGCCATCAACAACAAGGACCAAACGGAAGCCACAAATGAGAAGTTTCTTTTGGAGGAGGCTCAGAGGAAGTCTGCTCGAGAGAGGAAAGCCAAGTGTGAGGAGTGGATCCCAGCTCTGTTCGAACAGGACCCAGTCACAGGGGAGTGGCACTACAGATACGCTGAGTGAGTCCAGAGAGCACAGCCCCAGGGGATTTCCACTTCTACTGCAGCAGCTTTTATAACAACATAGGGCCATCTGGTGGTGGAATACAAAAATGCATGGTCACCCTGCTGCTTGACACAAAACACAAAACCTTTTCTCTTTTTCTCAGTGTTTTATAGTTTTCTCATTTTTGTAACTTTTTGATTGCACGCATGCACACTTTTTGCATTCTGCACTTTATGTGTTTTAAGAGCTGCCATAATGAATTTCACCACTGTGGGCTCTTCTCTGTTAACCCAAATTCATCTGACACATTAATATGGTGATAGTAGGTCTTGTAAGAGTTGCCCTGGTATTGCTTTCATTTAGCTTCAGTGATGTAAATGCTGTTTCCTTTCATATTTCTAATTGATAGATTAAGTCATTTGTTTTTATTGTGTTTCTGCCTTGTACCGTGCACCTTGGAAAGTTGCAGTTGCAATATTTTTTAAAAATTCATTCTTTTTATATTTAAATATTAAAAAGTGATTCTATGTTTTTTATTATTATAGATTGGTTAGCAGAGTGGCAGCACTCCTGCCTCTCAGCAGGCTGACTGTGTACTCTCCTCTTCCTCCCACTGTCCAAAGACATGGATGTGTTAGGAGAATTGCTTATTCTAAGGCCTTAAACACACTGCATGCATCGCTTCTGCCACGGAGGTGACTGCCTGACAGCTGCGTGGCGTTTCTGCGAGTGTGTTTCTCTACAGTCAATATGAGCCACATATAACAGAGCTACACTAGTTGACTGAACAGGCGTGTGTTTACCATCTATGTAGGCTGGTCGTAGCAAACCCAAGCCCTTGTTAAAAGTTAAAGTTCTAATTCACTGTCCATCAGGAGCAGTAATCCCTCAAACATTTAAAAAAGGCTTCAGGTACATGTAGTGATGATGGCAGTTGTAAAAATATAACTAGCCTTGTGACTTAAGCAGGTTTTACTCCTTTATGTGAATGTGTGAATGAATGTGAGAGTGGATGGTTGTCTGCTTATGTCTCTGTGTCAGATCTGTGACTAACTGGCCACTATCCAGAGTGTACTCCAATTAAACCCATAGTTGCTGCAATAGGCTCAAGTGACTACAAGCACATGAGAAGGGTGATGCTGCATGGTTTGTGGCTCAATCACTTTCTTTGCAGTAGATGGCACATTTTGTTGATATACACTTTTGTTTATGAGGAGCCCTGCATTTAAAGTTCATCAAAATAACTTGCAGTTAATGTTTCTTCCTTCTCTTTCTCTCTCTTGCCCCTCCCTCCAGCACTCGGCCGTGGGACCCTCTGAACGACCTGATCCAGTTTGAGAAAGACGGCTGTATTCAAACCAAAGTGCGCCACCGAACCCCAATGGTACGTTCTGGCAGTCTTATTAGTCTGAGTAACCAGGGGCCGCGCAGGGACAATTGCAAGTTTCAGGTAGGTTTTTTTCCCCTTAACTTTAAAACTCACTCCGTCATGTCGCCGCCTCAGCCATCGCTACATCTCGTTGTGTCGATCCTGGTGCATCCTGTCCATCTCTGTGTCCTCTGTCTCTGTTTCCGCTTGCTGCGGTTTGCAAATGGTCTCAGTCTAGGACCCACATTTTCTTCTGTAAAGCGTATTTGTATCATAGAAATGTATTCTTCTCTGTCAGTGGAAAATCTATAGTGTCCAGGCCGAGACTCATACCAGGGATCTAACCACAGATCTTCAAGTTAGGGAGTAAATGCTTCATCCCAGCCTTTCCCAAAGTCAGGTGTTTGCGGCCCCCTTACAATGAACTGTCACTATATTCAAAAAAAATTTTTTATTTATTTTTTTATTTATTTTTTTATTACAAAACAAGACTGTTGACAAAAAATGCTTCAAATTGATATTTTTAAAGTACTTAATTGTAATTAATATCAAATGCAAATTCTTTTTATATACTTTTTCAAAATTGATTTGTGTTATTTATATATATTGCAATTTGTCACAATACTAAGTAGCAATACTTTTGCCCAATATGTGTACTTTTGATATTTTTGTGACGTCGTGCAAAGTAATTGTGCTTCAGCGATGCACTGCTCTCACGGTCAAATGTGGGGCAAAAGTCATTAAAAAATAAATAAATAAAAAATGCCAGGACTGTAGAGGGCAGCACTGCACTTCTAAGCACTTGGTCTGACAAATACTGTGACATGAATAAAAGTATTTGTAAATATTATCCTGACTTTTGGAAACTTTTTGACTTGTTTTCTTGCATATTTAAGTCTACATGTGAAATAGATTTTAAATTTAAGGAGAAAATATTGCTGTAACTGATCATATCAGATCACAAAGCTTGTTAAAATGGTATTAAATTTGATGTGGTCAAAATCAAGGCCTTAATCTTATGGGCAGGAATTAAATTCTGTTCATCTTGGTCTTTAATTTACCAAGGGTCTTTTTAGTAGTTGGTAATATATAGATCAGTGTATATATATGCTTGCAAACTTTGATATTTATCCCATTAATCACACAAAATACCTTTCATGTTCAGCCCCAGCTAGAAGCTTATCTTTGTCAAAAACACATTAAGTAGCCTAATACCTAGTAACAAATAAGTATGTATTTTTTGCAAGTTGGAATTTGGCATTAAATTCTATCTTAAGTGGTTTTAAGAATGCCTTAAAGTCGCACCCTTAAATATCCCTTTAGTTTGTACGTTTTTGTAAGCTTTTGTGGTGTATGGGCTGCATAATGTTGCAAAATCTGCTTGTTTTTTTTTTTTACGCAAAACTGTTATTTCATTTGTATAGGCTTTAAAATAAAACACTTGAATGTTAGAGTAGTATGGATTTAATTTGTGTAAAATTCATACAGATTATTAGAGCATACAGCATTAAATTGAATTAAGCTTAAGCGGCATTAAAAAGTCTTAAACTGGTCTTAAATTTTACCAGATAAAACCTGGAGCAACCCTTATAGACATAATGAAAAAAATATACTTTGAACAAGTATAAATGAACTTTGCAATAGTTGTTTTGTTGTTCAGGACTTCATTTAGTGGCCACAAGAGACAAAACATTGAATGATTGTAAGTGAGTTGCAGTCAGTCTCCAGTTGTAATTATTCATGTTTAAGTATACGCAGACTAATAAAACAGACATTTTAAAGCTTAAACTCAGCTGTTTTAAATGTGATAATAATGCAGGATGTTGAGGTAGAACGCTGCATGTCTTCCTTGTTACTGTCCAGCCTGTGATGCATGTGTCTAACTCCACAGCAGCATGTGACTGTTCTGTGTTTTAGGCCCTCATCTGTCTGTAAGAAGCATGCTTCATCTAGCTCTGCATGTCTGATTACTTTTACACATTCTACTACACGACTGCAGACCCCCACAGTATGGTTGATATTTTTCTTTTGTTTCACTATTTGTGCATGAAGGTAACGGTGCCAAAGAGGAAACACAAGAGCGATAAACCCAAGAGTCCAGAGAGCGGCTGTTCCTCTCCTGAGCCGGACCAGCACGACTCGTCAGGGAGTGAGCGTAAGGGACATGTACTTTTACAGATCTTAGGGGTGTGATGAGAAATCCTCAAAAATCAAAGGAATAGATAGAAAAAATATTTTATTCAATTGAAAATTACAAAATTCTAAACTACTATTTAGGGACATTTTGAAATCAACCAGTGGTGGAAGAAATACTCAGTTTCTTTACTTAAGTTAAAGTACAGATAAAGAAGCACAAATTTAGTATCACCTTAAGTAAAAGTATAAAAGTACTTCCTTTTAAATCTACTTGCAAGTAAAAAAGCCAAAGTATTTCACACAGACCTGACATCTCATTAATTTTGCTGAGGAACTGTTCTGATTACTGAAGAAATGAACAAACTGATGCAGTAGAAGAGACTGAATCTGTCGCTGAGCTCATCTGTCTTTATTATTCTGGTGTTTCTAAAGGAGTACTACTTTACTGCATCTTTTATATTTAAGTACTGTGTGTTTACAATGAGGAAATGACAAAAACACATGATTTTAAACCAAAGCTCAAAATACTTTGTACTTCAGACCAATAAAAAAAAAAGTAGTGGTGTAAAAAGTACAGCTCTCAAATGTACTGAAGTAAAATTAAATGTGCCCCTTATAAAATTCACTCAAAGTACAGACACATGAAAATTATACTTAAGTTAAGTAACTAAGTACTTTTACTTTGCTACATTCCACCACTGAAATCGACTTGTGGTGAATAACATTTACTTTTATTTCAACATCCTTGTGTCTGTTGCAGGACACAAGAGCAAACACAACAACAGACTGAGGAAGAAGGGAGCGGACCTCAGTGAACTCCAGAGTGCCATAGAGTCCATCAAAAAAACGCAGGAGGACATCAGCAAGTGAGAGACCAGCACTGACTCTGAATGTGATGTGTGATAAAAGTGTGTCTGCAATAATGAAAAGACAAGATGTACAAGACAGTGGTGAGACCAGGGCCCTGTGCTTACACGCTGGATTAGAAAGTTAGTTAGCGAGGTAACCAGACCAGACAAGTTTTTGGTACTACAAAGCTGGGTCACTTTCTGTCGATGTATATCTCTAGGGAAACTTGCGCTGAAAGGCTAACTTGGTCAAGAACAGGTTAGGTTCATGTGTAAGATAAGAAGGTGTTGTGATTGAGTATTGAACATTAGACAGATTGTGGGAGAGTCCCAGAGGTACTGCTTGAGGATGTGTAGGTTTGTTCAGTGGTAAATATATAGTTTTGTCTAATTAAGTGCTGGAAAAAAGTGTAATTTGAAAATGCTTGAATTTGATCTTTAAAAACTTGTACAAACCCTGGTTTATACTCATAGTCTACATCAGGGCTATTCCACTTCATTCACTGGGGGGCCAAATTAGAAAATGACAAGATTTGTGAGGGCCTGTAGCAACAATTCACACATTACTGGCTCAGCATTACTATTAATAATACTAATATAATACTCACACACCTGTTCCTTTTCTTTTGCTTTATATTATATTATTATTATTGTATTTTTTTTATTTATTTATTTTTTATACACAAATGCACTCTAATGCTGCCATAAGTGCAAAAATGCAAATGATAAAACGCACACTTAAGTCTATGAAAAAAAAAAAAACAGTACAAGCCTCATTTGGGGGTGATATTAACATTCAAAAGTATATCCTGAATTATAAAAATGTTTTCACTGAAAAACAATGAACACTATGTTAAAGCCAGATGAACATTGGAACTAACAGCTTATTCTTTTTTTAATACAATTGCATTGTAAAGGCCATTGCACCCCAAACACAAAAAATAAAAATGTTTCTTATGAGCCAGGACTAAACCAGGACTAAACCAAGTCTAAACCAGGTCTACACCAAGGTCTAATCCAGGTCTACACCAGGGTTTACACCAAGTCTAAACCAGGATTAATCAGGTCTAAACAGGGACTAAACCAGGGCTGTGAGAGCCCTTGCGCCGGGCACGCACCGGTACATGAAGGCGTCCGTCTCTGCGTCACTTGACATCCCTGCTCTATTTGGACGCAGAGCCACGGCTGAATACATGCTCCTCACACTTCTACAGTAAGTTAGGACAGTTCTCTGCACACAGTTGTAAACACTGAGAGAGAGTGACATGTTTCATCAGGAGACAGAGATGGCAGTTTCTGACTCCAGCTGCAGTCAGTGCACAGAAAAACTCCTTTCTGAGTTAACTCTCTTAATAGAACAGCCTGGTCTCTCCTCGCACAGCAACTGCTATTATTCTGCTTGTTACCGATAAAACACATATTGTGAAGTCCGCGTTGTTCATGTTAAAGCGTTGCAGCGCTGCACATCCAGTGTCTGTTGGGCTGCCACACAAAGATGACGCGCATCAGCTTACACTGAACGTGGCAAGTCTCTGTACTTGAAAAGGCTTGTGACAGAGATCGTAACAGGCTGTGCAAGGAGTGACTGGTCTGGGCTGTTCAAGTTATCAGTGAGTTGGCAAAAGAAAGAAGCGTCCCCTGCATTGAGTGGAGCAGAAGTCGGTGCACACCTCTCTGTGCCCAGCTGCAGCTCGTCTGTCTCTCCCTCCGCGTTTGCATCTGTGTCTGTCTGTATTTACTGCAGAAATACTTGGGAGCATGCGTTTTCACCAGGCTTGTCACCATGGTGATCAAATTGCAATCGGGCCATTTTTGCCCCCAGGCCGCAAGTTGAATAGGCCTGGTCTACATAGTATTTTATATTTTGCTCAGAAAGATTCTGATGATATCAATGATCTGGTTAAACTCAATGATGAAGATTAAAAATGAAAATGTAAACTTCTGCACACTTCTATGTGTTATCTTTGCAATACATGGTATAGTTCTATGTGCCTTCTGTTCAGTCTATGTGCCCTTGATGCTACATGTTTCATGACTTTAGTGCATGGATCTATGGTTTAGTGTAGTTTCTGGTCTGTTGTATTGATGTGATTGGTCGTTTGGCACAGAGTCTCCTGTCCTAAAACTACACACTGTCACAGCCTAACCATGGCCTGGGACACCTCTGTAGCCCTCCTGTCTTTAGGTTTTAGGATTCACTCACCCACCCACATAACTAGTGGGTTTGGTGTGGAAGAACTTGACTGGCCTGCACAGAGTCCTGACCTCAACCTGATAGAACACCTTTGGGATGAATTAGAGCAAAGACTGCGAGCCAGGCCTTCTCGTCCAACATCAGTCTCTGATGTTCAACAAGAACATCAGACATGTAGATGTCTGGCATAGAGAGATGCAAAGGGTGGGCTGACATCATATTAAACACTATGGATTAAGATCAATTGGGATGTCACTTCATAGTTCAAGTTCATATACGTGTAAAGGCAGGTGAGCTAATACTTTTAGAAATATAGTGCAAGTCGCCCAAACATGAGAAATTTTTATAACTTTTGCAACAACAGAGTTGAGCGGCAAGAATGTTCTTGTTAACAAGCAGCACATCATCACTAACATCATTAATGAGCGGAAAACACTGCGCTGTGACTCTCTCAATATGTGTAGTTGTAGATTTATGTGTTTATTCTTAAAACTTTGCAAAGACGTAAAGTCCAAACCCAGCACAAGTTTAAACTCCCACGGAGAGTCAGACTCCATAGCACCGCGTTGCTGCTGCTCTGAGCCGCGTTCAGACTTCGCTGTGATTGGTTAAATCTGCGCTCACCAAGAGCATGACAGAGGCGAACTCACCAGAGGAGAGGGAGGGCGAAAGCATACAGCATGCATCTGAGAGCAGAGCTGCACTAAATAGAAAAGCACTGACGCGCAATTCAGCAATCTTTCCAAATTGGCAGATCATCATACAATGTAATATCGTTATATTGCACCCCCATAAGATGACTTTTGCTAAAGCGCTTCTATTCTGCTAAATTGTTGTTTGCACTTTTAACCATGTTATAATGTTTCCGCCTCAAAAACGGACCTGGAGTAGTATTTTCTCTCATTAACCCATGTTTCAGTAATCCTGTATGCTGAGGCGCAGAAACATGAAACCAGGAAGTGCTCCTGTACGTTTCTAAAGCCCATACACTGTCACCCAACTGATTCTAATCATTTCAGAGCTTAAACCGTGCTCACTACAGTGCAGTCAACTCATTTATCTATCTGTTAGCCTCATGCTGTGCTAAATATGCCATTATATTGTATTGCCAGCAGGGGGCAACAGACACCGTAATCCAAGCATTCTCTGCAAAGTCACAGTAACAGCTCCCCAAAAGAAGAGGTTCACATTATTTTAAGTTATAAAACCTGAAATACAAATGCAAAGGTGTCCAAAACTATTTCAGAAAGACCAAAAAAAAGCATAATATAGGATCTTTAATATTGTTTTGATTGGGACAGCCTGGATGACTGAGAATCTCTGCAATTTGTATCCTAAAAATCCTCGTTTTTCTTGTCCATTCCCAGGAGCATCAGCGTGCTGCGGACTCGAACGGCAGGACGTCCCGAGTCAGCCTCTTTCCTCCAACAGCGGGACTACGTCGTCATTGCCCTCCTCATCCTCCTGCAGCTGCTCATCAACTTCCTCTTCAAGTAGCAGCCGCAACAGCACAGAGATGAACTGCTCCAATATAACGGAGGGATTTTGAACTTTTAACCCAGTCTCCTCCAGTTTCCACATAACATCTTCTACTCAAGACTTTTACAAGACGTTTTTTTTTTTTATTTATTCAAACGGTTCATTCCCAAGAAAAAAAAAACTCCTGGAGAATTGTCCGGAGAGCGAAGAACTGCCACAAACTGAAGCTTATTGTTTTGCCTTGATTTGAAAGGCACCAATGTTTTTATTTTAGATTTTATTTTTACAAAGTCAAGTTACATTTCACATCAACAAACTGCAAAAAAAACAAATGCTGAAAAAAAAAGTCATCAATTTTAATCTACCTTTTAGTCAGCGGAGGAAGAAAGGAAGAAGATGGGAAAATGTGGGCCGAGGTTTTATTTTTTGCAAGCAAATAAGTTAAAATGGGTGAATACAAGGAACGCAAAAGGAACCTAAGCTATAATTTTAGATGTAAAATAATAATTCACATTTTGAAGGGAGTGTTTGGAGGCAGACTCTTGTACAGGTAGCATGTACAGATGAAGAAAATAGCGTAATATTAGCGACGTCATGTACAGTATTCTGATGAAAGGCACAAATGCACTGGGAACAAGCCTAGCTTATCCCAAGGACTTAATCATTTCTAGTGATAAGAAATGATCTAGATATGACTAAGTCCTTGGGATAAAGGATGCAATGTCTTCTAAAAACAAACCTTGTCCAGATGACCTTCGTGTTCAACCTTTTTACATTAGTATAGAAGGTTTGGCATTGTATTAGGGCCGTTAAAGTCTAGATTAGGGGTGTCCAAACATGGGCCACATGCTAAAAAGTATATGCTGAGACGGGCCTCTCACTTCAGTTAACGTATTTGACCCCCCAATGAAAAGTGACTTCTCATTTAGCAGGCTGTAGTTTGTCCACCCCCGGTTAAGAGCAAAAAGATAGTGCTTATTTTATCCAAAGTAGGAGAGTGACAAAATCTTGCAATCTCTTGATCTCGCAAGAGCAAAATGATTCTCATGGAGGTAAAAATTGGTCTCATGATCTCAGGATCAGGTTCTGTTTGGAGAAGTGATAGATGAGTTTGTGGCAAAACACCTGGCAGTATATGTTCTGCTGTTGCATATAATTCAAATAATAGAAGTAAATACCAGTCATTGCAAGTTGGTTTAAAAATGCACTTTGCATTTTATAAATTTCAGGCCCATAAATTAAATTTTTAATTTGTGTAAAATACATATTTCAGTAGTATAAATATCTCATCTCATTCTCGTTAACCTTTATGTCTCATCTCATGGGATTGTGTCTCACGCCATTTATACAAAGAGAATTTTTTTGTAAGTATTGGACACTAAATGCTTGTGTCCAAGTAAAAATGACTTTAAAAGCCAATTTAGACTTTTACTAAACCTATAAAACACCATACCTACTATCTATCTCTGAAAATGTATGTAGACAGTATTGAATTTAAATATTTTAAGTAAAAAAAATCAGTTAATACCTTCAGTAGTAAAAGAGGTAGCTAGTCTGGTAGCTAGAGGTAGCTAGTTTTTACACCTACAGATCCTCTTTTTTTCCTTTATAGATATTCTTTGGCTGCCAACTAGCTTGTCTTGAGTTATTGATAATTCACATTTGTATGGATTTGTGGGTACATTTCCAGTACAATGTTATAATATATCAGCAAATATCTACTTTTTACATGAGAAAATTACAAATCTAGATGCTTAAGGCCTTAGAATCTAGTGGCAGGACAGTCTTTTAGCATTGACCTATGTTCACAGTGCATTTGTGCCACTTTAAACGAAGAATACTAGCCTAGTCACTTTAGTACCTAGATCTGGGAGGAGGAAATAGACTTTTATAATAGTAATACTTCATTGTAAATCATTCCAGTTGTACTCAAGGAACCGGCCAAACTGACGTAGAGTAGCTCCCTGTCCTTCACAGTGTAAATATCAGAGAATATAATCTTAAAAAAAAAAATCTGCCACTGTTCACAATACACAGACAGCGATTCTGTGCACAAGCCAGTCTAAAGAACCACACGTGTCTTCGTCTGTGTGCAACGTAGCAAAAAATAATAACAGAAGAAATATGAGCTGTACTTCACATTCACCGTTATGGGGCTGCAGGCGCCACTGTGATGGGAAAAGATCCATGTAGTCAGTATTTAAGAGATATAGTCCACATAAAGGTCTTGGGTGACCTGTAAGACTTGAAATCAGGGATGCACCAATACCACATTTTTGTCAAACTGAGTGCGAGTATGAGATTTATATTGGACACAGCCTACTTTAATAGTTTGTACTCTTTACAAAAGTCTGATTATTAGGTTTTCTGAATCGATTTAGAATCTTTTTAAAGAAACAATCGATGCATCAGAAAATTTTATTATAATAATTTGGCTAAACGTTTGTTGTAAAGTGGTCATTTATGAATACAAAGCCAGTTTGGAAATCATCATCATCATAATTTGGGGTAGCCTGGGCATCATCCTCTCTGATATTTGAGCTGGATTTTCAGGGAGCACAGTGCCACCATAAACTGCTCATGAACACATTCGGATAGACATACAAACCAATCACAGACCATTTTAGAAAAACTGTTGATTTGATACTGACATTTATTTAATTTTGCAAAACAACTGAGCAAGGCTGGCCAGGTTAGTTTTAGGTAGACAAAAATTGACCTAAAGGTGCAATTTTTTTGTATTTAAATGTTTTTTTTTTTGTTTTGTACGTGAGTTTCTTCTTATGTTTTGCTTTAGTCAAAACAATTCTGCACTTGCTCAGCACAATTGGACAAAAGTTCCTTCTGAACCTTAAACATGTTCATTGAGACCATTTAATGAAACAGATTAGGGCTGGACGATATGGCTAAAAAATAAAATCTTAATTTTTTTCCCAAGTTCTTTCGGACATAAAAACTAAATATTCTAAATGTGACATAAATGTCTTTTAGTTTAAGCCCTCTCTGCTTCTAAACACCAGGTCTATTATAATATACACCATTATTCACTATAGAGGCGCTAACTCCAGAGCATGTGGCTAATTAGCACATAAACACAGTACACGAGTTACTGCTGCTGCTGACAGTTTGTTTTGGCCTAACTGCTGCCACATCTAAGAAAAGACATTACAGAAAAAAAAGAAACTCCTTTCTCTGTGATTATTAGTGTTTTTAGCGTCTGCAGAGTCTCCTCAGTCAGTATTTAAGCTGCTCTGGATCTAACAGCAGCATTAGCCACAGCAGAGGCTACAGTGCGGCGCTTAGAGGATGAAATTTCTGGTTAATTCAATTTTACAATTTGGCTACTTAAAATCATCCAAAATTTAAAAACACAAATTGAATTCATTTGATTTATCGCTCAGCCCTAAAACAGATTGGTCTTGGTCTGCTTTCAAACAGAACCTGGTCTGTTCGTTCCATACAAATCCAACTTACACCAAGTTACCAATTTTAACTTTCCAAAAATAACCACTACATCTTTTCCCATTATAGTGGCTGAAAAACTACATTTGCATATTGGTTTCATCACTTAGAACTGGTCTTCTCTCTGTTTGTGAATTCACTCGCCTCTGTTCATTCATTTTAAAGAAAAGACTTTGGTAGCATCATGGGACCCGCTGCACTGCCCTTGTCTTTATCGCGGCTGGACCGTTTGTATCTGCACCTGTGTTTTTATTTTGTCCCTCTTTGCCCCCGCCGCACAGTAATAATAATAATATTAATTTAAAAGTGAAAATAGGAGAGAATGTGGACTAATACATTTCAGTGCCTTGTACAGTTGTAGATGGAGGGGTTTGGAGGTGGAGGGTGATGGGACAGAGAGGTGTGGAGCAGAAACAAACATGTATGTAGTCAGAGTCCGGGATTTTATTTTGGATGTACATTCATGTGAGGCTGGAGTTCATGTGGTACATTTGTATTTAAATGATTGTTATGCACAGACAAGTACCAGCTCACAAAAAAGGGGCTTACCAAGGACTAAACTAAGAATCTACCAGGACTCACCCCGTACAGAAACAGAGGACTAAACCAGGACTAAACTGGGTCTAAAGCAGGACTTGCCCCAAGTGAAGCAAGACTAGGTAGGTTTAAAGCTAAAGCAGGTCTAAACCAAACTGGGACAAATCCAGGAATAAACTAGGTCTTATTCAGAAGTAAACTAGGTCTAAACTAAGCCAGGACTAATCCAGGTCTAAACCAGGACTAAACCACGTCTTATCCAGAACTAAACCAGTCTTAAACCAGGAGTAATCCAGAACTAAACCAGATCTAAACTACGCAGAGACAAATACAGTATTAATCCAGGTCTAAACCAGGACTAAACTAAGCTGGGACTAATCTAGGATGAAACTAAAATTAAACCAGGGCTAAACTAGGTCTAATCCAGGTCTAATCCGGAACTAATCCAGGGCTAATCCAGAACTAAACCAAGTTTGAACTAAGCCAGGACAAATCCAGGTCTAAATCAGGGCTAAACTAGGTCTAAGCCAGAACTAAACTAAACCATGACTAATCCAAGTCTAAACCAGGGCTAAACTAGGTCTAAACCAGGGCTAAACTAGGTCTAAGCCAGAACTAAACTAAACCATGACTAACCCAGGTCTTAACCAGGGCTAAACTAGGTCTAAGCCAGAACTAAACTAAACCATGACTAAAACAGGTCTAAACCAGGACTAAACGAGGAATAATACAGGTTTTAACCTGGTGTAATCCAGGATTAAACCAGTACTTATCTAGAACTAATCCAGGTCTACACTAAATCAGTACTAAAGCATTATTAATCCAGAACTAAACAAACATTTAAAAAGATCTAAACCAGGGCTAGCCCCAATTAAATTAGGACTAAAACAGGAATGGCTCTAAATAAGGACTTGACTCGATAAGGACTGCTAAAGACCCCCGCGTACCAGTGGTACCTTCACCACAGTTTGAGAACCACTGGTCCAGATGATGTATTAAGTTCTTGTTGAGTTAATATCACAACATGCTATTGGCTAAATACAAGCAAAGAGTTTTATTATGACACAGGTGTTTCAGGCAACTATGGGCCTTAGGCGGGGCACACCCTGGACAATAGCCACAAGTCACAGTCGTAGTTATTTTCAAACGTTTGTGTAAGTCTGCAGACTGCAGCTATTGTTGTGCTAGGGTTTGTTTGTTTGTTTGTTTCAAATTGGACGTGCCATAAAAAGCCTTAGGAACCAGTCATTATTATAAAATTTCCACACCTTTCTCTCATTCTCCGTTCATCTTCTACCCACTGCCTCCAAACCCGGGACCACCCCATGGTAACACGGCCGTAGTCCCCGGGATCCAGAGTGAAAATGTCATTACTGATGTTGCGGTGTTTTGTAAAATAACTTATTCCTCTTTTCTATGTTTCATCATGTCCTTTTGGTTTTTAGCACTAGACCGATGTTTGTGTCACTTTTTTGTTTTTGTTTTTGTTCAAAGATGGTTTTAAATGGTTTTTACTCACTTGAACTGTACACGATGTTGAGACCAATAACACCTTCACTTGCTGTATACTCAGCTGTAAACTTCAGTGAAGATTTTGGGCACATGTAACATAACAGAATAAAAAATTACTGAAATCCAAGGCTCTGGTTGGTTTACTAAATGCTTTAAGAGTAGGTGTTTTGTTTCAATTTGAAGACCAAAGGGACAGATTACAATGCCACACCTCACTCTTTTTTTTTTTTAGAGCATGTGAACAGCTATGGCAGCCCTGCAGAGACATGCTTTTGTTTATGAACAAAAAGATCAAACATGTCAAATTACTGTCAAACTATTCAAATAAGAACCACCACCACCACCAAAAAGAGCACCTCTCATAAATAGCAGAATATTTAGTTGTATCTACTCCTTTTTCCCCAAACACTGGTAAATGGATAGGTGTTGCGTTAGGAAGGGCATCTGGATTAAAAACCCACGTCAAAATAACCATGTGAATGCTTTACTGCGGAGACCCCTGAACAAGTATGGAGCCAGAACAGTGAGAGTAGAACTTTGTCAATGAAATATAAAACATCGTAATTGAAACATTTGCAATAATAAAATATGAATATAAATATTTATTAAAAAATTGCGTGTATTTTAAATCATTTGCTGTTTTTTCAAAGCCAAAGATTTCTTTACCATGACAATTCTCTGGCTTTCAGACAATGTTTTTTCCTTCAATTCAAAGTAGTTTTTTTTTTTTTTTCCCCTTAGGTTCCAAGTGCTGTTCAAGTTCTTGTGATACAGAAAATACATTTTTTAGCCTAAAACATTGAATGCATTTATAACTCTTCTGTTGGTGTCTGTTCACCCTCCAAAGAGAGAGCTTTTAAGCGCTTTTATTTTGCAGTTAGGTCAATAAAATGGCAAAGAAAACTACAAATCACCACAGTATTTTCCACAGTACACATGTGAGAAATGAGTCCCAGTGCAGTGATTTCATCTCTGGCAAGTTCCTCATGAAAAAACACGTATTCAGAAACCACATGGACAAAAAAAGTAAGTAGTCCTTTTGAAGCATCAGTAGTAATATTTATGCCAGTACAGTACCACACAACACATTTATTTATTCCTGCCATAACCTTTGTAAAATGAAAACAGTTGTTCTTCAAAAATACACAATAATTGTGTGTTGAAGAAAGCCATTTTGAGAGGGGCTCCCTTCAGCCTGGCACTGACTGCAGGGCACCAGTACATCCAGCAGGGGGCAGAGGACATGTTTTTAAAGAAAATTTTCATTTGCTGTTTTGTGCAGAGGTCTCCAAAAAAACTAAACAGGGTAATAGCTATACTTCTATAATTCTCCTGATGCCTCTGCAGGAGATACATAGATGTATATAAGATAGATGAGGTACAATGACAATGTTTTATTTTTCAGTTTTTCAGTTTCAGTTTTCAGTTTTTCAGTTTCACACTACAGTACAAGACTTAAGCACACACTTCCACTCCCACTAGAGGGAGCTCTAAAGTCTTTATTTCAGCACTGACTCCTCACACATCTGACTGTCAATACACAGAAACAATACTCACAAACTTCTGTAACTTTATTTTAAACTACTTTTACTTGAGTATTGAGTATGCATGTATGTAGTAGAAGTATAACCCTCAGCCCACCTGGAATCTTTTTAGGGTTTTCAAATGTATTTTTTGTTCTCATTTTGGCATTCCTTATGTTAGGATGATGATATTTGACAAAGATGTTCATTAATAAATTAATTTTAGAATTTCAGCATCACAACTGAGTAAAACTAAATACTGTCTAGATAAAAAAAAAAAAAGAAGCTCACTCTCTTCCTCTTAAAGCCATTTTTGGTCCCATTGACTTACATTAAAATCACATATAATTCCTCTGTAACCCTGTCAATCAGAGGCAAAAAACAACAACAACACAAAAAATCACCACCAGATCCACCATTTTCTTATTACATTGTGGAATTTATTTATTTTTATTTTTTATTTTTTTATGTAATGGCACAAAAAGTAAAAATGTATTAAATCAGTGTTGGGGTTAATCAGAGACCTATCAGGACTGATAATCCCTGCACACACACAAACATACTTTGTATCTTTAAATAGTAATAATTCATGTTTTATTTACAAATATGTGGAATTATATAAACAAACTGGCATTTAGAGGTATAAAAAAAGGAAAATTAATTCACTTTTGCGCTCTGTGATGAGGACAGGGGTTAATGATCAAAAATGTAAAAATATTTTTTTTCTTCATGTTTAATATTTTTAAATGTGACCCAGTGACCTAAAAGAGCTTTAAGAAGAAGAACCTGATTTTTTTTTTTTTTAAAGCAGGGCCTGAGCAGGTAATCAGCAGATACTCAGTGCGACAGATACACAACTCTTCATGTGTTTAGTGTTTTCTAGCTTGAACCACTTCTGTTTACACTCATGAGCGTTAGCATGCAGACGGCTGACGGTGTTTCCAAAAGCAGCCCTCGGTGTCGTCTCCCCCGGCGGTGGTGAAGGTCACTGGGCCGGGACAGTTCTCCGTGTGCCTCTCACATAACATCAGCTGTCCCATCTGATATCACTGTCTCTGTGTCCTGAAGAGGACTACGAGGGACTGACAGAGGAGGAGGAAGTACTCCACATCTGTACTCAAGTAAACGTACTGTGTCTTCAAAATACTCTTGGGCCGAGGATAATTTAAGAAACTTATACGATCACATGAAACACATTCTTTTTTGTGCTCTAGACTCAAAGATAGAAATGATTTAAAAAAAACAGTGCTTTTTTGATGTTCAATCCAAATGCTACTAGGAACTGTACAGTAGAGGGCGCTAGGGTTTGGGGTGCATAAACTGTCCCTATCTTGCAATGATAAGGACAATGTATAAAACAATCTGGATCTAGACTGATCTCTTCCTTGGCTTTACCCGCTCTGAAAATGTTTAGTTTTGGAGTTGTCTGTGGCTGTCGGTCTGTAGGGGGCGCACATGAACCACCTCTCTGCAGGACTCCTAGATCCAGATTATGTTCCTGACCCCTAAGGATGTATATAAGATGTAATGCAAGCACTTTGCAAGGCGTACTTCAAATTATTTCATCATTTATTAAGATGATTGGAATTTTTTTTAAAACATACTGAACCATTGAAACTTATGAATCTCATTGATGAAAAGGATAATTTATTTAAATTATTTTGAATATAATAAAATAAGTCAGTGTAATTGGAGTTTATGTTGGTTTATTTTTTATTTTAAAGGCAGAAGGATTCTTTTTTTTTAAATCATGAATTTAAGTTTAAAAGAAAAAAAATGCAGGAGAATTAATTAAATATGATTCTGAAAGTGCCAGCTTGCCCCGCCCCTGGGTCTATTGCCCTGGCTACATTTACATCTGCACAGAGAAACTGCCAAAAAAGAGAAGAACATAGAGGTGTGGGAACATAAGACTCTGAGAACTCATCTGGGTTTTATTATAAAGTGTTTTTGACAAAGGGGGAACTAGAGCAGGGACTGAATTATTTTGACCAATCACATGCTCAGAACAAAGGGGGGCGGTCCCATTTGGATCAGGGACGCTTTCATTGATGAAGTCTGAGCTCATGCACTTTGTCTTTATACACTGGAGTAATGGTGGCGGTGAGTTTGAGACCAGTTCCAGCGCTCACACCACAAAACAACAGAGAAAAGATGCAAAGGTTAAATCAGACATTAAACAAAATAAATCACAAATGTATAAGAAAGCTTTTAAAACTTTTTTTCACCTTCTCAAAAAATTTGAGCAGTGAGCCTTAGAGTAGGTGAAAAATGTTATATAACTTTAGCTGATGCTGTCCTAACAAAGGAGGAGAAAGATTGTGTTCCTCCTCTTCTTCCTAAAATTGAATCAGTCTGGTCCTGATGCTGTTGAGAGGAAGTGACTGTTGCTAAGAGACAGCGTCAACTCGACGACCAATCGGATTTCATTCAAGGCCGAAGAGAAAATGAAGAAGGAGAACAGAGAATCATCAAACAACACAGGCACAATCCAGCCAGAACAATGTTGAATAGACAGAAAACACCAGAAAGTACATGTACTTATACTGTATATGCAGTACATGGCTCAGTGGGGCACCTCAACATGAGTGTAATGTCAGTGCTTGGGTAGAGAACATTAGCAAGTGGGTTGATATCTAGCTGTTTTATACACTGTAAAAAAAAAAAAAAAAAAAAGATTGCGAAAACTCAAAAATTCAAGGCAACAGGATCCCTCAAGATTTTTGAGTTTTGAGGCCAACTCAGAATAATAATAAAAACTACATGTGAATTTTTAATTTCCATTACAGTATTCACAGTTTTTGTTGCTGCTGTTTATTTAAAAATAAATATTTAGCACAACTGTTGCAATTCTTTTCTTAAATTTAGTATATAAAGTTTTTATTACGTTAAACCTTAGAACATTAGTGTTGTTTTTTGTAACACTAAAATTACTGTATACCTGGAAAAAAGCAACAACTTTTGATCAAAATACATTAAAGCACAACATTATTTGTCAAACTGAAGTCCTATTCTCATAAAACAGACCCTTTAAAAAGAATCACTGACAGCAGAGGGAGAGCCGGACCAAAAAAAAGGCACTTTTTGAGGGAAAAAGGTTATACCTGCTATAAAAATAATTTACTGAGTATATGTTTTGTTTTGTTTTTTTTTTTTTTTTTTTTTGTCTCACCATGCGTACCTCCTCACTCATACATGTCAGTGATTCTTCAAAAAATTCATTTAAAACATTTCTGTTTAAAGACATTTTATACGCACTGTATTTTAAATTGTCATACTCCTGCATGTTTTTCTTTTTAAACTGAGATTATAAATTAAAAAAATTCTGCCTTTAAAAAAAATTAAAAATGAATTTACTTATTTTAATATTTATTTTATTCTCAAAAAAGAAAAGAAAATTGCTACAAAGAATTGTTTTAATCATTTGAATAACACCTCTTTAAACAAGGTACTAGTTAACCTAAAAATATGTTATTAAAATATAATATCCTGCTTGTCTTTTGTAATTGTCAATATTTTAAAATAAAAAGATCACAAGTATATTCTTATTATCTTGGAAATAAATTATAAAATATTTCCAAGTCCAGTCAGTGCAGGCAGTGCAGTAAAGATGAACTTCCCAGAGACACCAGGGCTGTGACGACAGCTCTGCAGGATATGAAGCAAAACATACAGCAGGCCATGGCAATAAACAGGGATTTCTTATTCTTGATTTAATACAGACACAATAACGTCAGGTAAAAATAATAATAAAAAACAGTTGCTCAACTCCTAACAAGAACCTGCCCCCCCCCCCAAAAAAAAACATTCTTAAAACAATGTAGACACACTGTATCAAGTGTAATGTAATATAAAGTGTTACCAATGTGTATTCTAGGGTTAATAATTACATTTTGATGAGTATTTGTTATCTTTTTATTTTAAGTGCTCTGAAACTGTGTTCAAAATGGGGCCTGAACTGATCCAATGACTTTAGCTGTATGCAGATTCTAAAGTCCAGTTATTGTGCAGGGCCGTTCAGTTATGAACAAGGAAACATATGAATAATAAATCTGACATGAGACTGTGGGGCTGTGAGAGTGGTGGAGGTGATGGAGTTAGATAAAAATAGTCTCAAAGCAGTGCAGTATAGCTCAGATGGTAGATGTTTTTGGGGGAAATTATCATAAATTTACATTTAATAAAACATTTTGCAGTCTCTTGGTATTTGATATAAAATATATGATGTAAAATGAAACATGTGTACTTCACCTCCAGCTCAGTTTGTCCTCCTTGGGCTCCTGTAGGAAGTAACTGAACAAATTGCTCCTTTTTCTAGGTTCAGTTGAGTTTCCAAGATCGACAAATGCAGTGTCACAGAATCACTCTAAAAGCACAGACATTCATGCACTGTCTAACTTTTTCAGTCCTGATACTGACACCAGGCCTATGAGCATCAGCCGCTCCCAACTTCCAGAATCCAGGCACTTTATGTTAAAAAAAAAAAGTTATTTGGTACAATTTATATTAGGAGTGGTTTCAAAAGTTGTTCATTTTTGCATTTTCTTTGCATTCTCAACCAGAAACAAAAATCAACCCACAGTAAACAACAGAAAATAACTGGACTAGCATCCTTCTCCAGGTGAGCAAAAAAATGCACACTGCTGTTACTTGCCCTGCGGTGTTTATGTGGGGGTGAGTGGGTGAGTGCACGTGTGTGACCAGAACCATTATTTTGACTGCCATTGCAAAAAAAAAAAAAAGGCATTCAAATGGTTAAAAAATAAAAATAAAAAAATAAAAAAATCATAAATCTTGATATTTATGGTTAGGGCTGATCAAACAGTGATAATGCATTATAACTAAGGTTGGTGTCATTGACTTATGCAGCCTGCAAAACTCAAACTGTAAGTGACCCAATTTCTATCCACTTTACTGGAAAAAAAAATTTTTTTTTTTTTTTGTGCACAAAAAAAATATGGTTTGTTTACATTACAGTGGTTTTACAGTGTTTAGTAATTGTTTGTGTTTATCTATTTGTCTTATCTTGCTGCTCAAATTAATTGCCCTGGAATGATAAATAAAATCATCTGCATCTGAATTTTAATTGTGCTATAAATTCTGTAATGAATAGCCTATATACTGGGTAACACATATGAACATATATCTGCTTTAAACTGTTGAAGTTGTGCCTAAAGTTGTATTTATTTATTTTCACCTCAAACTCATTTTGAGTCTGTAACAAGAGCCAGAATGTCACAACAGTTCTAATCTGTGAGGAACAGATGTCCTCTGTCATGATATTCATGAGACCAGATTTGGCCCACGGACCACAGTTTGGAAAACCCTTGGTGTTTGTGTATCGTCCATGGCTGCAGCGAAGCTGAAACAAACTCATGTTGGATCAACCCACACTGTCCTGTCTCTGTGACAGCAGCGGGACAGAACAAGCAGCGGGACATTTAGTGTAGGCCAGTCTGCTGTGAGGAAATAATAAGAGAACCTATCTTTCAGACAACAAAGGATTAAAGATGTATCTCTACTAGGCATTGTACCTATCCTGCAATGGTAAGGATATAGTGCTAAGACTTGGATTTGAACCAGGGACCGTCTAGTTCAGGGGTAAATGAATTATCCAGAGGCACAAATCCCATGTATCTCACAGCAGTATTCAGTACAAGTAAGTGTTTGTTCTTTTACTGACCTCTTGTGGCAGGAGTTAATATCCTTGGCCCTATCTTGCAACATTCATTCAAAGGGGTCTTCTTAAATCCAGACGGTGTTCCAGATCCACAGAAAACCAAATTTGTTCCTTGCCCCACTACTGAGCTTTCCTGAAATTTTCATCAAAATCTGATCTTGGTGAATTTGGCACAGTTCTGGCTGATGTATTACTATTTGTTCTACTCCCCATTTCATCATTTATACAACACACCTTTAACTGCTGCAGTCGGTGTACTGACACTGTACCCCTCCTTTTTAAAGTATACATCAATCGATCATACCCCATGTGACCAGCAGGGGGTGTGCTGCATCACTCTTCTGCCCACTTTGTGCACAGTCCATGTAGTCCTGAATGCTGCTGTCCCACAGTGAGGTAATGAGCTGTGTTTGCAGTGCAGTGGGGTTATGGAGGCTGCTGCTAACTCAGCACTGTTAGCATAAAAGAAACGCTGCAGCCAGCCGCTCGCATTCACACACGGATTAGGCTTTTATTATTTCACCGTGTCCGACCCCACATGTAAAGGCAGGAGCGAGGTGACATTCTGGGCAACACTGTGCTGTCTATTCTCTTGAAAATGGACCCTTTCAGTGTTTGTAAACAACACAAAGCCAGTGCCGGTCCTGAACATTTGGGGGCCCTATAAGCATGTTAGGTTTGGGGGCCATCCTCTCAGCCATTTTTTAAATTTTACAATATGACATTTTTATTTATTTAAAACACTGACTGACTCTATGGGGATGAATGTTTTGAGTTTTTTTTTATTTATTTATTTTATTTGCAAACTTAGCAAAGGGGGCCCAAGTAAACAGGAAGTAAAACACATTAATATATATAGACTGCATTGGCCCCCAATATATCTAAAAAAAACGGTTGAATATTATAAGTAAAATCAAATAGAGTTAACAAATTAATCAAATCAGCAATTAAAAGATAAACCTGGGGGCCCACTGACAACTGTGGGGCCCCAGTGCAGCTGCTTAGGGCCCCTGGGCAAAGCATGGATTGTAGTAGCATGCATTTCAGCAGCAGTAGCCTATGTTTTTCAATGCACACATTTGCATTCACCAGCAAGGACCACACACCACAGCTACATGGAACATGTAAAATTGATTACTGGAGCATGGACTGGACAAGATGGAGGGATGATGAGGGATGCAGGATGAGGGATGTGGGATGTGGGATGATTCCTACATTAGTCCTGGTTTAGTCTTAATTTAGTTCTGGATAAGTGCTGTATTTTAACTAGTTTAGTTAGACATTGAGAAATGAGGGATCCAGGATGAGGGATGCAGGATAAGGAATGACAGATGGAGAATGAGGGATGCAGACCTGGTCTAGTCCTGGTTTAGACTTAGTTTAGTCCTGGTTTAGAACTGGTTTAGACTTGGTTTAGAACTGGTTTGGACTTGGTTTAGATCTGGTTTAGAACTGGTTATGTCCTCCTGGTTTAGTCCTGGTTTAGAACTGGTTTAGACTTGGTTTAGAACTGGTTTGGACTTGGTTTAGATCTGGTTTAGAACTGGTTAAGTCCTCCTGGTTTAGTCCTGGTTTAGACTTGATTTAGCCCTGGCTTATTCCTGGTTTAGACCTGGTTTAGTCCTTGGTTAGTCCTGGTTTAGTCCTGGTTTAGACCTGGTTTAGTCCTTGGTTAGTCCTGGTTTAGTCCTGGTTTAGACCTGGTTTAGACCTGGGTTAGTCCTGGTTTAGTCCTGGTTTAGACCTTGTTTAGTCCTGGTTTAGACCTGGTTTAGTCCTGGTTTAGTCCTGGTTTAGACCTGGTTTAGTCCTAGCTTATTCCTGGTTTAGACCTGGTTTAGTCCTAGCTTATTCCTGGTTTAGACCTGGTTTAGACCTGGTTTAGATCTGGTTTAGTCCTGGTTTAGTCCTGGTTTAGACCTGGTTTAGACCTGGTTTAGTCGTGGTTTAGACCTGGTTTAGTCCTTGTTTAGTCCTGGTTTAGTCCTGGTTTAGACCTGGTTTAGTCCTAGCTTATTCCTGGTTTAGACCTGGTTTAGACCTGGTTTAGATCTGGTTTAGTCCTGGTTTAGTCCTGGTTTAGACCTGGTTTAGACCTGGTTTAGTCGTGGTTTAGACCTGGTTTAGTCCTTGTTTAGTCCTGGTTTAGTCCTGGTTTAGACCTGGTTTAGTCCTAGCTTATTCCTGGTTTAGACCTGGTTTAGACCTGGTTTAGATCTGGTTTAGTCCTGGTTTAGTCCTGGTTTAGACCTGGTTTAGACCTGGTTTAGTCCTGGTTTAGACCTGGTTTAGACCTGGTTTAGTCCCTTGTTTAGTCCTGGTTTAGACCTGGTTTAGACCTGGTTTAGTCCTTGTTTAGTACCTGGTTTAGACCTGGTTTAGACCTGGTTTAGTCCCTTGTTTAGTCCTGGTTTAGACCTGGATTAGACATGGATTAGTCCTGGTCCAGGCCCTTAAAGATGGTACTTTGTGTAACAGTTACAGTTTGTCAGTGTCCATTTGGAGTCCATTAAAATCCTTTCTCTTTGCTGCGAGTTTTTCTTATCTGGTCTTTCTACCAATACTCATTCAGTCACATACATCATATTTTGCACATATGGTTTAATCTAATCGGTCCAGTTATTAGCCATTTCTTCCTCTTCTGTGGTTGTTCTTCTGAATGCATGCCTGGAATGATGAGATTTTCTGCCTTTGTCCAGTTTAGCAGCACTGAGGCTATTTTTGGAAAGAGGGAATAGCTTTGGGGAAGCCCTTCCTCTCTGTCTCCAGCCTCAATGCTAATGTACTGCACTGCTGCTGCTGCTGCTGCTGCTGCTGCTGCTGCTCAGGGGAGTGTCCCAGGAGTTCCTTTGGACATAGACAGATTTTCAAAAGCATAGACTAACACAGGGACAATGACTAGAGTGAATAATTTGAATAGATTTAGTGGAGTGGAGAACATAAATATAAGCCCATATTGTGCAGATGGTGATACAAGCACCAGATTTGGCACAGCGGTAGAGATTAAGATACCAGTCAGTTTTGCATGATTACCCATGTGAAAATCCAAGATGGCAGCCATTTTTCAAGATTAGACCTATAAAATGTCACTTTTACCAACATTTCCAATCTTCCAGATATTGATGTTGTTTCCTGTGCTCTAAAGGACACTGAGTTTAGTTTTGGTGTTTGAGATACACCAGAAGTGACCTGTGTTTTAATTTTGGGCACAGTCACGTGGTTTTTCAAAGTAATCACATGAAGGTATCTGCAATCTGGTTTAATCCAGATTTTAAACCTGAGATAGGCCTGGTTTAGTCTTGGTTTAGACCTGGTTCAGTCCTGCTTTAGATTTGGTTTAACCCTGGTTTAGTCCTGGTTTAGTCATAATTTAGTCCTAGTTTAGTCTTGATTTAGGCCTGCTTTAGACCTGGTTTAGATCCAGTTTAGCCCTGGTTTAGTCATAATTTAGTCCTAGTTTAGCCTTGGTTTAGTCCTGGTTTAGACCTGGTTTTGACTTGGTTTAGTTCTGGTTTAGTCCTAGTATAGTCCTGATTTAAGTCTGATGTAGGGCTGGTTTAGTCCCGGTTTAGCCCTGATTCAGTCCTGGTTTAGACCTGGTTTAGTCATAATTTAGTCCTAGTTTAGTCTTGATTTATTTGATTGAA
Source organism: Bostrychus sinensis (assembly GCA_020698575.1). Classification (NCBI taxonomy): domain Eukaryota; kingdom Metazoa; phylum Chordata; class Actinopteri; order Gobiiformes; family Eleotridae; genus Bostrychus; species Bostrychus sinensis. The sequence continues at coordinate 46,061,347 of CM036239.1, read as the reverse complement.
ATTGTTGTCACCTGTAAAGTACAATTTTACTGTATTATTACAGTTCAAACAAAAAATGAAGTTTTAATGGAAGCCAAAGGGACCAAAATGGTACTGAAGAGCATCAGTGTAACAGTCGTCTGTACACAGTGTATTATAGACCTGAACTGACTAATGACACTAACATTTGAAACTTCCCATAAAAATGGTGACCCTGACAAATTAAATTTTTGAATTAACACAGACAAAATTATTCAACATCAATGACAAAGTACCAAAAAGATTCCAAGGTTTTGACACCAGGAGCCCTTCCAGATGCAGACCTCTCCATGTGTCCAGACTTGGGACGTTGTTTTGTTCTTTTGTTTTTGCACCTGTCCATATTTCTAACAGATATCCAGCAGACTTCACACTTTGTCACATTAACAGACTGGTGCCTATATTATGTTACATTTATCTAGCTTTGCCTCATCATTAAAAAAACACAAGCTGATCTAATACTACAGATCATCACCAGAGCCCTGATATGGTTTCACCTCTGCAGCAGTTTTTCTGATGGACAAGAGTCTGCAGTGAGGGCCCAGGACTCTGACCATCACCACCCCATGTCACTTTATGAACTGTAGGATTTATCAAATATCTGTTAAATAGTGCAGTCTACATCAGTCTAACAGAGGAACAGTGGCACACATGACTCCTGCATCCACTGGACTGACATTTTCCTTTGTCTGTCTGTGTATGTCTCTGTTGGCAAATGGCCACTGTTCAGGGTGTACCCCACCTATGGCCCATAGTTACTGAGACAGGCTCCAGTGCCCTGAGACCCTGAATGGGAGCAGAAAATGATGTTTGACTGTTGATGACTTTTGAGAGGAGGGACTCTGGATCTATTTTTCTTTTACGTAACAGGAATCCATTTTTGTACCTTCAGCTGACAACTGTCTACTGTAGAGAATAAATGAACACTTACAAGAATAAAACAGAACCACGTTTACAAATACAATCTTCAATCTTCTTATTAAGTGAACTTTTTGTGAGTTTTTAGACGGACAGTGTGAGTAATTCCTTGGCCCACACATTTGCCCGATGCCTGGTCGGCTCTCTGTAGCTGTACTCAGATGCCTCTAACAGTGACCTCTCTGGGGCCAAACAAGGAAAAGCTGATGTGGCGTTCTTCATTGAACCTGTGGATTATGGCCCTCACCTCCGCACACCACCAGCGCTCTGACCCAGAGACACCAGCTACTGTACTGGTTAAATACATTTCAGAATATCATTGTGGGTGCTGGTGACTATTCCAGAAACTATGGACCACTCACTCTCACATTCACAGGGGCAATTTAGGTCCACCAATACTCCTAAAGCCCGACGCACACTGGGGGTGACGCACACCATCAACGCAGCAGGCACAAAAAAAGGCTTTAACAAAACCAGCATTGAGTTTTAAATAGGTATTTTATCTGTTCATAACCTGACAAAATGAGAAAAGTAGCTCCAGGGTGTGTGAGGGGAGACAGGTTATTATCACGTTAGACAGGAGGAGATATACTGACTATACTCAGAGGCAGGCCCAAAGATCAAACCCACAACCTCTTTACTGACAGGCAGAAGCGGTAACCACTCTGCCACTGTGCACCCCCCTAATATTGTTTTAATCACTTAGAATAATGTCAACAACCATGATGACTAACTATTGCTAATGGGAAATAGCTAGATCCTGCTCTAAAAGTTGCCAAACGTCACCAAATTACCTCATTTGCATATTCACAAGGTCATCATATAAAATTTGCACATTGCCACAAAAGATGAAATTCATTACTGTTTTCTCCCTTAATCCCACTCTACAAACTATTTTAATAGAAATGGTGTCCTGTAAAGCTTTTTAAAAATCTTTTTTAATCTTCTTAAGTAACTACCATATCACTGATACTGTTCTGGAGCATTAATGCTGTTGTTCACAATAATTCTGTCTATGAAAAGTGATTATTCAGTTTACACAATTTTAAGAACTGAATTGGAACATACCAGACACATTTTATAAAATTGTGATGATACCTAACCTGAGCAAGAGTAAACAGTGCGTCCTGCTCGCTGCTGTGTGCTGCTGAGTGACAGCCGACAGCACTCACAGAGGTGAAAGAGGGGCTCCTCTGTCTCACTACAGGGGCAGAAACAGAGCAAATGTGTGCAAGGAAAGCAGGGAAACAACACCTCACACTCTGCCAGAACGCTTTTGATAACTTTATAAAGTCAGTTAAGGGTCGCCCAAAATGTTGCTAGATTTGTCGGTTAGAGACTTTTTTAGAAAATAGTCGCTAAGGTGGTCTGAAAAGTCACTAAATTTAGTGACAAGATTGTCTAAGTTGGCAACATTGGGAAGCATGACAGCTGCAGTCTGTTAGCCTGGGCAGACAGCCCCACCCTCTTTCTTTGTGAAAGAATTGCCTCTAGGTTCCCCTGTAATAGCAATAGTAATAGTAATAGTAATAGTAAGTAGTAGTAGTAATAGTAATAGTAATAGTAATAGTTGTAGTAATAGAAATAGTAATAATAATAGTAATAGTAGTAGTAATAGTAATAGTAATAGAAATAGTGATAGTAATAGCAATAATAATAATAATAGTAATAGTAATAGAAATAGTAATAGTAATAGAAATAGTGATAGTAATAGCAATAGTAATAATAATAGTAATAGTAATAGAAATAGTAATAGTAATAGTAATAGAAATAGTGATAGTAATAGCAATAGTAATAATATTGGTAATAGTAATAATAATAGTAATAGTAATAGAAATAGTAATAGTAATAGTAATAGTAATAGTAATATCCATCCAGTCCAATCCAAATTTATTTATAAAGCGCTTTAAAAACAACAACAAGGTTGACCAAAGTGCTGTACACAACAAATTACATTAAAACAGTGAAAAAGAATTAAAAAATAGAGAAAAAACAGTCAAACAAACAAAATATAATCAACAAGACAACAACTCACTCTTGGTTAAAAGACAAATAGAAAAAGTATGTTTTTAAATGAGACTTAAAAGTATTTAGGGAATCAGCCTGTCTTACATACAAATGTAAACTATTCCAGAGGCGAGGTCCGGCCACAGAGAAAGCCCGGTCTCCTCTCTGTTTCCTTTTAGTTTTTGGGACTGACAGGATCAGCTGATCAGCTGACCTGAGAGCACAAGAGGGCGTGTATGGCTGGATCAGGTCAGACAAGTATTTTGGTGCAAGACCATTTAAGCATTTAAAGACAAATAATAGAATTTTGAAATCAACTCAGAACCGCAGTGGCAGCCAGTGCAAAGACGCCAGAACGGGAGAGATGTGGTCATGCTTACGTGTGCCAGTTAAGAGCCGTGCTGCTGCATTTTGGACAAGCTGCAGACGCCCAAGAGAGGTCTCACTGACTCCAGCATACAACGCATTACAAAAATCTAGGCGAGTCGTAATCAAAGCATGGATCAGCGCCTCAAAGTTGTGTTTAGATACAATTGGCTTGATCTTGGCCAACTGCCGTAGGTGAAAAAAGCTCGATTTCACCACGCCTCTTATTTGAGAATCAAGATTAAAGTCACTGTCCATTTTTATTCCAAGGTTTGTGATTGTGAGTTTCACAAACTCTATTAAAGAACCTAAATCAACTGAACGATTGTCAGGAAAGCCAAATAACATAACCTCTGTTTTTTTGTCATTGAAATGTAAAAAGTTAAGTGACATCCATGCTTTGACATTTTCCAGACACTCAAACAATGCCTTAATACAGAATACATTATCACGCTTCAGAGGCAAATAGATCTAACAATCATCAGCATACAGATGAAACAAAATTTCATGCTTCTTAAAAATTGACCCAAGAGTTAGTAAATACAGTGAAAACAGAAGTGGGCCAAGAATAGACCCCTGGGGAACTCCACATGTCAGATTTGCTGAGGAAGACTTCGCATCACCAATCTGAACACAAAAACTTCTGTCAGACAAGTACGACCGAAACCACTCCAGAGCTAGACCTTGGACTCCAACACACTGTTCAAGACGAGTCAGAAGAATTTGGTGGTCTGCTGTGTCAAACGCTGCGGTCAGATCTAATAATAAAAGAATGACACAGTGGCCAGTGTCCGTAGCTACAAGAATGTCATTGAAAACACGGAGCAATGCAGTCTCAGTCCTGTGAAAAGTTTTAAACCCCGACTGAAAAATCTCAAGGACATTGTTTTCATCAAGAAACTCTTTTATCTGAGAGTAAACTATTTTCTCTAAAATTTTTGAGATAAAAGGCAATTTAGAAATTGGACGGAACTTTGCATGCTCAGATACATCAAGATTGGGCTTTTTGAGCAATGGCTGAACGACAGCATTTTTAAAACAGAGAGGCACAACACCGTTCAATAAGCTACTATTTAATAAAGCAAGGACTGACGGAGCCAAGGAGGAGAAGACCTCTTTGAAAAGTGAGATGGAAGCGGGTCATTTGGTGAGCCTAAAGGTTTTAACTGTGCAATAATTTTTTCCAAAAGAGAAAGCGTCACAGGCTCAAAATGGTCAATACAAACCTAAATAGGAGGATTTGACAGAGGGGTCGTACAAACAGGGACTAATTAGAGCCCTAGTTCTTTCGACTTTATTTGTGAAAAAGTGCAAAAAGCCCTCACAAACATCCACTGAAGCTTCTAAACAGGTTGTCTGCGCAGGAGCATTTAAGACAGAATTCATTGTTGTAAAAAGAACACGAGGATTATGAGCATTCGAGACAATAATCTGAGACAGGTGTTTATTTTTTTCAGATTTAACTGTTCTCTGATAGCAAAGCTACTTCTCTTTTACGATTTCAAAAGATACGTTGGTCTTATCCTGCTTCCACTTGCGTTCCGCTCTCCAACACTCGCGCCTAGCTGCGCGCGTGATATCATTGAGCCACGGATCCGAACACGTTTAGGGAAACCTAGATCATTTCAGTGCCACTAAGTCCAGGGTAACCTCACAGTAATAGTAATAATAATAGCAATAGTAATAGTAGGTAATAGTAATAGTAATAGTAGTAGTAATAGTAGTAATATTAGTAATAATGGTGCTTTTTAAGGTACCCAAAGTGCTTTAACAACTGAGTCCATTCTTCCTTCACTCCTCAGTCACACTGGGTGGTGGTGAGCTACTTCTGTACCCACAGATGCCCTGGGGCAGACTGATGGAAGTGTGGCACCCGCCACTAAACAAACAATCACACTAACACATTCATACCAGCAAGATGAGTGAATTGTCTTGCTTAAGGACACAACAAAAGTATGCAATGCTGGTAGAAGGATTTGGATCACCAACCTTCCGTTTTAACTAATCGCAGCTGTTTATCTGCAGCATTAGTGCATCATACAAAATATCTCCTATCCAAAATAACCAAGATGGTGTAGTTTTTGAGCGCTTTTCGTTGTCACTGGCTGACGTCTGATGTAACCACCACATTTAAACAAACCAACTTTTTCTGCAAGTCTTGAAACAACTGGCTTTCACTGCTGTTCCAGTTCATAATACAGCATTTTCTGGAGTTTTACAAAAAAAAGTGATTCCTGTTTGTCTCTGACTGTGCCGCCATGTTTGTTGTTGAAACTAGTCTGATTGGTTTGCCTCTTTGCCTCCTGGAAATAAACTCAAACCTAAGCGGTACCAGACTAAATTCTTTAAAAGGAATAGAAAAAGAATTTGTCTGGCCAGGCTAGAGGTCTGCCGTCTTCTTTTCTTTTTTCTTCTTTGAAACGGCATTTACCGAGCACACAGCAGAAGAACCAATGAGAATGTTTAGACTTTTATGTAATGATTCTGTTTAGGTGCAGAAACGGATTGTAACTTGTCTTTCTGGTGTTGGTAGAGCCCTGGTGGAGGCTCAGCTGCAGACTCACCATGACCTGAGCTGCTCTGCTGAAATTTAAAATGCAGCGGTTCCCAGTGGTGGTTTGTGACAGTAATCCCATGTGACACATCATACTGTGCTTTGTAGAAGGTGAGAAGAGACGGGTCTTCATCTGAAAGCAGAGGATTGCACACACATCACCACACACTGTAAAAAAAAATGTTGTGAAAACTCAAAAACGCAAGGAAATAGGATCCCTCAAGATTTTTTAATTTTGGGGCCAACTCTAAATCTTCAATTTTAGGTTTTACTCACTATCATTATTATTTTTTTAACTCGTCTTACAGCCAAATTACTATTGATTGTGTGGAAAAAGTATTACTGATAATACTAAAAACTACATGTGAATGAATTTGTTACAGTTGTATTCACAGTTTCAATCTCTGTTGTTGCTGCTTTTTCTTTAAAAATAAATATTTCTGAGCACAATAAATCATGCAAATCTTTTGTTTAATTTAGTGTATTAAGTTTTTGTTATTATCAATAATAATATTTTTTTTCTGAATAATAGATAGTAAGTTGGCTGTAAGATGAGTTAAAAATATTGATAGTTAGTAAAAGATGACTTGATTGTTTTTAGACATAAGAACGTTAAAAAAATTTTCAAGTATTTATTGTCATTGTTACAAAAGAACAACGAAATTGCGTTTGGAGCATCCACATGCATAGTTGATAAAGTGCAAAGTTGGTAAAGTGCAAACCCAAGTGAAATAAATAACCCCTAAATAACCCAGTTGTAAACATTTAGCACAGTATGACATCAGTACAGCAACATTTTTTTTACAGTGTAGTTCACAGACGTTCCCGGGAGACAAAATCTCCAGACAGAAGACACCAGCGCCATCAGATCCAACATCCCACGAGAGCTGCAGTTTTGCTGTCACTATTCAGGTCTTGTCAAACTCGCTCAGATCCTTACATTTGCCCATTTTCCCTGTTTCTAAGACATCAGCTTTGAGGGCAAAATGTTCACTTACTGCCTAATACTGTATATTCCACCCACTAACAAGTGCCATGATAGGATAAAGGATAATCTGTTGTCAGTGGTCATAGAGTTATGCTTGTTCGGTGTACAAATAACAAGACAAAACCTATATACCAACACTCGGGCCTGTACTACAGTTTACAAACAATTAGTCTAAATGATTTTTTTACTGCTACTTTTAAAAGTGTCTTTTATGAGATATCAAATCATGCCAGTGAAGCAAATTGAATGTCCTCAGTCATCTACAGAAGACTGCCTGGGATATGGAGAGGACAGAAGAAATGGCGCAGGATAAAAAAATAAATTAACAAAGATGCTAAAAAGTGGTAGCAGAGCTGAACATGTTTCTGTTCTTTGTTCATGACGAGGATGGACAGGATCAGGAATGAGTCCATCAGAGGGACAGCTCATGTGAGATGTTCTGTAGTTAAAGTCAGATTTTCCAGATTGAGATGGTTTGGACATGTGCAGAGGAGGGATAGTCAATATGTGGGTGAAGGATGAGGCTGAGGTTAGAGCTGCCAGACAGGAGACAGGAGGCTTAGGGGAAGACCAGAGAGGAGATTTATGGATGTAGTGAAAGAGAACATGAAGCTAGACCCCTGAAGGGAAGAGCTGAAGGGAGAAGAAGCAATGTGGGCCAAAAATAGTTTTCTTAAGAAGAAATGAAATAATCTGTATTTGTTAAGAATGTTTTCTTTTGGGGAGCTGTTACTTTTCACTTATCTGAAAACAATTGGACAATGTGCCTGGTGGCCCCGCCCACTTCACTTTGGCAGCTCAAGCCAGTCTTTACTGTGTGCTCCTAATACTGGAAAGTATTACCAAGTTATGGTAGAAAGAGTGCGGCGGCCTTAGCACTGCTGAGCCTTCCTCTGACTAAAGCACTCTACAGACAGTGCTGCCTCCCAACAGAGCTGCACTCTGCCACCTTCTGCTGGTCTCATCACCTGTTTCCTTGTGGCAGTAATAAAGTAATTATTGAAAAGTTGTAGTCAGATAATGTTTTTAGAGGTTGTAAGTGTGCTGCTGTTCTGTAGGTGACTGTGTATTTAGTTCTTACAGAGCCACTGTAGTACGTGGTGAAGTATACATAAACAGGTTAGTGAGACGCCATGTTGATAGTGTTACGGTATGTGCTGCTGCCATGTTGATAATACTACTTTTGTTCTGAAGTAGCCTGGCGAGCCAGACTGTCCTACTTGCTTTTCGCAAACAGGACAGTGTGGTTTCCCTTTTGGAGTGAAGTGTTTCTTCGGTTCAAGTTGAAACTGGCCTATCACAGACGTTTATCTGCAGTGTGTCAGAAACTAAATATTACTAAAGAGATACCAGACTAACTTTGTATAGAATAGGGTTCCATTGACTTACATTAAAATCACTTATTTTCACTCTACTGCCATTGCAACACAGAAATGTTAAATCATGTTAATTCCTCTGTAACCCTGTCAGTCAGAGGCTAAAAAATACACAAACAACATTATAAGGGAACTAATTCCCTTATTATTCCCATTAGAAGTCACTGTTATCTGATTTTCAGTCCTTTTTTTTATTGCACAAAAAGTAAAAATGTTTTAAAATCAGTGTTAGGGCTAGTCAGAGACCTATACAGGACTAGTAATCCCTGCACAAACAAACAAATAAATAAATAAATAAATAAAAAGAAGGATAGATTGCATTGTTAAATAGTAAATAATTCATGTTTTATTTACAAATATGTGGAATTATGTAAAAAAAAAAACTCACTTATTACCTTTAGAGAGTTAAAAATATAAAAAATGTATTCACTTTTGCTCTCTGTGATGAGCACGGGGGTTAATGATCAAAAAACAAAAAAAAAACAAAAACGTTTTTTCTTCATGTTTTATGTATTTAAATGTGACCCAGTGACCTAAACAAGAAAAACGCAGTGTTGTCAACTCCTCAATAAGAAAAGTCGCTATTGGCTGTCCTAAAAGTCGCTAGAAGTCGCCAGATGACGTCATCGCCTAATTTGCATAATTGGTCACATGGATCTAATTGAAAGTGAGGCCTCTGTATTTTTATTATTATCATTATAAATTTTGTATGTACTATTGAACAGTGCTGTAATGTCTGTAAAATATTGGTATTATCACATATTTGTTGAATAAACGTTAAAAAAAAAAAACCCTCTCCTGCTCTGAGTTGACTGCAGCTGACAGGCCTGTAGGCAGCACCTGCTGCTGTGTGCTGATTGGTCTGCGGCAGAGGGAAAGAGATGGAGAGCACAGCAGCAGCAGCTGGCGGCAAGACGAGATGGAGGAGGAGGAGAAGCTCACAGCGACACGCAGGTAGCTCGAAGAGTAGAATAGTGAGAAGTGCTTTCACGTTTTTCACGAGTCGCCAAAGTCGCTATATTATGCAAAATTGACTTTTCTGAACTTTCTAATATGTTGTAATGTTGTTTCCTCATCAAAAACATACCTAGAGTTGTGTTTTGTTTCATTCATGCATGTTTGCGTAATCCTCTATTCTTTTACATTGAGTTTGTGAGAGGCCAAAACGGCTTTCCTTTTCCACCTGACCACGCCCCTCCCCCCCTCATGGTCCTGTTCTATTCAGGAGGCACAGCTCACGCCTCCCCTGCAGAAACCAAACAAATCATGTGAACTCCACAGGTTTTGAAGCACTGAAGGGGCCTGCCAGCAGTGGGACAGCAGGGAGGGAGGGCTCTTAAAGTGACAGGGACCTAATCTGAGTGTTTCTCACAGAGTCAAATGATAAGTTTCTTCAAATAAGGTTTTTGCAATAATTATTGCGTTTTCTGACCAACAAAATGTAAGCTAGATGTGTCCTAAATTAATTTAAAAGACACACACACACAAAAGCATAACATAGACCCTTTAAAGGAGGGCCTGAGGATTAAGTGTACTAGGGCCAAAGATATTCACATTGTTTCGTAACCTGCTACAGCCAGCAATGCTCGGGAGGAAAACCCACAAAGTGATAGATTGATATTGATTTAAAAATATGAATAAAAGCATAATATAGCCCTTTTAACTTACAGAAGGCACCTGTAAACTATAACATTTTCAGCTTCTCAAGTGTGACAGCCATCAAGGCACGAGTCATTGCCAGCTCCAGTCATACTGTACTGTATGTGTGGTAATCTAATACGGCTGCAAAAATCACTTTGCATGACAAGGGCTTTAGGGCTGTTATTGTGTGTTCTATGTCACACTGTCACACTCTGAGACTGGGTTCTCTCACATAAGAAATACAGTCCAGTGTGTCAGAGTACATCCAAGATTACATGATTGCATTAATATGAAGACGCATGGGATGCAGTTCCATTTTCGGCTCAGTCTCCTCTCTGTGCCTCTGTGAATCTTTACCTTCCACTGAAGGGTTACAGGAAGCAGAGCGCCTCCCGCATTAATATTTAAATTTGGCTCCGTCTCCCTGAGCTCCACTTACTGCTGCGAAGATGTCGAGTCATGCATTTGCACAAGATGCTGAGTTTTCTTCTGTGCAGCCAAACAGAGCCAAATAAACACTTTTATTTACTGTGTACTGGTTTATGTCTGACCTATGCTTTCTTTTTGATATTAGGGAATTTTCAAACAATATCTGCTACTATATTTTATATTTTGGATCAGAGCCACACTACTAACACTACTACTACTACTACAACTACTACTACAGACTACCAGTGGTGGATAGTAACTAGATACCTTTACTCAACTAAATTTTTTTTTAAAAAGAAGAAGTACTTTTCTGAGTACATTTTGTAGAACATACTTTTACTTTTAATTGAGTACATTTTCGATGATTTTATTTTTACTTTTACTTGAGTAAAACTTTAAATTGTCTGAGGAGTTAAAAGTATTTTTTGTCCTCTGTGGTGTGAAATGTGGGATGTGGGATCAGAAGGTTTTAGGTTTGAAACTCAAGGAAAAAGAAAAAGGAGATTTTGCAACAACATCGAAATGCACTTTCTACTTAAGTTAACTTCATATGCAATACTTTTTTACTTTTATTGGAATAAAATTGTTGTTAGTTACCTTTACCTGCACTGTAAAAAAAAAAAAAAATGTTGCAAAAACTCTTGAGTTGTGGGTCCAACAGAAAATTTCAAGTTTTCAACAAATATATATATATATATATATATTGTTCTATTTAATGTTCATATGTCTAAAAACTTTGAATTTTAAGTTTTACTCTCTATTATTATTATTTTTTACCTTAACTTACAGCCAACTTACTGTACATTATTTTGAAAAAATATTATTATTGATAATAATAATAATAATAATAATAATAATAATAATAATAATAATAATAATAATAATAGTGAGAAAACTTAAAATGGAAAGTTTTTAGACATATGAACATTAAATTAGGTGAACAAAAAATATTTGTGGTTGAAAACTTGAGATTTTGAGTTGGCCCCAAAACTCACAAATCTTGAGGGATCCTGTTGTGTACAGTTTTTGAGTTTTCACAACTTTTTTTTTAATTATTTTTTATTATTATATATTTATTATATTATATTATATTATATTATATTATATTATATTATATTATATATGTATTATTATTTTTATATATTTATTTTTTCAGTGTGAGTAATAATATTTTTTAAGTAACAGTACTTTTACTTGAGGACGGAGTACTTCATCCACCACTGCATACTACTAATACTACAACTAATACTACTACATTGAGGATCTTGTACTGGGACTAAATCAGGTTAAGAACTGAGGAATTTATACTGGGTTGAAACTACTACTACAACTACAACAACAACAACAACAACTACTACTACTACTACTGTAGGAGCCATTGACTGTTAAAATAGAAATACCTACGGTGTCCTATAGGTGTGACTGTTTGTCCTGTTTGTGAATAAAGGTGTAAGGTTGGCAGCACACAGTTTGTTGACCACTACCTACACTGTATGAAACTTTAATGTGACGGTATGGATTTTATTGTTGATATGACAATAATGAAACACTGCTTGGACAGATTTTAATAAAGAAGAACAAATCAATCTCACGCTCCATCGACCAGAGAGCGTCGCCTTTCGGCTCAGCTCTTGATTTACCGGTTAATCTATGTTCTTACTCTCACCTATGGTCATGAGCTTTGGGTCATGACTGAAAGGACAAGATCCCGGATACAAGCGGCCGAAATGAGTTTCCTCCGCAGGGTGGCTGGGCGCACCCTTAGAGATAGGGCTCCAAGCTCCTCCTGTCACCCAGGAGGAGCTTGGAGTAGGGCCACTGCTCCTCCACATCGAGAGGAGCCAGCTGAGGTGGCTCGGGCATCTGTCCTGAATGCCTCCTGGATGCCTCCCTGGGGAGATGTTCCGGGCATGTCCCACCAGGAGGAGGCCCCGGGGAAGGCCTGGGACACGCTGGAGGGACTACGTCTCTCGGCTGGCCTGGGAACGCCTTGGAGTTCCTCCAGAGGAGCTGGAGGAAGTGTCCGGGGAGAGGGATGTCTGGGTGTCCCTGCTTAGACTGCTGCCCCAGTGACCTGACTCTGGATAAAGCGGAAGAAGATGGATGGATGGAGAACAAATCGAACTGCCTTGGATGGATTTATGTATCCATTACAATCAGTAAGCTAGCGCATCAGCTAATACCTGTCTTTGCTACAGAAGCAGTTCATTTGAGTTAGCTGCTACAACTACTTCTACTACTACTTCTGCTACTGCCACATTGAGGAGCTTGTACTGTGGAGCTAAATTCTGGGATTGTACTACTACTACTAATAGTATTTGCTCAGCTGCCTTTACACGTATATGAACTTAAGTGACATCCCATTCTTAATCCATAGGATTTAATATGACGTGGGCCCACCCTTTGCATCTATCTACGTCAGACATCTACGTGTCTGGTGTTTTCATCCAACGTCAGACACTGATGTTGGACGAGAAGGCCTGGCTTGCAGTCTTCGCTCTAATTCATCCCAAAGCTGTTCCATCAGGTTGAGGTCAGGACTCTGTGCAGGTTCAGTCAAGTTCTTCCACACCAAACTCACTAGTTCATGTCTTTATGTACTGTGCTTTGTCCACTGGCACGTAGTCCCACAAAGTTGGGAGCATGAAATTGTTCAAAATCTTTTTGTATGCTGAAGCATTCAGAGTTCCTTTCATTTGAAGTAAGGGGCCAAGCCCAGCTCCTGAAAATAACCCCACACTATAATCCCAATTTAGTTATGTGAGTGGGTGAGTGAATACTTTTGGAAATATAGTGTACATTGAGGACTTTGTAGTGGGACTAAACCAGGTCTAAACAAGAATTGTTGTGCTACTACTACTAGTACTTTTACTACTACAACTTCTAGAACAACAACTATTACTACTACTACTACTACTACTACTACTACTACTATTACTATTACTACTTCTACGTGGAGGTCTTTGTACTGGGACTAAACCAGATCTAAACAAGAACTGAGGAACTTGTACTGGTGGAACTGTAGGAACTGGGAAATGATATTTACTGGGGTTGTGCTACTGATACTACAAAACTACTGCTACTACTTTCCCTTTGAGGAGCTTGGAAGTTCCTGGGTTCCACTACTACTACTACAACTACCACTACTACTACTAAACACTGATGAGCCTGTACTGCTAATGTCTGTGATTGTATTATTGAGGAAGAGAAAAAAAAATCTGTCAAAAGCCATATACAGCACAACATCACTGCTCCTGTCTGCTTCTCCAAACTTGGTTGACCATTACCTTCTGTATGCACATTCCCCTGAGTATGTTACAGACCCTTTACCAAATATAGGAGGCATGTGTTATGTGTGAGTTTTGAATGGAAATCTGCAGAAGTGGAATATTCATGTGCACGCTCTCTGAAGGAACTGGTCCTCTGGTTTATGCTCCAGACCCACACTGTCGTCCTATTTGCATGTGATTGTGTCATTAAATGTCCCATTAGGAGTGTGGCCCAAAGTGTGCCCTGCTCTGAAATCTGCTTCTGAAAAAACAATGATCCTTCTCAATTTTTAATAAAACAGGCTATAGTTTGACATAAAATATTGTGGAAGTATGGAAGTGTAATTATCCAATGGCTTTTCTAAATCCAATCCAAGTCTTTTTATAGAGCACTTCAAAAACAACACATCCAACCAAAGTGCTGTACACCCACATAGACAAAAAAAAAAAAAAAAAACAAGTACAAAAACAAAGACAAAGACAAACAAAGTAAGAGAAACAAGAATAAAACAACAGCAAGAGTCAATTCTCTCATGGAGTTAAAAGCCAAGGAGAAAAAAAAAGTTTAAAGAAGAGATTAAAAACGAGAAATGAATCAGCCTGATGTGCAAAGGGAGCTCATTCCATACAAAAGTTTATATTTTTCATGTATTTTGGCTGAAAAACGCATCCTAGCACAAACTGCAAACGTGAAAAATAGGTGAGGATTCAGTTCTCAACAATGCACACATGAGAGGCATGTTTAGATAACATCTCAAAAATACACATCCAAACCCATTCCATTCGGGGAAAAAAGTGGGCACATTTGTGTAAATGTATATTTGTGTTTGTTGTCTACTATCAGTGTCCAAACCTAATAATCAGAGTCATGTGGATATGGAGATAAATCATTTTGTGACTTCAATCATTTATCCCTCTGTCAGACTGTGGTCTTTGTCCAAAAAACACCTCAACAGCTTTATTTTTGAGACTTTTTTGTAATTTAAGCGAGGTAACACAGACGAGGTAACAAGATCAAATACTACATCACACTTGTCTATCTGCAACTATTGAGGAGCAGTACCATCCGTTTGATCTCAGGAAATGTAAATTTAGACATTTATTTTCTCCAAGCAGTCAAAGATATAACTGTAAATACTGAGATGTATCACTAAAGTCCTGTTTGTAGCTGATCCACTAAATAAAATGGTTTTGGATTGAGTTGCTCTTTAAAGACTGTGTTAAAGAGCTCAGGTCAACAGGAACAGGAAGCAAACAACACAACTTATGTGCACCAACTGAAGTTATATCAAAATATAATCTTTTCCAACTTATTTTAACAATACAGATCTTTACAACTAAAAGTGCGCAAATTTACATTATTACATTGCCCTCTAAAAAGATTATATAGAATGTGTAAATGTGTGACCATAGGTAAGAGTGGGTGACATGTAGAATGACTCACATTATATAATAATAGTTGTGTGTCAGTCAAGAATAAATACCCGGTAATTATTTACAAAGCTTTATGTCAACATTGATAATCACCACTGAGTTATAAACATGGATATTAATGTTTATTCTAGAGTAATAAGCTCATGTGAAATTAATTTGGCCTATTAACTATTTATTAATTTAATTTATTGTTCATTAAAGGTTTATTATTGCTCCTTAATAGTTGTAGTAACTGTTTACTAATCCTTAACTAGTATTTAATGCCTAATAGTGTGAGTTATGCTAAAGTGTTACCATAAAAAATCTTAAACTAAGGTAATAAACATAATACAACACTAATACTACGATGCTCTCCTCTATTTAGAAAAGAGTTGACCTTTCTTAACAAAGCACCTCCTTATTTAAGGGTCACTTGCTCCCATTGGATTCAGGAGCTGCTAATTCATCAGCAGGGGGTCAAAGTTCACTCAGAGGTCAAAGTTCACATTCATTTTTAACAATATATATTAGCACTTTAGAATGACTCACACAGCATTTATGAACTGAGAGGGACACATATGTTAAAAAAACAAATATTAGTACTAATTAAAGAAGAAACTGTTTATCATCTAAAGGCGTTAGATGTCAAAGTCAGCCAGAGTGTCACGGTCCCCTTAAAAAACAGAAAATCCTTTGCAGACAATAAGACTTAACTCTACTTAACATGTTTTGTCTTGTTTTTCTTCATAGATTTCTATAAAAACATGGCTTTTGGCTAAAAACAGGGTATCTCCAAGGTCTTAAAAGCATTAAAAAGGTATTATATTTGATTGTGTCAAAATAAGAGCCTTCAAAGTATTAATATTATAAGTAGGTACTAAATTTTGTTCATCTAGGTCCTAAAAGGAGAGGGCTGTAGTGCAGCGGCCAAAGCAGTGGACTTGTCCTGAAGTCGAACCACGGTCAAACGCATGTGAGGCAGGTGTTCTCTCATTGGGTGCGCGGGTCGTTCACCGTGAAAACAAGTCAATGTTGTGATATACGCACATTTCCAAGACGGTCACGCGCCCCCAGACACGACTTCACACCCTCCAAAGTGCTTTCAGAAGCCTGGCTGGGCAAAACAGATTGTGTGATTAATTTGCGTTAATAAATTTTAACGCGTTAATAGATTTTTTATTAATCGCATGCGTTAACGCGTTAACGTTGACAGCCCTAGTTAAAATACAAGTCTGCTCTTTCTATGTTTTATATGTACATGCATACTTTTGCTCATTTGTACATGTACCTGTGCATATGGTATATTGTTTAATCTAGCAATGTAAATAATTCTTTATGAAAAAAATTATTAAATTATTTACAAAGAATTACTTCAGTAATAAACAGAATTACAAACATTGTTATTAATTTTTAATTCTTGATTAATAACATCATGTAAAACTATGTAAAATTATATCAGTGTTACATCAGGTTCTGTAAATTGCTTATTGATTAAATTATCGTTATTAGATATTTATTAATGCTTAATCACTGCTTAATAGTGGTGAGTTATTCTAAAAGAAGAACTAATATTCTGCATTCTAATATATTGGGGTGGCAGTAGCTCAGTAGGTAGAGCCCTTTGCCCACACACTAACTGAAGGCTGATGGATTGCATCCTGCCATTGTGTCCTTAGGCAAACCACTTCACTCACCTTGCCCCCAGTGTCTTTGTCACTGATATATTTTTATGTTTTATATTTATAATGTCACATATTTTGGCTTTTTTTTTTTTTTTTACTTTTTTGTTAATAATTTACATTGCACCTTTTGTTTTTGATCAATGCTCACTTTATTTTTTTGCTTCCTGCACTTAATTCTGTATTAAGAGCTGCCTGAACAAGTGAATTTCTCCACTGTGAGATTAATAAAGTTCAATCTAATCTAATATGAATGTGTTTGTGTTATTATGTGTTTGG
Source organism: Bostrychus sinensis (assembly GCA_020698575.1). Taxonomy (NCBI): domain Eukaryota; kingdom Metazoa; phylum Chordata; class Actinopteri; order Gobiiformes; family Eleotridae; genus Bostrychus; species Bostrychus sinensis. Next base: position 46,044,410 of record CM036239.1, on the reverse strand, counting down.
TTTTGGTCAGAGAGGTTGTAGGTGCAGAATAAGGAGTGAATGAATAATACGTCTTGTAAAGCGACTTCAGGTGTCTAGAAAAGTAAGACTAAGGTATTATTATTAATATAAACATAGCTGGAAGAGGGCATAAAATCTTTCCTTTTTCAAACTACTTTCAAAATAGCACATATATATTTGTAATTTTCAACAAGTGCTCCTCTATTTGATGCATAATTAGCTGCGGTAGCTCCAAGGCGTGTCCCCGTTTAGCTCGGTGTTCTTCCTCGGGTTAATAATGCATGAACGTGGAAGCTTTAATTTTCAACATGAATGCACTGACACTAACTGTGTGGTGTGTGTTTCCATTCTCACACATGTAGGGCGCTGTTCGTGTTGGCAAACAAAGCACAAGTCTTTATGCTCTTCTACATTTGATAGCTTTCGTGAGCATAAATACTTTTATTGTGGCAAGAACATTTAGAGAACAGGATAATGATTACAAGCCAGGAGCAGTGCCAAAGATGGTCCACTTGTTGAATTAAACCGACAACACAGTGGTTCTCAACCTGTGGTATGGGTACCACTAGTGGTGCGCAGGCTTCTTCAGTTTTATTCCTATTTTAGTCCTGCTCTAGTTGGGGGTTAAATTTGATGTGTAAACCGCAGCTTAGTCCCGGTTTAGTTGTAAATTAGTCCTGGTTTAATCCTGTGTTACGTTTAGACCTGGTTTGGCCATGGTTTAACCCATGAGGTAGTCCTGGTATAACCCTGGTTTTAGTCCTGAATTAGCCCTGGTTTAGTCCTGGGTTAGGTTTAGTTCTGGTTTGGGAGGGCTTCTTCAAATAAGGTTTTTGCATTAATTATTGTGTTTTCTGACCAACAAAATGTAAGATCTGGGTGTGTCCTAAATAAATTTAAAAACTCACAAAAAAAGCATAATATAGGTCCTTTAAAGAAATTAGTGGTGCTTAAAAAATAGGCCATACTATGTACCAATCCTAAGCCTGGATAAATGTGTTGTTTCAAAAAGGCATCCAGTGAAATATGTCTCATGCGAGGGGCTCTTTATAACCCATGTAAGGTTGGACTCAGACAAATAGTGGGACATCGGTTTGTGACGAGTGCAACCATTTTGTTGTTTAGTTGTCTTTAAATTTTGAAGTTGTGCCACTTTCCAACATAGCTCTCTCAAATAACTGCTGCCACACACTCAGCCGTGCCCAGCTGTGAAAGGTACCGAGGGCTAAAGGACTGGTTCATAGAAGGCACCTGTATGTTGAGCGCTGTGACTGGAAAAACTATTTTTTTTCTGTCAAAGCACAGTAAATCAAGAAGGGATAAGGTCAAGAAACCTTTGTTTGTTCAGTTCTCGTAAAGCAATCAGACACTTTTTACTCAAAGTCTCTCAAATTGTTGGTTGGGACCCAAAATTGCTTTACAGGGAAGTTGAATGTAGTTTGAATGTTCTACTTTTTAGCCCCTTTGCCTGGATTTAAAAAAAGTTATGTTGTTACTGTTAAATGACAAAAGTGTCCCAGTCACAAAACATTAACATTAACATTAAAACATTAAACACAAAAATATATACACTCCTTTTTTTTGGTACTTTTTTTTTTTTTTTTTCATAAATCTTTTAATGAACTTGTGCCCTGATCATAAATACCAAATATTATTTTCAGAATTTTAACTCTTTTATGCTAGTGCATCTAATAGCATCTCTCTTTTTTTTTTTTAGTAAAAACACACACAAACCATTAAATATTTTTAATATTCTCAATGCAAAATGCCTTTTTAGGGGGGATTATTTCAGCCTTGGGTATGTCAAAGAAGAAATATTTTTTTCCCGTGCTGTGTGGGATCTAAAAAACAACTCCCATTAAAACCCATCAAAACTGGTTGACATTTTGTTACAAAAAAAAAAAAAAAAAAAAAAAAAAAGTCCATCTAAATCAGTGTTGTTGGTGATCTCTGACAGACCCAAGGCTGTAATAATCCTCCATCGAAAAATCCATTACAGAAAATGTAGTTGCTATTACATAAACTGGCATAAAAAGGGTTAAAATTCTAAAAAAAAAAAAAAAAAAGGAGAAAAGGAAAAAGGAGATGGAGACCAGCAGGTAAGTGAGGTAAATTTATTTAGAACAAATAAGGAGTTTGTGACTAATGTAGGCAGACGATTTGCAGCATGGATCAGGTAAGATGGTGACTCAGGCTGACAGACTGGAGCTGGAAAAGGTAAAATGGTGAATCTGTTTGAAAACAGGCTGAGTAGCTCGCAGGCATGGAGATCTGAGAGAACATAGAGAGAAACAAGGTAAGTAGATTTCCAAAAGCAGAGGTCACAAAAACTAGGCCTGAAGAGTCTTCACCACAGTGGTAGACTGACGATCTGTCAGAGAAGTGGAGAAGAGCCTGGGCTTAATGCGACAGAGCCTGGGCTCAAGCCGCTTAAGGTAGGCAAAAGCTCATTTAGACCATCCAGATTCATTTTTGAATAACGTGGTGTGGACTGACATACTTCAAGCGATTCTGTTTGTGGCGTGGCATCACCCTCCCATACAGCTGTTCTTTGTTAGGAAAACACCCTAAAACTCAGATGTCACTAGAAAATTACTGACACACCTCTGTGATCTTTTTTCATGAAGACAGAGTAAATTTTTATGCAGTCTCAGAGGGATGCCCAAACTTTTACATATGACTGTAACTCTGTACCACACCAAACAATTCTAATAAGGTAATTATTTGTTTCCTACAAAACAACACGAGAAAGCAAATATGTTTTTGTTGTTATTGTGGAGTTCCACATATGTATTCGAAGCTGAACTCGTGAAGGGTCATTTTTTGGAAGGTGGCTTTTTTAAGTTGGGACTTCCAAGATTCCCATGTATCATGAACGCAGCATAAGTACTGCAGTAGGTGATGAGTTGTTGATGCAGGTGTGCAGGAGCAGAGGGAGGAGCCACGCCCACAGCAGTAATGGTAGACTCACACCAAAAGCAACAAAATCTCTTTCCTATAGAGACCTATTCCTCTTGAGTGTCTGTCAAATCTTGTTCTGTGATTGGCCGTTGCTTCGGCAATGTCACTCCACATTTACATAAAGATGATTTTAGTTCAACTCAAAACTACGCTTAAGTGGCTTGATTACCAAAAATGCACTCACATAATACAATAATGTTAGAAAAGCATCGCTGACACAAATTCTCCCGCTGATTCACATTAACATCCTCCCCACTCTGTGTATCTTTAGCAGCAGTCTCCTCTGGTTCTGTATCACTGCCTATTTACATCCATCATGACTCAGGGAGAAGACTGATCCTTCAGGCCCATGTGGGAGGCTTCCTCTGTGGGAGACACATGTGTGACCTCTGGGCTTGGGCCAGACAGGATGCAGTAATGGTATCACTTGGGTGCTGCTTATTCACGCTTTACTTTCTGAGTCAGTGTAGCATCAAATCACTGGAAAACACCAAGGGGATGGTTCATCAGTGGGAAGTATTTTGGTGATGTAGGCTGTAGTCTATATTTATTCTCTCTGTTTTGGGAATCTTTTTTAAATTATATATTGAATCTAGGGATGCACCGATACCACTTTTTTTCAAACCGATACGAGTACAAGTACTTCTATTTGAGTATTCGCCGATACCGAGTACTGATACGAGTACTTATATAGGGGTTACTATAGGGGTCACACTGCTGTATCTCATTCATCCCATACCGTGTCGTCTATCCCTGCTCTCAAGTTATTTTTACAACAGAGTGTTTTGAATACAACTAACCATGGCTAAAAATTGCTGAATATGGACATGTTATACCTCATTCACTAAAATAATTTTAAAGACAGATTGAGCATCTGCGCATCACCAGCAGAGATGCCATTACATACAGCAGCTAACACAATTAGCAACGGTACTTCTTATGTTTTATCACACAACTGCTTCAGACTCCGCGCTTATATCATTTTCGGGACAACTAGGACAACAAAAGGACAACTGCTTAAGTTTCAGGACTCACATATGATTTGGGATAAGTCTGGTTGAGCAGAATGTAGAGTCAGCTTTGCCTTTATCTCCATACAGTTCACTTTGAAATCCTTCCACTCGGTTCTCACCGCTCAGCTGAGAGGGGAAGGTCACGTGACAGCGCTGTAACGTGGTATCGGTTGTTGGTATCGGGCCACATTTATGAATACCAGTACGAGTACTTGGACATGGTATCGGTACCGATACCCGATACATGGTATCGGTATCAGTGCATCCCTAATTGAATCGATCCACAAGGGGTCACAAGCCAGCACTGGTCCCAAGAATAAACTTGTGTTTAATACAAGGTATACTATAAATCCAGTGTTTTGATTCCTGAAGTGAGGGGGACACACTAAAAACTAGGCCTTTCAGGCCATGGGTGTTATTTAGTGAAGACTTTGCCGTGCACATCTGCTGCTGCTTAATACAAAACAAGAACAGTAACTGGCATCATATAGCATTTTTGGGAATAAATCTGAGTTTATTTGTTAAAGAAAGCTGGCTGGGCACTGTTTTAGAGCTAGGGTGGATACCTGGGAGGAGCTTGGAGTAGAGCTGCTGCTCCTCCGCATTAAGAGGAGCCAGCTGAGGTGGTTCAGGCATCTGTTCCGGATGCCTCCTTGGCACCTCCTTGGGGAGGTGTTTTGGGCATGTCCCACCGAGAGGAGGCCCCGGGGAAGACTTAGGACACACTGGAGGGACTATGTCTCTTGGCTGCCCTCGGAACGCCTTGGGATTTCCCCGCTAGAGTTGGAGGAAGAGTGTGGAGTGAGGGAAGTCTGGGCATCTATGCCCATTACCCCTTGGTTACTTGTGCTCATGGAGATAGAATAGAACACTAGAGTGGACATTCTAATAGTGAACTGCAGTAACTGATTCCATATTATGAGTGTGGACATTCTACCAAACAAATAGGGAGCAGCTCTTGCTTTCACTATATTTTTAACATTTATTTTGTTAATTTAATAACTTTTTTGTATTTCTGCTTGATCTAATGTCTAGTCTTACTTATTGTTCTTGCTTCAGCACAGAGACATTTTGGACAATGCTTGGTTTCCAACTTGGTATAGTGGCATATTTTAATTATTTATTTAATTATTAAATAATCAATTATAAATATTTCATTCACAAAGATACTTTTAATTGCAGCCTTTGTTTAGTCTTTTTGAAACTGAAATGAATTCTTTGCTAAAATGTATTTCCAATGATAGAAAATTATTTTTTATAGATCATGTAAAAATATAAAAATTTATCAACAAAATAAATTAAATGAATATTGTGAAAGCAATTGCAGCTCCCTATTTGTTTACATAGCACTTATAGAATAGATACAGTCATAACATGGCGGCTGCGCTGGACGCCAGTTACTGCAGTTCACTATTGGAGTGTCCACTCTAGTGTTCTACTTGATTTGTAAAGGCAGAGGTCGGGGAATAAGTTTAGACATTTTTTAGGGCTTTATAAAAAAAAATATGCTAATAAAAAAAAAAACATAAATACAAAATATAGAAAAAAGGTGGGAATTCCACTTTTCTAATAACGTCATTCTTGGATAACCTTTTGTGCAACTTTTGATTATCACTGTATGTTAATAAAATAAAGAGTATCCTATTCGCACTACAAAAACTAAATCAAAAACTATTCACTGCAAACAGTGTAACAATACCAATAGGGAGCAATTTCCAATAAATGCATCTCAAAATAACAGTTTACGCCTTCATCCATTACCATTACCCACTGTGCTCTTGCCCCCTCTGCTCGGCCCCGCCCCTGTAGCGCGTTGCCACGGTGACCGCCGGTTTACGTGATGACGTCGGAAGTATATGAGCGCAGGCGGCGGGCTCTCGCTCCCTTTTACCGCCATCCGAGCGGAGTCTCTTTCTTCCTCGAGACTGCCACACTACGCAGCGCCGCCTTTACCTGCCCCCCCAGCCTCCGGCCACACAGCGAAGGTAAGAGCCCCGGGGAGGGTGGACAACAGCTCCTCCGACGCCTTAAACTCCTGCCCCGCTCCGTGAACGTCAAAAGTCCTCCTGTGTTATCTTATTAAGCGACGTTAAAAGCGGGAGACGGCTTTGCTAATGCTAGTTGTGGGAGATAGCGGCAGCAGCCATTGAGACCAGCTCCACCATGATGTGTTTAACGCACGATTAAATACAAATCCAGAAAATGGCACTTGCTTCGCGATTGTTTTAGCTTATTAATACATGCCATCCGGAGGAAAACCATCACGGAAACACCACGTTATTGTTCACTTTATAGTCGTTTTGCATCTGTTGACACGTGTCTCGTAAGTGCTCGTTTCGGACCTGACCTTATTATTTTTGGATGTTGAGTCTCTGGGAGGATAACAGTGGCTCTAAACTCCATTGTTCACGCGGCTAGCTCAGCTGGTTTAGTCCCAGTTAAAGACAACACGTGACGGACGGTTCGGCGCTACGAGGATCACCATCATCGCATTGAGAGCGCTGGTAACTGGGCCCCCCTCTGCTGCGGTCTCTCCGAAAAAGTGTTCCTCCCACTTGCCGAAGCTAGCTGCACATGAGCTAGCCACACTTAGCTCGCCACACACACGCACACACACCCAGGCAGTGCACTGACAGGAGGCTAAAGGCCGGCTAAAGTTGGCCTGTTTGCAGCCAGATGCGGGTGTGTGTTTGTTGTGGGAAAGAGAAGAAGCAGACGGACATTTTGCTTGACTAGATTGAGTTGCAACAGGTCGGATGCGAGAAATTTGGAACTGTAGTTTGCGATGTGCTGCTTCAAGGGAGGGTCCAAAACCTGGGGATGTCTCATATTTTGTGTGTCCCATGGGGTGGGCTACTATAATGGAGCATGCAACACGTGGTCGCGGGGCAAAAGGAAGGAGGAAAAGCCCGTCCCATAGTGCTCTGTTCAACCTTTGGAAGCTATTGTTCAGCTGCCTGCAAACCTCAGAATCTCAAACAGTAGCAGGTTATATTTTGGAAATGAGTGGTTGACATTTGTCCTGTGGTGTGACACAACTTTGAAATTGAATATTAAATTATAATATCAATAATAAGTCAGTTATTTAAAAAGTCAAGAGTTTTTTTGTAAGCAATTCATAATTTAAAGCTTATGTATTTTCTACTTATTTTGACATTGTTCTGTGTGACCTTTTCCGTCACACTATAGTCTGGCCATTTGGATTATTGTCATAAATTATTCAACATGTCCACTGTGCTAACTTGATGCATATATCCTTGTCCCATTAAAAAAAAAAAAAATTAACATTCAGAATTTTATTTTGACAAAAATGTATAGATGTCACACCACAGGACATGTTTACAGTTTTTGAGAAAATGAGGATTTTACTAAAATGAATAATAATGGTTCCTTTGAACCTTTAGCTCACAGCCTTAACTCTCTCTGGTTTATAAATGACAGATGGGGTCCTGTAGTTTTTGTTGCAGCTGCCTGTTTAAAAACCTGATTTTTTGATGTCACACTGCAGGACTCTATTTTGATTATAAGATTAAACTTGTGCAGTTAAGTGTTTTAGCGAAGTACAAATATTTGACATTATGCCAAAAACCTTAGGAACTGTCCCAGACACGAGTGACTTATTTTGGAAATTTTTCTATTTTGAAAATGTTACAGTCTCAATGCAGGACATTTTGCAGTTTAACATTAAAATACATACAGAGATAAAACACATTACACAGATGATTAAAAAATGGTACAAAAATACAGCAGCTAATGTTTGTTAGTGGCATGTTATGCTTTGTACGTATGTTGTTTGCGCTTTACCTGTTGCTGCTCGTAAGTTTTCGAGTCACATTTAGTTACAGTAGCGATGCTTCCAATCATCCATACTACACCTCATGACCTGTAACATTTTTCAATTAACACAGAGGCTAATGACGTGTGGTTGCAGTTCACAGAGCAATTTCAAAAATGTACTTACTGGATTTGCACTCAGTCCACCTTTCTTTGTACTGTCAAAAAGCATTATTGCATTTTAATTAACTTGCTTATAGAATACTAACATCTCATAAAATTAGTGACAAGTGAATTGGGGATTTGTACAGTCTTATGATGAGATGCATTTTCATTACAATACTTATTGATATGGCTGCACTAAAAATTGCAATATGGGCAGATGGAATATCCATATCGCAAGAAACTTATTTTAAGTTTTTACTTATTTTTTTAAGAAAAAGTAGAAACAGCAGCAGCCTGTTTTAGTGCTGTGCTAAGCTTCAGACAGAAAGCTGCTGCTAAGATGGAGCTTTGTGATTATTCACTGTTAAGCTAAGTCTCCAACCTAAGGTCTGTGGGCCAAAACCGATCCATTATGTTGTGAAATTCTCTCATAAATAAGCCTGAGTATTATTACAGCTGGACTTTTGTAGTTTTAATAGTGTGTAAAAATATTAAAAAGATAGAATTAAAATGGAACTTAGTAATTTTTGGCCTCATTTCCTCTATGGAGCTCCCTCTACATTTGGGATGTAAAACACTTTTATAACACAAGTCCAGCTGACTCCTATACAATCCCTTGCTCAACTTGACATTGGTTTTCCCCTCCCCGTATCTGTACACAGTTTTTTCTGCCATTTGGCCGCTTAGCTGTGACAATACAGCAATTGCTAACTTCTTTGGTTCTAACCCCGATGTGGTGCTTTCTTGCGAGACTTGAGCTCTGTGACATTGGGTCAGTGACGCTCAGACTTGCAAGTGTCGTTTTTAGCCGAGTGGTGGCAGGGGGAGATGCATATTTGATTCAGTATGCATTCTTTGCTACAGAATATTCCCTAAACTCAGCACAGTCGGTTTTCTTAATTTAAATTGTGCTATATTTTTGTCTGCACCAGAGCATGCGTTGACCTTATGACATAGTCTGTTATGTCAAAATGCAGCCAAGGTAAGGCTGACAAATGTGTCCAGTGTCCACAGCTTGTGCCATCCCACCTGTCTTTCACATCAAAAATCTAATATGACAATAGAGGATCCAGGCCTTTGCTACTAATGCCACATTTCATTATGTTGGCATGCCATTATGTTTGCAACCAAAGAAGATGATTGGCTCATTAACGGTAGGCCATGAAAGCTACAAACATTACTTTTTATCCTTTCTTCTAATCCAGAAGTGAACAATGCAGCATTATTTTGTAAACTCACATTGTCTCCAAAATAAAATGTTGTATCGGATAAATGTGGAGCAGCTAAGTATGCAAAAACGTGTCCTAGAATTCTTAAGTTGCCGCATCTGTTTTCAGCTTGAGCTAGCCTTGGAGGTTCATTCAAGGTCCATCAGTGCAACAGGTGGTTGGTTCTTAGTTTGTAATGCAATAACAATTTGGAAATTTTATATAAATTAGAAGTATGAAATATGGTTTCTAAAGCATTGTATCAAGAATCTGCAAAAAAAAAAAAAAAATCTAGGACTGTTTAAGTATTTTACACAGTTGGGTATTTAAAATATAGTTAAATATTATATGGCAGCACTCTTTTTCTCACTGTGCTCACGTGGTTCAGTGTCAGACCGGAGTTAACAAGGGCTCACCTCGTGGGCATGCGGCTGTATCTGAGCCTGAGCAGTATTCAACATATCCAACATAAAACGGAGGTAAAGTAGAAACGGCAGCAGCCTGTTTTAGCGCTGTAGCTAAGCTTCAGACAGAAAGCTGCTGCTAAGGTGGAGCTTTGCTTATTCACTGTTAAGCTGACTTTCCAACCTAAGGCCTGTGGGCCAAAACCCGCCGGTTGTGTTGTAGATTTGGTCATAAATAAGACTTGGTATTTGGCTTACATCTAGGCTTTTGCAGTTTTAATAATGTATAAAAATATAAAAAGACAATAAAATATTTTAAAATTGTAGAAAACCATTTGTTTCTGATTATAGAGACTCACCGGACTACAGTGCTTAAAATTTTTTTAATTGTCGTTATCTTTAAAATTATTTGAGGTGTTACTGTCTCCCAGGCATCTCCCTCAGAACAGAGGGCTCCAGTGTCTACAGCAGAGAAGGGAGGGAGGTGCTGAGTCACTTCAGTGAGATCCTCTGGTCTGTCACATCCAGGAGCAGCTGGTGTTAAGTGACAGACCGACAAAACTGAAATCACCACCAGGCACACAAGCAGCCTCTGTGGACTGTTGTGCTGTTTACAGGACGTAAATATTTTAAGTGGAACTTCTATTGTAGCAGTGTTGTTTGAGAGGGACCATCTCATAACTCAGTATAGACAGATTAAAGATATTGGGGAGTATTTTTTTCAACTGCTGAGAAACCAGCGACTGTTTGTCCTTTTTTGAATAATGCGCATGCGTCAGGCCCCGCCCTTCACTGTTCCTTTCCAAGGAACTCCTCCACAGCGACGTGCACGAGCGTTGGAACACGCGTGTTTGTTTACAGCCGGCATCGCCTAAACCTAGACCTGGTTGTTTGTTTGCGCGACCTTTGACCTAGTTCCCCACACAGACCCAGGCACATGCACAGTCCCTAAATGTGAGCAAAAATATATACTACTGCTATTGGTAGCATTAGCAAACTGACATTGCTGTACAGTTGAAAAGGTTCAAAAGACAAAGAAAAAAGGCATTTTTTTTTTTCAAACGATAAGATAAACGTTACCTGTCCAGCAGAAACTTGGCGACCAATGCATCGTCTGAAGCCCTTTCTGTTCCTACAGCGCACGCCGTCCTTTGAAGGAATCGCCAATAACTACATGGGTTTTATTCTGCTCTTCTACAGTTTTTCTCCTCCTCCTCTGGTTCACTTCAAAAACAGTTTTCCTTTTGTGACCTCCCGGTTCACGGTTTTCCTCAGCCATTGCGCTCTTTGAAGTCAGGCTGTCCGCGCTGCGATGTTAATGCCGCTAACGCGGCGCTAATGCCGGCCTACATAAACATAGTGTATACGCATGCGCAGGCACAAGAATGCGCACTATCGCCGAAACCAGGAAGTCAGAATGATTGGCGAGTCTGTGGAACAATGGTTAACGTACTTATGACGAAAACGATTGGATGAGGTTTTTTAAGTCCCACAGAGTCCACAGTTTATTATTATTATTATTATTATTATTATTATTATTATTATTATTATTTTCTAATACACCAATTTATAAGCCTTATACAGGGCAATGAAGGTAGTTTTAATAAATATTGCAAAAAATGAATTTATAAAGATCCTCCCTAATACCTTTAATGCATTATTAGACTGTATTTAGATGATATTTAGATATACTTCCTGTCATCACATTTTGAGTCAAGAATCTAAATGCAAAGCACTGTAGGACATAGTTGTCCCTTAAAATATGTCTGGCTGCAATAACATTGGATATCTTTGAAAACATTCAAATACTATGCAAAAATCAGATTGTCCTAGTTTGTGCAGGGTCTACTACTGTCTAAATGAACCAAACACCTCTTTTATGACAAGTACAGTACACAGGAAGTGAAATGAAAATTAAGAGAATGCAAATCAACCAGACAGAGACAAAATTTAGCCAGTTATTAAAGAAAAAGGGGGGCCCCCCTCTGTGAAAACTTTTGGGACAAACAGTAACATTTTGTAACGGTTTATCTAAAAAGGGCTTAGCTTTATGAAATGCTTTTGTTTTTTCTGTCTGTCCAATAACAACCAGAGAATACAGTGACAACTTTTCCTATCATAGAGTTGAAGAAGCAAGGCACTTTGTGACGTTGGGTTCATCGGTTAGCAAAATGACTCAGTGATGGTTGTTTTTGGTGTGGTTTGGCAACACCAAATCCAGAATTTTAGGATTGGAATAGAACAGAAAATGATATCTTTACAATTGTGAGAGCTGATTGCTTGGAGATGTTTGTGCTCTTGAGTGCTTCTACTTTTATCATGCATCGGTGTCACAAAGTATTTTTTATCATTTTCTGTTGTGCATGGGCAAGTAGTCAAACCATACAAATGTCACAATTGGTTCCCATTCCAAGGTAAAGAAATGACAATGGAAATCCCTGCCAACTAGTGTCCTTGTACACAATTTGGTACCATTTTGTCATAGGCAAAGCAAGTCAGACATCTTTTACAACAGTAAAAGTGTTTGTTTTTTTTTCCCCTTGAGGACGAGCAAGGATGATGGGCAAACGATGTGCAACTGAAATAAAAATCTCCATGTGGAGATTTTTGTAGCTCTTAAACTGTCTGTAGTACCAGAGTCATTAGCACGGAGTCAAAACCCTTTGATTTACTTAGGCTGAGTTGTCCTTTCTTTTCTAATCATGTTTTTTGTTTTCTCTTCTCTCTAGCATATCTTGAGACTTGGCAAAGATGGCAGACATTGACAAGTAAGTATCTATGCACACATGATTTTTTTTTTTTTCTGGTTTATGTTGCATCGCATTGGGTAAAATGGCTGGGACATATTTGTGCAAACCAAATGCAATCTGCTTGTGTTGGGTAGTTTAGGGACTTTGCAAGTTCTAACTTAAGCAACATCACATCAAATGAGGCCAATTTGCTGTGTCACTCAGGTTACTTTAACCCACTTGGTGGTGACAAACAATCCGAATATAGACATAATCAAAATAACACATACAGTCAAATATCAAAGAGGTATTTCTCGGTACTGGAGCCAAACAAATGCTTGAAAGCATACTAAGAACAAAAAACTGTATATTGCCTACTGCCCAGTCCTACAGCAAACCCTTGTCAGGTGGCAGCATCACCCAGCTGCCAGCTTATTGTGGTCCATTTTTTCATGCCACTGGAAATGGATCACAATAGGCCAAAAAGCTTTGATCAGTCACAATGGCTGTGGACTGTGGCCTATTGATCTCTGTGCTGCAGTTGAACAGGAAGCGCTCCCTGTTTGTGAGCTCAGTCTTGGAGCGGAGTCATGTTTCAGTGGATCAGCACAAGGCCCTGGGACCTCATACTTCGTCATTGTTTTCTCTACTGTAGTTTTGAAGTACAGGCCAGCATGTTCCTTCACATTCTGTTGCCCAATAAATTATGTATTCTAAAAGTTTCTCATTGATATTAATGTGCACTAAAGAGTGGTTTGGCAACATCATCCAGTTCCATATTTTTTTTAAAAGACCTTGCCTTGATAGGTCTAAAGATACCAACTCCAGCCACGAGTGGTCCATAAAGAATCCCTGATTCCCTGAAGTCCATATCTTTACCATTGAGCTGGAGCTACTGCCTTGGACATGCAACCTAATTGATTCCCATTCCAAGGATAAGAAACTATAGTAACATTTACTGTATAAACTAAAAAGTACTTTAAAATTTAGCTTTCCTCTGGATCTGTGCACCATGAAACAATGTTTTTTTGAGAACTTCATCTGTGATTCATAGAGTCCATTAACTTCTGGCAGGTATTGTAGCCCAGGACCACTGGACTGCATTCCACAGTTCCTCTGCATTTTTTGGTTTGGCCTCAGAAACAGCATTTTTAATGTCACCTCACAAGTTTTCTATAGGGTTAAGGTCTGGAGATTGTGCTGGCCATAACATTAATCATGTTGGTCCTGAACCATGATACTGCTCTTTTACTGTGTTTTGGGTCTTTGTCTTGTTGAAGCACCCATTTCATTGGCATTTCCTCTTCAGCATAAACCAACATGACCTCTTGAAGTATTTGGATATATTTAAACTCATCTATGATCCCTGTGCTGTGATAAATAGGCCTGACACCTTAGTTTGAGAAACATCCCCATATAATGCTTGCTCCATATTTACAGTTATCACAGTGTCCTGGGGCTGGTAGTCAATATTTGGGGGTCGTCTGACAAACCAGTCAATGTGTTCCTGTAACCTCTTCACCACGTCTTTTTTTTTTTTTTTAACAATGGGACATTGCAGTGACTTCTACTGAAAGCTTGGCTTCACAAAGGCGTCTCTAATTGTAACAGTACTCACAGGTATTTTTAGATCTTCTTTAATCTCCCTGGAGCTGATCATTGACTGAGCCTTTGCCATTTTGGCTATTCTTCGGCTCATTTGAATGATTTTTCGTTTTCTTCCGCATCTTTCAAGTTTTGGTTGCGATTTTAGAGCATTTCAGATCATTTTGGCTGAGTCATTTTCTGCACTTATTTGTTTTTCCCTTTTCAACTTTTTAATCAAAGTAAGCTGTTCTTCTGAACAATGTCTCGAACAAACCATTTTACTTGGAGCTCAACATGTGCTGCCTTTGTCCTTTCATAAGGGACAGCTGTATAACAGCTGGTTTCTCACAGCTGACTGAGGTCCCTGATAACCCACCACACTGCTCTTATTTTAAACATGCCCCTATCAATTAATTATTTAAATAAAAAGAATTGGCAGCATTAGGGCTGCACGATATGGAGAAAACATGCGATATTCAATAACTATGTTGAAATTTGCGATAGCGATATTATTGCAATATTTGAAAATGGAGCCTACTTATCAAACATGGTAAGTTAAATTCATTACATTTCGCAAAAAGTTGCAAAGCAGTGACAAAATCAAAACTTAACACTGACCAAATCAAAACTTAACACTGACCAAACAAGGCTAAGCTGTGACTAAATTGATTAAATTACCACTAAAACTGGACTTTTTAAACATTTTCACAACACATGCTCTTGTAAGGCTCTGGTGGAAAATGATTCTTCAGTGTAAATCTGTCAGATGGAAGACCACAGCGTTCTTGCGATATATTTAGATTTTTGCAATACGGATATTGCGTTTGCTGATATTGCGATAACGATAATTTTGCGACATATTGTGCAGCCCTAAGCGGCATGCATTTCTCAACTTTTGTGTCTGTTGGGTTTCTGTTACTCTCCTACACCTAGTAGTAAGTTATTGGCCAGATAGATGGATATATCTATGTATAAACCCACAGAGAGACACAAACAAAAGAATGATTATTTTGCTTTGTGATGTTGGACTCCTATTATTTTGAACATGACTGTGTAGGAAATTGCTGCCAATTGGTGTCCTTGTACATAAAAAGCATAATTGGCTCTTGTCAGTACAATGCAACTTGTAAAACAGTTTTTCCCAAAAGCAACTGGAAATTTGATGACCGCTTAGACGAACTGTAACTTTGTGTCACTGAAGTTTCAATTGTGGTGTTTTGGAGGAGCTTTGAGAGTCCCCTTTTATGATCACTACAGACATTACACTACATTATTTTCAAAACTGTTGTAGACAAACAGCCAAACTATAATACGGTTAACTTTGCTAGACGGTTTGACATTTTTATTAGTGTTTATTTGCATCTTTTGCAAACACAATGCACACACACAGGGCTAAACATGCTTGTAACCAGTGTAAAGTGAGTACTTCTCGACTGATCTTTTTTTTTTTCCATCCTTGTCTTGTCATCAGCAAAGAGCAGGCCGAGATGGACCCTGCAGACATGGAAGACGTGGAAGAAGTGGAGGAGGAGGAGACCGGAGAAGACGTCAACAGCAAAGGTACTATTAACTATATAGTTCATAGTTTTCACTGGACACCAATAATCAAGAATTGGGCATATGTGCGTAATGTCAGTGCCATTAGCTTCTGGCTCAGTAGCTGTGTGAAGTTTGTATGTCACGAAAGGAACGTTCTGCAGTCAACGCAGAATGAGCATATTTAGGTAAAGACTTTTTAAAATTTTTATTTTTGTAGAATTCTTGTTTGAACTATTTGGTATTCATTTGACACATGTCGTAATCCATCTAATCCATGTTATTTGGTGGATCTAAAAACTCGTTGCTGAATAAACCCATGTTGACAGTTTCTCATTAGTTTAGTCCTAGCTCATTATGTATGGATATGGATGGATATGTGGCCCTGGTCTATTTATAGCCACTTTGATTATCTTTTGTAAAAACATGAAAGCGGAGTGGTATTTGGCTGCGAAGGGCTCATCTGTCACTGCGACCACACTGAGAGGAGAGCCTTACAGCAGGCCTCGAGTAAGATTATAAATGTATGAGAGGAACTGTCGAGCTTTCTCACATCAGTTACATAACACAAGCTACTGCTTATTTACTACACAGGGCTTGCAAGAGCCATCCTAGCCTCAACAAGCAACAGAAATGTGCGTTAAAGGAGACATATTATGCTATTTTTCAAGCTTTTTAAAATAAATTTGGACACCTTTGCATCATCATTATGAAAACGTCTTTTGGAGAACCTTTGCAGAACACACTTGGATTAGGTGCCTGTCCCCCTGCCCATTCTACTCTGCCAGCTCAGAAAAACTTTAGTAGCAGCTTATGGTAGAATGAGTGCAGCAGCTTTAGCATCGTTAAGCCTTCCTCTGACTAAAGGCCTGAACACTACAGTTTAGTTTTTCTGCCCGAGTTTTAGGCTGGTTCGGGCACAGAATTTCCCATTTATCCTCAGGTAGGTCCTGTGCTGCAAAACCAGACCGTGTGCTTGCTGTTTTACGCAGTTTCAGCTGCTGGAGTTTCTGCAGCAGCAGTTGACAGCAGCACTGGTGCAGTGACACCAGGTTGTTACTCCCGTGTCAAAAAAAAAGCCACTCGTGCGGTGTGAGCCTTGATGGTGTAGTGAATGAAACTGCGTGGCCGATGTGAGCCGTTTCTAAACAAGCCTGTGGAGTTGGAGAAAAGTTGCTGCTTTTGTGAACATATCACGAAGGAGCTGAGAGTCTTAAACAAGGGGGCAAATGCTTTTGGCCCTGGAGACGACTAGCTACAGGTAGGACACTGAAGCGTAGAATGTGAACGCGTATATAGAACAGACTGCACTTTTTCTGTCAGTCAAACGGCTTTAGACTGAACCTAGAAACATCAGTTAGAAAATGCAAGGCTCGGGTCAAGGCGGGCTTTAAATTGGGCTACAGTTAATGATTCGGGTTGGGAAGGGCTGACTTTTTGGGGCCTGAACTAAGCTCTACTATACACACATTGCTGCCTCCTGATCTTTTCTTTTGAGTATTACCAGTTGGATAAATGTGGCAGTAATGCAAAAAACAGCTAAAAGTTTATGGTAAGGTCCAAACTTAAGTTAAATGTAATGCTTAAGTGTTTTGCATTGTTGTAATTTAAATTCGTGTATAAATTTTTTTTGTTTAGTTTTAAATGGTCTTCAAATTTCAGTTATACTTAAATGTGACAAAATTTACTGAAACAAATCATGGTACATTGTGGCTAGTGTCTACATTGAACTATAATTTTTTTGTATCATCTGCCTTCAGACTGACAGTAAACAGCCTTGATTTATACTCAACACTTTGTCTTGAAGCATTGGACCCAATTTCATAACAATGATCTCACTCATTTAAACATACTTAAGCAAAACTCAAACATCACATTTCAAATTCATGACTTCGTAGTAAACCCATGTTTGCTTTAAATGGGTTTTAAACATAAAGCACAGAGAAGGTGGTAATTTGTGAATTTATTGGGACTAATTGTACTGCAGCCTCAGACAAATTTAATTGCCATCATCTCTGTCTCCAGCACATAATTTCCTAATGCAAGCAGATAAACATTAACAATGAAATGAACTAGGGCTGGGCGATTTGGCTAAAAAATAAAATCTACATTTTTTTCATTTCACAGCCCATTTACGATTTGAATTGAGTTTTTTTCTCTTGTTGCCATACACAATAGAGGCCTGTGAAAAGATGCCAACTCCAGGCTAATTAGCATAAATAAAGTATGTAAGTCACTACTGCTGCACACTTTGACCAAATTCTTTTCTCTGATTATTAGTGTTTTTAGCATCTGCAAAGTCTCCACAGTAACTATTTAAGCTGCTCTGGAGCTAGCAGCAACATTATCCATAACACAAGTAACAGTGTGGTGCTTGAAGGATGCTGATTTCTTCTAAATTCGATTTGATGATTTGGCTATTTTTGACATTGCCCAAAATTTAAAATTCAAGTTAAACTAATTCAATTTATCGCCCAGCCCTAAGATGAACCTGTTTTTTGTTTTTCATTGGTTATTAATGTGAACATAGCCATACCACACTACTTTTAGGCATTTAAAGCAAAAATCATGGCTCTCAAACAGAAACTCAGGCTTATTTGAAGCCTACAGCCTATTGTTTTCATTACATAAAATGGTGAAACAGAGTTTAAAAATACATTTATAAAGGTTAACGTAAAATATTGATTAAAAAAATTCAGCCTTTATTTCAGACGCATGGTTGTGGTTAAGCACAAGTAAAAAGTATAAAAAAATACAAAGACGAGTAGTAAAGGTTGATCAATATATCGGGCAAATTTGTATTTTTTTTTTTTTGACCAGAGATGAGCTATATAGTGGTGTACAAAAAGCTCTAAACAAAGAACAAAAGCTTACACTGCATAAAATTACAATAAAATGATCAAGGATAAAATTGTTCAAGAATCAGACCTGTTTAACTGCTACTATATGAGACTCTTGTCTTTTTATTGCAAGATATGATAATGATGCTGAGGTGAACATGTATGTCTTTAGAAGCTAGCAAACTCATAATTCCTCATTGCAAAATTCAAATAAGCTTGTTGCCTTTATTATATGAATAAATCTCATTATTTGAATGGCTGCTGAGATGAACCATTTATTTCAGAACGTAACAAAAGCAAATCCAGACTTCTATCAAAATAACATGTAGTCTGTTTAATCTCATCACCTGCCACCAGTGAAACCGATGAGATTTTGATTTGAGTGAGAAACGTGTCATACACTAGACTGTAGCAGCAGACAGGTAACAGATGGTGCAAAGGGAGAAAGCTTTTTATTATTGTCTGCCACCGTCTGTGTGAATGCAGCAGCCACTACATGCCAAAAGCATTCTTATCTAGAAGGATGACAGTGTTTAGGCTGTTTCAGATATAGGCTCAGATGGTCCTGAATATTATTATTTTATTTCTTTTTTTTTTTTAATGGTACAAGAATTCATTGTCCATCTAAAGAAAAGTTAACTGTTACATACTGTGCGATAAGGGAGATGAGGTTGGTTTACATAAATTAGAGACCCAGGTGACCTGCTTTAGTCTCCAAATAAAACAAGTAGATTGTTACTTTATGAAAAGTGCATTTTCTGATGGACCAATACGTTTATTTGCTAGAGCAAGGGTAGAAACCAGTGGTCTAAGCTTTTGCTTTTTCACAGCTTTGTAAGCAGCAAGTGATGGATACAGACAAAAGAAAGGAAAAGTTTTTGAGTGATCTTTAGTCTAAAGACTCTATTTTAACTAAAAACGTCAAAAGCGTATCTGTTAGGCCTGGGATGATATGCATTTGTTACGATGCAATTCTATCACGATACTTTATTGCCAATACAACAAGTATTACGATTGAATATGATTGCTATATTATCAATTACTGCGGTATTTTCTCCTAAAATTTAAAAACAAGTTTACTTGGTTTCTCGTATAATTAAGTCTCTAAGTCTTGCAGCCTGGCATAAAGTTTTTTGAAATACTGTTATTTGTGTGACAGTATTTGCCCGACCAAGTGCTTAGAAGTGTAGTGCTGCCCTCAGTCTTGGCAGGACTATTGGCCACTTTTGACCCACATTTGACTGTGAAAGTAGTTTTTGTTGTCCTCTACCTGAGATCTGTTATTAGGGGTGTAACGATATGTTTTTGCAATGATGCGATACGTATCGATTAGAAGTGTTTTGATGCGATTCAAGAAAGATATTGGCTAATTTGGAATGACTATTTAATATGATTGAACACCTTCATATCAATAATTGATACAGCAACTCTTTGCCAAAAATATAAAAGTTTACTCTCACATGTAGCATCGTGGCCGGGGTTGATTATGTCCACCAGACAGAGAGCGAGGAAAGGTTGAATACATTTTGTTTCATTAAAAACACAAATTACCTTCCAAAAGCTGTAGCAGTTTGATTTTAACATTCAAATTTATAATATTGATATTTCCGATATTATCGATTGATATACACCTCCTAGAAAATGATATGATTCAAAACAAGGTCATGTGTATCGATACAATTGTATCGAAGGTTAAAAAATGATCTATACAGTTACTGTATCGGTACACTTCTATCTGTTATAGTACTGTAGTGTAAAGTGGTCCATTAGCGTCAAAGAGATGGTCATTATGTCTTGTTAATTCTACTCATGTCTGCCTACTTGCATCTTTTTGTGAATAAAAATTGACAAAATAATGCTCATTTTGGTCTTGTCCACAGCCCGTCAGCTGACTGTACAGATGATGCAGAACCCACAGATCCTGGCAGCTCTTCAGGAGAGACTGGACGGGCTCAACGGCTCTCCATCTGGGTACATCGAGAGGTGAGATATGTTCAGAAAACCTTGTGTACTGTTTTACAGGAGAGTAGCTATTTAAAAGTTGTGGTCCAAAACTTGATCATCGTTGTCTGATTTGTGTCTCCTCAGTTTACCGAAAGTTGTGAAGCGACGCGTGAATGGCCTGAAAAACCTGCAGGTTAAATGTGCTCACATCGAAGCTAAGTTTTATGAAGAAGTTCACGAACTGGAGAGAAAGTATGCCGCTCTCTATCAGCCACTATTTGACAAGGTACACATTTGTACATTCAATAAACTGCATTCCCTGCTTCACATTTTAGACACTTGAACTAAGTGGGTCTCTGAAGTTTTTGTTTTTTTGTGCATGTCCAGCCAAATATTGCCTTATCTGCCCAGTGACTTGCTTTTAGCTTGTTGCCTTTAGCTGCTTTTGCCTAAATACTGAGAAACAGAACACGTAACTATCAAGCCTGTCAGTGTGTGCCGTCAGTGAGTGGATAGGGAACATTTCTAAGTTGGCTGCCATTTGCCAAAGCCGTCTTGCCAGTGTATACCTGCCTTTTGGGCTGTTTAAATGAGTTTTGCCGAATCCGCAGAGATTTTATTTTTTATTTTTTTTAAAGTTTTTTTGTTACACAATGATGGGGGTTTCCATTTTTCAAATCCATAAACTTTTGAAAATGCTCAAGGAGGAGGAGGTTTTGATCCTGCAGTGGGGAGCCGCTCTGAGCCGCTTGTGTAAACGCTAAAGACGGCGTACTTACTGAAAACAATCACGTAACAGCTCACATGTCAACTGATGCACAATGCACAAACTATGAAGCACTTATACGTTCATATTTAGTCAGTAACTGTCAGTACCATATGTAAAACTGCAAAATCTTACAGATGTTAGGAAGTTGCTGACCGGAGCGATTTTCTCTGCTGTTTAGTCTCTGTGTGGTATAGCGCATTTGGGCAGTGCATGCACTGGATAAATTTCTGTACTATAGTTTATTCTTTTCTTCACACCTCAGCGTATTCATGTAATAAAGGCAAATTAGAGACAGGACTGTTGCATTTTTCTGGCCAGTGTTGTCATGTAAACAGCCCCTCATGCTCATAGTTGCAGGGACAGGCTCCAGCCCCCTTACAAGTGGAAGAGAATGAATGAATGAATCCTGCTTATGCAGAATTAAAATGTTTTGTTGCTAATGTCCTTTTTTATCGATTTGAAATGTTTTGTTTGCAATAAATGTGCACACTGCTTATGTTTTGATTATGTCCCACAATGTAAATTTGATTGGTACATTTTATTGTATATCTTTGCTAAACAAGCACACAAAGCGCATTCACATCTCCCACCTACATTGAGCATATCAAGAATTTTCCTTCCTGATCCAAACAAACCAAATTACATTTGCACATCATGAAGTGTTAAAACTGACCTGCAGCAGCTCTCTCACCATCAACAGTCCACCCACATGGTGCAGGAGCCATATTTGTTTGGATATAAACACTTGTATATTTCCTCACACCTCAGTTTCAGCCTGGTTGAACTTGTGTGTTTGTGTTGACAGAGGAGTGAGATTGTAAAGGCAGCCTACGAGCCCACAGACGAGGAGTGTGAGTGGAAGGCAGATGAAGAGGAAGAGCTGACAGTAAGTAAACAGGTACAGGTGACGTATAACCACACTAAAACTACACCCACCATGCTGCTACTGCACATTGTATCAAAGAAATGTATTAAGAGCCAAGCCTCTATAAGCCCAGGTTGAGACAGTCATTTAGATTTACCCATAAAGTTGGAAGTTTTGTTTTCACACACATTCCTCTTTCTATTTCTATTTATACACGTCAGTAATCACCTTTTGACCATGTGCAATGATTACATACGGAGTCCCAGTTCGACCCAGTTGGCTTCAATTCCGGTTAACAACTGGCTTTTCATGAGGGGTAAACAAATGGGCTGCACAATGCTAGAAAAACATGCAATATGCATTAACTGTTTAATATTGCGATAATGATATAACTGGCGCTATTTGCAGTTCATTTGAAGCAGGAATTCAAGTATTTACTAGTCATAAAGACTAAACCAGGTCTAAAATTAGGGGATGGAATCTTTGGGCATCTCACGATTGGATTCAGAGGCTCGTGATTTTTTTTATTTTAAAAAAACAATGCAAGTAACACTATTTTGACTCGGGTATAAATAAAGGATATATGATTTAATTAATTATCTATGGATTATTTATCTAACGCCTTGTATTATGAACAAATAATTTTTTTATTTTTATATTTAAAATGTAATTTGTTTTTATCTGTGCTATACAGCTAATAGCAAATTTTTAATGGTTTGCTTGCTATAAGTTTTTCCACTGAGATTCCTTTCTGACCAAACAAAAGTTTAGATGATGTAGATTGGTTGTGACAGTTCAGATGCAGTTTCTTTTCGCAGCATGCTCACATTTCAATTCTGTACATTTTACATAATCCAGCTTCAATATTGTATGTTATTTTATTGTGTTTGTCATTATCGGTGTCATAGCAAAGCGATGTAGCTTGTAAGCACACATGGTGGCACTGATTCTAGTGTAAGTTTCAAATGTGCAGTGAACAAAGCTTGCTGGTTATGGGATTATAAAGAATCCTCCATTTAATAATTATTATTGAATTATTAATGTTGGTAGATATGCCTGGTAGGACTGTTTAGTTCTGTTTTAATTTTGGTGTAGATGGGAACTTTTTTTTCCTTTATTTGCATTCAAAGGATACACGCTTGAATAAGCCTTATTTTGAAAAGCACATTTTTGTCTGTTTTAGGAGGAGATGAAGGAGAAAGCTAAGTTGGAGGAGGAGAAAAAGGATGAGGAGAAGGAGGACCCCAAAGGCATCCCTGAGTTCTGGCTAACGGTTTTCAAAAACGTAGATCTGCTCAGCGACATGCTTCAGGTTTGTTCACCAGACTAAAGGAAAAATGGGTCACTGTCTGCTACATACTTAAACACTGGCTGTACTGCCACCCGCTGGACAAGAGAGACACTGACACAGGCTGGTATCTAGCTATTGAACGCAATTTGATGTTTATGAATTGCGTTCAATAGCTAGGAATAGTTTGATACCAGACTGAGAGTTGTAAATTTAGGAACATTGGATACTATATATTTTTTAATCATTACCAAGAAATACAGTAGTATCTTCTGAATATAAAGCATTTATAGCCATGTAAACGGAACAATAGGCAATACTGTAATGATATATGGATTCTGTTGAAGTTTGGCCTTTGATGCCTACTGTAACACATTCTTTGTTTTTGCCTAGTGATTTCAGATAAAGATTTGACAAGATGAGTAGAGCCACCACTAGTTGCATACTCAAATCTCACAAACTATCCATTCGGTACCAATAAAAAGGTTTAACGAGACATTATCTGGACTGTTTTTAAAGTTGAAGATGTTTTATCATTCATCCAAAAGACTTTTTCAATTCTGGAGTAAGCTGGTCTGAGAGCTGAGTTTTATACTCCTTGGAGGGAGGAGTTTTTAACCTGAAACTAAATTTTATTGGTCTGTTGTGGATGAAAATCGTGTGTCCTCTGCTGGAGTGAGTGGCACGGTCCTTAGCAGCCAGGTGACCTCTACTGCACTGAGTAGGATGGTCATTTGCCCCCCTGAGTCTTCAGACATATCAATTCAATAGTTTCTCAATACTTAAAGGATCTAATGTGTGTTTGGCCAATAAAAATGTAAATGTACTGTCAACTGTGTATTGTTTTTTTTTATTAGGAACACGATGAACCCATCCTTAAACATTTACAAGATATCAAAGTGAAATTTTCAGATCCAGGACAGCCTATGGTGAGTTTACCTGCACTAACGCTATTCCCAACATTATATTATAGTAAATGTCTGCTATTAAAGATATTTTGGAACTAATCATCCTTTTTTTTTTTTTTTTTTTTTTGTAGAGTTTTACATTAGAGTTCCACTTCGAGCCCAACGACTTCTTCACGAATACAGTGTTGACAAAAACCTACAAAATGAGGTCGGAGCCCGATGAGAGCGACCCCTTCTCCTTTGACGGACCAGAAATCATAAGCTGCACAGGGTAAGTATACGGTTTAAGTTGTCCCAAAATGTAATAGTGTCCACACAGGTTTAAATTTACAACATTACTTGCTAGAGGGTAAAAAAGTAATTAAAAATGTAATGACTTATTTTTCAGAGTTAGATTTTTTTGAGGATAGAAGTCTTAAGTTATCTCTTGCCCAAATGTATCTGAAAGTACCCCATCTCTTCTTGATCCAAACAACAGAAGAGCTAAGTTTCCAGCTAAACTTAATCTAAATTTGGATCCATTTGCAAAATGCAAAAATTTGGCATTGCACTTTTAACTTCCATTTCTTAGTTTAGCCTTTAGCATCTATTCTCTATCTTGTTAAAGTATATTTTTTGTTACTCTATTTTTGTACTGTCAAATGCTTTCATTCATTGCTTGAAACCAGTGAACACGCTGCATATTTACCCAGCTGATATTATCTTATTTTTATTCGACAGCTGCACAATTGACTGGACAAAGGGCAAGAATGTCACATTAAAAACAATCAAGAAGAAACAGAAGCACAAGGGCCGTGGGACAGTGCGGACAGTGACCAAAACAGTCCCCAACGACTCCTTTTTTAACTTCTTCACTCCTCCAGAGGGTAGGACTAACAGTACACATGTTACTGCTATAACTAGTACTCTGGTGGGAAGCTAATCAAATTCTGTGTGATGTTTTTACAGTCCCCGAAAATGGAGAGTTGGTAAGTTTACCTGTACATTTTCTAGTTTGGATGTGCCAGCTATGATACATTTATGTAGACTAGGCCAGTGATTCTCAAGGTCAAGTTTAGTCCTGATTTAGCCTAAGTTTAGTCCTGTTTTAGACCTGATTTAGTCAAAATCTAGGCTCATTTTAGCCCTCTTAAAAATGAAAAGTCAAATATTTTCTGAGGTGGCACTTGGTGTCAAAAGTTTGAGAATCTCCAAACTAGACAAACTGCCCTTTAATTTTTTACCCATGTTATCCTATTTCTATGAGTCTATGGGGTTCAATTTTAGATCCATCAAGACTTTTGTTATTGTTATATTTTAATACAAAATATAATTTGAAAGGAAAAAACGATAAATAAAATATGCTATTTTAAAGTCTTTTCTTAATTTAGTTAAGAATACATACATAATGTATATGTAGCATCAGTAGTGTATTATATGTATTTATGTGGAAAAAAAAAAGTTGTATAGTTCAGTTTTTGACTATGGTGCCCACTTTAATCTTTGGTATTAATGGGAAACATTGATGGTTGATTGTGTCTTTTAGGTGAAGATTTGTCAGTTAAGAAGGATTTTTTTTTTTTTTTTTTTTTTTTGATAGGCAATAAACTTTTATATACTACTGAGTGCTGTGGGGAACACAGTCTGTTAAATCTAAAGCTTATGTGGCCTTAATAAATAGCTTTTTAAAATAAAATTGTCCCTGTCGGGTTCCCCAGGATGAAGACTCAGAGGCGATCCTGGCTGCAGATTTTG
The DNA here is from genome assembly GCA_020698575.1 of Bostrychus sinensis. NCBI lineage: Eukaryota > Metazoa > Chordata > Actinopteri > Gobiiformes > Eleotridae > Bostrychus > Bostrychus sinensis. The sequence goes on along the minus strand of CM036239.1, from coordinate 46,018,685 downwards.
AAATCGGTCACTTCATTCGTGAGCGCATCGTACCCCGAGCCGTTCTCTACTTCACAGGAGAGGCGATAGAGGACGACGATGATGATGTGAGTTTTTATTTGTTGCAGCTGCTTCACTGAGGTCGAAATGGAAATGACTTGGCTGTCAAAAGCTGTTTGGCACATGTCCTATAGCTCTTACAAGTGTATTTTTGTAAAGCTGCAAAAGCCCTGAGTGTCCTGTGTCCAAGAGAGGACATCAGCTTTATTAAAAATGATGTATGACTAACTGCTACTATTTGACATAGTCTGAAGCTAATTTTCATGTTTTTCAGTATGATGAGGAGGGCGAGGAAGCAGATGACGAGGTAAGAGGGGTCTACAGTCATAATGCTCTATACCCAAACTTTTCAAACATCATTTAAGTACTCGTGGTGTTTTTCAGGAGGGAGAGGAGGAGGCAGATGAGGAAAATGACCCCGACTATGATCCCAAAGGTAAGTCTTCCTCAACTTGTAGCTTTAGTGTCCCAACAGTAAAACCTCACTTCTCCACTTTGATAGCCCGAAGACAATCTTAAAAACAGTGGCTTAAATCCGTAGCCTTCTATGCTTGGATACGTGGTTTCCGAACACTGGCTTGGAATGAAAACCTTCTGTAACATATCCTCAGAGGATTGCTCAAACATGCATGAATGAAACAAAACTCGGTGTGTTTTTGAGGAGGAAACAAAATTCTAACCTGTAGGGATTTAATTTTCTTCAGTCGATTAATTGGTTGGTCTTATCAAACTATTAACGATAAACCGTTAATCACCGGCTTGACATCACCTGTCATTATGTTTTATAAAAATTAAAAGTCATGAACCATAATAAAAACAGTGGCTCTTTTGTTTATATATAAAAAAACAAAAAAAAGACAGTTATAATCTTGTATATTTTCGAAACAGTTGGTTTAATTTTGTTTAATTTGCCCTAACTCTCCAATGGTACTGTACAGCATAAACATTAATTGTTAGTATTTCTTTCAATCAATTATGACCTTATTGTTGCTTAACTAACAACACCCCTAATAACATGGTGAAAATTTAGCAGAATATGTCCTTTTTAAAAAAAGATATAAAAATATTCTTGGTCATCCTAAATATTTAGGGGAAATAAACTGCTTTTATACAACAACTTGTCTTAAATACAGAAGCTATGAAGTTAGTATGACTGTCCTGGGCTGTAGGTGGAGAACTGCGGATGTTCAACATACAGAGCACATACTGTCAAATGCATCTCATTCTGCTCCAGCTTTGGTTTGCTTCAGACATAATTTTTTTTAGACCTTTTGTTCAACATTTAAACCACAACAAAATGACTTTCAGGGCTGTACATTGCTAATTTTGTTGCATGTTGCTGCACTTGTCATGTTTGGGAAGTCTGGCTGAGACAGCTAAAGCTGCTTCAACAGCTGTAACAGAGACTTGCATTTATCAAGCTTTTAAAAAGAAATGAAAATTGTGAATGTGCAGCTCTGTTTGTACTTCATTTTCACTTAATGGATGTTAACTTGCAAACATATGGCTCATTGATTAAAAATAATTACTTAACAATTAATGGTGTAATAACAGTGCTTGTCAATTCAACTTAACTTTTGGCTTTCCAGACCCCCTTAGGCTAAGACTCATTAAAACAGTGCCTTAAATTGCTGTAAAATCCAGTATATTGGTAAACATTGGCTTAAAATGGCTTGATGCACCAAAAATGTGTATATATATTTTTTCCACATAGTGGTTTGAGTCTGCACTGTAATCCCTAAAAGTACATTTTATTGTACATTGTGCATGCCTAAAATGTAGACAGGCAATGTCATGTGTTTTTATAATAAGTTAAAACCAATGCCAACTTATTAATCTAAATTGCCACAAGAACATGACATGCTTGATTTTCCATCTCCAGCAGTTGGCTCTATTAGGCAAGGCAAGTTTATTTGTATAGCACAATTCATACACAGAGCAATTCAAAGTGCTTTACAGAAAAAAAAGGCAAAACACAATTAAAACAATGAAATCAAATTTAAAGAGTATAATTAAGAATCAATTTAAAATTAAATTAAGAGAAGAGTGCAGATAAAACACTTATTCACTATACTTCACTGATGCAACCAAACACTAGTACATTTATTTTGAATTCTTGACACCCCTGCCATACCACTCAATTCAAAATGGTGAGAATGTAGCAGAAAGCTAACAAGTTTTTTTTGCCATTTGTAGGCTTTATTGATAGAACAGATTAGTAGGAAATCAGAGAGAGAGGGGAGAGACCAGGAGTCCAGACTCAAACCCACAATGCTGAGGCAGGCTACAGTTGCCCAGCATGCTCTGCAGCTTTACCACTGAGCCATACAGCAGCGGGCCTCCCTCTTTTAACTACAAAACCAGCCTAGATCTACTGCCACACTCTGAACCAGCATGGCCTGAGCTGCTCCTCTGCTCGACAAAGCATTTTTGACACTTTCTATTCTGCTAGTTTTACTTTCTCACTCCTACTCATGAATGTGTTCTTCATCGCAGTCACTTTGGCATCCTTTGTCAGCTCCTCTCTAAATCTCTCCTCACTAGGTTTAAGTGGTGACTGTAGAAAAATAACCCTGTCCTGGTAGGTACAGCTCCTCTGTGTCCCATTTCTACCATTCCCCATTTTGCCTTCTGGCCTCCCATCCTCTGTCTATTGCACCCATTTGATCAAAACACCCTGCATTTGGCTGCTGTGCTGCACTAACACTAACCCGCACTGGTTTGATGTTGGAGTTTGTACTAAATCTTTGCATTGGCACCATGTGCTGTGTTTCTGTATGTTTAGGCCAGTCTGCTGTTTCTTTGGTCATGTTTACAGTTGTTTTGGTCTGTTGCGATTTGTCCTTGCCATAATGAGATGTGCTTGTATTATTTTGAATATATCATGGGTCTCCGTTTTTTTTGTCTTGTTTCTTTGTCTGTGTAGTGTATAGTGCTTTTTGTTTTAGGTGATTCAGGGCAGAGCCTGACATAAATAAGAAATTATTTATTATGAAATTATAACAAGGAGATCAAACAGAAGCAAATCTGAGTGAGAATCAACTGTGCAAACCAAACTTAGACTATTTTGGCACCTAATGCAGAGATGCCAATAACTTAAGTGCAAGTCAGATGGAAGGAGTATGACTGGTAAACAAAGATTGTGAGTGGTTCTATGAATGCCTAAATTCTTAGTTGCAGACACTTGTAGGATGATGGACTCTTGATCAAGAATATTAACAGCTGAGAATTAAGGTTTCCTTGATTTTGACTGCGGTAATACTGTCAGTTGGTAGACTTATCATCATTGGATTGTTGGACAATCCATTAGCCTGCCCAGCTTAGGTAATATGAAGCTTCAATATTATGTATCACCTAAAGTAAATTAGAATGGCTGGTATTACCATTACATATTGACTGGTTTAGTACCAGTGTAAAATGGGTATTGTATAAAAATGTATAATTATAATAAATAATTATAATAATATCTTGCTACACATAATTCTAACATTTTGAAAATTGTATATGTTAAACGCTAGGTATCACTACAGGAATAACAGGAGACTCCTGAATTTTCTTAAAAAGGGCTACTTTGGTCGTTATTATTGATTAGTAATTACCTGTAGTTGCACAATGAATTAAATTTAAATGTAGTGTTTTCTCCTCAAAAACAGACCTGGAGTAGTTTTGTCATTCACTGATGTTTGAGTTATCTTGTATGCTAAGGTGATGCCCCTCTCAGGAGCTGAAAATAGTGTTTCACCTCTGTTGCTACATAAAACGCCGCCTTCTCCAGGAAGCACTGCTTGTTTCTAAGGCACACTGTCACCAGACTCACTGTGATAATTTCAGTTCTTAAATATTTGCTATCTGTTGGCTTCATGTTGCTAATAGCCATTCTAATTAGGCATTATATCATACTCTGTCTATTCTGCACCTCTCAGTACGAGCACCCAGAGATTCTCCTCTCATGTCTGAACTCAAATACTCCCAACCTTATTCAGGTGTGAACTCAGGAGTTAAACAAGAAGCAGTAGTCTCTATAGAAGGCTTTTGTAAGAGGAAGACCTCAGCTCTGCAGTACTACACCACAGCAGCGCTCCTATAAACTACAGTGTTTGCCATGGAGTGGGAGCTGATGGAGAGACGTTTGAAAAGCCAACAGGGTCTTAAAATGACCATATCCAATCGTTTTCTGCAAAGTGAAAGTAACAGCTCATCAAAAGAAGTATTTTGTATAGTATTTTCACATGTAATCTGTCCCCTTTATGGTTTACCAACTTATCTGCCCATTTAATTTCCACCAATTGCTTGCTGTTGGTTGTTGGTTTTGAAGTGGCTTTGGCTTTGTCTCATTTTGACTGTCATAAATCTATAAGTACGTTTGTGTGTTCTCATAATTTCTATTGTTTATTTGCAGAAAGATGCAGCCCCTCCAGCTGAATGCAAGCAGCAGTGAAGTGGCCCGCTGCCTTGAGGATTTCCTGCACTGTAACAGCTTCTCAAAACAAACAAAAAAACACAAAAAGAAAAAAAAAATCTTAAAAATAGTTACTTACGCCTTATAATGTTTTGTATTTTTCTTGGTAGAGAATTTGAAGAAAAAAATGGTTTCAAGATTTTTGTTACGAAAACTCATGGTAATATACTGGGAGCTGTGGCTCGTATACATAGTATTTTATTATATTTAGACCTGTTCCTCTTTCTCTTCTGTACAATAGAGAACACAGGAAGCAAAAAGCATGACTTACTATCACTGCTAAAACTAGTTTGGGTTTCTCGTGAAGTCTTTTGTTGTATTTGGTCTTAGACAACAGCTGTAAGTTCGACTGCTGCGTGGCATAATGTCCAATTTGTAAGTCCCCAAAATCTCTCATTCCTCTGTTATGGTTTGTGTACTTGAGCTAGTCCACTGTATTGCATAAGGGATGTCTATGAGAATGTTGTGGGCACACTTCCAGTTTGGAGAAAGAGATGGGACTCTTTATGTATGGCTGCTAATATGGCCAATAAAAACACTTATAGAGCAACTAACAAGGCTTCTACAACTATCTGTGCAAATGTGTTCCGTAGAAGGGATTTAGAGTCTTTAATCTTGATATATGAATGCTTTTGTATTGTTACTCATTTATACAACCCCAGAACTGAGCACTTCCCAGCACAACCTGCTCATAGCTGTAGTAGTAGTAGTACAACACCAGAACGTAGCACTCTTCAGAACAAGCTCCTCAATGTGTCTCTGAACCAAAACATGGGGCTTTTCTCAGTGCAGCAGCAGATTAGCATCATCTATGGAGCACACATTTACATCAGCCTTAAGGTAGTTGAGTGTTCTTAAAGTTGGATTATTTTGTGATTGCTTGCGTGTGCTTCTCCAAACTGGGAGTGTACTGACAATTTCTTACTGTTTGTAATACCTTGCTTGTCCAAGTATCTCATATCCCTTTTACTGATTACTAGACTATCCCTATGGTGTGAGAGAACCAAAATTGGGGAACCTGCTAATAATCAGTTACTAATCTAAAATTAGCCACTTGGGGACAAAAAAAACTTTGACTGTGGATGTTAGCTCCTACAGAAAAGTATGCTCTTTCTGCAATGTCCACAATTGAGTTCAATTTAATGTAAGCAATAGCAAATGTGTGACCTTCAACCTTGTTGGTGCTTTTACCACACAAAAGAAAGCTATTTAACAAAGCTTAATGTTTCACCACAGTATTGAATGAAATAAATTTTTGGTCCAAGCAATTCCAAGAGAATAGCCACATTCATCGACTGCATCGTATCTCATAGTATTTTATAATCCTCAGATCGCATGCGATGATGCTATACTGCCCTTTCCGAATATTTCAGTTTTATGTATAAATACAGTTGCAATCAGAAATATTGAACCCCCTTACTTCAAATAACTTGATGTGAATGAAAGATGACAAAATAAAAAAAACATTTATTGTTACATCTCTGACTTGTCTTACCACAGGCCCATGGGCAGTATTATTCAGCCCTGAGCTTCAGTACTTTGTGGCGCATCCTTTCACTTCTAACAGACATTTGGGGTAAGCTCCTTCCACCTCTCACCTGGAATCTTTGCCCATTCTTAATGTGCTGAAGCCTCTAGCTCTGTGAAGTTTGATGGCCTACTTGCTGCGACTGCCTTCTTTAAGTCCCACCAAAGATTTTCAATGGGATTTAAATCTGGTGACTGAGAAGGCCACTCCAGGACATTCCGGGATCTTCTTAAAAGCTCTCTAATCAATAAATCCTTATTCTTTGGTGGGTTGAATATTTCTGATTTCCAACTGTTATGATTTTCCAATGTTGGTTTTGTCATATCTGAAAAGTACACATGATCCATTGTACCAAAGTTTGGGCCTTTAGCACTTGTAGCATTTCCAACACTTTAAAAAGGGACCTGTTCTTTATTATTCTATACCCATATTTGGTCATTTCCTTCGACCACTTCCTCTTCTTTCTAAACTTGACACATTCCAGTGACATAAGCTGGTAACCTTAACCAATTTCTAACTGGATGCTAACTGTTTGAGCTAACTCCCCGCAGCTTACATTGGACTTAGAGATTTCAGAGATGGCCTGTATTGCGGCTGATCTGAACAGTGCGAGGCTCTTGTTGTGTCTTTTCGATAGCACTTTGTACTCATGTGTAACGTGTCCAGTGGCGTCCTGTCTCGCACAGCAGCAGCAGAATATTGAGTTTTCCTGCACTTTGTTCAATGTAATGGGAGAGATTGTAAAAAAAAAAAAAAAAGTGCATTACCTTTTCTCAACGTCTACGGGAAGCACAATGGGCCTAAATAAAAAAAGGCTACAAACAAACAGGGTTGATTTCACTCCAAAATAACATGGGAAAAGTTGATTTTTACATGTAAACTTTCCATGCTTTATAATTTATGTATGTCAATATTTTATTTGTATACATAAAATTAATAAGTGTGGAAAATAATTATACAGAAATCCTGCTACCAAAAATGTCAGTTTAATTTGATTAATTACAAATAATGAAATTAATATGGTTCCATTATTTTTAATGAAATTGAAAACAGATTTATAGAAAAATATATAACACAAAAATACTCTCTTGATTGGTTTAAATAGCACTTTGTGTATGTGAATACATTTGAAGATAATAGTTGGGTTTCAAATTTTAGGTATACAAAATCCAGACTAAAATTTTCCCCACTTCCACAAGTACATCTCGGGAGGCATTGCTCCTGTCTACTTCTCCAAACTGGGAGTGTGCTGACAAAAAATATAAAGTAAAAAGTATCTGCAACTACACTTGCAAATTTCTTATATGAAGGCTATTTCAATGTGGTAGATGGTACTCTTACAATTTCTGTTTAATTAAAAAAAAAAATCGAAATTTTACATGTCAAAATTGCAGTTATTTTGAGTGAAGATACTGTGTAGCACAGACGGCGGCAAACCCCACATTCTTTCCTTCTTGTTATACCTCTCCTTATTAACTTTACCTCAACCCAACCCCTGTGGACTCCAATCACTGTGAAAGAATGACGGGAGCGAGTTTCAAAAATAAAAGCATGTCTGAGCAATATGTCAAAGAGGAAGGCCATTCCTGCTGCCTTTTATTGCGTAGGGCTGCACAATATTGGAGAAAGATTTTTATTTTGCATATAGGTATAGGTCGGTGATTCTTTTCACACAAAGCACCACCTCAGAAAAACAATTGGCTTTCCATCTTTAATAAACTAAAACAAATCCAGAAATAAACCAGATTTGAAATGAGAATAAACCAGAACTAAAACACTAAATCACGTTTGCACAGGGCAGAACTAAAGGCCAAAAAAAAAAAAAAAACTGCCTCTAAATTTAATCAACCCTTGAACTGCAATGGACCCCTGACCAGAAGAAGCCCACAACCTTTTTAGTGTTTGCTCAATTTTGGGCCAGTGTTGGCATGGTCTTCGGCCCAAATGTGACCCACACTCTGAAACCTGATTATTTTTTTCTGTTGACGCATAACTCCGGCAGCCGGGTGTTAAACCTTTTAATCGGCCCGATAAAGGAACTCAGGAATCGGCGCTACTACAGCAAAGTGTCGGTCGGCCCATTCAAGGAAAACAGTGCCTCGGCTGATTCGGAACTAAGCCAACACTGCCGTGACACAGACAGAATTGGCCGGACTTTGCTTGCTGTGTTGAACTGATACAGATTTTTGACTTTTGATATTGTTAGAAGTTAAATTAAAGTTAGTTGGCTTTGAACTCCCAAAATTGGTGTCACACATGCCCCTAATTGCTGCTCAAGAAGTCCATTGAGATACTGTAGAAATTGTGACGAGAAATATTGTGTAGCCCTATACTGTGTTGGGAGTATAGCCTGCGTTTGTCTACAGGGTACTAGTGTTAGTGCGAGGGGGAGCACGGAGAACATGGTTTTGGGACGAACTGAACAGGACGGGACAGGGCGTGCCGTAGGCTCCCTCTGAGCAGCTGTTGTCCAAGCAAAATGCCCCGCTCCGAAATACTATTGTACTCAATAACTGTGTGTGTTCATCAATAAACTCAGTATAAACATGGACACGAATGGATTACTGTGTTTCTTCACCTTTTTTACAAGTTTTTTGGGATCTAACTTACTGAACCTGATCTTGTGGCAAGGGCTGTAACTACACAGTTTTGCTAGATTGCACTATTTCAGTCAGTATAGACTTGGCATTTACTGTGAATTATTAAAGGAAATCTAGATCTTTCTGGGGGTCAGGTTCTCGATCACTGTCAGTCTACTGTAGTTAGAAGTAGGAATGAGCTGGACAGGACATGTTTAGGGTGACCAGATTTCTAGACCCAAAAAAAAATTTTTCTCACAAATTTCTGTGCATTTGCACTGACCAAGTAACAAAAAAGCTTGCAAAATCGATTGTTTTGTCATGCAATTAAACCAGGTTCCCACGGAGCATTAAGAGTCATTCAATTGATTTTTATAAAAATTAAGGCCTTAAAAGGCAATACATTTGATTCAAACAGCCTTTAAAATTGTTTTGAAGTGTACTCACTAACATTATTAGATTTTTCAATTTAAATATGTAAACAAATAAATTACCCTTTTCATAGCCTATATTAACATGATAGACAGGCGGACCAGATACAGATGTGTCGGGACAAGGAGCCTAAAACTCGGACTATCTTGGTTAAAGATGGACGTCTGGTCACCCTTTTAGATTTTTTTGAGCATGAAGTCCAATTTTCAGTCAGACTTAGATGGTTTGGACATGTACAGAGGAGGGACAGTGGATATTGGGTACAGCCCTCAGACTAGACCTAGACTAGGGATAGAGAATATATGAATACAGAGGAGGGATGGCAAATATATGGTACAGACCAGACTTCATACCCTTGTTTAGGGTGTGAGGAAGATTGAGTATAATTTGTTTTAATTAATTAGCTGAACTTATATTAAGTACAATTTATGAAAAACTGTTAAACCTTTCAGGATTTCTAAGGTAAGAAACTGTAAAAGGAGACACATGTTCCTGTAAACACACTTGGCTGTTGCTTTCTATTAAATATAGTAGGCTATATAATTTTTTAACACTTGATTTCCGATAAATTTAACACTGAAAAAAATCACGAGTTCCTGCATGCAGTAAATACATAGGAGAAAGAAAACTGCTTTATATGGAACTCGCTAATCTCATTTTTTCCCACTGTGCATTAACTCAGAACACATACAAAAAGCTGTTCATTTCCTCCGCCGTACTGGCCTCTATTCAGGAATCTGATGTAGAATAACATCCGGTGGGGGGCAGCATTACGCGCTTTAGCGTACAGCCTGCCGGAAATCATTCGAAGAAGAACAACAACAACAACATGGCGGCGGCGGTGACAGCAGTCCCATCTCTGAGCCACAACAACAGCACAGACATGCCCGAGGACCAGAGCCCGGGGTCCGAGCCTGACTCCATCCCGGACCCACTGCTCCACTGCGGGCTGGACTTCCTCCGGACCGAGCTGCCCGACCTGAAGTCCCTGAAGCGGGCCGGGACCCTGCTGGAGAGCCTTCAGATGGAGAGCGAGGCGCTGGAAGAGCAGGTCCGAGGCGGTTCAGCTGGGATGATATCAGGGGTTTACCAGTGAAATAATAAAATGTATTTGTAACTAATTTACTGTGACGACGGTTTGTAATGTGAGAGTAGCGTTCAGAAATATGAGCATTGCAAAAATAAACTTTTAAAGGTTCAGAAGTAGGGAACTGCTGATTCTCAAACTTTGCAACTTTATAAACCAGGACTTAATCAGGTACAAGCAAGGACCAAATGAGGACTAAACCTGGACTAAACCATGTCTAAACAGGTCAAAATCAGGTCTTAAACTACTGCGTCTGTAGTATATGCCCTCGCTAGTAAATCCTGGACCACAGTTACTAATGTGTTATGTCTGTATCTGATATGTCCAGGTCCGGAGTGTCTCGGACGGTCTTCCTCCTAAGGTGTCCTCTGCCCTGAGAGCCGCAGAAGAGGCCACAGAGACAGTGGAGCTGCTGCTGCAGAGAGAGAGGCTCACCTCAGAGACGCTCACACAGGTACGGACCACAGAACAGGTTCACAGAGTTTTTCATTCATTCATTCATTCAATCAATCTTTATTAGGGACACAGAAAGATCAAATGGTTCACAGCTCTCTCTCTCGCTCTCTCTCTCTTTCTCTCTCTCTCTCTACAAGTAAATTCAGCAAAATATTGAAATAAGAAAGAAAAGGAAATATGAGAGCATATTCAGCGCATAATTCTTTACTGTGTATAGGCAGCAGGATCACCAGTGACCATTTTTTATGTAAATCTAAAATCTCCATTTCCACCAAATCTCCATTTGGTGACACTTAAGAATAGCTCACAACTGTTCAGCAGTAATTAAGCATTAACAAATAGGTAATTAACAATAACTTTATAAATAAACTGTTTATAGATTATGATTTACATGAGCTTATTACTAAAGAATTAACCCTTGTGCCCCAATGAGGACAGACGTGTCCTTTTCCAGTGTTATTTTGTTGATAACTTTGCAGTGGTTCTGACCTTTTCTCTTCTCTGTGTCTCAGGTGTGTATTTTATCACTAATGTTGATATTCTAGACACAAATCTAATATTACTTCATGTTTACGCTCTCTAGCTAAATCTGTGACACTGCTCCTGTTCAGAGACAAAAGTGTCCCTGTCACAAAACATCACAGAAATAGTATTCATTCATATTTTATATTTATTTTATTTTTTTTGCATAAATCATTTAAACAACTTCTGCTCTGACCATAAATACCAAATATTTCATTATTTTCAGAATATTTACCCTTTTTATTCCAGTGTATATAATAGCATCTCAGTATTCTCAATGAAAAGTGGATTTTTAAGGGGATTTTAGTACAGCCTTGGGTCTGTCAAAAGATTATCAACAACACTGCGATAGATGGATTTGGAATTTTTTTGTAGTAACAGAATGTTGCATTGTCACTGTTGAGCAACAAAAGTGTCCTCCTCACAAAAAAATTATAGTGTATGTCAATTTTTTTTCAGCTTTTTATTTTTATAAATATTTGAATCAACCTGTGCCCTGACTATTATACACAAAAAGTACAAAAAAGACCCCAGAAGAGAAAAGAGGAAAGAAGATACCTATCTGCTTCTATTGTTATAAATGTGCTGTTGGTGTCTGTTGTACCTACACATGGTTGAACACACTTACAGCAGACGTTAACAAAGTGTAATCAACTCTTTTGTTCATGTTTCATGACTTGTTTTTCTGTCTCAGCACTTAGAGAAGGCCCGGCCGTGTATGGAAAGCTTTGGACAGGCCTTTCTACAGGTGGACACCATCGAGAAGCACATGAAGTACCTGAGGTGTCTCCAGCAAACAGAGGAGCTCAGGTACTGCTCTGTCTCAATAACTACCATATTTTCCACACTATAAGGCGCATGGGATTATAAGGCGCACCTTCGATGAATGACCTATTTTAAAACTGTTTTCATAAATAGGGCGCACCGCATTATAATGCGCATCCACTAGATGGAGCTGCGCTAAAGGGAATGTCAATAAAACAGTCAGATAAGTCAGTCAGTCAAACTTTATTAATAGAATACAAACCAGCATTCTTACAACTCCGTTCACTCCCAAAACAAGTTAGTGCATTCACAATACGGTACCGTACGTACAGGTAGCTCTTATTTGTGCCACCCTTGTTGAAAACAATGTATTTCCAACTCCATTTGTCACAGTTCAAAGCTACATGAACAGCATTCGAGCGCTCAGTTTTCTGTCCCCTCAATGTCACAACTCTTCTACTAGATGGAGCAAAGGCCGCGCCTCCTTGTTCTTTTGCGGCAGGATCCATAAACACGCCTATGGCACACATGAACAGCTGGGACTGGAATTCCCCTTTACGCCCCCTGTATACAGTAGCCATAATTAACCAACACTGATCCATATATAAGGCGCATTGGATTATAAGGCGCACTGTCGGTTTTGAGAAAATTAAAGGCTTTTAGGTGCGCCTTATAGTGTGGAAAATACGGTACTGTGAAATTAACTGCTTATCCTGCCTCAGGCTCAAAGTATCAGAGAGAGGCTCCAGCCCTGTCACTCCCTACTATCTAACAAGGGAATCTACCAAGGAAATTTTCTTCTGTGTTTCTGGCCACTGTTTACATCCCTCTGCGCGCCAACTCCACAGCGGCACTCGACAAGCTCCATGACGCCATCAGCGCACTAGAGACGGCTCATCCTGACACTATTTATTGCCGCCAACAACTTCAACCAGTGTAATTTACAGACTGTATTTCCTAAATACTACCAACATGTGGATATTCCTACCTGTGAGAAAAACTCCCTGGACCATGTTTATAGCAACATATGGGGCACATAAAGGGCTGCACCCCGCTCCCACCATATCTCTTTGTTCCTGTACCCCAGAGACTCAGGGCACACTGCAGGACTGTTTTGCAAGGACAGACCAGGATGTGTTCAGAGCTGCAGCCACATGGTGGACTCTTCTCTCAGTATACAGGACTATGCTGAGTATGTGACTGGGAACATTAGCACTTGTGTTAATAACATCGTACCCACCATACAAGTCAGGAAGTTTCCCAACCAGAAGCCCTGGATAAACTGTCAGGTACGACACATGCTGCGTGCTTGCTCTCTTGCATTTACATCTGGCAATGAGACTAAGTACAAAGCTGAAAAATACAGACTGAGAAAGGCAATTATAGCAGCCAAGAGGCTGGACGACTTCTACTCCACTGCTGACTCTGGGCGGATGTGGCAAGGCCTGCAGCACATCACAGACTACAGGACCAGCTCTAGCACCATCAGGGCCTCAGACAGCCTGCCAGATGACCTCAACACCTGCACATGAGACCTCCACCCCCAGCACGGAGAGGAGGCAAACACACACCTGGACCCACCCACCCCCCTCTAACAACAACTTTATTAAATTGTTTTACCATCATTGTTTGTTGCTTAGCTATGGAGCTGGAGCTTTATCAGGTGACCTCCAAGTTTTCTACTTCAGAAATGTTTTCATTGGGAGCCATTCCAGATTGATATAACATTAGCAACTCTTTGCCAACGTTATATTAGTCTGGCTTTTGCCAGGTTAATCATTAAGGACCCCACCCACTCCCAACATGGACTGTTCGCACTTCTACCCTCAGGCTGGAGGTACAGAAGTGTGAAATGCAGGACCACCAGACTCAAAAACCCTTTTTTTCCCTCTGCTATCAGACTCCTAACTAGCTAACAGGAGTTATCATGGACTTGGACTACTTTATGGCCTACTTCTCTGTTATGTTTACATTTCAGTTTGCACATTGTCAATTGCTCATGGATCTGTTTCTGCTCCTTATACTTGCATATGTAAATGTACTGTTTACATGGGTCAGTTTGCACATGTAAGTCATTCATTCACTGCTGACTGTTGCACAACAGCTAATGTAGCGCACTACCTCACACATTTATGTACGTAGTCTATACTTATAGACTGTAGAGAGCGTGTATATCTCAATTGTATAGTTTAAATTGTTTTTTTTTTAATTGTATTTTGCATGGTTTTAATTGTTTATATTTCTATTGTATTTGCATGCTACTGCTAAATTATTATTGTTTATGCGGCATTCAGTGTGGACAGCAAAGAAAGAATTTCATTGTATAAACAAACACGTTTCTTTACTGTGCATATGACAATAAATGCTTTGAATCTTGAGTCTTCAGAGCCACACTTCTGTCTGTAATTTGTTCTGTGTTCTGCCCTCAGCTCCTCGGTGCAGCAGTGCCTCATGACCAACAGCGTGTGGGAGGCCATCTCTGCCGTCGACCACATGGCTTCCATGGTCTCAGGTCTGAGAGAGTCCAGGTGCTCACATCTGCAGAACTTCCTCCAGCAAACACTTCAGTTCTGGCACAAGATTATAAAGGACCGCCTCACCAGGTCAACTTCTCCCACCGCACACTTAAGTTCTGCTTTTCCTTTACTTTACTTTAGTGTTTTTTTATTGACAAAATAAGGCCCAAAAAGCTACTGTATCATTTCTTCTTTTCTTCTTGTCTGTTCCCGTCAGAGGTGTCCACAGTGAATCCTCTGCCTCCATCTGACCCCTCTCCTCTTTTCTCACACCAACTAACTTCATGTCCTCTTTTACTACATCAGGGGTAGGGCTGCACATTTAATTGAAATCAAATTGAAATTGCAATTTGAATTGTGGCAATTAGCAAATCACAAAAGCTGCAATTATATAGGTGATATAACAAACAAAATATCTCATTTCCACAGAGTCCTAATGTGTATAAATCTTGCTCAAGCTGTTGTTTAGACCTCTACAGACATGATCTGAAAGGAAAGTGATTCCTTAGTTTAGCAGTGAATATTTTAGTCTTCTCTCAGGTGCCAATGCTCCATTACATGCTTAAAATGTAAACTGTGAAGCGAACATTGATTTTACAAAATATATCACAAGTCTCACTGCAATTAGATTTTTTTTCTAAATTGTTCAGCCCTAAAGGAGGTCCATACTATGACCCGGGGGACAAATGAGGCCCGCAAATAATTTTTTATTGGCCCTTGGGTTTCATTCTCAATTGGCCCAAATTGTCACAGGTAGTGCTTTTTACTGCTACTAAGTTTGAAGTGCAGGTAAAAAGCTTCATTTGTACAAGATGTGCATGGCATTAAGGAAGAAAAA
This sequence comes from Bostrychus sinensis, assembly GCA_020698575.1. Taxonomy (NCBI): domain Eukaryota; kingdom Metazoa; phylum Chordata; class Actinopteri; order Gobiiformes; family Eleotridae; genus Bostrychus; species Bostrychus sinensis. Next base: position 46,003,464 of record CM036239.1, on the reverse strand, counting down.
ATGGAAATTTTTGGTTGGTGGTGCCAAAAAAAAAAAAAGCGAAAAACATACTATGTGCTGGTCCCAAGCTTGGATAAATGTGGGGTTGTGGAAGGGGAATCAAGATTAAAACCTATTGCAAAGTATCCATTAGATGGATTCACTGTGAAGGCTCCTGAAGGAAAGAGACTTATTTTTTTATGGTGAAGTGAAATATGGTTCCTCTAGTGAGTGGCCCTCCTTTGCATATATTTTTCACTATCTGGCCCTCAAGGAAAAAAGTTTGGACACCCCTGCACTACATCCATAAATCTCTTCTTTGGTCTTTCTCTACGCCTCCAGTTCTAACCTCAGCCTCATCCTCCTACTCTTATATTCTCTAACCCTCTCTTGTACATGTCCAAACCATCTTAATAGCCCTTTACAAACAGCGCCTCTCAACAATCTCAGGAGGAGCGCCTCCCAATCTTCTGACCTGTGCACACATAAGGATGAAATCTGTAAGGATTTGAGTTCACACATGAGAGGGGCATGTCCGTTAATCGATCTAACAGCCAACTTAACTACAGAGAGGCAAGTGACACACAGACAAGTCGAGGAGCACACGAGGATTTAAGCAGAGCTCACTCCACTCGAGTCAAGAGACGCATGGCATTATCAGTCGATGGACCCTCTCAGCTGCTGGACCCTCTCCTCTCACATTCAAACATCTGATCACTCCAGACACAGCGCTAGGGCCGTCCAAGGATCCCTGGTGTGACAAGTGAAGGGATTGTGTTAAAACAACAAGGCGCTCGTCAAGATTTCAGTTGACAGTGCATGTTTGTAAAGGGCTAGTCTGGAAAATCTAACTTTAGCTCAAAATCTTGAACATAAGCTGCCCCTCTGATGGACTCATTTCTAACCTTAGCCATCCTCATCTTGCACAAAGGGGACAGAAACATCTTTTCCTGCTCTTTTCTGTTCTCCGAGCCACTGTCTCTAAACCGTACATCATCCCTGCTCTCACCTCTGTCTTTTCCTTTCACTCTGGCTGGTACTCTGTGCTACTCTATAACCTGTTGTGCTTTCCTCTTTGTTTCACAGTGATTTCGAGACGGTCCTGACTGCGCTGCACTGGCCGATCCTCTCTCCGCCCACGCAGTCCCTGTCTCCTCCACCCAACGCTCAGGAACACGGCAGTCAGCTTGAGCTGCTGGTCTCTCAGCTGCTCGCTCTGCAGAACTCGTATCCTCTTCATTCATTCATACATGTAAAAGCAAACAAGTTTCAGTCGTTCAGTTCAAAATGAAAGGTTTAACCCAGGCCCATGGGCTGTATTAATTAGCCCTTAGCTTCAGGACTCTGTGGAGCTTCCTTTCACTTTTATCACTTCAATCGTTACAATTGTTAATGGTGGAGGCATACAATTCCAATGTATTGGGACAATTAGAACCGGTTCTCAGGTAGAACAGCCAAAAGGTAGGGGTGGGAATCTTTTCACGATTTGAGTTTGATACGTTTGATTCAGAGGTCCATGATTCGAATCCAAAGTGATTCATCTGTTCATTGATACCTTTCTGGTTCATGCCAGACTTAATTACTCAACAATAATTCATTTCAATTGTATATTTTATATCTGAAATGTAATTTTAAACACTTTGTACATTTTCTAAAACCAAAATTAGAGAACTAGTAATTGATATGTTGCAGTTGAAAAATCTATTAGCATTTGCCAGAGCTGACTCTTCACAACCCAGCAGCAAACGAAGCAGCATTTGTAGCATTGTATTGGACACAGCCTGCTTTAATAATTTATAGTCTTTAGTAAATTCCGATTATTAGCTTTTCTGAATTGATTCAGAAACAATCTATGCATCGGAAAAATTATTTTTTCCACCTCTATGGCAGAAAAAAATTTGTATGGATACAAGGAGGAAAAAACGAGAGCAAACTCAAGTGAGGTGTTACACAGGAGTCATCTGGGCTTGTGAGTGTTTATGATAGTGCTTTACTCAGAAATACAGGGGATGCGCTATACAGGAAAATAGGGCAAAAACAGCAAAGAAATTGGAAAATTTAGTTTAGTTCAGCTTTAAAATCTTTGAGGGGCTTGAATATTTCAGATTGCAGCTGTAGTTTACAGTTAATAAAGAACAAAATAAAGAAAAATATTACAGAATTACTATAATCATTACAAATGAATAAATGAAATATTTCACTCATAAACCAAAAACAAATACTGCTGTGAGAAGCTTTGCCGTGGAAAGCACAATATAAATCTAATAATTCATTGCTATGAAGCTTTTAAATTGAATTTTCTAATTTTAACATTTTTCCTTAAAACTGTATAAACTCCAGTGATGACATCATTTCCCAGAGTTCCAGAGGGCCCCAACAGGAAGCAGCCTCCTCTCAGCCTCAGCCTCCTCTGTGCCTCCCGGTCCAGATCATGCTGCTGCCGCTGAGCAAGAGGTTCAAGTACCACTTCTATGGGAACCGCCAGACCAACTCTCTCAGCAAGGTCTGACCGAGTCCGAGTCTTTTTATTCCGTCTGTCCCCACCCCTATGATGATCTTTTCAGACACATTAGTCAGGAATAGTCAGGAACTCAATTTACAATGTATAAATTCTAGTCTAGTCTTGTATTCATATTGTGCAAAACATGTACAAAAACATTCACCATTACTTTTTAACGTGGCCTGACCATTTTCCAGCCTGTAATGTACTGATGTAATAGTTGTGAGCAAAACTGCAACTGAATAAAGGTAACCTTTAATTAAACTAAGATTAAAACAGTCTAGCACACTGAGGACAGACCTCTGCCAAAGTATTACAGGTCCACACAAAATGCTTGTCATTTCTTCCTGTGTGCATTACTGACCTTTACTGGATGTTAAAATTAAGATTAATTTAAATGCAGTGGTTCTCAAACTGGGGAATGGCTACGGCTGGTGGTACGTGGATGTCTTCTGGTGGTTTTTTGCTGTTCGAGTCCAGATTTAGTTTTAGTCCTGCTCTGTTTGGAGGTTCAGTTTAAAGTTTATACCACCACTTAGATCTGGGTTAGCCCTGGTTTGGACCTGGTTTAGTCCTGGTTTAGACCTGATTTAATCCTGGTTTAGTCCTGGATTGGACCTGGTTTAATCCTATTTTAATCCTGGTTTAGCCCTGGTTTAGTCCTGTTTTAATCCTGGTTTAGTCCTGCCGGTTTATTCCTGGTTTAATCCTGGTTTAGCCCTGGTTTATTCCTGGTTTAATCCTGGTTTAGTTCTGGTTTAGACCTGGTTTAGTCCTTGTTTAGACCTGGTTTAATCCTACTTAAATCCTGGTTTAGACCTGGTTTAGACCTGGTTTAGACCTGGTTTGGACCTGGTTTAGCCCTGGTTTAGCCTCTGTTTTGTCCTTATGTATGTAGTAAAGGTCATTTTAGTTCTGGTACATGAAAAGGTGGTACTTTGTGATTTAAATGTATTTTTTTATGTCTGTTTTGGGCCGGTCTGCTCTCTGACCACACTCTCTCTTGTGTTTTCAGCCCGAGTGGTACCTCACCCAGGTTTTGATGTGGTTGAGTAACAGCACTGCGTTTTTGGAGGAAAAGATCCAGCCCATTTTAGACCGAGCAGGAGCCAACATCAGAGCTAAGGTGAGAATAGTTTAGTCTCTGTGTTGGTAACAGTGTTTAGTAGGGCTGCACTCCCCCTGCCTGAGATTTAGGGGATGTTGATCATGTTTTGGCGAAAACACAATGATTAGGTTGTGGATGGGCCATGGATGGTGTCTACACGAGGATTTTTTTTCTTAATACACGATCATTTGAAAACGCTGGAAAATGTATTTTTGTCTCACAGTGGGGAGCCTCTCGGGGCGTTCTGCATTCGTGTGTCCTGGAAACAAGGTGGAAACAATGTTGTATCAGCCCTGTCCAAGTCTGCTCTAATGATCGCAAAATACAGTCATTTTACACTTCATAAGTTTATATGATGACAACTTACTGATAGTCACGCATAAGTCCTCACTGGTGCTTCAGAGTTTATCAGGTCTGTGCAAAGTATAAAGCTGCAGTGGTGACTTTGTCAGCAGGTGAACAGCGTCATCTGCTGGACACACAGGGTTACTAGGGCTGCAACTAACAACTATTTTAATAATCGATTATTTTTGTGATTAATTGATTAATAATCAGATAGAGAGGTGCAAGAAAATATGTGATATTTTACAAAATCTTACCCACATGATGCTACAAGTTTGCTACTTGAGAACATCTGGATAAAGCATATATACAGATACAGATTTTTTTTTTTTTAATTCAAGTTTTTATTAGGGAACAACATGAAGAGAATACATGCTTCGTTCACAAAATATAAAACAATATCTCACAAATCGTTTTCCATTTTGGCAATATCAATCCAAAGAGATTACATCTTCATGTACAAATCCAACATCCGTCACCCTGTATTCTCTTTTTTTTTTGCTTTTTTTTAGTGGAAAATAGAAAAGAAATCTAAGTGAATAATCAAAAACAATAAAACAGAATGTACCAACAGTACAGAGTAGCTAAAGAACAGTGGGTGTCACGTCATTTTCATTGTGGGCTTTAGATCTAGTGTCCATGAAAACCGACCACGATTTCCAGCTTTCCTCAAATTTGTCCTGTTTCAGTCTCATTGCAAATGTAAGCTTTTCCATCCGAAAAATGTCCTGAATCACATTTATCCAGTCTTCTAGGATAGGTACCTTGTCAGTCATCCATTTCCGAGTGATTGCTTTTTTGCTTGCAATTAGCATAGTATTAAACATATATGTTTTACAAAACCCTTTCACACAATCTGGCCGCTTACCCAAGAAAATAGTTTCAAAATTCAAAGGAATATTAGCCCCAATGACACAATCGACACTTTGCTTGATTTGGCCCCAATAGAAAGACAATTTAGGACAGCTCCAGAAGATGTGATAGTGATGAGCTTGCTTCGACCCACATGACCTCCAGCACGATTTATCTGCATTTGAACCCCTCTGAGCTGGCGTTTTGAAAAAGCGCACAACATTCTTCCATGCAAATTCCCTCCATGTCAGTGAGGATGTACATTTCCAACAATTGCTTTGAGTATTTGACCAATCGTCAATGTGAATCTTAAGGTTACCCTCCTTCTCCCATTTGTCCTTGATATACAATGTGTCTTCACCCTCTATGTCTTGTAATTGGTAGTATAATTTTGATATTAATTTCTCATTTGAATTTGACTGGTATGACTTAAGAAAGATATTTAAGATACCATAGAAAGGCCTGTCCGGGTCGTCAGTCTTTGCTTTATGTAAAAATTGTCGGATTTGTAAGAAACGATACAGATATTTTTTTGAATCAAAAACATAAAACTTTATATTTTGTTAGAGTTTCTGTTAGAGGTTGATTGATATGGGTTTTTCTATGGCCAATGCCAATTTTTAAAATTCAGAGCGGCCGATGGCCAATAGACACTGCCAATATTTTTGGGCCGATATATAGGGGCAATTTTCTTAATTTTATGAAAGAAATGAATAATATATAGCCATTTGTCTTTGTAATATTTAATACAGACAAATGTGTTAGAATGGGACAATGAGAACAGCTAAAGATTATTTTTTTTAGAAAACCAATAAGGCAATCTCAGTCAAACTTGCTGTGTAAGTAGGCTTGAGGAGAGCTACAAAATGCTTTTTAAATTTTTGTTCTACGAGGTTCTATGCCAGAGAAATTGGGAGAAATTGGCCAATGGTGGTTTGACTTAAAAAGGAAAAAATCGGCGCGATATATCGGTCAACCTCTAGTTTCTGTAGATTTACTGGTCTGACTTGGCAATAAAACTACTTGTCTCAGCACATGAAATGTTTAAAAGTATATGATTATTCTAAAAAAATATTAATTGATTACTTAATTTGTTGCCAGTTATTTTAAAAATCAATTAAACTGATTAGTTATTGCCCCTGGTTATTACAGGTTATTATTATTTGCACACTTACTGTTTTTTTTAACACCACGTGTTTCTGTGTAGGCGCAAATGTGAGACTGCCTGACTGTTGCGTTTGCCAGAGCTGTCGTGTAAATGGCACCCTACACTCAAAACCACTGACCTTTCAGAGCTTTAAATGCCAACGTATTGTCACTATATACATATTTAAAAGTCCAGATTTTGTCATGATTCCCTTAAAATGGTCACATTTATATAGCGCTTTTCTACCTTCATGGGTACTCAAAGTGCTTTACATCAAGGAACCATTCACCCATTCACACACATTCATACACCAGTTTGCGCAGACACCAGCGGCAAGGTGGGTTAAGTGTCTTGCCCAAGGACACAACGACAGTATGCAACGGTGGGAGTGGGGTTTGAACTGCCAACCTTCTGGTTAGTGGACAAGCGGCTCTACCAACTGAGCTACTGCCGCCCGCCTTTTAGTTTTATCTTGACACAGTTTTGACTAGTGAATACAGGGACTTACCTTCTGCTTTCATGCTCATGTAGCATGGATGAAAGAGTTTTGTCAGGTTTTGGTCATGATTAAATCTTGGTCTAGTCCTGGTTTAAATTTTATTAATGTGTTTTAGGGGTGGTAATCTTGGAGCATCTCACGAGTCGATTCAGTTTCAATTCAAGACCCATGATTCGATTCCAAAATGATACTTTGATTCAGTGATGCATCAGACACTTTTCTTGTTCATGACAACGTAAAATTTTCATTTCAATTTTAATTTAATTTTATTATTATTATTATTATTATTATGATTATTATTATCTGAAATGTAATTTTAAACACTTTCTACTCCACAAACGAAAACTAGAGAACTAATAATTGGTATTTGCCATAGCAAATTCTGTTTGCATTTACCAGAGCTGAATCTTGCTCCCCCAATCGCAAAAGATTTGTATTGGACTCAGCTTACTTTCATTTACAAAATTTAGATTATTTGCTTTTCTGAGTCGATTCAGAATCCTAATTTTAATTCCTAATCCATTTGTTAGGTGGACTTGTGCTGCAGACTCCTGGCTTCAGTCCTGGTTTTATTCCTAGTTGAATCATGGTCCAGTCCCAGTATTAACTGGATCAATCCTTCACCGGTTTTCAGGTGGAGCTGTGCCGCGGGCTGCTGGCTTTGGTGCAGCAGAAAGTATCCAGTGATGCTACTCGGCTGCTGTACGAGGACGCCCTCTTCTGCCACCTGGTGGAGGAGGTGCTGCAATTTGAGAAGGAGCTCCGGGGCCAGCACTCATTCCCAGGGACTCTCCCTGGACTTCTCCACCTGCTGCTGGAGGAGGCCGTGCTGCAGAAGTGGCTCACTATGGAGAAGAAGAGTGAGTGAGAACATCAGCATTACACGGGGTCTTACCGACTGGGTTTCCATCAAAACATGAAACAAATATCAAAGTTACCAAAAGAAACAAAAGAACAGGTTTTTTCATTGAGGTGTGTGAGCAGATCAAGGTGGTGTTGGGACAGTAACAAGAGAAGGATAGAAAAAGGAGACTGGACTGCAATTAGTTAGTCCCCAATTTCTCTTTCTCTGGTTTCCTGCCTGGCTGACAGTCTATATCTAAAAATGACAAGGTTTTAAAGGGGCTATACAATGTTAAAATGTTGTTTCCTCTTCAAAAAACATATCTGGATTACACAAACCCCCGCCCACTCCAGGAAGCACTGAACAATCAACACGCCCTCTATATCTAGCTCGCACCATTCAAGGGCAAAAATATGTTAGGGAAATTGCCAATTCTGAATTGCTCCTAGTGAATGAATGTGAGCCTGACTGGTTGTCTGTCAGAGCAACAATTTTTATAGGTATTTATAGGTGTTGTTGTGTGTTGTCTGTAGTGGCGCTGGAGAAAGTGGATGCCATATTGTCCTCAGAGGGAGCATGGACATCTCAGTACAAAGACATAAGTGACGTGGATGAACTGAAGGCTCCAGACTGCGCTGAGACATTCATGACTCTGCTGCAGGTCATTACAGGTGAGACTTCAGTTATTCAGTGTAATTATTATTACTTGTGTAAACAAGATCTTTTAAACAAGCCATAACAGAAAATTGACTCAAAGTTTATTACTCTTGATTCTCATGCTTATATACCTTATACAGTATTTCTGTTTTATATTTCAGACCGTTACCGCGCCTTACCGTGTCCCTCGGCTCAGCTCAAGTTCCTGGAGCTTCAGCGGGAGCTGGTGGACGACTTCCGCATCAGACTCACTCAGGTACAATGTATAATAGGGCTGTGTTAAAAAAATCGATATGGGAATATATTGTGAAGTAGTTCTAAACGATACTCGCATCAATACACATGCTACTATATTGATACAGCTGTTTAAATTACATTAATTCATTATAAACAGCTGGAGCAGCAGTTTTGAAGCTGTTCCTCAAAGTGTTGTACACATTTCTGCCATAGGTGGCAGTTTTTGACTAACACCTGGGGTCAGGAGTTAGACATGGCTCACGCTGCCGCTAGCAATAGGCAACATTAGCACAACACCGAGCCAACGTGTGTCACTGAGGGGAGGGAGAACAAAGTTACTGATCCTCTTGTGTCTAACTTGACTGGAAATTATCACTGCATCCTGGGTACAAGTGCAACAACAGAGAGGGTTCTCCACTGCTGGGGACAGAGTTATAGCTCAGCTCAATACATTTGTTTCTTCACAAAAACATGACAAGATGTAGATAAGCCATAGCTGCCCGTTAAGGCTGTTAGGGTAACATTGAAGCTTGTTAAAATTAGTATAATTGTATGCATTAATTGCTGTTATTGCCATGTTGGTTATGTTATATCACAGGCAGCCAATATACAGAATATAAAACATCAATTTAGTGTACTTCTTTGACCCTGTGCTTTATTCAAAATGTATCATATCTTGACCTCTGTCGTGATACATATCGTATCGCGAGATTGTTGGCAATACCCAACCCTAAAATATAATGTATATAAAAGTAAAATTTTTAATGTTCCAGGTAATGACTGAAGATAAAATCTGTCATTTGCAGGTGATGAAGGAAGAGTCTCGAAACCCACTGGGAGCTCGTTACTGTGCCATTCTCAACGCGGTCAACTACATCTCCACCATCCTCACAGACTGGGAGGACAACGTGGTACGGCTCTGGTTCACGCGCTGTCAACTTATTATTTACTCTTTCCTATGTAACTTCCTATATAGGAGTTAAAAAGTTAAGGCATCTAAAGAACTTACACTGTCACCAGACCTTGAAATTGACATACTGATAATATCTTGTCCTCTCATGTCTAAACTCAAATCCTCCCAACTTTATTCATGAGTGAACTTAAAGGAGGTGATCAGAAGCGAGCACTGTCTGTAGAGGGCTTTAGAGGAAGGCTTACGTTACTACTTTACAGTGTTTGCAGAGATGATTTGGGCTGACTGAGTGAAGTGGGCGGGGCCAACAGCAGGAGACACGGCCTTAAAGGGACAGGTACCTTATATAAGCTTTTTCAGCAGAGGGAAAGCAACAGCTCCCTAAAAGAAGACATTTTTTGTTATAAAACGTCCAAAAAACGAATGCAAAAGTTGTCCATATTTATTTCAAAAAGCTTGAAAAAACTGCACAATAAGCCTCCTTTATAATAATGTAATATAATGTATTCTGCAGCTCATTTGAAATGTTCTGTTGCTGTTGCACAGTCAGCTGGCAAGGCAATTGCATCTAATTAAAGAAAAGATGTTTATACGGTGTAGTTATATGGAATATTAAATAACATGCTGTATTTTTGTAAACTAATTTCAAAGAAGATAAGCTAAGATAAGAAATAACTTTATTAATCCCGAAGGAAATTGTGTCCATGATTTAAAATGTTTCTTAAATGGTGCATTAGATGTTTATACTGTTTTAATTAATGTTATTTTAATAAAGGCATGTCTTTACAGTATCTGCATCAGTCTGCTCATCATAGTTGTTAAGTTGTCAGTATAATTTCACCATATAAAACTCTGTTCATGAGGCTGTAGCAAACCAAACTAAATCATAGAACAATTTGTGAGTTCTGAGTGCAGACTTTCAGGTGTGAAAACATTTTAAGGAGGAGCACCAGGGAATTGTCCGCATAAAATGTTTTTTTACTCAAACATCTCTGATAATAAGTGAGTAACCGCATCCTTTGTCCCATGTGTGCAGTTCTTCCTGCAGCTGCAGCAGACGGCGGTGTCCCTGGGAGACGAGGCTGTGGTGGGGAACCTGGGGGTGATGGAGATGGGGCGTTTGGCTTCTCTAGAGAGTTCTCTGTTCGAGGGGCTACTGGCGCTGCTGAACCGGCTCAGAGCAGACATGATTGGGAGGCTCCTGGACGCAATCATGAGGGAAATCTCTGAGAAGGCACAGCCGTACAGTCAGGACAGGTGAGAGAGAGGCTTTGGACTGCAGCCACGACATGTGAGAGAGGAGCCTTATAGTTAACTTCTGTGGTGGCTGTGGGAAAGCTGCAACGTGCCATGTTTATTTTGCTACGTCCCTCTCGAGTTCGCACATGGTCAGTACATCAGCAGGGAGCCGTAACTAGGAGACTGCGTTTACATGACACAGTATCCCTGTTTCTGTCGAGAGTAACCGGGTTTCTCATAACCGATGCTGAATTTGGGATACTGTGCACAAATACATGCACAAAGACAAAACCGGGATACTTAAAAAACCTGTTCATAACCTGGAAACAAGTGCATGTAAACACACTCATTAATTACAGAAATAAATAATTAACACATTATTTAATCAATAAGCTATATAGAAATGTAATATTATTGCCCAAAATGAATTGTCAGCAGCCCCTCTAACTTTCTGAGCATTCTTATTTTGTCTTTTTTTTGGTCAGATGGTTGTCGTTACCATCACAGCAGGACCAGTCGGTCATGTCCCTGTCCACTGCGGCCTGTCCCATGATGCTTTGTGTGAGAGACCGGCTGCTTCACCTGCACCAAACCCTCAGCCTGCCTCTGTTTCAGCTCACGTGGCAGGGACTGGCCGAGCGGCTGGACACCTTCCTCTATCAGGAGGTACACTCATGTCCAGCCATGTTTAGCGATTCGGAGGAGCAGACAGGAGCAGAGCTGAAGATGTCTCTGTTCTCTGTGCTCATGGCGAGAATGGACAGGATTAGTTTGAGACCATCAGAGGGACAGCTCATGTGGTTCGGGTCCCACTGGTGGTACTCAGGCTTCTTCTGGTGATACTCAGGAGTCTTTTGTAGTTCAAGTCCTGATTTAGGTTGCTTTAGAGCCAGTTAGTTTAGTCCCACTTTAGTCCTGCTTCAGATCTGGTTTATGTCTTGATTAGTCCTGAATTTGCTGTGGTTAAGCTCAAGTTTAGCCTTGTTTTAGTTCTGGGTTAGCCTTTGTTTTGTCTTGTTTTAGTCCTGGTTTAGCTTTTGTTTAGTCACATTTTAGCCTTAGGTTTAGCCTTGTTTTAGTTCTAGTTTAGCCATTGTTTTGTGTTGTTTTAGTTTTGGTTTAGCCTTTGTTTAGTCTCATTTTAGTCCTGGTTTAGCCTTTGTTTAGTCTTGTTTTAGTCCTGGTTTAGCATTCATTTAGTCTTGTTTTAATCCTTGTTTAGCCTTGTTTTAGTCCTGATTTATCCTTGTTTTAGTCCTGGGTTAGCCTTTGTTTAGTTGTGTTTCAGTCCTGGTTTAGCCTTGTTTTAACCCTGATTTAGCCCCGGTTTAGTTCTGGGTTAGGCTTTTGTTTTGACTTGTTTTAGTCCTGGTTTAGCCTTTGTTTTGACTTGTTTTAGTCCTGGTTTAGTCTTTGTTTAGTTGTGTTTCAGTCCTGGTTTAGCCTTGTTTTAGTTCTGGTTTAGTCCTGGTTTAGCCTTTGTTTAGTCTTGTTTTAGTCCTGGTTTAGCCCTGGTTAAGTTTTAATTTTGACACAGTTTGACTGGTAAAAACAGGGACTTACTTTCTGCTTTAGTTTGATTGAACTTAGTATCTAAAAATAGTTTAGCAAAATAGTGCTAGTCATATTATCGCCATGTTCAACATAGTTATCGCATATGTTTTTCTCATATTGTACAGCCCTATTAAACAGCTTCAGTAGGCTTCCATTTACCTATTTCAGAGGGGCACACTTGGTCCCAAACACAAATGAAAATAAAAAGCTTATTAATATTTCCATCTGGCCTTAGAGGGAGACTATGTCAAACCAATGTCTCTCTGTGTTTCCTTTTCAGGTGATTCTGGTCAATCATTTCAGTGACGGAGGAGCGGCTCAGCTTCAGTTCGACATGAGCAGAAACCTGTTCCCTCTGTTCGGACACTACTGCAAACGGCCAGAGAACTTCTTTAAACAGTCAGTATTAACATATTATTACATATTATTAATACTACTACAATGGCACTAATGCTGGCTTATTATTTTGCAGTGGTGAGAATTGAAGCTATTAAGTGTATAGTAAGCCTAAAGCTGAGGACACACTAAGAAAACATGAATTCTTAGCCAACTCAGGACACAGTCATGTAGTGTGTTCTGATTACCGACCGACCACCAAAGAGTTTGCGCGAGAGTGAGTTGTTTTAGAAGTCCTGTAGTGGATGATCACTCATCAGGCGCAGTCATTTCTTTTGTGATCCCCGTCTCTTATTTGTCATAAAAGAAATAATCTGAAACCAGCCTGTTAGTGTGTACTCCAAGTCTGTTTAAAATCTGTAACAACTAAGTTGTGTTGGGCGTCCCCAGCTTTAGGCAACAACCGCACGGACACAAAAGTGTTAGTGTTTCAAAAGCGTTTTCTGTGAAACACGGCACCGCCTGTGTCCACTAGGGATGTCACGATGTCAAATTTTTGTCATGATTATTGAGTGATGAAATATTGCGATTATATGATTTTCACGATTATTGACACTTTTTTTTTTTTTTAAATGCTGCTAAACATGACCCATACATAAGTTTTTTTTTATTTTTTTTTTTTTTTTATTGAATAGCTACAGGGACTATATAAACATGCACCAACTGTGACATGCATTTATGAGGCCATTACTACCACTAATACTTTTTAGATATTTTTTTCTGATGGTAACTGGCATCAAACAAGCAGTGAAAAACTGCTACACAATGCAAAAAAAAATTATATCTGCATTAGTAAAAATTACTTGAATTCAGATTATCAACCTGGATTCAAGCAATTCTCACTAGATTTATTTTGTTTCTTTATTAGGTAACGTATTACTAGATTATTTGACTTGTTTCTACAAATTTCTTCCATGTTTCATGTTATTTTTTACTTATTTCAAGCAAAATGATCTGTCCATGGGGTAGGAAAATTCCACTTACCCCATGGGTGTCTGTCTGTGGATAAAGACACAGTATACACTTGTAATAATAATTTGACTGTGTTCCTCTCCAGTGTGAAGGAGGCGTGTGTGGTCCTGTGTCTCAGTGTGGGCTCTGCGATCCTGCTCAGAGACCTGCTCCGGGACTCGGAACAGAACCCCGAAACCACAGACGCGGAGCCTTCACCCAAGGCCGCTCTAAACGAACTGGGAGTTTACCTTTTAGCTCCGTGTGACGTCCTCATCCTGCTCAACCTCAGAGCCACGTGGCCCGGACAGTAGCAGCAGGACAGAAGGAGGCAGGAGGCCTAGAGGAAGACCAGAAAGGAGGTTTATGGATGTGGTGAGAGGACATGAAGTTAGTTCACTGTGAAGGGAACAGACCAAAGGAAAAGAAGAATTATTTACGCGAAGTTATCAACAATTTATCCATACTTTACATATTGTGTGTTGCAGTCCCTGCTTTTGCCCAGACAGAAACAACTACGATCCGACTGAAAACACTACTTAATTTAAGTTTAAATATCTTTGTATATTTTTCTTCTGTTTCCTCGTTGTCATTAACTACAACAATCAATTAAAAAAATACAGACAGTGAAAGAGAGTGAAATATTTCAAGCATTTGTTTTTTAAAGGGTCTATATTCTGCTAAATGTCCTTCTCCTTTCTTTCTCCCATGTTATAATGTTGGTCCCTCCTCAGAAACATACCTAAGTTAAATTAAGTTTCTCTTTAATTGGAGTCTGACCATATGTGGAGCGTATCTGACCAGAGCCTGCTGAGTTCAGGAGAGAGCTCATGCTGGAAGTTGTCAATTCATCATCAGTTGATAACCATGTAGAGCCACATATCTGCCACGTTTGCCTCTGACCTTGATCTCCAGTTCATTTGTAGGTTATCCATCTATCCATCCATCTTCTTCCACTTTATCTGGGGCCGTGTCGCAGGGGCAGCAGTCTAAGCAGGGACACCCAGACTTCCCTCTCCCCGGTCACTTCCTCCAGCTCCTCTGGAGGAACCCCAAGGCGTTCCCAGGCCAGCCAAGAGAGATAGTCCCTCCAGCGTGTCCTAGGTCTTCCCCGGGGCCTCCTCCCGGTGGGACATGCCCGGAACACCTCCCCAGGGAGGCGTCCCGGAGGCATCCGGACAGATATCCAAGCCACCCCAGCTGGTTCCTCGATGTGGAGGAGCAGCGGCTCTACTCCTGGCTTCTCCTGGGTAACTGAGCTCCTCACCCTATCTCTAAGGGAGCGCCCAGCCACCCTGCGGAGGAAACTCATTTCGGCCGCTTGTATCCGGGATCTTGTCCTTTCGGTCATGACCCAAAGCTCATGACCATAAGTGAGAGTAGGAACGTGGATCGACTGGTAAATCGAGAGCTTCGCCTTTCGACTCAGCTCTTTCTTCACCACAACAGACCGATACAATGACCGCATTACTGCAGATGCTGCACCGATCCTCCTGTCAATCTCACGCTCCATCCTTCCCTCACTCGTGAACAAGACCCCAAGATACTTAAACTCCTCCACTTGAGGCACACCCTCCGGTTCCCCTTCTTGAAAAGAGGGACCACCACCCCGGTCTGCCAGTCCAGAGGCACTGTCCCCGACCGCCATGCGATGTTGCAGAGACGTGTCAACCACGACAGCCCCACAACATCTAGGGACTTGAGGTACTCAGGGCGAATCTCATCCACACCCGGTGCCTTGCCACCGAGGAGCTTTTTAACCACCTCGGTGACTTCAGCTTGGGTGATGAACGAATCCACCTCTGAGTCCCTCAACCTCTGTTTCCTCAACGGAAGGCGTGTCCGTGGGATTGAGGAGATCCTCAAAGTATTCCTTCCACCGCCCGACAACATCCCCAGTCGAGGTCAACAGCTCCCCACCTTCACTGTAAACAGTGTTGGTGAAGAACTGCTTCCCCCTCCTGAGGCGGCGGACGGTTTGCCAGAATCTCTTTGAGGCCGACGGATAGTCCTTTTCCATGGCTTCCCCGAACTCCTCCCAGACCCGAGTTTTTGCCTCCACAACCGCCCGGGCCGCAGCATGCCTGGCCTTCCGGTACCCATCGGCTGCCTCAGGAGTCCCATAAGCCAACCAGGCTTGATAGGAGCCTCCTTCTTCAGCCTGACGGCATCCCTTACTTCTGGTGTCCACCACCGGGTTCGGGGGTTGCCGCCACGACAGGCACCAGAGACCTTACAGCCACAGCTCCTGACGGCTGCATTGACAATAGAGGTGGAGAACATGGTCCACTCGGACTCCATGTCTCCAGCCTCCCTCGGGATCTGGTCAAAGCTCTCCCGGAGGTGCGAGTTGAAGACCCCTCTGACAGAGGGCTCAGCCAGACGTTCCCAACAGACCCTCACAACACGTTTGGGCCTGCCAAGTCTGTCCGGCCTCCTCCTCTGCCAGCGGATCCAACTCACCACCAGGTGGTGATCAGTTGACAGCTGAGCCCCTCTCTTCACCCGAGTGTCCAAAACACACGGCTGAAGGTCAGATGAGACGACAACAAAGTCGATCATCAACCTCCAGCCTAGGGTGTCCTGGTGTCACGTGCACTGATGGACACCCTTGTGCTCGAACATGGTGTTCGTTATGGACAAACTGTGACTAGCACAGAAGTCCAATAACAAAACACCACTCAGGTTCAGATCAGGGAGGCCGTTCCTCCCAATCACGCCCCTCCAGGTATCACTGTGTTGTAGGTTATTTCAGTGAATTTTGTGCTTCTACCCTGGGCAAGTTACAGTTAAGACATTGTTTACACAGAGATGTGAGCGAGAGGCTGCACAAGCATTTTTATTTTGAAATTTACCAGATTCTCTTCACTGGTAGTAGAACTGCCGTGGTAACATATGGTCTTTGGGAAGAAGTAAGAATGGATTGTGGACAGTTTTACTGTCATATGCAAAAGTTTAGACACCCCTCTGAAGTTGTATAATAATTTTCATATAAATATAATCTTATTCTAATTTCATGTAATCTTCACAAAAAAAGATTACAGAGGTATGTCATTCAATTTCTAATGACATCTGAGTTCTATGGCGTTTTCCTCACAACAGTTTTTTGTGTAGCAGTATTTAGGTTATGAAATTAAATTAAATAAGAAAAAATGCCTGTGCAAAAGTTTGGGCACCATTATAAGTTTGCTGATTTGAATGCATGTAACTTCTCAAAATGGATTGCTTGCAACACAAAGCTTGTTAGATTAGTTAGTTAAACCTTGACCTTCAAAGACAGGATAGACAATAGACATCCAATAATGAGAAAAGGTATTTAAGGTGGTAATCAGGAAATGGAAGGACACAGGCAAAGTTGATGTTAAGGCCAGATGTGGCAGGCCAAGAAAAATCCCAGAGAGACATAGACAAGGAATGGAGAGAATGGTTAAAGACAACCCACAGATCACCTCCAAAGACCTACAACATCATTCTGCTGCAGATGGTGTTTCTGTACATGGGTCAACAATTCAGAGCACTCTGCACAAAGAACAGCTGTATGGGAGGGTGATGTCATGCCAGAGTTGCTTGAGGTAGGCAAAAGCTCATTTAGACAAGATAGATTCATTTTGGAATAATGTGGTGTGGACTGACATACCTCAAGTGACTCTGTATGGTACTTGTTTCCAGCACTATGAGACTCTTTCACTTCTCACAGAGCCCTGTACACGCTCCCAACTTCATCCCATCATGAGTCATTCTCATATTTTAGAGGAACATTCTGCCTTGTCTCAGGTCACTGTGCCACTGCTTGTTTTACTTTTCTCTCTTGCCGTACACTGCAACTGCAACTTTATTTATAAAGCACTTTATAAACAAATAAGTCAATAAAGTGCTGTACCAGATAAAATATAAAATAGAAATTAAATCAAACTTAAAAATATAAAAATAGGTAAAAACATAATAAATACAGACAGATAAATAATCTCAACATCTCAGACAGTGTCAGAGGCCGGTGGGTTTTAAGAAGAGATTTAAGAACAGGTACAGAGGAGGCCTGTCTAATGTGCAAAGGCAGCTTGTTCCACAATTTTGGTCCAAACAACAATACTTCAGTGGTAAAAAAGCAGGAAACTGAGGCACTCAAAAATATAGGAATTATTAAAAGGCCTTTATTATAACATGGCAGGTTAGTTAAAACAGTGCTAACGCGTTTCGGCTACTCGACAGATTAATCAATTATCAAAATAATCTTTAGTTGCAGCCCTAAACACAGGCTTTTATAGCTAATTATGTTACAGACCTTATTAATCTAATTAGTTGCAGATGTTCTCCCAGATGAATCTTTCCAACTACTGTGAGACCTGTAGCAGGCATCAAAATTTGAAATGAGCTCATTTTGTGCATAAAAGTGTAACATTTCTCAGTGTAAACATTTGTTATGTTATCTATGTTCTATTGTGATCAAAACATTGGCTCATGTGATTTGAAAGTCTTTTAGTTTTTATTTTGTTAAAATTTTAAAAAATATCCCAACATTTCCAGAATTTGTGTTGTGAGGACAACTACCCTAATAGTATTGCGATAGGTACAGTATCTGACAGTGGTGGAAGAACTGCTCAATTTTTTATTTTTTATTTTTTTACTCAAGTAAAAAAAAACAGATAAAGGAGCAAAAATTTACTCAAATAAAAGTATCACAGACCTTTTGTCACTCATACTAGATTATCAAGCTCATCATGGCCCGATCAAAGCCAAGGGAAATGCCAGTGTCATGGTTCTGCCAAGCGCCAACCATACAGGTAGCAAAATCTTAAAATAATAATAATAATAATAATAATAATAATAAATAAATAAATCACATCTACAACATTCACATCTATCTGCAGCATTAATCCTATCTTTCATTCAAATCTATCTTTCCTTTCTTCTTCAGAGCTCTTCTCAGAAATGTGAGGAGACTCAGCTTTTGTCTTTTAAAGGTGCAGTGTGCAACATGTTATAGCACACAGTAGATGTCCTATAGTAAACTGAACACCAATAAAATATGTTTTTATTCACTGTCACAGTCTGGTTCCCCTCTCGAAGTGAAGCATTTCTCCAGGTCAATTTGGAACTGGCCTATCACAGTCGTTTATCTGCAGCACATCTTACGAAAGTGGAAGAGCTCACCAAGGTAATGCTAGCTACCAAGTTAATTTAATCATTTTTCTCTGACCTGATTAACGGTGTTTAGTGCTTTTCTTTGTCACCTGTTGGTTCTGCTGAAGTCCATGTTATTGTCCAGTCCTCTGCATGATTTTTTTCTTCATCACATTGGTAATGTCACTTTTCATTTACCTAAACCAAAAACCTTCATGTTATATGTTTTTCAGGCATTTTGAAATAGTTTTGGACACCTTTGCATTAGTATTTTACATTTTTAAACTTAAAATAATGGAAAACATCTTCCTTTGGAAGCAGAGAACACTTGGATTAGGTGTCTTGTGCCCCCTGCTGGCAACCGTGGGGACTGGACAGGGCTTAAATGGCTAATTGGCACGGCTACTAGCGACATGACTAAAAGCTAACAGATGGATAAATGAGCTGATGGCAATTTCAGTGTTAAAATGATCATAACGAGTCCGATGATGGTGTATGAGATTTAGAAACACAGGAGCACATCTTGGTTGCACGTGTTTATGGAGAGCAAACAGAATTACTCAAACAAGCATGAAGCATTTTGGGGTGGAAACGACATTATATATACACCATAAACATAACATTGTTAAATGCTCAAAAAAGCAGAATAGGGGACATTTAACTGCAATCTAAATGTCAGTAATTATGCATATTTTCTTTGGACAGGTACTCTCTCCAGCGGGACAGGCTGCTCTGGGCAGTGTTTAAACATACGGATGTTCTCCTGTTGGACGCCTGGGAGATGGGACAGGTCCATAACCTGCCTCACAGCCTCCATCCGCAGTTGTTTTTAATCTCTTTTTGAGGCTGTATTAGTTTTTGTTTTTGTTTTTTGTATTAACAGGATGTAATTCAATAATGTCAAATAGTGTAGAACAGGCAATAAAAGCTTCTAAATAACGTCTTGGTAAAACAATATTTTCCCACAAATTATTTATTTTGCAATGTGCTACTTGTTGATAAAATTTCATCAAATTCTCAATAAACCTCAAGATAAACACACAGTAGGGGGAATAATTATTTGATTCCCTGCTGATTTTGTAAGTTTGCTCCCTACAAAGAAATTAACAGCAGTCTAGAATTTCTATGGTAAGTTTATTTTAACAGAGAAAAATATTGACAAAAAATGCTTAACAACTATAGTTAATATTTTTTATAAACTGATTTGCATTTGGTATATGTCAAGAACAAGCATCTAAAGGGTTCATTATTAGTGGTGAATAATAAGTCTTTACACAAATTAATTAAAAACCCCTTCAAAAAAATTACAAAAAATGGAGAAAAATATTCACTTTTATTGCAGTTTAAAATTGAACATACAAATCTTAATCAGCCCAGAAATGGTCCCTCTTCATATATTTTATAATTATAATGGGCCCATAGGAAGCCCTCTTTCCCCGGGCCCCAGCACGTCTGCTGACAGGCCTGCCCATGAAGCACACAAATTAGACTGTCCCTTTAGAAAAGTACTCCTAATCTTATAGTACATACAGTGGGGGAAATAATTATTTGAATTGATGGCCTGGTGATTTTTTTTTAAAGTTTATCTGCCTATACAAAAATTAGCAGTCTTTTTTAAATATTTTGAATAGAGACAAACAACATACCAACAAAAAAATCCAGAACAAAAATATAACGTATTTTTTATGAATTCATTTGCTTTTTTTCTTTTTCTTTTTTTTTTTAGTTAAATAAATATTTGATGCCCTACAAACAGCAAGAATTCGAAAGATAGAAAAACATCATAATAAAAAATTTTTGAGAGCGTGTGTGTGTGTGTGTGTGTGTGTGTATCATTTTATTTTGTTTAAATTTGACTTAAAAGCAATTTACACAATACACCTTTAAATATATGCGCTCAAACAGTGGTAGTTTATTGTTGGTCCAGCAGGTGGCAGAGTTGCTCTGACGTTGAGCGTGCCATGAAAGGTTATTGAGTTCGTTTGCCGCACTTCCTCCAACAACAGTAACAGGAGCGAGCTGGTTTTAAAGCACAACAGGAAATTAGACTTTTAGACAGAAAAGATAGATAGTTTAACATAAAAATCAAAACTCTTAACTTGAAATGTAAGGAATAGTGACTTGCATAGGTGAATTATTTTAACTCTGCAGTGCTATAGGCCTAGTCCTTCAAACCAACAACCTTTATCCTGTTAGTCATCACTTCCTCTCAGTTTTTTTGTATTCATGTCTTTACTCAAGACACACAACAGTCACCTTCTGCTGCAGGTGCTGTGCAATCAAATCATGCCATGTCTGTTTCAGATCCTGTAACGAGAGATTTGACTGTTTCTGATAATATATTGCTTATTCTGCTAGGAGTAGGTGACTTAAAACAAACCTGAAACATATTACCTAGTTATTGTATAGTAAAGGCATGTATGCTTAATGTCTAGCTGTTAATACTACTGAAATAACTTTAGTAATAAATATGTAACTGTAGCCTATACTATGTGTGAATGAATGTAACGGATTGTGTATAGGTGCTAAAATTAATTTACTCATTATCCTTTAGCGCAGTGGTTCTCAAACTGTGGTACAGGTACCTCTAATGGTACGCGGGCTTCTTCTGGTGGTACCCAGGAGTCTTGTGTAGTTCAGTTTTATTTTGGTTTTGGTCCTGCTCTGGTTGGAGCTTAGATTTGACCACCTTTTAGTTGCAGTAAAATCTATGTTCCCCCAGCTCTTTGTTCCCACATGTTTTTGTTGTTGTTATTGTTGTTGTTTTTCTTTTGGCTTCCCTTTTTCTTATTCCGGGTCGACACAGTGAACCAGTCGCATGGTGATTGGGCAGATTTTGACGTTAGATGCCCTTCCTGTCCCAACCAGACACATACTGTGACTGGGCTAGGTGATGTGGGTGAAGTGTCTTGCCCAGGGACACAATGACAGTGTGCTCTTTGGGCAAAATTCAAACCCTCCGGATGCTGAGCAAACTCTTAACCCTATTTTTAAAATTAGGCCCAATGTTCCCACATTTCTAAGATTTTGAAAAAAAATAATAAAAATTTATAAAAATTCGGCCCTATGATCGCACAGTCCTGTGTTCCCACATTTCTAAAATATTTTTCAAAATTAGGCCCTATATTCCCACATTATAATCTTAAAAATGTGGGACCATAAGGCTAGGGGAACATGGGGCTGTGGTGGGAACATACCATAGACACACTCTTGTTTCATCAGCCAACTTAAGCCCCAGTTCAGTCCTTGTTTAGTCCTGTTTTAGTCAAGATTTCAGCTGATTTTAGTTCATTAAAATGTTTAAATATTATCTGAGGCGGTTCTAGAGACTTGTACAGTTTTTTTTTTTTTTTTTTTTTTACATTTAGATGGGTCAAGATGCTTATTATCAAATTTATTAGCCTAAATCAAAAATATAGTTAAGATGTAAGCATTTTGGCCATAGTCTTTGTTTTAATAGGCTGTAGCTTTTTATACATGGTGCCATGTTTTTTTTTTAGGAGTTTTTCCTTACCGAGAAGGAGGGTCTAAGGACAGGAGTGTCCTGGGTCTGTTTAGTTTAGTGTAGTTATTGTTTATACTGATTGTGTGTTAAGTCTGATTGTGTGTTTATGTTTGATCAACTGTTTGTGAAGCCCTTTGAGCCGACTTTTGTTGTGATATTGGGCTATACAAATAAACCTGAAGTGAATTGAATTGCCAAATGTGCTGTAAATGTATGGGCTATGTCTAAGTAGCCTGACTATCCATCCAATATATCATATACTAAGAGTAAGCATAGCCTCTGTCGATTAAAGTTAGATTTACACAGGACAGAACTAATGGACACTTATGTAACTAACTCTAAATAAGCACTAACTCTAAATAGTGCTTATGAGAAATAAGAAGAATGTATGTACAGGATATGTTCCAGATCCACAGAACATATCCTGTACATACATTTCCCTTAATAATCCTGTAGGGGGCGTGCTTTGGCCTCATTTTTCCTGCAGAATCAGTGAAAGTTGAGGCGCCCCCTTGGTCACATGACTGTCTGACTCACAGCTGCACGTGGTGAGTGGAAATGAGTCAGTCTGGGATTTTTCTGAAAATAGTCCTTTGTCTGAGTTCCCTCCTGGTGTTATTGTACTGTACTCATCACAGGTCAGTGGCCAGTGGCTCTGTGAAGATTACTCAGCATTATGAATATTTAATAGGACGGCCCGTACAGAGAGGGACAGCCGGATTACTCCTCCAGAAGCACATCATGGTAAATGACTGACAGGCTGACCTACAAAACAATGTAAAGAGATGTGTGTTTCAGTTTGTATATAGAGAAATGTACATCCTTGTTAACTGTTCATTTATCCATCTTCTTTAACTTATTTACAAAAGACCAAAAAGTGTCCGAGTAGCACTGTTTTTCTACTGAGGGCAACCGCTCTAGATTAGATTAAAATGGACTTCCCCATTGACTTTTCAAAAAATGTGTATATTAAAAGTTTTATTCGGCCATATGGAAACTCACAACGATAACATGATTCATTTCTATCAAAAAAATGAACTAAAACTTGAAAATTTAGCAGAATGCGTGACTTTTCCTCTTGACATATTTCAGATACATACAGTATTTAGAGCGAAATGAATAGTTTTATGGTGATGAGTTACCACAGAGATGATTAGCCTTATTTAAGCAAGTTGACCTTTTAATAAACGTATTTTGCAAAAAGTCAATGGGTAAAATGAATGGGAATTGTACTTCTGGAACCAGGGGTGGATAAATCAGAAATCAGAAATTTTACACTGATGAAAGGGTTTTATTTTGAAAATTAGCTTTGCACAGATTTTAGGTTCATTTGAAAATGTTTTTATATTTTATCTGAGCTGTTTTTGCGCTTCTTCTATAACGCAATATTTTTAGATGAAAGTTTTCCAATGGTTAAAATCTAAATTCACAAAGCTAGCTGTTGTGGTAGTTCCTTGTAGTGAAATAACCAGTTTGACCTCACTTCATTAAGAATACAGTATATCCACAAGTGCTGTTTGAGTCCTTGAAACTCACACTGCTTAGAATAAATTACTCATGTGGCAGGTGACTCTGATACGTACAGATACTGAGTACTGCTGGATCAGAAAAACCTGCTCGAACACAATCTTCAATGAACTGGTGACAACTGAATTTGAAAGTGGTAGTAATGATCATTCACAGTGTTACTCATTGCTAGCGAGTAAGTCTAAAACTGAACTATGCAACGGTGTCTTCATAAATACATAACTTAAATACTAGAGGCGCTTCATATATATTAACTTACACCCCTAAGACATTTTTTGATGTTTTTCACCTATTTTTTGAGGATAACATTTGCTGTGTTGATTCAAATGGCATAGATTTTGCCTTAGGTGTGTATTTTGAATTTTCAGATTTTAGGATAGAAAAATCCTCTTAAAAAGGTGTCACACCTTTACCCCAAAAACATTTTTTGTGCCATTGACTCCCATTAAAACATTTTTATAATACACCGTCACTGCAATATAATTTCACATTTTTATCAAATATTTCATGGATTCATGATAGTGAGGGATTGGAATTTTAGTTTTTTTTTTTTTAGTTTTCTTTTTTTTCACTAGGTGGCGCCATTTCCCCATATATGGTAGATAGAGGTACAAATTTGGAAATGGCCACTTTAGTGTTTGTATAAATTATCAAGCCTACAAGGCAAATAAAAAACATTTTTTGAACTAAAATGATTTGGTTGTGTTTTAGGGTTGTCATAAATTGGTGTGAAAGTGTTGAGAAATGAGTTTGTGTGTGTGTAGTTCTTACAGAGATGTGCACATCAGGGCAGTTAAGAAAAAGTGCCCAGACTGAGCAGAGGCCTTGTTTGTGCTGGATGTGTATGCACCACAAAAACTGGAATTCAATGGGTCAACCCCTTAAATTCCAGTTTTTGTGATTAAAAGTTGATTTTAAATTATTGAAAAAAAAAAATCACAAAAAAATAGATTTTTTTTTTCATTTCTGTAAATGCAAATTAGATTTTTTTATTTTTTTTTGGTGGATAATCAGAGCATGGGAGTGTCAAAAACTGGCATCATGATTGATTTTATTAGATTTAAAATGTTTGTGTAGTGGCAGATGAAACATTTTTAGTCACACTTTTTGTCCTAAGGCGCAAAAAAATGCACTGCAATAGAAAAATTATATAAATAATAGATCATTCAAAAATTACAAAATTAACTTTTGCCATGTATGATGAGGACTGAAGTCAATCATTGTAACCATAAAAAAAAATTGATTATTAGAATTTTTTTAAGTTCTAAAGCAGTTAAATATTTTAATAAAAATATTAAATGAAACAAAAAATCACAGCATCTTGCTGGATCTAAAACATTTATCACCATAGACTCGATATAAATAGATGGGAAACCCTGCATTAGCCTATTGCACATGAAATTTTAATAAATCAATCAAATCTGTGCTAATACAGTGCTTAGCCTGTAGCTTCCAGCAGCAGAAGCCAGTGTATCTTTTTTGTGCCAGTCCAAAGCCCAGGTAAATGAAGAAAGTTGCATGAAGAAGGTCATCTTGTGTAAAAACAATGCCAAATCACTACATTCAGCTCCTGTGAGAAGGCCGTGGTTTTGGGTTGAGTTCAATAGTTCATGATGTACTTAGAATAATGAATTAGACATACTGGGGATAACAGGATGGTGCACAGGTCCAAACACAGAGGTAGTACGGAAGTCTGTAATGTATCCGGCATAAGTTCATTAGAGCCGGCCTAAAAGTTCAGAGGTCACAGGTTAAATGCTTCCCTGAATGATTCACCTGCACTGACTCTGGACTGCTGTGTCATGTGAACAGCATCACGCCAGCCAGGCAGAAAGTATGGTGTTACACTTTAACTTTCTTTTCTTAAATTTCCAATCAGCTCAACACTGAACTCAGAACTAGAAATTTAAAGTCACCTCTGAGTTGAGGTTTTTGTATTTTGTGTTAGTTATTTCAGTTTTTCTTTTTGATCAAATACAGGCAGGTACATTGCTTTGTTGTAAGGTTTGCCAGCCTAAGGAAGATATTGTCACTTATTGAATGTATGCACTGTAGAACTTACATAGTCCTCATGCATACTGCAAAGTCAGTGATTTTGGTGGAAAACCAGACATACATTATAAGGGCATCTAGAGTCCACGAATAAGAAGAGGTCATTCAGGAGTGAGCTGTCAGTGTACAATTTAAGTGTTTACATTTGCAGAAGGGACTTGATGCAACACTGGGAAACCAGCTGCAGCTTGAAACAAACTGTTCTTCATGTTCATTTATTGCAAAAGTATTTCACACAACATCAAAGAAATCTAAAAAGAAGTTAGATTGTTTGCCACATTTTTATGTAAATACAAAAATAATGATTGTATTGTACTGTAACAGTGGATATGGATGGACAAAGAGGTGCATTTATTCAAGATTAGCTGTTGTGACGTAAAGACTTCATGAATAACGGGTCAGTGTGAGTATCAGCTATTGTTGTGTCACTGATGGGAAATACAAGTTTACAAATCTCACAGCTTTGGCTGTGACTCTGAAGTGTTTCGAAAGGAAATGAACCGTACAACTGATTCTATTTGTGGTCATTTGTTATCCAAATTATTTTGAGAACACTTACATGATGTGAGATTGAGTTGCCACCAACATTTCCATGTTTCTTTTCAGACAGCAGCATGAGGTAGAGCAGATTGTCCACTAACTGGAAGGTTGGATGTTTAAACCCTGCTCCCCTCAGGTCATACTGCTCTTGTGTCCTTAGGCAAGACACTTCACCAAACCTAACGTGTTTTATAAAAGTAGAAGATAATCTCCTATCAAAAATAACCAAAATGGCATCAGCTTATACAGAGCAAAATGTATAACTTTTCTTGCCTGGTTAACAGTTTTTAGTGTTTCGTTTCCTTCATCACTTATTGATTCTACTGAAGTCCGAGATGTTCAGTCCTCTGTGGGATGATTTTCTTCATCTTGTTCTCATTTTAACAAGTCCCGTTGATGTCCAAATTTGTGCCACATTTATTCTCCATGTGAGACACTACAAATGATCCTCTGAGTTCAAAATGAGTTAATTTCTGAGGCTGAATTGGCCTGTCTGCAGTCCAGATCTGTCACCCATAGAGAATGTTTGGCACATCAAATAGTCAAAGTCAGAGAAGCCCTGGGTGAATGCCTCAAAAAGTTCTAAAAGTGGGCTAAGTTGTTTTTCATTTTGGTGGGACAAAGTGTGATGGACTCAAGAAATAAATGTTTTGATAGAAAAATCTAACTTATCAAATTACAGAGATATGAGTTGCTTCAGTTCAGAACACAGGGGCGGAACACAAAAACCCACAAAGACAGGACACCCACAAATATTGACCTCACCTTGTTTTTCTTAACCTGATTCTCTATATTTATATAATCCACTGAGCACCAATGAAAAAGAGGGACATTTTCTTAATAAGTGGGACGGAGGGACAGATGCCCAAATGGCTGTGCAGTACAACCAAAAGTGGGACACTGTAGAGAGGCCATTGGCACAGAATGGCAGCCTCAGTCTGCCCCAGGGTAGAAGTAGCTTACCAATACTGAGTGTGGGCATAAATAAATAATGCAATTGTAAAACCTCTTTGAGTGTCCAAAAAAGTGCAACATTTCTGGAATTTGGGTTGAACAACAAGGTATAAAGCAACCCTAAACCCCTAACTAGATTTCAACTTTTGGGACCTAGTTGTAGTACATGATACTTGATGTGCGTGCGTTAATCTGGGTCAAACAGAGGACCCCAGTCACTGCATGAGGTTCACCCCTGGTGCTTCCTGTTACATAAGACTATTAACCACAGCCCTGAACTACCTGGGTATCATGTTTGGCCCCATGGTGAGTTGTTGGAGCAGTGACATGGGGCTGTGGCAGTCTGCCTCACACCAGGGTGAACCTCAACCTATGATGAGTACCTGCTAATGAGCAAGCAAATTATTCCAGATTTATACCTTTTAATGGTTTACGTTTATTGTAAAAAAAAAGAAAAAAAAAAAAGACAATTATCATGTTTTTACAAGGTATCACATTATACAAGACAATGTTCTTATCACGCTTTTACAAGATATTATCACATTTTACCAGACATTGTTATCAAGTTATTATAAGATACTGCATATCACATTTTTACAAGACATCATGCTTTACAAAACAATGTTCTGATGTTTTTACAAGATACCACCGGTCAAAGACATGCATGTGTTAGGTGAACTGATGACTCTGAATTGCCCCTAGTGAATGAATGTGAGAGTGGAAAGTTGTCTCTTTATATTCTGTTAAAAAGCAATACAGGCTAAATTTATTTTTGCTCACCTGGCAACAATACACTTCTGTACTTTCTAGTGCTGTGGCTCAGCAAAATGAATTTGAAATTTTACTTCACCATGTTGGCACGAGTTAAAATCAAATGTAGCCTGGGAGAAGCAAACATGAGTTTTCTTCTGGTTAACATTTAAAAGATACATTTCTCAGGAGTTGTGTATCACATGGTTTCAATTACCCATCAGTGACTTAAATATGGCCTAGGTGTTATAATTTCTTTTTATATATTTCTGTTTTGCAGGCCACTCTCTGTATTACTGGCAGACAGTAATTCAGTGTTGACAAGTAGTGTACATAAACAGCGAATGAGAGCAGACATCTCATGTATTTGAATGTGGGTTGTCAAATTTTACCATCATGATTTGAACATACATATTTATTCCTCAGACATTTTGGAATGACCATACACTATTAGAGTACATAAAATACAGTTAAAAGGTTAATCTGTAGTTGTAATAAACAGTGATGTCCTTTTATGAACATTGTCCAAAGAAATTTAAGAAGAGACATGAATCATTTATAAATGTCATGGCCACAGTCCAACAGGCATGAAATAGCGAGTTTGAAGTGTGTTCTATCAACTTGTGCATGACATTTCCTTTGCTGCTTATGAAAAATGCAATTGTCCAACTTATCAGATGTGTTGACTTCGACCGTGAACTTGTCGTGCACTTCACTTCTGAGACAAAAAGACAAAAGCTGAGGGTACTATGATACAACGAACTCACAGTGCACTCGGGGAAAGTTAGCTCATTTGTCACGATGCAAATCTCATTCATTCCAGTGTTTTTCCTTTCGAGAGAGCACAGAGAGGCTCCTGTCCCAGACCAAGTGACCGCCCACAAGTGGACCTCACCAACTACCGCCAAATATTCTAATGAGGCTTTGTTCAGACAGTCAGGGAGTTAACAAGTTTATGTACAAGTCTGGAGACTGTATAATAATAATAATAATAAATCTTTATTTATATAGCACTTTTAAAAAACAAGGTTTACAAAGTGCTGAACAGCACACAGCAATGTAAGGCAATAAAATCAACAAAGAAAAGACACATGCAAGAGTACATTTAGCCAGACAGAAGTACGACAATAAAAAGTCATAGTAAAATAAATGAATAAATAAATAAATAAATAAATAGGTTATAACAATTCCAGCCAATAAAAGTGCGTTTTAAGAAGTGATTTAAAAGATGACACCGATGGTGCCAGCCTTATCTTCTCAGGCAGGTCGTTCCAGAGTCGAGGGGCTTGGACCGAAAAAGCTCGGTCACCTTTTGTCTTGAGTCTCGACCCTGGAACAGCTAAAAGGGACCTGCCCGAGGATCTAAGGCTGCGGGGAGGCTCGTAGGGTGTCAGCAACTCTGCAATATAGCTGGGTGCCAAACCTAAACGAGCTTTAAAAGTAATCAGTAAAATCTTAAAATCAATTCTAAAACGCAGTGGGAGCCAGTGCAGCGAGGCTAAAACAGGGGTAATGTGTTGGTGTCTGTTGAAACCAGTGAGAAGCCTAGCTGCTGCGTTTTGAACAAGTTGGAGGCGAGAGAGGGATTTATTGTCAAGACCTGAGAGGAGAGAGTTGCAGTAGTCGAGTCTGGAAAAAATGAGAGCATTGATAACTTTTTCCAAATCAGGCCGGGAGAGGACTGGTTTGATTTTACTGATGGTGCGGAGCTGAAGGAAACAGGACTGGGTGACTTTTTTGATGTGAAGATGAAAATTTAAATTGGAATTGAATATAACACCCAAGTTTCTGGCAGCGGGGGTGATGTTAGAGGAAAGAGGGCCTAGACTGTCTTCAATATGGGCGGTGGAGTGAGGAGGGTTGATTAAGATAATTTCTGATTTTGAACTGTTGAGTTGTAAAAAGTTTTGTGCCATCCAACTGTTCACTTCGTTGAAACAGTCTAGCACAGCAGCTATGCTTCCAGTGTCCCTTGGTCTCAGCGGGAGGTATATCTGTTGTATGGTCCCAACCTGGAGGTATTTGAATTGAGTTGTCCTAACCGTGCCTCTTTTACCAGGAGCACACAGTTTTAAAATAGTTTATGAAGGTTTTGTTATATTTTATGAAGCTGGGTAATGGAACACAGAACTTCAAATGCATGTTTTTTTATGTATCTAGAACAGCAAAAGGTGAAAGCCTCAAAATGGTGCCATTACAAAAATATAACTCACCATTACAATCTTTACTACATATTAAATAATTCATTATAAATTAGCTGCCGTGCTTTAGAATTTATAGAGCAATCAATAGCAACACTGTGACACTTCACTGGACTTTTGTTGCGCAGCATTTGCTCTATAACTTAAATAGTCATGTGAATATTGCAAAAAGAAAAAAAGATGTGGCCTTCAAAAAGGACAGAGCGGTCTGTTCTTCCTCAGGAGCTTGTGTTGCTTTGATGTGTGCAATAAGCTACAGAACACGTCCCCTCAGCATATGGACCAAGTGTCATTGTATCTGCTGTTGTATGACGAGACATTTAATTTAATTTGTGATTAAAGGAAAATGTTACATTTACAACTCTTCAACAAATGCTGTTTTCTGCAATGAGAGGTTTTTGTCACATTTTGCTTTATAACTAGCTATAAACACATCCACCACTGGCACAAATTGTACCTTGATTTACGCAAACATGAAATCTCACAGGTGGAATAATATTTTAAAAAGCTGTCTTTGTTCATGAGTGAATGGTTTTAGTTGTAGCTTAAAATTATGCCATATAAATGCAGATATATAGGACATGCACTCCACTGCAAATCTGTGCTTGTTATAGACAGTAGAGGCCAAATGTTTGAACACTTGGCATATTTTAGAGGTTTCAGTTGTTTTTGTTGAATTGATCATTAATATGCCAACAAAATAAATGAAACATCTTCAATGTCATCATTATAAATATATGAAAGTCTAATATAGCCTAATATAGCATCTTTGTCTATTAATTGTGCAACGTTAAAAAGTAGAATTTGCTGACGTGTAAATAACTCTGAAGTGCCAGCTGCATTTGTTGCACTGTACATACAAATGCTTTATTTTACCTACAGTATATACCTTTATCATTGTGCATGTTTCTGATGACATGTTTGTAGTTGACATTGCATTGCTAAAGCCATTTTTAATTTGCCACTGTCATTGCCATGAGCAATTTTGAGCTTTTTTTCTTATTGCAATTCACCTAAGACATGCATGTCTCTGGACGATGGGAGGAAGCCAGAGAAACCGGAGAGAACCCACGAAAACATGGGGAGGACATGCAGACTCCACCCAGAGAGTTTGTGGACGGCTGACCAGGGGCGTCAGACTGGGGGGATAAAGGGTACAGTTTACCCAGGGCCCACTGCAGGGAGGGGCCCTTAAAAAGCCTAGGATATGTGTGAGAGATATTCCTAAAGTGAGCAAGGGGGCCCACCAAGATGGTTTATACAAAGGGCCCAGAAATTTGTGCTATACCCCTGCGGCTGACCCGAGGATCAATTGGTGACTCTAAACTGCCCCAAGTAGATTGAAGGGATAGTGAATGGTTGTCTGCAACTAACACAGTTACGGGCCCATAGTTGCCAGGATACAGTTGAAAGAAAAAGTATGTGAACCCTTTGGAATTACTGGATTTCTGTATGATTTGGTCTTAAAATGTGATCTGATCTTCATCTAAGTCACAACAATAGACAAACACCGTATGCTTAAACTAACGCTGCAAAAAAAAAAAAAAAAAAAAAAAGATTCACAATGCTGTATTGAAAAAGTAAGTGCACCTCTAGGCTAGTGACTTCTTCAAGAGCTAATTGGCGTTAGGTGTCAACCAACCTGGGGTCCAATCAATGTGTTAAGATTGGGGGTGTGGGTTAAAGTGGCCCTGCCCCACCAAAAAACATACCTCAGTTTGGAGTTTGCTGTTCTGAAGAAGCATTGCTTGATGTGAACCATGCCTCCCACAAAAAAGAGCTCTCAGAAGACCTACAAGTAAGAATTGTTGACTTGCATAAAGCTGGAAAGGGTTACAAAAGTCTCTCTAAAAACCTTGATGTTCAGAAGTCCACGGTACAAAAGATTGTCTATAAATGGAGAAAGTTCAGCACTGTTGCTACTCTCCCTAGGAGTGGTCATCCTGTAAAAATGACTGCAAGAGCACAGCACATAATGCTCAGTGAGGTTAAGAAGAATCCTAGAGTGTCAGCTAAGACTTACAGAAATCTCTGGCACAAGCTAACATCTTTGTTCACAAATCTACAAGGGTTAAAACATTAAACAAGAATGGACTTCATGGGAGGACACTACAGAGGAAGCCACTGCTGTCCAAAAAACATCGCTGCACGTTTAAAGTTTGCAAAAGAGCTCTTAGGTGTTCCACAGAACTACTGGCAAAATATTCTGTGGACAGATGAAACCAAAGTTGAGTTGTTTGGAAGTAACACACAACGCTATCTGTGGGGAAAAAAGGCACAGCGCACAAACATCAAAACCCCATCCCCACTATGAAGTATGGTGGAGGGGGCATCATGGTTTGGGGCTGCTTTGTTGCCTCAGGGCCTGGATGGATTGCTATCATCGACAGCAAAATGAATTCCCAAGTTTATCAAAACATTTTGCAGGAAAACTTAAGACCATCTGTCCACCAACTGAAGTTCAGCAGAGGATGGGCGATGCAACAGGACACTGACCCAAAGCACAGAAGCAAATCAACAACAGAATGGCTTCAACAAAAGAAAATACATCTTCTGGAGTGGCCCAGTCAGAGTCCTGACCTCAATCCAATTAAGATGCTGTGGCATGACCTCAAAACCGCAATTCACACCAGACATCCCAAGAATATTGCTGAACTTAACCCCTTAGCATTCACAGTTTTGTAAAGAGAAATGGTCCAAAATTCTTCCTGACCATTGTGAAGGTCTGATCTTCACTACAGAAAATGTTGGGTTGAGGTTATTGCTGCTAAAGGAGGGTCAACCAATTATTAAATCCAAAGGTCACATACTTTTTCAATCCTGCACTGTGAATGTTTACATAAATAATTTTTCGGCAGCATTAGTTTAAGCATATGGTGTTTGTCTATTGTTGTAACTTCATCAGATCACATTTTAGGACCAAATCATGCAGAAGTCCAAGTAATTCCAAAGGGTTCACATACTTTTTCTTGCATCTGTATGTATCTTTGCATGTTGAAGTATCCCTTTTCATCACTACTCACTAGAGAAACTAGCTGCTACTTATGCTTTACCTTTCTAATAACTGTCCTTCAGTAAATGCATATGTTTATGTTTATTTTATTTTATATGGAAGAGTGCACATTAATTAACATGTGTTCATCAATCCAGCATGTAAATGTGTTAGCTAAACAGGCTAATTTTCATCTGTAGTCCCATTGTCAGGTTGATGGCAAAGAAAAACGACATATAACAGGCACATAACAAACAATCAGGACATGGCACAGACAAAAGTCAGTGAGATATCAGAACAGATTTGAAAAACTGGAACATGCTAAAAACACACAAGGCACATGAAGCACAGATAAGACCAAACAATAGACACACAACAGTCTCTCCATAGACAGTAAGAAGATTACAAACAAAATGTTAGTTGAAAAACATATTAGTCCAAGTTATGTGGACATGTCTGATTATCCAGCCGCCACTGTTTAATAGATATAATAAAGATGTTAAAAGATGTTATGTTTCTCAGTTCTGAAGGGACTGTATTCCAGGAGTGTGAAGCTCGTACTGAAAAGGCCGATTGTCCAAATGCTGTTTTTCTGAATGGAATTTTGCAGTCTCCTCCGTGAGATGACCGGGTCCTTGTGTTTAAGTTTAACTGAATGAATTCCATTAATGGTGGTGGGGCCAAACCATGAAGAATTTTATAGACAAGTATAATGTATGAATAAATAATAATGTTTTCCCAACTTAAAAAAATATATTTGCTCAGGATTTTACAGTAATGATAAGAGTTTGACTTTCTGTCGAGTGTTTTCATGGTCTGCTTATAAAATCTTTCTCTGGGCAGCAGTGTGGTCCTGCTCGTCAGACAGGAATTCATGTGAGAAAGAATTGTGGCACTTAAGAATAATTTTGAAGTGTCTGTTGTCAGATTATTGCAAATGTGTCTAAAGTTTACCAAATTAAATTAGATTTTGTTTGTTACATTTTTGACATGTGTTTTGAAGGACAGTTGTGAGTCCATTATAATACCCAAATACTTGTACTCATGTATTTATTTTATTGCTTGCCCATCACAAACTGACACCATTCCAGATGACAGCTTCTTGGTAGCCTGTTGTTTAGTTTTTTCATGCATGTAAATTATCATATCACTTGTGTATAATTGATAGTTTGCAGCTGGGGCACACCTATATGATTAGACACTACATCAGATATTTTGTTTTCTACTCGCACACATTGCTTCCTATTTTTCAAATATGATTTAACCCACTGTATAACTTTTGGTGAAAATTTTAATTTTGATTATTTGGTAATTAAGATGTCACAATTAACCATGTCAAATACTTTTCTGAGGTCGAGGTAAACTGCACCAAACACAACCCCCTTATTTAGTTTAGCTTTAATATTCTCAATTAGGTATATATTTGCCATTTCAGTGGACTGATGTTTTCTGAATCCAAATTGCAAAGGATGCAATGTGAACGCAGTAGAATTCAAATGTAAGATGATTTTCTCTAAGATTTGCTCTATTAATTTTTCTAAAACGGATATTGCTGGGAGAATACTTATAGGTCTATAATTGCTTATATCCATTTGCTGTCCTGATTTAAAGATTGGTGTAATTACTGCTGTGGGAAACACTCCTTCATTAATGGACCAATTTATAATTTTACAAATAGATGGAATGAAGTGCATCTGTATTAGTTTTTAAAAACAGAGTATCCATTTCATAGACATCTTTTGCCTTTGATGTTTTTATAGATGAAATTATTGTTTCTATTTTAGAATATGTCATCTCTCTAAAGGTCAGTATAGGAGCAGTAGTATTCAGTGATACAACTGAACAACTAGACTGATCAGAACCCTGGATTCTGATGAAATAATGATTAAAAGCATTGGAAACCATAATTGTGTCTTCATATACTTTTTCCTCTATTTCCTGTTTTATTGGTCTTTTTTCAATTATTATTATTTTTTCTCTTTATTCTTCTCTCTTTTTTTAAGTTTTGCCAGATATCTTTAGCATTTCCTTTTACCTTTTTTAGCTCTTTTGTAACTTTATTTCTCAATTTAGTGAATGAATGCCTATCATGGTCTTTCTTGCTTTTGAGTGCCATCTTGAGGGCGTGGTCCCTTTGTCTCAAAAGGGACCATATATCTTCATTTAACAAGGGTAGATTTTTGCATTTTATTTTGCGCTTAGAATACAATAGAATAGGGCATATAGAAATATTTTAAGACATAAATCATCTTTTAGTATATCCTTTCAGCATATTTATCCTTCTATAAAATTATGCATGTGCCAATGAAGATGCAATTTCTCACTAATACATGTTGAAACCTCTTTTTCCCTATTCTTGCTCAGTGAGGAGGAACTAGCCGCATGTATCAACAGCCTGTCACTTCTCCACTTCTGCCTCCGTTCTGTCAGTGGCAGCTCTGAGCTGGCACTGGCCTACGTGAGTCCCCACACATCGCTCACTGTCTGGGCTCCAGCTCATCAGACCAAGGCCAGACAGTGAGAGGAAAGAGAGAGCGCGAAAGCCTCCAGGTGGGGCGGGGCTGGACTGACGTGTCTGCACTCACGCTTCACTTTTACACTAGCTCTAATTGAGGCCTTAAGTCTCTTTTATGCACTGCTTCCCAAGTGGTAGCACTTACAGTAAGGCACATGCTAAGATGCTAATTGCAACCAGGTGTAATAGCCCCACATTTATTTGGATAAAAGGCTTGTATAAATAATTAGTGCGTCCACACATGGGGCAAATTTAGGTTAAAAGAAGCTTAGTCAAAATGTATCCTTCCAAAACTCATTTAATTACAATGAATTGGATAAAGCTAAGCTATAAACCCTGTTAAGTTGTAATGGGTATAATAGCACAGTGGCACATTCTCTTATTGCTCAAATCTTCCAGTTCTGTGGTAAATGCTCTTTCTATTGTGCCAAAAATTCCTTATACACATAACTATTACAATGTCAATTTAAAAGTAAAAAAAATGGCTGTAAGTCCCTTTAATGGAACACACACTGGTTTTTACAGTTGTAGAAGTTAAAGTCAGTTGTTTTAGTGTGGCCCCATTATAGCAAACATAGCTTGTATCATTGCTCCTGTCTGCTTCTCCAATACCCACAATAAGTTACCTCTTTTTTTTTCTTGTTGCTATATAGGATAGGAGAAAACTGTATCAACAAGTACATTTATAATAGCAATGACTGTACATAACATATATATTTGGGTTTGCTTGGAGATAGAACAAGTTACAGCTTGGATTTTGAAAATTATTTATTGATTGAATTTTGACATGTTTCAACTCTATATACTTCCCAAATAGCTCCAATTGTTTTGTTTTTTTTTTGTTTGTTTGTTTGTTTTTTTTTTTTTTTTTTTTTTTTTTTTTTTTTGTGGCAGCCACAAACGGAAGTGGAAAGCATTTTTCAAATAAACACTGCTACAGCTGTTTCTGGTTTGGGCGAAAAATGTCTGTAATAATAATCGGATTCTGTGGAAAGAGGAGACAAAAGTCCTGGTTCCTGAATGAGACAGCGATTTCTCAGTAATGTTATGTGGAAAGCAAATGGGCAATGCTTTATCACTGTGGGTCACTGGGTGTGACATTTTTTTCTGATTATATTTATTAAGTTTTTGTTTTCCAAAACAAACACAAAACAAAGGCTGATAACACGTACTATATTCTTCCTCCTGCTTCTGTTTTCAAGTTCATGTGCCATACTTTCTCAAGTGTCTGAATACAAACCTTAGCTTGATCTGAAGCCTTCTCTTGAGCTGCAGTTCTGTCTTTAGCCCCTGTGGTGCATTTGACCAAATCTGTTGATGTCCAAAGCATGAGCTTGAGGCATTTGAGGTAAGGGAGCGTGTTGTTAATTAAAGTTCTAAGTAATATTTTGAATAACTAAAAAGCAGGATGAGGTGCGCTGTGTGTTAGTCAGTTCTGTGTAAGGTGAAAGTCAGTGGTCTTGTTGCCCTTTTTAGTGTTTTTAGGTGATGTGGTGCTGGAGAAGTAAAAAAAAAAACTCATCAGTACTCACGTGTATGAGTGATACACGAGTGTCAGAAAGCAGATGTTAATTTGCTCAAATTTCAATGCTGTGGTGTGCAGTTCAGCAGAGTTGACCAGTTGTTAACACTGCCATATTGAAAAGTCTTCTGCTTAAATTAACATTGAACTACCATGAAGTAATCTGTTCCTCTTTATATTTTCACACTGTTGTTAAATGTTGCTCCTAGGCTTATAGGGCCATAATCTTACATGCACATATTGTGTTATATTATCTCATCCAGTTGTAAAATGTTGATGCAAATCATTATACTCTATGAAATCAGATAATCTGCTGTGGCGACCCCAGAAGGAAAAAGCTGAAAGGAAAGAAGACTCTGACACTCACCAAACATGATTTAAGGGACTCATTGCCAGAATATTAAACTATAAAAGGAAAATCTAGCCTATAAACCCCTATTGTGAAGTTTTATTGTTTATTTAAATCAGAAGTATGTGCATGTGAAAAACAAAAAATGCAGAATAGTTGCAAAGAATAATGCATTATTTTCTTTACTATCGTCTTACTATCGTCACTCTTTTGTTGTTGTCCCTCATCTCCTGTATTGCCCTAGCATTAGCATTAGCCTACAGCTTTATCCTATTAGTCTGCGATCTCTAACCCATTAAACTTGGCAGGTCTTTAGGAAGCGCCTGCACATTGATATAACGGGAAGTAAGCCACCACCAAATTAAAATGTCTGTCCCGTGTCAATGACTTCCTAGTTCCTCTTTTGTTACTCATTATTAGCTTAGCATTAGCTCGACTGGCACCAATTGCAGTAAATGGGTCCAACTTCCTTCAGGATAAAACTATTCAATGTAATGTGATACTGAGTTTAAAATGACTAGTTGTTATACAGCCTGCTCTAATGTCTAGCCAGTAATTACGCTGTTAAATGTAAATGACGTATCTTGCATGCAGTGTTTATGTTTTCCACTCTACACATCTCCATGAAATGTTGTATTTTTGAGGCAAATGCATCATCAGACCACAACATCCTGTATTCAAACTTCCACCTCCTCTTTGTTTAAATAAACCAAATTTCTGGTTAATCACTGCTTTGCATTGTTCCATTTAATGCCAGCTAAAGTCATAACAATACAGCCATAGTAACACTGCACTGCAATAGTCTGAGGAAATTATCTCTCACCTCTGCATCCTTCACTCTCCCTCCTCTGTAAATGTCTAAACTTATCCTAATTCTATCCATTGCAGCAAAAGAGAACCTCAACATCAGCACAGTGGCAAAGTAGTTAGCACTGTCCCTTTCTCCAGCCATCTCAATGTACTGCACACATCTCTTCATCTCTTTTCTACAGCTGCCACTGCTCTGGAAATTCTGGAGCAAGCATAAAATGGCTATTTAGCACAGCTATTATCCATGGAGCGCTAACACGCATAAATAAGCTGACTGCTTTGTAGTTACGGTGACGGTGGTTTGCTGAAATTATCAGAACAAGTCTGGTGACAGTGTACGGGATCTAGAAACACAAGTCTACATAAAGTGGTGAGACCGAGCATTTTCAGCTCTTGGGAAATGGATGGCCTCAGCATACAGGATTACTTAAACATGTGTGAATGAAACTACATAATACTCCAGGTTGTTTTTGAGGTGGAAACAACATTGTCAAAAGCTCAAAAAAGTCGATTTTGCATAATATGGCACCTTTAAATACATTAATAAACAAATGCAAAAAACATGCACTTAATCCTAAACCGTTATTGACTGAGAAGCATTAGTAGGCAGTTGGACGTATACAGTAAATGCATTAATGATGACTGTCCTACCTCCTAACAATCTGATTCATGACCTCAGTGTTCCATGTTATTATGAATGAATAAATATTGTCCATCTATTTTGAGCCTTTCCTAAAGCATCTTTTCTTTTTTTAATAAGAATTTCTGACTATTTTAGTTTTCCACTAATTCAAAGAACACAACATTTCCAGGCACTAACAGTCATCATGCATGAATGGAAGTAATTAAAGGCTTCCAGGTGCTGTTGTGAAATGGGGGATGTGATTGTAATTGTAATCTCCTTATTTTGAATTTTGTAGCTGAAAGTGTTCAGTGCTTGAAAAGACTATGTGCTGTAGGTCAAGGTCAGACAATGAATGTTTTTATTTTGTCTACACAATATACCAAAAATATTAAGTCTGACCGAACTTGACTCATGTTTTTGAATTGGCTGTCATGAATACTGTTTACTGTGCGTTTGGTTAAACATGTATAAAAAATAGACAATGAGTAGGCAGGAAATAAGTCTTAGCAAAGTTTATGTATTTTTCCCATGGTCTCTCTGATCCCAGTCACCCAGGCTTTTATTTATATATATCTCAGGTCTTTCACTGTAAAAATCCTTAAATCAGCGTTAACTCTAATGTAACTTTCACAAAGGTAACAGACAATTAAAGTATGACAGTATGCACAAGGGCGATAATGCAAATACGGAAATAAACCTGGAAGACAAAAACTAGTACTTGAAGACATTGTGTTTTCATATAGTATTACAACATGGCATTTGGGTTTTGTATAATTATTCTGTAAAAAAACAACAACAACAAAAAAAAAAAACATAGAGGCGACAGAGGCACAGGAGGTTACGCGAAGGGCTAGGGGTTTGATTCCAAACTGACCCAGTGCAAACTGTAGTTGTGTCCTCGGGCAAGACGCCCAGTTCAAATAATGTGTCTACAATTATAATTTTGCCACAGGGCTGACAGGGCACCTACTACATTCATCTATCTGTCTCTGTTCATATGTTGATATTATCTGACTATATCACAAAAACTTCAAATCAGAAAAAAAAAGTGAGCACCCATTGATGTGAATCAATGGCTTTCATGACTGACTTCTTTTTTCAGCAGTTCCCTCTTTTTCAGGGGTCACCACCACAATAAATCATTCACATTTATCTTGGAATTGGACTGGTACAATGATGACTGTGTCGTCCTTACTTCCTGACTTCTGT
Source organism: Bostrychus sinensis (assembly GCA_020698575.1). NCBI lineage: Eukaryota > Metazoa > Chordata > Actinopteri > Gobiiformes > Eleotridae > Bostrychus > Bostrychus sinensis. Next base: position 45,963,574 of record CM036239.1, on the reverse strand, counting down.
CTCCGCCCACTCTCGCCAACTTTCCACCACCAGTAGTTTATCAGGTGAACACAGATATACGTACTTACCTTTTCTGGCCCACTTCCTGTGTTCTTCTGCTGACAAAATGCTCAGCATTTGTGTATACAGGGCAGCCCCAAGGTCTTAAAAGTATTTAAAAGGTATTATATTTGATTTTGCCAAAATCAGGGCCTTAAAAAGATTCAGTCCTATGGGCATGTAGTTGATCTAGGTCTCAACCGTTTGGGCGCCAGGTTTTTTTTCTCTAAAATACAGTTTTTTGACATCAAATATGCAAAAGGCTCTGGCTTAAAAATAATTGGAGATAGAGTCTTACTGTAAATGAGAAAAATGTCAGTTATGAACCAAAGTTTATGAATGTAATAATTATAGGCATCTAATCTGCATATATTTTGCATATTATAACGTCATTATCAGGTGGACATGCTGAATTATGTTATTTTCAGTAAATACAAGATGATAAACATGTTTGAACTTTTTGTTGTCTTTTTCTCCAATTAATAAATGAGTAGAAACCAGGTATACTCTAAACCAACATTAGTAAACTATAACTATAACCTCTAATGTCCTATAACTAGTAAAATGTGAGGAAAGAGAAATGAAGAATGTAAACATTCTGCATTTGCATCTGCAAATTTGTCATCTCCTGGCCAGCAGGTTCATCAAACTGCTGTATCCACGCCTGATAAACCTCCTCCTCTCTCAGGTGATCCCAGCCTCATCAGTGCTGTTGCTAGTCCTGTTTATACTCGCCACGCTGCTCCCACCGCGCCCTCGGCAACACCTGCCTCTCCTCACGCCTTTCTCTTCTCCCACCTTTGCCTCTTCTGTGGGGAAAAGTGCGTGAATGAACGGGGGGTGCTTGGTGTACATTTATTTCACTCAAAACCGCACTGATCCCGTGTTCACTCTCAGTACAGTGACTGTGGAGACTCTGTGCTGCCCTGCCTCCACAGGAGAAAGTCGCGGGATGAACTGCAGCCCCGCGCGCACATCTTCCCAACCTCACGTTCACTCCCAGGGTCGGAGTAACTAAGTGCACGCCTGCCTCTGTCACCTACAGTGGTCAGAGTGACGGACAAACGGCGTATGCAGTGACTGAGCATAGCTCACGCGCCGCCACCAGGAAACCACTCCTCGCTCGCACGTTCACTTTCGTGGCTCTCTTCACTCTCTCTCGCTTCAAAAAGTAGATGTTCTCCCTCAGAATCAGACTCAGCAGTCATCAAAGCTGCTGCTTCATCAGTGCTGTACATTTTATTAGCTACTTTCGCCTTTTCCTCTCTCAAAACTGTACACTGTAAACCCGGATAAGTTGAGTTTACTTAAAAAAATTTGTGGAAAGTGGTTGTCCTAAAAAATGTAAGTAATGAAAAAGAAAAACTCAAGTCTATTTAACTTGAGCATTAATTACAGTAAACTTAAAAGGGTTAAGTGTAATATACTAAATGTCAAATAGAACTTACTTAAACACGTAAAGCACAGTATACTCCATTAATAGCAGATTAAACTAGTTATTTTAAGTTATATCAAAGGTTCTGCATATTTGCTACACTTTAGATTTCAAGTTTATGGCAGACACGCGTTCATGTACTGCAATGTTCATTTATTTTCAGGTAAAGTTATAATGATAACAACATGGGAGGAACTTAGATAATTGTTGTGAAGCCAGTGGGACAGGTTGGCCGTTTATGTCCCCTGTGTAGAGTGATTGCAGCCTGGTTGATATGTATGTTTTCTCGTAGTAGCTAACTAAGCTAAATGCTAGCGCGGCATGGAGATGCAACCAGGGCAGCGCGGTACACGTGCACTAGCACTAACATCAAGTTGTAATTAGACAACATGGAGTAACAGTATGTTTATTTGAATGTATTTGATTTTCATTATTTTATTTGTAGCCATGCTCAGGGGTAAACAGTACCCAGTCTCAGTCAATGTGAAAGCAATGCAGATGGCAGACACGCGTTCATGTACTGCAATGTTCATTTATTTTCAGATAATAAAACCAAGACATCATCATACCTCCTGTCAGTCCTTTTCATACTTCAAGTGTGCAACAGAAAGTTTATGAATGTAGTAATTATAGGCATCCAATCTGCATATATTTTGCATATTGTGACGTCATTATCAGGCAGACATGCTGAATTATGTTATTTTTAGTAAACACAAGATTATAAACATGTTTGAACTTTTTTTTTTTTTTTTTTTTTTTTTTGGCTTTTTCTCCAATTAATAAACCCAACATTAGTAAACTATAACTCTAACCTCTAATGTCCCATAACTAGTAAAATGTGAGGAAAGAGAAATGCATCTGCAAGTTTGTCATGGCCTGGCAGCAGGTTCATCAAACTGCTGTATCCACGCCTGATAAACCTCCTCCTCTCTCAGGTGACCCCATTCTCATCAGTGCTGTTGTTAGTCCTGTTTATACTCGCCACGCTGTTCCCCCTCGGCAACACCTGCCTCTCCCCACGCCTTTCTCTTCTCCCTCCTCTGCCTCTTCTACGGGGAAAAGTGCGAGAATGAACGGGGTGGGGGGTGCTTGGTGTACATTTATTTCACTCAAAACCACAGTGTTCCCGAGTTCACTCTCGGTACCGCGGCTGAGGAGATTCCGTGCTGCCCCGCCTCCGTGGGACTAACTACAGCGTCGCGCGCACATCTCCCTCTCAAACTGCATTAATCCCGAACTCACGTTCACTCCCGGGGCCAGAGTGACTACGTGCACACCTGCCTCTGTCACCTACAGTGGGCAGAGTGACGGAGAAACGCCGTGTGCAGGGACTGTGAGCATAGCTCGCGCGCCGCCGTTAGCTACTTTCGCCTTTTCCTCTCTTAAAACTGTAGAGGAATCTACTCCACGGAGGCGCTCCGACGCGCCACTCCCCGTGAGACTCGCTCACCTTTGTGCACGTCTTTTTCAAAGATTTTGAACGACAATATATGATTCTATTGGGCTAGAAACTAAGTCCTGGGTGTCTGACACCTAAAGGAAGGGAGTAGAAACAAAAGTTAACATTTTAATAAGAAGTAGGGGCTGTTATTTTTAGCAAGGCTGCTTGTCACAATTCTGCGACTTTGGCGCTTAGTGGGTTAAATTGTCAAATTGGAACATTTAAGTCAGGCCTATTCAACTCACGGCTCAGGGGCAAAAGTTACCTGACTAAAATTTGATCTAGCCTGCGGCAGACTTGTCAAAAATATATATTTATTTATATATCCATATATATATGAACAAATTTACTGCGGTGCACCCAAGCTCACTCATAGAATAGTTGTTCCCTTTGGTGACATGCCAGGTGAAAACACCAGGCTGGTCTGTGGCTACAGACTGACACCTGCGGTAAATGAGGTAGAGAGACAAGCTGCAGCTGGGCACAGAGAGGGGCGCACCAACTCCTGCTCCACTCAATGCAGGGGATGCTTCTTTCTGTTGCCAACTCTAATAACTGGAACAGCCCAGACCAGTCACTCCTCACACAGCCTGGGGTGACTTCTATCGTTTTGTTGCTTGTTAAACAAAAACCAAAAAAAATAAAATAAAATAAAATAAATAAAATTAAAGTCCACCTTGTTCATGTTAAAGCTTTTTCAAGTGCTGGGACGCACATCACCTCTGTGTGAAGCCCAATGCACACCAGACGCACAGCACCGTGGTACTTGAAAAGTCTTTAACATAAACAACGCGGCCTTGAAAGTATGTGTTTTATTGGCTAGCAAGCAGACAAAGTGATAGAAGTCACCCCAGGCTGTGTGAGGAGAGACAAGGGCTGTAGCAAGAGAGTTAACACAGAGAGGAGTTTTCCTGTGCACTGACTGCAGCTGGAGTTGAAAGCTGCATCTCTGTCCCCTCGAAGCAGCATGTCACTCTCACTCTCAGTGTTTACAGCTGTTTCTGTGTCACACGGAGCAGAGAACTGTCTTTATTTACTGCAGAAGTGCGAGGCACATGTGCTTTAAGCCACACCACCACGTCCAAACAGAGCAAGGACATCAAGTGACACAAGGACGAGCGTCTTTGCGTGTCGGGCTTTCATAGAAAACAATAGGGGCATATTTTTTTCCATGCGCCGGTGTGCGTCGGCCTTTATTTATTCATTTGTATTTAAAAAAAAGCTGTGAGTTGAAATGTTCATTTGGCTTTAATGTGTTAAAATCTGTGCATATTTCTGGACATACTTTTGAATGTTACCCCAAATTAGACTTGATTGAAATGCTTTTTGACATAAGCCTAAATTTTCATTTTTTTCATTTGCATTTTTGCACTTCTGACAGCTTCATAGTGCATTTGTGTTTAAAAAAAAAAACAAGGATAATATAAAGGAAAAGAAAAGGAACATGTGTGTGTCTACTTTATTTACTATGTGAAATGTACATTAGTATTATTAATAGTAATGCTGAGCAAGTAATGTGTCAAATGTCCATCCGGCCCTCACAAATCTTGTAATTTTCTAATCTGAACCCCTGCAAATGAAGTTCAATAGCCCTGATATAAGTTTTTCAGTGTTGTACTTATATATAAAATATCTTTTAGACTGATACTTTGTAAGTAACAACAGAAAAGAAGGTCTATGTCTTTTTTGCGAGTTGGATGTGATTTTGGCTGTAACTTTCATTGCATATGTTGCAGCCATATTTGTTGCAAAAAACATCCCCACAATACAGTTAATGCTGTTACCACTGAAATTTATGAATAATTTTGCGATTTCTAATGCTGAACTGGAGTTATTTCACCTGTATTAGATTTTTTTTAAAACAACAAGTTTTAGAGAGTAATACTGATATTTTATTTGTGTAAAATGTATACAGGTTATTGTTCTTTTAGGCGCAATCTTGGCATTTATTTTAATTTTAAAAGGCATTAAAAAGTTTTTAAAAAGGTCTTAAATTTCATGAGGAAAAACCTGGAGCTACCCTGTATTAGAAAGATGGGATTTTCTTTCTGACAGTTGTAAATCAAACCCTTAAACCATCTCCCACATAAAAGGTGGGTGCATTAACCTCTTTTCTAACCGACCCTGAACAAATTACCTTTTTCATTCATGTAAAAGACATATTTCAATAGTGTAAAAATCTCATCTTCTTCTTGTGTCTTGTCTTGTCTTATGGGATTTGTGTCTTGACAGTGGTTTCATGCTCTCTGTACAGTACTGTATTGTGACTTTGAGCTGTAAAAGATGCTCTTTAATAAAGGTTACTTGCTCATGGCAGACTTAAATGAAATGAATGAAACAGCCACTTTGTAATACCCAAGCTTCAAAGTTATTTTTCTGACTTAGACAAAAACAGAATTCCAGTTGGACCTTTTTATTGAGCTATGGGCAAAGTCTGAGCTCTATCAAACTATTTCTTTGGGGTAGTCCATTGGGAATAAACAAATCAAAACAGCAACAAAGGAACATATTAAACTGTTTTTTTGTTTGTTTTGTTTTTTGTTTTGTTTTGTTTTGTTTTTACTATGACTCACTTTTAGACTTGACTTTTTATCGTCATTATGCAATCTGCAAATGAATGAAACAGATACTTTGAATAACCCAAGTTTCAAAGTCACTTCTCCAACTAGAGCAAAGTTCATATTTCTCTGTTTAGTCATCATACTTAACACACCTTCACACGTGCCTGATTTTCAAATTTACTACTCACATACTCTCAACACACAATTGCCATGCATGACTCACTGCATAGCTATCACTATGACTTTAACGGCAGTGTAAGTGAACCTGCAGCATCACGTATACAGGCTTTTCCTGCAGAGTCAGTTTAACCAGGGATAGCACATGGTCTATTTAATCCAATCTGCTCCATTCAGGCCCATCCAAGTCACTTATCCTCTCCATTCAACTCAAATATCCACCGCACAAAACCAGGGGATGAGCTTTCACTCACCAAAAGCTCTTTAGAAAAGCACGACAATAGCAGAAGGTCGACCTGGGCACGTACTCACCCAGAGTCTCCACATCGCACCATATTTCGTAGTAAAAAAAAATTTAGATCTGCATTGTTGGCCTTGGCGCTGCCCCACTTCAAATATTTTGTCTTTCCTGCTAAGTTGGCATAAATGTGTGGGCCAGTGTAGGTCACCTGGAGTTCATCTGTTCTTGCAGAATTACATTTCTGTAGTGAGGAGTATACAGTGTGCACAACGAAATTAATCAATTGTAAAATATTTGCTGCATCTAGGTGAATCTTTGTTTAGTGAGACACTAACATCAATAGGAAAAAAAGGACTGAGTTTGGTTTGTAGTGGCTTTTTTGTATGCAAAAGTAGGGTTCGGCTCATTCAAAATACATTAAATAATATTGTGTGTAGTAGTAAAATTACTTACATTCTTTTAACCGGGGTCACATACAAGTACAGACAATTATTGACTTAGTACTGTGGGAGTCATTTGTATGAGGCTGTTGTGTCAGCATAAGGATCTCTGTGTGTGTAAATAGATTTGTCTTTATTAAGATGTGTGTGTATCATGTTTTGTATGCATGTATTATTATTTGTGTGTGCATATTACAATTTGTGCATGCGTAAAACAATTTATCTGTGAATGCAAAAGTGTTTATGAACAAAGCTCTAAATGCTACAGTCCTGCTGAGTCAGATCTGTGTCTGTGTTTTGATCTGTGTGTGTTTTACTGAGTTTAGACTCCATAAGAATGCAGGACAGGGTCCGGGTGATGGTGCATGTGTGTAAAGGGTTTTTGTAGCTTATGCCAGTCTTATACAAGAATTCAATATATATAACTGTCTATTGATGGTTGGATATTAGACCATAAAGTGGGTTGGGACCCTAAAGTGGTTCATCAAACATTTTCTTAAGCTCATCAAATATTTCTGTCATATTAAAAGGAGGATTATGTTTGTGGTCCATTTGCAATAAAGAAAACCACAATACAAATTAATGAAATAGCTTCAAGTCAGTAAAACCGGATTGTTTAATATAATTAAGACAGTAAAACATTAAACATGTGCAGAAACTGACCAAATAACACTGAAAGAGGTAAAAAGCTTGTAAAACACAGAAGGCTTTATGTTAAATATGGCTGCATAAAAAACATGCCATTCATTTTTCTCTCCTGCTCTGCTGATAACGCTAGTGTGTGCTGTATATCTGCACAGACTGTACATTCTGATCCAAAATATTGCACCATTTATCAGGACTTCATATTTGCAGCATTATCAAGTCATCTGGACTTGGTTTTGGAAGTTGAAGACGATTCACTTTGATCTAAGAGGCTTTCTTAATTCTGAAATTGAACTGATAAGAGAGCTGGGTTTTATGTTTCTTTGAGTTTTTGAACAAAAACTAAATTCTATTGGTTTATAAAAAGTTAAAAGGGTACATTAGGAATCATTTGTCCTCTGCTGGAGTGAGTGGGACAGTTGTTAACCCACCTGAGACTCATTAACATAATCTCCTTCTGATGTTAATGCCCTGATTAAAACTATTTTGTTTTTGTTTAAAGAGTTTGAAAAGTTTTTTTTTTTTTTTTCAAAGATTGCTTCTTTCACTCCTCGTTTCACTCCTCCATCCTTTCTCTCTGGCTAATATTTGTGTGAGTGTTTTCTGTCTTTTAGGTAGAGGTGTACTGCAGACTCCAGTCCACTGAGGTTGGCCCAGCAGTTTCTGTAGTGATTTAGTTTGCCTCGATGACTTAGAGTCTTCACAGCTTTTACAAAGTACAAATGTGTAGTCCATGTCACACATATTTCAAACATTGCACATTAAATATGTATGAATACACATATACAGTCACACTGAGGTGCTTAAGGAATAGTTTCTTATCACTAAGTATCTCATAAACCCTCTTAACATATCTCTTTAAAACTCTGGATTCACAGTTGACTGGTGAATTTGTGTAAAAACAAAAACAAATATCAAAACAATTATCTTTGAACGAAGTCAAATATCAAATAATATTTATAACAAACATATTTTGTTGATACTAAGTGCTCACTGCCTGCTGCAACAATTTCTGCTATACTTGTAAAACAAACTCTTCAAAGACAGGAAGCTGCATGGTTAACCAAATCCTCTGCACAATGTGGGACAGTGATGCACTTACACACTTCTGTGGTATTTCTTTTATAAATATGAGACACATCTGTAAACAGTATACCAATATGCAACAGCAGAAATGCACCAGTTTTTAATATAGACCAGTACAGGTCCTCCTGCTGTGCATATGCATATTATACACACTGCTGGGTGACAATAAACACACAGCCAAATAAAACGCTCCATCTTATTTTCCACAAGTTCCTGCAAAATTCAACTAAAACCAGGGGCCACCAGTGTTTTTTGTTCTTTTTTAGAAGCATCTAATTCACTATTGCTTCAAAATCATTATATTTGATCAAACCATATAACTCAGAACACTGATAAATAATAATAATCACAAAATTAATTTCTTATGCTCTCTTAGTCCAGCCCTTTCCACTGCCAGTGCTCGCTCATGGCACAGTCAGCAAACTCAATGACACCAAAACTGAATATTTGGCTGGAGTCATATTTGCAGGCACTGTGCAGCTTTGTTAATCATTTTTCCATGAATTTTAAAAACGTTGGTGTTTCCAGTGGACCTGTTCACCTCACCAAAATGTGGGCCCTTTGCGAATTAAATTAGCCATAAAACATTGGCTCAATTGACTGAAGTCTTAGAGAAAAGCTGTCAGTCCATACCGAGCCCTATTAGCTCAGTTGCATTACGTGCACCTCCGCAAGTGTGCACCTTAAGCGTATGGGTGAAAAGTACCTGTGAATTAATCAGAGCTCACTGGGAGCAAGGTCACATGACTGGCTAATCATAAGGGACAGATAATTAGATCAAGAAATAGATGCTGCTGAGTCATGGAGGAGCTGAATGCTGGCTCAACGGTGCAGGTCAGCTGGTGACTCCGCCTGGTTGTTCCACCCATAGAAACAAAACTTGCGTGCAGGTAATTATAAAAGACAGATAATTAGGTAAAGAAGAAGATACTGCGCTAGATGCTGTTTACCTCCACTGCAACCAAACAAAATGAATGCGAAATATAATAAAGTACATTATGATGTATATTGAGTGCCTGAACTCAACAGTTGGTAAAGCATTGTGAAGGAAAAGAAAAAAGGCTTTGTGTGTGTAGAAAGTCATATTGGGCAAGTCTGCAAAGCAAACCCGCAACCTTTTCATTGGAGCAGGTGGGGTTGATACAGGTCATGACCATTATCAAAGGGATACAAAGTATCTCACATAAGTGTGCTACACTAATTTGGTAATTATCTGCTTGTGGTTTCAGTTGTGTGGGAGAGTCATTAAAGAAAATTCTTCAACTCCATTAACCTTGTTCTGCCTGGGAGGATGACACAGGATTTCCACAGTTATCTATATTTGTACAGTATTCTGTATTGTACATCTTTGTATGCAATACATTTTTGCATAGGCTGTTAATTGTTTAATTTAATTTTGTTTTGTTTTGTTTTTTGCTACATTTATTCTACTCCAGTGTCAGCCCCATAACTACACATTCTGGACATTAGGTACTTTATTGTATTGCATTTGGTCCATCCTCTCAAGGCTGCTGGAGTTAACCCTGTCAAGAGCAGTGGGCGAACTGAGCAGCGCCCAGCGGGGAGCATGTCTATGTTCCCACAGCCGCCCAATGTTCCCATAAATGGTGAATGGTGTATGTCTAACCCTAACCCTTAACCCTAAAACTTAGAAATGTGGAAACATTGGGCTGAAACCCTCAGGGACCCTGATCTGAGCCAGGATTTTGGTCAGGAGAACACATACACAATATTTAAATACAATGTTATTAGACAAATGCAGTATTTACTTAATTCATATGCATTGCTTTACATGGAGTGCATTTTTTCAGTGCAACAACATGGGTACACTCCTGTGAGCAAGTACCTTGCATGCCCTAATTTTAATCCACAATGTTGCTGAGCAGAGTCACATGAGCAGGTAATTATAAAGCACAGATAATTAGATAAAGTGGAAAACACTGCTGAGTCATGACTGTGCAAAACGCTAGACGCTGTGGGTCAAGCGGTGATTTGACAGGAAGTGCTTAAGTTCTTGTGAGGAGGAAGTAAAGTTAAAAAATGTGATTACTGTTGGTAAAGTATGAAGCATAAGGTTATTGTGGTATGCCTTTATCTCCAGCTTGCATGCAATAGTAATGTTTTTAGCATGTTTTACTGTATATATCTTGCAATCTCTATATTTAATTTATTTATATTGCACTTTTAAAAACAGTAAACTCGATTTTTTTTAAATCTTAGATTTTAAATGACAGTTCTAGTGGCAGAAATGTGCATAGTCAGCCATCTGGTCCACGTTGTTCTTTTCTAAATACATACTTGAACTGAGCGATTAGGAGCCGACAGCTATTTCTAGGTGGACAGGCTTAGCGCTAACGCTTTGCAGCAACGCGACCATTCATGCGGGACATCTGACACAGCAGCCCCACGGAGGTTACAGAGGCCGCATGCATTTGCACTGTAAGCCGCTCATCTCCGGCAGCATATTTAAACAGATTAGCGCTCGCATTAATGTTACAAATGCATGCAGTGGAAGAAATAAGTTTATTCAAAATTTTATAGGAATATATTGGGAGCTAAATCTCCATTAAACTCAACATTGTCCAAAAACATCCCAATATATCATCAACAATAGTCATTCTATCCCATTCATGCACTATTTGTATATTGACTGCTGTGCTGTTTAGCATTCTAGGTCAGTGGTTCCCAAACTTTATGATTTTGTGTACTTCCAGGACCTGATGATTTAGTTGGTTTAGACCCAGCTTAGTCTTAGTTTAGTTCTCTTTTAGTCCTGGTTTAGTCTTAGTTTAGTCCTGGTTTGAAGTAGTTTAGATTTGGTTTAGACCTGGTTTGTTGCTGGTTTAGTCCTAGTTTAGACCTGACTAAACCAAGACTAAGCCCGGTTTAAGCCAGAACGAAACCCATATCTGGGACTAAAACAAGACTAAACTAGAATGGACTCAGGACTAAAACAGGACTAAATGGTGGCCCACACAAATGCAATCTCCAGAGAGAAACTCAAACAGGAATAAGACTGGATTTAAATTAAAATTCAAAGTGAATTAAAATAAAAAAATAAAAAATGAAATGAGGAACTTGAACTTCAAACATCTCCTGAGTACCACCAGAGGAAGTTTGTGGATAAAGATTTGTCCATAGCTTTGACTAATTTAACCTAAATCCTTGTATAAATACACTAAATCTCACTGACAGCAACACTTGGAGAGAATAAGTTATCCATCAAAAATAATCTCATGGACCCTTTTACAGAATTCTAAACTTTACCTTTAAAAATGTAAATCTTCTAGTTGACAAGAAAAAAAAATCTAAATAATCTGCATTTATTATGAGGGAAAATGTATACTGAAATACTGCTTAGTCACACGAGCACGTTTGCATATTTAAAGTCTTCCATGAGAGACAGCATGCAAAGTTTGGATGCAAAGCTTTACTTGGATGCAGCCAGTACTCACACTGCCCTGTCTGTGTGAGTGCCTACGTGAGGTGGAGCCCTGCCCGGTCGACCTGACTGCAGTCACATAGACAGTCTGCATTATGGGATGTCCCATCTGAGCCAAGCCTCTCTCCGTCTGACCATGATTCACTTAAGAAGATATACCACAGTGAGTCGGCTGTGCTGGGCCGGTGTGAATGAATGGGCAAAGTGATGTCATGTGAACGATTCCAGTAAAACACAGGAAACTGAATATAGCATCTGAGTCACTGAGTTCATCTGCTGTAATAAAAAATATTGCATTTATGTGGGATATTTATTACCATATTGTCTGTAATTTTGGGCATTAAAATAAGTGTTAAGATTGCATGTTGTAAAATGTTCTTTCTGTCTTAATGCTTCATGGAACACAGTGGAAGTTGCATTCTAAGCACTGATAGAAGAGAAGTACACTTGCTTCTCTCTTGCATCAAGGTGGGAAATGATTATTATTAAGTCAATTTTAAGTTGTTCAACAACATATACTTTATTTGTCCTACAACCAGCACAAAAAACTCTCTGACATCCATCCGTCCACTTATCAGGGCTCCCCAGGGAAGCGTCCAGGTCCTCTTGCTGCAGAGGAACAGCGACTCCCCCTGGGTAACTTAGCCCCTCACCTTATCTCCAGTGCCGGTCCTGTACATTAGGGGGCTCTAAGCAGGATAGGTTTGGTGACCAACCCTCTCAGTCATTTTTCAGACCATTCAAATTTTACAATATTTTAATGTGATTTTAATAAAACACTGACAGACTATTTGTCTAATGGGATGAATGCTTTGAGAGATTTTTGTTGACCCCCTTGCAAACTCAGCAAGGGGGACCCCAGGTAAACCAGAAGTAAAACACATGAGTATAATGACTGCATTGACCCCCACTTTCAGATAGACCCTTAGCAAAAGATAACTGGCAATAGCATGCAGAATATTATAACCAGGATATTAATCAAATAGGGTTGGCAATTTAATTAAATCAGTAAATTATAGATAATAACTCTTGGGGTCTTCTAATGTCTGTGTGGCCCTATGCAGCTGCTTAAGGGAAAGGCAAGTGTTATCTCCAAAAGAGCACCCGGTAGAGTGACCACCTGTCCCAGTTTTGGTTGTATTACACAGCAATTTAGGCATCTGTCCTACTGTCCCACTTATTAAGATAAGTCCCTCTTTTTCATTGATGCTCAGTGAATTTTATAAAAAGAGTAATACAAGTTAAGAACAATATGGTAAGATCAGTATTTCTTGTGTAAAATGTAGAATATATATTTGTGGGTGTCCCATCTTGATAGGTTGGAATACATGGTTGGTGCATTCTGCTCCTGTGTTGCAGGACAGGCCTCTCCTGGAGCTGTGAGCTGGGGTTGGTGATGGATTGTTTTGAGAATATAAAGGCTGAAAGCTTTTTTTTTTTTTTTTTTTTATTCCAATAATGAAAGTCTCGGTATAGACATCACTTTGCAAAATGTGTGTTTTGGGTATTAAACTGGACATCATATGTTTTATTGGCCTTAAGACAGAAGCAGCCTGTATCTGAGTAAGTTGGTAAGTTTGATTTTAAGATAAGATGTAAGATGTAAGCTTTGTATTTATACATTTATTTCTCAAGTCAGTCCCGCCTTGTCCCACTTTTTATACTATTTGACGTGGTCATCCTAGCGCCCAGCCATCCTACTGAGGAAACTGATTTTGACTGCTTGTATCCAGGATATGTCCTTTTGGTTCTGACCCAAAACTCATGACCATAAGTGAGAGTAGACTGACTGGTGAATCCACTGCTTCTTCATCACAGGAGACCGGTACATTGGCCACATTACTGCAGACTCAATCCTCCCCTCACTCCTAAAGAAGACCCTGAGACACCTAAACTCCTCTTGAAAACTGTGGAGAATCAACATGAAAATCATTAAAGATGATTTGCAGTGGTGACTCCAAAAAGGAAAAACCCAAAAGGAAAAATGAGATTTATTTTTTTGCACATGAAGAAGTGTTTACCTTGTGTTTTGACTGGCTGTGCATAGAAAGACAGACATTAATTTGTATTTTGTCTGGTTTAGTCTGTTCTCACATTTCCAGGACAGAAAGACCTTGTAACACAGAGAACAATGAGTGTGAGAACAAGCCATATTCAACCACAGCTAAATGTTTGTTGAGCTTATTATTCAAACAAAGGTCATGACCCAAAGAGGACAAACTGACACTGCAGCGTCTCTGTTTTGAATAAATAAAACAAAATAACTCATATTATTGCTGACAGATGTTAAAGGCCAGTCAGACTTGTATTTCAGAATTGCAGAAATAATCATATCAAAGACTTGTACTTGTCTATCTGAGAAAAAAACAATAACACACATATCTGTAGTTCCTGCAGGACAGAACAACCCTAGAGCAAACAAAGTGAGCACCATGGGACAAGACCGCATTCATGTTTGTTTTTGAGCATGATTGAGCACAGAAGATTTATTAACTAAATACATTTTACCTATATACTGTACATATTTTTGTATGACTAGAATTTTTATTTCATTTTTATTTTATTGTATTTTTTTTAATGAATTGAAGATACCACAAAAATGAGACAAGGTCAATACAATGTAATAATAAATAAGTAAATAATTATATGGTAGATATAAACAGCAACAAAAATAATAAATATATACAAAAATAATAATAATAATAATAATAATAAAAATAAAAATAGTACAGCCACTAGCTCCAAAATTACCTTTTTTTTTTTAGCGAAAGTTTTATCAGCCTTATAAGTCACTGCAGTGCGACCATAGCTGTTCATGTGCTCAAAAATGGAGCGCAGTGTGAGATGTGGATCTGCAATCTGTACTTTCACCACCAGGTGTCACCAAAAAACCCAAACAACTACACCTCAGTTTAGTTATGAACACCCCTCTGAACTTACTCCCCTAAACTGAATTGCTTATGTCATACTTTACTGTCTCTGTTATTTGGGAATCCCCTCCAATGTAACACAGAGTAGTCTTAGCCCAGTCTTGGTCTTGGTCTTGGTCTTGGTCTTGGTCTTGGTCTTGGTCTTGGACTTGGTCTTGGTCTTGGTCTTGGTCTTGGACTTGGTCTTGGTCTTGGTCTTGTTCTTGGTCTTGGTCTTGGTTTTGGTTATGACAACACTTCTCAGCCCGTTTCCTGTTGCAACATGCATTTATTGTAGGTCCTTTCCTCAAATTGATAACCATTTTACCCAGTCATGATGTGTAAATACATTTATCAATTTTTTATTATGGTCCCGTGTTGTGACGCTGGTGGATTATCTGCTGTGTTGCCATTTTAATATCCTGAGGGTAAGTCATTTCTGATAAGGGCCTCAGCGTGACTCAGGCTGTGAGTGTTTGCCTGGACACAGTGTACAACAGATGACGAGCCATAAAAGGATGTGTACAGTAATGCAGCAGTGTTTTAGGAAAGGATTGTAGTAACAAGATGGAGGCCAGTGTGGAAAACATTGGAAAAGATCCCAGAACAGAACAGATATGGACATTTTATTACGACTTTGAAGGACAAGCTCAAGTTTCTCAGTGACTGATGAAAAGGAGGTGAAACTGCTATAAAGATTATTTGTTATTATTATATTTTGTCATAATTTTTTGTTTTAAAAGCTTGTTTTAATGTGGAGTTTTTTAAATTATTTACATTTCTCTTTATAGTAAATGTATTAGCTTAACAGTTTTAAGATTATTATTATTTTATGTTATTTTTTACGTTTATTTTCAACATTAAATATACAGTAAAATTAGCAAATGTAAAATGAGTTTATATTTTATTTTATATGGTTATTTCAAAGGCAAACAGATCATTAGTTATGTTTTTATTTACTTTGTTTTTGTTTTTGTTTCATTAGTACAATAATCTAAAAATAAAATGTCATTGTACTAAAAAAAAAGAAAAAAAAAAAGATGTTTTTTATGAAATTTATTAGAAATTCATAAACAATGAGGGTGGGACAACAAAAAGCCCAAAGGGGACAAGAGGCAAAAAAGCTTGGGTGGTTTCAGCTCCTGTTACAAATTTACTATTTACGCAAAAAATAAAATATGTTTCTATAGCAGTTGCATAGTAGTGGCTCAGTTGAAAAAAAAAAAAAAAAATTGTTTCTGTATCAGCCCTGCAACTGACTGGTCATTGTCCAGGCTGTAACCCCGCCTAAGGCCCATAGTTGCTGGGATTAACTCTGGTCACCTGCAACCCCAGGAATAAGCAGAAAATGATAAATAAATGCATAAATTAAGTTATGGGACATTTTGGGGCGAAATTATATCAATTTACAGTTATTGATCAAAAAACAAAAACAATCTGTTGGATTTAGTCAGTGCTAAAAGTGTATATAACAGCCAAAAAGGCTTATGTGGCTTTATTTCCAAATTAAAAAGTCATATTAAAAAAATATACATATATATATCAATTTCAGCCGCAGTATAGCTCAGTTGGTGGAGCTGCAGCACATGTGGCACTTCTCCGTGCTCTCCCCCATGATTTTGTCACTACTTGACTGTATACGGTCTGATAGTCTGAAAATGGCAAAAAAAAAAAAAAAAAAAGGTTGGGAATATTTGAATTATTTGAGTTTTCAGTTAAATTTAAGTGCTTTTGCTTCTCCTGTAAAACTAGAGGAATGTCGCCATTTGGATTCTCAGCCCTCTATGTTCAGTTTTCTTGTGTGCAGTGATTTGCATGTTTTTGTTTTTGTTTTATTTATGGCACAAAGAATACACTATAGCTTGTGATTCTTTCTGGCTATATTATAAAATCAAAATAATGATGTAAAAAAAAAAAAATCTCAGGATCTCTATGTCTGAGAATGATTCATGTTTTACCATTCTTTGTTATTTGGCTGCTAACCAACAACTTAAAAATCCTTTGAGTGTAGACTGTAGTTAATGTAGTCAACAATTGGTGCAAATGAAAACTCAACAGCAAAGAAGTGCACTTTCTTGTGATTTAATTGGTCCAGCAGATGCAAAAATCACATAAACAACATACTGGGAAAAAGTCAAACAAGGTGCAGTTTTTTCTCAGAGCATTCATCCAAAAACTACATAAAAAATAAATATAATTTTTACAAAAAAAAAAAAAAAAAAAAAAAAAAGAAGAAAACATCTTCAAGTATCCAAGCAAACTCATTAACAAAAGTTCTTTCATTCAGCCCCAACACAGAAGTACAAAAACACAAGAATCAGCGAGAACTGACTCACTTCCCATCATTCAACACTTCTCCCATTGTAGTGTATCACTCAATCTGACATATGCCATATCATTATTATTATCAGCACGCATCTTCGTAACAAAAATAAAGACTTTGTGCGTAGCGACAGTGGCAGCAAAGAAAATTAAGGTTAATCTTCTTCTAGGTATTAAGTTAACAACATATATACATAAATAAATAAATGGTAAAATGTCAGGTGACAAGTGGAGTTACACTGAAATACATTGAGTTTGGTGAGACATGAGATGAAAAATCTGGATAAATTGCAAGAGAAGCAGCTTTTAGGCTTGCAGATCAAGCTCTACAGGCACTATTTGGCAAAAAATCCACTGGGTCTCACATGAAAACCAAAGGAGAAAGTGACTCAAAAACATTGTATACATCACCAATGTGCAAAATAATCACTTTTTGTGAACAAACAATACATATACAACCAAATCTCCATAATACACGGACATTACAAAAGAAAAGGTGTAAAATTGCAATAGAACTACTTTTGTTAGAAACTATAAATGGTTGAAAAAAAGATGACTTAAAATGTTCATCTAGGTCTTTCCAAAATGCAGTAACAAGAAACGAGATGTGTCCATGCATTCGTTTCTACAACTCACACTTAAAGCCTCTCAATCGTAGGTGAATCGCAACATGTTTTCAAGTGAGATGACAAATGTATTACATAAATAAATAGAGGATCAATATTATTATTATTATTATTACAAAATGTGTGACAGTGATTAATCAACCCTTCTGTGGTGTAAAGGGTTGAGAGTCCTTCATTTCTTTAAGACTTGTCTGTCTTTGTCCAGTTTGCGGTCTCTTTGAGGAACAGCTGAAGGTTCATTTGCAGATTTGCATGACGTCGCGTCGGCCAGAGTCTCTCCTCAGCTTCTGCAAAACATAAAAAGAACAACAAAACCATAAAACTCTCTGCCAAAATGCTAAGTTAAAGGTGCAGTGTGTAGTTTTTGTAAGAAGCAACTAGTGGGGTCATTGTGAACTGCAATTCAATCACCGCTTTTCTGCAGTCAGTGAGCACCTAGCTTCTATGAGAAATGCGTCCTCCTCCTCTGATGGTGCTCAGTTGGTTCAGTGGTTGTTGGAATTTTATCACTCACAGCCCAAATTCTGTCAATTCTGCTGATCCCACAGCATAACATAAACAGCTACCGCTAATGGGTTTTTTAGGTGTTTTTCCTTACTGAGAAGGAGGGTCTAAGGACAGGGGATGTCCTGGGACTGTTTAGTTTAGTGTAGTTATTGCTTATGTTTGATTGTGAATTTAAGCTTCATTGTGTGACTAATTGTTTCTAAAACCCTTTGAAGTGACTGCTATAGCGATATTGGGCTATAAATAAAATTTAATTAAATTGAATCACCAGCATGTTTTAAAAGATAAAATACAGCAGCCCTTATAACACTCTGCCAAATATTACTGGATATCCACTTAGCATCATTTAAAACATTAAACTATAATCTTAATTTATATACAATTTTTTTTGCCATAACTGAGCATATAAAAAAAAAAAAAAAAGTCATTGTAATTGTATTGTAATCTATCAACACTTTTCAATTTGTTTTAATTACTACTCACTACTACAAAGAATATTTGTTTGGAACAATGCATTATGTTTAGAAAGTGAGTATTTACACAGTTTGTATGCTCATGGAAAACCTGGAAAAGTCAAGAAAATGTAAAACCCATTTCCAGGTCCTGGAAAAGTGATGGACTTTTATATTTTTGTTCAAAGTTTTGGAAATTACCACATTGGACATTTCGAATACAACAGTATTTTGTGATGTGTAAGTAGATGTTTAGTTTAAATTTTTGGAAAAGTCATGGAGAATTCTTGGTAAGAAGTTTATGAACCCTGGATTTAAGGCAGTTTTACAAAAGATAAAACACATTCTCTGTCCTCTATTTTGTTTTCCTGTATACTGTATAAATTTAACAGAACTTGTTGCACTTGAGTTGAGGTGAGTACGAACACTGTGTTAATACTCTGGTGTAAATATAAACAGAGCTGTACTATAAGCGTGAGAACACAGGTTACGTCACCTGTTTGCTGCAGGCCCCGGTATCTCACAGGGATATTTTTAGCTGCTGAGAAACTAGCTTTGGTTCTCAGCGTGGGACCTGACTGGTGTGGCTAACTGAGCAGACTTAATCTTCCAGCAATTATGAATAAAGCCGACAAGCTCTGAGCACATTCAGCTACACACGCTTTTCCACTGAACCAGCAGAACCAGCATAGGGACAGTACACACAGTGAGGACACAGTATCCATGTTTGAGCATTAGCACTTTTAGTATTTCATAGGGGTAGAAAAGACCATTATTTAATATGAGCACAGATACAGTCTAGTGTTCTTTTTTTGTTTTTTGTTTTACAGTTTACTTTATATCGCACCTTACTAACACTGAATGCTGTGTGCTTCTTGTCATTGTGTGATGCTGCTGCTAGAAACCTGCATTTTCTTCAGGATTAGAAAAGTTTCTTTAAAATTTATTGTAATATTGAAGAACTATGCATGTCTTTATAAGGCAATATATATGCATTGTTATGTGTAGTATTTAGGAGGCAGTGAGCAGCCTATATAGAGCCAAAAGTGTCAGTAAAATTACTTTTTTTATTCAGCAAACTTCTGGATTTAATTTTTACCACTGGTATGTTGTTGAAATGTTTGTTTAGCAAAATAATGCTAATTAACAACTAACTCTGAACGCAATATTAATGTTAGAGCCTATATCTGAGGTTAACGATAGCAGTAGCTCAGTAGGTAGAGCTGTTCACCCACAAATCGAAAGATTGGCGGATTGAGAACGGCTACCAGCATTTTGCCATTGTGTCCTTAGGCAAGACACTTTACCCACCTTGCCTGTATGAATGCGTTAGTGTCAGGGCAAAGAGTTTTCCACCAGTGAGTGTCACTGTGGGCTGACTCAATAATGGACTAATGTAATATGTAATGTATGTTACATTTATTGTTATTATTATCATCATTTGTTGTTGTTGCTGTTATTATTAACTATTGATGGAAAATTTATTTTTATTGTATTTTGGCATTGCTTTTTGCCCTGTCATTGCTCCTGTCTTCTACTCCAAATTGCTGTGCTAACTACAACACCACATTAGGAAAATCCTATCCTACCATCCCATATAGGCTACTTTATATTACACTACATTATGATCAAAAGACATAACGACATTTTAGCAAATATCATTACAGCTAATTGTGCAGCAGCTAATTGTAGCCTGACTTTGTTGGATAATCCATTTAGTATAATTCAGTGTCATACATTTATATTTGCATCTGTTAGCATGGGGTCTATCTGTGCTGCTATAGGGAAGCTATAAGCCACACCAAAGTTTATTTACCTTTGACAGACTAAGAGCGAGACCACTTTGAGATAGTGAAGGATGGTGCGTCTTTAGCAGGACAAGAAGACAGGCCAAAAATAAAAAAGACACAAGACAGAGACAGAGGGGGACACCGTCAGCATGAGTCAGCCAAACAAAACAAGTAGTGTGAGGCTAACTCTACAAGCAGACAGGAATGACCGGAATTTGAACTTGGGATAGAAAGAGTTCAGTATTAACAAATATGAGCTAGCATTTCCCGTTTCCTCTACTCACTGCCAGGAAATGGGGAGGAGCTTCTACATTGCATCACACCATATAAGGAAAAGGAAGTGTGACGTTTCCTGTAAGGCTACGCAAATGCAAAGAGTCCCTGGCCAAATGCTGTTGCCATAATAAATGCATGATACTTTAGTGCTGGAGCTAGTAGTAGGTGTAGATATATGAGTAATATATGGATGTGCCATGTTGGACAGTGAAGGGAATTTAAATGGCTACAATAGTACAACAAGTAGAGGTGGAAAAGTGGGATGTGCCAAAGATGAAATAAAAAAAAGATACTTACAGACAGACTTTACCCAGCCAGTGCTGTCAGTGGCAAAAGGAGGAAGCAGCAGAGACAGAAAGAGACCAGGAAGTTTGTGAGTGAAAATGTTGAGCGTAAAAAATAAATAAACAGAAATGAGGAAGGGAAAAAGTGGCCTAGGTTATTCCTGTTATTTGAATAGCATCAGTTTGCATGTGAAGTTGGCAAAAGACAACAGATTAATAATTATAACCTTGGCCTGAAAGTTTCCCAGCAAATTATTTTAAGATGAACTGAAACTGAAATATCTATTTATACACTATGGGGCATTGGTTCTCAAACTGTGGTAGGAGTACCGCTGGTGGTACATGGGGTACTCAGGGGTCTTTTGCATTGTAAGTCCTGATGTAAAGCCAGTTGTATTTTTGGTTTAGTCCTGTTTAGACCTGGTTTAGTCCTGTTTAGATCTGGTTTAGTCCTGTTTAGATCTGGTTTAGTCCTGTTTAGATCTGGTTTAGTCCTGTTTAGATCTGGTTTAGTCCTGTTTAGATCTGGTTTAGTCCTGTTTAGATCTGGTTTAGTCCTAGTTTAGACCTGGTTTAGTCCTAGTTTAGACCAGGTATAGTCCTAGTTTAGTCCTGTTTAGACCTCATTTAGACCTGGTTTAGACCTCATTTAGACCTGGTTTAGACCTCATTTAGACCTGGTTTAGACCTCATTTAGACCTGGTTTAGACCTCATTTAGACCTGGTTTAGTCCTTGATTTGTCCTTATGTATTAATTGGGTCTGGTGCAACACTATTTTGTCCTCAGACACTTCACGCTTCAAGGTAAGCCTGAATATTTCAATCTCTATTTGTGGTGTATCTGAATAGGAGCTCTTTGTTTTGCAGTGGAGCAGAGACCCACCTGTCCTGCCAGGGCCAGAGGGAGGTGCGCGGGGCTGCACAGGGCCAGAGAGGCCACAGAGGGCGGCAGCTCCTGGATGGGTGCCTCGTCCAAATCATCAATGCGAGGTTTTTTAATGTTAGACTCAGGGCTGGTCAGTGGCGTCACGCTGTTCCTCCTCAGCAAGGTCCCGGGACCTCTCTTCACCTCCTGAGGGGATAAAATAACATCAGCAACAACTCTCCATATAAGAAATGAATCAAACTGTAGTATGAATGGTTAGTGAGCAATAACCAGCGTTACTATTGTACTAGTACTATAGGTTTGCACAATACTTCAGTTTAATCATTGTTCCTTCCGCCAAATCTTCCTAGATTAGATTTCTTGATACGTTTCACTAAAATTTAACATTAACTCAGCCAAAAGGGGAACTTAAAATTGCAAGT
This sequence comes from Bostrychus sinensis, assembly GCA_020698575.1. Taxonomy (NCBI): domain Eukaryota; kingdom Metazoa; phylum Chordata; class Actinopteri; order Gobiiformes; family Eleotridae; genus Bostrychus; species Bostrychus sinensis. The sequence goes on along the minus strand of CM036239.1, from coordinate 45,941,593 downwards.
AATAAAAGCATAACCAGTGGTGGAATGCTACAAAATAAAAGTACATACTTTAAAGTACAATTTTCATGCATCTGTATTTTACTTGCGTACAATTTACAAGGGGTAATTTTACTTCACTACATTTTAGAGCAAGTATCTGAACTTTTTACTCCACTACTTTTTTAAATTGGTTTGAAGTATATAGTATTTTGAGTTTGCTTTAAAATCATTAGTTTTTGTCCTCATTGTAGATAGTACATAAAAAAAACGATGCAGTAAAGTAGAACTCTTCAGAAAAACCTCACCAAACAAATTCAGTCTTTTACTTTTACTTGAGTAAAAAAATGAGTACTTCATCCACCACTGAGCCTAATATATTGCGTACTACCCTAACACTGCCCAGCTCTACACTGTTCTGCCAGGGCCTCACCTCAGGTCTGTCTCTGTGAGTGTTGACTGCCTCCACATTCAGAGAGATGGACTCGACTTTACATCCATAGGCCACGGGGGTGAGCTTCAGCACCGTGTGGAGGGGACACTTCAGGTATGGCATCTCATCTAACAACAATATACACACATACACATCTTCTGTCAGTACAAATGAACAGCACATGACACAGAGGACACAGAGTTTTAGATGCAGCTCATATTACCTGCACTTTTGTCGAGAAAGTAGGCCAGCAGACACCTCATGACGGCCTGGTGGCAGATGACCAGAACATTCTCCTGTCGCTCCAGCTCCATGATAACAGGCTCCACGCGCTGCACGAGGTCTTGGTACGACTGCAAGATAGGACCAATAATTAATAAAAATAACATTTGGAGATGCAACACCTTTTTTTGTCCTGCTGTGTGACACAAATTTGAAGTTGAATGCAAAGAATATCAAATAATAATTTCAAATATAAATCAGATGTATAAAAAGTGTAAAGAGAGTTTTTTGTAAGCAATACATCATTTTAAGTGTAACTCTATTATTTCTACATTATTTGACATTGAGTTCAGTTCAACACTTTATCCATTTGAATTTGTGTCATAAATTATTCAACATGACTGTGGTGCTAACTTGATTAACATATTTTTAACAATCAGAATTTTTATTTTGTGAAAAATACAGCTGTCACAGGCTACAGGACAGCAAACAGACACACATTAACAGTTTTTAATTCAGATTGTACTAAAATGAATGATACAATAACAGTTCTCTTAGGCCTTTAGCTCACAGCCTTAACTAAAGAGGTCTGTCTGCTCTGTAAATGACAGATGGGTCCTCTAGGTTATGTTAGAACTGCCTGTTTAAAAACCTGATTTTTAATGTCACACCACAGGACACCATTTTGATTACAAGATTAAACTTATTATAATGATTAGTGTACAATCCAAGTGCAGCTAAAAGTGTTGTTTTAGTAAAGAACAAATATGTAACACAATGCCAAAAGCTTTATGAACTCTTTAAGACACTAGAATTTCAAACTTCCTAAAACTTTAAAGGTTTTATAGTAGGCCCTATGCTGCACTGCTGACAGATTTTTAGAGAAGGAAAAACATTATTTAGCAATACCTGATTACGGAAAAAATGAGCATCACCTCAACCACCCATTTACAACACTGACTGGTAGTAAATACATTTATGCAGTTTATTTCAACATAGCAGGTTACCTGTACAAAAATACACATTTGCGATACATAAATAGTTGCTTCTTACCTCTCCAGCTGGGTAGCGGTAGTAGTATTTATCTTCATCTCTCAAGGCAAACTCCTCTGGGAACTTCTCCTTCATTTCATCGTATGTCATGTCCTCACAGACTCCCTAAAAGCACATGGGTATATTTAATTTCATTACCTTAGTACAGAAACCCATCTACCTACAGTGTCCATTTTGTTTTTTGTTTTTTGCTTTTTTAACTCACAGCATCGATCTCATTGAGGGCCTTCCACTGCTCGTACGGGATGCCAAGATGCTCTGCCGTCTGGATGGTGCGGCACAGCTGGCTGGTCCAAACTTTCAGATACTTCAGCTGCTGCTCCTTCACAAACTGAGACAAGGCCATAGAAAACTGTCAAGAGAAGAGAGAATCACTTATTAGCAACTGCATGTAATATACTGCACGCTTTTAATTCAAAAAGTGAGTATTTTTTTTAATCCTGTACCTGTCTCCCCCGGGCAGAGAGGCCAGAGTCTCCTCCCAGCCGCCCCTGCAGGTTGTCGGTGCTCTCTCCGTGCCGACACAGGTAGATGGTCCTGGGCTGGACATGGATGTTCATCAGGTAGTACACAATCTTGCTCTGGATGTGGTCCTGGATGCGGTTCACGAGGAACTGGCGGCCCACGTCGATAATTCGGATGAAGGACAACTCCCTAAAGGCAAAAAATAAGAGATTTTTTTAATAACTGCATGAGAGGTAACAGCCAATTTTCTTGTAGCACAAAGAAAACCATATATATACTAAGACAAATATAGCTATACTTGAGGGGAGGCCAAGTTGCTGTAAGATTTCGTATTTATTTCCTAATGTTTAGACCCTAACAATACCATAATAAGACAAATAGCATATTTATATTATAGATGTACTGTTAAAATGCCAAACAAAATGAGCCTAATGGTAAACTCATGTCATAGATTGCCTATATTGTAAACTGTAAAGTACCTTGAGATATACAGCTAATTCAATGTCTACATATTTACTATTACACTTATTTGAACTGAGCAGACGGTTGAATGGTTATGTTAAATACAGACATGAAATTAATTACATGTCCCTTAAGCTCCTATTACCAGAACGGTAGGAACAGTATTGGTTTTCATACATATGATATTTTGAAACTGACTGTACCTTGAATGCCTGCCATGCTGTACCCTGTTATATAATCCTATGTGAATAAGAAGTAAAATCTGACTGAGCAACAGTAATTGTTTAAATGTTTAATTTAATAAATCTACATTAGAAATCAGGATATATATTTTCTTTTTATGCCGGATGCACCTGTTACATTTTGCTTGAGAAACTTTTTGATTTTTTTTTCCTTGGTGTACTTTTTTACTTCTAATAAAGTAATATTATTTTGAAGTAAGAATACTTAAGTTTTGGCTACTGTGTCCATCTGTATGTTACAAATGTATTGGTTTCATTGTTTTTTTATGTTGTGAAAAAGTGGGAAGATTTGGAAATTTGTGTTTCTTGTGCCTTCCTTTGTTTTTAATGCAAATTATTTTAAAATTTAAAATTCATATTTTTATAATTATTTTATAAATTGTGTCTGTCTGATTACATCAACAATAAAACATAAATCAGACATCCAAACAGTTACTCAGTACTATTTTTTTTTTCACAAAATACATTTTTACTTTTACTCGAGTAATCATTTGGATGTCTACTTTTCAAGAGTGGGAATCGAACCACTATCCCACTTCAATATATAGCAAGTTATTAACTATACTGAAATACTAATTTGAATACCTATAGCGGATCATTACCGGTCATATCCATCAGGGTCCAGGGGCTGGTAGCTGGATTTGTAACATTCAATTCTCCTCTGGAAATCCAACATGGCGTCTGTCTTGTTGCAGTCCTTATAGTCAGGACACGACACCTTCACCTCCTGCACAAATGACCAAACTACAATTTAAATTTTCCCCGTCGAACGATTAAAAACAAGCTTATATTATAGTGACGTGATATTTTAGCTCACCATGATGTTGGATGCAATCACGCTGGGGTCGTCGCAAACAGACTCGATGAAAAATATCTATGAATGAGAGAGCAGCTTAGCACACTACTGAGCACAGTTGATTACTTCTTCGGGTCAGCAAAGTCTGACTTACCTTGAACTCATTCTCGCTGCCAAACTTGAGGATCAGGTCACGCCTTTCCCGAGTTGTGTTTGTGGCATCGAAGACCTGTTAGGCAAAAGAGAGTTACGTAAGCCAAAACCAACAAAAAGTACATTTAGGATTTGAAAAATAAAAAAAATTATTGCAAAATCTTACAGCAACTTGGCCTCCTTCGTCCTTTAAGTAAGACTTGACATCTCGCAGAGCGGCTAAGGCACATTGTCTGAAGAAAGAAGAGTGAAAAGAGTTCATTTTGGATTTGCAAATAGGTGATAAATGGAAGTATTTCTGGTTATGAGTGAGACTTACTGCCTGATTTTGAAGGCACATTCGTTATCAGGCTTGAAGAAGTCATAGGAGCTGTAGTTCTTGACTGCCTCCCTGCGATACTCTCCAACATTAAAGACTATAAGGAACAAAAACAGTTATAAAGTGTAATTATTATAGTTTGAATTAATATTTTGTGTAAATATTGCATTAGAAATTACAAAAATTATAAAATTACCCCCTAAAATTTGGCCAGTCAAACCCATTCACTTTCTTATTAAAGTGGGTCTGAAACCTCACCCATTCAAGAAGTCTACCAGCCAATCACAACCAATTATCTAAAAAAAGGGCCAAAATTAATGCATTGCTTTGTCTCTCTGGTTGGTTGTATGTTTATCCAATTACATTCAGTTTAATCTGCGTCCATTTATTCTTGTCCTTTTAGAAATAGAACACAAATCGACAAGGCCCAAACTAATTATTTGTACAGAATATGATGAATAATTGCTATTTCAATATTAAACAATCTAAATATCGTATGTAATGTAAATAAGTGTGTTGTGTACCTTTGGTGGGCATGCCGATCCAGTTGAGGTAGCGGGTGAGTTTTTTGGACATGTAGGTCTTCCCTCGAGCGGGCAGGCCCACCATCACTATCACCGTGGGGGGGTTGGCGAAGTGAGGCGCGCCGGCCCCTGTAAAAACAAGGACAGAAAAAGAAAAGGTGATCAATAACCTTTTCAGAAATTTAAAAAAAAAAGGCTCTAGAAACACGCAGGAGCACTTCTTGAGCATTTCCAGCTCTTGAAAAGGGAACGGCCTCAGCAAAAACAGGATTACTCAAACATGCATGAATGAAAAAAAAAATACTACTCCTGGTGCGTTTTAAAGCTTAAAAAAAAAAAAAAAAAAAAAAAAGTCAATTTAGCATAACAGACAACCTTTAAATTGATCTATATTGATTGGAATGAAATAGTAATTATAATTTATTGAGCCCAAACTAATCTTTATTGAACCTTGAAGCCCGGGACAATTTAATAACATTAGGGAAAAAAAAACAGAAGTAGGAGCACACATCGCTTTTCTACAGAGCCTTATCAAATTCACATTCACTCATTTACATGTAGTCAAATGACACTTCCTCCTTTTCTAGTCGAACATTTCCTCTGAAAAGTGCCTAGAAGTGACAATCAACCATGTACTGCTATGATGAACGGAGCCGGTGAAAATCTAAATCTAAATGTGTGGTTTATTGACATTACCGCCACAATATGTTGCTGGTAAATGACCTATATTTGGGTTACAAGGCAAATTTAGGTGCCTATACAAATGATTTGGAAGATCTATTAGAAGGTTTAGGTTATTTTGAAGAATTATTAGTTGATATAAATGTGCCAAAAATCATTGTTCCTGTCTGCTTCTCCAAACTGTGAATATACAGTTGGGAATAAGTTATCTTTCCCTGTATATTTCATAGACCCTCTAAATACAGGACACAAGGTAGCACTTTCTCATTCTTTATTACAATTATTGTGGTTTGTTTTACGGTTTTACCCAATGCACTTTGTATTCTGAGATCACCTGAGCCTGTGAGGTGACTGTGTTGACATCATTTAAGTTTACAGTGCTTTATGACCCACTTCCCATCAGCCCGTGGCACAGGGCTATTTACAGCCGTCCAGACGCAGCCATTACTTCCATCTCAGTGCACACCTGACCCACTTATGCGCAAACCCTCACAAGCGTGCAGAGGGCTGTATATGAACGTATAAAGATGTATGGAGAACTTACAGCATCCATTTATTGTCTTGTGGCTTTCCAAGTACCATCTTTAACTGACTATAGTGGGTCTAAATAAGAACTAACCCAGGTCTAAACCCAAGACTATATATCAGGAGGACTAAACTGCACCTGAACCGAGGCCAGAGTAGCTCCAGGTTTTGTCAAGTGACATTTAAGACCCTTTTAAGACTTTTTAATGACATTTAGAGTGAAATTTAATGCAAACATTCTCAACAACCAAACCAATAATCTGTGTGAATTTTTATTATTATTATATTTTCAAATATAGATGAAATAACCCCAGCACTGCATTAAAAAAATAATTTAATTTAACTGACTTATAAAATTCAATGTTAACATTTCTTTAAAAAGGTATACTATAGACACGGCTATTGTGGTTACAGTACTTTTTGGTATTTTCTCTTTTTTTCATTTACATTGTCATAAACTTTTGACAAATTGAATACCTGGATGAACAAAATGTATTACCCATTTAATACTTTTAAGGCCTTGATTTTTTACACCATCAAATTCAATATCTTTTTAATAAATACTTTTAAGACCTTGGGGCTATACTGAGGACTAAACGAGGAATAAACTTCTTTTCAAAAAGGATTGCAAACAGGACTAAATCCAGGACTACCACTGGTCTAAAAGCTTGAACATCTGCCTCTTGTTGCACCTGCCCTCTGTCCTCGTCCTTCAATAATCAAGCAAAGGTCAAGGTCACCCGTCAATCCATTCCTAAGCCTTTTGAGGATCAATCTTCCCTGAATCAGCGAGCAGATGCCACAGTTTGAATACAAAGATGCCGTTTTTGAGACCTCATTTGCAATTCCTCAAATCACTAATCCAAAAAACAGATCAAGCCCTGAGTCACGTATGCAATGGCCCTCTCTGTGTCTCAGCCAATCCTGATGGCACATATTCAACCCAGCAAGTCATCCGTGAATAAAAAGTATCAATACTATATATATACTATAATATCAATACTGCAAGGACACAATGACAAAGCTGCCATTTTCGAAGTGATTTAATGAGTCACCAGCAAGAGTGCGCTGGGGTGCGCTGTCATTGTGTTATTGCTTGAATGGTTTGTATTTTTTAGGTCCAGGTGAATTGGTGACACTAAACTTCCCATAGGAATGTGGGTGAACAGTCATATGTCATTCAGAGCCCCTGTAATTTATTAGTGGCTGTCAAAAATTGTACCCTGCCTCCAGCACAAAGCAGCAAAGATATAGGCGTGAACCCATTGACCCCAGAAGAAGAAATGGTAGAGGATGAATGGATGTGACCCATTCCGATTGTAACAAAACTATGCAAACATAATTTTAACAACCTTAGTAAACTCCTAAGCAATAAAATAATCACATGAGCGATTAACCGCAAGTTGGTGGTTTTTAAATACAACAATATAACCACAATATTTAGGTCATGACAAATGGAGTGCAAGCAAAATAAAAGTTTTGCAAAATTCTTTTTTATAACACCTGTATCTCAAGTAGTGATGGGAAGTAAAAAGCACAGTCTATAAAATGAAATAAACTTTCACTTTTTAAAGTAAATTCTAGTAGATCTATGACAGACAGTGATTCTCAAACCTTTCACACCAAGTACCACCTCAGAAAATATCTGGCTTTCCAAGTACCATCTTTAATGAAGTAAACCATGAATAAACCAGGTCTAAACCAGGAATTAACCATGTCGAACCGGAGTAGGACTGCAACTAACAATCATTTTGATAATTTCTTAATTTTTTTTTTTTTTTTTGAGTATTAATTAAATAATGAAATGCAAGTAAATGTGTGATAATGACCTGCTGGCCAAGCTGGAAGACAAAACTCCAAGTATGTTATTGTATGTATGATTTTTTTTTTTTTCCATCATAAAAAACAAATATACCTACCTACTTTCCTGGATGTTTTTTGTGGCTTTACTGCTCTGTCTTAGCAATAAAACGTTTTCTCTGAGTCCATGGTATGTTAAAAAGGCTATGTATACTCCAGACAGCAATTAATCGCAATTAGTTGATGAATATTTAAATAATTGATTGTAAACCCATTAATTTGATTAGTTGTTGCAGCCCTAAACCAGGACAAATCCAGGAACTGGCTCTGAATAAAACTAAATCAAGACTTTTATCTGCAAAAGACTCCTGAGTACCATCAGAAGAAGCCCACGTACCACAAGTGAACCTGTACCACAATCTGAGAACCACTCATCTGACATGTAAATTAAGACTTTTTCCGCAGGTTAGGTACAAGCAGTTTGACAATAATGCCAAGATGTCTACAACCTAAACTCGCTTTTATCTAGCCTATACTGTGGTGCCCAAGAGATGAACGAGACATTTTTTCATATAGCCATTTTTTCTTATAGACTGATGATAGGGTAACTTCCGAGTGCGCTGGATCACGCATTTGACGCAGTGTATTTTAAAAAAATTCTTGTCATTTTTTTATGAACCCAAATGACTTGCAGCATCCGAGTGGCACCATCCTCACGCTCGCCTCACTATCCAATTGGGACACAGCGCGACCCGGCACGGTTACTATAGAAACCGGGGGCTCGTCACGCGGCAGCAAAGGGAAACCGTGACGTGACGTGCGTGCAGACGAAGCCCACCTCCACTTTACGCACGAGGCTTTTGAAAAATGCGATGCGTGGCGAACAGGTGCACGAGTTTGTTTGTTTGTTTTTTTTTTTTTACGACTAAAATGGCGTACTTAAACCACGTAAAGCATTAATTATGATTAAAATCTTCAAGTCTTACCTCTGCGTAGAGCCGGTTTGCCATCTCTAGTGGGAACCCATATCTTCTGGATCCTGTTCTGGGTCAGCTCTCTGGGCATTCCTTGAGACTGGAGAGCCAAAAAGACACAGGCGCTCAAATCCAAAAGGGAAAAAAAGACAAAGGTAGCCTGTGGTAGTTTTGGGGGTTTTATATCAGGTACCGCGTCCGTTTAACGCTGAATGAGCTCGGTCGGTTTGTTCTCAGACTCTGCTGTGTTCCGCTTCGAGCCGGTCTGCTGCTTATTAAAGCCGGTGTGCCTCCCTCACATCCGCCCGCCGCATATAAACCACGCCCGCCGGGGAAACCACGTGTGAGGCGCTGACGAAGAGCAAATACACCAGACTCGACTACACTCACTGCCCCATCCCTGCGCCAGCACCACACGTACGCAACACGAACCATGCATAGGACTCAGGCTCCAGAGCGCCTCCCCGTGGTAAAAAAAAAAAACTGCTTTAGATTAGTGGTTCTCAAACGTTTTACTCAAAGTAATGCGTAAGAAAATATTTGGCTTCCCGAGTACCAGGTTTAATGGACTAACCAGGGTCTAAATCAAAGCATAATATAGGCATTTATTGAAAAATGGATTAGAAAAGGACAAAACAGGTCAATAAAAGGCTACACCAGCTCTAAACCGGGACAAAAACAAGGCTAAACCAGAAATAAATCAGATCTAAACCAGGATGAAATAAAGACTAAACCAGGTCTGAGCAGTGACTCTAAAACTTTCTCTAAATTAAACTAAATTAGGACGCGTACCTCTAGTGGTGCCCTTACCACTATTTGAGAACCACTGCTGTTAGAATGTTGCGTACATTTCATTCACGAATTTCGTTTTAAGTATTTATTTATTGGGTTGATAATTTTAATGCATTTTAATGAAGTTGTTTCTTCCTTATTTTTCCCAAGTGAATAATAACTTTAAGCTTAAGAGGAATCATTTTCCCCCTACACTTTTTTTTTTTTTAGCCTGTTAGTTTAATTATCGCGTTTTTGTTGTGGTTCAGTGTAATGTGCCACCTTAGGCTCGTAAAATCTTAATTTATCTCGGCTGTTTCATAGCTACTCATTAGACAGGTGATGAGTATTACTTTGTGTTGAATCACGCCATTGTCTGTAAAGCTTGAGAAGTGTGAACCTATTTGTCATACAGTTAAAGTAAGTTAAAAATAGACGCGGCCAGTAGTAGAGCTTTTTACATAAACTAATATTGCTCTATAACTAGCTTCACGAAGGTTTCATGCTGTTGTTACTCCTAAGGTTGACAACTGCCAATACAGAGCTACTAAATTCTTAAATATGTCACTTTAATGTTTGCTCTGGTTAGAGTTTTTGCGTTTAAATTGTGCGTAATCTGAATATTATCGATTTTTCCACAAAGCTCTACATTTAGGAAATGTATGGGTATTGTCTGTGACAGATGTCTAGGCATTTTTTTCTCATTACACGCCAAATTGGTCAATTCTAATTAACTTTCTTTAATTTCTTCTTTCTTTGCAGGCTTTAGAGTCCTGCTGAATCTGAAAGCGCTGAGCAAGGAAATACCCCAGCGAGAAAACCAAACAAACTTCCATTGTGCCAGCGCTTGGCAACAGCGGAGAGGGGAAAAAAAAAGCACATGTTTGTGGAGATATCTTCCTCAGTCCTGACACATAGCCAGAGGCAGCTGTGTGTGGGGGGAAAACCTGGTGTAAGAAGAAGAGAAACGTGCCGGAGCGCACATCTCCACTGCCACATTCTGGGCAGCCCCAGACAATAACCGCGCAGCAGCAGCAATAGTAGTAGTAGTAGTCGTTGTACTACACTCTGAAGTCAGCGCCTTGTGAGGTAATTTATTCTTCAGCTTAACATGATGTTCCTAACATTGGATAACTACTTCATAAACGTCCCCCGTCTAATAAAAATCCATGTATTATGAAATGTGTCAAGAGGTAACCATGAGACTGATAAATGACAAGTCAAGTGCCTCATTAAGCAGAAGTAAAAAGACTTATTGGTTGAGCAATAGCTTCATTTTTGTAAAAGGATTGTAGCATAGGTGTAAATTCCAGGGGCCACAGAGGAGACATGACCCTAAGTGGTGACCAACTTTTTACAGAACCAATGATAATTTTAAGATTGTTTACAGCAAACTTAATAACACATCAGTTTCACAATTAATAAAGAGTGGGATGCTTCCAAAATTCTGCGCCCTCAGTTTCTGTATGATGAGCCCTTCCCCTTCTCAAGAGCTGAAAGTGATCGGTCTCACGGCTCTACATAGACTTGTGAAACCAGGAAGTGCTCCTGCGTGTTTCTAAAGTCCATACACTATCACCAGACTCATTTATCTAACTGTCAGCGTCATAATGCTAATAGTCATGCTAAATAGCCTTTATGCTCTGTCCAGTCCACACCATTGCTAGCAGGAGGCGTCAGACACCTAATCCAAGCGTTCTCTGCAAAGTCAAAGTATCAGCTTCCCAAAAGAATACAGTTTTCACAAATATCCATAATTTGAAGTTATACAATTTTAAATATTAATGCAAATGGTGTCCAAAAACTATTTCAAAAAGCCTGAAAAAAGCATAATATGGGACCTTTAAAATATTTGCTAACTATGTTATTTCAACAACCATCATCTCATAACATGTAAGGTGCCACTTGGGCAACCTGTCAGGAGCAGTGGGTGACCGCAGCAACCTGGGGACTTTCTCCAGATCTTGAGCCAGGATCCTGGTCAGGAGCACTTAGCTGGAGGATTAACCTGTTGTGCATGTTTTAGGTTGATGGGGGAGGTCAGAGCACACAGAAAAGCTCTGCCACCCAGTCTGGGAATCAAACTCAGGACCTTCTCTCTGTGAGGCAACAGTTCTACTTTGAGGCACACATTTAACTTGCACCCCCTGTAAAATCACAATAAATAGGCTTAGACTGGCTGCACTGAGCCTCTGTCCTCTGGTTTCTTCTGCCCCCCTCTTCTATCACTGTCATTAATATAATTTATTATTCTATATCTTTAATAAGTTCATTGCTGTTCACAGGGAGTGGGACAGAGGGACTGTTTCAGATGCCTGGTTGCTGGTGGATGCCCCAGTGAGGACTAGACCTTAGCTGACTCCATCTGTGCTCCTGTCCCAACCTGTGGGCCCTAAATCTCACCTCTGATGGACTCCCCTCACCCCCACTCACCTGTCTGGAAGAGGTCCACCTGCTGCAACAGACCTGAACTATGATCCTATAGATGAGCTAATGACTAACTGTCCTGACACATGTTGCCTGTCGGTCCTGGGAGAGGACCTCTCCTTCAATATGGGCTCCATAGGTTTCTTCTTTTTCTTTTTTTCCCCCCACAGCTGTTTTTTTTTTTTTTTTTTAGGAGTTCTTCCTTACCGAGAAGTAGGGTCTAAGGACAGGAGTGTCCTGGGTCTGTTTAGTTTAGTGTAGTTTTTGTTTATGTTGATTGTGTGTTAAATCTGAAGCCCATTGAGGTGACCTTTGTTGTGGGCTGTACAAAACAAAAAAATTGAATTGAATTGCACGCTTTTAGACATCAGTGTATCCTTTGTAATTTTGTTCTGACACTGGTCCTAGCTCTGTGTTTAACATCTCAAGAGGTGGTTTACAAAGGTCTAAAGTACGTTGTTTTGTTTTTTTTTTTGTTTGTTTGTTTTGTTTTGTTTTTCAAAAATAAAAGAAGGCAAATGCCATAGTAAAAGTAGCCAAATGTGTGTTATGAAATGTGACTAAGAAACATGATTTGAATATTCAAATATATATACAAATAAAAGGTTAGGAAATCTACTCTAGTAGAAAATATTTAAAAAGTTCCTAATGTAAAAATGCACTGAGATACTAGAGCCTCCTCTGCCAACAGATGACTTAATGATGATGAAACCACAGCAAGGTTTTATGGTCTTCCAAAAGAGTGTCTGGACCGGGACTAAGTATAGACCTCACCACTGAGTTTCTGCTGATTTGTAGTTTCAAAATGAACCCGATGACTCCAGAGTCAGTTCACATCAGGAGACACAAACATAAACACTATTTAAACTATGACAACAAATATAATTACATACTAACTTTTAACTTGGCTTCTTCCCTGGCTATTCTTTTCTTTAAGGATAAGTTCACTGTGTGGTAAATACTGTATATATTAGATACTTAGGGATAGTTAAAATAATCCGATGACTTCAACAATTGTCAGTCTAGTTTGGAGAAGCAGACAGGAACAGTGATATAGGCTTTGTGTTATGTAATGCTGCTATTGGAACTGAAATTATATATTTTTATAACTAACAAGGCTTCTACAACTTCAACATCTACATTCAGTAGAGTAGAGTCAGGTGTGTGAGGAACAGAAGCAGTTTACCTACTGAACAATGCTTCAGTGTGGCTTTAAGCATGCCATAACATTTGTCATTTTTGTCTGTGACAAACAAAATTCATTCAAGCATCTAAGTCTACTGCAGTTCTATTGCAGTGGTTCTACACAAAGTACCACCTCAGAAAATATTTGTCTTTCCAAGAACCATTTTTATTAGACTAAAATGAGCCTAAACCAGGACTAAACCCTGTCTAAACTAGGTCTAAACCAGCCAGAACTAAACCAAGACTGCCTGTGTTTACACCAGGACAAAGCAGTGGTCTACACTTGACTACTGGATCAAACTCCACATTAAACTAAAATCAGGACTTGAGCTGCATAGGACTCCTGTGTACCACAGTTTAAGAACCACTTAAATGAATGACTCTGTGCCTAACAGATAATATGCCCAGTCTGATCTCTATTACCGTTAGGGGTTATGAGTACTGGAGCCTATCCCAGTAACTTTGGGGATTATGCGGGGTACACTAGGACTGGGTATTGTTCAGATTTTTTCAGCACCAGTATTTACATGATACCTGGTTTTTCACAGTGTTACCTGAATGATACTTTTTCTGCAACCTATGGTGTGGTAATTCATCTTCTACAATCATATAACACAATAATATTGAATAAAATAACAATTTTTGGAGCAAACCTCTTAGCTGTAAGTTAAACCTGTAGTTTGTATGATTTATAAATTCTTATTCATGCAAAGGAACATTAAAGGTCGCACTAAACATTGAATAAAAATTTTAAATACCAGTAGTATTGTAACTTATCACAAAGGTATCATTTAATGGTACCCTGCCCTAGGGTACACCCCTGGACAGTGGGCAGTTAGTCGCAGGGCTGACACAAACATATACAGACAGACAACCATTCACTCTGTCATTCATTCACTATGGGCAAATTTAGACTCACCAATTCACCTAACACATACATGTCATTGGATGATGGGACAAAGCTGGAGTATCTGGACAGAATCCACAGTAGCACAAATAGTTTAGATTAGAATAACTAGAGACATGTTTGTAAAGAAACAAATAAACACGGTCCACAGAAGTAACTAAAACCTAGAGTCATTTTATGTTACTGTCCACATCTGATCAAAACGGTTTTGCAATGGACTGAATTGACAGTGTTGCCTCATCATGAGTTACTCTGAAACTTGTGGCTTCTCCAATAAAAAAACTTGAATAAAAAGTTATATAAAGTTTACTTAATGTTTTCAGCCAGTTCTAAAAAATGGCACGTACAGTTAAGAAATGTGTGCTTGGGAAACTGCTCCTGGTTTGTTCTTTGCTGTTTGTCTTGATAGAGCAGCACACCGTATCTGCCCAGAGGTAAAGAAAGAGAGGAAATAACAGCACAGTTGTTATTGGACCTGGAGAACAACTTTCAACCCCCTCAGTCTAACTTAGAGGAAACATACAGTACACGCCAAGGCTAAGCTGACATATACAAAAGCAACAGCAGAGCAAGTCATTCCTAAAAATATTTTGCCTCCTTGAAGCATTCCCTTGACCTTGTTTTGGACACCTCAGTTTAAAACTAAGACAACCCGGATCATCATCATATGTGGATTGACCCCAGGCCACTGTAAGCCAATGTAAGCCACGCCCCTCTTGACCCCTCGACTCCGTCTCATGTCACAGCTCCAGGTAATTAGGTCACAGTCTTAATGGGCTCCCATTAAAGAGCCAATCAGAGCGCTGTATACTGTCCACATTCAGGCCATGCACTGACTATTGGTGTGTGTAATGGTCAGCACGTGTAACCATAGTGACCACAAACATACACTCAATGAGTTTAGCCACTGCACAACTGGATAAAAGCAAATGCAATGCAATGTGGCACAACACAATACAGTGACCTAACGATGGGCTACAGCTTAACCCTTAGACCCTGATTTTAAAAAGTTATGCTGCTCCTCTTAAGTGACAAAACTGTCCCTGTCACAAAACATAAAAAATGTACACATTCATATTTTTTCTCCTTTTTTTAAATCAAATTGTGCCCTAATGATAAATACCAAATATTTAATTATTTTCAGAATTCCAACCTGATGTAACAGCAGTTTACATGTTACCTTGTGCCCTGTACAATCTACAAAAACAGCCCTCATTAAAAGCCATTAAAACTGGTTGTAACTTTTTGTTAATACAAAAAAAAAAAAAAATCCCAAATCCATCTAAAAAATAAATAAATAAATAAATAAATAAACCCCTTAAAAAATCCACTTTGCATTGAGTATATTGAAAATACTTACATAAAAAGGGTTAATATTCTGAGAATAATTAAATATTTGGTATTTATTTCAAGGCACAGTTGATTAAAAGATAAATGCAAAAAAGTAGAAAAAAAAAAAAGATTTTCTATGTTTTGCCATGGGGACACTTTTGTCACTTAACAGAAGCAACATAAATTTAGAGAGTGTAAAAATTAAGTAATATTAGCTTTGTGTTTAGAATATCAACATTAATGATAAAATACACACCTGAGCCAAAAATTTCATAGAAAAAAATTAAAAATTAAATTTGAAAAGGACACTTTTGTCCTCCTTGGGCACAAGGGTTAAACTTGTCATGATGTTCCCTTTAGCTTTGACTAGCCAGTCTTTTCTCACCAAGACTGTAGCTACAGTTTTAGTAGAAAATGATGTTGTTAATGCTCTTACCTACCAGCTGGGAGGTTGGGAATGGGAATGGTATTTATATAGCACTTTACCTATGACACAAGTCAGTCAAAGCACTTTCCACAGAAGGGAAGGGGTATTTCATTCACTCCATAGTCAGTGGTGGTGAGCTACGTTTTGTAGCCACAGTTTCCCCTGGGGCAGACTGACAGAAGCGCGGCTGCACACATCTGCACCAACAGACCCTCCGACCACCACCAACCACTCACTCACACTGGCTTCCTGATGTTCCCCAGCAGTGTCCCATCCAGGTACTGACCAAGCCCTACCCTGCTTAGCTTCCGAGGTCTGACAGGATCTGTGTGGCCTTGTGAATGCTTGAGATCAGTCCTCAAGCTAGCTATCCCACAAAGATGCTACAGTTATAATTCAGTTCAGTTGACTTTTATTTGTATGGCCAAATATCACAGCAGCAGACTCAAGGAACAATTATCAAATGTTTGTCAGAGCAATGTAAATGTTGATTAATGCAGCCATTTTGTTTATATCTTATTCTTATACTTTCAAGTTTTTTCCAGTGCTTAACAACAGGACTAAACAATATATTCACAGCTGGACAGACCTGTATTTGCAACTGAACGCCCTACAAAGCCTCAACTAGGCCTTTTTTTTTGTATTAAATGTTAAATATCCATTAAAACAGAACTATTTGGTTTTAAAATCACGCCATTTAGGCCAGTGTTTCCCAACCAGGGGTACAGGGTCCCCTAGGGGTACGCGAGCGCTTTACAGGGGTCCTTGGAATTATTTCATGATTCAATAAGAAAATATTTGTGATCTTTTCATATTAAACTATAGTTGTGAAAGACAAGCTCAAGTGTCTCATTGACGATTGACTGATTAAAAATGATTGATTAAAATGAGGTGAAACTGCTATTTTTTGTCAATTTATTATGAGTTTTAGTTTTAGTTGAAAAAATATAGTAAAATAAGTAAATGTAAATTAAGTTTATGTTGTTATATTTTTATTAATTTATGTTATATGTATTGCTATTTTAAAAGGATTTTATTAGTATCTTGAATTCAATTTTCAAAACAAAAAATGCTGGAGAATTAACTTTTTACAGTAAAGTAAGTATAAAATGTCTTCTTACTCATTAACGCAATAAAAATGACTATGACCACTTTTTGACAAATCCACATGTAAACGAGGGGGTACCCATGATATAACAAAAATGTCAGGGGGTACGCAACACAAAAAAGGTTAGGAACCACTGATTTAGGCCATTGATTTCTTAAATTTACATTTTTCAAAAATGATCTGGCGCCTCCCTGAAATTATCTTTTGACATCCGTGAGAAAGGTTGCAATTTCCAGCATTTTCAAGCACTTCATCCAACTCAAGCACTTTTCAAACCTTGAAATCACAAGAAAATTCAAGCACTTTCAAGCACCTGAACAAACCCTGTAAATTAGATATAGTCTATTTTAATACCATACTGATTTTTTTTTTTTTTGGTGAGCCACAATCACTGCATTAAAAAAAAATGCTTGAAATATTTAACTCTGTCTGCACTAAATCTAATGAAGTTTTGAACTGAACAATTTAAACAAATAGACTTATGTTCTATTTTTCATGCAGGCCTGTATATTTAATGTATCCACTGTCTATTAGCCCCACAGAGGTAAAGATTGTTGGCACCTAAATTAAGTCACCTGCTGTATTCAGTGCATTGTTATCTCATACTCCCCTGTCTGTTGTCCTCTGGTATCAATTAGTTTGGGTCTCTCCAACATTTGACGAGATCTGAATTAAACCTGCTCCGGTGGGACCTCTCCTGACGTCCTTCACTGTACCCCCCCGGGCCCTGTTCCTCAATTACATAAGTCTTCAATGAGGCTTCACTGTCCCACAAGAGCCAACTTAAAACTATTACACTATCAAAGCACTAACACCACACAAGCATTATGGCATATTGTTGTCATATAGATTAGACCAGTGCAGCCACAGGGGGTCACAAGCCAGTGTACTCTAAATTAGGAAGAGCTTCTGGAGTAAAACCTTTGCAAAATCAATATGCTAAGGAAAGAGCCCAAAGAAAAAAAGTCATAGATTAGACCAATAAACTGTTTTACCCTTTATTTAGTGTCTACTTAAAGGTGTTTTTCACTGACAGGGGAAAATGTGGGCATTTGACATTTTAAAGACACTTCATAACTCATAAATTGACTATAAAAAAACATATGTACAAGACGGGAGATGATGTTTGGGCGGTGGTCTCTTGTCATGGAGACTTTTTAGACTTGTTCGCCGAGGTTCAAAACTCTGAATTTGTCCAGATTATAGAAGCAGGCCTTGACCACTCGACCGCCGAAATAACGTCCATTTAGATCCACTACAGCTGTGGAGAAAAGAGAAAGAGAAATTACTCAACACATTTAGTAATTCCAACTAAATTACCCAGAATTAAACAGGAAATTATTTTAGTATAGTAGTAGTATAGTAATTATATAAGTAACTGTAATTTCCCAAGAAGCGCTGCTTGCTGAATCAGCTGAATGACAATGAAAATATGTCCTAAAAAAGACTTCCTACATTAACCCAGCCAGACTTTCCTTGTAATTGAAACGCCCATATTCACATTAAATGAACATATTCCATTGTGTCTGACCTGGAAGAAGTCACATCGCAATACTTTTTAGTTAAAAAAAGAAAAAGAAAAACAGATTAAGCCATATGCCACTTTAAATGTTGTTTTTGTTCAGTACAGCACGTGTTTAATCAACGAGTGATGTGAGATGAGGACTGAGGATTACAGAGCTGAGTTAAGGCCTCCATACACCAAGGAGACGATCGCCCATCTGAAGCCGTCTTTATGGTTCTTCCACGTCGCTCATTTCCATCCTTTTGATATGTATGTGCCGTCTGCCCCCATTGCTCCAGGACGGAGGCCATCTGACTAGTTTCCTGCCGATTGGCCTTGTTAAATCAGCGTCTTTGGTCTTTGGCCTTTGGCATGAAGCGCTCTGATAGGCCTAGCACTACAGCTGCAGCGCCAATCAGCTCACGGGAATTTTAGCGGAAGTGACGGAGTGACGAGAGGTGAAAACCGTTGTGGCAGCGTACTGTCACCACTTTTGCATTCCTCGCAATTCCGTGCGGAAAGTTATCAGAATGGCTTTTTGGAATGACACAACAGAAGAACAGCTGATCAGCTTGGTGGAAGAGCAGCCACCTTTGTATAGTGTTGCTGAGCGGGACTACAGCAACCGCCACGGAGCAGTCAGTTGACGACAGCACTCTGTGACAGCATTTACATCGGTTGTCTGTACATATGTTAATAAACCGGTCACTGTCTAAAAACTGGTGGTCCTTTGTTTTTTGGTTAAAGTTGAGATCAGATGTAAAGCTTTGCAAATGCAAATGTGTCTGTTCAAGACTCTGTTTAGTGAATGAATGAACCCTCATTCAGTGAAAATGGGGATGATTTACCTGAGAACGGCTGTCTGGCCCCAATATCACAGAAAACCTTATTTGCAATTACAAAGACATAACCCCAGCAAAACATTATGGGGGAAGCATGCAAATTACACTTTAAGCTTTAGCCTGCATTCATCCCACTTAAGGCAGTGTTACAAAGTGTAATTACACACAGCAACATCACCAAAAATGTACTTAATTTAAATAGTAAAAGAAGTTGAAGTACACAGACTATGTGCACTTCTACCACTTATGTTTATCAGCATTTGCAAAACATTCTGTACCTTTGTCTATTGATGAATTGATGATTACGAAAGAGGGCCCATTACTACCTATTTCCTCCATTGCTACTGACATATGTATACACTGATGGCCCCTCTTGTTCTGAGCAGACCTAAATTTGCATAGTACTCATGTGAAATGTATGTGTCCAGCTAAAGAGCCTAAAGTTTAAGTATGCACATTATAAAAACAAAAGGACCAAGTGTACATTTGGCTTTTTATTGGTGACTATTGCCAAACATTACAGCAAGCATTATTATTACACTATATCTTGTCATATTGAAAAGGCACACTTCTAGCATCAGACATGAAATAGTTGATCTCGCACCATTTTAGCTCTGGAGGATGTGTTTGTTGTGTTAGACTGAGGATAACTAGTGTTTAAATGGATTCCGTGTAATTCGCAGTCCATTAGTTTAACACGTAGGGTTTAATATTAAAAGTAAAATCTGGAGATGCAAAAGAATTAAAAAGACATGTACTGATCTGTTACGCTGTTAATGTTAGGTGACAATAGTGTTTCTGTCACAAAACATTGTAAAATTAGTATACATTCATATTTGTTATACTATTTGCAGTCGGGGCACAAGTTGATTAAAGGATTTATGTAAAAAAATATATTAATGTATACTAATATTACGTATTTGATGTTGTTTTATGATGGAGCCACTTTGGCACTTAACAGGAGCAAAATTACTTTTTTATTACTGGAAAAAAATCCCAAATCCATCTAAGTCAGTGGTGTTGATAATCTAACCCAAGCCTGTAATAAGCCCTCCTAGAACAATCCACTTTGCATTGAAAATACTGAAAAATATTTACAAAATAATGAGATTCTATTAAATATGCTGGCATAAAAAGGGTTAAAATTGTCAAAATAATGAAATATTTGGTATTTAGGATCAGGGCAGAGGTTGGTGAAAAGGTTTATGTGAAAAAACTTGAAAAAAACTATGGCTGTATACTGTTTCTATGATGATTTGTGATGGGGACACTTTTGTCAAACAGGAGTAGCATAACAAATTTTAATCATTATAAGTAAGCTTACATCCATCAGGTATAACATTATGACCACTTGCCTATTATTTGTCATTATAAAGTTATGTGTTATTGCCACCTGCCTAATACACAACCAGCAGTCAGAACCAGCACTAACTTATTTGATCTTCAGTAGTTCATGTGTTGCAAACATGACAGCATATGGTTGTCCTTATCTAAAAGCAAGCGTTAATCAATGACAAGTGCAATTAACGGCACTTTTCTCCTTCCTTCTTCAAAATTTCCATAATGCCATAAAAAAGAATAGCTAATTTATAACATGCAATCACATTGGTATTGTTGCATTATGCAATATGGAAAAGTACCTATAGTATGTCTAAATATCGTCATGATTTAAGCCTGTATAAACATATGCTGTTTATAATAAACATCCAGAGTGTTTATACATCTCTGCAGCTGAAGCCTGAGTCAGAGAATACTGTGAAATGTCAAGACAAAACTTGGGGGGATGCAGATTATACAGTTAAACCCAAATGGATAATCATCTGATGGGGAATTTGTGGAGAGAACTGAAGACCAGAGTAATGACAAGGAAGCCTTCTAACATAAAGGACCTGGAGATCGATGCAAAAAAAACAGTGGTCCAAAATCCCAGTGGAAATGTGCAACAATAATAAGAAACTCCTGACAGCTGTGGTGGATAATTAAATGTCACTGATTATTAGGTGTGTAACGATATGTTTTTGCCATGATATGATCTGTATTAGAATTGTTTCGATACGATTCAAGAATGATACTGGCTAATTTGAAACGATATGATTCAACACTTTCATATCGATAATTGATACAGCAACTCTTTGCCAAAAATCATAAAAGATTACTCGAAACTCAAAAATTACATTTCAAAAGCCGTGTCTGATATTATTTTAAGATGCACATTTCTAATATCGATATTTTTGATATTATCGATCGATATTCCATGTATATTGATATACACTTCCTAGAAAATGATATGATTCGATTTAAAGTGATGTGTATCGATATAGTTGTATTGTAGAAAAAAAAATAATACATCAATATATTTACTGTATCGTTATACCGCTACTGATTATTGAAAAAGGCTATGAATAATTTTAGCATAAAATAAAAACAGCTGAAAAGTACATTTGCCACTTTGTTGTGTCAAGCCAGAACAGAAAATTTTACAGAAAATTCAGCCAGGGTATGAATAATTTTAGACATAACTGCATATCAATAAATTCATTAAGTGTACATAAAATTTCCAGTAAGGATACTTTTACGTGTGTTACATGACAATAAGACGTAGGCAGGCAGGACGACTTGCATGGGGAAAGTGACTTTGTCTAATGCCCAAAAAGATCTTTGTGTAATTGTTAGAAGCTATTACACGCTTGCTTATGTTACCAAATATTTTAAGCATTTATTTATTGTGGTAAAAAGCAACATTTAGTATCTCATAAAATTAGAATATTACAGAATCTTAATAAAATACATTCATGCTAAAAATATTTCACTGTGTACTGAACTTATAATATATCAATTTCACTTTTTTAATGCTGAAATATATGAACTTTTCCACAATATTATGATATTTGTTGTGCAGCTGTATAACCACTCAATTACAGCAACAACATGTGGAAACTAATTTAAACCATGTGTACTATTAGAAATATAAATCATCTCTGTACAAACAATAATTAATTAATGTCCTGGTTGGAGACAGCATAACCATTAATACTAAAATAGCATAACCATGACTTTGTTGCCCTCCTGACGGCCAATCAGAAAACAGTATTCAGCTTTTCACGCTAAAGTACAGTGTAAACATTACCAGGGCATTGCTGGACAGTCATCCTCCTGACCTTATGTTTTCTCTGAGCACTGTCCCTGTTTCTTGGATGTATGATGTAAGTGTATTTTAGGGACACAGCGGTGGGTTGATGGGACACTTCTGATGTAATACTCCAGGGAGCTCTGTCTCTCCTTATTTCTGATCTGGGCCAACTCATTTAGGAAAGACACATTTTTACCCACATTTATGGAGCGGTTACACAAGGGCTCAAGTGTTGTCAAAGTGATGTCAATTGCGCAAAGTTGACATAACAATAAAATGTAGGCGGAGGTTTATGGGCAGGCTGTGGAGGATTACCAGACAATGTGTAAAAAGCAAGATGGTTTTGTGGCACTATACTGAGAGATGTGAAAAATACTGGAAATCTGTAAAAGTACTGTTGTTTTAAAGTAATAAGTAAAAGAAAAAGTACTCCATTCAAAAGGTGTAATTATCCAATAGTATTTTGTAGGCTAATAGGAATAATCTGTGAAAGACTTTATGATATCATATAGGCTGTATGATTTAGGATTTTATTCTGCTCTCCAATAAATGGTGCTCCCATTGGCTGTTGAATAATGGCTTCCAGGAGAAGTTTGGGAAAGTCTTTATTTTAGCGCTAGATACTTGTTACACAGACTAACAGTGCTAAAAAGCCAGATGTGATGAATAATTACTGGTTTGCATTGATCTAAAGCTAAACGCAGAGCTACAAGTAAAGGGAATGCTTCAAATTTCAGTTTGAGGTCATATTTTTTTTTATTATAGTCGATAACTGAACTTGATTTTAAATGTAAAGACAAAATATCAGAGTTATTGATCAGATTGAGTCGTAATACTTTTTGTATAGCAATGATACACAGCATCAGCACCAAAGTATCGTGATAGTATTGTGACAAAAGCATCCCAGACATAATATATAGTGCGTCTTTAAATCACTCAAAACGTGACTGACCCTTAATGGCCGACTCCACTCTCTCAAACTCTAGGAATATCCTGACGGCTTCATCATCCTCCACAACAGCAATCTGAAAATAAAATAAAGTATATAATAGGCATGAGTAAACAAGTGCTGTGGTAAAAGAACATGTTTATCTGACACATGCCAACCCACTGGACTCACCTCAAATATGACACATTTAACCACTTTGCCGTATTTCTCACACTCCTCTTTCGTCTCTTCCTCGAGGTCTTCATCCACCTCCCCTCGGCCCACCATGTTCTGCAAAACAAACCACGAGGGTGCAGTTCAGTAAAGGACAATGCTATTATACTAGAAGAATATTAACAGTTATGAGTTGGCCATCTGTATTGGTCATTTTAAACAACCACAGTAAACTGAAATGCACCTTCACTGAATCTATTGAATGGAAATCTGAACAGAATATATTTATCTACATACTAATAAGTGCACTTATCAATATCAACATTAGTTAAAGTGACTTGAATTCAGATTATAATTTTTGATTCGAGTAATTTACACTAGATTGGATATATTTACTTATTAGGTTACTTGTTACTCTCCAAGACGCAATGTTTGCTTGAAATAAGTTACCCTGGCCCTGGACAACAACCCAAAACACACTGCTACAAGTGGAAATGAAATAAACAGGGTCAACATATTGAAGGGTTCAAGGCCAGAGTCCAGACCTGAATCATCTGATTGTGAATTTGTGGAGAGAACTGAAGATCAGAGTAATGACAAGGAAGCCTTTGAACATCAAGGACCTGGAGATCTATGCAAATAGAAAGTGGTCCAAAATCCCAGAGGAAATGTGCAAAAAAACTTGTCAACAATTATAAAAAGGGCTTGAAAGCTGTGATAAAAAATAAAAATCTTTGCCACTGATTATTGGGAAAGGGTATGAATAATTTTGTACTTGGACAATTTCGTTAAAATGTATTTTTCTTTTCAATAGTATTTTTATTACATTTTCTTAGTCTTTTCCCACTTTAGTGTGTCATTTCCAGCCAGAACAGATACTTTAACAACAGAAATCCACCAAAATTTGTCCGGTATATGAATAATTTTGGGCATTAAGTGCATCTAATTTTGGTGCCTGTCTAAGTGCCTCTACAATCAACCTACCACAGCAAGGACGACACAGACCTTCTAAATATAGCACTTTTACACAGTGGAGTGTACTCTTGTTGATTAATGCACAAGCTGTTATTAGTGTTGTAGTATATCCACATCATGACTGAGGTTTCCGTGGAGACAAGTCGAGATACTTTTAGTGTCTGTCAATACCAGACCAGTGTGTGATAAATCAGAAGAGACGTCGGGTTTAACATCTGCTCTTATACTGAACTGTAACTTCAGCAGCATACCTTTGCCTCTCTTGCCTTTGAAAACTAGCTTCAGCCTGTCCTGGGATTACCTCCTATTCTCTTTTCTCACGCAGACATTAACACAAACCACCCCAAGGCACTTTTTTCTGCTTTTGTCTCTCTCTGCAGACTACTGTCTACTCTTTATACAGCATGATATGAAGTGTGTCCAATGACGTACCCTTAAAAGAACCACCTTGGTCGGATTTTTGAGTATTTCTGTGAGAGGGTTCGCGTCTGACTTTTTGGAGGCGTCTGCTGCTGCTGCTGAAATAAAACAGAGTTACACATTATGTTTTGGTTAAAGTCTTCACCGGTAGATACCAAACAGCACTAATCCACACATAAACTGCACCTCTACTGATTTGTATTTACTGCTCAAAACAGATATGATGGTTTCTAATCATTGTGCGTGTCACATTGAAGGGATTTCCAGTCTTTTATTTTCCCATGATTACTTTTTAATTCAGTTCCTCTTTTAAACAACCCCAGAACGTCCCAGTACAAGCTCCTCAATCTGAACTAAATTATGATCCAGCAGCATATACTGTAAAGTGCTGTTTCCCAACCAGGGGTACGGGGACCCCAGGGGGTGCATGAGCACTTGTTGCAGGGGGTTCAAATGTCCCAGTGACACAAATCTGGTCCTAAACATCAAGTAATTTTTATTGAAATACTATTTTTTGTTACATATGATTCAGGTTTAATTATTTCTTTTTCCTTTGTGCTAAATTTATTATGATTATATATTAAGGTTATTACGTATTTACAATTTTAAGTTATTATTGAAAAAAAATGAATTTATGTTATATTTTTATTTTAAAGGCAGATTATTATTATTTTTTTTTTTTTTATCTGGAATTTGAGTTTTTGAATAATGTAGGAGAATTTGTACAGGATAGCTCCAGGTTTTTTCTTGTGAAATTTATTTTAAGACTTTTCAATGCCACTTAGATTAAAATGTAATGCCAAGATTGCCAGCAAGAACAATAACATGTATGAACAAATAAAATATCAGTATTACTCTCTGAGACTCATTGTTTTTATTGTGAAAGTCTGAAGGTGAAATAACTCCAGTTCTGCATTAAACATCTCAAAAGAGAATCATAAATTTGAGTGGTAACAGCATTAACTGTATTGTAAGGATGTTTTTTGCAACAAATATGCCTGTAACATTACGCAGTCCATATAACTAGTAGACTTCACTTTCAAAAACTTACTCAATAAAGGTACCATCAAGTGGGTGACTTTAAGATATTTCTAAACCCACTATTGATAGAATTTGTTTCCAAATTCACATCCAACTTGCAAAAAAGACAGACTTCTCTGCTGTTACTTACAGAGTATTAATAAAATATATTTTTGACAAGTACAACACTAAAAAACTTGACGTAGATGTCCCAGTTTGTCAATTTAAGATCTAGATGAACAAAATTTAATACCTGCCCATACGCTTTAAGGCCTTGGGGCTACCCTGAGGTTCTTTATTTGACCTCCAAGAATTATCCACATGTATGAGTGAGGGGTACTTGTGCGATGACAAAAGACCCAGAGGGTACACAAGACCAAAAAAGGATGGGAACCACTGCTGTAAAGATATCATCTATGGATTACAAAGTTAAAATGGACACTAAAGTAGCTCAGTGTTTTCAGTTTAAAATCCAATCGTCACTATTCCCAGTTACAGCAGTAGATGGTTTAGTCTACGTGGTGTTGCTCCTGTCTGCTTCTCCAAACTGGGAATGTGCTAACAAGTATCCAAGTAACAAGTAACAAAGATTATTATTACTACTATATTAATACTATTTTTGCGCATGTTATTAGGACGTGCTTCATTGGCAATGAATGCAGAGTTATACTGTACATGCAAAACTAAAAGTACCGCACAAAAAATATAAGCAGCACCTGTGCTAAACAATTAAGGATATCCTAATGCCACTTAACCCATATACACCAATTTAAAAAAGTTACTTTGTTACTGTTGAGAGAACACAAACAAAAAATGAAATAAGTAAAATAATCTCAAAGTAAAGTGAATTTTTCTAGGGGGGATTATTACAGCCTTGGGTATTTATTTTTAGTAATTTTTTGCTGTGCTATGTACAATCTAAAAACCAACTCCCAATAAAACTCATTAAAACTGGTAACTTTTTGTTATTGCAAAAACTGCAAAAAATATCAACTAAACTAAACTACCATCTAAATCAATGTTGATGGTAAGGTTAATACCATTAAATTTCAAGGCTGTAATAACCCCCGAGAAAAAGCCACTTTGTTTTGAGAATATTAAAAATATTTTATTTTGTGTGTGTGTTTTATACAAAAAAAAAAAAAGGATTAAAATGCTAAAAAATAATTAAATATTTAGTATTTATGGTCGGGGCAGAAGTTGATTAAAAGATTTATGCAAAAAAAAGTATAAATAAATATGAATGTATACATTTTTTATGATGTTTTGTTGATGAGGACACTTTTATCACTTAACAGGTAACGTAATGTTTTGTGATAAAGTAGTGATAAAATACACAGCTGAGCCAAATTTCATAAAAACGGTAAAAACCACCACAAAATTATCTAAAAAAAAAAAAAAAAAAATAACATTTCAAAAGCTGCACAAGGGTTAAAGTACTTAAAATTCACCACTTGCCTTTACTGAGTGAGTAGCTATTACAGTTCTATACGATTTCAGGTCTATGTTAGTTTTGCTTGTTTTGAAGGAGACAATGCTCTACCTCATGCCACTTAAATAAAGCACTTTCTTGTAACAGATAAAAGAGAAACGGAAACAATGAAGTCACAGGACACAGCTGCTTCCCCTTTGGCCCGACCACTTATAACTAATAAAGACATATAACAGGTTAGAAACAAGCAGTTGAAGCTAAGAGTGGGGAAATGAGGACAAGATATTTAAGATAGCAAGCTGAGCAAGAAAAAAATAAATGTAGATGTACCATTTGGGCCTATGGAGCACTGTACTGTAAATACTGTATCACCTGCAATACCCTGGCTCCCTCTAGTGGTGTAGCAGAGTCAAATGTTATTAGTATATTTATGGTATATTCTACTTTAGTTTCCAGTAATTTTATGATGCTAAATGTGACTCTAAAAGACAGGTTAATAATGCCAACCAAATAGTATGTACAGACTAAGACAGACAAATGTTCAGAGGTGTGTCTTGGTACGATTTACTGCTTTTGTTAGATATAAACTAAATAAAAACTACTTATACCAGTGTTTCTCAAACTGTGGTACGCAGACTTCTTCTGGTGTTACCCAGGAGTCTTTTGAAGATCTGATTCACTTCAGATTCCTGTTTTAGTCCTGCTCTGGGTGGGCCTTAAATTTGAAGTTACCTGATTTTGGCACAGATTGGTCCTGGACTTGTTTAGTCCTGGATTCATTCTGGTTTAGTCCAGATTATGGTTATGGTTTAGTTCAAGTATAGTCCCAGTTTTGTCTTCATTTTATATATACATTTGTCTGTGTTAAACCCCATTTTTCAATCCCTGTGTTTATAATAATAATAACTTTCTCAAAGTGTAGTAACGTGGCAATGTTAAAATAAAAATGGAAACAGTAACTGATATAAGAGAGGGTATTGTTAAATAGACCTGAAGCTAGTTTCAGGCTGCAAATTACATGCATTAATTTTAAATGCAATATCTGTAAATCAATCAATTGACCTAAAGGGGTAAATGAGAGTGCTAGAATGAGAGAATATTGGTTCTACAGGTACTATTACTGAGGGAAGTCAACGTAACACTGATGGTCAGCATGTGAAGAAGAGCTATGGGGAAAAAGCCATGCAAACACACAGACACATGTTGTTCAATGATAGAAAATGTCGAACCTGCAGAAGTCGAGGTGTCAGCTGCTAGACTGGAGCCTGCTGCTCACGACCACAGTGTAAAAGAAATATACAGACATGCACACATCATCACAGTCAAATGAGGAAAAAAATACAACACATCAGGGCTGGGAGATACAGGCAAAAGTACAATTATTAGAACTGCGCAATACACCCATGAGGCATAAGAGATTTGCTTCAGCTGTCAGTAAGTCAGATAAGTCATAATGTTATGCCTGATCGGTGTATATTGCAGAACAAACCCAACTTTACGTCCAACAAAAAAAAAGTCAGTTGGTGTAGCCAGGCAAAGTTTGGCAAGTTCCACTCTTTTTTTTTTTTTTTACAGTAGCTTAATATTATTTAACATGTTTAGTCTGTGCTTAGGGGCTGTTGGCAACACTAAAGTATATATTTAGCAGCGCCTGTATTGAAACATATCCTTTAAGTTAAACAAAAATGGTGATAGCAATTGTTTGGCAAATGTTTCCCAAACTAATCACTGCAGTGTCAAAAATTCTCTCTTAAAAATTGCTATATTAAAAGTGCATATTTTAGTTTGACTCCTGACATATAAAAGTGCAATCAGAAATATTCAATCCCTACCAATCATTTCAAGTATTTATCAATTAAAGATTTTTCAACAAGACAAAAAGATCCTTGGACGTCCTGGAGTGGCCTTCTGGGTCTCCAGATTTAAATCCAATTGAAAATCTTTGGGATTTAAGGCAGTAGCAGCAGGCTATCAAACATCACTGAGCTAGAGGCTTTTGCAAGTGAAGAATAGGCAAAGATTTCAGTCGAGAGGTGTAAAAAGCTTGTCAGCGGTGACCCAAAACCTTGGTCAGAAGTTATAAAAGTTAAAGAATGCTCCTCAAAGTACAGCAGCTAAGTGCCGAATAATACTGCCTATGGGTCTATGTTAATTTTACACATTTTACATTTTTCACTTCAAACACCCAGTGAGTTTTTTGTCACGTAGTTTCATTATCTTTCACATCATTATAATGTCTTTTGCGGTGTGTGTAGGGGTTGAACATTTCTGATTCCAACGGTATAATTTGATATATTCACACCCCAATGCTATATCTCCCAGCCTTTGAAGACACTTACAGCCACTACATAATGACCTGCCAAACACAAACTGAACAACTTTAGACATAACACAGATGCAGTTTCACAGGACTTATAATACTTGATTGATTAAAAACAGAACTCTGACTTACGTTTTTCTGCGGCGTCCCCTACGATAATCTTTCCTCCTCTCTTACTGGTTTTTTCCACGGACAGCGCTGTGCTCAGGCCCTGTTCGTGTTTGCCCAGGCCTTGTCCCTCTTTGAAACCGTACTTCTGCATGATCTTGTGAGCCACTGTACCTCTGTAGATAAATAAAAATAAACATTCAATTATCCAAAGCTAATGTGGTTTGCAGGTGGCTGGAGTCAAACCTTGCTGGTTTAAATGTAAGCGAGGGTGTACCAGGTCTCAAACAAATAAACAAAGTCTAAAACCAGAACTAAATCCAATCTACAACCAGAACTTAACCAGGAGATACATTTCTAAAGCCAGAACTAAACCAGATCTAAAACCAGAACTAAACAAGGAAAAAACATGTTGAAAACCATAACTAAACCAGGTCTAAACCTAGAATTAAACCCAATCTAAAACAAGAACTAAAAAACATGTCCAAAACTGGAACTAAACCAGGAAAAAAACAGAACTAAAGCAGGTCTAAACCAGGAATAATCCAGGTCTTAACCAGAAGTAAACTAGGTCTAAATCAGGGCTAAACTAAGACTAAACAGGTCTAAACTAGGACTACGCCCGGTCCAAACCAGAAATAAACCAGGACTATGCCCGGTCCTGGGGGAACTCAAGACCAAAAAGGTTGGGAACAACTGCTCTAACCTACGACCTTTTAGTTTTAAGGTAGAGATGCATCACAAAAAATAAACAAATTAATTAATAGTTTTCTGTGGCTGTTGAGCTCTGTCTATAAAGCATAAGTAAGCTCTCTCTGGTTGATGTTTCCGCAGTCTACACAGAACACATTTGTGTTTTATCTCATATTGTGCAACATGTATTCATTTATCAGTGGCTTATATTACACACAGAGCTGTGACATGAAAAATAAAGTTAAAGTGGGTGCTGCCAACACAGCACAAGAGCATTAGAGGAACTAGAAAAATGATTTGCTCTGTGATGGTGGTGAATTTGGGTCATTAAAATCAACTTTTATTTAAATTTTTAATCAGTGCGTTTTTTCTTAAATTGGTGTTTGTTTACAAGGTTTGGTTTTTGACCTTTGCCTTGGTCTTGACTCTATCTAGGCCACTAAAAGTCTCAGCCTTGTCTTGTGGTCTAGGGCAGGTCTTGGTCTCGATTTTTATGGTCTTGACAGTGATTTTTGCCCATACCTCCAAATCAGCTAAAAACACAATTGAAAATGCACTCTACATGGTGACTGTATAATTTACAGATTTACAGACACGTTTTCATGACTCTCACCCCATATTGGCCAGGAAGGAGCTGGTGGGTCCTGGAGGAGATCGAGGCCGCTCTGAGTCGTCATACATCGGAGGAGGAATGGCAGCCTTTGGAGCTCGGGCAGGTCGACTGTCATCATCATATGAAAATGAAGGGGGGCCTAGTAAAGAAAAACATGCAAATAAGACTTTGCACATTTGGTTTCTACTGCTGTACTGTTTAACTCAGAGGTTCCCAAACTGTGGTACAGCTATCACTGGTGGTATGCAGACTTCTTCTAGAGGTATTCAAGAGTCTTTTGCAGGTCAAGTCCTGATTTTGTTTAATTTAGAGTTTAATTTGTTCGTGTATGAGTCTTAGCCTTAGCCTTAGATTGGGCTTAAATTTGACATTTATACCCCTGCTTAGTGCTGATTTTGACTTGGTTTAGTTCTTGGTTCATATCTTGTTTAGTCTTGGTTTAGTCCAGGTGTAGACCATAATTAGTCCTAGTTTAGGCCATGATCAGTCCTGGTTCAGACCTTGTTTAGTCCTGCTTTAGTGTCTGGTTTAGTCCTAGTTTAGCCCTGGTTTAGGCCTTGCTTTAGATCTTGTTTAATTCTTGGTTTAGTCCTTATTTAGTAATGCATTTATTCTGTGAAAATCCCTTTTTATTACTTGTTTTAGACTTGGGTTAGTCAAGATTTAGACTTATTTAATCAGTTAAAGATGGTACGTGTAAAGCCAAATATTTTCTATGGTGGTACTCACACTGAACAGTTTGAGAACCACTGGTTTAACTAAACAAGGTGCTGAAGTGCTAAAAAACCTTTTTAGGTATGATAATGGGTAACTGTTGTGCAATGTGTAATTATATAGTTTAATGATTAAAAAAAATTGTTTCATACAACTTACCCTCTCTGTCAATAAGTGAAGAAGGAGGGGCAATGGCTGCTCCACCAATACCTGTGGAAAATATGATGTAAAAACACTTTTAGATCAATTATCGGAATGAAACTATGAATGTCCATCTAAAGGTGGCAAAAGACTATCCATCCACAAGTTTCATGCAACCTAGAAAGAAAAATACAACTACACAAGCACAATTCAAGGTATGTGATCCAAATACAGTACTTACTCCTTTTCCTCCGTTCTTTCTCATATTCCTCTTCATCGTCTGAGTCGCCCTCTGCTGCTGGAAATCTGGAGAAACCACTCGGAGGACCACCTTCATGTCTGTCTTTCCTCTTTCTGCAAAAAAACACTCCATGATTATTACAGTCTTGCCTCCATAAACATTTAACCCCTATAGCATCCTAATCCAATGCCATGGTTTTCTAATCCTAGAATTATAAGTTTTTTTTATTATTCAAACATACACCTGAGGCTGTAAAGTTTTTTTCAAAATACAAATGTAAATCAGGCTCTTACTTCTCTCTCTCTTCTATCTCCTTCTGCCTTTCCTGTTCCCGCTGTTTCTGTCGTTCTTCTCTGTGTCGTTTCATCACTTTCTCATAGTCGTTCGGAAACATTGGATCATACTCGTCAGCCAGAGGAATGAGGACATCTCCTGATGAGAAACCACTAGGCGCTGGGTCCTGAACACACACATTTATACATGCAGCTTCACAAAATACAGTCTCATGCCAATTACATTAAATTATAAAGTGGAAATTAAGTAAACAAACGACATATACTGTAAATACTTAACAGTATTTGCAAATTAATGTTCATGAGATTTAGACTGTCCTCACAATATTGTTTTAGTCAATCCAAAAATGCTTTAAATAATAAAAATCCTATGAACAACATAAACATATAAATCTTAATATATATCTTGACTAGAAGCAGGAACTTGCATGATTTCAGTTTCTAAAATGTTGATAGGTTAAATAACCCATGACATAACCAAACTGTAACACAGTTCTAAACATTTCTCAATGTATTTTATCAGTATCAGTACTATTTTACATTGCTTTTCTTGATACTACCTTAAAATTTCAATAATCCGCATCAGAATCATTATGTTTTTGGCAAAATGTATTGTTGTGTAAACAGCCCCTTAATGACTCTGCTGGGTGGCTACTGTTTTGTTACCTATTGTAAGAAATATAACAAGCACTTAACGACATAAATCAAGTTAGAGCTGTTAGATTGTGACATTACATTAGTGATGGGCAATAAAAGACACTTTTTATGGGTGAATTTTTTCAAATCAAAATATTTACCTAACTAACCCTATTACCCTAACTAATACTGACCATTTAACAACAGTATACAATTAATAAATGTAATGTGCATAGTAGTGTTGATAGTAGGACAAACAAAACAGCTAACTTGCGGCTCTTCCTGCCATCTGACATGACTGGACCGGTACAATATGCTGCTGAGTGGGGGTGTTTCACCACAAAATACTGGAGTATGTTACCCCAAAACATCTAAAAGTGATGTATGAATTTTTATTTCATATTTATTAATTAGTATCAATTCGCCCATCACTACATTACAATTTACGTCTCACACAGACCTTAAGTCCTGCTGCTACATGTGGCCCACTGTCAATAATCTGCCGGTCATCACTGGAGCCTCCTCTCTTCAGGTCTATGACAGGAGCCAACACTGTGGTCTGTTTCACTCGCTGGGACTGCAATAACACACACAAAAACACTCAGAAGGCCTAAACATGTAGTATTATGTTGTTTTTTTTTTTTTTTTAAAAAGCCACAACCTAAAGATACAAGTTATGTGTGGCACTGAAGTGGAAAGCAAAGGGAAGCAATACTCACCTTGGCTTGTGTCAGCGCAGCTTTCTTCACTTTGAGCTGGGATTGTAGGAGTTTAAAGTTCTTGGACCATCCTTCAGTTTTGGTGTCACTGGCTCCGACACCAAGGTCGTCATACAGCGACATTGTGGCCTGTCAGTCTTTGTACCTCTTTAAAAAGAAATACATTTCACTAACTTGTTCACAGTTAAGTAATATTATTGTTTTATTATTGTTTTATAGGTTGCGTTCAAGTGATGTCATAACAGGGAAGTTAAGAGTTCTATGGTAGAATCTGCTGCTAAAGAATCAAAATGCAGATGCCTTGACCTGGTTTATCGTTAATATCTCTGCAATTTCTGGGCCTATAGACATGAAATTAACACTGGCACACAGTTTAACATCTCCCCTGTTTATATAAATTATCTAAGATGAAATAATTTTTTCAGAATAGCATCAGAGAGAGGTGACAATATTCAAACACACAGGCGTGTTTGTTGTCAGTAGACAGGACATCAAGCCACAAGATTAATATAGTGAAGTTGTAAACCCAGTCCCTGACAAAATATGATTAGGTTCAATATTTGTGGATTTTCTGTTCAGATATTTCTTTTAAAAATAGTCGCTAACCCATACAATAATAGTAGCCCCTGCCTTCTATCTAAGTTTTTGACATCATCAAATTCTAGAATGTGAACACAACCTATTGAATACCATTATTACTACAGTGGGAATTACTGATTAATTCTGCCTACACTAGATGTTTATACCAATGCATGAGACAAAGAACCCCCACAAGGAAACTATCCAAAAAGCTTGAGAAATGTTTCTCGGTGAGCTACAGCGGGATTTAATGCATAGATACATGGCATCATCTGGTATGATTACTGAATATTCTTGTGGCTCTAATTTATATGGAACATTTGATACTGAAAACCTGCTGTTTACATGTATGCATTTGTTATGTTAACTGCATTTTGCTGTGTTAAGACTGAAAACACCCAGTAAACACACTTAGTTGATGCATTATTAATTTGCCTAGTGGTTCAATAAAGTATGTCTAGGTCTGAAAGTATTGAACTGTTTACTGAGTGTTTTAAGTGTTCAAGATCATTTGAGGTGTGAATATGTTTAAGAAAGAATGCAAGGTATGAATTCTATATGAGAACAGCTGACTCAAACCAAAGATCTGGCCAAAAATCATGAGCATACACTGAATATTGTGTAAGTTAATAGTTATGTTTATCCAAATGATGTATACTAGAACGCCACTAAACACACTTTTCTCTGCAGTTAAGGTTATTAAAAAAGTATTGGTAAATGTGATTAAATACCACGCGGCGTATAAACAGTAAAAAAAACAAAAACAAAAAAACAACAACATATAAACCCCAAATGCCAATAAATGTTAGCAGCAGAATAAGCTATTAGCAAAAGGTAACGTTAGCATATGTGTGTGAATGACGCTAACCAGACAGCTCAGTCGTTTAGCGCACACAGACGTTTTAAAATGCAAACAATATTTAGTCTTTTAGCTTACCGAGTTTAGAAATAGTGCACGGGGCGCTCTAAAAAAGCTAAAAGCTCTACTACACATTTGATACAGCTCCTTTCTGTGGTCGGCGGAAGTGAGGCGATGCACAACACCGTAGAGATGGAATAGAACACTAGAGTGGACCGCTTCGGTGGAAAATCCGGCGGCCATCTTGTGATTGTAGGATAAAGTTAATTCTATTTTTTAATTGACAGACAAAATTTTATTTAATCTACATAATAATACATAAATAAAAATAAAGACCATACAAAATTATGAGCCAAAATTTTATTTAATCTACATAATAATACATGTAAAGGACAACGAAGTCAAGTTAACTCTAATTCATAAGGGTAATGCTTTTATTTTGGTGGCTTCCTTTGTAAGCGGAAGTCTTATTGTAAAAAGAGCTTAAGCGTGTGTACATTAAAGTATACTTGAATATACGCAAAGACGTAGCAAAAAGCAACGGTAATGAACGGAAAAAAGTTAAAAAAGACTAATCAATTTGGCGACAGTCGATAGGAGAACAAGGTTGGTTAACATACTTATGTTTCAAGAATATCCTGGAGTGACTTAATATACATATTTGATGTAATGTTATTGTGGTTAGGCTAAAGAGTAAAGAGTTATGCTAATGTATGAGTTAGGGGAAATTAATTATTATTTTGTGTTTGCCCAGCTCTTACGTTGGTTTATGACCATGGACGGCTTCAATAAAACGTCATTTAACCATCAGTTCTGGCCTTCTCAATTCGACTGGAAGCTACAGTAAGAGCTTGACCGCTGCCACATGCTACGCAACGTGGTCTCAAGGTGTCACGGTACGCACCACGCCCAGCAGATGGCAGAAGTTGGTCAGAAAATCGAACGGATAAAGGAATAAGGAATAAAAATGGAGGATTCACGGGCTTCATCCGTAAGTCTAACGGACATTAATGACCAGATTACTAGTGTACAAAAGAAAATTATGGCCTTAAAAGCCTCGCTTCAAAATGAAAGTGAGAATAAAAGCCAAGACATAACGTAGACCATCAGATATAAAGAGCAAATGTTAAATGAGCTACAAAGTAAAGCCCAAAGTATGTTAGCTATGCCAAGACGTTCTGAAAGAGTTAAAGTACCAACAGAAAAGATGATAACTTATCAAAGGGAAGAAATGAGTAAAAAGGAAAAAAGACTATTGACTCTATACGAACAGTGGAAAGTGCATGCACATGAGACAAGAGAAAATTTAAAGTCAGATATTACAGAAACACACATGTCAAATCTCGCTGACATACTAGAGCAAAAAAAAAAGATGAGATCGTAAAACTCTACGCAGAAATAAGAAACACAATGGCACCATCATCTGTTTTAAGAAGAAAGGTTGATGCATGCGAAGCAGTGACTCATGACATCATAAAAATAATTCTGGAGAGATTAACTGCTATAAATGAAGATTTTGATGCAGAGCATGAAAGAAATCGTCTTTGTGAACTATTAGAACGTGACTATGCTCTATCTATATGTGGTTCCACTGCTGCAACATCAAATCACACCCAACATTCCTCTGCTTCATACCTTACTTCAAAACGAGCTGATGCCGCAGCAGAACTAGCAGCAAAAGAGGCTGAATACAAGATTGTACAAGAGGAACAAAAGCAGAAAGAAAGGATAAAGGCTCTAGAAGAAGAACACAAGAAAGAAATGGAAGTTCAAACTTCAGAGCTAGAACGCCTGCGAGCTGAGAAGGAGGTGGAAGCAGCAAGAGCCAGGTTAAATACATATAACAGAGAACTACTACAGCTGGGTGATGTTCAGCCAGTCAAAAATGATCAGGTGAGCCCAGATTATGAATCTAAGCCTTCTGCACCAATACTCATGTTATCAGAATCATCTAGTGTCGCTCAACTCGCACAGGCTGTCCAAGACAGCATAAGGATGAATAGACTTCCCACATCAGAGCCAACAGTATTCAGTGGAGAGCCAATACAATTTATTGAATGGTAATCTACCTTCATGTCGCTGATTGAACAAAAGGGCATCTCTGCAGCAGATAAACTGTATTATCTAAAAAGGTATGTATGTGGCCCAGCTCTTAAATGCCTTGAGGGAACTTTCTACAGAAATGATGAAGAGGCATATTGAGACGCCTGGGAAAAACTTAACCAAAGATATGGCCAGGCATTTGTGATTCAAAAGGCATTTAGAGAGAAGCTATCGAATTGGCCAAAAATACAATCCAGAGATGCTGAAGGACTAAGGAACTTTGCGGACTTTATAAATGCATGCATGCTTGCTATGCCTCATGTAAAAGGATTACAAATACTGAACGACTGCGAAGAAAATCGAAAACTGCTACATAAACTCCCGAACTGGATAGCTGTCAGATGGAACAGGCATGTCACAATGACACTCATGGATGGTGAAGAATTTCCCAGCTTCAGTGATTTTGCCTCCTTCTTATCGCTGGAGGCAGAAGTTGCATGCAACCCAGTCACCTCCATCAATGCAGTTCGTAACACAGAAAAGAACAATGATAAAAGACATCTCAAAGAAATCAAAAGGAACAAGGCAAGTGTATTCAACACAAAAACAAGTGAACAAAGTAACAAACGAACGACTAAAACACATAGTGGATCTACATGCATGCTTTGCCAAGACCCACATCAACTACAGAAGTGCCCAAATTTCATGGAAATGTCTCTAGAAAACAGAAAGAAGTATGTTAGAGATAATAAACTTTGTTATGGCTGTTTAAAACAAGGACACAGTGCTAAGGACTGCAAACGCCGCCACACTTGTGACACTTGCACAAAAAGACACCCAACCTGTCTTCATGATGAAAACTACGGCAAGGATCTGAAAAGGGAAGGACATGTGAGTATGGACAATGCAACTCAAAGTAACTCACCTGAAACTGCAACTGCAATGTCCCTTCATGTTGCCAGAAATGGAAAAACTGTCAGCACCTCAATGATAGTACCAGTGTGGGTGTCATCAGCTATAAATCCGCATAAAGAAAAACTTGTCTATGCATTATTAGACACTCAGAGTGACACAGTCTTTATTGATCAGGATGTAAGTCATGAACTGCAAGCAGATGTTTGCCCTGTAAAGCTAAAATTGACTACCATGATGGGAAAGAACACAGTTGTAAGCAGTGGAAAGGTGTCCGGTCTCCTTGTCAGAGGCTATAATTCAGGAACAGTAATAAAACTCCCTACTGCATACACAAAAGACTATATACCGGCAAACAGAGAACATATACCAACCTGTGAAACAGCCAAACTGTGGAGTCATCTGCTGCTCATTGTAGATGAAGTCCCACCACTCCTGAGTTGTGAAGTAAGTCTTCTCATAGGTTACACTTGTCCTAGAGCACTAGCACCCAGGCAGGTAATCCTTGGCAAGGATGAGGAGCCTTATGCTATCCAGATTTAGGATGGAGTATAGTTGGTAATTCAGTACCTTGCAATGAAACAGATATGACAAGCAGCCTCTGTCATCGTGTAACCGTAAAAGAAATCCCTCCATTCACTCCCACAGACGCAATCCGTGCTTCGGAAAGTGACTTCAAAGAGACTGACAGAAGTGAAAAAACTGTATCTCAGGAGGATCTAGCATTCCTTGAAAAACTTAAGGAAAGCATAAGAAAAAACGAGCATGGACATTATGAAATGCCGTTGCCGTTTAAAGAAAGGCCACAAATGCCAGACAACAGACAACTTGCGGAGAGCAGACTTAATCAGCTCAAAAGGAAATTTGTGCGAGATGAAAAATACAAGGATGATTACATCAAATACATGAATGACATCATTAAAAGAGGTGATGCAGAGGAAATTGAAGATGATGGACTTCCTGGTGAGACATGGTATATACCGCACCACGGCATCTACCACCCAAAGAAACCTGACAGGCTGCGTGTGGTATTCGATTGCTCAGCCAAACATAAAGGTACCTGTCTTAATGAGCACCTTCTAAATGGTCCTGACATGATCAACAACCTAACTGGTGTTCTTGTACGCTTCCGACAGCATCAAATAGCCCTAATGTGTGACGTTGAAAAAATGTTTCACCAGTTCCAGGTTCAAGAGAATGATCGCAACTACTTACGGTTCCTATAGTGGAAAGATGGAGACATAAACACACTGCCTCAAGCGTACAGGATGACTGTACATCTCTTTGGCGCCAGGTTGCGCGAACTAAGGACTCAAACATCTGGCCAAAGAGAACAGCCTTGCATATCCTGTAGGCTCACAGTTTATATCCAGAGACTTCTATGTTGATGATGGAGTTACGAGTGTAGAGACAGTGAAAGACTGCATACGACTGGCACAAGAGGCACGTGAACTATGTGCTAAGGGTGGACTAAGGTTACACAAGTTTGTATCCAACAACAATGTTGTTCTAAACAGTATCCCAACATCAGAACATGCAACAGACACTAAAACAAAAGACCTAACATTCAGTGAGACACAAACAGAGAGAGCACTAGGCATTCATTGGGACATAGAGAAGGATTGCTTCACATTCAACATCACTCTAAAGGACCAACCCTCTACCCGGCGCGGAATATTGTCTACAGTCGCAGCAATATATGATCCCCTGGGATTTGTAGCTCCCTATGTGCTCAATGGCAAAAGAATTTTCCAAGAAATGTGTCGTCAAGGAACTGGCTGGGATGACCCGTTACCTGAACATCTCAGACCACAGTGGGAGTGTTGGAAAAGAGATCTTGCCAATCTGAAAAAATTACAAATAGCCAGATGTTATGTGCCTACCAAGTTTGGAGATGTGGTGAAAAGGGAATTGCATCACTTCTCTGATGCAAGCACCACTGGTTATGGACAGTGTTCTTATCTTAGACTGATTAACAAAAACAAAGACATTCACTGTGTCTTTATCAGAGGCAAAGCGCGCGTCTCTCCGACAAAGGTCACCACGATCCCAAGGTTAGAACTGACCGCAGCTGCAGTGTCAGTCACTGTGAACAACATGCTAAGGGAAGAGCTACTCTATGAGAGTGTGGAGGAGTTCTTTTGGACAGACTCAAAGGTCACATTGGGATACATAAATAACGAAGCAAGACGCTTCCACACATTCGTTGCTAACAGAGTGCAGAAAATCCGCAATAATACAAAACCTCAGCAATGGTTTTATGTCCCCACTAGTGAAAACCCCGCTGACATGGCATCTAGGGGCACAACAGTAAATGAACTGCTGTCATCCAATTGGTTTACAGGTCCAGGATTCTTGTGGGAAAAGGAAATGCGTTTTCCAGCTAAAGAGACTATAGAACTTCCAGTGGGAGATCCAGAGGTGAGAAAGGTCCAGATACTACACGCACAAACTGTAGAACATGCAAGCCTTAGTGACCGTCTTACCAAGTTCTCGTCCTGGTCCAGTGGAGTAAGCGCTGTAGCACGTCTCAGGAGACGTCTACTCAAAGACAAATCAAACTCACTCACCACTGTAAGTGAAAGACAAAGGGCAGAACTTGTGATCATTAAAGATTTACAAGGACAAATATATCAAGATGAGATAAAGACATTAAGCAAAGGTAAACTACTACCAAAAAACAAAATGCACAATCTGGATATTTTCTTGGACAAGGGCAGTGTGCTCAAGGTGGGAGGAAGACTGCTTCACTCATCTCTTCCTAACCCATTCAAACATCCAACAGTCATTCCCAGAGAACATCACATCACAAAACTGATAATTAAACACTGCCATGAAAAGGTTAATCATCAAGGTAAGGGCTTCATAATGAATGAGATAAGATCCAGTGGCTATTGGATCCCCAGATTAAGCCAAACAGTTGCATCCTATATTCGTCAGTGTGTGTTTTGTTGGAGAATAAGAAGACCTGTGGAAGGACAAAAAATGATTGAATGATTCTCCCCACAGAAGGAATTGAACGTTCTCCACCTTTCATATACTGTGGGATGGACATTTTTGGACCATTCATGACCAAACAAGGACGAAAGGAATATAAAAGGTATGGCCTCCTTTTCACATGTTTCTATTCACGTGCCATTCATGTAGAAATGTTAGAGGACCTGTCAACGGACGCTTTCATAAACGGGCTGCGATGCTTTATTGCCTTGCGAGGCTCAGTCAGACAAATCAAAAGTGATCAGGGTACTAATTTTGTAGGTGCCAGAAATGAACTCAATGCAGCGTTAGATGAAATTGATTCTGACAAACTGATAAACTTCCTTGCAGAAAAGCAATGTGATTTTGTTCTAGACACACCTCATGCTAGTCACGCAGGTGGAGTATGGGAGTGACAAATACGGACTGTGAGAAATGTTCTTGATGCAACACTCGCACTCACACCAGGCCCGCTTACTGATGCTTCACTTAGAACTTTCCTGTATGAAGCAGCTGCAATAGTGAACAGCCGCCCCCTAACAACAGACAATCTAAACCAGTGGTTCTCAACTGGTGGGTGGGTCGCGGGTTCGATTCCAGTGGGTCGCGGGCCTTTGCCTGGGCCCCCAGAAAAAAAATAAAAAATAAAAAAAATCAACGGAGTACTGCCTATTGTATCTATATGCCTTAACAGTAGGTGGCAGTATGGGACAATAGGAGGCGGATGAGTCTGCCTTTTGCTACAGAAGAAACCCTACAAACTTTGTTTACATTTTCTTCAGCATGGCAAAACGCAGGTACGACGCAGACTACATTAAGTATGGATTTTATTTTATTGAGGACAAAGGAGGACAAAAACCTCAGTGTGTTATGTGCAACGAGGTGCTGGCATGTGAAAGCATGAAGCCGTCAAAACTGAAGCGGCATGTGGAAACAAAATACAATTCTCTCAGAGATAAACCTGTTGATTACTTCAGAAGACGGCTACAAGACCTGAAGACATCACAAAAGTGTCTCAATTCTTCGTGCTTGAAACAAGAACATGCTCTCCGTGCATCTTACTTGGTGGCACATCGTATAGCGAAATTAAAGAAGCCCCACACCATTGCAGAGGACCTAATTTTACCCGCAGCAATAGACATGGTCAAAGAGCTGTTGGATCAATCTGCCGCGGGTAAACTAAAAACTATACCGCTGTCAAATGACTCAGTAAGTAGGCAAATTGGGGACATGGCAGATGACATCAAACGACAGACCACAGCGCGAATGAAGGCAAGTGGTCATTTCGCACTACAAATGGACGAATCCACAGACATAACAAACAAGGCAGTTTTACTCGTGTACGTAAGACGTGTGGGACGGGGACTTAGACGAGCAATTTCTTTGCACAAGAGATCTACCAACTACTACAACCGCAGAGGACATTTTCAGTTCCGTGGACATGTATTTGAGTTCAGAGAGCCTAAGCTGGGACATGTGTGTCGGCATTACAACAGATGGCGCTGCCTCCATGACAGGAAAAAACTCGGGGGTCGTAAGGCGAATACAGGAGAAAGCTCCGAATGCAACTTGGAACCATTGCTTTTTGCATAGAGAAGCCCTGGCATCAAAGGACATGGTACCCGTGCTTCATGAAACATTAAAAGATGTGATTCAAGTGGTAAACTACATTAAATGGAGTGCAAAGAACACCCGATGTTTTCAAAAACTGTGCCAAGATCTTGGTAGCGAGTACGTACAGGTGTTGTATCATGCGGAGGTACGCTGGCTTTCCAGAGGAAAGGTACTGTCCCGTTTTTATGAACTACGAGCTGAAATCGCTGCCTTTCTTGCCCAGAATAAGTCACCTCTTGCAGACATGTTTGGTAACACTGTTTGGCTCGCGCATGTTGCTTACCTTGCTGATATATTTGAACAATTAAACACATTAAATGTATCAGTGCAGGGAAGGGGGCACAATATTCTTGAACAACGTGATAAAATCGATGCCTTCAAAATAAAAATCTCCTTGTGGGCAAGCCATGTTTCTAACAACCGACTCGACATGTTCCCCAATGCCTGTCATGAGCGACAGCAACTGGACAGAGCAGGAAAAAATGAAATGAAGAAAACGATCTCGGCACACCTAAATAAACTTCTGGGGCGTTTTAATGATTACTTTCCCGAGAAACCGAGGGGTGACGACTGGGTACGCGACCCCTTTGGAATCAATATTGAAAGCGTCATGTTGCCTAGCAACAAAGAAAGTCAGCTCGTGGAGCTGTCGTGTGACCGAACATTAAAAAAGAAATTCACGGAGGTAAGCCTTTCCCAGTTCTGGTGCAGCACTGTGATGAGCGAGTATCCCTCCCTCGCCACTCGAGCAGTAAGAATCCTCCTACCATTCAGCACTACCTATCTCTGTGAATGTGGCTTCTCAGCTCTAGTTCAGTTGAAGACAAAATACAGAAACAGACTGGACATTAAGCATGACCTCTGAGTTGCTTTGTCAACTATAAATCCTG
Source organism: Bostrychus sinensis (assembly GCA_020698575.1). Taxonomy (NCBI): domain Eukaryota; kingdom Metazoa; phylum Chordata; class Actinopteri; order Gobiiformes; family Eleotridae; genus Bostrychus; species Bostrychus sinensis. Next base: position 45,898,035 of record CM036239.1, on the reverse strand, counting down.
ACATTGAGACTCTTGTTAAAAACAAAAAGCATGCCCAGTTCTCCCATTAATGTCTATAGTGTTATTGTTACACCTAATGTTGAAGTGAGTGCTGCTTAATTTTCTTCAAAGTACAATGTCTTTCAGCATTTACCTACTGTAAATGTAATCAGAAGAAATGGTAATTTTGTATACTTGAATCCTTTTTAATTGCATTTTTTGTTTAATTAATTTTGGTTTGTGAGTAAAAACTACTACTGGTGCAGTCTTGATTGTAATAGTGAAGATTCTCAGCTAAAGCTACTTTATTTAAGTTTTTTGTATACATAGTTCTCAATTGCACTTTTTCATTACATATGTTTTGCATGAAAATACTACCTGAGTCTGTTACTGAAATGCTCTGCTTGTAATGTCAGACTAATGAGCGATGCTTGAATAAGAGACTGGAGAGTTTTTATACGTCATTGTTATGTGTTCAGGTAAAGTTACATATTTGTCTTTTCAAGTCTTTTCACTTGTTTGACTTCTTACTTTGTGTTTGTGCATGAAAGCACTATTGAGTCTCTTAAAAAGTAAGTTAATGAGGTTACTGAAGCCAAGAGCTGTGGTTTTAAATTAAAATTCAGCTAAATTCATTTAGAAGGGAATAGTTTCTCTCAAGCATCACCAGTTACTTGATTTATCTTTAAATGTTTGTTTTGTGTTGCTGATAGATGGTGATAATTGTACTATCTCTATGTGAAACTTAACAATGTTCAGATTCAATAAATTTGATAAGTTGAAATATATTTTATATTTGGGTCGCGGCTTGTCATTGTATGGTGATGGTGGGTCCCGAAGCCAGACCAGTTGAGAACCACTGATCTAAACGACCCAAACAGTTTGGAGCCACTAACTCCAAATCACCTTGTCACTATGAAGACTTCTACAGCACTACCTCCCCCAGGACAATTTGTTAGGGAGGATCTATATGCACATAAAAGATGGCGCCAAGTACAGTATTTGTCTGAACAGTTTTGGAGCCGATGGAAGAAGGAGTACCTTCATAACATCATGGTCAGACAGAGATGGCACATGCCTAAAAGAAATATGCAAGTAGGTGACATAGTGATGGACAAAGATGAAATTCAACAGCGATCCCATTGGAGACTTGGAAGAGTCTCACAAACTGTCACAGATAAAGATGGACTTGTCAGAAGAGTCAAAATAGTTTTTGCAGACAGAAATCTAAACAAAAAGGGTGAACGTTTGCATAAAACAACTGTTGTAGAACGTCCAGTTCATAAGTTAGTTCTGCTATTAGAAGATTGTGCAATGTAAAGTGAAAAACTATAAAAATGCACTAAAATGTTATGTATGTAATGTAAGTTACAGAGTTATAGTATGTTTACAAGTTAATGTTTTCTTAAGAATGGTTATTTCATGTGAAGAAATTATTTGTGTTTTAGGTTTATGTGTATGAACAAATAATTTGGAGGGAGTGTAAAGGACAACGAAGTCAAGTTAACTCTAATTCATAAGGGTAATGCTTTTATTTTGGTGGCTTCCTTTGTAAGCGGAAGTCTTATTGTGAAAAGAGCTTAAGCGTGTGTACATTAAAGTATACTTGAATATACGCAAAGACGTAGCAAAAAGCAACGGTAATGAACGGAAAAAAGTTAAGAAAGACTAATCAATTTGGCGACAGTCGATAGGAGAACAAGGTTGGTTAACATACTTATGTTTTAAGAATATCCTGGAGTGACTTAATATACATATTTGATGTAATGTTATTGTGGTTAGGCTAAAGAGTAAAGAGTTATGCTAATGTATGAGTTAGGGGAAATTAATTATTATTTTGTGTTTGCCCAGCTCTTACGTTGGTTTATGACCATGGACGGCTTCAATAAAACGTCATTTAACCATCAGTTCTGGCCTTCTCAATTCGACTGGAAGCTACAATACATAAATAAAAATAAAGACCATACAAAATTATGAGCCAACATCATAAAAAATAAATCAATAAATAAACAATCAAAAAGGGGTACAGTTCATAAATCATGAATAATTAAAACAAAGAGGTATGTTCAGCATGCTCATAATCATATCTGACGTTTTGATCGCTTTTCTGTTTTCTAGCCCATTAATAAGGATAATGTATCGGTTCATTTCTATGATACATTTTTTCATTCATGGATTTTTTTTTTTTTACCATTTGCATTTGTGAATATAAAACTTACCATGAGCAATAAAACTATTCAGAATGTATTTTATGTCACTGTGTACATCTTTCTTGGTAAGCAACATCCAGAGATGTAACTTTAAAAAAGAAAATTGGAAATTGAGAAACAGCAATAGTTTTTAACTTGTAATAAGTCTGGCAGTCTCAGTCAGTACGTTTTTATTTTATTTATTTATTTTATTATTATTATTAATATTATTATTTATTTATTTTGCTGAAATACAAAAATAAATATTAACATTAATAATATTGCAGTGGGCTCTGCTTTAATCCAGAACCACTGTATGTTTGTATTTGTAAAGGTATTAGAACAGATGACCATTGCACCAAGTATAAGAGAATAATGACTATGATTTAAAATGTCCCATTATACCAAGTTGTAAAGTGAGCATCGTCCAAAATGTCTCTGTGCAGAAGCAAGTACATTAAGTAAGACCAGACATTAGATCAAGCACAAATACAAAAAAAGTTGTGAAATTAACAAACTAAATTAGGAGAATATCGTGAAAGCAAGTGCAGCTCCCTATTTGTTTACATAGCACTTGGTGGACTGGTTACAGTCATAATATGGCGGCAGTACCTAAGTCAGAGACTAGAGTTAACCATTAGAGTGGCCACTCTAGTGTTGCATTCTAGCTCTACCCACAACACGCTAGTGCGGAGAACTATAGGGAGACTTAACGTGCGCCGTCTAGCGTTTTGGAAGACTCATCGCGCTAATAAATTCCTGGGAAAAAACAAAACAAATTGAAAATTATTTTATTGTCACGAATCAGTGCAAGATGACAAATGGACAACTGTATTGTGTGTTTTAAAGTAAAAAAACACACACACAAAACATTGCGTTTATATGAAACCACGTGACCGCTACCCGCCTTTGGTCGACTATATAGGAATTGTGGCGTTTACCATTTACGGAGAGGTCAGTGGGAGTGAAAGTGAAAGTGCGTGATTATGTCAATGGTGATACAGAAGGCGGACTCCACGGGGCCAGAATGGTTTCCACAACACAAGACTTGGGAGGCAGCAGTGGTTTAACTCTACTCCACACAGAAGTCAAATGGATCCGGGCTTGTTCTCACTCCATACGTGCGTAAAACTTGTCTTGGTGGTTCTTTACCTCCTGGGGTCTGCGCGCTGTTCAGCGACGGTTGAGTGTAAGTCACTTTTAAACTTTGGAGTAAGTTATACAGACAATAATGTGTTTAATTCTTTAAAAACTTAATCTTGTCATATAAAGCCAGTATGTACATGTTACTATTTTTAATAAATAAAAGATGATTGGCAGCAGTATTGATAGATAGTGCTTTTATAGTACATTGTTAACTTATTAACGAGAAGCAGGCAGATGTTATTCCACACTCTAGGTGTATTGCGTGTAAGCATACGATTTCTTATAGGAATCTGCTAATTGTCCCTTTAAAAGAATTCTTAAGTTTTACATGGCATTTATTTATTCTTGGCTGGCTCTGGTTTGCATTTTAGTTATTTTTTTGTATTGTTTGATGTAAAAAATATGGCTTGTAGTTAGGATACCATATTACATTTTAATCTCGAATCCTTTTACTTGTGTGTTAAAGGCATAATTGTATGCACAAAGATGCACAAACTTATCTCCATGCCTCATCCCTCTCCTTTAGAACTCATTACTGGCAAATATAGCTTAGTGGTAGTAGCATCAGTGGCAGAAGAAGTACTCAATTTCATTACTTATGTAAAAGTACAGATAATTGTGCAAAGTATCACCTTTTTTCTACAAATTTTTACTTTAGTAAAAGTAGGCACAATTCATACACAGAGTAATTCATAATTCAAAGTGCTTTACAGAAAAAAAGACAAGGTAAAAGTACACATAAGAATTTCAATAAAACAATAAGATCAAACAAAAATATATATATATATAGAAATCCATTTAAAATTAATTTAAAGAGAAGAGTGCAGATAAAACACTTTCAGTTGGCATATGCATAGCTAAAAAGAACAGTTTTAAGTCTGGACTTGAACATTGTCAGAGTAGAGGCCTGTCTCATCTTCAGGAAGACTGTTCCAGATTTTTGCTGCATAAAACTGAAACACTGCTTCACTGAGTTTAGTCCTGACTCTGGGCACCAGCAGGAGACCTGTCCCTGAGGTTCTCAGAGTCTGAGATGGTTCATATGGGACCAACAGGTCAGAGATGTACTTTGGTGCTAAGCCATGGAGAGACTTGTACACAGCAGAGATGTTTTAAAGTCTATTCTCTGAGCTGCAGGAAGCCAGTGCAGAGACCTGAGGATAGGACTAATATGGTTGTACTTCCTGGTTTTGGTGAGGACCCGAGCAGCAATGTTCTGGACGTCCTGCAGCTGTCTTACAGCTCACTTAGTGAGTCCAGTGTGCAGATCGTTACAGTAGTCTAACCTGCTGGAGATGAAAGCATGAATAAGTCTCTTTAGGTTTGGTTTAGACAGTATACCTTTGATTCTGGCAATGTTTTTGAGATGGTAAATGCTGATGATGATATACAGTGAGGTCCATAAGTATTTGGACACTCACTCAAGTTTTGTTATTTTAGCTTTTTACCAAAACATTTTCAAAATACAGTAAAATAATTCATATGTGCTTGTTATGACACATAACAAGCTGTAATTTGAGAGTACTCACGCCTAAATCGGACGAAGGGTTTAGGATTTACAGATCTTTAATGTGTAGCTGCCTCTTTTTCAGGGGCTCAAAAGTATTTGGACAGTTGCTTCAAAAGCTATTTCTTGTTGCATGGGCTATTTTCCTTATTAGTCCATCTTAAACTGAGCAGGTAAAAGGTCTGGACTTGATCCCAGGTGCCACATTTGCATTTGAAATCACAACATACAGTATCTCAATGAAAGTGAACCAGACCATCGTTAGGCTGGATCTAAAAATGGTGACAAACCCTTTTATAACATCCAACTTAGTGCAGAACACTCTCCAGGAAGAAGGTCTATCAGTGTTTAGGCACACCAGACTTCATGAGAGAATATACAGAGAGTATGCAGATCATTCATCAGCTTCAACAATAGAAAGGCTACATTAGACTTGGCCCAAAACATCTAAAAAAGCCAGCCCAGGTCTGGAACAGCATTCTTTGGACAGATGAGACTCAGACCGACCTGTACCAGAATGATGGGCAGAGAAAAGTCTGGAGGAGGCTCATGATCCAAAGCACAGCACATCTTCTGTAAAACATGGTGGAGCAGTGTGATGCATGAGTGTGTCACAATGACTGGGTCACTGGTGTTTATTGATGATGTGACAGAAGACAGAAGCAGCCAGATGAATTCTGAAGTGTATAGGGATATAATTTCTGCTCAAATTCAGACAAAAGCCGTGATGTTGATTGGACAGTGCTCAACAGCACAGATGGACAGTGACTCAAAACATACAAAGACATGCAAAAGTAACCCAGGAGTTTTTTTAAGGCAAAAAAGTGATTTATTCTGCAATGTCAACAGATCTCAGCCTGATTGAGCATGAATTTCACTTGTTTAAGACAAAACTTAAGGCAGAAAAACCCAAAAATAACCCACGACTGAAGACAGCTGCAGTAAAGACCTGGCAAAGCAACATAAAATAGGAAACCCAGAGTTTGGTGATGTTCATGGGCTTTAGACATCAGGCAGTCATTGCCTGCAGAGTATTTTAACCAAAGTATAAAATATGAACATTTTATTGATAGCAATGTTCATCTGTCCAATTACATTTGAGCACCTGAAAAAGAGGCAGCTACACTTTCAAGAATTCCTTAACCCTTTCTCTGATTTGGATGTGAATACTCTCAAGTTGCAGCTGAGTGTCTGCACTTTAAGCACATATAAATTATATAATTGTATTTTGAATATGTTTTGGTTAAGAGCTAAAATAACAAAATGACAATCCTGTGTCAGTGTCCAAATACTTATGGACCTAAAAGTAGATTTAATGTGACTGTTAAAGTTCAAACCTGAGTCCATGATTACCCCTACATTTCTAACCCCAAAGAGAGTCGAGGTGACTACAGACACCTTCTCTTTGTTTCTTTGGGCCAAAGATGATTATTTCAGTGCTGTCTGTGTTCAGTTGGAGAAAGTTGCTTCTCATCCACACATTCATCTGTTGGATGCAGTGACAGAGTGAATCCCCAGGTCCATATTCACCTGCTGTCAGTGAGATATAAATCTGAGTGTAATTTGCATAATTATGGTAGGATACGTTATTGCTGCGTATTAACTGGCCCAAAGGGAGCATTTTCATTTATTTGACAGGAAAGAATTAAAAACAGCAGTTATGTTACAATCAATTGGGCCTGACTCAGCAGGTTTCTGTTCTGCAGCACACAAAGGGAAAACCTACAATCACAACAAGAGACACAAAAGACAACAAAGCATCAGAAACATCACTCCTAAATCACATCCACACAGAGAGAGGCCTGATTCAGAACCAGGTTTGTCAGTGGTTACAATGGGAGCTGTTCATCACAAACTGCTTGTGTGCTTTTTTGAACTGTGGGAATGAAGTCATTGCCCTAATGGGGTGAGGAACTATATTCCACACTTTGGTGAAAGAGTGAAAAAAGACTTTTGTCCATGTTTTTAAAACCTGGGACTGGGAGAAGTTCCTGGGAGCAAGATCTTGTGATTGAACATGCATGTGAAGATTGAACAAAAGAGGTCCTAGGATGGACCCCTGGAGCACTTCACAGGTCAGGGCCATTTGGACTGAGACACAGTTTCCAATTTCAACAAACTTCCTGTCTTCAAGATAGGACTTACACCATTTAAGGGCAGTACCAGAAATCCCTACCCAGTCGTCTAATCTTTGTAACAGGTCAACTGTGTCAAAAGCAGCACTCAGATCCAGCAGTACTAAGACAGAGACTTTGCCTGTGTCAGTTTTCAGACGGATGTCATCAGTCACCTTGATAAGAACAGTCTCAGTGCTGTGATGGGGCCTAAAACCTGACTGAAAATTGTCAAAGCAAAGTTGTTCCGCAGAAGAAAGTCAGTAAGTTGTTGGTATACAACTTCCTCAAGGACTTTACCTAAAAACAGCAGGTTTGATATGGGCCGATAGTTGTTCAGTACTGTGGTATCAAGACTGCCTTTCTTTAGTAGAGGCTTGATGACAGCAGTTTTCAAAGCCCTTGGAATTGGAAATGTCCCAGATTGTAGTGAGATATTAACTAAATGAGAAAGTTGGGGTAACAAACTGCTCAGCACAGATTTTAGAAATCTAGTGAGTACCACATTGGGGCAGCATGTGGATGAACTCAGACTGGAGATGATCTCTTGGACTGTTTTTTCAGTGACTATGGTTGCAAAATTCCAGGAATTTTCAAAGTTGGAAATTTTCCATTGGAATAAATGGGAATTTATGGGAATTAACTGGAATTTATGGAAATAAATTGGGAACTTACACAATTCAGAGCTGTGCCATGACAAAGCAATATACTAGAGCATAAAAAAAACAAACACACTTCAATATCTGTGTTATTCCTCAGTCACAAGTACATGTGGTACATGTAGTAACGTGGTACATGTAGTAACATGTGGTACATGTAGTAACATGTGGTACATGTAGTAACCTGCTCTGCATACACTTCTATGCACTCTGTATCCCCCTATCACATGCACAGCTGATCTCCAGCACACTACCAAACTCAAGACTGCAGACTCCATATTTCTGGTTATAAAATGGTTGTAAATTGTGTTTTGTGGTATATTGTGATATTTTGGGGGCACAATATTAAGCATCATAATTCTTTATAGGTATCAATACATTTGTGACAACATCATGCATAATCAATGAGCTACATCTGTTCTGGTGGTGGGCCATCAACACTAGTTTGGCTGCAGTTCCCATGCTGGCCACTGGGGGTGGTGCTGTTTTTTGAGCAGATTAATGTAATGTGGTGTTTTTCCACTGATTAAACTGTATCCACTCAGCACATGTTCTCTCTTTTGAACAGTTTACATTCTGTTTGATTGTGCCTCTATAAAACAGGTGTTTGCTGTGTACTGAGGACAACTCTGTTGTAGTTTGAATTGAAATATAATTGCAGAATTGTATTGACCTTTGTACCAAAAGTTGAATTTGCTTATGAGCAATATAGCTGCTATGATATGCTAAATGCTAAAACCTAAAAGCCAAGCTAAGACCTTTGTGCATAAATCAACCTTACTTCAAATTAAGTAGCAGAAAATATTGCAAAAGAGGCAGGTGATTTCTTGCATAAAGATCTGACATTGAGCACTGCAAGCTTCAGATCTGTCTGAGTAGAACCTGACATTATCTGCTTACAAGGAACTTGAATTAGATTTCTCTGATTGGACAGTCTAACTGTCCCTCTCTTATCTAATCGACGACATTTGACAGTAGCTATAGCACTGTGGGAGAAAGCTCTCTCCCAGGGTCTTGGGTTGATATGTTCTTTATCATGATACGAAGTCCTGAAACAGCAGAGGCCCTGGGTGTCCTAGTCGCTGATAGCATTGATCTTAGTCAGGATCATTGAGGGGGAACAACTCTAGATGTTGGTTGTGGGGGTGGAGCTGGTGGTGTTTTGGTGGATGGAGCAGGAGAGGTGGAGCTCCTGGCGGGCAGAGGGGTAGTGTTTAGTGGGGGGAAGAATTCAGCATCGCTGATGATAGTGATGATAGTACCCGTGCTCTTGCCATGTTTGGAGTAAGGGATACCATTTTAATTCCTGATTTCACCAAGCTTTCAAGGTGGTTGGGAAAGCCCATTGGTGAAGCTGGTGATGGGATGGATAGTGAAGAGTCTGCTTAAGGTGTGGCTGCACCTACCAAAGTAAAAGTACTCACTTTTAAATGTACTTTCAAGTAAAAAAGTAAAAGTATTTTGCACAGACTGGAAAACTCATTAATATGTTAAATTTGAGGGATTTTGCTGGAAAATTGTGCTGATTACTACTGGTGCAATAGGAAGAGACTGAATCTGTCAGTGAGGCCTTCTGTCTTTATTATTTTGATGTTTGTAAGGGGCAGGCCCGTTGACAGGTTTGCTGAGGCCCGGGGCAAGAAGGCTTCACATGGGTCCATTGTAATAGAAAATATAGGAAGAGGGACCATTTTTTCACAATTTTCTGTCATATAATTTAAAGTACATGAAGCCATAGGGCTTAAATTTGAATGTGATGGTAAATAAATTGAACAATAAAAGTCTTTAGATAAATGATTTTAAGTGTCCAATGCATTTCTGTTGGTTAAAATAGGGACAACTGGGACATGGTTTGTAGAAAACTGGGACAGATATGTGTTGGGGCTTGGGACAAGGAGCCTAAAACTGGGAAAAATCCTGTTAAACTGTTAAATAGAGACATCTGATCACCCTCCTCATGCACAAATTATTGCAATCTCAGTATCCTTATTCTAAAGACCTTTGATAGTGCTTTGTTGTGTCTTAGTCTTTTACACTTTTCTTTTAGACTAGTTTTTATTGTGCCAGATGAGAGGTCATTAAGGATATTCTCTACAATATTCTGAGCCGTCACAATAGGGAAAGCAAGGAGGGCAACTGCCTAGGGCCCAGAGCTGAATAGTGGCCCCTAACGACTGTAACAGAAAACGACCAGAGTGATGCTGCATGCAATCCCCCAAAATGGGCTGTATCTGGAGAGAAGTAAAACCAGCTTAAAACTTTACTTATCATCACAAATGCACCAGAATACAAGAGATCACAGTTTTGTTCACATTTTCCTGGGGTAGGACGCCCGGCTACCCCTGTTTTATATTGTCCCACATATTCACCTGTCTGTTATGCGTACAAGGCCTCAATTCAGGATACAAGTAGGGCTGCAACAACTAATCAGATTAATCGATTAAATTTGATAATTGAGATAATTGTCAGCTAATTTAGTAATTGTTTAATTGTTAACTGGGGTATTAACAGACTCTGAACCACACCATGTACTGAGAGAGTAAGGTTTATTACTAAGACAGAGCAGTAAAGCAACAAAAACAGTTAAAAACAATGCACATTTTGTGTTTTTGATTAAAAATATATTTGAGTGTATATTTGCTCTATCCAAACATTCTCAAGTGACATAGTTATAACTTTGTCTGGTTCAAATTTAGTGAAAATTAAGTAATTTTTGGTGGAATTTCCCAAAGACTTGAACGGGAACTATAAAACACCTCAAGTTTTTAACCAATAACCGCACACGCTTCACTATCTGATATCAATTAATCAAAACAATAATCGACAGATTCATTGATTATTAAAATAACCATTAGTTGCAGCCCTAGATACAAGGCAAAAGGAGAGCTTATATTATTGCTTGATAAAATTTTATCAAATGACAAACTGTAACCTCTATACAGTAGGGCCTCAGTTGTCCCTCTTGGCCAGGGCCCCTATAGTGTCTAAAAAACAGCTCTGACAATATTCATCAGCACATTTTTATGGCATAGTGCATTTTTTCCTGAGATTCTGATATGACATAATTTGCTATAAAAATGAATATCCCCTTTGTGCTCTCCTCTTTTATGTTTTCTTGCAGCCTCCAGTTGTCTGTGTCGAGACATTCCACTTTTACCCAATACACAGCCCCCGACACAGAGCTGCACCCAATCCAGCAAGACTTTTCGCTACAAATGCATCGATGGATACGTGAGGAAGGCGGGAACCTCCAATCTCATCAAATGTAATGATATGCAGAAATGGTCCACTGCCACACTCTCCTGCATAAGTAAGGATGATTTTTGATCCTTTGATACTACTTGTTTGGAACAGACTGAACGGGCTACAATGGGATTTGGAAAAAATGGCAGGCAGCGCCATGAACTGAATGAATGGCACACAGGCCTATACCAAGAAGTGTAAATACAAGTAGCCTCAACAGTACAGAAAGAGTTTAATGTTTAAATCTTTATTTCAGTGTTCAACCAGTTTAATATAATATAAAGAATGTGATGCCATTTTGAGCAATAGGCCTATATAAATGTCGATGAAGGTCTACTGTACGTATATGAACATGTTTAATAAGTTATGACTTTATAAGGTCACTTAACAATATTTCGAAATGCACAATATACATTTATGCTTGTGTCAGCGGTGCCGCTTGTGCACTTCTCCTTTTCCCCTTCCCATGGCAGTTCTCATGAAGTCACACTCATTAGTCAAAAAGCCATCGTCTTATCTTATGCTGGAACTTAACCGGCTTCAGACCAAGTTCAGCGCATCACACAGGTGACCCACACGAAAAAACAAACAGGCTCCTGTGTACACAAAAATACATAACAAACCAAAAATAGACAAAAGTGAAGACTAAATATACAAAGGTGGAAAAGTAGGGGCTCCAGCACCTAACATGAGTGAATTAGTGACTCTAAATTGCCCCTAATGAATGAGTGTGAGAGTGAATGGTTGTCTGTCAGTGTGTCTCTGTGTCAGCCCTGAGACTAACTGGCCACTGTCCAGGGTGTACCCCGCTTTAGGCCCAAAGATACTGGGATAGGCTCCAGTATCCATTCATGAATGAGTGAATGAATGAATTACTGGATATAGATAGCTTTGATGTGGTTAAACAGGTAAATGGATTTGTAAAGATATAAAAAGGTGAGCTATTACAGGATTTAAATGGGGTCTAAAGGTGGACTTAAGCTTTCAAATGGATTTACATTTTTTCAAACATTTGGATAGGTTTTAGGTGGCTTAACTTGGACTTGATATAAGCCTGCTTAAACATATTACATACTTTGTTGAATAACAATGTTGAGCAAGTAAAGGCTTAGTATGTGTTCTACAGTTTTGTTATGCCACTTCATCTCTCAAACTCACTGATGTGTCTAAAATCTTTTCCCTTCAGGGCAATTTGCACTTACTTGAATTTGCACTTACTCTTGCCAAATGTAATCATTAAAGACCATAAAGAGACCAGCAGAGTGCAAATTGGTTGTGCTCCATTTGAGCAGAAACAGTGAAAACATTGTTTTCTGCCTTGACCCCGTCCAGGCCTTTAAAAAAGTTATACTCTGAGCCTTTAGTACCAAAAATGCTCGCCTCCTAAAAAGTGTTATTAAAATAATAATAATAATAATAATAATAATAATAATAATAATAATAATAATAATAATAATAACAATAATAATAATAATAATAATAATAATAATAATAATACATCAATTTTATATAGCGCTTTTCACACAACTCAAAGTCGCTTTACAATTTTTGATCTATTATTCATTCACTCCTCAGTCACACTCGGTGGTGGTGAGCTACTTCTGTAGCCACAGCTGCCCTGGGGCAGACTAAAAATATTATAATAAAATATTATATATAATAGTTTTTCCATGTTGATTCACTCAATTCTTCTAATCAACTTCAATTTATAGTAAAGTATTGTAATTTAGAAATATTATTTACACTTTAAATGCAATTTTGCTATTGTAAATCATAATCAGGAAAACACACACAAAAAATTATTTTCAACACTAAGTGCTATGTAGAAATTTTAAAAAACATATTGTTATGGTCTTGGAAGTGTCACTGATTGACACCAAAATTAATTTTGATGAATTCTTATTTTTTGAAAAATAAGACACTGTTGTCTTTAGTATTTATAGTGCTCACTCCCTTAAAAGTATTTTATTGAAGATATTTTTTCCACTTTGAATCACTCGGTTATTTTAGTCAACTTGAGTTCTCATTATAGCAATGACATTTTGATATTGTGGGTGAATGGGCTGGGGTGGCAGGAAGTGTGTGTGTGTGGGGGGGGAGTGAAGGGCGACAAGATTAGATTATGCAAATTAAAGCAGCAAATATAACTTTTAAAAAACATTTCTGCTATGGTTTGGTCCATATAAATGTTAATTCATAATTCATATTCTGTTCTATTGTTTTTGTGTTATTTTGTTTTTGTTTTATGCATTTAGTTTAGTATTATAAAACTATGGGAGAAAATTTATTACAAGCTTTTTGTCACTTGGCAACTGAGATATGGTGTAATAATAATAATAATAATAATAATAATAATAATAATAGTTTATTATTATTATTATTATTATTATTATTATTATTATTATTATTATTATTATAACAATTATTATTATTATTATTATTATTATTATTATTATTATTATATTAGAAAACTTACTAGTCCCACTGTGGGGAAATTGCAGTTGGTTTAGAGTAGACCTGAATTAATACAGTGGTTTTCAAACTGCGGGCCTCTTCTACTCAGGAGTTGCGGAGTTCAAGTCCTGAATGTGGAGTTTGATCCATTAGTCAAGTGTAGACCACTGCTTAGTCCTGACACAGACTCTCTGAGTTTAGTATTGGCTTAGTCCTCGTTTAGACCTGGTTTAGTCTTGGTTTGGCACTGGTTTAGTTCTGGTTCAGGGCTGGTTCAGAGCTGGATTAGACTTGGTTTGGACCTGGTTTAGTTCTTTTATAGACCTGGTTTGTCCTGGTTTAGTCTTGGTTTAGACCTGATTTTATTCTGGTTCAGACCTGGTTTAGTCCTGGTTAAGTCTTGGTTTAGACCTGATTTAGATCTGGAATAAACCAGGTTTAGTTCTGGTTTATTTCTGTTTTAGTCCTTGTTTAGCATTGGCTTTGTCCTAGTTTAGAACTGGTTTAGACCTTCAGTCCTGGTTTAGTCTTTGTTTAGTTCAGGTTTTGGTTCAGGTTTAGTCCTGGTTTGGGACTGGTTTAGTCTTGCTGGATTAGACTTGGTTTAGTCTTGGTTTAGTCTTGGTTTAGACCAGGTTTAGACCTGATTTAGTCCCGGTTTAGCCTTGGTTTAGACCTGGTTTAGACCTGGTTTAGACCTGATTTAGACCTGGTTTAGACCTGATTTAGTCTTGGTTCAGATCTGGTTTAGACCTGGTTAACTCCTGGTTTAGACCTGGTTTAGACCTGGTTTAGTCCTGGTTTAGCCTTGGTTTAGACCTAGTTTAGACCTGGCTTAATCCTGGTTTAGTCCAGTTAATAAAGCTGATACTCTGTGGTACTTGGTATACAAAGGTCTAATAGAACAGCACACAACAGGAAAACACGACCTAAAGGAACAAGACTTGCCTTAATAGGAAAAGAAATAGTGTTTCTAAAAATGACGAGAGGCAGCTGTGTCCAGGCCCACACATAAGTCGTATAAAACTCTAGAAGAAGTAACAAAAGAATGAAATTGGAAAAGCAGAAATGGCTCACTGGAGAATTGGCTTCCTCCTCTTTCTGTATTTGAAAACAAATTTTAAGGTTAAATGCTAATTCTGATATCTTTTGTTTTCCAGGAGACCCACTGGCCCCTTCAACGACAACAACAATAAGCACAACCACAAGTAAGTCAACTGCATTCTGTAGCTCTGTCCAAGCTCTACCTACACAGCAAGTTTGATTAAGATTGTTTCTCAAAAAAAAAACAAAAAAAAACCTACAAATTTTTAACTGTTCTCACTGTCCAATTCTAACACATTTGTTAGTTTTAATAAGCATTACTTAAACAAATGGCTATATCATTTCTTTCATAAAATTAAGAATATCGGTCCCAAAAAAATCAGCCGTGTTTATCGGCCATCGGCTGCTCTGAATTTTAAAATTGGCACAGGCCATAGAAAATCGATTAGACTTTAATTGATTCAAGAGCACCACTAGTTGATTTTGAACTGTTCAATACAATTCAACACCTTCATATTGATACAATTGATACTGTAACTTTTTACAAAAATAACTAGAGAATGAGAACTTTGCACATCAATTTCTTGGGACGAGTTTGTAAGGGTAGAAGGAAAAGCCAGGAATCTTTTCTATTTGATGGCCAAAAATAATAAAAGTATACTCTCAAATCTAGCATCACGGCTGGGGTTGATTAAGTCCAGCAGACAGAGAGCAAAGCACAGTTGAATATACTTTTTTTTTTTTTCTTCAACAGAAACACACAAACTACATCTAAATATACTTATCTGACTTTAACTTTATATGCAAATTTCTAATATTTATATTTCCAATGTTATAATTTTTTTTCCATGTGTATGAATTTTGTATCAACGTAAACTTAGAAACAAGGTAATGCGTATCAACGTAGTTGTGCCATAGGCATAAAAAAACAATAGATTCATTGATGTAGTCAATGTATAGTTACACCCCTAATGTGTAGGTGAACTGGTGAATCTTAATGTCTTATAGTGAATGAATGTGAGAGGGAATAATTGTCTGTCTGTGTTTGCCCAGTGACTAACTGGCCAGTGGCCACTGTCCATGATGTAGCCTGCCTCAGGTCATAAGTAGACAGGAAAGTCTATTTCCTCTAACGAAGAACAGGAATAATCAGTAGAAAATGAAGATGTTTTCACTGCAGGACAATGCAAACCTTTGAATCAGGCTGCAGCTCTTTTTTGTTGTTGTGTAAAATGTAAAGCCAGAGTCTTCAGCAAAAACACTGAGGTATGATATGCATCTAAAACCTTTTATCTGATAGAGGCACACAGGAAGTTGACCCACAGTGGCATCAAGTTACTATTCTAGTTTCAGAGTGTACCAGGAAACACCTACAAGAAGTCCTACTTATTATGAATTCAAATATTGGAGTCTGTTTAAAACACAAGGAAATTACAGCATACAATTAGATGATTACCCAGGTTTTCTCCAATCCAGGAAAAGATTCAATTATGTTTCTGGCTAATTTCTTTTTGTTTATTCTCTCCTACACTGATTTCCCATTCTGTGTACACACATTGCTCCAAATCAAACCAGAGCCATTTTACTGCATGTCGGATGGTTAAACAAGATGTTAATTAGTATTAGCAACAGATGATTTAAGTCCAGATGAATGTGAAGACCACCCACACTGTTTGTTGTTGTCCAATGCACCCACATGCACGCTGTCTAAACTGTGCCTAAACCAGGACTAAGCAGCAGTCTACATGTTAAATGCAATCCCCAACCAGAGCAGAAGTTAAAACTTAAACTTAAACTTAAAACTTTGGCTCTAAATTAACCCTAATTAGTGTAAAAGACTCCCGAGGACCACCAGAAGAAGCATGCATACCACCAGTGGTACATGTACCACCATTTGAGAACCATTGCTTTAGATGATAAGAATAACTGCCAGTGTGGATTATACTATTTAACTAAGCATCCCTATTTGCTCCGATAAAGTGCCAAATATTGAGCCAGTTGCTAATGTTCTCTCTGACTTTTCACATGCTATTAGTTGGTTCAGTTGGACAATTTAAGTTGAAACCACACTCTCACTGTAGTTTTGATACTGAGGAGTGACGTGAGATGGTTGGCAGGCTTTCTGATATATACTGTGTTGACTGATTAAATTGGTGTTTTATACTCAAAAAGACATTCCAACAAAAATCCAACATGTCTGAGCAGGGCCCACCACCAAAGATGTTGGCACTGGTTGCACTGTGAGGTCTGTCATTTCTGTAATCTGTAAAGTATTACATTTTACACCATAGTTATGTTTTTGCAGAAAAGATACGATACGGTTAGCCAGGGTAGGTAATAGGGGTGTGACAAGATCTCGCAATCTCGTGATCTCGCAAGATCAAAATGTCATAAATGTCATAATATTCTTGTGAAGGTTATCGTGATCTCAGGATCAGGTTCGCACTTTTTACAGGGGAGAAGCGAGTCAGTTGAGTTTGTGGTTAAACATTTGGCAGTGTATTTGTTCTGCTGTTGCATATAATTCAAATAATGCAACAATTTCCAGGATTTCGGGGTGGCAGGAACTGGTAGAAACAACTAACCTGAAGGTTGGCAGTTTGAGCCCTGCTGCCGACATCGCATACTGTCATTGTGTCCTTGGGCAAGACACTTCATTCATACAGGCAAGGTGGTTGCCTAATATCCACTAATATTATTACTTCTTTTTTACAAATCAATTTTATTCATCAATAACCAGCAAATATATACAATTGTTGATCAGGGTATTAAATTTTTTTTTTTTAAATAAGTTAATTTTACATTTTTAAAATCCCACTCCATAAGTCTAAAAATAGCCCAAATATTATACACCTGCCCAACACAATTTTTTTTTTTCGCCAAGAGAGAGCAGAAGGGGCCCAATTAGGCACTGTCCACACTACGTTATTCCAAAATGAATCTGGCTTGTTTAAATGAGCTTTTTCCTACCTCAAGCGACACTGTCAAGAATACTGAGCAAAATTATGAAAAATCAAATGGTCTTTCCTTAATTTTACTCACTACCTGCTTAAATGATGATGTCTGAATCAAATAGAATTAAAATCAGATAATCCTGGCTTAGTCCTGAATTCAGTTTAACTTTGGTTTAGTCCCATGTTTGGTGAAGATTTAAGCTTATTTTTGTTAACTGAAGACGGTACTTGGAGAATAAAGTTTTCTGTGGTGGTACTTGCTGTAAAGAGTTTGAGAATCAGTATTCAAGACTACTTTTTAACTATTTGTTAATTTCAGTATTTCTTGCAAGTCTAAAATCTAAAAACTCTGTTCTCCCAATTTTGTCTTTTTTCTTGTAGATAGGTCATATGTAATATATCATGGATTTAGTACAATGTGAACTTTATCCCACCCAACCCTAAGGCTGCAGGGCTTCACTTCTGACAAACTCGACAAACAACATCACACATGAGCACAAAATGTTCTCTAGGATTACAATACTGATAAAACACTGCCAAGATTTGTATTACTGCTGGGAAAAAGCTGTCTACAAGGTTTTTAGTAGTGCTACTGTTACAAAAGTCTGATGAAAACAGCGTGCTAAGTTTTTTATTATGACCGCAAGACTAGCTGCACTACTTGTTAGGGCTGCACAATATATTCCATATGTATAATTCTCACAACTGTATTGTAAAGCAAGAAACTAATCAATAATGTTATGGTCTTCCATCTGAGCATAATTTACACTCGGAATAAATGTCTGGAGCATAATCAACTTATGTGACATTCTGTGGTTATTAAGCATTTGAAGGTATCCATATATTTTTATTGTAATATTCAACATCTCATGGTTCATGTTTTTTATATAGTACAGCTCTAGTTTAGTAGCGTCGTTCATGAGATCTAGGTCTACTTGCAACAGAACTTAACTTAAAGGGGACATATTGCACATGCACAGAGTGTACGTGCATCCCGGTGGCAGTAGTCTCAGTCACTTTGGTGTGTTTGGAGTCACTTTTAGTGGCGACCAGGAGAGATGCGAGGTCCTGCTGTCTCCTCTGACGGCAGTCGGGTGTTGGGATGTTGTGTCCCAGCCTTAAAGCACGCTGTCACTGTAATTTCAGCTTCATCACTATAAGGCAGCCAGCTTATTTATCTATCTGTTAGCTTCATGTTGCTAATAGCCGTGCTAATTAGCCATTACACCATGCTCTGTCTATCCCCCACTGTTCAGTACAAACACTCAGAGATTCTCCTCTCATGACTGAACTCACATCCTCCCAACTTAATTCACATGTGAACTCAAAGATGAACAAGAAGCAGTAGTGTCTGTAGAGGGCTTATGTCAGGGAAAGGTCTCAGCCCTGCGCTTCTTGCTCGCTGCAGCTCTGCTATAAACTACGAAGCTGCAGGGAAAAGTGGGAGGGGCCAACTGGTCCTTAAAGCGACAGACACCTAATGCAAGCATTTTCTGCAAAGTGAATATGAACAGCTCCCCAAAAGAAGATGTTTTCAATTCATATAAACTGTTTTATGTTATCAAACATGAAATAACTGATGCAAAGGTGTTTAGGTGTATTTCAGAAAGCTTGAAAAAAAGAATCATTTTTAAAACTGTGCACCAGCATGAAGTCAAGAGAAGGCTGTTAGAGTTTGGTACTGGTCAGTGTCCAGTTTATGGCAAAAGCTTTGCAATGACGTGCGATGTTGCAATGGTAATTGTTTTTTATTTTGTGAAAAGACCACTGTTTTTTTCTGGGGTTTTTTTTTGTTTTTTTGCCATTTTCTGTTTTGCTTTGAACTAAAATAAACAACCAGCTTTCTCAAGAGACAGTACATACATCTAGCCTAGCCAGCCAGACAAAGTCTTTTCCTATTTTGTACAAAGAAGTTAGTCTGGTATCCCTTTGCATAAGTTTTCTATGAGTTTCTATGAGCAAAGCGTGGTGGAGTAACCAATCAGAGAAACAAAGGGCGGGACATAAGCAACACACTGCTGACCCAAACAAACGTGTAGTTTTTGTCATAAAACACTGGATTATGGTGTCTTATGAGCAGCTTTGTACTTATTTCTGAACGGGGACAGCAGCAGAAGGCAGTTGTAAAAAGAATTGTGGAAAAAGTCGGTATGTTTGAATATGGTTGTTACGTCACCAACGGGACTTTACTGTTGTTAAAATTGAAAAAAAGATTTTAAAAAACGCTGGATCGCCAGGCTAACATACATCTGGTGTCAGTGCAGTAGCATAAAAGTTTAGAAATGGAGACAAAATTCAAAGTTTTTTTATTGGTATCTAATAATAACCTGAATTGCATTATCACATGTTCATTGATTTACACTTTTACAATTCTGACCCTCTTACTCAACAGGCCTAATTTTAAAGAATGTGGTGAGACCTGAAGATCAGGGTAATGATAAAAAAGCCTTCTAACATCGAGGGTCTGGATACATGCAAAAAAGAGTGGTTCAAAATCCCAGCGGAAATGTGCATAAAATTCACAGCTGTGATAGACAATAAATGCTTTGCCACTGATTATAGAGAAACGGTATGAACAGTCCCTGACACAGATATCTTTGTCAAAATGTACAATGAAATAAAATAACACAATGACATATCAGAACAGACAGAACAAATGTATAAACTGATGAAAAATATATCAGGGTATGATGAATCATTTGTATCATTTGTAAATAGTAAGCCTTCATGCAAGATTTTTCAGCTCCACAACAAGCACATTTTTGCAGCTTGTTTACACAGTGCTGTGCCAAATTCCCGCAAGTGCTGCAGGCTTTTATCTCACTGCAGGTCTCCAAACTTCTACCAGACACAAGCCTTTTCCACAGAGTTGCATGGGATTAGTAACTTTATAGGCCTAGAAATTAAAGTGAAGGATTTGATGTCAAGTGTTTTTTGCAAAAGGTTGTTTTATTCCACTTCCCGACTCATGTCTAAAAGTTTTGAACAAACGCATTGAGCATGCGCGTCTTAAGCCCAACGCACACCGGGAGTGCTGCGGCACTTGCAAAGGCTTTAACATAAACAACACGGGGTTTAAAATATATATTTTATCTGTCAATAACCGGACAAAGTGACAGAAGTCGTCCAGGCCTTGTGAGGACAGACTGAGCTGTTCTATTAATGAGTTATTAGCGAGTTAGCAGTCCCTGTCCCTCAGTGTTTACAGCTGTGTGTCTGTGTCACAGGGAGCAGAGAACCATCTTTGTTACTGCAGAAGTACTGTGTTACTGCAGAAGTACAGGGGCCATGTGTTTTCAGCCACCGCCACGCGCTGGTGTGAGGGCTCTCATAGAAAACAATAGGGGCGTATTTTTTGAGGCGCATCTGCGCGTCCGGTGTGTATTGGGCCCCAAACACACGGGCTGTGTCGGGCGCAGCAGCGAGTGTACTGGCATCACAGCTGCGTCGCTGGAACGCGAGGTTGTACACACCGGCTGCGTGAGCAACTCACTGCTGGCAGCTCCTTCTCTACAGAAAAGCCATTCAGAAGTCAATATGAGAGTACAGCCACATATAACAGACCTATGGTGACTATATATTTGAATAAAGAGACGTATGTTTACTCTCTGTAGACTGGACATTCCACTTGTATTTTACAATACAAGTGAAAGTTTGCGTTCATAGTCCATCAGAGCCAGAAATCCCCCATTCACAAAATTCATCAGGTATGGGTAATGCTCACTGTAGTTGCCAAAATATAACAATTTATCCTAATTTTGTGTGTATTTTGGGTGAAAAACGCGGCCCAGTGCCAGCCACCATCAAAATTCGGCGTGGGTTTGATTTTCCAGGAGAGTTGTGTCACAGCCCTGTTTGACGTCCGTCGAGCCTCGCGTCTCACGCAGGCAGTGTGGCTGCTCTGATCTACTGAGCTGGGCCTGAAGTGAAAACAGGTTCCCTGACTGCTGTCACCACGCTGCAGTTATGCATCCAGCTTGTTTGGGGCCTTGACCTTTATAGGGTATGTTTGATTTGTTGTCAAACCCCGTATAAGCCATGTCTATATTTTTTATTTATAGTCAAGATTCATTCTCAACCGCGTATCTGCTTTTTCTGCTATTAAAAATATATATGTAGGCGTAATTTGTTATAGTACCGGCATAAGCAAAAATCTACTTTCACCCCTGCATATACCCAATATCATAATTATTCACAATAGATGTCAGGTGTCAGATATTTTACCATTTAAAGCAGCACTACCTGATTTCTTTTTCCTTGTATTTTGGCAAAGATAATTATTTAGTTATTAGTACAGCATAACAGAAGTCTTCAGAGAAAAAATGAGACTTTGAGGTCACCTGTTGGCTGTATTATAAGGGTTTTTGTTTTAGAGCGAGGGAAGGAACAGTTTACCAATCACAAGCTTTCTTATGACAGGAGCACTCTGATTGGTCAATACATCCTTTACCTATCCACAACTAGAATCGATCAGGAATAATGTGAAGGAGCTATTGTTTTATTTAAAAATGTATAGCTTACAGTATTTTTATTTTTTGTTTTAAAGAATCACTTTTACAGTCACAAACTCAGGTAGTGCAGCTTTAATGAAAATTAAAAGAAGATTCTCTATTTGATGGCAGAAACATGTCTCAGTTAGGATGGAGCAACAAAAGGCTGGAAAAAATTTGACTATTTAAAAAACATCTGGAAGAGAATTTTATAACCAATGAGGTTAATAAGCACCACTTCAGTAACATGTAAAGGGGAAATTTATTATTATTATTGGATGATCTTCCTGGCCTGTAGTGGCTACATTAAAAACCTTCCCATTCTGTTCTGGAAATCACTGCATAGTTCACGCTTCCAGAAGTCATTGTCAAAATGTTATTCATTATTCCTTAAAAATCAAATATGAAATTATACAATGACCTTCTTGTCTAATTGGCGACACTCTCCAACTTTATATTTCAGTTTGACTATATTTGATTTTGACTTTCACTTCGACTTGACACATATGGTGTTGTGTAAGCTGGTGTCATGTTACTCTGTTGACCCATCTGGAGACAGTATCATGCAGTCAGACTAATGTAGGCCATTACATGGTCATGCTCTGCCTCCCACTGCAAAATACTTTCAGTTTGACCCTTTGTGTTGCCTATGGACTATTGCATTTTGTGGATATAAGCCTACATATATATATATATATATATATATATATATATATATATATATATATATATATATATATATATATATATATATATAGATATATAGATATATAGATATATATACATATATACATATATATATACATATATATATATATATATATATGTATGTATGTATGTATATATGTATATATATATATATATATATATATATATATATATATATATATATATATATATATATATATATATATATTTTTTTTTTTTTTTTTTTTTTTTTTTTTTTTTTTGCCATTTCTCTCTACGCCACTTTGGCACTGACTAAATAAACATTGCTGTTTAGGGACTTGTCTTCGGGAAACTATTCAGCATGTTTCCTACATCTGTGACTTTAGCTTGTAGCCTTGTACAGACAAAAATACAAAAAAGTATAATAACCTCCCTCTAAGGCAAACAGTTGTTTTATTCATTAACATGATCAGTGTTGGGACTAATGGCGTTACTAATGGCGTTGTTTTTTCAGTAACGGAGTAATCTAACTAATTACTTTTCCCATGGGTACACAAAATAAACGGTTGAATCAAAAAAAAAAAAAAAAATAAAGCAACTGGCTGCAAAGCATTTTTGAGTTTATTCAATTTTCAAGGTTTATGTAGTGCCAAGTCTGTCTTATATGAAAGTTTATTAAATTTACAGATGCATTTTATGTCTACTTTTATCAGTAAATGCAACCAACATTAAACTATAAATTCATAGAACTGAGAATAAGGAGTTTCCTGGACTAAGAGTAAGGAGTTAAATGAAATAGAGGAAAATGAAATAGGAGTTACTTAAAATAAAAAAAAAACTTTTTTTTTTTTTTTTAAATAAGAATAACAAGTTGAGTCAAGGGGCAGACAAACTTAAAAAAAAAGTTGGCACACCGACCTACTTGCTCAAGTTGAGTAAACTCAAAAAAGCTTAACTTAACTTAACTTCACTGACTGAGTAGAGAGTAGGCTACCTTGAGCTGGTTCCGGACTTAATGCTTTGCGAGTTTCCCCCACGACAGGAACAGGGGAAAACGCTGCAGTGCTTTAGTGGAGTCGTGGGGCAGAGACTGCATGTCACCGGCTGCTGCATTTCACTTTCTCTCTGAGACTCCACGGGGCATTGAGTAGTTTTATGGCTCTGTGTCTCGCATTAAAACTGTGAAATGCACGGCCCCTTTGTTGTTTATTTCTGACATGAAGCACCTCTCATTGTCACACGGCGCTTGTGGTTTGCAGTCCAAAAGCTGTGAGCTCCACGCACTGTCTGCACCATAGAGGTCACAGAGGTCCATATATACTGCAGCCTATAGGTTTAAACCAGAACTAAATACAGACTAAGCCATGTCTAAACTGGAACTAAACCATGTCTAAACCAGGACTAAACCATGTCTAAACCAGGACTAAACCATGTCTAAACCTGAACCAAACCATGTCTAAACCCAGTTCTAAACTAGGACTAAGTAATGAATAAACTAGGTCTACACCAGAACTAGGATTAACCCAAGTCAGTGGCCCTTCTTAAAGGTTCTAAAACATATGAGTTACTAACTCAGTTACTTTTTGGGAGAAGTAACTTGTAACTATAAGTAATTACTTTTTCGAAGTGAGATCCCCAACACTGAATGTGATAAACCACATAGGTGTTGCCAAGTTTATTTAGAGAAACCTGTTACCAGCAGAGTTTAGCCAGAAGCACTACCTGCTTTTATGGGTTGTTTCTACGACTCGCACACATACAGAACACACATGCTGCTTGTAAATTGGTTTAGATCACCTTGGCGTGTCTGGACACATTTTGGGTGCTGACTAGAGGGGATGTGAGGTTGTTCTGGGTCTTCTGGCAATGATTGGGGTTTGATGTGTTCCAGCCTTAACAGAAATAAGTTGTAGAAGATGATATGAAATATACAAGGCTTACTGTTATCCCACATTGAACTATGTTTGTTCAATAGTACATCATTTATTGTACAAGTTTTATAATTAGTTATATTTTACCTTTTCTTGGCAGGATCTACCAGTTCACCCATGACCCCGACTACAGACTTCCTCTCTTCAATGAGCACAGAAACAGAGCCAACCTCAGCTGTTATTCCTCTGCTGCACACTTCAGGTAAACAGTGTTTGGCATATTAGCCTGGCCAGTCAGACCCATTCACACTGACAGTGGCATTGAAGGACTCAAATGCACAGAACAAATTTCCTTACAGGGACAATAACGTATACCTTAAATAAAGCTTTTTCTAAATTGATTGTCATCGCAGTATCAGCAAGCACGATAAAAGAAGTTAAATGTACAGGATCGCAATAATGTTATGGTCCTCCATCTAACATTAATTTATACTGTCAGAATACTTGTCCAGTCAGAGCCTTTAGTGATATCTTATTTTACCCATGGTTTAGACTTGTTTTAGTACAGGTTCAGTCTTTAAAGTTACTGTAAGCAGCATGCATTTGTACTTGTTTGAAAACAGTACTGTAGTCTAAATCAAAACAATGGTCTCTTTTCTGGTTGCACGATTAGCGATCCAGTTTTAGAATCAAAACAAAAAATGTAAACAAAAACAACTTGGCCATTATGTAAAACATATTTTAAATTGTTAATAACTCAGTTGTACCATTGTTCTCAGTAAAACTAATATTTGATTTAAACATGTTTACCTCATATTTAGGCACAAATGTGGGTAATTTTTATAAAATATAAAAAGATATATATATATATATATATATATATATATATATATATATATATATATATATATATATATATATATCACATAGCACCTAGTTAAGTAGTTATGACCCAGTTTATACTAATACAGAGACTTGTATTTCTGTTTAAATTGAACTTAATGGAGTGAATGTATTAACTTCCCTTTTTCCCGACAACCCTTTTCAAACCCACAAAATCCATACAACAGACTGACTCTGTCTCTGTTCTCTCTGCCCCACCCTGCCTTTTCCTTTCATACTTCCCTTTGTGTTTACTTTCTCTTTTTAGCCTCCTATTTCCAACAACTAGGCTGTATCTGCATCCCTCTCCCTGCATCCCCTGCATCCCTCATCATCTCTTCATCCTATATGGTTCATCCTCCAATAATAAATACAATGCGAATCCCGGAAATTTGGGACATTTTTTTAAATTATTTGAATAAAACTAAAACTAAACGACTTTCAAATCACATGAGCCAATATTTTATTCACAATGGAACATAGATAACATAACAATTTTACATTGAGAAATGTTACACTTTTATGCACAAAATGAGCTCATTTCAAATTTGATGCCTGCTGCTACAGGTCTCAAAATAGATGGGACAGGGGCAACAAATGGCTGAAAAAGCAAGAACTGTAAAAAAAGATTCAGCTTGGGGAACATCTAGCAACTAATGAAGTTAATTAATTTCAGGTCTGTTACATGATTAGCTATAAAAAGGGATGTCTTAGAGATGCAGAGTCTCTCAGAAGTAAAGATGGGCAGAGGCTCTCCAATCTGTGAAAGAGTGTATAAAAAGATTGTGAACTACTTTAAAAACAATGTTCCTCAACGTCAACTTGCAGGCTTTGCAAATCTCATCTGCAGAGCATAATATCATCAAATATTCAGAGAAACTGGAGAAATCTCTGTAAGAGACAAGGCTGAAGACCTTTATTGGAGCCCGTGGTCTTCGGGCCCTCAGACAACACTGCATCACTCATCGGCTTGTTTGTGTCAGTGACATTACTAAATGGGCCCAGGAATACTTCCAGAAACCTCTGCTGTGCCATCTGCAGATGCCAACTAAAGCTTTGTCATGCAAAAAGGAAGCCATATGTGAACATGGTCCAGAAGTGCTGCTGTGTCCTGTGGGGCAAGGCTCATTTAAAATGGACTTTTTCAAATTGGGACAGTGTTCTTTGGTCAGACAGGTCCAAATTGGACATCCTCTAAGACACATCCTCCTCTTATCCCGTCCTCCGGGATAAGAGGAGGAGACCTTCCAGCGTGTTATCAGCATTCAGTTCAAAAGCCAGCATCTCAGATGGTATGGGGGGTATAAGTGCATACGGTATCGGCAGGTTGCATGTTTTGGAAGGATCTATGAATGCTGAAAGGTATATAAAGGTTTTATAAGAACATATGCTTCCCTCCAGATGATGTCTGTTTCAGGGTAGGCCTTGTGTATTTCAGCAGGACAATGCAAAACCACAGACTACAGTTATTACAGCAGTATGGCTTCATCGTAGAAGAGTCCAGTGCTGAATTGGCCTGCAGTCCAGATCTGTGACCTATAAAGAACATTTGACACATCAATAAAAGATGACCACAAACTCTTCAGCAGCTGGAAAGGTATATCAAGCAAGAATGGGACCAAATTCCAACACCAAAACTCCAGAAACTCATAACCTCGATGCTCAGACTTCTTCAGACTGTTTTGAAAAGAAGAGGAGAAGCTAAACCATGGTAAACCGGCCCCTTTCCCAACTATTGTGAGACCTGTAGCAGGGATCAAATTTAAAATGAGCTCATTTTGTGCATAAAAACGTAAAGTTTTAAAAAGTGTAAACATTTGTTATCTATGTTCTATTGTGAATAAAACATTGGCTCAAGTGATTTGAAAGTCTCTTACTTTTCATTTTATTCACATTTTAAAAAAAATGTCCCAACATTTCTGGGCGGTATTGCAAATCCTGCGTTAGGGCATTATCCTTGCAAGTGAACTATGCTGAAAAGTGCATTCCAAATATTGTCATTTGTTAAATGTCCAAAGCACCATGAATTACTTTATGAATCATTTTGTCTGTCTCTTTCCGGATATATCACAGCAGCAATCATCTGTCCCCTTGTGTGCAATGATTTGCGTATTGATTTGCCATAGGCTTTACACCAGATGCCCTTCCTGAAGTAACCCTCTTCATTTATCTGAGCTTGGGGTTGACACAAGGACCATTAACTTTAACCTATAGAAAAATTATTGAATGAACAGACAGTAGTAGCAACTTCGGACTTCAGTGTAATTTCCTTGCTCTTGGCCCCTTGCTCCCCCCTTTATTTCTGTTATGGGAACACAGACATTCACAGTAACAAAAATGTATCCATGTGACAGACTAACTGCCAACAGATGTATGTCAGCCTCATACAAACTTGTCTAACTGGCCTGGGTCTTGAGTTCATAATAGGCCTGAAGGGAAGTATGTGTGTAAGTGTGTGATCCTACACATGCCAAGACATGTATAACTTTATAAACACTTTTTAGAATCATACTTGGAACTGGTGGATGCATGTAAAAGGACACCATATTGTTTTATTACTTTATTCACTTTTAAATCACTAGACTAGGCTAGAGCTTACTAGAGTTACTGTACTTGTGAGGTGGGACACATCACCTAATTGAAAGATTGACGCTCATTTGGCCTGGGCAGTTTTGCCCTTTTTTTCAATGTCCCATCTGTGCACAAACAGCAGAACACTACTCTCTGCAGAAAGTTTGTACCTACATCAGGGTTTCCAGGTCTGAAAGTAAAAATCCGCCCAGCACCAACTTAAAAGCCGGACAAAAAATGCTGAACATTGAATAAAAACACCCATCCATCCATCCATCCATCTTCTTCCGCTTTATCCGGGGCCGGGTCGCGGGGGCAGCAGTCTAAGCAGAGATGCCCAGACTTCCCTCTCCACAGACACTTCCTCCAGCTCTACTGGGGGCACCCCAAGGCGTTCCCAGGCCAGCCGAGAGACGTAGTCCCTCCAGCGTGTCCTAGGTCTTCCCTGGGGCCTCCTCCCAGTGGGACATGCCCGGAACACCTCCCCAGGAAGGCGTCCAGGAGGCATCCGAAACAGATGCCGGAGCCACCTCAACTGACTCTTTTCAATGTGGAGGAGCAGCGGCTCTACTCCGAGCTCTTCCCGTGTAACTGAGCTCCTCACCATATCTCTAAGGGAGCGCCCAGCCACCCTGCGAAGGAAACTCATTTCGGCCGCTTGTATCCGGGATCTTGTCCTTTCAGTCATGACCCAAAGCTCATGACCATAGGTGAGAGTAGGAACGTAGATCGACCGGTAAATCGAGAGCTTCGCCTTTCGGCTCAGCTCCTTCTTTACCACAACAGACCGATACAACGACCACATTACTGCAGACGCTGCACCGATCCGTCTGTCAATCTCACGCTCCATCCTTCCCTCACTCGTGAACAAAACCCCAAGATACTTGAACTCCTCCACTTGAGGCAGGAACTCTCCCCCAACCCGGAGAGGGCAAACCACCCTTTTCCGGTCGAGAACCATTGCCTCGGACTTGGAGGTGCTGATTCTCATCCCAGCCGCTTCACACTCGGCCGCAAACCACCCCAGCACATGCTGAAGGTCTTGGCTTGATGAAGCCAACAGAACAACATCATCCGCAAAAAGCAGAGATGAAATCCTGTGGTTCCCAAACCAGACTCCCTCCGGCCCCTGGCTGCGCCTAGAAATTCTGTCCATAAAAATTATGAACAGAACCGGTGACAAAGGACAGCCCTGCCGGAGTCCAACATGCACTGGGAACAGGTCTGACTTACAACCGGCAATGCAGACCAAACTCCTGCTCTGTTCGTACGGGGACCGGACAGCCCCTAGGAGAGGGCCTCAGACCCCATACTCCCAGAGCACCCCCCACAAGATACCACGAGGGACACGGTCGAACGCCTTCTCCAAATCCACAAAGCACATGTGGACAGGTTGGGCGAACTCCCACGAAACCTCAAGCACCCTATGGAGGGTATAGAGCTGGTCCACTGTTCCACGACCGGGGCGAAAACCGCATTGTTCCTCCTGAATCCGAGGTTCGCCTATTGGCCGAATTCTCCTCTCCAGTCCCTGGAATAGACTTTCCCGGGGAGGCTGAGAAGTGTGATCCCCCTGTAGTTGGAACACACCCTCCGGTCCCCCTTCTTAAAAAGAGGAACCACCACCCCGGTCTGCCAGTCCAGAGGTACTGTCCCCAACCGCCACGTGATGTTGCAAAGACGTGTCAGCCACGACAGCCCCACAACATCCAGAGACTTGAGGTACTCAGGACAGATCTCATCCACCCCCGGTGCCTTGCCACCGAGAAGCTTTTTAACCACCTCGGTGACTTCAGCTTGGGTGATGAACGAGTCCACCTCTGAGTCCCCAGCCTCTGCCTCCTCAACGGAAGCCGTGTCGGTGGGATTGAGGAGATCCTCGAAGTATTCCTTCCACCGCCCGACAACATCCCCAGTCGAGGTCAGCAGCCCCCCACCTCCACTGTAAACAGTGTTGGCGAAGCACTGCTTTCCCCTCCTGAGGCGCTAGTTTGCCAGAATTTCTTCGAGGCCGACCAATAGTCCTCCTCCATGGCCTCCCCGAACTCCTCCCAGATCCGAGTTTTTGCCTCCACAACTGCCCGGGCAGCAGCACACTTGGCCTGCCGGTACCCATCGGCTGCCTCAGGAGTCCCACGAGCCAGCCAAGCTCGGTAGGACTCCTTCTTCAGCCTGACGGCATCCCTTACTTCCGGTGTCCACCACCGGGTTCGGGGGTTGCCGCTATGACAGGCACCAGAGACCCTACGGCCACAGCTCCGAACGGCTGCATTGACAATAGAGGTGGAGAACATGGTCCACTCGGACTCAATGTCTCCAACCTCCCCCGGAATCTGGTTGAAGCTCTCCTGGAGGTGGGAGTTGAAGACCCCTCTGACAGGAGGTTCAGCCAGACGTTCCCAACAGACCCTCACAATATGTTTGGGTCTGCCGAGTCTGTCCGGCCTCCTCCTCCGCCAGCGGAATCAACTCACCACCAGGTGGTGATCAGTTGACAGCTCAGCCTCTCTCTTCACCCGAGTGTCCAAGACACACGGCCGAAGGTCAGATGACACGACTACAAAGTCGATCATCGACCTCCGGCCTAGGGTGTCCTGGTGCCACGTGCACTGATGGACACCCTTGTGCTTGAACATGGTGTTCGTTATGGACAAACTGTGACTAGCACAGAAGTCCAATAGCAAAACACCACTCGTGTTCAGATCGGGGAGGCCGTTCCTCCCAATCATGCCCCTCCAGGTATCACTTTCATTGCCCACGTGGGCATTGAAGTCCCCCAGTAGAACAACGGAGTCCCCAGTCGGAGCACCTTCCAGTACCCCTCCCAGGGACTCCAAGAAGGCCGGGTACTCTGCACTGCTGTTTGGGCCATAGGCCGAAACCACAGTGAGAGACCTGTCCCCAACCCGGAGGCGCAGGGACGCGACCCTCTCGTTCATCGGGGTGAACTCCAACACATGACGGCTGAGCTGGGGGGCTATGAGCAAGCCCACACCAGCCTGCCACCTCTCACCACGGGCAACTCCAGAGTGGTGGAGAGTCCAACCCCTCTCAAGGAGCTGGGTTTCGGAGCCCAAGCTATGCGTGGAGGCGAGCCCGACTATATCTAGCTGGTATCCCTCAACCTCCCGCACAAGCTCAGGCTCCTTCCCCCCCAGCGAGGTGACATTCCATGTCCCCAGAGCTAGATTCTGTGTCCATGGATTGGGCTGTCGAGGCACCCGCCTCTGACCGCCGCCCAAATCGCACAGCACCGGCCCCTTATAGTCCTTCCTGCGGATGGTGGGCCTACTGGAAGGCGGTCCCACGTAGCCTTTTCGGGCTTGGCCCGGCCGGGTTCCGTGGGAGGAGACCCGGCCACCAGGCGCTCGCCTGCGAGCCCCAACCCCAGGCCTGGCTCCAGGGTGGGGCCCCAGTAACGCCAATCCGGGCGACGTAACAGACCTTGTTTTACTACTCATCATAAGGGGCTTCTGAACCGCTCTTAGTCTGGCTCGTCACCTAGGACCTGTTTGCCATGTGAGACCCTACCAGGGGCATTAAGCCCCAGACAACATAGCTCCTAGGACAGGGGTCACCAACGAGGTGCCCGCGAGCACCAGGTAGCCCTTCTGGAGCTTGTGAGGTGCCCGCCAGGGACATTTATAAACAGTGACTACTGGAGTGTTTTAGTCATAATTTCTTTTTTTAAAACTTGTTTTCATGTTTAATTACAAGATTATTTTTTATAAACATTATCATTAATGCAAAGCAAATAATCATACAATCCTAGTGTCATTTGAAAGGCATGTCAAGAATTTAATATAGAGGATTATTTTGCACGAGTAGCCCTCAGTACAAATTCTCATCTTTTGGGTAGCCCTCAAACCCAGAAAGGTTGGAGACCCCTGTCCTAGGATCACTCGAGCACTCAAACCCCTCCACCACGATAAGGTGGTGGTTCAAGTAGGGGAATAAAAACACCCTGCAAGCGTAATTAGTGCCACTGTGTCTGGTGACACGGACCCGCCCTACCCCTCTCTCACAGACTGAGCAGTTCCTCACACACAGAGAAGACATTGTTTGACCTGGCTTCAGTGTGTTTGGCTGTGGGTTTTAAAGATTTGTCATGTGCATGCAAAAATAGTTCAGCCCAAACCACGGAAAAATTTTTGCACTCACCGCAACACATAAAAAGCTACCCTATTCCACGGCAAAACCACAGACTTGGCAACCCCCACATACTAAATTTCCGTTTTGGTGGACCAGGTGAGATTATGGTTTTATAAAAATGGGCCTTGTAGATGCAGAATGTGCAAACAAGACAAATTAAACTACAATTTACACTAAAATTTTAACCAAAGTCTCTTATAGCTTTTATTTAAAACTGTACAGGTCTGGACTTTTCTCAGAGCCATCTATGGCAGTGGTTCTTCCTAACCTTTTTAGGTTTGTGTACCCCCTGGGCTTTTTTGCCATACCCTAGGTACCCCTGATGATTCTTCAAAACGTTGTCACTAAATTCCGTTTAAACGTGCATTTAAATCTAAAAAATATTAAACAAATCAAAACATTCAGTAGTTCAATTTAAAATGATTGTGAGCATCTTCTTATTATCTTGGAAATAAATTGTCAAAAGATTCCATGCACCCCCTGCAATGGGCGTACGCCCAAGGGTCCCCAATACCCTTGGATGGGAAACACTGATCTATGGTCTCATCAAATGATACCAGCCTGAAAACCTTATTTGCATTTTCTCTGCCTTGAATCTTGCGCACTTTGGTGAAAACGCCCGGTTTGACATGATCCTGTAGTCACCAAAGCAAAATCCGTGCTGCATTCATTCAGCACCTGTGAGAGGCGCTAACATCAACTGCCCCAGGACTTGTTTTAGAGCCTTTGTTATTTTGTCTATAACACAAACTTGAAGCTTGAAGCTGAAAGAGGAAATCAAATTATTTGTAACTGATATAAGTATTGGTTTCTTATTGTCTGTAAGAGTTTCCCATTTGTAGAGATTGGAACATTGCATGACATCAGTGTGGAAAATTATCTTTTAATCTCGGCCTGCGGTTGCACTCCCACTGTCTCTTCTCTATTACATCCTTTTACTCTCCATTCACAACCATTAGGAAAACTTCTCAGTGTTTATCTCTGTTTCTCTGTGTGTTTTAGGGCCTCCATTGGAAAACACAACCCTGCCACAACCAAGCACAAGTGAGTACATCTGTGTAACTAGCTGTTCGATCTACACTGTTCTGACCATTAACACTAATATTTAAAATTTCATAGGCACACGTGAAAAGCACAATTCTGCTTTCCTATCTACCAACTTATTATTTTTAGCCTGTTTTATACTCTATTATTTAAGAACCAGACTAGATCCAGACAGTAATCTGGTGTAACACCAAAAACTATTAACTTCTTCCTTGGCCCATTACTAACCTTTCCTCAAAATCTGACCATCACTTTTTGAGTTATCTTGCTAATGGACTAACAAACAAATTCTTGAGGAAAACTAAACATCCTTTTAAGTGAAAACAGTACAGAAAAACTTGGCTAACCTCAATGTGGCAATAGTAATATTATTGGTAGTGGTAGTAATAGTAGTAGTATTAGTAGTAGCAGTACAACCCCAGAACTTAGCACTTTTTAGTGCAAGATCCTTAATGTGGCTGTAGTAGTGCTAGTAGTAGTAGTAGTAGTAGAGCTTAGCACTCCCAAGAACAAGCGACTCAATGTGGCTATAGTAGTACTAGTAGTACGATGATTTTCAGTCAGGTTTTAGGCCCCATCACAGCACCGAGACTGCTCTTATAAAGGTGACTGATGACATCCGTCTGAACACCGACACAGGCAAAGTCTCTGTCTTAGTTTTGCTGGATCTGAGTGCTGCTTTTGATACAGTTGACCATGTGATCCTCTTACAAAGATTAGAGAACTGGGTAGGCAGGTACTGAAGACAGGAAGTATTTTGTAGTATTATCTAAAAACACTGAGGCCCACCGCATAAATTTATAACTTCTGCAGAGCAATAATGGAATTTGGACAGTAACAACAGAGAGTGTGGATTTTATTTAAGAATGTATCAATATTAATTTTATATTTTCATCACGTTGGCTTAACAGTTGGCTATGTTGTACTGATAATATTTATAATTAAATTCAAACCATTTCAAATCTACAGCAAAAGAGAACTTGGAGGTATTGTCATCATTTGGTACAACAAACAATAAAAGAGGAAGATGATTTGTTTTGGCTTGGTTAAAGTTCAGTGGCAGCAGTTTCCTACTTCTAGCTAAAAATACACAAGTGATCTATCACCTTCGCCCACCGTGGTTACCATCTGTCACAGCTGCTAAATAAACGCTTCCTGGATTTGCTCCCGTAACATATTGAGTAAAATGCAAACAGATAGGTTACGCTCATGTTTTAGAATCTGCTGATATCGAAAACTCAGATGGAGGGCAGGAGCCAGTATTACTCTATGACCTAGACTTTATTTTCAAAAGAAATTACCAAACAGGAAATCCACAAATATTGAACCTGATTATCCATAGTTTGTTAGTGAGTGAGTCCCCAACCTCGCTATATTAATCTTATGTCTAAAGCTGCCTTTGAAGCCATGGGGCAGGTGCTGCAGGGATGGAACAGAGAAAGAGAGAAGCAGCAGCGCTCACAGAAACTAGCACAGGGGAGATTAGAGGTTTACTGTTGTTGGGTTCCCTGTCTGATTATGTGTAGTGATAGCCTGGTGAGCTAGCCTCTTATTTTTGTTTTGAAAGCAGGACAGTCTGGTTCCTCACGCAGAAGGAACCTCTCCAGTCGATTTGGAACTCATCTATCACAGTTGTTTATCTGCATTATGTTTTACAAATGCGAAAGCTAGCTGGCTACCTAAAAATTCTCTGACCCGATTAACGTCATTTAGTGCTTTCCTTTGTCACCTGTTGGTTCTGCTGGAGTCTGTGTTCGTGTTCAGTCCTCTGTGGGACTTTTGTCTCTATCTTGTTGCCATTTTAACAACAGTAAACTCCTGTTGACATCCAATGTAACAACCACAATCAAACAAACCTAGTTATTCGACAAGTCTTTTGGCTTCCGCAGCTGTCCCTGTTCAGAAATAAGACAATATATAATATTTTATTATAATTATAATATTATCTAATATTATTTATCTATAATATAATAATAATATATCTATAATATTATCTATTATATCTATTATCTATATTAATATAATATTATCTTATTTCTGAACAGGGATGTATATATATATATATATATATATATATATATATATATATATATATATATATATATATATATATATATATATATATATATATAGATAGATAGATAGATAGATAGATAGATAGATAGATAGATAGATTATATATTATAATATAATATCTCAACAGGTTGTGGAGAAGGTAGCTGTATTGCATCGTAATATTAGCACAACCACAAAGCCACATGAAGTGCTTAAAGTGCTCACAACAAGTGCTAGAATTGTATATGAAGAGTTAGTTTACAAATGATTGGCGTTTGAAAATGAAAATATTTTACATATAGTGTATACAGCTAAAATTTATAGATTATTATTTTATGTGTATGCTTTTAAACTATACTGAAGTGTTGGGTGAATTTAAGAAAAAGGAAAGCCAAAAAAAATGTATATTAAAAATATTTTCTGTTATTCGTAGACACTCCCAGCCCATCATCACAAGTGTCCACCTCATCTCCAGTATCGTCTGGAAGAGTTCATTCAACCTCAACTCGCTCTCCTTCCACATCCACACACCGTAAATGTCATCCTAAAACTATTTCACTGTGTTTTTACACCCAGATTATAATTTGTGCTGTCTTCTTGTCTTGTCTTGTTTTTGCCTCAAAGCGCTGGTTGACAGAATGAAGGAGTGCTGTAACTGTCAGTCAGCTGTAAACGGCTACTTGAAAAGAGTAAAGAGCTGTAGCACACTTCTGTTCATCTAATTATCATGTACAAGAATTTTCAGTGTTAGAAAACCTAAATTTATGGCAACTCCCTCACTCCCTTCAGATTGATACAAATGCATTCACCAGCAAGGACCATGCCACAACATGAAGGATTTAAAATGTTTTTTGGAGGATGGACTGTATAAAAAAGATGGAGGGATGATGAGAAATGTAAGATGAAGGATGAGGAATGAGAGATGTAGGATGAAGGATGAGGGATGTAGGATGAGGAGTCAGAGATGTAGGATGAAGGATGAAGGATGTAGGATGAAGGATAAGGAGTGAGGGATGCGGGATGAAAAGGAGATGATGGTTGGGTGAGTTAAGACTGAGTATGGGGGTTCGTCTCAGGAGTTCATCCAGCAGATAAAAGACAGCCCCTCTCTGGTTGAGCTGTTGGAGAGGAGGCTGAAATGAAAAAGTAAACATAATGGGAGGTATGAGGGATGAGGGGGAAAGAGACAGAGAACTGAGTTTGTTTTTTTTTACATATTGTTTGATTTTTTTTTACATATTTTATTCAAATATGCAACTCAATTTCCAATTTTACACAGGAAGAAAAGAAAAAATACAAAGTGAACAGGTGGCAGCTCGGCAGATTTTACAATACATGTCGAGTCTTTTGCACCAACCAACACCCCAGGTTAATGAAAATACAATTACATAAAAAATAACCATAAAACTAATAACAAACATGTACCATTGCATGTACACATTTTCTAACACTTATATGTTAGGCCAGCCAAAATGATCAATGACAGGGGCCCATACGTCATAAAACAAATCAATTTTCAAATGAAGTTTTGCAATTATCTTTTCCATCAAATAAGCTTTCTTCAAACCCTTTTGCCATTGTTCAACAGTGGGGGGTGGCCTTAAGCCAGGATCTCGTAATCATCTTCTTTGCCACTAGCAAGAGAATCTGTATTAGTTGTGTTTCCCTCTTCCCTAAACCTTCCCCAGGAAGCACCCCTATTATAAAATACAGTGGATCTCATGGCAAAGTGACCTGTGCTATAGCTCGAATCTTCCCTTGAATCCCCTGCAATTACGGTATCAGAATAGGGCAATCCTAAAAAATATGTGTATGGTCTCCAATATTATTACAATTTCTCCAACACAAATTAGATTTATTTTTCTCATAACTGAACATGATAGAGGGAGTCCTAAAGAATCTCATCAAAACCTTCCAATTAAACTCTTTCCATGTCGGACTGTTTGTAATTTTATGACCCCTTTCCTGTTAATTCCCATTTTTCATCATCAGTAATAATATTTGCTTCCAACTCCCATTTTTCTTTTGGGTCTAATGAATTATTTGACAAGTGTGACTGAAAGAAGAATTTGTACATATTTGATACTATTTTCTTCTTGGTTTTTTCAACAATGCTCCTGATCAAGAAATGTTCTATTGGAGTAGGTAATCGTCTCAAAATCTCCCATTCACCACATGACTGTATGTAGTCCCATATTTGCAAATACCGGTAGAAATCCTTGGAACATATACCATGTCTTTCCTGCAATTGTTTAAAAGATTTTAAAGTCTCCCCTTCAAACATTTGCCCAATCTGAGAATCCCGAATCCATTTTATTAAGTAAAAAGTCAGCAATCTTAGAGATTTTAGGCGCTCTAGAGGTTGTTAAAGGGGCACCTATTCCTCACAATTCCTCACAATTGCCCATACTCTCTGTGTACAAACCACCAACTCATTTCTTATTTTGAGATCTCTCCATCTCTTCTGTTCTAAGAATGGTTCGGTCTCTAGTGAAACTGAAGGGCAAGTATAATTCTCCAGCTTTAGCCAGTTTGTGTCTTCATCTTGGGTCACCCATTCAACAAGCCCCCGCCTTCGAGCTGCTCAATAATACAGCTTAAGATCCGGCAAGCCTAGACCACCATCTCGCTTTGAACTACATAATAATTTCATCCGGATTCTAGTTTTTTTTACTTTGCCACACAAATGTGAAAATCGTTTTGTCTAACATTTTAAAGGTGGACGTGGGAATCCCAGAGGGTTGCTTTATGGATTTTGTGGGTTTAAATAGGGTTGCTGGGAAAATAGGAGGAGTGGTTGAGTGGAGTACAGTTGTTTGGAAAGATTTGAGGCGTGGCGTTGCTTTTGAACGTTTGTGTTAATGTTAGGTTAACACATTAACTTCATATACTGTAACTAAATTCTTTAGTAAAGCTATTTTTTATTAACAAAGACAAAACATCTCAATCTGGATTTAAATCAAAAACATTTAGTTTTTAGTTTGTATGTTTTTAAACTATACTGAAGTGTGTATTAAAAATATTTTCTGTTATTCGTAGACACTCCCAGCCCATCATCACAAGTGTCCACCTCATCTCCAGTATCATCTGGAAGAGTTCATTCAACCTCAACTCGCTCTCCTTCCACATCCACACACCGTAAATGTCATCCTAAAACTATTTCACTGTGTTTTTACACCCAGATTATAATTTGTGCTGTCTTCTTGTCTTGTCTTGATTTTGCCTCAAAGCGCTGGTTGACAGAATGAAGGAGTGCTGTAACTGTCAGTCAGCTGTAAACGGCTACTTGAAAAGAGTAAAGAGCTGTAGCACACTTCTGTTCATCTAATTATCATGTACAATAATTTTCAGTGTCAGAAAACCTAAATTTATGGCCACTCCCTCACTCCCTTCAGATTGATACAAATGCATTCACCAGCAAGGACCATGCCACAACATGAAGGATTTAAAATGTTTTTTGGAGGATGGACTGAATAAAAAAGATGGAGGGATGATGAGAAATGTAAGATGAAGGACGAGGAATGAGAGATGTAGGATGAAGGATGAGGGATGTAGGATGAGGAATAAGGGATGTAAGATGGGGAATGTAGGATGAGAGATGTATAAAGGCTGAGAGATGTAGTTTGAAGGATGAAGGATGAGGGATGTAGGATGAAAGGTGAGAGATGTAGGATGAGGGATAAAGAATGAGGGGTGTAGGATGGGAAATGAGGGATTTAAGATGAGGGATGTAGGATAAAGGCTGAGGGATGTAGGATTAAGGATGAGGGATGTAAGATGAAAGATAAGGAGTGAGGGATGCGGGATGAAAAGGAGATGATGGTTGGGTGAGTTAAGACTGAGTATGGGGGTTCGTCTCAGGAGTTCATCCAGCAGATAAAGGACGGCCCCTCTCTGGTTGAGCTGTTGGAGAGGAGGCTGAAATGAAAAAGTAAACATAATGGGAGGTATGAGGGATGAGGGGGAAAGAGACAGAGCACAGTGGGATGTTTTATGGATTTTGTGGGTTTAAATAGGGTTGCTGGAAAAAAGGAGAAGTGGAGTACAGTTGTTGGAATAGAGTTGAGGCGTGGCCTTGCTTCTGAACGTTTTTGCTAATGTTAACACATTAACTTCATATACTGTAAATCAATTCTTTAGTAAAGCTATTTCTTATTAACAAAGACAAAACATCTCAATCTGGATATGAATCAGAAACATATTTAGTTTGTAGCCTCAGTGTAGAATAAAACAGATATAGCCCTTTTAAAAACCTATATTTGTTCATTTACACCAAAAAACAGAGGCATTTAACAATGAATTGATTTAACAACATGCCACTCTTTTTTAGAAACATTAACTTATGTATACAGAGATTGAGCATGTATCCAGTTAACTGCCCAAAGTGGCAAAGTTACCCAAAAGGACAGTTTTATCAGGTCAGAGATACTTCAAAAGTCATTCCAGAAAGAAAGTGTTTCTAAAAATTTGAATAACTTCTTTAACTCTAAACTTAACTGTTCCTCTTATCAATATAAAGTGACTGTATCTCCCTGACAGGAACCAGCCAGTTGGATAGAACCACTTCTACCAGATTGTCCCCTTCTTTGAACAGCACTTCGTCCACTTTCGAGGGACTAAACTCTGTGGCCACTAATGGTGAGCTTTAACACTGAAACAAACATACATATCAATATCATTTACAAGTCAAGTCCCGCCTCTCTTGGTAGAATCTGTTAGAGCCAGGATAATATTCTTTTGTCACAATACAATACTAGCACTAATAAAAAACTACAACACCCAGAAGATGGACTACAATAAGTGCTCCTTATCCTCCACTAGACCGCTAATTTTGCTGAGCTTTTTAACATTACACTAGGGTTGTAACAATATGTTTTTGTAACAAAACGATACGCATCGATTAGAATAGTTTTGATACAATTCAAGAACGATATTGGCTAATTTGCAACGATACGATACGATTCAGAATCTTCATATTGATAATCAATACAGCAACTTTTTGCCAAAAATCATAAATGTTTACTCTCAAATGTAGAATCGCGGCTGGGGTTGATTATGTCCAGTAGACAGAGAGCGAAGTAAAGTTGAATATAACATTTTATTTCATTAAAAACACAAAAATTACATTCAAAAAGCCGTATTTGGTTTTATTTTAACATGGAATTTTCTAATATCAAAATTTCCGATATTATCGTTCAATATTCCATGTATATTGATACACACTTCCATGAATGCGGGAAGTATATTTCACATGGGGGTGCTGCATGTGACCGCTAAATTTTTCATTACATTTATTAACCTTTCACAGCTTTTTTAGATCATTTCACTGATAACTAAAGGACATATTAACACCAAAATGTGTACTGTTTACACAAGAAATGCTTTAAGTTTTTCTTGAACATTTTTTTTTAAATAGCCTACAGTTTTTATTTTATTATAAATTGTGTGTTATGTGTGTTTTTATGCTTTGTGGGTAAAACAAATAAACACAACAAAATAAACACACCTTGTTGGACATAATCCAAGTATGTTGAACTTCATGTCGCTGATTCTTGCACTACATTGGCAAGATTCTGAACAAATTGGAGAGCGTCAGATATTAATGAAACCTCTCTTTCCACTTCTTGCAGAGCCGAGGCGAGGGAATGGTTGCAACAGTGCACACAGTGAATTAGGACAAGTGTCTTTGAGTTTGGCTTGCACTCCAGATAACCTCCCTGACATATTGCTGGCCCCATCAAAGCAATAACTCTTAAGCTTTTCCAGAGGGAGGTTCAAAAGCAAAAACGTGTCCTTTATGCATAAAAATAATGTCTGAGATGTGGTGTCGGGTGCATTGTAAAAACCTAAAAAGTGGCTCTTCTGAACTAGATTTTTGTCAGTGTAAAACAAATGTCAGAAAAACTGTTCTTTGCCTGTAATGTCAGTTGTTCCATCAGCTGTTAGTCCATAGTATGGAGCGTTTGAAGCTTGTTAATTACATTAATTACAACACACACACTCAAATGTATAATATAGTTTATTTTTGTAAACCTTTGGGGGTTGCTGTTACAACTTCCCCAGCAGCACCCCCCTTCCCGCGTCCAATGCGCACTTCCTAGAAAACTATACGATTCGTTACAAGGTAATGTGTATCAATATAATTGTATTGTAGAAAAAAAAAATTGGTACATCAATGTAGTTAGTTATATCATTACACCCCTATATTATAGTGTACAGAAATAACCCAAAATCACTTCATGTAAGTCAAGCTAGTGCTCTGTTTCATAACGAGTTCAGCAGGAACACTACAGACTCAAGAATCATCCCTGAGCCACATAAACTCAGAGATTTAAACAGTAAACACTGCTGTAAATGCACACACAGAACAGGCTGTGATATATTCTCTGACACTCACCAACAGCAGCACTGTGCTCTGGACAAATGCTCCCCCAAATCATGGCCTTTAGTTAGCAGCATAAACGCCACACCTATGGTTTTATAACTGCATGCAGCCTTTTGAGCATCAGACAGCTGGTTATGTGAAGTCAGTAAAGGAAGAAGTAGACGCATCAGCATAATTTTCATCAATTTAAAATAAAACTTACTCCATTTTCTGGTATATGCTATGGACTGTTAAACTTTTATAATAAACTGTTTTACTCTCAATTGTCCATGCACAGACCGATTAGAAGTCCCACACACAAGTGCCAAGCAATAGCAAGGATGTAACTCTAGTTTTCTGAGTGAGATAATCAGTGCAGTATTTAACACAGTTCTTTGTTAGTTATTAATGACCACCCATACGCTGTTTTCAGTTATCAGCTACGCGACATTTGTGTATGAAAAATACAGTAGTTGCGGCTCTTTACAGATGCCAATTTTTTGTTTTATTTTTTGCAACAATTGGCTCTTTGGATCCAAAAGTTGCAGACCCCTGATTTATGCTAATGAGCCACGCAGTTTTAAGTTCTCTTTCTGTAAATGTAAACAAAAGTGCATAAAGCGGCTACAGCTCAGCGCGTCACACAATAATCATTTACCAGAAGTCAAACATGAAACTCTGTGGAGGCCCTAAGTGTTGGCTTTTATTAAGTGGGGTTTATGGGGTTTATGTGTTTTTTTTTTTTTTCCGCAGCACTTTCTCACAAATGTGGAAACAGAGCGATATTGAATAACTTTTCTGACCTTATTAACATTACTTTCCTTCGTCACCTGTTGATTTTTCTGAAGTCCGTGCTGTTGTTCAGTCCTCTGTTGTTGTTTTTATTTTAACAACAGTAAAGTCCCGTTGACGTCCAAAATAACGACCACATTCAAACAAACCGTCTTTCTCCGCAAGTCTTTGTACAACTGGCTTCTGCTGGTCTCCCCGTTCAGAAATAAGTACAGCGCTGCTCATAATAATGGCATATTCTGGTGTTTTATGGCTAAACTGACAAGAATCAGTCATGTTTGTTTGGTTACAGGCCGACCCTTCATTTCTCTGATTGGCTATGCTGCCTGTGATTGTTCCACCCATAGAAACAAACTTGCACGAAGGGATACCAGACTAACTTCTCTGCACAGAATAGGAAGAGTTTGTCTGGCAGGACAGGCTAGGTTTTCAGATTCTGCCTATGTAAGCAGTGGAGCACCATTATCATGCATGACGTCACAAAAGTATTGCAAGTACTGATACAAGCCGAGAAAATATCCAAATGAAGCCTTTAGATATGTTTTTAATGTAAACTTTGTGTGTATATTACCATCTACCAACATTGACATGAGAGCAGCAGAAATATCCCTCATCATTCATTGAGAGAAATTACTTAACTTTTGTCTTATTTGTGTTTTCCAGTGGTTGTACCTGTCATGCTTGGACTTATTGTCCTTCTGTTTGGAGTTGGTTGGTTTTTATACAGACGGTAAGTGAAAACTCAAAAATTCAAAGTCATAATGCTTAGAGAGTATCTCTTACTTAACCATTGTGTTTTTTTTTTCATAGGAGATCAAGAAACAATACTCCAGAAAACCACACACAAGGACAAATAGCAGAGGAAAAGATACTTATGCATCAAACAAATGAGGACTCTATTAAACATAATGATATAAAACGTCCCCTAAAAGACAGCTGAAGCACAAAATATATACAAAAAACTGTATACAGTATTGGAGTAAAGACTCTAAGAAACCTGTATACTGTATATAATGCTTTTGTGTTGTTTTGCTTTAACTTTGCATCAACTTTGCAACAAAAAATCCTCACACTTTAGAATAAGACACTTTAAACATCAGTGGCAATTTGGAATCTGTAAACAGTTGCTCAATGATCGTAAGTTACCAAAAAAATCTGTATATTTATGTAATATGTGCGACCATACATTTAGTATCTTGAGTCATTGTTTTCTGTTTTCTGGTATAGTATTGCCCACCCCCACCCTCAAGTTATTTGAACTGAATTGAATAACAACATAATTAAGCAAAGTGATGTAATTACAAGGCTACAAGCTAAAGCAGCATGATTGTAGCTTTCTCATAATGCCATAGGATTTAAACTATAATAAAATGCATGGAATCAGTAAATACAAAGATTGTTCATTTCTTGCTTTGTTTGTGTTGAGCAGTATGACCTTAAAGGGGTTGCATTATGCTTTTTTTTTATATTTTTAAACAAATCTTATTGAGCCATTTGGAGCTCAGCAAAAGGCAGCGCCAGAGAATACAGGATTACTTAAGCAGCCATGAATCAGACAAAACACAACTCCAGGTATGTTTTGGATGAGGGAACAACATGGTAGAAAGCTCGAAAAAGTACATTTTGCATAATATAGCCCCTTTAATAATCCACTTTGAAATAGATATGGAGACTTCAACTTTTCCCATAAGTATAAAGTTAAATAATTTTAAATGTACCCAGAAAGCAATTTGTAAAGTAAAAGTAAAAGTGAGTTTTAAAGGTGCTTGTGGGGATATTTAGTGGTGCCATTACACAACCCCTCTGATCCCTCTTTTCTACAAAATGTGACCAATTATGGTAGCCCTGTAGGGACAAGCTGAACAAACATCTACTGCTACCTCATGGTCAATTCAGTAATGGTACATTAAAAAGTTACTGCTGTGGAGGTGCTTTCCTGGAAGAAGGGTTCACTGTTTGTTTCCAGGGGTTTCTTCGGAAAAGGATTACATGTTCTTTTTCCCTCCCACTCACTAAAGTATGTATTACTGATTATGACTATTCACTCCCTTTGGCTACAGAAATGTTATGCGAGTTGTGCAAAGAAAGTAACTTTATTTTACTTTCTATGTCTAAAATTTAAAGATTCGCCTCTCAAATACTATTTACTATACAATAACCTCTATATATTATGG
The DNA here is from genome assembly GCA_020698575.1 of Bostrychus sinensis. Classification (NCBI taxonomy): domain Eukaryota; kingdom Metazoa; phylum Chordata; class Actinopteri; order Gobiiformes; family Eleotridae; genus Bostrychus; species Bostrychus sinensis. Next base: position 45,853,682 of record CM036239.1, on the reverse strand, counting down.
ATAAGATTAGGACTAGATGTACTAGATGTATCCAGACTGAGATGTACAGAGGAGGGATAGTGAATAGTGAATGGGTTGCTGGATGATGATTTTCACTCCAAACATCACAGAAAATATTTGGCCAGCTGTCAAGTACCAGCTGTAATAGGCGGAAATGACCTAAAGCACTCTAAACAGAGACTAAACAACATCTAAATCATTTTAAATTAGGTCAAGAACCAGGACTAAATTAAAGCTAAACCAGTTCTTAATCATTACAGGATAGAACCAGGATTACACCAGGTCTAAAAATGCACAAATGCAGTATAAACCCAGAACTAAACCAGGTCTAAACTGGGACAATACTAGGATTAATCCAGGAATAATCCAGGATGAAACTAGGGGTAAACCAGGGCTAAACAGGGATTAAAGAGTTAAAAACGCTGTATAAATGTTACTTTTGGCCATTGTAAGGTAACATCAAGGGTTACTTTTCATTTGCTTTTATGCTAAGAATTAGGTACTGTCAAGCTTTGAGTAATCTATGTACTGTATGTTATTCACAGTCTGCTGGTTATGCACATAATCAAGCCTTAAATATTCATTATAGTAAAAAAAAAAAAACTAATTTCAGTGCAGTGAGTGTTTGTCATATGATAATGTAATGCTATATGTTCATCATCATGCAATCTCTGAGAAAAAAATGTGGCAGTGTAACTGAAGGAAACACACTGGGCTACAATGAGTTGTTTATTGCCTCTGCCATTAAAGAATACAGTTTAGTGCGTATGATAACATGTTAATGATCAGTGTCAGTGTAAATGTAGTGGGGCACATACCAAGCTGGGTATGGTTCATTATATTGTGTACTGGAGTATTCCATGGCCCTGATGAACCTGAGGTCTCATAAGGTCAAGCTGCTGGTGTCCATAACACCTGCAGGGGTTGGCATTAGTACAGCTTGGGTGGTCTAATATCAGTGGTTGAATGTAACAAAGTAAAAGTACCCAGTTACTTTACTTAAGTACAGTTTCCATGTATCTGTACTTTACTTGAGTAAATTTACAAGGGGTACATTTACTTTTACTTGAGTAAATGTTTGCTCCTTTATCTGTACTTTTACTTAAGTAAAGAAATTGAGTACTTCTTCCACCACTGTCTAATATCTAGTACATTTACTTAAGAAACATGAGTCGCCCCTTTCTGGAAGAATGCTGAATGTTTTGAATTTGGGGCCTTTTGTGGGGACTGGACAGGAGCTCCATTTGTTGGGTCATGCAGAAAACCTTGTCTGCGCTGGATTCTCTCTCCTGCTGCTCCTTTTTTTTTTTTTTTTTTTAAACTCGACATGGAACGTAGCTTGAGATCTCTTGCAGTTGGATGCGAGCAAGGTTGAGCGATAAATGTAACTCAATGTTGGGCATTTTATGACCCAGCATCCCAACTAAAGCAAGGCTGAAATTAAATTGAACTGCAAAAGATTCCTAAATACCACCAGAAGAAGTATACATACCACAGTTAGTTTGAGAACTACTGGCCCAGAGGAAGACCAAACAGGAGATTTTTGGACGAGGTCATGAAGTTAGTTTGCGTGAGGGAAGAGGATAATGTGAAATGGCGGTAGAAGATTCATTGTAGGGACCCCTGAAAGAGTAACCTCACTGTACTGATCTACTTCCTGTTTGGACCTTTGCAAAAGCTGAAGTGGCTTCATGTGTACAGCCATGAAGATGTTTTTATGTTTAAATTAAGGAACTTTTTGTTAAAGATTATTCATTTGTTGTCTTTTTTCGGCAGAAATGCAAAAACAAAACAAAAAAAATAGCTCACACGTTTTTGGTAGCCCTGAAGGAACACTGCGGTCTGTGCATCAACCCAGTGAGGCATAGTTTACTGCAGGAATTTAGAAATAATTTAAGATTCCCCAAGTTGTAATGTCATGTTCAATAAAGAAATGTTAAGTGTGCTTCTCTTCCAGCGGATTGTTCTCTCTGAACAGGAAGAAATGACAATTCAGTGCTCCTTTATATGGCTGATGATCCACTTTTAAATAACAGCTATTTACATGCCGTCTTGTTAGTATTTTCTCACAGTTTTGTTATTTAAGTCGATAGTTATATGACAAAAACTGATTAATGCTGAAAGAAATGGGGGACAACCCAAAGAGAGGAGTCCAAGTTATGCAATCTGCTCACAACTAGGACACAAACTTGTTGAGAAAGACTGTTTGGGAGCAGATGTTTAGACTCACAATATTAACTGAAAGCAAAATGCGGTTCAATGTGGGTCTGTCACAGTACTTTTTACAGTAACATACCACTAACACTTTCTTGTCAATTTATTTGAAAGGAAAAAATATTAATGCCTTACTGGTAGCTAATTAGCAATAAATGTTTCTTGGTAATGTGTGGAGTAAGTGAAGCCTGATCTCTAGCAGATGTTTGGCAGAAGGCGCAGAGAGAGTCTAATGTGTAAAACATTAAACTGGTGTATAACTTGTGGAGTGCCTGAAAACAAAGTTACGCAGGGAATAGAAAATCTACTTTAAGATAAACCTAGATACATTTAGAGTCTTTATTCTTTTTGCTACCTTTTACTTCAGCTGGTTAAAGTGTGGCTAAAACCGGTGCCAGTTCACCAATGAATACTAATACATGACATTAAAGGTCCTATATTATGCTTTGCTTAGAAATGGAAAACATCTTCTTTTGGTGGATGATACATTGACTTTGCAGACAACACTTGGATTAGGTGGTTACAGAATGGACAGAGAATAAAATGGCAATTTAGCATGGCTATTAGCAACATGACAATAACAGATAGATAAATTACTATTCCTGCTTCTGTACAGTGCAGACATGTCTTCTCTCTGCTCCCGCTCTGTCTAGCGCTTGCTCCTTTTTTTTGTCTTGTCAAAATTTTCTTTTGACCCCCTGCTTTGCTGTGCTCCTGAAAATACTCGAAATGAAATTGATTAATTGGTCACTCAGCGCTATTGACAAGATTTTTTTCGTTAAGAAAAGGTGCACTGGGGGAACCTGCCTGCCCGGACGGGACTTTTGCTGCGGGCCATGCACGGGACGCCTGGAACAGGTGGCAGGTCGTGTGCCTGGAAGCCCTGCCCGTGGACGATGTGGAAGATTTATTCATAATTGGATTTTTAGCGGGGTTCCTATTGCTCAGCCTTGGGACTGCCCTGACCTATCGGAAAATTTGTAAGACAGCTGCCAGCAAATTCACCCAGCTGCTGTCTGTGGAAATTAAAGGCTGCTTCAGGGATGTGAGTGACTGAAAGTATTACATCAGAGAGGGGCACAGACTGAGGACTGTACCGTGACATCTCAGCCCAGACTGTGGAGGAGACTGGACACCATCAGGGTAATTATTGTACTTGTATTACAAGTAATTATTCATTAATTATTTATTATATCTTCTTGTCAACGTTTTATCTGTCTGAAACTATTCTAAATTCTTATGACACATTTAAAGAAAAAAAAAACATTAAAAATTCACATATATTTTAAGTGAATAGTTTTCCCTTTTTTTTATTAATGTGCTTACAGACAAACCTTTGCATGCAACAAAATGCACACTATGGTCAAATAACACCAAACCTTTAGAAAACTTCAGTTTCCTGCTTATGGCACACCAGCAGGCATTGTCTTTTAAACACAAAAAATGTATAAAAAATATATACACAACCAGAAAATTAAAAATATTTATGTGTTTTATAGGAATGTGTTTAGCTCAGAATAGGGCCAGGAGCATAATGTGGTGCCTGGCGATCTGAAACCGCTCTGGGATCTCAGCCATGGACAGCACGTCATCCGTCATAAGGAATGCCATGGGGCCGTTCCGAGCCCAGACACAGCGCTCACACAGGGGCCCGCCTCGGGATTCTCCATCGGTCTGAGGAGAGACAGAGAAAAGGAGGAATCAGAACACAATATGGAAGTCATGATGAGTGTTGTGTATGTCTGCAGTGGTCATCTCAAAATTTGCTCCAATATTTACAGTTTTATTATTTTATTATGATTTTATTAACTCTGCCAAAGATTTTAACCAACAGAATATTTTTCAAAAAGACATGAAGATCCTGGCACGTCCTGATGTGGCCTTCTCAGTCTCCAGATCTTTAGTGGGATTTACAGAAGGCAGTTGGAGCACAGAGGCCATCAAACATCACTGAGTTAGAGGCTTTTGTAGGTGAAGAATGGGCTTAGATTTCAGTCGAGAGGTACTAGAAGTGTATTTATCAAAAAAGTTTTTTAGAAGCTATTAAAGTTAAAGGATTCTCCACAAAGTACTGAAGCTAAGGGCTAAATAATACTGCCCACAGATAAAGATTACAAAGTGTTTTACAAAGTGCAGCAGCAATATGAATAAAAGCATACAAACAAACAACAAACAAAGCATAAAACCTAACTAAATGTTGCCTAAATAAAAATGTATCAGCTGCTTTTTAAAATAAGTCATACAGTCACAGACGTTGAGGGGTTCCAGAGTCTTGTGCTGGGAGAAGCTGACATTTTACAGACTCAAAATTAAAAGTCAATCAGGTGTAGTGTAAACTTCTTCACTAATCTTTAACTAATAATTAATTCTTAAAAGTGTGACTTATTCTAATGTTACCAATGCAATTCACTGTAACTGAAGCATTGAAGCAGAAGAAATGATGCCTATATTTTTCATGTTCAACCTTTCTGTGTATATGATGTGTGTTTTTGTTCTTACACAGTTGATCTGCCGTCGAGACGTGATGAAGGCGGACCCAGGGGTGATACAGTTGGGACAGTTGGACACACAGCAGGGCAGAGGGTCATTGTCTTTGATGAGAGCAGTGGGCATGTCCGATTTCAGGAAGTACTCCTGCAAAGGACAGAAAACAGTTTACATGTTCTCACAGAGATTTATGAGAGGGGAATACTATTTAGTTTCAGGAATATCTTGCAAACTGTGTCAGCTTTATTTTGCTTGGGAAGTGTACATATGAAACCATTTAACTTTTTGTTCCCTTTTGGAATAAAAATTGTGCTGGTCTAAGATAGCGCTGGGTGTTGTGGGGGAGTGAAACAAAGAATATGCTGTATTTAAAAAATACTTTTTCAAAAATGGTCTCTGTGGAGTAGACACAACTGGTTGTTGTTATTTGGTTAAATATAGACAGGCAATTGTGAAAATGCAAAGTAATGTGAGTATATGTCTCATAATGCAAAAAATAAAATCAACAAACAAAATCAATATGAAACCACCAGCTGAGAGTGAAAAGAATTTTTACTAATGATAAAATCCTTAGTTTTTCTGAGACTATGTGCATGAATGGTGTTCTGAAGTGTGACAGCTCTATTTCCTAAAATATTAAATTCTGACCTAATTCTTGTTCTTGTTCTTATTTTTTGTTTGTTTGTTGCAGATGCAACAGCTCCTCAAAGCCAAATCAGTCCTCTCTCGACATCACTTTCAGATTTTAATTCATGCTTTTATCAAAAAATCGTTTAAACTATTGCCATGCACTTTATGTTGGGCTCAGCCAGATGTCACTTGCCCGACTGCAGATCGTTCAAAACACTGCTGCTCAGCTTTTATCTGGTATAAAAAAACATGAACACATTACTCCAATTTTAAAGTCATTGCACTGTCTTCCAGTTCGTTTCTGTGTTGATTTTAAAATTCTTTTATGTTTTTAAATGCCTCCATGGTCTCTCCCCTCAGAATCTGTCCAACCTGCTTCAGTCCTACACCCCTGTATGCTTTCTACGGTCAGCAGATCAGTCTTTGTTAGTTGTCCCAAAAACTAAGAGGAAGCTTAGAGGGGACTGCTCTTTCTCAGTTCTTGCTCCTAAACTGTGGAATGAGCTGCCCTTGCCCCTTAGGCAGGCTGAATCACTTCCTGTTTTTAAGTCCTCTCTTAAAACGCACCTTTTCTTTTTGGCTTTTACCTCAGTTTGAGATGTTGACTTTCATTGTTTTTACCGGTTTTATTTATTATCTATTCACCTGTTTTTATTTCTTTATGCTGTATACGGCACTTTGACCAACTGTGTTGTTTTTAAAGTGCTTTATAAAGTTGAGTTGAGAGTAATTCTTGTGAATGTCCTGAAGAGTGATAAAAGTCCTATGTGTGACGATGTTAAAATAATTGAGTTTCGCTTAAAATTATGAATTGTTTGTGACCTCATTACTGATTTTTATTTGAATTTATAATTTTATATTTTTTGTATTTTACTTCTTGTAAGTATGTCACACTGCAGAACAAAAAAAAGCTATTACACCTGATATGACATTTTTTGAGGTGGTCAAAAGTGCAAGAGGTTTCCATACAGATGACAGGAGTAATAGTATCTGTGAGAAGTTTTTGGTCTGGGTCCAGGATTTTTTAAGAATCATGTACCATTGTGAGATATGGCCGAGAATATTAGCTCAGGCCACAAGTGATCAGTAAAGAAACAAATCCTTAATTTTGGTGGATATTCTCCCATTGTAAACTAGATCTCTGGTGTGAGTCCAGGGCTTGGCACTATACCTTTACCATTGTGAGACAGGAAAAAGCCTCGGCGGAGGGCTGCTTTAGATTGAGTACTAGAATTTGAGCAAGACTGGTTCAAAGTTACACATTTGAAGGCCCATATTTAACATATTGTAGTTTGAAATATGATGTGATTTGGTAAATTACTCCATGACTGCAAACAGAGCAGCCTTTTTGCATTATTAATCCATTCATCTGTTCAGTCGTTTCTCAGTATTACACAATGGTTGTTTCATTTCCTTATTTACTGGCTTCAGATGCTGAGCCAATAAAAACTAAGCTGTAATTGTGGCAACTCCTCTGAAATGTCAGTACACTGTAGAAACAATCTGTCTTGAATTTTACTGGGAATATTTTTTGGTGGTTACTAAGATCTCATTTTAGAACAAGCAAAAGCGCATCAACTAAGGAGCTACAAAGTACTAATAATAACTTATTGTTTACTGTGACACTGTAAATCTGCTATATCCAAACTTTTGGATGCAAAGCAGGCCCGCTGCAGCTGTGTTTAAGACAAGTTTGTCCAAGTGATAAATGGGGGCCACAGAACACGAGGGACTGGGAGGTCTAACAGATGTAGTTTGTTTTAAACAGAGGTTGGAGAAGTACTCAAACTTAGACGCTGGTTGCTATTGTGGTTTTAAGATAAGATAAACTTAATTGTAGTGATGTAGTGTCTCGGCACTTGAATAGACTTAAACATGAACAACATGGAGTTTAAAATGTTTTTGAATTCAATCGGTTAAGAAACAGACAAAATGATAGAAGTCGCTCCAGCTGTGTGAAGAGAGACTGGGCTGTTTTATTAGCAAGTTATTCAGAAAGGAGTTTCCCCGTGCTCTGAGTGACAGTGACCCTAACCCTAACCCTTGGTGTATACAGTTGTGTCTTTGTGTCACAAGAAGCAGAGAACTGTCTTTGTTATTGCAGAAGTTCAGGAAGCATGTGGTACCACCCTGCGCCCGGTGTGAGTGGTCTCATAGAGAATAATGAGAGTGAATATTTTGCTGTGCATCGGAGCGTTTGGTGGGCTTAATAACTGAGGTGACTAACCGGTGCTGTGACAGAGGACCTGAGAGACGCTCACTGTCTGCGCTCAATCAAGTTTGGCATTGATTTGAGCCAAGTGCAATCAGAGAATTTTCCCCTGGGTGCTCACACATTCCAGTGGGTGCTTTAGCCCTTAAGCACCCACAGGATCAGTGTCAATGGACTGAGAAGTGAATGAATAATGCAATGTAAGGCGCTTTGAATATTTAGAAAAAGTACCGTTACTGTAAAATCATTTTAGTAGAGGTAAGCAGAGATAAGTACAAGTACCCTGCACATTTTTACTTATGTAGAAGTTAAAAAGTGTTGAATATAAACTTTACCGAATTAGAAACTACTGATAAAGCTACTACTACCATTGCTAACATTACTACTACTACCAATACTAACTGCATCTACTGCTATTAATACTATTCTCATGACTACTACTAACTACAACCCCCAGCTACTAATATCCATTTTGCTATCAAGATAAAAATAAATACTTTTACATATTTAGAGATTTTTTCCTTCATAAATCTACTCAATTGAAAGTAAAAGTATGCTACAGAAATTGTATATTTTATAAGTAAATTTCTAAAAGTTACTAATTACTTTCCACCTCAGGTTGTGGTGAATGTGATGAATGTAGCACCGTCTGTAAAGCCTTTAGTGGGAGGGTAAAAAGTACATTGTGTAAAATGTCGTAGTAGACAGCTGGATTAATTATAATTACGTTTGTTTAAATAGTGTAGAGTCACATTAATACTAAATAGCGCTGCATTTGTTTGTTGAGAGCAGTGGTTCTCAATTCAAGACCACTTAGGCCTGCTATAATCATAGTTTAGTCCTCGATTTATTATTGATTTTGTCCTTGAATTAGTCTTGGTTTAGTTCCAGTTTAAGCACAGTTGCAGTGCTGGATAAAAGTTCCCCTATTATGCCAAACTGGCTTTTTTGAGCTTTTACCATGTTATAATGTTGTCTGCACCTCATAAAAACATACCTGGAGTACATGGGCGCGCCATGAGGGCAAGCAAGGCAAGCAGTGCTTGACCAATTAAATCTAAAAAACATACAGGTTAAAACTAAAATGGAATTAAATCAGTATCTCCCCAAACATTTCATTTTTCGGTTCACTTTCATAGTGAATCAATCACTTGGCTGCTTCCAGTCACTGTGTACTCTTCTGTGCCCTGCTGGCCACTCCAGGTACTGTGGAGGCAAGCTAGGTTGCCTCTCTGTCATTTTCACCTCCATGGAGGCGGAGTCTTGGTGTACTGCTTCTGCCTGGAGCTTGTCAAGCAGAGAGCCCAGCAGCTTGTTTAGGAGGGTTGAGGATGCGTGCTGTGGTCAATCTCAAGTTCAGTGACAGAGATCGCTGGCTGATAGCAGCAGAAAATATATGCGGTATGAGCAGCGTGCTCCACAGCTTACAGCCCCGTCCATTACAGTGCGCATGCACCACGTTAGACAACAAAACTTTCCACAAGTAGCCGCAGCTAGCCAAAGTGTCTAAGAGTGTTTCTACAGATAAGTCATAGTTTGTAGCTTAAACTCTGTTCACATTTCTCATGAGTACATGCTGGTGCATAAAACTGAGTGTCATATAAACCAATAGCTTCATGTACATTGTTAGGTGTCTGGCATGTTCATAAGAAGTAGAGCTGGGGCAGTGGAGAGCAGCAAAGAATGTGAATATTACAGAACTATAAATGAACTGGGCACTGGTTATTCTGGACAAACTCAGCTGTAGGTAATACAGGACGTTTCTTTAAAAAAAATAACTTGGACTGGATTTGCAGCTTGAGTAGAGAGGTGAGTGTCAGCGAGGTGGTGTTTTTAAATGGAGGTTTGTGGTGTGATGTGTAAGGCTTCTTTTGAGGTTTTGATATAGTGAAACAGCATTAACAGTGCACTAGTCTAGTGTTGATCTCAGTGTGTGTCCTGATGAACAGGCTTCCTTCATCTGTAAGGCTGTAACCTCACTCATCTATCCATCCACCCACATTTTAGTGCTTATGAATAAAAGTTAAAACAAAAACTGAGGGCACATTTTGATGATAATGCAACAGAGAATGCCAGCTTTGTGGAAAAAAAATTGTTGTAATGACATTGTTTTCTATACAAACAGCTTTAATAATAGTAATTATATAGGAAGAGTGTGAGATAGTTTCAAACAGCCTACTACACTGATGGGATTGCAGTTACCTAAGTGGCTTTTAATTAAAGGTGTCTGCTTGTATGCTTGAAAAAGTCACTGCACGCTACTGCTGGAGTACTATTTAGTTTCATACATACATGCATGTTTGAGTAATCCTGTACAGGTGCACATCAAACCAGGAAGTGATCCTGTGCGTTTCTAACGTCCATACAGTGTCACTGGACACAATCTGATCATTTCAGCGCTTAAATTGGTATCACTATGAAGCAGTCAGCTCATTTATCTATCTGTTAGGCCCCCTATACACTGGTTGCGCCAGGCGCGACTGCGAGTCTACTGGCGTCAGACCCACACCTTGGAGACGCAAGGTTGTTCACACTGGCTGCTTGAGCAGCTCCTTCTCTGCAGAAAACCCATTCAAAAGTCGACATGAGGGTGCAGCCACATATAATAGACCTATGGTGACTATATTTGACTAAAGAGGCGTATGTTTACCATCCCTGTAGGCTGGTCATCGCAAACGCAAGACTTTTTACAAGTAAAAGTGAAAGTCCTAGTTCACAATCCATCAGAGCCAGAAATCCCCCAAACATTCAAAAAATGCATGAGATGCGAGGCTTGATGGACCCGTCAAACAGGGCTGTGACGTGACTCTCCAAGAAGTCAAACCCTCGCTGAATTTTTATGCTTGTGGCTGGCGCTGGGTTGTGTTTTTTTACCCAAAATACACACAAAATAAGAATATATTGTTATATTTTGGCAACTATCATGAGCATTACCCATACCTGATGCATTTTTATAATGTTCAATGGTCAATTTCTGGCTCTGATGGACCATGAACTAGGACTTTCACTTTTATTTGTCCAGCCTACAGAGATAGTAAATATGCGCCTCATACGCCTCTTTAGTCAGATATAGTCACCATAGGTATGTTATATGTGTCTGTACTGTGATATAATGTGACTTTTGATGTTGCTAATAGTGTTAAATAACCTTTTTTGCTTTGTCACTGCTGCCAGCAGAGGGTTTCAGACACCTAATCCAAGCTTTCTTTAAGCATAACATCTTCCAGTCAAACTATGAGTCTCCTTGGCCTTGTCCACACTAAAGGAAAAAGTGACATTTAGCTGATGGAGCTTAAACACTATATTATTAATTATTACATTTTCACTCTTAACTTTTAATTTGTAAAACATTAGAATTAGAAATTCTAAGATTAGACTAATGGGATACTTTTTTTAAAAATTAATTTAAATGGAAAACCATTTATTTAAATTGTATTTATTAATATGGCAAACCATTAATTGAATCAAAAATTTGCATAATGGCATGTACATTGAGCAACCAATTGATATTTTTTTGTGTGACCAACAGAAAAAGTACATTAGTTAATGCAGTTTTTGTTGTCACTCAAGCTATTTGCAGTTAACAGAAACACATCATACACAAGATTATAATTTTCTTGGTACACTTTATTGTGTCTGATTTATAAATCTAAATGATTTCACTGAACAACCTAATTTTACTGACACATGGAAAATTGAAGTCTGTGGTGGAGCCTGGTACATTTTGGTCTAAACAATGTCATACCATGACACTAAGGGTGTCATGGTATGAAAATTTAACCTTACGGTTATTGTGACCAAAATTATCACAGTTGTCGGTATTATCGCGGTATTTTTGTGTGTAGAGCAGGGGTCGAGCACCAGGTAGCCCTTCTAGAGCTTGTGAGGTGCCCGCGAGGGATATTTATAAATAGTGACTACCACAGTGTTTTAGTCATAATTTCTTTTTTTTTTTTTTTGTTAAACTTGTTTTCATGTTTAATTACAAGATAATTTTTTATAAACATTATCACTAATGCAATATCTCCAAATATTTCAAGAGATCTGCATATTTATTGTCAGCTTGCACTCTACCAGGTAACTGCATATTATTTACATGCAAATTAGAGATTAGGGAATTGGCGAAAAATACTCTATTTTTATTATTATCATTATAAATGTTTTATGTACTATTAAACAGTGCTGTAATGTCTGTAAAATATTGGTACTATGCACATATTTGTTGAATAAACGTAAAAAAAAAAAAGCTCCTGCTGTGAGTTGACTGCAGCTGACAGGTCTGTAAAAAACCCATGGCAGAACCCGCTTCTATGTGCTGATTGGTCTGTGGCAGAGGGAAAGAGGCGGAGTTAAGAGCACAACAGCAGCAGCTGCTGACCGGCAAGACGAGACGGAGGAGGAGGAGAAGCTCACGGCGACACGCAGGTAGCTCGAAGAGTAGATTACTGAGAAGTGCTTTCATGTTATTCATGAGTCACTAAAGTCGCTAGCAACACCAGAAAAAGTCGCTAGATTTGTCGCTTTTATGAAAATAAGTCGCTAGGGTGGTCTGAAAAGTCGCTAAATATAGCGACAAAGTCGCTAAGTTGGCAACACTGCACAAATGTTCAAACATTAAGTTTGTAGGCTACAAAGTGCGCCTGCGCGGCAACTTGAGCAGACTTGGACGAGATGATGGGAGGTCTAGCGGTGCCTACACCGCGGGCGCGATAATATTGTTTTTTTTTTAAACGGTAATTATTATTGTCAACATTTTTAGCGCGGTAAATGCTGCACTGTTTACCGTGACATCCCTAGCTGTTACACACGAAAATGTTAGGAGGCAATTGAAAAAGTAGTAAAAATAGATATATTCGGTTGTATGATCCCATTATTATTAAATCCTTACCCCATCCAGTGTGAGGAGGCGGCGGATGCTTTCCGAAATAATCAGAGAGCTTTTGGCTCTGGTCACAGCCACATAGATCAAGTTCCACTCATCGGCAGGTATGTCACCTGGAGACAAAGAGAAATTAGGATATTTTTTCCCCAATTAAAGATGCACTTTCTGATTTCATTCCCTTGTATTTGAGGGACAATAATTATTCATTTAATAGCAGCATACAATTTAATTTCAAATGGAATTAACTGTTTAGCCCTAATTTTGTGGAACATCGTCTGGCCAGCCATACCCATTTACTTTCTGTGGGAAGCGAAGTGGGTACAAAACCCCTCCCATTCCAACTACATTTCACAAAATCAACTCCACTGACCAAAAAAGTATTTAGTCAGCCACCAATTGTGCAAGTTCTCCCACTTAAAAAGATGAGAGAGGCCTGTAATTTTCATCATAGGTATACCTCAACTATGAGACAAAATGAGAAAAAAAATCCCCAAAAATCACATTGTCTGATTTTTAAAGAATTTATTTGCAAATTATGGTGGAAAATAAGTATTTGGTCACCTACAAACAAGCGAGATTTGTGTCTCTCACAGAGCTGTAACTTCTTCTGTAAGAGGCTCCTCTGTCCTCCACTCGTTACCTGTATTAATGGCACCTGTTTGAACTGGTTATCTATATAAAAGACACCTGTCCACAACCTCAAACAGTCCCACTCCAAACTCCACTATGGCCAAGACCAAAGAGCTGTCAAAGGACACCAGAAACAAAATTGTAGACCTGCACCAGGCTGGGAAGACTGAATCTGCAATAGGTAAGCAGCTTGGTGTGAAGAAATCAACTGTGGGAGCAATTATTAGGAAATGGAAGACATACAAGACCACTGATAATCTCCTTCGATCTGGGGCTCCCCGCAAGATCTCACCCTGTGGGGTCAAAATGATCACAAGAACGGTGAGCAAAAATCCCAGAACCACACGGGGGACCTAGTGAATGACCTGCAGAGAGCTGGGACAAAGGCTACCATCAGTAACACACTACGCCGCCAGGGATTCAAATCCTGCAGTGCCAGACGTGTCCCCCTGCTAAAGCCAGTACATGTGCAGGACGTCTGAAGTTTGCTAGAGAGCATTTGGATGATCCAGAAGAGGATTGGGAGAATGTCATATGGTCAGATGAAACCAAAATAGAACTTTTTGGTAAAAACTCTACTTGTCGTGTTTGGAGGAGAAAGAATGCTGAGTTGCATCCAAAGAACACCATACCTACTGTAAAGCATGGGGGTGGGAACATCATGCTTTGGGGCTGTTTTTCAGCAAAGGGACCAGGACGAATTGATCTGTGTAAAGGAAAGAATGAATGGGGCCATGTACTCATTTCACTCAGATTTTGAGTGAAAACCTCCTTCCATCAGCAAGGTCATTGAAGATGAAACGTGGCTGGGTCTTTCAGTTGGACAATGATCCCAAACACACTGCCCGGGTAATGAAGGAGTTGCTTCGTAAGAAGCATTTCAAGGTCCTGGAGTGGCCTAGCCAGTCTCCAGATCTCAACCCTGTAGAAAATCTTTGGAGGGAGTTGAAAGTCCGTGTCGCCCAGCGACCGCCCCAAAACATCACTGCTCTAGAGGAGATCTGCATGGAGGAATGGGCCAAAATACCAGCAACAGTTTGTGAAAACCTTGTGAAGACTTACAGAAAATGTTTGACCTTTGTCATTGCCAACAAAGGGTATATAACAAAGTATTGAGATGAACTTTTGTTATTGACCAAATACTTATTTTCCACCATAATTTACAAATAAATTCTTTAAAAATCAGACAATGTGATTTTCTGGATTTTTTTTTCTCATTCTGTCTCTCATAGTTGAGGTAAACCTATGATGAAAATTACAGGCCTCTTATCTTTTTAAGTGGGAGAACTTGCACAATTGGTGGCTAACTAAATACTTTTTTGCCCCACTATAAATGGAGAGGGGGGAATGATTTTCAGATTGTCTAGATATAATTTATTCTGCTTGTGTTGTTACAGTTCATGTTTTGGTTGTAGGTCTAACCAGTAGCATTTAGCTTTTTTTAATATCAAACTTTAATCAACAAAACCAGACTAATTCTTTGTATAGAGCAGAAATTAATTAGGATGGACGACCAGATTAGCTTTTAGATGTTCAACAAAGAGTGACGTGTAACACAATTGTAGCAAAATAACACATCTTAATTTAAATAGATTTGTGTTTGTGTGTACCTATTATAAAGCTCCTATGAAAACGGAGGTTGTGTCTTGATGCAGGAATCTTGGCAAAGTCGTCCGTCACCATCACAGTGTCAAATTCCATTCCTTTGGCTTTATGCACTGTACCAAGGATGAAGTCTGTAAAAGAAAATATTGAAGTATTTTTAAGGAGTTTGGTACAACAAGATGGAACAAATTCTTGGATAAAGACAAGAACCAAATTATATAAAGATTTGGCTTTAGAGCATGCACAAATGATAAATGTAATGAGCAAAGTAATGTGTTCTGACACAGTGCACTTTATTGTGTATGGCAGTAAGGGCATGCATGCCAACGCAAGTTAGAGCATGGAACTTTTGTAGATTTTAATCAACGTAGGCTGCTTGGTTTTCCGTCTTTGAACTGTGCTGAATTGCCACTGCTAATTGAAACTTATTTCATGTTTGTCATTTATTTATTCAACTATGAGCCTGAGGTGGGGTACTACCTGGACAATATCAAGTTGACATATAGAGACATACACTGACAGACAACCATTCATTCTCACATTCATTGACAAGGGCTGATTTAGATTTTCCAATTGACATGCATGTTTTTGGACTGTAAGTGGAAGTTGTAGTGCTGGCAGAAAACCTCTGATAACACAGGGAGGACATGCAGACTCCACTTAGAGAGATTGTGGTCAGCCCGAGGATCAAGCCCACATTTTGAAACTCAACTATTTCCACTAAATTTGCAAAAGTATTACAGCATGTACCTGCAGGTCAACTATTGGTGCTCACAGGCTGTGGTATGATTTTTCCTTTAATTGTTGCATAACAACAGGAATTTAAATGGATCAGTGGGAGGTTTATTTCAGTCAATTTACATCACCTGCCAACAACTATGAAGCAAATAAAAAATATTACGGAAAAAACAAACGGTGTGCGTAAGTATCCAACCCAAGAGGTCCCTTAATAAGATCCAATGATATTTACCCTCACAAGTCACATGAACAGTTATATAAGGTCAGCCTCTCTACAATTCAACAGTCATAATGCCACAAAACACCATTTAATTCATCATTACAACATGTAAAAAGAATAGAGAACTACACCAAACCTGCCTAGAGATGACTGTCTAAAACTCACTAACCAGCCATTCATTAGAGAGGCAACAAGAAGACCAAAGTGGAAGAGTGGCCAGAAAAAAAGCAATTGCTAGAAGAACATTTTTCTTATTTTTTTGTTTGCTAAAAGGCATGTGGGAGACTTCCCAAACACGGAGAAGCTCCTCTGGCCAGATACAATTAAGGAAATGAAGGACTCTTAAAAAAACAACTCCAACAGTGCTGCAGAATGAAGTCCAATTTGAAGGAGCTCAAGCTGTTTTTAGATAAAGAATGAGCACAAATCATAGTCATTTCATTTTATGAACAAAGCTAAAAAAAACTGACCCTAAAAAATGTGGTTCTACAGAGTACTGACTCTGTAATATTTCTTATTTGCTTAACAATAAATAATATTTTGCATCAGTTGATGTCGTGTGACGTAGAGTGACTGTCATAAACCTCCCAATGATCCATTTAAATTCCTGTTGTAAGGCAACAATAAAGGAAACAAGTGGATGAACAGTTTTGCAAGCCAGCGTATATCAGCGTAAATGTAAGTGGACAAACAGTTACCAATCATAAATAGAAGGCACAACCACCATCTTCAGAATATAGGACACTTTGACAATATATAGTATGTTCAGACTTCTGTCTATAGATCTTCATACCTGCTTTGAGATAATCTTCTTCGTGGCACATATTGAGTGTTGACACTAGTTCAGGGATTCGACCTCCGTATCTTTCCACAATGTTCAGTTTGGCCTCAAGTTCTCGGTCTTCCGTCTGGTCGGCGTAGGTCTTCAGAGCCTCAAATGGGTTCAACTCGGTCCTCTTTGCAAAGATGCGAAGAAAGGGATCTCTGATATCTGCAAAAAGTACATTTATGATTGAAAAATACCTAAAATTCTGTCCACCAGAAAAATTTGTAAAGCTCACATTTAGCTTCATATTTTTGTCCGTGCTGTAGTTTCTTTGAGTCTTGCATAATTTTCCAGATGTCTTTGATTCTCTCCAGACCAATGCCTTGAATACCCTAAAAAGAGAAGACACTTAAAAGAAATTACACTAAAAATTAAGGTTTCCGTAAATACCAAGAGGCAAGCATGATGCTAAGTTTTTTGGCTGGCTTTCCATTGGAAGATATAAGAGCTCTAAAAAAGCTCTAAATAAAAGTTATCAACTTCAGTCTTAGACCTGAAGTACAGTTAGGTCTATAAATATTTGGACATGGACATAAGTTTTGTCATTTTAGCTGTTTACCAAAACATATTCAAAATACAGTTAGGCCTATATACAGTGGCTTGCAAAAGTATTCATCAGTATTCATTCACCCTGAAGCCAGTGCTTTGTAGAACCACCTTCTGAAAGAATTTCAGCTCCAAGTCTTCTACGGTGAGTTTCTGACAACTTGGTTCATTAAATCAGTAGGATTTGTGCTCATTCTTCATCAAAAACAGCTCCACCTCCTTCAAGTTGGATACATTGTACAGCACTGTATGAGTAATTTTCTTCAGTTCCTGAGTTCTGGCCAGTTACCCTTCACTTTAGGCAAAGTCAGCTGTTGGGTTTATGCTAGGTGTAGAATCTTTAATTAATTAATTAATTCATTCATTCATTCATTAACAGGACCTTCCAAGTGTTTGGGGAGTCTCCCATGTGCCTTTTAGCAACAACAACAACTGGCCAAGTGCAGAACACTCTCCAGAAAGTAGGTCTATCCGTATCTAAGTCTACCATAACCAGAAGACTTCATGAGAGAAAATACAGACGGTTCACTACAAGGTGGAAAGCATTTATCAGCAACAAAAATAGAGAGATCAGATTAGACTTTGCCAAACAAAAAAACAAAAAAACACAACACCTAAAAAAGCCAGCCCAGGTCTGGAACAGCATTCTTTGGACAGATGAGACTTAGACCAACCTGTACCAGAATGATGGGCAGAGAAAAGCCTGGAGAAGGCTCATGATCCAAAGCACAGCACATCCTCTTTAAAACATGGTGGAGCAGTGTGATGGATGAGCTGCAGAACTTCACTGGGTCACTGGTGTTTATTGATGATGTGACAGAAGAGTTAGTTCAGGTATATAAATAAACATTTACCCTGGATTTCCACTGCATGCCTATCCGGCACTGCAGGCCGCTACCAAACGACAGCGCTAACCCTACTGGATGCGTCTCCACTCCGCTGCGCCGGGCTGCGGAACCCTGAGCAACTCGGGAAGAGCATGCACGAGAAGTATGAGCTTGTGCCATAAAAGCCATTAAAAAAGTCCAAAACAACTATTTATTTAGAAGCTGAATTACAGAAAACAATAGTTTAATATGAGATTGCATTGGAGTTCACTTGACTTTCATTTCACGGGGGTTTCCTCTCTAACAGGGAAGTAGCTGGGCACAAAAAAGCAATACAAGGGTAATAAAAGTTTAATCGTATCCGACATAAATTCTGTAGTACGTAAACGGCCTTCTAAGACGGACTATATCAAAGATAATATGAGAAATATTGCTCATATGTAAATATTCTAATCAAAAATGTTCGTACGGAGTAACATTACTTTTAAATCTGGATACTGTGCACGTCCAGTTTCCTGTTTGGTGCGATCTGAGTTGCGGCGGTTGATCTGAACGGAGTCCGCCGTCGAATGGCATCGAACAAAATAGACTGGCTGCGTATCTCCGGCGCAGGGCAGAGCACGGACGGACCGGCGCTGCAGAGCTGTGGGGGCTGTGGAAACGCTCTCATTCACTAGAACGGGTGCATATTTACTGAGGAGTGCGTGGCGCAGTGCAGCGGAGCGGATTGTCATGCAGTGTGTATCCAGTAAATAACTCATTTCTCAACCTGGATATCAGCGGCTTATATGTAAAAAATGTTTTGTTTTTTTTATTTAGTGGGTGCGGCTTATAATCAGGTGCGCTAAATAGTCCGGAAAATACGGTACTGCAAAAGCAACCCAGGAGTTTTTTTTTAAGGCAAATAAGTGAATTATTCTACAATGGCCGGGTCAATGACCCAATCTCAACCTGCTCGAGCTGCATTTCACTTGTTTAAGACAAAATGTGAGGTAGAAAGACCCACAAACAAGTAACAACTGAATACAGGAAAGTCAGTGTTTAGTGATGTCCATGGGCTCCAGACTTCAGGCAGTCATTGCCTGCAAAGGATTCTTAACAAAGTATTATCAATGAACATTTTTTATTTATGGTAATAGTAATTTGTCCAATTACTTCTGAGCCTTTCTGAGGCTCTCTCTACTTTCAAATTACAGCTAAGAGTCTGCGCTTTAAGCACATATTAATTATATAACTGTGTTCTGAATATGCTTTGGTAACAAGCTAAAATAACAAAACTTGTGTCAATGTACAAATATCAATGGACTTAACTGTATATCAAGATATCTGTAAAAATAAAAACTACTCTCCTACAATAATTCAGTTGTCCTTAATTGGGAAAAGAGGAAATGGGCGCATGTGAAGTTTTAGCTCCATACATCTAATATATCTTGTGTTGAATTATTTTGAAAAAACAAAAGAAACAAAAACATATTTTAGAAAAACAGGGAAATTGTCTCTAAATATTGAAATAGAATATTACCGAAAGTATATTAACACAACTCTATAAAGCAACATTTCTCATAAGATATACACATCAAAAATCCTACAAATAATATCAGTAAATATCAATAAAATCTGTTAAATTACTTACTCCCACAAAGTGTATGCGACACTTGGAGTTGGCGTCTGTCAGTTTAACAGCTTCTGAGAAAATGCTGACATTGGTTCGAGACAAAATGGCGGTCTTTCCTCGACTCGGACTCACGCCTCTCCTCACAGAGTCTGCCACCTCCACTGCACTGTCATCGCTCACTCCACCTGCACAAGCAAACAGCAAAGATTTAGTTTGTCGACAGCTGTTTTTATGATATTATGGGTTTATAGGCTTGAGTTACCTTTCTGCTTTCCCCCAACCAAAATCTTCTGCACGTTTTTGCAGACTTTAAGGATTGCAGCTCCCACATATGCAATCTCTGCACCAAACCTAAAGCTCTAGAAAAGAGTGGATGCAAGTAGTAGTAGTTTTTTTCCAAACATCCAATAAAACCTGGTGAAAAAGCTATGCTATGAACAGTATATATATATTTTATATTTCATAAAACTTATCCACATATCTGCCAAGATATGAGATAAACATGTTTGAATCAAATATTTGTTTTACTGATAATAGTACAGATAATTTAATCACACACACACAAACAAAATTGAACATAATAGCCAAGTTGTTTATGTTTACGTTTTCTGTTTTGGTTCTAAAACTGCATCGCCAATCATCAAATCAGAAAAGCGGAAAGACTGTCATACCATTGTTTTGATTTAGACTGCAGTACCGTTTTTAAACCAGTACGAGTGGATACTGCTTCCAGCACCTATGCTTGAAAATTTGAAAAAAAAAAAAAAAGTTTTAGGCCTAAGATACATAAGCCAAAAATTTGAACTTTATTCACTCTCCTGCGACTCACTTTTGGATCCCCACCCAATGTTTGGGAAACACTGGCCATATATATATATAATAGACGGGCAATCCTTATCTGTGATCTAGTTTACTCAATTCAGTTTAGCCCAATACATTTGCAATAAAGGAAAATAGCATGTCACCAAGTTGGCAAGTTGTTTTTTTATCACTGACTGTATAATAATATATAAGTTACATAATGCTTAATCTTTACCTGTGTCAAGTAGAAGATGTGTGTGTGGCCCACTGTGTCCAGTGCATTGACAGCTCCTTTAAATGTGTAGATCTGCTGATGAGGGTCTCCTACCAGGATTTTCCCACAGCTCTGAGACAACATGATGTCCAGGATGGCTGCACGACAATGGACAAGAATAAGTTTATTCTTAAAATTAAACTGAATTATAACATTATATTAAGTCTAACAGTTATAACAATTATCAGGCAACAACTTGGTTAAATATCAAGAATGGGTCACATCAAGTTGAAGACTAGCACCACCAACTGTTTGAATTGAGATTTTCAATAACACGTCATTCATACTTCAGAGTGTGATGTTGATGCCTCCTAAAAATCAAATCTCAATCCCTAGACTAAGACCAACTCTTTCTACAGAATTAAATTAAGATGAATACAGTCATATGTAAATGTTTGGGAAGCCCTAATAATTATAATTATTTTAATTTATAAGTTGTTTTGCATTTGGATCAGCAACTTCATTTTGATATATATAATACCTTATGGACAGCAATATTTCATTAGTGAAATTAGGATTATTGAATTAACAGAAAAATGCAAAATATTCATCATAATAAAATTAGACAGGTGCAAAATTTTGGGTATCCCAACAAATTAAATACATTTAAATTCATTTTTGTTGAGCCTCCTTTTGCAAAAATAACAGTCTCTAGATGACTCCTGTAGGCTCTGACAAGTGTCTGGAATCTGGGTGGTATTTTTGACCATTTCTCCTCACAAAACATCTCCAGTTCATTCAGATTTAATGGCTTCCGAGCATGGACTTTTTCTTGGCTCTTAGATTAGAATAGATTTTCAATGATATTCAATCTGGGGACTGTGATGGCCACTCCATAACATTATACTTCATTCTCTGCATGAATGCCTTTGTGGATTTCGAGCTGTGTTTTGGGTCATTGTCTTGTTGGAATACCCAACCCTGGCGTAACTTCAACTTTGTGACTGATGCTTGAACATTGTCTTCAAGAATCTGTTGAAATTGGGTCCCCAGTCCCTGAACTAGCCACACAGCCCCACAGCCTCACAGCATGATGGGACCTCCCCTAAATTTGACAGTAGACAGCAAGTGTTTTTCCTGGAATGTGGCATTCTTCTGTCGACATGCATAGTGCTTCTTGTTATGACCAAATAACTACATTTTTGTCTCATTAGTCCACACCATGTTATTCCAAAAACTGAATCTGGCTTGTCTAAATGAGCTTTTACATACCTCAAGCGATTCTGTTTGTGGGGTGGCCCTCACCCTCCCATACAGCTGTTCTTTGTGCAAAATGCTCTGAATTGTTGACCCATGTACAGAAACATCATCTGCAGCAGGATGAGGGTTGTCTTTAACCATTCTCATCATTCCTTGTCTATATCTCTCTGGTATTTTTCTTGGCCTGCCACATCTGGCCTTAACATCAACTTTGCCTGTGTCCTTCCATTTCCTGACTACAACCTTAAATACTTTTTCTCATTATTGAATGCTCCTGTCTATGAAGTTCAAGGCTTAACTAACTAATCTAACAAGTTTTGTGTTGCATGTAATCCATTTTGAGAAGTTAGATGCATTCAAATCAGAAAACTTAAAAGGATGCCCAAACTTTTGCATGCACATTTTTTTCATATTTCATTTAATTTCATACACCTAAATACTGCTGCACTAAAAATTGTTGTTAGGAAAACACCCTAGAACTCAGATGTCACTAGAAAATGAATGATGTACCTCTGAGCACACCTCTGAGGTTGCATAATAGTTTATTTCTGTTCACAAAAAGAGATCACCAACCTTTACATATGACTGTAAGCGTTTGTGGTTACATTTGTAAGAAAGTGGGAGCTTATCTATTACAAACTTTTTTTGAAATAGTGAAAGATATCAGTACCTGGAGTGCAGTCCTGGGCCTCGTCAATAAAAATGACATCATATTTATGAGAAAGACAAGGTCTGGAGAGCTGCCACAATTTTAGATAACCTATGAAGAGAAGTTTTGTAAAAACAACATTTATTGTAATAATTGTAAACAGATTAAAAAAGTTCAAACATCTGACTGTATTTCACCATTTTCCTAATTAGTTTAGATGGGAGAGATTGCTTCGGGTCAAAGACAAGCTAGAGCATGCACATACAGTAAGTAATTAGCACTAAAAGATAGGAGTACGCTCAAGACCAGATCAAAAAGAAGACTGAGGCATTTTGCATAAGACAGCGATGCAAATTTGGAAAATACTTTCCAAGTGCTCTTTTAATAGACTACAATTAGCCTAATTCTGGACTAAACCAGTACTGAAGCAGGACTAAACCATAACTAATACAGCACTAAACATGGTTGTGGTTGATATTTGTATTTTCTATGTCACAGTGACCTTATGCTTAGTCACGTACACCTGACCTTTTTAATGCCACTTATGGTGAAATTAAGTGCCAGCATTGTCAACGATAGAACAATCATCTGTATGAATTTTACAAAAAGTAATTTTATTTTAAAAGTCTAATACAAATGAAAAAACTCCAGTGCTGCATTAAAAAAGCATGAAAAATGAATCATGCATTTCATGATAACATATCTTCACTAAATACATTTTGTTACACTACTTTTTATAATATTAATAATGTTTTGACACATTTTCAGACTTAGATGAACAAAATGTAATACCTACTCATAATTAATAATTTTAAGGCCTTGATTTTGACCCTGGTGTAAAGTCAGAGTGAGACTGCCTTACTCTGGAACATGGTTGTCAGACTGCTGTAATTTCAGTTCCATGTTCTTGCAAGAATAATAAAATCTCCACAAAGACAACTCTACTGGCTCAAGATCTTTTATTACTTTCACATAACCTGAATTAATTACTTAATTACGTTCACCATACTGTCTAAGCCAGGACAAAATCTGGAATAAGCTAGGACTAAACCAGGACTAAAATGGAACTAAACTACATCTAAACTAGGATTAAACTATGAGTGTTTCCAGAATTAAACTTGGAAAAACCAGGACTAAAAATGTACTAAACTAGGACTAAACCAAGACTAAAATGGGACCAAACTACATCTAAAATAGGATTAAACTAGGACTAACTCAGAATTAAACTCGGACTAAACCAGTACTAAACTAGGACTAAACCAAGACTAAAATGGGACTAAACCAGGACTAAACTACATCTAAATAAGTATTAAAGTAGGACTAATCGAGAATTAAACTTGGTTAAACCAGTACTGAACTAGGACTAAACAAGGGCTACAGTTCATATTTAATCCCCAACCAGAGCAGTACTAAAACTGACCCTAAAATAAACTTAGTTAGAACATGAATTACAAAAGACTCCTGGGTACCATCAGAATAGATCTGGGCACCACCAGTGATAACCGTACCACAGTTGGAGAATCACTGGCATAAGGCATTTTTATTGCCTCTCAAAGTCAACAGCAACCTATGATTAAATCCCAGTCCCTTTTAAGTGTGGAAAACTTGAAAGTCCATTAGTGATATACATACCATCATGTGTCATGTAGAAAGCCTCCTTACTTCTCTCTCTTACATTCTTCATTCGCATCCAAATTTCTGTGGCATCCTCAACATACAACTACAAAATCAACACACAAGATACAAGGTTACATTTTGCCATTACCCGATTCATTGTGTAGATCTTGTCTGATCCATACCTCTTTCTCTGCATGTGCTATTGGTATTATGTTATTGGTTTTGGTCACATGACTGCTTGGGACGTGGAACACGTCAATCTTTTCGTCCGTTGAAGCCATAAACGTATTGAGAGTTTTCATCACAATTTTAGACTTGAGAAAACCTCCTCGGCCTTTGGGCAAAACCATGTTGATGCTAAACGGCTTCATGTTGAACGTTAGCTTTTTGGCATTTTGATACCTGCAATGAGGAAAGAAGAAAAAAAAACAACTGTTAGGACCCGATTTTGTGATTGGCACACGCCTGATCTTGGCACAGACAAGGCATGGTGTCGTACAAGTAAGGGTGTGTGCTCTAAATCTAAGGCATGGTGTGAAGCAACATAATGAGCAAAGAGACACTAAAGTTCACATGAAACTCCTCACCAGAAGCTGCAGGTGCTTTTTTTGCCTTTCCTCTCCATAACAGTATTCA
The DNA here is from genome assembly GCA_020698575.1 of Bostrychus sinensis. Taxonomy (NCBI): domain Eukaryota; kingdom Metazoa; phylum Chordata; class Actinopteri; order Gobiiformes; family Eleotridae; genus Bostrychus; species Bostrychus sinensis. Next base: position 45,829,073 of record CM036239.1, on the reverse strand, counting down.
ATATCTAACGCAGTTTACATCACAGCAGCGAGCTGTCCTCATCCAAAACTCATCCAGCGCTCATGTAGCCTGTCCGTGTGTAAATTCAGCTTCCTTATCCTTAATTATTCCTTATGGTAAAGAAGGGCTCAGAAGAGTAGGGTACAATGCAGTACGACGCAAATATTCCCTGTGTATGAAAGAACGCCGCACAAAGCCTCCGCGCCTGCAATGTACCCTATGGATTATACCCTCTTCATGTGGATAATTAATGAAGATGACAGGGACGCGAGCTGAAGACAGAATACGGAGAAGAAAAAAGCTAAAAAACAAAGTAAGTAACTGAGTTCTCCCCATGTGGTTTGTTGTTTCATGATCCTGTTTGTAAACCAAATCCAGAAGACTGATAAATGTGTCTAGTTTGCGTAAAATGGCTCTGGGTTTGCTCTTGTTTGGAGCAAGAGCACTGGGTCACTTTTATGCAGAGCAATGGAAACATGGCACTGGAAAAGGGCACGAGGAAAAATATAGCTCTTCTGAACCTCTTCTTTACCATAGGGAATAAATATTTTAACAGCTGGATTTACGCAAGGACAGGCTACAGCACATCCTTTGTAACCTCGGAGATTTGGAAGAGGACAACTCGCTGCTTTGATGTGAAATCTACTTTTAGACAGATGAAAGACAAAAAAAAAAAAAAAAAAAAAAAAAAACACCATCTGCAGCTTCTACTGAGTTTTATGTGAACTTTAGTGTCTCTGCTCAGTATGTAGCCTATGACACATCTTTTAATCTTCTTGTTGTTCTTCTTGTATAAGTATAAGTATAAGTAGTAGTTGTAGTTGTAGTTATTTTTCATGCTCCACACCACGCCCTAGATTTAGGGCAGGCCGCCTCACAACACCGCTCAACTGTACAGCACACAATATTCCCACAATATCTGCTGCTGAGAAGTGGCCCATAATTTAGTTCAGAGTGACGTTGAGGAGCTTGTCCTGAGAAGTGTAGCTCTGGCCTTGTAAAAAGTTTGGGATGTATAGCAATAGATTGTGATGACAATTACCTACTGTAGAGAAGAAGTTCTCTATCACAAAGTACTACAAGACTACAGGTGTCTTCTTAAAACCCATACAACTCAATGGTTTTGCTCACCTTGCACCAACATCTCTAAATGCTAATGAGTGGACAGTCTTGCAGTCCACGTTTGCAGGGAATCGTCTCTCTGCCTCTTTGGCCACTGATCTGTTGAAGGCCACATACAGGAAACGGAGGTCTGGTCTCTGCTCTGCATACTTCACCAAAGTAGTGGTCTTCCCGCAACCTGCAAAATGCAGTAGCAATGTTTCAGTTACTAAAAGTCAAGACACACAGATCACTTGTCCAAACACTGATATGATGCAATTAATTTAAATCCACCAATAAATATTCTGCCCCCAAAAACCAGAGCAGTAGTGTCTAAATTAGTGCACAAATTCTTGAGATTTGTTTGTAAAATGTGCTCTGACAACAAACATGTTCTGACTCAACTTTATTCATTCCCGGCACAAAAAAACTTCCTTCGAGATTAATAAAGTTATATCTTATTCGAACGTTTGATTAAAAATCATTAGCATCAGAGCATTTTTAATTTCCATACATTTTAAGAAATCCTAAGAAATACTGATCAGTTGTCCAGACATGGTAAAGTGGTGATGCAGTTATTCAAAGTTTTATGCTCACTATAACCTCTTAAAGCCCCACCTAACTTTCACAACAAAAGGCATTTTTACTGTGTGCACAGAACAACTGACTTTAGTTATAAGTCACTGGGCTGTTTCTACCCTCTATGTCAGGAGTCAATTAAAATTTACAGATTAACAATTTGTGAAAATTTCCCCAAGCAAAGGTCTGAAACATCACAATGTTATTTTGTGCCTTGAAATAGCATTATAATTACATCAACACCTGTGGCTATAGTGTAACTACAGTAGCATTGCTTTACATCATGGCATTAGCATTTTCCTAACATTAACATTAGTTTTAAATAATTTCTATGCCCCAATTCTCCAGTAAGTATTGGGGCAGTTCTCGCCTGCGTGTGACAGAGGTACAAACTCCGAGAGGGGAGGCGCAAGCTAAGGGACAGAAGTGACCACAGCAACATGTCTTCTCCAACTCATCTCACAAATCCGTAGGGAGAAAACTTCTGTCTGTTGTAAATGGAACCATATGCTCCCTCCACACACAGGGTGTTTCTCAAAGCCCAGGTACCTTGCCTTGCCTTGCTTACATCACAGGAAGGCATCCACCTCATCATCTGTCGCCCAAGGTGTGTTCCAATGTTCATGTCCTTCCCAGGCAGGTGTCCTCCGTGTGGTTAAATCACCAAGGATACATCAGTGGATCCTTTGCTGCCTTGCATCGGCCAAAATCACCCACAATGGGATGTAGCTTTTATGAAAAAATGGCAGGCCATGGGCATGCATTACTTTTAAAAGCTTATTTAGCAAATTTGAGATTATTTATAAGCTAAAATGTATCCGCCTATTACCCCTGCTGACCCCTGCTCTATGTGAAACCGACTGGGATACCGAAAACGCAGAACAAGTTAGTTTGCTATCCCTCTGATTCCCCTTCAGGTATTAGTTATAATGCAATAGGCAGCGATAGTTGTCTCTTTACCTGCGAAGGCCATGACCTTGAGCACATGGCCTGTCTGTATGTCATGGCTGAGGATCATTTGTTGTTCACCAGTCAGATTGATCTGGGGATGCCTACTGGAAAAATACACACACACACACGGATATTTTATAAACAAAGGACAGCCAGAGACAACTACACAATTTTAGTTCCCCTCTAAAATTGGTTATGTAAAAGCCTTTAAAGTTATAGTTTAAACTTTTGATTGGGACCGCATTTTTTAAGTAATTATTTAATATTCCCCTTTCTTCATAAAATTCCAATATTCAACTTTGATAAGGGGGTTTACGTTTTATTAAAAGAAAAACTAAAGTATACAATACTTGTAATGCTTGTGTCTCACCTGCTTTGATCAAAGTTGACGGCAAAAGGTCCATTCTCCATCAGATGGAGCACATAGTAAATGTTGTAATGTAACCTGAAAAAAAACAAAAGGCCAATACTGTATAGCCTGACACGAACCATTGTCTTCAGAATATAACACTTCTAGTAGTTACCTGTTACTGATTGGAACCCCATTGTCTCTCTTCAGGGCCAGCAGCATCATGGCCAGTCGGTTGAGGTACTCCGAGATGGCAGTGTAGGACATACAGTTGTTGAGCAGTGAAACTAAAGACTGAACATCCTCCACAGACTCTGAGAGGAGGAGGATCAAAGCCATCACTGCGTATGGATTTGTGCCCTGGAAAGTAAATATGTACAATATAAAAATTCTAGTCATGTTTTTTTTTGTTGCTTTTATTTTAAGAGTCACTGGATGCTGGAGCCTATTGCAAAAACTGTTAGTCTACTATACCTTCACTTAAATTTTGTTTCTACAGAGGTAAAATCACAGGCGGAGTAACCAATCAGAGAAATCAAGGGCCGGATGTAAGCAGTGCACTGCTGACCCAAACAAACATGGGGTTTGCCTTTTTTGTAATAAAATATAAAAATATGGTGCATTATGAGCAGCTCTGTACTTATTTACAGCAGCCGAAGGCAGTTGTACAAAGACTTGATGGAATTCTTTTTTTTTTTTTTTTATGCGAAAAAAAAAAACCCACACACAGAGGACTGAACAACAATGAGGACTTCAGCAGAACCAACAGGTGACAAAAGAAAGCACTAGATGCTGTTAACCAGGTCAGAGAAAAGTAGCCAGTGCTACCTTGGTTAGCTTCCACATTTCCTTCCACATAAGATGCACTGCAGATAAACGGCTGTCATGAGCCAGTTCCAAATCGACCAGAGGGAAACACTTCACTCCAATTGAGGAACTAGACTCTCCTGCTTTCGATAAGAAAGTAGGAGAGGCTGGCTCACCAGGCTTGTCAATTGCAGGGTTAACCATGACATACGCTGAGAGACTATTTGGACTATAAGCACAATGTGAATGGAAGGCACATTATATAGATCTTGGACCGGTTTAAAGAGCAGGTCAAAAGAAGAGATGCACAAATTTCCCTCTCCTTAGATAATTCAGCTCTTCTGGGGGAATAGAAACACAGCACCTCCATTGTGTTCTGGTTTGACCCTATGGCCTTCTACTAAATCCCTAAATCAATTTCTCTGTTTCCTAAAATCCTCTCATACCTCAGTGACAAGGTTGTAGTCCTTCTGAATAACAGGAATCCTTAATCTGATGGAGGCTTCAGCCTGAGGGAACAGACGATGTTTCTTCACACACTCCAAAACGTCATCAGGTCTGAAACGCTGAGCCGGCTTATGTTGAGCCATTAGACTGAAAAACAACATTATTTAGATATTTTAATAATGGCTTTATATTATCGATCTTATGTAATCTTTTCACCAACACAAAGAGAACAATATCTATTTGTCTAAAAGGAAATGTTTGGCAATGTTTTTCCATACTTTTTCTATTTTTTTTTATCTGGCAGGTACTGGTTGCCAAGTAAATGTGAACAAATTAGATATTTAATAAAAGCAAAAATTAAGTCAAAGATATGAACTGAAATTAAAACAGTAAACTTACATAACTAGGGCTCTTATGCTGTGGTCAGCTGGGTTTATTAAGTTGTTCTTATTCAGGACAGAGGCCACCTCCTGAACTGTGTCACCCTCCCTCATTACGTAGCGGAAGTACTGTTTTTTGTAAGGCACAAACTATGTAGGAAAATACATAGATCAAAACTTTGCAACAATGTGTAACTTTTCCAAAAATATATACAGACAGAAAATAATCATTCAGCTTAGCATTCACTTTTATAATTTTATTTTTAAAGTATTAATGTTTTTAGGGTATTAAAGATGTGTCACCACTCTCCAAGTTTCTATGTATACTGTATGGTGAAGTAACAGTCCCACATGCATTAGCAGCTAGCAGAGAGTCCTGGAAAAAATGGGTAACTTAAGGGGATGTTAGAGATCGTCTGATATATAAAAATCTAGAAGTTTTTGCTCTAACTATTATTTACTTATTATTACACTTTACTGACACTCTAGTGATACTGATGAAAAACTGTGGATGCACCATACACGAGGACACAAAACAGAATGTTTAATGTTAAAAAAACTTTTAAATATTATAAAAACAGAGAGAGATTTTTTTTTTTTTTTTTTTTTAAATCAGGAAAATCGGCCCTGCACATCAGCTCCAAAAATCTGCAGTGCTCAGCCATTTGCTGATTTTCAAATCGATATCAGCCATAGAAAAAAACATGACGGTGGACCTCTACTTTTAACCATTAAAACCAAATTATCTAAGAAACTCTATTTTGGCAAAATAACTTTGGACATATTTTTTACATGTTAAAACATCTGTTGAATTATGTGGCCTAATAATACAGCAGCACTAAATATTTTATGGGGCATCCATAAAGCTCGTCTTTGGTCTTCCTGAAAGACTTGTGCCTGGCAGCATCCTTCTACTCATATATTCACTATCCCTCCCTCCTCTGCACGTTCAAACTTTCTGCCTGGCCTCATAACTTTATCTCCATAACATCTAACATGACCTGTCCCTCTGATGTACCTGAAAGACACAATAGGACTATCATTATGCACTGCCAGAAAAAATAAGGCGTACTGTAATGATTTTACTGTACCTTTGGGTCTTGCACTATGTCCCTCCATCGATGGCAGACGAGCTGAACACTGCGGTAAAGATCCTGAGCTGGGACCAGGCTCAGGACCTGCCTAAGCACCTCCTCTGGCAGGTCATCTATACACCCCACTGGCTCAATTAAAGTCTTAGAGCTGCCTAGGAGTCCAAAATGGGCATCCGGGAGAGCCTCTACGTTGTCTTCCACACCTGATTCCCTTATTGCACTCGGTTCAAAATCTTCATCAAACATCTCAGCTGTTATACCCTCCAAATAGTCCACTTCCTCCTCTTTCGTTTTTGCATTTCGTTCAATATTTTCTGCAGTCAACAAACTGGCATCGTCAATCTCTTCTTCCTCTAATGGATTAGATTCAGCCGTTAAAACAGCTGCTAACAAACTAACATCATCTTCGTCATCCTCTAGGTCAATGTTTGGTTCGTCTTTAGAAAAAAGTGCTCTTGGTCCATTTGAATATGTAGATGAACAGGGATCTTGGGGCTTGTTTGGGCTTGTGCTCAGGACTCCTGTCACCCTAAAGAACTCGCTGATGCCTTTCTGACGTCCTGCTGGACTTGAGCATGCAGAGGCTGAGGGTTAAGAAGGAGAGAAATTTTTTTTTTAATTAAGACAAGGGGCATTTAATAAAATCAATCTGGGGGGTTTGTTGAAGGTAGTTTTTCACCTTATGGTTTATAAGATTCTAATTACAGTTCTAAATTTGCACATTCATATTTTGGGGTCACGAGACTTTCAAACATGAAAAAATGCTTCACATCGTTTGGCTAATTAATATGGTATGGTATGTTTTTATTATTTATACAGGGACAATGTACAATATTGAGGTCAAAACTGACGTCTAAGTGTAAGTGGACTTGACCATGTCAGCAAACAGTATTATATCCCCTCCCATAAATCAGGCACCACTTCTAAAACTATATCAGCCACCTCTGTCCCCATCCCCCACAGACACGTGCACTCACCTTCAGTTTCGGGCATAAACACTCGTGCATATTCATGGGTACAAATTTACTCTGATATTGGCCATTCCTTTGTCAGGCATGCAAATGTTTGAAACTTAGTAGATGTTATAATCTCTATGAGCAATGTGTTCCACTGACTCATGAAAATAAAAGAGAAACCTGGTCTAGTGAAAGATGTCCTACATTTTGGTATACTGCACTATCCATACTCTGCACTATATCTAGAAGTTAATCAAGTGGCTGGAGTTGTTTTTTCTGTACTCAAAGTTACAAATCTTCTCAAATGAGGATGAGCAGTAACATCATCAATGATTTTAAAAAGTAAGCAAATATTAGCACAGATTATCATATTATTAAAGTCTAAAATGTTATACAATATTTAGGATAAGGTAAGGATGTAACAATAGTGATAACATCTGAATTTCTTATCATGGATCGTAAGGGCACATTTAAATTGATTCGAAGCCTCAAGGCTGTTTTGCAAGCCTGCCACCAACTCACCATGCATTATAAAACATGTGGCAAGATCACTGAATTAAAATACAAGTGGGAAGCCTCAGTGGTAAGAGACCCTGCCAAGTTAAACTTTAAGGAATTATTACTACGTTGTTTTTTTTTTTACATGATTTCTAAAGGTCAGAGTTGAAACCAGTGTAACACCCACGTAGGTAAATTTGTTATCATTTAAAAAAATGTTTTGTCATGAATGAATGAATGAATGAATGAATGAATAAAAATATTAGAATAATTTGAATGTTTACATCTGTTTGTAAAATACATTGCATTTGTTTATCACTATTTATACACAATGTTTTTTTTGCAGAATAAAGTTATTACCTTAAATGGTTTATGATTTCAAAGATGATGACCCTAGTCTAATCTTTACTTTTTAAATATTAAATAAAGATATCTGATAAAAGCACAATTTTTCCTCCTGGTCATATGGACAATTCAAATGAACTAAAATAAACCCTACTACTGGCTATTGAGGACAAACCGAGCACTGCTGGAGAAAACTATTAAGGTTCCTATATGAACTCTCTTCTTGCTGAAGGTTAAAGACATTCTTTTTCTCCAATTTTTAATCACCCATTTCAATTGGAAAAGGCATGTTTTTTTTTTAATGACTGCGGTTTCTTAAGTCCTGTCACCAAACAGCCAACGACTACACACCAAGCCATCAAAATCAGGGTATTGGTTAGGTACCTGTCAAAGACAATAGCCCCTTTACCTTCAACAAACTGCTTACATTGAAAAAGTTACTAGCCAGGGTATATGGAAGGAATTTTTCATACAGACTCAGTAGGAAAGTTCAACAGTCTACACCACACTTACAACACTTGAGGCGCTTGGTGGGTGTTTTTGGATACAGGCCTCTATGTGGGTTGCGGTTGCGCTGGCCAAGACCGACACTGTGAGGCTGAGTGAGGGCGCTACAGCCTGCTGCACTTTGCCCCAGTTCAATACACTCATCTGCACTCAGGTGTCTACGCTTGGCCTTCCCTGAAGAACAAAAGACAAAATACAGAAACATTAACACAAGTAACAACACAGTCATTCAAAGATGAAAATGGCCTGTTGGTTTCATGCATTGCAGAGGATATTAAGTCATTTTACCTAATGAAACTTTCACTGTATGGAAGTATGGATACAGGATGTAAGACATAAGTTGTAAGACATCTTTATTGTTACAACTTATTTATTTGCTACTACTACGAATACTGTACTTACTAAAATATATAGATTGGAGATACAGTTTCAGACTCCTGTATACAAAATCCAGTAAAAGAGCTCTCCCAGACCTAGCAAATATTTCCTAAAATGGGGCGTGTACCTTTAAGCCAGGCAATTAAAAACTATTTTCTAACTTCAAAACTTCTCTATTTAGTTTAGATTTACCCAAAAATTACCAGTTACCATGTTTTAATTTTCGCTTTGAAAACATGTAGTCATTTCTCCAGTCTTTCCTCCAGATTTTTATACCATTAGACTCGATAATGCTCAGAGTGATAGCTAGAAACTGAGCCCAAAAGCTAACCCTTCGGAAAAAGTACAGTAAAGGTTCTAAAGTTGTTTCTATGATTTAAACAAGATTTAGGCTCAGTTTGACTGCTGCATTGACTACACTCAATGCAATTTGCAATACCTCTAACTTTTACCATTAATAGAAGATACAATTAGACCGAAATTGTTGAAATGCTTGCTCCCATTAATTTGTTTATTTTGGCGGAACGTTAATTCCATTAATCAGATTAATTTATCTTACCCTTAACAGCGATCTCCATTTTCGCGTCCAGCTCATTCAGGTTTTAATGACAAATTCTTTTAAACTTCACTGCAAAACAAAGTGACCACGATCATGCTTTCGTGGAAATTATTCGTGCGAGAAATCCCGAAGAGGTGTTTAAAACGAGTTACAAAGTTTTCATGCTAACCTGGGCTAAAGTGCATGCTAAAATACCACAGAGATGTTGTTTGTGTTGGTAAAAAAGCAACGTGATTGGCCAGCAGTTCTTCTTCGTCGCTTCTCAAAATGTAGATTACTTTTGCTACTTCCGCCACCTACCGGGCTTAACGTAATTTAAAGATGTTTCAAAATTGAGAATTTGGAGAAAATCTAAACTTTTAAAAATAAAGCACAAGTGAGCAATTGTATTAATGAAAACAAAACGTTTTTGTTTATTTATACAAGTAGTTAGCATTTATTGTAATGTCGCGCCAACACATTAGTCATATAGCATAAAAAAATGACATTTTGGCAGTACTATGAAGCATGAAGTATGAAATGTAAATAATGCATTATGTACAAAACATAATCAGTGGCACATATTTTCACATGAGTAAGGGTAATTTATTAACTCATGAACAAATAAACTTTCTATGCATGTCAAGTACTAATATTAATAGTGTTTTTTTTTTTTTTTTTTTGGTCCTTTACTGGCAAAGTTTCGAACATTTTTCTACATTTAAAACCTTGCAGCAGCCACTTAGCCTTTTTTCAACCATTAATATGATCACGATACACACTACAAAAGCACAAAGATTTTTTAAGTTGGTGCTGAAAAAACATACATAATGACATTCATAATGGAGATTTTTCAAATGCGCCTCATATAGGTAAAATGCCTTCACAAGATTAAGTTATTCAATTTTTTATATTTTAGTAAAACAGCAGGCTGAAGCTAAATTATAATGAATGTTACATGTAGCACAAAAAAAAAAATAATTAAAAAGAAAACAGTTCAATATGACAATTAGAAAACCTGTTACAATTTGTAAACAACCTTGTAAATATTGTAGGAATGTTAATGCAAAGGGCAAATCTATCTAAGGGATTTATTGTGAGCATGTAATTATCATAGAATTAGTATCATAATTACTATATGAAATAGTCAGGTCTTCAAGTGGCCACATCCTGTAATTCACCGTTTTCATTTTAGGCCACATGTAAAGGCAGAGCGTAGTACTAGATTTATTGTAAAATTATAGCATGCATCTAGTGCTTGGATATTCTGGTTTAACTATTTCCAGTCATATTGGGTTAAATTATTCAGGGAGATAATGTATTTCCCATGCTTTTTCCTCATGTGGTTATATTACAATCTTTTTGAGTTGTTTGTAACAGAAAGAGCTACATCTAAGTCCAGTCTCAAATTCAGTACCAATCCATTATTGCTTCAGAATAGGAAGCTCCCTCGGTTTGAAGAAAGCCTGAGCCATCCCCATGGCATAGATGTACACTTTAGCATCTACAATGATGTTGTCCTTCTTCAGCAGCTCTGGAGGAAAACATCAAAAAACATATCTGTCTATGTACAAGTACAGCATAATATAGTGTGAAGATAATGGCCAAATGTTTACTGCCTTACCATCAATTTTGCCTTGAAATTCGTCAAGAGGTAAAAGTATGACTTCAACAAACTCTGCAAAGAGGAGATATAAGTCTTTTCAGTGGCTCTGAAACTGCAACGTACTGTAGGTACTACCGGAAGGGGTGGGTATTAAAAAGACTTCCATTTACTTGAGTGACTTTCTGAATAAATTGTAGTTCTAAGAGTAGTTTTACTGTAACATACTTGTAACTTCTACTTCAGTAATATTGTATTGAAATAACACTACCCACTGTAAAGGTGAGAATGGGTGTTTCTCATGACATTATTTTATAAAGATGCAATTTAAATTTATACATTTTAGTTTTACACATTAATGTTTTGTCTGTCTGATTACATCAATATTAAAACAATAATCAGATGCTCCATCCAAACAGTTACACAGTGCCAAATATGTTTTTTACTCCTACATGAGTAATTATTTTGATGACTACTTTTTACTTCTACTTTTAAAAATCAATTTAATTATATTTTGACATAACAATACACTTACTTGAGTATCACTTTTGGCTACTCAACCCACTTTTAACTAAAGGTGGTGGAAGTGAGTACATGATTTGTTAAAAAATGAAATAGCCATTAAAATGTAATTCAAGTGAAGGCCATTTTATTTTAATAATACCCTTACTGTTTTGATGTTTTACAGTTACTGAAAGAAGAAAAACATACTAACCTCCTTCACCTGTGGAAGAGCATATGACACAAAGGCATTAAATTAGTCAAAAAGGCATACATTTAAAGTCTTTTAAAATGCTTTATTTCTAACCTGGTGTTATTTTTTTTACCTAGTTTTTGTGTTGGGTGAATATTCTCAGGGTCGTCCCCATTGATGTTTACCATGACTATCTGAGTGGTGCAGTTGGACAGTCCAGGGTCCAGACAGGTCACTGCAAAGACACCAAAGCTGGTACCACAAATGTATAGGCATTATCACAGGCCTCCTACTGCATTTTAACCTATAAATAACTATGACACTGATAAGATAACTCCACAGAGGCATCTAACCCAATCATGAGTCCATCAAAGTGGTGAATTCAAACCTGGAGTGACTCCCATTACTTCTCCTTTGTAGCCAGTTTCTTCCTTTAGTTCCCTCAGAGCAGCCGCCTCAGCAGTCTCTCCTTCGTCAATCAACCCTGTGCACATGATGGGACAAAGGTATTACAAGTTTTGTAGGCAAGGGAAAAAATAATGCCATGTATTGATGATGTATATCTGCTTTACTGTTACACATACAGTTAAACACTTATTTCCATTTTTGCCCAGTTGTGTTAAAATGGCATGATTACATTTCTTTCTTCGCTCCAGGGCTGCAAAGTATTGTTTATTGATGTATCCATAACGCAAGAAATGAAGTGTATCAAAGATATACTCATCATTGTCCTATGAGAGCCTTGAATAAAAAATGTGTTGTGTGTGATGCTAAAACTGACAAAACAGACAAGTTACCTCAATATGAAGTCTATTGTTGTTGATTTTCAACAGCAAGTTGCAGGACAAAGCGCCACAAGGAACGCCTTCTTTACAGCCATAAGACTGTAGCGTCAATCAGTATATGGTCAATAAACTATTAACTCAGGTTTTAATAAAGTTAAAATACATTTAAATATGCATACCATACCCAAATATGCAGAATACTATTCTCATGAATATACATACTATTCTCATCCTATACAAGATATAGAGCACCTAATTTGAATAGAAAAACTGCCCTGTAGACTAATTTTAATTGAAATTAATTGCACAAACCTGCAGGAAACTCCAGTGAATATGAGCCCATGGGAGGACGAAACTGCTTCACCATCACAACACAGTCTTTGTGGAGAGTTCTCTTCAACAAAGCAATGATTCCAACACCTGTGAAGCAACTCTGTCACTAAAATATCTGCAGAGTTCAAATGTATCCATCAAGCTTAATACAAAACTGAGCAGCTTACCGTCTACTTGTGTGTTGGTTTGCCTTGTCGTCCGCTTCACTGTCTCCCATATTCTGGTACATAAAAACATGGAATGAGGATGGTAGAATTTAAATTAAAAATATGAATACTCAAGTTATACCTAGTGTTACCAGCTGGGTCAACATAAGTGGTCTTCTCTAGTTTGACCCATTTTCCTGAAGCAAGAACCTAAAACAACAAGAGCTGTATAAATACAAAGCACATAGTACATGTTCTCGTTTACTAAGTAATTATTTGTGTGTTATGGCTAACATTTAAACTAGAGCAACCTAACCTACCTCCTCCTTTACTATGTGAGGTTCAGTGGTCACTTTTGGTTCTTCTGGGTTACTCATTTTTGCAGCAGGCTACCTAAAATAAATAAAGTAATAAAAATTAATGATAAAAACCTTTACTTATGCCAACACATAAAAACATTTTCTGGTCTAGACGTTTAATAAAAGTACATTTCAGGTCTTGAGTCGCTCAATTAGCTCGTACAGCAAGGCAGTCTTTCACAGCACTTTATCAAATACAAAATATAATTTGAAATAACAAAATAAACGAATAAACCATGGCTAGTGGTTTAACACTAAACATCGGTGTCGTTTTATGCAAAATATTACAGTGATTTAAAGTTAGAAAAACATAACTTAACTCACGTGAAAGTCCAGCGGTGTGTTCGTAGAGGTAAAGATATGTAAGTAGAAGTAGCGAGAGCCACTCTGTTGCTGCTTTCGGGTGAAAAAAGACCGTTCAAATATCACTAACCAAATACCTATATGCAACTAATTGATAAATTTATTGCTTTTACGGGGAGAATCCTGACTTAAATATAATTATAAGAGAGACATAATAAACATTTAACTTATTGATAAAGTGATTACTCTTACCAATAAACAATCTATGTAACAGGACAGCGGGTTTTCTCCACGCCTACCAGTGCGTCGCAAATCTTCTTCCGGATTTTGTCTGTTTTAAAATAAAATGAAAAATATATTGATATGTGTTAGGTCATAAAACCAGGGGAAAATCCAAATACGTCGTTGCATATGTTCTTGTAGTTACATTAAAAACAAAGAAGCAAAATGCTGCCAAATAATCGGGGTGGTGGCGGACTATTTTGTCGTCGGACACACTTCCGTTACAGGATATTGCAGCATGAAGAAGGAGCAAGTTGTCAACTGTCAATTTTCGGTCTGGTATCCGATATTTAAAAAACATACTATTAAAAGGTAGGTGAACTTTAAAACGAACGTAAGGTCATGAAAATATGCGCACTATTACTCGGTTAAATTAGAACCTGATTAGCTAACTGTAGCATCCAATGTTGTGTTAGCATCACTGCCACACAGCTGCCCAGTCACATCTTCACTCCACTGGTTGATTTTATGTTTAAATCTTACTGCTGCTTTTTTGAGAATAAAACTCTTAATCTGATTGTTATTATTATTATTTTTGCTGTTTTTCTTGTCTTGCAGTCTGATCCTCCCACTGCCTCACAATGTAATAGATTACTTACTTGACGATGGTACATTGGTAGTGTCTGGAAGGTGAGCAGGGATATTGGCTGCTTGCTGTTCAAATATGCTTAAAATTCACAGTCAGGTTCATAAACACTTGCTATTTTAACGCTTATCTTTGTATTATGCCCTTTAGTGACCATAATACACAGCAGATAAACATTAACAGTGATTTAGACGCAGAAGAAGACGTACAGGTAAATAGTCAAGCATTTTATTTGTATTACATATTACACAGTTCTTCATTTGCATTCTATATCTTTGATTCCCTCTAGTGGTCAGATGATGAGACAACAACCACAGTCACTGTAAGTACAAAACAAACAGGTGTTTTTTACAAGTGGCGAATCTATTCCCTACAGCAGAAAGTTGTCAGCACACTTAAAGTTTAGAGAAAAAAAAAACAGAGCAGGCAGAAGGCTTACTGAAGACAATAAGCCATGTATCCAATTTTAAATTTTGAGACATTGCCACATTGAAATGCTTGTAAAAATCACTATTAACATCTGAGGTTGTAACAAGGAATGGAACAAAATATGCATAACTGCCAAAAGTGTGTTTCTACTGGCCCAAAAGGCAGCCATACTTAATTCAAACCTATGTCATTGTCCATGTCTGCTTCTCCAGACTGGGAGTGTGCTGACAATTATTACTGTACTATAAGTAAACCCCCAAAGTATCAGGGAGACCCACATTTCAAAGAAGTGCCATAATCATTTTACCCTGGTAGAAACAACAAAAAATAGTACAATTATTGAATAGTATCAGCTCTTTTTTGTAGCTGCAAATGTTATACGGATTCACTACTTATATTAGACACCATATTAAGCATATTCTTTCATAAGGCTGCACAATACATTGCAAATGTATTGTTATCAAAATATCAGTTTTTTTAGAAAGTAAATGTATCGCTATAGCACTAAGGCCTCAATCTGACAGAGATATATTCTGGCAGAATCATTTACCATCAGAGCCTAAATAAAATGTTAATTTTAATAATTTAGTTACTTAGTAACTTAGTTCATTTAGCCTTGTTTTAGTCCTGTTTTTGTTTTTGTTTTTTTTACATTTTGATTGTGACACAGTTTTGAATAGTAAATACAGGGACTTCCATTTCTGCTTTAGTTTATTTAAGCATGCAATGTCAAAATAGTATATAAAAATATCAGCAATCATATTATTATTGCAATATTGTGCAGCCCTATTTCTTCACATATTTTTAAAGCACTGATATGGAATAACATGCATTTAAATATGCAGATATGAAACGGATCACTTGCATATTTTATGTCCCATTGATATCGTAGCATTTCTAAAGCTTTGAATACTTGGACCGACATAAGGCTTGCACTAAGTTAAATTATAGTTGAAAAAACAAGGTGCAGTGATCAGAGACACAAATACCACAACAATTTACCATTATTCAAACATTTGCTTATTTGAAAACTATACATTTGTTACACTCATTTGTTCTGTTAATCTCTTGTTGTATAATATAGGCTCCAGAGTTCCCAGAATTCACCTCTAAAGTGTTGGAGGCTATAAATGCTTTGGGTGGAAGTGTGTTTCCTAAACTTAACTGGAGTGCACCACGGGTAAAAACCTTGCTCAAGTAATACTTATAAAATTTGTCACAGTAACACTAAAAAACTGACTGACTGTCTGTTTCAGGATGCTAACTGGATTGCCTTGAACAGCTCCCTTCAGTGCTGCAGCCTCAGTGACATATTTCTCCTGTTTAAAAGTTCAGACTTCATCACTCACGACCTCACTCAACCGTAAGCCTGTCCCTCCAACACACCCACACATCAATTCAGCTGTCTGATGACAGCCAATATTAAAAATAACTGGGTTCTGGCAGGACGCACTGATTGGACTGTGCTGTAAAAAACACAACTGGCATTTTGTAGACGGTGCTGAGATGTAGATTTATGCTCCAGACTTTTGTGCTCTGCATTACAATAATTTGACCCTCAGCTGATTTATTGCACTGCACAGCCTCTGCAAATGTTTACGAGAGACAAAGTAATTTGATATGTGCAGCTACATTGAGGAGCTTACTTTGAATTTTTGTTTGGTTTATTCCCTCATTTAGTCCTAGTTTAAAGCTGTTTAGTTCTCTTTAGTTTATATCAGTTTAGCACCACTGGCTTTGACTGGTGGAAAATAGTCTACAGCTTTACATACATTTATTTATTCTAATTCATTATTTAGAAACTGGAGAGCATATTGCTCTTGCAATAATCACTTAGTTATTGAATATGGCTTGTTTTTTTAAGGTTTTGCAGCCCTATTAGTAACATACAGTATATTGCACTGTTTAAAAGATTATTTTCGTCAGACACTGTCTGCTTTAAGGCTAGGACACACCAACCCATCTCCTGACTGCTGTAAGAAGAGGCAGGGCGACTGCTCTGTCTCTTAATGTCTCCCCTTGTCGCCACTAAAAGTAGCTACAGACACACTGCAGCAATTCAGACCCACCACCAAGCAGCGTGTTAGTTCTGTGCATGTGCAAGACATAGTAACTATTTGCAACAGCAGGAGGTACTAGTCACTAAACTTAGTGGACAAACACTATATTTCCAAAATAATATGCTCACCTGCCTTTACACGCATGTGAGCTTAATTCTTAATCCATAGGGTTGAATATGACATTGGCCCACCCTTTGCATCTATAACAGCTTCAACTCTTCTGGAAATTTTTCCGGGAAATTTTGAGCATTCTTCCAGAAGCACATTTGTGAGGTCAGACACTGATGTTGTATGAGAAGGCCTGGCTCGCAGTCTTCACTCTAATTCATCCCAAAAGTGTTCTATCAGGTTGAGGTCAGGACTCTGTGCAGCCCAGTCAACTTCTTCCACACCAAAGTCACTCATCCATGTCTTTATGGATCTTGCTTTGTGCACTGATGCGCAGTAATGTTGGAATGGGAAGTGGCCATCCCATGACTTTTCCACAAACTTTTCCACAAAGCTGCAGCCTAGGTGCTTGAGTTTATTCACCTGTGGCCATGGAAGTGATTGGAACACCTGAATTCAGTTATTTGGGTGGGTGAACAAATACTTTTGGCAATATAGGACTCCTGTAAATAAACCTCTGCAACACTTACGTGTTTAACTCAAGTACTTTTAAGTGAGTAATAATCATACACGCTAAATTAAACATGTCTTATTAGTAAGTGTAGAGGCTAAAATTGAGTTCTTAAATTTAACCTCTTCAAATAAATAATGGACAACAAAACTGTTTTACGCGTTGGAGAACTTCGACGTTGTCGCACACGGTAAAACGACTGTGTTGCTTCGGCGTCCAACTTTATTAACAAAGTCATAAACAACAGAAACACTTATTCAAGTGAAATTCCAAACTCCAAAACCATAGGTCTACGCCCTCTAGTATTCACAACATATATCTGTTTCTTATTTATATTACCATGGATACTTGGTTATAAATTCAACTTGTTTTTCAACAAATATACATTTAATGAATGTAGGGAAAACTTTTGTCCCCTACTGTCTGACATCTTACTCAGGACTGGACGGAGTGTATGCACCCTCGTCCTGGTTCATGGTGCTTATGCACGTTTCTTGATCTAGACGCTCTCCCTGATCCAGCAGTCATCCAGGTCATCTGTGCTGAAAGTAACAAGTATCACCGCTAAATCAGTGAGGCCATCAAGATCAGGAAATATGCACAAGGACCATGAACCAGGACGAGGGTGCATACACATTATCCCACACCTGGGAGGCGGTCCTGAGAACGGCGTCTACAAAACTACATTAGTAGCCTGTAAGTAGACATGACACTTCTGACAAAGACTACTGAAAGTAGTCCTGTCTGGCAAAAGGAATATTTTAATATTAATTTAATATAATTGCTTGTATGGTTCATGACTTTGAATTTAATAAAGAGCTGTTTTTTATAAAACGTAATGATAGGTGATGTAAAGCCGGTGGTTTACGGTTAATCGATAATTGTCAATACGATTAATTGATTAAAGTAAATTAACCAAATGTGCATCCCTAATCAAGACAGTATAAACTTTTATGAAGGAAAAAAATGTATTTTACATTATTACCTATTGTATACCTGGAATATAGTGCTCAAACCTAATATCTATTTTTAATTCTTGTCTTAAACTCATTTTGTCTCAGTCTCCACATTATTATCATCACAACATGCAACAGCAATGTATTGAATATTCATAATACTATGGCTTCAGTGTGAATAGCCATTCAGACGATTCAGTCCAGAGAATTATATAGTTTAAAACATAAAACACCGCTCATGCAGTATATTGGTGTACAGATAAAAAAAATTGTCACCACTCTACAAAACATAACTGCACTTTACATTTATCTTGCAATTGTCATCTTCAAACAGGTTTCTTCAGTGCAGCGACCAGGACTCTCCAGATCCTGTCATCAACTATGAGGTGCCTAAAGTTTTATGAACAGAAGATTGAAGCAGGGCACTGTGTTCTCAACCCTGTCATTACTGATCTGAATTACTGTGTTGTCCCCAGCTGGTCCTTAGAAAGTGGAGCGAGCTGATTCCTGGAGGAGAGTTTCGCTGCTTTGTCAAAGAGAATAAACTCATTGGTAATTATACACATTTATATTAAAGAGGATATATTATGCTTTTTTTTATATTTTTAAACCAATCTTGGTCGCCTTTAGAACAGCATTGCACATTCTACAACCTTTAAAAACATCTGACTAAAAGAAAGCACTTTATTACTGCCATATAGAAAGAGTGCAGCTCTATTATGCTTTCTGGAACAGAAGCAGAGGGGAAAAAAGCTTTTTATCGTATTTTCCGTGCTATAGGGCGCTCCGAATTATAAGGCGCACTGTCATTGAATGGTCTATTTTCAAACTTTTTTCACATATAAAGCGCACCGGACTAAAAGGCGAAACAAAACAGATAAGATAAGTCAGTCAGTCAAACTTTATTCAACGTGTTCACCATAACTCCTAAACTTGTTCAGTTGTAACGCGTGAAAAAAACAACAAAAAAAACCACAATCTGAGACCGCTAAATTAAACGATAGCGTATTCACAATAACTAATAAATATTCAGTTAACGTTATAACAAAATACAACACAATACACTCACTTTTTCAGTTCATTCCTCGTCCACAAATCCCTCAAATTCTTCATCTTCAGTGTCTGAGTTAAACATTAAGGCGATTACGGCATCTAGCATGCCTGGATCCCTCTCGTCATTATAATCTCATTATAAATTATATATCTCGTCAAATAAATTTATATATAAGGCGCTCTGGATTATAAGGCGCTCTGGATTATAAGGCGCACTGTCATTTTTTTAGAAGATTGAAGGCTTTTAAGTGTGCCCTATAGTGCGGAAAATACGATACTTCCTTTTAACTTTTTAAATAAACTAAGCAAGAATGATTTTAATAAAAAGCATGTTTTTTTATTAGTGCATGCAAACAGAGCTGCCTTCCAACAATAAGCAGCATTCATGTTTACATTGTTTGAGGGTAGCTGTATGGAATTGCTTGGCTAAGGTTGTTGTCAGTGGCTATGTCTATTTAATACTTTCTATTGCATTTCACAAGAGATTTTGCATAAATGCTCGGGCTATTTATGAACAAGACCAAATTCCTTACAGATTACATCACAACATTTTAGTTTCTGACCTATTTCCACATTTATGTTCTATACGCAACATGTCCCTACACGACTACCATAAGTAGGTGAACTTCTAGTTTCTTAACTGTACATTATACATCTATACATGTATGGGTAAAAGGGGGGCACGGTGGCAGTGCTCTTGCCTCGGGACGACCATCACAAGAACTCTCTAGGTAGAGTCAGCATGTCCTCCCCTTTTTACTGTGGGTTCTGTCTGGGTACTCTGGCTTCCTCCCACCAACCAAAGACATGCATGGGTTAGGTGAATTGGTGACTCTAAATTGCCCTTAGTGAATGAATGTGAGAGTGAATGGTTGTCTCTCTGTGTGTGGCACAGTGGCCTCTGTCCAGGGTCCACCCCGTATAAGGCCCATAGTTCCTGGGATAGGCTCCAGTACCCGCAGCCCCTGATGGGACTAAGCAGAAGAAGACAAATAAATAAATGAATAAAATTACATCCCATTGATTGAACAATTATAAGTTTTAATATGATGATGTATGTGTCTTTTTACAGCCATTTGCCAGAGAGACTACACTCAGTTTTACCAGCACATCCTGAAGCAGGAGGAGCTTGTTACTCATGCCATACAGCAGTTCTTCAGCCAAAACATACAGTACAACTTCTTAGACGAGGACTGTGAGTGACACTAAATCATTTCACATCATTTTGTGTCTCCCAATTACATGTAGTTTATGTTGTTCTGGCTTTTGTTTTACAGTTGTTTTTGATGTGTACAGAGACAGCCAGGTAAGTTGCTTTCTTGGCTTATGTTTAGTACTATCATTTTCTAAATAGCCCTATAGTCTATAACAGAAATGCTTTTTAGTTGTACCATGGACTGGTCTTTATTCAGTAGCTTTCAACTTTTCTGACTGTGCCATACTGGCCTAATAAATAATAATGGCTTTGATTTATTTAGCATATATTTTTAAGGCACCCTAAACTACGGTGGCCCAGAGAGCTCAACGAATTACAAAAGCTGAAACACACTTTGCAAAAAGAAACTGCCACACGGCATTACAACAATATTTACCTGTACCGGAAGTACTCACACGACATTACAACAACAATTTTTCTGCACTGGAACATGTAGCACCGGAAGCTCTGCAGCCGGTATCTGCTCATTTTCAGCTGCAACTGTTTTGTTTTGGAGGACGGCATAATCACGCGAGCCAGCTCACTGAATGTATAGCCCGTATCGACATATTTTAAAGTAAGTACAAAGCTGAAAATGAGCAGCTTCTGGCTGCAGAGCTTTTGGTGTACAGATGGATCATTGGAAAAGTAAAAAGTTAATGACATTGATGATAGAATTGTGACACCAACT
Organism: Bostrychus sinensis; assembly: GCA_020698575.1. Lineage (NCBI taxonomy): Eukaryota > Metazoa > Chordata > Actinopteri > Gobiiformes > Eleotridae > Bostrychus > Bostrychus sinensis. The sequence continues at coordinate 45,808,049 of CM036239.1, read as the reverse complement.
TTGTCCAGTTGTCCTTGTTGTCAATGCTCCAGACATTTTATTGTACAAATTTAAGAAGTGGCACTTATGAATTATATGTGACTGTTGGGTCTGTGTGTGTTGCAGGGGAGAGTGTGGCTTATTGATTTTAACCCTTTTGGGGAAGTGACTGACTCACTCCTCTTCACCTGGGAGGAGCTGACATCTGGAGAAATTACACAGCAGCAGGTTGGTAAATATGTTAAATCATGTAGAAACTCTATTATGTAGTATTATTTAGTAGTATTTTTAACCCTCTGTTGCACCAATAGGAAAGCCCTGTGTTTCGGTACCCCACCAGTGACGTGACGGTCCAGCCCAGCCCCTGTCTGAGCTACAGGATCCCACGGGACTTTGTGGACCTCTCGACTGGAGAAGACGCATACAAACTTATTGACTTCCTCAAACTGGTAGGATAATTTTGCACCCTAAATTAAAATTGTCTTTGCTTAAAAGAAAAAAAAAACAACAGCGAGTGTGGTATTTTGTTAAACCCACGTTATAGTGGAGTTTGTAGATTTTGAACAGCACCTCTTTGGCCACATTAAAGGGGCTATAGCATTATTATTATTTATTTATTTATTTATTTATTTATTTATCCTTTTAATCCCATCTTGGTCATTTTAGAAAATAATTGCACATTTTACAACCTTAAAAACATTTGACTAAAACATTTAAAATAAATACTTTACACGTGCTATACAGAAGCAGGTGGAAAGACCATGAGAGGACATTGAACAGAAACCGAAAAAAAGCTTGTTACTTCCTTAAACTTTTTTTTAAATAAATGAATGAGAGCTGACTGAATGTAGAGGGCTAGCTGATTGGTCAGTACTTCCTGGAGTGGGTGGGGGTATGTAGGAACAAGATATTTTGAGCTCACAGAAAGGCAGTGCCAGAGAATACAGGACTACTTAAACATGCATGACTAAACAAAACACAACTCCAGGTATGCTTCTGATGAGGGAACATTATAACATGGCAGATTTTGCATAATAAAAGCTAAGAACCACTGCTGAATGTGCCTCATGTTGAGGTGCTCCTGAGGAGCACCTCATTAACACAGACTGTGGTCAAGCACGGGACAGAAAAGTTCTTACAAATTAGTTTAATGCATTTATTTTCAAAATCATATCCAACACACGCAAGAAGTGGATTTCGGGCGTGATGGTGCGTGATCTGAGCCACAAACTGTCCAACTTCAGTACAGGTGTACTGTATTTCCCCTCCTATTGCGACCGTGCACTTTCGTTCACAATCCAGACAAGGCGCGGTTCATCTGGAACGAGCCTAATGCAACAAGTGAACGAGCTAAAGCAACATGAGTGACCAAAATGACACATTGCTAAATGGATAATTCTGCTTCAAATCGCCACCAGACAGCAATATAAACAAAACAAAAGTTATGTGCAGTCTATGCAAGGATGAGTTCAATTACCACTGGAGTAACACAGTTCATAGTATTTACACTGTTGTGAACCACAACAATTGTTATTAATTGAATAATTAAACCTATTTTTGTTAAAGTTCTAAAAGAGATTACACATTCTATTTTAGGTAAGTTTTGTGTATTTGTTGGTTGTACCTTATTTAGGCAAACTTTGTTAATGAAGACAAGTTACAGGTCTCAAAAAGACTATTAATTTATTTTCTTTGCAAGTTTTGTTTGCCTTGCACAAGTTTACAGTAAAGTATGTGAAGGTTAATTCAAAATAAACTTTCTAAATTTACAATTTTGTGGGTGTACGTGAATTCATAATGCGATTAATCGATTAAACTACCAGTAATTAATCGCGATTCATTTTTTTTCAGATTTGCGATTAATTAGTTTTAAAAAAAAATTAGCGATTCCCAGCCCTAAAAAAAAATACATCCTTTTTCTTTTTTTACTTCTTTCTAACTCAACAGCGCCTCTTATTGGCACGTGCGTATTAAAATCATTCATAAAAAAGCTTATTGATGAATAAATTTTTTTCGCTCCTTTTATAATATGCTATTAGATTAAACTGTTTGCCTTAAGTCCAAATGAAAAATGTATGTGTTCTCTGATTTGTCTCTTTGCAGACAAAAAGCCAACAGGAAGAATCGGAGGACGAGGAAGAGGAGAGTGCACCGCAGTGAATCAAAAGCTCTTTCTAATAATATTGTCATCTCTATGTCCTATCCAATCTTTACTTTGTCTGCACGGTTTGTCTAATAGTCCTCATGCTAGTTTAGTGTTAAATGATCAAATCATGTTAATAGCTCTTAGAGGACCTTGCTGCAAGTTTGTTGAAGTTAATGACCATTTAAAACATAGTTTGTTTTGACAGATTTGCCACTGTATACTGTAGAAATTACTTGCTTTTATACTTATTTCCTATTCTGTTATGTAACCAAGCTTAAATCAAAGCTTTATATTGCCACTATTGTAATTTATAAGTTTTTTGACTTCTTTATTTACCACAAATCTAGTTATATTTCAGCAGCCATCCATGCTACTTCATCTTTCTCTACCAATTTCCTTGGAGTGGTTCTGACACACTCATCGCTCCTAGCCGCTCTGGGCAGTGTGTCTGTATTCAGTTTTCCCATCAAGCCTCACTGTAGACTGTTGCTGACCATTAAAGTTGTTGTCGCGTATTGACTCGGCTGCCTTTTCTGGTGGGGGCTGTAAACTAGCACATTAGAAATTGATTGTGCCTTTGCGTAACACTTCTCATTAAGGCTGCGAGCTAAATGGCGGTGCGTTTTATTACTTCATATTTTTTTCCCCTTCAGTAGATTGATGGAGCAATTACAGAGAGATGGAGAGAGCCGCTGTGTCGGTGAGAGTTACAGCTCCCACTCTGAAACGAGGTGGATGGAAAAACGTAAACAAGTCGCATATCAAGGCACTGTTGAATATTAATTGTCATTATGAAGTTATGAAATGAAATCTGGCTGTACCCACGCCTTTCAGAGCTGGGGGCATTGTCCTGGTGTGACCTGCCTGTCACATAAAGCTAAATGTAAGTTAGAGGTTATCAAATATTGAATGCTCATACAGTATGCAGACTTTCATTTTCTATTATGGGTAGTAATAGTAATACAGAGTTCATAATAGCTTCCAACAATAATCAACAAAAGGCAATAGTTTTGCTATTCAAAAGTAGTAGCAAAGCATTCACTAAACTCTGTGTGTGCTTTCTCAAAAGGAATACATGTTATTGTACTTAGGGTGCATTATTGTTTTAAAGGAGCTATATAGTGCAATATCTACACTTTTTTTTTTTTCTTTCTACCATGTTATATTTTGTTTCGTCATCAATATCATACCTGGGGTTGTGTTTTGCATTATTCGTGCCTGAGTAATTCTGTATTCTCTGCCACGGTCTTTCTAAGGCCTCAGAATGCTCGGTTCCACAAACCTCCCCCTCTTCCACAAACTCCTCCTAGTCCAGGAAGCACTGATCAATCAACAAGCCCTCTCCATTCAGTCTGCTCTCATTTATTTATCCCAAAATATTTTTTACTTTTTACCCGGACAAAAACTGCATTGTTCTTCCTGAATCTGAGGTTCGACTATCAGCCAAATTCTCCTCACCAGTAATCTGGAGTGACCTTTGTGACCGAAAGGACAAGATCCTGGATACAAGCAGCTGAAATGAGTTTCCTCCGCAGTGTGGCTATGCGTCCCTTTAGAGATAGGATGAGGAGCTTGCTCACTCAGGAGGAACTCAGAGTAGAGCTGCTGCTCCTCTGCATTGAGAGGCGCTAGCTGAGGTGTTTTAAATGCTTCCTGGATGCCACCCTGGTGAGGTGTTCTGGGCAAGTCCCACCGGGAGGAGGCCCCAGGGAAGACCTAGGACACACTGGGGAGACTTGTCTTTCGGTTGGCCTGGGAACACCTTGGCGTTTCCCCAGGGAAGCTGGAGGAAGTGTCTGTGGAGAGGGAAGTCTGGGCATCTTTGCTTAGACTGCTGCCCCGTGACCCGACCCTGGATAAAGTGGAAGAAAATGGATGGATGGGCTATACTGTAAATATTGGCGTAATGTGCATATGTAGCTAGCGTACATACTTTACCGTACATACAGTGCCCTCCACTAATCACATGGACAATATGAACAAACTGTGGCTAGCACAGAAGTCCCATAACACAACACCTCTCGGGTTTAGATGGGGGAGGTTATTCCTTCCAATTACACCATTGTCATTGCCGACGTGGGCGTTGAAGTCCACCAGTAGAACAGTGGAGTCCCCAGTCGGAGCACCTTCCAGTACCCCTCCCAGAAACTCCATAAAGGCTGGGTACTCTGCACTGCTATCCGTCCCGTAAGCCGAAACCACAGTGAGAGACCTGCCCTCGACCCGGAGGCGCAGGAGGCTCTCTCCAACATATGGCAGGTGAGCTGGGGGGCTATAAGCAAGCCCACACCAGCCCACCACCTCTCACTGCGGGCAACTCCTCTCAAGGATGGTCAAAGGCAATCTCACATAGCCTTTTTGAGCTGGGCCCAGCCAGGTCCCCTGGGCCACTAGGTGCTCGCCTGCGATGCCAGGCGACGTAACGCATCTTGTTCTTGAAGTCATCATAAGGGCTTTTGAACCGCTCTTAGTCTAGCTTGTCATCTAGGATCTGTTTGCCATGGGAGACCCGACCATGTGCATGACCCCCAGAAAACATAACTTCTAGGATAATTTGAGCACTCAATCTTGTTAAGCTTTTAACTGTTATAATGTTTCCACCTCAAAAACATACCTAGATTAGTATTTTATTTATTCATGCATGTTTGGCTAGTCCTGCTTGCTGAGGCTGTCCCCTCCTCAAGAGCTGAAAATGCTCGGGCCTCATGGATCTATATAGACATGTGAAACCAGGAAGTACTCTTGTGTATTTCTAATGTCCATACACCGTCACCGGACTTACTCGATAATCATCATAATTTTTATAATTTCATCACTTAAACATACTGTGAGCAGTTTTATTTATATTTATTTAATACTTCATAAACCTACCTACCTGTGTCCCCAAATATGAGGTAAACATGTTTAAATCAAATATTAGTTTTACTGATTAACAATGATACAGCTGATTTATTCACAATGTATTCACACAAAAAAACAAAACATTTTACATAATGGCCAAATTGTGTATGTTTACATTTTTGTTTTGGTTCTAAACCCTGCATTGCCGATCATTCAATCAGAAAAGCAGAAAGAGCTCCGTGCTCTGGTTGCCACACAGGAGTGGTGGACAAGGCTAACAGCAGCACTACAAAACCAGTTGGCAAAGAGCTCATTGTGACTGGCAACCTACAGACCATTGTTTTGATTTAGACTGCAGTACCTTTTTTAAACCAGTATGAGTGCATGCTGCGTCCAGTACCTTTAAATTGCCGTCACAAGCAGTAAGCACACTTATCTATCTGTAAGCATCATGTTGCTAATAGCGACGCTACAGGCACCTAATCCAATTCTCCACAAACTCAAAGTAACAGCTCCCCAAAAGAAGGCATTTGCCATACACATTATTTTAAGTTATAAACTGTGAAATACTAATGCAAAGGTGTCCAGAAGTATTTTAAAAAGCCTGAAAAAAGCATATGGGACCTTTAAACAGTATGAGATATGACTTGTTTTTGTCAGTGTAGACAAGCTGAATACTAAACTCTTGTAAATGTCACCTCTGCAAATGACCGGCACCTCCCTGTGACTGTACTGCCTTCTAGGGAAACTATAATATTGTAAAATGTCTGTCCAAGGTCATCAGTTTTTATAACCCAAAGTCTCCTTCCTTCTGGTTGGCACCACCTTCTCCACCTGCCATTGGAAATATTTCAACAAAAGCTTATCCTTGCATTTAAAAAGGATGTGTGTGTATATTACTAACCGATAAATTGACCTTCACGCCCGGTCTTAATGCTTGCCTTTGCCCACCACCTCTCTGTCTCTTTCTTTAATCATCTTTATAAGCGTGAGGTCAAATGTGCTGACTCAGATGTGAGCAGGAGGGGGAGGAGGAGGGGGGAGAGGAGTTTTCCTGCAGTAGTTTGCAGACTGAATACTCATGAGTCTCTCAGGCTGCAACACAACGCCACCGTCTCTACTCTCCCTCTCCTCTTCTTCACTGTCTGGGTCTAATAGAGTAGATGGAGGGGAAAAAAGGGAAGGATGTGCTAGTGTGTGTGGAAATGGGGTTTTGTAAAGATTAGGCGTTTGCAGTGGTTAAGGTGAAATCCTGTTCAATATCACTGGGAAAGGCATTATAACAAGAAGTGTCCGGACAATGATAGGAATGTATGTGTGTATAATCCTATATCGGTGAATTAAAATACGATACAAAACTTTATTTGTTTCAGTAGTTCAATTTAAAAAGTGAGTTTATTGATCTCTCCTGGTTAAATATTGATTATGAATGCCTTTTCTGTATTAAGGTTTTGTTTTTTTTACACATTTTAAGCAGACATAACCTGTAATCCAGCAACAAGGGCGAACTGTTTTGTCTCCTTAGGGAATTTTGATTTCTGCACCTGTCAGGAGCAGAGCAGTGCCCAGGGACCCTTCTCTTAGCTGGAGGATTAACCTATTGTGTATGTTTTAAGGATCAATGGAGGAAACCAGAATATTCTGGCACAAGGAGAACACACAAACTCCACACAGAAAGGCCTCATCTGCCCGGTCTAACCTAGGACCTTCTTGCTATGAGGCATCAGCGCTAATCACTTTGCCACCGTGCCACCATACAGTCCATTGGCAGCACCGTGCCGCCAATGGCACTTTTCCACTATGGGCAACCCTTTTATTTTTGTTTTTTGGCTTGTTGTTTTAGGGAGGATTCTCTCTCGTCCAATCAACTTGCAGCAGTGCCCACCTCTAACCACTCCAGACCACTTCCCGGCACTGACACTAGGGCCCTTTACAAACAGCGCTTCCCGACCATTTCAGGAGGAGTGCTTCCCAGTCATTTCCCAACCTGAGCATACAAACGTGAGAATTAAGCCAGTAGGGTTTGAGTTTACACATGAGAGATCCGTGTCCGTGTGCAGCAGGTATGATGTTTAATTAGCTAACACATAAATGAGTAGAGTCCTATGCACACATGCACCGTCACCTGGACTATCTCCTGAAATCTTAAGGAGCGCCTGGTTGGTGTGTGAGAGCAGTGTCTCCCTCACCTGAACCCCCCTCCGCGGAGATTAACTACACAGAAAAGTAAAGCACAAATAAGTTGTGGCGCCTATAAGTCTTCAGGGTTGTTGTGAACATGCATGGCATACACGTCATCAGCTGGCTGTGGCTCTTCACACCTCCGCGGAGGGTGTGGGGGGGTGTTCAGGTGAGGGACACACTGCTCTCACACACCAACCAGGCACTCTTTAAGATTTCAGGAGATGGTCCAGGTGACGGTGCATGTGTGTAAAGGCTAGGACACACCAACCCAATGCCCGACCACCGCCAGAAGAGGTAGGACGACTGTGTCTCCTCACGTCTCTCCTTGTCACCACTATATACAATATACACAATAGATCCTGCATGTTTAATTGGCATACTACGTCCAGTGGTGCAGAACACGAACAGACTCCCATCACCGACTGCCTCAAACTGTCCGACTGTGCCAGATGGCCGATGATCATCCCGGTGTATCCCGGACTTAAAGGGTTTAGGAGACAGATGATTTGCTGTGGCGACCCCAGAAGGGAAAAGCCCAAAGGAAAGAAGAGGCAGACATAGCCTATCACTTGAAAATCCACTTTCCGTAATATTTTCTTCAGTCATAGATTCAATGTTGAGAAGTGGGGATCAGTGGTTCCCAAAGTGGGGTCCGGGGCCCCCGGGGTCTACGAAGGTACTGTGGAGGGCCCCCAGACGCTGTTCATATTAAGTACATGAAAAGAAATTAGGTTTGAAATGATTTACAGTTATATACTTAAAATATTTCCTTTAAAACATTTTAGCCAACAGTCAGTGTCTTGTAAAGTTTTATAGAAATTATGGAGAAAACAAAACCAGTCTTTTGATTAGAGGGAAGTTGTTTAGTTAGGGGTCTGCATGGGATTTTCAGAAATTTAAGGGGGCCGCGATTCTCTTGACTTTGAGAATGACTGCTGTAGACCAACAGCCAATAGCATCCCTTTTTAGACCGAGAACTGACCCCCTTTTATGTGAGAATGTGACTGACCAGTCTCACACTCACTTGTTCAAATTTTGACTATAGAGCTTTGGGGATTTAAGATTGTATAGTTTCTCCTTCACTACATCTTGTTATTATTTCTGACAAAAACTATTTACCAGTGGATTCTGGAGTGTTGAGGTCAGGCATTATGTTGTGAGTGTATTAAGTGCTTTTCCACTGCCCTGCCCTGGCCTCTCTGTGCAGCTGTCCCAGCGTAATCTAGGGGTTATGTGGCCTTTAAACCTGGAAACATGCCTCTGTCCCGGTCGGGTCATTTCTGATCCCTGTCCCACTCCGGTGATAGATGTGGGGCGCTGCTGTCAACAAAGTGGCGCAATGCGAATTTACTGCCACCGCGTCCCAAATAGAGACGCACTTGACTGTAGGACCTCTGTCTGTCCGGACATCAGCACGAGAGAAGAGCCTGTTGTGTTTACGTATGCAGCAACACCGAGGCTTGTGGCATGGAAATGTCGCCATAAGTGTAGTAAAAGTACTCCATTAAGGCTAAAGAGTAATCATTGAGCTGGAGGAACGCAAAATGAAGCCAAGTAGCAACAATTAACAGCGTTTGCATTATTGCAGGTGGCAGCAGGTCCTCGTCAAGTCAGAGTTGAGTAAACAATGAGGGAGAGGATGTACAGGGACTTCCCTTCAAAATAAAACTGACTGGGCAGTCAGTAGGTGTAAGATGATCGATGATATGACAGTTTTGTGTTTTCTGAAATAGGCAACAGGTCTGTTTTCTGGGTTTATCCAAATTCATTTCTACCATAGCTTGAATTAGACAAAAACAAAATATTATAGCACACGTTTTCTATTAAAACACTAAAATGAACATCAAAATTACCAATAATATTGCTTGACTTGGAAAGGAAATAAGCTTTTACATAGTAATTGCGTGATGCACATACGTATGTGTGCTACGTTTTGTACAAGTTTTTGAACAAATGTGATTTGTTTTTTTGTTTTTTTTTGTTTTTTTAACTGCAGCTCTTTCTTGGAGGATCTTACATAAATCAGATTTTATAAACCTTTTTTCAGCAGTGTTCAGTTAGCGGTACACCTTTCCCCACCTAGTTTTACAACTCAGTCCGAAATGGGTATGACAAGGGAACTCGTTATTCATTTACTCACATAAACTGTGAATGTCTCACAGGGGCCCAAGGTCCTATTTGTAACAAATACGGTTTCTCTCTATTTAAGTTTGAGCTCTTTAGAATAATTAACCTCTGAGCTATGATGCTCAAAGAAAAAGTGTAAAAACATAGGCCTACCTGGTCTTCCATATTGCTCTAACATTTTTTCAACCAACATTACCTTCTTCACCTTAACTTAGGCTACTATAATGCACCGTATTTTAAATTATAGTGAAAAAAATCAATAATAATGGCATTATAGAGAAAGCATAACTACATTCAAACACATGCGCACTTGTTGCACAGTATGCACCTCTACAATTTGGCATGTATTAAGAAAGCCCTGACAGGAATCACTTTTTGACTGTGCGTAATGTTGCTGATATTTACGCAGCAGAAGTAAAAGGGGAGGGCCCGTGAGCGGAGAGAGGCGGGAGGAGCTCCCGTGGTGGTGCTGCTGCAGCGCGGACTCCTCCGGTCCACTCCGCCGCTGCTCATTCACACGGACACACACCACTCTATCTGTATCCGTGCGCCCTCGCCTCACTCTCTCTCTGTGTGCGTGTGTGTGTGTCCCGCTTGTCCTTGCGCTCTCTTGCCCCGGCATCGCTCCAGACCTTGTCCTCCGCCTCCTCCTCGCGCCATGGCTCGGGAGAACGGAGACACCGGCAGAGGGGAAACGTGGAAGAAGCAAGTCGACGACATTAAGAAGATCTTCGATTTTAAAGAAGTCTTGGGCACGTGAGTACGCACGCACTGGCTGCAACAACTTCTGTTTCCCTCACTACAGTGGATCACATTTACCCGCATGGCTCGGTGCAGCGCACCGGACTGCGGACTGAGATGAGGTGTCAAATTATGCCAACATCACCAGTGCAGCGGTTTATAATTGTTCCTTACCAAAACATGGCCCAAAACAAAGCTTGTGTTGTCTTTAGGATTCCATTTGGCAGTTTTATTGTTTTTCTCTGGCTGTTGGTTCTGCAGAGACAGTGCGTTTAAAGATAGAGTGTGCGTTTTTGACTATTTAAAAATTGGCTAAAGGGCACTTTTGTCAACTTTGTCCATCGTATATTTTCAAGTATAAGAGGGGACACTAATTTTTTCTAGGCAATGTACTTGGAGTCATTTTCAATAACATCGTGAGGCAGCTTTCGTTTTTTGTGCGGTGCTTAAGAAGTAAAAAGTGGTTTTAAATCAGCTGTTTTCACAAATTCTGACAATGTCCTTGTCCCTTTGAACTAGTAAATGCAAAAAATGGCTTCCAAAAACTCAATTTTGAACATCACATTGTTATTTCAAATTATCAAATAGAAAGACCATTTAGATACGCTTTTGGGACACACCTTTTATTGTCAGTGTGTGGCAAAAACACAACTATGACAATGACTCAATATTAAAAGGTATATGAGTAATTAGAACAACATTGTGCATGAAGTACTAGTCATGGGGATTTGAAAGAAACTTACTGGGTCTTGTTTTGGTGACCTATAGCAGCTGTGAGAGGGGAAATGTGGTCCAATAAGGAGTGCCTTAGGTGTGTTAAAGTCTTTGAAAATGTTATCTGGTGTTTGCTGAGAGGAAGGACACAGCAAAGTCATGGTTGGTCTATGGGAGGAGATACAAAGCAATGGTTGTGAGGTTCAAACAGTCCAATTGAATGTCTGTCATGGGGAGTTTGCTAGGGGTTGGTGACAGTGGTAAGATAGTTGTTTCTTGATTGTTTTAGTCTCATTTTTCTTTACAGAACTCCCCCTACATTTTAGACTAAAACACTATTGTCAAAGCTCATGAGTGCGGTTGACTCCTGTGTGACCTCTCGCTCGGCTTGACTCTTGTTTTCTCTTCCTCGTATTCATACAAAGGTTTCCTCTGCCTTTTAGTAACTCTGCCAAGGTGAAGGTCTAAGAAATAAAGCTAGCAGGGGTGGGAATCTTAGGGCATCTCACAATTTGATTTGATTTAGGTTCAGAGGCTCACAATTCAAACTGTATTGATGCATCCATTTATTGATGCATCAGACACCTTTCTGGTTGATGTCAGCATTAATTCTTCAACAATAATTCATTTCAACTAAACAAAAACTAGAGAACTAATAATTGATATATTGGAGTAGGAAATTCTGTTAGCATTTGCCAGAGATGACTCTTTGCAACCCAGTAGCATAAGATTTGTATTGGACATATCCTACTTTAATAATTTGTAGTCTTTACAAAATTCTGACTATTTCTGAATTGATTCAGAATCTTTTTAAAGAAATAATTGATGCATCGGAAAAAAATGATTATTTTTCTAAAAGCTTGGCTGTTGTTTGGGTAACCAGGACATGTTCTCTCATAAGACCCGAGACTTCAGGGACTTCAGGGTTGGTGCTCTCATTCTTGCAAGGTTGATTTTTCACCAAGATACACCAGGGGTGAGGTGCAGGTGGCTTTGTTCACCCTACATCAACTCATTTAGCCCTCATATAGACTCACAAACTATTTAGGGTGAAAATACTTAAAAATACATTTTTCTTCTTTAAGACAGACGTTGTGCTGGTCCCAAGCTTGGATAAATGGAAAAAGTTGTATCAGGATGCACTCTTCAGGGTAAAACCCATACATTCAAAATCACTGCGCACTATGAGGCAGAATGATTTGCTATGGTGACCCTAGAAGGGAAAAGCTGAAAGAAAAAAGGCATAGAGTGGTAAAATATTGCTAGAGTCAGCTAAGCACAATTTGGTCTTGGTAAAGCCTGAAGTTGAGACAGTGAATAGAGAATTTATTTTAAATTAACAGATATTAATGTGAAACTTTTCCTGTAGATGACAAATCTAGGAAAAAAATGTATTGCAAGTTTTGTCTCATTTAATGTTTTCATATGAAAAGTAGGCATTATATGCATAAAAATGCACACATTTGCATAATGTATATTGGAAAAGCCAGGTTTAAAATTCTTGATTCATCCTGTTGACATATTACATAAAAATGCTCAGAGATAATGAATATCTTATTTTGTCTTTTGGTAAACTAGAAAATAAAAAAAATCAAAATTTTGCAGCATTTTTTGCAGCAAAATGACCAGTGAATCAGGACAGGCATTATATATAAACAAATCTCTCAGTAAAAGCCTTCAACATATAGATAAGTACAAGACTGGAGAATGTGGTACTTTTAGGAGCAACTGAAGTGGAGATATCTGACTCAGAGAGTGAGAAAACATGTTCAGGAGTAAATTGGCCCAAAACCTCAAAATTAAAAAGAGAGAGAGAGAGAGAGAGAGAGAGAGAGAAAAGTGTTTTACCTGTAGTGTTTCCCCTTCAACAGTGACCTTATGTATGTGCAAATGTACATTAGAACTTCAAATGTAAATTAGGGTTGTCAAAAAAATCGATACCAAGATATTAATCAATACTGAAACGAGTATCTAAATGAGATAGTTCATTTGGAAAAGTATCGATAATGTGACGTCTTTACCTGCGTGGCAGAAACACAAGGCCCCTCTCCTCCAGTGATGAGTACAGGAGGAGGACAGGCTCAGTCAGCGCAGCACAAAACTTTCCTCCATTAAAACTGCTCTTTACATACAATTTACTAAAAGGTGTTCACTCGCTTGCCGCTATCACCGCTGCGCAAAGACCTCGAGTGCCGCTGCACGAGCGCAGCGAGCTTTCCGTGGGAGTTTCCGTGGGACATCCCGAGCGGACCAAGCGCGCTCCGATCTGGGAGTCACTGCTCAGCGGCATCATCCCAAACAGATATAAAACAGCCTAAATGTAACTACAAATGTCTTGTTACCAGCGGAGCAAGGAGAGAGCTGTTAGTGTTAGCAAAGCGGCTATATTTAAAGGAGCACTGTGGTCCTGACTGCGGTCTGACCCATCACTGTCAATGACTGCAGCCACAATATAAATATGAACCATGGCTACTGCAGCCTAATAACCTACTAGATAATGGAAACAGGTAAACTGTAATTAAACTTTAGCTTTGAGGAATCATTTATTATAATCTGAAGTTGTTTTGGATCACATATACAAACTACTTACTGTATTTAGCATTGTGTTGAATAAAAGATCATCATGTAGCTACATAGCTGTGGACTACAGAGGCATCAGAGTGGTGGAGCATAAACCACTGTTTGCATAAAAAATATGAGTTTGAAAAAATGACCAAGTATGCTACATATACAGTAATAGCCTAATAATATTATTCTATACAAAATATAGTTTGAATAATATGGTGACAGTAAAGGAGGCGGTTAGGGCCCATGTATTACCTCAAACATTCAATGAAAAGTGGTCATTTTTGTCACCGTGGTATCGAAATTGGTATCGAGTATTTTTTTTTGTATCGAAATCGAGTTGAAATTTTAGTATCGTGACAACACTAATGTAAATGTAGAACTTTCAGAACTTCCACACACTGCCTTTTAATTAACAAAGAAGAAGGTGTAAGAGGCTGGAGGTGTACCAAACAGTTCCATGTTATGTTTTTCCTTACCCCCACTGAATTTCACTCAAGTAAAGATTATTTCTTATTGTCCAATCAGAAAATGTCTTTGCCAAAGTATGATTGTTGGAAAAGTTTTAGTTGGGCCACTTTTGGCAATGGACACTTACCAATACTCACTTGCCTCATACTGTACAGCTTCAATGGAAACAACTTTGTTTGTTTGTTTGTTTGTTTAGTTTATTCCCGCTTGGGGGTCACAGATGACTGAAGCCAATCCCAGCAACTATGAGCCTTAGGCAGGGATGACACAAAGACATATGCCGACAGATAACCATTCACTCTCACATTCTTTCACCAACTTTATTTAACCCTTATTTAACCTCGCATTAAGAAGCAGGAAGGACTCGCAAAACCGCTAGTCCGACGTCCCGGGCAAAAAAATTTTTTTACTTGGGCTACCAAAATTTGACAGCCCCTGCCCTGATGGGCAATCATAAATAAGGGCTATCATAAAGCAGCATGTTCACAAGGACAGGTCACACGGCGCATACAGCAGACCGAGGGGGAGGACTGTGAGTGTGCAAAGTATAGGATCGATCTGGATTATAAAATTTGTAGCTGTTTTTATTCGATAAGCACAAATGACTACACATAAAGGCTGAGGAGTGTACATACCCATGTTTACGGTTACCGCCCACTTGCTGAAGCTGAGCCAGCCAAAACAAGAGTGGAATTTAAAGGAATAATCATCTTAAAAGGTAGTACTACCCATTTTAATACAAAAGAGAGCATGAAAAAAACAACACAGCATCAACTCTGTACAAAAATCACACTCTGCAGAACCATTTTTTGCTGCAGTAAATCCATAGGCCTATGACAAATTGGCAACACTGTTAAAATTTGGGGCAAAATTTGAAGCATCGTGACGCCATGGAAATGCCATCCGCGGTGAGAAAACAGGGTGTGTCTGTAGCACTGTGTGATAAAGCCAAAGACGCGCAGGGCTGGAGCGTGGAGCTGGAGTCTAGGTGCTGCTCGTCTCTCTGTCACAGTAGTGGTCATGCTTCTGTCTGTCAGTGTGTAGTTACGGTAAATGGGGCCCTGTCTGATCTCTCTCTAAATACCATCCATCTTATGTGCTACAGGTCTACTACCAGAGCGCAGCACACACTCTCCAGTGGCTCCGCGCATCCTGTGGGCTCTCTTTGTTTCTCCTCTTTGAGGGAAACTGTGGTTTAACTCTTCTATCACACATGTTTCAGACATATACTTTGTCTGGCACTGCATTTGCGTCCTTTCCTCTTGTCTCTCCTCTCAATTCTCGTCTTTCTCGAGTCTCGACTGCTCTCCTGTGCACGAAATTGAGGAGAGAATTCAGGCATACCACACCCCGAAACTGATTTAAACTAACTCTAGATGTGTCCATCAGGACATCTACCTATTCTAGTCTATTATCACTGACTGAACAGACAAACTCTGACTGTTGCAGTTAAATGATAGCCACTAAAACTAACGACACACATACTTTATCACCTTGCCTGAACTTAAACATGCATTAAAAGATTATTTTAATTGGAAAACATAAAATCTAATGGAAATATTGGAAACATTTTAGATTTTTTGTTCTTTTCCTCACCTAGCCCTAATTGTTCATACAGATACGTATTCAGTTATACCTAAATACATGCATCCATCCATTTCATCATTTCATTTCGGGCTACTAAAATTTTAAGAGTGCCTGCCCAAAGGGCTATCAGGTATTTTACAATTCTGTGAGCCCTGATATATTGCTCATAGCACCTTTAATGCTTTTTAATGCCCCATGGGAACCCTGAGGTTAGAAGGAGGCAGACAGGAGGCAATAGCTGAAATGAAAAGAACCTTGCATTAAAGTTAGTTTTCCTTGCACATAGACTGACATTCACACTCTCATTCATTCCTATGGGCCATTCAGAGTCCCCGACACTGACTCACCTCGTAATTCATATTTTTCTATTGCATGTAAATCCCAGAGTGCTGTTATTGTTACCTAATCACTTTCCTACAGGGGTAGCTTATTGTATTCATATGTAGTCTTGATGGATGTTTGTATTTGCTGGCAGCGTGCAAGCTCTTGTAATCACTTCACAGGGTGCTACCGGATTATAATAATCATTGGTGTGTGTAACATCACACAGGATGGATGTAGTGGCTTCTACATGTACACTGCTTTTATACAAGGGCCTCTTGTAGTTCCTTGTCACACTACGCTTCACCATGGCTGTCATTACATTAGTGCAGAATTAATGGGCACTTAATATAGCTGAGTGCCAATTAAAGAAATGAATGAGTGTGGCATGTTTGATTTGACAATAGTAATTTAACATGTACTAGGGCCATATACAATATGTGTGTACATTAAGACGTGATGCGCTATGTGTTATTGGATATCTCGTGCTGTTATAATGACATAATTAATCATATCACCCCGCCTACGGCCCAAGGTTACTGGGATAGGCTCCAGTCACCCGCGACCCCTAACGGGAATAAGCGGTAGAAAATGAATGAATGAATAATAATAATAATAATCATGAATTAGATTTATATTGCACTTTCCAAGTCTATTAACCTTCTCAAAGGGCTTTACATGAGTCCATTTCTCATTCACTCCTCAGTCACACTCAGTGATGGTAAGCTTCTTCAGCTTGACTGCGTGGCTGTCATTCTGTTGCCCCTCTGACCACCACCAAACATGCAATCACACGCTCACATCACACATCTAATTTAGGCAAGGTGGATAAAGTGTCTTGCCCAAGGACACAACAGCAGTATGCAATGCCGGTTGTGGCGATTGAACCGCCAGCCTTCCAGTTAGTGGGCGAATGTCTCTACTTACTGAGCTACTGTAATGAAATGATGTACATCAGTGGGACAGCTGATTGTTAGATGTAAGATGGTTAGGACATGTACAGAGGAGGAAAAGTGATGAATATGTCGGTAGAAGGATGCTGAGATTATGTTAGATCCCGGTAAAAACCAGCTCTCTGTCTCATGGGGTCCTGGCTCTAGGTTAGTAGGACTTTGTCCACTCCTAAATCTAAAAGCACTACTTAAGCAGATGTAAAGGTAACTCGCCCGATTCTAACCATCTTAGTTCCTGACCTCTGCTGCTTCCTCTGGTACTATACGCCGACTAGGGAGACCCAATCTATAGCAGATGTAATACCAGTCCAGTCAGTTAATTGGTGGCCTACCTCCTATAGATTTTAGCTCTTGTTACTGATCAGGTTAAATTCAAAGGCTATGAAAATAAGCCATATATATATATATATTATTAAACCCATTACATGTACAATATTACAAGTCATGTACACAACTAAATAAGAGTAACTAATGTAATGGCTACCTTAAAAGAGGAGATTTATGAATGTAGTGATAAAGTATATAAAGCTAGATGGTGTGAGAGATGATGCAGATGATTCACTGCTGCCACTTCTGAAGGAAACTGCCCAAACAGGAGGAAGTTGTTCAAATGGAAATCCTTGCAGTCTTTCAAAATGTTGACATTTAGAAGCCAGTCTCTAATGATTTACTACACTAATAGCAGCTAATATTGTAGACCCAGAAACTCACATGACATCCTTTGAGATCCACAGACAACACTGAACAGAGACAGTGAACAATTATGTTAAATGCAAATGCTAGATCATGCGATAACATACTTGGGCAAAGCATGCAGATAGATGGAATCAACAAGAAACTAACATAGTCACAAGATCCATTCAAAACAACTGGCAGTTTCATAATGGTTTATCACATTTTACACGCTAGCATATTGTCTGTCCTCCCTATAATGACAGATGGTTGTGTTTTCCATGTAGACCGCTATATTTATGTGGTCTGTTCATCTGACACACAGAGCTCTATTAGTTTTACTGCTGATGCCTCGAGTCCAAAGATCCATCCCCAGCTGTAGTAGTTAATATGTGCCTCTAACATGGCCCAAGTCACAGTCCCATAATGACATCACAAACCTCTGAGTCTCAAGGTTTAGTGTCCGGTACAAATTTCAAGTGGCCTTTCTTTTGTTCATGCTCCATGCCTTGCTCCATGTGACTTCAGTTCCTTGCTGTTTCTTCCAGGATGTTTCCTAATTCACAGACACTTAATCCCAACCTGGAAGTGCACTCTCCAGGCAAATGTCCAGGAAGAAACAAGTCAGTGTTTAATGCAGAGGAATGGTTTAGTAAGCTTTACATTGAGAATCTTAAGCAATTAAAACTGTTTACCACACAGCTCTATGCCATAGATTTTGTATTTGAAGACCCAAGAGCATTATGTACAGTGGCAGTAGTTATTCGAAAATAAAAGAAATATGACGTGTTTAGGTGACTGTGTTCATTGTATGGAGACAGTTTTCATCCTGGCTCATGGCCTTTTGTCGCATGTCATTACCTTCCCGTCCAGCAGCTGTCACTGTCCATAAGACAAACATGGTGTAGAAAATATAAATGTTGTGTTTATATGGTAACCTAGATGTAGATGAACTTTGAGCTGAACTATATTTGGAAACTCTAGGGTGGTTAAGTGTGAGGGTATCAATGTTCACACAGCTCTATGTTCTCACATTTCTGAGATTTTCACAAAATAAAACCCTATGTTCCCACTTTTCCAAGATTTTTTAATTAGGCCCTATGTTCCTTCATTTCTATTTTTTTAGGCCTAATGGTCCCACAGTTCTATGTTCCCACATTTTGTAGATTTTTACAAAATAAGACCCCATGTTCTCAAATTTCTAAGATTTATTTAATTAGGCTCACATTTTGTAGATTTTTACAAAATAAAACCCTATGTTCTCAAATGTCCTAAAGTTTTACAAAATAAGGCCCTATGTTCCCACATTTAGTAGATTTTTACAAAATAAGACCCTATGTTCCCACAGCTCAATGTTTAAACCGCTGTAAATCTGTGGGAACATAAAGCTGACCCCCTTTTGGTTCATTTCAGTTAACAAACATGTGAATGGTTGTACTAAAAAAAGTGTGCATAGTACTTTCGCCAGACTTTAGCAGTTGGACATTAAACATTACAAAGTCAAAATACTATGTGTTGGTCTGGGCACAAACTGTGTGCAGCCTGTTCAGACAGTGCTGTCATCAAACCCCATCAGTAATGTGACAGAATGAGCTAAAAATACAGCCATTATGCTCTCACCTGTCTCAGCACGTCTCCGTATAGACCCACATACTATAGAGGAAAATGGTGGCGTGACTTTTCTAGAGATACAGTACGTTGTGTGGAATTTGTCTGCTGTTGCCAGTTATCAATGATTTTTGTCAACAATGAATATAGAGGACTTAAAGATGCACCACCTGATTTTTCTTCCCTTTATTCCCTTAGTATTCAGTCGATTTACCATAAAATCTAAAATAAATTTTTTACAGTGTAGAACAAAAATCCACCTTCCTTCCAAGTCTACCTCAATCTACTTTATTTAGTGTCATCAAAGCACTCCTTTCCCATGTCTTCTTTGTATGTGGGCTTCCATTGGTCATTAATCTGTCCCGCATTAGTCTATGGAGCTGGAGGGTGTCCGGTTCCCCCTCTCCTCCTGATGTGAATGTGCAGTGTGTCCCTGTGTGTCGCCGCTCAATAATTCAGGACCAACAGCTTGTGCTTTGAGAGTGTCAGGTGTGCCACGGCTCTCAGCAGGGGACAGAGCTGTAGGAACAAGTACAGCAGGTCTAAGGAAGAGAACAAGAGGCTACGTCCCAGTGTGCTGTGAGGGGAAGGGATTTTTATTTATTTATTTATTTTTACATGCTTTTAAATCTCTATTATGTGACTTTGAGAAGTGGAAGAAGTACTCAGTGTTTGTACTGAAGTAAAAGGCTGTTACTTTAAAATAATGATATCATTACTACTTCTATTACTGTAAATACTACTACTACTGCTGCTGCTACTTCCAGTACTACAATTGTTACTACTACCATACGCAAACCTGTTTTTTAACCACAGACCTTCTGGTTTTGGGGCACCTGTACTACCCACTTGGCCACCCGAGCCAAAAAATACTTATTTATGTATTCCAAAATGTATTCAGAAAGTACAAGCTGCTGCTTGTTTTTTTGTAATTTGCAGTGTATTCAAATGCCTGGTTCCTCCTTCCTTGAGTTCTCTAAAGGAGTGTCCACAGGGCTCAGTCTTAGGACCCATTTTGTTTGCCTTTTATATTAATAGCTTGTTTGATACCTTTCAAATGCTATGTATTATTATGATGCCAATGACACGGAAATCTATTGCTGCCCTTCCTTGTTTGCCCAGGCTTTATACTTTCTACAGTCCGCTTTTACTATTCTGTCTCGTCTACAGTCATTGAAATTAGTTTTGTTTTCTAGTTTTAAAATAGCATTGACATGACCAAAGTCATGGTATTTTAACATAAATGTGAGTTACCAGGGAAATCCAATTAATAACAACTGCCCAAAGCAAACTGATAGAATTAGTTCTCAGTCACAAGTACATTGGTTGTCTCCTTGATCAGGAGCTCTCTTTCAAATTGGCATATATTGCCAATTTGGTCTGCAAACTGAAAGTGAAGCTTAGGTTTTATTATAAAAATTGCTTCTCCCTCAGAGCTCACAAACTTCTTCTATCAGGAACCTTTTTACCATTGCTTGATTATAGAAATGTTTTATATAAGTGTCGCATTGAAATGTCTTCAGTTGTAGTCCTCTTGCACATCATTGTGAACTAGGGATGGGTGATAAATCGAATTTATTCGATTAATTTACTTTTCTAATTTTGGACGATGTCAAAAATAGCCAAATTGTAAAATCAAATTTAGAGGAAATTAACGTCCTCCAAACACCACACTGTTTTCTGTGTTATGGGTAATACTGCTGCTAGCTCCAGAGCAGGTTAAATAGTTACTGTGGAGCCTCTGCAGACTCTAACAATATGGAAAAAACAGGTGGTATTTGATAACTATGTTGAAATGTGTGATAACGATATTACTGATATTATTGCAATATTTTAAAATAGGGTCTGTTTTTCAGACACAGTAAGTTTAATTCATTTAAAACAAAAATGTAAATCCATGTTTTCACAAGTCAAAACTTAACACAGACTAAATCAGGAATAAAACAAGGCTAAATTGTGACAAAATTAAGGAAATTACAACTAAAACTGAACTTTTTCAACATTTTTATTTATATCATTGTAGTCACAACACAACACATAATAACGCAGCGTTATTATGATTCTTGTGATATGGATATTGCGTTTGCTGATATTGCGATAATGATAATTTTGCGATATATTGTGGAGCCCTAATGCTCAGCCAATCAGTGCCTGTGTTTTGATTGTTACTATGATGCTAACAATTTGTGATATCAAACTCTTTACAACTATTACACCTTATAACACCAAACTGTTTACAACTATTGCACTTTGAATTTCCAATCTGTTGATAATTCTTAATCTATTGTTCATTATAATATTCATATCTTTTATTATGACACATATGTTGCTGGCCTCTTGGCCAGATCACCCATTAGTGATCAGTAGTTCTTAATCATTACCTTTGTCCTTAAAGGTAAAAAAATAAACAACCATTACTCAGCATAGGGCAACTTGGTAAGTAATAGTTACAAATGTTATAATGGTTCTTTTTAACTGACTTGATCTTTTGAGTTTGGCCTGTCACAAGTTATTTTTTTCTTATGAAAGGAAATTTGAAGTGAAATTTTGCTGAAAAAAAAAAAATAGTTATGTGTGTTTTCATTAACTGTTGAGCAAGAGATCAGATGTTGTGTTATCAGAGACTTTAGTTGGATTTTGCAAAAGCCTGAAGAAAAATTGAAATAGCTTTTAACATTTGATGTGGGCACTGGACCTTTTTATTTGTTTTTATGTCACAGCACTGACAAGAAAATGTGCTCCTTTTACTATAAGCATATTTGTGAGCTGCCTGAACAGTTGAATTTTTGAAGTGTGGAACCAATAAAGTTTATCTTATGTTATTAACAATGTAACATTCAGTATACAATGGTAATAACAATGGATTTCTGCCTTTTGTTAATGGTCTTATACAGATTATGGGAGAGGAATCATTTTGGGTTCCTTTATTCACAACAAATACTTGTTCACATGGAAATTCTTTGGTACGTTGTCATTTAACCGGGCTGAGACTCTAACTACTTAACTAGGCTAAAGAAATAAAACACTGAAGCCAAAACTATTATAAATATTGTAAAGCAACTCTAGGCCCTAGTCCAGTAGGTTAGGTAGGGTCTTGACTCTAAGGTCATCGTAGCCTCCTCTGGTAGAAAGTGAAGCCGCTGCAGTGATGCACTGTGGGAACATGACAGTACCATTGAGGTTACAGTGCCCTTAATTGATGCTCTACTTCTGCTCCTGGCACTGTTTCCTGGACTGATTCTGGGAGTGAACACAAAGTCTTGTGTCAAACTGTATGCCCAACAAGATGTCCCTCTGAATGCCCAGAAGTAGTGGAAGAAGTACTCAAAATCTGTACTCGCATAAAAGCACTGTTACCTCAAAATAATAATGCTCATGTTGAAGTAATCAACACAGTTTCACTTGAGAAAAACAGGATTGAGTTAAGTTTGCTTGCATAAAAAGTATTAACTAATACCACTGCCACTAGTACTACTACTCCTACTTCTTCTGCTGGTACTTCTACTATTACTACTATTATTACTACTAAACTTCATCTGCTACCACTGTTATTACTACTGCTTCTACTGCTACTAAAACTACCCATGTTGGTCAAAGGATACTTTTAGTCATTATCAGATTTACTTGCGTTTTTACTACTATTACCACTACTACTATTACTACTACTTCTACTACTACTACTACTTCATCTGCAACTACCACTATTATTACTACTATTGCTGCTACTTCTCCTACCACTTTCTAATCATGTTTTTCATTTAGAGATTTACTGAAGTTCTCTACTTCTGTTATTACTATTAGTGTTACTACTATTGTAGCTACCACTACTACTACTACTACTACTACTACTACTACTACTACCCACTTTGCAATCAAGGTCAAACAATACTAATTTAAAGAGAGACTTTAGTGAAACTATTCTTTTTACTTCCAACATTTCCCCATCCAAAAGAAATCAGATTTTCTTTTGTTTGTTTGAAATTACTTGAGTAAAAATAAATAGTTAATTTTCCCTCTTTGCTCGCTGAAAGTGGAAGTGAGGTCCATTTGGAAGTGTTTGTCCTTTTATCCCAGTTATAAATACCGTCCTATTCATAGACAAAGGGAAGTTTGTTTGTTGTGATCAAAGCAGCTTCAGTGAATCTGTGTGAAAGTCCTGGTCTTTGCTGTCGGCTGTTTGTGACAATTTTATCTCTGTTTGGATTGTAGTAGCAGCTCATGAATATAGGCATTGTCTTATAATAATATAATATAGGCACTGTGTAATGTAGCAAAAAGAACGTGTTGTGTAATATTGCTAGGATATACGATTACACGCTATTAGAAAAATATGCGCTATGTAATAACTATGATGTTTTTTGCAATAAAGTACATATTAAGTTTAACTCAATTCAAGCAGAAATTCACATCTCTGTATTTCCTTGTCAAAACAGGTTCAAAAATAAAACTGTACAAAGAACCATATTGTTTTTATAGCTGCAGACCTACATCTATATTCAGTCATGATGAAAGTAATTAAAATGAATTATCTCTATATTATACAAAATACATTTTTGGGGTTTCCTACCATGTTATGGCATTGTTCCCTCATCAAAAACATACCTGGAGTTGTGTTTTGCTTCCTTCAGGCCTATTTAAGTAATCCTGCTCTGATGCTGTGTTTTTGAGACCTTGGAACGCTCAGTTCCACGAACCTCCACCTCTGCAACAAAGCCCTGCCCACTCCAGGAAGCACTGACCAATCAACAAGCCCTCTACATTCAGTCTGCTCTCATTGATTTATCCAAAAAACTGTGTACAGCTGTGTTTCCACTGATTCCTCACAGCTATTTTTCATTTTGTTGTAAAATGACATCATACATAAAGTTGAAAGAAATAAAAAGCTTTTTTTTTCTATATTTCTGTTTAAAAAAAGTGGAACTTTGCTGCCGTCTGCTGGTCTTTTCCACCATTTTTTATGGCAGTAGTAAAGTAATTAATAGAAATGGTTTATTTTAGTCAGATAATGTTTTTAAAGGTTGTAAAACATGCAGTGCTGTTCTAGAGGCGACCAAGATAAAAAGATAAATAAGAGCATATTTACTCTAGCTCTTATAATGAAGATATGTCCCCATTGTTTGAGTTTATCTATTTGTTTTGTTTGAACCGAAAATGTTCCAAACTTAAATTGAACAGAAGCGAACTGTGATTTTAGTGAGTCATTACATCCCTAGAAATGTATCCCCAGAAGCTTTCTCTGAACTGGAAAAAGCTGACAAAGTACTCTGTTGTAACTCATGAAACCGCTACTACTTTGGTTATAACTGGGAAATTACTTTACAACTTGTATGCATTGGCAGCTGGTGTGTGACGTGTGAAGAGGGAGAGAGTGGTGCTATCATAACTAAGCTCAGACTGACATGTGTGCTGTGGCAGTGGAGTATTAATGATTATAAACCTGAGTCCATTATGGGATCAGGGCTATTTTAAGCCCTGAATGGCCCTTGGCTGAGAGCTGCTGTGCTGCAGCTGTGGACAACACAGAGATAGACACACCCCCAGCACCACTATCATCAGCAGCATCAGCAGCAGCAGGGGGAGGACAGTGAAGGTGACTCAGGGAAACACCGATGTGATGTGGGGAAATGCCCTTGTAGCAGTTTTGTCCTATTATGGTGCAGTATTTGTAGGAGGTGTAGTGCAGAAAAAAAAAGAAAAGCCTGTTGTTTTATATTAGCATCAAGACAATAAAAGTGGAACATAAAGTGGACCAAAGTAACTTGTTCCTCAATTAAACCCTGTCAGAGTCGGTGTGATGGCTAATTTAGTTGTTTCATGGTGAATAAAGCGCCACCTTCCCTCGGTGTATCTTGGCAAAAAACAGCCTTGCAAGAATGGGAGAACTGACCCGGTGTCCCTGAAGTCTCGGGTCCTGGTTAGCCATAACTACAAGTTGGTATTGGATTTATTTATTAGATTTTTGTCATGGCAGCTAAAAGACAGAGAAAACCTTAGCAAATATACAAGGAGGAGAATATGAGAGTCAAGCCAAAAGAGAGGTAACACAGGAGTCAGCTAGACTTGTGAGTATTTACAATAGTGCTGTACTCCAAAATGTAGGGTAGAGCTTAGACCGGGCCCATAAAATCCACCCCGACCTGACCTGAGCCCATTCTGTCCAAACCCAACCGAAGTGAACTATTAACTGTATAAATATGAGACTGACTCGACCCCCACACTTGGTAAATGGTGTCATGTCGAAGATATTCGTTCTCCAGGGTTAACGCCCTTTGTCTTTATTGTTCAAGAAGCAGGGCACACAGGAGACCACACTGTTAATGCTGTAACAACTGCACATTAATAAAGCTCACTGTACATTTGAGCCTGCAGCTAACTAACTAGCCACCTCTTTCAACTTAGATAATAATCTCATCCGTTCAGCAGGCTCATTCGTGCATTCACACACCCATGGCTCCTCTGCTCTTTCGTTCAGCCAGCTGCACTATAAATAGGGGACAGGATCGAGATCTGGCCCGGCCCGACCAGGCCTGGGGATAGTACCAATAAATCTCGGACTGACAGAGCCTGATCTGTGGGGTCAGGTTCGGGTCAAACGCTGGTAAAAAAAAAAAACAAACAAACAAAAAAACTCACATAACTGCAACCACAAAGAGTGAAGAAACAAGCAAAGTTATGCACTTAAAATGTGTCGTAGTCACCTCTTGATATTCCTATTGCGCTATGCTTAGATTCTTGCGATATGGATATTGCTCTTGCTGGTATTGTGATCACAATAATTTTGCAATATATTGTGCAGCCCTAGTTTAAATCCTACAAACTTCTGCATAAACACAGACTTAGCATCCTTTTAATGTATACTGTATATATTTTGCTATGTCTTGGGCCATTTCTTTTTATTTGAGGCTTAGGTTTATCTCTTCAGGAGCCTGAACACTTGGTGGTTTAACCAATGGAGTGACATTACTGTTTTAGGTTTGTAGACAGCAGCAAGCCTCCTGGTGATACCTGTTAACAACATGGCAACGCTGAAAGGCATTGGCGTTGATGCTTCTATACATTCACAAACCTTTGATGACTTTTTTTTTTTTACATTGATTTACCATATTTTTCGCACTATAAGGCTCATCGGATTATAAGGTGAACCTTCAGTGAATGGCCTATTTTAAAACTGTTTTCATATATAGGGCGCACCGCATTATTAGGCGGGTAGAATAGCACCAGACTAATTCTTGATATCAATTTAATAAAAAAGAACCCATGGCAGGCCAGGTTACGACACGTCTTCTGAATCATCTCCTTGTTGTGCATAAATGACACTTCACTTTATTATGAGTCTGGGTCAACTTGTCCTGCCGCTTTCTGCTGTGTGTTTTGTCGCTGTTCAAAGTGTGACAAAACGCTTCCTCCTCTTAATCTGTTAAGCAACTGTATCATTAAAAATAATATCCTTTCTTACTGTACAACATGCACCTTGCATTTAGAGAGCTCAAACAAAGGCAGGTGGTGCTGAGGTGAAACTGGACACTCAATAGTACACCACACTTTGTTTCTCGTGGCTGGAGGATGTAGTTTCAGGCCTGTTGCACAATCTTGAATGGTTTGAACAACAACATGTGCTGCTCCAGGGGAAATCAAAGCCACAGGATACAAACACAGCTTGTTTTGATGAAGTTAGCACTCGGGAGAATGACTGTAATTGGCTGATTGAGTACAATGGGGAGCTTGCCTAGTTTTAGCCAGGCCAGCCATGCCCCAACCAGCTTCTTTGTGGAAAGAAGTGGTTCTGGATCCATTACAATGGACAGTCTTTTCCAGAGTTTTAACCAAAGTTTTTTTTTTTTTTATCTGCAGGGTGTCATCCAAAAGCAGAAGATACAGTATCTTATATAAAAAAAAAGAAAAACAAGATGGGGCTGGCTTATACGGAGTGAATTTACAACTTCTCTGACCTCATTAATGACGTCGGTTCTGCTGACGTCCGCGTTGTTGTTCATTCCTCTGTGTGAGTTTTTTTTCTTTGTCCTGTTGCCTTTTTAACAACAGTAAAGTCCCGTTAACATTTTTTTCTGCAAAGTCTATCAACAACTGGCTTCTGCTGCAGTCTGTTCAGAAATAAATACAGAATTGCTCATAATAAAGCATTTCCTGGTGTTATCACAAAAAATAATTCCTATGCGTCTCTACCATGCCGCCATATTTGTTGATACTAGTCCACACTTTATTACAACCCGTCTTTTGCTTCTCTGATTGCTTACTCTGTTAGTTCTACCTCTTGAATTTCAACTCGAAACCAAGCAGTACCAGGCTAAATTTGGTAAAAGGAAGTGAAAAAGATGTTGTCTGGCCGGCCGGGCTAGCTTAGTTTAATCTTAAAGCTTCTTAATTAATTTTTTTCCATCTGTCACTACCACCACCTAGTCATAGCTACATTCACACGGAAGGTCTTATTGCTCAACTTTGTGGCTGAAATCTGTGGCTGTGCACATTGCATTTTTAATGTGACTCCTGTCAGTCTTGTGCATGGCCCTGAACTGACCCACATGATCAGAAAAAGACATGACGGAGCAAGGAGTGGTGAGATTGTGACATGAGAGGCTTCGCTGACACAGAGTTCATCCATAATTAATTACAGATTTATAGCATACTAGGAAAGATAAATACATCGGTCAGGCAGCGAAACTCCTCAATCCTAATTCTTTGTCATCTTACTCCTCTTCTCATTTCTCAATACAATTACAAAACCACCCCTCAAGTTTAGCACAAACAGAATTGTCACACTAAATACTAACAAAGTCCAACACCTAACCTCTTTCCACGGAGCTCCATCCTGTTTGCTATCGTTTGAGCTTGCTTGGTCCCAGCTCCTCCAGTACAGAATTGAGCTGTCTGTTACATTTCAATGATGGAAAGATTGATGAAATGCGACTTGGCTGTTCAAACTGAAGCCACAGATACAGATCAGATGTGTATCTCATTTGAGCACATATGAAAGTGGCCTGGGTTGGATTTGAACAAATCAGATATGGGTCACGTGGGCAAAGAAAGTCAGCCACTTTTGTCTGTCATCTGAAAATAGCCATAGACAGCACTGAATCAGCCACTTTCCCTGTAGTTACAGATATTTTACAATTCTAGCTTGATAACAAAGATAACTTATTAAGGTATATTGTTTTCATGGATGATGATGTGATTAAAATCTTTTCCTCAAATTTGGTCCTAGTTTAGTTCTGGTTCAGATGTTAAATACAGATTTCAGGTCTGTAGCTATCACCTTGACATGTCTGAGCCTTCTCTTTAGACGTTCTAAATCAATGAGACTTTCTCCAACAAAGTGAACATTTAGATACTGTAATATTGTTATCACAATATTCAAAACAGTTATTGGATGTTTCATGTGTTCTTAATACTGGAATCTGTCTGTGGGCTAAAGTCATTACAGGCCAATATGAACTGATTTGTGTATAAACAAATTTGACAGGCTAACTCTAGGCTTAGGCTGCAATGGTGTACTAACCAAAACTGAAATTAACGTGATTATCCAGAGAGACAGTAATTAGATTCACCTGTAATATGTAACCGTCTAAATAATATTATACTCCCTGTTTATTTCCCATGTGTATACGGCTCATACCTGGTGACACAAAGGCTAAAAAAACAAAAACAAAAGCTTAAAATGATTTCCAAAAACAAACAGTTCAAAACCACCTAAGACCATAAACTCTAAACAAATAAAGATAAAGTTTTACAGTGAGGTGGCTTGTAACATCTTAGCATATTAAAGCTCTGTGTGGCCTTTTAGGTAAAGGTTTAGTGTGTTCCCAGAAAATGTAAGATTTTACTAAGCCGTAAACTTACCAGCTAGGCAATGGCAATTATTATAAAGTAGCTGCTTTTTTAACCTAGTGATTTATTTAAGTTAATAGGAAGCAATTTTGAAAGTATAGGTTCAAGCCTAGTACTGGTGTGTGGCTCCTGAACAAAAACATCTTTATAAAGTCTGCATTGAAACTATTCAGTAACACGTGTGGCGCTTCTACAGCAGTGCCCCGTTTATTCTTTATCAGTTTATCAGTTTTATCCTGGTTAGTTGTAACAATAACAACAATAGCACCAGTTTCTTTTAAATACAGTACAATAGCATATACTAATTACTATATACAAACCAGGGTCTTTGCAACATAAATGTTTAAAAAGAAGTAACGTGGACTTGTTGAATACGTTTTGTCCCTCCTGGAGACTTTTCCAATTCTGAAATAAGCTGGTGAGAGAACTGTGTTGTATACTCCTTGGAGGGAGGAGTTTTGGACATAAAACTAAATTCTGTTGGTCTAGACTGCTGTTGTGTTCTTGGGCAGAATACTTCTTTCTACTACTTTGACTACTTTAAGTTTGCACTGAGTTATAAGCCTTGGTACCTTGCCTCAACTCTTTTCTCTCATACTACTACTTTATAAAACAGCACATTGTTGTACTTTGAAAATTGAATCTCGCAGGACCATGTAAAAGTAAACAGTGTAGCTTTGCTGCCAGCTTCCAAATTGGGTCCCACTTCTCCAGGCATTGTGTGTGCAGTCTTGTATCTCCATATTGAGTTTAATCAGTATGCAAGAGAAGAAAGAGCTTGTAGTTGTGTGAAGATGTGCCAGGTCAGTAGTTTTTTCTATTCAGAGTAAGAAAAAAAAAATAGTGATGGCTGCGATACCTTGCTGACACATTGTGTACACAGGCAACATTGAACAAAATAGCACAAAGTCACAAAGAGGCTTAGCATATTTCCCTCGAGGCTCGGCTGCTTCCAACAGAGAGCTACGGCAAACTGTAACAAAATATTGCAAAGGGAGGGTGAAGTGGAGGAGGAGGAAGGAGGGGGGTAGATAACGGGATTGGGAATAGGAAATGATATTGAAAGTCGCGGGGCGGGGGCGGGAGCATGCATGAGGGCTGGAGGAAAGATCTCCAGGGGTCTATAAGGCTGTCACTGAGGAGAAATATGTGTCAGAGGATGGCTCAATCTGTATTCTGTGTGGTGCAGTGTTAGTATTATGTGGTGGGGTGGGTACTCAAAATGTGACCTTGAGTTTAATGGATAAGGTAACAAAGGCAGTGTTATGGTAGTGGGATGTATTAGAGGTAGATGGCAGAAGGAAGGGCGATGTAGAGCCAAAAAGGAAATTAATGAAAGATGACACACATTACTGAGAATGAATGAACAAATTTCCTACTAAGCTATCAATTTACATTTCTCCAGACAGCCAAAATGTGATCCAATGCAGTTTTTTTAGGATGTTGTAAATGTAAGGGCTGAAAACATTACAGTGTGGCTGTGTTTTTTTGTTTTTTTTTAATCATCTTGTGATTTTAGTGCAGATTGGATTCCATAGCCTACTTACCAGTGTCGGATGATAGGCTTTCAAACAGTGGAAGCTGCCTGCTATAGTGCTGGACTGGCTGGACTAACTACAACGTTAAAATATGGAATGAACAAACTAATGAAACTAAGGCAGGTTGCAAACTAGGCATGTGCATTGAAACCTAGTTCTAATTGTTCCAATCCATTGGAATTGTATGCCTTTGCCATTAATAATTCCTCTTATCAATGCCATTTTTGGCAGTTGCCTATATCTGAACTGCGGGTCTAGGTCCAAGACCCGCCACACCCCGAAGAGCAGCGCCTTTAACTTCTTTACTTTCACTTTGCTGCAAAAAGTTGTATTCTATGAGTAGCCTACAAAGCACGCAGCACATCGCGCAGTGCATGTTGTTGTCTCCTCTCTAATTAATGCACAGACGCCCATGAGGCAGGGAAAGCAAACAGCAGAGAAGTGGCGAAGCCCAGAGGCTAGGTCGGCCCATGTCCCACAGCGGTGACACACCAGCACTGAGGCCAGAGTGCAGCGGAGGAAGGAGCTAAATGTCCGCACAGTGACAGGCAGGGCCTCATTCCCCGTGCACAGTTTCTAACGGAGTGAGTGATAGAAGGAGAGAGACCACCATAGAAAACGCTGAAAACCCAGCTTTGCATTGCCACAGTAAAACAGACACTGTTTTGTTGAACATCTGTGAGCAGTTTATTTTGACAAACTGGCGCAAACCTGCTCTTGTTGCTCTTAAATTAATATTAAAGCTACAGTGTTGTTCATTTCAAAGCAAACATTTTCCAAATATTTAACAGCTGTAGAATCTATACATTTTACTACAGTAAAGTGAGCCTAGTTTAAAGCCCAGTGGATGCCTATACATGCATGAAAATAAAAATAAGCTTCTATATATTATTTCTGATTCATAACTTCAACTGTATGGCCACAAATCTAGTTTCATTTAATTTAAAGATTAATCCGGAATTGATAAGAGAATTGAAAAAGATTTGGATTGATAAGCAGAATTGACAATGGCATTGATATTGGTAAAAAAAATTTCAATTTCCATCCCTAATGCAAACTCAATAACGCTATGATTGTGTGTTGTTTATTTACAGTGTAATATGTACAGTAATAATGGGTTATATCGCTTTGCTATGAAATACAGAAACGCAGTCAGGATGGCACGCGACTTCCATCAGTGAGCGACTGAGCCTACTTACTGCTCCATTGACTCCCACTGAAGCTCAACAACCTCAGAAATCACGATTTTGGTGCATTTATCCAATCACCATCTTTCTTTCTTGCAGTGAAAATCATTGTTTGGTGCTGTCCCATAGGTATCCATTGAAGCTCAGCATCAATCAGGATTTGAATTATTAAATTCATCCTTGATTTCCCAAAGTGCGTCATCCTCAGGTACTGTCATGTTCACTACTGATAGGATCTGTAAACTCCAAGGCCACTTCTCTTCTAAATTGCATTTTTACTCAAGGAAAGTACATAGTCTACACAGTTCCTATTTAATTCTTTTGCATCTTTAGGGCCTGTATGTTGTGGTTTCCATGTGATCACAAAGATAAGTTATGGTGCATTGGAATACCAGCAGACAAGCAGTAGATCCATGTTGTAGCATTGAGCTGTTGGTTGTCTAACTGTGAGTGATGGCTGCTCTTAATAGAAGCAGTAAGTCCAACACTCACTCTATCTTCTGGACAGGTAATTCAGAGCACACTGCAAGCACACATAAAATATAGACTTGCACAATAAATGATGCAAAAATACTCCCACATACTGTGTGCTGGTGCAGGATTCAGAGACAGCAATACAGGGACTTGCCATATTATTAGGAATGCTGTGCTAGTCTTGAGTTAGTCAGAATCAGAATAGCACTTATTGCTAAAGTGAAAGGTTCACATCACTAGGAATTTGCTTTGGTTCTTGGTGCAAACATAAAACAAAGTAACCAATAATAATAATAATAATAATAATAATAATAATAATAATAATAATAATAATAAATGCAGGATACAATAATAAATATTAGTAAATATTAGTCTACCCTTTGCCATCAGTACAGCCTTTATTCTTTGCTGCATACATGGCTGCATGGTGGCCTCACAGCTTGAAGGTCCCAGGTTCAGTTCCAGGCACCCTTTCTTTGTGGAGTTTGCATGTTCTCTCTGTGTCAGGGTGGAATGTCTCTGGGTACTCTGGTTTCTCCCATCAACCTAAAACATGCACAAGAGGCTAATCCACCAGCTAGGTACACCTGACCAGGATCCTGGCTCAAGAACCTACACTGCGGTTGCTGTCACTGCTCATGACAGGTTGCCCCAGCAGTAAAAGGATGGGTCAAATGATTGAGATTCCCTACAGGGACAATAAAGTACACCTTAACCCTAAGACTTTGGGGATCCCAGGCCGGTGGTCCTATTCTTGCAAGGTTGTTTTTTTTTACCATGTAGAGGTTCAGAGGGCTTTACCCTACAACAACTCGTGCCACTTAACTGCTGCAAATTTGATGTATGGAAGTTTAATTTGGTTTTCTGGTGTGATGTGTAACACTGGTGCATTTTGAAAATCCACAGGTAGGAACTATTGTTTGGTCATTTGGTTCATTACTCATATTAAAGTTGTTGTTTTCCCTGCATTGTTCAGCCAGTGAGGTATGTTTACATTGCTTTACATTGTGTTTATGCATTTATTTTATACCTTTTTATTGCCTGGTGTTATATCTCTACCTTTTAGTTTGACAGTACTTTTAAGGTGGTCTTATGCTGGTTTTATGGTGGCATAAAGGACTAAATGATGTTGAAGTCTATGTTACAGTGCCAAGCTCAAGAGTGTAAAGCCATAATAAAGTCACATTAGAGCCATCAGTAAAAGAACTTTTTATTGACTCACTCTGAAACTGTTTAATTAAGATAGGAAAGTTAGATGGTTCCCCTTTGAATGCCCTTTTTTTCCCCATTCTGTGTAGTACTTGGACAGGTTTTGCGCTGAGTTGGTATCATCCAAGTCTTCAAACAAGCACATTCTGGTATTTGTTTCACATTTAGCCCACAGGACAGATGGCTAGCAGGGCAGCTCTGCGAACCATGAGACTCTCAGAGTGACAGTTCACTGCAGTGCACCCCAGGGGTTTCTTTGTATTGTCATAGACCTACTTTAGCTCAGTCCCGCCAGTGCAGTTGGCTAATACTGCAGATGCATGGATTGTGGAGGTGTGTATGTTTATTAGACTTGGCCCGAGTTTTCCATGCTTGAACTGCCCTTGTGCAAAATGTAATTTTATCATCATAAATAAGAAACAATTTACTTAAAATTAAACTCATTATAAAACAATAAAAATAATTTGAATTTAAATATGTGTAGCAAAAATAATGTTCAATTAATATTAAGCGTGTCTGTCAAAAGTTTCTGTATGAAAAGATTAAAAATGTTTTCTTATCATCTTGGAAATAAATTTTGAAATGATTCCAAGTACCCCCAGCAAAGTGCTTACCCCTGGGGGTCTACATACGCCTGGTTGGGAAACGGTGATCTACATGTTAAAACAGATTATCATAATTCCCCAATACCACTGGCATTAATGCATGCACACCAATTAGGGATAACATTATGACCACAGACGAAGTGAATAACATGGCAGCTTTTGTGGGATATTCTTGGTCTGCAGTGGTCACAGTGGTGAAAGAACTGATGACAGGTGATGCATTTTGGGAGTGAAGGTTGATCTGTGTGGTCCAATCCAACAAATGAACCACTGTAGCCAAAATTACTGAAGAAATAAATACTGGTTCTGATAGAGAGAGGTCAGAATGCACAGTGCATTGCAGTTTGTTGCAAATGGAGCTGCACATTAGGCAGGTGGTTATCATGCTGTGCTTGATCAAGCTCAATATAAACATGGGTATATATACAATATATACAAAAAAAAAACAAAAACAATATTGGACTTCTTCATACACATAATGTTCTTTAGAGCTACTGTTTACTCAGACTCTCTTATGAGTAATATTTTAATAATGCACTCTGATCCTCCCACATCATGGTGATGCATTTGTGTAGACTTATAATTAAACTATTAAATATGCTATGTCATATTCCTCCTTTGAGTTTGGATTTCTTTCTCATCACGTGTGTTGTTTGTTCATCCTTGTTCACACTCTAAAGGAAAAAAAAAACAGGTATCTTAGGCCATCCAACTGAAACTTATTTGTTGCCTTGCTTTCAATTGATAGACTCAGGTTGCCATGGCCCAAACATCGTCTGCCCTACAGGCTACTAAAGAGGAAGACCTGCACAATGGAAAACACCCCGTAATGCCCTAAAGAAGACCTAGTCCAGGCAAATTGAACAAGACCTGAAGGATCATAGACTCAACCTGGCAAAAGTGAAACAAGCTGCCCTAGATCCCCTATCTTGGAAAGCAATTGTATGAGCTGTTTGTTGTACTGCACCATATCAGAAGCAGACTTGCCTCGACACTGTCTAAGGGATCTAATGATGATGTTGATTGTTTCCCAAGAAATTAGATTTATTTGAGCTCTCACTATCAACCAGTGGCTCTCAACCGGTCTGATTGTGGAATTCCTTTTTTTTTGCTTCTTCTTTTTATCCATTTAAACAATTTTATTGTGACACACAAGTACTTTTTCTCACCCACCAGTTGAGAATGTGCACATGTATCTTTATTTTAGACCTTCAAGCCACATCTAGAGGAAACTCTGTATAATAATGTCAGTAATATTGATTTAAGGGTTGCACTGTGGCAGGGTGGTTAGCATTCCTGCCTCCCAGCTAGGAGGTTGATCCTTGAGCAGGGTCAGTGTGTCTTTCCCTTGTTGTCTTTGGTTCCAGGTACTCCAGCTTCCTCCCATTGTTCCAAGATATTATGTATAGGTAAACTGGTGAATTTAAAATTGCCCCATTGTGACTGAGTGTGAGAATGAATGGTTGTGTGTCAGTGTTTGTCCTAAAGTTTCAGTCCACTGCCCAGGAATCCCGCCTCAGGCTCACAGTTGTAGAAGGGTCTATTCATCTTTTTTTCCCTGTCATTGTGTTGGATAGAACCCACTGAGTCACATGGTGTTTGAAGTTCTACACATAATTTAAAAAAAAATAAATCTAGGATATTACTTCAGTGCAAGACTTGGAGGGCCCATCTCTCACACTGGTCACATCATGTCTAGTCATTGCACGAAGTCTGTCTTATTTTTCCCTGAATCACTTGTGTCTGACGTCAGGGTGTTGCTTTTCCATTGGAGGCATGCGTTGGGCTCGTGCTGTTCATAAACAGGTGTGCAGGGCCTTCTGCTCCTGTTTACTCCCTTTAATGTCTGTGTGCCTAACCCATGCTGCCGTGACGTTAGTGCTGATTAAATGAATGTGTAATCTACTGAATGGGGCCAAGATACGGCTTAATGAGTAACAGTCTGTTGTGATACTAACACCTGTTTTTATATCTGAGCAAGGGTTTGGCGGGCTGTGCCAAACTTGAATGGATGAGAAAGTGAACGTCTGAGGCTTGAGGGAAAATAGGTGCAGCATTGGTAGATTTAGGGCCATGCATGTACAGTTGCAAGAAAAAGTATGTGAACACTTTGGAATTACTTGGATATCTGCATGATTTGGTCATAATATGTGATCTGATCTCATCTAAGTCACAACAATAGACAAACACAGTCTGCTTAAACTAATGCTGCAAAATATATATATATTTTCATGTTTTTATTGAACATTTATCTAAACATTCACAATGCAGGTTTGAAAAAGTATGTGCACCTTTGAATTTAGCTTAACTGGGTGACCTTCCTTTGGCAGCAATAACTTCAACCAAATGTTTTCTGTAGTGAAGATCAGACCTGTACAACACTCACAATTTTGGACCATTCCTCTTTACAAAACTGTTTAAGTTCAGCAATATTCTTGGGAAGTCTGGTGTGAATTGCTCTTTTGAGGTCATGCTGCAGCATCTCAATTGGATTGAGGTCAGGACTCTGACTGGGCCACCCCAGAAGGTGTATTTTCTTCTGTTGAAGCCATGGTTTCATCTGTCCACAGTATATTTTTTCCAGTAGTGCTGTGGAACATCCAGGTGCTCTTTTGCAAATTTAGCATTTTTTTTTTTTTTTTTGGATAGCATTGGCCTTCTTGTTTAATGTTTTACCCATTGTAGATTAGTCGACAAAGATGTTAGCATGTTAGCTTCCATTTCTAATTTTTGTAATTAACATGAACGTTTGCTGGTGCCTCCTGGTCAGGACACTCTTGCGAAATATATTTTTATCCTAAATAATACTTTTCCTACTTAAATGAAGGTAAAATATAAATAAATACATATTTATTTTTATAGTCAGACCATGCTTTACTGTGAGTGATTCTGAGTTATGCCTATAAGTGCTGTGAGAAGGTTGTACAGTGATTTGCTCAGTGTCAAAGGGCCTATGTGAACTTGCGCCTTTTTGGAACTGAACAAAATCCCACTTTTACCGTTAATCCTTTTAGTTTTTCTTAAATTACATCTTTTGGGTGATTATTTATTTTCTATCTTTTTTGGCACTGAAAAGACCTCACTGAGAGCTTTTATTTGATATGTAATACTTCTTTTGGCCTTCAAGCTCATTATAGTGTATTTTATTCTTCCAAAATATTTTGGGTATTGTTATAGCAAATTTGTAAAATGTAGGCTCCAGGTGCTCCAGCTAGTGAAGTGGTTACTTCACCTGCCTTGGTGTGGTGAATTCACACTTTGTGCCAGTCCCAAACCCAGATAATTGGAAAAGGTTGCTTCACGAAGGGCATCCAGCAAATAAATTAATTAATTAATACATTTTTAAAAAACTGACAAAATACCCAAATTAATCTTTCACTGTGACCCCGGACGGGAGCAGCCAAACTGGATCAAAATGTAGGCTGCATAGATTAGCATTAGCCTGTTTTAGCATAATATTAGCGACAACAAAATGCTAACTATGCATTTTTCCTTAAACACAAATCATTAATCACAAATATTGATATTAATGGAGAGCAGCCAAATGAAACCAAAAGGCATAGCCTACATAGGTTAGCATTAGCCAGTATTAACCAGAGCAGTCACAATAGGGTAGGCAAGGTAGGGAATTGCCTAGGGCCCAGAGCTGATACGGGTTCCAACGATGCTCGTTTGCCTGTACAACAGTGAACAAGCTGTTTTAGTGAT
Organism: Bostrychus sinensis; assembly: GCA_020698575.1. NCBI lineage: Eukaryota > Metazoa > Chordata > Actinopteri > Gobiiformes > Eleotridae > Bostrychus > Bostrychus sinensis. The sequence goes on along the minus strand of CM036239.1, from coordinate 45,770,576 downwards.
GGAAAACAAACCACTGAAGTGACACTGCCCCGCAGTTCTCCTACAAGGGCCCTATTTGGAGAGAAGCAAAATAAAAAACTGTAACCATTTTAAAATATAAATAATTAAAAATACACCAGAATACAGGAAATCACATTATGTTTCATTCAAATTTTGCTAGGTTTGGACCCCTGAAACCTCACTTATTTTGTCCCACATTCACCTCTCTGTTATATGCATCAGTTGTCCCTCTTGTTTAGGGCCACTATAGTGTCTAGAAACAGCTCTGGTAATTAGCATTATATTAGCAGCACCAAAATGCTAACTGTAAATTTGTCTCTAAACACAAATTATATTAACAATAATAGCTTTTAGCAATAATAGTTTTTTACTTTTTTGTCCTCTAGATGAACTATCACCGGCAGCTTTTTAAAACAAACAAAAATTGCCATTAGCTATGTTCAATACCACTAATTATTTGGACATGAAACTGGATTCACCAGTAATCTAGAGGTCTTTCTCAGGCAAAGAACAGAAGAGTGACAGAAGAGGATACTAGCCCTAGTTCCACCCAAAAGGTGCAGTTGTGCACATGTATAAACCTGTTTAAGTGTCATGGAAAGTGGAGAGAGTTGCCAGCAGCATGACAAAAATACTTTGACTAAAATATTTGTTTAGGTGTGTTCAAATAAGCAGCACCGTAGCCATATTATGTCATCATATTGGAATGAGCTCTTATATATAATTACATGTCTAGCTACTAAACAGAAGGGTGATGTGATTTAATCTCACATACAGTTGGTTTATATATTTTTATTTATGCGGTATTTGAGTGTTTTTCCTGTGTTGACAGAAGATTATGCTGTTCATAGATCAGGAGCACCGGTGTATCAAAGTCAAGGATGAAGCAAAAACACAGTTTATATTACTTTGGTTCACTTCTTGATAAATGTACTTGTGTACAAGACAACATTAAACGTAGGCTATTGCATGTACAGCCAAATTATTGTACATTCAAATTTAGATACAAAACAGTTACATATTTGTTCACATTGTTTGCAGCCATTTTAAACCCTGTGGTGTCCCTCAAGGATCTATACTTGGACCATTTTATTTTATTTTTTATAAACAGTTTTTATCTATCTTCTGTGCTAAATAAACGTAACCTGCCTAACTAAATAACTAAACAAATGTAAAAAAAAAAATAAATATAACATAAATAAATACATATAAAATAAATAAATAAAATTAATAAATTGTTTTTAGTTAAGGAAGTGCATATCAGTTCATCTTTGTCCCTTTTGGCTGCTGGCTTTTATTTAAGAGACCCCCCTCAGCAACTCCTCGGCCTCTATCCATTCCCATATTAACTTGGCTTCTAGGTTTTATGCCAGATACCCTTCTTGAGGTAACCCTTTTCAGTTTATCTGAGCTTGAGAATGGCACAAAGACTACAATTTGATCCTTGTGATCCCTTGTGGCTGGATTGTAATTATATCATACATACAACTAAGAACTTATGTCTTTCAGCAATGTTGTTTCTTGTCAAGTCCTCAAAAAGCACACCATTAAACTAAAAGGTTTAAGACTGAACGCCTAAAAGGGTTGCTGCTGACTCCTCGTATATCATTGCCAAAAGCTCTTACAGATTAGCTTAATAGTTGTTCTGACATTGCCCCATCCATCACTGCTCCCTCTCCAGTGGCTGTGTGCAGTGCAGTCCCTGATCTCAGCATGTTCTGTGCTGACGGGACTCCCCTGTGCTGACGCAGTGTATGTGTGTGTGTGTCCAGCCTTATATACCTGCTCCATCTGATGCTACACTGCAGAGACAGACAGTAGTGAAGGGAAGCACCAAGGTCAGCGGGGCAAACTGTTGAGTCATGCTTTGCTACAGCTGTGTGTGTCTGGGATTTTAAAAGGCAGCACTGCTTTGACCGTGACAATCAGATCTGCTTTGAATATGAGTCATGATGATTCAGAGCAACAAAACACCTCTACTACAGTGTGTATCACATGACTGGTTAATTAATAAATGTCCTCCCAGAGTTACCATGGGTAACTCTGTGGGTATACTCCAGCTTCCTCCCACCGTAAAGAATTGGTGACTAAATTTTATGACCACCAATTTCTTCAAAAGAAGTCATTGAAAGCCAAGTCATTGGATATATGTTAAAGTGCCGTTCATCTTTAAGACTCAAAAAGGAAGGATTAAGGACCTGAGCCTCCTCATCAAAGACTGTAAAACCAAGATATCATAGGGCTGTGCAATATTACAAAAAAATTTAATCTAGATTTTTTTTTTAATTCTCAGACCATTTACAATTTTAATTGACTTTTTCTGAAACAAAAAGCTATTTAAATTTATGTTTGTAATTTTTAATTAGAATATTGGATAACTTTTTATGCTAAATGCCTCTACAAAACAACAGTGAAGCTGCAGCAGTTTGTATTAATCAATATCTTTTAGTGTTTAGTGTGCCATACAAAGTCTGGTTAAAAGACACTTAAAGCTACTGAGTAAATGGCTTATTACAAAACCAAAGTGCATAAGTTAGTGCTGTACATCACACTAGAATACTAATTTTTGCAAAATGTTTTTATGATAAGGCTTTTTACAGTTTTTAAATTTAGTCAATTTAGGTCAATCGCCCAGCCCTACAGTAGCATATAAAGCCACAAAGCCTACTTTAATGATGAATGCATGTTGATATAGACATTAATCATATTCACTTGTTTATTATGTATATATCAGTATAAGTCATTTGAATATGTGGATATGAAGTAGCACACACATTTAGGGCCATGGAAAATGGCTATAAAATAAGGCTATATTTTAAATGTTTAAAGCAGGGCATCTAGACATACAGTATGTATGTCTTAAGGGGATGAAAACAATATAAAAAAGTACAATTCCAGTATATAGTCTGCTTACACAGAGACAAGATAGGACCCACCCTCGGACATCTCCACAAGGCTGTTTCCATGGAGATTAATGTAAACAGAGTCTCCTCCTGTGGTCATGTGTCCAGGGCTGTTTCCATGGTGAATCCATACCTCAGCCCCTTTGTGTGTATGTGATAAAATAATGTTATAGAGATAAACAGGAAGACCCCTCTCCATTCTCCACTCAATCACATGTAATACCATTGATTTATTCCCATTCCTTGGTATTCAAACCACATCTCATTGGCGCCAAAATCATGAAATATTTTCATCAGGAGAAAACAGAGCTCTTATGTTTAAAAACTAGCCTTTTCCAAAGATACAGCCTTGGGACATATGCTCTCTCTTGGCTGTATGTTAAAACCTGCCAATGGTTGTACATGGAGCCTGTTTCATGAATTAAAAAATAGATCAAAGCATGTTTTTCTTTCAGGAATAATAAGAACGGTCAGTGTAAACCTTAACACATGGACTCAGAGTTTTATTGGTGTCTAGAAACACCTGTTGACCCACTGATTTGATTGCTGATAAAGGGTTACTGTCTCACAGCCAATGCAAATAAAACAACCAGGCTGCACAGAACAGCATACACAGTATATCAATCAGTAGCAGATTACAATATGTGCATGGTGACTGAATGGTTTGCCTTCCTGTCTATGAGCACGGAGGTTGTGAGTTCAATCCTCGGGCAGTCCAAAGACATGCATGTGTTAAGTGAATTGGTGAAGGTAAATTGCCAATAGTGAATAAATGTGTGAGTGGATGATTGTCTTTCTGTGTCTCTCTGTGTGTCTCTGGATCAGCCTTGTGACTAATAGGCCTTTGTCTAGGGTCTACCCAGTCCCATACTTAAAATACGTTTCATGACCCATAATGGCAATGCATGGAAGAAGACAAATGTATGGATGAAAGCAAGATTGGCATTAGGCAATGATGTAAATTTTTATTCTCTGTGTTATGTATAGCAGCTTTGTCTTGAGTGTAACCAAATCTATTTCATGCAGATTAGGTTAAAATATACTTCTTGAGCTTTAATGTAACTTTAGGTTGAAGATGCACTTGCTATTATGCTAAAAAAGCTACTGTATGCTGTCATTGGCTAAAATAAAAGGTTTTAGCCTGGACATTGATTGAAGATTGTCTAAGATGCAGAATCTTCCCTTTACAACATCTACAGAGAACATTGCAGTCTGTTGGGGTGCCCTAGGCATTCTCTGCTTCAGATGAAATAGCTCAACATTGTACTAGTGGCCCAGAACATGTGCGTATTCCAAAATTACATGGGTAGCTAATAGCAAAGGTGGTAAGTAGCTTTTATCCTAGTAAATTAATAATTTACAGTGAATTGAAGAAAATGTAAAGTTCCTGGGGGCACAGTGGCAGAGTGCTTTTTGCTCTTGCCCCCCAGCAAGGAGATTGATTGTGAGATTGATTCTCTTTTCTCTTTTAATATTGCTTTTAGTTGAGTACAGATTCTAAATGCAACTTCTGCCTCTCCCACTGACATTTGTTCTTCTTTGTGTACCCTTTCTAAACACATGTATTTCCTTGGATTTGGTCTGAAAGTACAAAATGTGCTTTCACACTACACTCAAATCAGACCTTTGTTTGAGTCCACCTCTTTTTCCTGAACTGAAAGAGCAGCTGTTTGGTACACGGGAGCTTTCACACCTGAGGACTTAGTTTGAACCAAACGGGAACGTCCAAAAATCTGGATCAAACAGCATAAGGGTGAAAGCCTCCCTAGTCTGTTATCTCCAGAATCACTTATGCAGCATTAAAGTCATGCATTAGCCCTCTTTGATCCATGAATCTTGTATGTTAAATGCGGTGCTTCTGCAGTGACTGTGCCCTACATGTGTGGGTTTATGTGTTTGTCTTAATGTTTAATTCGGTCCCTGCCGCGCTGTGCATGCTCACTCCATCTGTTGTGCCATCTCTGGTGGAAAACGGCCCATTCCTCACAGTGTGGCCGTGGTGGTCTGTGGGTGGGATCTCACTGTCACAGCCTCTCTACTCCATGTTCGGCCTGGCGTGTGGACTTTGGTCTTGTTTGCACAGGAGACAGAAGTATATACAGTCATTCCTCTTGTATGAGTTTTATCTCGTGCTGTTGGATCCACACGGAGAATATGGGCTATAATTGGATCCTAATTGCTGCCAAGGCAACAGTGCTATTTCAGCCTGTGACAATGGCATATAGGGCACGTTGGCAATGAGAAGAAGACATCTCTCATCCACCTTGTCTTGATTTATTAGTACTTTACCAAGGCATCAGTGACATTTTTACTTTTATATGGCATTCATGATTTTTTTATCTGTGCATTGTGGCGCCCGTTGCCATGTTGATTCACATGACCAAGTTTGCAGCTGACCAAGCTCAGGGGCGAAACGCAACAACAAGCTATGATCAGGCTATACGAAGAAAAAAAGTTTGCGTCCTGCTTGAATAAACAGCCACCTAGAATCACAGAGGTGTAGGGGGGAAGCAGGTCAAAATGGGGCATTGAGGAATAATGGGACAGGTCAGTGTTTGCATAAAGTAATCCATCCACAAGAGGTCTCACTCCTGTTTACTCTTTGTGCCAGACAAAAGCCTGGGTAAATCGAGAAAGGGTTGCATCAGGAAGTGCTTTTGAGGTTATTAGTCGGAGGATTGAGCAAATGTTTTGGGCATGAATTTCCTAGAGATGCACCAATACCAGGATCGGGTATCAATACCATATACCATATGCATGTACTTGTACTCATAAAAGTGGGCTGATACCAGTGGCAGCTGCTGGTCTTTAACACAGGGAAGCTGAAAACATTTAATCCTGGGCTAACTAGCAGCTAGCCGCCCTAAAATGATATTGAATGAACAAACGAACTAAACTAAAACAATACGGAAACTCAACAGCGCTATGTTTATTTATTATGTAGTCTGTACAAATGGTGAAAATGAAGCAAATCACTTCGCTTCAAACTCTGCATGGCTCCTTCAGCTCGTGTCTGTCTCCTCTGTTGTTACAATTCATCACATGCTGTGAAGTTGGTGAACTGCACGCCGCTATCGGCACTCACTGCTGTCTGTCAAAGTCTTCTGCCAGTTCCACGAATGATCATTGATCAGTCAGTATCATGGCACGCCCACTGTTCCATTCACTCCCAGAGATGCTCAGTGTCCACAGGCAGGACAATTTCGGCTCATTTATCCAATCAGCATCTTGCATTTTTGCTATGAAAAAAAAAAAAAAAACGCTCTGAGCAGTCTCATAGGAATCCATTGAAGCTCAGCGTCAATTGGGATTTACACAGTGTCCGAGCTGCTCTGAAGTGAGATGAGGATCGCTTCGGAGAATCAGGCTAAACAGCTGATTAATGAACGACATACTCACAAAATTAAACACATTCTAATGCACTTTTAATGCAACTTAATATCTAATTTTATAAAATTCAGCACTGCATATTTTACCATTTATTTAGTGAAATTTTGGGAAAGCTCAGCTTCCCTTGTTGTCAATGAGAAATCGCCACTTGCTTATACCAAAAAAAAAAACAATACCACTTTACAGCACCATCATGTGACATTCCCCTCTCAGCTGAAAGTGAACTCTGCTCAGCTTCATGATCAGACATCCCAAATCATAATGTGACAGCCCTAAAACTCAAGCAGTTGTCATTATGTTGTCCTAATTTTCCCAGAAATGATGCCAGTGCAGAGCCTCAAGCAGTTGTTGTCTGATAAAACATAAAGAGTACCATTCCTAATTGTTCGCTTCTGTAGGTCCTGCTGAATATCCGCTAGTTATATTCAGATGCTCAATCTGGTTTAAAATAAATGTAGCAACTAGAAGGTGGAAAATGTAAGCTTTCAAATGAGGTATAGCATGTCCATGTTTTCCAAAATTTAGCCATGGTAAGTGTAGACAGACTACTGTGTAAGCTAGAACTTTAAAAAGACAACCAAGTATGGGATGAATGAGCTATTGTAACTGTATGAAGGTAATGCCCTTTGAAGTACTTGTATCAGTACTCAGTATCAGCAAGTACTCAAATAGAAGTGCTTGTACTTGTAATGGTTTGAAAAAATATGGTATCTCCAGATCTTCCCATGGAGCCTAGACACTGGTGGTGGCTGACTGGAGGAAGCTGGCATCTGCTGCTGTGATAGTGATGGTTAGCATAAAGAAAACCAGCCACAGGAGGTCACAAGCCAGTGTACTCTTTGTGCCAGTCCCAAGCTTTGTTAAATAGAGAGGGTTGCATCAGGACGAGCATCCACATAAAAAATTTAAATCAATATGCAAATTACTGTACCGTAGGTGGTATTTGACTTGCTGTGGCATCCCCAGAAGGGAAAAGCTGAAAGGTTAGTGTGAGGTGCACACTGGAGGTCAAGACAGCAAATCATCTGCTTCCATCTAATGTCCTCATGTCCTCTGTAGCATGTCCTCTGTTCATGACTGTAGCAAAAAGATTTATGTGTAATTAGAGCTTTGTCCGTAAGACTTAGAACTTTTAGCACTTTTGCAATTACAGACAGATCATTTTACACATGAACAGATCACAATACAGAAGTACAATTAATTTTATGTGCACACAAATGGTTTTACCTGCGCACAAATTGTATTACGCTCACACAAAACATAATACGCACACACAAAACTTGATATGTACACATCTTAATTCAGACAAATCTATTTACACACACACAGGTGTTTTTGCTACAATTATAGCCCCATGCTGATCCAGAATGGAAGTCATGTTTGTGATTTGCATGTTTAATTTGTCCTAACTTTTACTGACACAATCCTTTCCATTTCCATTTTGGGATCACCACAAAAAGTATAGGCCTACTGGCTTGTGTGACCCCTTGTGGCTGTATTAGGTGTGGATATAGCAGCAAATGCAAAAAGAATGAACATGCACTATGTTAACTGTGGTATAGAGAATATAATGGAAGTCACAAGGTAGTCATACTTTTAGTGGTCTACAATTGTTCAAAATACCATTCTTCTATTTCTTCAAAATTGTACAATGAAAGCTCCTCAAAAGTCACTGAAAGAACCAGAACTGATCAAATGTTGTTGACGTTGCCATGCCGACCTGTGTGTGAGAATCCCACCTGCTGCAGGTTTATCTGGTTCTGTTCAACACATTTATTCACACTCAGGCTGTAAGTCTGAAGTTTGTCACAGCAGGATCTGAAAGGCACTGACAAAAATGAAGAATGTGGAATGAGCACATACTGAGATGAGTTTTAGGAGTTCAGAGTATACTATATGGGCAACACTGATAATCTACAGTATCTTTATATTTCAGCAATTTTATATACATGTTTCCCGTCTTGTTAATGTTCATGTGCTTTTATCTTGGAAAGTTGTGACATTGCCATCACCACAGGTAGACCAACAGAGTTACTGGTCAGTAATGTTGTTAATTAGTGTTTACTACAGCAAACTAATTAGATTTAACCATAGCCTTCACATGACTGAAAAGCTAAACGTTAATACATTTTCCAAATACAGCTTTAGCCAAGGAGCTTGGAAGTTACTGTGGGGTTGAGATAAATTAACAACAATGTTGAGCATTTCTAATGCAATTCTCTTACTCTTATGCAAACTTATAGTAAACTCATATTCTTAGCAATGTTTAGTCAAATAGCTCATGTATAAAACCTAAATTAATAAATCAGCTGCTTTTCTACTCTGTGCATGAAGCAGATGACCAGTGGGGAAGTCGGGCAGCAGGTTTTGAACTGAGTTCTTTTTCCGACTTGTGCTTGTGTTCATGTGCATCTTTTAACTCTGAAAAACATCTTCCCGATTTTCCGAGGACCACATGAATGCACCATGAGCCTCAGTTTCTGGGATAGGCTCCAGTCACGACCCCTAACAAGAATAAGCAAAAGAGGATGAATGAGTAAATAAACATTTTATGTATCATTTCTTTATTGTTTGTGAGGTTGTCTTGACTCCATAAAACCTTACCTTCTGAGTATTTCTAAATATAAGTTACTGTAAAAAGGGGATGTGTTGTGGAAAATGATGTCACATGCAGCCAAAAGCTACACACTGCACCTTTAGGAAAATAAATCCCTCCTTGTGCAAACATTTGGAATCAAGAATCAAAGCAGATACCGCTTAGAAATCTTAGTGCTTCCTTGTGGGCCAAATTTGCCAAATATCATAGAAGTATACTCTCAAATCTAGCATCATGGCTGGGGTTGATTATGTCAAGCAGACAGAAACCAAATAAAAGTTGAATATAACTTTATGTCATTAAAGAACTGAATTTCTGAATTATATATATATATATATATATATATATATATATATATATATATATATATATATATATATATATATATAATTCAGACTAAATATTTCACACAGCAGATATTGTGTTTAAAACTCATTGAATGCCATGCACCTTTAATATAGTAGCAGAAAAAGGGTTGCACAAAGGCACACAGACATTAGCAGCATTTAAGTACATCTGGGTAAGACTCTTGGGAGTGATTTTAGCATTAGGCTTCATTAGAATTAGCTTGTCTCCCAAGTTAATTGATGCTGAAGTTGACTTTGTTGTATTTCTGACTTGCTAAACTCTCCAACTCATATTCCATTTCAGCTTTGCCTGTAACTGACTGTAAGCCCTCTAACACTGACTCAGCAAGTTTTACTGCTAAACTCTCGGCGGGCAATTTTCCATTTCGTTTTCATATACAGCCACATTTTATCACTTTAACTTGTATGCAGTCATTTTAACAAGCCCATTTTATGCTTCTTACCTTCTGTCGCCAATATCCAGTCTTGGCTAGTCACATTTATGTTTTATCAGAGCAGAGAAAAAAAAGACAAGAAAATGTAGGGTTCTAGGTTTGAGCTGACTTTAGGAACTGTAGTGATAAAAGTGCAGATTGAGAAAATCAAATTCTTGCCTTATTACTCTGAATATAATAGCAGTTTTAAACCTGGAATCCTGATTGGGGGGCTAATTATTCAAATTTCTCTTAATCAGAATGGAGCTCCTGGATAATGTGGATAATAAACTCTTACCCTGGCTGGCCAGACAAACTCTTTTCCTATTTTATACAGAGAAGTCAGTCTGCTACTTCATGGTCTGAGTTTCATTTCAATGGGTGGAACAATCACAGGCGAAGTAACCAATCAGAGAACTGTCGGAACATAAGCAGCGCACCGCCGACCCAAACATGGCAGTTTGACGGTTTTGCCATAAAACACAAGAATACGCAGTGTTATGAGTACTTATTTGTGAACAGGGACAGCAGCAAAAGCCAGTTGTACAAAGACTTCTGGAGAAAGTCGGTTTGTTTGAATGTGGTCATTGCGTTGGACATCACCAGGACTTTACTGTTGTTAAAATGGAAACAAGATGAAGAAAAAAAATCCCACAGAGGACTGAACAACAAGGTGGACTTCAACAGAACCAACAGGTGATGAAGGAAAGCACTAAAAGCCATTAATCAGGTCAGAGAAGTTTCTAAAATTAGCTCTGGTGCTTTCTTGGTTAATGCTGATAGGAGATTAGCTTCCATATTTGTAAGACATGCTGCAGACGGCTGTGATAGGCCAGTTCCAAATCGACCCAAATTGACCGAGGAGAAATGCTTCACTGCGTGTGAGGGACCGTACTGTCCTGCTTTCAAAAAGAAAGTGGGAGGGGCTAGCTGGCCAGGTTACCATACTCCAACTAAGCAAGGAGGGTCATTCTACTGCACTCGGTAGGGCTTCTAAACAGTCAGAACAACATTAGACAGAACACTATAAGTGTTTAGAGACAAACTTTTAGAGCTACTGATGAATCCCCAGATCACTTGAATGCCTCACAGAGCTGTGGGTTCAGTAATTTGGCTCTCTGCTCTCCATGTAGACTGAGACAACTGTGACCAATTCTCTGGAGAATTGGACTAAAAGCAGACAATGAGAAGTACCGTAGTGAGTAATAGTAGTTACAGTAGCAAAAGCAGTAATTACACTTAATACTGTTTACTATTGAAGTATTTTAAGTAATATTATTTTGATGTAACAATATTTGAACTTTTGAGTAATTGTTCTATCTCTCTTGTCTCCCTTTCTACTGTATGCTGGTGTTACAGTCAACCATCTTGTTTGACATGTTTAATTTGTGGATTTCCATATTGGCTTAATTGTTCCGTTTTTTGTGCATACTGTTACAGTCCCAATGCATTTCATTTCTTGTATTGTTTTGCTGCCCACGTTGCATCTATTAGAACATGGCACGACTCGAGACTGAAATATCATGCAGCAAAAACAGTGCATAAAAGTCTTTCCTTGCTTTCATCAAACTGCTCACTATTCAACCGCTTTGTTTTGTACCATTCTCTATCATTTTATTTCCTTCCTTTTGTCCCCACTCACTGGCTGTCATCTCCTTTGTGTGTTTTTCAGAAAGTGACATTTTGCTGGATACAGTATGAGGCGGGATGAGCTGATGTATGTGTATTTAGGATGTGAAGTGATGTGGTGACGTTAGCTGTCCTCTGTCTAATTGTCCTTGGTGCTGTGTCATAACCAGCCCTCTGCTGTGTGCGAGCAATCGGGGCCACTGGCTCCTATCTGTGATTGAACTCTTCATTATTGATTAGACACAAGCTGACGTTGATACACTGTCAATTGCTGTGTGTCATGTGTAGTGTTTGTTATAACTATGAACCAGCTCTGAAGTCATGGGCAGAAGACAGTCAACATTAACAATTGTTTACAAGGAAGTGGCGCTAAAGCTGAAGAGACTGGCGTTCTCTTTGGGACTGATGTGGATAGATAGGATTAGGAATGAGTGCATCAGAGGGACAGCTACATGTTTTGGAGATAAAGTCAGATTGAGTTCGTGTACAATCTGCACATGTGCAAGATTTAATAACATCAGGCTTCAGTGGGCTTCTGTAAATACTGTAAAAACACAGCAACACCTGAGTGTTTTATGTATACTGTATAAGCTGAACAGCTTTTTTGAACTAAAGTCCCTTATAATTTATAATTTATCTCAAATGTTCTAAAATGGTGACTAAAACCTGAAAGATGTGTAAGAAAACGAAAAATCATCATTTGAATGGGCCAAAGTATAGCCAAAATGGCAAGGGCTCAGCCAATGATCAGCTCAAGGGAGATTAAAGAAAATCTAAAAATACCTGTGAGGACTTTAACAATTAGAAGACGTCTTTGGAAGTCAAGCTTTCAGCAAGAAGTTCCCACAACATCCCATTGTTAAAAAAAAAGATGTGCTGAAGAGGTTACAGTTTGCTAAAGAACACATTGACTGGCCTAAAGAGAAATGGCGCAACATTTTGGGGACTGATAAAAGTAAGGTTTTTCTTTTTGGATCTATAATTTAATGTTAATTGGGAGCTGACATATTGTAAATGGAGCACACCGTCAATCAGAGTGCTCCTTTGAGGCTGGCACACTTTGCCAATTCAACATGTTGAATTGGACAAAACTAGACCTGACTGCGCCAAACTGTCCAACAGTGCCCAACAGCCGATTATTGGCCTGGTGTGTCCCAGCCACCTGACACACTACACTTGTTTGGAGCTACCACTGTGAAGGAAAACAACAACAAGGGTGTCTTTGTTTATTAGAATATTATACTGCTTTACGTCTAACTTCTCTCTCTAGGAGGAATAGCTACATTATTTAAATTCATGGTGAATTTTGATGTGCTTTAAGAAGACAGCATGGTAGGATTGTGCAGTGGCAGGGTGGTTAGCGCTTAGCCTCTCAGCAAGGACATAGTGGGTTTGATTATCAGACGACATGCCTGTGTTAGGTGAATTGGTGAATCTAAATTGCCTGGATAAGTGTGAGAGGAAATGATAGGCTGTCTGTGTAAGTCTCTGTGTCAGCCTTGCGATTACCTAGCCAATGTCCAAAGTGTACCCCATTTAAGGGCCATAGTTGCTGCAACAGGCTAACAAAAACAAGTGGAAGTCATGTTTATACTTTTTGAATGAGAAACGAGTAACCGATGACTGGAGTGTGTTGCCAAACGCTGTCAAAGAACCACTTCTCGTTGAACCTGAATTTGAATGTTGTTTTGCCATTGCTCACAGTGCCACAGTAAGTGGATCTAATTATGCTTCATTACGGAGACGGCAGACCCTGAGTTTTTGTCCTCAGCTGAGCGCTTTCTGAGCTGTCAAAACGCTGCTAATGGAGAATCACTTCATGTGTTAAAAAACAGTTCATTAATACAGGCAAACTGTCACAAAGGCTGACTAATAATGCTGCATTTATTTCATATTGTACTACTCAACTAACATTTTTGCAAGTATTACTGTTCAATTTGTGCACTTATAAGTACTGTATTTAACTGTACTTTTTTGAAAACAGTGCGTATAAAGATGGACAGAGACTCACGTCTAAAGCCAAATATGTTGAACACTCTCAATTATGCAACTGTATGATACTAGCCTGGCCTAGTGTCTGGTGTGTTTCTCCTTCACATCCAGTTACATTTAGGAATCCAGTTACACTAATCATAACATTTCATCTAAAATGGGCAAGCTTTATGGGTCTGTGTTCTGGCCAACAGATTTTAATCTTTACACTGACTTAATGTCCCTTTTCACTACATCCATAAATGTCCTCTTTGGTCTTCTTCTTGGCCTCCTGCCTGGCAACTCTAACCTCAGCATCCTTCTACCTATTAGTGAAGGGCAGATAGATCCATGTATCAGTAGTATTGATAGCAACATTAGTATTGGTATCAGATTGAACTAGAAGGATTGGATTGATTCTGCTGCTCCCAATGCTGTCCCCGCAAAACCACTGTAAATTGTGAAGGAAGAATTGGATTTTTTTTCTATTGTGCAGATTTTATGTATGTTTTTATTTGCCTAATTTTGCTTAAAATCAGTTTTAAATATGGCGTAGGTTTTACATTGGATACTTTTCCTGACACAGTTATTTCCACTTAATTATTAGTGCATTTATCCACACTTTGGACCAGCACAAAGACAAAGACAGCACTTCTGACATGAATCTATTGCTCATCCTGCTGTTGCAGAAACCTCATGGCCGAGACACAAGCCACAGAAATGAGGAAGCCCACTACGCAAACAGTGTACAGTCCTAGGCTTCACCAGTTCCCTAACCTGATTGAAATCTACTGCTGGCTCCATGTTAATTGTGTCACTGTCCCCTCCTCATCCTATTCTCGTCTCTTTTCATTTGTTCCCTATTGTGTTTGACTATTCCCCACCGGATCAGGCCTTGATGAAGAAACTCTCTCGTAACTCCAATCTCACACTGTCCCCCTCCCACTTCAACGACGGAGGCAGCCGAGCTCGACCGGCACACAATTACATGGCTTCATACAAGAGGAAATGCAATCACCATCTATGCCGCGGCGCTGTGAGATATTGACAGCACAGCGGCGTGTGCGGAGCCAGCTGCCAGATGTTGTACAAACCCTGATCGAATAAAGCCCAGCGGTGGCTTACTCTGCAGCAGTAGTGAAGGCAGTTTGGACTAAATGTGTTGTAGTGCACACTGCGTGAGCTCCTGCATGCACCTGTCCAATCTGTTTGTACTCACATAATCTACTGCCCTTCCCTCACTGTGTGTGTGACCTTTTACAATACAATCCCCCATCTTTTCCCTTGTACCCGTTCAGCCGGTTTGTATAATGTGAATGAATACAGCCAGTAGATTTAATTTTAAAATGTTATATTACCATGACTTATAGGAATGCACCTGGTCTTAAGGTGCTATGAGCAGTATATATAGTTTTTATATTTCATAAAAATCACCCACATGTGTCTCAAGATATGAGGTAAACATGATTAAATCAAATATTAGTTTTACTGATAACAATGGTACAGCTGATTTATTCACAATAGAAAAAAATAAAACGTAATGCCAAATTTTATGTTTATGTTTACATTTTTTGTTTTGGTTCAAAAACTCTGCCATCGTCCAATTAGAAAAGCGGAAAGACTGGCAACCCACAGGCCATTGTTTTGATTTAGACTGCAGAACCGCAGTACTGCAGTTTTCAAACCAGTACAAGTGCTGCTTACAGTACCTTTAAGTCGATTGATGTTTTGTTGGGATTTCTGAGAAAAGTGCCACTGTAAAAACTCATGAGTCCGGTTGACTCCTGTGGGATCCCTTGTTTGGCAGAACTCTGGTTTTCTCTTCCAGAGCCTTTTAGCCTCTCTGCCATGACAAAAATCTAAGAAATAAAGCCATCGCTAGCTTGTTGTTATGGCTAACCAGGGCAAGTAGCTTTCTCACAAGACTCGAGACACCGGGTTGGTTCTCCCATTTTTGCAAGGCTGTTTTTTCACCAAGATATGCTAGGGGGAGGTGCAGGGTGGCTTTATTCACCCTGCAACAACCCATTTAGCCATCACACTGACTCCAAACCTGTTGTAAAAAAAACTACATTGTCCCCCTTCAAAAAGTGTTCAAGTCCAGTCCAAATAAATTGATATGAGTTGAGTCCTGGATGGAAAAGGCAGAAAGAAGGAACTCGGCTCATTTTGTCCTTAAGCTTGTCCAGCAGATGAAGGGTAAGGTTTAACCAATGGCATGGCAGTACATACATTTACATTGTTTGATGACAAACCTTTTTTACCATTACTAACGTCAACAACATGTTCTGATTGGATGAAAGCACGTGGTGATAGGGAGGTGGTTCATCCAATCACCTCTGGGCACTTATCTAAAGAACTTGGCCTTTCCCAATGCTAATTTTTACATCTACTCCATTAATAGTACTTTCACTAATTCATTTACATATGAACCAGATTTTGTAATAGCAGGTGGCATTTAAAGACAAGCTGCATGGATTTATATTTTAATTAAATCTGCTCAGTATAGGATTTAGAGGGATTCGATTTGAGGAATTATATCATGTGCTTATACGGTGGCATTTCCTCCATTATAGACCCGCATTACATCGAATTTACAATGCAAACCTTTTTTATTGCAACTGGACCATAAGAGTGTTGGTATTATTTTAGTTGGTATTATTCATGCTTAATCCGTCATCCTACATCCATCATCCTACATCCCTCATTCTGCATCCCTCATCCTACATCTCTCATCCTAAGTAGGTCATTCTACATCCCTCATTCTTCATCCTTCATCTTGCATCCCTCATTCTTCATCCCTAATTCTACAGTTACTGTACAGTTAGTTACTAAGTGGCTTAAGGAAAATCAAATCAATTTTTTGGAGTGGCCATCACCTAGCCATGATTTCAACCCAATAGAAGATGTGTGGGCAGAGCTGAAAAGACGTATGCGAGCAAGAAGGCCTACAAACCTGACTCTGTTACAGTTCTGCCAGTAGGAATGGGCCAAAACTCCATCAAACTATTGTGCGAAGCTTGTGGAATGTTTCCCAAAATGTTTGACTCAAGTCATACAGTTTAAAGGCAATGCAACCAAACATTAGGGAGATAGGGAGACTTCTGACTTTGACTTAAATAATAATAAAAAAAATCTCTATAAAATTATCTCTCTCATTCTAGTATTTAGCAAATCAAAGTAACTTTGGTCGTTCTTACTGACCTAGAATATAAGAAGTTAAGTCTAAAGAAAAAATAGTTTGTTTTTTATACAGTGTATGTAAACTTCTGGTTTCAACTGTATATGCCTATTTCTGAACGAACAAACAGACATGAAACTGACATGATGAGGACACATTAGTCCCTGCTGTTTTAATAGTGGGATTATGGAGAGATTAGGAGGCCTGGCGCAGATTAGGGGTCAGATCACTTCCATCGTGTGCTGTTCATGTGAATCGAGTGTTTTTTTCTGAATGGATGCTCTCTTTTGTGCCCGAGAGCATGAATGAACAATTGTGTGTGCGTGTCCGTGTGTGTGTCTGTGTCTGTGCGTGTGCACTGAACAAACAGCATGACCCGCTCGTCTTGTCAGCCATTGACGTCACTAAAAATCCACAACAGCCATTATCAGTACACGCAGGTGTTTGCATTTGTATGTATGTACGTGAGGGGGAAAAGAACCCAAGTGATTGGTTGAAACAACGGTCCAGCTTGATTGCCAGGGCAACGGGCCATGTGATCAGTTGTGGACATGGAAAATGGTAAAGTGAGAGATCTATGGTATGGATGAAAGCACCGATGATGTTGAATGTTGTGCAGGTTTTTGTCTATAAAGACGTTTTTTCAGCACTATCTCTCAAATTGTATGTCTCTCTGTGTAATGTATCAACAGTGGATATGAACAATATAAATGTTCCACCTCAGAAAATATTTTCCAAGTACCATCTTTAAAGGACTAAAATAGGACTAAACTAATACTAGGCTAGGACTAAACCAGGACTAAACTAAGACTAGGACTGAACCAGGACTAAATTAAGAGTAGACTAGGACTAAACTTGTAGTAACTAGGACCAACCTATAACTAAACCAGGTCTAAAGCAGGACTAAATCCAGACTAAACTAAGTCTAGACTAGCAAAAAATCAGGACTAAACTAAGACAAAACTAAAACTAAACCGGGTCTAAACCAGGCCTAAATCCAGACTAAACTGGGCCTAGACTAGCACTAAATTAAGATTAAACTAAGACTAGACCAGGACTAAACCAGGATGAGACTAAGACTAAACTAGGACCAAACTAGAACTAAATGAGGTCTAAAGCAGGGCTAAATCCAAATTGGGCCTAGCCTAGCACTAAACCAGGATTAAACTAAGACTAGACTAGTACTAAACTACAGAAGGACTAAACCAGGACTAAAGAAGTACCAGGGGCCTCATTTATGAAGCTTGGGTATGCCCAAAATGAGGCTGAAACTGGCGTACGCCACTCTTGCACCAAATGTGGGGTCTATAAAAATCCAACTAGGCGTGCAACCTTGTGTATCCCTACACCAGCTCTGACCCTGGCATGCGAACATTTTGGCGACACGGCACAAAGGTGACTCTCACAATGAGCTGCTGAAGTGAAGCAGGTTAGACCAAATCATGTTTGGTGCACGTTTGATACAGTTTTCTTTCTCTTTATAAGTCTCCAAAAAAACAAAGGATTTTGTTCAGACATCATCATTTCAGCAGGTAGTGAGTAAAACTGAGGGAAGGCCAATTGATTTTTTATAATTTTGCTCAGTATTCTTGACAATAAAGCTGTTCGTAGCCATGTATGCTCGTGCATGTCCACAGGGCGCTTTCCGCTGGCTCTGTCATGGTTTGCGGAGTTAACTAAAAGAAGAGACGATCCCTGATGAATCCGTGACTGGATTTATAAACTAATGATCGAACATGATTTATTCAAAGGAAAAGGAAATCACAAAAAGCAATACAATAATCTAAATAAAACATTTCTTACATGTTAAACTTCTTTTATTTATATATTTTTACATTTTTTTTTTTAAGTTATAATCGGAGGCAGGGGGTGTTTATTGTGTCATTGCAATCAAAACGGCATTCTCTTTCCAATACAGGTTTCTTGGTGAAACCCACTCATTAGCAGCTCATGGTAAAGCTCATTCAGAAGTCACTTTGCAATGCTCCTCTTTGGTGGATGCGAGGCCTGAGGCGGGTTTATGTGCGCACATTTCTACGCCAGGTGGGATCTTTAAAAGGGAAACTACATGCAGCTGTGTGCACGCAGGGTTTGTTTGTGTGTGCCAACTTTGGCCACGAGGCATATGCCCTTGCTTTGTGAAGATCCTAGCAACCTTTTATAAATGAGGCCCTTGATTGGGACTACAGTAGGACAAAACCAGGACTAAACCAACTGGGATTATACTAGGATTAAAGTAGGACTAAACCAGGACTAAACTAGGACTAGATTCAGACGAAGCTTCAAATGAAGGCTCCAACCAACTTAAATTTGGCTCTAAATTAAGCTAAATCAGGACTTGAGCTGTGAAGTGCAGGATTTTTTACAGTTAACTTTAGCTAATTAGACCTTGTAAATGAGAAGGTACCTGCTGCGTGTTCTTCTGTCAAAAAGTGACTCTGAGGACCAGGAAGAGGTCTTTCAAAAATGCCACCCAAATTTATTGAAGATCAACAGGATCAAAAATACAGATTGACAGGATTCAGAATAATGCAAAAAGCAAAGTATAGAGGTAAATCAAAGAACAGAGTTCAGTCTTGAGACCGGAGCACCCATTGACGTAGCTCTGCCACCAGTCTAAGCATCTCTTAGAGAGAGAGCTACACTGACACTGAGTGCTCCCGTTCAAGGTTTTCACACAACTTTATAGTAAAAGTACAAGAATGACAAATTTATGACTAATTTCTTGTTTTTCTGGACAGTTAGTATGTTCTCACTATCAACAGAATAGATACCGTACACTTGCCTGATAACATAAATCTGGTTTTGGGTCAAGCTGACCCTTTTGAAGCTGCCCCAAACAGACTGGATAGAATGGACCTCGAACAGGCGCTAGCAACTGCCAAGGTGCTAGGTAGTAGGCTAAACAAAACTTATCTAAAACAAGATACACATGTCGTTAAAACTCAGCATGAGCTGTCATTGCACTAAAGATGACTAAATAAGAAGAACATACAGTAACTAGGTTAAGCAAAACACATCAGTACATGCTATCAGAATCATAAGTATAATGATTAAAAGTGATATCTGTGAGGAGTCATAATCTAAGAACTTTATTGATACACACACAAGGCCTAAACTAGGGCAAATTATATATGATAATTTAGCAAACTTAAATTTAACTTTAGCTTTAGCATTTGATGTTTTTTCTGATAACAGCTGCAACAGACTCCAGTTTGAGAATCACAGCCCTACAGTTTAGGTAGAGGTACACTCCCAGTTTGGAAAAGCAGGTTTTGAATTACATATGGCTGTGAATAGGTTGTTACATTAGGCTACAGTATTTGATTGTCCTCTGTCTACTTTGGTCAGTTTTTTAGTTTTGTCTGTTGGCAAAATAACAGATTTTTCTAGGAATGATCAGTGTTGGGCCGAGGAAGAAATGATTAGTTACTGGTGTAGATCTGAATCAATGCCTGGATTCTCTACACAATTCTGTACCATTGTGAGATACACGCCTGTGTAGGTTCTCAATCATGAGAGATGATTGTTGTTTACACCCCTGAGTCTCATCAGGTTTACCCCAAACGACTTCCAAAACAAACCTTGTCCAGATGACCTTCTTGTTCAACCTTTTTTATCGCAAGATATGGCCATTAACATACTAAAACTCCAGCCACACAAGGGGTCAGTAAAGGAACCAATTATTACTTCTAGTGGATAATTTTTTTTACCATTGTGAGATATAAAGACTTGAATGGATAGCTCATTTACCCCAAAGATCCTCAGGTCGAGTCCAAGTATTTTCACTACATCTTCACTGTTGTGAGATCATGCCAGTGCTTTGCGGGGGTCTGCGCTTTTCCAGTGCTGCTAGTAGAAATTACAATCCACATGATGACTGCTTTATTTGACATCTCTTTTCTTTGGTGAGAGATGCAGAGTAAATGTAGTTTGTGACTCGCCTGTGTAATTTGACAAAACTTTTACGTCAGATGCCCTTCCTGATGCAGCCCTCTCTATTTATACAGGTTTGGGACCCGCACAGAGTATACTGGCTTGTCACCTCCTGTAGCTGAATGCTGAGTGCTTCTAAATCTATATGATGGCTGCATTATCTAAACCTTTTTTTTTTTTTTTTTTGGTTGAGGCATAGATGTAGATAATTTCATAATGGGCGTATCTTACAATATCTTGCACTATATCAGTTCTGATTGCAGGTCTGAAATAGTAGCGCGATTTCTCGGCGGCTGCTTTGTGTTGAATGGTGTGAAAATGCCGACCGAGATCGTGTGCGGAGCTCGTGGCAGATGGGAGCCTTGTCAACTGAGCCCCCCCCCCCATCCCCCCACCCCCCACCAAACATGCGCTAGTCTCATATCAATGTGACAGAGACCCATTCACAACAGCCTCCTCTCCACATGAATGAGCAGAGCCGCCGACCCACACTGCACAAAGACACACAAAGCTAGTACACACTGCATCAATGGCTGGGAAAAAAATTATGAAATGCTGCAAACATGAAGGTGTGGAGGGACTGAAGCGTGACAGTGTGGGTCTATGAAGAGACTTGATAGATACTGAAAACATTAGACTATGATGCTCTTAATGCTTGTGAAACAAAATACCATTTGTGTTTTTCTCTCTAAATGAGGCGATTATCAATATTAGCCTTGAATGTGCTTCCTCCCACCGTCAAAAGACATGTTCAATGAATGTAAGAGCAAATGGTTGTCTGTAAGAGTTTATCTGGTCATTGTCCAGAGTGTGCCCCGCCTCAGGCCCATAGTTGCTAGGGTCCAAGTCTGGAAGTCTTGTTTGGTCACTGTCATTTTGGTTATTACAAAAAAAAATTGTCCATTTGTGAAGTGCCATAAGATAGACAGTCAGCAGACAGGCAGCAGCAGCTGTTCGATGCTGGTACTGGCATTGTATACTGCCGCTGTGTCCTTGGGCAAGACACTTCACCCGCCTTGCCTATATGAACGACTGTGTGTGTGACAGTGGTGATTGCTTATTGACAACAAGGGAAGCTGAGCTTCCCCTAAATTTCATAAAATAAATGGTCAAATATGCACTGTTGAATTTCAACATTAGATAATAAGTTACATTAAAAGTGCGCTAGAAAGTGTGAGTATGTCATTCATTAATCAGCTATTTAGTCTGATTCTCCAACGCGATCCTCCTCTCACTTCAGAGCAGCTCAGACGCTGTGTAAATCCTTACAGACGCTGAGCATCAGTGAATCTCTATGAGACCGCTGATTGGATAAAGGAGCCAAAACGCTCAGCATCTCTGGGAGTCAATGGAGCAGTGAGCGTGCCGTGACGCTGGCTGATTGATGATGGTTGGTGGAACTGGCGGAAGATTTTGACTGACATTCACAGCAGCGTTTGCTGGCTTCGAAGAATGCCATGCAATGAATTGGAGAATGAGGGACGACTGCTCACAGCAGAAGAGACAGTCATGTGCTGAACGAGCCGTCTGGAGCAAAGGGAAGTGGTTTACCTAACTTTCACCATTTGTACATTCTACACTCTAAACAAGGCTAATCATAGCACTGTTGAGTTTGAATCTTGTTTAAATTTGGCTAGTTCATTTGTTCATTCAATATCAATGTTGTAGGGAGACTAGGCTGCTAGTTAGCCCAGGATTAATTGTGAGTATACCCTGTATTAACATTAACATTAGCATTAGCATTAGTATTAGCTTAGCAGCTGTATGAGCTCTATGCCATGGAGTTAATGTAAATGACTAATGCTAGCGCCATTGAATGCGCCGCACTAACGCCGTGCGTCAGTCTGCAGCCTGTTATGATGAGCCATGAGTCAACTAAGCCTTAACACATTTACAGAAGCACATTTTAGTTTACATTAAATATGATGAATTAAACTCCTGTCTTTATATTAGAGAGAGTTCTGTTATGATGCAACTTGACGTTGATTAGATTAGCATGTTGTAGGCAGCTAACGTCAGACAGTGATGGTATTTTATGGACAAATGTGGACTGCTGGACCACTGTGTCCTCCTGTATGTCTCCATGTCTTTTTAATGTAAAATATAAAATGTATATCCAGCTCTTGTTTGTATTTTTGTAGAAAAAAAGGCAACAGAGTAACTCTTGTGCATTGTTGTGAGTGGTCTGTTTTCTCCCATGGTGATCGGAGTGACGTTTTGTGGTCGTTCCCACCGTTGCCGACTGTATTTGATAGAAACGATTGGATATTAGACAGCCAATCAGAAACATTTGTGAATCGCAGTCTGTGATTGGCTGTCCTGCTCGCTACAATCAGAGTTTGCCCTGTGCCATCTTGAGCGAGCGCAGAGTCAGAGTTGCGAGCAGAAATGAGGTGTTGTGCGGGCATCCACGTACTTGTGCACCTAGGTAGACCTTGAGCGAGCATGTAGGCAGAGTTGAGCGCGCACGGAGCAAAGGTTTGTGTGCTCAAATTATTATTCTCTTTTCAAATGGTAAAATATGTGCTCGCAACAGTCACACTGCGTGCGTTTGACACTGTGCGTGCACGAAGGTGTCACAAATATCACACCATACGCTTTTGGTTTTTCCAACCACCACCAAACACACAATCACACTAACACATTCATACATCAGGCAAAGTGGGTGAAGTGTCTTGCACACGGACACAACCACGCAATGTTGGCAGTGATGGAATGTACTGTAACTAAGTAAAAGTACTTAGTTACTTTACTTAAGTACATTTTTCATGTATCTGTACTTAAGTAGATTTTACAAGAGGTACTTTTACTTCACTACATTTTAGAGCAAGTATCTGTACTTTTTACTCCACTACATTTCTGAATTGGTTTGAAGTGCAAGTATTTTGAGTTTTGGTTTAAAACCATATGATTTTGTTGTACCCTCATTGTAGACTCACAGTACTTCAATTTAAAATATGCAGTAAAGTAGTACTCCTTAGATTTTTGTTTTAATCCGCACAATTTTTCATCAAAATCCCTCACATTTAACACATTAATGAGTTGTCGAATCTGTGTGAAATACTTTTACTTTTTTACTCACAAGTACATTTAAAAGTAAGCACTTTTATACTTTTAGTCTCTGTTTTGTCCTTTTTAGTAAGTGCTTGTCCTTATTTTCTGAGGTCGTACTTGATGTAAAATGCTTCTGCTTTTAACTGTAACCTCATGTTATCACTATGTACGTATAAGCAGCCACCTTTACCTTACAATCTTGGTCCAAAGTGGTTTTGTGTGTGCCGGTTGTAGGTTAGTATTGAACAAGATCCTTACGACAGCAAAGCGGGACACTTAGAGGAGATAAGCCTGTTTACTCTAATGCCACATCAGTGAAGCTTAGGGCGCATTGATGAAGGAGCAAGCAGATTAACCACAATGGGCTCATCTCCTTTCATCACACACTGTCTGTCTTTTACACGCATACAGCAACACATCAGCGCATGCATGTAACAGGGAGACACGGCGGAATTAGAAATTTCAATTATCATAACAGGAAGAGGTGTCATGGGATCAGCGGTTTTATTAATACGGCTGAAGAAATGGATTTGCACCGAAGCATTTGTCACAGATAAAGTATTGCTGATGTTTGGATGTTACAGAGAACAGATATGAGAATGCTGAGAGTAATTTGATGCAGGTTGAGTTCTTCAGATACACTTTTTTCATCACAGAACAAGATAAACTAATAAAAATAAAATTGGTGTGTGTTCTGATAAACAGATATGATAAAAGAAAAGATTTTGAAAAATGGAGGCTTTTGATTTATCGGACAGTCTTGTTCCTACTCTCACCTGTAGTCGTGAGCTTTGGGTCATGACCATTTGTAAAAACCACAATCATTTAATTTTTAGAGTTCTCCAATCGCATTAATACATTTATGCAAGATACAAGTGGGGGTGCTCCCATGTCCCCAGACACTTTCATCTGAAACAGACCTTAGCTTGCTCATTTCAATGTGGCTCTGAGGCTCTCTAGCACTATGAGGCAAGAATGTAGGGTTGACAGCCTCTGGTCACTTAGTCTCACTTAAAGTTTATTATTTGCATGCAATCTTTGTATCAGTAAATCTAGCCAAAATTATGACTTGATATAAATATGTATTGTATATATAATAATTTTATTCAAGATAACACAGATTTTTAGCTAAAATATATTTTACTGCCAACTTAATATGTTTTATTACCTAATTAATTTAATGTCACTTCTTTGTGTAACTCTCTGGGCCATGCTACATCCTCTTGGTCAATTAATTAATCGATTGACTGATTAATAATAAAAATTAGCTGTGAATGACTTTGGTAGACTAACCATTTCTTTGTTCGAATATTGCCAATGTAGAATAACCACTAAACTGTACTTGTTGCTCAAATTCCTCTATTCCACAGTGGGCCGATACGTCATACAGCTTAAATGCAGTCTTCCTTTATAATAGCAACAGAAATCAACAAAATGAAAATAACAAATTGGATTTCCTTTTGTTTGTACCAAAACTTGCTGCTTTTTTCACAGTTACATAGAATATGTTAATGTAATTGGTTCATGTGATTGAATAATTATTGCATTTGTAACACGTGGACTTGTATGTGTTTTCCAGTGGGGCATTCTCGGAGGTGGTGCTGGCCCAGGAGAAGCTGACCGGGCGGATGTTCGCAGTGAAGTGCATTCCCAAAAAGGCTCTGAAAGGGAAAGAGAGCAGCATCGAGAATGAGATCGCCGTTCTGAGGAAGTGAGTGCACATACAAACACAGACACAAACACACACGTACAGTACATCTATTCTCCCCATTCACAAACGCAGAGACACACACGCACATGATCCCGCTAATATCTAGTTACCGCGGCAACCAAGCATCATCTCCGTCCGAAAAACTCAGTCCGCCCCCGGGTCACGATCCACAGCCCACCAACCACACATCCCTCAGCACCACATCACGACTGCAACTTCACACAGAGCACAGAGGCTTTGTCTGAGCAACTACTTGAGAGAAAAGTGAGAAATGTGCAAATATAGATAGTGTTGTTGTGATATCAGTCTTTTTATGGTTAATTTTATATTGCACACTTTGTAATGTGACAGTTTAAAGGTCCTATTTTATGCTTTTTTTTAGGCTTCTTAAAATATTTTTGGACACCTTTGCATTAGTATTTCACATTTCATAACTTAAAATAATTTATCTATAAGAAAAAAACATTTTGGGGGGAGCTGCTGCTTTTGCTTTCAGTTTGCTGAAAATGCTTGGATTAAGTGTCTGTTGCCCTCTGCGGGCAACAATGGAGAATGGACAGAGAAAGTGGCTAATTATCATGGCTATTAGCAACATGATGCTGATAGATAGATAAATGAGTTTACTGCTTCGTAGTGACAGAGACTTAAGCTCTGAAAGTTATCAGAATCCAGTGACGGTGTATGGGCTTTAGAAATGAGCAGGAACACTTCCTTGTTTCACGTGTTTTCACAAAACAAAATCCAGTAAGTTTTTTGAGGCGCAAACAACATTATAATATGGTTAAAAGCTTGATTAATCATAACAGGGGACCTTTACAGGGTTTAGCAACTCTCCATGTAAGGATTGGGCTACAGTTTATAAAACACAGCTCCTGCTTGTAGACATATTCATCTCCAAGAAATTCCTCTTTGATCAAACAGTTGTTATTTTTAGCAATAGATGGAGCAGCATCTTTTACCAGCAGTGTGTTTCTGTACATTAAACCTTCTTGGAAAATCTCTAAGTGAGTCTAGTTTACCATTTATAGAAATTATGTGGATTTGGATTGGATATATTGTAAAAATCATTACATATAGTTCAATAAAAATTGTAAATAAATTAATGAATTTGCAAGATTGTTGTGTATACTTTGGTATAGTTGCTTTCTCTCTCTTGACATTGACACATCTCACAAATACTCTTCATTAGATTTTGTCCCCCTGAGGCTGTTGTGGAAAGAAATAGAAAAATAGTGTTGGATTGCATGTGAGTTTTAACCTGGCGAAGGTCCCGCGGACGATTCCCAGACCGCATACTGCCTTTCTGTGTGGAGCTTGAATGTTCTCCCTGTGTCTGGGTGGGTTTCCTCTGAGTGCTACCCCCACAATAGGCTAATTCAGTCCTCCAGCTAGGTACTCTTGAGTCCTGACCAGGACCCTGGCTCTAGATCTGGAGAAGAGTCCCCAGGCACTACACTGAAGGATTCAGAGCACAAATTTTACTTGAAAAAATTCCTTAGAAAGTGGAAACCTTTAGTGCCATCTAATCTATCTGAATCCTTGGGCCAACTTATGGAATATTATTCACATAGTCACTATACTGTAGAGTGAACACAGTTAAGAAAGGGTAAAGACATAAATGCATTAGTGTAATTAGTCCTCATGCCTCCTGTCGATGTCGATCTGGTCTCACTCACAGTTTATTTCTCACCCTCGGTGAGAGTCAGGCTTTGGATAGAGCCAGCACGCACTTTCACTGTGATCCATGTGTCATTGTTAATCAAGTACACAAGAATGAGGATTATAAGGTTAAGAGACAGACAAAGCTTTATTCCTTTAGCAAACAAGGGACCTAAGTAGCAAGTGCATGAATTGATCTTAACAATATTTTTTGGCCAGGGAGACATTCTGTAGACTCAAACCCACAAAGCCAAGGCAAGCTGTACTAATTGCTCTGTATATGGACTACATGCTCTACCAGCAGAGCTATACCGCAGCACAAAATGAGATTTCACAGCAGTGTCAACAAACATCTTTTCATGGGAACCACAATTATAACCATAATAAAGGCTATAAGTAACATGACCCAACCTTCTAATATAGTTTAGTGTTACGTGTTTTCTTCCACCTTTCCCATTTCACGCTATTTTGGTCTTTAACATCTTAGTTTTATTTCCTTTAAAGGGGATATTATGCTTTTATTCATCTTTAAATCAATCTTGGTCACCTCTAGAACAGCATGACATGTTTTACAACCTTTTAAAACATTATCTAACTAGAAAAAAAACATTTTCAATAATAGCTTTACTGCTGCCATAAAGAAACAGATTAAGACACCAGCAGAGGACAACAGAGTGCAGCTATGTTATGGTCTTTTGAACAGAAACATAGAAAAAGAGCACTTCACTTCCTTAAGCTTTTTGTATGATGCCATTTTAATACAAAATGAAAAATAGCTGTGAGGAATCAGTGGAAACAGAGCTGTACCCAGACTGCATATAGAGGGCTTGTTGATTGGTCAGCGCTTCCTGGAGTGGGCGAAGGTTTATGGGAGAGCCAAGTCAGCGTTTTGGAGCCTCAGAAAGGCCGTGCCAGAGAATACAGAATGACTTAAAAATTCGTGAATGAAAGAAAAAACAACTTCAGGTATGTTTTTGATGAGGGAACAACATTATGATGTGGAAAGCTCAGAAAATGTTATATATGGTATGTTGTAATAATATAGCCCCTTTAAGTGCATTCAAAACACTGTTGTCATTTTTATGGTAACCCACTTCTGGCCCCAAACTTGCGGCTGTTCTACAAGCTTTATTACAACAAGATTCTTTAACCCTATACTGTGGACAGGTTATACCTCTGTAAGGTAAACAGTCCCATTTGCATTTAGCACATGAATAATGCTAACAAGGAAAAACAGGAAATTACTCTTCACATGTTGTTTACTGAGAGGATAAATGTCCCTAAAAGTCTAAAGGTCTAATGCATTTTAATGTGAAGCATACAGCCACAGCTGCTGCGGGGCTTTTGTGAGCGATGACAATACAGCATTATGTTATTAAATACAGTCATTTAGCTAATTCAACTGCACTGTGTGAATTAGAGAAGATGAGAACAGCTCCCAGTCCAATTATACAAATGGAAGCCATTACATTAAAATGAACAGTGGGGGTAAGTGGATGGTGCACTGTAATGGTTCTTCCTGAGTGAACAGCACTAGCTCATGTTAGTCCAAGCTCCGATGACAAAACTTCATTTCAGATTTTAGCACAAATAAATCCTCTGTCTTTATTAAAGTTGGAACAATGGCTGCAGTAATTATTTAAGTTCACAAGGAAATCAATCAAGTTGGTTTTGAGGAAATAGTATGTGTTAAATAGCATTTGCAAGTCCCTTTTATGATTTTTTTTTGCCTTGTTTTTGAGAAAAAATAATTATTTATGGGCAGAAAAAAATAATGTGTTACAAAAGTCAACGCATTTAATTGCAGTTTTCTCATTTCTAGCACACGTAACTAGGGCTAGGGTGGACATTTCCATTGGTTGAGTCCAAGCTTGTGCATGTTGTCTTTATACACTGGAGTAATTACTTCTTTTGTGAAAAATTACTCTGAAATGCTTTTATAGTTACTACTCTCTGCTTCTCCAAACTGGGAGTATGCTGGCAGTCTTAATCCAAGGTAGTCACAGATTGAGATTCCCAGATTACACTGTTAATAGATTTTGGCTAAGATATTGACTTCATAACTAGCTCAAGTATCAAGCATTTTGGCTTAACGACACACCATTGAGCAGCGATAAATCATTCTTAAGTATGCCATTAGACATGCATGGTGGTGGTTAGTGGTTAGCCTCTCAGCAAGAAGGTTTAGGGTGAAATTTTTGGCAGGCCGACTACGATCTCCCTAAATGGAGTCCGAATGTCCCGCCCATGTTACTGTGGTTCTCTTTGACTTCCTCCCATCGTCCAAAAACATGCATGTGTTAGGTGAAGTGGTGACTCTAAATTGAGTGTATGGTGTCTCTGTGTTAGCAGAAGTGATGGAGTGACAAGCGGTGAAAACCGCTGTGGCAGCGTACTGTCACCATTTTTGCATTCTTCGCAATTCCGTGCGGAAAGTTATCTTCTTCAAGTAACAGAGCAGCGGCACCTAATCCACACAAAACAATGTCCAATCCGACCATTATCACGCTTCTCAAATGTTCAAACAAGCTGAGAACAGTGGCAGACCAAGGCACGCTACATGCATATGTACTCCACAAACATTGTGTCACTTCCGTTGATCTTTGTTCACTGGCTAGCGCCATCTGCCGCTTTGGGGGGTAATTACATCACGCGCATGTGCAAGACACAGTCTTTAGGTCGGTTGTCGCTTCGGTGTATGAAGAGGGACAAAGGTCATGCGACGTGAGGAAACGGGAGGGAACGAGAGGAGACGGGAAGAGACAAGCTGTCGCTCCGTCTTATCGGTGGCAGTCTGGGAGTTGCCTTGGTGTATCGAGGACTTAAGGCCCATAGTTGCTGGGATAGCCATGCACAACTACTAAAAGGTATAGGAAGATGAATGAAAGTATGTCATTAACAACAATGTCCTGAAAAGTTGGAAAAATCCAGGTCTCTATTTAGTCTATAATTCAAGCTATATACAGTACAGCAGCAACCAGTGATTTACAATGACAATTTTTTTTTATTATTTATCTATTTATTTTTTGTATTATTTATTATTATTAATTATTAAATATTTATGTTTTTAGTTTAATTTATTTATGTATTTATATTTTTTATTATTTATTTATATTTATTATTATTTATTTATTCATTCATTCATTTTGCCCTGGCTTTAGAGCAATGAAAAGTCATAGCAGACTACAAGCCTAACCATACAAACACTCTATTTAGTTTATAATTCAAGCCGTATGCAGTACAGCAGCAATCAATGATTTACACTGACTGTTTTTTTTATTTTGTTTTTACTATATATTTTATTTATTTATTATGATAATTTTTAATTTATGTTATATATATTTTTTATTATACTTTTTTGTATTTAGTTTTTATTTATTTATGTATTTGTTGTTATTATTTTTTTATTTAATCATTCATTAATTTTGCCCTGGCTTTAGAGCAATGAAAAGTCAGAGCAGTCTACAAGCCTCTCCATACAAACGCTCTATTTAGTTTATAATTCAAGCCATATACAGTAACAGCAGCAACTAATGATTTATGATGAATAACCCCATTCATTTAAGAGGGATTTTCCTCTGCACTCTTCCATTAAACCCAAGCTGTTTGTGATGTCAGGGGGGTTCAACACAATTTCTTCCCTTTTCCACCTTTGTATCAACGAATGACTCATAGCTCTTATAATAAAACTTACTGCTAACATGTGGTGTGTATAAAGCGAATGGGGAATCACCTTTTTATTTTTTTTCTCACACTGCAACATGATTAAGTCACACAAAGTCAATGCTGTGTCTACAAATCAAGAGATATGAGGATAAGGTTTGCACATAAAAAAAAAAAGTGTGGACGTGCTCAAGGTGATGTAACCATGGAGCGAGATGAGATGGAGCCAAAACAAGATGAGATGGAACAAGTGATTGTATATTTTGATCTTCCAATTAAAAAAAGCAAAGCAAACAAGACAGATATATATATTTTTAGAGCAATACTCCTGCAAGGTTGGCTTAGTCATAAAACTGAGATTTGCCAAGTGAAGTGATGAAGTGTAAAATGTACAGTGCCAAGAATTGGTGAAGCAAATGACACAGCAGACCAAGATACAGAAATAATCATTTATACATTCATCTTTGTGGTTGGAGTCTATCCCAGCGACTATGGGCATTAGGCGGGGTACACCCTGGACAATGGAAAGTTTAAAGCAGGGTAATTCTGCTTTTAAATTGTCCTCGGAAATCAGAAAACATCACTCCGAGATTTCTGACCTCCCAGAACAACTGGAATGCAGCATTAGAGACACACACTGACAATCATTCACTTTTACATTGACTCACTATAGCTACTATTGCAAACCATTCTGCCACCATGCGCCCCAAAAAAGTTGTCTGGGTGATAAAATGGTGAACAAATAATCCTTTTTTGAGAATCAGGGCTCAAATAAATTCCTGAAAATGTGTACTCTGGGTCTCTAGGGTCCGCAACAGCCACATGGGCATCGTGTTAAAACTCAATAACATTTTTGCCTGTTTTAGAGTCGATAAATGACTTCACTAAGTTGTTGGTGTGAATAAAGCGTCCTGCGGCTTCCCCTGCCACCTCTGGGCTGAAAACAACACTTGCAAATATGAGCACCAGCAACACGGTGCCACGGAAGTCTCCCATGAAAGTTGCACATCGTGGTTAGCCAAACAACAATAGCAATGGCTTCATTTCTGCGATTTTTATCATGGCAAAATAACCCAAAGGCAGAAAAAACTTTGTACCCATATGCAGAAGGGGAAAATAAAAGTAAAGCTAAGTGAGGGATCATATACAGTAAGAGTCAATTGGACTTGTGAATATTTACAATAGTGCTTTATTCCGCAATGTCAGGTGCGCTCCAGAGAGGAAAATGAGGCCAAAACAGAAAAAAAATGGCAAAGTTGCTGAGTTTCGCATTGTCATAACATAATAAATGACACAATAATACAGCACTTTGTTGATGGTAGTTATGAATGAATAGGTTTCCTAAATGTTTTGTGTCTGCTTTCCAGGATCAAGCATGAAAACATTGTGGCGTTGGAGGACATCTACGAGAGTCCAGACCACCTCTATCTCATTATGCAGCTGTGAGTACAACTTCTACAGCCTCATCCAAAATACTACAGTGCTGGTGGAGAAGCAATTTTTTTAAAAGGAGCATAAAAGAAGTTTATTTCAGATTTTACTTTACTATTGTCTATATCTGAGGGGGAAAGGCATGCTTCTCTCTCTCTCTCCCTGTTCTCCTGAGCTGCTGTAGCAATATTTTTGTCACATATTTATCAAATTTATCATATTTATCAAAAATCCTTCATACCTCATAATCAATGTGCTGGCGCTGCCCACTCACACTTCACCATCACACCTCACTCACAGCTCTGAGATGAACACATTTTCTCTCTCGCTGTCTCAGGCCTGTCCACACTACTCCACACCTTAGATTACACAGATTACATCAGCTTTAGGTTTCCTTGTGTCCCACTGACCTCCTGCTGTTAGCGCTCTTTACCTAACACTTGGTTTGGAGTTTGGCCCACAACCTGGGACTACTTAATGTGGTTAAATTTAATCCTGTACACTTGATGTCTGTAGATTAGCTGTTTACTCCTAGACTAGTAAAATTGCTTCCACAAATACGTCATCTCTATACACTGTCATCGGCTACATTGAGCGGAGACACATCACAGCACGGTTGGTGCAGTATATCTAAATTATACTTTTAGCTATAGTGTTTATACCTTTGGGTAAGTCAGTGCAAGAAACCTGCTGTGTTTTAGTTAGGACTGTTTGAGCCTTGCCATGCTTAACCAGAAATTCCCCACACACCATTGGTTTTATTATTATTATTACATTTTTTTATCAATTCAATTTTATCATTTTTTAATTTTGTTTTTATTTATTTTATATAATATTTATTTATTTATTTATTCACTCAATCGTTTTGCCCTGACTTTAGAGCAAAGAAAGGTCATAGCAGACTACAAGCCTGTCCATATGAACACTTACACGTACTTGCTGTGTCTAGGCCTTCTTTTTCTGACTACTTACAGGATATGAAACCCCAGAAAGCCTGCTGTCCGTGAGCACTCTTCATGATTACTTAAGGAGCCGCTAAGGAAGAGTGGACAATAATGAGACCAATACCAGTGCATGCATGCCACAATTTCCCACTCTCATGATGAGCTTCTGCAGCTACAGTATTGGACTTATGCTACAGCTGCAATCATAAATGTTTCTCAATCCGCAGCTCATAAGACATTATAATGATGTGAATGAGAGATAATGAGAATAAATGCCAAAAATAAGCTCTCTACACATGTCGAGTAGAATATTTGCCCACTTTTGAGAAATAATCGGGGAAAATGCTGTCCCATCTCTTTGCAAGTAGGCTTTTAATTTCAGAGTTGTTCAGGTATGCAGACCAATAATGCATACATACTGTATCTTCAAGTGCCTCCATCAAGGCCTAGGTCCACGTAAAACACATTGAAGTTCTTCCAAAGGCACATTCAATCTAAATAGGAATTGACACAGTGCTGCTTTCCTCTGAATGTGGAATGAAGTAGGAGCATTTACACAGACTTTCTATGGAAGACCTACGTGAGAGACAAAGGTATAGAGACTTTTTTTCAGAGCCAGGTCCATCAGGTCATAGACTCTGCCCATCAGAGGTGGGTATTATTTATCGTTACTTTCACTTGAGTAACTTTTTACTTCTACTTGAGTAATGTTATTTTGAAGTAACACCATTCTGCTGTCTGTGCTGTGGCTTTCGTTCTGCTTTTCGTTTCTTTATAAATTGAATATAGGCCAACAGGGTGGATCAGTCTTGCAAATAGGTTGCAGAGACATTGTTAGGTCAGAGCTCATCTTATAAAGGCGGTCGGAGCTGACATCATTGATATTTTAATGGTATTTACTCTCAGCAGCAGACAGTGGACTGCATCCTGACATTTCACTGTCTCTTTGAAAAGCCATGCTCTGACTTTATCTACAACAACAGGATACTTAAGCAATGTTTGATTACATTACCAATGTGTTAAATTAAACTGCATTTGTTCTTTTGTGATACATTTTTATTGTGTGTATTTGCACATTTTACAGACTTTATAATGTTGTTTTTTTTATTGCACACCTGATCAAAATGTTAAGACGAGTTGAAAAACTGCAAGAATTTACATTTTGCACAGTTGGATCTTAAGGAGATTCTAAGTAGAGCTTCAAAATGCAAAAAGAAAAAATGGGAGTGAGAAAAAAAAGCCCATGCTGTTTCACACATAAAAACATTGGGGAATAAGCTCCTGACAGTGTTTTATTTCAGTACATGTAGGCTAAAATGCTGTTGCTCTTAGCACCAAAGTGTTACACATCTCTTCTTTCCGTGCTGTCTCCACTGACAGCAGCACCAGCTCAGCTGACACACATATACCTTGATACCTTGCACGCGGAGACAAGGGGATGGTGCACGGAGATGACAAGCGTCCACGGCACACATTAGGAGCAGAGTGAACAGATGAAATGAAAGCAGGAAACGTATTAGCACTATATGTTTACTTAATGTTCGCTCCATGTCCTCGCGGTAAACTGCAGTAAATTGAACTGACTGTAACGCAGGTAACTAATGACTGTTTTGTTAGTAACTGTAATATTTTTACTGGTGACTCAGAAGTATCGCATTATCCACTGCGTTACTGACACTTGTAATCTCGTTACTGTAAATCATTTTTTTGTAACGTGTTACTCCCAACACTGGTATCCATACAGTTTTTCAAGTTTTTCCAGTTTTTTCTTTCATTTGGCTACTCTGCAATCACAAAAATTGAGAATTAAAGCCATTGTTAGCCTGTTGTTTTGCTAATGTGCCACTTTCTCAAATTTAGACTTCTGTGACACCAGGTCGGCGACGCTCATACTTGCAAGTGTCATTTTATTTAACCATCACACAGACTCTGAAACAGTTTATTGAAGGTAAAAAAAAAAGTTACTGACTTCCGCTTTAAGTAAATCCTGTAAAGCTTGTAATGAATTATTTGATGGTTTGGATTCCTAGATGACAGGGTTACAGTTACAAGAGAAGCCCATCTCCCACTTAAACCATTAAACTGTATTTGGGAATCTAGGTAGAGACTCTGAGTACTAGGAAGAGTTTGGCATTCATTGTAATCTTCCTGCTGGCCAGACGCCCATTACTGGTCTTATTTTGAAAAGTGGTACAGTTAACCTTTTGACCTGTCCTGAATAAGTCCAGTCCAGTCCCATGTTGTGGCTACAGTGCACTGACACCTGTTTGTGGGGTTACTGCTGTTGGCAACACACAAGCATTGATCCAATAAGGCCAAATGACTTAATGGGATTTTAAGTGCCATTGGAAGTACAGTACATCAGATAAATCAATGCCAAACAGTAGAACGGCCACAGGGTCATGGTCACTTTAGAAAAAGTCTCCTACCATTGCTGTCCACTACTTATACCAGTGCATTGTGGGAAATTTTGAGTGTCCTACTTTTCATTCAGACACCACTACTACCACTATAACGTGCAAAATGTAGGGATTACGGATGACATTCAAACACAGCCAATGTGTTTTTTATGCAAATTTGCAAGAATGATGTACTTTTGTTTTCACTGAGCAATTTCTTTCCACTTTATAGACCTTCATACACCCAGATTGGCTCTCAGTTGCCAAAATCATCTTGATTTTTAATAATTAGCATTTTTTGGTAACTATTATTGATTCCTCACCTTATACATGGTCTGTGGTTACCTTTCTTGCCTGGACCAGTGATCTCTTATCCGTAGTACAGAGGCTGAACGGACGTATTAGCGCGTCATAGCAGGTAACACGCTACTTATATGGCAACTGTAGATGGAGCGGAGACAGGGAGACGTGGTAGTAGTTGTTACGCAGAACTGAGCTTTATTTGCCTCAAGGTTGGAACAACAATGATAACAGGACATGAGCGACACAAAATCTGTTGCCTGGACTCGCCTAAACTGTGACTCTAACATCAGCAGGGAGCGTGGCCGATCTGGAGGGCGGCTGCAGACAGAAGAGAGCGATATGCGCCAAATACAGCAGATTATGGACATATGTCATCACACAGACTACCCACAAGTCCACGTTCTTAATGTTCCAGGCTAGGCTGGTGACACTATAATTCCTCATCAGAAAATATATTCACTTAGGATGTATGCTGAAAGACAAAGGGTGGAGACATTGGACACTGAGAAAAATAATGTCAAAAATCACTATAAATACCACAAGAAGAAGGATAAAGCTACGTTCTATAATAGGACTAGTAGCAAAAACTCATTAGCTGTTAGCACATTCAAAATTACAAGCTGATTTTACAAACCCAATTTTGAAAAGAAAAAAAATAAATAAATACAGATTATGAGAATTGAGATTATCCAATGCCAACAATACAGCCTCCCCTCAATTAAAATACTCATTTACCAAATACTTCTTTACCCATTATTTATTTCACTTTTTTGTTGCCCCTGTCTCAACCTGTTTCAGGTGTGTTGCTGCCTTCAAATTTACAAACTAGCTATTATTTTTCATTAAAGGCTGAAATATTGCAGTTAAAACACATGATATGGTCTACTGTGTTTAAAATGTAATTTATGAGATTTGCAAACCACATTTTATCCAAAACAAGGTCTGAATGTTGTAAAATTTGCAATTAAATGTTAACTATAGCATATACTGAGTGGTTTTGAGAACTTTGATTAGCTAAATAATAATGCCATAAAGCCTGTAGAATCTCATATGAACTTGTCCAGGCTCATAGTGAAAGGTTTCTACATTCAGACTCAAAGAAGAAAAGAAATGAAACACTTTGAGATGTGTCTAGACCTCAGGTGTGATCAGTGAGCCACTTGAAACAGGAACACATGTATTTCTGACGTAAAAGCCGTCTTTGCTTATGTAGAAATGCCTTCAGTCTGCCAGACAGGAACGTTTTTGATTAAAGTCAGTGGCGAGCAGACCAGAATTTATGAGGAGATGAGATGAAGACCAACAGGACAGGACCCATCCTTAATTATGTCTAGAATGCGTGTTAGGTATTAAAATTACTGCAACCATATACGCTACAGTTCAAAAGTTTTACATACAACACCACATTTTTTTCCATTAGTTTTATCCAAATTTAAGCAGTCCAAGCACAGTTAATAGCTTGGAATGATACAAAGGTAAGTGATAATCTGCCAGAGGTTAGAAAAGAGTAAGGTTAAGGTTGTACAGCGAGAGGCCTCTGAACCAAAATGGCTACCACAACATTCTGCAGTTTTAATTATTACCCTCTGTTGGGATGCACATCTGGTTAATTTTCTTTAATCGATTAATTGGTCTTAATAAACGATTTTTGGTTATCTATTTTATAAAAATAACAGCTCCATATTAAATTCAAAGTCATAAACCATAAGAAAAAGTTCCTTTTTTTTTTTAACTAAAGACAAGTTATAGGCTTGTATATTATAGGAAACTGTTTTATGTTTAATTTGCCCTAACTCTCCAATGGTACTCTACCTTTACTCTACTGCACAGCATAATGATTTATTGTTAGTATTTCCTACAATTGATTATGGCCATAGTGTAGATTAATCGATTAACCAATTAACCACAAACACCCCTAACCCTCTGGTGTGTGAATAGTTGGTCAAGAGTTCATATGCCAAGATAATGACCCAAAATAGGGCTGAACACTAAATCAAAATCCAATTTGAATTTGTTGCAATCAGCAAATTGCAAAGCCTGCAGTTTTTTTTTGATAATATAACGTTCTCTGCAGGCAACAAAATATCTCATCTCCACAGGGTCTTAATCTAAATAAACTGTGCTACAGCTGTATTTACTACCTCTACAAACATG
Source organism: Bostrychus sinensis (assembly GCA_020698575.1). Classification (NCBI taxonomy): domain Eukaryota; kingdom Metazoa; phylum Chordata; class Actinopteri; order Gobiiformes; family Eleotridae; genus Bostrychus; species Bostrychus sinensis. The sequence goes on along the minus strand of CM036239.1, from coordinate 45,732,871 downwards.
ATCTGAAAGGCATGTGATTCCTTGTATTAGATTAGCAGTGAATATTTCTCTTGAGTTTCAATCCTCCATCACATGCTTAAAATCTAAACTGGGAACTGAACATTGGTTTTAAAAAATACACCACAAATCTTATTGCAACTGCGGAACCATGAGAAAAGTTGCAATTAGATATTTTTTTCAAAATAGTTAAGCCCTAACCCAAAACAAAAGTCTGTTTGCATATAGGTCCCCTTTAACCACAAGCCAACCATCGATGTGATATTGTGTTTGTATCCCAATTCTTTCATGTGTTTTCTCTGCGGTCTAATTGTTTTAATCTGTGCTTTCGCTCCTGCATGCTCAGACCAGTAATGAGAGGCAAAAGCTTCACAGAGAAACACAATGTTAAAATATAAACGAGGTTGGAGAAGAAAGAGCTCAGTCTCCCATTCATCTGCCCAATCGCTGCAGGCTATTTCTCACCACGCCAACAGTATCAAGCATCTTTGGTCATCAGCTCCAACAAGAAAACCTCTTTTATCACAGCGCCTGAGTGAGCTGTAATGGTGCCACTTGTCCCTGATCATTAACATGGTGTCACTTGTTGTAATTATATGCACATCTCAGTTCGTTTTGTCAAATGTATCTCATTAGCAATAAGGCTTGGTGAATATTTAATGTGTGATTACAAAGTGGCAAATCGACGAGGCCTGCCAAAATCTCCCGGTCCATCACAGTTCATCTTATGTAAGCTCAGAGAGAAAGATCTTGCAGAAAACACATGCAACCGAGTGCAATGTGGGCCCAGAGGAGGGAGCTGCCAGTTGTAAATTCATGCGTGTTGGAAGCAGTGCCGTTTGAATGCTCGTTGTGATGAAAGATGGGCCAGTTAGCAGCCAGACAACCTTCAGGAAATCAGAATCGTAAGTATATAGTGCAGGAAAAGACAGGAGGCAGAGCTGGAGGTAGCAGAGCTGAAGATGTTGAGGTAGAAAGCTCAAGAAAGTCAATTTTGCAAAATATGGCACCTTTAAGGAAAACTCCCATTGGCTGTTGAGCAACACCACTTGTCAACATTGTATCAATATGATAATACAGAAAAGTGAAAAGTCTTCTGCTCGTTATTTATTCCATTTATCCAGGAGTGGGACTGGCACATAAAGCTACACAGCCTTGCGACCCCTGTGGCAGGATTAAAAAGGAAGCTAGGTGAAATGGCATAAATACTATAATGGCATTCTATTCACAAGATGAGGAATAATTGCTAGTTCACATGGCGTAATAGAAAACTCAGAGCTAAAAGTCTTTGGTAAACTTGATCATTTTGCAGTGGCAAATTGGCTGAGTTTTACTATTTTGCTGAATGAAAGTAGAAAATTTGTTTGCTGCATTTGACCCATCTTCCAGTCATAACAGATGGGACAACCTGTTAGGAGCAGTGGGCATCCTGGGGACACTTCTCCATATCTGGAGCTGTTTTGAGGCATTTTATGGCTAAATTTGGTCCAAAACATCAGAAAAATTTGATTTTGTGTCTCGTCTGTTTTTGCCTCAAATTGACAACTTGTGCACAGCTATGTACCCCCGTCAGTATTATTCACTCTTTTGAGTTATTTTCTGGCAGTTTTCAACATGTGCCAAATTTGGTTAAATTTGGTCCAAAAAGACAGCTGCGTACCTGTCAAAAGAAGTTTTGTTTGCCTGTTTTTTTCCCTGAAAATTGTTCAAAACGATAAATTGTGCACAAATATGTAACCCCGGGGGTACTCTGGGCTTTTTGGAGGCATTTTCTGTCAGTTTTCAATCTGTGCCAAATTTGGTCAATGTTGGTCAAACTGACAGCCGCTTACCTGACAAAAAATGCAATTTTGGGTCATGTCTGTTTTATTTCCCTGACAATGATTCAAAATGATAAATTATGCATAGATGTCATCCCGGAACCATTTTGCTCTGTTTTGGGGGTATTTTCTGGCAGTTTTCAACATGTGCCAAATTTGGTCAAATTTGATCCAAAACAACACTGTGGACCCGCCGAATAAGTTTTGGGTCGTGTCTGTTTTTGGTCTGAAGATTGTTAGAACTGTTCTTTGTTCTTTGATTGTTCAAAATTTTAGCAATGACAAAATGAGAATTTGAGCAAGACTAAATGTTTCTAAATGTGCCATATTTGGTTGAATTTGGTCCAAAAGGACATTTGTGGTCCTGCCAAAGACAAATATATTTCTAAAGGCAAGGCAAAAAAACAAACAAAACATAACATTGTACCTCTGAAATGAAATAAGGCAGACCGTGTGTTGAAATGCAGAAATGTAAAAAGTAAAATCTGATGAATAAGCTAGCCTACTCTACCAGCACCAGTCACTTTTCCCTCTGATTAGTTTGTCATTTCTCCAGGCTCTGATAGCTCTCTCTCGCTCTCTCTCTCTCTGTGCCACAGCCCAAAGCTCCTCTCTAACAAACACACTACACAAAGCTGTCAGGACATGATGCACAGCCAGCTGCTCTGCTCCTGGAGTGATGTGCTCTGGATAAATGTGTGCGAGGAGGAGAGCGGAGCAGGGCAGAGATGGCGGGAGGCCCAGAGGCAGCGGCAGTAAATGTCCAGGGAAAACGCTGATGCAACAAAACCACTCTACAGACTACTGTGTGTTATTGACAGAGCACATAATATCTGTGATATGGGATGGGTTGTCTTAGTAGGGCTAATGACTGCAGGGATGCTACTGATTATATTGCTCTCCCCTATCCATACTGTCGTTGTGTCCTTGAGCAAGCCATTTCACCCACCTTGCCTGAATGAGTGTGTCAGTGTGATTGCACATTTGGTGGTGGTCAGAGAGGCCATAGGTGAAGAATTGCTTGTTATTATGGTGTTTGTTGTTACTATTATTTTCACCACAGAATTATCACTCACTGTTTTCTCTTTTTTTGGATTATTCTGTAGAGATTGTTGTGCGTGGAAATTCCATGCCTGCATTGAGTTCCATACATACATACATACATACATACATACATACATACATACATACATACATACATACATACATACATACATACATACATGCATACATGCATACATGCATACATAGTTTGGGCCTGATTTAGACCTGTTTTAGTTCTGATTTCACTTGGTTTACTCTTGGATTAGTCCTGGTTTATTTGACATTTATTTATTGAGAGGAATAATCCCTTGAGATGAATCATCTCGTTTTAGTGGGGGTCCACAGTATTCCCAAGTTTACAGCAGTGTAGAAAGTAGGCCCCACAGAGAAAACATTAATAATAAAACAACAACAACAAAAAAAACAAGTAGATCTGTTTTGATGTAGTTTAATCCTGGGTTAGTCTTGGTTTAGTACTGGTTTAGTCTTGGATTAGTCCTGGTTTAGACCTGGTTTAGTCCTTATTTAACCTGGTTTAGCCTGGTTTAGTGCTGGTTTTACCTTTTTTTCACTGGCTATCTACAGAAAGACCTGGTTTAATTTAGCTATGATTTAGACCTGGTTTGGTCTAGATTTAGGCTCACTTTAGTCCATTAAAGATGGTTCTTGGAAGTCCAAATATTTTCTGAGGTGGTACACATTGTACATTTGGAGAACCACTAGACTAGACTCAGTATTTCATTGTTGTTTTCAGTGTAATGCACAGTTTAGATGCATAAAATTCATGACTGACTGTGTGTGCTTTGGGTTTTGTTTATGTTTCATGCTTAATGTCTGCACAGTAGTGTTTTTTGGGACACTACTTTTTGTCAATTTTCTTTCCAAAAAGCATACTTTTAATCTCTTATTTGCTTTTCTGACCTATTTTTTTAATCCTGCATAGGGCTAAGTAATTTGCCTGTTTTTAATTGTATAATTGCCTTTGGTGACCGATTTCCATAGTCTATAGAACTCTAATGTATACAGCAGCTTTTCTTCCTCTCAGTTTGTCTCTTTGACCTTTTCCTGTGGTCCCCAGACATCAGTGCTCCTGAAACTCACTGCCCACTGAGAGGATTAGCAGTTTATTCTGATCTTTCCTTTTTTCACAAATTAGTCTAACTTCCTCAAGCTCTAATCTAGTCTACAGTGGCAGCCAACATCACTGGCTGTATGATAATACAGTTGCATGGCTTCAGTTTCTGTAATGCTTATTTATACTACTACCATTGTTGGCAATAAAAATGATAATGCATTGGATTTCTTTTGCACCTTTCTGCAAACTCAAGTGCTTTACTTGCATTATTCGTTCACTCCTCAATCAAACACAGTGATGTTTTCCTTCATTTCTTCAAACATTCTGAAAAATATAACAAAAGATGGATCTAATTTTGATACCTAAGCATTCGTTAATTTCAATTTATGTCCCTGCAATAGTATAGTATTTTTGGACAGTCCCAAAATATATGCGTATGGTCCCTTACAAGACCACAGCCCCTCCAGCACTGATCTGAGGTTCTACCAAACTTAGAAGTGACATAAGGGATCCTAAAAAAATCTCACTTTGGTTTTCTACTCAAACTCTCTTAATATAGGACTGTTTGTTATCTTATGTCCCTCTCGAAGCGTCTGTTCCCATTCTTTGTTTTTGATAATTGTATTCATTTCATACCTATTTTCCCTTGATTTCCTGTGTTTTCTCTTTAGCCCAAAATACCAGAATTTTCACATTATTTTTTATGTTCTGTCTGATTACATCAATACTAAAACATAAATCTAAAGCAAAACAGTGCTTTTTACCAAAGCAGTTTATTCAAATACTTTTTTACTTTTACTTGAGTAATTATTTGGATGACTACTTTTTACTTCTACTTGAGTAATATTATTTTGAAGCAACAATACTCTTACTTGAGTACATGTTTTGGCTTCTCTACTCAACAGCAAGACTTGTCATTATGCAGAGTAAGTGTATGATATTCTTCCAGCAGAGGGAGCTACTTGCATACGCAGCTTGTAATGAACCGCTATATCCTAATGTGCAACCCAGTGTGTGTGTGTGTGTGTGTGTGTGTGTGTGTGTGTGTGTGTGTGTGTGTGTAACAAGTCACCTCATGCTGTTTCGGAGATTCCCCAAACATAAAACACATCTATCTATTGAAAGAATCTGCCACAGGGAAGAAGAAATACACCTGTTTGGGCCAGAATCAATTCTTATTTCCAGATGCAATTGGTTTCATCTTGTCATATTGACTTTGCATGCCCTGACAGAGAAACCTGACAGATGCCTGTTTTGTGAAGTGTAGCTGGTGTGAAATGTAAGAGTTTGACACTTAACTGAAGCTTGGCTAATAAGTGTTTTGCTGTAAGGCAAAGGCTTGAGTTATAGCATGAAATGTGCAAATATGCAATGGTATCAGAGCCCGTGCTTCTGAATTTGTCATGTTATTTTGTATATTATGCATTTGTTCCTGTTGGGTGATGTGCTTCACAAAGAGAAAGATGCTACACTACATTTGCCAAATTTTTACCTGCCAAAAGAGTGTAGTATATGTAAATCTACATAGTCCAATTACATAGGCCAGTATAGCTATGTTAAATAATGGATTGTGAATGTGCTCCCTGTGTGAAGGTGGGTTTTCTCGGGGTGCTCCAGTTTCCCCATCAAGCTAAAAGATGCACAACAGGCTAATCCTCTAGCAAGGTACTCCTAAACCAGGATCCTGGCTCTAGAGCTGGAGAAAGGTCCATGGATGCTGCACTGCGATTGACTACTGCTCCTGACAGGTTGTCTTATGGGTCAAATGCATCAGGGAGGGCATCTGACATAAAAACCTATGCCAATTAGAATGTGAATCACAGCACACTCTGCTGCAGATGACAATGGAAGAAGCCAAAAGTATAGCCATCTATTTATTACTTTTTACATATTGTAAAGGGACATGCATTAATCTCATTCTGAGGCTTTAAACGTTTTTCTAAATGTTGTTTATTATTGTATCTTAATTCATGTTTCAACTGATTGTTCTCTATTTATATTGCATTGTCGACTGCTTGTCATGGTATGAAAAAATGCTTTGAAAAAATGTCTTAAAAATTTGAAAAGTACTACTTACTACATGCAAACCTAGAGGTTTTACATTTTTCAGACAGTCAGCCAATTCTTGCACTTTTATGCCTATTTTTGGTCAGGCTAATGTCTGGTCAACCATATGACTGAAGGACCATAGCTTCCCCAACCATCTTGTTGAAGTTTGGGCATCTTACACTGCAGTTCATAGAAAACATTCCTAATAGCTTTATCTTGGCCTGAAAAGCTCAAAATGGCAATGAAAAGATTTTGCTTATTTCTCTGGCACAGAACCTCGTAGACCAAAGAAATCCAAATTCATTTTGTAGCTCTCCTCAAGCTCTACCTGCACAGCAGACAGAGATTGCCTTAATCCTTTTCTTTTAACACTAATTTTTAACAGTCCAATTCTAACACATTTGTTTGCGTTTTAATAAAGATTACTGAAACAAATGGCTATATTATATTAATTTCTTTCATAAATTTAAGAAAATCGTCCCTACATAATGGTTAAAAAAATTGTCAGTGTTTATTGTCCATCGGTGGCTCTGAATTAAAAAAGTTGGACTCGACATCAGCCATAGAAAAACACTAGTCAACCCTCACACACCTATGTTGTTACACAGGCGGCAACAAAACAGTTTATCTAAAATCATTTTCTTCATATCTTATAGTCATCATGAAACACAAGTTTAAATTTGTATTTGATGCACTGTATTGTGTTTTTGTCCCTATACTATAGATTCATTTATTCTCTAATGGTACTGCGTTTATGTTTCAAGCAAGTGGGTTATATGGGATTTTTTTATTTTCATCTTTTATGTCTGCCTCGAAGTATAAGTCAAAGTTGAGGTGCTAGTGCAAGCTGCACTCCGACACGGTAACATTTGCCGCTTGGTTTGGTCCACATTTCAGCAATCTGCTTCAGGCGCTGCAGGCTATAGGGCTGTTTGTACCAGTGTGTATGTGTTAGCACGTGGCTCACTGCTTTCTCACTTTTGGCTTGAGTCATGTACAGCTCATAAATTACCAGAAACATCGACCCATTGCCCTCTCCAGGCTGTTACTGCTCACTTGCCAGGTGTAGGGAGAAAGAAAAAAAGTACGCTCTGGTCTATGTGAACGCATTTTGAATGACATTGTTGTTTTTGTGTCCCGTTTGTTTTGCAGTGTGTCTGGAGGCGAGCTGTTCGACCGTATCGTGGAGAAAGGGTTTTACACAGAGAAAGATGCCAGTACGTTGATAAGACAAGTGCTGGATGCGGTGAACTACCTGCACAGAATGGGCATCGTGCACAGAGACCTCAAGGTACTACACTGTGCATAACAACAACAACAACAACAGTGATAATAATAATGATAATAATGACAATAATAATCAGTCTTATGTAGAACTTTTTAAGACACAAAAAGTTGCTTTAAAAATAATAATAATAATAATACCAAAATACCACCAAAAAGTAATAAGAACAATAATAATAATTATTATTATGATCAGTCTTATATTGCAGTTTTCCAGACACTCAGAGTTGCTTTACAATCAGGTGCATTGTTCGTTCACTCTGCAGTCACACTCGGTGGTGGGGAGCTACTTCTGTAACCACCGCTGCCTTGGGGCAGACTGATGGAGATGTGCCTGCATTTTGTACATACAGCCTCTCCGACCACTACCAAACACACAATCACACTAACACATTCATACAGGCAAGGTGGATAAAGTATCTTGCCCAAGGACACAACAACAGTGTGCAATGCTGGTAGACTGCTAAGGCCAAGCTCATAATTATATTTAGTTGTCTTTTATGTCATGATTACGTGACATAAAAGGTAAGATGCAGGATTTTGTTGGAGTCAATGGTCCAAAGCAGGCCTGCTGACAGGGTTGCTGGAGCCCCTTTGTCTACTTCCTCTCAGTGTCCTTTACATCAAGTAAGCACACTCACATTTAAAGTGTGTTTAAAGTGTCTTGCCCAAGAACTGGGGATGCTGGATGACCTGCTCTACCTTCTGAGCCACACTAGTCAAGCACACATGAGCATGTCTGTTGAGTTAGTATCCTGACAGTTTTGACTACTACTGTTAACATTTTCACCTTTTCCTCCTTTCAACTTCTCTTCCACGTTTTTTTCCCCTCATTGCTCCGTCCACTCCTCTTTACTGTCAACATGACTAACACTCACACATTCCCCTCTTCCCCTTTCTGCTCTGACAGCCTGTGATTTACTGCTACAATAAAGTCCCCGGCTCCACAGAGGGTCAGTGCGGCACGTGGCAGATGTTAGAAGCCGTCTGATTGGTCGAAGCCCCCTCAGTGTTGGGTGCTGACATGATACTGGCCTAATATATCCTGGGAAAGCCCTTTATACCCCTGTGTCGGTGGCAGTCAAGGCCGTGAGCGAGTGTTTCTGTGTGTCCAACATGGCTCTTGTAAACATAATGTAATGACTATGGAGAGCTCTGAGGTTAGAAGTTGAAGTTCTCAGTTTAATGAGGTTGTTAAATTTAGTGGTGACCTCATAGCATTTTGGCTGTGACTTACCCTCACCATAACTCATAAATATCTAAAGGCTTAAAATCCGTTGTTATCATGCTATTTTAGATCATTTAGATCATTTTCAGTAATGCACACATGGCTAAAACTGTAAATATCGCCTTAGATAAAAATATATTCAAAAAAATAACGAATAACATCTTTGTCCCTTGGGCTACCTTGTTCAGTTGCGCTTCAGAAACCTTAATGTTTTGTCAAAGCCCAAAACAGGGCCTGTCTAACTTTTTTTTTCTTTCCAGTAGGATGCTTTTCTTGACAATTCACAAGCTTTTACTTAAATTTATAAGTTTTTTTTCTAAAAAATAAAGATTTTGCTTGGCTCAGCATGAAATTAAAATAAACAATGTTAAGTTCATTCAACTAATAATCAGCAGTTTTATTTATAGAACACATTTTATACATCAAGCAACTCAATGTGCTTTACTGCAAATAAACATGAATAAAAATCACAATAAGGTAACACTATTTAAAATATAAATATAGTAAAATGAAGAACGATAAAAGTCAGAGCAATGGTGGCACAATGGCACAGTAGTTAGCGCTACTGCCTCCCAGCAAGAAGGTCCTGGGATTGATTCCAGGACCAGTCGGGGCCTTTCTGTGCGGAGTTTGCATGTTGTCTGTGTAGTTTTCCCCTACCACTCAAAAACATGTGGGTCAGGTCGGCCCATAGTCACAGCGGCTCAGGACTAACCCTCCCTCTGAACCTCTATGCAATTTTGTTGTACACCTTGTTTGTATAAAGCACTTCACTTTACTTTACTTATCTAATTCTGAGAATATCTTAATGATTGAACTTCATCAACTGGAAGTAACAAACATTTTTCTGTAATTTCTACAAAATCCTAACAACAGGCCATTCTAGAATCTAGAGCGGGGTGCCCAAAGTTGGGCCTGTGGGCCAGACTTGTTCTTTTAAGGGGCTTGATCTGGTCTGCAAGGGGGCACTGTGATTCATAAGTGGTATGTACTTTAATTTTAGTGTGAAATATAAAAAGGAGCAAGAATAAAAAGTTGGTAGACTAATAAGTCTGTCTTTATATGGATTCAGCCCTATGTTGCCACATTTCTGAGGTGTTTTTCAAAATTAGGCCTTATGTTCCCACCTTTTAGAATTAGGCCCTATGTTCCCACATTTGTAAGATTTAGAGTACGGTTACGGCTTAGGATTAAACATGCACCATTTGAATATGTGGGAACGTAGGGCCTAATTCTGAGTAAAATCTTGGAAATGTGGGAACGTAGCTTTGTGAGTGTACCCTCTCTCAAGAACATTGTTGCTTCAACATCCACAACGCCTAGCAGAAACAAGCAGAAGTTGAATTAATGAATCAGCTAATTTTATGTTATTAAAACGATATGAATGATCCACCAACCAACAACTGAAGATAATATAGAAACTGTAATCAGACTCTCTTCCTCTTCACAGCCAGAAAACCTGCTGTACTTCAACCCTCAGGACGAGTCCAAGATCATGATCAGTGACTTTGGTTTGTCCAAGATGGAGGGCAGTGGAGACGTCATGTCCACCGCCTGTGGGACGCCGGGATATGTGGGTGAGTTTGCACATCTAAGTACACATAAAACAAACAGTAACAAATATGTCAACAGACATAAATCAGACTTTAAATTTGTCATTGTAGTCCCTAAGATGCATTTTGGTTGCTAAATAATTCTGTTCTGCTTTTATTAGTAATGTCACCAAATAAAGTAATAGAATAGGCTAAATGTACAAATAGTAATGGATGTGGAGGGCACAATTTGTTGCAATTTATTGCTTCAGCATGCACAGTTGTTGATTTTCCGTATTTAAATGCTGACCCATTTTAAAAGTTCAGTGTGTAAAATTGTGTAGTATAGTAAAAGTAAAAGAAGTAGTGGTAGAAGTCAAAAAGGACAGATAATATACATTATTGTTAAATGTACACTGAACAAATAATAATAATAATGATAATAATAATAATAAAAACTTCTACATTTAAAGCCAGTTAAAGGGACCTATTTTTTGAGCTTTTGACCAGCTTTTAACCATTGTGAGAGTAGTATTTTGTTTCATTCACACATGAGTAATCCTGTATGCTGAGGCGCTGCCCTTCTCAAGAGATGAAAATGCTCGACTTCACTGCTCTACATAAACACATGAAACTTCCCCTCATGGTTTAGCGAGGACATTGCCGTGGAAGCTTTGGTACACGTTGGTGATTCATGTAGCTTTTATGCAAATTTTGACGATAAAAAGATTAGAGTTAGGATTATTTTATTATTATTATTATTATTTATTATTTGTACAAGCAGGGTGACCACCTCAAAAAGTAAAAAAGTGGGACAAGTTGCGTGATTTGGTGGGACAAGGTAGGACAGACTCAAGAAATAAATATCTTGATATACAAATCTAGCTTTATCAAATTGTTGAGATACAAGTTGCTTCAGTTTAGGGCTTATAACACATTTGATGTGCTGTTTTTATCCCAAAAACACACATTTTGCAAAGTAATGTTTTTACTGACACTTTATTCAATGAAATGAAATGAAAAACTCTCAGTCTGTATTTTCTCAAAACAACCCAGCACAAACCCCAGCTCACAGCTCCCTGGTGAGGCCTGTCCTGAAACACAGATTATTCTACATTTTACACAAGGAATACTGACCTTAGCTTGTTGTTTTGAACTTGGATCTCACTTTTTGTAAGATCCAGGGGTGGTTCTAGACCTCTTTTAACTGGAGGGCCACACGATGACCAGCCTTTTTGCTGTGGGGTACATGCGACATTTTGATGTAAACCAACTGGGACTTATTTAAAAAATAATAATAATAATTCTGATATCATCTGTGTAAACATGATAAACATATCTTCCCCCTTTTATAATGCTAGACTAACCCTTGAAACAAATTTTCAATCTAATGTGTGAGTTTCATAGGGCATTCAGGACACTTCAGAGGGGTGGCCACTAGGGGGCACAGGCTTACAGTTCCAGAGGCACAAGCCACCCCTGGCCACCCCCTAATACTGCCCCTGGTAAGATCCACTGAGCACCAAAGAAAATGAGGGACATTATCTTAATAAGGCTGTGCAGTACAACTGAAAGTGGGACAGGTGGTCACCTGAAGTACAAGTATGTAGCAGTAAAATATTAGTTGCCACATTTTTCCTCTTATTCTGTGCTGACAACACAACAATAAACCAACCCTAGCTTTATACCATAATCTGTTACCAAATAAATTCTATATTTATTGTTTATTACTTGTTTATCCAAGAAAACTTGACTATAACAGCCACCAACTGAAATAAGATGCACATGTTAGTTAGTCCTGATCATTTTAGCACAGCAGTACTATGAAGCAGTCAGCTTATTTATCGATAAGTTAGCTTCATGTTGCTAATAGCCGTGCTAATTAACCATAACATCATCCTCTGTCTATCTCCCACCTGTCAGTACAAGCACTCTGAGATTCTCCTCTCATGTCTGAGCTCAAATCCTCCCAAATTTATTCACATTTGAACTGAAAGGAGGTGAGTAGAGAGGCAGTAGTGTCTGTAGAGTGCTTTAGTCAGCGCAAGACCTCAGCCCTGCAGTACTACACTACTACTATTACTGTTGATTCTCACAAGCTGTAGAAAGTAGAGAGTAAATCACAAGTGCTGTTTGCATTATTGCCAAATAGATGTTGCCTAAAATATGGCCAGCCTCACTACGATTCTTTGTGGCATGAAAGCTTTACATTGGAATCATCTTATTTTTCTTTTAATAAAAGTCAATTTTCTTTTGCAATTCCCATTTAGCAGGGCTGCCCTTCATTGAGCTACATTTGACACTTCTCCTCTACATCCTTTTCCACGTGCCATTACATGTTAGTATCTGTCTAATTTAAATGTAAATCAAATTGAGTTTCTGTCTTCGGGCTCTAATCCCAGAAAACGCATGAACATTTAAATGAGCAATGTTCTTTCCATTGGACACAGTTCATCTCGGTGCCATGGCTCGATGCGATCTGTCTTATCGGTGTCTCACAGCTGCTCCGGCTCTGTTTGTACACACATGACTGGCATATTGAGTTCATCTGCCACAGAAATGGGTGGAAAAAAAAAACGAGTGAGGCAGGATTTTATACTAGTGTTTTTAAAGGTCTTGGTCTCCTTGTACCAGACACTCAGATTTCTGTATTTTAGGTCATGAACAGACAAGACCACAGATGGTGCATTTGTCCATGTAATTTATTGTGATGAACACAAAATAATTAATTTCATCATCATCTTCATATCAGCATACACCATGGGTCTCCAACCTTTTTTCCCCTGAGAGCTACTTTTACAAAATAAAAATGTCAGAGAGCTACATGTGCTTTGTAACAATTATTTTGATAGCTTATTTGAACCCTTATTTCAAGAAAAGAAAAAATATTATGCATATTTTGTTCATCTTTATGCAGCAACACACACCTCATAAAACAAAAACTCTGTTTCCTATTCTTAATGAAAATAATATGTTTTCAGCCTTGTAGCTTCAGTCATCTGTGCTGCAGATCACTGACTCATCAAGCTTGTCTGCAGTGCAAATGTTTGATTGACAAGTAACTAGCGAATAATCATTTTGTGCACAAAGGGGGGCGGGCCCCCATGAATTTGCAGATACATGCACAAGTTGGTTTGCCAAGTGATAAATCAAATTTTACTCATCAAGTTTCAAGTCATCAAGCTTTGGGGAGCTACTAAGTGGCTGTGGGGAACTGGTAGCTCAGGAGCCCTGGAGACTCCTGTTGTATACCTTACTAACAACAACTACCAAAAACTGTCAACTCAAAAATGTAAATCATTTAGACATGCAGGGGCACTGCTAGCGAACAGGCAATGCAAGCAAATGCTTCGGGCCCCAAAACAGAAGGGGGGCCCCCCTGAAGGCAGAGTTTGGAATGACAGTGGTAGATGGTTGCAGAGTCTCTAGGGGCACCACACATCCCTTGGATCCAGGGCAAGTGTGTAAATCTGGATTGGAAGTATGCTGCCTAGGACAAATGAAAAAATTAGAATAGCTGACAAGTAAAAAGAGAAAGAAGAGGAAAAAAGAAAGCAAGAGTGGTGAGCATAATACACATGATTTAGCTCAAAGCAGAAATTCAAATTTGGCAAATTTAAAAAATCTTTACTTTTTTTATTGTCAGATATTTTTTATTACATGAGGGGTACAAATGCGGGTTGGGGGGCCCCCTGTGAGTTTTTGCTTAGGGCCCCAAGAGACCCTAGCAGCACCTCTGCAGACATGAGTTTGATTGGATAGCTTTCTGAGTTTCTGAGTTATTTATACTCTGGTTATATTTAGACACAGATTGTCTGGAGCAGAAATGCCCCGTGGTCACAAACCTCTCTGCAGGAGGTGAAACAGCAGGAGTCCGAGGTAAACAGAGAAAGATTTGACCATTTTTAGTCAAAGTCTGGCTGCTGTCAAGCTTTTTGGATCATACATGTGGTGATAAAGTCAATAACCCAGTTAAACAGAGAAATACTCAAACTTTCTACACTAAAATATGAGCTGCATTTTTTTTTTGTCTCTCGGGCTCATTTGTTTATGAAGTTTGTCAGATACCACTGCACTGTTTGTGTTTCCACGTCTACGCTGAACATCTGTGTCCCATAACAACACACTTACTGAAGACAAGACTTTGGCTATACACAGTGTCAGAAAGTTAGATTAGATTAATTTATTTGAAGGAAACAATGCAATTTCATGATAATGCATTTACTATTTTTCATCTGTAGTGCCCTGACCTTGATGTTATAATAGTAGTAAAATATAATAATAGGACAGCACAAAGATACACAATAAAGACATGAGACATGGCTAAATTTCCTGACACAACAACAGTACAAACAAAACAGCCAAATACATGTTGTTAAGAGATTTAGAAACATTGGTTTATGTCAAGAAATACAAAATATACAATACAACAGGTGCAGGTTTAGTGTTGACAAGGGTATGTGCTGAAGAGTCATTGTTTTGAAAGTTTAGTTTAGTTTGTTGTTAATTGTTGAAGTTCATCTGGTATTGATTTCCACTCTCTGGAGCCTCTCACAGACTAGGCTTACTTACTAAAGGTGCATTTACGCAGCCTCCAACAGTCAACACATGTACTGCTCCATTCATCCATATCCACAATCTCTGGGATAATGGACCAACGTACAACAGAATGAACGCAGAAGGTGGACAGAGCACTCCTTCTGTATCCAAATGTGTATCTATTGTATAAATGAGCCTTAAGTCTGCAAATTTATGTCAGTCCAGCAAAAAAAAAAAAAAAAAAAAAAAAAAAATCATACTTTTGCTTTTGTGTTAGACATACACTGTGTTAGATTCATTCATATATCTATAAATAGATATAGATATATTTTTTACAAATCAGCTGTGGGCCAGATCAAATTTCAGTTGGGCCACTTTTGCCCCATTTGCCCAAGTTGAATAGGACTGACGTTAAGACTAAATAAATTTTAGTCCTGGTTTTGCCTTTGTTTAGGCCTACTTTAGTCCTTGTTTAGTCCTGGTTTTGTCTAGCGTGGCAGGCCACACAAACACTTTTTCTATTCTGTACAAAGAAATTAGTCTGGGACCCCTTTGCTTTGAGACAACAACAGAAGTTGTAGTTGTAGTTGTAGTTGTACAAAGACTTGTGGGAAAAGTGAGTTTGTTAGAATGTGGTCGTTACGTCGGGCGTCAACAAGACTTTACTGTTATTAAAATGGAAACAGTGCAAAGACAAAAACACAGAGGACTGGACAACAACACAGATTTCAGCAGAATCAACAGGTGATAAAGGAAAGCACTAAACGCCGTTAATCAGGTCAGAGGAGTTATTAAATTAGCTCAGTAGCCAGCATTACCTTGGTTAGCTTCTGCATTTGTAAGACAAACAGCTGTGATAGGATAGTTCCAAATCAACCGAGGAGAAAGGGTTCCTACCGAGTGAGGAACCAGAATGTCCAGTTCCAGTGTAGTCCAGATTTAGTCCTTGTTTAATCCAAATTTAGTCCATTTAATAATCGATTTTCTGTTTAGTCTGTTTTAGTTAAGTAAAGTCATTTTACTCCATTAAAGGTGATTGTTGATACTTAATGCAAAGACTAAATAAAAGAGGACCTAAAATGGATCCTTGAAGAACACCTTTTGACAGCAGAAGTGACTCCGATGATCTATAGTTGTTAACAGAAACGGACTGAGAACAATCAAATCCATCTCACAGCTGCATAGAATATGTAATAATTATGATGAATATTTCAAAACAATATAATAAAGGGCCACTGTTGTGATTGTAGCTTTAGCTCGTGACCCTGTGTGGCTGGATTGTTTCACTTACACAACACATTCTACAAAATGTTTGGTGTTTTTCCTTCTAAATGTCAGATGCAGGGTTTACCTTACCTTAATCAATTGTGTTTAGTATATTTTTGGTGCTATGATGTTTGTTTTGCTAAGATATAGGCAATATATACAATGTTATGATAGCTTGTGCAATAGCTTACACCTACAACTCAAGTTATTTCTCATCTCTCAAATTCACTTCTTAAACCCAGCATACCAGACATGATGACATGTTTGTATAAAATGTCTTGCCAGTAAATCCATCTTAACACTAGCTAAACACAAATACACATAGTTTAGTGAGTCAGTATAAACCTATAAACAAACTCTAGTGATTCAGCAGCACATTACGGCTTTGGCCCAGATTTGAGCTCTGTATCTGTGTGGTTATGTCGGTTAGTGTGCCAGGTCTATTTCTGCCTAGTGTATGTGTATTTATGTATGTATGTATGTATATATGTATGTATGTATATCAATGTGTTAGTGAGAGATAGAGGCAGAGCAGTGGTGACCTCTCTGTCCACTTTTATTTGCTGTGTCCAATCTCAATAATGAGCTCCAAAGGAAGGTCAGTTCAGGCCGTCCCACACACAAAAAGAAAGACACCATTCTCTTTGAAATATGAGAATAAGGATCCAGTAAAATACCAGATTTACACGATACAGTAGTTATTACATTATATATAGCATTTCATTCAGAGCCTTTTAAAAATACTGTACATTAAAGCTTTTGTTAAAATAGTTTGAAAAAATCACTTCCCCATCTGCATCAAATAGTCCGTCATTAACCCAATGAACAACTTTAGAGTAATTCTGCAGGAATGTGTTGCTTTTCTTCAATAAAACATTTTTTTTTCCACATAAAAGGCAGACAGTAGCTTTAATCAGGCCTCACGCAGAGAGAGGAGAAAGGCAGAAGTTTCCCTACAAAGTTCTGGGTGTGCTGCAAAATGCATCAAAATCCTGACTAACACACCACGGCTTGCTTTAACGTTGTGGGTTTGAGTCCAGACACTGGTAATTTGGCCAAAAGATTCTAACCTACTAAATAATGAGAAATAGGAGCTCATAATATTGTGCTTAATAAGCGTGTACTCTTGTAGTTACTCAAGATATCCTGCAAAATTTAGCAGTACTTCTCACTGCTTATTGTCCTTTTTTTCACAGGACAGTAAAAGTTTAAATGTTACATGTTGTTGTGAAAAACACGAGTGCTGCCCTTGTGGTGTTCATTGGTGGCCAAGTAGTTCCTAGAGCATTATGGCGTAGTATTGTGTCCATGTTATCATTTTACCTTTGCTGCCACCTTCCTGCTCTTGTGCTCTTGTCCCAGTCCTCTCTTCTTGCCGTGTGAAGGATAGTTATGGAATAGTGACCTCCCCAACCCACTGTTCTGGACTTAAATGTCCCTTTCAGTTTACTGAATGTATCTCCCTGCTCTCTCTCTCACAATTTCCTGTCACTTTTCCAGTCTGTTAAATGTCAAAATCCTGGCTAACATAAATGTATTGCCTGACTGTGTTTCAGCTCCAGAGGTCCTGGCCCAGAAGCCCTACAGTAAAGCTGTGGACTGCTGGTCCATAGGAGTCATCGCATATATCCTGTAAGTACCACACTTACACCAAGTTAATAAGATTGGTATTATGCCAAAACCTTTCACACTAGGCCAGTGTGAAAATGTGTAGAATAAGGAATTAATGGGATATTAGGCTGTACTGACCTGGAAAGAAAGAAGGAAGCCAGATCTGAGCATCAGGCCATTATATTACACAGTATTAGCTAGTTGTATGTTCTGGATCCTGGGTTCAACCCCAGACCAGCTGCAGCCTTTCTGTGTGGAGTTTGCATGCCATTCCTGTACTTGAGTGGGTTTTCTCATAAGTTCAATAAGCTAATCCTCCAGTTAGGTACTCAGGAATCTTTTGCTGTTCTGTTTTTCTTTTTTTTTTCTTTTTTTAGAGCAAGTTTTATTCCTGTTTTTTAGTCATGCTTTAGTTGGTGCTAGTTCTGGTATAGTCCTGGTTTTGTCCTGGTTTAATCTGATTTAGTCATGAATTTGTTCTAGACCTGACTTAAACCTGTTTTAGTTCTGGTTTAGTCCGGGTTTAAACCTAGTTTATACAGGGCAGCTACAGCTTTCCTCGGTGTCGTAGCTTCGAGTCCTGACTGCAACAGTTTGCCCAATGTCTTGCTTCACCCCTCATTTTCCTACAAACACTGTCCTATCAATGAAGCCAAAAACAGGGTGTAGACCTGGTTTAGTCAGGGTTTAGTCCTGGCTTCGACCCAGTTCTCTCCTGGTTTAGCCATGGTTTAGTTATGATTTACTCCTGGTTAAGACTCACTTTAGTTCGTTGATGATGGTACTTGGAAAGCGAAAAATTTTCTGAGCTGGTTCTGGGAGTGAAAAGTTTGATAATGTCAAAGACTTTCAGGCTCTTATGCACCACTGCAGTGACCCAAAGTGTCTTCAGGATGGCATTGTTGTCATTACTTTGGTTACTGATGATTTTGTTTGAGTTGTTAAATCTCTATTTTATTGAAAAACATCAGAAAATATTGCTCAGACATTACAACGAACAATAGGCATAATGTGCAGACTTCTTTATTGAGTCAGTAACAGTTCACGGCTGCAGAGTGACTCACCTGCGTTGGCTTGTGTGTGACAAGCTGCTGAGGAAAGTGACAGCTCAAACAGCAGCATATGTTCAGTCCATTCAGTGTTCATTGACTTGTTCTGACTGTAGAGGTATGAGCTGTTTTGTGCCATCACTAAAAACAGATGGAGATTTGTACAATCACCATTTATGGACATTGAGCTGAATTCTTGTGTTTTTCTTTGGCTGGTGTGCCTTTTACTCATGCACTAACTTCTGTGTGTGGCCAATAAACAAAGATTTATATAGCCATTATGCCAAAGCATGTATATTATACATTATATATACTTTATAAGAGCTTTTGGGGTAATAAAAACATAAATGTGATGTATCTCCAAGCATGCTGTGTTTCTGTTTGCATGTATAAGCAATGATAATGCCTCTTGAGACAGGGGTACTTTTTCCAGTGCTCAAGTGAGTAGTGGACGAAAATGAGATTAAATCTGGATTGAATCAGGACTAAACCAGGTCTAAACAAGGATGAAACCAGGTCAAACTAGGACTAAACCAGGTCTAAAGTAGGACCAAACTTGGATGAAACAAAGTCTAAATCAGGTCTAAACTAGGTTTAAACCACAATTAAACCTTGTCTAAACTGGGGCTAAACCAGGTTTAAACCAACTCCAAACTAGGACTAAACTGGGACTAAATCAGGTGGAACTATGAATAAACCAGGTCTAAACTAGGACTTAACCAGGTCTAAACTAGGACTAAATCAGGTCTAAACTAGAATTAAACCAGGTCTAAACTAAAGCAGGATTTACTGTTTCTAAACTAAACCAGGTGTAATCCAGGAGTAAACTAGCACAAAGCTGTCTCTAAATTAATCAGGACTTGGACTGCAAAAAAACTCCTGAGTACCACCAGGTATAGCGGTACCACAGCTTGAGAAGCAAGGCTCGAAAGGAAGCCAATGCGCTATATATTTATACAGTTTCTCTTAACTGATTTCCTTTGGGGCTTGTAATCCCCCTCCTAACTCACTTGCCATCCACATTTGGGACATCTGTCATTTTAACTGTGCCATTAACAGCCTGGACCAGAGCACTGTAAAATAAAAAAAAGGGTTTGTTCATATGTAACTCTTTTTATTAGTGTGTGACCTCCACCTGATGGATACAATATTACCAGCGTCAGAGGTCAGGGGGTTCAGGGGTAAGGGGTCAGGGGTCTAGAGCAGTTTAATGGGATGTGGAGGGTAAAGTTGTCACATGTTTTGCTTCCAATTAGACATGGGCTACATGAGAATCTGGTGTACGGTGACATTTGGGATTACTTTATCAGTGAGCCTATATGTTTAGTAATGGACAGAAAATGTACTGAATGATGAAAATGATGAGATTGGGTTCTGTACTTTAACATTTTATTTAGTTTTCTTCAGTTTACTTAGCTTATGCCACTAATAAACTGCCACTTCTAATTTTGTTTTTGAATATTATTATTATTATTATTATTATTATTATTTAAAACATTACTTTACAGCAGGAGTGTCCAAACTTTTTTTTTTTGAGGGCCACATACTGGACCATATGGAACTCTCTACAGGCAGCGTATTTCGCCTCACCATAAAAGAAAGTCCCATTTGGCTTCTCCCTTTCCTTCAGGGGTCTCTACAGTGAATCACTCTCATCATGGATACTTTGGCATGAGTTTTACTCTGATGCCCTTCCACAATCCCACATTTATCTGGGCTTGGATCTGGCACATAGTATGGCTGAGCTTTTTTGGCTTCACCAACCACAATTTTTTTTTTTTTTTTTTTTTTTTTTTTTTTTTTTTTTGCTTGATGCCAGGTCCATCTGAACGTTTTTACCTGTGCGTTAACTTTTGTGGTAAAATGCTACCTGTGGCAATGTGTCAGTTCAACATGAAGCCAGTAACAGCCAATAAAAACTATAAAAAATAAATAAAAAATAGTTTGGACACCCCTGCCCTCCCCTTGGCAGAAGACTTGGAAACTTCTGTTGTTTTGTGCCTTACATTGTCATTCTTTTAAGATGCAATTCATTTTATATTTTTGATGTTTAATTTTTGGAAATACCAGATTGTTGTTTTGTGTGACTACATCACTAAAACTCACTCAAAATCACTAACTAAAACATAAAAAAGATGTTCATGAGTAGTATTTTCACCAAATACTTTTTTACTTTTACGTGAGTAATTATTTGGATGACTACAGGTTTGTTTATTTTTTAAGTAACATAACTTTTTGGCTACTCTAACCTAGCCTACCTCTAACCTTCATCCAAACCAATGATATACAGCAGTGGTTCCCAAACAGGGGTACGGGAACCCCTAGGGGTACGCAAGCACATTGCGGGGGGTACGTGGAGTTATATGGTAATTTGTAGTGCCTATATATTTGGCTTTCAAAGACTAAAATAACTAAATCAGGACTAACCCAGGACTATACTGAGGGATGCAACACTAAAAAGGATTAAACCAGGACTAAACCAGGTCTAAAACGTAGAATTCAACCAGGGAAAGAATAGGTGTAAAACCAGAACTAAATCAGGAATAAACCAGGACAAAGCTAGGAACAAACCATGTCTAAACCAGAAGTAAACTAGGTCTAAACCCAGTCTAAACCAGGTCAAACCAGAACTAAACCAGGTCTTGGGGGTACACAAGATCAAAAAGGTTGGGAATCACTGATACACAGTATACTGTATCTCCCATTAATAATGAGCTGCATGAACCAACAGTACAATCAACCAAAGGCATACCTAAGCCTCATTAATGAAATCTGTGTACGGCAATAAAAACTAATTAAGATGCCTTTCTCATTCAATACCAAAAAAGTTTCAAAGCGAGTAGGCTAGATCTTTTTGTGCTGCATTATATCAACCAGCTTATTTTGTTTTTTAAATATTCACAGAAGAAGATGTAAAAGTTGTAGAAATTACTGCTACTACCATTATGCATACTACTACAGCTACCACAACTACTGCTGCTGCTGCTACTACTAGTAATAATAATGCTACCACTATTATTACCTATACTTTTCCACCAAGGTCAAAAAATACTTTTAAATCTGAACTGTTTGGTCTGGACTTTCCCATTTGATTCAGACCAAAAATGCCTTTAAATTAACATTCTATCTAGTTTAGTATTTAGTTACCTTCTGGCACTAGAAATAGCCTATGTTCTGAAAGATACATATTTGGCGATGGATCAGACAGTGTGGGGTGCGGAGATGCTCCCCTGTAGTTTTTGGCGATGACTGCACTAACCCATCACTCAGCATCTCTCCATCTGAGGACACACCAGTGATTATTATGGCTGATTAACTAATGGGATCTTTCCACCTGAGCTGCGGCTAAAAGCTAACAGTCTCTGAATCCCGACACTAATTGTGCTAATTGTCGACAGGGAGCCAACATTTTTCTCCCTGTAAAGGTGAAATCCATTTGGTCTGTAACACTGGAATAGGTACAGAAATATTGAGCTCTACAAGAAATCTTTTGCTCTATATTATTTAAAATGAGAAAATGTATGGTCCAAAGATTGCTAATAATAAGCTACTCATTTGATCCCCTTCAGATAGAGTCACACCATCCTTAACCTTTTGCAATCTGAGTTTTAGTTTTCCTATTTCTCAGTGTATCACTGTTTGTGGCTGTAGCTCAGTATCTAGAGCTCACTAACCGGAAAGGTTAATAGATCGATTTACCTGCATTGCATACTGCCATTGTGTCCTAGACAAAGACACAAAGACACCCATCCTGTGTATCAGTGTTTGTGGAGGTGGTCGCAGAGGCGCAGAATGGCAGCCACGTTTCTGTCAGCCTGGGTATCTGTGGCTACAGTAACTTGCCTCTACCAACTGTGATTGAGGAGTGAATGAATAATGCACCAAATGGTAAAGCGACTTTGTGTGTCTAGAAAAGTGCTATATAAGACTGACACATTGTTCTTATCATGAAGGTTAACAAACACATCCCCATTCCATATACCTGGGGCGCTATGTGAGTTTGCTAATCTCATGAGACTATAATTTGCTCACAATAGACCATAAATGTTCCCCTATGAATGAGTCGTATATCAAGGAACGTGACGTCGCCCGGTATGGCGCAGCCGGTGCCCCACCCTGGAGCCAGGCCTGGGGTTGGGGCTCAAATGCGAGCACCTAACTGGCTGGGCCTTTGCCCATGGGGCAACTCCACTCTGTGGTGGTGAACTACTTCTGTAGCCACAGCTGCTCTGGGACAGACTGATGGAAGCCATTCTGCGTCTACGGCCCTTTCGACCACCACCAAACACAGTCACACTGACACATTCAGACAGGCAAGGTGGGTAAAGTGTCTTGCCCAAAGACACAACAACTGTTTTTTTAAAATGCTGCCAACCTTTGGGTTTTTTGGGCGAACACCTCTACCAACTGAGCTACTGCTGCCCCAAAAATTTGGTAGAGGGACAGCAAATGGCTGGAATTATTGTCCATTAATGTGGTCCTCTGAAACTGGGGAAAACGTTTTTCGGAACGTTCGGAAGTCGGAAAAAGAACTCAGGAACTCGGGTCAAAACCTGTCATCTGACTTCACCAGTTGACATCATCTGCTTCATGGACAGAACAGAAAAGCAGCTGATTAATTAATTTGGGTTTTATACTCTTTGACTAAACGTTAATAATGTGAGATTCCATAAAGCTATCACTCGCATAACAGTAACAAAATTGCGTTAGAAATGTTAATCATTGCTGTTAATTTATTTTACCCCACAGCCAAGTTATAGATATATTTTTTTTAATTCTTTAACGTTAAGCTTTTAGTAGTGAAAAGGCTAATGCTATCTGACTTGTTAGCTGTATTAAATGATTATTAATAACATTGCTGACAAATAACTCTATTGGTCTAGGTGTGGTGATGTCATTATCCCAATTTTCTGAGATAAAAGCACATGAACATAAACAACTCTGAAAAACGACTTCTCTCAGAAACTTGAGGACCACATGAATGCAACAAAACAAACAACAGTTAGATCAGCATTTTGCAGCTGTATTAAGTAATTAGCAACATTTCATTAAGATTTTTGTTTTTATTTTTCTGCTGCTTCCTTTCTTATTTGGAGTGGCCACAGCAAACCACTCGCATGGTGATGTGGCAGGTTTATTTTTTGTATGTATTACGACTGTGGCGTTGAAAATTAAGCAACAACTGGAGGGTCGGCGGTTCAAATCTCGCCCGAAGTACATGTTGTCATTGTGTCTCTGGGCAAGACACTTCACATTATTATCTCCAATCCCTTCAAGAAGTCACTGTCTCTGAACACAGTTTGCACAAATGCAAGTTACAGACAAAGCCCTATGTGAACACGAACCAAAAATATTCCTGTCTTCTCTGGGACAATTGCGATTTTCAGATCATTGTTTTAAATTTTTATATACACCAGGGTTTTGAATGAATGAATACTGAATACCTGACCGTCCCGTCTGCAGGTTGTGTGGTTACCCTCCATTCTATGATGAGAACGACTCCAAACTCTTCGAGCAGATCCTGAAGGCGGATTATGAGTTTGACGCGCCGTACTGGGACGACATCTCAGACTCAGGTCAGACGTTCATCACACTATTTCACACTTTTTATTTTACCTTCAACCAGCTCCAATCCCACACCTGGACCACAGACAGCAGCCCTGATGTCAGGAGGCTGCTGTGTTTGTGCATGTGGAGCCCAGCAGGCACCAACACACAACTGAGATATGTGCAGAACCTGGTAGCACTATTTTTTTTGCCAAGTAGATAAAATGGGTTTCACAGATGTTGCAGTGGTTTTCTAGGAAGGTCAAGCCACATTCACACTTCTGTCTTCTTCTCTTTTCATCAGCTCCCTTTAGGGGTTGACATAGTGAATCATCTGCCTCCATCTAACCCTATCCTCTGCATCCTCTTCTTTCAACCAGCTAACTTTCATGTCCTTGTTCACACTATATCCATATATATCCTTTTTGGTTTGGCCGGCAATTCTACTTACATCTGTACTACTCAGTACTGGTTTACCCTCAGATCCAAAATATCTCTCAAAGGGGAACAATTCAACTTTTTTACCATAATTAAATTTTGGAGTCAGTGTGATGGCTAAATGAGTTGTTGCAGGGTGAACAAACCCCCTACACCTCCCCCAGACATATCTTGGTGAAAAAACAGCCTTGCAAGAATGGGAACACTGACTCGATGTCCTCAAAGTCTCGGGTCTGGTAAGAAAACAGTATACTCCCGGTTAGCCATAACAACAAGCCAGCGATGGCTTTATTTCTTTGATTTTTATCATGGCAGAGCTGCAGAAAGGCAGAGAAAACCTTTTTTGTGGATACGAGGAGGAGAAAATGAGAGTCCAAGCGACTGAGGGGTCACACAGGAGCCAAACCGGACTCATGAGTTTATACCATAGCGCTTTAATCCGAAATGTAGGGGGAGCTCTGTAGAGAAAAATTCAACCAAAACTGTGAAGAAATGAGCAAAGTGGCAAATTTTTTCCCCCCGTTTTACATATTTATAGAAGCAAGTCCCAAATAAAGGATGCTGAGATGGCTGTTGGTGCACAGCTTGTACATGCCCCTCATGATGTCCCATCTATTTTGAACAAATCAGATATGTGTGCTGGGGTCTGAGCAGGGCCTTATAGACAACATCTGTTCATTTTGTTGTTGTAATGCTTCTTTCACAGCCAAGGACTTTATCGGCAGACTGATGGAGAAGGACCCAGCCAAGCGTTACACGTGTGAGCAGGCTCTCAGACACCCATGGTACTACACATACTTCACTTCTATGGAAAAAGACATGAAATCCATACACAGATATTGACATACAGCAGAGAAGTGTTACATCTTATTCTGTGTGTGGTTTTAAGGATTGCTGGAGACACTGCTCTGTGTAAGAACATCCATGAGTCTGTGAGTCGACAGATGAGGAAGAACTTTGCCAAGAGCAAGTGGAGGGTACGTACCCAAATACTCTGTTTGTGCTACATTTACTGTCAATGTACTGCTGGTTTATATTTGTATGTAGCAGTGGTGGAAAGTAACTAGATACTTTAACTACAGAAACTATTTTGATTCATTCACGTTCATTTGTCAGTGAGTACAGTTTTTACCTTTACTTGAATATATTTTGAGGACAAATACATTTTTAAATCTATCAAACTTTTAGAATTTCTAAATAACTAAAGGTATTTTTTTTTTACCTTTGTGGCAATGTAGGTAGCTGCCATAGTAACCCATACCTGTAGCAGTGATGATACATAGTATTGGTAGTAAGAGATTAGTGGCACTGTTTGTAAATGCACGAGTAGTACTAGTAGTGGTAGTGGTGGTTGTAGTAGAAGTGGTAGTATTAGTGGCAGTATAATGTAGTAGTAATTGTACTAGTTGTGGTATTAGTAGTACCACTAGAATTACTAATAGATGTAGCAATAGTGGTTGTAATAGTACTAGTAGTTATTAGTAGCAGTAAGTATAGTTAATAGTACAGCAGTTTATACTTTACTTTTTAAAGTAAGAGTTTATTTTTTACTTAATATAAAAGTAGCAGTACTTTTACTTAAAAGTACTGTAAGCAGCATGTGCTCGTACTGGTTTGAAAACGGTACTGCAGTCTAAATCAAAACGATGGTCTGTGGGTTACCAGTCTTTCTACTTCTCTAATTGGACGATCAGCAATGCAGGGTTTTAAAACCAAAACAGAAAACGTAAACATAAACAACTTGAGCATTACATTCAATATTATTTTATTGTGACTAGGTCAGCTGTACCATTGTTATCAGTAAAACTAATATGTGATTTAAACATGTTAATATCATATCTTGGAACACGTGTGGGTAATTTTATGAAGTATTAAAAAATAGCACTTAGTAATGATGTAAAAATACTTGCTTGAGAAAAACTTTGACTGATTTGACAAATGTTTTTCTTAAATGTAGTACCATCTGTCTGACATCTGATTTCAACACACATCAGAAGCTCCTTTAAATGCCATGTGAATGATCAGGGATTAACTCTACTCTGACGTCCTTTAACACATTATCATAAAGCTGACCGTTATATTCCTCATACCAATGTTAAATGCCCATCTTTTATCTCTCAGTGGTATTGAAGTTTCAGGCCAGGATCTGTTTTCAGTGATCCAACATGTGGCATAAGGTCTTTGCACTTCATTTTAAACACCTGAGCTTCACATATGACACCTGTAAGGAGGAGAGGAGATGAGAGGTAGGCGAGAGAGAAGCAGCGGTATATCATGTATGATGGATGATGATATACTGTACGACCTGGAGCTTCTGAAGAAAAATGAGAAAATGCCAAAGGTAGACTCAGTAAACTGATTATTCACAAAGCATTACTCAAACATTCATAAACACAATTGGGGTATAAACACAGTTATAAATGTTTAATTCTTTAGTAATAAGCTCATGTGAATGAACCAAAAACATAAACATCAGTGGTAATGTAGGAACTATAAACTGTTTATTTATTATAAAGAGTCACTGATATGTTTTATGTATTATTTATCAAAGAAAAAAATGTAATCATATGTAAACATATTAAATACAATTAAAATAAATATGATAAGAAAATGTACAGAAATAATCTTTTATCTAGTGAGAGTGGGCATTGTTCATGATGGGCTCAGGTAGTGGGGCGCAACAGTCCAGGCCAAAGAGGGGACTGGGGACAGAGGATAGAGACTGAGGCTGGCCTCTATAGCAACTTTAAACAGTATTATTAATAAATCAATTACTTTATTAATCAAGACACAAATCCCACAAGACAAGACAATTGACTAGACTGGGTTAACAACAATGAGATTTTTACACTACTGAAATATTGAAAAATGAAGTATTTTACATGAATGAAAAAGGTAATTTATTCACCTGAAAATTATAAAATGCAAAACTATTTAGGTGCATTTTTAAAATCATTTTGTAATGAATGATATTTACTTCTATTATTTGAATTGTATGCAAGCAGAACGTATATACTGCCAAATGCTTTGCCACAAACAATAAACAAAACAATAATAATCATAATAATAATGTGTATCTACAGTCAGACTGGAATTAAAATATTTTGTTGCAATATAAGTCTGATAATATTCTAAAACTGCATAATTTCAGTCCATAAGAGTCCTCATACCTGTTCTTGGATTTTTTTCTTCCAAAAGAAAATTATATACTTTAGATAACTTTGGTGGATGACAAAAATCTTTGTAAGCAGGGCTTAAGAATAAGTCTTTGCGTAAGAAGGGTCCAAGAATGAGGTCCATTGTGCGGGTAGAGAAGATATTGTAACTCTTAAAATACTGACTGTCCATAGTGAGTATATAAATCTTTTATAATAGAAGACACATGATTTGACATTTGGCACTTGAAGATAATGAAATGCTAAATTTTACTTTGTCAGCTTTATTCTGTCTTTTTAATGGAACAACATACAGTATATTCATTTGTATGTGGAGGTGTCCAGTTGCAGAATGGTTAGTGCTTCTGCTTCACTGCAGGGAGACTGTGGGAGCAATACAGGACTAGGGAGTCTCAAGCCAGTGTACTTTTTGTGCCAGTCCCAAGCCCGGATAAATGGAAGTCATGGCGACCCCCAAGAAGGAAAAGTAACTTAAATATCTGTCTTCTATCTTCCCTGCAGCAAGCCTTCAACGCCACAGCGGTAGTGAGGCACATGAGGAGACTGCAGCTGGGCAGCAGTATGAGCAGCAGCATGGACGCCTCCAACTCTCAGAACAGACCCAACCAGGTCCAAAAAGCAGCCCAGAACCAGAACCAAGCCACGGCGCAGACTGCAATGAACCAGACTGGCACCACCACCACCATCACCACAGCAGCTGCTGCAACAGGGAGTAAGACCTCGATCACGGCAAACAGCGTCTCAGCTCCACGCAAGGAGTGTGAGTACAAAACTCGTTAAACTAGTTAACTAAGGAGTAGAAAGAGAAAGATGAATAATATAACGCTGCTATTTCTGTTATTTCCTATTATTTTTATTTCTATTGTCTCATCTCTGTACATGTCCAAACCTTACGTTACATTTCTCCCTCTCAAAAAACTGTACTTCTCAGTGGGAGATGTTTACAGTACCGCTGTGTCAGCGAGCCTTTATTTTGAAAATGTACCGGAAGTTTATTTTGACACTTGGTGCCTGTTTCCTGTGTTTCCTTGGCTGTACCTCTGCAGATCGCCGCGGAGCCGCTCGAAAATTAGAACTCCAACCTATCTGTAGTGAAATGGAGCAGTGAGTCGCTCGTGTGATGTGTGTGCACCACCGCCGGTGTGAATTGTCACACTTGCCGCAAAGCTGCCGTTCCGCGCTACTTCTGCTTTTGGTGTAAACTGGGGTTAGGCCACTGTCTCTAAACCGAACAACATGGATGGTCTCACCACCGTCTTGTACCCCTTGAAAAAACTAAACAAGCAAAACATCAGATTTTTATATTTTTGCATGTCATGGAAATACTTATTATTTTATACAAGGACTTTGTTATACACCTTACCTCTGTTAAACGTTTAAATTTAGAGGGACAAAATGGTAACATACATTTTAGTTTACATTAATTATGAGCATTTGAACTGTACACATTGGGACACATGAATTTTCAAATCACAGGCGCATTTTGACACAGATTGCAGTGTGGCGGCT
The DNA here is from genome assembly GCA_020698575.1 of Bostrychus sinensis. Classification (NCBI taxonomy): domain Eukaryota; kingdom Metazoa; phylum Chordata; class Actinopteri; order Gobiiformes; family Eleotridae; genus Bostrychus; species Bostrychus sinensis. The sequence goes on along the minus strand of CM036239.1, from coordinate 45,703,707 downwards.
AAATTACAGTCTAACACAGTAGCACCTGTGCAATGTATCTCCATGACATAACATGACATGGCTCCATCATTTGGATACTTTATATAAAATATTTACATATATGTATATTTACATTTGCAGTTGCACTTTGGCCAATCTAGTTATTAGGGGTAAATTATTAGGGGTAGTTATTAGGGGTAAATATTGATCGTATTATTCTTTAATTACTAGGATTCTATGTGCTGTTGTTAAAGTAAATGGTCACATTTATATAGTGCTTTTCTACCTCCATGGGTACTCAAAGTGCTTTACATCAAGGAACCATTCACCCATTCACACACACATTTAACCTTCTGGTTATTGGACAAGCGGTTCTACCAACTGAGCTACTGGCGCTGGTTAAAGGGGCTATATTAAGCCAAATCAACTTTTTAGTTTTTGAGCTTTCTACCATGTTATAATGTTGTTCCCTCATCAAAAACATACCGTATTTTCCGGACTATAAGTCGCATATATAAGTAGTATAAGTAATTGGAAATGGAACTGCTGAGTCTGACAACAGCTACGCAGAGGAGTTGGCTACCTCCGGAGTTGGCAGAGTTGTTCAGAAGCGAGACCGAGGATGAAGAATTTAAAGGATTTAGGGATTAGGAGTGAGATTGTGAGTTTGGTGAACTTGCTATATTATGTTCTTTATGCTGTAGTTATGTGAATAACTGTTAATATATTACGTTAACATACGAGACACCTATTGTTTATGCTTCACGTAGCTGAATAACCATCAATGTGTTACGTTAGCATAGCACACACCTATTCAGCCTGTTGTTCTCTATGCTATTATTACTATAACTTGCCTTTCAAGTGAAATGTCTGTTCTTGGTGTCGGATTTTGTAAAATAAATTTTCCGCAAAAAAATGTGGCTTATAGTCCAGTGCGACTTATATTTGTTTTTTTCCTCTTCATTATGCATTTTTTTACTAGTGCGACTTATACTCCAGAACGACTGATAGTCTGGAAAATATGGTACATGGATTTGTGTTTTGTTTCATTCACGCCTGTTTGAGTAATCCTTCATTCTTTGGTGCTGAGTTTCTGAGGCCTCAGAATGCTCTGTTGCATGAACTTCTACCCACTTCAGGAAGCACTGACCAATCAACAAGCCCTCTACATCCAGTCTGCTCTCATTCATTTATCTAAAATAAAAAACAGTGCACAGCTGTTTCCACTGATTCCACACAGCTAATGTTCATTTTGTAGTAAAATGGCATCATACAAAAAGTTTAAGGAAGTGAAGTGCTCTTTTTCTTTGATTGTGTTCAAAAGACCACCACAGCCATGCACTCTGTTGCCCTCTGCTCCCCTCTGCTGGTTTCATTAATAATATAATTATTGGCAACACTTTCTTTTAGTCAGATAATGTTTTTAAAGGTTGTGATGATTTGATTTGCTTTTGATTACATGAAAATAAGAGACACCTACCACAGAAATAAGATATCTGCTCATAAGCGTAGCAGACAGATTTTCATAGATAACGCAGTAAAACTGAAAGGAAAACTATGTCTGAAAGACAGCATGTACTGCATATTTTATAAGTGACCAAAGTACTTTCCTCTCTACCAATTGTTCTTTGTCTTATTACTGTTCAATCTCCCAAATTACACAATACATACTGTTAATTAAGATGACTGCTGTGTATTGATTGATTGACTGAATACTAACTGCTACTGCGTGCCCCCAGGTGCCCCGACCCCAGCCACCCCCTGCAGCCTGGCATCCACAGCCTCCTCTTCCTCCGCCGGGACAGAGTTGACCAGACCACACCCCTCGGCGGTCCCTGCCCCCGTCCTGACCGAGACCAAGTGACGCCAAGTCCCGCGGGGAACCAGCTGGGAGGCCACTGCACTGTAAATCCTGCATACACACATGAACTGAAGAGGAAGAGTAGGAGGAGGAGTGGATCTTCCTCACTGCATCTTCTCTGAATTTAGAGCCTCCAGCCTGTTCCCCGCCCTGCTCCGGAGAGGGCAGAGAACTGAACCTTATCCCATCAAGGACTAAAGCCACTCAGAGCTGTATGGATAGGTTTGTGAAGCGGGACAGTGCAGTTTGGTTCCAATTATTGTTTACATTTCAAAGGTTAGGTGAAAATGCTGGTTGACTCGGTACTACCTAGGGTACTATTTGATAAGGTACCTATATAATGATAATGGAACAAGAAGAAAAACACAGACACTAATGCAACATAGAAATGAGCAATGCTTACAGATTGCAGATTACTTTTTGAAATCTTCAAATACCATTTTCAGTTCATTTTACCACCATAACATTTCAGGTTGTTGGTTCATTTACAGATTTTCACGTGGCGTTCATATTTAAATTTGACCTTATCAGAGTTAAAGCAGAACTCAGTAAAATTTTTACCTTTAACAGACCTTTTTGAAGTCCGTGTGATTGGTAAATGAGTTGTTGTGGGGTGAATAAAGCGCCCTGCATCTTCCCCTGCTGTCTCTGGGCCGAAAATGACACTTGCAAGTCTAAGCGCTGCCGACCTGGTGTCACAGAAGTAGGGCTGGGTACAATTAAACAATATCTTTGTGGTATCAAAAGAAAAGTTACAATACTAATGGTATTGAAAAAATAATTATTATTCAATACATAGTGAGACCTTTCATGTTCCTTTGCATGACTCAAATAGGTTACACAGAATAAATCATAAAAACTACTGGTTTTAACTTTTATTCAATATTTTTGTGTTTTATGATTGTAGAAAATGAATTAGCACACCATAGGTATCAGAAAAGATATCGCTCAGGTACCAGTATTGAAAATCAGGTACCGTTTAGGAACTCGTATCGGAAAAATCTGAACAGTACCCAGCCCTACACAGAAGTCACCTGAGAAATCAAAACTACAAGCTAGTGATTTATTTCTTGATAAAATTTCATTGGAGCTTTACTGTGAAATGTAGGGGGTGCTCCAGAGAGACAAAAACAGCGAAAAAAACAAAAAAGTTACTGAGTTCAACATAAAAAAAAAAACAACTCACATTTATGTAGTGATTTTTTTACCTCCATGGGCACTCGTTGCGCTTTCTTCAAGGAATCATTCACACTCACACACATTCATACACCAGTGTATGCAGACACTGGAGGCAAGGTGTGTGAAGTATCTTGCCCAAGGACACAACAGCAGTAACCTTAGTGGTCGAATGGCTCTACCTCTTGAGCTACTGCCGCCCAGAGTTCAGTGGGGATGTATGTTTTTTCCCCCAATATATATTCTAAAAACAGCACTAAATTAAACAACAAAACAAAATTATACTGTAAATGAATATTATTTCCATGTAATATGTAAAAATGAACACAAACCATGAGATTCCAAATCATTTATTTTGGTTTGGGTGAAAAGGGAAAGTCCAAAAGTCCCAACAAAAACAGCTGTGAGTTGTGAAAACTAGCCATTAAATTTACATAGGCTTACTTAGGACCTCCAAAGTGAAAATGCATTTTGAGACTTGTTCCAGTCATAGCATTTTAAACCAAACTGTTCTGGACCACTTCACACAAACACGTCTACAGTTCTCCTCCACTATAGCCCCCTCGCGCAGCAGCAGCAGCCCGTTGAAGCCAGCAGGGACTGGCCTCTCTCTTTCATGATAAATGGCTGTGGGCTGCCCTGAGGTGAAGAACTAATCGGTGGCTCGTGATTGGACTAATGCTTCGATATTATTCAGCATCAACTTCCCTCTCCAATCTCGTCTTTCCTGTGACACTTTATTTAGCTTTTTATTTTTTAAATACTTAGGTTTGACTGTTGGTAACTGGGTTAAGTTTTTACTGTCAATTTAAAAGGTGGTATGTGTAAATACATATTGGTACACTGATACTGCTGCCTGTGCAAGTGTTGTAGCTAAATCATGAGAAGATTGCTCACTCAATATCCCACAATACTCCATTTTCTTCCCCTTCAGCAACTGACTAGACATGCCTAATTGGTGTTTTTGGCATTCATTTTTACTAGTCACAAATGTGCCAGGTTGTGAGTTACACATAGCACCTTTATTTATTTTGTATGTGTCCGATATGGGCTAGTTTTGTCTTTGTTTGTGCTTTAAGAAGTGCTTTAAAAGTACCATACGACTGTTGAGGTGTGAGAAATGCTGCGTTCACATAGAGTCCAGGCAGATGGTGGCATGGTAGACAGCAAATTCAGCCTCATTATCAATCTTAAAATGATCCTAATTGACAAAAGATTATAGAAGCAAATGATGGTATTTGTGTCCTAAGTTAAAGATAAACTAAGTCACTTTTCTTACCTAAATGAAACAGCTTCAGAGTCAATGTGATGGCTATAGACGTTGTTGTAGAGTGAATAAAGCCCCCTGCACCTCCCTCTGCCGTATTTTGGCAAAAAAAAACAACCCAAAAAACAGCCTTGCAAGTATGGGAGCACGGTCCTGGTTAGCCAAACAACAAGCTAGCAATGCTTAATTTCTTCGATGTTTCCCATGCTAGAGCATCCATAAGGCAGAGCAAACCTTTGTACGGAGACAAGGAGGAGAAAACGAGAGTCAAGCTGAGCGAGGGGTCACATAAGACTCACTGGGACTTCTGTGTGAGGGGATTTTTTTTTTTTTTTTTTTTGCTTTACTCCAAAATGCAGTGGGAGAAACAAGCAAAGTTGCATAGTACCCCTTTAAGATGGTTAGTTTTTAGTTGGTAGTATTTTTACTTAATACTCTCTGCCATCTTTCAGGATGAAATCCAAAATCAGTGTCTTGAAAGTAGCAGTTTAAGCTGAGATATCCCGACTTCCCTCTCCCCAGGCACCTCCTTCACCTGCTTCACAGTGATACCAATGCATTCTTAGGCTGAGGGATATAGCCCTTCCAGTTTGCAGACGTAATACTCCACCAGACATCCAAAACAGATACCAGAGCCTCAAAATTATCCTCTCAGTGCTAATTTTACCAACTCATTTTAGCCACTAACCCACCGTCTATGACCGTAAGTGAGAGTGGGAACTTGGATCAACCAGTAAATGATGAGCTTTGAGGCTCATTCTTTGCCTCACTATGAATGCTGAAACGTGTGTATGCCTAATGAATGTCAGGCATACTTTTAGCATCAGAGAGTACCATAGTTTCTAAAATAGGCTCCAAATGATATTACTGTCACCATAACATGTTGTGGCATGGTTCTGCTGTCCTGCCATCCCAACCCACTGCTGCTGGATTTCAATGGAATGCAACATTACTGTTTTATCTATTTTTGCACAGAGAGGTTCAAACCACCTATATACACTTATCAAACAGAAATTTAAGATTGTAAAGAAAAATATATAGTGGATGTCAGAGCATTGTATGTACAGCTTCAAAATGAAGGCTTCTTATTACTTTGAATGGTATGGTACAGTTCAGTTAAGGCCATAAAGGTGAACTACAGTGTGTATATTTACTGTTACTGCCTCTGGGTGAGAATGTTAAAAGCTCTATATAAGACTTCCCATAGCAATGCAATCCAATATGGCTCCTGACAGACAAAAAAAACAACAGCATTGTAGATATTTAGTTACAGAAGTCATAATGGGGTGCGGAGAAGCTGTTGCCTCTTTAATTCTCCCCTCGATCTAAGCCATGATTTCTCACTTTTTTCGCACTCTTTTTAAGCTGCGCCCAGTTCAGAAGTGCTCAGGGAAACTGCAGCTCCACTGTGTGCTGGCTAATACTGGCTTTCAGTTCTAGGTGTACTGTAGAAGTTATTTACTGTATGTTGTCGATATTGCCAAATACTATATAGGCTTCGCAGCTTCACAGTTTATGATCCAGGGCTTAAAAGCTAATCGGAGAGACATGAATGTTCGTGAGGTTTGAGTGTTTTTTTTTTTTGTTTTTTTTTTGTTATGATAATTAATGTAACTCAAGGCATGTGTTCACTGGAATGGTATGGTTCCGGTTGGGTCATTGTAAAGGAGCAGGACTATCCAAAATATTCATATTCCACTGGTAAGGTGTTACTGAATAGTGGACCTTTTAGTGTTTGTAAACAACTGTATACCAAAGAATGGTACCCGCAGGTTACTCACACCATAATACATTTTCTATGGAGGAATTAGCGTTGGCAACCAAGCATAGCAAATAATGAATAAAAAAGATAGTTTTGGAAAGTGACAACCATTTGACCACATCATTTCTTACATTTCTGAAAGGCCCCCTATTCTCCTAAATCAGCTTTTAACTGTTACAATGTTTGTGAAACCTCACTCATCCAGGCTAATTGAATCACAACAAAAGGTTTAAATAGTTATATGTTACAATGTTGTTTCCACTTCAGAAACATACCTGCAGTAGTATTTTCTTTCATTTACTCATTAGTAATCCTGTATGCTGAGGCCATCCCATTCTCAAGAGCTGAAAACGCTCGGTCTCACATTCAGCGTATGCATGTGATACCAGGAAATCCATACACCATCCCTGGACTCGTTACAATTAGTTTCAGTGCTTAAATTGCTGTCACTACGAAGCAGGGAGCTCATTTATCTATCTAGTCAGCTTCAAATTGCTAATATCTGTGCTAAATAGCCATTTTATGCAAGTATCATATACAGATAAGTTGTACATGCAGGACAAGATTGCATGCACAAGATTAGTGTTCTTTTCCATTCCTTTTTGTGAGGGAGCAATATAAAAACATTGAGCATTTTGGGGGTTAACTGTTCCACATCTTGCTGTATTGGCCCAACCTGAACCATACCATGCGGAGACAGGATTTTAGTTTGCTGTAGACAAGTCAGCAATCTAGAAATAGAAATCTTCATGCTTAATCACAGACTTTAAAATCTTTTTGTGGCTCACACCAAAAACCACTGACTTTAAAAGCCATTCCTCATTACCCTTCTGTGCAGGTGGTTCAACATGTCTCCGACTTAGTATGTTAGCTTATTGTGAGTATATAAGTGCACATTGTTCTTTGTGTTTTATTTATTCTCCGTGAAAATCTGATGTGTGGTTGTGTCACTGGTGGTAAAGGCCTTTGGGTGCTCATTCACACATATCAGATTGTCACGTCTTTATTGATGCAAATCTGCCGATCCCTTTATTGTGAAGTGTAGCCAAAGACTAGAGTCTTTTGGTTTGGTTTGTAAATGGGTTACAGGTCAGATCGAACGCTCTTAGAGATAAACAGAGGAATCATACTAAGGGCTGAACTCCAATTTGACCTGGAGCGAAAGTTATTCAAACTACTCCCTTTTAATCTCAGTTTGTGCAAATTGAATGCCTATTTTAAATGCTGTTTCATGTTGGGTATGTGTTTGTCTTTAGTGAAAAAAATGTGCTGGAAATGTGTTCATTATGTTGTCTTTTATTCATGTGTTTTCAGGCTATGTCCACGCTAATATGGTTTTATTTTACAATACAAACTTTTGCTATATTTACAGGTCTATATTGGCTAAAGGTTGTGAGATAGATTCTCAGTCCGGCCATCACACAATCTCCTTGAGTGGAGGCTGCATGTCCTCACTGTGGGTTCTGTCGGGGTACCCCAAAGACATGCAGGTGTTACAGACAATAGACAACCATTCACTCTCATATTCATTCACTAGGGGCAAAGTAGATTCACCAATCCTCTGAGTCCGCATAAAGCTTTGTATTCAAAATCCCTCACTGAGACAGTATACCAAACAATAGTATTTTACAAAGGCATTTTAATTAAAAAGACAGTAGTGTGGACATAGCCTTTATTGAAAGTCACTGCTGAATGTGTTTGCTGTCTCACGTAAATATTTTGTACATTATAAAAAAAATTGGATTTCATTACAAGATGCTTTTGTGCCTTGTGCAGAAAGGCAAGCACTTCTGGAGAAATGTGCCCATATTTATTATGTGTTATTAATGTAATGTGCTAGGACACCTCTTTGGATGAAGCCGACAGTTACAGTAAGCACTTACACTGAAATGTCATAGAAAGAAGAAATTTGTTTGAAAGTCTTGCATGTTGTCCTGTCAAATCCCACTGTCCCCAAAAGAGTGTTATTAGCCATAAAATGACTACATTATTAAAAAAATAATAATATTTAGATTATGTTAAAGGGATAGCCCAATATTTTGTTTAAGCGACTCTGAGAACTATATGGAACCAATTCTCTTGAGTTGGTAATTGTCAGCACACTCGCAGTTTGGAGAAGCAGACGGGAGCAACAAATACCAAGGCTTCTAAAACTACAGTTGATAGCAAAAAGGTTTGTAATGGTTTATAGGCATTTATTGAAAAATTAAAATGCAACTTCTAGATATATAAGTAGCAAAAAATAACAGTAACAAGAAAAAACAATGTGCAAAAAATGTAAAAGCCAAAAATTTTGTGTTATATGGGAATAAAAATTAGCCTAAAAATAGGAGCAAATAGTATGCAAAATCAACTTTGAGCTTTCTACACTGGTACATCGTTCCTCATCAAAAACACACCTGAAGTTGTGTTTTGTTTCATTCACCCCTGTACCCCTGTAGTCTCTGGTGCCGGGTCTCTGAGGCCTAACAGAGTTTGGTTACGCCCACTCCAATTATTATAAAAGTTTTTGCATGCACACACACACAAAAATAAAATAAAATAAAACAACAGTCCAAGATTTTGGGTCACACATTTTTTTTACTTTGGGTGCCATCAAAAAGGTTAACTGTGCAGTTCATGCTTTTGTCTATGTGAGGTTTCTCCTGTCTCTCTCTCCAAACTGGGATTGTGTGCTCACATTCATCTCCTGTAGTGCTCCAAAATGATCTGATAGAGCCACATTTACAAGATACTGAATTATCACTTTAACACAACATCTAAAGGCAATCAGTGTGAGTCTTTGAATAATTTAAGGGCTTTTTTTGTATTATCACCTTAATCTGACCATTTACCACTGATTGCTATGCATTTGACCTCTAGTTTTGTTTGAAGCAAAGTCTAAAAATCTCCTATACACTTTTTAAATTCACACACTCATCTGTAAAATGAAAATTAGCATTGTAATTAGCGTCACTAAATGTTTGAATCCTTGAGCCATGGACGTTTACTGTGAGGCAGGCTTTCGTTTCTGCTTTCTATAAAAAGAGTTGTTTTCTGAAGGACCTTTTTTTCATTTTAAAGATACAGTTGTAAATAGTATTACGTGAATATAAATGATCATTTTTCAGATATTTTTGAATGTCTTGCTGTTTAAGGCACGAGTGAATGAACCAAGGGAAGTTGATTGTATACTCCACTACTTTATCGAATGTTTATTGTAAAGACAAAGTTGAAATCCCCTTTATTTCCAGTCCAGCACTCTGTCCAGTCTGTTGTATAGTGCAAGCTAGTGTTGTAGTATTCAAGACCAGTTAAGACCAGCTAAGATTATTGATATTGATGAATCTTAATTATTTTGTATTCTTTTTATTTATTTATTTATCTCCTCCCAGTGTTGTTTATCTTCTTATTTATTGAGTGCCACGTAATGGAAAGTACTCTGTAGAGGTTGTCTTTTGATGCTGTATTTTCTGGCACTGCCTTTCTGTGAGCTCCTGCCTACCCAAGGAAGCACTGACCAATCAACAAGTCTGCTACATCCAGTCTGCTCTCATTCAAAAAAAAAAAAAAGTGTACAGCTCTGTTTCCACTGATTCCTCACAAACGTTTCATCATCATGCAAAAAGTTTAAGGAAGTAAACAGCTTTTTTCTCTGTTTATGTTGAAAAGATCACAACAGAGCCCATATGCATAACACCATTATAGTATTTATTGAAAACGTTTTATTTTAGTCTGATGTTTTTTTAAGCAAATCTCCTAGTGTATAATGATTTTTGCATAGTGATTTGGTATACGTCTTACACCAGATGCCCTTCCTGATGCAACCCTCTCTTTTTATCCAGGCTTGGAACCAGCACAATTGGAGTACATTGGCTTGTGATCCACGGTCCTGTGCCACTCAATAATTTGTCCAATACATCTAAGAAGCTACCCACCTGTATTACTGTAGCAAAAATCTAGTCAGTCTAGTAACAGACAAGTATTCTACTACCACATTTGGATTTTAAAACTTTTTCTTGGCACTTTTTTCCATTGTAACATAAACTTGTCTTGGTCTTTTCTCATTTATATGGTCTTGAGTACAACACTAGCCCACCAATGTATAGCCAAGCGTCCATCAGACTACCACTTTACCACTAATAGCATCAAACTCAGGCTTACGTTTTTGCCATTCAGAAATAAAATATCCAAAGCTGTGACTCAGAACTCACTGTAAACGGACTATGACCCACGACTTTTTTTTTTTTTAATCTTCACTAAGACAGAAGATGCTGCTGAGGTGCATCAAAATGAAAAGCATGTCAAAGATCTTCACCAAAAGTGTTGCATTGCCCAGTGTGTGTGCCCTTGTGTACTGTTAGTATCTCTGTGTTATGTATTAGGACAAACAGGTGGAGGAAGTTGGGTCTGGGACATTAAGGTTTGGCCAGCTGAGATTACAGTACTACAATTTGCTCATTGGTTGTGACATTTTAGCTTGTAGCTACTTAAGGTTATTTAACAGGCTAAAGTGTTAAAAGGAGGACTAATCTATTATTCTTTCTGAAATCTATAAACTCATCTCTCAGTAAACTGTAGTCCCAGTTAAAATTGTGCTAGAACAAGTGCTAAAGCAAGTCAATCTTTAGCTCATCCCTACCATTAATCATATTAAGCAATTTACTCGTCCAAAAGGAAGTTCAGGTTACTTTATCTGGACTTCTCTGAATTCTAATTATATATATATATATATATATATATATGTATATCTTTTTAAACAAAAGCTTTTTTAAAACAAATACTACAATTGTTGATATTTTGAAAATGGGTGCGTACCTGTTCCCCGTTACAGTATCTATGTTCCCCAGTTCTTATGTTCCCCAATCAATAGAAACATACAGAGGTTGTGTTGTGCTTCATTCACAAGTTTAAGCAATCCACTATTCTCTAGCACGCCCGTTCTAATCTCTCAAAACGCTTGGTTACATAAACCTCTGCCTCTCCCACGAACCCCCGCTCCTTCCAGGAAGCACTGACCAAACAACAAGCCCTCTTCATCCAGTCTGCTCACATTCATTTATCCAAAAAATGGTGTACAACTCTTTTTCCACTGATTCCTCGCAGACATTTTCCATTTTGTAGTTGAATTATGCTCAAAAGACCACAACAGTCTGCCCTCTGCTGCCCTCTGCTGGTCTCTTTATGACTTTCTTTATGACATCAGCAGAGTACTTATTAAAAATGTTTTCTTTTTGTCTGATAATGTTTTAAAGGTTGAAAAAACTGAAATGCTGTTCTAGAGGTGACCAGCCATAATATATCCCCTTTATCCTTAATTTTTTTCCAGGGATAATAGGGCTGACCCCTTTAAAAATAAAACTAATACAAATGATATTACTTATGTATAGCTTCTGTATAACTTCTGTATAGACTAGAATGATTAAAAAAAAAAAAAAAATGCTATAATTGGCTAACTAAGGTAAAGTAGCCTAGACTTTATTGTCCCTGAAATTCATTCTCTGCATTTGACCCATCTTTTAATGCCACTGGGGCAACCTGTCAGGAGGAGTGGGCGACTGCAGTGCATTGCCTGGGGACCTTTCTCCAGATCTTGAGCCAGGATCCTGGTCAGGAGTACCTAGCTGGAGGATTAGCCTATTGTGCATGTTTTAGGTCGAAACTTAGGGGGAAACTTGAATACCCACAGGAAACCCACCCAGACACAGGGAGAACATGCAAACTCCACACAGAAAGCCTCCGTCCGCCCGGTAAAGGAATCAACCCGCAACTTTCTTTCTGTGAGGCCACTGTGCCAATGTGTCTCCAACAAGCTGGCTGTGTTTAGCAGATACATCCCAAAAGTTGGATAAGACAACTTTATTTCAAAAACACTAATACAATCACAAACCAAGTCATAAGCTACCTATGTGTAATACATTTCATAGCAATTTGTTTCAGGCGGCCTAGTGCTAGTAGGCTAGTCCTGTAAGCTAATGCAGGCCAACCACCGCTGAGTTCTGTTTTGATAGTGAATCTCTTTTTGCTGAAAACAGTACTCTGTCTATGGTTCAGACCCAATTCTTCCCTGATATTGATTGTTGTCCCGGGCCAGTTTTACTCCATTCTGGCTGTATCCCCCCCTCTGCATGTTGACCCCGTCCTGTGCACTCCTGTCATGTTGTCCACCCTGTCCTAGCTCATGTTTTGGGGCGGACTGCTGTCTTCTCTTTATATTGTGCTGTGATGATGACTTCTGTTAATGGGGCTTGTAAATGAGATGCCTTCGACAATCACTGCACATATCAGAGTTTCCATACGCCGCAGAGCCCAGACGGATGCTGTTTGTTTGTCTTTCTCTGGAATAAAAACTGAATAATCATAACATGACTTTGGACTTTTGTTTTTTATTGTGTGGATGTAAGCATGGCAGTATGATAGAGGTATATCTTTGCAATTATAAGTTTACATGAATGGTCAAATAGTTTACAATATGGTTTAAAAATGCTTGTTTTTTTGGTCCATTGTGTTTACGTTTATGGGGCTGTGTATGACTCATTTAACATGTGAGTAACACATTTTTCTAACTTTATTGAGTTACATTTAGTAAAGTAAAAGTGTTAATATTTACATTTATTGGTAAAACCATGATTACCAGGTAAATTATCTGTATTTATTAGCATTTATTGCTGCAAAGTTATAGAGCTGCTGTCTATCTAAACCCTTAGACCAGTGGTTCTCAACTGATCTGGCTTCGGGACACACCATCACTTTATAATGACAAGCTGCGACCCAAATAAAATAGATATTGAGAAACATTAAAAAATATTTCAGGAAAATTAAAAGATAATAAGGAAAATTAAAGATATTGCAGGAAAACTAAAAGATCCCACACTGTCCCACAATGTCGCACACTGCCACCTACTGTTAAGGAGTGTAAATTGATGAGTTATTTTTAACTGATCAGTTTTCTGGAGAAATCGGAGTAAAAATGTCAAGAGTCAGAGTATGCTCTGCATGTATATGTAGTGGTAGAGATAGTTTAAGGGTGCTCTGTCACTGGGAGGAGCTGAGAGTAGAGCCGCTGCTCCTCCAGATTAAATGCACCTGAACTTTTCCCTGTGTATTTGAGGAAAATTAATTATTTAGTCAATAGCACAGCATAATAGCAGTAATGTAAAAAAAAAAAAAAAAAAAAAAAAGCTAGAGAGAGAGAGAGCCAAGACCTCAGTTGTGTTTTATTATGATGTGTTTTGATCTGTTCACATCAGGGACACTTTCATAGTTTTTTTTTTTTTTTTTTTTAATTTAAATGCAGGGACAGTGTACAATAAACATTAACCTTTACAGGAGAGATGCATTGTACCAGGTTATAGCTCAAGTGCTAATTTCCACCTGTAGTCCCTGGGCAGGTTGATGGTAAAAACATAAAAAGACAAAGTACATATATACACATACACAACCATTCTCACAGTATAAGATTCATCTATTAAAAAATATAAGATTTAAGATTAGTCCATATTATGTGAGCAGGTTTGGTTTGTGAGAAGCCATTTTTTTGTCATGCGTGAAAATGTGCTATAGTTTGTTGATGCAATCAACTCATTTGGCAACATGTTCCACTGATGAGTTGCCACACAAGAAAAAGCAGAATTCCCAAATGTTGTCCTGCGCTTAGGGATCCTACAATCACCGCGCACTGTGGATCGTGTAGCCCGAGATGTGCTTTCAGAACTCAAAGATATAAAATTTTTGAGTGGTGGAGCAGCAGCACCTTGGATAAGTTTATACAGCAGACAAACATGACAAGCATGATCATATTGTCAAAGCTCAAGATGTTATGCTTAGCAAGAATGCTACAGTGATGATATAGGCGGCTTTTCTTAGCATGTATCTTAAGAGCACTTTTATATAAAGATTCAAGTGGTCGAAGGGAGGATTTACAAGCCTGTGCCCAACTTGTAATACAGTAAAGAAAATGTGGAACTATCATTGCATTTAGATATATACTAGATTGTTAGTGAACTGTTAGTGAATCCCTGATACATCTAAAATTTTTCAAATTGAATTTCAAGGTATTTGTCACCTTTTTGACATGTTTTTTGAAAGATAAATTGGGTTCAAGAATAACCCCCAGATACTTTAATTCATTAACATTTGTAATTCTTTGACCTTCTAATAATATTTCAGGGCAATTTGGAATTTTAAGCCGATTTGTGAAAAACATGGAAACAGTCTTATCCAGATTTAAAGTGAGACTAGAGTGTTTCAGCCATTTTGAAATATTTTTCATTTCATCACTTAATGTTTTAGCAGCCATATCAGCTGTTTTAGCATGACAGTAAACTACAGTATCGTCAGCATACATTATTACCTTTGCATTACACACAGTAGGGAGGTCATTGATATATAGTGTAAACAGCAAGGGGCCAAGAATAGAGCCTTGTGGCACCCCCATGCTGCAGGTTTTTAAAGAAGATTTACAGTTGTTAATTAAGACACACTGCTGCCGCCCCCTGAGGTAAGACTGAATCCAACTTAATGTACTTTCATGGAGAGAAAATGTTCTTAATTTACTAATGAGTAGTTCATGATTAACCGTATCAAACGCCTTCCTCAGGTCCAGGAAAACTGCTCCTACCACTCCTCCACCATCCAGGCTTGATTTAATGTCTTCTCATAAGTAGCAGCATGCAGTCTCAGTTGAGTATCTTTTTCTGAAACCAAACTGTAAGGGATTTAATGCTGATATGGAGTCTGAATGCTCCACAAGTTGCTCTGCCACTACTTTTTCAAAAACTTTGGATATGCTGGGGAGAATACTTATTGGTCAATAGTTTGAGACCAGAAGCTTGTCACCTGTTTTGAAAATAGGCTTTACTACTGCTGTTTTTAAATCATTTGGAAAAATATTTTCATTTATTGATTGATTTATATTTTCACTTAATACCATAATTAATGCCTCTTTATTTTGTTTAAGCATGGTAGTGCTAAGTCCAAATATATCCTTTGTATTACTATTATTTAAATTTTAGATTTTTTTAAAAACGGTTGCTTTATTTGTATTACACAGTTTAAATTTATTTTCTGATTCAGAAATGTTTGAAACAAAATTAGTTTTTGGAAAAGAACTTGTCAATTGTTTTACAGAATCTATAAAATATTCATTAAAATGATCTGTTAGTTTAGAGTTATTTTTTTCTCTTGTGTCATTGATTTTGAGTTGAAGAGTTTCAGGGTTTTTTGTCTCTCTTCCCTACAGTCTATCTATATTCTTCCATAAATGTTTACTATTGCCCTGTGCATCTTTGATTTCATTCATAAAAAAGTTTGCTTTAGCTTTCCTAAGCTGCATGACCACTTTATTTCTTAAGCTTTTGTAAATTAAATGATCAGTTGTTAGACTTGATTTAAAATATGTTTTTAGTGGTTTATCTCTCATTTTCATCAGATCCCATAGGGATTTATTAAACCAGGGCAGTCTTTTTTTATTTGATTTCCACTTTTTCAGTTCTGTATATTTTTCAATTTTGCTTTTAATGACATTCAATATATTTACGCAAGTGTGTTCACAGTTTTTATCTTCAATAGTGCAATTCCAGTCAAATTCATTTAATTCATTTTTTAAGCATTGTTGATTTTTCTTTGTAATAAGAGTTATTTTTGATTCACTTTTTTGTTCTTTATTTCTATATCTTGTTTTATTTAATTTTCGAGCAGCTAGTGTAAAATTGTGATCAGACAGACCAGTTATTAGGTTGTAAGTTTTTGTTATCCTGTCAGGTTTGTTGGTGAAAATTAAATCTATCAGTGTTTGAGAATGTTTTGTTATTCTTGTTGGTTTTTCTATTAATTGTGTCATTTGTACTGTACTGGTAATGTCTTTAAGCAATTTTCTTTTTGTTTTATCAATCCAATTCACATTTAAATCTCCCATAAGCAGAATTTCCTTGTTTTCATATTTTTTAAGGATTTTAGAAAGGCCAGTATAAAATTCATTTGTTGCGTTTGCTGGTCGATACACAGCTAGTAAAATAAATGACATTTGGGGAGACAATGTAATTGTCACACCTAAACATTCCAATGTTTGGTCTGGTAAGTCTATTTTGTGACTTTCAATGCTGTCTTTCACATAGATCAAAACCCAACCACCTTTCCCCTTTGATCTGTCACGTCTGTATATTGTATATCCAGAAATAGTGAAAACTGACAAAGGAGTCATTGCATTTAGCCAGGTCTCTGTAAGACACAAGTAATCTAAATCTGAGTCTTTAAGTAAATGTTCTAATTGTTCAGTTTTTGAGGCCACACTACGTATGTTTAAGTGTCCACCAAATATACCCTTTGGCTTTAGTGCAGGATCCCAAATGACCCTGGCGTGATTTACTGTCATAAACAACTTAGTTTTTCTTTGTTTTTCTTGAGACATCTTTAGTATTTTTGTTCTTACCAAATATATATATATATATATATATATACACACACACTGTATGTATAGTTAAATGTGTGGTAGATGATTGGATAAAGCACCTCCTAGTAATTGCCTACCATTTTTAATACTGCTGAAGTTGTAAAATGTGAAATACTAATGCAAATTTGGCCAAAACTATTTTAAAAAGCCTGAAAAAAGCATAATATAGGACTTTTAAATGTAACATAAAGTAATAACTATCATCATATTGCAATCAGCCTATGTTACCTTTCATATATATGCATCAAAAAAAAAAAAAAATTACATTTACATCTGTTTTATAAAAATGGTTGCTAAGCTGTACATTGCTTCTCTGTTTTGGGCCTGTCTCAAACTCAGCCTTCTTTTGACGTCTGTTTGATAATTTAACAATGGTCTCGTGGTCGGCCTCCCTCAGCGTTGATCCTTTTCCGAGTGAATTGTAGACATATTTGCACTAAAAGTCCTGCTGTTCGGCTCAGAGCTGCCCACACAATCACATTCCTCTGAGCTGATGGAGCTGACACCGGGCACACAGGCAGCACAGGTACAAAAATCATGTTAGACAATCTGAACAATTCAATCTATGCCAATTACGATGCTTTGTGTGTGGCTATTTTAATATTCATATACCAGAACAGAATTACTTTTTCCCATCCTCTTTCACTTTGCATTGTTATTTAAGGGGTACACAGTAGACTGTTGAAGTATTTGGATGTATTTAAACTCATCTATGATCTCTGTGATCTTATAAATAGACCTGACATCTTAGTATGAGAAACATCCACATATCATGATGCTTGCTCCACCAGGCTTTACTGTCTTCACAGTGTCACAGTGAGTGAAACTCAGTGTTTGGGGGTCGTCTGACAAACTGTCTGTGGCCCCTAGCCCCAAAAATAACAATCTTACTTTCATCAGTCCACTAAATGTTGTGCCATTTCTCGTTAGGCTTTGCAGGGGCCTTCTTGCTTAAATCTTGACTTCACAAAGGCGTCTTCTAATTGTAACAGTACTCACAGGTATTTTTAGATCTCCTTTGATCATCCTGGGGCTGATCATTGACTGAGCCTTTGCCATTTTGGCTATTCTTCAGTCCATTAGAATTATGATTGATGATTTTTCATTTTCTTCCTTTCAGGTTTTGGTTGCCATTTTAGAGCATTTGCGATCATTAGCTGAGCAGCCTATCATTTTCTGGACTTCTTTATATATTTTTCCTTCATTGTTTAATCAAAGTATGCTGTTCTTCTGTACAATGTCTCTAACAATCCATTTTACTGAGATTTTTTGAGAGAAATGTGGTATAACCAGCGTGCACAACATGTGCTGCCTTTGTCCTTTCATAAGGGACAGCTGTTTAACAGCTGGTTTCTCACAGCTGACTGAGGTCCCTGATAACTCACCACACTGCTGTTATTATGAACATGCCTCTATCAATTAATTATTTAAATATAAAGCATTAGCAGCATGCATTTCAAGACTTTGGGGTCTATTGGTTTTCTCTACTTCACCTACTAGTAAAGTATTTGCCATGTAGAAATATATTTCTTTTACCCAAAAAAAAGGGATTGAATTCCTTTGTGATGTTGGACTGTAGCTGTATCTGTCGGTAAATGTGTACATCTTAATTAGTGCTTATAGGAATTCCTCTTTTCCCTCCTCTCTCTCGTGGCACCACCTGCTGTGAGTCCCCAGTGTTAAATGGCAGGTCTGCGTTTTCACTCACATTTATCTGCTGTTTGTGTTAGCGTTGTTCACAGCTTGAGAGTGTGAAATGTGAGCCCTCTGTGTGAGGAAACCTGCCACTCAATAGGAGCAAAATCAACCTGAGCTGTTAGTACTTCTAAGGGCAGTGGAGAAGAGTACAGCCTCTAGTCAAACTGAAGTAACCGGCAAATAAGCACACTTCTTTTGAAATAATATTTTATTGTTAATATTACATGTTGAAAATGGCTTTTACTGGCCATTATTTCTTGTGTGTAAAGCCTGTAGCATCGGCAGACAGGATAAAGTAAAAGACATTGTGCAGTATGTATGGATTATAGTGGAAGATGCAACAGAAAAGTATTGGGGTGCACTTATTAGCAGAAGCATTTCTCTGGACGAAAACAATGCTTTCCAGATTAACTTATCATCATATTAACTAAAAAGCATATTGTCCCATACTCTTATTAAAGTCCCCTGCCACTAATAGCTCATGGTGATTTAAAATGGTGTCAGGTTTATTGTATATAAGAGTTTCCAACATGAAAGAGAACAGAAAACATCCCACAAAGTCCCTTTGATCGAGTCGGGTAAATCAGAATTGTAGTAGCAACACAACCTGCTGATTTAGTTGTCATTGGTGGAAATAAACAGCGTGTTGTTAAGGGTAAAATGTTTAAGATAATTTTTTTGGGAGAGAATTAAAACATGGAAATATACACTAAACAAAAATATAAACGCAACAGTTTTGTTTTTGCTCCCATTTCTCATCAGCTGAACTCAAAGACTTTTTCTATGCACACAAAAGGCCTATTTCTCTCAAATATTGCTCACAAATCTGTCAAAATCTGTTAGTGAGCACTTCTCCTTTGCCGAGAACCATATCAAGATGCTAATCAGATAGCATGAATATTGCACAGGTGTGCCTTCAGCTTTCTGCAATAAAAGGCCACTCTAAAATGTGCAGTTTTATTACACAGCACAATGCCACAGATGTTGCAGGTTTTGAGGGACATGCTGACTGCAGGAATGTCCACCAGAGCTGTTGCCCGTGAATTGAATATAAATTTCTCTACCATAAGCTGTCTCCAAAGGCGTTTCAGAGAATTTGGCAGCACATTCAACCGGCCTCACACCCACAGACCACATGTAACCACACCAGCCCAGGACCTCCACATCCAGCATCTTCACCTCCAAGATCGTCTGAGACCATCCACCTGGACAGCTGCTGCAACAATCGGTTTGCATAACCAAAGAATTTCTGACCAAACTGCCAGAAACAGTCTCAGGGAAGCTCATCTGCATGCTCGTCGTCCTCATCGGGGTCTCAACCTGACTGCAGTTCATCATCGTAACCGACTTGAGTGGGCAAATGCTCACATTCAATGGCGTCTGGCACTTTGGAGAGGTGTTCTCTTCACGAATAAATCCTGGTTTTCACTGTACAGGGCAGATGGCAGACAGCGTGTATGTGTGAGTGAGCGGTTTGTTGATGTCAACGTTGTGGATCGAGTGGCTCATGATGGTGGTTATGGTATGAGCAAGCGTTATGGTCAACAAACACAAGTGTATTTTACTGATGGCATTTTGAATGCACAGAGATACTGTGATGAGATCCTGAGGCCCATTGTTGTGCTATTCATCCACGACCATCCTCTCATGTTGCAGCATGATAATGCATGAACCCATGTTGCAGCATGATAATGCACGGTCCCATGATGCAAGGATCTGTACATGATTCCTGGAAGCTGAAAACATTCCAGTTCTTGCATGGCCAGCATCCTCACCAGACATGTCACCCACTGAGCATGTTTGGGATGCTCTGGATCAGCTAATATGACAGCGTGTTCCAGTTCCTGCCAATATCCAGCAACTTCCACACTGAACTTCCACCCCTTGTAAACAGTATTTGAGAAATAGGCCTTTTGTTTTCACAGAAAAAGTCTTAGAGCTTTGAGTTCAGCTGATGAAAAATGGGAGCAACAACAAAGGTTTGTTCAGTGTATTTTCTTGAAGTTTTATGATGTTATGGAAATGTTTGTTTTTTGCTACACCAGACTATATTTAGCTAACTATAGGCTCCAATATTATCATTAAGGTACTGTCTGGTAACAAACTTGAATGTATCTGTGGTACATAATCAGTCTCTATACATTTCCAGGTTTGTGCCATCGACCAAAAAGAACATGAATGTGCACAACAGTTTTGCCCTCGAAGAAAACTACCATTTGAAATGTCCGACATGCACTTGAAAGCAGCATCAGTTGGTAGATAATGTAGAGAGTACATATCAATTTCAGCCCGCCTCAGCGTCCAGACTCCCAAAAAAAAAATGGCTCCCTTCTCTCCCCCATGAAATCCTGTCTCATCTCCACTCTCCTGTCAAATAAATCCATAAAAGCCAAAAATGATCTTATGGGACTTATCCCATAAGCATCTCCCTCTGTAGAGACCGCCCAGCAGCCTCCTCCTCCTCCAGTCCCCTTCAGTCCAGTCACAGTTTCATCTGAGGTCTGATCCCTGGGGTCCTGTACCTCGTGGATTGGGGCTGGTCTTGGACTATGGCATTGGGGTGATGTCCGGCTCGTTTCTCTGCGGCTAGCAGCCTCTCCTGAAGCACTTTTAACTCCTCCTCAGCCTTAAGTGTGGCCTTTCGAGCGTTTCTTAAAGATCTTTTGACTTTCTTCACTCTGTCTTTCAGCTGCCGGTTCCTCCTCTCAGCTGCGGAAAGTCGCTCCTGTAGTTTTCGGCTTCGTTCCTCCTCCTCGAATAGTGCTGCTTGCACCGAGGAGCACATCAACTGCAAAGAGAGAGAGAGACAAGGAGAAGTGTTAAAGCATAGTTATAATTCAGCCACAGATGGTCACGAGCCAGTGTACTCTTTAGCTGCATTTCCATTGGAGTGGTATGGCACGAGTTGTGGAGTGTTTCCACTTCCCAAAGTGTGTCGGACCGCTTTGAGAATTGGAAACACCCTCCAGAAAGTGTACCAAACCTTGCTACTTTTGCCACCTCTCAACAAGTGGGTCCAGCTCTGGGAATGCTTTGGTTCCGCTTTGGAAAAGGTGGAGCTATGCACTGCCGCAAGTTGATTGGACGAGAGAGAATCTACAGAGAAGACAAGCTAGTGTTTAGCACTCTCGCCTCACAGCAAGAAGGTTCTGGGTTCGATTCCCGGATTTCTGTGTGGAGTTTTCACGTTCTCGTCGTGTCTGGGTGGGTTTCCTCCAGGTGCTCCGGTTTCCCCCATCAACCTCAAAACCTGCACAACAGGCTAATCAGATAAGATACTCCTGATCAGGATCCTGGCTCAGATCCGGAGAGGAGTCCCAGGGCACTGCACTGTGGCTGCCCACTGCTCCTGACAGGTTGTCCCAGCGGCACTGAAGGATGGGTGAAATGCAGAGAACAAATTTCCCAATGGGGACAATAAAGTATAAATTAACTTAAATGCTGTGCTGACTATTTCGGAAGAGTGTAAAACCTATGCCAAATTAATATGCAATAACAACCTAATTTCTCTGCAGTGAGAGCAGTAATATTTTATTTTGGGTAACACATTTGAATAATTAACAACTATTAAACAGTAATAAAACATTAATAAATATCTAATTAACAATAATTTAAAAAGGTTTATAGATCCTGAATTACCACTGATGTTTATAATTTTGCACTGATTTATATAAGCTTATTACTAAAGAGTACATCAATAACAATGTTTATAACGCAATAGTGTTTATAAATATTGAAGTAATGCTTTGTAAGTATTAAATTAACTGGTTACTAATCTTTAACTAATTTTTATTTAAAGCTTAATAATGTAAGTTATTCTAAAGTGTAACCCTTGTCGTTAATCCAAACCAGCTGCTTTGGTATTTAATAATGAATAATTAACAGTAAAGGATGAACTTGAACTGGCCGGGAGCTACCAACAGCAGTAAAGCTTATGTTATTAAGATGAAGGATGCTGTTTATTTGCTCTGAGCAGCTGTTGTCCCGTTTGTGTTTGTGTAGTGTGGGAGCAGGGGTCCTGAGCTGTTCCCAGAGGCCCACTTCACTAAAAAGAAAGTCCTTTTGAAGTCTTTGTACGTGCTCTCGCCTCTTTAGCAAACCTGAGGGAAAGAAGCGCATGTCCCAGGCTTATAGTGGTGTACATTTATGCACAGACCCCCCAGGTTTAAATACACTGACACGGCCTTGTGACTGGTGTGACCCTGGCACGACGCAGGGTCACTTGTTTTAATGTTATCCACAGTTGACTTGCACCCAGAGGTTAAATAGGGTGACTGACTTTATGAGGGACAGACTGCGCCTTTGCCTACTTATGTGGCTATAGTAGTGCTGCATGTATTTACAGTTAGCTCATATTTGCACGCACACACACACACACACATTTTTATCTATTCTATTGTATTTTATTCAAAGTACTTTTATTGCTATAACTATTCTATACCTATACTAGGTTCTACTTGTGTTTGTGAATAACTGAGCTATGTGCTACTGTCTAAGCCTCAGTTTTCAATTAAAACTTTACTGATACTGTAAAGCAGGGGATCTCAAAGTTTTTGGGGCCAGGGACCTCTTACAGGAGAGAGAAAAATCCCAATATATTATTATAATTATAGCATCCTTCACTCTTGAGTCCCGATCAACATGACTTATAAGGTCACAATCAAATCCTAAAACCAAATGTAAGTGAGGTTTATTCGCTCAAAATGTTCATTTTATTGCTGTAGTGGTTTCCGTTAACACTTATGAAGGTTTAAAATTATATACCATAACAATATTAATGATTAGCAATTAATTACATTTTTTTGCAGACCCCCAAACAATGATCCAGGGACCCCAGACATCCCCGGACCCCAATTTGAGAATGGTGGCCATAAAGAAACAGGTGAAGAGACTAGCAGAGTGCAGCTAAGTTGTGCTCTTTTAAACAAAAACAGAAAAAAGATGTCTACTTCCTTAAGCTTTTTGTATGATACCATTTTACTACAAAATAAAAAATAGCTGTTAGGAATTGGAAAATACTGTAAGGTAATTAAGTGTCTTTTTTATATATTTTTTTTAAAAATCAGATCCATTATTATTTTTTAAATCTAAAACTTAAATACTTAAATAAAAGTAATACTAAAAAATGCATGAGAAATTATATTTACATTGAAGTAAGTGTAATATGTCTTCGTTCTAATTAAGACAGCACTTTTCGCTTGTACACTTTTCCTTTCATTCTTGCTGAAACTCTTTTATCACACAGCACACCTGACACTTTACTCCACCCATTCCAACCTGCAGCACTTCCTTTCCACACTGTCCAATGCTCTGGACCATTTACCCCAAAATACTTCAAATCCTGCACCTTCTTCACTTTTACTTTACTTTCAGGACCTTGGGGATACTCTTGTATTGCATTCTCCACAGACAGACACCCACAGCCCTATTACAGATATTAACAGCAGTATCTTTATCATCTCTCTCTCGGTAAATGGTGTCACGCAGCTGGACACGTCACTTGAACAGAGGAGCTGCACCTGTGAAAACATCCGCTGGTACCTGCTGCTGTTTGGGTTCATCTGGATAAACACTGAGGGAGGACACTGGTGGATATGTCTGCACACAGAGTCCTCAAACTCAAGGGCTGTCAGGAAATTACACCACAACACAGACACAAAATGTCTCTTCTGACTAATGCTGATCACAAACAGCAGAATTTCACAATGTCTGCAAGAAAGAAGTACTCCAAATCTGTACTCAAGTAAACGTACTGTTACTGCAAAATGACATCACTCAAGTAGAAGTAAGTAGGCAACTAAATTGTTACTTGAGGTAAAGTAAAAAAAAAGAGTATTGCATGTAAAGTTCCTGCTTCTACCAGAACTCGTTGCCCCAGTGGCATTGAAGGATGGGTTAAATGCAGAGAACAACTTTTCTTTTGGGGACAATAAAGTATACCTTAACTTACTTCAAGTGCTATTACTAATATTGCAACTGCTACTAATCTTACTACTATTACCACTATAACCATTACTAGACTTTTATTACTGTCTACCATGTTATAATGTTGTTTCCTCTTCAAAAACATACCTGGAGTTGTGCTTTGTTTCACTCACGCCTGTTTAAGTAATCTTGTATTCTCTGGCGCTGCCTTTCTGTGAGCTCCAAATGTCTTGTTGCTACTTACCTCCATCCGCTCCCTAGCCCCTCCCTCCCCCTACATACAATCTGCTCTCATTCATTTATCCAAAAAACAGTGTACAGCTCTGGCATCATAGAAAAAGTTGAAGGAAATAAACAGCTTTTTTTTTGTTTCTATTCAAAAGAGTGTAACAGAGCTTTACTCTTCACGTGTTTCTTCTAACACTGCTAAAGTATTAATTAAAAATGTGCACTGCTGTTTTTGAGGTGAGATTGGTTTAAAAAGATATAAAAAGGCTCCCTTAAGTTCATTTGAACCATAGATTGAGAATGTGTACTGCATTTTATATAATTTAATATATTATTTTTAAAGTATATTGCAGACCCCACCGCATGAAACTAATCTGATATAAATACTGTTATATTGTCGTAATGGATTTTCTGACTGACTGTCTCTAAATTACCCTACAACTACTGCTCAGGCTGCAACACACATAAGCATAGTTAAGAGGTGGTTGATGTACTCCAAGTACTTACATAAAAATACTGTTACTTCAAAATAAATCAGTATTACACACGTGGAAGCACTCAAAAACTGAAAAAAGTTTTATTATCACTTCTGCAACAGGTAAGAAGAACACAACTACTACTGCCAGTCCTACTACCGGTTCTGCTACCAGTACTACTATAATTACTGCTACTACTACCATTAGTAAATGACTTGAGTATGTAGTAACTTTCCACCTCCGGGTAGTAGAAACATTTTAACGATGTATTTCTTTGTAACTCTGACAGCAGTGATTGTCCCATGGCCTGTTTATTTATCAGTCAGATGTTTGTTTTAATGACTTCTCAAGGCCAAACACCTGTGAACTGTCCCGGGTCAGGCCTCTGCTCATCCTTCACATGAGAGCTGTCTTTGACTCCTGACTTTTGACCTTTGACCTTCCTGTCATAGCTCTGTCCCCACAAACCAAAGAGAGAGTGAAAACAAACAACAAACATTTTCCTTTTTTCTCGACTCCCTCAAATGCTCCCCCATTAAAAATCAATTGGGTCATAGTGATTAGTCATTGGAATTTTTATTTAAAATGTAAGTGAGATGCACTTCCAACTGACTCAAAACAAAATTTGTCAAGTATTATCTCTTAAGTATGTATTTTTCTGCATTTAGGTAATGTTTGGGACTGTTTTAAATACTCATTGATGATTTTTACTATAGTTTCTCTATTCATTATTACAATTATTATTAAGAATGTCACATAATCACTAATGTAAAAATGTGTAATGAATAATAATAATACATTTTATTTATTAGGTGGCTTTCTAGACACCCAAGTTCATGTCAAAATATGAGAATTAGTAGAAAATTTAATATAAACATCTTATCAGAATTTTTTCTGCTGTAATAATTACTATATAAACATAAACAAATTTGGGGCAATTAGTTTTCCCCAATTTATTTTAGTGGAATGAACATAGGTTTTACAGTGTACTACTTTAACTACTGTAAACATTTTCTAATTTTCTTTAACTACTGTAAAGATTTTCTAATTTTCTGCAAAAAAATAAATCCAGTTTTTCGTTTTTACACCTGAATCATCACACTTTCATGAGGTAAATTTAAACTTGAGTTTCCCACAGAAGAGGGAGGCCCAAAGTGCTCAGGAAGTTTTTGTCAATTAATTATTCTGGATTCAAGGAGCTCTTTGGTGCTCGGGAACAAAAAAGTGAATAAAAACCAAGGCACTCTTCATTTACCTGAAGTATAAATGCCTTTATTTCATGTGGCTGTGTGATCATGAATTTAACTGACAAGATCATATTTAAAATCAAAATATAAAAGATAACTAATGTGTGGAGGTTTTGCGGCTTCCTTGCTTTGAATGTAAATTTGTTTTTCTTGTGGTTTCTGAGTCTTGTGGGAACCAGACAGGAATCCAAAGAGACAGAGCAGAGACTTCCTCTGTTTTTTTTTTTTTTTCTGCCAAAACCTTCAATTAACCAGTGTTCAAAGGCTGCTCTCATCAAACGCATTCAGGGCTGCCGTGAACGTGGGCCAAAAAACAGTCCATCCTTTTCATTCACAACTTCATTGAGAATAGGGATTCAGTACAAACTTAGACTGAACCAAGACTAAGCTGGGTCTAAACCGGAACTAAACCAGGAATAAACCAGGTCTATACTAGATCTAAACTAGGTCTAAACCAAGTCTAGACCAGGTCAAACCAGGACTAAACTTAGTTCAAACTTAAACTAAACTAAATCAGGTCCTGGGGGGTATACAAAACTAAAAAGATTGTGAACCACTGGTCTACACAACTGGTTTGCAAAATTTTCAATCTACCACTGAAAATATTTGGTTTTCCAAGGACCATGTACCATACACAGTAAGAATCGGCCTACTTTAGGATTACCCCAGGTTTATTGGTACAGTGATTTCATGTTAAGCCTGACAATAATAAGACTAAACTAAGCCTAAACCAGGACATGAGGATGAAATCAAGGACTGAAAAGACCCTAAAAAACTAGAGGAGGGCTAAATCAAGATTTAATAATAATGCCTCAGTTTTATATAGGTGCTTATTATTGTTATTGAACATTCACGCTCACACTCAGTGGTGGTGAGTTACTTCTGTAGCCACAACTGCCGTGGGGCAAACTGACAGAAACATGGCTGCCAATTATGTGCCAATGGCCTCTCCAACAACCACCACTCACACTCATTCATACAGGCAAGGTGGATGAAGTGTCATGCCCAATGACACAACAAAAGTGTTCAGTGTCCACAGTGGGTCTTGAACCACCAACCTTCAGGTCAGTGGGTGAACATCTCTATCAACCAAGCTACTGCTGCCCTGAAACTTCACTGCAGGGCTAAATCAAGACTTAACTGAACTTGAACAAAACCGGTATATCTAATGGTTTTCTGTCTTCAAAATGCAAGGCACTGCTGAGTGCCACGAGAAATGGGACCCCCGCCACAGTTTGAGAACCACTGGTCTACACCACTTTAAATTGATAGTGGTCAGAAACTAAACAGACAGGTTGGCTATTCCAGCAGTGGCTCTGCCTGTCTGTACATTGGTCTGTTTTCCCACAGCTTGGGGAGAACAGAGCAGTACATGTGTTGACTGTTGGGAGGCGCTAGTGAACACAGCTCAACAGTCACAGCAGAAAAAACAAGTGAACTTTTTAAAGCGTGACTAGTGAAAGTTAGTCACATTGTATTCAAAGACTAAACAGACCTACTGCATTTTTCACCTCATTTTTTTGGCTATTTTTCAATAAATGTCATGTAAAAACCTCCTTTCTGCTCTTTTTCCTTCGTCTTGGTGAAATCTTTGACTGTCAGCAACTGCCCCCTACTGGTTATTTAATAAAACACACACGCTGACATAGAAAACGTTTGGAAGTATAAATGCTGTGACCATAATAACGCTTGGAATGGATGGATCTTTTTACATACAAAATGGGAGAATAAATGAGCCTTTACACCAACACAACAGCACAAAAACAACAAAAAAGTGAGGCTTAAAGCTAAACACAAGCTAAAACCAGAACAAATACTTAAAGGGATGTACCATCCAACAGACAAACAAGAGCAATAAAAGAACAAGCACAACAAAAACTCAAATCAACCATATCCGATCACTGTAAGAGAGAGAATCATATCATAAGGAATAGTTAAGGAAATGTGCACAGAGGACCATGAACCAGGATGAGGGAGCATACACCCTGTCCCACACCTGAAAGGAATCAGCACACAATAGGGGGCCGAAGCTGTACTATCATTTAATCCTTGGTCCATTACTCAAAAAAATGAAATCAAATGAAAGCACTCTTAGCTAACAGCATTTTTTTTTTTACACAGTACTATTAGGTTCTTTTATAGCCTCAGTTTACAAAGCTTGCCCTAGACCCATAACTAGCATGTAAGTGTAAGTTAAATACTGTATATGCTAATGATTTTACTGGCTCCAGATTAAAGGACCACACGGTTCACCTTGTAGTAAAACACTCACCCCAAGGCCAAACGGTTTGTGTGAGTGAGACTTGGAAACAGATGGGACAATGAGAAAAGCCCATTTCACATATTGGTCTGCTTTGGTTTTTCCTTCCTGCCACTGTTTTCATTTTATCCTGTCTATCTCTACATCTTTGACTCTCCGCCTGTGGACACACACATATTGTTCTGGTACAAAGATGTTGTCAAATTGAATACAGTTATTCTCTGCAGCATATTTTCTGCTGTTGGATACCAAGTATGGACATTATTGTTGGTCATTTTAGGTTTAACTTTTAGTTTTGTGTAAGGTATATTAATCTAGTTTCTCCTGTTATTTACGTAGGTGGAAGAAGTACTTAAAATCAGTATTTTACCTTATTTTCCACACTATAGGGTGCACTTAAAAGCCTTCAATCTTCTCAAAAAATTACAGTGTGCCTTATAATCCAGAGTGCCTTATATATAAATTTATTTACGGCTTCCGTAGTCAGGAGCATCGCGGAGTAATACATACTGCGCTTCACCATAATATTGCCGTAATCGCCCAACTGTTTAACTCGGACACTGAAGATGAAGAATTTGAGGGATTTGTGGACGAGGAATGAACTGAAAAAGTGAGTGTATTGTGTTGTATTTTGTTATAACGTTAAGTGAACAGTTATGAGTTATCGTGAATACGCTATCGTTTGATTTAGCGGTCTCAGATTGTGTTTTTTATTCATGCATTACAACTGAACAAGTTTGGGAGTTATGGTTAATGCGTTGAATAAAGTTTGACTGACTGACTTATCTGACTGTTTTGTTTCACCTTATAATCCGGAGCGCCCTATAGTGCGGAAAATACTTAGCTGTACATCTGTGTCTCCTGATGACGCAAGACCAATGGATGCCCTTTTTAACTGTATTTTAGATATTAAATCCTGGATGGCAGAAAACTTTTTGCAGCTTAACGAGAACAAAACTGAAGTTTTAATCATCGGTCTTGAGGCTCAGAGAGAGAAACTCTTATCTAAATTAGAGGCATGTTCCTTAAATCCATCACCACAGTGAAAAATCTGGGCGTTTTTTTTTTTTTTTTTACTCTGAGCTTGGTTTTAATCGACACGTTAAGTATATTACTAAAATAGGTTTTTATCATCTGAAAATCATAGCCAGAGCCCGCCCCATTCTCTCTCAGGCCAACACGGAGACGCTGATGCATGCTTTTATCACTAGTCGTATTGATTACTGTAACGCCCTGCTTTCTGGTCTTCCCAAAAAGAGTATTGCACCTCTACAACTTTTACAAAACTCCGCAGCTCGTGTGCTGACGAAGACCAGAATCATTGCATTGGCTCCCCGTGTGTTTCAGGATCAATTTTAAGGTTCTTTTATTGGTTTTTAAATGTCTTAATGGTCTTGGGCCTTCTTATCTTTCTGAGTTGCTTTTACCATACGAACCCTTGCGGACCCTGAGGTCCTCCGGTACCGGCCTCCTGATAGTTCCTAGAGTCAGGACGCATGCGCATGGAGAGGCAGCTTTCCAGTGACATGATCCTCGTCTGTGGAACGGCCTGCCGGAGGACCTCAGGGCTGCAGAGAACGTTAATGTTTTTAAGAGCAGGCTCAAGACCCACCTTTTTAATCTAGCTTTTACCTGATATTTATTAATTTCATTCTCATTTATTCTATTTATTTTTCTATTTTATTCCATTCTTGTTTTTATTATATTATTATTATTTTATTCTTTTTACATTTTTATGTTATCACACTTTTATTCACTCTATTCTTTTACTCTTTTTATATCATTATTAGGTTATATTTCCAGTGTTTCCTCGGAGGGGGCCCTCTGCACCAGGAGCAGTGATCGGCTGTGGCTGCTGGTGCTTTGTCCTGTGGGTTCTTTCAGCTGGGTTGGGTGGCTTCTCTGCCTGCAACTTCGCTGTGGGCCCCGGGTCGGTTCCTGGGGGCTGTGGTCTGTGAGTGGCTCCCGGTGCAGACGGTTCACTGTGATAGTGTTTCCTCACCTAGGGCCCTGCCCTTCTTAAGAGCTGCAAATGCTTGGCTTCACAGCACTACATAGACATGTGAAACCTGCCTTCTACAGGAAGCACTGGTGCCGGTTTTTAAAGCACATACACCGTCATCAGACTCATTTTGATAATTTCAGTGCTTAAATTGCAGTCGCTATGAAGAAGTCAGTTCATTTATCTATGTGTTAGGTTCATGCTGCTAATAGCTGTGATAATTAGCCATTTTATGATGCTAAGTCTGTCCCCCACATTTCAGTACAAGCACTTGGAGATTCTCCTCTTATGTCTGAGCTCAAATCCTCCCAACTTCATTCATGTTTGAACTCAAAGAAGATGAACAAGAAGCAGTAGTGTCCTATCACACAAGCTTTGGTCTGTCCCAGGATAAGCTCTGTTAGATTCACATCTAAAATGTGGAGTCACTGGCGATCCTGCCTTTATGTATAATACATATACAGTGTATCTCCTTTACTATTATTATTACTATTATTACTATTATTATTACTTTGTGTTTCCCTCTATGGACCAGATGGCCTGTGTCCTTAATAAAGCTTGAATGAATGAATGAATGTAGAGGGCAAGACCTCGTAAAGGGCTCGGAGCTAATGGACTGAAGGGGGTGGGAAAAGAGGGGGCCTTAAAGCAAATCAAAATTCATCAAATTCAAAAGTTTTCTGCAAAGTTAAAATATAAAATGTGAAATGTTGATTCATATTTATTTCAAAAACCTTCAAAAAAGCTATACTATGGGTCCTTTTAATTTTGTTAGTGTGCAACATTATGTATGCAACATCCCATACATTGCCCACAATATTTACAACAATCACCTGCAAAAAGACAGACTGACGTTTGTTGCACTCTGCCTCACAGTGTAGAATTTTTTTTTTATGAAGGCATAAAGCGCAAGCTAATAACCATCTACAGAGATTAATTTTAGCCAATCATAGCAACGACACATATGCTGTTTTTCTAAATGTTCATCACCATCTGGTATGTCATTCAGCAGCGTCATGTTAACTAGTATCACTAAGAGCTGCCAAATCTAAACCCCATCCACTCACAGCCACAAAATCGGGCCAAAACAACAGCTGTGCATGTGTGGACCCAAACAAATCTGGGTGAGCCTGACAAGATTTTCGTGATTTTGTAAACTTACAAATCTCACAAGAATCCAGCCTGCAGCACTAGGTAAACAGTACATGACATTAAGTGGATTTATGTTAACAAGCTACCCTAACTTTGGAAAATGAAAATTCAAACGTGAAGTAGAAGAATTTCCCCCCAGAAATTACAACTTGTGCAAAAATGTTGATTTAAACTACATTAGTGGTATGAAAAGATGCATTACTAGAAGTCTGTTAAAAGTCTTAAAGCCAGAGTAGAGAGTTGTTTTGACATTGGGTACAGTAAAAACAATGATAACCTTAAGTGAATTTTAAGTGGGCTGTAGAAATCCAGTGCATACCAGAGATCTGCCAACAGTGGCCTTACTGACAGATCTGTGGAGAGGTATGAGAACAGGGGACTCTAATGCTACAGTCAACAACTTCAAAATACAGGACAGTTAGGACAGCTTTCAAATCCTCTCAACTGCACTGACTTAATGAAATGAATCATATTTAGAAGACTAGATTAAAGAGTGTGAAGACCACACAAAAAAAATTAATCTAGGAAAATTGTGCCTGAAAACCACATAGACAGGCAAATACATGCAGTATTTACTACTATGCAGCAGCAAGATATATTAGCCACTTTCTGGCAAATATTTTACGTTTGATAATTGATACAGCAATTTAAAAAGCCAGGCTTGTGTCACTAATAGTTTTTAATAGTTTTCAGTATGTGGACCGCAAAATTAAGTACTCACAAAGTACTATTAAAATATCCTATTACCATTTTTACTGTAGTATATACTGTAGTTGTAGGCTTGTAGGAGTTTGAATACCTGTCAGTGATTTTTAATAAGAGAAATTAAAAGATATTCATCATTGCTGGGACTCACTACTTCCTTGCATCTAGTCTTGAGTTTATGTTTTAATCTTAAAAAATCTCAGAGACTATACAATTAGCACAACACAGAGCATGCATACCAACATTGGGACCAGTACCACTGGTTAAGAACTGGTCGAACATTTATAACCCACAGATTTCATAGTTTGCAGCAAACTACTTTGCTTTCTCCTCCACAACAACATAACATAATCTGCCTGCTTTTATTTAATTTAATTTTTATTTTCATTTTTCCTCTTTTGATAATTTTGCCTGTGTTCATGCACATGCCATGATTTTTGGTAAGCTGATGTCTTTTTATATGATTTTGTTATTTACAGCTCAGCTTCGTCAGAGCTAAACAATATATAAAAAATACTTATGTTCATATGAGTTATTTTTAAAATAATAAATGCAAACTGGATTTTTTTGGTGATAAATTATTAGGTCCTGGGGAAGGTCAACAATTAGCAGCAACATTGCTTTTTATGCATTATTGTGCAGTGTCAAATACTCATGTTCTTACAGCTAAGAATGTTTTACACACTTCGTTTTGTAGCTACAAAAAATATGATAAATTATTATTATATGCTGCTTTGATTGAGCTCATTAGAATCAGCAACATCTATGCTAAATATTGATACCAAATATTCATATGTTTGTAAAGATTTTAGCTCTTTAAACCCCAGGTTTTTGAGACAATGCCATCACGTCTTCAGATGGCAGAAATGGGATGAAATATGATCTGATGATATGATTAGGGTGAGTTTTTCTTCTTCCGCCTATTCCCATTAGAGGTAGCAGGCACTGGAACCTAACCTAGTAACTATGGGCCTTAGGCGGGGTACACTCAGGACAGTGGCCAGATACAGACAGCTACTCACTCTTACATTCATTCACTAGGGGCAGTTTAGAGTCACCAATTCTCCTAACACAAGTGTGTCTTTGGTTGGTCAGAGGAAGCCAGAATACCCAGAGAGAACCTGCAGTAAGGATGGACTTGCACAAGTGTCAAAATCTTTTTCCTGAGCTCAGTTCACTCTATTTGTGTCACCAGCCCTCCTCAGGTTGCTGACGAGGGCGATTTAAGAATGCGACTTTTATGCCTGGACCTATTCCTCTCGAGTGTCTATCAAAGCTTGTCCCGTGATTGGCGGTCACGCTGGCGGTGTCGCCCCTTATTTGGATAAGGTTGCCTTCAGTTCAATTCAAGTCACTTCATTCGTGACATTCAGCATGTTTGCGTTGCTTGTTGCTCCTGCGCGCAAGCGTACATATGAATGGTCACCAGCCACTTCAGTTGCTTATGTTGCTTTTGGTGTGAGTCCACCCTACCACGAGGAGAGCAAGCTTCTCCATCCAGAGAGACTGCGTGATGATCAGCCTGAAGATTGATCTCACAACCAAGGCGAGAGCACTAATTGCTCTGCCCCAGTAATCAAGAGATTAAAACTCTAGCATGTAAAAAGTAGGTCCCAAGAAAATAATAAAGTCCAAAAATGACACACGTCTACCACAATACTCGTAGTTATAATAAAGGCATGTCAAATTGGTTTAAGACAAGTCCAGACGATAATGGAAAAGATCCAACAAACCATTATTATTGAGTCTAGTCTTACTTTACAAGGCTGCTGTGTTGTGTCTTGCCTGAAGGCCGGCCTGCTCTGCTCTGTCAATAAGGTGTCGCTAAACGCCATAAAAATCACCAAAGATAGGCCCCACCTAGGGGTTAAAAAGACGGCTGGGATCTTTGCTCTGATATAGATCAAACGGAAGACAGACACACTTTCAAACAGATCTGTGCTATTTGAACTCTGACCCCTGTGGACAGCCCATATCCTGCCTGCCTGCAGAAATGTGACCTGAAAGGCAGTGTACATCTTAAAAAGGGGAAACAGGAATGAAATACATCACTAAAACAAAACAGTCAAACATGCAATTACAGTGGAGATGTGTTACAGCTGTTTGCTCTTGGGTCTAAAATGCAAAAAAATTTATTGACAAGGCACTCTTGAGAACTGAGTAACTCAATCTCTGTTTTATTGGAATTTCAGTATCTAATTGTCACTGTAATTTTTTTAGTGATCAAAATTTCAGAATAAAAATTTGCCTTTTAAAAAATTTGCTGAATATATTTACTTGTCCTGCTCTCTCCAGTTACAACACAGCGCTGGATGTCTATTGCAGCACTATCCTTGGAGCTCGCAACTAGTGCTTCTGATACAAATGGGGCAATAATAATAATAATGCATTAGTCTTACATTGCATGCACACACACACTTGGTGGTGCTGAGCTACTTCTGTAGCCACAGCTGGTCTGGGGCAGACTGATAGAAGCATGGCTGTGATTTTGCACCAACCGCCACCAAACACAGTCACAATGACATATTCACACAGGCAAGGTGGGTGAAGTGTCTTGCCCAAGGACACAACAATAGTATGCATTGCAGGTAGCGGAGATCAAACTAGCACACTGCCCTTAGGGTTAGTGGGCGAACATCTAAGCTACTGCCGCCCCATGACAAGTGACACGGATGTTCATGCAAATTTTTTGATGACGTCCTTTAGACTCTGAATTAGGCCAATCAAACTTGAGGACTCAAAAATATATGTACTAATCCCTTCATGCTGTATGTCGCTAATTCGCAACGTACCATTTAATCCAAGACTGCTGCAGAAATAATGTGTGTTTTCCTTTGATGGCTGTTCAGGCCATACTGTGTTCAAATGTGAAAAGTGCAATGTTCACCTGTGCTTAAACAAGGACAACAACTGTTTACTGTTCTATTATTCTAATCTGAACACATAATTGTTGGAAATGAATTCAGGCATTAAGGGGTTAAATGAATAATTTCACTTACTGAAATTCAGAGGAAAAAGTCTCTTTTTTCAGTGTTAAAAAATTCAGAGTTAGACATTCAAAGATATTCAAAATCTGATGACACAAGTGTGCTTCCATATATAGGACATTATGCTGGACAGTGGAATAATGGCATTGTTATATTTCTAGTTTGGTTTTGGATTCGCAGTTTTTAACTTGTGCACCCCATACAGAAATTGCTGGAGTCTGCTTTTGTGGCCTCTGTATCTTTGACGCCTCTTGCAACAGAGTCTTGAGTGTTTAGGGAGGACAGAAGACCACTACAATATAATTAAATGGTGCTAGGGTTAGCCCTCTTCCACATTCCTGTCAGCAGATTGACGCCTCAGTTCAGTAGTCCACAAAAACACTAAAGCCCTCTGCTCCTTACACTTTGACTGTTCGACATTCACTGACCTGGACTGCACACTGAAAACACAGCAGTAGGTTTCCTCAGACTTCTTCTGAACACTTTGTGCTGCTGTCAAAACTAATAAAAGAAGCCTTAAACTACTACTACTCCTTAAACTCACTAAATAATCCTCCTCTTCTCCTTAACCCCGCTCCCTGCTGTTCATTTAGACCCGTCTCCATGGAAACGAGGTCCAGTTTGTTTACATCCTGAATACTAAAATCTGAGACGAGCTGGGAGACAAAGCTAGTATTTTGTTTTTAAAAACCCTTGTTTAAAACCTATTGTTTCACTACTGTTAATCCAGCCCAAGGAGGGGAATCAAGACACAAGCCAGTGTACTCTTTGTGCCAGTCTCAAGCCTGGGTAAATGGAGATTATTGAGTTAGAAAGGGCATAAAACTTTTGGCCAAATTAATGCAAATCACTGCAATGCAGATCATTTGCTGTAGGAAAAGAAGTAAAAAAGGAAAGGATGACAAGAAATGGTGAGTGCAAACTAAAAGTAAAATAAGATGTTTTTAGGCCATATACAATGACTTATGGGTTATTGTGAATGATTTATATAAAATCTTTGGTAATGCTCATTTTCAGTCCACAAAAAATCAATAATTTAGACATGTACAGAGGAGGGAAAGGATATACTGTATATGGGCTTAATGATGTTTGCTTTCAGACAGGAGGTCTAGCGAAAGAGGAGAAAGATGAGATTTATCTATATTTAAAAAGAGGACATAAAGTTACACTATATTTTGGAAATATAAATAGGATGGAGAGGATAGATGGAAGAAGATAATTTGAAAATGTATTGTGGTGCACAATAATTCACATATGTGTGGGTCAATAAGGATTGGTCAAACCCAGGGAGGCTACAGGGCAGGCTATGCTGAAAATGTTTGGAGCAAGTTGTAATTATTGCCTTTTGATCTCCTAATACCTACTCGGAAACTTGGGTAACAATTTACAAGCCTATTTCTTTCACAGAGATTGCATTTGTAATTGTTATCATTATTGTTTCTAACTTAACAAATGGAATGCGTTAACTTGGAGATAACGTCAGACAACGAGACAACTCACCAGGTCAGGTCACTTATGTTTTGGGATCAAACCCCCACCCTGGTATTATGGGATGTCTTACTCTGTTGTCCTCCTGAGCATCCCACTCAGGGCTGTAGGTGTGGAAAGGCTGTTGGCCCATGCTGCAGTTGGAGAACTGGAAGAGGCTGGAAAAAGTGCGTCTGTTTTCAGCCGAGTCCATAAAGATGGCGTCCTGGAAGTTGACCCCGTGAGGGAGGAGGTTGTAGTTCTCGTCCATCCTGAATGGACACATACACAAACAGGAGTGAGTTAATGAGAGAGATAACACCGGGGGAAGTGAGGGGGTTTAGTTTAGGATAAGATGGAAAAAGGTGCATAGTGGGTAGATTTTTTTTTTTAAGAAGATTTGACTCAATGCCAATTTTTGTTGAAACCAAATGCACTCAATGCTCATTTATAGCACTTTCTAAAATGCAACTTTTCTCACTGTTTTTTATTACAATGAAAGATAATAATAAAAAATCAGATGTACAGCACTATTCTACCTTCATGAGCACTCAATACACTTTACAACAAAAAAACATTCACCCATTCACACTCACAAGCACTAACACATACACCAAGGTGGGGTGAAATACTTGCCCAATGACGCAACAACAGTCTACAATGGCGGAGCCGGGATCGAACTGCCAACCTACCAACCTACCTACTGAGCACCTGCTGCCCAACATAATATTCATAATGTTTTATCAAATGGTTGCTGGATTTGTCTGAACTCTAATTATCACAAGACGCCATGTTTGTTCTTTAAAAATGTTTTAAGAAAGCATATACTACTTTTTCTATATGAATATTTTGAAGTAGACAGATAAGACAGTAGTCAGACAGGAAAGAAAAGGCAGAGACAGAAGTGATGATATGAGAGCCAAATTGGGAGTCAAACCCTGGACCATCTGGCTATGCACTCTACCAGATGACACACTGACACAGATGACACACTCCCCTCCTCTGAACGGTTAAGTTCACTGCTTGCTCTAGCTAGATTATCATCCACCTAACACAGTGGCATTTCCAGAAGCATAACTTTAACAGGGTAGAAATTTTAAAATGTGTGTTGTTGTTTTTTTTGTGCCATGCAAAAATGTAGGCTTCTTCTGGTCATACTCTTTGGCAGTCTTTGGCAGTTGTGATTTCGTTTAATTTAGAGCCATTTTTTTAACCAGTTTTCGTGCTTCTCTGGTTGGTTTTTACTTTTTTTTTTTTTTTAGTCCTGGTTTAGGCAGAGTTTAGGCCTAGATTTGTCCTAATTCTGTGCATGTTTGGTCCAGGTTTAATCCAATTTTAGTCCTTGTTTAATTTTGTTTTAGTTCTTGATTAGTGCCTGTTTTAACACATCCATTGCATGGTGACACGTTTCCTGTTCATTTAACAACAAACACATTGACTCTCTGTGTTGAATTGGACTTCACTCGTTAGTCAACAGAGAGAAAGCATTTTCAGGACATCTTCTTAAACATATTAAGGCTACAAGACTTCTAAATGAATTCTCATACAATGGTAGATGCCTTTCTCACCAATGCAAAATAAAATAGAACATCATCAACAGAATACAAATTGCTCCAGGCCTACCATTTACAATTGTACTCCTTGGAGGTGGGAGGTGATTAGGCGTAGCTCTCAATCAATCACAGCTTGCAAGAGACGTGAAGACAGACAACTTAAGTGTGTCTTTAAAACAATAGCAAGACCATGTTTGTTTACAAAGACCTCCCATGAGATTTTGCTTTACTTATGTGGCCTTATAGCGTTAAATAATAATGGCCTTTGAGCGGTCTGTCCATCCTGTGCGTCTCACCTCAGAAAGAAGAAGTACGAGTAGTTCTCCATCACGGTGTGGGACTGACACGACAGGTATCCCAGTCCGGTGAGGTTGAGCCTGGACCCGGCGGGCACCTCCAACATACTGCCCCACGCCTGGTCACACAGCAGCTCCACTTCGGCCGAATACAGCAGCCCTTCCTCCGCGCTCTCGTACCCATAGCCCAAGCCGAACGGTAGTGAGTTGTAGAGCCCTCCAGCGCTGCTCAGAGTCTCCCTGTGAATGGCCAAAACGCGAGCGTAAATAATGATCTCCGCCAGTTCGGCCCTGCATCCTTCGCTCAACGGACGCCACTCGGACGGTAACTGGCAGGCGTGCGTAAAAGTGTCCAGGTGCGCAAAGACAACAAGCGAGAAAAGCGCATTAAATAACATTGTAAGCGTGGTAAAGTAGTCGTAGATATTTGTAGGATATCCTTTGAAAATGCTGTACTTCTCATGCGTTTGTCATATGTACGTTTTTTGTTTATAGTTTAAACTCCTTGATGCGCACAACAACGCCAAACACAGCGCCAACAACGACAAAAAACGCTCCAACTCAAAAATGCTGGTACTATAGATATCCGAATAAAGTCTTCGCAATTAGCATCCACAATTCAAACCTGCTGCACCTCTCAGAAGTCTCCATCTGTGTCTGCTCGGAGCAACAAGCTTCAAAGTGAGGTCTGGTGCTGCGTTCGGGGTGATTAAAGGGAGGATCGGACATTTGAGCTGTCCTCGTGGGCTGGTTTATGACCCCACATACCCACATGTTAATGAGCGTCAACACTTAGATATGGTCAAGCACGCTCACAGTACCAGAGGTGGGTAGTGTAGCCAGTAAGTATTGTTAGTTCAAAATAATTTTACTCAAGTAGTAGTAAAAAGATGTTGGAACCAAACTGCTTTTAGAAGTACACTTCATTCATAAAGTTACTCAAGTAAATGTAACTGTGGATGTAAATGCATATCTACCTCTGCACAGTACAGACTTATTTTAACCACTTGCCTTTGTCTAAACAAACTGAGCCATGAGAGGACAAACTGAGCACTGCTGAGGGCATAACATGATCACTTTTTGGCGCAAACATTCTTGTCGAAACAGTACAATGTTCTGAACTAAACTGACGTTGTTTTTAGCCTTTAAAAGTTAAATTATTATCTGACATTTCCACTAGAAATGTCAGATTTCACAACAGCATGTCTCGCAAAGGCTGCCATATATAGCTCTATAGCTCGAAAAACTCATGTTAGGTGTGGAACTACAATACGCAGCATTTACCATGAGATTTCGCCCAAAGGTGCAAATACAAAAGTAGGATCCGCACCACAATAGGGCCTTTTCACGTTGGTCATTACAAAATCGGAAGTAGAAAAAGATTGGAATGACCGACTTCCTGTGGCGTTGTTTACTGCGATAGAGACAAATTAAAATTGTTTTTGTCACTCCATAAAATGTATGTAGGTGTTTTGAGGCGAGCTACGGGCGAGCTACGGTTGGCATTTTGCTCAAAACTTAAGGAGGGCTACAAGTTTTTGGTTAAAAACGTCTTGCTTTCCAACTATAACGGTAAACAAAGCTAATGTAAGGCTCAAAACGCTCAAAATACGCTCTCTGCTTATGTTTTCTTCGTTTTCAGAGCTCTAGACAGATCTATTTATTTGGGGAGAAAATTAAAATTATTAATTTGGGGGGAAGTTAAAAATAAATCCTTTGCAGAAGTTAGGATTAAGCAGTTTAACACTTGGTTAATGATTTGTTTTAATCGTTTTATAAAACGTTTTGCTTGGCTATTATTAAATCACACAAGCATAACTGTTCATATGACTCACATTTGTGTTATAGCAGGTAAACTGTTTATATTATCATAGCTGGCAGCTATACAGTTAGAAACAGCCCGATTTAATAGGAATTCCTCAGTATGAAATGTGTAATGCATGTGTTTGTTGCAGTTTTGCTTTACTTTTCTATCCTGTGCTTTTCATGTCCATTTACAGCCACTCTTCTGCAGATGAAATATCAGATGTTAGATGAAGGCCTGTCATAGGACCTGGAACACATACTTATCATCTACACATTTTTTTTGCCTGGTACTAATCCTAAATGAAAGTGTTTTGTTTGTGCAAAAGCAAAGGATATCAAAAACCCATATATTTTTGATACATTATGTATTTGTAAATAATAGCTGCAAATACATTTTTAACAAACATTTCTTGATTAGATTTTTTCATGTTAACAATACTCCCCGGCTAGGTTTCAACCACATCCGCTGAATGTTAATGCTGTGTACCTCTGTTTTCATTTAACTATAAGTAAATTAATACAATACATAAATCATATTTTCTTAAATAGTATCTTTAATCATCTAGGTACATCAGATACAGAAATTATTTAGAAACTGAAGGACAAGGTGCATGAAATGAAATTTCATGCTTCATAAGCTGGCACTTAAGCAAACACAGCCTATATTTGATCACTTTTATGCCCTTGATAATATTTTTTGGCCTTTACACCCGGTGTTTTGGAGTTAGTCTCTCTGTCTGCTTCTCAGCTGATTCACTGGGCAACAAACACAGACACTGTTGCTGGAGCATCACATCCTCATAGTAAGCAGCCTCTTATTGCTGAATGTTATTTCTTCTTCAGCTGCAGCACAGCTGGGTTAAAGGAGAAGGTACTGTAACTAATATATATAATATTCAGTGTTGGTGTGTTGACAGTCAGCCGCACTATCATTTCAAGGGCCATTTTAATAAAAAAAATTTCAAGTTCTGGGGTTACTGTCCACCTGGAAGACCCAAAAAACAGGAACAGGTATTGGCTTCAATCTTTGTTGAAAGAATACTGACAGATTTAAGCTAAACATTAAAGCTCCTGTCCAATTGAAATTCATCCAACCCACAGAAACCTCAAAAATTTCAGCATTCTGTAATTAGAAATTGATCATGTATGTGTAAGTAGACATCAACACGGGTTCAAGAACACAGAAAAATATATGACTTGATTCCTATTTACTTATATGATTATTATTTGTGATTAGTCCCAAACATGAGAACAGAAGCACAGACTGTAACTGCAACAAATGTGTTTCAACATTATCCACTGCACACTCCATATACTATATTTATTTGAACTTGGCACTTAGTTTCATGATATAAACCTGGAGTAAATACTGCTCTCCTTGTTTCCTCATTGACCTGTAGCATGTTGTCCGAATATCCACCTTTTCCATTATTTTTTGACACTGCATACATTTTTATATTTATATATTGGTTATTTAAAAACTTGTAGGGCTAATGATAAATCATAGAAAACAACAGTAGGAGCACTCATTCAAGGTATACATTTTCTGTGTTCTCAAGCTCAATAAAAAGGCTCTAGACTGAAAACAAATCAGAATAAAAAAGATATATATATTTGCAAAAAAAGCTGGTTTTATAATGTAAGCAATTAAAAAAAAAAAAAAAAAAAAAAGCAGCAGCAAGCAAGCAGCTATCAATCAACCACCATAATGTAGTGAATAATGTAGTCAAGTTTTGTTTTAGGTGTTAAAGGTACTATCCAGGCTTTTGAAATAGTTCTGGACACCTTTACATTAGTATTTCATGTTTTATTACTTAAAAAATGGAAACCATCTTCTGGGGCAGCTGTTACTTTGACATGCAGAGAATGCTTGGATTAGGTGTCTGTTGCCCCCTGGTGGCAATGGTGAGTACTGGACAGAAAATAAAATGGTTATATTTAGTATGACTATTGGCATCTTCGTAGTGATGACGGTTTAAGTGCTGCAATTATCAGAGCAAGTCCGGCGACTGTGTATGGGCTTTAGAAATGCACAGGAGCACTTCCTTCTGTGAGACTGAGCTTTTTCAGCTCTTGAGAAGGGGACATCCTCAGCAAACTTTAGTCAAACATGCATGAATGAAACAAAATACTACTCC
This sequence comes from Bostrychus sinensis, assembly GCA_020698575.1. NCBI lineage: Eukaryota > Metazoa > Chordata > Actinopteri > Gobiiformes > Eleotridae > Bostrychus > Bostrychus sinensis. The sequence continues at coordinate 45,661,293 of CM036239.1, read as the reverse complement.
AGGTTTGTTTTTGAGGTGCAAACAACAACATGGTTAAAGCTAAAAAAATAAATAAAAATCAAATATGCATATCAAGGGACCTGTAATTAAATTAAGCACTGCAAAAAAATAATATCCAGCATTAGTCGAGATGATTTGAATTCAGATAATTAATCTTGATTTGAGTTTTTTTTTATTTTTTTTACTAGATTTATTTACTTATTAGGCTAGAATATTTGTTGAATTTGTTGACTTGTTTTAAGTTATTTCTGTTTCAAGCCATTTTTTACTTCCTTCAAGCAAAAGTATGTGCCAATGGGGTAAGTGGAATTTTCAATAATCTAGCCATATTAGTAAATAAATCTAATCTCGTAAAAAATTTAAAATTTCATTTAAACCTATGCTGAAAATGTATTTTTTATTTTTTTTATTATCTTTTGCAGTGAGAGGCCAAGAGGTGCCTTTGCTAATCCTGAAAATGGTGAGAAAAAAAAACCCAACCTAAAAGCACATACAGTATGTGTCAATCACAGGCAAATATATACAATATATACAAATACATTAAAAATATAATGGAGGTAGCAATATAGCATCAGCACTGCAGCAAAGAACTACAGAACTACATAAAAATATGCACAACCACAGACTGGAGTGGTGATTATCAACATCAGTTTGTGACAGCATCAGCAATACAGCATATGGACCACAAGAGTCACAAAAAAGGTCTCAGGCCAAAGTTTTCAGTACATACTTGAGTACAATAAAAAACACAAGCTTATTTTATTGGGCATAATTGAGCCTTGACTTTTTGTCCTCTCTCTAACTTGAGTTTAAGAAAATTCATATTAATGTATCACATGTATCACATGTATATATTTTCATGTCAATTACTACTTTATTGCACCTACACTAGTTTATAAATGACAAAGTAGGACAAGTCGTCCTTCACTGCAGGCAGAGCATTATGGAAGGACAGGGATTTTTGGACAACAGTGACATCTAGTGGCCATTTATCAGTAGTAGCTAATTTTTTACAGCATCCTATACCACTTTAAACCATTACGTTGCATTATAGAACGTATTATTTTAGTTTTTTTTAATTAAATATTGTTATTTAAAGTTTGCCTGACTGAGACCAATTTGTAACAGTACGGTAGCCTAAGTAGTAAAATGTAACCTAAGTAGTAGGCTTTTCCCTTGTTGATTGTTTGTTTATTTGTTTATTTATTAAACTATTAGGGCAGGGACTCCTGAAGGGGATTTCCGTCGCCAGCTGTTAGTCACGGAAAGTTAAATCACGCGGAAGAAACCCTATCTTTAGCGCTGATCAACCTGCTTCAAGTGTGGCGTCACATCACGGAAGCGAAAGCATATGTCTTAAAACCAGCAACATTTCGCAACCACTGTACCGGAAGTGCACGCTTTCCCTATCACAGTAAAAAAATATACACGTTATTCATCACTGACATAGACAACCAATAGTGGCCTTATTACTCAACCATTTTCCTTTGAACATTTTATACATACTTTTATAGTGCTTTTAATTCAAAAAGCATAGTTTTGTCTTTTATTTTTTTGGGGGAACCGCGCTTTTGGTTTTATTATAAAGGGGCTTACCGAAAGTGCCCGTCACGTGTTTGTTGCTTGCTTGACGTCGCTTCAATCATCGCAGCAGTACAAGGTTGAGCGACGTATTTATTCAACTGCTGTCCTGTTTTCTGTTATCTTAGTAGCAAGTAACCTTTCTGTATTTGCTTTTGTCGCTGTTGGCAGGTGAGTTTAAACGTTTTGTATTATATAATGTAAGATATGACGCAGTTTAGCTCATATTTAGACACTACTTCTTGGTGTTGAGTTGACCGTTTGGTGGGTAACTTTCGAGTCTTTGCTGAGTCTTGGCAGGCCCAAGTGAGAAAAGTGAAAGTGACAGTTATAATGATTCTAAAAGTTATCTTTTTTTATGTTGTTTTACGTGTAGGAGGTCTGTCTTTCGTTAAACATAGAGGTATTTGTCGTGACTCATTTAGTAGGCGTGCCACACTTTTCATTTCCTATTGTTTACATATTGCAAAGTGCTATATTTTAATTATGGCGTAGGTACATTAAAGACAAAGCTAAGTATTTTGGAAATGGGATTCTGTAGGGTATTGTTTGTTACTTACAGTGGATGATTGTCTGTTTATTACCAGTTTGGAGAAGTAGACAGGAGCAACACTTGGAATAGCGCTGTGTGTATTGAATCTGGTCATATATCACAATACAGGCATCACAATATGATGTCGATATATATCACAATACGGTAACAAAGGCGATATACTGTGACCTTTATTACAATATGATTTTGGAAAACCTAAGGCTTTCGGGGTTTTCAGGGTATCCTGACCGCATGTCTTCACAAAACATTCCAAATATTGTGTTAAATTTCTTTATTTGCATACCGATCACCAATCCTATATTTCACAAAAGTTTAACAAACAATGCACAAATACAGGTCAGTGACACGGTAAGAAACAGCACATGGGCCACTCTTTTTGCCCCTTTTATAGGGAAAGATGCACAGTCACATGAGGCCCACAGTGTCACCTACTGATGAGGAGAAAGGGTGCATTTTGGCTCCTACACTACTAGTTTGCTACTTCACAAAATATTATGAAATACATTATATTTAATATTTAATACATTGAGTACTGCAACTGTATTTCACAAACAATTGAACAAACAAATTAATCCAAATAAGCAGTAAAATGAAAGGGTTGCCAGAAATTGTTTTAATAAAACTCTCATAATTTGGTATTTTTACAAGATGTTTACATGTTTACAAGATTGCAATAAAAGAAAATACCAAAATATAAATATGGTAGATTTTGATATTAATAATGTGTTGGCAAATAAAATACTGGGATGTATCAATATTTCAATATTTTTTTACGCCCTTAACTTGGAGCTAATGTACTTTCAAGGATGCTAAGCGTGATTTCAATCATGCAACACAAATTAAATGGCCAATTCAACTGTCTGTTACATTGAGTATATTGTTACTTTTTAGCTGTATGAGAGACAGTAAACAGCTTCTATTAAAACCCAGTTGTGTTTCTTCCCCTTAATGTTGGTTGTTTTGATGCTTAGGCCGCCGTATGTTACGGAAAACCTGTAAGTGCATTCTGTAGAACATGTTTACATTGCACATATTACTGGACTATCCCTTTAAGGTTGGGAAAGTCCACAGTATGTCTGCTGCTATCTCATTTTATTTGTCATGTGACCCACTGATGAGATAATTCAGTTTACAGCCTCTGTGCTCCTTTTCTGCCAATGCATGCTGAAAGCCTGAGTCATCCATAACTGATTCAGTGCTGTGTTGCAATAGTAGACATACAGCAAGAAGGGTAGAAGGTCAAACAATAAAAACAATACACATTCATTGGAATTATATGGCTGCATTTTATTTAGTTCCTTATTAGCACTCCCCAGTACAAGCTCCTCAAGTGTCTTTGAACCAAAATATGGAACATTTCTCAGCAGCAGATGTTGTGGAAATATCCTGTATGTGTCACTTATTTAAATGCATTTTAAGTCTTTGAATGATAAAGATGTGGAGTATACTTTTCTATTCTTCAACATTAACTTGTTCTTTTTACCCGTCAACAGCATCATTATGGCGTCCGGAGGTCCCATGATGAATGGAGATATATCCCGCTCTCCCAGTCAAACAGGTGCTCTGGAGGACACTCTCCAGCAGATGAACAAACTCATACAGGAGAACAGAGATCTGAAAGGTAGGTACAATGGTGTTATATTTAAAACAAACTTAGGTGGTCCAAGGCAGTGGTTCTCAGCTGATCTGATTGTGAGACCCAGTTTTATCCCTGTTATTTTCTTGACTATTTTACTACAACGTTTATGACGTATTTAAAGGTATTGTAAGTAACATGTGCTCGTACTGGTTTGAAAAACAGTACTGCAGCCTAAATCAAAACAATGCTCTCTGGGCTGCTAGTTGCCTTTCTGCTTTTCTGATTGGATGATTGGCAATGCAGGGTGTAGAACCAAGCAGAATATTTAAACTACAGTATATTGCAACCTGTCATAACACTTTGGTCCATATGAGATTGTGGCAACATGATAAAAAAAAAAGAAAAATCTCTATGTATGATATAATACTATTGTGAGTAAGACATATTATTATTTATTTAAGCAAATGGTTAAATATAGACATTTCTCAAACTTAATCAAATTTATTACAACACTATAATAGAGGTTTATGTCTTCATTCACCATTTCTCAAGAGCCGAAAATATTGCACCTTTAATGCTTTCTCAAACAATGTTGTTATTGTGACAGGGAGAAAGTGGAGTATGTTCAATGTTTATAAGCAGCAAATGTTTCCAATGTCTCACAAGGTCTTACTTTGCAAATAATTGCATTGAATTAAACATAATTCATAAAATAAATATTAAACCTAGACTTTGACAAACTTGTTTAATCCACAGGGGCATTTGCTTAGTTATAGAAGCAAACCAAAATCAAATGTGAAAACAGAGATGTCAAAATGTGAGATCTGCTTAATAATATCTACTGTATGATGCATAATTAAACCTCCAAACTTGTACTGTTTTGCAGAAGCCCTTCATCAGACAAATATGACAATGAAGGAGCGTTTCGAGGGTTTGGCTGCCTGGAAGGATAAACAAAAAGAGGAAAAAGACTTCCTGGAGACCAAACTGACAGAGACCAGAGTCCTGATTGAAAGTTTAACAGGGGAAAACCAGGATCTCAGAAAGAAACTGGAGACTCAGGGAGGAGGCACGCAGGTAGTAGTCCAGGACACACAGGTGTAACGGCCATTTTATGTAAGGGGAGCAAGTGTTAAAAAGGGTTTTTATGTTTTTCATGCTTACCTGCTCTGATTACAGTATCAGTTCATCAATTTATAAGCACTGAGTCTGCATGACTTTCCTGTATTTCTGTGGGTTCTTTTCTCTTTCTCCTACTGTCCGAAGACCTAAAGAATCTGAAGAATTTGTAAGAAGATTTCCTTTCATCTGACTTCGTTGGTGTGAAGTATTTAGAGCAAAGTTTGAAGACGAGACCTTTCAGACAGGGTTGTACATTCGGAAGGTTGCTACAAAGGCTATTAAGTTATTTCCAATTTGAAGCAGCTGTTTTATGAACTGTAGCCCACTGTAGACAAAACAGACACTCCTGGCAGAGGGGTGTTTAGTGATGTAGTTTTATCCATTTACCAGATATATTTTCTGACAAATTACAAACCCTATAGACCCTTTTTGTGTTTGTAAACAGAACAGCTGCTTTCCAAAGATGGTGCCGTAAACTAAACAGGCCATAACACATTTTCTATGGCGGATTTAGTATTAGCAAATTATGAATAAGATGATTTTTGGAATTGACAATCAATCGAACACATGCAAGTAATATCAGAGCCTGGTTAGAAAAGATTAGCAAGTGTATTGATGTTTAGCTGCTTTATTTAATGTAGCAATTAGCATATAAGGTAAAGGCTATACGTTTCTGAATTTTCATGTTTAATGCTGGAATACAATAGTTTGTCATTGTATGCTACAGCAACAACAATTTGTTTCTGTTGTTTAAACCTCTAAGTTAATATTTTTAATTTGCTCTCATAAAAAATGAATGGGAAAAAATACATTTGCAACTTATTTGAATTTGTGCAAAGGTCTTTAAAGCAGACATTTTCAGTTTGTTTTGTCAGCACACTGCAAATTTGAAGAAGCAGATAGGAGCAATGACGCTGGCTTTCTATTATGTATGGCTCCTAGGTGTTAGCGACTACTATTAAGGCAACAAATTCAAGCTTTTACTATCATATCTGTGCAAGCATGCACTACATAATACTCCTAAAATTGCTTGCATCATATGACTGCTCTTTCTTTTGGTTCCTTTTTTCCCTTTATACAACCACAGACCTTGGCATTTCCCAGTACAAGTTTCTCAATATGGCTCTGAACCAAAATATGGGCCATTTCTCAGCAGACGGTGTTGGAAATCTCCTGTATTGTTAACATGACAACAAAAAATGTCTCCAAAAGAAACAAATGTAATCACAATAACAAAAGGCTAAACTATTCCTTGGTCAGTACTTTCCATGGTGTTTTATGATGTTAAGTGAGCCTTGCATACAAATGCTGAGATTACTTCATAATCTACATATTGTACATTGTTGTTGATGTGTGTTGTTCAGAGCCCTGAGGTGGAGGCCCTTCGTGCTCAGATGGCTCGACTTCAGGCCGAGAAGAACGACCTGGTGGCTCTGAACTCTGAACTGCAGCTGAAGGCGGACCACAATTCTTCAGACGACTCTTTCATCGAGATCATCAAAGTCACTGTGAGGAGCAACAGTACAACTTATATCAATTTAAAATTACATATTATTCACATCTTCTCACATCTAATTGCCTCATAACGCAGTTATTTTTTAATATTCATTCTCAACTTACAGCCATTATTTAACCCTCTGGCACGCTTTTAGGGTTTTTCAAATGTATTTTTTGCTCTCATTTTGGCATTTCTTATGCTAGGTTGATGATATCTCATAAATAATTTTAGAATTTCAGCCTCACAACTGAAAAAAAATAAAAATAAAAATTCTACTGTCTAGTCATAAAACTCTTAAAGCCCTTTTTGGTTTCATTGACTCACATTAAAATCACTTATTTTCACTCTGCTGCCGTTGCCATACAGAAATGCTAAAGTCCTCTGTACCCTGTCAGTCAGAGGCTAAAAAATGCACAAACAAAAAAATCACCATTTTCTCTTCCATTGTGGGAAATGATTCCTTTATATTTCCCAGACCAGCCTTTTTAGGGCTTTAAGAGGAATAATATGAGTTTCAGACTTTTTTTTTTTCATGTTTAATTTACAAACTTAAACTGCATTTAGAGGGTTCAAAATATACAAATGAATTCACATTTGTTCTCTTTGATGAGGACAGGGGTTAATGATCAAAAAACAAAAAATGCTTTTTTTTTTTCTTCCTGTTTTATATTTTTAATTGTGACCCAGTGACATAAAAGGGCTTTAAGAGGAAGAACATGTTGAGGGCTTGAGGGTTAAATGGCGAATTAATTTTATTTAAAACTTAATGCCAGCTTGGCCTTTTTCTATTGTATTTGATCACTTTAGTATATTACTATTGCAAACAGGATATAGACTGTGAGAAATGTGTCTAATGAGTGTTTTGTGTTCCCAGGACGGCGGAGCAGACGGAGTGAGTGATGTGTGTGGGACAGAGCACGTCAAACGCCCGCACTGCTCGTCCGGGACACTCAGTATGACTGCGTCTCGACTGGACAGCGAGGAGGTGACAGTGAGCCAACTGCTGCAGTCTTTGAGGGACGAGACTCAGAGGGCAGAGAAGCTACAGGATAAGCTGCTGGAGTCTACCATCAAGTATGACCATATGAGGACTTCCCCCTGCTTTTATATAACATTATAGCAACATGGTCTTATTTTTTTTAACCAACGCTACATCAAGCTTTTTAGTTGAAGAAAGAGTAGAAGCTGACACAAAAAGTTGTATTTCAGTGATATATACCAGCATACCGCACAAAAACCTTTCAGCTACTTTTAATAAGACTTGGCACAAAGTTTTTTTTTTTTCTACCTACAAAATGCATGGCTTGGTGCAGTCATAAATTTTTCAATTGAAGCAAAAAAAAAAAAAAAAAAAAGAAATCGCTGATTCTACTAAAACCAGACATCTGTAGCTGATCAACTTTGCCTTTGTTTTCAAAACCGTACAACAATCCTTGTTCTTGCACCAAAATATTATCACAAGATTCATTATGTCAAAACATTGCATTTTCTTTTGTCCGTTTAAATGTAATTTGTTGTCAATGGATTCTTTATTCTCCATTCAACTTCTGTAATGCAAACACTCAACACTGTTACATGGCCAAAAAAATAGTCAATTACAAGTATTAGTGCTAGTGTTAAAAAATACTCAAGTAAAAGTGAAAATTACACTCCTAAAAAAACTACTGATATTTAGTGACATAATAAAATATAACATATATGCATCATCTGTCTCCAGCTCTGGACTAAATACCCTTTGACGTCAGCTCTTACCATTCAAATACAGGGCTGTACTTATGACTGAACCAGTTGTAAGTGGTTTTATGAGGGGCCAAAAAACAAATACTACACTAGAGTTGATCAACGGAGAGCAGATAAATCAATTCAGAAAACTACTCCATAATGGGAATTTTTTTTTTTTTTAAGTAGTGAAGTAGATTGCATGAGTTGAGTATTTGTAATTCATTAGTTTCACCTCTTCATAACAGTTATTTGCACAAAATTGCACAAACGTTGCAGGAGTAGGCAGCTTGAACGGCGCATAAACTGCTTACCTTTAAATCTGACTTTCACTTTCATTTTTTGTTTTTAACAGCTACAACAAACTAGCTAACAAAATGAAAGAGCTGGAGAAAAGAAATGATGTAGAACAGTCCACACAGACAACTGAGCCTGAAGAGACCAAACAGCAGGCTGCCAAGGTAGGAAAATGTACTTGTTGGTATACATATAGAATAAAAATACATACTGATAATAATAATAATGACATTTGTAGTTGCCTTTCAAGACACTCAAGGTCACTGTACTGTAAATAATATAAATATTACAAGCTTAACAATAAGACTTAAAAAAAACTTTCTTGGATTGTCACTATTGCAGTGCTTATGCATTAGTAGCAAAATAACTCAAAGTAATAGGGAGATATTGATAAAATGTTCACCCCCCTCCCTTTGGCATTGTCGATATGCAGGCAGCCTCTGAGGTGGAGAACCTAAAGTCTCAAGTGATGACCCTGTACAAAGAGCTGCAGCAGGCTCAGAGCAAACTGGACGAGGCTGAGGGGATGAAGAAAAACCTTACGGACAGGTAAGATCTACTGGCCTAATTAACAAAACTCTCTAGTCTGATTTAATGGATTGTTTTAGACGTGCTCCTCTATGCAGATGTCGGGAGATGGAGCAGGATGTGGCCACTCTGAAAGCTCAGTTGGTGGAGAAACAGGCAGTCCAGTCTGAAAATGATCGTTTGAAGCTGCAGCTCGACAGCATGCAAGCTCAGATCCTGGTGGAGCAGAGGATGGCTGGGGAGAAGAGGTGATTTATACAACACAACTTAATATTACATGCGACTTTTTAATTTTCTGGAGCTGTTACCTGTTTGGGTGTATGCATGAACAATAACATACCTTGCTAAGTGTTGCCTTTTTCTTCACAGGAATAACTTTGACCAGTTGAAGGAAGCGTATACCAAGCTGTTTGAAGATTACAATGAGTTGAAAGAGGAGAGGAAAAAGCAAGGGGTAAATTTATGAGGACATTTTTTTTTTCATTTAATCAAATTCATACAGCATTATTTATTTGTTTTGTTGTATGGGATACTCATGGCAAAATTGGGCAATAGTCAGTGCAGCCAGATCTGAAATCAGGGTTTGTTAACTTTATACAAGCCAACCAAAAATTCATCACCAGTTATTAGCACACTGAGCATTACAATGTAAGTATTGTTAGCCATTATTTTCAAAATGATACTAGTTTGGCTCCAGTATAATTCTTAGCCTAGGTGCTCAGCTCAGTGGCTCCTCAATGGTAGCTGCAAAGCCCCTAAATAATGTACAATATGAACAATAGTGATTGAAAATGACCACTGCATGCTTTACAGCGGCAGTAAGTTTAGACCAGTGGTGGTACGTGATGGTACTCAGGAGTCTTTTGCAGTTCAAGTCCTTATTCTCCTTTAATTTAGAACCAGGCCTGGTTTAGACTTGGTTTAGTCCTGGTTTACCTTTGGTTTATTCCCATGTTAGTCCTGGACTTGTGATTTAGGCTCAATTTAGCCAATTATAGAGGTACAACTATAGAGCCAAATATCATTGGTTTAGACTAGGGGTCTGGAGCTTTCCAGATCCAAAGAGTCAGTTGTTGCCAAAAATACAAAATTTGAATCTGCAAAGAGTAACCAATTTTAATGCACAAAGGCTTAGCCTATAACTAAAATATAGCCTAGCATATGGGAGGTCATTAATAATTGCAGACTAACAAAGAGCTTATGAAATACTGCACTGATTAGCTCACTCAAAGAACTAGAGTTACATCCTGTAACTATTTCTTTGCACTTATATGTGGCACCTCAAATCAGTCTGTGGGGGCATCTGCTGGACAATTAAGCCTAAAACAGTTTATTTTAACAGTTTAACAATTCAGTCCATAGCATATACTGGAAAACAGGGATAACGTTTTATTTTAAATTGACAAGATGATGCAAATGCAGGTTGTTTTATAGTCGTCTACTTGTTCCGTTGTTGACTTTACAAAACTCAATGTCAGATGCCCAAGGAGTCACAAGAGCAGGGCTAAAGAGCCACATGTGGCTCTAAAACCATAGGTAGCAGATCTCTGGTTTAGACAGTACAACCATGTCTTACATTAGCATTGTATAGATCCTATTATAGACCATATGACACTCCAACAGAACTGAGTTTTATAGTTTCTAATATATGTGTCTTGCTATGTGTCTAAAAGTACTCTGTGCTAACTGTCTTTCTTCATAATCTATTTAACTAATCCATGTCCTTTTTCCCACAGTCCAAGATGGTGCAGAGGGAGGTGGTGGTGGAACTAGAGGAGCGACTGGAGGCCGCTGAAAAAGCCTTGGTGGACAAACAAAATCGAATCGACGAAATGAAGCAGGAGATCTATGAGAAAGAGAAGGAGCTGGAGACTATTAATCTGTTTAAGCTTCAGGTCTGTGCAACAGCTTACTATAAAACAGGATGCTATTTTTTTGCACAACAATATTGCTTAATATAAAATAGTCATGGTGTTTGGTGTTTATTAAATCTGTCAGGATCCCCATGTGCCTTGGGAACATTTAGAAACCTAAAATTTTAAAACTATTCACAATAGAATACAATACATTAATATGTAGAGCTATAAAAAAAAAAAAAAATCACTTGCTTTTTAGCCCAGCTCACTTTTCAAGATCATTTTGCTGTTGTAGCTCGGGTTTTGACCCTATGAAGCTGCTGTAGTTTGAGTTTTGACCCTCTGAGGCTTCTGGAGTTGAAGTCCTGATCTTGAAGTTTCGATGTGTTTTTTTTAGGCTGAGGTGTACTCTTCAGACTTCCATGCAGAGCGAGCAGCCAGAGAAAAGATTCACGAGGAGAAGGAACGCTTGGCTGCTCAGCTGGAGTTTGTGAAGAAACAGAACACGCAGCTTCAAGACGAAATGGAGTCACTCGGACGGTATCTATCACACTCTTTCAAAAATGCAATGTATCAGAACCTTGTATTTAGGTCTAATGGAAAGTGTTTTTGTTTGTAGACAATCACTGTCGGAGATGCAGAAGAGACATGTTGGAGGAAATCAACCGTCTTTAGTTGGGAGAGGTATGTATAATTTTTTCAAGGTCTTGAAGGGCTCAGTGTAAATAGGTGGTTGACATGACGCCCACTGCTTCTGTAATCAGTTGAAAATATTTGCTACAAATTATCTTTTTTCTCCTCCAAAAATCTATCAGCTGTTCAACATAAGGTCTACTATGCAACCTTAGAAGTTTTAGAAAGAAGTTCTGTGTTATTTTTTGTATTTAAAAAAAAAAAAAAAAAAAAAGGCTATGGAATAGTCAGACCTGCCTACACTGAACTATTTAAGTCCAATACAGCACCTTCTTGTTTCTGCTTCCGTGTAATATATAAATGTAGATTGTGGACTTTAACCAATGTAATTCCTTCTCCACAGGAATACTTATTGTTATTTGTAGTTGTTTAAATTGAGCTTGGTAATGCGCCTTTTATAAGATGAATGTTCCTGTAAATAATGTTGACTGAGATGAGGTTAGGTCTGTGTGTGAATGAGTTTTGGGGAGAGAGTGAGTCTATAAACTACTGCTTTTACTGTGATTGTTTGATTGTAATTGCATTGTATCTTTATTCATGTAAATCAAGGACTGCAGATGGAAACTAGCTATTTAGCTATAATCTGGTCCGGAACATCTCTGTTTTTATGAGCTTAATGTCTCTGTACATTGTCCCTTCAAATAAAGGCTAAACTAAAGGCTAAACTATTTTAATGTAAAACTGTAAAATATCCTGCAGTGTGATTAACATTTTTAAAATACCAAATACAAACATTTCCAAACTTAGTCACTAGATTCTGGGACAGTTCATAAAGTTTCTGCCAGCATGTCATATATTTGTACTTTACTAAAACAACACTTTTAACTGCACCTGAATCCTACAATAATAATTAAATTAAATTAAACAGGCAGCAACAAAACCTACAGGACCTTTCTGTCATTTTCAGAGCAGACAGACCTCTGAAGTTAAGGCTGAGAGCTAAAGGTCAAAGGGAAGTGTACTTTTATTATTAATTTTAGTACAATCCCAATTTTCAGAAAAACTGTTAACGCGTGTCTGCTTGGTGTCCTGTGGTGCGACTGCTGCATTTTTTTGCAAAATAAAATTCTGAATTTTAACAATCATATTTTAGGATGGGACGGTGATATATTTATGAAGTTAGCACAAGAGTCATGTTCAATAATTTGTGGTTAATTCAAATGGCCAAATTATGGTGAATGTCCTGTGGTGTCACAACAGTTATGCTTAAAATTTTGAATTGAAAAGCTTTCTTTACATTTTTTATTAAACTGATTTATATTTGAAAATGTTATTTAATATTCTTTGTATTCAACTTCAAAGTTGTGTCACACCACAGGACAGAGAAAAGGTGTTACACCTCCAAACATCAACCATCTACGTGCACCGTGCTAAATCAAAATACTGTTATTTTTGTACCTTAAAATATAAAGAATCTCTCTTTAATCTGTACTTTATTTCTCATTCTTATTTTCAAAAGACAAAATACCATAAGCCACAAAAGTAGGAACTTTCAGAAAAGCAAGATGATTTTGGAAATTGGTAGAGTTGCTAGAGAACATTAGCCAGGTGGGGCTAGCTGCCATCTGTAACACTTCCATGTGACTTTGCAGCACTGCAGAGCCCGCTCACTGGATCTTGGATGCACATAGTATTGCTTTGAATAAACTTGTAACCAGTGATAGATCCCAATTTTATGAAGTGTTTTGTTTCACAGGAGCAGAATGGCAGCAGGTCAACATCCCCGAACACGCATGTCCCAAATGTAATGAGATCTTACCAGACCTGGACTCCCTTCAGATCCACATCATGGATTGTATCAACTAGACCTCAGTAGAGATACAAACAGCTACAATTGCACCTTATTCTTCAGTCTTCCTCTGCCTCGTCCTGTACCTCCTTTACCAACTCTTGTGGCAGCACTTCTCCTCCAGGATCTGTAATTTGTAAACTGCAAAAAAGTGTATTAAAATATAGAATAGAAATATATTTAAAAAGCTAATATATGTGGCTGTATCTGTGCTGTTGTTTTATACCTATCCTGGAAAGTATAAGGTGTGATGATGGACAAATCCAAAATATTTCTTTTGTTAGTGATGCAATTTTTATAGAACTAGGTTTATATGTGGTACTGTTTGTAGTTAGTTTATTAGTTCTGGTAGATGAGATACGTCTGAGAAGCAATGTACAGTTAAAAGTCTATGGTGTCACGGAAATTTTAAACAAGAACACAGGGGCAGAAAGAGAGCGTCTTTGAGCTGCAACTAGCCTAAAACCTGGTACAAAACCTTACTGTGTAGTGCTTAAAGTCATCCAGCTATTACTAATGTTATCTTCATACAAATAATATTAGGAGTAAGGGCGATGTGCAGCTGCAATAAGAAGCTTGTACTACTCAAACAATTTACTGTATATGTAAACTGTTTTCTTTTGCAAGCCTGGGAAACCATGTACCATACCCTGATTATACAAATTGGTTTATGCAAATTAGTCTTAAAGGTCCCCCATTATTACTATGTTTTAATGTTATTTTGAGTTGTGTTAGGTGACAGACACCTAATTTATTGTGAAAGTAACCGCTTTCTACGAAAATTACTTTTTCATACATATACATTAAGTCATGAAACGTGAAATACTAATGCAGAGGTGTCCAAAACTATTTTAAAAAGCATAATATGGGACCTTTTTAAATAATTTAGATGAATGTAAACATCCATGTTACAGTGTTTTATGTTTAACACTAGATTATTGTAGAAAGTGCTATTGTCTCTTCCTAAACAAGAGCTGTATTCTCAAATACAAGCTACATTTTTAAGTTTTATCTGCTAAATGTTGCAGCAAAGCAAGTAAATGTAATGACTATTAATGATTTTGTAGCATTTTGTGGCACTGCACTGGCTACAGAATGTGTACAATGTGCTTTTCAGAGTGTAATGAGTATTTGAATATTTTGGTTCGATTTGGACTTATGGTAGTTTGTTGGGCTGTCAAAGTCTCTTCAGTATATGGGAAACACTGCAGGTAGTAGTGCTTTTCTGAGCCTGGCTAGTGCTACACAAATATTAACTAGTACTATAGGTATACAGTCAACACACACAGAAGTACCACATATAATCCAAGTTTGAATGAAAATGAAAGCTGCAGTTTATATGAGCTGCACTACTAACAAAGCAAGTGCATAAAACTTGCTCAGCTTTAAGTATACATGGCCTAACATTAGAATACATGAAACGGAAATACCGGGGAAAGAAGGTTTATATGCATTATACAAGCACTTTAAGATAAAATACATTTATTTTGACTCAAATGATCTTTATGTAATTTAGTTTCGTTACTATTCTTTCTGTCTTTCATCAAAGTTTGCACTGTATGGTAATGTGCAGAATGGACCACTGCTGATTTATGCCCATCAAAAAGGCTGTTTGATTTGAAGATGTCTGTTCTGTCAATGAAAGAAATACATTTTGGTATGTCTGAGTCAAAATCCAATATTCATGTGCTTTTATAAAACATTAAAGACCCATTACGTGAGTTTTTGAAAATGAAAAAAGGCAAAGATAATAAATAAAAAAAAACTCTCTATTTCTATTTATTTCTTTTAACGTCAGAAGTCAAGTTTGAATGGGACCATCCCTCTGAGTCTGTGACTGGTAAAAACAATAATCATTCCCTGCTTTAGATTTCCTCTGTCAAAAACACTTTATAATGAAGCTCAGATGAGGTCTCAGAGTCTATTTTTTTCAGAGATTACTTTTATTATGCTGCTGTTGACAGAATAATTAGTTTTTCTCAAATACAAGGGGGAAAAAAAATCTAAAAGTCCATCTTTAATGCACTTTTACGTCATTACATTTTAGAGCAAGTATCTATACTTTTTACTCCACTGCATTTATGAGTTGACTTGAAGTACAAAGTATTTTGAGTTTTGTTAATATCGTGTGTGGTGTTTTAAAAACTGTATACACATTGGGTGGTATACTGTTTAGTGTATTGCCTTGTCCCTGCTATTCCTGTAGGGGGCACTAAAGGTTGTGTGCAGTTCAGAGCACACGAGAAAAATGCACTAAGCACACGTTACGCCTCGCTGTGTTGCCCGCATGTTAATAAAGAGCCGTTCAGCTCAATGCAAACCTTTCTCTGTCGTTTTTCACCTAAGGAGCTTTTCCCGGTTTTTAAATCTGGATACCACAATGTGTTTTTGTTGTACCCTCATTGTAGACACACAGTACTTGAGTATAAAAGATGCAGTAAAGTAGTACTCTTAAAAACATAAAAATAATAAAGACAGAAGACCTCACCGACAGATTCAGTCTCTATTGCATTGGTTTGTTAATTTCATCTGTAATCAACACAATTTTCAAGAAAATACCTCAAATTTACACATTAATAATGAGTTGTCGAGTCGCTGCAAAATACTTAATTAATTTACTTTTTATTCAGGCAGAGCACTGGCCACCTCGCTGTAAGATGACAACACAGCGGGGTCCTTCGTTTAGCGCCAGTTTGGATTTTTCTCAGCTCCCTCGGTTTTTAGCTTGGATTTTAAACAGTACTTTAAACTGCTAAAACAACAAGACTGTGGGAATATTTAGCAGTATGACTTATACATACTTGCAATAGAAATAGAACTAGACGGACACATTTACGCCGCTGTCAGATTTGCCAACGCCGAACTGACTTGTGGTAAGTTTTTTTTTAAGCTTCGTCTTCATTCATTTTTCTTATACATAAAGGACACAGAATGAAAAATAATAACATCTCAGTTTTCTATTGTTGATTCCCTTAAACATTTATTTAACATGTAAAGACATGTCAGCCATTTTCGTAGCTGTAGTTTAATTTGTACAGAGCTCTATGTGATATAAGGATAAATTGGTTTCAGCAGGTTGCAAGCCAGACATATGACTAGATTCAGAGTATCCCCAAGGTCTTAAAAGCATTAAAAGGGTATTCAATTTTAGTGTGTCAAAATCAAGGCCTTTAAAAGTATTAAATATTATGAGTAGGTATTAAATTTTGTTCATCTAGGTATTACAATTTGTCAAAACATTTTGTTAATATTACAAAAAAATGTGTCACCAAAATAACAAAATATATTTATTTATAAGTAATGTATTATTTATAAGAAATGTTATCATTAAAATGCATGATTCATTTATTCATGATTTTTTAATGTAGTTCTGGAGTTCTTTCATCTGTGTTTAGACTTAAAATAAAACCCTTGAGTTTCAGAGAGTAGTAAATAGTAAGTAGATAATTCCTTAGAGAAGAATTCATACAGATTATTGTTCTGTTGTTGACGATGCTGGCATTAAATTTTACTCTAAGTGGCATTAAAAAGTCTTAAAAAACAAAACCTGGAGCTACCCTGTAGATTCTAATTACTTTCTTTTAATGTAAGTGTCTATCGTCTACACAAAACTCAAGTCCCACCACCCCTTTATACCTTTTAACTTGTAGGTTGCACAATTAAATATGTAGCAATCACCAAAATGTGTTTATGCCGAGCCACATCTTTCTAGTGTACTAAGGCCAAAAAGACCAAAATGTCCTGGAAATTGTTTATAAAAAAAAAACTAGGCTGTACTGTGGAGGTGACCGCTATCTTATGCTTGTATGCCATTATTTCCCTTTTGTTTATACAGGAGTGGGGTTGCAGTTCAGTTTTGGATAAAGTTAAAATAAGATATAAAATGTAAATACTAATAACAACTAACCCAATCGTAGTATAACTATTAAAACATCCACTAACCTGATGTGAAGTAAAATATTCATAAAATTCATCTTAGAGAAAATGGAAAACTTTTAATTGATTTTTTCATTAGCATCCTTGTGTACTGTGTGGTTGTGTGGGATGTTGGTTGTACTGCAGCAGATAAAAGAGCAGTTCAAAGAAATAATGGCTGGGCTCTCCTCTCTGTGCAAGAAATTGCCACATGTAGGTTTCTCTCCTGAGCCACAAAAATCTCCCAGGAGTGCTCTCACTTAGGGATGTCATGATGTCAGATTTTAGTGTCATGATTATTGTGAGATGAATTATTGTGACTGTACAGATTTCAGGATTAGTAACACCACAAAAAGAAACACTGAGCAGTTTTAATGAAATGCTCGAGTCACACTTTTACAGACCTTTAACCAAAGTTTTCATGGATTGTTTTTTACTTTTTCCTCCACTGTTGACCTAGACTTTGGCTTCATGAACTAAATAACCCACCTGCTATTGTCACTTTGTCACTGTAGCACGGTCACTTTAACATGCGCCTGTTATTATTACTATCCACCTGCAACTGGTAATTATATTGATAGTCAATAAATTTGTGGAATATTTTTTATGATTAATCGATTAATAATTGGATAGTGAAAGGCAAATTCTTAGTAAAGTGAAAACTCTTCACTTTCAATATCAATAAACATGATTCTGATTCTGATTAGCATTTATTCCTTTTTAATGTTATTGATTAGCTAGAAGGGCATTATAAACATGTACTAAGGACCAGAGAGAAATCTTAACTTCTAAAATTCTTACAATTGTCCTACCATGACATCTATAATCGCAAGTAATTGTAAAATTGGTTAATCCTCTCAAACGGGTCACTCACTGTTTGAACTGCTCCCCTCAAGATGATGGTGATGACCAAGATGTTTTAGGAACTGTTCCTTCCCTAAAGCAATAACTATCCTAAATAAATGAGAGAAACGGTCTTATTTTTTTATACCTAATTGTGTGCCATATGTTTGCACTTTATCATATTCTACATTTTTATCTGTGTGTAAATATGCTATTTATTGCTGAGTGTAGGTGTTTTTACTATTTCTTCATTGTTTATTGTATACATGAATGTTTGTGTAGCACATTACTCAAGAAATCAAAATTTTGTTACGTACGTTTTTTGCAATATTACAATGAAGGCATTCTGATTCTGATTTGTCATGTGTTTTATAAAATGACGGTAGCTCTCTAATTTCATTCACATGTTTAGGCATTTGTTTAATCCCACTATGTTTAAATGTTATGTACCTTAACACTTTGCTTTTCTTACAGATACTCATATACAGCAACAACTCTAGAAAATCATGGATGGTAAGTCACAAACCTCCTTGAAATATCACAAAGTATTTTATTTATTTATTTTTAAAGTATTGGAAATGTTTGTGCCCCTGCTTGTGCAGGCGTAGACGATCTGGACATCTTGACTGCTCTGCTGGAGGAGAGTGAGGGAGTGGGACAGGAGCAGAACCAGCAAGATGATTTAGATGACCTGTTTGATGAGGAAAGTGATGGAGAGGAGTACAAAGATGGAGTGGAGGAGACAGAGGATCAACTATCTGAGCTGTTTGGAGACGTGGACGACATCGAGAAGGAGGAGGAAAGCAAAGAGGACATTTCCGAGAGTCTCAACAGGTCAAAGGAGGATTTACAAGGTTTGTAACACAACTCTAGATCAGCTGTTAGATACTGTATAGTTTCAGTGGTTACCAAACTGTGGTGCTACTTGTGGTTATTTCAAATATTACACAGATGTTTTTCGACTTTTAATCAAAGTCAAATTGATCATCTGATAAATTAAAAATGGTATTTATTTTCACTGTTATGATACTATAGGGTAGTTCCCAGGTTGGGAATCAGGGTGTGTAAATTATGGGTAAATTAATTAGGGTCGGGGCCATCAATATATCAGCTGATACAATGGGAGTCACTTGGAAAAAAGGTTGCGAACCACTGCTATAGAGTATACCAACCATTCTCAAAGTCTAGATTGTCCCCTTAAAAATCTGAAAATCCTATGTAGACCCCCAACAAATAAACTTTGCGCTATTCAAAATGCAAGACTATAGCACATTTTCCCCACAAAACAGGCAATTTGCTATAATTTGCTTCAAAAATCTATTTTAAACAACCATAAGATATAGATACTATACATGGATTTCATTTTCAACTCATATTTTTATGTACTTGATGTAACGTCCAAAGGCCCCTCTGCAGTACCTTTGCAGCCCACCAGGGGGCACTAGACCATAGCATACCATACTATATTACAATACTTTATCATAGAAGGGTATGTACTTACTGGAAGGGCATCTGGCATAAAACCAATGCCAAAACTACCCATGATTGCTGTAGTGACGCTGGAGGATCAACTAAAAGCTATTACTTTATGAATGCTAAGCGATAATGTGCTATATTTTGCCAATGCTACATATGCTAAGCAGATATACTAATGCTGACATATTACTGTTATTAGTGATAATACTCTGCTGTAGTATACTTGAATATTTTGTATATGACATTGTTCTAGCAGTGATTTTTATCTTGTATTAATCAGGTATTTTCCTTGATCAGCGAGTCACTTAATGGCTGTTTTACTAGTTTAAGTACATTTTGATGTATTCTTTTCAATATTCATACAGGAATAAAACTAATGTAAAAAATAAATACATTTTAAAAAAGGTTTGCATTTCTATATAGTACTACTGCTTAAAACTGTGGTACTTTCAAAGCTTTAGAAGTTTTCTCATGTTGTACTGAAAAGTTTGCAAGCCACTGAAGTATTAACAGTACTTGCCTTGTGTTTTCCATCAGATGAGCTCAAGAGGATGCAAGAACAGATGAAGCGATTACAGCAACAGCTTGAAATGACCCAGAGCAGTTCACCCAAAACATCTGCTTCTCCTAAACCTATCTCAAAGCCAAACTCGACTAAACCAGCCACAACACAGAAGGCAAAAGCACCTGCAGGTAAAAATACTAACATATATCTGTAGCACAACGCATTTCTAATTAAACAGCTGTGTTCATTTTGTTTTTTCTGACTGCAGCTGCATCTTCATCAGCCATAATGAGGAAAGTCCAGGAATCCTCTGACTTCTCTGAGCAGCTCAACAATGCAGATTCATTCAAGAGAAAACCAAGAGTGGCTCAACAACCCAAAACCACATCACCAGGTAGGACAAGTAAATGCCTCCAGGTGCGAGTATTGTGCAGTATTATGGTTTCAGAGAGAGAATTCCTGTCTGTAGCAATGTCAGAGGCAAAAGGTATAGCCTGTTCCAAGCAACAATAGTAAGATGTTTGTGGTTTATAATTTATTATTTTCAATTCAAAAAGTTAAAACTATATTAAATTATTTTAGGGCCTCACTAGCCTTTTACAAATCAAATTGTATTTAAAACAGACTTGTAAATCCTGTATAAAATAAATAAGAAGTAACTCAAGGTGTGTAACAGTTTAAGAAATTGGAAATATTGCTCAGCAAGACTATGAGGCCCACCATTTTCTAATAGCAAAATGTTTAAAATAATATTAAAAATTAGAAAATGATCCAATCTACTTTATCTTATCTACCAATATATTGACAAGAAACACACAGTAAATAAAAAAGCTAAATATGTGTAGAAGAAGGTTAATAATCTAATTTTAGTAAGTAAACATTATTTGTGTAGTATGTTTTACAGATAAAAAAAATCACAAAATTCTTTGCAAAGTGCAGATAAAAAAGAAAAGTGACAGAAAATATAAATGCAATGACATAAAATGACATACAAAGATAACAATTAAAACCTAAAAACCCAGTCAACTAAAAGCTTGTGTAAAAAAGTGTCTTCAGCTGCTTTTTAAAAGAATCAGCATAGTCGGCCACACAAAGGGCGTTTCACAGTCTGTGGACTACTAAAGACACGTCCCCATGAGTTTTAAAGCAAGCTTATGGCACCATGATGAAGATTTGACGAGTATGGGTTCAAAAGGTCTGAGATACTGTATACTGAGGGGCCTGTCCCTGTAGTGCTCTAAAAACATTTTAAATTCTATTCTAAACTTCACTGGTAGCCATTAAACATTGACTTACTAAAATATGTAAAAACAGAATTACAATAATCAAGATGAGTTCAGATAAAAGCATGAATAATTATATCCAGATCAGTCTTAGATAAAATGTTTCTGACTTTAGAGATGTTTCTCGGATGATAAAAACTATTTCTAAACAATAGACTTTTTATAAATAAAGAGCTGCAGTAGTTTCCTACATTTTAGAAACTCGCTATTTCATTTTAGCATAGTTCCTTATACCACTTCAGGGGAAACTTGCCTCTTGTGAGCTAAAAATAATGTTTAAATTGTATTTTCAGAAAGCAGAGGTCCACTAGTAGAGATAAAACTGGGCAGCTCATTTCAGCCTGTGGAGACCCCAGCAGCCGATCCTCTGCGTTCACCCCCATCGTCCCAGAGCAGACCAGCACCAGCCACCTCAGTGGGACAAACCAGACCCTCTGCTCTGCCTGCTCTGCCTAAGGATGTGGCTATGGAGAAATACTCAGGACTCAGGTTAAGGTGAGCAAATTCATTCACGTGACCACTGACCAGTGAGCTTTACCTAGGTATTGGAATGGCAACTTGCAATATTACACTTTTCACTGCTCCTTTTTAGAGCCGTTAAGTGTCTCTAGATGCAGCTGTCGTAATTTCTGTCTTAGGTACTGAGTGTTTTATTATGTTATTTATTGTTTTCAGAAAGCCACGTGTTTCCTCCAGTGAGATGGACCGTAAGATGGCCGACCGGCGTCTCATCCGCCTGTCCCAGGTCCCAGAGCGGTTAGCCAGGGAGAAACTGGAGGAGAGTGACTGGGTGACGTTTGGGGTGTTGGTCAGTAAGGCCACTCCACAGAGCAGCAGCAGTGTAAGTCTGTGTCTATTACAAATCCCTAGATACACTCTTATAGATAAATGGTAATGGGATGGGGGCTGGGTAGTGCTCTTGTCTCACAGCAAGGAGGTTGTGAGATTGATCCTTGGGCCGGACATCACACAAACACTCTGGGTGGAGTCTATTAAAAAGGTATTAAATGTAATGTTGCCAAAATCAAGTCCATAAAAGTATTAAATCATTACATTTTGTTCATCTAGGTCTTCAATTGACAAATTGGGACATATATGTCAAGTTCTTATATTATACTATATATACTAATATGGCAACACATTCTATCAATAGTGGTTTTACAAATATCTTAAAATCACCTGCTCGAATGTACCTTTATTTAATAATACGTTTTTGAATGCTAAGTCTACTGTTTATATGGCTGTGTAATGTTGCAGGGTCAGGCATATTTGTTGCAGAAACATTCCCACAATACAGTAAATGCTGTTACCACTGAAATGTATGATTCTGTTTTGCAGAACTGGAGTTATTGCACCTCCTATTAAAATTTTAAAATAAAACCAATGAGGTTCAGAGGGTAATTAGTAATTAGTATAACATTTATACAGATTATTGTTCTTTTGCCGGCAATCTTGGCATTATATTTTATTCTAAGAGGAACTAAAAAGTCTTAAAAATGTCTTAAATTTCATGAGAAAAAACCTAAAGATACCTGAGTCTAAATAGTTCCTACTGAATGAATGTGAGAGTGAATGGTTGTCTGTGTATGTCTCTGTCAGCCCTGCCACTGACTGGCCTCTGTCCAGGATGTACCCCACTGGGATAAGCTCCAGTACCTGTGACTCCTAATGGGAATAAGCTGAGGAAGATGAATGAACGAATGAGTAAAAATATGTTAATTACTCTTTTTCTTTCTGTTTAGGGGAAAACCTTTAGTATCTGGAAGCTAACCGACCTTCACAACCTTGAGGTGTTTGTGTCTTTGCTGTTGTTTGGCGACGTCCATAAAGAGCACTGGAAAACTGATCCTGGGACAGTCATTGGTCTCCTCAACCCCAATCCCATGAAACAGAGGGACGGATACAACGGGGTCAGTCACCACTTTTGTTTTTATTACTGATTTAGCGTATGGGAAGCTCATTATTATTTTAGGAGGTTGCCAGATCATTTTTAAAAAATTTAAATTGAGGAAATGAATAGTCTAAATTAAGTGATTTTAAAACAGGGAGCAGTTTTCTTTGTCATTTTGTCCAAAGTTTCTCAACTAGACACAGTGCGTGAAAACCTAATACATCAAAAATATCCTCAGTGTGTCCGCTTTGAAGTGCAGGACGCATATTAAACTATAAACTTTATTAAATTTAACAAAATATTATGGAAAAAATACTTTTATAAACATATGGTCATCAGATTTTTAAGAAGTAGCCTATGTGTTTTGTAGAAGTAAACCTATGTATTTTTTTTTTCAAATTTTTACTACTACTGTGATCGTTAAAATCGTTATTTTAAAATTCACCCTAATATTGAAAATTGCATGTTTTCTTCAAATTTTCCCCCCCTGCTAATATAGTCCCATTCAACATATTCAACACTGTCAGAAATTTACCAAATTTACTGTTGTTTCAATGAATATTGAACATTCAGCAGTCTGGGGGAAAAACAAAAATAGGCACTGGTTGAGGCTTTGTAGGCCATTCAGTTGTACATAAAGGTTTGTCCGGTTGTAAGGCGCTGGAAAAAACTATAGTATATAGTATAGTATAATAGTATAGTGCTTGAATTGATCTTTGAAAGGTTGTACAAACCCTCAGGTAAGATTTTTCCCCAAAATGTTCAGTCAGTCATAATGTTTAATATCACTATGATTATTGATTTCATAAAAAAAAATATACTGATTGACATTTGTACAGTAATATTAGAGTGCTGTATATATTATTGCTTTATCTATATCTTACCGTATATAGCTATAGCAACGGTATGATTCTTTACTCCTGAAGATTTGGTGAAAGGTTTTGGAATAGTCATGGAACTGTAATGGAAGATTATTTTTTAAAAAGTATATGAACCTTGCATGTAGTTATGTCTTCTTAATTACCTTAATGTCTTTTGTGCATTGATAATTTATGCCTTGTTTGTTAAGCATTGTCCTCATCTGTCTCTGCGCAGGTGAGTCTCACAGTGGACCACGCTCAGAAGGTGCTGCTGATGGGTGAGGCTCAGGACTTCGGGACATGTAAAGGTGTGAAGAAAAACGGAGAACCCTGCTCCCAGATCGTCAACATGGTACGTCCCAAATTTCACTTTTTCCACTCTGAATCAAAGGCTTCATACACACTAATAATCTCTTGACATCTTGTTTCTTTTTACAGTATGATTGCCAGTTTTGTCAGTACCACGTCAAAGCCCAGTACAAGAAGATGAGTTCGAAGAGGGCAGAGCTGCAGTCGTCCTTTTCGGGGAAAGCTCCAAATAAATTCAAAGCAAAAGGAGGAAACCTGAGGGAGAAGCTGTGTCAGGACGGGTTTTATTATGGAGGGGTGTCATCTGCCGCCTGTGCCGCCTCACTGTGAGTTACTGTAGAGATTTACAAGCTTTAGTCAGAATATTTACTCCGATTAGGTGTTATTTCAATTATTCAGAGGCCCTTAATGATGATTTTTAATATGTCATTTCAGTGGAGCATCCAGACCAAACAAACCTGCTCAGCAAACTCTAGACAAACTCTTTGTGAGAGGATCAGCTCAGCACGTTGCTCAGGCCAAGAGACTGGGTAAGATCAATTATACAATACACATCAGTACTCTGTGGATAAAATGTATCACTTTTACAAGTAACCATTTTGTTTGTTCTTAGCCATGCAGTCTGGGAATGTTTCGGGCTGCTCAGACGAGTTCAAAAGTCTGATGTCTGTGCCCACTCCTGGAGCTATACAGCTGAAGAAACATTTATCTCAGAAAAAAACAGGTATCAGTGAACTGTCCTGAGTCAACACAGACCACAGTATATCACAAAATAATGAGAAGACAAGCAGGCACAAACCATGTCTTCAGCTCAGAAAACTGTTGATAACACTTCTATTCACTAAGCTAATTATTAGCATTTTATTCTGCGGACAAGTCAAATTTTATGTTTCTTTTCTTCTTTGCTCGCTCTTATTCAGTAGCTTGAAAGCCCGGAAATAGACAGAAGACCAGTAAGATGGCTTAATTAAGCTATGAAGATAGTCCAACAAAGTCAAAATAACAAATGAAGATATGTGGGTTAAAGAAAAACACAATTCTGTATCTCATAAAATGAAATTATGACATATTATAGATTTAAATATATTACTACTCTGTGTGTGGTAAAAAAAAAATTAATTAATTAATTAAATGTTTGTCATTAATTTTTTTATTTGATATTTACATCATCATTTCTTGAGTTATAAAGATACAAAAGTTAAAATAGTTAAAAGTTCCATGATCATTTGACCGTTGGAACAAAAATATTCATAAATTTATATTGAACACTAAATTTGGTTGTCAGATACTGTTTGAACTTTTTGTTTTTCACTATTTTGAATTGAGCTACTGAAATAATTAAACTTTTTTATGATATTTTAATTTATTGTCAGCTTTGTGTATGCACTGTACAGGTTTGTGTCAACTAATATCACATGTCTACAGTTTCTAGATCCACAGAGGGAGCCTCAATTCAGTCTATCTCTGCCTCAGACCTTTTAAAACAACAAAAACAAAAGCAGCGCGAACTCCTCAGTGCTCGCAAACAACGGAACGGTCTGATGTCTCCAAGACCGGCCTCGGACGTCCCCAAATCCTCCAACAGTCCAGCCGCTCCCTCGGCTCCTACCCTGGGACGGGGCTTCTCAGAGGGCGACGACATTCTGTTCTTTGACAACGGTCCACCTCCAGCCCCAGCGCAGACCTCACTGAGTCTGTCTGCGGCTAAAATGGCCGCCCTGAAGAAGCTGAGAGCCAAAGGGATGGGTCTGGAGAAGGAGGACCCCAACGCAGTCAAGAGGAAACAGCAGCAACAGCAGTGAGATCAACACAAGAGTGGAGAAGAACCGGTCATCGCCAAATGGTAATAAGACAAGATTTTGTAGTTTGTTTTATACGAAGACATAGATCTCTTTTATTCAATGGTGAACAAAGTACTTAACTTCACTACTTAGTAAGTATAGATCCTACTGATCAATATTACTCCAATACAAGTAAAAGTCAAATTTAGAGTTTAAAGTACCGAAGTATGGGCTTTCAAAAATACCTATATATTCAAAGTAAAAATGATTGTCAATAAATTTAGGTAAAATTTCTTCCACATTTAGCTCACCGGTTTGCAGCTCCAAAAATATGAACAAAATTCATACCTTTCTAATCCTAAATTCCCTCCAAAACACTACTCAAGTAAAGTACAGATTTTGAAATTATACAGTACTCAAGAAAATTTACTTTGTTACTGTCCACCTCTGCTTCTATTAACTGAATGTTACAAATGTTTGATGTACAGTAGATGGAAACAGGAACATGTCAGATGTTTTGGAGACAAAGTCAGAGAGGCCCTTATGAATTTTATATCTAAACTTGTAATGACAGTGGATAGATAGTTCCCACAATCTGATCATGGTGTATATTTTGTATTGTTTCTTACCTGTGCAGGTGGTTCGAGTAACGATGAGGAGGAGCCAGTTCAGAAAAAGAGAAAAGAGCAGCAGGAATACGTCCAGTCAGAGGAGTTTCAGAAGATCCTCAATGCTAAATCTAGACACAACGTCATACTACAGGCGGTAGGTCCCCAACACACCATAAATACTTGGCAATAATCAGATATTATAAAAAATAAAGGAAATATAATAAATGCACTGACTGTTTAACAAATAACAAATGAATGTGTTGTGTTTCAGGCGGAGTACCAGCTGCAGGAGAGATACTTCGACGCTCTGGTGAAGAAGGAGCAGATGGAGGACAAAATGAAAGGCATCAGAGAGATGAAGTGTCGAGCTGTGACCTGTAAAAAGGTCGGTGTTTTGTACAGTAACATAAAGATTGTTAAGTGTGTTTAGGAGGCAAGGCAAACTGAATGTGCTTCATAACATTTTATAGGTAAGGTAAGGTTATATTTTAGGTTTATATAGTAATTGTATATTGGTTTAATTACTTCCTGTTACAATATGACAGCTCAATTGAGCAAGTTGTATTAAATATCTGCTCAATTTTGTTTACACTTTTATTCTGATAAAGTTATTGTTAACAGACTAGCATGACTTGACAAAAATATCTATCCATCTCTATCTATATTATTTTTCATACTTGTGGTGAATCTCTTGTATGCGCTGTGTTTTTTTTCCCAGTGTAAGTACACATACTTTAAGCCGGCCGATCGCTGTGTGGGAGAGAACCATGACCTGAAGTGGCACGACTGCTGTCAAACGTTTCTTCAAATGTCCCTGTGGTCAGAGGGCCATAGCTTTGGACAGGCTGCCCAATAAACACTGCAGGTATGGCTCTCAAAATGTTCCTTTCTTTGATTAATATGGGTTATGTAATTATTACTAAAGCTTAAATCTTGTTGTAACCTTTCAGTAACTGTGGGCTCTTCAAATGGGAGCGTGATGGGATGCTCAAGGTAAACAAATTTCTCGCCTAGCCATACAGTTCATATTGTTTTGTTACACTTATTTTGTTAAAATCTAATGAAATAATTTTGTTTTCGATTTGACTCTCAGGAGAAAAAGGGTCCAAAGATCGGTGGAGAACTGCTTCTGCCTCGAGGAGAAGAGCACGGCAATTTTCTCAACAGCAAGTGACAGCCCCTTCAGTGTCTACTGTGAGCAGATTTTAATACGACTTGGTATAATATGTATTAATTATGGTTTTAAACATCAGTGGAATTTTTCTTAAATAAGTCTTTTTAGTTTTAATTTTTATGTGAATGGATGTGCTGAAATAGGTTGATTAAAGTAAGTGAGAAAATTTGTTTTTTGTCTTCATTTGAAGTCTGGTTCCATTATACTAAGTGTACAGGCTAATCATGGTCTTCTGTTAATATCTTGAGTTCTTAATTTTATTCTCTTCTATAAAAAATGGACGACAAAACTGTTTTACGTGTAGGACAATGTAGACGTCACAGCACACGATAAAATGACTGTGTTGCTTCACCGCCCATCTTTATTAAGAAAGTCATGAACAGAAAAACTTCTTCAGATGAAATACATGAGCAAACCTACAAATCGTCTACGCCCTCTAGTGTCCACAACAAGTATCTGTATCTTATTTAAATGTGAATGAACTCTCAATATATAAATGAAACCAACATGAAGTAAAACAATTTATTTAATAACTTCAAGCCTTATAAAATGGCACTTACACTAAGTTTGATGAACATGTGAGCAAGTATAGGATTTTTGCAAACTTAAAAAAGTGGGGTGTTAGCAGTGTAGTGAAATTCCAGATTGCTATTCTACCATTTACCATTTACCTTCCTGTAACTTGTGGGCACCTAAGGTAGCCCTGCAGGGACATGCTGTTGTTATTGTAAATCGTTTGTATATTCTTTTAGCTAACTTATTCCCAGCAGTAGATTGTTGTCAGCACTACCAGAAGTAGACAGGAGCAATGGCGGCACAATGGCAAAGTGGTTAGCGCTTTCCCTTCACAGCAAGAAATTCCCAGGTTTAATTCCTGGACCATGTGGGGCCAATACAGGATATACAGTAGTAGCCTCTCCACAATATCTGCTGCTGTGAGATGTCCCATATTTTAGTTCAGAGCCCCGCTGAGGAGCTCATACTGGGGAGTGCTAAGTTCTGGGGTTGTATAAATGAGGAATGGAATAAAAAGCAGGCGTATGTCAAAATATACCCGTTCTATAACACACTCTTGTACTGACACTAGTTTTTGAAGTTGTATAAGGCTTGTTAGTTGTTCTAAAAGTGTATTTTTACTGACCCCATTTGCAGCCATACATACCATATAGCCTGAATGATTGCTCCTGTCTGCTTCTCCAAACTAGATGTGTGCTAGCTAACAGTTAACTTACTGTGTGAAATAAATATCAGTATGTTATGTAGACCTTTTAATCTTTGCACTAAAGTAATACTGAATTGCTACAGTGGTTTTGGTTCAACCTTTTTGACAAGTGACCCCCATTTTATCAGTTGATATTATTACACCCCCCCCCCTCCATTCGCCTCCCTGACCCTAAAAATTAGGAAAAACAAATAAATTTATTGAGTAAATTTCACTTCAATAATTTCTAAACACTTTTTTTGTGACCATTGCACCATTGTCACCATTAGCCAGTCTTCTTTGCATTATCATTCAGCCCTAGCTTTGACCTCTTTTTCAAGAGGCCCTTGTGACCCACTGTGAAGCTTTGGCAACCACTAGTGGGGGTCCTGACCCCCAGGTTGGGAATCACTGGTGTAGATATTGACTGCATAGCATAGCTTATGGAAATGTCACTACACTAAAACTATTTGGCTGATTGAGGACAAATATTCTTCCAGATGGCACTAAGTCAAGTCTCAAAGCCAGTCCTCCTTTAAACAGCCCTGCTTTGTGGCGAAATCTCGACACAGACACTAACCAATGTGCCATACTACATTCACTTCATTTACAATCATTATTTTTCTGTCTCTTGTCAGCTCCGTGTTTTAACATTTGCCAAATTCGTGTCTAAATTTCCACTGCGAATCCACTTTGAGTGTGATGACTTCTGCAGCTCACCTCATAGTCTTTTTTTTCCTTCAAATAGTCCAAATACCAAACCGTGTCTGGGGGAAAGAAAAATGCATTTGGAGTTTTTCGTTTCAAAGAAGGGGTCTTTTAATAAATGCTGGGTTTTGTAAAGTATATAATGTACAAGTGTGTATTGATGTAATGAATAATACAAGCATGCAAAACATATACAAAAAGCTCTATGGATTAATACAATGGGCATTTACAATACAAAGAGGTGATACATACAAAAAGCTATAGTACAGTTGAATGATATTTGAAGTTGTTATATATTTCTGGTCCACTAGGGGGCGCTGTTGTGAGCATGCTCAGTGAAACCAGTGGTATCGAGGATAAAGGCCGTCATAGTGAAACTCCCGATACTGCTCATTCACCTCCCGAGATCTCTCCAGTTGCTCTGTGGAAAAATCAAATTTACTTTTACTTTTACTTTACTTTTTTACACCAGATGCCCTTTCTAACGCAACCCTCTCCATTTATCTGGGCTTGGGGCTGGCACACAAACTTCTGTTGCGTGAGACCCCTTGTGGTTGTCATTTCTAACAATACAATAACTAATACTAGATTATAAATTAAAGCATAAGTATTAGATTCAGATTTTACTTCTACTTATTCTTCTATAGGACCACTGCATTTGCCAGTGGGTCTCAAACTGTGGTGTGGGTACCACTGGTGATACTTGGGTTTTTTCTAGTGGTACTCTGAAGTCTTTGGCAGTTTAGGTTCTGGTTTAGTCCTGGATTTGTCCTGGTTAAGAGCTGGATTTGTTCTGCTTTAGATTTGAATTTGTTCTGGTTTACTACAGGTTTAGTACTGGTTTAGACCTGGTTTAGTCTTGGTTTAGTCTTGGTTTAGTCCTGGTTTAGTCCTGGATTTGTCCTGGTCCTAAAAATAATTTCATATTACTTAGATTTTGCAATAGAAATGTCACTCCTATTGAAGAAAAAGTTTGTTTTAAGAAAGGTACAAGCCAGCGTACTTCATATCACTGCACACTAGGAGGCAGATGATTGGCTGAGGTGGTCCCAGGTAGAAGCCATAAAGGAAAGAATTAAGGAGGGGACATAGGACTTCATGATTTTACCAACTTGAGCATGACATACCACCTCTGCATATTTGTACAATTCCAAGTTGAAATACTCAGAAATAATTTACTTAACAGCATTTCTAAGATGTCTTCAGTGTGAGGCCTGTACTTTGTTTTGTTTTCACCTTGTTCAAAAACCCACACACCCCTGTGTTTAGGAGAGGCTCTTACTGTAACTCTATCACACAAACCACAAAAGAGACAGTTATCATGTGTCCGGCCACATTTAGGATTCTTCAAACTGTGTGGTTACTCATTGCAAACAAAGCTCTCCAGAGGCTCCAAAATCCAAACTTCAGTCTACACACTTTAACTACCCATTTGTTTTATAGCTCTATGGAAATTGTCACTTGTATAGTAACCTTTGAAGAGAGCTCTTACCACCTCGGTCCTCCTCCAAATAGTTCTCGTGCTCGTCTATTTGCTCCTCGTTGTACTCTCTTCGTCTCTCACTGATGGCAATCTTCACCCTCTGCTCAGCTGCAAAAACACAAGATGGAAAAGCATTACTGTGTGAAGACTTTCCAGACTTTGAATTATACTGCACTATGGCATTTAAATGAGCTTTTATCATCATTGTCTGTCAGCAGTGCAACATAGGGCTAACTACAAAAGCTTTAAAGTTTTAGAAGAAGAGTTGAGTGTCATTTTTTTGTACTTTAACGTTAAACTGCAAAATGTCTTGCAGTGTGACTGTAACATTTTTAAAATACAAAGTACAAACATTTCCAAAATATATTACTAGTGTCTGTGACAGTTCCTAAAGTTTTTGGCATAATGTCAAATATTTGTACTTTACTAAAAGAAACACTTTTAACTGCACCTGATCCTACAATAATATTTAAAATAAGTTTAATCTTGTAATCAAAATGGTGTCCTGCGGTGTGACATGAAAAATCAGGTTTTTAAACAGGCAGCAACTAAACCTACAGGACCCATCTGTCATTTACAGAGCAGACAGACCTCTGAGTCTGGAGTTAAGGCTGAGAGCTAAAAAGTCAAAAGGAACTGTTATTTTATTATTCATTTTAGTAAAATCCTCATTTTCTCAAAAACTGAATGTGTGTCTGTTTGATGTCCTGCAGTGTGACAGCTGTATTTTTCACTAAATAAAATTCTGAATGTTAAAAATCATAAAGTCAATCCAGTTAGCACAACAGACATGTTCAATTATTTATGACAAGAATTCAAATAGCCAAATTGAATGTCAAATAATGTAGAAATAAAAGAGTTACACCTGAAATTATGACTTGCTTACAAAAAACTCGCTTTACACTTTTTATACAACTGATTTATATTTGAAATTGCTATTTAATATCCTTTGCATTCAACTTTAAAGTTGTGTCACACGGCAGGACAAAAGAAAAAAGCTGTTACACCTCCAAACGTCCACCACCCAGCTACAGAATTAGCAACCACCGAGTGTGACTGAGGAGTGAATGAATAATGGACTAAGCTTTGAGAAGCTTCAGAAGCTTGGAAAGCACAATTTAAATCTAACTGATTATTATTTACATAGTGTCTTTTCTATTTTACTAAACCTTATAATACGCAACACATTAAATCAGTGACTTTTATTGGAAATCCCACGACGCAGCATAAACAGTGACTTACCCTTTTGCTGTGTTGCATAAATTGGGCACCAGGAAGACTGATGGAGGATATTGGTTGATTAAATTAAAACTATTTCATCCAAAGAAGCACAAATGGAGTGCTTGACAATTTTTATTTTTATTAGGTCCTGTGGCAAAGGAAGCTCTTGCTTTAGTTGAATGGAAGACAGACTTACAATATTGCTGTCCTAGCTCAGTCACCACTAATGGTTGTGGGCAATTGTCATTTATGCGGCTTGTAATTTGTATTGGGTTTTTACTGTAAGGCACTATGGGCACAGCATAAGAACTGCACTTGTAGTCCAACATATTCCTAAACATAAATATGTTATATGTGAGCAAAAAATAATAAAATAAAATATAACAAAGCTTAGTCGTCAGCTGATTAGATAGAACACAATCAAATCTTATGAACTTTTTAGAAAACAATAGCAATCTGACAAGTCTTTAGCCAATTTTATGCCATGCCACCTTATTTTGTTGGACAGTAATGCCATTCCTAACACCCAATTCTGGTGCCAAAGTCAAAACGAACCAGAGCCTGTGGAGGCATGCTGAGAATTTACTGGAAATCTGATACGTTTTTGGACAAATATGTGAACCAGAATGGATGGCATTTTTAGCAAGCCTTATTACCAAACTCATTAGATTTGGTTTTGGTTGGTCTGTATCTTTCTGAAGCTAGACGTAAAATAACAAGTTCATTGTACCAAAAAAGTTTTCTCCAGTCTGCCCTGCGACTCCTTCTGTCTCTAACTTCAGTCTATGTGTGTGCAAAAAGGAGATTAACTCAGTTTAAAAGCTGCTACTGCAAAGAGAAAACACCTGTGTAAGTTTCCACTGTCTGCCCTCTTTCACTTCACTGTTTTATAGCAGACACATAACACATCCCACATAATATAGTACATAGGAGGGCAGTGGTATGTTGAAACAGCTAATGTAAGCAGATCAAATGCTTTATATTTGCTAGTGTGTTACTTCACACTGCTACTTACAAATATTGTCAGCAGCAGTCAACAAAAGGGTTAAATGTACTACCATTCACATACACTGTAAACAACATAGGGACTAGAATAATAATGGACCAAGGGATCACATGCAGAAGTGTAGGTTGGTAGGAGGTGTAGGTAAGACAATTTTGGAGGCTCATCTATATATTATTGCTCAGCTCACATACCAGCAGTTGCAGCTTTGTATCATTTCAAACTAATACCCACAACAAACTAAAGAATGAGGCAACCTACTGAGTTTTAGCACTGAGTAGTAATAGTAGTAGTAGCAGCAGCTTAAAATCCTCTGGCACCACATACTAAATGTAGTTTAATGGTTAGTCTATTGGTCCATTATTCTTCTAGAGTCCAGTACCAGCACCTTCTGATGTGTGTATTCCAGCACTTACCTTGGCGCTCTGCGTAGTAACTCATTGAGCGACGACTGCGACGTCTGAAAAAGTTTGAGGCGTCTGACTCGGCCATGAACACTTGCCTTGGTGGACCTTGAAGGTCAGAGGTCAGAGGGTAAAGATCACATATGAAAGACATTTGGGATAAGAAAAAAGTATGCCCATTACCTTTTTGCTGGTCTGTTTTTGCATCACCTTTCAATGTTGCATTTTCCACCACAGTGGAAACTGTTGAGGACAAGAAGCTCATAAGAAGTGTAGTAGAACATACAGTGTGTAGATAGCAATGGTAAGTTCTGTTACCTGTAACCTACTGCTCAGAGCTGTTGGTAAGCAACTGTTTAATATAAGGTTTGAATCTTTTTCAAAACTATATGTCTTTTATGATGTTTATACAAATTGATTCAATGTTAATGGCCCATACATTTTTGTTCCATGTCTCAACAAGTAACAGTGTAGATTCCCAGTCCTTACCTATAGCATTATTACATTAGTACCAAAAAGTTGTCTTATCTTTTGCATGCTTTTGTCTATTTGTCAGTTGCGTGTATAATGACAGCTCTCTACAGCTCTGTGGATTGCAATGCAATAAAATTAATTATTAAATAATGCCAAAACTTACTGGTGAGACAACTAAAAGTGTAGCTGCAATAGAGACCATTGATCATGAATAGAAATCTAGATCAATAAGTGTCTTCAATAGTAACAATATAGACTCCGCCCAACTATCTTTGCTCTACTCAAAATTACCATCAGATGTCAACTTCTTGAGAACCTGCGATACTACATTGAATACATCAGCTACCATCTTCATAAACAATACTTTAGTGTTCTTCTTATCCATAGCTTGGAGAATTACGGTTAGAAATAGATTAAATTTAAATTCATTATACAAAATGCACTACTCACTTGACAGAATGATGAAGCTGGTCAATACCGACGCAACCAGGGCTTTAGTCCAAACCATCTCGAGAAGCAGAAGCTAAAACTAAATAAATATATTAGAGCAGCTAGGCGTCTTCTAACTTATCTGAAGTGAGACAGGACAGAGAGATGAGAGGTGCAGCAGGAGGCGGGACAGGCAGAAGAAATGGGAGGAGACAGATTCAGGTCCAGGACTGGGAACTCAATCATCCTGGGATTTAGAAAAGTGGAAAGCAACTT
Source organism: Bostrychus sinensis (assembly GCA_020698575.1). Lineage (NCBI taxonomy): Eukaryota > Metazoa > Chordata > Actinopteri > Gobiiformes > Eleotridae > Bostrychus > Bostrychus sinensis. Next base: position 45,626,231 of record CM036239.1, on the reverse strand, counting down.
AAGAAATGATGGGACGGGGTGGGGAATCGGGATAGAGAATTGACATACCAGATTTAATTAAAATGGCGAATAGGTGGGCGGACACACAGGTTAGAAGGCACTACAGTGACATAATGTTTCTTTGAAACAGAGCATCATTGTCCTGCATTTCTGTTTTTAATTGTGAGTAAATCAGCTCTGTGTGGAACATGTCCCCAAGATGCACCGTCTGTAACACTGAGTGCTCACAGCCACACATCAAAGACTAGACAGTAATCCCAAATCTGCCCCCCCACCACCATCCCCTTCCAACTTTTTCATTACACTTACTGCCCCTCATAGATACGTATATCCCCAGGGCAGGGTTTCTGCAAGTTGAATTCAAGACTATTTTAGACCTTTTTAAGCTGATAACTCCACCTCATTTGGCATGTGCCCAATAGTAATACATACCCAAAGGTCATCGCTTATTAAAACCATTGTTAAAAAAAAATTAAGACCTATTTCATAACCAGGCCATTTGTAATAATTAGTGCCACAAAGCATTTTGGTCTTGGTAAAAGAATATCTCCTATTAGTAAAGGTATTACACCCTTGAGCATTGCAGTGGGCAGGTAGTTGCATCAAATGTATGTGACATATTTAAGACCTAATACTCCCCATAGCAGCAAATTTAAGACTTTTTAAGACCCTGCAAAAGCCCTGCAAGTGAGAAATTCATGTTTAGGTGAAATGGTGAACCTAAATTGCCCATAGAAAATTAACATGAATAGTTCTCTGTCACTAATACAGTAGTTGATAGGTGGTTAAATTTAGGCTGTATCCTGCCTCATGCCCAAAATAGCTGGGGTAGGCTCCAGACCCCCTGCGCACCCTATTCAGATAAAGCAGTAGAAAATGAATGAATGATCCAAGCTCTGTTGTACGAAAATATTTATATTTTTTCAAGGGATTACTAACATCCATTCATTCAAAATCAAATCAAATCAAAATATCCCAGGTACAAAATATACAATGTAGGCTACTGATGTGATGAAAATGGAAAAATAACAGGTTGCATTTATAGGTTGAGTGGCTTTTATAACATATTCCATTGTGCATTGCTTCCATTATGGGCATTTTGCTCAGAGGCAAAACATGATAATAAGTGGCTCTGGTACAAGACTAAAATGTTACTAGAGCCACTTATTATCATTCCAGGTATGAATCACTCACAGTTTAGCATATATATTTGCACTAACCCATGTTTAATGCCGCAATAGACAGAGAAATGAGAGAGGATGCACTATATGGGTTACATAATGTATATCTTCTCAGGTATGTGGACTATAAAATGTGCTTCCTATAAGAGAAGTGGAAAGGCAGCTGGACATTTTACCTTCAAACAGTTAGCTTCAACTTTTTTTTTTTTTTTGTAGTCCAAGTTAAGTCTGAATACACAGTGTACGAGTCCAAGTCCAAAACCAAAACCAAAGAGCGGTCTTCGTCAAATCTGGGTTGAGTCATGAGCATTTGAAGTAGGATGTTGAGTCAGATGATATGATTGCATTAGCAGCAGGTGAGTTATAAGCTGAAAATGAACCTCTACTAGCAGTAGAACAAGTGGCTTCCTGCAGCTCAGCCTCGGATCCTTCAATGTGTGAAACAATATAAAATTACATCAATAAAATTAACAAAATTAATAGTAAACCTATGCACGTCTTGGGCAGCAACATTAATTTTTGAGTGTGTGTGTACCAAGAGAGGTGTTCTACTTTTGAACAAAGACCTATTCATTTGACAAGCTCTTCTAGTTATGTAAGATTGGACATTTTAAGTACAGAGAGGAAAGAACTAGGCCCCAAATTTAAAACAATAAAATACCAAAAGACCATTGCACACTATTAATGCAAGACTGTCACATCTCCTTTGCATATTTGTGACTTGAGGGAGACCAGACAACATATAATTTAACCAAATCAAAACACAAAGCTACTTTGTGAAGTGCTTTCTAAAATCTGTTCTTGGTCTGTGTTATCTTAGGTCACTCCCTTGTCTTCCATACAAATTAAATAACAAAAAATGAAAAATATAAGATTAATTTAAAGATTTATTACTAAACATGCTCCATTCAGTCAATCATAGTCATAAACAGTTAAAATGACAGCACATAATTACATATAAAAACATCTTAAGGCATTACAATAAGGTTAAGGCCCCACTGTCACATGCTTAAACACACTATTCCTTCATTCATTTCTCCATATGCATTTCCCATTCATTTCACAATAAATCTCACATTTTCAGCTTGCACTAAATCAATGTTTACAACCATTTTCTTATCCTTTCATTTACAAGTACATTTTATTCACTGCATATACGCTGATCCATTAGTTAAAATTCCAATACAAGCTTGAATATTATGTTAATTGCTAAGTGCTTTGAAATGAATCCAATCCCATAATGAAGTATTTTATAGCTTAGATTATTTCTTTCTACAATGTACAATTCACATATACTTTCTTGCAAATATTGAAAAAATATGAAAAATTGTCTTTCATATATAAAAGTTGTATAAAATTGTTTAAAATCACAGTATATTAGTGTAAGCATAGCATGTTTTTGTTTTTCAATCTTTTCTCATTGCAGTTCAGTGGTTGGTTGCCCAGTATTGTTGTACATTTGTAGCTTCCTCACATTGAAATCCGGTCTCCTTGCACGAGTCTTCCTCTGAAAGCCCATGTGTCCTGTAAAATAAAAAACAAATCTTTTATAAAATGTTTTCTTAAAACAAACACTTTCCAGGTAATTGGCAAAAGAACACAACAAAATCAATGAAACATCTCCTTACTTTGCAAACCGCATTTTTCAAAGAGCACAGGTAATGCATTATGGGGAGCAGAGGCTTTTTTTTCTTTTCTCCAGTGTCATGTTTCATGTGTCATCACACAGACTGACTGCATTTATTTGCAAAGTAATAAATATGAAAAGACACTGTGTACGGTACGCAATGTGCAAGAGGCAGCTTGTCTTGTACCTTGCTGTTTGAAAAAAGATGACCATCAGCCTCGGCAATAGCACACTACTCCACATTTACAAGTATTATGTTCAACATGAGGTCTCGAGTCATAATAGATAGGTCAGTCATCACTGGATTCTGCTCTGTCATTGCATTGAGCTATTATTAATTTACAAACAAATACCAAACTAATGTTCTTATTCTTTTCTACTTTTTTTAATAAATTGTATTAAATTAGCTGATTAGTGAGTTAAAGGGCTCTTTTGTTTTTGATTACTCTCCTTTTCTTTTGGTGATAGCCATCTACAAGTTTTAGAATTCACAATAAATACCAGTCGGACCTTGTGCTAAGCTTTTAAAAGTACCTTTTGAGGAGAGGTAAATTTAGACTAAACTACAAGCTGAATGTCAACAGTGCACATGTAGTAATTCATTCTATGAACACGTTTCACTTCTGGTTGCTGTTATTATGGATTTGTTTGCCTCTAAGTTGTAAATATTAGCTCCCTATGAGTGTTTACCAATTGTCCAATGATACTTCGCGGCTGCACTATGACCACTTTCCATTTGTGTAGGGGTTAGTTTTTAACGCAAATGATCTATGACCCGACGCAATGTCGCAACATGCTCCCAGTTTTTTTCTGAAAATGTTGACATGCAGCGTGAGCAGGAAACTTGCCTTCACTTTGAATGGGCTGACTCTGAAAGTGACGCTTTCAAGCAGCCTCCGGAGGAAGGATACTGGCAATTGAGAAACCTATGTACTAAGTGTGACCTCTTACCTGGAAGCTAATCCCGTCTAGCTTGTACCTTCTGAGAGCGATCTCATTTGCCTCCTTTGCTATATTTTCTTGTGTGGTTCCCTTCACATCAATGTAATAACAGTCAGCAGCAGCGTAGTGACAAGAGATGGCCTGAAAAAAACAACACACACAAATTTAGAGCAAATTACAATGAACTGCTCAAGCTTAGATAATGACAATAATGTCTTCAAAGGCTGCTGTATAAAACTGACAATGTGTCAAGTACCTTACTAATACCTTTAACTTTCAAGATTTTAGGAAGCATTATTTTACCTGCAATGTTGTTATTGCACTCGTTGTAAATACTGCTTCGCTGTTTTTTCTACCTGTAGTTACTGCATTAGAACACCAAAGAACCATGGGTGGTGTAATTGTGTACCTTGCGGAAGCCCCGGGTCTGGTTCATGCCCGAGCCGTGGATGAGCAGTGGGTGGAAGAAGACGGTGTCACCTTTCTCCATCTCCAGGTGCACTCTGGGATGGTCTGGGTTATAGTCTCTCACTCCATGGTACATCTTATTGACACCTCCCTGAAATCACAAGAGCATTAGTACAGCTATAATGAGACACAACACTTTCTGAAGCCTTAGTGCAGGGACTTTAAAGTAGTGATATGCTGATTTTACCAGAAAGTCTTAAAGAACACATTTTTTAAGTGACCAAAATATAGGGTTTCTTCAGGTTTTAGTAAGTTAAACTTAAGACTTTTTTAAGACCATTGTTCATGAAAAATAAGACCTATTTCATAAGCATGCAGTGTATAAAAAACTGAGACCATTTGTGACAGTGAGTGCTGCAAAGTATTTTGGTCTGGATAAGAGAAGGTCTAAGTTCTCGTATCAGAACCAGTAAAATGCCTTTAAGCATTTAAGTGGATATTTTAGGTAGTTGCAACTAATGTACGTGAAATATTTGAGACCTATTTAAATGTTTCTAAGAGCTAACAGTCCGCTCTTTTTTAGACTTTTTAAGACCCTGCAGAAATCCTGAAAATAAAACCTCCATTGACCCACAGCTTGGGAACCACAGTCATGGTGTATGCCCTCACCTCCCACTCGGGATAGTCGTGCTCCTTCAGAGTGCCAGTGTGTGTCCCGGGGAGAACCACCAGGCAGCCATTTTGACGGTTCACTTTTTCCATGGCAGTCCAGGCACAGACGATCCTGTCCGCTGGTCTGAACGGGAAGTAATGCAGGTCCTGGTGCATGGGGTGACGCGAAGTCTTCTTACCTAAATCACAGATCACATACATGAGCCCAAAAACATCTAATATGAATGTAATATAATTTATGTGGTATCTGTGGGTGATAATGTGATCTCAGTGGTGTAAAATTGTTGTATTAGGTGGCACACCTAATACAACGAGTGTAAAGTAACTAGATGCTTTCAAGTATTTTACTTAACGGTACAGTAAGCAGCATGCGCTCGTACTGGTTTGAAAACGATACTGCAGTCTAAATCAAAACAATGGTCTGTGGGTTGCCAGTGTTTCCTCTTTTCCGATTAGACGATGGTCAATGCAGAGTTTTAGAACCAAAACAAAAAACTTGGGCCTTATGTAAAATATTTTTTTAATTGTGAATAAATCAGCTGTACCATTGTTATCAGTAAAACTAATATCTGATTTAAACATGTTTACATCATATCTTGGGACACGTGATTTTTATGTAATATAAAAAGTACATTTAGTTAAACACACTTTTTACTTTTTCTTGCTAAGTTTGGAGGAAAAAAAGTACTTTTACTCAAGATAATTCACTCAAGTCACTCAATGAGAAAGTGGGAGTATGTTATGTGGAAAAGAGGGTATACATTGCGACACATTTAATTTATTGTGTAATGGGTACTGCGATTGGTAATATTTAATTTGTCATACAGTTGCAATCTTTTGTGTAGCCCTACTTATCATATCGTATACAGTATTAGAGCTAAATAAAGCGTCAAACATATTTTGCTTCAACATGCTTCCTCAGCTGTTAGTAAAACTTTTTTCCAGCCTTCTGTTGCTATGTCTCAAAACAGCTCTCATTTGGAGCCAAAAACATAGCACATTTTTTATATATTTCCTTGTGTTTATTTAAGCTCCTCCAAGTACATTTTGAAGACTCGAAGATAACAATAGTAACAGCTAAATTACTTAATTAATTTGAGCATCAATGGCCAAGTTTGAATAATTTCACTGCATTCTTGACAAGGCTATACTAATACTACACTGCAACTTGAAATATGAAGGCCTAACTTAATAACATTTAATACCTGGCCATGAATTATAATACTTTTAAGTTCTTGGGGTAACCATGGTTGTGGATGTTTGAAGCCTATCCCTGCATAGAGTCATACTGTTACATTCACATTATAATCCTATAATACCAGTGTCTTCAATCTAGTTTTACCACTAATAAATGAATACCTGCATCAGGAGGTTTGTTGATGAGCATGGTGTGCATGGCCATAATGTTAGGTCCAATGAAACTCTCCACATACTTTAAAATCTGACACACGAAGACAGTATTAGCTACAAGGAAAATACCAGTGATAGCCAAAGTATTCTGTGATGATATGAAGTGTTACTGTGCACACTACCTGTGGCAAAGAGCAATATCTGAACAGTTCAGGGTCTTCCTGAAAGTCTTGCAGTTTAGACACAGCTCTTTGATCAGGGACAAACTCTGACTTTGCAATGGCCACATCTCTCATCACCACCAGACCGGGAATGTCCACTTCCTGTCGGCAAATACGTTCAAACTCCTGCCTGAAAAAAATATACTCACATTAGTCACAACATTGCAAAAAAATCCATACAACTCTAGTTTTTGCCAGCATTGGTTTGTTTCTTAGTTAGTAAGTTAGCGAGTCACAGTTTTAAATTGGATATACTGTACTTTTTATCTTTTTAAACCAATCTTAGTCACCTCTAGAACAGCATTGCAAATTTACAACCTTTGAAAACACTATGTGACTAAAAAGAAAATGTTTTTAATAAATACTTTACAGGTGTTACACACAAACACGTGAAAAGACCAGCAGAAGGAGGACAAGTGCAGCTCTGTTGCACTCTTTTTAACATAAACAGAGGAAAAAAGCTGTTTGATTCCTAAGAGCAGGCTGGAGTCAGAGGGCTTGTTGATTGGTCAGAACCTTCCTGGAGCAGGAGGGGTTACGGAAAGAGGGCGGTGCCATTTGAGGCTCACAGAAAGGCAGTGCCAGAGAATATCTCAAAAATGTATGAATGAAACAAAACAAAACTACAGGTATGTTGTTTTTGATGAGGGAACAGCATTATAACATGGCAGAAAGCTCAAAAAAGTTGATTTTGCAGTTAATTAATTAAAATTTCAAGAAATGCTGGTAATATATTAAGACATAGGGCTACTGACGCCATCCACAATGGGCCAATAAAGGAACAGATGTACTTTTGTAGTTTAGGGTTTAGTGGATTATTTACAGTTGTGAGATACAACAGCTTTGTAGCTCAATGAATAGAGCATTTACCACTGAACTAGAAGATCCTTTCTCCAGTGTGTATGTGCGTATGCTTTTACAAGTATTGTGTCAGCATGCCATGTATTTTGAGATATCTTTTTTACCCAAATTGGTCAATGTCCTCGTGTGACACCAGATTCTTGATGAGAAGGAAGCCATTTTCTTCGTAGAAAAGTCTCTGCTCTGGAGTCAGCAAGTTGTTGTCGAGAGTGTATCTATAACATCGTAACATTCATGTAAAAAAAAAAAAAGAGCCACATTTGTTCTAGGTCAATCAATATAAAGCCAGCCCAAGTCAAAACTGATAATGCAAATAGAAGACCAAAAGCAGGCCACTGGGATCTGTCATGCTAAAGAATGTGTTGTGTTTATTGTGTAACAAAATCAACCTTTACCCCCTCCAGACAGTTGATAAGGCTATAAAATGATTCCAAAACTAAACTGTTAAAAGGCCAACTCAGGACTTTGTCACATAGTAAATACAAGAAAAAAAAATCCATTTGTGGTACTAGAAAGTCCTTACCTTAATCTTAATGGTCGAGTAGAGGCATAGGTTTGAACAGAGGTTGGTGCAGCTCTCTGTAGGCGACCAGTCAAGGAAGAAAGTATGCACTGATAAGAGCCCATAACTGAAAGGGGCCAAGGAAAATCTTACAATAATAATACGTTAAACGTATACGTATATATAAACGTTTATGTTACTTTGCAACGATAGGGCCTAATGTGTTATATTTACAGTCCACTGGTGTGTATGGCTGAAAGTTTTTTTTTACCTAACTATTTTCTACAATAAGCTATACTATTAAATTGGTCCATGGTTTGGTTCAGATAGCCACATAAAGGTACCTCTATTGGTTCCAAAATTGCAGGTGACTATCCAATAGACACTAAAGACTAATAGTAGCCTAGTTTTCATTTCTTAAATAGCAGCCATACAACACTTAAAGTGAAAGTCCTTGCTCCAGTCTGCTTTTCCATAGTACAGTTAGCAGTCAGTTAAGCTAAATATCCATAACCCTATCACCTATCTATGACCCATAGATAGGGTGACCAGATGTCCCTATTTACCCGGGAGCGTCCCAGTTTTAGTCTCCTTGTCCCATGTCCCAACACACATCTGTAAAAACTCATCTGTCCCAGTTTTCAACAAACCATGTCCCAGTTGTCCCCATTTTAACCAACAGAAAGGAATAAGCTAGAATAGACTTTTGTCACTAAAATTATTTACAATGTCATTATTTTTATTAATAAATTGCATTTAAAATTAAAAACGTAAGCCCCAGAGTCATGCATTTTAATGGCATGACAGAAAATTGTCTAGATTATAGTGGACTGACAATCCCTTAAACAACATTCCTTTAAAATAACGGCACGAAAAGACTAACCTATAGGCTATATAGGATAGGTGAGCATATAGGATAGCATATAGCCTATATTTATGCTAATAAAGCGTTCATAAACACTAACATACAGTTAACAGAGCCATACGAGGCCTGCTGTATGAACACAGACCCCGGCCTCGACAGCCACACAGACCCGTCCGCTATGCGCTCCACTTCGGTTCAGCGCAGCCCACTATACCGGCCCCCTCCCATCGTGTGGTAATTTAAAGGATACAATTGTAGCGGAAGGACGGTCAAGATGTCCCATAAGATGTTTGAGTCTGTCCGCTGCCCGAGACATTTTGAGGCGGTTTAGCTCGGAGCTGTGTGGTCCGGGCTGCAGCACTGTGCTCACTGATAACCTGCGGAGAGCTAAAGTGGGTCAGAGAGCAGCGGGAGGTAACAACACACCCTGTCCTGTAACCACACTGCACACACTTTAACACTGTAAACGTCTCTAAATCCTAATTAAAGTTTTGTGTACCCCATGTAGCTATGGTAAAAAGGAACTTTTTTAAGTGGAAAGTAGCTATTTTGTTCGTACGGGATAGCGTTATTTTGAAGTTAGCTGATGTTCTAGGTGCCATTTACCAAGACTATCCAGATGATGGCGCCACACAAACACTGAATGATCATTCATAAGTAAAAGTACAGATAAAGGAGCAAAAGTTTACTCAAGTAAAAGTATCACATGAAAATTTCTACTTAAGTAAAAGAATAAAAGTACTTATTTTCAAATGTTACTGTTAAATGTGAGGGATTTTGCTGTAAACTAAAGGTTAACTGGTGCAACAGAAGAGGCTCAATCTGTAGGTTTTTCAGAAGAGTTCTACTTTACTGCATCTTTTATACTCATGCACTGTGTCTACTATGACGACACAGCAAAAACTAAACTTAAATCAAACTCAAAACACTTTTTACTTCAAACCAATTTTAAAAAGTAGTGGAGTAAAAAGTACAGATAATTACTCTAAAATGTAGTGAAGTAAAAGTATCCCTTGTAAAATTTACTAAAGTAAAGTACAGATATGTGAAAATTGTAGTTGTCAACCAACAGTTTATTATTAGCATTAGATCTTTATTAGATCAGCAGTTTATTATTATTAGAGCTTAGCATTATTATATATGTTTCTTTCAATTGTTCCTTAATGGCTGTGTGTATATAAAACTTTTTTTTTCCACAGGATTTTCTCAGTGGAAACTTGGTAAAGAATAAAAATGTAATAATAATAATAATAATAATAATAATAATAATAATAATAATAATAATAATAATAATAATAATGATAATAATAATAATAATAATAATAATAATAATAATAAAGGAAACTTTCCAGGCCTTTTGTGTCTGACTGTGAAAAGTAAATGTTGTTAATACAGTTCTTCCTTTTGTGTATGCTCTGTTGTGTATTGTAGGAGAGTGTTTAGGGTTAAATAAAGTACACAGTGATGAACTATTATTAGTTTCTTCGAATTGTAACTCAAGCATTTAAAATATTATAACCAGGTCAAATGTAAGTAAGTAAAATATTGATTACAGTCAGTTGCCACATTAACCACTGCTCTGTAAAGTTGAAGATCAGGAAACACAATGAGAATTTTTTTGGCACATGTTCTCTCAGCACTTTGCAGGGAATGCAAATATGTCTGTAAATAAACTAGGTTATATTTTTGTATACATAATATTAATTTATCAATATGCTTTAGAATGTATTTATACAACTTAAACTCTTTAAAATATTATGGAAAAAAACTGCAAAAACTCCCAATATACCTATTGCATCCTATTGTTTTTCATGCATTTGGATCGAAGTGTTATGAGATCTTTCGAAACAGCAGGAGGCACAGTCTCGAAAAACGATGGGTCTGAGAATGCGGGTCTCTGAGGGCGGGCTCCGAGTCTGCAGATTCATAATATTGCATGTGGTTAAGGAGGCCTCCTTTATTGTGAAAGGGTAAAACAGGATGTGCTTATGCGCCGTGTTAGTTAAAACTTGACGGCGGCTCGCTCGCCTCTTGTTGCAGGCACCCTCCCATCTCCTGTGTCGACAGAAGAGAGAACCTCCTCCAGCCTCTTTAAACTGCTGCCACCGCCACACCATCGACATTTTGGGGGCTCAGTCTCCTCAGTACCCCCTCTTTCTCCATTATTCCCCACATCTGTTGCCTGTGTGTTTAACTACGGATATTTCTTTCTCTTTCGGTGGCGTCGGAAACTGTGCGCACGCGGAGCTTGAGCTCGCCTCTGGGCTGCCTTCAGTGGGCGGATAAAGCGGAGGAGGGCATCCGGGCCTGGCTGCGAGCACCACACACAAGAGAGCGACGGAATTCACCATTTTCAGGTACGTTTTTTTAATACTCCGCGATCACGTAAGTAGACCGCACATTAACTGTCCGACAATGGGCACAGTGTCGTCCCATTTCACCCTTCCGCAAAGTACTAACCTACTTTGGCTCCTTGTCCAAGTGAAAACATAGGAAACGACAGCTGAAGAATAATGCGTTGCCTGGCTGCCAACATTTCTGCATTATAACTGTGCTTTGAATGTATTTTCCTGTTACTGTAATACTTCAGACTCCTTGCATTTTATTGTTTTAGAGACTTGTTGTCCTTTATATAAGCTATATAAGCTTGCAATAAGATCATTTTATTGAAGGGAGTCGTTCCTTGTAAAACCACTTGCCCAAACAGAGCAATATGGTTATTAAAATACTGTCCATTTATGTGCTATCTAAGTGATTGTAAGTGTGAGCTGCTATAAGGCAAACTGAGACTGCAAACTGCTTAGCAACAGATTTCTGAAGTCAAAATTTGGCATTATATAAGATAGATGTCATTCAAAAATAGCTGTTCAGTACCACCACGGACTATTCTGTTGCTCAATGGCATATTTAAAATTCCTGATACTTTGCTATTGATATGAGTCGTGTATTAGGATGTGGTCGGTCTGTGTTTTGATCTTTGAAAAGGCTTGACATATCCACTTGAAAGCGTTCTTCCACTCTCTTAAGAAGCACTTGTTTGAAAAGATGAGTGGTAGAAATCCACCAGCCACAGACAGTCACTACTCGCTGATGCTGATGCTGATGCTGATGCTGTTGTCTGCGGACTATAAAACATGCGGGCAATTACTTAGTCCAAATCTAAGTCACCTGCTAATGTTTTTGTCACTTAATTGACTACCTTTATCATTCTTTTATAACCAACTCTTGTGTATTTCTGGGTGTAAGTAACCCACATTTGGATATAGGTTGCTGGCCTGGTGAGCGATATACCCCCAGAGGACACAGCCCCCTCCCCATGTCCACAGGCTGTATACAGCACAGCTTGTATTGACTTGTCTCTGCGTTATGTTGCCCTTACAACAGCAACATGAGAGCCGTGTGCATGTACAGTGAAATGTGTATATATACAGTAATGGACATACACAATAGATAATGCTTCAGATCATTTGATGGTTAAAGTAATCATTAAACTGCTATTTGGTGAGGAGTGCCTTAGAAAAGATGTTGTCATTACAGATAGTGGGGACTGAGGAGTAGCCACTAGCCGTGCAGAAATGTCTGGTATCCCACAATGCTTTGCAGTAGAGTCTAATTCACTTACAGGTGCTCAGCTTCTAAAATGTTGTTGCTCTTGACAACCAAGTCCTTTCACATTTTCTGATACTCCCCTTTTATACTTCCTGGCAGGTTGTCTGTGTCTGTGTGGAGCTTGGTGTGTTTACATTTGGATTGCACAGTTTCTCACAAATTCATCATTCATGCAGCATGAACTAGAGGTTGACCGATATGTTTTTTTTTTAATGGCTGATGCCTATACCGATTTAAAAAAAATCTAGAGTAGCCAATTGCTGATAAGCACTGACAGTTTATTTGGGGCCAATATGCAGAGCCCGATTTTCTGAATTTTTCCCCCCAAATATATGATTAAAGACTATTACTACCTATAACATCCTGTTTTGTTTCCTGCCTAAACTGTGCATTCACATCTTATCATTGCTTAGGTGTATCAGACCCCCATTGATTTTTAAATTGCTTATATATTGCTTTTATATTCTGGGGGCTGTATAATAAAAGTGTTTTACCTCATGAAAAAATAATTTGGTCAAAATTTCATACATTTTAATGAACATTTACCGGGTCCACATCGGCCTTGAAAAAAAGGAAAATAATGATTAAATCAATAAAAGCGGCTGACAACAAAGAGGGCAAGAGACAGAGAAATGTTAGAAAATCTGTTTACATGAAGTCAGTTTGGGTACTAACAAGCGCGGTAAGAAAACATATGTAACATTAGCGGTCCCATTTTTAGCTTAGTAAAACAGCCTCGTTAATGATGATCCATAGCTTTTAAAAAGGCCCATTCACACTGATCAGAGCCCCGAGAGGCTCCAGGACATAGTCAGGAGCGGAGTCAGGAGCGGAGTCAGGAGCGGAGTCAGGAGCGGAGTCAGGAGCGGAGTCAGGAGCGGAGTCAGGAGCGGAGTCAGGAGCGGAGTCAGGAGCGGAGACAGGAGCGGAGACAGGAGCGGAGACAGGAGCGGAGACAGGAGCGGAGACAGGAGCGGAGACAGGAGCGGAGACAGGAGCGGAGACAGGAGCGGAGACAGGAGCGGAGACAGGAGCGGAGACAGGAGCGGAGACAGGAGCGGAGACAGGAGCGGAGACAGGAGCGGAGACAGGAGCGGAGACAGGAGCGGAGACGGGAGCGGAGACGGGAGCGGAGGTGGGCACTGCTCTGTGGCGCTACAGGAGGTGCTACTGCTCTGAGCAGGTTATTGTCATTTGCGTGAATAAATGAACATAAACATCACAGATGTCTCTCAGCAGCGGACAGATGTAGCCCACAGTGGAGATTTGGAGACAAGTAAACACCCAATAATTCCTCACTGTAAACCATGTCAGCATTAACCAAGTTAGCCAGCAGCAGCTGGAGATGTAGGAGTGAGCACCTGAGCAAAGCAACAGAGCTACAACTGAGGATATTCATCTTTATAGCCCATGGTTGTAAATTTGTTGAGTTTAGACATTTATTCAGTATGTTTATATATGACCATATGCATTTACAAGACAGGAGTCCTGTTGCCTTTACAAATTCGTGAGATGACCATTTATAAAATATAAGTATGCTGCAAAATATATAGCCTAGTTTTAAAGCCTCAAATATGTTATTTCAACAAACAAAATGGAAAGAAAAAAATGTATGTTGGTGTTAGTCGGGCAGTTTAGTGCTGAAATGTTATCCTAGTTTTAAAAACCCACTATTTAAGTAAAGTGTATTAAAGTAGACATAACATAAAACCACTTTTTTGGGCTACTTAATTTCACTCCGGGCTACCAAAATCTAAACAGTGCCTGCTTGAAGGATGATAGATATTTTTAAATTTTGCAAGCCATGTTCTCTCAATGCACAATGTAGTACATAATTGTATACTGCGTTATAGCAATACTTCTAGAAACATATTTTTGGGAAACAGAAAACTGAAAGTGAAAGTTTAGAAGAAGGGGGTGGTTGATACACCCTAATCACCGCTGTCACCACAGTGCACCACTGCTTGTTATGAAAGTCATTTCCTTACTTTTAGTAAAAATTAGGAAACAAATAGCTGTAGCAGTGATTTTGAAGTGTCTGCTATATCCTCACAAGGCTTGTTAGGACATTTTAAAAACAGCTAGCTTAATTTTATATTACAGTACAGCACCTTCCTACTCATTGACAGAGGCTAATGCTGCTGACTTGAATGCCAAAGCATTTAAACAAAGCCTCACATATCTGGTCCTCCATTCACATGGACGCCCAAATACATGCCTGACCAAAAATCATATCTCATATATATCGGTCCGACCAATATATCAGTATACCTCTACTGCAGTATCTACATTAAACGCAGTAAACATGACACAAGCTGTTAAAGAAGGCCTTTTCACCAGAGCAAGACAATCTGGAGCTTTGCAATTCCCTTGTATAACCCCATAACATTTTCACTATGGCAAAGTGAAATTTTATGTCACAAAATATGGCAGTATTCAACTTATTTATCTCATTTGACATGCTTTCTTCTTACTGTGCACCCTTACTCAAAGTTGAAACAGCATTTTTTTATGAATTCAAAGAATGAAAACCATTTGAAAAATACTTATTCCATTATTCTCTGGTTCAAACATTTGTAATATTAAGTGTGTACCTTCTTACACACAGGCACCAGTATTGTGTAGCTGACTGTAAATGTTTTGGCCTTAGTTACTATGATGTTTTCCACTTCCACTACACACAACAAAATCTACAATTACTACATGTTTTTTCAGATAGAATTAAAGCTAGTCTTGGCTCTCCTGCTATTAACCACAATTTGAAACTATATTTACCTAGAAGTTACTGTAAATGGGAAGGGTAACTTGTTTAATATTCATCCCTGGTTATATTATCATCATCATGTCTGTACTTTTACCTATATTCGAAAGATACATTTATTTGTGACCCATTCTTTTGTTTCTCTCGCCAAATAGGTCATCACTGCAAATGTTCTGGAAAAGTCATGCAAGATCACTGTAAGCAAAGCGTGGGAATCTTTGTACTGCTTACTGCAGTTTTCTGATGCTCAGCTCTTAAAATGCTGTTGCCATTGACAACGAAGTCTGTGCAATGTATTATACATCACAGACTTTCAGCTACGTTCTCTGTTGTCTTAGTCTTGTTTTCCGTGTCTTATATCTTGAGTATAGTTGCAATCAGAAATATTTTACCCTGTCAAGATTTTAAAGGTACTATGAGCAGTATATATTTTTTTTACATTTCATAAAAAAATACCCACATGTATCCCCATATATGAGGATAAACACGTTTAAATCAAACATTAGTTTTATTGATAACAATGGTACAGCTGATTTATTCACAATAAAAAAAAAAAAAAAAAAAATTAACATAATGCCAAAGTTGTTTCTGTTTACATTTTTTGTTTTGGTTCTGAAACTGCATTGCCAATTATCTATTTAGAAAAGCAGAAACACTGGCAACCCATAGTCAATTGTTTTGATTGAGTACCGTTTTAAAACCAGTGCAAGCACATTTGCCGCTTTCTGTACCTTTTTAAGGATTTGGCAATTTTAAGATTTTTTTAAAAAGATTTTGAAATGTCCTGGAGTGGCCCTCTCAGTCAGTAGATTTAAAGTTAATTGAAAATCTTTGGAGGGATTTAAAGAAGGCAGCTGCATGACGGAGGCCATCAAACATCACTGAGTTAGAAACTTCTGCAGGTGAAGAATGTGCAAAGATTCCAGTCGAGAGGTGGAAAAAAGCTTGTTATAAATGACCAAAAAACATCTGTTAGAAGTTATAAAAATTAAAGGATGCTCCACAAGGTACTGAAGCCAAGAGCTGAATAATACTGCCCATGGACATGTATTGAAACAGTCACATTTTTCATTTGAACTTCAAAGTTAAGTCAGCTTCTGTTAAAAAATAACTCGGATATGTAACAATACACATTTGTTATTGTTTGAGTTTTTCTACGTATTCTCATTATCTTTCATTCACATTATTATCTTTTGAGGTGAGGAGGTTGAACATTTCTGATTGCAACTTGTAAAGTCTAAAGTCAGCCTGCGCTTAAGTTTATAACCTTTTTGACCTTAATGATCCCTTTGCATCAACTTCTGTATATTTTCTTCACCCAATAAAGGCCAGAAGAGTGTAAAAAGTAAAAAAAAAACCCATAGCTCTAGCTTACGACACGTGGGATTTCTTGAAGCTGCCTCCTTGTCACTTTACTGCCAATGGGTGGGTATGTGCTGTAGGTGAAGTGGTAATTACTGGGATTTTCTGGGGTCGGTCTAATTCTAGGGCTCGTGGGACACGTACAGTTAGCGTGGGCCGGGTGCAACATGAATACACACACTCAGTCAAACCTAGTGATGATGAAAAGTTATGTGAACCATGCAAAGAATGCGGAGTCGTGCGGGGCTATTGTCTCATTCACACTCCCTCCAATGCTGTTTTTTTTTTTTTTTAATATTGGAACACACATACCTTCCCTCTTGCCTCCCGGAATTTAGGTCATACTGCCTTGAACGCTACCATCAGCCTGAAGTGGGGCTGGTGGAGCTTTGTACATTAAAACAAAATCTGTCATATACCGTGCTTTTTGTTGTTGTTGTTGTTGTTATTGTGGGTGACTGCGGGGGCGGCAGAAAGGACGTTTGGTGGTGCATGATGGCAGCTTGATGCGTTTGAAGAAATGGAAAAACTATGCTCAGGTTGCACAATCACAATGCATTGAAATCTTGAAATCTAGCCTAGTTGTAGTTTCAGTAAATGTATGGTACAGCCAATTATTGTTCTCCTTTTACCTGGACCACAAGTCTGCTATTTGGTTCTGATTGTATTGGTTTAAATTAGTCATAACTGCTTTATTTAACAGAGAAGATGGCTCCTCACACGTGTTGTAGAGTGTACAAGTGAACGGCTTTGTTTTTTGCATGTTGGCAAATGGTGCTATAAGCTACTATACAGACGTACATTTAATGTCAAGCGTACTAAAAACAGGCTGTATTCTGCAAAATTGACTTTTTCCATATTATAATGTTCACACATCAAAAACATACCTGGAGTTGTGTTTTGTTTCATTCACGCCAGTTGAAGTAATCCTGTATTCTCTGGCACAGCCTTCCTGAGGGCTCAGAACGCTCGGTTCCACAAACCTCTGCCTCTCATCACACAGTTTACATTTGCATCATTCAGATTTTTTCACTCTGATTCTATTCAAATGAGCATAACCCTCTGCTGCCTTCTTCACCTGTTTCTTTATGGCATCAGTAGAGTACTTATTGGAAACGTTCACTTTTAGTGAGATAATATTTTTTAAAAGTTGTAAAATGTGCATTGCTGTTTTAAAGGTGACCAAGATTGGTTTAAAAAGATAATAAAAAACATAATAAAGCCCCTTTTTAAATGAAGACAAAACTCATAGCAGTCTTTAGCAGCCACAGCAAAAGCATCACATCTAATGGGCCATGCGTGTGCTTGACACTCATATTGGTTTATAAAACGTATACACAAGCCATGCCACAGAATGTATACAATGGTTAAAAGCTATAGATGTTATTGATGGATTATGTCTATGCCATTAGACTATATAGGGCAGGCCTATATGGTCAGAAGCATGTTACCTACTGCCATTTAGTCACTTCGCCTCAAGCTATTTTCCCACTAGTGTTTTCTGATTGCGACGTGACCTGCAAAAAGATTACATGATGCCCAACTGTGTTTCATCAGCTGCAAATGCTAAACATTCACAATTGTATGAATTAATTAACAAAACAAAGTCCTCAACTACAGCTTGGTAACAAGAAGTGGTTGTCTAATTTCTTTTTGGGCTGTGATAGTCTCTCATATTGGCTCATAGTGGTCCTCTCTCTGTCCATTTCAGAGCATTTTACGCTTTTGTGTAAACATTTGTTTACACTGTAAGCTTTACATAGAGGCAAATCGATATCTTTCCATATAGCCAGTAGATTTACACATGCTCAATAGTTAACTGCTGGTAGCTCGTAGCTCGGGGACATTTAATTGGACACATGGGAGAGAATTGATTTATTGATCAAAGTACTTTGTACTGATACAAAAGGTAAGCCTTCCCAGTTGACCAGTATAGAACAAACTGACAAACAGTTAAGTTGGTAACATTTTAGTTTTCCCTTGTTGGTCCAAAAATACATGTGTCTTGTTTGAGCAATTCATCATTTTGTCTGATTACTCCTGTTATATTTGCTGGCTTGTGCTCTCATTGGTCATAACTGGTCATCAAATATCTAGATATTTAGACTGCATTAAAAAAGTCTCTTCTCTTATTTTGTTTATTGTCAGATTTGCATTTTTTTGCTCTTTTTTTTCTGTCTCGGTCTTTCTTTTTTTCTGCTGTGTGAGCAGGTAGAAGTGCTGGCATTGATATCTTCCCAGTTGGACTTGCTGCCATTATTCCAATGTATAAAAATGTGCAAGAGCTTGGTCTTCACCCTAATTTGAATAGGCCCAATCCCTATTTGTTCTGAGCATGTGATTGGTCAAAAAATTCCTGCTCTAGTTTCCACAATATGATTACGATTTATGTGATATAAGGGCCCACAATCAATATATCAATGTTATCTGCTTAATTAAACAAATATTTAGTTTAAATAAAAAGCGATTAGTAAATGTATTTTCTTAGAATAAAAGTGATCATTCAAATGAAATTCTAACGATTTTTATTAGTGTTCATAATGTTTTAAATGGTTCATATTCACTTAGGATACAGTGAACATTTAAAGAAATTGCTGTGAAGCATATTCATGTTTATAAAGTTGTAAATGGTTCAGTTTTAGTCCTAACTTTAAGGTAGCTTTGAGGTAACTCCCACCAAAGCTGCAGTTTGTCATCCAACTAAAGCATATGCTTTAGACCCACCGGTGCATCTCTGAGTTGTGCCAGACTTGACGTTTACTTCGTAAGTATTTTATCCTGAAATAGTCTAGCTCTCCGTCGCAGCAGATGAATTGAATGAAACGCTGAACCATGTTGCTCTAAACCTTAAAAACACAAGGCAAAGCGGACATTTCCCAAGTGAATGGGTTCGGCTGACCAGGCTAATAAAAAGTCTTATTAGTGGTTTGTGAAGACAAGTTTTAAGATTACAACAAAGTTAAGAGTAGCAAAAGCAACCAATCTAATCAGAGTTGAGCCCCTATCAACACTTTTCATTTCTTCACTAAGCTAAAAGCAGCTAATTTAACCTCTGCAATCATGTTCTGTTTTGGTCTGAACTAAAGGACACACCCTAGATTTACATATCCTGTAGATGATACGGATATTGCCTTAACAACATTTGACAAACAAATTTGAACATAGCCTTGTCTTGTTTGTCCCATCTCCTCACATCATTTGCTTTATGGCTCACTGTATGCCCTGTACCCAGTCTGCCAGTCTTCTTTTTTATGTTCCCATTGGCCCTACAAGTGTATGACTGTAAGAGACTGACCCATAATCTTCAGATTAGACTGCTCGATTGTCGACGGTGCAGAAGATAATGCGCTCAGACAAACACACAGAGGTCAAGCTTTTAAATAAAAGGGCCAGCGGTTCTATGATGGAGTTACTTTTCCTTATTTGGTGTGGTGTCATTTGAGAGCCGAGATGCTAAAATATTCAACACTCTCTCTGTCTTCTTAAACGCTCGCACAATAGAGGATTATTTCAAAACAATGAACAAATCGGACAGAATTTTACTGTGTTTTCTTTGTTGTATATTAGATCATAATGGAGCAAAGTGGCAAAAGACATTGTGGTAAAACTGAGAAATGAGTTACATTTGACAAAATTGTCCATGCCCATTATTCATTCACCTTTCTCAATAATCTGTGGTAAAGCCTTTATTTTCTATCACAGCTGTCAGATGTTTTTGTTGAGAAGTTTTTTGAAAGGTTCTTTATGTTAGACGGTTTTCTTGTCATTACTCTGGTCTTCTAGGATAGAGAATCAGACTGTCCTGCTTGCAAAAAGCAAGTAGGTTGTTTGTACAACTGGCTTTTGCTGCTGTCCCTGTTCAGAAATAAGGACAGCTGCTCAGAATATGTGCGTATTCTGGTGTTTTATGAAAAAAAAAAAAAAAAAAAACGCAAGAATTCATGCTTGTTTGGGTCAGTGGTGCACTGCTTATGTCCCGCCCTTCGTTTCGCTGATTAGTTACTCCGCTTGTCATTGTTTGGCCTCAGAAACTAAATGGGTTATTTACACCATTTTTAGCAACAGAAAAAAAGAAAATAGCCAATGTGTCGGCTTGTGGCAGCTTGACTGGTGTGTGGTTGCCGGTCACTGCCAAAGCACAGAACAAGGAACAGTGGGTGAGTAGAAAACTTTGCATTTGGCATCTTTCATTGAGCTCATTACAATTCTATAGTTCCCGAAAAGACACTGGCACTATAACTAGCTGGGGTTAAGCACAATAGTGTCTGCCTTTGGCACTTTGGTTTTGTGGTTGCAGTTTTGAAAGTGCATTAATGTGTTACTTTTGTGAATGGTTTAGATGTTTTTGTACTCACACTTTGCTCTGTATACAATAACTATTAGACGACGTGAACTAAACATGTGCCTGCATTGTCTTTTACATTGGAAGCTGGATGTCAGGGGTTTAATTGCCTGATGTAGAGCCAAAAACTCCTCCCACAATCTGTGCAGGTCTCAAACCTTGCGTCAGGAATGGTAAAACCTTTGGTAAATTACCTGTCTTCTAACACATTAGGCTATTGGGCCAATAAAATATTAGAAAGTAAAATCTGCAGTGGTCTGATTTAGGAGATTTCAGATTTTTGGCCTCTGGTACAGTAAGACTTTGCCAAGTACAGTCAGCTGTAGATGACATTCTGTCCGTCCTACACGCCTTTGATCATCTGCCTACTTTTGTATGATAATGTTTTCCTCAATCATATCTTTATTTGTAAATCCGATTAATTTCTTTTGACCAGATTATATCCTTTGATTATTCAGTACACTGTTATCTTCTAAAATTGCTACCTCGCACAGTTAACTCTCACTTATTATGTTGCTCCTTAATCTAAATTCCTCTGCCTCTAATAAAGCGCGTGTTCCTTTTTAATCTCAAGCCGAAATCTCTAATTATCTCCTTTTCCTCCCGCCGGCTTCATCACTGGCTCACACTCGGTTGTTATCTGCGATCACTGCCAACAAAGTGCATCAGAAGTTCACCGAAAAAGACTGGGGGGAAATTAGACAAATAAGAGGAGAATGCCAAACTATGTAGCTCTTAAATTCAGCCACAACTGATGAATTGTATGGCATTGTTTCCTATTCTGGACACAGAGCTTCAAAGAAAGTGCACAAGTGTCTCATTCATCATTAAGAGAAAGGTCAGTCTGCTCAGAGGTCAGTATTGGCTGCAACACACACTAATAATCTGCTCTAATCAGATTTGAATAACTCTTCCCACATGGAGCTTCAGTGAGAGCGGGTTACTATTACTGGACCAGCTATGACTCAAATGAAAACATGCAAGCCAGACTTACTGTATATAGACCTTAAGTGCACAAATAAGATTCTTAAAAAAATCTGTTATGCCACCTATTCATTCCATTCAAAGTTGCCATCTGGATGTTAAGAGGTAGCTCATTAGGTTAGGTTAGCTGATATTGGTTTTGCTTGATTTATTTTCTTCTGTAACCTGTGTGAGGTAAATGATATTTTATTGATAAATAAGGCAAAGTCGATCCAGCATGTGACAAGATTACATTTTTGAAGTGTTTTTTTTTTTTGTATTTTAGGACACTGTGCTTTTCAAGTTGGTCTTTTTTGATGATGCCACTGTGATTCACTAAACACTAGAACAGACAATGCTCACACCTATTACCAGATCAATAATTAAATTGCCAGGTACTAAGACAATTAAGGTACAACGTTTAAGGTAATTGAAATCCTAGTCAGCTTTTAACGTAGCTTCACTGCGTGTTGTAAATTTTCACATTAGATTTAAAGTTCCCTGTTGTGTTACATCGATTTTATTGAACTTTTTACCATGTTATAATGTGGTTTCTTCCTCTAAAACATACTTGGCTTTTTGTTTATTGTACAGATGTTTGAGTAATCCTGTATGCTGTGGCCCTTCCCAAGAGCTAAAAATGCTTGGCTTCACAGCTCTTCACAGAAATGTAAAGCCCCACCCACCTTCTCTGCAAAGTGCTCCACATTCTCCACATTCCTAAAACGCATAGATCGTCACTGGACTTTTCTGGTAATTCTGATAGTTTAAATCCTTAAAATGCAGCCACTATTAGGCAGTCAGCTAATTTATCTATTGGTGCTGATTAGCTATTTAAAGTTATAAAACCTGAAATGTTGATGCAAATATATCCAAATTTATTTCAAAAGGAAAAACTTGAAAAAAGTATGATTTGGGTTCCTTAAATAATGCAACATAATGAAAGCAGGGCACAAGGTTGTTTTTGTTTTACTATCCCTCATGATTAGTAGTGAGGCAAGAAATGGAATGTTTGCTTATGTTTGTTGGACAACAGGCAAAAGCACTAAGCCTTGGGGTGCATTAAAGACAACTGAAGCATTATCTTTTCTCTGATTAATAAAAGAACACAGAAATCCTTTCATAACACAAGCTTATTTATCAAAAGGATTTTAGTTGAGATTTTGCATGTGCTTGGTTTTGTTTTTTATTGTAAGCATTGGTTTAACTCACATTCACCAAAAAAGACAGTGATAAAAGCCTCTCAACACCTGTTTCTAAAGGTCTTGGGGCAAATTATAGACGAAGAGCAGTTGGGTGTGAGAAAGAGGGTAGGCTTGATGGACAACCATAAACCAGAACAGAGGAAGATGAAGTGCTGAGTCGAGAAAGATAATCTGCTGCAGTGGTTTACCAGTGCTTTGTTTTTGTGGTAATGGGTGTGCTGCTACTGTTCTTTTAATCTAGCAGCTGGCAAACAATGCACAATTACAAATAGAAACGAGAGCTAGAAGGTTAAGAGTTCAAAGGACTTTTCCAATGTTGGAGAACTGTTTTAACCCTCTAAGCGCCAAAGTCGCAGAATTGCGACAAGCAACGTTGCTAAAAAATAACAGCCCCTACGTCCTATTAAAATGTTAAAGTTTCTACGCTCTTCCTCTAGGTGTCAGACACCCAGGACTTAGTTTCTAGCCCAATAGAATCATATATTGTCGTTCAGAATCTTAGAAAAAGACGTGCTCAAAGGTGAGCGAATCTCACGGGGAGTGGCGTGTCGGAGCGCCTCCGTGTAGTAGATTCCTCTACAGTTTTGAGAGAGGAAAAGGCGAAAGTAGCTAATAAAATGTACAGCACTGATGAAGCAGTAGCTTTGATGACTGCTGAGTCTGATTCTGAGGGAAAACATCTACTTTTTGAAGCGAGAGAAAGTGAAGAGAGCCGCGAAAGTGAACGTGCGAGCGAGGAGTGGTTTCCTGGTGGCGGCGCATGAGCTATGCTCAGTCACTGCACACGGCGTTTGTCCATCACTCTGACCACGGTAGGTGCCAGAGGCAGGCGTGCACTTAGTTACTCTGACCCTGGGAGTGGTTCAGTGTGGTTTTGAGTGAAATAAATGTACACCAAGCACCCCCCGTTCATTCACACACTTTTCCCCGCAGAAGAGGCAGTGGTGGGAGAAGAGAGAGGCGTGGGGAGAGGCAGGTGTTGCCGAGGGCGCGGTGGGAGCAGCGTGGCGAGTATAAACAGGACTAGCAACAGCACTGATGAGGCTGGGATCACCTGAGAGAGGAGGAGGTTTATCAGGCGTGGATACAGCAGTTTGATGAACCTGCTGCCAGGCCATGACAAACTTGCAGATGCATTTCTCTTTCCTCACATTTTACTAGTTATGGGACATTAGAGGTTAGAGTTATAGTTTACTAATGTTGGTTTAGAGTATACCTGGTTTCTACTCATTTATTAATTGGAGAAAAAGACAAAAAAAAGTTCAAACATGTTTATCATCTTGTATTTACTGAAAATAACATAATTCAGCATGTCCACCTGATAATGACGTCACAATATGCAAAATATATGCAGATTAGATGCCTATAATTATTACATTCATAAACTTTGGTTCATAACTGACATTTTTCTCATTTACAGTAAGACTCTAGCTCTAAATAATAATTTTTAAGCCACAGCCTTTTGAATATTTGATGTCAAAAAACTGTATTTTAGAGAGAAAAAAAAAACTGCCGCCCAAAGGGTTAACAAGTTGTCTCAAGTGTTTAGACATTTTATTATAAATACTAAACAGATCTAAATGGGAAGACTGTATTTTTGTTAAATATTTGGTAAATAATTTCAGTGCTATAAAGTTAAGTCATACTTAGGCATACTTATATGCATATTGTCTCTGCAAAAAAATTTGTTCTCTGCATTTGACCCATTTGCATTTGGTCAGCAGTACCTAGCTGGAGGATTAGCCTGTTGTTCATGTTTTAGGTTGACGGGGGGAAATTGAGCACCCAGAGAAACGCACCTAGACAGGATTCAGGATTCATACCTGGGACCTTTGCTGTGAGGCGACAGTGCTAACCACTTTGCCACCGTCACTCAGGATACATGCTAAATAAAGGCAACTGGTCATAACACAGCTACACAAGGTCTCTAAGCTCTGCACTGTAGAGTGTTCGCTATGCTGTGGTGACTTATTGCCCACCAGAGCAGCTCTGTGCAGACTTTGCAGTCACGAAAAACACTAAGGGCCTGTTTAAATGACAACACTGGCCAGGAAAACGCAACAGTCCTGCCGCCTGCAATTTGCATTTACATGTCAACGCTTGTTTCGCCTGTAAACGACTTTAAACTGTAGTACCCGTGTTTGTCCAGCAAACAGTGCTGTGGGCCCCACAAATGCTCTACATCACACAGACAGTAACTGCAGAAGAAATGATAGCTCCCGTCTGAAACTTTCCAGCTACTTTAGGATCTTGTGGTTTTCTGGAGCCATTCCTATAAAGTCTCTCCTAAAAGTAAGTACTTATACAGATATTACTGACAGTGACTGGACTAAATATGAACATATGAGACATAAAAGCCTTGTGTTTTGTGCTTGCGGGTCAGCTGACATACGGCGTGCACTCATCCAATCACTGATTGGGGCTGTTACGTCATCATTTTCAGTGAGGACGGTGTTTTCGCAGTTCACAGGAGAGCGAATCAACTGGAGCGGCTCTTTGCTCTGAGACGAAAACACCTGTTCCAGTCTTTTCAAACCTTTGCGCATTTGGAAAACAGCAACTCCGTCCTTGTGTAAACCAAAGGCCAAACCACAATCAAAACTTTGCAGATTCCGCAAAACACTTTGTCGTCTAAACGGCACCTAATACAGAGAGAGGATTCATATTATCCCTATAACCTTCAATTACTTGTGTCAAATCGACTGAAAAGAGAAGTAGTTTGAAGTAGTGGTAGTGTGATGTGCTACGCTACATACTTTGTTTATCTTACAATAGGGCTGGGCGATAAATAGATTTCTTTTGATTAATTCGAATTTGTAGTGCAGGTCGACTTGTTTTAATAAAAATCAATAAAAAACAAAAAACAAAACGTCCACCATCGGCACTCTGGGCTCCCGTAGTTAGACCATAGTGGGTAGGGCAGGCCTACCCACTATGGTCTAAAAAGGCTAAAGACTGCTGCTGCTTTGCCATGTATGGTGTTTTGTTTTGACATTCGGCATAAATGTATATATTTTGATTTTATTTTGAAAATAATACACCTAAATCTGAATTTGCTTAGGGTAGATTTGTCTCTGTGTATGTGCAGTTTCTCTCTCTCCGGAAGAATGTGCCATCTCCAGCTGCATGTTTGGATTCACTGACCAAACATTCACATCACTGCTCATCCAGCCATGTTTGTGGGAGACGGAACGGAAACACCTCATTTACCCTGGTTAGTGTTGTGCAGGATACTGAGACGCTCCACTGTTATGTAAGCAGAGGCGGCGAAGGTGTCTGTTTCACAAAAGCAATGTTGAGGACACTGTATCCAGTCTGTGTACAGTAGCATAGATGTGCATCATGGCTAAGAGAATCAACAACTGCACTGTAGCTGCAAGATGAGAAGATCAGATGGGTTTAACAGAATAACGCATATAAAACAACATAATGCAACATGTTTTTGAGATCAAAGATAACAATACAGTATGTAGCTCACAAGTACCTGAGTTCATGATTTTAGTTTGTTTTTGTATTACAAGTTGGTCTTTTTGCTTAGAATATTTGTGTCTACAGCCATATTGTGAAGGGCAAGACTTCATAAAATAATAGATTGAACTGGTAATCACTTTTGTGTACAGCAGTATACAAGTATTTGAATGTGTCCTGATTGTAGTACTGTAAATTGTAATACATCATCCAATATTATGCCCAACTTGATGATCAGTGGATTTTTGGACAATTGTTTTGACGTGGATACAATGACAACCATTTATTTAATCCACTAAAGGCAATTCACCTATAGTGCCCAGAAGGAGCCGGCAATAGCACAGGGCAGTCAAATAGACTCCACTCAAAAAATCGGATTATAGGGTCACACAGGAGTTAACCGTGACGTTGTTAACAGTTACTATTACCATAATCTTAAAATGTTGACAAATATATGCTATGACGACGTATTCTTGTGACTATTTGCTAGAAATCTCTATGTTGTGTTTATATTGAATAACCCATGGCCCATTATGGTCACAGAGCCAGTTAGTGCCTTCTTGTACCGGAGTGTCATTTCCAGTGATGCATAAGTAGGTGGCATTTGATTAAAAAAGGAAAACCGTGGGTCATTTGTTTTGAAGGTTACCTTGTCTCATCCGCGTTGCTGTTGTTTTTATTCAGGTCGACCCTTGCACAACACATTAGCCCACAAAACTCCATTAGCCTAGATTAGAGTCTATCTCCTCCTCAGAGCCATTGCAATGGGCCAGTGGATCAATTACCATGCTGGTGTGAACAATTGATAAGAGGATCATCTAACCTGCACGCAACCCATTCATTTAGAAAAACAGGGAAGATACTGGTCTAACCACAGGTGCGGTTTGCATGGTGTGGGCTATTACATGAAATGGAAAATGGCTTTGTCCGCTGTCAGGGTTTCAGCTGTCTTGGTACCTTTTGGAAACAAGATGTGCCATTCAAAAGTGTTGCACCATATGAGGAAAAATGATTACTGTAAAAGCAGAATTGAATTTTATTATTGAAATGAGTGGTTTTAGACTTGGACAAGTTAGACTGATTATTATAGACTATTGAAAGTGCTTAAAAGACACTATTAAACACTATTGTCCATATGTGGTCATATTTGTTACCACACGTGCTCTGTTTACATTTTTTTATGTGCTACATGGTCTGCCATGCAGCTACTGCCCCTTAATCAAATTTCATATTAAGATTATATCATTTTTAACCTTCAGTTGTTTTGTTGCAATTCCAGCGATGTTTCATCTGACCAGACCTAAGTTGTGTGTTATGCAATGTTTTTTGAGAACCCTGGTCCAACCCTACGTACAGTGAATTACAGTAATCCAATCGTGATGTGACAAATGCATGGATTGCTCTTTCAAAATCAGCCTGAGGAAGATACTGTTTTATTTTTGAAAGAAGCCTCAGTTGGAAAAAGCTTGATTTAATGACAGAGCTGATTTGCTTGTCAATCAAATGAAATATTGAATTGAATTGAATCAAATTAATATTGAAATGTTCAATATTAATTTTACCTGCTGTCTTTTTTTTCACCAAATGTGCACATTTATGCAATCTCTCAAACTGTCTCTATCCATATCCATTGTTTGTTACCATTTTTGTCTCCCTCTGAGCGTCCTGTTGCTGAGCAGATGACACTGTGGTGCCCGGGCGTGTTGTCAAACCTATAGCTGTCTGTTTTGCTGTCGCCTGTGGGCTTTGTGTTCGTCATGTGGTGAAGGGAGTGACGGAGCCAACTCTGCAACACGTGCTCTGTTTACATTTGTTTATGTGGTACATGTTATTATATTCCGCTGGGACATTCTGAGGCCCCTATACCTAAAAATACTGTCTTCTACCCTGCAGCAACTCAGCCTTCTGCTGCCTTGGCTTTATCTGCATTCCTACAATCTTCACTAATAAACCTCGGCTTATCTAAATGGTCCTGTAAAAAATATGTGAAAGTTGCTCTGCTTAATGTGTAACTGGCCCCTCTCTGAATGTAATCTGTTTTTATGGAGTAAAGAGACTGTATGTTTGTATAGCTTCACTTAAGACTTTTAACAAACAATGATAATGATTACCTTAGATAGTGAATAAAAGTGAATAAAAACATACAGAAATAATGCCACTGCCTACACTATTCTAGATGAGTAATTCTCAAACTTAATCAGAAATAATCAAGGAGTAAAGTTAGGACTCAAACAGACTTGAACTGCAAGCCCTGTTCTGTCTAAAGGCTGGGCTTGTAATGGGACACAATAAGAGCATCAATGGCAGAGGATTAGTTTTCTTACCTCATAGTTTCAATAAAAAAGCTGAAATGTTTGTTCTACCAGTCAAATTAAGACTGCATACATACTACCTTCATACTTTTTTAGGCTTTTTCATTCTTGTTTGCCAAAATTGCCTCCTAGTGTGCAGTGATTTGCATATTAATTTGGCACGTTTTTTTTTATTTATTTATTTTTTTCAGCACAACTAGTTTCTACTATGACTACGACTATGAAGTTTATAACATTTAGGGCTGCACAATATATTGCGAAATCATTGTTATCGCAATATCAGGAAACTCAGTATCCGTATTGCAAGAATTTAAACAAATTGGAATAACACTTTGGTCTTCCATCTGACAGAGAGTCACACTAAAGAATAATTTTTCCTACCAGAGTCTTAAAAGAAAATGTCTTGTGACTAAATAAAATGTTTTAAAAAGTCCAGTTTTAGTGGTAATTTCCTTATTGTAGTCACAATTTAGCCTTGTTTTAGTCCTGGTTTAGTCTGTGTTAAGGTTTGATTTTAACGCTGTTTTGACTTGTGAATACAGGGACTTACATTTTTATTTGAAGTGAATTTAACTTTGTCAGAAAAGTGGACCCTATTTTAAAATAGCCCAATAATATCATTATCGTAATTTTCAACATAGTTATCGAATATTGCATGTTTTGTCCATATTGTGCAGCCCTAACAACAATGCTTTATTTTCTGCAAAGCCATCATTTTCAACTATCAAACAATATGAAACAAGTTCTCATTTATATTGAGCCCTGGGTGCAGTAGCAGAGCCCATTTGCGGTACCTCCCGCTAAGTACAGTGAGGACACTCACACAAACCGATGACTGCAGAGCTGTGGCCCGGGACAGTGGGAGTACGGCAGTAAAAGAGCCTTTGTTTGTTCGAAGCATGACTGACCCAGAGGCAGAGCTGGAATAACCCTATGAGCCTGCCTCTGCACAAGACTGGTGTGACTTTAGCAAGTACCAGCAGAGAAAGAGAAGCAAAGAGAATTGCTCACTTTGACTGTGCCCATCTTTTGTAATCTTAAGAGAGTGAATGTGTAAAATACAAAGGGGAATACATCGGCCCAGTCTTTTTTTTTAGTAGACAGTAAATGGGATTATCAATTAACTATAGTTTTGGGGTTGGTTTGGACATTTTTAAGTTAATCGCAGGGTGAATACTTGGCAACAGACACTGAGAGACAACCATTATTTACCTATAAAAAGGATTAAAAGGAAAAAAACAGGAACTAAACCAGGTCTAAAACCAGAACTCAACCAGGAAAAAAACAGGTCTAAATCCAGAAAAAAAAACTGGAATAAACCAGAAATAAATGAGTACAAAACCAAGAACAAACCAGGTCTAAGCCAGAACTAAACCAGGTCAAACCAGGACTAAACTAGACTAAACCAGCAGTAACCCATGCCTAAAACCAGAACAAGACTAAGACTAAATCAGGACTAAACCAGGACTAACCTGGGACAAAACCAGAACAAAACCAGCAACAAACCAGGACTAAGCCGGGTCCAAACCAGGACTAAGCCGGGTCCAAACCAGGACTAAGCCGGGTCCAAACCAGGACTAAGCCGGGTCCAAACCAGGACTAAGCCGGGTCCAAACCAGGACTAAGCCGGGTCCAAACCAGGACGTAGCCGGGTCCAAACCAGGACGTAGCCGGGTCCAAACCAGGACGTAGCCGGGTCCACACCAGGACGTAGCCGGGTCCACACCAGGACGTAGCCGGGTCCACACCAGGACGTAGCCGGGTCCACACCAGGACGTAGCCGGGTCCACACCAGGACGTAGCCGGGTCCACACCAGGGCTAAGGCAGGTCCACACCAGGGCTAAGGCAGGTCCACACCAGGGCTAAGGCAGGTCCACACCAGGGCTAAGGCAGGTCCACACCAGGGCTAAGGCAGGTCCACACCAGGGCTAAGGCAGGTCCACACCAGGGCTAAGGCAGGTCCACACCAGGGCTAAGGCAGGTCCACACCAGGGCTAAGGCAGGTCCACACCAGGGCTAAGGCAGGTCCACACCAGGGCTAAATCAGGGCCTTGGGGTACACAAAACCAAAAAGGGTGGTAACCATTGTTACACCACTGTTGCTATGGTTTTGCTGCCATAACCTTCTTAGTTTGTCTTATATTTGTATGCCAGAAAACCAGGAAAGTTTTTTTTTTTTTTTGACAGCATAATTTTAAATGTAAGGCCAGTAGAAATCACTATAGTTGAGTTGGCAGACATTAGCAATCGATATGGGGTTTAAACCTCATTGCAATGATGGCATGCTAGTTTTTTGATAATGTGAGAAACCTGGTGTAATTTTTAAACTAAATGAAAATGCGCTCTAAATAAAATATAGTTGTTTTATAGGCATCACTTTTCTCATTTGGAGAAATATTGGATGTTTTTGCAGCCTGAAGGCCAAGGGAGGTGACTGTCTGTGGTCTCTTTGAAGTCTCCATGGAGGGTCCTCTCGGTGTGGTGACAGAGAGCAGCGCTTTGATTTGTAATGTACACCATGATGTGAAGGAAACTCCCTGGAGTCTACTGTGATTTCTGCACAGTCCCGAGGCGGCAAAGACATAACTCTGCTCCAACACCAGACATTTGTGAATGAGGGAGCTTCAGAAATGAGCACCTGTGGGAGTTCAGGTTTCACTTTCAAGAGAAACAAGACTAAAGAGCTCTACGCCTATACAGAACTAGTGACAAAATTTGTGGGTGTTCATTATACTCAGACCTGTGGTATTGCATAATTTGGAGATAAAAGTACTGAGGAAAAGATATTAGGCAGGGCTGGAGGTAGCAGAGCTGAAGATGTTGAAGTTCTCTGGGAGTGATGAGGATGGAGAGGATTAGGAATCTTATTAGATATTTTGGAGATCAAGTCAGATTTTCCAGATTGAGATGGTTTGGACAGAGGGGAATAGAAAGATGTTGGAGCTGGAGGAGGAGCCCTAGAGCGAGATCAAAGAGGAGTTTCATGGATGTAGCGAAAGTTGACATGAAGTTAGTTGGTGCGAGGGTTGCTAGCGTTTAAAGGACTAATAAGCGCGGCTATTCACAAAACATGAAGCATAAATGAGCTGTCTGCTTTGTAGTGGCTGCGGTTTAAGAACTGAAGTGATTAAAAAAAAGGATGTCCGGATTAACCGATTTTACTGTTATTCAAGATTATAACTCTCACGGTAGATTAATCTGCTGCTACTCAACTACTTTCATATTATTATTTCTATATTATATTATTATACAATTATATTCTTTATATTGCACCTTTCTGATATTGCATGCTGAGTGACTTATATTTTGGTACTTTGTGAAGTTGCTGCTGGAACTTGAATTTCCTTCTGATTAATAATATTTGTGTCTAATTTTAGGAGATATGTTTCTCTTCAGTCCTTAGTGCATGTTTACGAGGACCTTCAGGCTAATCAATAAAATTAAAAATAAATAACAAATATGGAAGACTGGGTCAGGCAGGCTAACAGTTGTGGAAAAAATAGACAACAATTAACTACAAGAGTGGTTAAAAGTATGAATCAAGCATTTAAAAAAACTGCTCAGTGTTTCTTTTTGCAGTTTCAGTAATTGCGCAAATTATAAAATTGCTATATTTTTTTATTGTCACAATAAGACAATTTGACATTGTGGCATCCCCAGTTGAGAAATTATTTGTGTGTGGATTTAGAAATACACGTTTTATGCTTAGTGGATAGTCCGGTATTTTGGTAATGGTCTATGATATACTGCACTTAAGGATAGTTATCTATACAGTACAATAGAAAAAGACAACAGCTATAGGTCAGGTTTTGTTTTATGTGTGGCTGCAAATGGGGGCCAGTGAAACTTCACCTTTACAACAACCCTCTAAGGCTACTAAAACTCCAAAAACTACTAATAGTGCAAGTGTGTGTTACGGGGACTTATTTTTGTCATACAACATAACATACTTGTACTTATAAATTGCTCTAATTTGTACTATAATGCAACTTTCTAAAAATATATTGCAGAAATACTTTTTTTTTTGTCTATGGGCCACGCCACACCTCTTTTATAGCCGTTTGGTAGTTAATGCTCCTGTCTACTTCTTTTAACTGTGTTGACTATTCTTGAGGGATATTTTTTTCTATACTGAAAATCTCTAAATGAACCATAATTATGTAGCAGCAGTAGTAGTAGCAGTAGTTTTTGTAATATTACCCTAAAAGTACCACATCTCAGTAAAAATAGACAATATGAGTGTACTTAAATGAACACCTGAAACCCAAAGCAAAACTTATTGAATAACATCCAATAACAGCATTTTGATCAGTAATCACTAATGTTAAGCTTGTTTTGTCTGTGTTCGCTGATGTCCTGAAGCGAAGAGATGACTTGTGTATTTTCAGAAGGTTGTGATTCTCATATGAGCAGGTCTATTTACAGCGTCGGTGTCAGTTCAGCCTGTGTGCATCTCCCTTCTTGATGTGTTTTTGCTCTGATTGTGTCAGTATTATGAGTTGAGACTCCACATAAAGGTAGTAATGGTGTGGGACATGAGCTTTTGGTGTCTGTTGAGACTATTTTAAAACTGGGCTTGAAAGTGTCTATTATTATTTCAGTGTGATTATGTAAAGCAAGGTTGGTGTTACCGCAGCATCTGGTTCAATTTAGAGACTGAATAATTTCTTTCACTTTACTTTCCCTTTTTGTATTGGATCTTTACACAAACCCTTATTGCCGTTAGGATCACAGGGGACTGGAGTCTGTCTCAGCTACTTTGGGCCTGAGGCAGGGTACACCCTGGACGATGGTTGGTTAGTCACAAGGCTCACGTATTTTTGATATATGTATTTTGTATTCCACTTTTAGACAAAATATTTGCTAAAGGGGATGACTCAACATTGCAAATCATGCTCTTATTAAATATTTAGCATAGCCATACAGTATAATTCATAGTAGAATATTAATAGAATGACAAAAAAACTACATGAGGTGAGGATTAACTCCAGAAAGCCCGGCTTGCTTTGACAGACTTTTAAAAACAAAATACTAGGCCCTGCTGTATGGCTTGGTAGAGCTGCAGTGTATATGCAGGGTAAGTACAGCCTGCCATGCAACATAAGTTAGAGTCCGTGTCCGGGATTCTGACAATTTACTTAATGTCTCTCCCCGCTCTCTCCTTAATTTCCTACTTTACTATTAATTAAGCTGAAAAATGTTTTCCATTAGGCAAAGACTGCTTTTTTGAGCCCATGTATTGCATTTTATTTATTTTTATTCAACAATATTTGACACTATTTACCTTTAGTTTTAGAGCTTGTGTTGTTAATGCATTTAAATCAGACATTTGTTGAGATAAAAATAATAATAATAATAATACTGGATTAGATTTATATTGCACTTCACATTAGCCCATTATTCATACCTCAGTCTCACTCAGAGTTGGTAAGCTACTTATAGCCACAGCTGCCCCGAGACTGACTGTCAGAGATGTGGCTGCCAATCTGCGCTTACAGCCTCTCCGACCACCACCAGTCACACTATCGCACTAACACGTTCACACAGGCAGTGAGGTGTCTTGCCCAAGGACACAATAGCAGTATACACTCACATTGCCTTTAGCGGAGGTTTGAACCGCCAACCTATTGCAGCCCCAAAATTGATGTTTTTCAATTTCCACCAGATTAAATGTGAGATCAAACAGTACGTAGTCATATCCAAAACATATTCACCATTCACCTCCTCTCTTCACATTCTCCATCAGTGGTACTGTACACGCCTGCAGTCATTTCACTGATTTCACGGCTTTTTACTCAAACACAAAGACTTTATTCTGACTGTTCGCCTCAAATCCTCCTACTTTCCTCTCTCCCGATCCTTCTCTCTTTTCTCCGCCCCTCCTCCTCACAAGCACGGCGCTGGGACCCAGTATAAGGCCACATTTTCCATTGTATTACCTCATGCTTTTTAGATTGTAAGAAAAACTGAACAAAAACAAAAAATTGTAGGATAAAATGGGGACAGCCCAGAGTTGCATTATTAGCATAGTAATTAGGCTTTGGTGTCTACATCTTGGTTGAGCCTTTGAAGTTTGTCCAAAATGCTCTTGTGGAGAACTGGGGGGTTGGGGGAAAATGTAGGTCATAATGTAAGACAACTCAGATGCTGATGTTAAAAGTCAGTGCTGCACAATATAGCACAGGGTGCTATATTGGGTCACAATTAAATGACCAGAAATAAAACTGGGTCCCATATTTAGTGCATTCACACGTGCTCTGTTTGGACTGCTTGCTTGG
The DNA here is from genome assembly GCA_020698575.1 of Bostrychus sinensis. Classification (NCBI taxonomy): domain Eukaryota; kingdom Metazoa; phylum Chordata; class Actinopteri; order Gobiiformes; family Eleotridae; genus Bostrychus; species Bostrychus sinensis. The sequence continues at coordinate 45,591,301 of CM036239.1, read as the reverse complement.
AAAGTCTGGTTCGTTTGGGGAGACCAAAAAGCAAACTCATAGGTCCTGATTCTGTTGAAGTGAACCCTGGTGTGGTTCAATATGATACAGTATGTGAATGCAATGCAGACCAAATGGTGATCCAAAACCAGGAAGAGAACCACACTGTGGGGTAATAGCCTGTTGATGCTGCTAGTAATATTACAATCCTGACAGTAGTATTTGTAAAAGATCATGTATTTTGTAACAATGTAAAATGTCAAGTAGTTTGTTTAAAATTGTGAAGTGAGCACATAAATGACATAAGTAAACTAATAATCTACATTTACGCTTAAAGCTTATATTGTTAGTCACTTATTCTTCCAGTAATTGGCTATAGGTATTTGGTCATGCCAAACCTTGCTTGGTGTCTGTATAACCAGTGGTCTGTGTCTTTACCCTGTGCACTCCGCCTCCTAGGTAGCAGACTCAGCAGCCTCCTGTGAAAAACAACTTTCTACACGGCCTGCTGCCTGGTCTCCCGCTCATGCTGGGCCCATTGTTGCAATGTATATGTCTGACACAATACCGCTAGAATCTGATGCGGCTCCATTTTTGTTTATATGACTGATCACATCACTGACCAATAGATAAGCAGGGTTTCTTGTTCATAGTTTTTGTTTTCTTCACTCATTTTTAAATGCAATGCCACCACAGGCACTGCATCCTATGTTTAGCTTTAATCCCCAATCCAAACCTGTCTACCAGACTATTAGGTGTGAAAACGACTATTGATTTAGCCCTAGCATTCGCTTGTGCAAGGCAGTTACAATATAAATGTATCACTATGTTACTATTGGAGAACAACTTTTTGCAGTAATGTTACAGTCTTCTAAATTATGGTAATTTACTCTTTGCCTTATAAAATAATTGTCCAAAAGGAACCCTAGATTAGTCCTGAATGACTTCTAAATGTAGCCCTTGTATAGCTCTGGTCCAGTCTTTCATATATTTGTAATAGTCAACATAGTTATCACATAATGTTGCCTGTTTTAGGGCTCTATCAAAAGTGAGCCATAGCAGCTCAGTTACAGCAGAAGCAGTAGTCATATTGCTGCTGCAGCATTTTACTCACACATCGTTCATATCTGCCAGATGCTGTGGTCTGAATTCACATCACATGACTCTCTTTGTTTTGGTTTAGTGCGGCGATAAAACCCAGCTCTGTTACACTCAGACAAAGGCTGCTTCTTACACACAAACCACTGAATGCGTGAGTGCAGGTCTCCAATACATTCATTTATTTGCATCATAGATTTTATTAGCAGTTTTAATTAGTCAGGAGTTGTCTTTTTTTAGTACAATGATTTTAGATGGCTTTGCCTGTGTAAGTGTATACTGGATTTGTATTGCATCATTAGATCTACACACTGATACAGCCACTGGGGCTGGGATGACACACTTCCTCCTCAGAAGTGGGCTAAGCGCAGACATGTTGCTGGGCAGACCCCCCAAAGACTACAGAGACAGAAATGACCCACTGAACAGAAACCAACCATGTGGCATTAATTATACATTTCCATTATGGTTTCTGTAGTTAGGAATTTAAATAAGAGAATTGACTGTATTGAATTTGACACAGAAATTGACTGTATGTACTTTGGACCATTGTGTTAAAGAGATGAGTTAATGTCACTTAGAGGGTAGTTTTGGTGATTAGTAACACACAAGTTAACATGGTGAGTGCAAAATATATTAATAAAAGCTTTTAATGGTATGAGTTTGAAGTGTGGTTGTACTACTTAGATGGGATTTGGGAAAAGGTGGATGTGTCTGGGGAGAGTGAGGGCTTTCATTCATTTACTTACTTATTTTAGCAGTTTAGTATAAAGAACACACATAATTATACTTTGCATAATGATAATACAATACCCAAAACTGCAGGAAGAAGCAAGAAAACAATAACAGTACTAGGGCTGGGAATCACAGGATACCTCACGAAATGATATGCAATACATGGCTATTGATACAGATAATGTAACAATATGGCAATATTGTGATTATCGATATATATTGCACAAGATAACCTATGATTTAATTTCACTGTATTTTTAAAGAAAAATAGCTTTTGTGAATTATAAAAGCCTATATACAATAATGCAAGTTAAATATTTTGGCTAATATATGACACTGGAGCAGCAGAACACTTTTATATTGGTATCAATTTAAGAATTAAATGTGTCATTATCAAAAGAATTGATATTTTGGTATCGATTCACACATCACTAATTTAGAGGCTTAAATAAACAAGACGCCCCAAGTGCTGTTTCCAAAAGTAGTCAATCAGCCGTCAGTCTGACTTTATTAAATATTTAAAGATATTTTTATTTGTGTCTTAGTATTTGGCAGACCAAGTGCTTAGAAGTGCAGTGCTGCCCTCTACAGTCCTGGCAGAATTCTTGACCACTTTTGGCTCACATTGGACTCAGGAAGCAGTGCAAGCACCATTATCATGGATGATATCAGCATCGGTATCATATGTATTTTTATTTACACAAACAACTGTTGACCATTACATTTTGGAATTAAAAGCAGGTAAAAACTGAGCAGATTTTTCATTTTTTTGTAAATGCCATTTCATTGACTGATTGGTTCAGTGACATTTTCAGCACCAAACCATATAAAAAGTGTAAAAACGTCATGAAGGCAGTGGCATTTCCTAATTTATGACGTCCTCACTGAAGTCCTGTTGTGTTTTTAATTAGCCGCCCTGTAACCTGCTGTGCACAGATTCGGGTCACGTCCCACTCGCACATATACACAGCCCTAGAGCATGTGGAGCAGCATGTGAATGAAGCAGTTTCAGTGTAAAGCGACTGTACATGTAGAGTTTTGTGTTAGTGTTGTGTGAGGCTGCGGTCACCTATGCCAACGCTGATCAATGAAGGCATTCTCACCTCGCACAGTCACCAATGATGAATGAGTGAGGGATGTGTGTGAGCACAGACAGATGGTGTCTCTTGAGAAAACACTGAGACAACGACCTTGAGAGACAGAGGAAGGGGAGGCAGAAATGGGTGAACAATAGTGTAGAGGGGGGACTGTGAGGAAGCAATGTATTAGACTAGTAAATATATTGTAATTGTAAGTTTGGAATCAGAAATAAAGAAAGAAAAGAAAAAAATATTTTGGAAAAAAAACATATTAGAATAGTGCAATAAATCAAATGAATTAAGTCACTTCTATTTTCTAAGTTTATAATTTTGGCTAAAACATAGCTAAGTTGCAAAATTGAGACTAGTGGAAATGATGCACTGTACGCTGCTTTTTGTGTCCAGAGCAGTTTAAAAAATGCAAAATTACTGCGTACACTAAATACACCAATAATCATCATAGGAATGTTGTTATACTGTATTGCTGCTGTTATAAAGTCTCCATTTACCAAAGTGGCAAGAAATTTGAAAGGAGTACAAGACAGCGGTGATACCAGTGATGCATGACAGAAGCCAGACCCGGAGGTAGCAGAGCTAATTAAAGGGAATATATTATACTTTGTCTACTTTGTCTTTTTAAACCAATCTTGGTCACCTCTAGAGCAACATTGCATGTTTTAAAAACATTATCTGACTAAGAGAAAGCATTTCCAATAAGTACTATACTACTGCCATACCAGACCAGCAGAGGGCTGCAGCTCTAATGTGCTTTTTTTAAACAGAAACCGTGAAAAAAGCTTTTTACCTCTACTTTTTGTTTGTGGGAGAGATGGCGGTGGGGGACAACATCATAGCATGTTTATATAAAGGATTAGGAATGAATACATCGGAGGGATGGCTCATATGAGACGTTAGGGAGATCAAGTCAGAGAGACCAGACTAAGATTGTTTCAATAAGGAGGCATAGTGAATATAGAATGATGCTGAGGTTTGAGCTAGAATTTTATGGATGTCCTGAAAGAAGACATGAAGTTAGTTGGTTTGAGAGATTGCAGAAGCCATTCTCTTGATGCAGTCATTGAAAAAGGGGGGTTTTCAAAGACAACCCTGTATTCTTACTGCATACTACTGAATATTATTAGCATATTAATATGGTAATTTAAGGTTAATGAGGCAAGTCAACAGTATAAACCTCCTTGTCTTTAAATCATCACACATTACCACTGTCTAAATGGAGATGGAGAATAGCATGGTGCTTTTTATTTGTGAGTCTATAGGTTAGGGTCTACTCTGTCTTGTTGGGCGGCGCCTTTCTGCTACTGCTGTTTCCTCACCGCTTTTCCTCCAGCGGCTCAGCATAGCCTTTCCTCACGCGCACACACACACAGACACACACGCACACACGCACACACAAAAACATACCCGTTAGCTTTACCACACAATGGGGTCAAGGCAGAGCAAGGTGTTTCCTGTGACCTGAGCCACTGCTGCGTCAACAAAAATCATTCAAATAATACATATCTAGTCAGTCAGTATGTTTACATCCAAGTAGAGAAATTTGAAGTATTGCCTTAGTCCAAGGGTGTCAAAACTTTCAGGGGTCTCCACAATGAATTATTCACATGGGTAATTAAGCATAGGGTTTACTCTGGGTACCCTTTCTGCAACTACGCAGGGTCCCCAGGTCTTAAAAACATATTAAAAGTTTGTAAATTAATTTGTGGAAAATAAAGGCCCTTAAAATAATTCTTAAGTGCTATTCATGAGATATTCAATTTTGTTGGTATTAAAGTTTTATCCAAAGAGTCTGGCAGCAAAACGTATGCATTCATGGATTCATTTTCCTCCCACATGACTATTAAAAACGATGAGCAGATGTGCTTGGCCTATGATTGCTTGAGACGCAAAGGTTTCGTGAGATGATTGACGTTTATCAAGTCAAATGTGTGTTGCTGATCATGGACTAAAGTGACGAGGAGGTCTTAAAATTTTTTGAGAAGGTGCTCAAAAAGTATTAAAAAGGTATTGAAATTTACTTCAGGATCCCTGCATATACTCTGATTGTGCAATTTATTGTCTGACTATAAAGATTGCTTTTATCTGGCTAAATGAAGCTAAAGTTGGACAAGTAGGCATGCTCCAACATCATACAGTAGCACAGTGTAACATGTACAAGCGAGTGAGAACAACATTCAGAACAATGCGTAGAGCAATATTTATTTGTAGACCAGTGAAGACTAGATAATTTGGGTCACTTTGTTGATGGCTAACTTGGTTGTTTTTTGTTTTGGTCTCATAATATTGATGTCAACATATTATGTCTAAATTAAGAAACAACTACTATCTTAAGAATGCATTTTCATGACCATGTTGTGTTTGTCTCCTTTTATTTTGTGAAGTTGCTGTCTGATATTCGTAAACAAATTAGTAATTGTGAATTAGCACAGTTTACTAGTATGCAGCTTAGTTTTAGCATTAGTTTCTTTTCTTTTTTAACAATAGCTGAAGTGAATGATGCTAAATACCTTGGCTACTTGAATGCAGCATTAACCCGAGGACTCAATAGTTTGATTCTTTTCTTTCTTGTGGTGCAAACTTGTACAAAGACAAAAGTCCAGTTAGACGTTCAAATTAAGCTAGTAGCTCAGCTCAGCCCTTGTGTAAACTGATTAACTTCACTCCAATTACACCTTCTCTGTGGATAAACGTGTTAGCGAAAAGTGAAAAGTGCTGTGTTTAAATCTGTGATACTTGTTTCTTATTTATACTTGGTCCATGGTTTATTGATGTGCGGTTAAAGGCATTTGCAGAGGGAATGAATATTAGATTAAAAGCGGCCTTAGTTTATTCATGAGTTGAGATATTTCGGGATGACTGGGGATGCAGGAATCCCTCGGGCTCCTCTCGCAAACATGAATTTATGCAGCACCAACCTCACTGTAGACTTGAGTGTTGTCGATATCTGAGGAATTGTATAAAAGCTACACTACCCATAATCTTGTACCAGTCTCACGGCCCAATAACAACACAGCAATTGCTTTTTATAGTGCGTGAAATGGCACTAGAAAAACATTACATTATATTATATTGAGCTGAAAGGTTCTGTTCTTCAAAAATAACTTTTTTGAGCTTTTAACCATGTTACGTTTGCACCTAAAAACATCTGCAATAGTATTTTCTTTAATTTACGTAATCTTGTTTGCTGAGGCCGTTCCTTTCTCAAGAGCGAAAAACACTTGTGTGTCGCTGCTCTACGCAGACTCTAGTGCTCCTGCATTTTTCTAAAGCCCATACATTGTCACTGGATTCTGAAAATGCCAGCACTTAAAAAAATGTTGTCACTACAAAGAAATTTGTCATTTATCTCCTAGTGTCATGTTGCTAATAGCCTGCTAAATAGCCATTTTATGCTCTGTCCACTCACCAAGCGTTCTCTGCAAATTCAAAGTAACAGCTCCCCAAAAGAAGAAATTTTTCATACATATACATTATTTTAACATATAAAACATGAAATACTAATGCAAAGGTGTCCAAAATTATTTCAAGAAGCCTGAAAAAAGCATATTATGGGTCATTTTTGGGAGCGAACTGACCCAAAATAATTTCTTTTAGGAGCTTACCATTAACTTATAGCTGATTTTAGTGTTAAATCAATGTAATATCACAATTATCTCTACCTCAGTAAATTTTAAATGCTTTGACAGTACTTATTTCTATTGCCATTTAACTTGACTTGCCTCTTTTCTGTTTTATCTTTTTGTTTTTTGGGGGCTTTTAGGGTTTAGCAGACACAGCCTAAAATAGCCACTTTTTCTGTGTTATTGACAGGCTTTATTATAGTATTCACAAGGCAATGTAGAGTTGACCAATAAGCGTAAGCATGTAATTAGGTAAAGCTAATCATTTGATTTTCATTTTTATTTGATTCCTAACACAATATGTTCAGTTGATTAACAATATTTCCCCTAAAAGTACTTTCTTCTAATATGTGCTGTTTCTCTGTGTGTCCTTCAGGCCGTGCACTGCCCTGTGATGGAGAAGATGAAGCGTTTTAAGAAGCGCTTGTCGTTAACGCTTCGCTCCAGTCAGACCATCGACGAGTCCCTGTCCGAACTGGCCGAGCAGATGACCATGGAGGACGGAGGCACCAAGGACAATGGCAAGTCTTTGTGTTTGTGATGTGTGGCAGAAAAGTCAGCAAGAAAGCATTTTAACCAGAGCCCACAATGCAGATTGTGGTGTTATCACAAAATCAGCAAACGCAGTATCCACATTGCAAGAAAGATTATAGTTTTCCATCATAGCCTAAAATGAAAATGTGTTAAAAAAATCAGATTAGTTGTGATTTCCTTAATTTAGCTTTTATTTAGCCTGGTTTAGTCTTTGAGTTTTAACTGGGACCCAGTTTTGACTAGCAAATACAGACTTCACAAATACAGCAAATACAGTACTATTTTGACAGCATGAGTTCAAGTCTGTCAGTGGGTTTTCTCCGGGTTCTCCGGCTTCCTCCCACCATCCAAAGACATGCATGTGTTAGGTGAATTGGTGACTCTAAATTGACCCGTGAGAGTGTGAGAGTGAATGGTTGTCTGTCTGTGTTTGTCTCTGTGTCAGCCCTGTGACAAGCTGGCCCCTGTCCAGGGTGTACCCCGCCTACGGCCCAAAGTTACTGGGATAGGCTCCAGTCATCCGCGACCCCTAACGGGAATAAGCGGTAGAAAATTAATGAATGAATGAATGAGTTCAAGTCTATTAAAATGTGGCCAGTCATATTGTTATCACAATATTCAACATAATTATTGCATATTACACTGACTTTTCTCATATCTCTAACATTTTGTTACCGATATTTTGTTGAAGCTCTCGTGTTGGTTGGCAAAATGAAATGTTGAAACGTAGTTTATGTATGTTAAAATATGGTGCAAAATTTATGTAGTCCAATAAAAAAAAAAGAAGAAAATTAAGAAAATTACATGAATATAGCTTATACTATATAAGTCTAAATAAGCCTGGAAATCTGGAAACTTGATGCTATATGGCAGCACCAGCTGCTTTTTGCTAAGAGCAGAAAGTGTTACAGTTAATATTTCAGGAGCTCTGACTTAACTATCCTGCAAACAGAAGCAGCTGTTTATTAAACTTTCATTTGTTTGTGGGATCCAAAGCTTTTAAAAAACACTCTAGCCATCTTTCACGCTTGCTTTTTTTTTTTTTTTTTTTTGTTATTTTTGTCTGCCCCTTGAAGTCATGATATTCCAGCCTGGACATATATAATTGTTATGTAGTATTTCCTACTTAAATATCTTAAGCTAGTGACACAACTAACGCAGTCGTTTAAGCAGATGTTTTTATAACAAATATGGGACCTAATTTTGCCCATTTAATGACTGCGCATGATAAGGGAACACACACTACAGTGATTTCTCAAACCCAACGCAAACACTTGCGGAAACACTCGCCAGATTGGTAATCAGTCCACACTACAAGACTGTGTCCTGAATGGGCTTCAAAATTCAAACATGTTTCACTGACTGCGATTGAGGGGTTGGGTCTGTTCCCCCCACACACCAACAGTTATCTGAGCCAACTTGCCATGCCAACTGTTCCCAACTAGTACTGACTGGTGCGGAATCTGCCCAATTGTGAATCGTGGTACAAAGCTGGCAAAAAAATTCTTGTAGTGTGTCCCCAAGATTGATCATGTATTCTGTATTTCATTAGAATAAGTTAGCCTCAGACTTCCAACGACAGTGTTCAAAATGATTTCTGCCTGAAAAAAGAACATAATGGGTCCTTTAAGGAAGCAAACTGATCCAAAATCCGCCTTAAGCGCTTACCATTAACTTCTTACTGATTTTAGTGTTAAACCAATGCAATATCACAATTATCTCCATCACATTAAATTCTAAGTGCTTTGCAAATACTATTGCCAGCATTTCACTTGACTTCCCTCTTTACTGTTTAGATTTTTTGTTTTGGAGTTTTCAGGTTTTTTTATTTATTTTTGGGTTCAGCAGACACAGCCTAAAATAGCCACTTTCTCTGTATTATTGGCAGGCTTTATTATAGTATTAACAAGACAATGTAGAGTAGACCAATAAGAATAAACATGTAATTGGCAAAAGCTTCCTATTACATGATAATAAACGCTAATAACACCTGAAGATTTTGTTTTCATTAGCATAAGTTGGACTCAGACTTGGGCTTCAACACAAATTCCAATGACGGTTCATCACACATTTTTTCTTTTTTTTTTTTTTTTTTTTTACATGGACTACTTTTTTTTGTATTTTTCTCAAAAAATATTATAACTTCACACACTGTGTCATACCCTTATTCCCATATTCCAGTACTGCATATTCAGATGCCTGTGTTTTACACAGCCTGCTAATTATTGAACATTTTCTTTTACATTACAAGTAGCTAATTTACATTTTCCTTTTGTTTTGCTGTTTGCTTATATTGCCAAAATGATTTATGATCCTCCTTCTGTGGCCAGCACCATGTCGTTTACACATCTTCACAGCTCTGTACTTGCTTATTTAAGGGTTGCGGGCCATCCATAGTAAATATTTGCAAGCAATCACTGACGGTGGAAGACACGGCGCAAAGGAAATGCCAGTAGTTTGTTTTCTATCTCATCATCCTGTTCGTGTCCATTGGCCTCTAACTCAAACACACACATAAGGACTGCCAGTGTCTTGGCAGCATCCCGCGGGTCTCTAAATTATGAAGTTGATGAAAAGCAAGAGAGCGGTGAGTGCGTCAAACAGCAGTAATGGACTGGAGTGAGTAGAGTCTATCACATTATGTAACTGAGGAAGAGATGGCACTCACTGAGACACAGCACAGAGGGACATGCACAGTAGACTATTGAGCTGAAAGGTACAACAGCATGCGGCAGTACAGATTGTTGCAAAGGTGGCTATATTCAAAGTTTATTTGTAGTGCTTACATCTTCTGATTTCCATGAGCTATCCTGGATGCACAAAAATAACAACACAAACTCTTTTTTTCCCACACTATAACTGTCAGATTTCAGATTTTCCCATTGCTGTAGCGTTTTGTTCCCTCTTTTAAAAAATCTTTTTATCTGTTACTTAAAGCGGAACTCGGTAAATTTTTATTTTTATTTATTTATTTTTTCGAAGTCTGTATGATGGGTAAAAGAGTTGTTTTGGGGTGAGTAAAGCCCCCTGCATTTCTCTCTGTTGTCGCTGGGCTGAAAATGACACTGACCTGGTGTCACAGAAGTCTCACGTCTTGCGGCACATTGCGGTTAGCCAAAAAACAAGCTAGCAATGGCTTTTTTTTCCTCAATTTTCATCATGGCAGAGTGGCCAAATTAGGGCTGAACAATTAATCAAAATCAAATCGAAATCACAATTGTTGGAATTTGCAAATCGCAAAGGCTGCAATTACTGACATAATGTCCTCTGCAGAGAACAAAATATCCCTTCTCCACTGGTTTTTAACATGTATAAACTGTGCTACAACTGTAATTTACTCCTCTGCAGACAAGATCTGAAAGGTATGTGATTCCTTGTATCAGATTAGCAGTGATTATTTCAGTGTTCTCAAGTGTTGATGCTCCATCACATGCTTAAATGTATACTGTCAACCAAATATTGATTTAAAAAAAATATATATCACAAATCTAATCGCACCCATAATATCTGTCAGGAAAATCACAATTAGATATTTTTTCAAAATCATTTAGCCCCAGGCCAAATGGCAGGAAAAAAACTTTACATGGATACAAGGAGGGGAAAGCGATAGTAAAACTGAGCAAGGGGTCACACAGGAGTCACCTGGCACTGAGTATTTATGGTAGCGCTTACTCTGAAATATAGGGGGAGCTGCTTAAACAAAAATTAGGGAAAAACAGCAATGAAATGAGAAAGGTTACAAGTTACAGGGAGTGCACTGTGGCAGAGTGGTTAGCGTTTCAGCCTCTCAGCTCCTTGGTGCAATGATTTTCTCATATTTCATGTTTTATTTGCCCTAAATTTGCCCTAAATTAGCCCTAAATTACTGCAGATACCAAGGTTTTCATCAAAATCTGATTAGTTTGTCTGACGACAAAATGCTTGCAACTGCAGCTCAAACTGGTGCCATGACGCTCTTGTAAGTAAGTACGTCTCTCAGACAGCAGTACTCAGTAGTCGGCAAGTACAGAGGCAAGTGTAGTAATAGCAACTTTTAGTGTATTATTTATTTACTAACCTTTTGAATTGTTTTTCATCCTACTCCGGTATACACTAAATGTATTATTGTACTGAATTTATATAAACTTATTATTTTTTTTTCTTACTAATGCATTACCTTTAAAAGTACTAATAAAATGAAATGAATCCTCCACTCGACAAAAAAGCCATGAGTCTAGATATTTGCTGATTTAACTTTTTATCGCTACTTAAAACACCAGTCCCTGCCGTGTTGGCTGTGCTGTCCATAACTATATACAGACACTTTTGCTATTATTGAGATATTGCAGTAACACCAGTACCGTTGAATCCTTAATAAATTGTCATGATTGGTCAGGTCAGTTTGATCTCTGTGCGAGATGGCTTGAATGGTAGAGGTCCCATACCCAAGCATTAATTATGGGTCTGACTGGACATGCTTTTTACTAAAGACCAAGCTCATCAAAACTACAGTACCTATTTATTTTCACTTTGTGTATAATACAGACATTATTAAAACTTCACTGTCTTTTTGTGCATCTCCAAGCGTGTGAAAAGCTATAAACTACAAATGCAGCCAGAAAGATTTTTTTTCTTTGGTGAAAATTACAGTATACCATTCTTTGTCTTTTTGCCATACTTTATTTTTTTTAAATAGAAGAGACAATCACCTTCACTACTAGTCAGTAAAATACAAAAGTGCCTCTTACAACAGCCCTGACGTTATTGTTTATGCCTTAATAATATCATATCCTGATTGTGTTTCAGAGCCCTTCATGAGGAACGGCCGCCCGCCCACGTCCCACAGTATGCACTCCTTCCTGCACCAGTACACGGGCTCCTTCAAGAAACCGCCCCTCCGACGACCTCACAGTGTCATCGGGGGAACTCTGGGGTCTTTTATGGCCATGCCCCGAAACGGCAGTCGATTAGGTGAGAGACACCCCACCACCCAGTAGTGTGGACTGCTTCTTGTCGAACATTTATTATTAGTTTATTAGTCATGGTCACAGACACCTCGAACCAAATACCACCTCAGAAAATATTTGGCTTTCAAAGTACCATCTTTAATAGACTAAAATGAGAAGGACAATACAGTAGACTAAATCAGGACTAAAACAAGTCTAAATCATCGGATAAAACAGGGATTAACAGAAAACTGCAGTCCTAAATAAGAACAGAGCTGGGACTAAACTAAGACCAGGAATGAACGTTGACAAATGCCGGAGTAAACCAGGTCTAAACTGGTGATTAACCTGGGATAAGGTTAATCCAAATCTAAACCAGTCCAAAGCAGGTCTGAAGCAGGACTTTGCAGTGGCAAAGTAAACAATAAAAATAAAAATATAATAAGTAAATAAAATAGGAATAACTTTGGCTTTAAAACTAAACCAGGACATTGAACTGCAAAATACTCCTGAGTACCTGTACCACAGTTTGAGAACCACTGAGGTACATGTTACTTTTTGTTAATTCAGCTGGGTCAACTGTCAGGGAACGCACCTCAGCTCCAGCTCCAGAGTGGATTTCTTCTGACTACAATGGTTTTCTGTTGCTGCTGATGAAACAGCTCTTTTTTTAACAGAGGGAATTATTATTATTATGCCATATATTTTAAATTGGTGGAATTGGACCCAAGTTGGTTGTAGGGAGGTTGAGTACAGTTGCATTGTTCGTCTGATTTGAAGACCTCTTCCTTTCCTTTTGGCTGTTCCCTTTACATGGATTGCCACAGCAAATCATCTATGTCTTTATCTTCTCTCATGTCAACTAACTTCAAGTCCTCACTACACCCATAAATGTCCTCTTTGGTCTTCTTCTAGGCCTTTGCCTGGTAGCTCGACCTCACCCTCCTACGACCCAAATATTCACTACCCTCCTCTGTACATGTCCAAACTATTTCAGTCTGACCTCCCTGACTTAATCTCCAAAACGTCTGAGACTAAGACAAGGCAGAGAGTTTTAACGACCGGGACCAAGTCGAGACTAAGACCAAAGAGACCAAACCTTGTGAACTAAAGGGAAAAAGTAAAAAAAAAACAAAAAAAAAACAAAACTGGTTCAGTTACATAAATTATTATTTTAATGATCTAATGCAACAGACTCCACAAACAGAGGTCATTTTCTTGCTTTTTCTAATGCTAAAAACTAATTATTCCAAAATTATGAAGAATAGCTTTTTCTTATAATGTTTAGTAAAATCTCTGAGGTCACCACATCCGAGACTGAGACAAGACCAAGTAAAAGTGGGATCGAGACAAGACTGTAAAAAAAAGTCTCAGAACACTACCTAATCCTATCCACCATCATTACTCCTAAACAAGCCTCAACAGCTCTGCTACCTTCAGCTCTGCCTCCTGTATTTTTCTCAGTGCCACTGCAGCTTAAGCCTACAACATCACTGGAATCACCCCTGCCATGTACACCATGCTTATTTGAAGCCTAAATATTGTTTTATGAATGAATTAAATTTTATTTTGAATATACATTCAAAATATTGTGACCTGTACCCAAATAAATACATGTGCATAAACACCCAATATACACATATACTTATACACAGATAGCAATAGCTTTACAACATACCAAATTTGGTCCACTAGCGCAGTTGTGTTTAAAGCATCATTTCTAACTTTTATTTTCTCACTTTTAAATACCCCCCTTCCTATACCTTGTGAAAATCATACCTCTGTACTTTTTTTAAAGTTCTTCATGTTTGGACACCCCCTAAGCGCCACATTCAACCCGTTCCACAGCTTCACCCCACAAACGAATACACAAAAACTTTTCCCAGTTTTTGTGTATCTGTGTATCTTTTGTGTATCACATTTTTGAATTTTGATGATCGTCTTAAGATAAACCCCCCTTCTTTTTCAGTGAACATTTTTGAATTTTTCCAGATAATTGGTAACTTTTTGCTGTTAAATAATTTACTATAACTGAATCTTTTTGTATTTCTGACTGTAAAAATAAAGAATCTGTATGCTCTATGATCACGAATAACAATCACAGATAAAATTGAGTTCCCCAGTCAGGCTAGTTGAGTATTTGGTCCCATTACATCATCAACAGCTGACTAGGTTAAGTGTGGAGGAGATGTCACTCAACTCCATACTACACACATGGAGGAAGCGAATGTGGTGAGAGCAGATGGTATCCGGGCGCAAACAGGAAGTGTGTCACAGCTCTGAGATTTCCTCGTATTTGGCAAACTCTGCACGTTTCCACGGTGACTATCACCTTGTGTGCCAGCCCCGTCGTCTCTGTGACATCTGTAAGGGGAGGGACACAGAGATGGCATGAGGTTGTATCCGGTGTGAACTGATTCATCCCCGGCTGGCCTTCGCACTTTCAGAATGACGGCTGGTGAGAAAAGAAAAAGGGAGATGTGAAATAATGTTCAGTAGCAGCTCTAAGGTCAAGAGGGTGAGAAGATGATTTATAGGATGAGACATTATAGAAGTGTATAGGGGTGAGGGAAATATGACCTCAAATTAGCTTCATTAGGAACTGAATGGTTTAACAGCATCTGCACCACCTGCTTGGCCATCTTGGATGTGCTTCAATGTTGTGACTATAGATACAGCAGGTAAAATTAGTATTGAGCATTTCACGTATCTAACACGGCTAATTCAGAAGTTTAGAAAACCTTTTGCAAACACTGCCACCAGCATGATTTGCAACAATAGCGTTGCAAAGGTCTTGAGAGAGCTTATGAGATGTTTACTCTATGACGCCTTTGTAAAGAGACACCTTTTTATTGGTCAGACAAGAGGCAGGCTTCCTGGGTGAACACCGATGGGTTTCAGATGGTGTCTTTTTTTTTTCTAACGCCTTTTTGCACTTCCTTTTCTTCATGTGTTCAATAGTTTTTTTCTTGTGTCATACCATTTTATTTCACACAACTGAATATCTGAATTTATTTGTTTTCGTTTCTATGCATGAATTACTTGGATTGTTACCGACATCTGGTGAAACTTTCCTGTCAGTAGCCATGTGAGAAATACAGTTGTTGAAAAAAGCAGCAAAGGGTTAAACTAAAAGAGGTAACACAAACTACTGGTTGTAAAGTTAATGTTTAATAGAGCTTTTTTAGGATTGTAAGATAAAATTAATGTTGGGGAAAAAAAACAAAAAAAGAGTGCCTTTCTTTCCGAATGAATTTTAACATCTTGCCATTGGTGGTACACAGCCTGCTTCTGATGGTCTTTTGCAGTTTTGATTTAATTGAATTTAGAGACAATTTTATTTCCGTTTTTAGTCCAAGACTGGTTATGGCTTAAAGGGGCTATATTATCTTTTTATTTATATTTTCTAATCCATCTTGGTCACCTCTAGAACAACATTGCATGTTTTTCAACATTTAAATACATTATTTAACTAAAAGCAAGCATTTCCAAAAATTACTTTACTACTGCCATAAAGAATCAAGTGAAGAGACCAGCAGAGGGCAGCAAAGGGCAGGTATGTTCTGCTCTGTAACAGGAACATATATAATAAAAAAAATCTCTTTACTTCTTGAAAGTTTTGTATGATGCAGTTTTACTACAAAATGAAAAAATAACTGAGGAAACAAAGCTGTACACAGTTTTTTGGTTTAATGAATAAGACCGAATGTAGAGGGCTTGTTGATTGGTCAGTGCTTTCTGGAGTGGGCGGAGGTTTGTGGGAGAGGTGGAGGATTGTGTTCTGAGGCCTCAGAAAGACAATGATAGAGACTACGAAATTACTCAAACAGGCCTGAATGAAACGGAACACAACTCCATGTATGCTTTTGATGAAGAACATTGTAACATGGTAGAAAGCTTTAAAAAAAAAAAAAAAAAAAAGTCAATTTCCCCTTTAAATTTAAAGTAGTCCAGATTTATTCCTGCTTTAATTTAGTCCTAGTTTAGATGGTATTTTGAAGGTCAGTTTTTTTCTGAAGTGGTCCTTGGTGTGAAAAGTTTGAGAATTTCTTACAACTTTTACTTTGTGAATTAAAAATATAGCACGTGATTTTCTCTGCAATGTATGAATTTGGCACATTGTATGTTTAGAAAGCTGGAAATTACTGTCATTTGTTCCTGTTAATTGCAGTGGTGTGACAGCAGTATATCCTGTATACTAGCTTATTCCATCTCTACACACTACAGATTATTTCATTTCAAGGTAATTAATAGCACACTCTACCAAATTGTCCTGCACCTCCCAGCTTGAACCATTCTGCTCTTTGGAAACATGAGCTTGATTATACAAATTTCACAAAAGATTTGTCCAACCTTACATTGGTGCAACGCAGGGTGAGGCAGCTCGGTGGTGTTTGACAATCAGAGCAGGATCACACAGAGATAAGACAGAAAGGAAGTCTTTTTACAGACTTCATCAGAATCTGTTCAGCGTGATGTTACAGTTATTAACTTGTATAATTATACTTTCCTCACCTACAGCTACCTTTTATTAATCACAACGGACCCCATCAGATGAGACTGTGGTGAGCTGAACCTTCTCGAATGTGTCACACTAACTTTCTAATGCCGCGGTTTTCAAACTGCGCGACTGGTCCTACTGGTTGTACGCAGGCTCTGTCTAGTGATAGTTTAGTCTATTTTTATTTTGTACTCTTACTGGAACTCATCTCATCTCAATGCATTTTAGTTACCGGACATTTAAGTCGGGTAGCATAATTAGCTGTACCTTAATTATCACTCCAAATCTTTGCCTAATAAGCTGCAAGGTTAATATGAGCCATGTCAACATTTTGTACATTTTTCTAACAAGCAAATCAGGGCAGAAGTAGCTCATAGGTTGGTGGATTGATCCCAGCTACCTGCATTGCATATTGCCATTGTATCCTTGGGCGAGACACTTCATCCACCTTGTCCCCAGTGTCTGTGGCACTGGTGTAGGAATGTGTGTGAGTGATTGTGTGATTGCTGGCGGTATTGTTAATATTATTATTATTTTTTTTTTTTGTTCATGTTTTTTCACGTCATTTCAAGATCATGTTAGTGAAGCAATGACTGCTATTATGTTTGAAGTTATCCTGAAGAATCAAGCCACAGAGGATCACAAGCCAGCTGGCTTGGCTTTCCAAGTACCAGGACTAAACCAGGATTAATACTGGACTAAAACGGGACATAATCAGGACTAAACCATGATTGAACCCAGTCTAAATCAGGTCTAAATCAGGTCTAAAGTAAGATTTTACCAGGACTTAACCAGTACAAACCCAGGACAAAATTAGGTCTAAACCATGGCAAAACCAGGTCTAAACCAGGGCTAGTTTCAACTAAAGCATGACTAAAACAGGACACTGTTCTTTGAACATATTTTCTGGGAAATGGAGGTGATAAAAATTGTCTTGTTGATAATTATCAAGCATACATGTTCATAGGTTACTCAGTATCATCAAGTACCTCATTTTAGTTCTCTTTCTGAAGCTGAACATCCCAAGTTGCTGGACTATGCTTGTTTAATAAGTTTTTTGACATTTCCCATATACTGAACCCCTAATCCCTTGTATAATGACATTGGTCTTTCATAACCACTGTCTTAGATGTCTAAGCCTGATGGGAGCTTGACCGAGGCACTAATTTAGCTGTAGTCTGTTAAAATAAAGGGCCTGCCAATAGACCCTGTCCTAATTAGAGAGCCTTGGATCTAAAAACAGGACACTTAACTGGGACAGTTATGCAGGAGGCAGTGAGGGTGAATGTGTGAAGCCTTGTTAACAGCAGATCTCAAAATGAAAGGAAACAGGAACAAGGGCTCAGAAATAAAGTGAAATGTCACGTCTCATCAAAATGTGGATATTTTAGAAATTGTTTCCGAGGGAGGCTGAAACAACAGGGATTCTTACTTTTACTACCCTTCACACTGGCCAAGGAAATTGTGTTACTGTCAGTTTTCTCTGGCTTCCTCCCACTGTTCAAAGACAATGTATAGGTTAACTGGTAAATCTAAAGTGAGTGAATGAATGTGAGAGTGAATGCTGTCTATTAATGTTTGTCTGTAAAGCAGTGGTTCTCAAACTGTGGTACGCGGGCTTCTTCTGGTGGTACTCTGGAGTCTTTTGCAGTCCTTGCGTTTAATTTTGAGCCACTTTAGTCCATGTTTTAGTCCTGGTTTAGTTGGGGCTTCACCTGGTTTAGTTT
Source organism: Bostrychus sinensis (assembly GCA_020698575.1). NCBI lineage: Eukaryota > Metazoa > Chordata > Actinopteri > Gobiiformes > Eleotridae > Bostrychus > Bostrychus sinensis. The sequence continues at coordinate 45,573,085 of CM036239.1, read as the reverse complement.
GATTTGTTCTGTTTTAGACTTGGTTTAGTCCTGGTTTTATTCTGATTTTGTCCACTTTAAGTCCTTAGTTTAGTACTGTTTACACCTAGTCAAGCTGTGATTTAGTCTTGGCTTAGTCTCTGGCTCATAGAGAGATGGTACTTGCAAAGCCAATATTTTCTTGTTTGAGAAAGTTTAAGATTCGCTCCTCTAAAGTATAAACTACCCATTGTCCAAGGTAACCGCTTCTGGCCCATAATTGCTGGGTTAGGCTCTTGTCACTTGCGACCCCTAACAAAAGTAAGAGGATGAAGAGTCAGCGTTAATGTATTGAGATCAAATGTATACGTTAACAAAGTAGTTAGAAGTTGTCCAAATTCCCAGGTGAAGTGAACATAACAGGAGCAGCCACCAGAAGATCAGTGGTAATTGTTCAGTGATATTTTTAAAATATTGATGTGTTTAGTTTTTGGGCACATCTTGTGACATTTCAGATTGTGTGTCTAAACCCTGTGTGGGGCTGGATGATAAATCATCCATTTATTTGATTAATTTGTGGTTTTAATTTTGGACAATGTCAAGAATAGCCAAATTGTAAAACAATTACTAGAAAATTAGTGTCTTCCAAGTGCTGCAATGTTTCCTGTGTTGTGGCTAATGCTACTGCAAGCACTCAGAGCAGCTTAAATACTGACTAACAATGTAGTGTGCTGTGTAGTAGAGACCTGCACGGGATGGACTTTTCAATCCCACTCCTGCCAGCTCCTGAAGCTTCTCTGACTGCTCATGTCCCGGTCCCGACGTCTACCATGGCCTGACCGCCCGAGGGATTCTCATGGGTCCTGATGGGTCCTGAGAAATATTAATATGACGGGGTTTTCCATGGGGCATCGGCATGTATGCTTGTACTGACACATGCCACAGCCACACACGCCATTCAGGAGAAGAGCAGAAAGCTAATTTGTGTTTAATGTTCTGTTAAAGCTCTGGGTTCATGTGCTGTGTGTTGTTATTGGGCTACAGATCCTGTGTTTCATACTGTGGAGGATAAAAAGCGTGGCTACCAGTATCAGTCTCCATGCTCTGTTCTGTTTCTTTCTTCACTGATTTTCACTGCAGCATGTTACCGTAATGCCCTGTGTAAGTTGCACACGCGCCCACATTTAGATGTGACTGCTACTGTAAAGACTAGTATGATCATGCACTGAAAATACTCGGGACGCTTGGGACCCGGTATGTTTTTGCCCGATCCCAGAGGATTGGGGTTGGGTCCTGCTGCAGGTCTCTACTGTGCAGTGCTAACTTATGTACTTTGTTTATGTGTGTATTAGTTATGTGTTCAAAAGCTAACTCTAACCCTATAAATTATAACAGACTTGGGGTCTTATCAATAAAACTGTGTGGAACTCTTACTAAAAGTCTCCGCACGCCAGAAACTCAAAAGCTGCATACGTTAGAAAATATTTACACTCATAAAACTGGGCGCATGCACACCTGCATGCAATTTCCCCTTTATAGACCCCACCTGGAGTAGAAACCCACCTCACGTCACACCCTCTCCACGCCTCGAATCCACCAAAGAAGGATACGACAGAACAATGCAAAGTCACTTCTGAATGAGATTTGCCTAAACATGCCGCTAATGAGAGGGTTTCACCAAGAAACACGGGGAGTGGGAGGCATGAGATGGACACAATGGACACCCCCTTCCTCTTAATATAGATATCTTTAAACATTAAAAGGAAGCTTAAAACTTGATGTTTTATTTGGATTATTGTAAGTAACGCTTTTTTAGGATTTCCTCGCACTGTAATTGAGACCTATAATAAATGAAAGAGCATGTGACGTGCGGGAAGCATCAGTCTTCTGTTGACACACATGGATATAATTTTACTGTACGTGCACATGCAGGTCCGAGTAGAGGTTGTGTAAAGGGTCAGTGAGAACTGTGGTGCAGGTGTGTGTCATTCATAAAGACAAATAGAACATGTCCATTAAATCTCTTTTTGACAGTGCTTCATTAAAACTTAACAACACTGACATGAACTGTCTGTAGGAGTTGTTAAAGCTCATGTCCAATTAGGGTTGGGTGATAAATCGAATTAATTTGATTAATTCACACCTTCAATTTCGGACGATGTCAAAAATAGCCAAATTGTAAAATCGAAATTAGCAAAAATTAGCATCTTCCAAGCACCACACAGTTTCCTGAGTTATGGCTAATGCTGCTGCTAGCTCCAGAGCAGCTGAAATAGTGACTGAGGAGAGTCTTCAGACGCTAAAAACATTAATAATCACAGAGAAAGGAGTCCTTTTACCTCTGTAATGTCCTCATTTGAATGTGGCAGCTGTATGGCCAAAAAGAACACTGTCAGCAGCAGAGCTAACTTACCTGTCTTTGTTTTTGTAGGCTAATTAGCCACCTTCTCTGGAGTTAGTGTCTTTTCACAGGCCTCTATGGTGTATAATGGTGCATATTATAAAAGACCTCGTCTTTAGAAGCAAAGAGTGCTAAAATTAAGACACTTATGTCACTGTTAAAGTAATGCACTTTGCTGCTGCCTTGCTGTTTTTTTGTACAGACAGAATAAATAGCCCAGCTGAAATAAAATAAAAAATACTATGCAGTAATCTCATTTAAAAGTAATAAACCTACATTTAACTAGCTTTTTTATGTCAACAAGAGCAAATCGGCTGAGAAATTAAAGGCCTCCATACACCAAGGCGACGATCGCCCATCTGAAGCCGTCTGAACGGTTCTTCCACGTCACTCATTTCCGTCCTTTTGATATGTATGCGCCGTCGCCCCCCATCGCTCCAGGACGGAGGCCGTCTGACCAGTTTCCTGCCGATTGGCCTTGTTGAATCGGCGTCTTTGGTCTTTGGCACGAAGCGCTCTGATAGGCCTAGCACTACAGCTGCAGCGCCAATCAGCTCACGGGAATTTTAGCGGAAGTGACGGAGTGACGAGGGCTGAAAACCACTGTGGCAGCGTACTGTCACCATTTTTGCATTTTTCGCAATTCCGTGCGGTAAGTTATCATCTTCAAGTAACAGAGCAGCGGCACCTAATCCACACAAAACAATGTCCAAACCGGCCATTATCACGCTTCTCAAATGTTCAAACAAGCTGAGAACAGTGGCAGACCAAGGCGCGCTACATGCATATGTACTCCACAAACATTGTGTCACTTCCGTTTCTTTGTTCACTGGCTAGCGCCATCTGCCGCTTTGGGTGGGTTATTACATCACGCGCATGCGCAAGACACGGTCTTTAGGTCGGTTGTCGCTTCGGTGTATGAAGAGGGACAAAGGTCATCCGACGTGAGGAAACGGGAGGGAACGAGAGGAGATGGGAAGAGACGAGCTGTCGCTCCGTCTTATCGGTGGCAGTCTGGGAGTCGCCTTGGTGTATCGAGGCCTTAAGAAAAATTGAGATTGTATTTTTTTAGCCATATCGCCCAGCCCTATGTCCGATCATTATTTTATGAATCCAGTCACTGATTCTTCAGGGATCAGCGCCCTGTGGAAGTGTGCGAGCGTGCACGGTTACGAATTGCTTTATTATCAAGAATATTGAGCGAAATTATGAAAAATCGAATGGCTTCAGTTTTACTCACTGCCTGTTTAAATAACGATGTCTGAATCAAATCCTTAGATTTTTCTTGGAGCTAGTAAAAAGTGAAAGTGAACTGCATTAAACGGGCATCAAACATGGATTTGTCAGAGTTGCTTCACTTCAGCAGCTCACTGTGAGGGTCGCCTTTGTGCTGTCTCTCCAAAATGTGCACACACACGAGTGAGAACTGGCGTAGGGATACGCAAGGTTTCACGCCTAGTTGTTTTTTATTATAGATCCCACCGCACAGAGAGTGGGGTACGCCAGATTTAGCCTCGTTTTCAGTGTACGCAAGCTTCATAGATGAGACCCCTGGCCTTTAGAAGCAGAGAGGGCTAAAACTAAATGTCTTCACTGAGGTCGCTGTGAGAATAATACACAGTGCTGCTGCTTCACTGTTTTGTACAAGCATTATAACTCTGCAATGTTCTAATTTAAAAATAATAAACACACTACATTTAAATAGTTTTTTATGCCAACAAGTGAAAAAAGATTAAAGTTGCCCAAACAGACATGTTGTTTTAATTCATCCTCATTCCTCATCTATGTATTCCTATTAGCGGTCACAAGTGGTTGCAACCTACACCAGCAACTATGGGCCTTAGGTGGAGCTAGTTGCAGGGCTGACATTTTTAGATTCACACTAACACATTTATTTGCTTTTGGACATAAAATTTCCCAGTACAGCTTCAGATGTATGTCTTGGGACAGTGGGGCGAAGAGAAGAGAACCCACAGTAAAACAGTTACCCGCTTTTGCTTCACAACCCAAAGTCTGGGAGCCACATTTTTATACTTTAGTTTTCCAATTCCTAATGATCTATAGAAAATATTAGAAATTATTAGGACTCAGAGAAAAGTTACTCTGTTTGTGCAAAAGTAGATTGGTTGAAAGGAGGGAGGAATTTTATGAGGAAGTAAAAACATTTTTGTAAGATTTGAAGATTTTAAAAAAAGCCAAGAGATAAATGAAAGGTATGTGAAAGAAAAGGGAGTAGGAGAGGAGTGGAAACTAGGACGGATGAGATCATTTGCAGACTGACTGTGCAGGTAATGGAGGAATGTGCTGGAGGAGCCATGTTGGACCAGGCGTTCAGATGGTCTGCTGCCTACCAAAACACAGCAGAGGTGAAAGAGTAACGGTGCAAGTGAAAGGGAAAATTTGGACAATGGAGAAGTGAAATTATGAAGTGAGTTGAGTGAAAAATGGGTGAAAGAAAGGTTACAAAAATTAGATAATTTGGAGGGAGGATGTGTGTGTTGGATGACAATTTGATGCAATTAGGTCAGAAATGAATGGAAACTAATAATACTTTAGAAGTTAATTTCATTACTTCTGAATATGAAGCTCTTTTCTTGTTTTTGCTGGTTATTTAAAAAAGTGACAAACTGGCATTACAACCTATCAGGCTTCTGATATTATTGTTGCTTGCTATCATTGTAAAAATCAAGATGCATCATTGGTAAATATTGAACTATTTTTGCCACCTCAGTTTATGTCTAGAGAAGTCAAGGTGGGAGGACCCCTGAGAGGAAGTTAAATGGTAAAACAAGCCTGTTGTACTAAATGGAAAATGTCCTGGCTATCCATCTCACAACCTTCATGTCTTCATGTACTTCTTAACTTTATGAAAATATAACATGGTTTGCCAAACACTAATACCTGGTGTCCTCAGCTATGACTTGGCTGATTGTTTAACTAATTCTAAAACGACTCTTAAAAAAGGTGTTCCTGAAACATTTTTTATGGAAAAGGTAGATGACTATATTGTTTATTAGAAGATCTTCCTGTGATTATGGAGCCAGCAGTTTGCCTAATCCTCCTCTCCCTGTCTCCAACACTCCAAGACATGATGCAAGCAAAATTACTTGCACAAAAGCTGTATAATGAGTTCTAGAGTACAAAGCTATGCATATTTTATGTTTTTATTCTGTTCATTGTGTTGTGCCTTTGCATAGCCTACCCAGACATGACTCTTCTAGAAAAATTAATAGTTTGATTTTTAAGAAAGCTGATTGACACAGGTTCAACAAAATCAACCAATCAGAAGAAATTGGAGCATCAGCAACAAACAAAATAGTTTTGAATAGGACCCACATCACTAAGAAAATTAATGGATTTGGCTAGACACACCTCTCAGACATTCTGTTAAAAGGAGCTTGGGTGACATTGAACACACAATGGCAAATGGTTTTACTTATTTGTTCTGGTTGAAAATGATACAGCAAAGTGTCAGAACACTCAAAGAAATGTTGGTAAAGATACAGTACTTACTTTTTAATTATCTTTTTTTTTTTTTTTTACTTTTGTTGAAAAGTTTTTTGCACTTTTCTTCTGGGATGTTGGAGCACTCTTCTTTTGCATAGATCTCCAGGTCTTTGAAGTTATTAGGCTTTCTTATCATTAATTTGGTCTTGTGTTCTCTCCACAAATTCACAACCAGATATAATTTATTGAATGATTGCATGTGAAACGGTATACTATATGGTTCACCTCCATCAGCACATGCCATGATATTTTAGGGAGTCTTCCTCGTCCCATTTCGCCACTTCTTCTTTTCACCCCTGATGAGAGAGATGGCTGAGACTGAGATGACTGAGCTTCTCAGACTCAGTCACTCATTAACTGTTTGTGTGAGAAAGTGGGGTTGTGGTCTGTGCTGCAGTTAGTTTTTACTGCTGAGATGTGGCTCTTGTTCAAGTTTTATAGCATTGTGCAGAGGAAGTGGTGAGAGAGCTTACCCAGGGCTGGCAGGGGTAGTTTGAGGGCAAATAGGAAATTTGTAATATTTGTGGTTTAAATCCATATTTTATGTCATATATTTTACACCAAGTACCACCTCAGAAAATATTTAGCTTTCAAAGTACCATGGACTTAAAATGAATATTTCTACATAAAAACTAAACAAGAACTAACTAAACAAGAACTCAGACTAAACCAAGTCTAAGCCAGAACTAAACCAGGTCTACTCAGCTTCTAACCAGCAATAAACTAGAACTAAACCAGGAATAAACTGTGCCTAAACCAGACCTAAGCAGTGGTCCACAATTCATATTTTTTCCCCAACCAGAGTAGTACTAAAGTAGGAATCAAACTGGTGCTAAGTTAAATTAAATTAGGACTTGAACTGCTTAAGACTACTCACCAGAAGAAGCCCGCTTGTACCACCAGTGGTAGCCGTACCACAGTTTGAGAACCTCTGGTTTAGACTGGCCTAGTCTTATTCAAGTTAAGTTCTCTCATTGCATTCACTACAGTTTTGTGGCTTTATTTTACTGATTTGTCAAACTGTCAATAAATGCCTTTTCCATACTGATACAAAATGTACAATTTGTAGCTCTGTGGATAGAGCCTTTTCGCCCCAAACTTGAAGGTCTGGTTTGAGCCTAAGGTCTTAACCAACAAGGTCAATAACCAACTTCATTTTTCATTTCAGACATTGTTCATGAGAACCTGAAGATGGGCTCAGATGGAGAGAGTGACCAGGCGTCGGGGACCTCTTCAGACGAGGTCCAGTCTCCAACAGGGGTCTGTCTCAGGAACAGAGTACACCGACGCATCTCTATGGAGGTGAGAAACTCAATATGTGTATACACAAAGCTTTTCTGCTCATACATTTTTAAAGGCAATAATCTCTCTACCTTTCAGTAAAAAAAAAACAGCTTACATGGCACATTACCCTTGCAGCCTACATCCTTCTCCTCCATATTTGTATACATAGGCTGTATAGAGGGGGTTGGGTTATCGGTTTGTGTGCTAATGCGCTCTAGTGTCTCGGGTTGATACTGATAGTTTTCCCTTGGGAGACTGCAGCGGCTGTGAAGAGACGCACAATCATCAAATACAGCTACAAACACAGCCTAAGCATCTTTAGCTCTCGAGTCATAGAGCCATTGTTTCACAATTATAATTTCTCATACAACTGATACAAAATAAAGTAGTCACATAGTAGTAATCTCAATTTTGATGCAAGGACATTTTATTTTACAAGATGCGAGTAGTGAAGTGTTTTGACAATGAGACATTAAAGCTGAACTGCCCTATTTTACTACTGTTGGGCACTGTTATAACTAAATCTGTTTCCTGTATTGTTTACAACCCAACCACTCAACAACAACAAGCGTGGCTACTTTTTTCCTTTTATTCGACTAATTAAAATAATTTTTCAAAAAGAAAATATATGACATCAAACTGAAATTTGGAGCTTATCTTATCAGGTAATAGAGCATTTCCTATTGGAGTGTGCTAGCACTTAATTCCTTAATCAATTTTCCTTGAGGTTATAATATCCTTTTATTCATATTTTTTAACCAATCTTGGGCATATCTAGAACAGCATTGCATGTCTTAAAAACATTATTTGAATAAAAGAAAATGTTTTTTTAGTAAGTACTCTACTTGTGTCATAAGAAAAACAGGTAAAGAGACCAGCAGAGGGCAGCAGTGTTGCTTTTGAACATAATTCAAAGAATAAAAGGAACTTCACTTCTCTAAACTTTTTGTATGATGTCATTTTACTACAAATGAAACATGTCTGTGAGGAATCAGTGAAAACAGAGCTGTACACTGTTTTATGAATTTTTGAATGAGAGCAGACTGGATGTAGAGGGCTTGTTGATTGGTCAGTGCTTTCTGGAGTGGGCAGGGATTTGTGGAACTGAGCATTCTGAGGGCTGAGAAGAATAGAGAATGAAACAAAACACAACTCCAGGTATGTTTTTGATGAAGGAACTAGTTAATTTTATCAGCCATTTTTAAATATAGTCTCAGTTTTAGTCCAGTTTCAATCGCGCTTTTTAGTTTTTTATCACATTAAGTCAACCCTCATCCCGTTTTTATTTAGTCAAGTTTTAGACAACTATAAGTTGAGCATTTTAATCTTTATTTTAGTCCAAGAAAACATAATTTTATTTGTCTAGTTTTAGTCAACAAAAACTGTCAACATTTTAGTCTAGTTTTAGTCAGGACAATTATTTTACCCTTTTACAGATAATATTGAACATTTCCATCTGATCTAAAATTATTTCACATAACATTTTCCTCTCGTCTTTTTGATGAAAGGTCGCTGCATGCTAAGAAGCTAATGTAAATTAGCCAGCCACACACAATATCAACAAGTGGCTACTATCACTACATGCTATGAAGCTAGTAAGTTGGCCAGCATTAGTTTGCGGTCGGTTTAACGTTATTGTTGGAACATTACAGCCGTTGGTTTAATGTTACGTTATAAACAACCACCACCAAATTTTTTGTTAACTTACTACGATGTCTTTGTGGTGAACTGCGTGTCTCTTGTTTGTTGTGTTGTTTCCAGCTACCTTGTGCCCACATTCCTTTCCTTCTACTAAAATCAAGCATAAGGTTTTTTTCGGCACTTCAATGTAGCAAAAATGTGTCCACATATCACGACTTCTTTTTGCAAAGCATGGCCATTAATGTTTTACTTTTAACCTTTCGCCGTGAATCCAGCTCCTGTCTGTCCCATGTGTTTGTGCACTCTGTGCCCGCTGCAGGTTTGAAAGGGGGTGTGTCACTGTGTGTGAATGGCGGAAGAGCCGAGGAGGAGGAGGAGGAGGAGGAGGAGACAGGATTTGACAAAATTATATAATAATATGATATAATTTTTGTCTCGTCTTTGTTCGTGAACTAAAATGTCTATATATTTTAGCCCAGTCTTTATTTAGTGAACTACATTTTGTCTCATCTTTATTAGTCCACGAAAAAGCATACTGATTTAGTCCCAGTTATTGTTTATTAATGGGGGGTTTAGTCTCGTATAGTGTAGTTTTCGTCCGGTGAAAAATGTGGGTTGACGAAAATATTTTCGTTTAGTTTTTGTTAACGAAATTAACACTAGAAGCAACATTATAAACTGGTAGAAAGGTCAAAAAAGTTGATTTAGCGTAATATGGCTCTTTACTTTTTCACAGATGATTCCTATTACAATATACCATTATGGGTTTCCGCTAATCCAAGATTAAAAAAAAAAAAAAATCTAGATCCTGTTTTTAATCCTTTAGACAAAGATAAGTGTTGCACCCGGGCAAAACATACTGGGGACACAATGCAACATTTTTAGAACTAGGACAAAATGCTTCTCTATTCAAGTGAATAGTAAATTACATTGAATTTTACACTTAAATCCCAAAATGCATACTGCAGCTTTAGACGTGAAACTAAATATTTGTCCTTAGGCGATTTGAGTTTTTGAGTTCAGATACTCTGAAAATATGACGCAGTCCAAAAGTAAGCAGACTCAGTTTTTGCAGGGTTGGAGAAAAATAAATTGGCTCAGCTGCCCCCAGGATGCAGTAACTTCCACAAACTCAGCAAATTAAATATGAATAATGGAGAAATGGACCAGTGTTTGTGAACCTTCGCTGCCTTTTGTGTGCTAGTTTCAAATCCCATGGCCTTTGTACCAGCACCAATTCTTCTCCATCTTCTACCTAAATATAATCATTATCTACAGTTCAGTAGATCAAACCAATCAGACATATGACCACTGACGGGGGCAAACTGCAGTGGCTAGACAACTGGGTCAGAGCATCTCCAAAATCAATAAAAAGTGTGAAGGAACATGGTTGTAGAACTTACAGGTAGGTCCATAAGTATTTGGACACTGACAGAAGTTTTGTTATTTTAGCTGTTAACCAAAGCTTATTCAAAATACAGTTATATAATTAATATGTGCTTGAAGTGCAGACTCTCAGCTCAGAGAGTCTTTGTTATAGTGATACTACATGTATATATTATAGTTGCATTATTTATATTAGAGTATTACCAAATATTGTAGTTGTATTATTGATACAGAGTGGTATTGTAGACATTATAGTGGTATTTCATAAATATTATAACTGTATTTTTGATAAAGAAAGGTAATATAGATGTTATAGTGGTATTACATAAATATTATAGTTGTATTAATTGTATTAAATGCACCTCTTTAATGTGTAGCTGCCTCTTTTTCTGGGCCTCATAAGTAATTGGACAGATTAACGTTACCATGAATAAAATTATCATTTTTAATATTTAGTTGAGAATCCTTTGCAGGAATGACTGCCTGATGTCTGGAATCACTGGGTTTCCTAATTTTTTATTATGCTTTGTTCCATCGATTACACAGCTTTTGTCTGAATTTGAGCAGAAATTATATCCCTATACACTTACTATACACACAGAATTCATCTGGCTGCTTCAGTCTTCTGTCACAATATCATTAAACACCAGTGACCCAGTCATTGTGACACACTCATGCATCACACTGCTCCACCATGTTTTACAGAAGATGTGCTGTGCTTTGGATCATGAGCCTCCTCCAGGCTTTTCTCTGCCCATCATTCTGGTACAGGTTGGTCTGAGTCTCATCTGTCCAAAGAATGCTGTTCCAGACCTGGGCTGGCTTTTTTAGATGTTTTTGGCCAAGTCTAATGCGGGTATGGGCTTTCGATTGTTGAAGCTGATGAATGATCTGCAGCTTGTGGTAAACTCTCTGTATTTTCTCTCATGAAGTCTTCTGGCTATGGTGGACATAGACACTGATAGACCTACTTCCTGGAGAGTGTTCTGCACTAAGGTGGATGTTGCGAAGGGGTTGTTCACATTTTTATGATCCAGCCTAAGGATGGTCTGATTTACTTCCACTGAGATACAGCATGTTGTGATTTCACTGAAACAGCTTTCAAATATGAATGTAACACCTGGGATCAAGCAACTGTGCAATTACTTATGAGCCCCTGAAAAAGGGTCTGTCTGATTTAGATGTGAATACTCTCAAATTACAGCTCAGAGTCTGCACTTTAAGCACATAATTCAATTTTGAATGTTTTGGTAAAAAGACTAAACTTGTGTCAGTGTCTAAATACTTATGAATCTAACTGTATATGGACATAGTTTTGAGATAAAATATTCTGTGAAGGATTAAAAAAAAGGACCAAAAAAATCTATTAAAGTTATTGTGTTCAAAGAGGATAGAGGATTGCATTATTATGTTGACCAAAGGCATTACAGAGTAAAGATAAGGAGTAAGGATTTTCAGAATCATTTTCTCATACATGAATTAATACATTAGATCCTCAAAGGCTGACCCTCCATTTTGCCTCTCAAATTATTTTAACTCCTCTTAAATCCTCCCAAATCCTCTTAATAACCATGAAATGTTTTATTTTGAAAGGAATCATCTTTGAGCCTGGAAGTCTTCTGCCCTCTGCTGACAAACGACTTTATATATTATTATTATTTGTATTGGTCTTGATCATACATTTAAATGGGGACCTTATGCCTAGTCCAAAGACTGAGTTTAGGCATGGGATATAGTTCTGGTTTAATTTTGCTTTAGCCCCCATTAAGAGGTTTGGTTTAGTGCCTGATATGTTTTTGTTTAGTTCTTCTTAACGTCCAATGTAATAATAATAATAATACATCAATTTTATATAGCGCTTTTCACACAACTCAAAGTCGCTTTACAATTTTTTATCTATTATTCATTCACTCCTCAGTCATACTCGGTGGTGGTGAGCTACTTCTGTAGCCACAGCTGCCCTGGGGCAGACTGACGGAAGCGTGGCTGCCAATATGCGCCAACGGCCCCTCCGACCACCACCAAACACAGCCACACTTAACAGTGAAGTGAAGTGTCTTGCCCAGGGACACAACGACAGTATGCGCTTCAGATGGGATTCGAACCGGCTACCCTTTACATGACTCCACTATTCACTCATCAGTGACTGCCCTTCTGCACCTATGGCCTCTCCACTCACCACCACTAACTTCCGGTTAGTGGGTGAACAGCGCTGCCTACTGAGCTACTGCTGCCCAATTATATATATATATTTATTATATAAGGAGCCATATTATGCTTTTTTTTAAGTCTTTTTGAAATAATTTTGGACATCTTTGCATTAGTATTTCACGATTTAGAACTTCAGAGAATGTAAATTAATGGTCTTCTTTTGAGAATCTGTTATTTTGACTTTGTATGGAACACGTGGATTAGGTGTCTGTCGCCCCCTGCTGGCACCAGTGGGGATTGGATGGAGCATGAAATGGTCGGGTAGCACAGCCATTAGCAATATGAAACTAACAGATAAATGGGGACACAATGCTACAAAGCCACATTTTCGGCATCACTACAAAGCTCACATCTTTGTAGTGATGGCAATTTAAGCACTGAAATTAACGAGTCCGGTGATGGTGTATGTTCTTTAGAAATGCGCAGGAGCACTTCCTGGTTTCACGTGTCTACGTAGAGCCATGAGACCGAGCGTTTGAGCTCTTGCCAAAAAGACGGCATCTGCAATAAGGATTACTCAAATATGCGTGAATGAAACAAAATACTCCAGGTATATTTTTGAGGTGGGAACAACACTGTTACTTGGTTAATTCAGCATTCAGCATAAGAGGGGGCATAAATAACCCCATAATCATAAATGACTGATGAAATTACATTTAGGTCAGATTTGAGACCTAGTGTTCCTGATTTGGCACATGGTCCACCCATTGCATACTCCAGTATTCATTATGTACATCTCAATCTGTACAAATCCATTATTCTTTGTTCACAATTATGTTGAATGTCCTCTGTCTCAGCTGTGTTATTGATTTGAGGTCAAATTGCCCAGCGTCAACCTCAGCCTATTTACTTTCATTGCATTACCTGGAGGATGTGACTGCAGTGTTCCAGCACACATTAACAGTCTTCATAAGGCTTGATTGGAGGGTAGTGCTGCTGCTGTTGCGGTGCCTTTGAAGCAGGTGAAGCACATAATGAATCTGCTCTGAGTCTGGAGGAGGTTAAGGCCACAGTGTGACATCGATTACTGACTTCAAACACGATGAGAGGCTCTTGCTGTTTTCTGTGTGTAGAGCCGTACTGCGAGATTACTTTGATAAAATAACCAGAGAATTGAAGTCTAGCTACATCAGTTTTACTAAGTGAAGGGCTGCAACAGACATTTATTCTGACCATTATTATTGTTTTTGATTAACTGGTCAATAATCAGACAGTGAAGTGTAAGTAATGTGGGATAATGTGGTGGACGAAAAAAAGACTGGTGAACAACTAGAGGTGTTTTATAGGGCACGTTCAAAACTGGTGATTAAAGGCCTACTATCCGAGTTTTTAGATAGTGAAAAAAAAGTTTTAAAATAATCTCTCCTTGTTTGCATTTTATTTTATTTATCAGATTTATGCTTTACTTCTCCAGCACCAGAATTGGTATCTGTCCCCATTTGGACTTGCCGGCGCCATCACTCTAGTGTATAGAGACCTGCCAAAGTTTGGACTCAACCTGATCTGATTGGGACCCCACCCTCACTTTGTTCTGAGCGTCTCATTGGTCAAAAACTTCTGTACCTGCTCTAATTCCCTCCTTTATAGTAATGCCCTGATGAGGTCTCAGAGTCTAATTTTTCAGAGTTTTTATTATTCTGCTGTTCACTGAATAGTTTGTTTTTCTTAAATACAAGGGAAAAAATGCATCTTAATAATGCTAACAATATAATAATAATAACTCTGGGTCAAACATCTGCAACCTATCGTTTTATGCTGCATTCACACCAGACGCGTTTGAGGCGTGTGAGGCGTTTGGTTTACATGTTAAGTCTATGTCAACGCGCGTCTGGACATTCTATGGTGCAAATCAAGCATCCAGCGCATCACGAACCGGGCTTTGACGCACTAATAGCGCGGCGCGAATTCAGCGTGACACGTCTGATGTGCGAATCGAGCGTCTGACACTCTAGACGCCCGAGTTGAAAAATCTGGATCTAGCTCCTGCAGTGACATGAGAGGACATAGGAAGCCGAGATCCATCAAAACAATCACGGTGGACTAATCAAGGCTGTCAATGTGAACCTGGAGCTGTAAGCTACAGCGTACAGCAGCTCTCCTACTTTTATAAAGACAGCCTTCAAAAAGACAGTAACAAGATATAAAAGGGACCTTAACTTTGGCGTGTGCTGACCTAAGCTCGTTGGATTAGCAGTTACTGCTCTCTCCAAAACAACAGGGAAAACAGAGTCTGTGTACTGAGTGTTAGCCTAGCCTATAACCCGCTAAAACCACTAAAGACCACTATTAAACAAGAAATAACTCATATTTCCGCTCCGCTGCTGGTGTTGAGTGCTTAAATACAACAGTAGTGTCCTGAGGACATGTCCCCGCACCGACACGGGACAACAGGTGAGCAAACCGGCATGACCTCAGTTGGAATTACCCTGGTACAACAGACTCCTCCCATGACGCGAATTCGCGTCTGAACACATTTGATTTGATGCGCGAACAGAGCAAATTGGAATAAAGTGTCTGACTTCAAAATGTTTAAGTGTCCAACTAGACACGTTTGCCACGAATTTGACGCCTCAAACGCGTCCAGTGTGAACGGAGCATTAGAGCCACATGTGGCTCTTTGGGCATCTGAATTCTGTTTATGTAAAGCCAATAACACAATTTGTAGATGACTTTCAAACACTCTGTATCTGCATCATATTGTCAATTCAAAATAAAACTTTCTCCCTGTTTTCCAGAATATGCTATGGACTGACAATAAACTGCTTAGCCATTATTGGCAGCTCAGTGCATACATGGGCTGATTTGAAGTGCAACACACATAAGCTAAATAGACAGCACCAAGAAATAGTTACTGGATGTAACTCCAACTCTGAGTGTGTGTGGCTCCTGTATTACACTGCTGTTTAGAGGCTTATTCAAAGATAACCAATGAGTAGTAAACATAGTTCTTTTTTAGTATGCAAAAGTTGACCATCAATAAGCTATAATGCAGTTATAGGTTAAGCAAGTTTTGTGCAAATTTTGTATTTTTTGTCAACAATTGGCTGTTGGATCCAGAAAGTTTGCAGACCCCTGCTCTGGGTGAAGTCTGCATGTCCTCTCCATGCTACCGTTGGTTCTCTCCTGGTACTCTAGCTTCTTATTGTCCAAAGACAAGCAGGTGTTAGGTGAATTGGTGACTCTAAATTTCCCCTGAATGAATGTGAGAATAACTGGTTGTCTGTCTTTCTATGTCTGCGACCTAGTGGCCTCTGTCCAGGGTGTAGTAAGCCCCATAGTTACTGGGACAGGCTCCAGAACCTGCGCTGTCTAAAAGGAATAAGCGCAAGAAGATGAATGAATGTTTTGTAAGTAATACAGATAGTACTACAAGTATTTCAAATAATTTCTTTGCCAGACTGCATAAAACATGTTGACTAGACAGACAATGACCTGGAGATATTTATATTGATCTAATCTTCCTCACTGTATTTTTACACCTCTCAACTGCCTGGTTTTGCCTACATCTGACAGCATTACTCTTCTGCGCTCAGGTGTTTTCATCCAAAAATACATCCCATCACAACAATAGCAGCTTGCAGACAATATCCCTGATGATAAGAGCCTGCTGTGTCATTAACCATCAACAATATGCACTCAAATAGACATGATATGAATGGATAAAGCCTAGATGTTATGTTGTTTAGCTGCAGTCTCGCTCCCAGTATTTTTAACCTGCAAAGGTCTTGGCTGATGTGTCTCTATGGGAGGATAAGGCGGAGATGGAGATGGTTATTTTAGACAGAGAGAGTACATAGGGAGGCGGTGGGAGGACAGTCATGTGCATTGTCTTCTGCAGCTTAGAAAACAACCACTATTTATCGACACAAGCCACACAGCTGTTTGAAAGCATGCATCACGAGTTATAGAAAGTGCTTGTGTAGATGGATGTTTCCCAAATGTGAGTAACTGTAGAACCATTTAGGGTGAAAGTTGTAAGTACCTCATAAAATATAAAAAATGTTTTTTTTTTTATAATAGTCTATGGAAAGAGCCCCTTTTGGCTGCACCCTTCCTTGCAGGGGTCAGCACAGCAATTAGTTCAAAAGAGTTTTTTGGCAGCTTTTTATACCAAGGGCCCTTTCTTAAGGATGAGACACACCAACTCAACGCCTGATCGCAGTCAGATACAGAGCAACATCTGTGTGACCTCACATCTCTGCTCGTCAACTCAAAAAGTGTGACACACCAGGGTGACCTAGACCCACCATCAGAGGTTCCACTAGACTTTTATTTTGTCGGTCATTTTGACCGGCAGTGTTTGAAAATCCCGAGAACTAGTGGCCATATATTTAAATAACAGAATAACAATCATGTCCAAAATCATGTACAAATACGATAATGCAGACCCATGATAGTCCAGGCGAAGAGAAAAGCGTCTGTGCATCAACTCGTTCATCTCAGAGTTCGTCAAATTGAACAATAAATTATAACAAATGTAAATATTCATTTGTAGGACTAATACATAAGAACGCTGTCAAAATGGGCTTTTTTAAATCCTTGGTTCGAATACTCTGTGTCTTTACGCACCGGGGCTTCTCTCCTGGTTGCGCAGTGTTTTAACTGCATAATGTTACACCATAACCATGACTCTTATTTTTGTCCTGGGGAGAATGAGGTGTGCGCTCTCGGCACTAGTGCAAGGTGACTTAAATCTTGATGATGGAAGTGCGCTAACATCGAGCTTATTTAGCACAAGAAGACTCCGACATAAAACAGATGCGGCCACAGGCCTGCTCCTGGCACAAGTCTGCGCGCATTGTTCCCACGAGGAGCGACGCAGTCCAGTTCTCCGCGATTACTCCAGTGCCTTACGTTGCGGCAATGTCGGTAAGTGCTGCTCTATAGCAGCGTCAGTGCTAGTTTTAGATCTCAACCCGTAGTGACCTGTTGTGCGTAAGTGCGTAAATGCGTAAAGGGCTCTACAAGCGAGAGGTGCCTTTGCTGCTAAAATAATTGTTGAAGCACATAGCACTTCCTGAAGACGCCAAAAAGAACAACTCATCCCAGTTGCGCTTTGCCGCGGCCCGCGGAACCAGGCTTTGGTACTTTCCTGAACGGTCAGGGCACAGAGACGCACCGTGGAGACCGCTTCAGTTTGCTTTAACTCGCGTGTTTTACAGATTAGTAGTAGTAATAGTAGCTCAGTAATCTTCACTCATTCTTATAAAGGTAAGATGTACCACACAAACGGCGTGATGGTGCTTTCGGGTGCGCTAATACTGGATATAATTGCTCACAAAATGTTTTTTATTTTTTTCCTAAAACATTTTTTGTCGGTCATGTTGGCTGGTGGTCATTTGCGTTTCCCGCTAACGGAAAACCCTGCCCACCATTCTCAAGCTGGGGTCCCTGGAACATAGGTTGGAGGTTAGCAGTTTTTTTTTTGTTTGTTTTTTGTTTTTGTTATTTTTTTATAATAATTTATAATCATTCAGTTTGTTATGGTATATAATTTTAAACATTTGTTGATGTTAATGGGAACCACTACAGCAATAAAATAAACATTTGGAGCGAATAAACGGTACTTAGTTGTTTGTTGGTCATTTAAAACTTCTGAAATGTTTTTGACGCATTCTGTAGCCATCAGGGGCTCCTTGTTTTTTTCTCTCCCGGAAGGGGTCCCTGGCCCCGAGAAGTTTGAGAACCCCTGACCTAGACCAGTTTGCAAGCAGTGCGTACGTTCAGCACATGTGAGATATTAGTAACAATCCATTACAGCAGGTTGAGCTAGTGGCTAAACTCCGCTGATAAAGGGGTTCTGAAAATAAACTCTGCAACACTACAGTGGTTCACTCAATAAATGATAACCTTGTGTGCTACATTAAACACATCTTATCACATGAATAAAACTACCGGATTATTGCAGCTGTTTGCCTCAGTGGGAGGCTATTATATATTTTGTCTGTACAAGGCTACAAGCTAAGGTAAGCTAACTGCAGCACATTAGTGTCACAGATGTAGGAAACAAGCTGAATACACAAGTTCCTAATTTACTGATAATGTGTAGCTATTGACATCTGAATAAACGGTTTAAAGTTAAATTCAGGTTGGCTAAAGGGTCACATATAACCTGCCATAGTTTAGGCCCTGTGTGTATCAGTAAAGTTCTTAGATTATGACTCCCCACGTATTCATTTTAAGATATCTATTTAATCATTATACTTATGATTCATATAGCATGTACTGATGTGTTTGTGCTTAACGCTAGTTATTGTATGTTCTCTTTATTTAGTCATTTCCTTAGTGATGACAGCTCATGCTGAGTTTTAACATGTGTAACATACCTTTAGATCAGCTTTGTCAGATTTATGCTATCAGGCCAGTGCCGGGTATCCGCTCTTTTGCTAGCGAGAACAGACTTAGTGTTCAATACAGATATGTATAGAATGGACCTTAGTCATAAATTTGTCATTCTTGTACTTTCCTTTTACTATAAAACCTGCTTGAGGACCTTGAGCAGGAGCACTCGGTGTCACCCCAAGACCAGAGGAGCTCTCTCTGTGAGATGCTTAGACCAGTGGTGGAGCTACGTCAGCGGGTGTTCCTGTCTTGAGACTGAATTCTGTTCTTTGCTTTACCACTATAATTTCCTCTATGCATTACTTTTGATTCCTGTCAGTCTGTATTTTTGATCCTGTTGATCTCAAATAAATCTGGGCGGCATTTGAAAGGCATCTTCTGGTTCTCAGTCACTTTTTGACAAAGAGCACGCAGCAGGTACCTTCTGATTTATCAGGTGTAGTTTGCTAAATGTTAACCCAAAAAAATCCTGCATTTCCCTGTATGACAGTTTGTGAATGGAGCACATGGCCAATCAGAGCGCTCGTTTGAGGCCGGTGCCGAATCCACATGTTCAATGCACCAGACTGTCCAACCATGCCAGACACCAGATTATCAGCCCAGTGTGTCCCAGCCATTACACAACCCTCTATTTATCTGGGCTTAGAACCATAGTCAATGAGTTGGATAGCTATACTCTGCCAACATTTTTTTACAATCAAAATATCACAATTTTCTTTTTTAATATTTTGGGAGTCAAGATTTGAAGAAGCATGCTGTATACAAAAGCAAGCTCTGAATAAAACATACATTTAAGGATGTGATTATTATAGTTACTCCAGAATGTTAAAAATTAAAATGCCACATACTGTATTTATGCAAAACCATATCTCTTGTGAATTTTAGTCCTTGGTTCAGTCCACAGTAATGCCGCAGGGTGCACGTTTAATGAGCCATACCCAGTGTTCATTCAGGAGGCACTTTTATTACCTCGGGAACAGGCTAAAAATGATATGTGAGATCTTTATACCTTCAAAATGTTCCATTGTGTTTTAGTGATAACGAATAATAGTTGTGCCCAAGAGGAGGTTAATGTTTTTAATGGCATACTCCCAGGTGGCTTTCTGCTTTTAAGCTTGTTTCATAAAATTTCACAAGAGCATAATAAAGACTTTGTTCTTTCAATTTGTCTCCTACGAACCTACATCTTCAAGCAAATGTTACATCATTTCAAATCCAACACTCACATCAACAAAATAATGTTTTTGATTGGTTGACCTTCATGTTATTTGTCTTTTCTAAATTTGTTGTGACTTGTAATGTAGAAATTAATACTTGATGATTTACAAACAGTAAAATATCTACCTAAACTTCTATCTGAAATTCTGTTTTTTTGATCTCTTGTGTCTCCGTTTTAGGACCTGAACAAGCGCCTCTCCCTTCCCGCTGACATCCGTATCCCCGATGGTTATTTGGAGAAACTCCAGCTGAGCAGCCCTCCCTTTGACCAGCCCCTGAGCCGCCGATCTCGACGAGCATCTCTGGTTTGTATTTTACTATCTCTTTATTTCGCTATCTCTGTATCTCACCACATTTGCCTGTTACCATGGAAACTGCATCTGCCTTTGGGGAAAGAATAGATTAATGTGGAGTCATGTGCTCCCAGCTGCTCTCTTTAGCCTCAAATTGGATCATAAAACTCTTCTTTTTTTTCTTTTTCTTTTTTTTTTGTTATGAATCCTTTGGGGGGTGTATACACATTTGAAGATTAGACTTTGTAGTAGGGCATAATGATATGTATTGTTAATAAGTAATACATTTTAGTGTAGAAATTAGCTTTAAAGGTATTGCAAGCAGCATGCGCTTGTACTGGTTTGAAAACAGTACTGCAGTCTAAATCAAAACAGTGGTCTCTTTTCTGATTGGGCGATTGGCAATGCAGTTTTAGAACCAAAACAAAAAATGTAAACATAAACAACTTGGCCATTATGTAAAATATATTTTTAAGTATTAATAAATCATCTGTACCCTTGTTATCAGTAAAACTAATATTTGATTTAAGCATGTATACATCATATCTTGGGACACGTGGGTAATTTTTCTGAAATATAAAAAAATATATACTGCTCATAGCACCTTTAAACTAGGACAGCATACAAACATATGTCATATTGTCATATTGAGACTTGTTTCTTGTGTTTTTAGTCGGAGATTGGTTTTGGAAAGTTGGAAACCTACATTAAGCTAGACAAACTAGGAGAGGTAAGAGATCCATTAAAACACGCCATTCCCTATACGATCTCTGCATTAGCTTCACCCTATACAGTATGTCTTCAGTAAATAATCAAATGTGCCGCTTTCAGGGAACTTATGCCACAGTGTTTAAAGGGCGCAGTAAACTAACAGACAACCTGGTGGCTCTAAAGGAGATACGACTGGAGCACGAAGAGGGGGCACCATGCACTGCTATCAGAGAAGGTAACCCACACTTCATGTACTGATGTTTTGGTTGTATGTAGTATCAATGTGCAATGTATTGGTGACTTACTCTGAGTCTAATTTACTTTTTTTAGTTTCACTACTGAAGGACTTGAAACATGCCAATATTGTGACGTTACATGACATCGTTCACACTGACAAGAGCCTCACACTTGTCTTTGAATACTTGGTAAGTCATTATTTCTAGATTTTATACTGTGAATACATAAAAGTGTACAATTACTTCGGGGTGAAAATAAAGGCATTTGACATCTGCAAGCTCGGTGTTAAATGCCCAGTTGCTTTCTCTGGTCAGTAATGGGGAAAAAGGGACATCACTGTGCCTGAGGAAAGTGGAGAGTAGTGTTGTAGTCAAGACCGTACTAATCGAGACTAAGACCAGTCTGAGTCCAGTGTGAACCAAGACCAAGACAAGGCAGAGACTTTCAGGGTTTGTAATGGAGTTGAGACCGAGACCAGGGCAAACCAAGACCAGGTTGAGAACAAACCCTGTGATTTATAACAGAATAAAGGGGAAAAGTATAAAATGTGGTTCAAATGCATAAATGATTATTTTAATGATCTGATGCAACAGACTCCACAAACAGAGACCTATCATGTTTCTGTTTTTTCTAATGCTGAAATCTAATTACTCCAAAAATTATGAAGAATAGCATTTCCTGATAATGTTTAGCAAGTAAAATTACACAGACCACCACATCCGAAACTGAGACAAGAACAAGTAAAATTCCATTCAAGACCGAGACGAGACAAAGACTGTAAAAAAAAATTGTCTCAAGACTAAGATTGGTCTCTTTTCAGTTGGACTTGCAGCTGCCAATACTCGAGTGTATAAGTACATGCACGAGCTTCAACTCAACCTAATAAGTGTCCCTTATCAGAATGGGACCATCCCTCTTTGTTCTGAGAGTTTGATTGGTCAAAAATTTAATCCCTGCTCTAGTTCCCCCTCTGTCAAAAATGCTTTAATAATATAAGCCCAGATGAGGTCTTGGAGTCAGAGCTATGTGATTGACTGAATAATTACTTTTCCTCAATTACAAAGGACGTTTAGTAGTTGTTTTAATTTTTTTTTTTTAAAGTTCCAAACAGAAAAACAAATTGTAAAGTGTAAGTATAATAACATACATTTATATTGTGATTTAACTGCAAATACCATTCATTTTTTAGCCCTAGTCTAATACCCAGTGTTTCTGCTGGTTGATTTGTCATAATACTGTCTTAAAATGCTGTGATTTACCCCATACATAATAAAATATACATCTAGATACTGTTTGTTTTGCTCTGTTGAAAACTGTCCTTCATTTCCCTGTGGTTTTCTTGTGTGTGCAGGATAAGGATCTGAAGCAGTACATGGACGACTGTGGGAACATAATGAGCATGCACAATGTGAAAGTGAGGGTCGCTCCATTCTTATTATTGAGTGTTTGCGTAGCATTACGCAAACACTAATTGTTTTGCAAGTTCTTTATTGAGTGTTTGCGTAGCATTACGCAAACACTAATTGTTATGGAAGTTCTTTATTGAGTGTTTGCGTAGCATTACGCAAACACTAATTGTTATGGAAGTTCTTTATTGAGTGTTTGCGTAGCATTACGCAAACACTAATTGTTATGGAAGTTCTTTATTATTATTATTATTATTATTATATTTTTTTCCCGTTTTTCGGTTCGTTTCACGCCTTCAGCAGTTTAACCAATTTTTGCCATTTTTACATATAATGTTTGTGGTCATTGGGAGAATTATGCTATTACTTTTGGCAGTTCTACCACTTATGGTTTTTGTGCAAAATGCCATTTTATGCCGTATTTTTCCCATTGACTTATAATGGGGCTTGTACAAATTCATGTTTTTTGCACATTTTTCTGCCACTTATGGCCTTTATGCTCATTGTGCTTATTCTGCCATTCATTATGCTTCGTTTCACCAGCAGTTCAGCCATTTAAAGTGTTTGTGGTTTGCGCTATTTTATGCCATTTTTCTTCCCCATTCATTTCTAAAGGGACTTTTGCCATTTATTGTCTATCCTTAAACTTTTAATAAATTTTTTGGTACAACTAGCATTTTAGTGATTTGTGCAGTTTCAGGCCATGTTCCCTCTATTCAATTCTATTGTGCCACCTGCCATGTTATGCCATTCTGCCTTTCTGCTCTTCTGCCCTTCCCTTTTGCTTTTTAAACTTTTTCTGCTTTTTAAAGCTTTTTCTGCTTATTCTGCTTCTGCCTTCTAATTCTGCCTTTTACAGTTTTTGCATTTTGTGCCATTTTATGCCACTTTTCTGTCCCATTCATTTCCAATGGGACTTTTGCAATTTATTGTTTATTCTTATACTTTTTATACATTTTTTGGTAAAACCAGCATTTTAGTGATTTGTGCAATTTCAGGCCATGTTCCCTCTTTTCAATTCTATTGTGCCACCTGCCATATTATGCCATTCTGCCCCATTATGCCTTTCTGCCCTTCCCTTTTGCTTTTTAAACTTTTTCTGCTTTTTTAAGCTTTTTCTGCTTATTCTGCTTCTGCCTTCTAATTCTGCCTTATACAGTTTTTGCATTTTGTGCCATTTTATGCCACTTTTCTGCCCCATTCATTTCTAATGGGACTTTTGCAATTTATTGTCTATCATTTTACATTTTATACATTTTTTGGTACAACCAGCATTTTAGTGATTTGTGCAATTTCAGGCCATGTTCCCTTTATTCAATTCCTATTGTGCCACCTGTCATATTATGCCATTCTGCCCCATTCTGCCTTTCTGCCCTTCCCTTTTGCTTTTTCAACTTTTTCTGCTTTTTTAAGCTTTTTCTGCTTATTCTGCTTCTGCCTTCTAATTCTGCCTTTTACAGTTTTTGCAAATTGTGCCATTTTATGCCATCTTTCTGCAAATTCAAATTTTCTGCTTTTCCTTATGCAAATTCATTATTTCTGCCTTTCCTTCTGCAACTTCTGGTCATTCTGCTCTTTCTGCTTCTGCTAAATAATTCTGCTTTTTAACGATTTTGCAATTTATGCCATTTTATACCATCAATTTTTCAGCTTACGCAAACACTCGCAATGGCTTCTGCCATTGCAATTTCTAGTTATTATTATTCAGGATTTTTCCCGTTTTTCGGCGCGTTTCAACTCTTCAACAGTTTTACCAATTTTTGCCATTTTCACATATAACGTTTATGGTCATTGGGAGAATTCTGCTATTACTTTTGGCAGTTCTGCCACTTATGGTTTTTGTGCAAAATGCCATTTTATGCCATATTTTTCCCATTGACTTATAATGGGGCTTGTACAAATTCATGTTTTTTGCACATTTTTCTGCCACTTATGCCCTTTATGCTCATTGTGCTTATTCTGCCATTCATTATGCTTCATTTAAGCAGCAGTTCAGCCATTTAAATTGTTTGTGGTTCGTGCTATTTTATGCCATTTTCTGCCCCATTCATTTCTAAAGGGACCTTTGCCATTTATTGTCTATCCTTGTACTTTTATACATTTTTTGGTACAACCAGCATTTTAGTGATTTGTGCAGTTTCAGGCCATGTTCCCTCTATTCAATTCTATTGTGCCACCTGCCATATTATGCCATTCTGCCCCATTATGCCTTTCTGCCCTTCTGCCCTTCCCTTTTGCTTTTTAAACTTTTTCTGCTTTTTAAGGTTTTTCTGCTTATTCTGCTTCTGCCTTCTAATTATGCCTTTTACAGTTTTTGCATTTTGTGCCATTTAATGCCACTTTTCTGCCCCATTCATTTTTAATGGGACTTTTGCAAATTCACATTTTCTGCCTTTTCTTTTGCAAATTCTGCCCTTTTTGGTCATTCTGCCTGTTCTTATTCTGCTTCTGCTACTTTTAACCAATAATTCTGTCGTTTACAGTTTTTGCAAATTGTGCCATTTTATGCCATCTTTCTGCAAAATCATAATTTCTGCCTTTCATTTTGCAAATTCTGCCCTTTTAGGTCATTTTGCTTGTGCTACTTTTAACCAATAATTCTGTCTTTTACAGTTTTTTGCATTTTGTGCCGTTTTTTGCCATTTTTCTGCCCCATTCATTTCTAATGGGACTTTTGGCCTTTATGGTCTATCATTATACTTTTTATAATTTTTTTTTTGGTACAACCAGCATTTTTGTGATTTGTGCAATTTCTGGCCATGTTCCCTCTATTCAATTCTATTGTGCCACCTGCCATATTATGCCATTCTGCCCCATTCTGCCTTTCCCATTTTCCTTTTGCTTTTTCAACTTTTTCTGCACTTTTACACCCCTTCTGCTTATTCTGCTTCTGCTACTTTAAACCAATAGTTCTGCCTTTTACAATTTGTGCATTTTGTGCCGTTTTATGCCATTTTTCTGCCCCATTCTGCCTTTCTGCCCTTCCCTTTTGCTTTTTCAACTTTTTCTGTTTTTTGAAGGTTTTTCTGCTTATTCTGCTTCTGCCTTTTACAGTTTTTGCATTTTGTGCCATTTTATGCCACTTTTCTGCCCCATTACATTTCTAATGGGACTTTTGCAATATATTGTATATCCTTATACTTTTTATAATTTTTTTGGTACAACCAGCATTATAGTGATTTAAGCAATTTCAGGCCATGTTCTCTCTATTCAATTCTATTGTGCCACCTGTCATATTATGCCATTCTGCCCCATTCTGCCTTTCTGCCCTTCCCTTTTGCTTTTTAAACTTTTTCTGCTTTTTTAAGCTTTTTCTGCTTATTCTGCTTCTGCCTTCTAATTCTGCCTTTTACAGTTTTTGCAAATTGTGCCATTTTATGCCATCTTTCTGCAAATTCAAATTTTCTGCTTTTCCTTATGCAAATTCATTATTTCTGCCTTTCCTTCTACAACTTCTGGTCATTCTGCTCTTTCTGCTTCTGCTAAATTATTCTGCTTTTTAACGATTGTGCAATTTGTGCCATTTTATGCCATCTTTCTGCAAATTCAAATTTTCTGCTTTTTCTTATGCAAATTCATTATTTCTGCCTTTCCTTCTGCAAATTCAGCTGTTTTTGGTCATTATGCTCTTTCTGCTTCTGCTAAATAATTCTGCTTTTTAACGATTTTGCAATTTATGCTATTTTATGCCATAAATTTTTTAGCTTACGCAAACACTCGCAATGGCTTCTGCCATTGCAATTTCTAGTTACTGTTATTATCTGTTCTCTGTAACTCTTATGTAATTGTATGCATTTCAAAGCTGCATTATAGTTTTCTTTATTATTACGTTATGACACATAATTTTTTTCCCCTGTTTTCAGATTTTCTTGTTCCAGATTTTGCGAGGCCTGTCTTATTGTCACAAACGGAAAGTCCTACACAGAGATCTAAAGCCACAAAACCTGCTCATTAATGACAGAGGAGAGCTCAAACTGGCTGATTTTGGTAAGAGAGGGCCAGGATTCTTGTAAGAGACATAAGGGCTTTGTGGTTCAAACCAAAAAAAAAAAGTACCATTCGAGATTGGGGGACAATGCTTTGGTACTTCATCTTTTTGTGATACTTTGCCTGTTTTTAATAAGTTCTCTTGTTTCTTGTGTGTAATTTTCTAGGTTTGGCGAGGGCAAAGTCAGTGCCGACCAAAACATACTCAAATGAAGTAGTGACTCTTTGGTACCGACCTCCGGACGTTTTACTTGGCTCGTCAGAGTACTCTACACAGATCGATATGTGGTATGGCACTCTTACATTTATACATTTAAAGTCAAGTGGTATGATATGGGTCAAGTTGCATGGGTTTTTTAGTTTCTAGTGTCGAGTGTATCGCAGTGAATGGAAAAAAGGCAAAATTGCTAAGTTGGAAGCACATCTTGCTCTTGAAAGCTTAGGAGTTATTGTCTTGCATATCTTTCTCTGTTGATTCAATTTGGTTTTGTGCGTTTTTCTTTCAGGGGCGTTGGTTGTATTTTCTATGAGATGGCTGCAGGTCGGCCGTTGTTTCCTGGCTCCACAGTTGATGATGAACTACACCTCATCTTCAGGTTACTCGGTAAGAAGTTTAGCCTACACTTGGCCTTGTAATGTCTTATAGTATGAGTGACCATGACATATTAATAACTGGTTGTTGTTGGGTTTTTTTTATAACAGGCACACCCACAGAAGAGAACTGGCCAGGAATCTCATCCATCGAAGAGTTTAAATCCTCTAATTTTCCCAAATACAAGCCTCAGCTGATCATCAACCATGCTCCCAGGTAGGAAACAAGACAGTTTATCTTTCTACTGGTCATCTGAACACTTTTGAAATGGTGGTAAGTGGTTAGCACTGTTGGCACACAGCAAGAAGGTCCTGGGACAATAAACAAATTTGTGGCACATTTAGCCTGTAGTGATGCATCATGGAAAGGAACTGAGCAACTTTGTCTGAGTGACCTGTTGATGTTGTTTGTTTAGGCTCGACGGTGAAGGCATCGAGCTGCTACTGTCTTTCCTCAAAGTAAGTGTTTATTATAGGCAGACTGTATTGTTTGACTTTAATTATTTTCATTTGACTTTAACTTTGCAATAATCAGTACAAGATTGTTTCTAAATAGACCTCGGCATTATGAAGTCTAAAAAAGTCTTAAATGTTATTGAGAATTTAAAGCCTTAATAAGGCTTAAATTTTGTGTGCAGTATGAATCAAAGAAGAGGATTTCTGCTGAAGACGCCATGAAGCACTCTTACTTCAGACAGCTGGGAATGAGAGTCCACAACTTGCCTGAAAGTGAGCATCCCTACATACATGCACACAACATGAATACTACATTACACTGGCTACGTTATGTTGCTGTTTCCATCATGTAACCAGTAACTTTTGATTTTGCCGATACCCCAATATTTTATTACTTAATATGCAGTTATACTGAATCCTCACTTTAGTTACGTAACACTCTGTAAATGTTAAAGCAGTAAAAACAGACAAAAAAGTTACAGATGTTTTTAGTAGGACTGGGACGATACACTTCTGTCACAATACTATACTAATATTGCGCTACAACTATTATTATGATTCTGGTTATGATATTACCAATTACTGCAATACTTTTTTTCTTAAATCTAAAATCAAGTTCGCTTATAGACCTAATTATACAAAAACCAAGTTATGTTTCTGAAAGTCAGTGGGACATTTATTATGTATTTAGAAATGCTTTTTTTCATGTCAAACTGTTTGACAGACCAAGTGTTTAGAAGGGCGGTGCTGCCCTCTACAGTCCTAGCAGACTTTTTGACCACTTTTGGCCCACATTTGACTTTGAAAGCAGTGCAGCAAGTAGCACTATTATAATGCATGACATCACAAAGTATTGAAAGTGTCGATTTTGGGCAAAAATATCAACGCTTAACATTGTGTTACAAAATATTGTGAAATACCCCCCCCACCCCACACCCCACCAAAAAAAAAGAAAAAAAAAGAAAAAATAATAAATTCCCAGCCCTATCTTTTAGTCATTTATTTTGTAAATACAATACTTCAGGGGCCACAGTTTACCTGTAGAATGTGTGTGAGGTATCATGCGATCTACTCTTTCTGTTCTGCAGGTGTGTCCATATTTACGTTAAAGGAGGTGCAGCTGCAGAGAGACCCAGGATACAGGAACTCCTCATACCCAGACTCAAGTAAGTTTTTGATCAAGACTATTTTTACAAAGATCTATCCAAGCCCCCAATTCAGTTAACACCAATCCTAGGCAAGAATAGGACTAGTCTACCACACACAGTTATTTTTATGCCCTCTCTCAACTTCTGAAATTGTGAAATAATTATTTGGATGAAAAATAATACTAAATTCATAGTTTGATAACATGTATTGTATTGTAATGTGTTACGTCAAAAATCAAGGACAAGGATTTAATTAATTTTATGTACACTTTGACCGAACTGTCATCATGGTAATTGTAATTTTT
This sequence comes from Bostrychus sinensis, assembly GCA_020698575.1. Lineage (NCBI taxonomy): Eukaryota > Metazoa > Chordata > Actinopteri > Gobiiformes > Eleotridae > Bostrychus > Bostrychus sinensis. The sequence goes on along the minus strand of CM036239.1, from coordinate 45,544,003 downwards.
CTTCCAGACAACAAGATTAACCGAAGACAGAGCATGTTGTTTTAAAGATCATCAGTCTCCTCCCAGACCAACATGTGTCGCATGAGCCCAGCTGCCTCCCCCTCCTGTTATCCTCTCAGTACCCCCCAGTACCCCAATACACACATACGAACACACACTTTATTTATTGGGATGGGGTTGAATTGCTGCTAAACCACTACTGTTTGTATTTAACAAACTTTGTGCGTGAAGATGATGTGAACAGTCAGTTTACTATTGTCCTGCTCCAACACTGATTTCTGAGTTTAATTTTGATGTTAACGCTGTGATCCAAGTTTGTTGTTTATTGTTGTCTTTGCTTGGAAACAGTTTCTTCATTTTGTTAAATATGTATATGGATATGATATATATATATATTTGAATTGTATGGTTGATTTTTCTCTGAGCTTCCGTGACCGAACTCTGAACCACGTTTCCAGGTGAAAGACTAAAGAGGACAGGACTCTTCTTCTCTTGTTGTAATTTAAAATGAGGTTATTTTGAATTGTGGATGTTTAATATGTGTTCAACAACATGGACTCTATACTGGCCTCTGGAGGACAAACTGGGGTCTTTCATGGTAGTGACTGAACACCTTTTAGCGATATGGGCATTTTTGAATCAGGGTCGTACTGTAGGTACTTATAAAGTGTTAGTATATTACCTGTAGTAGTAGTAGTAGATTTTAGTTTGTGTTCATTTTGGGAAAAAAAAAGGTTTAGAAATATGTTGAAACATGACATAGCTATTCATTTTACTGCATAATATGCAGTCTGACAATTATTGAAAGTTGGATGGATTTTGATTTTGTTGAGTTTTTTTTTTTTTACATGAAACAGAAAAACTAAGCCAAATATAAAATCACATGCCCAGTTGAAACAATGTTTTATTTAAAACGTGTATAAAGACGTAATCTAAGTAATACAGTATGGTGTTGCACTATGGCTGGGTGATATGCAGATATGTTATTATATACACAGTTATGTTACCCCTAGGCAAATGATATATGCCGATCACACCTTCAAAATTTTGAGAAACATATATTTTTGGTCATATCGCCCATCCCTATGTTGCACTATATAAATTACCGTTCGGCTAGTAAAGTAGTTTAGCAACACTGCAGCTAGATTAACTAGACTTTCAGCAAACGTCCAGTTTGAAGAAGCAGACAGAAGCAATGGCATATGGCTGTAAATGTGGCCATTAAACATTTGAATTTGAAACACTGAACAGCTTCAATGACCATTTAAAAGTTCACTCCATAGAGAATATTTCCACAATATCTGTTGTTGAGAAATGTCCCATATTTTTGGTTCCAAGCCCCATTGAGGAGTTTGTACTGGGGAGTGCTAGGGTTGTAGAAATGAGGAACAGAATAAAAAGATACATATAATTAAAAAATTGTAAAAAATATTTTGTTTTAAATTTTAAAAGCCACACATTTGTCCTAAATGTTTTCTTCAGCCCCAGTAGCAGCCTTACATGCATGCATTCAAAGCCTGTATTATTGCTCCTGTCTGCTTCTCCAAATTGGGACTGTGCTAACAATTAACAGCAATGATTATTCCTAAGTATCACATTTACCCGGTTTATAAAATACTTTTAACTACAGCTTATACACTAACTATATACAAGTACCACATACGACCCTACTTCAAAATCAAAGTATATCACTTATTTTTTTTTGGGGGGGGGGGCGCAATGGTGGAACAAAGCACAGGCCACTCTGAACTGGAAGGACCAGTTTGGCTCAGCAAGGGACCAAAATTATTATTAAGAAGAAGAAGAGGACAGGAAGTCCACAATCCTCCCTTCAGACTCCAGAAACTGCCAGGACTTTATCGCAAGCTATGTTCTTCACCACTGCAGTAACTTCTAACTTGCACTTCAAAACGTTGTTTGTTTGTTTGTTTGTTTGTTTGAATCAGGGACTGAAGTTTACCCGGCAGTATTAAGAAGTGCTCAGTTTGTCTGTGACCTTTGACCTCTCCTTGTGAAACGCAGTGTCTTTGTGGCATGTATTTCTCAAAAAGTGAGGGGTGGGGGTTGGGGGTTGGGGTTTGGAAAGCGGGATGAAAACTGTTTAAAAAAAAAAAAAAAATTCAAAGAGATTTCAAATTGAAATTTTACATTGAACTGAAACCCGCGGAATTGTTTTTGTCAGCGATTCTGCCGTGTTCGGAAATCTCCATTTATAGAGCATGTTTACTGAGGTTTAATGTTACAAAAATCTCCTCAAATCTCCTAAAGTGTTGCTAATGTTTGCATTTGTAGCAGGACTTTATTTATTTCTAAATATTGGTTATGGGGACAAAAATAGACTGATTCATGGTTTGCTTATTGGGGCCATTGTTGTATAAGATAAGACATTTCCTATGCAGTGTGAAAGTGTGTAATACGAGTTTAATGTTTAAGAATCATTTGTTTAAGTGATAGGCATTTGGACAAACTGTCGTTTTAAAGCTATCATTCAAAGTTCTCATGTCAAATGTCTTCAAACTAGAAAAGAATGGCCAGGTGCCTATACTTTGAACTACTAAGGAATTTGATAATTTTGCTTTAGAAATTTTATTTAGTATCAGAATCCATTTAGTTACATTTTATTTAAAATTTGTGTTAAAGAAATATGATTGTGCTTCTCCTCTAGCAGTGCTGAGTTCATTTCTTAGAATTTTCTTAAATTAAAATCAAGATTTAAAATGAAAGTGTATCAAATGCCAAATGTACTGATTATAAACAATCTACTGAGGAGCCTGGACATTGCTGGGAAAAAAAAGTTTGTTTTTTTAATACAAATTGTGTTTATATTTTGCAGCTACGGCTGTGTGGGGATCATGAAAACGTGTGACTATATAGATACTATACTATGAATTGATATATTTTTTGACTTGAGATGAACCACATGCACTGTTGATGTGCGTCTAAAGATTTGAGGAGATTTTTCCTGTAGTTTATTTCGTTTTGATTCAAACCTTAACTTCCTTTATATTGAGATGAATAGAAAAGTGCACAAGCCACCAACAGGTCCAATACTTTTAATACATTTTCTTAAAAAAGCAGCTAACAGTGTAACAATTTTGATTACACTTGAGTTTTGTGAGTAACATGCACAAATGGAGATTTCTGCAGCAGCGGTCTCATGTTTTGTCATTATAAACTGTATTTTTCAGATGTTGAATGAGCGGTTGGTGTGAACTTAATGAGATGTGAGTGAGTGGTTGTTTCTAATGCATGGGACGCCTGCTGTCGTGACTCTCCTGAACACTGAGCTGGCGGTAAGCAGTGTGGCTCTTTTTACTGGAACTATTTATTTCTCATAACCATTGAAAGTAAATTTAATCTGTTTCATAAAATGGCTCAAGTTGTGGTTATTTTTTGGGTCGAGGTCTACCACTTGGGGTAAGATGCATTCAAAACAGGGTTGGAAATATCTAGAAAGAAATTTATCTGTTTTGTATGTATTACAAAGACGAGTAAAATAGAGTAAACTGTTGTGGCCTTTGACCTTTATGGCACATATATTACAATATTGTTTATATTACATTGGATAACAGAGGAAGTGGACTGGGACACAATCTATCCTCCAACATGAGCTGATTATGCTAAAGGACCTCATGTGGGTATTGACTCTTGCACCAGCGGAGGCCACATGCACAATCTAAGACTTTCATTCACTACTGACCCATCCTCCATTGTCTGGAAGTTCAGTGTCAAAAAAGAAGCCATCTAGATCAATTCTCAACCAAAAATTACAGTCTCTTGGGAGAGGTATGATTATGAAACATCTTCAACTTAAACTGCATCTAGGTTACTTCTTTTTAACTTTATTTTAATGTTTCTACCATTGTTATTGTATAGCCTTTATAACAACAACAAAAAGTCAGAAATATGACTTGATTCTGAAAGTATTTTGGGATAAATGAACCATGAGCCAATGTTTATTGACTCTATTACTTATGCAAAGTAGTGAACAGACCCCTCCACCATTCACCGTCCCACGTTAGCAGTTTTGACCTCATCTTTCCTTGGATGTATAATAAGATTTTATTATACTTGCTGTACATCCATGCACTCTTCCCAAAAATAAAACCGAGTGAGCTCCTTCTCCAGAGAGCAGCTCTGTGGTTTAGCCCCGCCCTCGTCTTTGAAACGTCGACAGCGCCAAACTCCGGGCTGCAGTCCGGACGGAAAGATGACCCCCGGTACCGAGGAGCCCGTCTGGAGGAAAGTTCAGTCCGTCAGCGGAGTGATCCCACGGTCCAGACATGGCCACCGAGCTGCGGCCATCCGGGAGCTCATTATTATTTTCGGTGGTGGAAATGAGGGGATAGCCGAGGACCTACATGTGTACAACACTGGTGAGCTAACTAACGCTAACTGACGGCTAATAGGGCTAACGGCTAATGTTTTTAGCATACTGAACTGTGAAAGCATCAAAATACTTATTCAGATACACTTTCTATTTTCAATAAACACAATTCATTAACACAATATAATTAACATATAGTTATTTGAATTTAATGAGTTAGCGTAATTTGTCCCGTGCAGCTGGGTCCACAAACTGTCCAGCTTAGACCTGCTCTTAACTCTCTGACAGTTAACGTTACAAGCGTGAAATTGGAGTAGGCGATGCAGACAATACGAATGCACAAAGACCACTGGAAAAAAACATGCCTTATTCATAGAATGAGTCTGAACATGCTGAGCATGCAAAACTAAATGAGATAAAGTGACAATAATGCTCTCGATTGCAAAAAAATATGTGAAAACTTGCACCAATGCTATTAAAACTAAGAATAATAAAGTCACACGGCAAAACCACATACACAATTATGGAATTAAAGATGTCCTTGCTGCGAATAACTATTAACTGCTGTCTCACAAATGTGTACTGTATCTCCATCCCAATTCTGAAGAAGTTTTGACACTGTGTAGAATGTTTATAAACACAGAATGCAAAGCTTACAGTTACAAACATATATTCAGTAGTACTTCTCACATCAACTAAATGTCCTCTTTCACTACATCCATAAATGTCTTTGGTCTAGGCTTCCTGAATGCCATCATTTTATCAGTATTGTCACTATTTCTTCTCTGTACGTCACAACCATCTCAGTTTGGCCTCTCTGGAGACTTTATCTTAACACCTCACGAGAACTGTTCCACTGATGTACTCATTCTAATCCTGATCATCCTCGTCAAAGAGAACCCTTATAAGCAAAAGCATTTTTTTAGTTTGGTGAATGAATGAAGAAGAGGAAAAACAAGTGTGAACGACATAATCTGTCTTTTACTGTCTTACATTTTTATAATTAGTGTTACTTACAATAATTGTACAATTTTTGCAGTGTCAAAGCAGTGGTTTCTTCCTGCGGTGAGAGGAGACATTCCACCTGGCTGCGCTGCCCATGGCTTTGTTTGTGATGGAGCTCGAATTCTCGTTTTTGGAGGCATGGTTGAATTTGGCAAGTACTCTAACAGCCTCTATGAACTCCAGGTAATGTTTATTTTCATGTTGGTAATATATTTATATATATATATATATATATATATATATATATATATATATATATATATATTTAGATTTCAGCTCATTTGATCTTTGTGTGCTATAGGCCAGTCGATGGTTGTGGAAGAAGCTAAAGCCCAGATCACCAAAGACTGGCTCTCCTCCCTGTGCTCGAATTGGTCACAGTTTTACTTTAGTGGGAAACAAATGTTATCTTTTTGGAGGGTTGGCCAATGACAGTGAGGACCCTAATGGCAACGTACCACGGTACAGTATTATGTTTTTTTTAACCCTGAAATTCTGACAAAAAAAGTTAGCATTTCTCCTCTAAAGGAGGCTTTACTATACAGCAGGGCTTTCCAAACATTTTGGGGTCATGGACCCCTTACAGGCAAGATAAAATACCAAGGACCCCCTAATAGTGCCCTTTGCTCCCGATCATTGTGCTTCATGTGATTTGTCACAATAATCAGAAGTTTAAAACATCCCAAAACTAAATGTAAGTGAGGGTTATTTGCTCAGAATGTTTATTTTATTGCCAGAGTGGTTTTATTAACATTTATGAAAGTTTAAACATATATACCATAACAAAGTTAATGATTAAAATTAATTACACAACTTTTTAATGCTTTGAGGAAAAATGTGGGAAAGATGCAGGCTGTATCATATTTTGGACCCTTTGTATAGCAAACTGAACAGAGACTAACAGGTGTGAGAGTAATCATTATTAAAAGAAAAAATATTGCGCAAATGATGAGGACATGTTCTCCCTGTCACTGTACCTGTCTGTGAGCAGTTGTAACAAATGTCTTTGCCCGTAATATTTCTTTATTTAGATATTTGGGAGATTTCTTTGAGCTGGAGTTACAGTCTGTATCAGGAGCAAGAGGTTGGAGCATCCCAGAGACAAAAGGAGGTGGTCCCTCAGTGCGGGAGTCCCACACTGCGGTGGCTTATACTGGACTGGGATCTCCAAAACTTTATATCTTTGGAGGGATGCATGGTTCACGGTTAGATGACCTCTGGCAGCTTGACCTAGGTAAGAATGATTTATTATTATTCAAAGTTTAAAAAAAAGAATCCTAGTTTTCTATATTTTACCATCTTTTCTATTTAGATACTATGGTGTGGTCAATGCCAGAAACCAGGGGCGGCAAACCGCTTCCCAGAAGCCTTCACACTGCAAGCGTCATAGGAAATAAGTAAGAAAATAACCCTTCAGTATGTGGGTTTGATTTTTCTGTTGAAAAATATACGTCACTATACGTCACTCCGGAGTATAATTCGCACAAGCCAAAAAACGCATAATGAAAAAGAAAAAAACCTATATATAAGTTGCACTGGACTATAAGTCGCATTTTTGGGGGGAAATTTATTTTACAAAATCCGACACCAAGAACAGACATTTCATCTTGAAAGGCAAGTTATAGTAATAATAGAATAGAGAACAACAGGCTGAATAGGTGTGCGGTTTGCTAACGTAACACATTGATGGTTATTCAGCTACATGAAGCATAAACAACAAACTGAATAGGTGTCTCGTGTGTTAACGTAATATATTAACAGTTATTCACATAACTATAGCATAAAAAAACATAATATAACAAGTTCACCAAACCCACGATCTCACTCCTAATCACTAAATCCTTTAAATTCTTCATCCTCGGTGTCGCTTCTGAACAACTCCAGAGGTAGACGAAGCCCCGCTTCCTCCTCTGCATGGCTGTCATCAGACTCAGCATCAGTTCCATTTCCAATTATTACGGTCTTTTGTTGTTAAGTCAAGTTGTTAGCGGTATGTTTACATTTTAAATTGTCAGTGGCACACAAGCCTAGAGTGCCCTGTCGCGGCTGTCAATGTGGAAGTAACGAACACGTGAAATATTTTAATATATAAGTCGCATCTGAGGATATGTCGCACCCCTAGCCAGACTATGAAAAAAAGTACGACTTATAGTCAGGAAAATACGATAACTGCCTTGTGTCCCACTCTGTGCAGGATGTACGTGTTTGGAGGCTGGGTGCCCATACCAGAGGCAGAGAAAGATAAAGCCTTAGGGACACAATGGATTTGCACTAATTCTCTGAGTGTCCTAAACTTAGGTGAGTTGATTTAAAATGTTACTTACAGCAAATTAAATACTGTCATACTATGTAGCCATTATGTACTGTACTACTACTTTATTGTTGTTATTAAACAAAAATGAAAAGACAGAGGGCAGAACTAAAGAGGTTCTAGGCGTCCACAATGACATTCTTTAATATGGCCATATTATGCTGTAATTCATCTTTTTAAAGCAATCTGGGTCATCTCTAGAACAGCAATGCATGTTTTTCAACCTTTAAAAAATTATCTGACTAAAAGAGAATGCTTTAATAAGTACTCTACTAGTGCCATAAAGAAACAGCTGAAGAGACCAGCAGAGGGCAGCAGAGTGTACCTGTGTTGTTCTCTTTTGAACAGAATCAGAGAAATAAAGGTTTTTACTTCTTTCAACTTTGTATATGTTGCCGTTTTTCTACAAAATGAAAAATGGCTGAGGAATCAGTGGAAACAGCTGTATATATTTTTGGGGATAAATGAATGAGAACAGGCTGGAAGCAGAGGACTCGTTGATTGGTCAGTGCTCCCTGGAGTGGGCGGGGGTTCGTGGGAGAAGCGGGGGATGTATGAATAAAAAATGTTTTTTTAAATCCATTTATGTTTTTGATGACATGGTAGAAAGCTCAAAAAAGTAGATTTTGCTCAATATCCCTTTAATATACTTCTATTTACTATTATTTCATAATAAAAGCTCAAATTGAAGTAAAACAGCAGAGGGAACTAAAAATGACAATTTATCTGACACCAGATGACATAAAATATCGATACTTCGGAATACAGTATCCAAATATCCTGGCAGTAAAATGTCCCAAATAATAAAATGTCCCAAATATTGTGTATACAGTCATATTTAAAAGTTTGAACACCCCTCTGACCCACACAGAGTAAATTATTATGTCTGAGTTCTAGGGTGTTTTTCTAACAACAGTTTTTAGTGCAGCAGTATTTAGGTGTATGAAATTAAATGAAATATGAGAAAAATGTCTGTGCATACCTTTGGGCACCCTTATAAGTTTGCTGATTTGAATGCATGTAACTTCTCAAAATGAATTGCTTGCATCACAAAACTTGTTAGATTAGTTAGTTAAGCCTTGAACTTCACAGACAGGAGCATTCAATAATGAGAAAAGGTATTTAAGGTGGAAATCAGGAAATGGAAGGACACAGGCAAAGCTGATATTAAGGCAGGCCAAGAAAAATACCAGAGAGACATAGACAAGGAATGGTGAGAATGGTTAAAGACAACCCACAGATCATCTCAGAGCTCATTTAGACAAAAGACAAAATTGAGATTGAGACAAATATTTAGTTATTTGGTCATAACAAAAAGCACTATGCATGTCGACAGAAGAACGCCACATTCCAGGAAAAACAGTTGCTGTCTACTGTCAAATTTAGGGGATGTCCCATCATGCTGTGAGGCTGTGGGGCTGTGTGGCTAGTTCAGGGACTGGGACCCTTGTTAAAGTTGAGAGTTGGATGGATTCCACCCAATTTTAACAGATTCTTGAAGAGAATGTTCAAGCATCAGTCACAAAGTTGAAGTTACACTGGGGTTGGGTGTTTCAACAAGACACTGACCCAAAACACAGCCTGAAATCCACAAAGGCATTCATGCAGAGAAAGAAGTATAATGTTATGGAGTGTTATGGAGTATCACAGTCCCCAGATCTGAATATCATTGAAAATCTATTTAAAGAGGGCTGTCCATGCTTGGAAGCCATTAAATCTGAATGAAATGGAGATGTTTTGTAAGAAGAAATGGTCAAAAATATCCTCAATATCTTTCTGTTGGGGTGCCCAGAATTTTGCACCTGTCTAATTTTATTATGATGCATATTGCATATTTTCTGTTAATAAACTTAAACTTGATTTTAATTATCAGGGGTGCCCAAACATTTACATATGACATGATGTATATACACTTTTATCCATGGTCATCTTCATGTTTTTTGAAGATTCTGTTCGTAAACTTTTTAAAAACATTGAAAGTTAACTGGCGCTAGATAAACTGCAACAGAAACCTTCTCAAAATTCAATACACAAACGTTTCAAGTTCTGACCCCTTTTGGCCTACAGAAGAGGAACACATCCAGGTAACATTTACAAGAACCATGAGTAAAAAAACAAAGTTAAAGAAAGTGAGACAATGCAAAGTTTGGCAGTTTATGTATAGTCAATTACCAAATCTATAAAAATTATATATTTGGTAATTAATCATCTCTGTATGGCAGCTAATAAAACAGTTCTATATGTAGTTGTTAATACGGCAACCCTTAACCATCAAGAAAACATTATGTAATTATCTTGGAAAACTGAGTGAACCCTGTCTCTATGCCTTTTATTTTCCAGACAGTCTGAGCTGGCAGGACCTTGGGCCCCAGCAGCCTGAGGACATTGAGTCTCAGATGGAGAACCAAGGCCCACAGGTGGAGGATCCTTTTGCCTTTAGACCCAGAGCCAGAGCCGGACACTGTGCTGTGGCTGTGGGAACCAGGCTGTACGTGTGGAGCGGACGGGACGGGTACCGCAAGAGCTGGAGCTATCAGGTCTGCTGCAAGGACCTGTGGTATCTGGAGACAGGTGGGTGAGGAAGGATTATACAGTTGCAAGAAAAAGTATGTGAGTCCTTTGGAATTATTTGGGTTTTTGCATGATTTGGCCATAAAATGTAATCTGATCTTCATATAAGACAACAATAGACAGACACAGTCTGCTTAAACTGATGCTGCAAAAAAAAAAAAAAAAAAAAATGTTTTCCTGTTTTTCTTGAACATTTATGTAAACATTCACAGTGCCAAATTGAGTAAGTATGTGAACCTTTGGATTTAATAATTGGTTGACCCTCCTTTGACAGCAATAACCTCAACCAAACATTTTCTGTCGTGAAGATCAGACCTTCACAATGGTCAGGAGAGATTTTGGACCATCCTCTTTACAAAATTGTTTAAGTTCAGCATTATTCTCGGGATGTCTGGTGTGTATCACTCTTTTGAGGTCATGCCTCAGCCTCTCAGTCGGGTTGAGGTCAGGACTCTGACTGGGCCACTCCAGAAGATGTATTTTCTTTTGTTGAAGGCATTCTGTTCTTGATTTGCTTCTGTGCTTTGGGTCAGTGTCTTGTTGCATCACCCTCTGTTGAACTTTGGTTGGAGAGGTGGTCTTACGTTTTCCTGCAAAATGTTTGGATAAACTTGGGAATTCATTTTGCTGTCCACGATGACAATCCATCCAGGCCCTGAGGCAACAAAGCAGCCCCAAACTGTGATGCTCCCTCCATCATTCTTCATAGTGGGGATGGGGTTTTGATGTTGGTGTGTTGTGCATTTTTTTCTCCACATATAATATTGTGTGTTACTTCCAAACAACTCAACTTTGGTTTCATCTGTCCACAGAATATTTTGCCAGTAGTTCTGTGGAACACCTAAGAGCTCTTTTGCAAACTTTAAACGTGCAGCGATGTTTTTTGGACAGCTGTGGCTTTCTCTGAGGTGTCCTCCCATGAAGTCCATTCCCGTTCAATGTTTTACCCATTGTAGATTTGTCAACAAAGATGTTAGCATGTGCCAGAGATTTCTGTAAGTCTTAGCTGACACTCTAGGATTCTTTTTCAAAACAAAATGAAAACATATAAATTTTTTGCAGCATTAGTTTAAGCAGACTGTATTTGTCTATTGTTGTGATTTAGATGAAGATCAGATCACATTTTATGACCAAATCATGCAGAAATCCAAGTAATTCCAAAGGGTTCGAAGACTTTTTCTTGCAGCTGTACATATTGCCTTAACCAACAATAGACCATGGGTGTTTCCCAATTGCCAGGATCCTTCCTGCAGAGGATGCTCTGAAGCCCTCCTCTGGAGTCGGTCCCTCCGAGGCAAAGCCGAGTGTCCTGCTTGTCTGGCACGTGTGCACTTTTGAAACATGCTCGGGAGCATGTTGCAGCGTTAAATCACATGATTAAATTTCGCGCATTTAAAACATGGATCTATAATTTTAAAAAAATTAAAAATGACTTATGACCACTTTACGAGTGGAAAGTGGTCAAACAGCAGAATGTGAACGTGTTTTTGAGGTAGAAATGAGTATCCTCATTTCTCAACATTTTGGTCTGATTAAAAAAAAAGTCTTTTCAAGAATGCTTAGAAAATATATATGTATGAATGACATTTCACAAGTAATTTATTGTACATTTTAGTGTTTTAGTGTAAGCTAACAATCATTATGTTAATAATTATGTAAGCTTATGCCCAGTAAAGAAAACAAAATAAGCCTTTTTTGTTTGTGGTAACATGGAAAATATCAGCACTGACATTTGACAAAAGATGATTGTATGTTTAATTGAGATCAGGCTTGGTTATTCCTAAGTTATTAATTTAAAACAGTGTAATGGTTTAAACTAACAGTTAGTGTCGCAGCCACACGAGTGCCCCCTGTACCCCCAAATTAAATGTAAACAGCTTTGGTCTGTACACAATTTTATAACATTAAAATATCTTGAATATTGGTTTTCATTAAGTGTTGTCAACCCTAATAATCTACATATTTAGATGGCAAAAGCCAATTAACGTTAGCACAAATTGTGCATTAGCATTAGAACCAGTGTGTCCCTTTTGAATATGTGTTAGAAGTAATGATTAGGCTACTGTATAATAATGAGATAGCATTTTGGTATGAAAAACTGCACCTTTAACTTCACAAATAGAAAGCTGTATCATATGCACGTTTGCCATTAATCAGCTCTAAAATTGTTCATATAATTCTAAAATGTGCATGAAATATGATATTTGATAGACCTCTGAATTCATTGATTAATATTGTGAGTAGGATCAAATGGACTGTTCAAAGATGGCAACCGTTGCGTCGCAACGCTATAGTAGGCAACAGCAGCAAACGCGGGATCTCCTGTATATATCTATGGGTGCATCCTTTGTGAATTAACCAAACAGAGGAAACGAGCTCCATGGGATGTGAGGAACTTACCAATTGGAACAGCATTTAATGAGCTGCTGAAGACGTGGATCACTCCAAAGCGGTTCAGCCGCAAATCCTGGCAAATGAGAAACACCCCATATTAAATGTTACACACAGATTATCTCTTCATCGTGGCACCAATAAGGCACCAAGTGAACATTTTATCCTCAAAGCTGATGTGCTAGAAGCAAAATAAATGGGGTTTAAGCCTGTTTGACAAGGGTTAAATTGCAGCAACAGGCAGTGCATGTGAAGAGCGAAGGCTGGTCTGTGTGGTTCGATTCAACGGACGAGCTACTGCAGCTCAAATTTCTAAAAAAGTTATTATTGGTTCTGATAGAAAGGTGTCAGAAAAACAGTGCATCACGTTTGTTGTGTATGAAACTACATACAATTTTAGGCAGGTGGTCATAATGTTATGTCTGATTGATGTATTCAGTAATGCTGCAGTGTACTGTGTATAAAGCTGTGCAACAGCAGAATAATCATACTGTATGTACACTGTCCTAGAACTCCCAGCCATTCCAGAGCAAGTGTTGCTCATCAAATCCACAGTGAACATGCTCCATGTGGCGTGGCGGCCCCTGGCTGCAGCAGACAGCTACTTCCTCCAGGTTCAGCCTGTGAGTTCTTCCAGCAACGGAGTTGGTCAAAAACAGGACAAACAAGATCCAAATAAAACGGAGGGACAGGGCAGGGGCGAGGAAGACACTATTGGTGAGTCTAGCAGACAACTTTTGCAAAGATTTCAGTCAAATTAAAAGTACAAAGATTAATGCATTATGTTAACAGGTGACAAAAGTCAAAAGGGGGACACTACAAGTAAAGGAGAAAACACATGCATTAAGGTAAAAGGACCAAAATGCAACTGGACTGCTTATGTTTATCTTCTAGGTGGTAAGACAACACTTCTCAAAGCGGGTCAGACACCAGTTGAGTTGTCCCTGTGTTTTTCACGCAAAGACTTCAAAATATGCCAAACTAATCTTTTAAATGAACAGCAATATAAACCACACATATGCAACAAGACCAACATCCTGGAAGAAGTGTGGAATCAACAATCAGTTGTTTAAATATTAATTAAATAATTTTAATATCACAGAGCAATTAGCATGACAATAAATCTAAAAAATAAAAAAAACTTCAATACTGAAAAACAAAGGTTCACTGTTCACCGTAGTGTACACCCAAGTCTGTTTTGTGTGATACTGATAATATTGTAAAATGCACTGTAAAATGCACTTACCATTCAGCCACACAGGGTTAAAGCCAAGGAATGTACTCTTTGAGCCAGTCCCAAGCCTGGTGAATGGCAAATCTATATGCAAATGCACTGCACGCTTTGCTATGCTATGGAGACTCTAGAAGGAAAAGCCAAAACGTAAAAAGTATAAAACACTACTTTTCTCTTTCTCAATACAGGATGCTTCAACTAAACCGTCCTCTGATTCAGCATTCGCTCAAGGGCAAGACACAGATACCAAATGCAGCAGTAAGTCTTGTTATAAAGCTCCATTTTTCAACTTTGCAAATTATTTTTGCACTGCTATTTACTATGAAACATAAAGTATATAGCAACAGTCTTTCTCCTCTTAGATTTCTTTCTCCCTTTGCTATTCTTAGAAGCTGAACAGGAGACATCTGCAGCACGAGACTCTGCTCAGTCCGGTGAGTTCCCCATAATTTTTGTGTTAGCAGTAAACTACAACTATAACTATAAAGTACGTTATAAAATTTGAGTTTATATTTTTTTTAGGGGTAGACAAAAACCAGCAGGTACAGTATATTTAGCTTATTAATAGTAATAATAAAGTATGGATTTGCCTTGGTCCTAACAGAGACCCATCTTTCTTCCAGTCTGAACAGAGCCCAGCAGAGGCCACTTGGTTTGATGTTGGTGTCTTTAAAACACTTTTCTCTGAGGTCAACCACTATTATCTCCCGCCTGAAAACGACCAGAGCACTACTACCACTAGCAATTGGATGTTAAACACCAAAGAGGTACAGGTGTCCCAACACATATGCCTTTTCACAGTAATACTTGTTCCTATAGAGCAGGGGTGTGCCCAAACAAATGGCCCCTCGGGCATGTGCACATGCCATCTCTGACTGGATCCCCAGAATATTACTAACGCAAAAACCTTGGGTCCCAAGTAGAACCCAATTTAATTTATATGTGCAGATAAAAACATTTCTATTTTCACCAGGAAAGTGCTTTGGGTAATCCTGGGAACTCAACTAAAGTCCAACTCCGTGTTTCCCAAGCAGTTTGGACATCTTACATTGTTGTTCATAAGAAGCATCCAAAATAGTTTTAACTTGGCCTGAAAAGCTAAAAATTGCAATAAAAAGATTTTGCGCATTTCTCTGACAGAGAAACTCAAAGAAAGAAAAATCCAAATGCATTTTGTAGCTCTCCCCAACCTCTACTTGGACAGCAAGTTTGATTGAGATTGCCCTGAGGCCTTGCTTTTTTGAGAATGTCTGGCCCTCACAGTATCTGCTGAGAAAAATTCTGGCCCTTGAACAAATGTAGTTGAAGACCCCTGCTCTAGAGCCTTTTAGTGTTTGTCAATACACTGACTTAGCATTAGCCACCAAAAAGTTGTGGCAGTGGCAGTGCTTGGGTAGGAAACAGAAGCAACTATTGCTACATAAAAATGCTACATGCTAAAAGTCACAGAATTTTTATATTATGCTGAAAAAGTAATTGCAGCACAAAATGAAAAGGAGAAAATGCTACTCTTGTCAACAAAATCCAGGTTTGTCTCTAGCCTCTGTTCTGTTTTTCCCCATCAGCCCTTGGTCAAGAGGAGAGTCCCAGGACCCCAGGACTATCAGGGCAGAGAGAAGAAAGAGCTGGTCCCAGGACAGACCTATAGGTTCAGAGTGGCTGGACTGAACTGTTTTGGACTAGGAGACTTCAGTCCAGTGATTGAATTCAAGACCTGCCAACCTGGGTTTCCTGGAGCTCCTTCAGCTGTCAAAATCACTAAAGTGAGATATTTGATAATTCTGAATTAAATATGCACACTTTCAGACATCATCCTCTGGTTATTCTTGTTAAGGGTTGCGGGTGCCTGGAGCCTATCCCAGTACCTTTGAGCCTTAGGCGGGGTACACCCCAATCTAGACAGTTGGGGTGCAGGGCTGACACAAAGACATACACAGACAGACAACCATTCAATCTCACATTAATTCACTAGGGGCAATTTAAAGTCACCAATTTACCTAACGCATGCATGTCTTTGGATGGTGAGAGGAAGCTGGAGAACCCAGAGAGAAACCACAGTAACACGGGGAGGACATGCAGACTCCACCCAGAGAGTTTATGTGTTGGCCGGCCCAAGGATCGAACCCACATTTACCTTGCTGGGAGGCGAGAACACTAACCACTCTGCCACTATGCGCCATGCCCCCCATTTCCTATGGACTCTTTAACATTTAAAAGTGTGGTCTATAGAGGATATTTCAACCATAAATGGTGCTGAGAAATGGCCCGTATTTTGACTCAGAGTTCAGATTGCAGTGTTCTTCTACAAAGTAATTAAATTCTAGGCTTGTATAAGTGAAGAGCTTTCCCAGTCAGACCTATTCACTTTTTTAGCAAAGTGAAGTGGGCCCCGATCTCTTTCCATACAAACTGATTTCCTCCAAAGTAAGCTGGCTTTACGCAATGCATCATTTTTTTAATTGCTGGCCAAAAAGTTAATACTAATACTAATTGTCATTTTTTTATGTTTTAAAGGTTTCAAGTTGTTTCAAACTTGTCATCACTGCTTGCCGCCATACATACATAAAACATTGTCATTGCTCCTGTCTGCTTCTCCAAGTTGGCTGTCTATAACCTACTATAGGAAATAAGTTCCATATACTTCATTTCCTTTTATAGACCGTCTTTTACGAAATCCTTCACTGTATCCCTTGAATACATGTTTTATATCTTCTCCTAAGGTCAGTGACGCAGTGCACATCGCATGGGACGCTCCCTCATCTCCTTCGGGAAAGATCATCGAGTACTCCATGTATTTGGCAGTGAAGAAAAGCCGCTCTGGGACCAGCTCAGAGCGTACTGGGCAGATGGCTTTCATCCGAATCTACCGAGGGACCAAGACGTCATGCTCCGTCAGCTCCTCCCACCTGGACAACGCTCACATTGACAGCTCTACTTCAAACAGACCGGCCGTTGTGTTTAGGATCGCAGCCAAGAACGAACAGGGCTATGGGCCGGCTACACAGATACGCTGGATACAAGGTCTGTGAGGAGGTGGTCAGTACAGTCACATACAAGCAGAGAAAATCATTATATGGCCTTAGTACGATTACAACTGGGGGTTTAAAATGCTTTGTTAACACAAATTGGGGGGGCAGTTATTTAATGTAACTTTGTTGGTTTCTTTGCTGTTTTGGTTGCATTTTTTTCTGCAGCACTTTCCCTACATTTTGGACTAAAGCACTATTGTCCGCGCTTGTGTAAACTGGAAAAACGATTCCTCACTGAAAACGATAGCGCAACAGCCCCGATCTAGACAGTGATTGTCTGCTGGCCACATGCCAGCTGATCCACGATCGCAAACTACAAGTGTTTTATGCCTCATACGTTCATATTTAGTCCAGTACAGACTTGAACTGATGACTTTATCAAAATGGCTCCCAGAAAACCACAAGATCTTAAGGTAGTTGTGAAGTTGCAGACTGGAACTATAATTTCCTCTGCTGGCAGCATCGTTTGCTGGACAAATACAGGCACTACAGTTTATTCACACTTACTCTTGTTTTCGTGTAAATGCAAATTGGAGGTGGGAAGACTGTGGCGTTTTTCTGCCGTTGTCATGTAAACGGGCCCCAAGTCAGGAACCATAGATGTGTGCTTATTTATGCTGCGTTCATGATGCATCAGAATCTCGGAAGTACCAACTTCCAAAAAATGTCTGTTCACGAGTTCAGCTTGGAAAATATGTGCTACTCCACAATAAAAACAAAACCATATTTGCAATCTGATGTTGTTTTCTAGGAAAGAAAGAAAGAAATACATCATTAGAACTGTTTATTGTGGTACAGAGCTATATCAGGGAATGTTTCTATTTCTACTTTAATAATTCAGTGATAAATGAACAGTCAGATAGTAGATAATAAAAGATAGTTTTGCAAAGCTGTAGCACTGATAACTTAATTTAGTATATGTAGATAAGTACATTTGTGTGATCTCTTGTTTGAAAAAACAATTATTTCCACGTTAGTAACCACACTGTTCACCCCTCATAGAGGGATTCCCTATGATCGTGACGTCTCGGAGTCCAATGCATGAATTTCCGAGCAAAAATCCCAACCCGAGATGGTGTTTAAGGCCATTTTTTCGAGCGGGAGGTCAAAATTTTCAAGTTCCCATGTATCATGAGCGCTTTATTATTAAACAACAAAGAGCAACCACAAATGGAGACATTGCCTCGTGAAAATATGTCTGATGTCTATAATGTCTTTAAATAAACACAGTAAATGAGGTTCCAAAAGTCTTCGCTTTGGCAGGAATGTGTTTTTCCATCACCCAAAACAGACAGACTTTACTGTAGGTGTTTCTGACACACGTTTGTTTGTGTAGATCCCACTAAAATGCAAGCGTCTACATCCAAAGCAGACACTGGTGAAGCTGAACAACATGCAGCTGACAGGTAACAAACCTCTATTCAGGATGTATACACTTTAATAAACTAAGGGAAGATAATTGCTGCAAATTCACATGGGATCACCTTGTGAGAGTCAAAATCAACACCTATTAAGGTTTTTGGAGAACTGTATCACTGTATTTGTCAAGTTCTTAAAAACAACTTACTGTCAAAGAAAATTCAATATTTACTTTAGGCATTTATTTTATTACTACATACTTATTGTAAAATATTTTCTGTACTTATCTTTTTTTCTTTTCTGTCCTCTGCAGCTCGAGTTGAAAACTTTTGGTACCATGACACTGTATTTTTAGGAAAAGACTGAGACTCAGGAAGTGGGCCGAACGCCACCCTAAAGTTGTACAATAAGTTTGTTAATTTATTTTTTTATGTATTTAAATGACTCTTGTACATGTGTGTTCATAGGCTTAACCACTTTATTATTTTAGTAGGAGTGTAAGAATCTTTACAATGTTCCTAATACTTGTATGAACAAGGCCAGTGCCTTAAAGCTTCATTCGCACTACGGTGTGTGTGTTTCACTGTATAGAATAAAGCACAGATGGTACAATGTAAAAGTAATGGACCACCTGTACAATCACTTTAACCCAATGAATTCATTAGGCATCATCCTGTGATTGTTGTTATTGTGTTGTATGATCTTGACAATCACACTTTGGTGGGCACTCAGTTTATAAAAGCATTTCCTCTGTTAATTGTTCCACTATTAATTTGTATATGTCGTATTACTGGTTGTTTTGTGTTCGCAATGACTGAAGCCATCATACAATTGTTTGTAGTTGTAAATTACAAAATACCTTTAGGTACTATTATTTCTAGCTCAGAGCAAAGCACTTCAATTTTAAAAATTAAAAGTATTTGAAGTCCTATACTCAAAGGAGACTACAAGTTCTTGTATCTTTTGGCTGCTTAATTTCCTTGGATTAGGTGCCTGACTTCCCCTGCTGGCAATGGTGGGGAGTGGACAGAACATACATTTGCTAATTAGCATGGCTATTGAGCAACATGGCGCTAACAGAGGAGCACTTCCTGGTTTCACGTGTCGTAATCGAGCCATGAGACTGAGCATTTCCAGCTCTTAAGTGAGAGAGAGCATCAGCACACCGAATTACTCAAACATGCGTGAATGAAACAAAACACAACTCCAGGTCTGTTTTTGAGGTGCAAACAACATTTTAACATGATTAAAAGCCTACTTGTGACTCAGACTTGGACTCGAGTCATACTTAACTCCCTACTCTTATAAATTTGCTTTACTTGTATCCCCCTGGCTCCGCTGCCCTGTCTCTTCTCTGCTGCTCCCCACACAGCACAGCACACGAGGCTTTGAAGTGCTTCTCTGATTCACCAGGCCTTGGCTCCATACAGTGTGCACTTGGCTTGCATTGGCTTCTCTGCCACATGTCCTGCCTTCCCCGCTCTCTCAGTGGCTGATTCTCGAGATTTGGAATGTATGGAATCAGTATAGTAAAAAGAGTACCTCAAACCAGTCATTGGACACAAACATTGGAGGAGTATGAGTGCTACAGCAGGAATGAAAGAACTCAAAGAGAAGTGTGAGACACTCTGAGCAACGTAAATAACTCATCAAATTAGCATCTCAATGAAGTTTTAAAGGTACTGTAAGCAGCATGCGCTCATACTGGTTTGAAAACACTACTGCAGTCTAAATCAAAATTATGATCTGTGGGTTGCCAGTCTTTCCACTTTTCTGAACGCATGATCGGCAATGCAGTTTTAGAACCAAAACAAAAACGTAAACATAGATAACTTGGCCATTATGTAAAATATATTTTTTATTGTGAGTAAATCAGCTGTCTTGTGACACACGTAATTTTAATGAAGTATAAAAAATATATACTGCTCATAGCACCGTTAAAAACCATAAATACTGTGCTCCAGACCCAAATCTACAGTACAAGTTAAGTGTAGTTACACTACAAGAGGGAAATACCAAAAAATTAGCACATCTGCAACAGTGCCCCCTTGTTGTTGGTTGGAGTATCCCTACCAAAGCTGACACCAAACCAACGCCCTTGCTGTAGGATAAGTAATTCTAAGTAAGTAAAAAAAAAAAAAAATGTTGGAAATTGAGAAATGGCAATATTTTTAAACTCATAATAAGTCTGACAGTCTCAGTACATTTTTTACTGAAATATAAAATAAATATTAACATTACTAATATTGCAGTGGTCTCTACTTTGATCCACTGTATGTTTGTATTTGTAAAGGTAATAGAACAGATGGCCATTACACCAAGTTAAACCGAATAATGACTATAATATAAAATGTGCCATTATACCAAGTTGAAAACAGCATTGTCCAAAATGTCTCTGTGCAGAAGCAAGTACATTAAGACTAAACATTAGCTCAAGCACAAAAACAAATTACCAAAAATAAATTAAAAGAATATTGTGACTGCAACTGCAGCTCCCTATTTGTTTACATAGCACTTGGTAGAATGTCCACACTCATAATATGGAGTCTGTGCTGGAGACAGTTACTGCACTTCACCAATAGAGTGTGCATCTCTAGTGTTTTATTCTATCTCTATACCCACACCCACATACAGGTGAGGCACTTATTATGATTTTTGGTTCGGTCGATTTGTGTACCAGTTTTATAGTATTTATAATTAAATTTAATGATTTAGCATGAGTTTAAGCACAGCAGAACTAAATTTCACTTGTGAGTTTCTGCATTGATGCTATTAAGTGACAGACTGCATAAACTGTTTCCATGGCAAACTCAAAGCTAGAGCGCAATGACCCTCCAACCTCACTCCAGTCTTCTTTATGGGAACATTTTGGCTTCCCTGTCAAAATCAATGACGGCAAAGACAAGTGAATAAGACAAGAGTTGTGTGTCGACAGTGATACAGTAAAATCAGTTTGGTTAGGTTCAGTATTTTGGAGTATTCATTTTGGTAATTTTTTGGTACAAAAAAAGCAGAAAAAAAATTTGCAAAATATATTTATCTCCTGTGATGTAGTGTAGTTACTTTTAAATAGCTTTCTGTAGCCTGTGATGTCCATCTATCTGTGGTCAGAGACACGGCTGTACTCAGGCCTCAGTATTTTTATAATATGTTTAAACCAGGATTAAGTCATGAATAAAATATAGATCTACACCAGGACTAAACTTGGCCTCAACCTAAAGGATCTCAGTATTTCTAAAGTTCTGTGTACGACCCTGGTAAGTGATGATCCTTTTTCCGTGTTTGTCCTAATGGGAGGGGTTTTCATGACTCTTTAATGTCCCAAAAATGTGAAACCTTAAATGTTTTATATACATTTATGAACCAAATTAACTTTCAACTGTTAATTATACCCAAATGTTTTTATTTCAAAGTTCAAACCAATGGTTAACAAAAACAAAAGATGCTTTTATATACTGTCTAATCACAACATTTAAACAATGAAAAAAAAGGACATGGTGTAACTGCATTACACATGATTTAACAATGAAAAGGAGCAAACAATGTTCTTATTTTGACTGTATCAAAAGGACTCAGTCACATTTGAAGTAAACATTAAGTGTTCTAACCATCACATTGCTCCTGTCTGCTTTTCCAAACAGGAAATATGTTGGGATGTACTCTCTACTGCAGAGATCTGTAGCTTAGATTGAAATCTGACCTAATTAACCAAAGTCTGCCAGGTGGCGGGCCACATGAATAGACATAAAGTTCTGGATCTTGGTTGCTAGGCAGCTCTATATGAACATATTATATTAGCATGTTCAATTACGTATAGAAAATATATAGATCAATAAATAAAAACCTTTAAAAATATCAAATGTAGAGCAGTAGTTTGTGTAAAGCTGTAAGAAGGAAGAGGCAACCGAGCTGTCACTGCACATGTGGACAGGACACCATTTCATACATAAGTAGTCTGATCTCTCTCCAAATATCATTTAGAGTTGGCAATTGGGCCTCAGTAAGTTTAGATTGTGTAATAAATCGAACCAGTTCAGACTGCTGTTGTGCCCCTGGGCTTATAACAACAAAACATAAGATTTAGGGATGGCTGGTATCAATAGGCTAGTTGGGCTAAGCCATCACTGACATTTTCAAAGACAAAACCTATTTAGTTGTTGTAGTAAAATAATTTATAATTGTTTATCAAATTGCCACAAAGAATGGACAAAGGGCTATTTTTTAATAGCCCAAGAACCACAAGGCACATAACATTAGTGTGGTGATTGACAGGCGTGAGTCCCGCCCTCATTCCTTGATTTGGCCTATCACAGCGCACGTACAGTTACGTCACCTGTACGTTTGAGTGATGGTAGTGGTAACAACAAGCAATAGAGACTGGGAACCTACATCATAAAATGACTGTTGAGTGATGAATCTGCCATGTTGGTGATCACAGACAGAGAAATGCCTTAGAGTTGCATTAGAAACAGCAGCATAAAAAAGTAAACAAACAAACCTTGAAATAAATCTTTTAACTGCTTTGTCACTCTTGATGAATATCACACACTAAAGTATCAAAATACTTTTGTGTTAACTCTAACTTGAGTACTTTACATCATAAATTGCTTAATCAAAGTTTATTTCTAGTATAGTACTTTACAACAACACAAGGAAGACCAAAGTGCTTTACATAAAAAACGTAATAAAACTACAAAAGTTGAATCAATACTATAAAATGTATAAAACAATAAGACACAACACACAGTAACAGAGTGAACCAAAGACTTAAAGCCTAAGTGTTAAAAGCCAGTGTAAACAAGTGAGTCTTTAGCCTGGACTTAAACAGAGACAGCTCAGTGATCATTCACAGATCAAGTGGCAGCATGTTCCAGAGTTTAGGAGCAGCAACTGCAAATGAACGATTGCTCCACTGTTTGTACCGGGACCTATGGACATCCAAAACCATCTGAGCAGACGACCGGAGGCTCTGATGGGGCGGTGGAGGGTTAAAATCTCTGATAAATAGGGAGGGGCAAGACCATTAAGAGCTTTAAAAACAAAAATTAAAATTTTAAAATCAATGTGATAGTGGACTGGGAGCCAATGGAGAGAAGAGAGAACGAGGGTGATGTGGTTGTGTCTGGATGAGTTTGTTCAAAGTTGAGCGGCTTCATTTTGTACCAGTTGCAAATGGTGGAGTGATGACTGTGTGATACCGAAATATAGTGCATTACAGAAGTCGATACGTAAACTGATAAAAGCATGAATAGCTTTTTTCAGATCGGTGCGAGACAGAAAGGGCTTCACTTTGGTGAGAAGACACAGCTGGAAAAAGCTTGCTTTAACAACAGCACTAATCTGTTTATCAAACTTCAATTCACTGTCAAAAATCACTCCTAAATTCTTGACGGCCTGACTGACATGAGACATGAGGAAATTAGGGTTGGACAGTACATTTCCGTGCCAATCAGAGGAACCAAAAAGAATACATTCAGTCTTACTTTTATTCAAGTGAAGAAAGTTTTGGGCCAGCCACAGCTTTATATCTGAAAGGAATCTGCATAAAGGTGAAATGACAGATTGTATTTTTTAATGATGGACCCGAGAGGCTGCAAGTACAAACAAAACAAGACCGGACTAAGAATGGATCCTTGTGGCACTCCAGAGGACAGGGAGGCAGGTGAGGATAAATAGTCATCAACCATAACAACAAAGGTCCTGTCGGTCAGGTAGGAGCTGAACCACTGCAGAACTGTGCCCTGGAGACCAACATGAGCCAGGCGAGAGATGAGGACAGAGTGGTCCACAGTGTCAAAACTGCTGTAAGGTCCAACATCAGCAGCAGCACTGGCTTTATAGCATCCAGGGATAAAAGAATGTCATTGTGCACCTTAAGTAGAGCAGATTATGTGCTGTGACGTGATCTAAAACCAGACTGGAATTTTTCTAAAATGTTGTTTTCTTAAAAGGACTGCAACTGAATAAAAACAAGTTTTTCTAAAACCTTTGATAAAAATCAGATAAAGTTAGAAAAAACTGCAGTCCAGATTAGATTTTTTTTTAGAAGTGTTCTGCTTAAAAACCGCCGGGACAGATCCGACACTGAGGCAGCTGTTCATGAACAAGAGGAGACGGGGGCCCACAGTATTAAAGACCTGTTTGAGCACCTTGGATGGAATGATGTCTAGGCGACAGTTTGTTGGTCTCACCCCCTGGACCACCTCAGAGAGGAGAGACATTGACACTGGTTTGAACACTTCAAAAACAGCAGGGGGCGCAGGAGGAGTGTAAATATCAGTGCTATGAATACTATTGTCAATACTCATCCTGACTGAAGTCACTTTGTCAACAAAATGATGTAGCATGTTCTCATATGTAGTGTTGGACACATTCTTTAAGACACTGGCAGATGGACTGACTACAGACTGTATTGTGTTGAATAACACTCTTGGGTTGTTTACTGCCTTTTGGTAGTTGCCTAGACTCTCCCTCCATTGTTTTGCTATTGAAAATATCTTGTGTGACCACCGATGTGACGTCACGATCCCATTCTCTATTGTGAACAAAGTTGTTTATTAATGGTAATCTAAAGCAATGCAGACTTTGCAGGATTTTTCAAACACATTGAAATGAATCCAAATCACCATTACAACCAGAGCAGAGCCCTATTTTTGAACAAAGAAGATTAAATCTTTTCTCTTGTACAGCACAGGCTCACCTGAACACACTGACTGTTTTTTCAATCAGACATTAAACAGAAACCACTGGACTTTAGTAATGTTAACAGAGTGATTAACATATTTTATTGACATCTTTGCCTCTCGCAAAGGAGGGACATAACACGTAACTTAAGGCTAACTGGACTGCTTTCAGCATCTTATGTTATTGTTCGCCTGTTTTGCCAGTGTCAAGTTGTTAGATTATATGTATTTGGATAAAACAGTGGGGTAAAGCTGTTGTTGTGGATTGTCTGAATTGTTTAATAATTGTTGAGCACCTCTGAAGTTTTGTGCAAGCAATTGCGTGACAACTTGGCATTAAATATTATTTTCTTAGTGTAGAAGTTGAACAGTTGTCTATGGCCCAGTGTTGATTCTGAGTAGTGTGCACTAGTTCATTAGCTCCTCCACCCAGACTCACCACTGGCAGTCACCAATAGGAATATCTGCCAAACCTAACCTGGAGGGCTAGAATATCAAAACATTACAGTAATTAAAGTTGCATAATATGTCCTCGGCCTTTCATACAAAAAAAACCCACAAATGTCAAGTATGGCATAATTAATGGCTTACTGCCTGTCAGAGATAGACCAGAAACTTGGTGCATTAGTTTGTACTTGCACTGATTTAGTTTAGTCTCCCAAGCACCCTATTTTTGTGGACAGAAGCCATTTTTTGGGAAAAATAAGACACTTGTTGCCTTTCAGTACCAAAAGTGTTCACCCCCTTAAAAGTATGTTATTGAAGATATTTTTTCCACTTTGAATCACTCTGTTATTTTAGTCAACTTGAGTTCTCATTATAGCAATGATATTTTTAACATCTCACACATCAGTGTTTGTGCATCAGTCTCTAAAAGTGTGAAAGTCTTATTTTGAGTGAAGGACTCAAGAGAGAGCTGTTAGAAACAGGGAGAGAGAGAGACAGGTGATAACTGAGTACAGCTTTTGTCACCCTTTATTGTGCCACTACAGTTCAATCAAAAAATGAAGTTTTAATTAAAGTAAATGGGATCAAAATGGTACTGAAGACCATGAGTGTAACAATTGTTTGAACACAGTGTATCTACACAGACAAATGAGACAAAAATTTGAAACTTCCCATAAAAACAGTAACTTTGTCCAAATTAGGTACCATTTGAATTAACACAGACAAAATTATTCAACATTTTCAATGACAAAGTACTAAAAAGGTACCAAAGACAGCGGGTTAAGGGTATATATGTTCTGTAAATTGTATTCAACTTATGTGGACTGTCTGCTCCTCCTTCTTGCATTTCCATGGAATTCAGATTTACCACCCCAGCCTTTAAATACCAGCCACCACCCTTGCCACCACCAGTGAGTTTCCTCTGAGAGCTGCTCAGGGTAAGCCACAATTGGTCACACTCCACTTTACCCATTTTAGGAGAATGTTTGCTAATTTAATATTTATGTATGTTTCCTCAGATGGCTGCACATTGTTGTCTGATAATCTTCCTCTGTTTTACCTGTGGACTTCTGACTGCAGGAGCTGTAAGTACTGTATCTTATATATATATTTATACATGAGGAGAAAGAGAAAACTGTATTTAACTCTTTAGTGTTTTTCATTTCATGTTTGTAGATGCCAGTTCTTGAAAATGCCCAAGCAGAGGGTGGGTTTCTTTTTTGTAGTTTCAATATTTGCAATAATTGTGTTGACTTATGGGTTGATGATATACCCTGTACAGAGACATAGAGTGACAACCATTCACTCATTCATTCACTATAGGACATTATACTACCCGCTTTTCATCTATGCTTGCATGCCTTTGAATGGTAGAAGGAATAAACAAACACAGGACAAGAAGAAGAGTCCACCCTGAAAGATCAGAGGTGGTCTTATCTGTTTGATTCTATCCACATCAAGCTTTCATTTGGTGTTGCAGTGGTTACCTGTCCTGAAGGCTGGGTACGGGCCGCCTCTCGCTGTTTTATGTTCGTCAACAGTCCAAAGACCTGGATAGAGGCTGAGGTAGGCCCCTTCACATTAATAAATGCTTCAAATTGGTTGTGTTAAAATGTCATATTTATTACAGAAAGCCTGCATAGATGTTGGTGGAAACCTGGCCTCTATCCACAACAGTAATGAGAACACTTTCATTATAAACTATATCAGCCAAGTGACAGGAGGTAATCCACGCACTTGGATCGGAGGCCACGATGCTGTACAGGTGCTGTAGTAACATACTAAATAATTACTATTTAATTATCTAGGTATTCCTTAGCTATCTATGTCGTCACATTTAAATAAATTCTATCTTTTATGAATATTAAGATGTTTTTGCTATTAAAACTAAAAGCTACGGCATATTCTATCTTTTTCTATTGATATGGTTGTTTAAAGTTATGCTTACTTACATGTGCAAAGTTGAATCAGAATTGTTCATTGAATAACTGTATGATTTATGTTTAAACCAAACCCAGGAGGGGGAGTGGCTTTGGAGTGATGGCTCAAAGTTTGACTTTGTGAACTGGTATGCTGGGGAACCCAGTAATGCGGGTGCAGAAGAGCACTGCCTACTGCTGAACTTCTACAGTAAAAAAAAGATAATATATATATTTTTTCTAAACAAGGACATTTGTGTTGTGATAAAGTGATGCCAATTTTTTCTCTCTCTCTCTCACCAGGAGATGGCTGGAATGACGCTCCTAACATCTGGACTCATGCATATGTGTGTTCCAGAGACGCTTCAAAGACAAACTAAGAGAAACAGAGAAGGCTTTCTCTGCAAACATTTGTCTTAAAGATTACCTTCTGCTTCTTTATACTGTATTTGTAACCATGCTATCAAAGTTCTAATCATTACTTATCAACCAAAAAGGCTTTTTTGTGGTATGGTTTTATTCTGTTGGGATATTTTTAAATGTTTTATCTACATTTATTAGCCAAATATAATTTTAAGTGTCAATTAAACTCAAAAGTTTTTATTTCAATTTTCCTGCAATAATTAGCAATTGAAAAAAGAAAGGATGCATTCATATTTGTGTTGTCAAAACATTTAAACAATAAAGAAAAATGCAAAAATGCATGGTGTAACTGTATTATACATGTTTTTTTTTTTCAGTTTTATAATACTACATGTGCTTCTTTCAAAAGGGGCGAACACATTCAATAACAAAAATATATTTCTTCACTTAGTTGCAAAGGACTCAATCACATCTGAAGTAAGCTTTAAGTGTTTTAGCCATCACATTGCTCCTGTCTGCTTTTCCAAACTGGGAATGTGTTGGGATGTACCCTCTACTGAATAGGAACCATTGTTACCAATCCATAAGTATCTCATAGACTGAAAAAATGTAAAATAAAAAAATATAAAAGCACCATTGTTGGTCTGCATTTTTTTTGGACAATGTAAAACACACACGCACAAAAAAATTACATACAGGGCACTAATTCTTCAGAAATGGGACAAATCAGAGCCTAATATGATTGTGTTTGCCTTGTGCTAAGCTTTTAAATTCTGCAGTGATACACCCTCCCAACTTTTTTTTTTTTTTTTTTAATCAGAATGAGTTTGTAAAAGTTCAACAGACGGTATATGAAAGTTACATTGACCTGTGTTCAGTTGATTCATATCTGATGGAAGTGACACAAACATTTCTTTTGAAACACTAATTTTTCTGATGTTACAAAACAAATTACTCCATTAAATATAAAGTTGGTTGCACTCAAAAAACTTTACAATACATCTTAAAGCAACTTATTAAATTTGTCAACTCTGTCAGACCAACAAATCTGATGGAGTTGACGTAGGAGGGGATTTTGTTCCAAAAACACATGCAGGACTTGTAGCTGAGACTTTATTTTAAATTATATTCGAGGTGACAACAGTAGTTATTTTAGTATTTTCTCCAAAATAGTGTATGTTTGGCATAGAAAATCTAAGTTAAATACAAAAATTAAAAAAGCATTATATATCTATAAAAACCTCAGACTCAGTACATCAGAAATATATAGTTTTTGTTCCTAAATTTTGAAGTTGACAAAAACCAACAACTTTTTGCTGCAGCTCAAACGTTATCCACCCAAATACAGATGTACATCCAACATGTAGTAATCCACTGCAGCAGATATGAGAGAGAGGGCTGACTTGGTAGCATGGTCAGGTTTTTGGAACAACATACACGATAACTCTTGCAAAATCTCCTAGGAGCCCCTTCACACAAACTTTGGAAAGCCATTGCTCACTATGCAACAGTAACATGTTTAACTGATATATTATAGTACATCGTTTGTACTGTAGAATTTACTACACCACTTTATTATTTTTTTTATTATTATTTGCTGTTTATTTGCTGTTTATTTCCTGTTCACACTCCAGTCCAGTAGGTGGCGGTAAAAGCAAACAAAGAAGAAGAAGAAGAAGTTGTAGGTGTGAAAATCCCACTGCTAACATCCATACACATTCAGGGCGAGAAGATCATCGCTGCAACAAACGCTCTTTGATTTTAAACTCATTTCCCGTCATGCATCAGTTTGTAGTTGCCAGATGAGCTAGTCCTTTAGCACGCAGCTAACTGGGGGCTGTTAGAAGGTCCATAAAGAAAGCTCCAGGATCAGTAAGAGGTAAGTGATTGTACACAAAGTTGTGTAGCAGTGTTCGCTTTGTTAAACTTCATGTTCTTTTGTTGTTGACATTACGGTCTGCTAATGCTAATGCGATCTTGCTAGCCCTACTTTATGAGAAGTGGCAGTTCATTTGTTTGCATCTGTCGCTTTTCTGATGACTGTATTTTCTGTTTGAAGTAGCGTTTAGTACTAAATTCTTAAATGTGCTCGTTTTGTTTCGCTTTCTCATCTTAATGTGCTGTGTAGAATTAATATAGCGGAGCGGGTCCGATAATGGGCGCTCCGTCCGTCAGCCACTATCCCTTTAATAATAGCGCGACATTTGAAACCGTGCCATGCAGATTAATTCAGGTTTTTTGTATTTTTACATGTAAAAACTCGTTCTAGGAAAACATATTCGCGCTGACTTATACCTTTTTACATCCGTGTTTTGACCAGAGTTTGATACAGTTTGTTATCTCGTGTCAATAGTAAAAGCTGTACAGTAGCCTTTATTGTATGGAGGACAATAATTGCCAAATCAATCAATCAAAAAATTATTTAATTGTTTCTTTTCTGTTTGGATGATCGGCATTGCAGTTTTAATACCAAAACAAACAATGTAAACCTAAACAACTATGTAGGCCATTATGTAAAATATATTTTAAATTGTGAATAAACACGTGTGGGTATAAAGTACATAAAAAAATACTGCTCATAGCACCTTTTAAAATAAATAATAAAAGATTTATAATTATTCCCTTTCTGTATTTTTTTCTATGTTTATTAATTTGTGCTTTAATTTATTTTTACTTTATTTTATTATCTATTTTTCCCCTCATATTTATTCCCACATTTCTTGAATTCTGTCTCTGAAATGCAAATTAAGGTAGTTTGTTTTTCCAGTGTCATTGGTTGGTCTGGGTACGTGATCACTGCATGGACTAACTGCAGATTATATGTGGCTTTCATTGCTTATGTCAAACACAGCCCCTTCATTTGCATTTCAGTGACAGAAATTGAGAAAAAAGTAAATATGCAAATAAATAAAAGAAGAAAAAATAGATAAAAGCACAAATTAATAAATGTAGAAATAAATACAGAAAGGGGATATTTATAGGCCTTTATTCATTTTAACCAAAACTTACATCTTCATAAAAAATAAAGTAAAAAAAAAAAAATCAGTATTTGTTGTCCTGTTTAAATAATTATTTGTCAATGAGAGCATTTATTTATTAATTGATTGATTGATTTGGCAGTTTTGGGCCTCCATAAACCATGCCTTTTTACTCTGTTCTGCAATATTATGTGTCATTAGCATCTAGGATGCTCATTGTCTTGACTTGTTGTGTCATTCAGTGTTAATGTATTCCTTTTTGAAAAGTGACTTTGTATTTTTAATGGCTAACTAAAGAAAGTGACGAAGCACCAGTCTCTACTACTTGACTCTGGCTCTTGGTATCCACAACAGAAGCAGCCTCGAGAGGTGCTAATCACTTGAGACTCATTCATAGTCCTGTCTAGATGGCTAAAGTCTGATTTCTAAGTGGCTTGGGGATCTTATCAAAAGCCGCCATGGTAACTGCTAACAACAAAGCCAGAGACTCCCTTTTAGACAGAGCTTAACCCGGCTGAACATTTAAAATAGTGTCTTCAGGTACATTACAGAAGCTTGTGAGTAAAAAAACAGTTTATTGTGTAGGAGGAGGTATGACCACCTCCGCCCTTGGCCAGTCTGCACCACTCCCACCCACGACCATGGAGTCTGGTATTGGGAGGTCCGCTGCGATGCTGGGGCTGTCTGCGAGTCTGGGAGGAACAGAGATGGAGCTGCAGAAGATGCTGATCGACGAAAGGATGAAGTGTGAAAACCACAGGACAAACTACCAGACTCTGAAGGCTGAACACACCAGGTAAGTGACAAGATTAACACATAATTCAAGTCACCATTCCTTTAATGTTCCAGTAGCAGAATGAAGGAAGTTAAGAGATGATGGGTTAGTACCAGAATATTCAAGTTTACAAGTTTTAAATGGCAGTGTCAAAATTAGCGTGTTTTCAATGGTGAGAGCACATAAAAGAAATGTCAAGTGATCCCTCTTATGTAATGTAGTTCTGGTATAATGGGAGTATGTTACAAGTCACAGATGCCGTGTTCCCCAGTGAGTGGAAAAACATATTTTAACAAAAAATATTTTTCTGACCGTATCAGTATTAATGTTTATGTTTATTTGATTTAAAATGGGACAGTGCACATTAATTAACATTTGTTCATCAGTCCTGCATGTAAATGTGCCAGAGTTAGCCAAACAGGCTAATTATTTTCATCTGCAGGTTGATGGCAAGGAAAAAGGACATGCACATAACAAACAATCAAGACTTTACGCATGGCATGAAGTCACTGAGATTTGTAAAAATGAGAAAATACACAGTGTGCTTGAAGCACATATAGTGACTATAAAAAGTATCCCCCCCTTAGCATTTTTACTTTATTGTTTTTTTTACAACCAGGAATCTAAATGGATCATTGGGAGGTTTAAGTCAGTGACTTTACATCTCATGTCAACAACTATGCAGATGTGAAATATTTTTTATTTGTGCAGCAAATAAGAAATATGACAGAAAAACAGAAAACCTGAGTGTGCAGAAGTATTCTGTTACAATCAATATGTCTGAATGTCCAGCAGTCTCTGTGTAATGGATCTATTAAAGGTGTTAAATGATGTAATTTCTCAGTTATGAATTAATTATGAAGTAGAATTTATTTACTGCTTTTGTACTGCTTTTTTAGACCTGTAACTGTGTATGCATTCACCACAATACAGTTAATGAAACAACATCAGTTTTTTTGACATAAACTGTTTCAGTTAAAGTGATACAGAATGGTTGAATGAATGTCTTTTACAGTCTACAGGATGAGTTCACCAGAGCGCAGCATGAACTGAGGCGTTTGTTGAGCGACAGACAGACACAACAGGAGAGACAGCAGCTGCTATTGGCTGAGCTGAGAGGGGAGCTGCTGGACAAAACCAGGGAGCTGGAGGATCTACGCCTTCAGGTACAGTTCATTTGACATAACGCAGCATAAGTGCATTCATAGCAAGAATGTATTTTCAAACTATGCATGTGTTGCTTAGATAATGACTCCTCAGCGTCTGGAGCTACTCCGGGCTCAGGTGCAGCAGGAGATGGAGCCTCCCATCAGAGAGCGCTTCAACAAACTTGAGGAGGTGTGTATTTTTAATAAGCTTGACACACGAGAGGCGACATTGCTTCTCCTCTGTTTCCTATGGAAGCTGAATGACGAGGTGATGGGCACGAGAATCCTTCCTCTAAAGCGACATGTGACACTCGTGGTCGTGAAATGTCCCGCTCAGTGCATGTCCTCATGTACACGCTTGCTTGTGATGCGATTCAAGAAAGTTGAAAAATGTTCAACTTTTCATCGCCATCACCCGACCAGAACCATTCAGCAGGAGTTTAATCAATGGACCAATCTCAGTCACTGGGATCAACATTGAGGGAAAAATAATACCCTCGTTTCAGGCTTTAGGACGTTTCCAGATAACATTACAGAGATGTAACAAAAAAAGAAAAAAGCAGCAAACAAAAATAAAACACTAGCTTATTCATCTTTTTTTTTTTCTTGACTGGGGTGCAGGCACGTCTCTTTCTTGTCATAGAAGAGACTCAAATAAAAGTCTAGTTCATTCAATTTGAACAAAATCTTGCTGTAAGGTTCTAGTTTATATTTGTCTAATTTTCTGTCCCCAATCGTTTAAAACCTGAAATTTCCTTCAATTTGACTGCCAATAAATTCTGTAGGAGAACTGTGATTTGCTTTGGAACTGAGCGCAGCCCTGTTGCCGGCTGCTGCAGCTCATCGCCTCCTGTGTGATGGTGCTAAGTTTCATTGGTCGCTGTTGTTTGTCGCCTCACGTATGTCAAGCCCATTAATTAGACTCTTGTTTAGTCATTGACTAAACCTGACACTCAGGTTTGAGGCAAAACAACAGAATTCACAACAGCCCACTGAACAATGTTCAATGGTTAACCCTGGCTTTTTTTAATTGTTACCATTTTTGATTTGATTGAAGACTCTTGTTGCTCTCGTCTGATGGCTGTGTTGTTCGGTGTTTGTCTGAAGGAAGCAGAGAAGTATAGGTCCGAGTACAACAAGCTGCGATACGACTTCACTCTCCTCAAATCTCAGTTCGACCATCAACGAGAGGAGCACTTCCGGACACTGGAGGAGAGGAGGATCGTCTACGAGGCAGAGGTTGGTTTGGGGAGGAGAAAATACAACTGCACTCAACACCAGAAATGATTAAGTCCGTCTGTTAAAACGACAACACCGCTTCTGAAAACAAACCTTGTCCAGATGACTTTCTTGTTTGACCTTTTTTACAGCGCTCAACAAAATGTAGGAGCTGAATATTTCATCCTAAAACAACAGCAGATTCACTGTTTGGTTATGTTTGAAAGAAAATCATACAGGGCATGGTCAGGGCATACTGACTGCACAGAGTGGTTTAATTTATTTAACTTAATCTTATTTAGTTAAGCAAAAGTATACATGTATTCATAGAAAAACAAAAGTTATTGTGACAGGGTGATTCAAACACACAAGACATTTTTTTTTCTAAAACTTTATTTAATATAGAGAAGTTTTCAGTTATAAAAAAAGGTTGGAAATTGATTAAAATCTAAGTATAATGTATGTTGTGCTGAAAAAATATACTCTATTCCCTGATTTTTTTTTTTTTTTTTTTTTTTTTTTTTTTTTTAATATTGCTCTCTAAAACTGAGTTTAGATTTAGTTTGGAACAGATAAACAATACAACACCACATTCTTTCAAAATTGAAATTTGTTTTGATTTTTTACCCTCTTAGGCTTCAGTTATTCATGGAGTTAAATATAAACTGTGACGTATATAATTTCAGATGATGGCTATATGTTAATATTAAAATTAGAGGAATAAAATTGGCAAGATGCTTTATTAAAATTTAATTTAGCATGACCATTAATGAGAAAATGCTGCTCAGTGGTTGTGTGTGGAAACTTTTATTTATAAGTTCAATTCTAACATTTTCAGCACATTGTAGCTGGTGGATTAGCTACTTGTGTTTTTAAAAGGAGGAGTATTTCTTGACAAATTTTTGTAGTATGTTTGAAGTTCATGAAGTTAACTTGGGCCATTATTCCTCTTTTTCTCAGATCTCACGCTTGGAGAAGGACAGAGAGGACCTGATAGCCCAGTACCAGGGGTCCGACCCGCTGTGTGACGGTAAACGGGTTGAAGCTCTGCTCAGAGAAAAGGCCAAGTTCCACATGAGACTGAAGGGTCTGGAGGCTGAGCTGGCCGAGCTGAGAGCCCAGAAGGAGAACTCAGGACAACAGGCCGAAAACGTGCAGCGGATTCAGATCAGACAGATCTCAGAGGCTCAGGCCACTGTCAAGTCTCTGGAGGTGAGACAACAAGGACTGGGGCACACAACACAGCAGGTTTTAAAATCTCTAACAATTAAAAAAGGTTAGGAGAGCATAAGCATAAGACATGTTTGAACTGGCTTTTAATATTGTATCATCAACACACACTAGGACAAGAGTCAGTAGTGTCAGTGCTTAATACCTTCAACTGGGTCAAGTGTTATTGTTTGTAACTGGGTGACCTCTGGCAAGCTACAGGCCTGACTCTTGATAGTTTTAATTTGACTACAGTGGTAAAATTAGCATTGAACCTGGCACAAATACAATTTCTAACGTAGCCGGTTTATGGTGGAATGATGTTCTTCTGGATTCTGGCCCCTACAGTGCTCACTGGGACGTCCAGAAGCTTAGAAATCCTGCAGTGACCAGTGCTTCATCAGCAAAATTTGCAACAATATGGTTTCAAAGTCTTGAGAGCGCTCTTTGCTTTTACTCACCATGAGGTGCTCCTTGTGTGAAACCTTTGTAAGGAGACACCTTTTTATAGGTCAGGACAGAGGCAGGAGCACTTTCTGATTACTGATAGATTTCAGAGTGCTTACCACGCTTTTTTGCACCTTACTTTATTCAATACTAATCGCACAAAGTCATCCATTTTATTACACATAAGTGAACTTCTGAATTGATTTATTTTGGTTTCTATTATAGATTACTGACATCTAGTGAAAATTTCCTGTCACTGTCCTGAGAGCGTGGCCTAAAGTTGATGTTTCTGTCTTTTGCGGTACCAGGCGGAGCGTCAGTCGTTGCGTCTGCAGCTGGACCGAATGGAGAGTGAACTCAAGTCCACACATGAACAGAACACAGAGCTCACAGCAAAACTGCACAAGACAGAGAGGGAGGTCAACTCACTCAGCTGCCAGGTACAGAACTACAGAACCACAATATCCCACATATTTTGGAACAATTGCATAATTTTGCATACTGTTTCTCCTTCAAACGGCAGTTGCTTTTGAGGTATTACTAATCTTTTACCAAACAATAATTCATATCTAGCAAGGCATTCAGGGTAACCCCATGATGGTCTTAAAAGTATTAATAAAAAGGTATTAAATTTGATATTTCCAAAATCAAGGCCTTAAAAGTATTAAACTGTATGGGCAGTATTAAATTTAGTTCATCTAAATCTTAAATTGTCAAACTGGGACATTTAAGTCAAGTTTTCAAGTAGGATGGAGAAGTAAGAAGTCTGTCTTTTAGGTGAGATGGATGTGAATTTAGCAACAAATTCTATCAATAGTGGTTTTACAAATATATATAAGTCACCCTTTCACTTGTGCCTTTATTAAGTTTTTGAAACCTAGGTCTACTGTTTATATGGACTGCTTAATGTTGCAGGCATATTTGTTGCAAAAAACATCACCACAATACAGTAAATGTTGTTACCGCTGAAATTGTTGTTATTTATTGCAAGTGTATTAGACTTTTAAAATAAAACCAATGAGTTTCAGAGAGTAATACTGATTTTATTTGCGTAAAAGTTGTACCTATTATTGTTCTTTTGGCGCCAATCTTGGCATTAAATTTTGTTCTAAGTCGCATTAAAAAGTCTTAAAAAGGTCTTAAATTTCACAAGAAAAAAACTCAAACTACCCTGATATTGTGTGAGGAAAATTGTTCCTAATTTATCTGCTGATGTATATTCTACAAGACACTATGTTTTAGCTCTGCTTTCCTTCAGCTTGACAGCTTGAAACATTCTCACAAACTTGAGCTGGCCACAGTTAAACTGGACTGTGCTCGAGGCAAGGCAGAGGTGGAGAGGCAGAGAGACACACTTCAGGCCCAGATTGATGGTACATTTATTTATTTATTTCTCTCATACTTTTGGGTCGGTAAATCTTAGTACAGTTTTATACTACAGTTTGTTCTCATCTGAATGGACTGTTGTTGTGTTTTAGGATTGCAGTCAGATGTGGAGGTGCTGAAAGCAGGCTGCGGAGCGTCATAAAGAGGTGCTGGTGGAGAAAGAGCGCGAGGCAGTGAGGAGAGTACAGTCGGCTCGAGAGGAAGAGTTCAGAAAAACAGCAGTTCTGCACGAGGACAAGTAAGAAAATGTTTTGGCAGCATACGTCCATTAGATGTCAGTTTGGGCACTACATAAAACTGATGGCAACTTGGAAGATTTTCTTGCACTATGTCCTAAGAGTATTCATTTGTATGCAGAAAATGCTGTTTAAATATACTAAACTCTGTGTACAGATATTCATACTGTATACGGGTGCACATCAATACATTAGAATATTGTGGAAAAGTGGGTATATTTTAGCAGTTAGTTCATTTCAAAATATCAAACTAATATAGTTTCAGTACACACTGAATATAGTATTTTAAGCATTTTTTCTGTTTTAATTGTGACATTATGGCTTTCTTTTAATAAATAAACTCAATCTGAAAATTTAGTATATAATGAGAATATTACATACTATTAATGAAATGTATGTCATCACAACTGAGTAAATACATTTCCCCCTCTGTGTACTGTATCTATATACATACAGATGCTATCAGAAATATTCAGCCCCCCAAAGATTTTAAGGATTCATCAATTAAAGATTTTTCAAGAAGACAAAGAAATCCTGGGACGTCCTGGAGTGCCCCTCTCAGTCTCCAGATTTAAATCCCTTGAAAATCTGTAGTGGGAAGACCATAATCCAGCACAAAGGCCATCAAACATCTCCGATCAAGAGGTTTTTGCAGATGAAGATTAGGGCAAAGAAAAGAGTCACATTTTTCTTTCAAACTTTAAAGTTAAGTCGACTTCTGTTGTCGAAATAACTCCGATATGTAACACTAAATAGTTTTTGTTGTTTAGTTTTCTTTCATTCACACCATTATAGTGTCGATTGGGGCAAGGGGGTTGAACATTTCTGATTGCATGCCTCTCATTTTTTAATTGAACTACTAAAATACTACCTTCTACTAATACTCTTCTTTCTCCAATGTTCTATGTTATAATTCATTGACCTGTGTCTGTACATTGTTATATTTCATTTCAACTTGTTAAGAGTTTGTGGTTATGTGGTTCTTTTTTTTTTTTTTTTTTTTTTTTTTTTTTTTTTTTTTTTTAACAACATGCCAGTGAAACAGCTGCATTGACTTACAATAAAATAAAAATTAGGAGGTGTTGCACTTGTAGGTTGCACCTTGTTATTATTATTTTTTTTTTATGTTGGTGGTCACAGGTTGGAGTTGGAGAACCATCTTGCCACTTTAGAACAGCAGAGGGCGCTGCATGAAGCCGCAGCTCAGGCCCAGAAAGAGGAGTGGGAAGAGCGAATAAGGAGCGCCCAACAGGCAGAGGAGTCAGCCAGGAGAGAGCTGCAAAACCTGAGGTACACCAGGCTTCTCTATAATACAAATCAATGTCATAAAAAAAAGTCACAGAAATGTAAAATGCAGTTTTCAGGTTTTTGAAAAGTAATGCATTTTTAATTATTTGGTCAATGTTTTTGGAAAGGGGTAAAAACATGTTGCAACTAAACATTATCTACATTTACTTTAAGTGATGCTTCAATATAGTTTTTGTTATTGTCAAGGAGGATGTGTTCCCAATAGGATTATTTCACATTTGGCATTACATTTCTATGAATAAGATGGTTTGTGTATAATTTGCTATTTTTTATTCAGATCCAAACTCCACCAACAGAGTTCACAGCTGGACGAACTGGAGCGGCAGAAAGCAGAGGTTGCTGAACTAAAGCGGGTTAGTGGCCAAACCTATCATTCACTACCATATTATTTTTATTTAGTTCCTTTACTTTATTCGGTTGGCTCTATAGCAAAATCAGGATCTGAGTGTTCAGTTGGGAACACTGTCCCACTCTGAAAACGACCTGTCCGAGGCCAATCAGAGGCTCAGAGAGACACTGGACAAGGCCAGAGAGGAGCTGAGGGCGGCCCGGGCTGAGACTGAGAAGAGCCTGCATGAGTCTGAGAGGTACAGCTAAGACATACAGAGGTTTTTCCAAACATAGTGAAGGCATTTATTGACTGTTGTTCCTGTGTTAGGATATTGGAGGACCGTCGGGTGGAGTGGCTGGAGGAAAAACACAAGCTCCAGGAGAGAGACGCCGAGCTGCAACAGAAATACTCTCAGCTCAAAGAGAAACTCCAGAGAGCAGCAGCTGCACAGAAAAAGGTGCTCTAGTTTTTCCCCTGTATGAGCATAAACAGCTTCTGCATGCTTCCCATTGGCAGGTGCAGTTTGAGTCACAGAAAAAGAGTAATGTTAGAAAATTGTTAACTTTTCTTTTTCTTGAATGAAAATGTAACTTAGTTTTCATTTATTTAGGAT
The DNA here is from genome assembly GCA_020698575.1 of Bostrychus sinensis. Classification (NCBI taxonomy): domain Eukaryota; kingdom Metazoa; phylum Chordata; class Actinopteri; order Gobiiformes; family Eleotridae; genus Bostrychus; species Bostrychus sinensis. The sequence goes on along the minus strand of CM036239.1, from coordinate 45,504,715 downwards.
CTTATATGTTTTATGCTCATGATTATTCTAGTTTTTTTCTTCACTTCCTGGTACCATTTTAATATAGACTGTAATGTAGACTATTAAATCCTCGATGATGATATGAATAAATGTTATAACTGAATTGTGTTTATGCGTTACAGAGAAAAACCCTTACAGAAAACAGAGAAAGGAAACTTCAAGACAGAATCCAGCTGCTGGAGGCTAAAATCACTGAAGTGGAGCTGGAGGCAGAGGCAGCTAAAAAGTGAGAACCTCTACTTTACTTTATTGATTTTGTGAGTAAGAATTGTATAAATATCAGTCTTTTTACTCTGTGCAGACAAGCGTCAAACTCAGAGGAGCGAGCCCGCCTCAGCCGACAGCTCAAAGAACTGCAGAGACGACACAATGAGTTTCGGCAGCTGTTACTGGGGGGGCAGGCCTCCTTTAACATAGGCGTCCCATTCATGACATCTTCACCTCACCACTACACTGGGCCTAAGTCTGAGGGTGCCATACCCAACATTACTGTAAGTACTGCAGTTAACTTCATCCAAGCCATCACAGTACTTCGACCATTTCTTCTTATTTGCTTTTCAATTAGTACTAGAAAAAAATTCATCTTTCGTTTTGCATTCAAAATCAGACCACGCCACTCTCTTTTATTGAAATAAGCACTGCCTTTTCCAGTGCTGCCCTGTGGATGCATTCTAGAGCCATTTTTCCAGTAGGATTCTTTGCTGTCTTCTAGAGCAACAGGCAGTGGAAGCGTCTCTTATTCAAGAACACAACTGGCACATTTCCACTGGGTTATGGCGTAGGTCGGGTTGGTACAGATGTGTATCCTGTAACCAAAGCGGTCCAAAGCATCGGTAAAAGGTTGAGATTCGCGCTGCTGCATGTTTACTGGATAATAGATAATTCTCACTCACAGCAAAAAAAAAAAAAAAAAAAGGAAGATACCAGAAATAAAAAGGAATATGCTATTTTCTTCAAATACATCTTGTGCTGGATGTGCAAATTTTTTTGAAAAACAAAGCTGTAAATTATGACTAAGTGTTCATGGTTTAGCGTCATGCTGCTCTCTCTTTGTGAGTCATAACATTGCATTTATAGTTTAGATTGCAATTAAATACAAGTCATATTCGTGTTGTTAAATGGTGAGTGGTTAAAATGTAGGATGGTGGCAAAGAGAACTGAAAGAGGAAATTGTTTACTGAAGCTAAAACAGTTTAACTTCAGTCTCACATTGACACACACCGGAATTCACTCTTGAGATTAGATTAGCTCCACCTTCATAGTTTTAAAAGTCAGCTTCAAACATAATTTATATCTCATTTATGGGCACAAGGTTTTGTTGTGCGTGTGACGTCAGTGTTTAAAAGACGCCAGTCTCCTGGATCCAGAGTAATGGAAGCAAAACCTGTACCAATCTGTTCCACACTGCCATCACCTGTACCGTACCATTCAGTGGAAATGCGCCTAAAATCCTTGAGCATGTGATGTGACAGGCCAAAATTTGCCAACACAGGTTTAGACAGAAACACTGTTCTTGTTTTAAATAAATTGTTGAATTGATTTTGATAGAAATAAGTTTGAATGAAAGGGCTTCCAGACCCATGACTTTGCTAAAGAGGTTATTGTCTGACTGACCAGGCTAAATCATTTTTTTCTCCTCCCTTTAGGACTCCCAGCTCACTGACTTGTCCGTTCTGCGTCAGAGGCTTCAGGATTTAGAGAACGCACAATTACAACAACTTGAAGAACTCGGAAACGTGGTCAACAGACCAATCTCATCTCAGGACGGCGACTAGACCAATACTTTTTAATACAAACTCACTTTTTGTAATGAATCCATAGATTAACATTGCCTGTCTTCCTCAGGGTTTTGTTGTACATTTTTGCACTGTATTTATAAAATCTTTGTAATGTTAAATAATTAAAAGTTCGTATGTTGTAACATTGTCCTTTTTTTGTTTTGCACTGAGCCCTTGTATCCAGTTGTAATGTCTTTGCAGCTAATTCCAGGAGCAGGACTTGAGTCCATCAAATAACTGCTTTACATGGTGTAGTTGCTCTTTCAACTCTGAAGGGGCGCCATTTTGGTCCAGTTTCTCTTGGATCTGTAGAAAAACAAAGTAAGTATATAGGTCTAGGTTTACTTTTATTAATCAAGCCAGCTCAAATTGATGTTACAAGAGAGTGTTACAGATTAGTGTACAATAGAATATAGCAAAAGAGAACAGAGAAGTAGTTCTCAAACTGTCAGATTAGGGTCAGAAACGGGTCAGATTAGGCAAACACAGGCTTTTTCTTGTAGTACTTTTTAGACATCTGTGTAAGTTCTCAGTCATCCTGGAGAAGTCAGTAAAAAGGATCAAGGAGGTCAACTGGAAAAGGTTAGTTCCTGAGAAGTCCCCTCCTATTTAACCACTTCCTTTGGGTAGGAACTATTGCTTAAAAGCTTGTACTTGCACTGCAGTTGACTTTTGAAATGAAAAGTACTTTGAATGAAGTGATGAAACGTCTAAAAACAAAGCTTGTTCAGATTACTTTTTTGTTTAACCTTTTTTACTAAGTACTTTTTAGATTATTTTATGAGATCTAAAACACAATTATAAAATGTAAATATAAAACTAATCTGTATATATTTAAAACCTTGGTGATAGGATGTTGTAGGAACAGCAGTAGTAGCAGTTTTTCAGGAGTAATTTGTACTAAAATAAACTTTATTTACGCCAGATCCCTTGAGTACAGATTTTGTACATCCAACTCCAACATCCAACCAACATATACATAGGGTAACATTTATACTGAAGTAACTGTGTACGTAATCATTAAGTAAATGATGATGAACCAGTGATTACATGGTTGTAAAAAGCTGTACATTTAAGTAATTCAGATGAAGAATAAAGTGATACATCTGAGGCTGCCATTAACTGCGCACACAGACTAAAAACAAGGTGTAAGAGGTATTTTCTGCTTGATCTAAACAAGAAACACACAAACCACCTTTACACAAGCGATTGCATGAAACCTTATTTATACAATTTATTTCTGAGAAGGGAAGAAAAAGTGAACAGGAAACTGGTTGTTTAACAGGAACAAAAAAGTACTAAAAGCATTTACCCTACATCACGTGTCTTACCCAGGTGCTTCTACTGTTTTATATAGTATCTGGTTTTATTTAGTCTGTTCCCTTTCAGAGGTCGCCACAGCAAATCATCAAGTTTAGCTAACATCAGTTACTGAGGTTTAATTTGCAAAGGATAAAAATTCAAAGGAATAAAAAGCTAAAAAAAACAACTTTTGCCTTTGATAATTCATGTAATTTGACACCCAGATACTAGAATTTATATTTGGGTTTCATGGCCTAAGCATACAGAGAACAGTGCAGCATTTTTTTTTTTTTTATATGGCTGTTTATTTTATGGTATATTTGAAAACACTGTGAGCATACTGACCTCTGTGAAGTATTTTTGGATGAACTTATAGAGCTCTTTCAGCGGTGCAGATTCATTAAACTCATTTTCATGTTTCTGAAATAAAAAGTCAGTCATACATTCACTGTTGGGCTTCACAAGCAAACATATTTGCATACACGCACACATATGAGTTCATAAAAGTGGGCTCTCACCTTGGACTCTTCCTGTAAAAACGCCTTGAACTCCGTCTGGGTGATCAACGGCTGATCCTGGATCTGTTTGTAGTACCCCTTCACTTCCTGCTTGTATTTAGGGATTTCTTTTGCGTAGAGGAGCTTATTGGTGGGTGTATGCTAGAGCACAAACATAAAGCAATCATGTACAGACAGTTTAATGACACTGAGTTCATTTAAGTTCACTTCTCTTACAAAAAGACAAGTGACAGTCTACTCTTGCTTAAATATTGGGGAACTAGTACTACTCTCTTTGTCAGTAAACATTATATTATTTACTTAGAGACATTTTTATTTGAGTTTTCCCTTAAAATACTTAACGTAAATGTATGTATCTGAAAATGTACTAAGAAAGTACAGCATATTGTCTTCAAAGTAGAAAGTAACTAACTGCTGCTACTGCTACTAATTCAACCACTTCTGCTGTTACTACAACTATTACTACCACTATTGCTACAAAGGTTATAACATATTTTTTACTCATTTGGAGATTTAAAATTACTTGAGTTTTTTTTTTTCAGTAAAATTTTAAGCATGTTTTAACATTAGAGATAGACAAATCTATTTTTGTAGCCTTTCTTCCTATTAGACAGAAAAAGTCTTTATTATGAAAGCCATTTTTTATACAATGAATTTATGTAACTGAATTTTTTGCAATTCAATTTTTTCAACAGATTTTTTTTTAACTTCAAACTGTGATGAAAACTTTAGTAAATAAAATTTTAAAAAATAAAATTAAATTTTATAAGCCAAATACAGTGTTTTAAATCCAGTGTATAAAATACATTGTAAAAAATATCAGTGTTTTAAACTGAATTGAAAGAGCCGAGTCACGTGACTGTGAACTTAAAAACCTGATTGTTCATTTTTCCTTTGGGATGTAGGTTCTGTGAGTTTGTATTTTCATACACTGGATTTGGCTTTGAAAATGTTATTCACTGAAATTTTCATCAGAATTTGAAGTAAAAAAAAATCAGTAATAAGAACACAAAGCAACCTTCATACTATTAGTCTCTAAAGCAAAAGAACCAAGGTCTCCCTTTAAAACATGATCAAATTTGATTAAAAAATTTTAGATATAAAGCATTAATAATAATGGTTATAGATACTGTAATTCTTTGTAAATAATCAGTTAACTGATTACTAATTCTTAACTAATCCTTAATAAATGTTATTCTAAAGTCTTACCATTATATTGCATATTAAATATATATTGTAAATGTATATTATAACAGGCACCTATTTTGCTAACCTACACCCAAGATTTGAGGCTCTAATAAAGAAATTAGCAGAATATTTCAGTAAAATCAAAAGCCAGGTTACTAATTTATAAAATAATAAACAAGTTGAACAGTATCATTTTTGTCATGTTTTTTTTTTTACCTTTCCGAGCTGTGTGTCGCTGAGGGAGAAGGAGTCCATGAAAGCCTGAGCGATCACAGACAGACATCCGTCCAAGTGCGGGCTCTTCTCCAGGTCAAAGACAAACTGAGGGTTCTTCAGGATGTTCACCCAGAAGCGCAGAGGTAAACTGAGCACACACAAATATGATGATATGACATGCTTTCACCCAACAGCTGTTTTATTCTGGTGTTCAAGTAGATTTCTATACAACACTATCCCACCCAACTATGTACAGACTTTGTATTCCCTCATAAGAAGGATGTATCCTGCCTAAGCCCCATTGTTGCTGGGATATGTTCCTGACACAGCTCTCTCCATTTATCTGGGCAACATACTTTTTACTTCTATTTGAGTCTCTTATAAAAAACAACAAATCTAGCCTATATGTGATGTGTGTAAATGAACTGGCGGTCACTCTTTCACACTCCACCTGTTGGTCTTCCAGATGTGCAGAACATCTGGGTCGGTGATCTTCATGTCTTCGGCCTGAGCGTCCAGAAAATCAAAGAAGTATTTAACAGCGAAGGGAGCTCTGTTGTGCTGCAGTCCCCAAATACACCTGAACAGCTTCTCCACAAACGAGTGCACCGCCACCTACAGGCAGAAGGTGTGTAGTTGAGATGTGAAGAAGAGCGTAGTTTGAGTTTGGGGCCTGTGTATTTCATGTATTTCACTGACGTGAGCAGGAAGGAAATGACAAAAGAAACATATGAAGAGGTGTCTGAGGAAGTGAAGGAAGAAGGTTTTGAAGATTGAAGATACATATGTACAATATGGTAAATCTATTTTTTAGGCACTATGGTCAACAATCTGATTTGCATTGCCACAAAATGTAAAAATTTGATTGTTGTTGTTAAATGTGAAATCTGCTGTGCTGGTTAAAAAAGCCAGAATAGGGACTGAAGCAATACAGATTCTCAAGGTTTAGATTTAAAGAGGAAAATACTATGCTCTAGTGCTTGAGTAAAAATGAACTACAGTTAGTAAAATCAGTAAAATTTTAAATGTCATCGTCTATGGACAAATTTGCTGCACTTTTTGTTTTTAATGATTAAGTTTGAGAAGTTTGAGAACAGGTTGTGTTCAGTATCTGATGAAGTCAAAACCTCAGATGGAGGGCAAGAGCCAGGACAGGCAGAAATAACTGAACAGAAAAATTGCAAATAATTTTTTGATAGCAACTGGGTCCACAACCACACCATAATAATATGGCTTAATGCAGAGTCTGCCGACAGTAATCACGCCTGTGTGTTTGAATAATATCACCACTTTTTGACAATATGGTGGAACAACAATTTCACTTTAGGTCATTTGTACTGACAGAGAAGGCGCTGATTTGTGCCAGTTTCTGTTTCAAGTTGATAAACCCAGTGATGGTAGAGATATTAACCACAAACCACACCATAGCTGCATTTTCAATCTTTTGCAGCAAATTCTACCACAGGACTCTAACCTGCCTCCACTCACACTTACTGTTTAGGCCCTTTATAACGTGGTGACATCACATTAAAACAACCTATTAGTACACATAAACACCCTAATTTAGTTCAAACCTAAAAAGTTAAAGGAACAGAGTAAATGTAACCTATTACTACCCACCTCGCCCTATACACTTTTATTTGATTTACAGCTGTGTGTTGCATGTTAAGCCCGACACCGTTTTGTTCTCATTTCCCTCTGCCTCAGTGTAAATGTTGTGTTTAAATGTGCAATTGTTGTGTGGTAGGGCACAGTTCCTCTTACCTTTGTAGAGAGCAGCTTTGTGAGGTGCACTTCCTTAAGTTTTAACTTCTTCCTCTCTGGGTTTTTCAGGTCCTCCACAATGTCTGGATCAATCTGACAAGCACCATAAAAATAAATGCAATTTAAATATCTTACATCCTCATGCCAGTAGCCTTGTGCACAACTTTAATAAATCTTGCATGCTCTTACCAAGTGAAAATATTTTCCGGAAAAGTCCTGATCATCTAGAGAAGAAAGCTTACTTAGATTTCATTGTAAAAGTAAGTTCTCAAAAATGACAAAAACATTTATTTTTGACTGGAAAATGGTACCTTTGACACTGCTCTGAGGACTCAGAGAAGCGTGGGTTTGTCTTGGAAGCACTTTGATTGTGGCTCCATCTGGGATCTGTGTTGAGAGGAAGGCAACATTTTAAGTAATTGAAACAACAAAGTACATGTCAATACAGTAGTTTGTAAGGTGTAGGTCATCTCCTGTAAAAACAGTGGTAAAAGAGTAGTATGGCTATAAATAAGGTAAGGAATTGCACTGTAACTGTGCCAGGAATCTTTGGTTAATTAATTATTTCCATAGTCAAAATGTATTGTCTTTGTATCATTCTTTGCATTACAAGTTCTTAGTGTACAGTACCATTCAGTATTTACATATTTATTTTTATCCTCCCTTTATTCATTTGGGGTTGCCAGTAAAAGAGTTGCATAGTTTGCAGGTTTTTATGCTAATGTCCTTCCTGTTGCAACCAGCCACATACTAAGGCAGGAGGAACACAACAACAGTATATGCTCCGAGCGTAAAATTTAATCAATACCAATATCGATCATTTCCAAAGAGTATATATTTTTAATCAACAAATTATTACTCTTACAGATGAATCACTTGACTAATACTGGCCATTTAACAACTTTAATGTGCACAGTAGTGAGGTGTTGCTATTAGGACACTACTTAATCCAGGGGTGAGAAATAATCAACACACTTGACAGTTATAGTGATTCATTTCCCCTTTCACAGCCGTTTATTTGTAGCGCGTCTTACAGCAGCAGAAGATAGGTCTTCTATCAAAAAATAATCAAGATTAACAGTTTTTAGTGCTTTCCCCTTGTGACCTGTTGATTCTGTTGAAGTCCGCCTTGTTGTTTACTCCTCTGTGGAATTTCTTTGTCTTGTTTCCATTTTAACAGCAGTAAAGTCGTACTGACATCCAACGCAACGCCCACATTCAAACAAACTGACTTTATCCGCAAGTACAGAGTTGCTAATAATACGGCATATTATGGTGTTTTACGGCAAAACCGGAAACAATCCGCCATGTTTGTTTGGATTACAGGTCAGTGGTGTGCTGCTTTTGTTCCGCCCTTCGTTTCTCTGATTGGGTACTCCGCCTGTGATTGTTTCGCCCAGAGAAATTAAAATTAAATAAAATCAAAATTAAGCAAAGGGATGACAGTAGGGGTGGTGCTGTTCGGGAGGACGGGGTTTGGTGGAGCTCAGGTGTTTAGGGGGTGGGGGGGGTTGGGGGGGTAAAAGCCGGGAAATATGATGCCATCTACTGGAATTTTGCAAGCAAAGAAATTACAAACTGAGGCTTTATGGAGCACTTATCAGATGTAAATTTGTTGCCAGTAAGTTACTGCAAAAGTACAAAAAAAAAAAAGTCTAACAGCGTGTGCTATCCACTTTGCCACAGATGCATAAAAAATGTAAAACATTTACCACCAAAATGTAAAAGTATGTTTTTGAAATGGCCCAAATATTACTGTAGACACAGGCCACATTGGTGTGCTTGAACTGGGGAGTGCTAACTGTGTTCTGTGTTATTGCTTCTGTCTGCGTCTCCAAACTAGAAGTATGCTGCTAAGAATTACTTAATGCACAAACACTTCTGTAAGTGTCATTTCTATTGTTTAAGACATTGAGCCTGCACCCACTTTAGTGACAAAAGGTGTTGCCATTCAGCGTACAGTGTAGGACTGTTAACATCAGCACATATAACACCTACTGTTTAGTAACCTTTGTAACAATAGGTGGTGAACGGGGTCTAAATGCATTTAAGTAATAGCCAAATTATGCAGAGAAGAATTTGGCATTAATATACATTAAGATTTCTAGTACTGTTAATTTAATGTAGGTGTAAATCATTTTAGTTAGCACATTGGGTTTTAGAGGCTACACTGTTTATGATAGCATTTGAGGTATGGATTACAAACTCAAAGGTCTCTTTTGTTAATGAACTGATGCAGCGGTTCTCAAACCTTTTACACCAAGTACCACCTCAGAAATATTCACCTCTCCAAGTGCCATCTTTAATGGGCTAAAATGAGCCTAAAGCAGGACCAAGCTAGATCTAAGCCATTAAATAAAGAAGAGATTAACTCCCTGAAAAATGGATAACTAAATAAACACTAAACTGTGGCTAAACCAGGACTAAACCAGGACTAAACCAGAACAAAACCAAGACTAAACCAGGGCTAAACCAGGGCTAATCCAGAACAAAACCAAAACTAAACTAGGACTAAACCAGGGCTAAACCAGGACTAAACCAGGTCTTATCCAGGACTATGCCAGGACTAAACCAGAACAAAACCAGGACTAGTCTAGGAATAAAACCAGGTCTTGACCAGGACTAAACAAGTTCTAATCCAGGAGTATACCAGGACTAAACTTGGACTAAGCCAGGTCTAAACCAGAACTAATCTAAGACTAAACCAGGTCTAAACCAGGACTAAACCAGGACTAAAACAGGTCTAAACCAGGTCTAAACCAGGACTAAAACAGGTCTAAACCAGGACTAAACCAGGACTTAACTAACCAGTGGTCCACATTTCATTTCTGGACTAAATTTAACTCAGTCAGTGCTTGAACTGCAAAGGACTCCTGAGAACTACCAGAGTAAGACCGAGTACCTGTACCACAGCTTGAGAACCACTTGAAATAATGAATACAACTGCAATCTTTATCCATATCACGCTTCCATGAAGCTGTACCTTCACTGATTTAATATTGACAAGCTGTGTAGATCAACAGCCAATGGGAGCAGCCAATGGTAATAAGCAATTGGTCAATGCTTCCCGGTACAGGCTGAACATTCTTGACAATGGGCATTTGTAGCTTATTCAGTCATCAGTTCACCAACACGTGCGTGTCTTTGGACGGTTGTAGGAAGTCTGTTACAAATAGAACAGCTAGGTCTCAGACAGTATGACAAACGTGGCAGCTCTCAGGTGAACCTTTGATAAACTGATAAATATTATGAGTCTGCTGGTGGTGTCAGCCCCGAGGAAACTCCAAAGATGCACTGCTCTGCTCTGATCCTATTAAACTCCCATTACAGACCACTTGTCCTCCTCTGCATTCACTTCTGCTATCAGCTCTGGGCCTGAAAGCAGCACTCAGCATGTTTTTCTCCTCCATGGTAAAGACTTTATTAGGCAGAAGAATCGCTGTGGGTAATTGCTCAACAGGATGTGATGACACCTGAGTTGAGAAATATTGCTGTTTCCTTCTTAAAATAAAATAAGTCTACATGTGTACAGAAATGTAATGCTACCAAGTGAGTAAAAACAAATGTAATGTAAATGTAAATGTTTCATGTTTTAAGACAAGGTAAGTTTACTTTACAGCACCATTCATACACAGGGTCATTGAAAGTGCTTTACAAGAAAATTCTCACATTTTCACACGAAAGCGCTCACAAGATATGATCAACTTAGAAGATACTGGCATATCGCATTCACATTTTTACATAATTAAATATTTATTTATAACAATATCTTTTCACATATTTACAAGGGTTTCCTGTACAAGTGATCATGTCTGAGTTTACCTTGCACAGCCAGCAGAATTGTGGTGAGATGGTGTGAAATATTGTGAAATATGATCTTCTAAAAACATTATAATTTTCTTGCTCTACCAAGAAACATATCACGTTAACTTGTAATACAGATGAAGATGAGATTATTTTGCTCACCAGGCAGCATGACCCTGCTGTACAGTGTGCAATATAATTATTTGCAATAAAATCATTGCTTTGTTGTTATCTTTAAAACTTTAACTGGAAATATTCTAAAGACAAGCACTGCTTTAATGTGAAATAAGTCTACTACAAAAACATTTTAGTGTTCATAAACTATATAATTTTTTTTATATTAATATCCTGATAATATATTGTAATAGTAAAGGGGAAAAGGGAAGCAAAGCAAACAGCAGATAAATATTGTCAAATCACCCACTTCATGTTTAACAAAGCAGAAATCCTTGTGACTAAAGCTGAACTCTGAGCTACAGGTAAACAAATAACTAACTACAGTAGCAAGTTGGTTTAGTTTTAACCTGTTTATAATAGAAATAAAAGCAGGAAAGGTAACAGCTTTTGTGTCATGTCTGACCTTGTAGTGCTTCATTGTGTTGAGCATGGTCACGTCTCCGAGCCTCTCCGAGCTCAGATCCACCTCCTCCAGACGAAGAGATGCACTGCCCCTCACATACTCTGATGGGACAGAGGAGAGAAGATTTGGTTGGGGTAATGGCCCAGAATTCAGTGTTACCTATATCTATAACAGAGAGGTAACCAGAATGAGCCTTACCGATACATAGCTCTCTGATGGGTGTGTTGTATGGGAAGCCGAACTTGGTCCTGAAGGTGGACAGGATCTTCTCTTTGACCTGGTCCACAGTGTCACACGTGAGCACGGTTACCTCCAGAGGCTCAGAGAGTTCACCGTCACTGCCCACAGCAAACGGCACCTTCAGCTTCTGCACACAGTAAATAAACAACACTTGTATTAATATCATTGCTAATGCTTTTGTCTGAGGGCACTTAGATGAAGGAAATTGCTTTTATTGACCAAAACGGAATCCGGCTCTGTCCTCCTATCACAGAGCCTGTAGGAGTCATTTAGTGGTTTCTACCTCCATCCACTATGTGGTGCTATACACGTTTAGTCTGTACCTTTACTCATAGAGACAGAATAGAACACTAGAGTGCACACTATAATGGTGAACTGCAGTAACTAACTTCAGCGCAGACTCCATATTATGAGTGTAGCCATTCTACCAAGTGCTATATAAACAAAGACAGAGCTGCACTTGTGTTCACAATATTCTTTTAATTTATTTTGTTAATTTGACAGCTTTTTTTGTATTTGTGCTTGATCTAATGTCTAGTCTTATTTTGTGTACTTTAAAAAATTTTTTGGATAATGCTCTGTTTCTAACTTGATATAATGACATGATTTAATTCACTGTCATTATTCTCTTGTACTCGGTGCAATGGTCATCTGTTCTAATATCTTTACAAATACAAACATACACATAAAACCATAACATATCCCCTCTAAGCAGACATACTACAATCTTGCACAGGAAATAGTGTTAAACCTAGAGCTGAGTACTGTTCAGATTTTTCCAATACCAGTTCTTAAACGATACCTGGTTTTCGATACCAGTAACTGAGCAATACTTTTTTAGACACCTATGGTATGGTAATTTATCTTCTACAATCATAAAACAATAATATTGAAAAAAAAAAATCAATTTTTGGAGTAAAAATTCTTTAGAAAACATTTGTTTGTATGATTTATCCTGTGTAATTCATTTGATTCATACATGCAAAGGAACATAAAGGTCCCACTAGGTATTGAAACATGGTATTGACTAAAAACTACTAGTAGTATCGTAACTTTTCTTTCAATACCACAAAGGCATCAATTATTTTAGCCAAAACAAGACTTCCATTTCCTTTGCTAAATCTTATCCACTAAGGTAAAGATGATTTTATATCGTTAGTACAAGGCAAAAATTGGGTTACCTTTCTAATTCCAGTCACACAGTAGTGTCCCTTTCGGCTGCTCGCTTTCATTCAGAGATAACCACAGCCTGTCAGCCTATTGGCATAATGCATACAACCCTCTACATGTCTCCAGGCTTGGGACTGAACTTAATGCAGCTGGTGTTTTTGGCTCATTAGAATATAAACACAAAAATCCTAAAACAAGGGTCTGCAACCTTGTGGATCCAAAGAGCCAACTGTTCCCAAAAATACTAAATTTGAAACTGTAAAGAGCCAGTATTAATGAATCAGCCTATAACTGAAGTACAGCATATGGGTGGTCATTAATAACTGCAAACTAACAAAGAACTGTGTTAAATACTGCACTGATTATGTTACTCAGAGAACTAGAGTTACATTTTGTAACTATTTCTTGGTTTGTCTAATTGGTCTATTATGAAAGTTTAATAGTTAAGCATATACCGGAAAACAAGAAGAAGTTTTATTTTAAATTGACAAGAAAATGCAGATACAGGTTGTTTTATAGTCATCTTTTTTTCCTTTTTTAACTCTACATAACCAAATGTCAGATGTCCAAAAAGGCTAAAGAGCCGCATGTGGCTCTGATACCACAGGCTGCAGATGTCTGTCCTAAAACAACACTAAGATACTATTCTTTTGCTACATTTATATTTTAGCATAATCATGATTACGGCCTCTCAAAAACCACCCTAAATCTGTCACCAAATATAACTTCAGTTTTGCCAGTGCCTGTTGTGTTTTGTGTGCGTTTGGTGCAAAGCCCATTAGTGATGTCATGTTTGATGGATTGTTGGCGTGTGTGTAATGTAACTGCGGTGACGTTCAGAGATGGTGCGGTTAATGAAAGGCTTTCACTTCCCCTACTTCCTCTGTCATCTGTCTCCTTCTCGCTGAGCTTCTGAGGAGCGCAACTCACTAATGGACAACAATGGTGGAGGGAGGGGTTAGATAAGAGTCTATGGAGCAGAGCAGCGGAGAGAGCATGGGGCAGGAAGTGGAGAGAGTGGAGTGACTTTTACAGATAAACTGTGGTGGGAAGTAACTAGATACTTTTACTCAAGTGGTTTTATTTGAGTATGTTTTTATCTTATGATTAAACATGATAGAGTTAAAACAACAAGTACAAATTACTTTGTGAAAGAAAATGTAGACATTAATGAGGAAAAAGAAATTGCAAATGAGTTCCTTATGTTTAAAAGGTTCAGATAATATAAGATTACTCTTCTTTCTGCTCCCTTTCATTCATTTTTTATTTGCTGACATGAATTGTCTATGCTTTTTCTTTATAATTATGAATGAAATAAAAAAAAAAAGTTTTTCAAGTCATGTCTCTAAAAGTATTTTGGTTACAAGGTAGTAGGTGTATTGGGAGCTGCAGCAGCAGTATGTAGTACAGTAGTGCAGTAGTTGTTGTAGTAGCAGAAGAAGCAGCAGCAGTGACAGTCATAGTAGTAGTAGTAGCAGTAGTGGCAGTAGTAGTAGTAGTAGTAATAGTAATAGCAGCAGATACTTTTACTCAAGTAGTTTTTTTTTTTGCAGAATATATTGCATACCATGTACATTTACTTGAGCTTGAGTACACTAGCAGTAGTTGTAGTACTGTTGTAGGAGTACTAATAGTAGTAATAGTAGTATTAGTAGTTGTAGTAGTAGCAATAGTAGTAATAGTAGTTGTTGTAATAATAGCAGTAGTAACTAGTTACTTTTACTCAACTAATTTGTTTTTGCAGAACATTTTCCATAAAATGCACATTTGCTTGAGTATATTTTAGAGAAAAAATACTTTCACTCAAGTAATTTCTCTGAAGGTATTTTAGTTACAGGGTTAGTAAGACTTTTTGCAGCCACTGGAAACTATATACTAACTAGTATAAACTGCATACTTTTGCCAGTAGCACTAGTAGTAGTAGTAACAGCAGCAATAGTAGTAGTACCAGCAGTAGAAACTAGATATTTTTGCTCAAGTAGTTAATGTTTTTGGATAAAATCTGCATAAAATGTACATTTACTTTTGCGTGAGTACATTTTTGAGAAAAAAATACATTTACTGGAGTAATTTTGTATTTTGGTTACAAGGTAGTAGCGGTATTGGCAGCAGCAGTTGTAGTACAGTAGTAGTAACAGTAGCAACCAAATACTTTTACTCAAGTAGTTTATTTTTGTACGTTTATAAAAAGTACATTAACTTTTGATTGAGAACATTTTAGAGGGAAAAAATATTTTTACTCAAGTATTTTGGTAATGAGGTAGTAGTATTATTAACAGCAGCTGCAGCAGTAGTAGTAGTAGCAGTAGTAACCATAGTAGGAACAGTTGTAATATTAGCTGTAAAAACTAGATACTTTTACTCAAATAGTTTATTTTTGTAAATTTTTGCATAAAATGTACTTTTACGTTTGCTTGAGAACATTTTAGAGGGAAAAATTTTCTCCAAAAGTATTTTAATTATTTTAATAAAGCCACAATTGTGTTGACTACTTTTACATCTACTTGAGAACTGTTCTTTTGAAGTAACAGAACTTTTTATGCACCTCTGCAGAAAAACACACAAATAAGTAGTCTGCAGAGTGTCAAAGATAAGCCACAGATAATAAAATAAGCTATGTGTAAGGTCACGGCCGACGTCCTAAGTAAGGTCCTAACATGCTTTCATTTCATGGGTGTGGTGCTGACAAAAAGAGGAACTGAATTACTGAACTATATTGAATACATAACTGGCATTGCTGTGTGGCACTCATGGTAAATCTGGTTGCCATCAGAATCAGATTGAAACGCTTGCACTGCCACACCTTTCTCAGTTAGACACACCAAGTGCACTCACAACCAGAGACTCTCTTGTGGTTGCGGCCACCACCAACATTCGAGCTAAACCGCACTACTGAGAATATAATACACATTATATAAAGTCCTGGGAGTTTAAACACCAAATACTACCTAAGAAAATATTTGGCATTCCATCTTTAATAATCTACAATGGGCCTAAAATGAGCCTAAGTCTTGACTAAACCAAGACATAAAAACACACAAAAACACCATCAAACCAAAACTAAACCAGGTCTAATCCAGGACAAATCCAGGACTAAACAAAGACTGAAACACGTTTAAACTAGAACCAAACAAGGACTAAACTCAACTAAATAAGGACTAAAACAGGTCTAAACTAGAACTAAACCAAGACAAAACTAAGTCTAAACCAGGACTAAATACAAACAAGGATTAATCCAAGGCTAAAGCAGGACTAAAAAAGGTCTAAACTAGAACTAAGCCAGGACAAATCCAGGTCTAAACCAGGACTAAACTAGTTCTAAACTAGGACTAAACAAGGACTAAACCCGAACAAAACCAGGATTATTCCAGGACTAAACCAGGACTAGATCAAGTCTAAACCAGGATTAGCCCAAACTAAAGCAGGACTAAAACAGAAAAATAAAACTGGCTCTAAATAAAACTAAATCAGGACTTGAAGTGCTAAAGACTTCTGAATAGCTGCAGAAGAAGCTGGCGTACCACCAGTGGTACCTGAACCACAGTTGAGAGCCACTGTATAAGCACTAGAGAAGACTTTTGATTAATCGTCTTTATTTTAAAGGTACAATGTATATAATTTTGCAGTCTACAAGCAGCCAGTAGTTTGATTACATCCTACAACTGCACTCTTATATTTTAGAGTTTATCACATAAGGTGCGACCTAAATGGTCACATTTATATAGTGCTTTTCTACCTGCATAGACACTCAAAGTGCTTTACATCAAGGAACCATTCACCCATTCACACCCACAAGCACTCACACATTCATACACCCTTGTTTCAGAAACTGAAGGCAAGGTTGGTAAAGAGTCTTGCCCAAGGACATGACTTCAGTATGTGTTCATCAGTATTTCTTTAAAAAAAAATGCAAAAATTAGTGACATTTAGTAACTACTCAGAAGTTGTACTTAAATTAACATGGAAAACACCTAGGTATCTTAATTTGTTTTATGGGTGTCCACAAAGAGCCTTACTGTCAAATATAAACTGAAGCCATATTGTTTACTGTGTGTTTGTGAACATTAAAGCAGTTTCAGAAGGTGTGTGACACTTCCTGTAAAGTATCTGTACTCCTTCTTTCCACTTTGACAAACATTTTCTCCAAATAAAAGTGTGACATTGGGCAACAGTGGAAACCATCTATTTATATCAAAAACTGCTTCTCAGAAATGTATTTAATACATTATCAGTAATCCTAACTATACACAGTTATATCTCTGAGTGAGCAAGTGACATACACACACAGTAATACATTTTGTAAAACATACTTTTACTTGTTACTTTTACTCAAGTCATTTTTTTTAAAGACTAGTTGCAGTTCTAGCTGTAGTTCATTGTAACCTTTGCACAGAAACAATTAAACATATAATACAATAGAACAAACTATAGAAGCAACTATAGGTGCAGAGAGGACAAACTGAGCACTGCTATGGCAGAAGCACACTTGCGTTTCTTTTCTTTTAAACACACAATCCTATAAAAGCTAAGGACATTTATCCCCAACTAGACAAATTAATTCTGTCTGGGCTTGGGACCAGCACAAATGAATTTGTGACTAAATATTTTAAGTACTGTGACCGAGTTCTACTGGCTTTGTAGACAACAGCATGTCCCTGCAGGTCTACCGTAGGTATTGACAGGATGTTGAAACTGAATTGAAATGGCTGCAATTGAGAATTTTAAGTAGTAATTTTACGTTTTACCGATTTATGTGGTAACTATGTATGTATTTGTCTTGTGGCCCATTTCCTAAATACTGAAAACAGGTAGAGAAGGAGCGGTGACATGAGAAGAAAGAAGGCAGTGAGACATAAAAGTGAGATGTCCTGTTTAAATAAATAAATACATGATTTCAAGTGCTGATTATTCAAGTGATTTATGCCTAATTTTGGAGATGTTTTTTGTGCCTCTTGACCAATTAGCAAAGCATAATTTGTAGTTTGCTCTAAATGTATCACAATTTTCTGTAGAGTTCTTAACAGTACAGTCTATAAAAAGAAAGAGGAACAGAAATTTAAACTGGAGTGAGTTCAGCATTTGTTGTATGGCAGTTCCAATTCCATGGAGGAGGCTCCATTAAGTCTATGGTAATGAATGATATGTAGACAACAGTAATGCTGAGTCAAAGCCTGTTTGAACAAATCAAAATGAAAACAGAAGTGTGAAAGTTTCTGTTCTGTTTTCTGTCTATTTTGGAAAAATGTGTTGTCGTGTAAGTGGCCCCTAAGTAGAACTCTGCAGAGCTGTTGAAAAAGAAAGTTGCTCCACTGACTCAACTAAGCCACGTTTTCTTACAGTAACAGTTCCTAGGAATAGTTCCCTGAAGTTAACTGCTCAAGTTAGCAGTGCTATACAATTGTACAGGAAGGCAATGTAGTGATTTTAAAATTGAAGATGTTTAAAGAATCTAAGTTTATATTATATATAAAAAAAATAAATCAAATTTACCTGACCATCTGTATTCTGAACTTGTGGTGCAACTCTCTCTTTCAGCGGCTCTAAATCTTTGTTTGCATTCACAGTTTTAAGTAAAAACTAAAAAAATTAGTGTAGTGATGCAACCCTCTCCATTCCAACAGCCAGTATAACCTTAAGCAACAATACACTAGCTTAAAGGAAACCAGCTTACTACTAAAAACCTACAGCTCACCCTGAGTTACACCAATAACCTCTTAATTAAGCTTTATAATATCTACTATGAAAGAGCCTTTGTTTGTTTGTACTTACAGTCAGCTCAACAGTGTTCAAGCATTATGTTTGTGTATAGTAAATGTGCTTTTTTTTTTTTTTTTTTACCAGAGATTGGAAGTCCTGAGCCTGCCACAGCAACCAGTCCTCACTGAGGGTGTACAGGGCCTTCTCTGTGACACAGTCCACTGGGCCTTTAGAGATCTGCTGAGTGAGTGCACTGACCATGAGGAACAGCTGCTGCCCCACACTCTCCTACAGGGGAACACATGCACAAAGGTAAGTAGTGAACTAACAAGAAACAAATGCTAAAGCGTTAGCTCTATTTTACTGTTCTTAAACTTAAAATTTGTCAAAATGGTCACCTTTACAGTATATAGCACATTTAAAATTCCCATTCATTTTCCCCATTGACCTTTTGAAAAATATGTATATTAAAAGTTCAACAGCTCAAGGGAGGCTAATCGCCTATGTGGTAACTCATGGCCATAAAACAAATAATTTGGCTCTAAACACATATTTGAAACTTGTAAAAACACATTTTGCTGAATTTTTAAGTTTTAGATAATGTTTTTGATAGAACTTAATCGTGTTATAGTTATGAGTTGCCACATAGCTGATTGGCCTCCATCAAGTTTTTAAACTCTCAATACGTATACGCATTTTTTGAAAAGTCTATGGGAAAAATGAATGGGAAATGACTTCCGGCACCAGATGGGGTTGGGTACTGTTGCAGTCCATAGAGGAGGCTGCTCTGCTTCTGCTGATGTAAGTGTCCTTCAGTGAAGGGAGACTGCTGTTAGTTATTTGTTAATAAGAAAGAACCACCTGCTGTGTGCAATGGAGATGGAGGCAGGCAGTGTACTGTACTCTCCACCACATACTGACAAAAACAACTGTAATCTGAGAACTGACTCCAGCCCACTTCAGCCTCCTCAAAAAGTACAAAAGTTGGGGGGCCTTTTTGATTATGCTGTTTGTGAAGTCATATGCACATCCAGATATTTGTAGCCTCAGCTGTTGCTCTGATAAAAGGTGAAAGAAATGTACCCATTTTTTAAAAAGTCCACAACAGTTTCTTTGGTGCATAGAAATGCAGGCACATATACAAAGAATATTTATGAAGCTAGGGTGAGATACTGACCCTGAGAAAGCCGTACAGACAGATGGACATCCAGTTGGTGAGTAGTTTCTCCACAATGGACTCGGTTCGTCTGAGTAAGAGTTTGGGCTGAGTGTTGGAGCTCTGCTGCATCAGGTCTCTGAGCAGGACCTCCATCAGCTCTGTGAGGTAACACAGGTCACCGTGGAGGGATACGGTCAGTAAGGACGCCAGCACACACCTGGGATATGGAAGAACAAGACTGTGTTGTCACTAATAGGTCATGACCACTGACAGTACATATTAGCTCAGTGGTTAGCGCTGATGCTTATACAGAAGCAGTAGCAAACTTCATTTACACAAATATATGGTACAAGTACTTGCAAGGCTCTAAACTTCATGTAATGGTAACATCTTAACTAAACTAAACCAAGTCTTAACCAGTACTTACCCAGGTTTAAAACAGGACTAATGCACTAGGTCTAAACCAGGACTAAACCAGGCTGAAACCATGTATAAACCAGGATTAAGCAAAGTCTTAACCAGTACTTAACCAAGTCTAAACCTGGACTAATCCCAAACTATCCCAGGTCTAAACTATGACTGAACCATGTTGAAACCAGGACAAAACCAGGGCTAAACCAGGTCTAAATCTGGACTATGCAATACTCTACACTTCAAATATGAAATTATATTGAAACTTTAACTCCCAAAGAATCTTGAGTACCACCAGAAGAAGCCCACGTACCTCCAGTGGTTCCCCATACCATAGTTTGCGAACCAGTGCAGTAGGGACTTCACACTTTGATTTAATTTTTGTATGATTAAAATGGTTATAACCCATTCAAAGCAGCGTGTTGTCTGTAGTCCTTTTCTCTCTCTCTGTACAGAGTATTTGGGCTCGGCCCAACTCATAACTTGTTAAAGCATAACCAAGTATGGGTCACAAGCAAGATGAAGCCTATCTTAGCTGAGAAGGGCAGGATTTGGAAGAACACCCCGGACAAGGGACATTTAGTCGCAGGTTTAATACTTAGAAACAACTCCCAGACAACATTTCATTTACATTCACCAGTTCACCTATACATGTATCTGTAGGTGGGAGGAAGCTGGAGTATGGTACTACTAGGACATCAACCCTAGAATGGATTGAATAGAATACATACGTAGATAAAGAAAACTTTACTTGTCTTTGATGGAGAAGCTCTTCTGCTCCTCTAAAGTGTGAACCATTGAAGTGAGGAACAACTGGTCCCGGATCAGTTTGGACAGGCCCTGACAGCACTCATCCAGCTGGACCATCACTCCATCCTGAGAAACAGACGCACTATACAGTACCGACTATAAAGAATATGATGTGAGTGCCAAAACTAGACCTGGACCTCACCTGACCAATGTCTTTCACACAGGACTTCATCAGCGCTTCACTCTGAGGGGGCAAAAAACATGTTATTATTTGAAGACAGTATATAATTGTTGGTGAGATTCCAGGCTTACTATACCTCAGGGAAAAAGATCCGGGAGGCAAAGTGCTTATAGTCGAGGAAAGGAATCGTCCCGATATTTTCCATAAGATCTGCATTTTCTGTCTGTAAGTCAACAAAACCTATGAAAGAGAGGAAGCAGTTTTAGGTAAAAGAAAAACATATTCTAGCAATGCAACTAAACGGGATGATGCAGTCCTTTAGAAGGTCCCACCCAGATTTAGATGGTGGTAACTGGATTGGTTTTGAAGTGCAGCATGCTCACTATTATACCCATGGAACAACATACCCATACTTAGCAGTGTTAAAATACCAATAAAGTAAGCTTGTAGTTCTAGAGACCTGATTTTAATTATTATCAAATTGAAGAAAGATATTTGGCAAATTTATTTGACAGTTCATAAAGTGTGATAGTTGACTGTATTCTCGCTAAGATGTAGCTACTTTGGGCATGAGGTGGGGTACAACTTGGACAATGCCTACTTGCTGTTGGCCACTCCCAATCCTACTTGAGTGAAACATATTTGAAAGTAAGTATAGTGTTATGTAAGTACAGTCTAACTCACTGTATTTTTATTTACTGTAATATTCCATGCTATGTTAGACTCTGTAATACCTATTTTAGTTGTTTAAAGGTTAAATTTGTACGATTTTGGAAACTGTAACTGTTAAAATTATGCAGAAAAAAAATGCCTTTCAAGTATTTTAAAATAATTTTATTGACAATATGACAACTGCATAAAATTGTTTTATTAAAAAGATATTGAAATAAAACTAATTTTGGTATGGACTGGACCGGTCATTTGGCTGCTAAACAATGCAATAAGTCCAGGTCATGTGGAGTCCAGCAGTCAATGGGATTAGTGTTTGGTCTTTCAGGAAGTCCTTTACGGGACAGGGGCATAGATATATAATACATCCATGTACAGGCGTGTGGATGGACATGGAGATGAAAGGTAAACACAGCCACGCTGCAAGGAAAACACACAGGAAAACACAACAGAAGTCACCACTGAGTCTGTGTTCTGAGTCTGTGTCCTGAGTCTGTGCTGCCTCACGTTTTCCGCAGAAGACAGCTGGACAACGGATAGTCCTGACCTTATTGTTACAGATAAGTTATAAGTTTTGGGGAGGAACTGTTGGCATAGTGGGGCTGTATTTGTCTGTATAAGTACAGGGTCAGCACATCCACCCTTTCCACAGAATAAATGAATAATGGTTACGAGCATGTTTAGGCTGTTTGTACAGTTGTAGCTTTACATACGTGGAACTTTACGTGCAGGTCAATAGCTGCATATAAACACAGTGTGCTACCTGCAGGAGTAAGCTTCCTCCATCATTCAGAGGTTCTTTTATTGCCTTTAGTATGTGGAGTTTAGTATTCAAGTCCCCACGCGATAGATAATGTGTACTGTACACAAAAAACTGCCAAGTATCTGAGTTTGTCATGGCTCACAATTCCCCATTTTCCATATTGTGTTACTGATAGGACGAGTTCTCATATAAAGGCTAAATACTGCTTCATCTGAATGAGACAGACCACATCTGTGCTCTGTCTCATTCAGAAAGGTGAGACCTATATGCTCCAGAGACAGGACTGTGGACACCTCTCCCTTTGGATCCACTGAGGGACAAATAACACTGGTCTACAAGCAAAATGCTTCTGGAACAAAAGTAGTGAAATTTTTCTTGGATTAGGTCACTAATAAAGAAAAAGTAAGTCAGAAGTGCTGATTGGCTATAGTTTCCAAGAAACAGTATTGGGTAAAGGAAATTTATGCAAAATAAGGCAAAAACGGTATTATCAGAAGGTACAGTGTCTGCAAGCAACCAGTTCTATCTGAAAGCCTGTCTGCACATTCACATACATTCATTTTAATATGTCTAGAGTTTTGACATAAAATGTTTTGTTTTTATTTGCAGAAATCTCTCTCTTGGAAGTGGACAAAATGGATGCATGTAGAGAAATTAAATATTTTCAAAATATAAATATTATTTTTAAGCAAAAATGCCTAAATCTATTGTATAAACAGATAGGATTTTGATGTGAAACAATATCATTAAATATCTTGAATACATTAGCTAACTAGCACAGTTATCAATTGATTTTCAGTTCATCTTAGCAAAATAAATGAGATTTAGCCACTTTTATCTCAGAAGCAGATCGAGTCCAAAAATTTGTAGACCAGTGTAACCAGTGAGTAGCCTGAATACTGTTGTGTGTGATGAAATGCTCTTTCTGCTGTTTCATGATATTTTATTTATGCTCATAAACAGCACTGTAGCAGCAGCACACCTGGAGAAGAGGACAGGTGACTGTTCACCTGAGCAGCTGCAGAGAGTGATGCTCCTCTCACTGAACCAGGTAAGACTGCTGCTCTGGTTCAGTCTGGTTCAGCCTGGTTCTGTTGTGTTTGGGCTTTTCACATTCAGATGTAACATTACATTAGTAACTCCTGTCAGTCCGAGTTTGTCCTCTGTAGTCACTGTTATCACATCTGTGTGGCCTGAGTCTGTAGTATTTCTCTGTCCTCCACCCCTCTCCTCAAACATACTGTTAGTATCAAATCAGTGACAGGTCACAGATGTACACATCTGTACAGTGACCTGCTGCTGAATGAAATAATTCACTTTTAATTATTAATGTAAATCTGTATGGGCCAATTATTTAGCAAATACATTATCTTATTTTTGTCATTTCTTACAGCTTGGTTTTTGTGTATCTGTAACTTACCTTGCCTAATGTCATTCCTGATTTCCATTTCCAGGTTTTCCATGAGGCTGTTCATCCGAATGGTCATCTGGTTCTGCTTTTTCCGGTACACCATCACCACCACTGCAAAGGTGAAAGATTAGCAATCATTGTGACATACCTGAACAAGTAGACCTGTTCTTCTTGTCTGTACCTATAATGATGCAGGGTATGAGCAGAAGCACCAGCAGTATCGGCAACAGATTTGAAGACTCAGGTTTCAACTTTACTGTGGAGTCCCCAAACATTATCTGTAAAAAAACATGTTAGGTGCTTTTTGACTCCTGAAAAAATTTGTGTAATATGACTTAGAGATTTACCATTAGATGTTCAAATTCAGCGTGGGACGTGTTCCTGATCTCACAGCTGTAAAAGTCCATCTCGTTGTTGGTCTCTTTGCTTTCCATGATGCAGGGATAGTCTTTGCCTTCTCTGACAGCCCACACTGACAGCTCCTCCGGTCTTATGTCCAGTTTGTCAGCCTTTTTCTACACAGATAACAGTAAATTGATGACTACTCAACACTACTAACTGAGTTCCTCATGTGCCCTAAATGCAATGCCAGTCACTCATATGTAGAGCCATGATATTTTTGCTAGGTTGGCCAGCCAGTTCCACTCACTGACCCACCTACTCCAGTCATAACCATTTACAGTACAGTCTAAACTCCAATTATTGAGTTTCTAATCCCCTGCCCACTCCAGGAAGCTCTGACCAATCAGCAAGCCCTCCACATCCAGTCTGCTCACATACATTTATCCAAAAATATGGTGTGCAGCTCTGTTTCCACTGATTCCTCATGGCTGTTTTTCACGTTGGAGTAAATTGGCATCATACAAAAAGTTAAAGGGTCCCTATTATGCAAAATTGACTTTTCTGAGCTTTCATGTTTTAATGTTGTTCCTGCATCAAAAACATACTTAGAATTGTATTTTGTTTCATTCACGCATGTTTGCGTAATCCCCTATTTATTTATGCTGACAGAAACGTCTCGTTTCACCAATGTCTGCCATTTCCACCTGACCACACCTCTCCCCCCTCAAGGCCCAGTCCCGTTCAGCTCACACCTCCCCCACAGCAATCAAACAAACCCACCGCGGTTGCCGTAACCCTCCCGCAAGGAGGGAGGGGCTCTTAAAGTGACAGGGACCTAATCTAAGGTCCTAAATGTATTTAAAAGACACCAAAAAAGCATAATATGGCCCCTTTAAAGAAATGCTTTTTTTTCACTGATTGCAACCGAGCTGCACTCTGCTGGTCTCGTCACCTGTTTCTTTATGGCACCAGTAGAGTACTTATTATATACACTGCTCAAAAAAAATAAAGGGAACACTTAAACAACACAATGTAACTCCAAGTCAATCACACTTCTGTGAAATCAAACTGTCCACTTAGGAAGCAACACTGATTTACATCAGTTTCACTGCTGTTGTGCAAATGGAATAGACAACAGGTGGAAATTATAGGTAATTCTGGCTGATGTTTTGGTCACTTTTGAATGCTGGCGGTGCTTTCACTCTAGTGGTAGCATGAGACGGAGTCTACAACCCACACAAGTGGCTCAGGTAGTGCAGCTCATCCAGGATGGCACATCAATGTGAGCTGTGGCAAGAAGGTTTGCTGTGTCTGTCAGAGTAGTGTCCAGAGCATGGAGGCGCTACCAGGAGACAGGCCAGTACATCAGGAGACGTGGAGGAGGAGGGCAACAACCCAGCAGCAGGACCGCTACCTCCTCCTGTGTGCAAGGAGGAACAGGAGGAGCACTGCCAG
This sequence comes from Bostrychus sinensis, assembly GCA_020698575.1. Lineage (NCBI taxonomy): Eukaryota > Metazoa > Chordata > Actinopteri > Gobiiformes > Eleotridae > Bostrychus > Bostrychus sinensis. The sequence goes on along the minus strand of CM036239.1, from coordinate 45,479,296 downwards.
AGCCCTGCAAAATGACCTCCAGCAGGCCACAAATGTGCATGTGTTTGCTCAAACGGTCAGAAACAGACTCCATGAGGGTGGTATGAGGGCCCGACGTCCACAGGTGGGGGTTGTGCTTACAGCCCAACACTGTGCAGGACGTTCGGCATTTGCCAGAGAACACCAAGATTGGCAAATTTGCCACTAGCGCCCTGTGCTCTTCACAGATGAAAGCAGGTTCACACTGAGCACATGTGACAGACGTGACAGAGTCTGGAGACGCCGTGGAGAACGTTCTGCTGCCTGCAACATCCTCCAGCATGACCGGTTTGGCAGTGGGTCAGTAATGGTGTGGGATGGCATTTCTTTGGGGGGCCGCACAGCCCTCCATGGGCTCACCAGAGGTAGCCTGACTGCCATTAGGTCCCAAGATGAGATCCTCAGACTCCTTGTGAGACCATATGCTGGTGCGGTTGGCCCTGGGTTCCTCCTAATGCAAGACAATGCTAGACCTCATGTGGCTGGAGCGTGTCAGCAGTTCCTGCAGACCAAGGCATTGATGCCCTGGACTGGCCCGCCCGTTCCCCAGACCTGAATCCAATTGAGCACATCTGGGACATCATGTCCCACTCCATCCACCAATGCCACGTTGTACCACAGACTGTCCAGGAGTTGGCAGATGCTTTAGTCCAGGTCTGGGAGGAGATCCCTCAGGAGATCATCTGCCCCCTCATCAGGAGCATGCCCAGGCGTTGTCATACAGGAGGTCATACAGGCACGAGGAGGCCACACACACTACTGAGCCTCATTTTGACTTGTTTTAAGGACATTACATCAAAGTTGGATCAGCCTGTAGTGTGTTTTTCCACTTTAATTTTGAGTGTGACTCCAAATCCAGACCTCCATGGGTTAATAAATTTGATTTCCATTGAGAATGTTTGTGATTTTGTTGTCAGCACATTCAACTATTTAAAAAACAAAGTATTTAATAAGAATATTTCATTCATTCAGATCTAGTATCTGTTATTTTAGTGTTCCCTTTATTTGTTTGAGCAGTGTAGTATGCTCTTTTAGTCAGATAATGTTTTTAAAGGTTTTAAACTGAGCAATGCTGTTCTAGAGGTGACCGAGATTGGTTTAAATAAATGAGTAAAAGCATAATTTATTCAATTTTAAAGCATATTATTCGATCATGTGACACAATGCAGTGAGGCAACACACACGCTCCCAATGTTCCAAAAGCATTCACTGAGGCCTTAGCAGGACACTCGCCTTTCTTCAGAGGGGCTGACTCTGGAGGATACCCCCCCAAGTAACCTCCAGAAAAAGGATTCTGGCAATTGGAAAAACAGCCCTTGCTTTGCATTTAGAGCTTGTCTTACCTGTATAGTAATGCTGGCATCGCTTCCTGTCTTTATGGAGGTGTAACTGGTGAAGACAGGGTTGGGGTGGTAGGTGATGATTGTGGAGCAGTTCAGAGTTTGATTGGCCACTTTCAGATACACAATGCTCGAAAGAGGTTTCTCAGCAGCAGGAGTGGCATAATTTAGATTCTATTAGAAAAGTTAAAGTTTGAGGCACTGAGTTGCGTAATTTATTTGACAGATAATGATTTCGACCAACGAACCTGAGAACTGCTGCTCATAATAGGGTTAGTTGTCAGTGGGGAGTGACTGCAGACAACGGCTTCTACCAAATCCATGCGGGATCCAATGAGTGTGATACTTCTTCCACCACTAGGACAATTGAGAGAATAATGAATTACTCAAAGTGTGCAGAAAAAGCTTACACGTTCAATATATTTTTCATTCAGTTTGATTTTTCATTCAATTTCAAGGTCTAAATTACAAAGTATTTTAGAGACAGTGGCATTGAGAAAAAGACAGGAGGCCAAGCTCGAGGTACCATACCTTAAGATTTTGAGGTTGACTCCTCTTTGGGAGTGATGAGAATAGGTAGGATTATGGTTATTTATAACCTTTTTTTAACCAGAAAAATCGCACTGAGATTCACAATCGCCTTTACATTGGAATTCTGGCCCTAGTTGGGACCTACTGTACATGTATTTAGGGGAATCCGGAGCACCCGGAGGAAACCTACACAGGCACAGGGAGAACATGCTAATTCCACACAGAAACAGCCCACACAGTCTGAGGATTGAAGCCGGGACCTTCTTGCTGTGAGGCAGGAGCGCTAACTCCTTTGCCATCATACCACATGCCAGATGAGTACATCAGAGGGATAGCTCATGTTAGATATTTTGCAGTTAAAGTCAGAGAGGCTAGACTGTCATGGTTTGGATATGCAAAGAGGAGGGATAGTGAAAATATGGGTAGAATGATGTTGAGGTTAAAGCTGCCAGGCAAGAGGCCTAGAGGAAGACCACAGATGGGATTTATGGATGTAGTGAAAAATGACATGAAGTTAGTGGGAGTGACTAACAACACTTTAGGGCTACATTCAATATTGTTGTTGCTATGTTTTGTTAATGTGTGTGCATTGCACTGTGTGTTGTAATGTGCTCTCTGTATTATCTGTTGTCTGTGTGAACTATCCTTTATAATGTCCTATTTTGTGTTACATGTCAGTTACAGTCTGTATGTGTGCTAGGTGTGTTGGATGTTCTTTATTTTGTGCTAAATCTGGCATATTTATGGCACTTGTTGCCTGTTCATTAATGCACATTGTCCCATTCAAATAAACAAATAAATGAAAAAATGAAATAAAGAGAATGCAGAGGATAGGGATAGATGGAGAAAGGTGATTCACTGTGGTGACACCTAAAGGAAACACCCATAAGGAAAAAAAAGAATCAATGATCAACAATGACATATTGTCTTGATAAGCAAAAACAAAAGAAATTGCTGTTGAATGACTGGTGGTAGAGATAAATAAGTTGTAATAAATACAACTTATTTATTACAACAGATTGTACTACAAGAATAAAAAGGCACAGTTGATTACCACTTTCCCTTGTCAATTTGTTTGAACTTCAATACCAAGCCAGCCTATCCCAGCAACTATGGGCCTTAGGCGGGGTACACCCTGGACAGTAGGTTGCTACTCACAAGGCTGACACTGAAACATACACAGACAACCATTCACTCTCACATTCATTCACTAGAGCCAATTTAGAGTTATTAATTCACCTAACACATGCCATGTCTTTGGACAGCAAGAGGGAGCTGGAGAAGCCAAAGAAAACCCACAGTAACACAGGGAGTACATGCAGATTCCACTCAGAGAGATTATAGTCGGCTCCCAAAAGGATCGAACCCAAAACCTCTCTCTAGGTTTATTTGTGGTCAATCCTGGCTGACTGTCTGTGAGAATAGCTTGGTTTAGGCATACATTCCTGCAACTCAAGTTTCTTACTGCCTTTTTGAACAAAGAAATGTTCATCAGTGTACAAAAATACAAAAAATGGCAAACAAATAAGAAGAAAAATCTTAAATCAGAAGCTCTTGGAGAGTGTACTGTCTATCTCACGATGGTAAAGAAATAGTGCCCAGACCTGGATTCAGATTCATTACTTTTAACTAACTGTGTTTTTTCAAACTTACTTAAAACTTTTGTGCAATACCAGGCTTTGACATTTACTTTTTCGCTCAGTTTTTACTAGCTACAATTTAATTTGTTAAGTTCTTGCATATATTTTATAGTGTACAGTAAGCCTAAAGAAATGTAACATTTGTTTTTGCACATGGACATATGCATATGAGGATTAGTTACAAGTAAATTGGTTACATACAAAGCATTAATTTAACATTTATAAACACCGTTGAGTGATGATCATTGTCATTAATGTTTAATTCTTTAGTAATTCTCATATAAATCAGTGAAAAATTATAAACATCAGTGGATCAGTGGTAATTCAGGATCTATAAACTGTTTGTTTATTAAATTATTGTTAATTGTATATTAATTAATGCTTAATCAATTTACGCGAGTTATTCCAAAGTGTTACATATTTGAATTCATTACTCATGATAAATTACCATATCCTAAATGGTGTGCACTCAAGCAGAACAGCAAAAATTCAGGCTTAAAATCTTAAGTTAAGATATAGGCGCATGCATAAAATTCAACTGGCCATAGTGGCTAGTAGGAGAATTTGTGTTTTAATCTGGGTGCTATTAATTCAAAGTAAATTTTTAGCAAATGTAAGTATATAAATATATAAATTTGCCATCTAAAAATGTCTAATTTAATGTTCCCTTGTAAAAAATAAATGGAAAAGAAATCCAATCTTACTACCACTTATCTCTATTATGTCACTCGTGAAAGGATCTATTAGCTAGATAAATAAAATGTCCATATGTGAAGTAGTAAACAACATTTTGGAGAACCTAAGGGCCCAGATGCCCAACAAAGAAAGCAGAAAAAACACTCAAAACCATCACATGTACGTTCCTATATTACTGCAAGAACAAGTGGTGAGTGATGTTCTCTAAGCAGACGACTGTGTGTGTGCTCAGAGCTGATGTGACGAAACAAAGGCAGAAGTAATACTTTGCGTCGCTGTAACTCAAACGGGAAGTTGCCTCATGGGGTCAGACCTGTGTTTTGGGAAGTGGCAGTGTTACACCATCAGTCCAGTAGTTGCATATAGCTTTTCCTCTCTGTTTCACAGATGTTTTATCAACAGCAACCATACACAACTTACAGCAAATGTGTTTATTCTAATTGCATTTATTCTGCATCCATTCATCCTGGCAGGTAGAGTTGAAAGAAGTACTGTAAAAGAGTACTTTAAAATGACATAACAGTAAAATTAAAAAATTATTATTATTATTATTATTATTATTATTATTATAAAAAGTACTGAATTAAAAATTACTTGTGTAGCAGTTGAAAGTATTTTTTGATACTGGACAATTTGCATAGAAACACCCACAGAAAAATCCACTATGGGGTCAGCCTTATGTTCACACAGCCTAATGTTCCTATGTATCTAAGTTATTTTTTTTTTATTAGGCCCTATGTTCCATATTTGTAAGATGTAGGGTTAGGGTTATGGTTAGGGAGTTAGAGTTACACATGCACCATTTAACGGAAAATAATCATAGAAATGAGGGAACATAGGGATGTGGGAACATAGACATGCTCCCTCTACAACTGCTATGGCTACTGCTACTGATATTACTGCTGCTACTACTCCTACTTCTGTTTGTACAATTACCCAAACGTAGGACGAAGGACTTTCTGGTTGTGACACAGCACTAACGTCTTTGCCTTCAAGGTCCAAAATAAACTTGAAAAACAAAGTTGATTTTCTTCAAAAATTGACACATGCAAAAGTGTGTTTTAGCAAGTGCAGCTAGAAGGTAAATTTTGCTTCTTCTTCCTCTTATTTTGGGTTAGGGGTTGTGGGTATTGGAGCCTATCCCAGGAACTACTGTATGTACTTCACTCTCACATTTATTCACAAGGGCTAGAGTCGCCAGTTTCCCTAAGATGGGCATGTCTTTGGACTGCGGGAGGAAGCTGAGGGAGGCAAGAGCACTAACCACTCTACCACCATGCGCCTTTAAGTAAATTTCTATAGTAAAAGTATCTCTAGTTCCAGTTACTTTCCAAAGTGACCCGGACCTGACTAATTGTTTGCAAAGAAACAGAATTCCAGGATGATAGGCCAGGCTACATGTCTTTGTACAATTTTGTTTATTTTCTTAACATCTCAAAACAATGCATTTGAATATATCATGTATGTAATTACGAAGTCCTCACCTGAGCCAGGCGCTGCTGGGTTTAACTGCGGCGCAGGACGGTAACGAGCAATAGGTGATCTGAGCATTACCGTGACAACTACCATCAGGAAGCACCGCGCAGACTCTGACCACGCCTTTATTCTCTGCTCTGGGAATGTGAAAGGTCAGGGCCACACCAGTGTTGTTCCACACAGGAGATCTGAATGGAAGAGAGTGGACGATTCAGCCAATCACACAACATAATTCATAAAACCAAGCCATTCTTGCCCTGATCTACTGAGAAGGGTGCTACATCACAAGTGCAGTCAAAAAAATACCATCAGCTATTTGTGGGCTTGTTGCATATGATTTATTCTGAGTAACTGCTGCAAATCTAGTATGTAAGTAAGTAAGTAAGTGCAGTTCTTCGATCCAGTGCAATCTATCAGTCATTCGCAGCAGAAAGACAGATGGTTCATAGATATGGTACAGACCTGTTAGAGAACTCTATGATAAATCTGCTACAGTTTTAACAGTAACCCACATTGTATTGGAAGAAGAGTCTTCTTTTCCATGCCACAGAGTCTGAAGCAAAGTTTTGAGCTTAAACATTATGTACGGTATGGGCCATGTTTAAGGACTGCTTGGTCTCCACTGTAAAGACTTTATTAGGACTTTCTAAAAGACCACTTTGAGAGACAGCACCTCATCATAAATCTTTTTTTATTAATCTTTCGGTTGCTTCCTTCCTCATTTGGGGTTATCACAACAAACAACGCACAGTAATTTGACAGGTTTTTATACCAGATGCTGTTCCTGTCACCCATGGACACAACGGCAGTATGCTTTCCGGGTGAGATTCAAACCGCCGACCCTCTGGCTGGTGGTCAAATGCCTAAACCACTGTTGACCCCTCGTCATATATCAAGTAGCGACCTATTTTGAAATTTAGAGCACTTTGTAGAAAATGCCTTATTTTACATTAGGTCACCAGAGGAAAATTTGCAATCTGTCTGTCTGTTGGTCATTATTCTGTTTGCTGAACTTGTCCACTAACAATCTAGAAACGCTGGGTCTCATGGCTCTACATAGACATGTGAAACCAGGAAATAAATGGTCACATTTATATAGCACTTTTCTACCAATGGGCAAACAAGGAACCATTCACTCATTCACACACACACACACACACACACACACACTCATACACCAGTGTGTGCAGAAACTGGAGGCAAGGTGGCTTAAGTGTCTTGCCCACGGACACAAGGACAGTATGCAATAGTGGAAACAGGGTTTGAACCACCAACCTTCTGGTTATTGGACAAATGGCTCTACCAAGTGCTCCTGCGCGTTTCTGAAGTCCATACACTGTACGGACTCGTTCTGATAATTTTAGCACTTAAATTGCTGTCACCACAAAGCAGTCAGCTCATTTATCTATCTGTTAGTGTCACATTGTTAATAGCTGTGCTAAATAGCCATTTTGACATTTTAACCCAAGCATTCTCTGCAAAGTCAAAGTAACAGCTCCCCAAAAGATGTTTTCCATATATATACATAATATACAGCTATAAAACGTGAAACACTAATGCAAAGATATGCAAAGTATTTCACCCCAAATTTATCTTCAAAATCTGACTGATGCTTTTTGAGTTATTTTGCTTACAGACAAATAAACTTCCTGTCTTACTCTAATGGTCTGCAGTCTATCTCAGCTTGTATCCTGACTCTGGTCACATGACTGAGGTTTTTTCCTTGTAACAGTGCGTGGTTTCTACCGTAGAAAGACACATTGTTGGGAGTGACCGAGTCTATCTCTGGCTTCTGGTAACAAAAACAAAACAGATATTAATTTAAAGGGATACATGGAAATAGGACCATTTTAAGAGTTGAAGGCTTACCATATAATTCATGCTTGAGTCCATCTTTTGGCAAACACTTTCCTGCAAAATGAATGTGATAAATATAGACTTACTGGGTCACAATCACTGTAAATGTATCAGAACTGCAGTTGCAATCAGAAATATTCAATGTATTGGTGAAGTTGAGTTCAGGGGTGGAGTGGCTCTGAAATCCTGCGGGAGAACTGTTAAAGATTCAGTTCCCCACCACCATGCTCAGCCCCTTTGTTTGGCACTGGCAGGGCACTATGGTTGGAGCACGATCACATTATAAATGAAAGGACTAGATAGGACAGGGGGACTGGGGTTCTCCCCCAGGGAAATATGAACAAATAAGTTGTAAATTCCTGTTTTCTAGTGCATTTTAAATGATGTAATGGTATTTTCAGCAGGCTACTACATTTGAAGTATGTAAACAGCTTATAATTTTCTCCAAAATTCATGAAAAAAGAGCTGCTTTTCAACACAGACTGGAGCATTAATAAAAATTATTTGGGCATCAACTTTTGTATTTGAGTAAATGTCTGATTAAGTTTCTCTTTTAGTGGTTCCCCAGTGGAGCCCCAGTCCCTGCTCTGCTCTGGCCCTGCTCCATCACACTGTCACACAGTCTATGAGCCTTCAGTCCCATCACACTGGGCTGTGGAGAGAGGCTCCTTAAAAATCTAGAGGCTACAAAAACCTTTATAAATAAGTCCGAACTTGTGATTTCTGCTGTTTTTATCACGGTATTATTACATAGACACTTCAGGGCCTCTCTCTGTTTTTTCTGTGGGCTGCCCGCATTTCTCACATTCCGTGATGGCACCACAGCATCTCACCGACTCTCCCGTTTATCACTCCGCCTCTGGTTGAGTTAAAGAGTTTATAGAGGATTTAATTCAGTGTACTCACATTTGATGATGCTTCATTTGACCAAGCACAAGAACCACCAGAGCTCCAGCCACATCCAGCTGCAATACACTGCCTGCACCTAAAGATGAAGCAGTTATTTCTTAAATTGACCAACCACCTCTTATTGTTTGTTCTTAGAAAGTATTCAGTTGCCACATACAGAGTGGGAGAAGGTGCTCCTTTGATATCTGAACAATTTTTAAGATTTATTTTTTCCGACCAAAATGTCTTCCACAGTCGCATTTTTACTGTCACAGCTACACCTGTTAACATTAGGAGTCAGAGTTATTTTACTTAGTCTACAAAACTGTTGATGCTTGATTACAATCATGATACTGACCTTCTGCAGGAAGTGTATTGTTGGAGAGGGTGCAGATACATTCTGGGAAAAGTGGAGGAGAGCTATGTCCACACGACAGAGAGAATTGACAGGCAAAGTTGTCCGGTTTGTTCAGGCCCACACTCACATGTGTCTGGACTTTAACTGTGATCTGGAAAAGTCAGTACTGCAGGTAAGATACTGAGGGTGAAAATAATACCTCACTAAATATGAATTTTATTTGATCCCATTTCTATTCATTTGTTTCATAAAAAAAATTCCTCGGTGGAGTCAGGGATCGGCAGGATCCAATATCGCTATTTGAAAACCACCTTAAAGTTGAGTGAGAAGCATTTTTAGCCAGGAGCATTAAAATTGTATTTCTAGCCAACTCTGTTGGGAATTTTATATTGTTTCTAAACACTTGGTGCCCCAAACCACCTTCAGTACCCAACAAGCAATTTGTTTGTGGCTCTATCTGTCCTTCCATTGCTATCATTATTAATAATACACAAAATTAAATTCTGCCTCTAATCACTTAATTGCTATTCACAGTTGTTCCTCTGTCCCACTCCCCTCTGGGAAAATTCCTTACTGCTGTTGGATGTTCCAATGATGACTGGACCTTAACTGACCCCATCTGTACTCCTGGCCTGACCTATTAATCTCTGGACCCCTTAACTTCACCTCCTTTGGATCCCACAGACCCCCCTTAACCTCATCTCCTCTCCTCTATCTGGATGAACCTTTTCCGCTTGCTGTATCCTTACAGACTTTCTCTATTAACAAATGGATTATACCCATCCGTCCTGGACACATCTACAGTATAACCTGTCTGTCCTGGGACTTGATCTCTCCTTCATGTGGTTGTCCCTGAGGTTTCTATTTTTCCGAGACATACCGGCTCAGACGTCGCCCGGTCAAACAAGGTCTGCGTCAGGTGTTGGGGAACCAGAGCAGCCTGATGAGAAGTGGGCTACTGGAACAAGACGGAAGTGGACGAGATGCGAGAACAAGGCTCTGTTGGAATGCTACTACTCCAGTAACCCTAGTCAGAGGGGTTACATGAAGAGAATGTGGGAAATATGGCAACTTCGAAACCCACAATCAACACTCACTGCTAAACAACTAGTAGCTCAGTGTTCCAACATCCACAAGCGGCACCTGCTTTCACAACTTGAGATTGACGAGATACAACACATATGCTATGGCAAGGGGGAGCCAGGACGCAAGGTCAGAGGGGAGTTAACACCAACTCCCCATCCAGAGTTTGGGTACGAAGCCCCAATAAGCATCATCGAGCTGAGCAAGGCAGCAACTGACCTGAGAGATAAGATCATGGCTAAAATGAAGACCAGGCAACCCCGACACCAGTTACACAGGCTGAGTGAAGTACCTTCAGAAAGTCTCCTGGAAGATGTGAATGCAGCTTTGGGAACAATACCTACGATGACCATCACTGAAACCAATGAGCTGATAAACACTTCAGCAGCAGTGATCCTTGAGGAGCTTGGCTATCAACCAAAGAGCAACCATAAAGATCCATATCCACCATGGAAAAGAAGGTTAGAAGCTAAAATCAAGGTAACTCGGAGAGAAGTGAGCCAACTGTCAGAGTTGCAGAAAGGTGCAATGAAACAACAAGTACCCAAGAGGTACAGCAAGATGTCCATACCTGAAGCATTGGAAACTGCCAAGCAAAGACTCCAAGCCTTGGCCACCCGACTAAAGAGGTACACGAGAGAAATCGAAGCAAGGCGAATAAACCGGCTATTCTCAACTCAACCAGCTAAAGTGTATTCTCAGTGGCAAGGTAATAACAACAGAGCAGACCCACCAAGGCTGGAGACTGAACAATACTGGAAAGGCATATGGGAGAAGGAGGCGTCACACAACAACAGTGCACAGTAGCTGGTGGTTTTAAGAGCAGACCACAGCAACCTCCCTGAACAAGAACCAGTAACCATCACAGTGGCAGACATCCAAGAAAGAGTCTCAGGTATGAAAAACTGGACAGCACCAGGGTCTGACATGATCCACACCTACTGGCTGAAAAAGCTAACTTCACTCCATGAGCGCCTGGCAGCACAAATGAACCAGCTGCTAAAGGATGGGACCCACCCTGAATGGCTAACTGAAGGCCAGACAATCCTGATCCAGAAGGATCCCCTAAAGGGAACAGCCCCATCCAACTATCGACCAATAACCTGTCTCCCCACCACATGGAAGCTCATGTCAGGCATCATAGCGGCTAAGATAAGTGGGCACATGGATCAATACATGAGCACAGCACAGAAGGGAATTGGTAAAAACACCAGAGGAGCTAAACACCAGCTGCTCGTAGATAGAACAGTCGCTCAGGATTGCAAAGCCAGACACACTAATCTGTGCACCGCCTGGATTGATTACAAGAAAGCCTATGACAATGCCACACACATGGATCATGGAATGCTTGGAGATGTATAACATCAACAGGACTCTAAGAGCCTTCATTGCAAACTCGATGAGGCAGTGGAAGACCACCCTTGAGGCCAACTGCAAGCCAATTGCACAAGTGTCCATCAAATGTGGGATATACCAAGGAGATGCTCTGTCCCCGCTGCTGTTCTGCATAGGTCTGAACCCCCTCAGCCAGATAATCACCAAGACTGGCTATGGGTACCGACTCAGGAACGGGGCCACCATCAGTCACCTCCTCTAAATGGATGATATCAAGCTGTACGCCAAGAGCGAGAGAGACATTGACTCACTGATCCACACAACCAGGATCTACAGCAAGGACATCAGAATGTCATTCGGACTTGAGAAGTGTGGGCGGATGGTGACAAAGAGAGGGAAGGTAGTCCATACAGTAGGGGTCCCACTCCCAGACGGCAGAATAGCAGACATTGAGGACAGCTACAAGTACCTTGGAATCCAACAAGCAAATGGCAACCTGGACCAGGCCACAAGAAAAGCAGCCACAGCCAAATACCTCCAACGAGTAAGGCAAGTCCTAAGGAGTCAGCTCAAGGGCAAGAACAAAGTCCAGGCAATCAACAGCTATGCCCTGCCGGTCATCAGATACCCTGCAGGAATAATAAGCTGGCCAAAGGAAGAGATTCAGACCACAGATGTGAAAACACGGAAGCTCCTAACCATGCATGGAGGGTTCCACCCCAAATCCAGCACCCTGAGACTGTACACTAAGCGCAAGGAAGGAGGCAGAGGACTGGTGAGTGTCAGAACCACTGTCCAGGATGAAACATCCAAGATCCTTGACTACATCAGGAAGATGGCCTCAACAGATGAAGTTCTCAGTGAATGTCTCAGGCAGTGGAAAACAGAGGACGAGGTGCTGGAGGAACCATCATGGGAGGAAAAGCCCCTACATGGGATGTACCATCGACAGATAACTGAAGTGGCTGACATCGAGAAATCCTACCAGTGGCTAGAAAGGGCTGGACTGAAGGACAGCACAGAGGCACTGATCATGGCTGCACAGGAGCAGGCCTTGAGCACCAGAGCAATAGAGGCCCAGATCTACCATACAAGACAAGACCCCAGGTGCAGACTGTGCAAAGAGGCCCCTGAGACAATCCAGCACATAACTGCAGGCTGTAAGATGCTGGCAGGGAAAGCATACATGGAGCGTCATAACCAAGTGGCTGCTATAGTGTACAGGAACATCTGTGCAGAGTACAGTCTGGAAGTCCCGAGGTCAAGATGGGAAACACCTCCAAAGGTGATAGAGAATGACCGAGCTAAGATCCTGTGGGACTTCCAGATCCAGACAGACAAAATGGTAGTGGCGAACCAACCGGACATTGTGGTGATGGACAAACAGCAGAGGAAAGCAGTTGTGGTTGACATCGCAATACCAAGCGATTGTAACATCAGGAAAAAGGAACACGAGAAGCTAGAGAAGTACCAAGGCCTCAAAGAAGAACTTGAGAAGGCCTGGAAAGTGAAGGCAACAGTGGTGCCCGTGGTCATCGGAGCACTCGGGGCAGTAACCCCCAAACTGGAAGAGTGGCTACAGCAGATCCCAGGAAAAACATCAGACATCTCAGTCCAGAAGAGCGCAGTCCTAGGAACAGCAAAGATACTGCGCAGAACCCTCAAGCTCCGAGGACCCGAGCTTGGATGGATGAAACCGCCCGCGGAGGGCGAGAGGACAATTTATATATATATATATATATATATAGATATAGATATATAGATATAGATATATATATATAATGTTAAAAACATTAACGCAATTAATCACACTTGTCTGTGACAGCATGGAACTTTTCTCAGTGACCTAGTTTCTGGTGCACAGTAACCAGGGCTGGACATCCACACCTGTCAAAATGCCAAATGTGAGTAGATTTCAGCGAACAGTTGTGAACAGTTGTACTGTGCCTATACGAGTGCACTACAGGTTACTGTGAGGCAGAGGCTGTCCCTCCCCGCACATCCAGTGCACGGCGCCACTTTTCCGCTCATCATATCTCAGATCATTCTCACAGCTGACTGACGACATGGGACAGCAGTCTATTGGGTTCAGATGTGAAGGGGAGAGGACAGGTCCATGCGGAGGTCACACGCGGAGCACAGAGGAGGAGAGGGAGGAAAGAGGTGCATCGCGTGTTACTACGTGCACGGGAGGCAGAGGGAGGTCGAAGCACAAACGTTGAATACTGCTCAGTTTGACTGTGGTGTTAGTTTGAAATCAAGTTAAAATCTGTCATACAAATAAGCTCCTACATTTTATTTCTGACATATAAATATTGCTATTTGATAAAAATGAGATAAATCGTGATTAATTAATTACAAAGCCTGTAATTAATTAGATTCATTTTTCTAATCGAGTCCCACCACTAATTTTTTTCAGCCAGAAATTGCCCGTACAGTTCCTCACAAACATAACTTTTTAATGTTAAACTTTGTGCACTTTTGTTTGTTTCAGTCAGATCCTGCTGACACAGCAGTGCTAAAGGCAGATCTTCCTGTCTATTATTGCCACAAATATGGTTGTGTTGCAGAGTTTTTTTGAATCACTAATATCATATTACTAATGAAAAGAACTGCATTTTAGAACATTTATTGGAAGATATAGACTTATATACAGTACAATACATGTCACTATTAGTATTATAGCATAATGTAGAAATGTCTTCATACAATATTGCCTACTGTAAATGGACTGGACTTTTTGGACACTTTTAGATCTTGTGTGTTTTTTTTTTTTTTTTTACCTGACCAGCTGTGTTGCGTTCAGATTTAAAGGAAACCATCTTCTCTTGTTGAAAGTCTTCAGATATGGACGCCCAGCTTGAGTTTCTGCAGTCACTCTCATAGATGCAACTATAGAGACCACAAAAGCCACCTCATAACTAAATGTCTAATTATATTACCAACTGCATTAGGACGTCATGTGACCTACCTTTGAGTGGAGTCACACCAAACACAGAGGGGATCTTGTGCAGCCCAGCAGTCGTGTAAAGACTTGTGTGAAGAGCACTTTGACACAGGGATCCTCATAATCTACAATAAACCATAATAAATAACATGAAGCAACACATAAAGCATTAAAGCCAGTGTTACTCTCCACACAAGTTAGTACCTCCTTTGTGAATGCAACATAGACATGCTTACGGTCCACTTCATCCACATGCATTTTGGGGAAGACTTCCCGGTCATCATTGGCCCTGTAGAGGACTCTGGGGCACGATGTGTGGTAGTTTTTGTCCACAGCAATCTAAAAATAATAGACAAATATAATTGTTCTCTGGTTGAAGCAGTGAGGCAAAGGAAACAAGATGGATGCTATAATGAACACCGAGGACCATCCCCAGCATTATGTTTTTGTGCAACAGAGAGATTCCAGTGAACGTTTGAGATCAGTGAGCTGCAGGACAGAAGGCAACAAGAACTCCAACCAACAGCTGGTTGATGGTATTACTGTATACTTTAATACTGTGTGAAATATGAATCACACACTAAATTATTGAATTTAGTTATTATTGAAAAATGTTTGTAAAGGGGAGGGACGACTAAAAGTATGATAGTAAAACAATATAACAAAGAAAAAAAGTTTTGGACTGATTTTGGCTGTTTTGTTCTGGTGACCTTAAGCTATAGCAGCAAACCTTAAACCTGCCCACTCACAGCAGTATTGCCACACCACTGACTGACACCGCCACCAATGTGGACCCATACAAATTTGTTAGTTTGAGAGCACATAGAGTATCTCACAACAATCCAGCCTGCTGCACAAGGTAAGAAACTGTAACCAAAATGTTTTTGCACATGTTGAGTAATGCCTGGTTATTTTTACATTTTGTAATACTTCTTATTTTGCAAGTGCACCACAAATTTGTCTACATGTCCTACCTTCTGTCAGCTGATTTCTTTAGGAGTATCCAACAAAACAATTACTAGAGTAAGTTTAGCAAAACCATTAGTAAAAAATACTGCTTACATAACACAAATGTACTACTATTATGAGCTGAAAAAAGTACTATTAAACTACCTCTGAATGCAACCTGTTAAACTTACAGCCAATCAGAACACAAATATATAGTGTGTATAATATACAGTAAGTAGAATGCACTGCCTCTGGACTGATGCAATTTGAATAATGTATAACCAATCAGAGGGGTGTATTGCATATGGAGCTGCATATCAGGTCAACGGTCTTAATGTTATGCCTGATAGCCTGTGTATGATTAAATGAGAGTGGTTCAAATCCACTTGAATTCTTGCTATTTATCACTCATGTTGCTTATAGCTCTCTGACACCTTGAACATTTGCTACAGAAATGCTACACAGTACTGTGGTCTCTGCAGGCCTTAAAAGGTCAAACCAAAATCTATTAGCAGCTACCATTAGGGCTGTTCAGGAAAACCAAAGCCCATCTGTGCAGAGGAAAAATTTAAGTCACCAGTCAATAAATGGAAACACTTTAGTATTTCTGACACACTGCACCACTTAAGAACTGTAAGGCAACTTCATTTAGGGTTTAATTGGACTCTGTAGTTCAGAGCCCAATAACCAATACTTAAGATGTGTTTATTTATTAGTGAGACAATCAATCAAGCCTCAGGTTTCTGTACTGTATATAATTATGATATAATGCTCGGTCTCACGGCTCTATGTAGCCACGTGAAACCAGGAAGTGCTCCTGCACATTTCTAAAGCCCATACACCATCATCAGACTCATTCTGATCATTTCAGCTCTTAAATTGCCATCACTATGAAGCAGTCAGCTCATTTATCTAGGGTGAATTGGGCTGGCCCCAATCCGAGTAGCTTTGAGGTGAGGCTATGAGGTGGGATCCTAAGTCATTGACCATTTTCTTAATTTTTGCACTGTTGCTTGAGATTAGCCTTTGCCACATAATATTTGTTGACATTATAACTAAAAAGTTGTGTCATCAGAGAGACAACAAGCATGCCTAACTTTTGGTTAAAAATTTGAGGACTATTTTGTTAGAACAGGAAATAGTCATTTTGAATCTTAGGTGTCCCAGATTACCCAATGTCCCATATTACCCAAATTCACCCTATCTTTTAGCATCATGTTGCAATTAGCTATGCTAATTAGCCATGCTTTGTCCATTCCCGACTCTTGCCAGCAGGGAGCGACAAACACCTAAAGTCAAAGTTAACAGCTCCCTAAAAAATATAGACATGGCTTATACTGGGTCAACAAATCAAACATACCCTATAAAGGTCAAGGCCCCAAACAAACTGGATGCATAACTGCAGCGTGGTGACAGCGTCAGGGAACCGTTTTCACTTCAGGCCCAGCTCAGTAGATCAGAGCAGCCACACTGCCTGCGTGAGACGCGAGGCTCGACGGACGTCAAACAGGGCTGTGACACAACTCTCCTGGAAAATCAAACCCACGCCGAATTTTGATGGTGGCTGGCACTGGGTCGCGTTTTTCACCCAAAATACACACAAAATTAGGATAAATTGTTATATTTTGGCAACTACAGTGAGCATTACCCATACCTGATGAATTTTGTGAATGGGGGATTTCTGGCTCTGATGGACCATGAACGCGAACTTTCACTTGTATTGTAAAACACAAGTGGAATGTCCAGTCTACAGAGAGTAAACATACGTCTCTTTATTCAAATATATAGTCACCATAGGTCTGTTATATGTGGCTGTACTCTCATATTGACTTCTGAATGGCTTTTCTGTAGAGAAGGAGCTGCCAGCAGTGAGTTGCTCACGCAGCCGTGTGTACAACCTCGCGTTCCAGCGACGCAGCTGTGATGCCAGTACACTTGCTGCTGCACCCGACACAGCCCTGTGTTTGGGGCCCAATACACACCGGACGCGCAGATGCGCCTCAAAAAATACGCCCCTATTGTTTTCTATGAGAGCCCTCACACCGGCGCGTGGCGGTGGCTGAAAACACATGGCCCCTGTACTTCTGCAGTAACAAAGATGGTTCTCTGCTCCCTGTGACACAGACACACAGCTGTAAACACTGAGGGACAGGGACTGCTAACTCGCTAATAACTCATTAATAGAACAGCTCAGTCT
Organism: Bostrychus sinensis; assembly: GCA_020698575.1. Lineage (NCBI taxonomy): Eukaryota > Metazoa > Chordata > Actinopteri > Gobiiformes > Eleotridae > Bostrychus > Bostrychus sinensis. The sequence goes on along the minus strand of CM036239.1, from coordinate 45,461,982 downwards.
GTCCTCACACAGCCTGGGCGACTTCTGTCACTTTGTCCGGTTATTGACAGATAAAATACACATTTTAAACTCCGTGTTGTTTATGTTAAAGCCTTTGCAAGTGCCGCAGCGCTCCCGATGTGCGTTGGGCTTAAGACGCGCATGCTCAATGCGTTTGTTTAAGGAAGCGAGACAATCAGTGAATGATGAGAGGGGAGAGGGACATTCTGTGCATTAAATCACATCACGGAGCAATCATAAACCACTAAAAACCACACAGACACATATATGATGAGATAAAGCACTGCCTGGTTCACATGCTTTAGCGTCAGATTTTTTTTTCTCTCATATGAGCGACCGCGGTCCGCGGCTGCTTTCTAATGTGTGTTAAAGCTGCAAAGACCGACAGCTGATCTCCTTCCACCCGGTACTGCGTACCCCCTCTAAATCTTATGCCGGTAGTAGTACCGGGCGGTACCGGCTTACTTTCACCCCTGCTATTATTTAAATAATAAAAACTGTGCAGCACCTTTAGAGTTAAAAAACCAGTAGAGTGTACACAGAGGTTATGGTTTGTGGACTCACCTTGATGACTTGTCCGTCTGCGGTTCCGATGAAGAAAAGCAGCCAGTCCCTGTGTTTCAGCGCCAGCACAGAGCTCATGTAGTTCTGCTTCAGCAGTGCCTTCATCGGCTTCAGGGTTTTTGGCTGAAACACAAACCTGTGTATTAGAGCCAGAATAGAAAGACTACGTACTCAATAACACAGTTATTGCTTTAAAATGTACGCTATAACATTAAAGAAAGGTTATTAGTGCAACCCCCAAAGTTGCTATACCTACTTTGTTTGTGTCGGTGCACGCGCTGCAGAAGTGCGGGTCCTTGTCTTTGTTGACTGTTTGGTCAAGGGTGATGTCAAACAATAGCAGCTCGGTGTTGGCGCGTGTCCCGTCCACGCTGAACACGCCGCTCCACGTGAGCGGAGTGGTGCCGCTGATAACGGAGGAGGCCAGGAGCTGGCCGCCTGCGCCGGTACTGAGAGTGGCGCCCCGCAGGGACTTCAGAGTAACGGCCTTGTCTGCATTAACCTCGAGCCAAAGCAGGCGCGTCTCGTTACCGGCGGAAGAACTCACGTTGGAGAAAAGGAAGATGACTGCACCCTCCTGAAAACCGTCCACGAATCCCGCGTCCACCATCGCTTTCCCGTTCTTGTCCTTTCTGCGAGTAAAAGTTTGGCTCGATGAAAATACCTGGTGGGAAAAAATGCCGCCGTCCTGTTTGTTGTCTGTGTTGTAAAGATAGAGGTTGTCTTTGTCTATGGTGCAGAGAGTTCTCTCAGATGCTATAAGGCTACTCTGCCGCTCCATGGCCGCGAGGATGTACTTTGTTTTGACTTGTTTCTCTTCAGCTGTCACGACAAATGCCACGGACGCGCTGTGGTGGCTGTCGGGACCCAAAAGTATGCTCTCCGCGTAGATGACAGTGGACACGTCCACCAGGGACAGCACCTCGCAGTAGCCGCACTCGTCGTCCAAAACGCCGCACAAAAACAATCTGTTGTTGGCGACGAACGGCAGGAGCACGTTTACGGTGAATGTGGCGTTCCACGCGGCTCCCTCAGGGGCACGGACAAACTTGTAATTCTCGGGGGGGCTTGCGTCCAGGATGACTCCTCTTTGGGACACGCGCCTCACCAGGCTCAGGTCCGGGCGGAGCTGGTACAGGCTCTGCTCTGTGGAAACATAAACCGCGTCCCGGGTCGCGGCGAAGTGGCGGATGGGTCCGCTCAGAGTGAAGGCTGTGCCCTCCGCCCCGTGAGCCGCTGTGGACCACAAAGCGCACAGCGCACACAGCAGCAGCATCTTCTCCATCTCCAGCCCTACATGGCACTGCGCTCTGAGCCAGAAGCTCGCTGCGTAAAAACGCACGACACATCTAGAGCCCAGGGTAAGAGAGGGAGGGAGAGCGAGAACTGTGGAGTGAAAGTGAAACCAATGATGTTTCATGCGTATCCGCTGCACGGCACGGCTCAGACCCTCGCCTATATCAACACTCCGCCACGCCGGGCTGCGGAGCCCTGATCAGTTTGGGAAGAACATGCGTGGAAGGTACGACTTTGTGCCAAAGCCGTGAATAAAGACCAAAACAACTGTTTATTCAAAAGCAAAAGGACAGAAAACAACAGTTTAATATGAGATCCGTTTGGAGTTCGCTTCACGGATTTTTCCTCTCCAACGGCTCCTGCTCCTCACAAACAGAACCTACTTCAAGTTCAGTCCGGGCCACAAACACTGGACAGCGACCAATGAGAACAGTTTGTTTACTGTAGCTTCTGTTCAGGTGCTTCTGGTCTTTATCAAAACATAATAGCATTTTATTTAGTCTATATTATTTTTATATTTAAAAAAACACAATTCAGCCAGGACCCAAAGGACTGTCATTAACTTACCGTAATATACCCCACTTTTAATTAGCAGCAAGACAAATTTTCACTTATTATTTACCTTGTCCCGTTTTCCTTAGGCCTAATTGTACCTAAAGTAACCGTAACGCCTCAACAACTGTAGTGTCATAATTGGTGTTGAAGTGACCTCTAGTGGACCCATTGAGTGAAGACAGAGATGGTGAAAGTACCCGGTATGTTCAGGCCCAGTTTTGACCTGGATCTAACAACGGCTCAATCTTACCAAATCATTAAATACACAAATTATTACAAAATATTTCTGAAATACAACCTAGGCCTTCTAAAGCTGGATTTAAAATTGAAGTGCGTGACCAGTGTTGTGCCAATCTTGTGGCCCTATAGTCTCCTGTTTGAGACAGCCTCAGGCACTCCTGGCACCCTTTTAGGGTTTTTCAAATGTATTTTTTGCTCCCATTTCTTATGCTAGGTTGATGATATTTGACAAAGATGTTCATTAATAAATTAATTTTAGAATTTCAGTTTCAGAGCTGGTAAAAAAAATAAAAAATTCAACTGTCTGGGCAAAAAGACTCACTTCCTCTTCCAGCCCTTTTTGGTCCCATTGACTTAAAATCACTTTTCAGTCTTCTGCCACTGCAATACAGAAATGTTAAATCATGTTAATTCCTCTGTAACCCTCTCAGTCACAGACTAAAACACACACACACACACACACACACACACACACACAAACACACACATACACACACACAAAATTACCAGAAATCTCATTGCATTGTGGGAAAAAAAATCCCTTAGAATTCCCATTAGATAAGATTGACTTTAGCCCTGCTCTCTTAGGGCTTTAAGAGGAAGAGTGTGAGTTTTAGTTTTTTGTTTGATTTTTTGCCCTTTTTTGTAATGGCACAAAAAGTAAAAATGTATCAAAATCAGTTTCAGGACTAATCAGTATCCGGGCCAGTAAGCCCTGCACTAACAAAATATATTTTACATCTTTAAATAGTAAATATGGCATGTTTTATTTACAAATATGTTCAAATTATGTAAACAAACTGGCATTTAGAAGGTAAAAATTAAAACAAGAATTTATTTTGTTATGTACAGTGAACCCCCAAATTATTCATACCCCTGGCAAATTCTGACTTAAAGTTACTTAGATTCAACCAGCAAGTTTATTTATTTTTTTGACCAGAAATTACACAGGCTTCTCTCAAAAGATAATAAGACGATGCACAAGAGGTATCATTGTGGAAAAAAATATTTCTCAGCTTTTATTTACATTTGAACAAAAAGTGGCATGTCCAAAATTATTCATACCCTTCTCAATAATCAATAGAAAAATCTTTATTGGCTATTACAGCAATCAAATGCTTCCTATAATTGCTGACCAGCTTTTTGCATGTCTCCTTGGTATTTTTGCCCATTCATCTTAAGCAATGAGCTCCAGCTCTTTCAGGTTGGAGGGTCTCTTTGCCATCACCCTGATCTTTAGCTCCCTCCACAGATTCTCAATTGGATTCAAGTCAGGACTCTGGCTGGGCCACTGCAAAACAATAATGTTTTTGTCTGCTGGCCATTTCTTCACCACTTTTGCTGTGTGTTTTCTGTTGTTGTCCTGCTGAAATGTCCACTGGTGCCCAAGGCAGACTGCCTGATGTTGTTGTTGAGAATTTTGATGTATTGCTCCTTTTTCATGGTGCCGTTTACTGTGATACTGTGATTCCCTGGTCCACCAGCTGAAAAACACCCCCAAAACATTAGGTTCCCACCACCAGGTTTGACAGTGGGGATGGTGTTCTTAGGGTTGAAGGCTTCTTCTTTTTTACACCAATTGAAGGATACATCATTGTGGCCAAACAATTCAATTTTTGTTTCATCTGACCATAAAACAGAAGACCAGAAGTCTTCTCCTTTGTCCAGATGGGCATTTTCAAAGGCCAAGTGGGCTTTTTTGTGCCTTATCTGGAGAAGTGGTGTCCTCCTTGGTCTGCGTTCATGGAACCCAGGACTGTGGACCATGGACTGTCTGCCGTGAGATGTTGCCACCAGCAGAGCCCAGATTCATCAGGATGGCCTTGGTGGTGATCCCTGGATTCTTTTTTTTACCTTTGTCATTATTCTCCTGGCCAGCACAGGTGTCACTTTTGGTTTCCAAGCACATCCTCTGAGATTTGTCACAGTGCAGAACGTCTTGTATTTTTTAATAATACTTTGCACTGTAGCCACTGGATCTTCAAAACATTTTGATATGGTCTTATAGCCCTTTCCTGACTTGTGAGCAGCCACAATGCGCAGCCGCAGGTCCTCAGAGAGCGCCTTTGTCTTAGCCATGACTGTCCACAAACCAACAGCAGAGAGCTTCTGTTTTTCACCTGTTGTGTGGATTAAAACAGCTATTTCCAATGAATCAGGGTAATTAGGATGCTTTAGAAGAGCGTGCACTATTTGGAATGGTACAGAACTTTGGATTTTCCCATAGACTGTGACAGTTTGCAAAGGGTATGAATAATTTTGGACATGCCACTTTATGTTCAAATGTAAAAAAAAAAAAAAAGCTGAGAAATATTTTTTTCCACAATGATAATTCTTGTACATTGTCTTATTATCTTTTGGGAGAAGCCTATGTCATTTCTGGTAAAAAAAAAAAAAAAAACTTGCTGGTTGAATAAAAGTGACTTTAAGTTGGAATTTGCCAGGGGTATGAATAATTTCGGGGTTCACTGTATGTTGAAGACAGGGGTTAATGATCAAAGAACAAAAAAGGTTTTATATTTTTGTTTTATATTTTTAAATGTGACCCACTGACCTAAAGGGGCTTTAAGGCCGCTCTGTGTATGTCTCGACCATTAAATTTTCATTTTGGAATTGGAAATCCAAAATTGGAAAATGGCCTGTTTCTTGTTTCCAAGTCAGCCGTTTTGTCAAATGACAAAGAATTCCCTCCATTGTCTGTGTCTGTCACTCCAACTAAGCCTCCACTTGCCAAGAAGCCGGCTCTTTCTAGAACCCACACTTCTGACGATGCTGTCCCCTCACTTGCCAGCCTAATTAACTAAGTGACACACTTGAGAAGATGGTTGGCGCCATTTGGGCGGAGTTAAAAGTCATAAATGAAAGATGGTTGTCATTGAAAAGCATGTGGAGAAAAGTGAGGAAACTACTCTGAAATGCACGTCTCGCGTAGCCAACCTGGAAAGCTATGGACGACAGTGGAACCTGAGGCTCCATGGGTTACCAGAGTCTGAATAAGAGAAATTTCCCGACATTATTGATGTGGCTCATCCAGTGGGGAGAAGGCACCAAGATGACCCGAAGCCTCGCGGCATCATCATGAGGTTCATCTCCCGGCGACATGAGGAGATGTGGTCCAAGATTAAAAAAAGCATGAGATGACGGGAAGACGGCCTATTTTGTGGGAGGAAGAGAATTCATCAATGGATCAGAAATACATCCATAGACACGAGAAGTAACTTTTAAGCTTTAGAAGCAGGACCACTGGCTTGGTGCTTTCAGGTTCATCTTGAGGTTTGATCTCCTATGAGAATGTTACGCTCATTTACTCGTTTAAGGTTATATTTCTAATGACTCAGGGTTGTATTTTATAAAAAGAGAGAGTTAGTTTCTTAGAATGTTTAACTCTCACTCTGTACATTAATAAAGCAACTTTACTTTGTTAAACCAGGTTACCCAGCAATACTACTTTATTGGTGCTGCTGATCTTGACAGTGCACATTTAACCTATTTTAAGGTTTACTTGAAGCATTACCTTGTTTATCACTGTTACTCGTTATTACTGTTCGCTTTCTACTTTCTTTAAAGCTGTTAAGTCTATCTTTTTTATCTCTTAATGCTAGGGGTTTACGCAACAATATCAAATGCAAAGCCTTATTTCTTTTTGCCAAACAGTTCAGGATGGATTTTGTCTATGTACAAGAATCTCACTCTGTTTCAAACAATGCTAACTACTGGAAATCTCAGTGGGGTAACTCTATATGGCTGTCTCATGGTACAGAACATTCAGCAGCGGTCGCAACCTTAAAGAACAGGTTTAATGGGAATGTTTTATTTATTGAGTGTGACCCAGATGGTCATTTTGTTGGCCAAGTTTTTAAATATAATGACAGTGTATATTACAAGTGATGTTTATGGATACAATACAAAATAGGAAAACAACAATCACATTTTATCTTTAGAAAATAAATATTAATTAGCTGGTTATCTAAATTTCCAAATGCCATATTATTATTAGGAGTTGACTTTAATAATATTCTAGACAGTGCTATTGATAAATGGCCTCCTGGTCTATTTCATAGGACAAATGTTAATCTTGCTGCATTTATGGATAAATTTAACCTTGAAGATATCTGGAGGGTAAAATACCCTGACAAAAGAATATTTACCTGGAGTAAAAAAAAACAAAAAAAAAACAAAAAGGGTCGAGTCAATCAAGAATTGATTTTTGGTTGATTTCCAAGGGTTTCAACAAAAATAATATTGATGTAAATATATCTCCCACCCCTCTTACAGATCATATATATATATATATATATATATATATATATATATATATATATATATATATATATATATATATATATATATATAAGATAAACTTATCCACCTCTCAAATAAGTCTTACTTGCTCAGTTTATTGGAAACTTAACAACTCCTTAATGTCAAATGAGAAAGTCAAAATAGAGGTGGTTGACCTTGTATATTTCTTCTGGTCTAATGCCAAAAAAGAAAAGCAATTTCTGCACTAACTGGGAACTTTTGAAATTTGAGCTTGGACAACTCTTTTGAAAATTCAGCACTGAGCCAAATCCAGAAGAGCCAAAGAATTAAATGTAGTATCAAGGATCACCTGTTTATCCTCTAAACCACCATATGCATTATCAGAGGAAGAGAATTTAGAACTCACAAATTTAATTAGATGAACTTTATAATCAAAAAGCCAAAGATGCATTTGTTAGGTCCAGGGCCAGATAGCTTGAAGAAGGGAAGCAAAATTCTCACTACCTTTTAGTCTAGAAAAACATCACTCAAAAAAAAAATTGTCTGTCCATGTCGACCCATCAATAACAACGGTTTTATAAGAGCTATGTTGTTTTTGTTGTTGGTGTCTGTGGCAAAAGCTAACTATTGTTAAATTTGGCCTGCTATTTTTAGTGTTTTTTATAGATTTTTCTGTGGTTTTAACAGAACAGGCCGGTTAGTAGTAGCCTGCCCTGACCCACCAACCCTTTAAGAAATTCGCTGTCTCCAGCCAATTTTATTGACAACCTGTTCGTATTGTGTAGGCCTCCATCAGACCACTGTGGGAGAGAGCTGTGGGAAGAACGGAGAGGAGAACCCGGACTGCACCTAGAGGCCCGCACTCTTTTTAAGTACAGTTTAAAAAACATTGGAAGGACATTGTTTTTATATAGGCTATGTATGCCCGTATGATCAGTAGCTCAGTTGGTAGAGCCGCTTGTCCACTAACCCAGAAGTTTGGTGGTTCAAACCCCGCTCCCACTGTTGTTGTGCCCTTGGGCAAGACACTTAACCCAGTGTCTGCGCACACTGGCGTGTGAATGGGTTAATGGTTCCTTGATGTAAAGCACTTTGAGTACCCATGGAGGTAGAAAAGCGCTATATAAATGTGACCATTTAGCAGAGACCAAAGTAAGTTAGCCTATATTATTGATCGTATAGACCAGAGGTCATTAATAGGCGGACCGCGGTCCGAATCCGGACCCAGATGCCCTCCCATCTGGACCCGAACCTCTGTCCCACGCCGCGGACCCGAACCCGTTCAGCCTGTTCACTCCCCGCGACAGAGGCGCCGCTGCGGCGCGTCAACAGCATCGTATCCTGGTGCTTTAAAACTTTAACATGAACAGTGCGGGGGTTAAATCAGCTGTGTTTTCTGTTACTGTCCAACAAAATGAGAGGAGTAGGTCCAGACTGAGTGCGGAGGGACAGGACTGTTCTGTTTACATCAGACTTAAGTTTTGTTTTTACGGAGCGGCGAGAGAGGAGGCGACACAGGCTGTGAGCGGCTCTGCCCTCTCGGTGTCTCTCTGTCGAGGCTCACCCCTCTCCTCTCGGTGTCTCTCTGTCCCACAGCTCACCCCTCTCCTCTCGGTGTCCCTCTGTCCCACAGCTCACCCCTCTCCTCTCGGTGTCCCTCTGTCCCACAGCTCACCCCTCTCCTCTCGGTGTCTGTCCCTCTGTCCCACAGAGGACAGAGCTGCCTCATATTCACCAGAGAATTAAGAGGAAACCTGTGTTTTGAGGCGCAGTACGTTCCACTTTAGTTTTAATGGCTGAATCGTCTCCTGCGTAAAAGCAGACAGAAAATCTTGCGTGTGACGCTATCAACCAATCAGATCTGAGGATTTGGAAACATATGGAGCGGTGACTGTGAGACAGACAGCAGAGAAATGAGAGAGACAGATGTAGAAAGGAACAGAGGTCAGTCAGCTCTAAACTCCTGTGTCTCCTGTGTTCTGAGCCAAGGACCATTATAAAAGCATTTTGTTTGATTTTTTTTAACTGTATTTGATTAACATAAGAAAAAAAAACTTTTTTATTTTATTATTTGATATCCCCTAGTTTTAAACTAATGCTTATGTTAGCAAAATGCTATTGCCATAATGTAGACACTGATGTGACTACAATGATTTTATTTATTTATTTTTGAGGTACAAATCAACATTGTGATGCTCCGGACCTTTGCGCAAGAAAATTTTCACCAATTGGACCTCGGTGAATTTTAATTGGTGACCCCTGGTATAGACCTACTAGCTTTACATAAATTCGTTAATATGAAACCTACTTGCTGTAGGTGAGTGTTTTCCCTTCACTTGTTATCTTGTTATTGACTGTATTTGTCACCTACTCTGAATCATCCTAGATCAATCTACGAATTGGCAATTTGTTAAAAGCATTTATGGAGTACAAGACATCAAAATCAACAGAAAGAACCGCTTTTAACTCGGGACCAAAGAAAAGACACACACACGCACACAAAAAAACAAACAAAAAAAAAAAAACAATAAAATCTGTCCGGGTTGGTGCTTTGCTTTTTATATAGCCTACTGAAACATATAGCCTACTGAAACATCTATGAAAGTATAACTTTTCTCTGCTCCAACTATATCAACATAGGCTTGATGACTCAACAAGTGGGTGGTCTAAAGAGGAAAGATGCTTCCATTATCAATGGACCCACAGTGTTCAGCATCTGCACTTTTAAATCAGTCAGAGATCCTTTCACAGAGACGTTCCTTGAGGACCGTTTGTCCTTCTATACGTTGATGGCTCTGAAGTGGAAAATATACCTGGCACAGGAAGACCTTTTCAATTGATCAAATATAAAAATGCCATTGGAAAAAACAATGCAAGAATAACCATCTGTTCAGAAAAACACTTCAGAGAAGGTACAGTAGGCTGTGCGTCTCATACAACAGTTGGCTACATGCACTGAAATGTGGTCAGGGAAGGCAATGAGGGCTATTTTACCCCGTCATTTGTATTATTAGGGCAATTTTCTAATATTTGTTCATTCTTCAAAATAGCCAAATTCTCTATTACACTAGTCTAATAGTCTCTGACTGTTTAAGAGTGTGCCTCACCAGCTGTCAACCTTACCGTACGCCACTGTTATATGAAACAGATCAGCCTTTTCCTTAATAAAGGTCAGTTAAGAGAAATGACTCAATGTTTGTTTTTTACAGCAGATGATACCACAGTGGATGATTCCACAGACTCTGATTCTGATTATCCTTGCATCTAAGAGCACAACTGAATTCTACCACACTGAGGCACTTATGCACACTGTAATATTTTTTTACAAATTAGAATAAGATCACACACATCTTTTTTTTTTTTTTTCCTTTTAGATTTTTGAACCACAAAAGGTTCAAAGTACTCCTGAATGCAAAGACCAAAGGTAAGGTTTATTAACTTGTTACAGCTGAACGTCAGCTGGGCTGATGTTGCTTCTAACATAAGCTATTGCTTATAAATATTACATGGTCATGCTCCATATCTTTTATAACTAGGGTTATTAATTAAAGCATTTAAGCTAATGGGTTTATCCATTGTTTATGTTTCAGTGATGGATTAGGGCATTCGTCCAGGATGGAGCCAGAACAGGTACCTGGTTATCTGTGGGCTGGTGTTTCTGGTTTTAGTGTTTTGTTTAGCATCTGCTTTATTTTCCAGATAGTAATATCTAATACTGATGACACACCTGGACAAGATATGAACAAGAGTTCTTGCTACAGGTAAATAAAAAAATTAATTTGAGTGTGAATTAATGTACTTGTATGTAATGTATTGGTGTACTTTTCCCAACAGTACATACACTGACCTGTATGCACCAAGTGTGGAGGAAGAAGATGAGGAGCTGGTTGTAGTTTGTGAAAATGAGACACAAGACACGGCAATATAAATTAATAACAATTTTCTGTAAAATATTATATTTGTTTTAAATATTGATTCATGTTTTATCATTACAGAGAAGACATAAACCTGTCGCTGCAAGACATCATCCTAAACCTGTCTAGCACAATTGAGCACAACGTCAGCAGGTTTAATATTTCGCGGGCCAGTTTTTGGGATGGAGCAGTGATGGGCTTCAAGTGCTCAACTTTCTCTCTGTACTGTTCATACAGTTTGGGCATTTCTGTGTCGTTAAAATACTTGTGGCTTGGAGGTTCATAATGTGGATCAAGGGTTTTAATCATCTCTTTAAACCCGGAGCGCTCCACTGTATAGAAAGGGATCATATCTTTGCATAAGTACATTGTGATGGCTCTTGTTATGCCACTCCATCTCTTGCTCATAAGCCGTACTCTTTGAGATCTGATCTTTTAAACTTGAACCAAATACAAATCACGGACGTAACATGTTTTTTTTTTTTTGACCAACTCCTCCTGCTCAGCTGTCTCTGTACTTTTGATAAAGCATAAATCTCTACCGTAGACCTAATTTATAATCATTTATACTGTCTGCTGCATATACTGCCCTATGCTGGCAAGACCGAGGAGGGAATCGATGCTGGAAATCCAAAATGGTAGTTTTTGACCCTCCTTTTAAAACATCTTAAAGACCGTCCCATTTTTGTTGGACCGTAATGTAATCGATTCTTGGTGTAAAATGCCAATATGGTATGTGATTGATTATGTGTAGAAGTGTTCTATTCTTGTAACTCTTGCAACACTATTGCCAGGGCCATACACAGAATTTTAGAAATGCTGAGGTCCATGTAGTCAGTTTTTTTCCTCTTTTAGTCCAAATGTTTAGGACTGGTTTAGACTAGTATACCCTAGTTTAGTCTTGATTTAGATGTGGTTCAGTCTAAACCTATTTTTTGTTTCAGCCTTGGTCTAGACATAAGTTTGTCCTGGTGTAAATTTGTTTTAATCTGGTTTCCTGGTTTGTCCTGATCTCTAGCCAATTTGGTGCCCTAGGCCAGATTGGGCTCCCCCCTCCCCTCGGGGTTTGTCTCAGAGAGCAGAGGAGAGAACAACATTGTATTTAGGGAGCATGTGTTTTGAGGCACGGTAAAGTGCCACTTAATTTAAAAAAATTTTTTTGGGGGGTGGGGGGGCAGTTACTGCAGCGTAAAAGTCAATAGTGAATCTTCACGTGACGCTAATCTTCACAATCACATCCACGGAGAGAGGAGAGACAGGGACAGGCGTGGACAGGAACAGGGTGAAGCAAGAATAGACTAAAAATGGCTTCCTCCTCCCAGAGACCTGCTCAGAACCAGTGTCTCATTGTTATGGGCCTTCATTAAAAGCATCAAAATTAAGCTTCACTTTGAAACCAAGCCCAACACTGCTCAGTTACAGCCTCACAGCAGCAGTCACAGCACAACACAGAATTAATCACGAAGTTTAAAAGTAAGAGCTGATTATTATTTTTCTTAAAATATGTATTCAGAGCAATCAAATTTAATTTAAAATTATATTTACTGGATATAAGAATAGAAAATGTACCTTTTTATTTTATTATTTGAAATATAATTGAAATATAATTTAAAGAAATGCTATTTGAAGGAATAAAGAGACCTTGTGTTCTGGACTTAACTTGAGGACATTTTCACAGATTGGCCCTCAGCGAATGTTTATTTATATCAGGGCAGCACTATGGATGCAGGCTGCACTTTTAAAGATACACAGTTGTTATTGAGAACAAGTGCGGTTAGTATTGACCCGGCCCTCCGCAACCGGCCCAGACTCAAATGTGGCCCTCAGGAAAAAATAATTACCCACCCCTTGTCTAATAGTTATGATACATAGTCTAGGCTAAATAAACGTGGCAGCACACTCACTGTCTTTAATTAAAAAGTAGCACAGTAACACGCAGTTGCTAGCTACGGTGTAGTTTATTTCAACTTTGCTAGCCTCGTAGCTTGTGCAAATGAAAAGTTAAACAGCAGTTTTTAATGTTAGAATAAACAACTACATACCTCTAATTTGGCCCCTTTTTTCCCTCCTCCTCTTTTCTCCGCTTTCTGAAAACAGCACCTGATGGCTTGGACGGCCTTTTCATAATAAAAAATTGTCAAACTACTTGTTGATGTAACGTCCATCAATTTAGGGACCGCTGCTGTGATGCGCGTCAACAATACACCCATTCCCCCGCTTCCACCGTAAACCGTGTCAGTCAGGCTCAGGCCAGGTCAATCAGAGTCATTAGGATTTTTTTTTTTTTTTCATATTAGAGTACAAAGAAGAAATAACACAATTCACTTGATTTTTAATTATTTGTCATTTATTAAAAAATATACCTTTTTTTTTTTGTTTGTTTGTTTTGGAGGGGTGCAGCTGGGCGCACCCTCCAGCAGATGGCGCCCTAGGCAACCGCCTGGATGGCCTATGCCTAAAGCCGGCTCTGGTCCTGATTTACCATTGTCTTCAGTGTACTGCGCCTAACGCCCATAGCTACTGAGACAGTCTTCAGTCATCTGTGACACATAATGGGTGAAAGAGGAAGAAGATGAATAAATATAAAATACATAGAATTTTTCATGATTTGTGTATATTAGTTGCACTCACATGATGTTACAATGTCAATGTGAATGCCGCCTATGTAGCTGATGATCCTTTATTGAGCAAACCACTGTCCACCTCTCTGTGCTCTGCAGGACACAGTGTGGAGCAGGTTTGTACCTCTGTCTGTGTGAGTTTAGCTCTTTTGCTGCGTGTCTTTTGCTGTAGTGACAGAGAGAGAGAGAGGAAAAGAGCGACGCGGGGCAGTGAATGAACTTAAACAGCTCTGATAACTTGGTTTTACTGACACAGTGTGACTCAGGCTCTTATTAAAGCGCTACTGTCTGTAGCTTCTGTTTTTTGAGACGGGGTTTGTACAGGTGATGTTACAAAGCTGTGAGGGTAGAATCTGTTTTTATTACTGCCCAGTAGTGTAGTCTACGTGATATGCAGGTATACGCCGTAAACCCACTAGAATGCTACAGAATTTCCGTATAACCACTTCAAAGCGCGCAATGATGCATAACAATCATTACCTCCTCTGTACTTTTTTTCTCTGTTCACCGAGACCAGCACTAACTCTTTACAGCAACAACCTCTCTCCACAGCCGCTTCTCTGTGCGCTCTCCCCGTTCCCATCACAGCAGCAGCGCAGTAAGCTCTGTGGAAGACTAACTCGTTTCTCATTGGCTCCTCTGATGCTTGTCCCACCTCCCCCGCGTTCTCACTGGCTCCTCTGACGCTTGTCCCGCCTCCCCCACGCTCTCATTGGCTCCTCTGACGCTTGTCCCGCCTCCCCCGCGTTCTCATTGGCTCCTCTGACACTTGTCCCGCCTCCCCCACGCTCTCATTGGCTGTCTCCCGTTCATGAGCGCGTATGTTGTGAGCAGCGGGAAATTCAGAGAGAAAACAAATAATATCGGCAAATAACACAGCTGTAGAGCTTTATAAAAATACAATAAAGCAGGAGTTGGACACAGATACCAGAGGAGTATGAGCTACAGCAGGAGAGGAGGTCACAGAGGAGTTAGAGACTCTGAGCTAAAATGTAAATAGGCTAATTCGTCAAATTAGCATCTTAACTTAAGCCACTGACCAAACATTTTCACTCTGTTCACTAAACTGAATATTTTGTCAGGTAACAGAGGAGGAAATTAAAGCAGAAGGCTAGGTGTACAAGTAAAGAATGTACAGTATTAAAGACAAATACAGCTACAGCTGAAAATGCTAAAGGAGCCCAGTATCAACCATGACAGTCTGTAAATCTGACTCAGGACAAGGTAGGCATTTTTACTGAGCACTGCTTCTCTTCTCTCTTTGTACCCACATTTTAGGGCTCATCACATAACAGTAGGCTAGGGGTTGACAGTTTTTGTTGAAAGTAGCCTATTTGCATTTGTAGGTGTTGTACAGTACATATATGACTTTGTAATTTTTATGATATTTGCAGAGGCCTAATTTAGCCTACTGTATGTGTTAGCATTATTTGACTGGTTTTGGGAGTTGAAGTAACCGAGAGATGCATTTGGCATTTTATTGTGAGACTCTGAGTGGTCCCAGAACACTGTCCAGTGATTAGTTTTACAGTTGATTAAAAAATAAGGTGATTTGTGTAGTATAATAGTTATAACTTGTACTATAGGCAAAGCAGGCCAAGTAGGCTGCTTTAGCACTTCCCTATGCTGCATGGTTTAGTATAAAACCACCATTTATCCATAGGTACACTGGCCCTGGGTCTTGGTGTAGTGCTGTTAGTTGAACTTTGTGTTGTAGTTTTTTTCCTCGGAAGAGCTTTGGATTTAAAGCTCTATTTTCATGGTATATTTTATACACATTTTTATCTCAGTGCACCCCTACAGGGCTTTGTATCCTTGATTTATTTATTCAATTTTTGTCATTATGGAAAGATGAATGTACGGCTGGTAAGCTACAAATTAATTGCCCCTTGGGGATAAATAGTTTTTCTGATTATGATTCTTAAAACTAGATTACTCCCATTTGGCTAAATAATGTATGTAGGCCCTATACACTAAAAAAACACAACCCCAAAAAATGTTATTAAGCGACACGCAGGAATCGTTACAGTATACCCACTACAAAAATGTAGACTACACCACTGTTACTGCCACATTAGCTCAACAAACAAAGTGTAGAGTGTTTACAGACAGTCCCACCTGTTTAAGAAGCTCCTGCTCTGACTGTCTCCTCTTCTTTGTACATTTCGTTTGGTGAAAGTTAAATGTCTCTGTCGGAGAATCCCGCTCGCTAAAACAGCAGGGCAGGGGCAGTGCCGCAGCGCTTCTGCAGTGCATCATGGGAGATGTAGTTCAAACAGGTTGAGTGCAATATCTCGGCGGGCCATTTTTAATATAAATTAGAAATTATTTCGCGGGCCAAAAGGAATTATCCTGCAAGCCTTGAGTTTGACACCCCTTCAAACCTTTGCAATGTTAAGTTGGTTTTGATGGTTTAGTCCTAAAATGTTTGACTCTTACTTGAATGGCAGAACTTTCTCAGTTAAAATAAACAACATTTCCTCTCCCGCCCACATCACTCATGGCCTACCTCAGGGTTCAGTTTTAACACTTTTGCTATTTTAAAATTTTTAAAAAGCACAAAGTCCACTACCACCTGTATGCAGGTGACACACAGCTCTATCTGCCAATCTCTCCCCAGGACAGCTGCTCTCTGTCTGCCTTTCAGAACTGTCTGGCAGAGCTAAAATGCTGGTTGGGAAACAACTTTCTGCTTAATGATAACTGATGATAACTTAATGAGAACAAGACAGAGATAATTTTATTTAGTAGCCCTGCTGCTGATAACCTAAAAGAAAATCTTGGCCCACTATCCTTCAATGTACACAATACTGTCAAGACTTGGTGTCTTTATCGACTCCTCTCTAAACCTTGAAAAACAAGGTCAACAGTGTAGTCAAGAGCAGTTTCTTTCTACTCTATTGCATTGCCAAATTAAAGCCAATTTTATCCATTAAGAACCTGAAGACTGTCATTCACGTTCCAATCACCAACTGATTAGATTATTGTAATTCATTATATGCAGGACTTCCACACTCAACTGTGGCTAAATTACAGTACTGTCCCTCAATACATCTCAGATCTTTTAACCCTGCAGGTTGTCTCATGGTCTCTTAGGTCCTCCTCTCAGCACTTACTATCAGTCCCCTCAACTCGCCTTAAGACAAAGAGAGACTGGGCCTTTTCTGTTATTGCCCCAAAACTGTGGAATGAACTCCCTCTCGACATCAAAACTAGCTCATCCACTGACCATTTTAAATTCTTTGCCTAAAACTCACCTTTTTAATCTGGCTTTTAATTAGGCTGATTTTGGGGGCTAGTTTTTCCTTTTGTTTTGTGACTTTTATCTGGATGTATTTTATCTCTTCCATTTTATTTTATATTTTTTAATCCATTGTAACTTATTCTTCTGTTTATTATGAAACTGTTTTATATTATTTTGTGTCAACTGGTTTTAAATTATGTTGTTTTTTCCCTCTTTGCTGTAAAACACTTTGGCACAAGGCGTGTTGTTTTTAAATGTGCTATACAAATAAAAAGGATTGGCTTGTCTTAAATAGAAGTCTGCAGAACCACTGAAATATGAATGAAGTTCACAAAGACATACGTGATTCGATAAACATTGACCCCTATAGTGTAATAATTATCAATTATATCAGTCTCAAACATGCAGTTAAAATTTAATTTAAAATTGAGTAATTTCCTTTCTCACTGCATTAATTTGTAAAGTTTGCTAGAATTAGTAGCCGAGAGCCCAGGAGATGGAGACGGTCTGCAACACTAAGTGATTAGAGTTTTGGAGAAAGGACCTCTTGTCGATCCTGGATGGCGTACGCCACTGGTCCTGGACGATTAGTCTTGGAATCCCAGACGGGGCCCCAAATTTGTGGTGGATGTAATTAATCCAACTTGTGTGAGAAAGTAATAAAAGGTCTTGAGCCAGTGGGATTGTCTTTGTGGAGATTTCATTATTCTTGAAAGAACATGGAACTGACAGCAGTCTGTCAACCAAGTTCCAGAGTGAGACAGTCCCACTCTGACTTTATACACAAACAGTATCCATTGAACTAGACAAGGGAAAATCTCCTTAAACACTGTTAGGTAAATACTTTTTAAAAAAACTGAAGAAAGGTGTTAGCTCAGGTGTACATGACTAAGAGTAAGGTAATTGTGACAGAAAATACTGTATGTTGATAAATATTTTTCCAACACAGTCCTCATTTACTACATCCATAAATCTCCTCTTTGGTCTTCCTTTAGGCCTCCTGTCTGGCAGCTCTCATCTCAGCATCCTTCACCATCCCTCCTGAACATGTCCAAACCATCTCAGTCTGGCCATTCTGACTTTACCTCTAAAACATCTAACATGATGAAAAAACTCTACCCACCTTCCTTACATGGCATGGATTTTTAGGGTAATGCACTATTATTTATTTTAAGCAAAAAAATATACAGCCTGAATATTTTACTACCAGATTACTACTATTTATATACTGTTCATATGCATAGTCTATTTTATTAATTAATATTGTTTGATTTATTTATTATTATTGTTAATTTTGTTTAAGCATAGTTTAATTAAAATGTTGTTCTATCCAGGTTGGTCTCTTGATATTTCCTGATTTAATACTCTTGTTTGATATCACTTGCTTTCTGTACTTCTGCTGTTGCAACATCCCCCACTGTGGGGGATATTGCAACAGCAGTGGTAAATAAAGGTTTTCTTATCATATCAACTCATCCTACAAAATACAACAACTTTAGACTACGGTCACAAAGCTTCTCACGAACGATGGGTTTGTACGAATCTCCCAGTTCGTACGAAACCTGGAGGTCATAGACATTTGTGGAGGGGGCATAGTTTCCTTCAGCCTTTTTAGGAAGTTGGTACGGCAGCCGTTCAATTCGCAAGAGCAACTTGAGGCATTCTTGAGAATATTGGGTGATTTTCTGCCGTACGCTGACTGTAGAGTTCTTATGTTCACCGTTAGGGTGCCTTCAAAACCTTCCTGCAGTATACTCACAGCCATCTTATGAAAATTGTTGTCATAAGGTGGCCGTACGGCACCCCTATGTGCAACTCACGGCAATCTCAAGTGGTTGTTAGGGAGATCCTATGGATTTTGGCACATTTTGTTGGGATACATAAATGGCGGCCATTCCAATATCTCCAAAAATTCTGTGTCCTCATCATATCTGCTAGAAATTTTGTGGAAAAGTTCTTAATCTTCAACATGGCAATAATGCAGACAAGACTACAGCTGCACCTTCTACAAGTGCAGTTGCAGGACAAAGAAGATCTAGCGGTTGTAGCCGCTGCTTTTGTTCGGCAGCGGCAGTAGGACCTGGAGTGAAGACAGCGACGCTGGTGGGTGCGGCCATGGATACAGAGGCGGCACCTCTACAGCCACCATAGGAATATGGGATTGTGGAATGTTCTCCTTACCCTAAATAATTCACGGAGGCCCTGCAAAGAGGGTTTTCATGGCGCGTTCGCCGAAAATCTTGGACAAGACCATGAACCTGGCCACAAACTTACGCAAGGGCTACGACTGCTGGATTCTTATAAGGCTGCCTTAAGGATGCCGTAGGAAATGGTCCAAAATCATTCATAGGGTGTTCGCAGTCATTCGTACAGGTCATTGTGACCAGTGTTTTAAATGTTTAAATTAACCAGCTGTTGATACTGAACAGACTTTGTAGCCAGACTGAACCACTTCCCTCTCAGTGATGTGAAGACCAGGTCTGAGTGTTTGTTTGTTTGTTTGTTTAACCAGCAAATAAAGGATCCGATATATGATTTCTGGAAGCTTAGTTTTTGTTTATCTGTAGCCTATTGTCTGTTTGCCATGAGGCTGTTCATCCGCACTGTCATCTGACGTTTCTTTTTCCGGTACACCATCACCACCACTGCAAACATGAAGAAGTAGCAATCATTAGCCACACATATCTGACCAAGTACATGTATAAAGAGCCGTTCTTCTTATCCATACCTGTAATGATGCAGGATATGAGAGATATGATCAGAAACACCAGCAGTATCAATATGAGCAGCAGATATGACGACTTCGACTCCAGCAATACTGTGGAGTCTCCAATCCTTATCTGGGAAAAAAAAAAAATGTTAAATGCTTTCTGACGCCTGAAAAAACTTGTGTAATATGACTTAGAGCTTTACCATTAGATGTTCAAATTCAGCGTGGGACGTGTTCCTGATCTCACAGCTGTAAAAGTCCATCTCGTTGTTGGTCTCTTTGCTTTCCATGATGCAGGGATAGTCTTTGCCTTCTCTGACAGCCCACACTGACAGCTCCTCCGGGCTTATGTCCAGTTTGTCAGCCTTTTTCTTAGAAGGGATACAAAATAAATTTTAAAAGTCATCTAAAAATTTATATAAAAGACTAGATAAAATACATATAGCATGAACAAGAACAACCAAGAAGGTTGTAGACAGTAGAAAATGACTTGCTAAAAATATATTGCAGTACTGTTTTTATATAAGTGCATGGAAAATATCATTACAATGGACTACAAAAATATTATACCATTACAATGGACACACCAAGTATCACCTCAGAAATATTTGACTTTGCAGAACCATCTTTTTAATGAACTAAAATGAGCATGAATCAGGACTAATCCGGGGTCTAAACAAGGGATAAAACACACAGATTCATTACTAAATAGGACCAAAACTATATATTATATAAGAACTAAACCAGGTCTATACCGGGATTAAACAAATAATCAACCAGGACTAAAGAAGGACAAATCAAGGACTAAACTGGCTCTAAATTAAACTGCAAAAGAGTACTGGTACGACAAGAAGATGCTTGCATACGACTAGTGGTACTCATCACGGTTTGAGAACCACTGTCCTATACATAATGAAAAGTGGCTTACTTTACACTATCGACGTCTTTCTGTTTTACTTCACTTTAATTTTTCTCTATTTTACTCTCTATTTTTCTGTGTAAGCACTTTAGAGTTTTAGGGAGCATGTACTCTATATCAGCTGTTACAGCAGATGTATCCCCTTGCAGAGTTTGCTAACACTGCATGAGAAAAAAAGTAGTATTAGGAAAATAGGACACAAAAATTCTACAGGAAAGGTCTGAGTGGCTGAGAGAGGTGGGTAGAGTAGCCAAAAAAATAATCAAGACTATTGTTTTAAAAATCCTAATTACTCAAGTAAAAGTAAAACCATCCATCAATAAAGACAGGAACAAGACCAAAACAATCTTTAATCACAAGAGGATGGACAGAACACAAGAGTTTAACTTGAGATCGCTTGTTTGCATTGTCATTGGCATCACTTCATGGACTTTTCCTCTACAACGGGTGAGTTCATTGAGTTTGAAAAAGTTTTGTTTTTGTAGAGTCCGACTGCATATAAAACATTTTAATGAGAAATATAGATAAATAACCTATTTGAACAAACAAACGACTATATGGCCTATTATTATAAAAATGTGATACTCCGTGTACAGTTTTGCTTTCTACTCTGAAAATCCGGATGTTGCTCTCGTTTAATATCCAGTTTGGTGCGATCTGATCTGTGTAGATTGACGTGAACTGAGAGCAGCGTCGCAGGAAAACAGAACTGCTGCATATCTCCAATGAAGTGTTACACACTCTTGAGCCAGAACCACAGAGCCAACGCTTGCAGTGGAAATTTGGGGCAAAAGATAGAGTCAGGAGCTTGGTTACTCAGGAGAAGCTCGGAGTAGAGCCACTGCTCCTCCACATTGGGAGGAGCCAGCTGAGGTGGCTGGGGCATCTGTTTTGGATGCCTCCTGCACGCTTCCCTGGAGAAGAGTTCCACGCATGTCTCACTGGGAGGAGGCCCCGCAGAAGACCTAGGACACGCTGGATGGTCTATGTCTCTCGCCTGGCCTCGGAAAGCTCGGGGTAGCAGGAGGAAGTGTTCAGGGAGAGGGAAGTCTGGGCGTCCCTGCTTAGACTGTTGCCCCCACGACCCGGCTCCAGATAAAGCGGAAGTGGATGGAAGTAAAAAGTATGTTGTGATAAAACTACATTTAGAAGTACACTGCTCAAAAAAATAAAGGGAACACTTAAACAACACAATGTCACTCCAAGTCAGTCACGCTGCTGTGAAATCTAACCAGAGCCGGCTTTAGGCATAGGCCATCCAGGCGGTTGCCTAGGGCGCCATCTGCTGGAGGGGGTGCCCAACTGCACCCCTCCAAAAAAAAAAGGTATATTTTTTTTTATAAATGACAAATAATTAAAAATCCAGTGAATTGTGTCATTTCTTCTTTGTACTCTAATATGAAAAAAAAAAAAATCCTAATGACTTCTGATTGACCTGGCCTGAACCTGACTGACACGGTTTACGGTGGAAGCGGGGGAATGGGTGTATTGTTGACGCGCATCACAGCAGCGGTCCCTAAATTGATGGATGTTACATCAACAAGTAGTTTGACAATTTTTTATTATGAAAAGGCCGTCCAAGCCATCAGGTGCTGTTTTCAGAAAGTGGAGAAAAGAGGAGCAAAAAAAAAAGGGGCCAAAGTAGAGGTATGTAGTTGTTTATTCTAACAATAAAAACTGCTGTTTAACTTTTCATTTGCACAAGCTACGAGGCTAGCAAAGTTGAAATAAACTACACCGTAGCTAGCAACTGTGTGTTACTGTGCTACTTTTTAATTAAAGACAGTGAGTGTGCTGCCACGTTTATTTAGCCTAGACTATGTATCATAACTATTAGACAAGGGGTGGGCAATTATTTTTTCCTGAGGGCCACATTTGAGTCTGGGCCGGTTGCTGAGGGCCGGGTCAATACTAACCGCACTTGTTCTCAATAACAACTGTGTATCTTTAAAAGTGCAGCCTGCATCCATAGTGCTGCCCTGATATAAATAAACATTCACTGAGGGCCAATCTGTGAAAATGTCCTCAAGTTAAGTCCAGAACACAAGGTCTCTTTATCCCTTCAAATAGTATTTCTTTAAATTATATTTCAATTATATTTCAAATAATAAAATAAAAAGGTACATTTTCTATTCTTATATATATATATATATATATATCTTATATAATAAATATAATTTTAAATTAAATTTGATTGCTCTGAATACATATTTTAAGAAAAATAATAATCAGCTCCTACTTTTAAACTTCGCGATTAATTCTGTGTTGTGCTGTGACTGCTGCTGTGAGGGCTGTAACTGAGCAGTGTTGGGCTTGGTTTCAAAGAGAAGCTTAATTTTGATGCTTTTAATGAAGGCCCATAACAATGAGACACTGGTTCTGAGCTGGTCTCTGGGAGGAGGAAGCCGTTTTTATTCCATTCTTGCTTCACCCTGTTCCTGTCCACGCCTGTCCCTGTCTCTCCTCTCTCCGTGGATGTGATTGTGAAGATTAGCATCACGTGAAGATTCACTATTGACTTTTACGCTGCAGTAACTGCCCCCCCCCCCCCCAAAAAAAAAAATATTTATATACCAAATTGGCTTGAGCCGGCGCTGAATCTAACTGTCCACTTAGGAAGCAACACTGATTGACATCAGTTTCACTGCTGTTGTGCAAATGGAATAGAAAACAGGTGGAAATGATAGGCAATTAGCAAGACTCCCCCAATAAAGGAGTGGTTCTGCAGGTGGTGACCACAGACCACTTCTCAGTTCCTATGCTTTTGTCCTATGCTGATGTTTTGGTCACTTTTGAATGCTGGCGGTGCTTTCACTCTAGTGGTAGCATGAGACGGAGTCTACAATCCACACAAGTGGCTGAGGTAGTGCAGCTCATCCAGGATGGCACATCAATGCGAGCTGTGGCAAGAAGGTTTGCTGTGTCTGTCAGAGTAGTGTCCAGAGCATGGAGGCGCTACCAGGAGACAGGCCAGTACATCAGGAGACCTGGAGGAGGCCGTAGGAGGGCAACAACCCAGCAGCAGCCTCCTCCTGTGTGCAAGGAGGAACAGGAGGAGCACTGCCAGAGCCCTGCAAAATGACCTCCAGCAGGCCACAAATGTGCATGTGTCTGCTCAAACGGTCACAAACAGAGTCCATGAGGGTGGTATGAGGGCCCGACGTCCACGGGTGGGGGTTGTGCTTACAGCCCAACACTGTGCAGGACGTTTGGCATTTGACAAAGAACACCAAGATTGGCAAATTCACCACTGGCGCCCTGTGCTCTTCACAGATGAAAGCAGGTTCACACTGAGCACATGTGACAGACGTGACAGAGTCTGGAGACGCCGTGGAGAACGTTCTGCTGCTGCAACATCCTCCAGCGACCGGTTTGGCAGTGGGTCAGTAATGGTGTGGGATGGCATTTCTTTGGGGGGCCGCACAGCCCTCCATGTGCTGGCCAGAGGTAGCCTGACTGCCATTAGGTCCCAAGATGAGATCCTCAGACCCCTTGTGAGACCATATGCTGGTGCGGTTGGCCCTGGGTTCCTCCTAATGCAAGACAATGCTAGACCTCATGTGGCTGGAGTGTGTCAGCAGTTCCTGCAAGACCAAGGCATTGATGCTATGGACTGGCCCGCACGTTCTCCAGAACTGAATCCAACTGAGCACATCTGGGACATCATGTCCCACTCCATCCACCAATGCCACGTTGCACCACAGACTGACCAGGAGTTGGCAGATGCTTTAGTCCAGGTCTGGGAGGAGATCCCTCAGGAGCTCATCTGCCCCCTCATCAGGAGCATGCCCAGGCGTTGTAGGGAGGTCATACAGGCACGAGGAGGCCACACACACTACTGAGCCTCATTTTGACTTGTTTTAAGGACATTACATCAAAGTTGGATCAGCCTGTAGTGTGTTTTTCCACTTTAATTTTGAGTGTGACTGCAAATCCAGACCTCCATGGGTTAATAAATTTGATTTCCATTGATATTTTTTGTGTGATTTTGTTGTCAGCACATTCAACTATGTAAAGAACAAAGTATTTAATAAGAATATTTCATTCATTCAGATCTAGGATGTGTTATTTTAGTGTTCACTTTTTTTGAGCAGTGTACAATTTGTTCAAAAAGTTACTCACTTCTGTTTGCTGATGACAATAGTGCCATGTACAATCTGTGCATTTAGAGCTTGTCTTACCTGTATAGTAATGCTGGCGTCGCTTCCTGTCTTTATGGAGGTGTAACTGGTGAAGACAGGGTTGGGGTGGTAGGTGATGGTTGTGGAGCAGTTCAGAGTTTGATTGGCCACTTTCAGATACACGATGCTCGAAAGAGGTTTCTCAGCAGCAGGAGTGGCATAATTTAGATTCTATTAGAAAAGTTAAAGTTTGAGGCACTGAGTGGCGTAATTTATTTGACAGATAATGATTTCGACCAACGAACCTGAGAACTGCTGCTCATAATAGGGTTAGTTGTCTGTGGGGAGTGACTGCAGACAACAGCGTCTACCAAATCCATGCGGGATCCAATGAGTGTGATATTTCTTCCACCACTAGGACAATAAAAAAAAAGAACAATTAATTACTCAAAATGTCCAAAAGAAATCTAGCACTTCCAAGAAATTTTACATGGTTTCAACTCTAAATGAAATAGTATTTTAGAGCCAGTGGCACTGAGGAACAGGAAGGAGGCAGAGCTGGAGGTAGCAGAGCTTAAAATGTTGAGGTTCTCTTTGTGGAGGATAGCTAGGAGTACAAAGATCAATAATAATAATAATAATGCGCTTTTCTAGACACTGAAAGTCGCTTTACAATTTGGTGCTTTATTCATTCACTCCTCAGTCACACCCCTTGGTGGAATTGTGCACCATTGTGCACCTACAAGCCCTCCAACCACAACAAACAATCACTCTGACACATCCTTATAGAGGGACAGATTGTGTTAGATGTTTTAAAGATAAAGTCAGAGATACCAGATTTAAATGGTTTGGACATGTACAGAGTAAATAGTAAATAGCCTCCTGAGACCTGGTAATTCACTTTTGTCCTCTGGGAGACATGGGTTTTAGACATACTTTAGGAATAATATATGCAGTCTTTGTAAATCCTATTGTCCTGTCAAGAGGACATTGTGAGCTTTCAAAATACTTTTTTTCTTTCTATGTCCTGTGTAATGGACATTTGCTGTTTTATTTATCTTAGCATTTAGTGGTAGAATTAGTTGGCATAAACAAGAGTACAAAAACTGAGTACCTAAGGGCTCAAATGCACAACAAAGAAAGCAGAAAAAAAAAATCAAAACCATCACATGTACTTTCCTATATTACTGGAAAAGCAAGTGGTGAGTGATGTATAATGGATTTAGGTACTTTGGCTTCTAGATGTTACTTGAGACAGTAATGGAAACATAAGTGAGCAGTTGTTCTCTAAATAGTCCTCTGCGTGTGTTCTCAGAGCTGATCTGACAAAACAAAGGCAGAAATAATTCTTTCAGTTGCTGAACCTCAAAGAGGAAGTTTCTCATGGTCTCATGGTTAATTCTGATTCTCTATATTTCAACCACAGCCACACATAAGTTTCAGTAAATGTAATTTCTAATTGTGCATTCATTTGTCGCAGTATTTTTTGCAAATGCACAGAAATATCTACTACATGTTTTGCCCTATGTTCCCACATTCCTATGATTTAGGGGTTAGGGTTACACATGCACCATTTACTGAAAAATAACGTTAGAAATGTAGAAACATAGACATGCTCCCTCTACTACTACTAGTTCTACCACTGTTACTGATACTACTGCTGCTACTGATATTTCTACTTCTGCTACCAAACTACCCACACTTGGGACTGAACCAAGAACCTCCTGGTTGTGAGGCAGCACTACCCTCTTTGTTTAGAACCTTGAAAAATGTATATACAAAATGTTTTTCTTCAAAAACTTAAGCAAAAGTGTAAAAAAATGTTTTAGAAAGTGTACCCAGAAGGAAAATTTTGCTTGAAAAATGTAAACAAATTCATCTTCTTCCGCTTATTCTTGTTAGGGGTCGTGGGTACTGAAACCTATCCCACTAACTATGGGCCTTAGGTGGGGTATACCATGGACAATGGCCATTTAGTTGCAGGGCTCACACAGACCGACAGTCTTTGGACGGAGGAAGCCGGAGTATCCACTCACCTGAGCCAGGAGCTGCTGGGTGTAACTGCGGTGCAGGATGGTGAGGAGCGATAGGTGATCTGAGCGTTACCGTGACAACTACCATCAGGGAGAACCGCGCAGACTCTGACCACGCCTTTATTCTCTGCTCTGGGAATGTGAAAGGTCAGGGCCACACCAGTGTTGTTCCACACAGGAGATCTGAATGGAAGAGAGTGGAAGATTCAGCCAATCACACAACATAATTCATAAAACCAACCCATTGAAAGATAGCACCTCTGTCTAGGCATTGGCCCTGTCTTGCAAGAGTAAAGATATAGACCCTGATCTATTAAGAAGGGTGCTAAATTGCGTGTGCAGTTAAAACAATACTGTCTGCTATTTGTGGCCTTGGTGCATATGATTTATTCTGAGTAGCTGTGCAAATACTTGCTGCTGCAAATCTGGAATGTAAATGAGAATTTAGTGTGTATCAGTTCTTCGACCCAGTGCAGCTTGTTAATCAGCTGCAGCAGATAGATTTAATTTAATTTTCAATAAAATTAATTTATATGCATGCAACCTTTGATAAATCAAGCCCATTGTATAGTATCTTGTAGTTCAGGGGTAAATGCTCTATCCATTTAGCCTTAAATATAAACTAAATCCACTAAAACAAATCTTTGGCCTTGTTTTGCAAATGGTACAGAATGCTTAAAAAAAATCTTGGATCCAAACAAAGATCTGAAACCACACCAGAAATGGATAATTTCCTTCCTCGAATTTATCTTCAAAATCTGACCGATTCGTTTAGAGTTATTTTGCTAAAAGCCAATAAACTTCCTGTCTTACTCTAATGGGCTGCAGTCTATCTCAGCTTGTATTCTGACTCTGGTCACATGACTGAGGTTTTGTCCTGTTAGCAGTGCGTGGTTTCTGCCGTAGAAAGACACAACATTGGGCGTCACCGAGTCTATCTCTGGCTTCTGGTAACAAAAACAAAATACTTATTAGTTTAAATGAATAAATGGAAACAGGACTGTTTTAAGAGTTGAAGGCTTACCATATAATTCATGCCTGACTTCATCTTTTGGCAAACACTTTCCTGTAAATATAGACTTAGTGAGTCACAATAACTGTAAATGTATCAGAAATATTTAATCTATATTAAATGTCTGATTAAGTTTCTATTTTAGTGATTCCCCAATGGAGCCCCAGTCTCTGCTCTGCTCTGGCCCTGCTCCATTACACTGTCACACAGTCTAGCACAGTCTGATCTGTGGACAGAGGCTCCTTAAAAATCTACAGGCTACAAAAACCTTTATTAATACGTCTGAACTTGTGATTTATTTTGTTTTTTATTACAATTTTATTTTGTAGGCACTTGTGAATCTTAATCCCATGTCTGCACTGTTAAGTTATTTAGATTGGGGGGCAGGTGGCGGCCAATTCAGGGCCTCTCTCTGCTCTTTCTGTGGCCTGCCCGCACTTCTCACATTCTCATGGTTATTTCTCCCGTTTACCACTCCACCTGTGGTTGAGTTAAAGAGTTTATAGAGGATTTAATTCAGTGTACTCACATTTGCTGATGCTTCATTTGACCAAGCACAAGAACCACCAGAGCTCCAGCCACATCCAGCTGCAATACACTGCCTGCACCTAAAGATGAAGCAGTTATTTCTTAAATTGACCAACCACCTCTTATTGTTTGTTCTTAGAAAGTATTCAGTTGCCACATACAGAGTGGGAGAAGGTGCTCCTCTGATATCTGAACAATTTTTAAGATTTATTTTTTCCGACCAAAATGTCTTCCACAGTCGCATTTTTACTATCACAGCTACACCTGTTAACATTAGGAGTGAGAGTTATTTTACTTAGTCTACAAAACTGTTGATGCTTGATTACAATCATGATACTGACCTTCTGCAGGAAGTGTATTGTTGGAGAGGATGCAGATACATTCTGGGAAAAGTGGAGGAGAGCTATGTCCACACGACAGAGAGAATTGACAGGCAAAGTTGTCCGGTTTGTTCAGGCCCACACTCACATGTGTCTGGACTTTAACTGTGATCTGGAAAAGTCAGTACTGCAGGTAAGATACTGAGGGTGAAAATAATACCTCACTAAATATGAATTCTTCAGTTTTCTACCAATTCTGTTCATTTGTTTTTTAAACAGATTTTTTTGTTGCAGTCAGGTAACGGCAGGATCCAATATAGCTAATGGGATTTCATTTCAACTTTTTGCAAACCATGCTAACGATAGAGTGAGAAGCACTTTTAGCCAGCAGGACCTTGAAGTAAAGCTGCTTCTCCTCCACATTAAAAGGAAGCCAGCTGAAGTTGCCTCTTGGACGCCTCCTGGGGAAGTGTTCTAGGGTTAGCCCACTATGAGGTGGCCCCAGCCCCGATCAAACCCCGGACATGCTAGAAAGACTATATCTCTCAGCTGGCAACTGAGTAATATTAATGTTTAATAACATATAAGTGCAGTATAACTCATTTAATGCATTTTAGATAGCCCCTGCTCTCTACTAAATAACCACACAGATCGATCTATAGAGAGGTCTTAAAGCTAGAAGTTGCTTTCACAGCTCCACACAAACACAACATGTTAATGTTCAACTCTGTGCACTTTTAAGTTAGATCCTGTTAAAGAGCAACTCAACTCAAAACCACTTTTTTTTTAGCTGGTCAGCTGTACAAAGGGCTTTAGTGGTACATCTTACTATTTATATTTGTATCTTTGTAAAACAAAAAGGATTAAATTTACATTTTGTGGTGAAAGCCATCAGAGTGCTGTCCTCCTGAGGTGGGTACTTCTGCTCAATAATTGCAGATAGACAAGTGTGACGTAGTATTTGACCTTGTTACCACACTTCTCCTCACACAGCCCCGCGCTCCCCACGCCCTTGCCATTTCTCTTCCCTGCACGCTCGTCCCAGTCCTGTAATTGCCAGGTGTGGGTTCTCGTTTTCCTAAAAATGCCATGCAGCCCTCTCACTGCTGGCGTTCTGTCACCTCCATCCCCCTCATCCCCTCTCATAGCGGGAGCAGAGTCAAGAACACTGGACTGACTCTGCTCTGTCGCTTGTTAGGCTTCATGGAGGGAAAAAATTACAAAAACATGCAATCTGTCAGCTTTCAAAATAAAAATGTTAGGCATTTGTGAGACAAAAATGACAGAAGGCTAAATGAATGCAGTCAGAAAAAGATTTACTCTCCACACAACATGATTCTTTTTAACAGTGATTATGTTTTAGACACTTATCTGATAGTAGACAATAGATGCGAGTATAAATTTATGCAAATGTGGCAACTTTTTTGTGGGTTTTCTGGATGTGTATTATATATATATATATATATATTTTTTTTTTTTTACTTTTTGGACACTTTTAGAGCTTGTAAGTGTTTTTATTTTTTTATTTTTTTACCTGACCAGCTGTGTTGCGTTCAGTTTTATAGGAAACCATCTTCTCTTGTTGAAAGTCTTCAGATATGGACGCCCAGCTTGAGTTTCTGCAGTCACTCTCATAGATGCAACTATAGAGACCACAAAAGCCACCTCATAACTAAATGTCTAATTATATTACCAACTGCATTAGGACGTCATGTGACCTACCTTTGAGTGGAGTCACACCAAACACAGAGGGGATCTTGTGCAGCCCAGCAGTCGTGTAAAGACTTGTGTGAAGAGCACTTTGACACAGGGATCCTCATTATCTACAATAAACCATAATAAATAACATGAAGCAACACATAAAGCATTAAAGCCAGTGTTACTCTCCACACAAGTCCATACCTGGTTTGTGAATGCAACATAGACATGCTTACAGTCCACTTCATCCACATGCATTTTGGAGAAGACTTCACGGTCATCATTGGCCCTGTAGAGGACTCTGGGGCACGATGTGTGGTAGTTTTTGTCCACAGCAAACTAAAAATAATAGACAGAGCTGAAAATAATCTATAGAGCTGCAACTATAAGTGTTCTCTGTGAAGCAGTGAAGCAATGGACACAAGACAATCGTGACTGAACAACTTGGACCATCCCCTGCATTCTCCATTTGTTCAACAGAGAGATTCTAGTGAATGTCTGAGCTCATCAAGTTGCAGGGCAGGATGCAAGAAAAACTCCTTCTTTACAACTACTCGACTACAAATGGTCCATGGTAGATAACCTACTTTTAATAAATTAATCTGAAGAGCCCTAACAAGTGAATTTCCCTGCTTAAATATTTAAAGGCGCTACATTATGCAAAATTGACTTTAATATATAATAATATAATGTTCCCTCATCAAAAACTTACCCAGAGTTGTGGTTTGTTTCATTCACATCTATTTGAGTAATTCTGCAGTCGCTGATGCAGAGTATCTGAGGGCACTGGACACTCATTTTCACAAAACTCCACCTCTCCTACGAACCCCCGCCCATTCCAGAAAGAGCTAACCAATCAACAAGCCCTCAACATCCAGTATGCTTTCATTTTTTATAAAAAAAAAACAGTGTACAACTCTGTATCCACTGATTCCTCACAGCTATGTTTAAATTTATAGTAAAATGGCATCATACAAAAAGTTTAAGAAAATTAACAGCTCTTTTTCTATGGTTATGTTCAAAATATTGTAAAGGATAAGACTCAGAGGGTCCAAACTGGACCAAGGCATTGTTATAATTAGTAAGCAATCTTCTGCACTCAGCCATAATGGTCACTGACTATACTGTCCATTCTGGAGCTACGTTGCTAACGGACAAAATTAGCCCTATCTCACAATAGTACAAAGTCATTTTAAAAATCCAAGTTCGAGATTGGTGTTCCAGATCTATGTTGAAACTAATTATTTGTTTATTAGTCTGATAGTTACCTTTCCTGAAAATATATAACCTGGAAAAAGCCAAAGTGATTTAATGTTAGCACAGAGTTAGCAAACATTATACAATATATATATAAGGAGAGGGACAACATAACAATGTTAACACCGCAGAGGCACGTATTTCTTGCATTATCAGTTGTTTTTCAGCTCCTTAAAGGCTATATAAAATATAAGTTCAGGCGTCCTGACAAAAGTTTTGTAGCCTTTAGCATTTTCTGCAGTCTCTGTCCACAGCCCAGCGAGATAAGACCGCTACCTCCAGCTCTGCCTCTTGTCTTTCCCTCTGTCTCTAAACTGTACAACAGCTGGTCTCACCACTGTCTTGTAAAGCTTTCATACTTCTTTCTCTTTGCATTCTTACTGAAACTCTTTTATCACAGTGTGGTAACAAGGATGAACGTGGGCTCAGTTTGAAAGAGACCTTTGTGTCCAACTACAGCATCTGTGTGCAACAATCCATTCCTCAGTCAAAGTTTACAATGAATTTAAATAATAAAAACTGTGCAGCACCTTTAGAGTTAAAAACCAGAGGAATGTACACAGAGGTTATGGTTTGTGGACTCACCTTGATGACTTGTCCGTCTGCGGTTCCGATGAAGAAAAGCAGCCAGTCCCTGTGTTTCAGCGCCAGCACAGAGCTCATGTAGCTCTGCTTCAGCAGTGCCTTCATCGGCTTCAGGGTTTTTGGCTGAAACACAAACCTGTGTATTAGAGCCAGAATAGAAAGACTACGTACTCAATAACACAGTTATTGCTTTAAAATGTACGCTATAACATTAAAGAAAGGTTATTAGTGCAACCCCCAAAGTTGCTATACCTACTTTTTGTAGGTATGTGTCGGTGCACGCGCTGCAGAAGTGCGGGTCCGTGTCTTTGTTGACTGTTTGGTCAGGGGTGATGTCAAACAGTAGCAGCTCGGTGTTGGCGCGTGTCCCGTCCACGCTGAACACGCCGCTCCACGTGAGCGGAGTGGTGCCGCTGATAACGGAGGAGGCCAGGAGCTTGCCGCCTGCGCCGGTACTGAGAGTGGCGCCCCGCAGGGACTTCATAGTAAGGGCCTTGTCTGCATTAACCTCGAGCCAAAGCAGGCGCGTCTCGTTACCAGCGGAAGAACTCACGTTGGAGAAAAGGAAGATGACTGCACCCTCCTGAAAACCGTCCACGAATCCCGCGTCCACCATCGCTTTCCCGTTCTTGTCCTTTCTGCGAGTAAAAGTTTGGCTCGATGAAGACACCAGGTTGTAAAAAATGCCGCCCTCCTGTTTGTTGTCTGTGTTGTAAAGATAGAGGATGTCTTTGTCTATAGTGCAGAGAGTTCTCTCAGATGCTTTACTCTGCCGCTCCATGGCCGCGAGGATGTACTTTGTCTTGACTTGTTTCTCTTCAGCTGTCACGACAAATGCCACGGACGCACTGTGGTGGCTGTCGGGACCCAAAAGTATGTTCTCCGCGTAGATGACAGTGGACACGTCCACCAGGGACAGCACCTCGCAGTAGCCGCACTCGTTGTCCAAAACGCCGCACAAAACCAGGCTGTTGTTGGCGACGAACGGCAGGAGCACGTTTACGGCGAATGTGGCGTTCCACGCGGCTCCCTCAGGGGCACGGACAAACTTGTAATTCTCGGGGGCGCTTGCGTCCAGGATGACTCCTCTTTGGGACACGCGCCTCACCAGGCTGAGGTCCGGGCGGAGCTGGTACAGGCTCTGCTCTGTGGAAACATAAACCGCGTCCCGGGTCGCGGCGAAGTGGCGGATGGGTCCGCTCAGAGTGAAGGCTGTGCCCTCCGCCCCGTGAGCCGCTGTGGACCACAAAGCGCACAGCGCACACAGCAGCAGCATCTTCTCCATCTCCAGCCCTACATGGCACTGCGCTCTGAGCCAGAAGCGCGCTGCGTAAAAGCGCATGACACATCTAGAGCCCAGGGTAAGAGAGGGAGGGACGAACTGTGGAGTGAAAGTGAAACCAATGTTTCTTAAGCACTTAGAGAGGCGCGTGCTCCTGCGCCTCACAAACAACCTGACGACAGCGAACCACTGAGAACATTTTGTTTACTGTAGCTTCTGTTCAGGCGCTGCTGGTCTTTATCAAAACATAATAACATTTTATTTAGCCTATATTATTGTTACAGTTACAAAACATACTGCATTACTTCCTGGTTCGGAGGCTGCAGCGGACAGGAGAGAAAGCAGCTGAACAGGATGGTAAGGACAGCAAGTAAAATCATCGGCGCTCCGCTCCTCTCTTTAGAGGAACTGTATGACAAACGCCTTATCCAGAGAGCCAATACAATTATTCAACACTTTTATCACCCCTCTCACCACATCTTCTTCCTATTTCAGAGGTGCCCAAACCTTTATGACTGTAAAGTAAATGAGTAACATCGCCTCAACATCAGAGGTGTCATGAATGGAGTTGAAGTGACCTCTAGTGGTCTCACTGAGTGAACGCAGAGGTAGTGAAGGTTCCCGGAATATTCCAGCCCATTACTGATTGGCCCGGATGATCTGATTCCCTGTTTTTTTTATCGTACAACGGCACAGTCTCACCAAAACAATAAATACAGAAATTACAGTAGATTTCTGAAATGTAGGCCTTGTTTCAAGGCAGCTAAAGTTACATTTAAAATTGAAGTGTGTGGCTGTTGTGACCGGTGTTGTGCCAATCTTGTGGCCCTACAGTCGCTTGCGACAGTAGATTTTGATTGAATTTGTCCTTTAGTTTTTTAATCTGAGTATTGTTTATGCTCACCCATTTTGTCCAATAAATCAAATATACTGTATACTTTGATACTTCTGTCATTATTTTGTTGCCTACTTTAATAAGTGGCCTTCTTTTAC
Source organism: Bostrychus sinensis (assembly GCA_020698575.1). Classification (NCBI taxonomy): domain Eukaryota; kingdom Metazoa; phylum Chordata; class Actinopteri; order Gobiiformes; family Eleotridae; genus Bostrychus; species Bostrychus sinensis. The sequence goes on along the minus strand of CM036239.1, from coordinate 45,427,827 downwards.
CTATTTTCTCGGCTTTCTTAATTTCCCATTTGGTCTATTTTTTCTACCTCTGGAAATCACAAAAGATGCAAGTTTAGTTCCTTATTATTATTATTATTATTATTATTATTATTATTATTATTATTATTTACAAATGTAATTACTAAGTTTATTTGTACGTGACTAATTTGCATTCAACAAAGTTTACTTTGCTTTGGCATAAAGTAGATTTGGGCTTTTATAGCCATCACTGGTTGCCATGCGGGTATCTCTGCCACTAGAGGGCGGTCCGCTCTCACTCTGGCGCTGTGGAGGCATGCAGCAGCAGCAGCGCGGTCAGAGGCAGTGCCAGTGGGCAGTACAGTGTGTTATTAGGACTCCCCCAGCTCCACTCCCCTTCGTATATTACCTCTGCCCGGAGCTTCAGGAATCACTCATCCCGCTCTGTCTGCACGGGACAGGTCTGTGTCCCCGTCCAGCCCCCCTCGCTTCTCCTCCAAACATTTGCATCGCTTATACAGTAGAATAGCTGATGTGCTCTAGAGTGAAGGTCAGAAGCGCATTTTTAGAGAAGAGGACCCGCCAATTTTGATTTTTTTTTTTTAGCGAGCTGCAGGTTTACGCACGACTCACCAGCGGTACATTAACACGGGACTCTATACAGGACACCGGTAAGTCTGTGGTCTTTTTCGTCCAACAGCTGTTTCCACGTGAGGAGCCAGTCCTGCTATAATAAGGAATGGAGACTAGTGTTCACATCAAGTGCTATATACTGTGTAACTCAGAAGGAAGCATAATAGGCGACCACTGTCTGTTCATTGTAGCGATATATTCTATAACGTACATTTGTCTTCATGCCACCTATTGAGTAGAGGTCTGATATTGTACTCCACCTTGCGTATTTTCAATTTAAATGCGAGGTACAGTTTTGTGTCGGGGTAATAAGAAAAGTGCCAAGGCTTATTTTGAAGTTATTTGGTCACTGTCCACTGTGTGCCTAGAGAGTTTATTCAAAACTCAAGCAAGTACTTTTCATGGCAAAGAATCTCGCACTAACATAGTAACTGGGCTACTGACAACAAATAGTAGAAGGTTAAGTGACACTACCCAGTGAGCTTCAGAAAGAAATAGGCTGCTCTAAAACTAATAGTTTTTGACTGTATGTTCAGACACAGGAGCTAAATATCTGAAATATCAGAATTTTTGGTGGCATTTAATAATAATAATCATATTAATCATAAATAAATGAATTTAAAAAAATAATAATAAGTGTTCGCCCACCATTTCGACCCTCGCTTAAAATGCGTACTTGTGATGTTGTATCCCTGGGCAAGACACTTCGCCCACATTGCCCACTCCAGTCACTCTATATATGTGGCTGGTTGTGACAGGAAGAGCATGCAGGGTAAAAAACAAAACAAAACAAACAAACAAACAAAAAAAAAACCTGCCAAATCACTGTGGGACTGGTTCACTGCAACCCCTAAAAGAAAGGACACAGCCAAAACATAAAAAATTAAAAAGTTTTTATTTATGTGGCACTTTTTAAAATGATGGGTTACAAAGTGCTTCACATGTAGCATTAAACAACATTACAGGACAGTTTATTATGCTTTTTTGAAAGAGTTCTGGACACCTTTGCATTAGTATTTCAAGGTGTCCAGAACTCTTTCTGGACACCCTAACCCTAACCCTAACCCTAACTTAAAAAAAAAAATGTATAGAAAATATGGAAAACATCTTTTTTTGGTGGAGCTGTTACTTTGACCTTGCAGAGGATGCTTGGATTAGGTGTCTGTCACCCCCTGCTTGCAACAATGGGGAATGGCCAGGCATAAATTGGCTAATTACCACGGCTATTCGCAACATGATGCTAACAGATAGATAAATGAGGTGACTGCTTCATAGAGATTGAAATTTAAGTGCTTAAATTATTACAGTTAGTCTGATGAAGGTGTATAAACTTTGGAGACGTGCAGGAGCACTTTCTGGTTTCACATGTCTACGTAGAGCCATGAGAGCGAGCGTTTTCAGCGCTTGAGAAATAGACAAGCATACAGGATTACTCAAACATGTGAATTCAACAAAACACTAATTCAAGTATGTTTTTAAGGTACACACATTATAACATGGTGGATAAAAGGACATAAAAGTGGTCGGAGTGGTTAGTGTTCTTGTCTCCCAGCACCCAGCAAGGAGGTTGAGAGATTGATTCTCATTCTATATGGCCACTTGAGATTACCCCCCTAAGGCCCATAGTTATTGGGATAGGCTGTGGGACTAAGCAGAAGAAATTAGTGGCAACTTGGATTGTAACAATGGAGCCTTGCGCAGTCGGTAGTTTTGTTTTATCTAGTACTGTCCATGTAAACTTGGAGAAGGCAAGCTGGCCAGTTAAACAGGCTAATTGAGCTATGGGTATAATTATGTTATCTTATAAGGTGTTAGTTAAAACTAAAGTTACTATTGTGGTAAAACAGTCCCTTCTAATGATGACATTCCTCCTAAAAAAACAAGCTTTTAAATTATGCAGTTCCTCAAGTAACACAGCAAGTGCAGCACAGGTGGGTCTCCAGACGTCCCTGAAAAGAAATATTGACTTGGTATTTTGCTCTTGGACTGGAGGTAATGAGAGCCACTGACTTTCTGAGTCCACACCTCTTCACTGTCAGTATAGCAGTGAAAGCCACAGTTACATAACCGAGGCTGACCTGAATGTATAGGTGGGGGTAAGAGATACTGTATACAACAAGTGTATGGTTTATTGGCTTATGGTTAGTATTTTATGTGAAGAGTTGCTGTAAACTTGGTGATGGCTACTGGGAATCCAAATAAATAAAAGAGTAATGCAGTTTTTTTTATTTACAAGCTTTCTTGGACAAATGCATGATAAGATCTTTGCTCAGTCTCTCCATATGTTGAAGTTGTTTTTTCTGCGAGGCTGCTACAATAGTCTATAAGGCTTGATAAAACTTGTAGATGACTTTGGACTTATTTGGTTATCTGAAAGAATATTTAAAACTAATTTATCGTTTCATGGCATGACATATACGTGAATCAAACCTATGTGTTTTTCTTTGGAGATTTACATTATGTTATGAAGTAAAAGGATTTCTGAAAGAGCAATGTGGCAAAAGTAACTGCATTGTATTATATGTGTGTGTCATATTTGAATGTTGTTGAATGGTGGGACTCTTTGCTCAAAGTTTGTCTTAAGTTTGTTGTCTGGATGCTAATCACTTTTTGGCATCTAGCTCTGAGTTCATTGTTAAAAATTGGGATCATGCACTTTGCCTCTGTCCCATTAGAGACTGTGTAAATGCATTGCCAATATTGATCTGCATTTCCCTTTGTTTTGCACCTCTCTATGTTTCTGTTTAATTCAGTTAAATTTTATTTATAGAGCCCAATATCACAACAGCAGTCACCTCAAAGGGCTTTACAAACAATTAGCCACACAATTGAACATAAACACACACAATCAAACATAAACACACAATCAAATATACACAATAACTAAACTAAACAGTCCCAGCACATACCCCTTTTCTTAGAACTCAGTAAGGAAAAACTCCTAAAAAACCCAGCTGTGGGGAAAGTAACCTTATGGAGACTACACTGAAGGAGAAATCCTCCCCTGGGTCTAACAGGCTATAAATGTGTCTAGGACAATTAAAAGTTAGCTTTAGCTCATCTATAGTTAGCTAATGGACTATGCCTCCTTAGTGTGGGGAGACATAGTTAGAGACAATCAGTGTAGACTAACAGCCAAGGGATTCATGTCTAACTCAACTCCTGCTTGTATTGTGTGTGAGCATATGATTAGCCATTATGAGTGTAAATTTTCATCTATGAAAAGCCTTATTAAGTCAAGATCAAGTGTACAAGTTTTCCTAAAGTGCAGACAAGGCTGTATACCCTGTGTAGAGATGTCTCGATCTCGATTTTTTTTTGGCTCCCAATAGCATATGATAGCGATCACTTAATGTTTTGTTTTGGGCTAATGTGATACTGATATTTTTCGTTATTATTTTTTTGCATCACCTAACATATTACATAATTACATTTTTTTATGCTAAATGCCTGCACAAAACAGAAGCATAATAGCAGCAGTGCGCATTACTCTCACAGTGGCATCAGTGAAGACAAATGTCTTTTAGTTTAAGTCCTCTCTGCTTCTAAAGGCCAGGTCTATTTTAATTTATACACACCATATGAGGCCTATTGAAAGATGGTAAACAGAGCATGCGGCTAATTAGCGTACATAAACAAAGTACGTAAAGTTAGAACTGCAGACTGCACATTACGCACTACGTAATGAGCATTACTGCATTACGGTGTTATATCTATATGATGTAAATGAAGGCCTTGCAGAGGTAAAATGTATTCTTTCTCTGCTGTTATTAGGTGTTTTTAATGTCTGCAGCGTGCCTACAGTCAGTATTTAAACTGTTAGGCGCTAGCAGTAGCATTACCCACAACACCGTGAACCGCTGCAGCTCTTGGAGGATGCTATTTCCACTGATGCTGATTATACAATCGAGCCTCTTTTGACATTGTCCAGAAATAAAAATGCAAATTAATCAAATGAATTAGTTTTTTCACCCAGGCCCAATGCAGACATGTTTGGTCACATTGTGGTTGTTTGTGTTTTGGTCTGTGGCAGATGTAAAACACAAGAAATTCTGTGAAATTCTCAGTAATGAATGCATGCACTTGGACCGATGCCTGCTGCCGTCAACACACCATCGATTCCAGATTAAACACACATTAAAAATCAGTCACGACTGTGTATATGCGTATCTATGATGACCATGATGATGCATATTGTGTTTCCTCCAGCCCCCTCATGTGTGGTCGAGGACGTCATTAGCATTCAAGAGCTGCTCACTTTGTTACATAATACTCTACATTTCTCAATGGACAGAGCTCATCCCGCTCAGAGTGCCAAGTCCTGGACCAGCGGACTCCCAGTGTCTCCTTCAAGCTGTTGTCTGGCATGGAGAAAGTAGATTTGACAGTAGCGAAGGGCTGGCTTCTGAAGATTACAATACCAGAATATTAGAGATAGGAGGTTTACATAAAGTTAACTAAGAATGGTTCTGAATAATTTACAATATATTAACAACAATAGCCCACAACAACAATATGTAGATATAGTTTTTCTCTCCCAGGGTCACCACAGCAAATCATCTGCCTAGGATGCAGTAAACATATTGATTTGGCATTGATTGTACTCCGGATGCCCTTCCTGATGCAGCCCTTTCCATGTATCCAGGCGTGGGACCGGCTCAATTACTTTTTACTTGGCCAAAATCTATTGTTGTTCGTAAAATACAATTATTTGCTAGACAGGGGCATTTTGCTGTATTTGATAGTTTGACAGTCACATCAGGATGTTTTAAATAAGAAATATATAATTGTTTCAAAGTTGTAATATGCCTAAGAGAAACTATTGGATCTGCTTAACCAGTGAAAAGCTGATATTGTCTTTAGTGCAGCAGGTAGCAAGCTGTCAGTCACACCAGCAGCTGGCACCCCTTGTAGTGGTGGACAGTCTCACAGCAAACCTTTGTATAAGACTCTAAGGCCCTGTTTGGAGGCAGAGCAGCACAGAACGGCAAGCAGAGCGTGAGGCTAGTTTCACTTCGGTGCCCTGCTTAGCAGATTGGAGAGTGCACACTGCCTGTTGAAGCAGTGCGGCAGGCAGCTAGAAAATTAATGGCAGGCGTATTTTTCACACTCACAGCTCACTCTGGGAAGCGGTTTTCTGTAAAAAAACATAGAAAATTTGCTTTTATTGTTGTATTTTGATGATTAACATGAGCACAGCATGTGCTTATACATTGTTTAAACATCCTAAGGAAGACTGGGTCTGACTGACCGTGATTTCAGACTTTTCACTTTTTACAAAGGTTTGTGTTTGCAATGACCAAGACGGTAAACACACGGCTATTCAGTCAACCACAATCAGCGTATAGGTCTTTTCGTTTCTATGTGGCTGTATTCTCATGTGGACCCTGGTCTTACTATAGAGCAGGGGTCAGCAACTAAAATTGCTTGGGGTCCACAGAATTAACGTTCTACCCTGCTGGGGTCCAAACATAACATATATATTTTTTTAAAAGTAAATAGGCTATATTACAGTGCTACTAAAACATGTACAGTGCTTATTTCTGTCAGAGAAACATTTATCATTTCCACTTTAACAGCAGCTGATGTTTGAACTGTGACAGACTCAGATCATATTGGAGACAGATGGATTTATAAAGACTGACCCTTCACTCTCCTCCAGGCTACAGTATTTGGATAACACTGTTTTAAATATATTTATTATGAATGTGAACGATGCAGGGGTGTGCAACAATAATACTGGATAAATGCGCATATTAGCAGCTAATTAATATGCACAAAAACTTGGTTCATTCACGCCTCAGTCACACTTTGTTCACCTGTGTAAAGTGAGACCAGAAATCATGACATTAGAGACTTCTGCTGTGTATAGTCCATATCAATTCAGAGAACAGTGTTTGTGGGCTGTAGCCTGCTGAAGCTTATATTAGATGCTGAAAGCCAAAGCTAGAGAAGTAACGCAAGACTGATAAATATTTATATATAACTCACCACACAGATGTCTTCACACATATTCTTTTAATCCTCACATAAAAGGAATAGTCCATATTTGATAGCTGTTATAGTCCATAGTCCTGGCTTGTTGATAACTTCAGCTCAGTGTGAAGAGGCTACAGAGTCGGGACTTTGGTCTCATGAGCTCCACACAGAGCTGTTCAGATAAAAGCAGGCTGCCTCTCCGTACTCTCACGGTGTAAATCTGTGTTGGAGTTTGCTTTTGTTTTAGCAGTTTTCAAGTCTTTCTACCTCATTTAAATCTGCTGCTGTGTCAGTCAGAACTGTGTACTCTGTAACTGTACTAACCCACAAAGACCTCTCGTGTCTGTCAAAATGCGGTAATATTTGGCTATTCATCAAATATGTGAGCATTATGAAAATTGCTTTGGGGTCCAGCTCAAAGCCTCTGGAGGTCCAGACCCAGACCGTGGTCCGCGGGTTGCCGCAGCCTGCTATAGAGTGTGCACACACTCACACATCCGCCATGCAGCTGAGCTGCGAAGATGGGCTGCATTTTTTGCCACTTGCAGTTTGTTTGGGGCCTAAGTGAGCCCTCTTCCAGAGTCCATTTTATTTAGTTCAGTTCCATTTATATTGGCCAGTATCACAACAGCAGTTCACTCAAAGGGCTTTTACAGAAACAGATAAACAAATATCCAAAAAGACAGTATGAGACACCACACCCTGTCCTAGGACCTTCCATCAGAGTGAGAAAGAACTTCCTCACCGGTTTACTTCAGAATTTACAAAGTCTCTTGGATGAATAGAGAATACATGTCTTCAGCTCTAAAACCATACCCAGATGACTTCCGTTAACCTTGTTTTGATGGACTCCTCTTAACAAAGACTAACAGTGATTACATAAGTTGCGCTCACCTCAATAAAGGTGAAAGAATGCCTTTCTTATTGGCATTGCAGAGGTGAAAAATGTAAGCTTTTGTTAGTTGCATTCCTGTCAGCAAAGGAAAAATACCTAATAGGAAAAAATGAAAAAAATGTCTAATGAGTGCAACCAAGGTTATTGCACCTCTCTTTAGTTTAATCTTCATTTATGACTTAGAAAACATACACGAATGCTTCTTCCATAGACAATACTTCAATCGTACAAGAATCAGATTAGGTCATAATCAGTAATGTCATTGTAACATGGCTCTTTGGGTTTAACCCATTTAACCCCAAATTATTTTTGAACATTAAAATGTCAAAACCATATGCCATTAGTTCCCCAATAACAAAATCAATAATTATTTTTATAATTTCTTATGAAAAACTGGGTAAAAAGCTGAGTTTTAGCCTGGTCAGAATAGTGACCTGTGGGATCACATATTGTATTTTGAATATTGACACTTTTCAGATATTTGTTCAACAATTTCTTAATATATCTGAGCATATGAATTACCAAAAGTGTTTTAGCTGTAGGTGTAAAATTATAATTTTAAGTAATAAAAATCATAAACTTAATTTTTCTAACAATAGCACACAACTTTTAGCTCAATCGGGCCTTGTCTCCATATAAAGGCCCATTAAGTCATGTTTTGACCTCCGTAAATAATTCCAGTTTAATTTTACATGTTTATATTTTAAATGTGTTATCCAATTTTAGTCTGAAATGTCACAATGTAAGTCCTGGACTTCATCCAGTGACTCTCTGTATTAAATATATAGTGTGTATGTAGTGAGTGTTTTGAATTTCAGTGACAATTTGTAGATTTTACACTGTCTCCAGCTGCACTATGCTTCATATCACAGTTAAACTGTGGTGTGTGTATTTTGTTCTACACAGCTGTCGCCTGTAGACTGGAGGAAATGTGCAGGTAAAGAGTTCAGGGCAAAGAAACCCTCAGTTTTATCTGTTCCCTATATGTATCAATGTAAAGGTCTGATGCCTTTGAAATGTAACAATATACTTTATCAAACACTTCCCTGGATGAACTGTACAATGAGCATTGCAACAGGAAAGCCAAAAATATCCTCAGGGATTCATCACACCCAGGACATAAACTGTTTGAACTGTTGCTCTTCGGCAAAAGATACAGGACAATGAAATGTAGAACCAATAGGTTCAAGAACAGTTTTTATCCAAGAGCAATAGTCTCACTAAATTGAAACCTGAAGGTGTCGGTGCAATAGTATGTATGATGTATGCTGAATGTGAGATGTGTGCTTGGCATTATGCTTTTTAACCTTAGTATATGTTTTAAATAGTAATAGAGTTTTATACAAGCACTAGCACTTTTTAAATTTTATTTCATTTTATTTTTTATCTTGCATTGACAAGGGGTTGCTTTTTTAATTCATTGTACAAGTGTGCAATGACAATAAAAATGTATTTTTCTTATTCTATTCTTCTATTCTTGTAATAAAATATGCATAAATACAAGCTGATGCACTAGGTCACACACAACAAACATGTTCACAATCTGACTCAGGGTTAAACTCCTGCAAGGAGTAGAAACATAAATATAATACAGTACATGGCTATATAATATGGATAACAGATTATCTCTTCATCATGGCACCTTAGTGTGTGGGATATATTAGGCAGCAAATCAACATTTTTTTGTTAGAAACAGGAAAAATGTCAAGTGTAAGAATGTGAGCGAGTTTGACAAGGACCAAAAATTGTGACTAGGTCTGAGTGTCTCCAAAACAGCAGCTCTTGGGGTGTTCCCGGTCTGCATTGGTCAGCATTAAGGCCAGTCATGTCTAAAACTAGCGTGATCAATGATTGGTAAAATGGGCCGATCAGGAGGGCCGATCAAATTACATAAAACACACAAGGCTCTCACATCTACTGTCCTGTGAAAAACAACTTTGGTTTAATTAAACAGTAGTTATTCTAGCGGTGTTTTTAGGTTAAGCCCTGGTTATAGCTAACATTGCTGCTTTATGTCCCCACTGGATCCCGCCTGCTCCTGGAGCACAAGGGACAGAACAGAGGTGCAGCAATCTGTTTATTTGGAAAGGCCAGGGCAAATGGAGCTAGAGCTAACTCGCAAACATTTAAGTTAAATCATTAAGAAAGTTCAGAGGCTGAAGTGTGTCTGACTCTGACTTTCCTTACGTGGAAAGAAGTAGATGTGACTTGCTCTGGTTGTGCTGCTTATTTCCCAATTCCCACTGTGCTCCCAGACTGCTTGGGACAGAGTCACAGCGTTTAGGTACTCTATGTACAAGCTCTAGATAACACGCTAACACAAACGTTCCTCAAGGATAAGAACCAGGAGCCTGTGAAACATGCCTGTGTCTTGTTACACAGAGAAAACTGTGTTCTGTAGCTCAAACTGCATCAAATCACTGCTAATGTGATGTGAAAGACAAAATTCAAAAGAAGTTTAATTTTTTTTGTACTTTTACATTTAAATAAAGGCTACAATGTTTTTCTTGTGGATATATTAATAGCCCACATACATTACATTACTACAGTCAAGACCATGTGACCTATATCGGCCATGATCAGTATTGGCCGATCACAGCATCGGCCTCAAAAGTACTGATCGGAGCACCCCTAGTCAGTATCTATTCAAAGTGGTGCAAGGAAAGAACAGTGGTGACAGGTGACGCACGTGGGGAGTGAAGCATGAGGCCTGTGTGGTCCCACCCAACAGACGACCTACTGTAGCTCAAACTGCTAAAGAAGTTAATGCTGGTTATGATAAAGAGGTGTCAGAATACTCAAAGCAACGCAGTGTGTTGCATATGGGGCTGCATTTTAGGCAGCATTAACACATAACACAATAATAGGCAGGAGGTCATAATGTTATGACAGATTTATGCATGCATTTACATCACCATAGCTGCCGCACCAAACTACGTACTTCCCACCTACACTGTTTAATGATATCACTCAATGCACTGACAAATTGCGGCGATCTTATCTCGCACTTCTAGCAACACTTCCCCTTCTGCCAATCAGCTGGATTGTGTTGTTACAGTGATTCATACTGAGATTTGGCCAAGAACACTGGGGAAGAAAAAAAAAGTGCGCCCTGCCTGCTTCAATAAAAAGCTGATAAATGTGTCCATATCCTAGAAACATGTCTGCAAACATCACACGAGCTGCAGTTATGAGGTGGCGAGGGTCCAGGGCATTTCTCCCTCGTGTGGTGTAGACGGTTTGAGCTGGTCTTGTGCATTTTACTCACACACATGTCCATATATGGAGACTCCAGTGTGCCAGTGTGGCTCAAGTGGAGGTCTGTCTCTCAGCGGGGGTCAACACAGCAGCCCAAAGTGTGGTTTTAAACATTTTACTTACAGTACATTTATGCCAAGGAGGAAACAGACAGGAAAGTGAAAAGTGTCAGTTTTTGTCTTGTAGAGCATGAGACTTGATTTCAAACTTATTGAAATTGAAATGTTTTGTTTTGTAGTTGTGCAGTTTCTTGGTAACTCTTGTGGGATTTCTGCTCTTTCTAAGAAATCATTTCCAATAATTGAGAGCTTGAGAGCTGCATTTTTCATTAACAATCAGTTTACAACATTATTTGTTGTGCAAAATGTTTCTGACTGTTACTCTCTCAATTATGCTGAATAAATTTGAGGTTCTTATCTTCTAACTTCCACCATTGATGAAAGCAAACCATCGTGTTAAAGATAGTTTAGTTTTGATGTGGCAAAATCTTTGACCTATAATCAGGGGTGTGCAATTAATCCAATTTTGATTTTAATTTTTATTTTGACTCCCAACGATTACAAAATCTATATAATTGAGAAAAAAAATGACATGCGCCTTCTATCCCAACCCCTTTTACTTTTACACTATATTTTTGAGCAAATATTTGTACTTTTTACTTCACTATATTTTTTTAACTTGGTTTGAGATACAAAGTACTTTCATTTTTGTTTTGAAATTATTGTAAATACAAAATGTTAATATAAGAATACTGTGAAGCAATACTGGTTTTAGCAGGCGACAACATATCACCCGGTTTTATCCTCATTACACTGGCTCCCTGTGTGTTTTAAAATTGATTTTAAGATTTTACTGATCACTTTATAGCTCATTTAGGACTTGCACCGAGCTACATCACAGAGTTTTTGACTTTATAAGAGCCTCCCTGCAGCCTTTGATCCTCAGGCAGGTCCCTGTTGTTCCAGGGTTGAAACCCAAGACTAAAGGTGACTGAGCTTTTTTGATCCAAGCCCCTCACCTCTGGAACGACCTGCCCGAGGAGATAAGGCTGGCACCATCAGTGACATCTTTTAAATCACTTCCTAAAACCCACTTTTATCAACTTGCCTTTTTATAATAATCTTTTGTATTTATTGCTATGTGTTCTGTTGTTCATGTGTTGTTTTTTTGTAATTTTGTTGTTGTTAAGCACTTTGTAAACCTTGTTTTTAAAAGTGCCATATAAATAAAGATGATGATGATTATTATTATTATAAGCAATGACCCCTGTAATTATCTTTTGCATTGTTCTTTAATTTTGTGTGTTTGTGTAATCAGCACAACCAGGGGTGAAAGTAAGCTGGTACGGCCCGGTACTACGTACCGGCATAAGATTTAGAGGGGGTACGCAGTACCGGGTAGAAAGAGATCAGCTGTCCGGCCGGTCTTTGCAGCTTTTACACACATTAGAAAGCAGCCGCGGACCGCGGGCGCTTTTAAGAGGAAAAAAAAAATCTGATGCTAAAACATGTGGACCAGGCAGTGCTTTATCTCATCAAATATGTGTCTGTGTGGTTTTTAGTGGCTTATGATCGCTCCGTGATGTGATTTAATGCACAGAATGCCCCTCTCCCCTCTCATCATTCAATGATTGTCTCGCTTCCTTAAACAAACGCATTGAGCATGCGCGTCTTAAGCCCAAAGCACACCTGGAGCGCTGCGTAAAATTACACCAAACGCTTGAGAAGGTTTTAATCAGTGGTCCTCAACCCGGCGATCGCGATCTGCCGTCGATCGTAAAAGCAGTATGGGTAGATCGCGCAGCCATGTCTTTCCAAATAAAGTCATTTGCCTATGGCATTTGATTGACGCAGATCGATCAGTCTGAGATTCTTTCTAACACACGAGACACTGCAGAAGCGCGAGGAAACCGCACGAGCTACGAACTAAACAGAATACATCAACTCAATAACAATCAGAGTTCTGGCTGCTCACTTCAGTTCTGTTGTGGAGGCTGCGGGCGGCTCGCGCTCCGCGGCCGCTCTGAACACTGCCATGGGGCTGACGCACAAAGACACACTCACACACACACACATACACACACACACACACACACACAGAGGAGGAGAGGCAGTGTTTTTCTCCTTCAGTAGTTTGTTGTTGCCGTGCGTGAGGAAAGCTGACTTTGTTGAAGTCTCACAAGCTCCTGTTACTAAAATAATGCTGAGCTTTGATGATAAGCTGCATTGATACTGTAGTTTAATTCAGGCATAATTATAAATATAGTAGGCCTATTATAATCCATAATAATCAGCAGTTTGAGGAAATGATGGAATGTTGTAAATATCACTGACAAAAATGCTACATTTATTAGATTCAGTTATTCCTGTCCTGAGTTGATAATGAATGTTTATCATTTTAGTTTAATAAAATGTGACTTTATTAAAGTGGTTATTTCTATTTTTATTTTCATGTTTAACCATTGCAATAATAATAACCCTGATAAATGCCCACCATGTTTAATAGAAATAAGGGGTAAAAAAATAAAATAAAGGTAGATCTCTTGGCCTTGATGACTTTAAAAGTAGATCGCAAGCCAAAAAAGGTTGGGCACCACTGGTCTAGACAGAACTGTTGCTCAATACTAATGGTAATTTATATTTTGCTTATTGATTTTAGCCTATTGTTTTTGGTGTATATTGTTGTGTCAGAATTTCATTGCCCCCTCTTTTTTTAATATGGACCCCCCATTGCCCCCTCAGTGATATTTGTCTGGAGCAGAGAACCATCTTTGTTACTGCAGAAGTACAGGGACCATGTGTTTTCAGCCACCGCCGCGCGCCTCATAGAAAACAATAGGGGTGTATTTTTTGACATGCGTCTGGTGTGTGTTGGCCTTTATAGGGTGCGTTTGATTTGTTTTCAAACCCTGTTAAACCCGTATAAGCCATGTCTATATTTTTCATTTATAGTCAAGATTCATTCTCAACCTCATATATCTGCTTTTTCTGCTATTAAAAATATATATTTATTCATAATTTGATATAGTACCGGCATAAGCAAAAATCTACTTTCACCCCTGGTTGTAGCCCATTTAATTCCCATAGCGTGACTTGTTTTAACTGCAAATACTAAACATTGTTTGAATCTTTAGAGTTTGTTCAACATTTAAAATCTCCCCTAACCCCCAACACCACCATAACAACCATTTCTGATTTTCTTTCATTACAAAACATGTCTAACTGGGCCAGTTAGCCACAACAAAATGGACAGGTTTAAACTTCTAGCTCTGAGTTTAGTATTAAACCTGATGATACATGAACCTGGAATTATCTCTGCCTTGTTACATAAATTAAATGCCAATTTTATATTCATGTTTGACTTTTGCTTTATCTTTTTGGCACCGTTTCACTGTGTAAGCAAAATTAGCCAGTGCAGCAGATTTATCTTTAGTCTGCAGAAGCTTTGTTACTTTTTTTTTTTAGCTTGTTCCTCACTTCCCTCTCTCTCCCTTTTTAGTGCAGTAAGCAGACACACACATATGTTTCTCCCACACTCCAGCAGTAGATACAGGGAATCACCAGTAATACAGAGCAGCCAGTGTTTCTGACAGACCCAGTCCTTTGTGCTGCCTTTTATGGAGCTCATTACCTCCAGCCATCAACCCCTCAGACGTCACGAGCAGCTAATGTAACAGAGGTCACCTGATAAACTGCTTCAATGAGGCTTGAGTAACTTGGCTTTAAAAGCTGGTCATGCTAATCCAAGAATTAAACACCACTTTGTTTAACTCCCAAAAGCTGTTAATCAATTTAACAGTGGCTTTGTGATAAAAGTCTCATTTTTAAACCCTTTTTTTTTTTCATTTGAATTGCTTCTACATTACTTACGTCTACTTTCTTTTCATCTTTTAAGGTTAAGGTATACTTTATTGTCCATGTAGGGAAATTTGTTCTCTGCATTTGACCCATCCTTCAATGTTTCTGGGGCAACCTGTCAGGAGATGTGGGCAACTGCAGTGCAGCACCCCAAGACCATTCTCCAGATTTTGAGCCAGGATCTTGGGCTGGAGCACCTAGCTGGAGGATTTAGCCTATTGTGCATGTTTTAGGTTGATGGGGGAAACTGGAGCACCCAAAGGAAACCCATTCAGACATGGGGAGAACATGCAGAACATACAGAAAGACCCTGTATGCCCAATCTGGGAATCTAACTATGGATCTTCTTGCTATGAGGTGACAGTTGAGACCACTTTGCCACCTAAATTTTCTCTTCCAGGGTCGCATAGGTTTTTACGCCTTTCTTGACACAACATCTCTCCTCCCTCATTTATCTGGGTTTGGAACTAGCACAAAGAGTACAGTAGCTTGTGGCGCCTGTAGCTGGATATCTTGCCTTATTCATCTCATTCATGTCAATTTAAAATGTTGCCACCGGTCATGAGAATTCATTGGGGATTAAGCTCAGTTTATGTAATGCTCACAGTTAGAATATCACAAGTCTCAGTGTGGAGTTAGCAAGTTCTCACCTGGGTGGGCCCTGGGCTCTGCTCGGTGTCTAAGTACATCTGAGAGATTGACTTCACTGACACAGTGGTATGGTGGCAAAGTGGTTAGGACAGTCGCCTCACAGCAAGAAGGTCCCAGGTTTGAAGCTTGGACCATGTGAGTACTTAATGTGTGGAGTTTGCATGTTCTCACTCTGTCTACACGTGGCCCAGTTTCCCCCATCAACCTAAAACATGCATAATAGACTTATCCTTGTTCCATGGGTGCTGCACTGTTGTCCACTGCTCCTGACAGGTTGCCGGAGCAACATTGTATGATGGGTCAAATGTAGAGAACAGATTTCCCTCCGGGGATAATCAGTCAACATTTATTTATACTTTACATCACTTTACATCACAGTGACGAAAGTGCTTTCTAATAAACCCAAGTAAAATCAATAAAACTATAAAAAATGGAAACACATAATAGACTATAATATAGAATAAGTGTCAAAGCATTACTTAAGGTTAA
The DNA here is from genome assembly GCA_020698575.1 of Bostrychus sinensis. Taxonomy (NCBI): domain Eukaryota; kingdom Metazoa; phylum Chordata; class Actinopteri; order Gobiiformes; family Eleotridae; genus Bostrychus; species Bostrychus sinensis. Next base: position 45,412,086 of record CM036239.1, on the reverse strand, counting down.
AAGCTAGGCTGAATAAATATGTTTTAAGCCTAGATTTTAAAAGACCAAAGTGTGTGATGATGTGCATATCAGGAGGCAGCTTGTTCCAGAGACTGGGCCCGGCAACAGAGAAGGCTGTGGGCCCCAGTGTTTGTATTTAGTTCTCAGGACTTCCAAAAGGAGTTGACTTGAAGATCTCAAAGGCTTGTTTGGGTTGTGAATACCTTTCCTTGGAAGTTTCCTCGAAGAGTCCCCAATGGGACACTAAATACATTTGCGCTGCATGGAGGCAAAGTGGTTAGCCTCACAGCATGAAGGTCCCGGGTTTGATTTCCGGACAGTGTGGGGCCTTTTTGTGTGGCGTTTCCATGTTCTCCCTGTATCTGGATGGGTTTCCTCCAGGTGCTCTGGTTTCCCCCATCAACCTAAAACATGCACAGTAGGCTAATCCTTCAGCTAAGTACTCCTGATCCCCGGGTGCTGCACTGTGGTTGCCCAATGCTCCTGACAGGATGTCCCAGCAGCATTAAAGGATGGGTCAAATGCAGAGAACTAATTTCCCTATGGGGATAATAAAGTCTGCCCCTACCTTAGCATTAATCTTACATTTGATTTAAATCCATTACCAATTTTTTTGACTAAACCTAACCAGATTTAAACTCAGAACAAAACCTGGGCTAGGAGTAAGTTTTAGAAATATTACCAGGGCTAAACAAGGAATAAACCAGGACTTCCTACTTTGTCAGAAATGAAACCTTTTGCAGTTTATGTGGTAAGATTACATCAACAATTAATTACTTGAACTGAGATTATTTCATTTTTTTTCTGCTGACCTCTGCCCTAAATGCTCATTGTACTGTATGTCCCAACTGACCTCTAGAACAGAAAAGACTCAGACACACCAAAATCTGGTCATGTGAGCATATTTGCAGTGAGTGCCCGGCTGAGAACCGTGTCATTTTTACCCGGGCAGATGTATCTGGGTGGTGCAGTGGTTGGAGGAGATTACAGACTTGTGTGTTTCCAAACCGAGGAGGGAGGAGCCACACTTGCACCACAGGCTAAAGAAAGACACCAGCCACAGCCCTGTCATCTAAGACCATACAATGAACTGCTGCATGGGCCTTTCAAAAAAAAACAAAAAACAGTAGCACAATGGCACGGGTGGGGCCGGTGCTGAAATGTCAGACAATAACAATAGCGCAGTAAAGCTTTAAATGGCTAAAAATAGTGCTCAATTTCTCTGCAAACTATGGGAAGATAAAGAGCTTCTTCATAGCTCCTTCTCCTTTCGGCTGTTCAGTTTAGGGTTCCTCACAGCTAATCATCTGCCTCTATCTAACTCTATCCTCTGCATCTTCTTCTCTCACACCAACTAATTTCTTGCACTCTGTCACTACATCCATAAATCTCCTCTTTGGTCTTCCTTTAGGCTTCCTGTCTGGTAACTCTAACCTCAGCATCCTTGAATCCATAAATTAACTATCCTTCCTCATGTTGTCCAAACCACCTCAATCTGGAAAATCAGACTTTATCTCCAAAATATCTACAATCCAATTGCATGTCCCTGCAGAGCTGCTGTAGGTGCTCACAAGTTGTAGAAAGTGGAAGTGTGGAATTTAAATTTGCAATGCCAGTAGAAAAAGTTATAGTAAAAAACAGTTTTAACTGCAACAGACAAATTAGTGTTGACTTATGGGACAAGAATTTTTCATGCATTGTTGTAGCCACTGATCCTTTCTTCAGGAGCAGGGACTGAAGGCGGTCCAGGCCCAATAAGGCAGCAGGTTCTCTTGGTTTCCGCCAGAGATCTCGGGGTGTCAGGTTAGTGGGTTGAGTGGAGCAACTGAACAAATGGTTAGTGTTGTGTGATGAGAGGCTGCACTCCGGGCATGTGTCAGGTACCAGTGGATTGATCCTGTGAGTTGAGCCATGATGAAAAGCCAGAACGAAGCTGTGCCAGGCATGTGTGAGATTGGCCCGGTAGATCAACTTCTTTTTTGTTTATCTCAGAGGCATGACCTCTGAGTGCATGATTTGGGGTGAAGGAGTCAGTGGTCTTACCCACACAGGCACTGTACAGGCATTGGATACTGGTTAGAAGTTGTTAGATTGATATCTGGAGGTAATTGCTCACAAACTTTGAAGATGTTCACCATGTTTTTCATATTCCATGCAGGACAAGGCTGCATGCATCATACTACCAGGATGACCTACCCAAGTAGGTACTGCTTTGTCAGCAACTCTCTATAGGGCTTTTTCACACTTATGCATTTTCAACCAGAAGTTGTGTCATGATACTTCCCATAGAGGTTGCAAGTGGTTTGAAATAGCCAAGCCCAAAAATAAAAAAAAGTTTTTGCTTTGACAACTACCTCCCCCTCGACTATATGGTACTACACAGATGCAGAGTGAAAAATACAGTTTATTACAGAATATTACTAAAACCAGGTTATCTATATTTACACAAGTGAGCATGTTTTTATTTTAAAAAATCAACATCGATCTCACTGTGAGTCAAAATTAGCTGTAAATATATAAACTACAGGTTTGTGCTGGGTTATAATTCATTTTAGACATATTCACTCTAAAAGACATGACAACTGCATTGTTTATCTGCTGTCATCGGTAGTGCACGAATGCTAATGGTTGATAGCATTTAAGTTTTCTTCTTTACTATCCTTGACAATTGTGAATAAATTGCTCATGAAAGAACTTGTAGCCTTTGCCCCGCTTATTGGTGGGTGTCTTTGCCTCTGTAGCTGTCACTACATCTGCAAACGTGAAATTTATTAAGCCTGTTTAAAACACTTGCTCCATTTTGCCTTGGACAAGCACCAGCCAGAAATGGGATAATGCGAAGAGTAACTACTTTTGCTTTTTGTGAAAACGGTCTATTTTGGTGTAATATGATGACTTTTGCTTCTTGATATAGGTGATCAATGCAATACATGGAATGGCAGCCTGTCACATTGTGGGCCTGATTCTCAACAGACTCAAACTTATGCCAGGACACTACGGCACATAGATTTGTAGATGGTTTCCAGTTCTTTTTTACCCTTTCCCTACCACGGAAAGATGACTCCATTGGGTTTCTTTCACACACTACTTTGATTTCAATATATTAAATACCCTATAGAAATGGACATAACTAATGGCTAACTTTAACCCCATATAAGGAAGAGAAAACCCTCTTACCTTTGCCTCTCTGCTGTAATCAACTCCACTCTCCAGCAGCCTCTTGACCTTTTGCTGTGCGGCTGTTTTTCAGAGCCTGCACTGACGTCACCTTGTAGAAGAACAATCACCAGAATTTCCTTATGTTAACAGTAATGACTTAGACTTGGACTATAGGTGCACTGTAAGTGGTAGGGCCAATCTAAACCAAAGAAATCAAAGACATGTGCTGCATAAAGAACATTGCCTTGATGCTAATGATTTAACGCTGAGTGACAGAGGAAATACATACATACAGATCTCTCCAGTGAATTGCGTTAATGGAATTTAGACGCACGCTCTGGTCGACACTAATTGGAAAGGCATAAAAGATGCTTGTGTGAAAAGGTAATGTGTTTCTGTAGGAATTCACCAATTCCCAGTATAATAATGAGCCATTCCATACAGCGTACATTTCAACGTTTTTTGTTTTCTATAGCCGTTAGAAGTGAGAAACATGCCTATAAAATGAATTTATTCACCCTTGTTCGCTTATTCCGGTTAGTGGTTGCGGGTAGCTGAGGTCTATCCTAGCAACTATGGGCCTTAGGTGGGGTACACTAAAATATGTAACAGTATTGAACCAGAACAAAAACTTTGGACACTTATTTTGAAGGAAGAGTGTCTGTGGTCCCACAGCCCTATGTTCCCACACCTCTATGTCCCCACAGCTCTATGTTCCCACAGTTTTGTTCCCACAGCCTTATGTTCCTACAGATTATTTTCCGGTAAATGGTTTATGTTTAACCCTAACCCCCTAACCCTACCCTAAATCTTAGATCATAGAGCTGTAGGAACATAGAGCTTCATTTTGAAACTCTAGAGAACATAGGGCTATGGGAAGGTAGAGCCCAATTTTGAAAAACAAAATCTTAGAAATGTGGGAGCATAGAGCTATGGGAACATGGGGCCTAATATAAAAAAAAAAAATCCTAGATATATAACATATGGCTGTGGGAACATACGACAGTAGGAACAGAGCCTGATTTTGTAATGCCATATAGGGCTGTGGGTACATAGAGCCTGATTTTGAAAAATATCTTAGAAATGAAGGAACATTAGGCTGATCCCATTTTAAGAAAGGCAAAGAATGGATGTTTATCATATACATAAAATTCTTATTTGTTTTGTTGTTGATGTGATTGTAGAAGTATTGTACAGCTTATTCGGAATCCAGGGAATTGTTTGCATTAGACTTTAGGCAGATTTAAGTTCACCTAACATATCTTGAAATACCAATACAATATGGCATTTTAAAAACTGAAAACAGTCCAAATGCATATTGACTCAAAGTAGCCGCATGGTTTCTCAGCAGTCTGTTTATCTAAACTTGGCCCAAAAGTGTCCAAAATGCCAAGGAAACAGCAGTGGCTTGACATTTTGAGTTCAGCAAGCAATCCAGCATCACAACATTGACCCTAGCTTTCCAAGATCAGCTCTGCATTATTCAGTGTCTAGTAACCTAAAATTTAAAGTCTTTGAGTCCAGCCAGTGTGGATTTTCAGGCATATTTCATGACCCGGACGAGTGAACATCCTGTCATGGAGCCTGCTCTTTCGGTCGACTGCAAACAAGAAGGTCTCAGGGAATCAATTATCCAAACTATGACCAGGGATGAAATGTGATGGAGAGCACTCTACAACTGTACCATTACTACCAACATCCGGACAAAATCACTGCAATTATGTGACTGCCGGGACTGAATGTACGAAGGAAAGGCTTTTAGTGTACCCACTTTTCCATGAAGATGAACATAGAGGTTTTGCTTAGTATAAGTGAAAATTGGTGACTCTTCCTAGAGGGAGTTAATAAAGAACCACAACGGAGCCTATGTTGATGTATTTGTCCAGTACAAAGCTGTTAAAAGGAGGTATCAATGATCTTTGGAAGGTTTTGGAAGTAGCAATACAAAGGCGTTAAAAAAAAAAAAAACTCCTTAGTTTTACAGCAAACAAGTAAAATTGTCCAATGTAAGCAGACATACAGTAAGTCTCTGTATTTTTTGGTCAAAACTGTGTCACAGTCAAAACTGAAAGACTAAACCTTAACTAACACAAGCAGGCCTAAATGAAGGTAACAGCAACTAAATCAGGACTTTTTTCATATTTATATTTGGTGACAAAACATTTTCATGTAAGGCTCTGAGAAATAAAAACATATTCTGACTGTATAAATCTCTCAGATGGAGGAGGATAACTTTATTGAGACATTGGTGGTGTAACAATACAGTTATTATATGGATGTATAGATTTTTTATTCCTACAATACACCTACAGCTATATGCATCACCTCATATCAAATCAATACAAAATCGTTATACATGGGGAAAAAATTGGAATATCATTAATATCATTATTAGAAATTTCTATGTTAAAATTAAACCAGATAAATTTTTGTGTGTGTGTGTGTCTGTTTTTGATGAAAAAAAAGTTACTCGCTCTCTGTCTGCTTAATAATAATATTAATCAACCGCGCACCAGATTTGAGAGCATACTTGTATACTTTTTTGGCAAAAAATTACTATATTGATTGTATTGATGCTGAATCATATTGTATATGGTTCTCAATCAGCCAATATTGTTCTTGAACTGGATCGAAACAATGGCAACCAATAATGTATCATATTGTTGCAAAAGCGTACTGTTACACCTCTACTGGGATACATTTAATTTCTTGCAATATGGATTTAGGCTGTAGTCAACCAAAGAAATTGTTAGTTGACTGAAGTTATGGCCAGTAGAGCGATTAATCGACTGAAATCGACCAAAGGATGTGTGTGAGATTTATCAAAGACTTTATATTAATTAGAAGATAAAACATTTACAGAATGGTTGTAAAATATATGGCAATCTAAAGTAATCTACACTTTCTTAAATAAAATTAAAAATAACGGTTATAAAGTGATAAATGAGACCAGCTTTTTTGATGCAAAGAGTGGATGCAACTAATTAACCAAAAAATTGTAATCGACTAAGACTTCACTGACCAATGAATCGACTAAGCGACCAGAGGCTTTCAGCCCTAGTATGGATATTGCATTTGCTGTAAGTGTGATAACAATAAATTTATATATTCATATATATATAATTCAATATATTGTGCAGCACTTTTATCAAGGTTTTATTACTGCTTAATAGTTTGTAGTTATTCTAAGGTGTTACCAGTCTGTTATATTATGGCCAACATTTGAGGATTGTTAAAGATGATTTGATGACAACATGAGTGGTTAGAAGGTCCTAGTATTGAGCTAGTTATGTTACATAACATTTAGAAAACCTGATACAAAGTTTACAATCATAACTCTAGCCATTCTTATCAGTATGTTGTTGTTTTTTTCTTTTTTTCCCCCCAAGTGAATTAATGAATGAATGAATTAAAGAAATACAACTTGTTTTGCACTTTTATGATATGGCTCCTGTTGGGTTACCATACCAAACCACACCAAACCAAACTGACCCAGTGTCTAATTCAGTGCTGACTGGGGTAATAATATAATGTTTGAACAATGTTTAAAATTGACAAAATGAAAAGGTGTTTTTATAAATTTCAGACATAAGCTTTTGCCTCGTCTCCTCTTGTACCGCCTCAATCAGCCTGGATTCCACTTTGTAATGCTCTATTCCCTTTTGAGTATCTCCCAGCATTCCTCTGGTGTTTTCCACATAGTAGCCAGTAAGATCCTCATCTCCGTTAGCTTGTTTTTGATGAGGCGCTGCAGAAGCGGTCCAAGTGTTTTCAGCTGAAGTGTAAAATCAGTTACCTGGTGAAACATCACAGCTGTTGTTTTCTTACTAAACAAAGTGTTTCTTGTCTGTTTAATCAGGCTGCATGTTTGTTTTCTCTTCATCCGGACCATTTGAATTCAGTGCATGCCTCATCTGTCTGCAGCTCTATTTATCGGCCTGTGCATCTGCCACATACCTGCAAGAAAACCTCAGCCTGAGCCCCAAACAATCCCTCCACTGTACAGCTCTCCAGAAAACGGCTGAGACACATCTAAAGCTGCCCATTTCTCTCTGCAGATACCGCTTCCTGTTGCCGTGAAAGGGGGCGATGGATGGGTGACCTCGGAGCGATCTGATTGGCTAGTCCGACCGCTGCGCTCTTCCTGGTCAAAGCTGCAGTGATGGCCAAGAGTCCGGAAGTGAAGCTAGCCGTGTTCGGGAGAGCGGGCGTGGGCAAGTCAGGTAAGACACTGCCTCTGTAGTTTAGATCTGCTATAGGACAGTGGTTCTCAAACTGTTCACAACAAGTATCACAGAAACCAGAACTAAACCAGGTCTAAACCAAGTCTAAACCAGGACTAAACCAGATCTGAACCAGGTCTAAACCAGGACTAAACCACAACTAAACCAGGTTTTAACCAAGTCTAAACCAGGACTAAACCAGGTCTGAACCAGGACTAAACAAGGACTAAACCAGGTCTAAACCAGAACTAAACCAGGTTTTAACAAGGTCTAAACCAGGTCTAAACCAGGACTAAACAAGGACTAAACCAGGACTAAACCAGGTCTAAACTAGGACTAAACCAGAACTAAACCCTGTTATAACCAGGTCTAAACCAGGACTAAACCAGGACTAAACAAGGACTAAACCAGGTCTAAACCAGAACTAAACCAGGTTTTAACAAGGTCTAAACCAGGTCTAAACCAGGACTAAACAAGGACTAAACCAGGTCTAAACCAGGACTAAACCAGATCTAAACCAGGACTAAAGTAGGTCTAAACCAGGACTAAACCAGGTCTAAACTAGGACTAAACCAGGTCTAAACTAGGACTAAACCAGGTCTAAACCAGGACTAAACCAGAACTAAACCCTGTTATAACCAGGTCTAAACCAGGACTAAACCAGATCCAAACAAAGACTAAAGTAGGTCTAAACTAGGACTAAACCAGGTCTAAACCAGGACTAAACCAGAACTAAACCAGGACTAAAGTAGGTCTAAACCAGGACTAAACCATGTCTAAACCAGAACTAAACCCTGTTATAACCAGGTCTAAACCAGGATTAAACCAGATCTAAACCAGGACTAAACCAGATCTAAACCAGGACTAAAGTAGGTCTAAACCAGGACTAAACCATGTCTAAACCAAGACTAAACCAGGTCTAAACCAGGACTAAACCAGATCTAAACTAGGACTAAGAAGGACTAAACCAGATCTAAACCCATTCTAAAGCCGGGCTACAATAGTCAGCCTGAAAATAACAACTGTAACTGTGTATAACAGTCAATTGCATTTATATATTGCTTTTTTTTTTTTTTTTACCTCTACAGGCTCACAAAACACTTTATATCAAGCCCGCATTCACTGATTCACACATTCCTTCACCAGTGTAAACAGATGGGTGCCCAGTCACATAAGGGTTAGCGCTCTTAGCAAGGAGGTTGTGGGTTTGATTCTCGCTCTATTACATTCTCCATAAGTGAAATGTGCAGGTGAATGAATGTGAATGTTGTCACCCCTGCGAATAACTGGCCCTCATTATGGATTAACACCTCCTCAGGCCCATAGTATCTGGGAAAGGCTCCAGCCACCCATTCAGTCAATAAATCATTTTGGCAAAATTGATGGTTCTGGCTTAAAATTGAATTGTAGCCCAAGTATAATGCTCTCAACATCTCTAGATATACAGTAGCTACAGTATGTGAGCTTTTGCTGGAGCCAGTACTGTGTTAAGAATAGTAAAGTGTTTTCAGTGCCTGATAGGGTCACTTTTTTTAAATCTCACACCCTTGTGTGATTCGCAAAGTACAGACAGTTTCGCATAAATAAACCAAAAATATCAGCAGGTACTTTATTATTTGTGTATTTGCTTATTATTGCATCAATATTTAAATCAGCGGCGTAAGGTGGTAATGAGGGGCTCCAGTGTTTGTTTTCAGAATGGGCCCTAAATAAATGAAGCACATTTAGGAAGTCTATGTGTCCATATATCAGACTTTTATGTTACAGAAAGTGCACTGTACTTTCTTTATGTCGACTAATACTTTCCTTTAAAATATTCAAACATGTCACTGTCACAAAATATGAGATGTTTATTTTTGTTTCACTAAACTTTGTCAGCATTAAGTAAATATTGTGAAGGAATTATGCATATCATACATTTTTTATATTTTTTAATCATAAGGAAAAGCTTGTTTTTTTTTGTTTTTTTTTTGTTTTTCAAATGGTGTCTGTCTGATGTGTACTGCCCAGACTGAACATAACCCACTAATATAGGAGCCCCCCCTCATGTCCTGGGCCCCGGTGGGCTGCCTGATGCAGCTGCATCGGGGTTTAAATCAATATTGAATTGAATCAATATTGAAACAAATTGTGGCCTAGGAATCAAAATCAAATGGAATGAATGAAGTTTGTGAAGTTCTTAACAACACCCAGCCCTACTCTAGACACAGTGTGTTTATGTCACTGTAGCTCCAGTAATCTGAAAGCTAGCGCTGCTTGCTATATTGGTGTTTATGTGCATAGAAAAGTAAATGAAAAGGAGAAAGGGTGAATGTGGTCACATTTGTGGGCACTCTTGTTGTTACTATGAGGGTACACTGGTGATTTTCTATTGGTCACACGTCTGACAGAGATTGTATGTTCAGCATGAGGCAGACACACTCTGCAACGAATCTTCCAAAATATCTAACACTGCCTGGTATCTGTTGCAGCTCCTCTTTAGTCTTCAGATGGTGTAGGTACAAAATCTACTCAGGTTGCAAAATCAACTCAGGTAGCACCGCTTAATAATGACGTTACACATTATGACTGAAAGTGACTGTCAGTGTGATTGGTTGTCTGTCAAATGTCAGCCCCCGCAAATTTGAAGGCCAAAGTTGAGTAGATTTAGCAGATTTGATCAGACAGCGCTTGTTATGATTTCTTTACAGAAAAACATATATTTTTAGGTATTTATTGTTCGTTTAAATATTTGTTAAAATAGAATAGTTCTATTTTTGACTGGGAGATCATCAGTTAAGGTTTTAGCTGCTGCTGCAGATGATATTTCTACAGGTTCAGCCTTCTATCACAGCTTGTATGCAATAACGTTAAAATAAAAATTTAAAAACCTACATTACTGTGCTTTTTCCATATTTATTGATGGTTTTATATGACACCTTGCTCTTTGTTGGAGTTTATTATATTAAAATTACAAGTACGAACTGTACTTGTCAGTTTATGTCCACCTGAGGAGGCATAAGGAAATGTTTTTTTTTTCCTTATGCCCCCTGCTTGTGTTATTTACTGCATGTAGAAGAGAACATTCTTTCAATTGCATGGAGAATGATTTGTTTTTCAGTGATGATAAATGACATTTATCTGAAGTCCTGGCTGCTGGCTGTTGCAGATTTCGCTGTATTTTTGTAGTTTCGCTCTCAATTATGTTCCAGTCAGACATCTTGTTCTGCTGTCACAATAGTAATTTGGCTCATGTTTTGGTTTGCGTGGAAGTGCAGCAGGAGGTTGTTTTGGTCCAGAATGAATGTTGTCACTCCCACAGTTGGATCAGCTGAGTCATTACAGTTTCTTTCCTCTGTGCACTGCAGTAGCCCCAGCCTCTTTCTTCAGTAGCTAAAACAATAACACAAAACATATGTCTCCTTCTGGCAACACTTCAAGACACCTCTGCATAACAATTACCAGTCTAGAAAATGCTTTGGTTATTCAGTGTTCAAAATGGTTGCACCAGTAATGGCCAGCTTCAGAACAGGATATAATGTGGTGTTAATGGAATAATTTAAATGCATCATGAATAATAATAATAATAATAATAATAATAATAATAATAATAATAATAATAATAATAATGTTGAAGTTTTTTTTTTTTTCATTTTCATCAATGAGGCTTTCTTAATTCTGAAATTGTAATAATAGTTTGAAAGGCTACAGTTGTTGAGTTGTTGGAGCGAGCGGGACAGTCAATCCACCTGAGGACCATTAGCATAATCTGCTCAACATCGTAGCAGTGGTGCCAGATTGGGCTGGTTTCTGCCCAATGGGCTTCTTTTATCTTGGGCTGGAAAAAAATAGCATTGCGTTGGTTTATAAAATTCGGGCTGCTTTTCACAACATTTGGTGGGTTTTTAGAAAATATTTTGGAGAAAATACCAATACAATAGTTGTCATTTTATGACAAACAAAGTAGAACATTTCAATAAATTGCTGTGCCCACCCCTCACACTCATATCATCAGTTCATTTGTTTTAAAATGAGTGATTCATGTTTGGTTGCTCACGTTTCATGTTATTTCATATGTTTTTTGTGGTTTCTATAACGCCCTGACCAGGAAGGCTTTGGTTGTCTGTGTTACTGTTTTTGGTGCTGCTGTTTTGTGTTCTTTTGTACATTTAACAGTTTTAACATTTAGAGTGTTTGTGTTTTGGGTTGTTTTTTATTGTATTGGGTGGATTTTAAGTTCTGTTTGGGCTGGAAACTGTCAGTGAGATCAATCAATCTTTATTTATGAAGCACTTTTCATACAAAAATGCAACACAAAGTGCTTTACATGGTTAAAAGCAATGCCCCCCCAACCAAACCCTTCCCTCCCTGTCATACACCAATACACACACACACGCATGCACACACGGGCGGACGGATACACACACACAGACATTAAAAGACGAACGTGTGGCTGAGCACGGAGGAGCCAGGTGAGGAAACACTATCACAGGGAGCCGTCTGCACTGGGAGCCACTCACAGACCATAGCCCCCAGGAAAGTGGGGGGCAGAGAAGCCACCCAACCCAGCTGAAAGAACCCACAGGACAGTGCCACAGCAGCCACGGCCGATCACCGCTCCCGGTGCAGAGGGCCCCCTCCGAGGAAACACTGGAGATATAACATAATATAAACAGAATAAAAGAATAAAATAAAATGAAATAAGAAATCAATAAAAATAGAGCTATAAATAGAATAAGAGAATCAAAATAAATAAGAGTAAAAAAATAAATATCAAGTAAAAGCTAAATTAAAAAGGTGGGTCTTGAGCCTGCTCTTAAAAAACATATCTGGCAACCCCGCACCGTAAGGCCAACCTCAGTGGACTGAAGCCTGCAGAGCACCTCCACCTAAAAGACACAAAACACTCAGTGAGGACAGTGAGGTTTGAATCTTAGCCATAGAGAGAGGGTGGTACAAGTGAAGAATAAAAGGAGAAATCTGTTATAAACAAAAAACCCATCCATCCATCCATCCATCCATCCATCTTCTTCCGCTTATCCAGGACCGGGTCGCGGAGGCAGCAGTCTAAGCAAATATGCCCAGACTTCCCTCTCCACAGACACTTCCTCCAGCTCTACCTGGGGGACCCCAAGGTGTTCCCAGGCCAGCCGGGAGACATAGTCCCTCCAGCGTGTCCTATGTTTTCCCCGGGGCCTCCTCCCGGTGGGACATGCCCGGAACACCTCCCCAGGGAGGCGTCCAGGAGGCATCCGGAACAGATGCCTAATGTTATGCTAGCAGCCCACATGTGGAATAACTGTAGAAACCAACTTAATTCAGGGTTAATCTGAGTGTAGTCATACATTTCTCTGAAACACAGCTGTGACCAGATACAGCTTATACCTTTATGTGTATAAAAATAGGCTAGGTTAGTGTTCTCGCCTCCCAGCAAGGCAACTCACAAACTCCCTGGAGTCTGTATGTCCTCTCTGTGTTACCGTGGGTTCTCTCCGGGTACTCTGGTGACTCCCACCGTCCAAAAACATGCATGTGTTAGGTGATCTGGGGACTCCCTAGTGAATGAATGTGAGAGTGAATGGTTGTCTGTCTCTGTTTGTCTCTGTGTCATCCCTGCTGGCCCCTGTCCAGTGTGTACCCTGCCTAAGGCCCAAAGTTACTGGGATAGACTCCTGTCACTCACGACCTTGAACGGGAAAAAGTGGAAGATGAATGAATAATATTTTTGATAAAATTACAAACATAAAGTCGCCTATATTGTCAATGAAAAATGTCCAAATTGTTCAAAACAGAAAAATAATTTTCTACATAATTTTTTTGCTCAAAAAAATAAGATGATAAGAGCACCGTTAAAAGACTCGATCAATAAGCAGCATCAATAAGAGTAGTAGTACCATGAAAAATCTTAAAAATACCCATCTATGAGATTATAGCTTCAGTCTATTTACAAAAGTCTCTTAAAACCTAGACCACTCAGGCCAAATAACATCAGGAGCAGATTATGCTGATCGTCCTCAGGTAGGTTAACGACTGTCCCACTCACTCCAGCAGAGGACAAATGACGTCTGATGTTTCAAAACTACTGCAGCCTTTCAACTATTCTAAACCAATAGAGTTTAGTTTCAGATCAACACTCCACCCTCCTATAAGAAGTGAAGTGAGATCGGGCTAGGGATTATGAGGTGCAATAAACGGAGTGCACCTCCAAATGTAATCCTGGAGTCTCATGGGTTCTTCAGTCGCCACACGCAAATTAAATACATCAAAGTAGTCCATCCTCGGTCACGCCTATATGTAAATACCAAATGTACAATGGGTTGAGCTGGCCACAGACGTCCAGATAGGTTAGAAATTCCAGGTCTAATGGAAGCCACTGGTGACTTTTGCAGAAATATCTCTCTGCATGCCTTTGTTCACATCACAGCCGGATATTCAGACATTTGATTCATGCAGCGACCAGCATCACTCTGGCAAACAGCAGGGCACGGCGTATTGTTGTAACGTGAAAGTAAAACTCCACAGCGGTCTATGCAACAATGAGCAGGTCTTATCTAAACATAACCTTTAGTGGAGCCCACACATGCTAATGAGGCAGCCTCCCTGATCCGCGGATAGCAAAAAGACAGAAAAAAATCAAGTCAAATTATGGCTACAGTTTTCATTTTATTTCTCATGAGCCGGAGCGTCATTGTTATTTTGACAAATTTATTCATTCAGTGGGAGTGGAGTAAACACAAAAATTCCAAGTGAAATAACATTTAACTATGACTAATATTAAGATTTGCTGTAGAGCTACACATTTATATTCAAAACAAGCAACAGAGTAGTAAGGGAAACTGAGATGTTGACAAAAGAAACTTGCAAGAGGTGTGTGAGAGACCACAAAGTTAGCCCCAAACTGTGACCCTTTTGGGGCTGTTCAGTTGTATTTTTTTCACTCATTTTGGCAGTTCTTAAGCTGAAATATGAGATGTGATGAGAAAAATGTGCACTTTTTAATGAATTTTGGAATTTAAGCTTCAACACTGGAAAAAAAAAATATTTCCACTGTCAAGACTAGAAAAAAACAAACCATAGAACCGACATTCTTTCTCCTGGAGCCCTTTTTGGTCCCATTGACTTTGATTAAAATCACTTGTTTCACTCTACTGCCAGTGCAATACAGAAATGTGAAATTCTGTTAATACCGCTGTAAAGCTGTCATGCAGTGGCTAAAAAGTACACACATACAAAATCACAACCAGATGCACCTAGACCTTTTAAAGTTGAGCCGTTATGAACCTAAGGAAATATGTGATCCATGTAAACTCAATAGAGCTTAAAAAGTGCATAAGCTTTCAGACGGTTTTGAGTTTGAAGTCTGCTGTCTGATCTGGTTTATAAAAGAAACACATAAAAGATACAGTCAAGTTTTTATTAAGATAAAGGTCTAACATTTTGTAACATAATAGATCATCCAAAGGAATACTATAAAGATGCTTAAATGTTCTAGAGGAAGTGTCTAGGAAGGGTCTTGACCAGTGGCTTCTCACAGAAAATATTTGGCTTTCCAAGTACCTGCCTAAATCAGGACTAAACCGGGATTAAACCATGTCAAAATCAAGAGTAGTAAAAAAACAGGATAAAAACTAGACTAATCCAGGACTAAACCAGGACTAGCCCCAAATAAAAGTAGGATTAAAATAGGAATAAAACTGGCTTTAAATAATGATAAAGACTCCCAAGTACCACCAGAATAAGCCCACGTACTACCAAGGTGGTCCCTGTACCACAGCTTGAGAACCACTGGTCTAGGCTAACCCCCCTAATTTGCTCTCCCAGTGACTCCAGGATAAATGGCTGGCCATGGAATATAGTAATAATGTCCTCTTCTTTCCTTTTGTCTTTTCCCTTATGGGGTCATCTGCCCCTTAGTGTGCAGTGACTTGCATCTTGATTCATAGGTTGTACTATGTCTGATGCCCTTCCTAATGCAACCCTCTCCATTTATCGGGACTTGGGACTGGCACAAAGAGTACCCAGGCTTGTGACCCCTTATGGCTCGATCATACATCTAAACATAATTGTCATTACAGGAAATATGTATCATTTTCTGTGGTTTACTCAATGCTTCCACTTAATAAACTGTCTCTGTGCGGCTGTGAACCCAAATGCAGTAAGTGTTTTGGTAGGAACCTTTGTTAGTCTTTTGGGAAATTAACTTTACAGGGTGTGAAGTTCAGCTCGTAAAACACTTTGTCTGCCCTCCTCCGCTCTGTCTGTCCCAAGCACAACAATAACAGACCAGCAGCCAACATGTGTCCAGCTTGAAATACTCCTATTTATACACTATACTTAGGCCGTGAATCAGGCTAATGTTAGTTAGACTGAAGCTTAAGGGCAAAAGAAACTCATATCTGCATTTTTATACTGTATATCTTAACATAATTAAAAAAAAACTTTGCACAGCCTAAAATTGCATATGACTTGTATGTATCCTGCTGTGTGTGGAGTGTTAAGAGTGCTCTGGTCTGCTCGGAAGGATGTTGGGACTGCTCCGATCGCAAATCGGGGATATTCAACATGTTGGATTGTCTTGGCCCGATATCGCAGTGTGTGGTGTGTCCCGAAGACAAACGAGCATGCGCCCTGTTGAATGTGACGTGTAGCCAATCAGAAAGCGAGGTGACGGAAGCACGGAGGAGAATCCAAAATCAAAACAGCTGTCATGGCGCATGTTTGTGCTGTCTCCACTCCTTTAACCAACACCTTTTCTTTTTGTATTGTTTTTTTCTCTGGTGGAAATAGTTCACAAACTATAGCAATTGTCATGTTTGTGTACGCCAAAGTCACGTTTAATCTTGTGAGGTTTTGCGAGATTCCCCCGTCTGACCTGGGAATGTTCATGAGTGAAATCTGTTGGTGTGTGGTGTGTTGTCTTTGCTGTGTGGACGCACACCACACACTGTAGAACCAAACCTGTGATAGCTTTGATTTTTTATTGCCATGTGTGGGGTCACTCAGGTTTTGAAAATCTTCCAACAATTTTAAGACCTTGCCGTTTGAACCAGGCATTAGTAAACTCATGTTCAGACTGCACAGATGACGGAGCTGTGCTTAGAACTCACTTTTGAAACCTTTGAATCAGCTGTGTGTGTATTAAGGTCGCATGGTAAGCACACAATGAATGAAGCTTCAAGTATTAAACCATTTTCAATACAATTTTTTTGCAAGGCTTCATTTTCCCATCACTAGCAGAAGGTCAGGCAAACAGGAAGAGTTCAGCAACAGGTAGGTCCAAGTTCTGGTTCTGGTTCTGATTCAGGTATAAAAAAAGCACTGGCGAGTACTACAAAGAGCGAGTTATGGTCTGGCACTGAGGAAACGGTCAGAGCTGGTTGAATAGAGCACAGGGAATTAGGAACAGGTGAAAACTATGAGCTACAAATGAGAAGTTTAAAGCTGACACAAAATAGGTCACAGGAACTAGGGCTGTCAAAATTAAAGCTTGGACAGGAAATGAGATGAATGTTCATCAAGGCATGTGTATCAATGCATGTTTATAAAGATTATCTTGTACTTGGTGTGACGTTACCAACAGTCCTTCTACCAGAACACCATCACCACATATACAACATAATATCTATATGTACATATTATTGGATGACATCCCACATCTGTTTCAGAAAATAAATTAACATCACAGTTTATCATTATGTAGTAAGTAATCAGTGCAGCAGCAGTCTTACAGAAAGGCCAGTTTTCTCCTTTTAGACCTTCTCCTCATGCACCAGATGTAAAAGATAATCATTTGTGACAGCCGGTCCTGTGCGAGCTGATGATAATTGTAGACCAGACTTCCTGCTTGGGCCGACTGTTCGCACTCAAATGACTTTTATAGTGACCTGACCACCTCCAAAATCAACTTCCTCTGCCGCTGGTGGAGGAAATGGGAGCAGCGCAAGGTAATAACGTAATGAATGTGACTGGAGAAGGACTGGGCGCAGTGTTGACTGAATCAGGCCATATGGACTTGAGCAGTTTGTCATGCTGAGCTTTCGAGTGGAAGTTGAATGTAATGGCCAATTGACACCATGATTATAGGCTGGGTGAAACGTGAAATGACTCAGCTTGGGCACAATGCCACAGCGGTGCGCTAATCAGCAGTTTCGATGTAGGTATTTTAAAGTATTTTGGATAGAAAGCGAGCTGGAAAGGTGCTGGTCTCCAAAGAAAGTGGTGGGATTGACAGTGAAAACCTCATTGTGAAGGTGTTATGCAAGATTTCAAACATCACTAGCCTCATTACTAGTGCTTTCTTGAAAGGTTTTTTAAAGGTGCATTATGTGAAATGTTGTTGTGTACTGTGGGTATAGCACAATGTTTGTGTATAATAATTTTCTTTGGGCTGCTCCCTTCATGGATCATCTCTGTGTGTCATCTAGTCTAGCGCAGTGATGGATGGTACCTGGGCTTCTAGTGGCAGGTATTCAGGAGCCTTAGTTCTGGGTTTAGTCCTGGATTTAGACCTGGTTTAGTCCTGATTTTAGACCTACTTTAGTCGTATAGTTATCCCTGGTTTTGTCTGGCCTTTTTTTCTGGTTTAGGTTCAGTTGTTGTCCTGGTTTAGTCCTGGATTTAGACCTGGTGTAGTTCTATATTTGTTCCTGATTTAGTCATGCCTTTTTTTCTGGTTTAGGCTGAGTTGTAGTCCTGGTTTCGTCCTGGTTTAGTCCTGGATTTAGACCTGGTGTAGTCCTATATTTCTTCCTGGTTTAGTCACGTCTTTTTTCTGATTTAAGCCCAGTTGTAGTCCTGGTTTATTCCTGTTTTAGTCTTGAATTTAATCCTGGATTTAGTCCTGGTTTAGTCCTGGATTTAGACCTGGTTTAGTCCTATATTTATTCCTGATTTGTTAAGCTTTTTTCTCGTGGTTTAGTCCTGGTTTATCCCTGTTTCAGCCTTGAATTTAGTCCTGTTTCAGTCCTATATTTATTCTTAGTTTAGACCTGTATTTAATCCTGGTTTAGTTTTTTTCTGGTTAATCCCCCTTTTGTTCCTCAATTTAGACCTGGGTAAGTCCAGATTTTTTTTCAATAGATTTTTACAATGGATTCCTGACCTCAACTCTCTCTTTAACTGGGCTTGGGACTTGCACAAATGTGACCAAAGAGGGAGCTATAATTACCTCAAAATAACACTCAGGTATACTGAAGAACAAAACATAGAACCAAGTAGAGAGAGGACAAACTGAGCATTTCTGGAGAAGAAGTACAAAAACCCCACATTGTATTATATATTCAGTATAAGAGAAGTTTGAAATAAAAGCAAATATGAGTATCCTAAAACTGGAAAAGCCTCATTATCTTCAGAGTACGTGTGAGTGGGTTGTAACGTAGCAACAGAGATCTGCAAAGGACAAAAACACAATAAAAGAACTTTGTTTCTTCAAAATCCTTGAGTTCATGGTGCGGCCAGAACTACCACAAATGTCCCCACCAGCCACTCATTATTATCCAGAAGTAGTTTCGTACTCTGCTTGTCTCTGAGTCACAAGAATGTTTTTTTGAGGTGAGTCTGTGTATTTGTGCTTTTATTGAAATGCATAATATCATTTGCTCTTGCCATATATTGCCAGTGACAGTGGAGATTTGAGGAAGTAAAAGAATTCCAGATATATAAATCAAAGACACTCAATTTTGGGCTGCCATCTTGTGTCACCGAGCACAATCAAATAGACAAGGTGGGTGAAGTGTCTTGCCCAAGGACACAATGACAGTATGCGATGCCAGCAGCAGGGATCGAACCGCCAGCCTTCGGGTTAGTTGATGAACAGTTCTACTGACTGAGCTACTGCCGCCCCATTTTTTCCTTCTTATTCTCCTTCTTTTCTCTGTAAAGTTTCTTTTTTTCCCATAGCTTTTCCTTACCAAGAAAGAGGCTCTGAGGACAGGGGATGTCAGGCGGCAGCTCAGTAGGTAGAGACGCTTGCCCACTAACCTGCCCTGCTACCAGCATTGCATACTTTTGTTGCATCCTTGGGCAAGACACTTCACACACCTTGCCCTATGTATGAATGTGTCAGTGTGACCGTGTTTGGTTGTTGTGGTTGGAGAGGCCGTAGGCGCAAAATGACAGCCACACTTTTGTGGTTATAGAAGTAATTCGCCATCACTGAGTGTGACTGAGAAGTGAATAATGGACCAAATTGTAAAGTGCTTTGAGAGGATTGTCAAGCTTTTAAAGTGCAATATGAATCCAATACATTATTAATATTTTTATTGTCCTGGGACAGTCTATTTGCCTGGTTGTTTGATTTGTCGCGCTGGCAGGCCGCTGATGTGATATTGTGCTACATAAATAAAAGTGATTTGAAATGAAGAGAGGAAACCAAGGAAATGTTACATCTCTTTAAAAATAAAGAGGCCAGAGAGATGGCTTGGACATGTATTTAGTCCTGTTTCAGGCCTGGATTTAGACCTGGTCTAGTCCTGGTTTACCCCCATTTTATTCTTGGATTTAGTCCTGTTTCAGTCCTGGATTTAGCCCTTGTTTAGTTCTATATTTATTCCTGGTTTAGTGACACCTTTTCTGGTTTAGGCCCAGTTGTGGTAATGGTTTAGTCCTGGATATAGACATGGTTTAGATTTATATTTGTTCTTGGTTTCGTCTCAGTTTAGGTAATACTTTAGTCCTGGTGTATTCCTATTTTGGTCTTAGATTTAGTCTTGAATTTAGTCCGGGTTTAGTCTTGGATTTAGTACTGGTTTAGTCTTGTATTTAGACCTAGTTTAAACTGCCATGTGTCCTTGGGCAGGACACTTCACCCACCTTGCCTGTATGAATGTGTTAGTGTCACTGTGTGTTTGGCGGTGGTCTTGGTAGCAGCCACATCTTGCTCAGTTTGCCCCAGGGCAGCTGTGGCGACAGAAGTATCTCATCACCACCGAGTCTGCTAAAGGAGTGAAGGAATAATGCACAAAACTGTAAAGTGACTTTGAGTGTCTAGAAAGCACTATATAAGACTAATGCACAATTGATCAATTTTAAATGTTGCTGCCTCATGAATACAAATGAATTTACTGATTTGTTTTCTTGTAGGTTAGGTTGGCCAGTGACGCTGCCTCATGCCCATGCAGAGTAATGAAGTGTCTGTCAGAAGCGTACTCACTGTTAGCTCAGAGTTTAGCGCTTCAAGGAAGGTCCTCCTCCACAGAGCTGTCTAACATGAGCAGTAATAATTATTTTACACAGATTTGACTGACTTGCTAATAGACTTCTCTGTATCACTCATTTAAACCTGATTAATCCAGCGCTCACCTCTTTCTGTTTCCATTATCTCTTGATTACACGCTGGATACGGTGTTGGAAATCCTCATTTAGTTCAAAATGAGAAAAGAAATGAGAAATTATTACTGTCATCTTCGCTCCTCTGTTCTTTTAAATGTGGGCTAGTGCTGGGTGAACAATGCACCACCATGTCAGACTAAAAGAGGAATAAAGGTGATATATTTAAATCAATACAATTTATTCATAGGTTGAATACACAGTGAAAAGAGCAGAGGATTATGTTTTGTTCTACATACTTTATATACTAAGTGGTTTTTTTTCTACCGGTTTACATTCATGTTTAAAAGTTATTTTGTTAGTTTTGTCTTGTCAGAGATGAGATTTCACAGACAATTATTACATTCGGGTGTTAGAGGAGAAACATTTCAAACCACTACTGTAGTATTGTGAGAGAGACTTTGGGTATTGTCCAGATTTATACACAAATCCATAGCTTATTTTGTGTTTTGATAGTTTGGGCAAATTTCTAGGGGAAGCTGTGTCTAATACTATATATATATATATATATATATATATATATATATATATATATATATGTAGAAGTCAAGGTTGGGTCCCAAAAGAGTACTCTTGTTGACTCATTCAGTGATTGTGCAGAAATACTAAAGCTAAAGTCTACATGCTACCACTACAAAAACTGGTGTCAGCCCTAAGTTCCCACATTTCAAAGATTTTTTCTTTTTTAAATTAGGCCCAGTGTGCCCACAGCCATATGTTTACGAGAACATAGTCTCAGAAATGTGGGAGCATGGGCGGTGGGAACATAGGACCTAAATGGGGAAAAAAGACAGTCCATTAGATCATTAAAATGGTCATCTGCTATGTTTTTAAAACATTTGTAGTATAGACCCTACCACGAGTGACGTATTTAGATAAGTTGAGCATGCAGTGTAAGGCACAGACACTGCTGAAATCACTAATACGCCAGTCAGTGAGCTCCCTTCTATTAAACATCTTTTTTTTTTTTATTCATAACTCACCACGCTCCTTTCATTTACTTTCTATATTTAAATTTTCTAAAGGCCATCTACCCGGCTCAATGTACTAACCACCCCCATATAATCCAATTCACCTGGCTTTCTCTAATCCTACTCTCACTCACAGTTCCAAGTAATACGTTATTAATAAAAAAAAATAAAAATAATAAATATGGCTGCTTTTCTGGAGTCTTCACCATTCAAAGTGAAACTATGAATCATGCGTCAGTGTAAATGGGAGCTTAGTAATGGTGGTGCTATATAAAGAGAGCGATGCTTGTGTCAGAGGAAGGTGGGCCCCTGAGTGGATGGCACGGCTTACTTGTTGCATGGAAACTATTTTTAACATACACCTCCAGATTTTGGTATTGTCCGCCGCAGCCTCGTTGCTGTAGTCTTTCTGCCGGGGCTGTCCTCGACCTCGGTCTGTGAGTCATCCGCCGTAATTTCTCTCAGGGCTTTTCACTGCAGCATGGCATTATCAATGACTTTTATTTGACCTGCTGACTATCTTTTGCCATCTCCCTCTAAAATTTTGTCTCTCTGCGTAAAATCAGTTGGACTCATCTCCCCACAACCACACAAGCTTTATGTCAGTCGTGACATTAAGCAGGGAAATTGGGTCAGTATATTAGTGTGACATGAAGTGTATAAGGACATTCTACAACAAGGAAAATTGAAGTTTTATACTGACTAAATATTTACTAAATTTGACCCCTGTGACTGGTGTAAAAAAAAAAAAACTCAAAGGGTTTATCCAAATCCCAAGCCTGGATGAATAAAGAGGGCTGTGTCAAGGAAGAAAGGGCATCTGGCATAAAACCTATGCTAAATGAATAGGGGTGTGATGAGACACAAGACTGAGTTTATTGATATTTACAAATGCACAATTGTTTTTGTTCCCCAATTGAGGTAAGATTCATCTTGCATTCCCAGTTTTAACATTGTATGCAACAAATAAACCAATCTAAGATGAAAAAAAGTCATTAATTCCTCAGACAAATTAAACTCATAAAAAGTGTTTATTAAAATCATACCATGCAAAATGATTGTATTTAGGTGCATTTTGAAACCAACTTGTACTGAATGGCATTTGAATTATACCCAGTTAAAGAGCTTACAAACTCAACTGACTGGCTCTTCCCCTGTGAAAAGTGCAAACAGAAGCTGAGATCCCGAGACCAATTTTCAACAGAATCTGGTCACATTTTGGTCTTGCAAGATCACCAGATCTTGTTAGTCACTACAAATCAACATTTCAATCACTGCACAATCGGTGGCAGGAGATTTGCTGTGGTAATTGCAGATCAGAAAAGCTAAAAGGAAAGAAGAAGAAGGTGTGTGTGTCCCGTATGCATCTTTGAGTAATCCTGTATAGTGAGACGCTGCCCTTCTTAAGAGCTAAAATCGCTTGGTCTCACCGCTCTACGTCGACATGTGAAACCCCGCCTTCTCCAGGAAGTGCTCCTCCATGTTTCTAATTAAAGCGCATACACCATCACCGGACTCATTCTGATAATTTCTTTTTCTCTTAGGCGCCTTTCGACTTTATTGGATAGTGCAGTCAATAAATGACAGGAAATTATAAGGGAGAGAGTAGAGAGAGTTTCCAGTGCATGGTATAGACTGGGTTGAGCTGATGGAGTGAAGTGGGCAGCGCCAGTATGGCATTAAAGGGACAGGCGCCTAATCCATGACTAACCGCTCCCTGAAAGAATGCATTTTCCATACATATAATTTATTTGAAAGTGTAAAAAGTGAAACGCTAATGCCTAGGAGTGCACATTTATTTTGAGAGGCTTAATAAATGTATGTTATATTGCTGACTGAGGGGGCGTTTAAATTCTGATTGTGTCTGATTTTGTTTAATGTCCATACAATTGCAGAGATATTACCCAGAAACATAAAAACATCTGTATATTGATGAGCTGCAAATTCCTCTATAATGTCAGTCTTACACTATAGGCCTGAAAACAACTTTTTGCATGCTTCATGTTAATGTTTACACTTTCATCTGTCCTCCAGTCACCCCTCACTGTCTGACCAATCTGTTCTTATTGGCCACGTCCCGATTTCCTCTTTAAAGTCCCTGCAGACCTCTCTCTCTCTCTCTCCCTCCTCTGTCCTCCCCCACAAGAGCACATATGTGAGAGCCAACACGTCCCGTCCTGTTTCCCACAAAAATAAAATGTGCAACAAGCCTTGGTTTTAAATTTGGGCGCATACGTTGGCCACACTTCTCTCTGGAGATTAGTCGTACTTTAAGAAATTCATAACAAAATCCATTAAGCGTTTATTATTTTGTGCCTCTGAAGGCTTTTTATCAGCTGGACCAGTTTGTGTTTAATATTCAAGGCATAAGCCATTTATTCAGTATTCAATTAGAATAGAATACGTTGGCTTTCCCGAAGAACTAATTAATTCAGAGGTGGGTCTTGAGTAGTTTTATCACAAAATATTTTTTACTTCTAATTGAGTAATGTTATTTTGAAGTAACAACGTAACTTCTATACACATATCTATATGTTATCTGTGTATTGATTGCAAAAGTGTAAATGTTGTATAAAAGTAAGAAAACTTGGGAATTTGTGTTTCTTGTGTCTAAATTTTTCATTTTATAAAGATGTATTTTTTTGTAATATTTATTGTTTGGAAATACCAGAATCTGTACAGTATTTTATATGTTTTGTCTGAGTGATTACATCCATAAATCTTCTACCGCTTACCTGGATGTTTGTAGCTTTTTTTTGTTTGTTTGTTTTTAATCATTAAAACAACGCTTTTATAAATAAATAAATAAAAAAACTGAAGCAACATTTTTAAAACATCACACTAAGAAAAATAGTCATTATTTGCACTATGGAAAGTATGGAAAGTCAGAGCCTCATTGAGTTTTTAGAAGGTGAATAAGATCTACGTACCCCTTGATAACACCTTGATTTTTGTGAAGATAATTTCTGTCACTTTATTACTGCTTTTGCTTAATTATTTTAAAATCACTTAGCACTTATCTACAACTTGGCCAAGGTCACACACCCATTAATCTCATTTGAAACAGGAGCATTTTCACCACTGTGAATTAAAAAAATAAATAAAAATGCAGCATTCTTATTTTTAAAAAACCTTTGACAAAACATATTCATCATTGCAGTTTACTGTGAGTCATACTTAAAGTACTCTGCTATAATCTTTCACCTTGGCAAGTGCTTTTCTCAGAAGCAGAAACATGCAAAAAAAAGTTAAAGGAAATTACAGCAATTTTCTTCAGAGCAGACTAGCCCTTGTGTAATAGTCTATAGGTGATGGGTGCTCCTATTTCAACCGTCACCTCTCTTGTCTGCTTCTCTCACAGCTCTATGGTGTTCCTATTGTTGACATAAAGAGGCTTGAATAGCCAGAGCTCATGTTGTGTTGAAATGCTGCTGCTGTTCTAGCTATATGTGGCCTGCTGCCTCTGTCCTTTGCATTTTCACACAGGGGTAACCAAAGCCTGTTGTATCCTATTTTCTGGACCCTTGGGAGCTGAGGAGCCATTGTAAATCTAAAGAGCCCACCCAAACTCAAACAGAAAAGAGAGACCTTTGATGTTGTTCTTGATACATGCAAAAACTGATTTTTTCAGTGTGTTTACATTCCAGCAAACAAAAACACTTATTTCTTCATTATTGATTTAGTGTTAAACTGCTTGTAAAAACTTTACTCAAGTACATTTTCAAATATTTTTCTCTGAAAGGGAAAATAATACTTTTATAGGTAAGTAGTAATGTAGTGTAGTAGTGTTGGTAGTGGTAGAAGTAGTAGCAGCAGCAGTAGTAGTAGTAGCAATAGTAAAAGGAGTAGTAATAGTAGTTGTAGTTGTGGTAGTAGTAGTAGTAGCAGCAGCAGCAGTAGTAGGAGTAGTAGTAGTTGTAGCAGTAGTAATAGTGGTTGTAGTAGTAGCAGTTATAGCAGTAGTAGTCATTTATCGGGCTGTGCAAAAATGTACTCCTAAAGTACAAAATACTTTCTTGACCTGCATCACCAGCTTGATCCAGAAGTTTGTTAAAAAGGATTTTGTACCATTGCAAGTATGGAGGACCGTGAGCACCATGCGAAAAGGACTAAAGCTTTTATTAAAAGAGTTTTTAAAAGAGCATTAAATAAATGGATAACTAAATACTTTTACTAAAAGAAGAATTAATAGCGTTATTCTTTAATCCATTTAGGAAACCGTTTTCTAAATGTATTTACAAATCCCTCCAGGAAAAGCATTTGCAAAACATATTAGCTTCTCCGATTACCCTCTGCCTGTAGCTTTTCCGTGGCGTTCCTGGTCCTGGCTAAAGTAAAGTTAAATAAAAAGCAGAGCGATGTAACGAGCTCTGTGATTGGTCAGAGCCAGCTGACAGTTCAGTAACTTGGGAGATCTCTGTCTGCCACTGCTCTGTCTGACCACGAGGCAGAATAAAACAGAGCAAATGTGTGCAAGGAAAGAATGGGAATGGCTCACACTCTCTGAAAACGCATCTGGCAACTTTTTAAAGTCATTAAGAGTCACCCAAATGTCACTAGATAGCCGATAGTTGATAGTCGCTTTGTTAGAAAATTGTCGCTAAGGCAGTCTGAAAAGTCACTAAGACAAGCCGCTAGCGGTGTTGCTGGCTACGTGTTGATGTCTGTGGCTCTGACCAATCAGAGAGCTCATTACATCGCTTTGCTTTTTATTTAACTGTACTTTAGCCAGGAGGACCAGGAATGCCACGGAAAAGCTAAAAGGAGAGGCTAATCGGAGAAGCCAATACGTTTTGCAAACGCTATTATTTCTTCTTTTAATAAAAGTATTTACCAATCCATTTATTAAAGTCTCCTTTAAAACTCTTTTTATAAAAGCATTTAGTTATCTATTTATTAAATAAACTTTTAAAAACTCCTTTCTGCATGGTGCTCACAGTCCTCCATATGGAAGATCATGCTAATAATACTACGTCCACAGCAAAACATTTTGTGAAGTTTTATACCACTTTTTTATTATTTAGTTTTTAACAATACTTTTATTTAAGACAACATACTTTAAAAAGTATCTGTACGTAGTATCTGCACTACTTGATAATTTCATCCTTGTATTTGATGAAAACTAATTATTCAGTTAATGGCACAGCATTATCCAAGTCATCTCTGAAACACATGACACTCTGGGACCTGAGCTGGGCTTTATTATAAAGCATTTTTGACTAAGGGGGGACTAGAGCAGGGACTGAATTTTAGACCAATCACACACTCACAGAAAGTGATCTTTATAACTACAAATGTTATCTGTATCTGTATCCATTTCTTTACTCAAAAAGGCTAAATGCTATCAAATACTGCAGAAAGTATAATTTCTCTCTTGTGCATGTGGACAAAGACAGAAATCCAGTTAGACAGCTGCAAATGTACTCACTTGGTCTGAATATTGTTAGACTAACTCATGATCACACACAGTCTGTAAAAGCATAAAAGTTTGGTTTGAAAGGCACCACTTGTGAACTATTGACTGCTGTTATGAAATCTTAAACTCATACAGTGCTTACATAACATCGCAGTCTGAAAGTTCCCAAAGATGGAACTGCTTTGGAGAAAAGTATAATTTGATTAGTTCAGTCCAAACCTCGGTGGACTGGCCGTGTCATTACTGAGGAAATCTGATGCCTATAATCTTGGAGTCTGTCAGTTTCAATCTGCTGTGTCTAATTCTGCAAAACAACAAGTGCTTTACATATTAGGGAACATTTCCTTTTCCTCCGACGTAAAGAAAGTACTAGCCATGTGTAGACTATTTAACAACAGCCAACGTGCATTAAGTATTTAGCCAAAAGGATGTATTTTAAAGATGTGATATTTCCAAGTCTTCATAAAGAAGCACTGAGTCATAAATTACTTTTGAAATGTCTAAATATAGCGTACAGTTGCAATCAGAAATATTCAATCCCCCAATGATTATTTTAAGAATTTATCTAGTAAAAATTTTGCAAGGAGACAAAAAAGAGCCTGGGACGTCCTGGAGTGGCCCTCTCACTCACCAGATTTAAATTCCATTGGAAATTTTTGGTGGGATTTAAAGAAGGCAGCTGCAGCACAGAGGCCATCAAACATCACTCGGCAAAGACTCCAGTCCAAGGTGTAAGTTGTTAGCAGTGACCCAAAACATTTGTTAGAAGTGATAAAAGTTAAAGAATGATCCTCAGAGTACTGAAGCTAAAAGGTGAATAATACATGTCACCATCATCATGCTGTCTTTTAAGGTGAGGGGGTTGAACAAATCTGATTGCAGTTGTAAAAGCGTACATACAGTATTTTAATGTGTGTGGAAGCTTAAGTAAAATTTAAACAATTATCTATAAAGTGGGTCAGAGCAAGCACATTTCAGTTCATTTTTACACTTACTGACTAGACTCTAAACATCTGATTTTAAGCACAGCATCACATAAAAAGGCTAATTTGTCAACATTGGCTGTGTATCAGTTTGTTACCTCATTTGCTTAACTTTGTAAGAACCAAACAGTAAACGAAAGACTTTAATTGCTACTCATGTTTACGCTGCCAACACATAGGCAGTTTTATACTGTAATACACTTGATTACTCTTGTCAGTACTGATGAAGAGGTGCCCAGAGGCAGAGTAGTTAGCATTCCTGCCTCACAGCAAGGAGATTGTAGGTTAAATCCTTAAGCTGGCCAACTCAATTTCTTTGGAGTGGAGTCTGCAGTGGAGTGTGTCTACTGTGGGTTTTCCCTGGCTTTTTGCCACAGTTTTATGTGTATCTGCCCTGCTTAACTTTCTGCAACTTACCTCATCTAAGGCCCATAGTTGCTGGGAAAGACTCCAGCCCCATGAGATCCCAAATGACAATAAGCAAAAAAAGATGAAGGAATGAATACTGAGCAAGTTGATGTGTGGTGTGCAAACATAATACATAGTGTCACTTGGAGTCAGATACTTCAAGTATAGTTCCACACACAAATTCATTAACTTTCAGCTGTTCTGACTGTATTGGCAATAATGTGTTGCCTGTTAAGGCTGACTAAGATTAGGGTACAACGGGCGATGAGGATTCAGCAAATGCTCTATTTTTATGCATTTTCCACATACTGTATGTACATATTTGAGCTGAGCACACTATCTATAGATGTGCACTTTGTGAACAATCTGAGACACAGCC
The DNA here is from genome assembly GCA_020698575.1 of Bostrychus sinensis. Lineage (NCBI taxonomy): Eukaryota > Metazoa > Chordata > Actinopteri > Gobiiformes > Eleotridae > Bostrychus > Bostrychus sinensis. Next base: position 45,383,242 of record CM036239.1, on the reverse strand, counting down.
ACAGTCTTTTTTTGCAGCCCATTTCAGTGAAGCTTTTTTGTCACTAAGAAACTGGTAGTACTGTATCAATATCAAAAATTGCTGTATTAATGTTTTGGTATTTTCTTTTACTAAACATTTCTTAAAAAAATAAGATCAAACACTATGTTTTATCCATCTTCTACCACTTATCTGGGATGGTGTTGCGAAGGTAGCAGTTTCAGCAGGGATACCCAGACTTCCCTCTCCCCAGACATTGGGGGAATCCCAAGGTGTTCCCAGGGCGGCCGAGAGACAAAGTCCCTCCAGTGTGTCCTAGGTCTTCCCTGGGGATTCCTCTGGGAAAATGTGGGACATGCCTGGAACCCCTCTTTGGGGAAGATTCCTGAGCCAACTCAACTGGCTCCTATCCATGTGAAGGAGTAGCGGCTCAACTCCGAGTTCTTCCCCGGTAATTAAGCTCCTCACCCTATCTCTAGTTTTATATTTTATTAAAAATAAATTCTGGCAGCAGTCATTTTTTTTTATTTTTTAGAAAGGCAATGTGAATATAAAATACAGTGGCAGTATTCACTGTTCTGATCATAAAATAAAATGTATTGTCATTATATTTTTTGCTAGTTTATGGGCGAGTTTTTTCAAAATCATATTGTAAAAAAAGTATATTGCCTTTGTTATAGTCTCCTAATATCATTATACTATATATTGTATTGTGATGCTTATATTGTGATACATATTGTATTGCTAGATTCTTGCCAGGAAACAGCCCTAGTTGTTACATATTTAAGATTTACATGCAGTTAGATTTCAAATGTTTAGACCAAACTAGCCTAATAAAATATGAAATTTGCTATCCTCTATTTTGATGCAGAGCTTATCCAGTCTTTGCTAATGTTTTCACTAACACCATTCATTTCAACTGTTTACAAAAATGCAGTGCTGCAAATATTACATGTCTCTCTGTCCTTTCATTATACCAGGAGCTGAATTACTCTGTTTATGATTGCCATGATTGCCTTTCTATTAGAGGGTCGTAACGGAAACAATTTAATCACACGGGAGAGTGCAACACGGAGATGCGGCAGATTTAATTGAACTGTGATCCATTATAAAACCAAGCCTTAGGCAGAGCAGCACATCCTAGCAAACAAACAGCACGTACGCTGCACAACAGATATGAATGGCAAGCTATTAGGAAAATCATTATCTACCCAGAACAAATTTTGGCAGTACGGGTTTGTTTGTCTAAAGTCATTTTCAGATTTTCTGGAAATCTTTAAACGATGTTCCAAAGAAAAGAATATAAACTTTTGATCAATTCTGTACCAATGCAAGATAGGGCTAAATATACTAAAGGGTTTATTACTTTTAGCCAGTTTGTTACTATTGTATAATATAAGGGCTGAATGGCCAGACCATTTACCAATGAACTAGCAGATGCCTGTTTTGAGTTAGGGTGATATCTATAGTACATTACCTCTACTATTGCCAGATAGGGCCAAAAACACTGAATCCACAAGAGGTCCGTAAAGGGGCCATTACTTTTATCCGATTTGTTACCATTGTACGATATAATGACTGAATGGGCAAAGGATTTACCCCTGAACTACAAGATCCCTGCTTTGAGGCCAGGTCAGGGTGCTATATACATTATTACCATTGCGGGATAGGGACAAAAACACTAATTCCACAGCGGGTCAGTAAATTAATCATTAGTTTTAGTGGATTCTTTATAGTTGTAAAATATTAGGCCTTGAACTAAAAGATCCCTGCTTTAAGTCCAGGTCTGAGGGGCTATATCTTTACCATTGCAAGATAGGGCAAATGATTTGGCCTATAGCTGTAAATGTATCTATAGCGACCATAAAAATTGCTAACTGGATGTTTAAAAGGGGCTAATTCATGTGTTTAAACCCATCAGACCTCACTGGTTGCTCAGATGAAACATGTAGTCGCTACGCTAATTATCCAAACATGGCTAATTACGAATCATCCAGAGTAAAGACTAATTAGGCATGACAAAAAACAGAGAGCTGGTCTTTTATTCTAAGGAGAGCTCTTGTGTTCATTAAGCCCTACATCTCATTAAACAGTGCGTCATGAGCAGCAATATGCAAAAGAAATGGAAGTGACAGACAAGAGAAGGAGCTATGTGTTGTCAGTGGTGGAGATGGGCATCTCATCAGAAAGTAGTTATACTGGAGATAAAACAATAGTGAGTTTTGACCATGCAATTAGAGGCAGGCCTTTGTACAGTGGAGAGGGCTGGAAGCGGAGGGAAGCTTGAAGACAGACAACTTCTTTGAGCTTCTTTGCTAACAATAGTGTTGCTATTAACAAGCTAATTGCACTTTTAAAGAGTGACCGAAAAATTCAGGCAGTTGACCCCAAACCTGAATCCTCTTCTGTCCTGATTGTTCTGAAAGTGCAAAGTCTCAAATAATTATTGTTTGATAAAAGATTGAGGAGTACCTGTTAGCGGTTGCACATGAATCTCAAGTAATTAAGCTTATTCTACTGAATTGCGACTGATTTGTAGAAGATCAAAGCTTTAAAACCATGGGCGCAGCTAGACCAATTTTAGGGCTATAGCACCCCCTAAGGTAGGCTTTGGCAGCCTGAGATGTAACCAAGTGATTTTAGTTCACAATATAAAAATACCAATATACAATACATTACCAATATTTACAACACACATAACTCACAAAGATACATTTTTATAAACTTTGCCATAACATTTCTAATGTTACTACTAGGCTACCCATAATCCTACACTATAGACAGCTACAACTCTATAAAAGGTAGCATAATACAGAAAATCACATCTTTCCTATGTAGTGTTTTTAGACAGCAGTAGTATTTTACAGACAGTGTTCCCTCATGATCATCAAATCATGAAGGCGTGGTTTCACCTGTACTGTATATGAGATTGTTTTCAGCTCCTATCAAGGTCAGAGCATCAGGATACAGGATTATTCAAACATGCGTGAATAAAACAAAATGCTATTCCAGACATGTTTTTGAGGAGAAAACATTATGGCATGGTTGGTATAAACATTTTGACCAATTATAACCTATACAGGGGTGTTATGTTGTTATGTGTGTTATGTTTCCCCGTACCTCTGTTCCATAGTACCTACTGTATGTATCCCAGTTTGGATGGAGTGGGGAACAAGGGAACATAGGTACTTGCACATTTGTGAAAGTGCCTATGTTCTCTGGTCCATATAAACCAGGAAAGCTCAGTACTGTAGAGTGTAGGTACTTGCACATTTTGGTAAATCCTGATGTCCCCTCACTAGAGTTTGACCCATATATCAGTCGATTTATATATTATTTTTTAGACAATTGGCCATTGGCTGATTCTTGCAGTTTAATGATGTTTTTTGTTCAGGCACATGTCCATGTAATTGCCCAGACATGTGCCAATGTACCCAAGCTTCCCCAACCATCTTGTAGCAGTTTGGGCATCTTACACTGCAGTTCATGGGAAACAACCAAAAACACTTTCTCTCAGCCTGAAAAAGCTCACAAAGGCAATAAATACTTTCGCTGATTTCTCTGACATAGAACCTTGTGAACTAAAGTAAATGTAGCTCTAGCTCCCCAAGCTCTGCTCACACTGCTAGTTTGGCTGAAATTTCCTTCTTTAACTGTTCTCATTGTCCAATTCACACACACATTTGTTTGCATTTTAATAAACATACATCTTTCATAAAATTAAAAAAATTGACCCTACATATTGGTACAAAAATCTGCAGTGTTTAAGGGCCATCAGCTGCTCTGAATTTGAAAAAAATCAATAGCATCAGCCATAGAAAAAAACATATCAGTCGACCTCCACCCCAAGTATCTGATATGCACTGGATATTCTATAACGTTTGTTCAAGTAATAATGTTGAGCACTTTTACTTCTACCTGAGTAATAATATTTTGAACTAACGCTACTTTTACTATTTGATTCAGCCCTGTTACTCAGTGACTAAAAGCCATTTCTCATCCAATAAAGGAGATAATATCGTATAAGCACTTTAAACTCATAATCTTAAAATTTTGACAGCTTACACCTCAAAAGTCCCTCTGCTTGTTTCTGATTGGCTGAGACACTGATGCAGCTCATGGGAGCTGACATGTTTACTGCCGCCTTGTGTGTTATTGTTTCTCCACTCACTTTCCACTTCCCACATCCTTTCTTTTGGGCCTTTTTACTTCTGTGCAAGAATAAACAAGGATGGAGCCTGATTAGCAAGCGGTAATCTGATCTGAACCGGGACCCAGACGATAAAGAGTGCAACTCAATTTGACTTATATTTAGCAGCGAGCAGAGACGGGATATTTCCCCTGGCACCGTGGGCACTCCCAGCCGATCGTTATTGTGACAAATGTGCTGAGTGTATGCAGTAGAGAGACTGGTGTTGGTGGATGGAGACGTGCCCCGGGGAGAGCCCAGTGGTGAAAGGAACTCTGGGAAAAGCGGTGAGGCTGGGAACTGTGGCTGACCTTCTGCTCAGGAAGTGGTTTGATGGATTTTGGAGGCAATTTGTCTGACTGTGAACAAAAAAAAAAAAAAAGTTACAATGATGATGCGCATGAATAAATGGAAAACCTTGCTTTACCTTTTACAAAGGACAGTTCAGGGCTGCTCAGTTATAGAAAAAAAAAAAATTTATTGCAGGATAACAAAAGGGTGTCGTTTGAGCAAATGTTCAAACAAGCTGATTCTTTTGTAGTCTTACAAACCCAAACTGATGGCACTGCAGTCCACCCTTAACCAAACTTATCAATAAATATCAGAGCCTGTGATGATAGTAATTACAAAAAGAAAATAAATAAAAAATATAACAAATAGTACAAGACACAGCAGTATTTATATGGGTTAAATTAAGCTAGGTAGGATTAAGTGCTATGCAACAAAACAGGTTAAACTAAGGATGCAACAGTATAGCTACAAAGATACAACAAAAACACATTTAAAGGAGACATATGCAGTTTTTCAAGCTTTTTGAAATAAATTTGGACAGCTTTGCATTAGTATTTCACATTGTATAACCTAAAATAATAAGTATTTATAGCAGAAGCCCCACCAACTCCAGTCCATCAAGCCCATTGCAAACACTGTAGTTATGACAATGGCTAACTAGCACATCTATTTGCAACATACTAGCTAAATGAGCTAACAGATAGATAAATGAGCTGACTGCTTCATAGTGATGGCATATTAAGAGCTGAATTTAACAACACGAGTCTGGTGGCAGTGTGTGTGCTTTAGAAACAGCAGCGCTTCCTGGAGTAGGCAGGGTTTCACGACTCTATGTAGGGCGGTGAAAGCGAGTGTTTTCAGCTCTTGAGAAGGGCAGCACCTCAAACATGCATGAATTAAACAAAATACTGTTCCAGGTCTGTTTTTGGAGTGGAAACATCATAACACGGTAAAAAAAAAAAAAAAAAAAAAGTATTTTTAGCATAGAGGACCTTTAACAGAACTAGCAAAGATAAGGGTGCAACAACGGTAGCTACAGATATTGTATGTAACAAATAAAAATATAACAAAAAAACAATACAGCTACCGAGAGACAACAAAAACACATTTAATCATTCCCCACTATTCCCCACAATTTTTTTTTATAAGCCAAGTATGCAAATTATAGTGACTTACTCGGGTTTTATTATGGCCTAGTGCTCTCTGCAGCTTGTTTGCACTTATTCCACCTTTTGTGTTGCATATATGTTCAAATAATTGAAGCATCCTCCTCGCTGTGCCCACAACCTGCTGCTCAGTGAAGCTACTACTGACTCAAATCCCGTGGACATCCTCCAGACTTTAGGTGAAAGGATAGGGTCAGGAACAATTCCCCAGACATCCTGGGGGTCAAAATGTCTTTTCTGAGCATGCCTTTGACTCCAAAAACCCCACTCACAGGTGAATGAAAAATCACACTGGTTTTTAATTGGTTTAATGGTAAAAACCCTGACGATTACACTGACTCCTCAAGAAATCACAAAGAAAAAATGGCGGTGAGAAATTGCTTTATGTTCAAGCATGGTGGTTCTTTGACTGAGTAATCCAGTATGATTTCTTACTTCTCTTTCTTTTAAGACGACTTGGTCCGTTGTCTCTTTGATTCTCCATGTTGTTTCTTCTTTCCTGTACCCTCAGTGTGAGTGATTTAGTCCAGCAGCAGCTCGTAAACTCTGCAGATGTTCAGTGATTAATGCTTGAGCTTTGTCTGCACTGTCTCTGTCTGTAAGCCTCTGTGTGCAGGACTTAAAAACGCCACAGACATTCTCTCAGTTTCCGTTCCAAGTGGCTGCAAATTACAAATCAATACATCAACACAGCACTGGAGCAAGAGCCTCCTTCTTAACACGTGTGATAAGATGTGTCAGAGCAGATTACCGGTTGTTATGTCACTGCCATTAGTGAGCCTTGTGCGAACATCGATCTTTGGGAAAGTTTATAACGAGGCTTTGTAGATGGCACATTCCTGGAAGCACTGTGCAAAACCTGAATATTTGGTGTCAAAATATAGCAAATTCATTGTTATTGCTTTATCTTCAAGGGCAATGTTAGTATCACAAAGAACTGATTCTGCTGCTGTAACATTATGGCTAGGGCTGCACGATATGAGAAAAACGTGATATGCGATAACCCAAAATAATGTGCATGTTTGGAAAATGTCTTCTTTTGGGGAGCTGTTACTTTGACTTTGCAGAGAATTACAACTACTTCTAGGACTACAAGACTAAATTAGGACTTGATCAAATGAAGACCTTAACATTATTGCCATACATTTTTTTGCAATTATTGCGATAACAATAAATTTGCAATATATTCTGCAGCCCTAATTATGGCTTTCCATGTAATAGAAATTTGACACTTGTATGCGGAAACAGTCGACAAATCAAGGGCCTTGTTGCATGACTATGTTAGTTTAAAGCAGTTGCGTAATAAGCAGTTTGATGGGTGGCTGTGAAAGCTAATGCTTTGAGCTTTATTGTATATTTGTATATAAACTAATATTTCCAATGACTTGTGGATTTAAATCAGTGCACTTTTATGAGTTAAATGGGTAATCAAATAATGTCTCTAAAATGTGCAGGCTTTATGCAAGCTTTGTCATTGATTGGTTATATGTTTTTCTATGGGGGGCTACAGGCAGTTTTTCATTCTATTCTATTCTAATTCTTATTCTAAAAATTAAATTAATATCCTTTATATGTGGATTCACCCACTGGGAAAGCCCAATCTAATGCAATTGACAAATTTGTGGACTAGGATGGCTGTCCAGACTAGTAAACACAAGAAAATGTAACCTAACTCTTTGTAAAGTTATAAGGACTTATGCTAGTTTTAAGACAAATAATGAGCAAATTGCAATGCAGTTGTTTAGGCATTTGAATAAAATGTGTCTATAGCCTATGGTAAGTTAACAATGATGTTTGGCCCGGGGTGAAATGCAGCCCTCTGACCTTTTTTTTGTTGGCCCTCAGGCTTCACTCTCAGTAGGCAACAGGTAGTGCTTCTTATCACAAGATAAAATGTTTCATATCTGTGTGAGGTAGAAAAAATAAATAAATTTGTAGTTGGGGCACTGAAAAGCTCAGATAAATATGGAGTTGATAAATGTCCAGAGATCCCAGAAGCTAAAAAAAAGCAGTCAAATAGGACCTGGGGCATCAAAATAGGTCACCTCTAATGAGTGTCCTTTTTCTGCATATATTTTTCAGCATGTGGCCCTGAATAAAAACAGTTTGGACACCCCTGATCTAAGCACTAACAGTATAGCATTGATTGCTAGCTGGCTACTTTGTCTAAGCATATAGCACACAATAACAGTTGTGTAGTAGCTTTATATCTAGGCATATTTGCAAAAACATTTAATACTTTGACAAATGCTATAAATGTGTGGGTAACCTGTTGGCTGGATTTTGGCTAATGTCACAATATTACAGTGAGTTTATCACTTGGGCTTTACAGGAGGCAGATTCCTGGAAGCATCTCAGTCCTTTACAAGCCTTAAGGGTCACGCGGGCAGAATCTCGTCTGGCAACACTGCTGCGTTTGTCTGGTTCTCTCCTGAAAGAAGCGCAATAAAAGGCCTGCAAACGGCTCATGTGGGTAATGATTCACCTCCTGTCTTTTTAGGTAGGCCCTAGTCTGGAGAAAAACAGTCTCGTCTGCCAAAACTGCAGCTAATTTATAACGGGTCCAGCAGCATCAATCAGTACACACGAGCTCTAACATAATCACTTTAAAGAGAATGCTCAATCCAGTGTACCTCAGCAGACTGCTCTTTTATTGGTGTGATGTAACAGTACTTGTGGACTTAAAGGGGAACAACATAACTTTTTTTTACCTTTAATAAACAGTTTCAGAGTCAGTATGATGGCTTAATGAGTTGTTGCACGGTGAATAAAGCCAGCTGCACTTCCCATTGGCGTATCTTGGCGAAAAACCAGCCTTGCAAGAATGGGGAGAACCGACTGATTGAAGTCCCAGGTTTTGCAAGAAAGAGAAAGAAAGGCTTTATTTCTTAGAATTTTTGTCAAGGCACAGCAGCTAAAAGGCAGAGGAAAGCTTTGTATGGATTTGAGGAGGAGTAAAGAAGAGTCAAGCCAGGCGAGGGGTCACTCAGGAATCAACTTGACTTGTGAGTTTTTATGATTGGGCTTTACTCCAAAATGTAGGGGGAGCTCTGTAGGGAAAAATGCAACCAAAACAGCAAAGAAATTAGCAAAGTTACATTGTTGTCCTCATTAGAGGACAACAATGGTGTTCTGTATTGTAAACCTGGCCAGGTGTGAAATCTCTCCTTATCAAGCTATCTTTGGCATAGTTAGCAATACCACACTACTTGTATTTCTTCTGTGTTAGGCTTGTCCATATGCCAGACCTTATGTCAAACTGTGATCTGTTTAGTCCTGGTTTAGACATCGTTTTGTCATGGGTTAAGCTCTGGCTTGGGTCTAAATTAACTCCCAATTCTGTCTTTGTTTCATATGACATACATCCAGGCATGGAAATGGCACACTGTGCCACCCTCTGTGGCTGGAGAGGGGTACTCAAACATTGTAGGTCTTTATTGCAATACACTTGTAAACGAGGCTCTAAGCAGGAGCTGACAATAAACACATGTAGTCAGTTGGGTGATTTATGCTAAAGCTTTTAGGTGGCTAATGCAAATTTTTCTATTAAATTGGAATGTGGCCTGAACAGCATTGCACGTTTTTCAACCTTTAAAAACATTATCTGGCTTATAATTACTTTACTATTTCCATAAAGAAACAGATGAAGAGACCAGCAGAGGGCAACCATTCTTTTGAACAGAAACAGAGAAAAAAAGCTGTACTTGCATGCGGCCATTATACTACAAAATGAAAAATAGTTGTGAGCAATCAGTGGAAACAGAGCTGTACACCATGTTTTGGATAAAATAATGAGAGCTGACTGGATGTAGAGGGCTGTGTGATTGGTCAGTGCTTACGAGTGGAGAGAGCTTCACGGGAAAGGTGGGGGTTTGTGGAATTGACTGTTCTGTGGCCTCAGAAAGGCAGCGCCAGAGAATACAGGATCTCTCAAACTGGCATGAATGAAACAACATTATACATTATAATGTGGAAAACTCAAAAAAGTTGATTTTACATAATATAACCCCTTTAATTTATGTCTATGTTCAAAATAGTTATTGTATATTTGTATTTCCCTATATCATGCACTCTTATTATACACCCATGTATAGATACAGCACTTACCTGGTGATGTGAAAGAACTATACCCACCAGAAATAGTTGTTACGTTATGTATTTTTGGCGTTCTAAGGAAAGCCACCATTGTTCAAAGAGTTTGGGGTCCCATTTGTGTTTTATTCCAAGTCTGGACGTCTCCCTCCTGTGTCCAGAGTGGTCCACAGTGACATGACCCAAAGTGACATGTTAACAATAGAACAGGAGTAGAGTGTGGAGGCATGGCACTGGCACGGCTTCACTTGTTTGACAGTGAAGAGGTGTTTTTGTCTGGCAGTAGGGAACCCTAAAGCGGTGGGTGTGCGTCTGATGACCACGGGGAATCAATGCTCCCTGTTCAATCAGTAACACAGCCAGTCTCACTACGGGGCATGGGTGTTGCTAATTGCTCTCACTTTGTTTGCAATTAGTCCGACATCCTGTTAGTAATGTGATTAGACACAATCAAAACCAAACCAAGGCTAAAGGCGTCTGATAAAAACCCTTCTGTTATCTTTGCAGGGCAGCTGTGGAAACAGATTTGACAAAGTTGGAAAATAGCTTCAAGGATGTGGTAATGATCAGCGCTCGCTGCTCAGTATAGATTTTTTTGCCAAGATATGATATGGGGAAGTGCTCCCAGCTCCAATTATCTTATGTAACAGAGAGTTTTTTTTTTTTGTTTTTTTTTTAAGATAGGAGACAGTGACTTTGCTATAGATAGCACTTCTCTGCCAATGTTTGCACTCCAAGTTGTACATAAGTACATTACAGAAGCACAGGCACAAGGGCCAAGTTATTTCTGAATGCAAAAATTCATGGTCAGATGGCCACTGGGGCGACATCTAGTGGCAAAAGTATAAAACAGTATTATGTGCTTTTCCTATAGCAGTGCTCACTTTGTCAGCTTGACAGTTAGTAACAAGAACAATTCATTTACATTTCTCTTTTTTCCAAAGCAAATTTTTTTTTTACATTTATTTTTTCACATTTGTAGCAATAAAAAAAAGTCAATTCAGTACGCCAGTGTTGTAAATGTTAATTTCTTTTCTTGTGTTTTACCTGTGTGAGGTGGTATGATTCATACTCTAGTTCAACTGATCTCAAACTGTGGTCTGCGGACCCCTGGTGGTCCCCAAGTGACCCCAAGTGGTCTGCGAGTCATAAGATGCAATTTTATATCAGTGATTCTTAAAATTATCCTCACGTGATTCCTTAAAGGTCCCATATTAGGCTTTTTTATGCTTTTTGAAATAGTTTTTGACACCTTTGCATTAGTATTTTGTGGTTTATAACTTAAAATAATGTATATGTATAGAAATGTCTTCTTTTGAGGCGCTGGCACATTGACTTTGCAGAGTAAAACATATTCTAAATTGAGACAGACCTTTTGTTCGTCATTACTCAAGGGTGTGTTGTGGTCTTTTTAATGATAAAGTGGTCCTTGGTCTGAAAAAGATTAAGAAACATTGCTCTAGTTTTTGCTTACAGAAGAGCAGACTTTGCCATATAGTTGGCCATTTTTTCCATGGACTGCCCCAATGGATCTTGTAAGAAAAAAAAGTACAATGTGAAAAATGTAAAATGTTTGTTATCAGGTTCTCTTACTGCAGACAGTGAGTGAGTGGCCTGATAATATGATGTGCTCAGCGCTCTGATACTCGGCGTGTTACTCCCGTGAAGGCCTGTAATGAATGTGGGCCACACTGACACAGCTAACAAAGACTCCTCTCTTCCGTGTGTACACTTTCTCTGCTGCAGCAGTGAAAAGCCACAGATACAGTTACATCTAATGAGGCTGGACTTCACACCCCATTGGTCCGCCTGTGTACCTGGAATTCAGGCCACTGCACTCAGGAGCTCCAGTCGCACAGCCAAGAACAAGATGAGGGGAAACTGGAGTAGAAAGTGTTACTGTGGCAAAGAATGCAATTACAACATTGCCTTTTATTACTTATGCTGCAAGAACTACAAAAATAAAAGTAACTGGTGGCTCTAAATGTTTGAGGATACTTGTGGGGAAAGTGAATGAGTATTGCAATTCAAAGCAGGTATGCAGAAACCCCAAACGTGTACAAAAATCCTGAGGAAGTATACTCAAACAGCCTTTATTATAGTAGCTGAATTATTTGGACAAAATAAAAAGAACTTCAAAAGGGCTCTTTATGCCTAAAACTAATGCTTTTACTATTAAATAGTGTAAAGCATGCTTAAAAATCTTAATGTCTCAAACATGTCACTGTGTTTTGCCAAGACACCAACAGATGTACCAGTCTAGCTGGGCTGTAATACTTCTTTGTGCCATTAGATGGAGTGATGAGCTAATGGAAGTAAATTAGTTACCAATACAGTGACAATAGCTATAATTTTTACAAAAGATTGGGCAAATAATCATTAAATAATTTAGAAATGCATGGAGCCTCTATTTTGGTTAATTATAAAGAAAGGTTTAAAGGGTCTATATTATGCAAAATAAACTTTTCTGAGCTTTCTATCATATTATAATGTGATTCTCTAATGAAAAACATACCTGAAATTGTGTTTTGTTTCATTCACGCCTGTTTGAGTAATCCTCTATTCTCTTATTGGACACGTTTTCTCTAATTTGTGCTGGAGGTAGCTTAGTTGTTTGCCTACTAACCCAAAGATCGGCGGTTTAACCCCACTAGAGTTGTTGTGTCCTTGGGCAAGACACTTAACCCACCTTGCCTATCTGATTGTGTCAGCGTGATTTTGTGTTTGGCGGTAGTCGGAGGGGCCATATGCGCAGATTGGCAGCCATGCCTCCGTCAGTCTGTCCCAGGGCAGCTGTGGCTACAGGAGTAGGTCACCACTTATTCATTCACTCCTTAGTCACACTAAGGAATGAATGAATAAGTGAAAGAATAATGTATCAAATTGTAAAGAGACTTTATGCATTTGGAAAAAATGCTATAATGCAAATGTTTCTATTAAAGTAATGCCCATGCCAGCTGATGCTTCAAATAAAGTCAGTTTAATGGTTTGAGATAATGAAACATTTCAGTTGTCTTTGTGAAATGGGTCTCTAACCCTCTCCCTTCACCACTGTTTTGACTTTGGACATGCTAAAATCTTGTCACCACTTGTAATTATTTATCTTAGTGGTATGTTTTAATTCCCTATTCTCTATTTATTCTACATCTGTTTGTGTATAGTGCCCACTAGAAATCAAAATCCATAGAGACCCATTCTGACTAGTTCTTTGTATAGATTAGAAAAAGAAATAGGTGGCTGGCCATAAAAAAAGAAACCCCACAGGCAGTAACAGCAAGCGGGCCGCACCAGCACATGACAAATTAGAGCATTTACCACCAGCCTCTGAGCGACCATCCAACGCATCCCAGAGCCTGACACCACTTCTTTAGGAGCATAATGAAATGTACACACCACGCCGCCGCTAACAAAATAGCTTTTCTTTCAGCTTCCTTGTTGTGGCTAATTATACCCAGAAAGCAGGCGGCCTCACTGAGACGGATGGCCTTTAGCTCCTGTTCAAAAGCAAAGTCGTTATCCCCATTGTGTCCCTTTAACAAGCAGGAGCCCAGTGCATTGACACACAGACACAGGCACCAGCCAGGGCTCAAGTGGACCACTCAGGACCACTGGGAGGCACTCAGCCACATGACAGCTCTCCAATGTGTCAACATTTACTTCAAAATACAAAGAATGTATTGTAAAGCATAGCTCAAAGTGTGTTTTGTCACTTATGGGGCAGGAAAAACTATAATAGATGCCTGACTTACTAATGTGATGAGTTTGATGAGGCAACATGGTTTCTACAGTTTTTCTACAATACACTTTTTTGAGTTGAATTTAATGCTTCATAGGTCCACACTTTCCTGAATGTCTTTCTTTACATTTTGTCAATTTAAAAAAAAAAGTAATTTTAGGTCAGAAATCTTTTAATGCAAGTCTCTGTATCAAAAATATGTTTGTACATGGATATGCTTTGCTTCCAGCTGTGCTCAGTTTGTCTTGTCCACTATCATAAAGAAAAGGAACTGATAGCTTGTGTTCTTTGTATGTGTGCTGATACAGTAGTTCTACTTTGTACTACAAAATTCACTCTGTACATAATGGGTTGTTTGGTCTTTGGTAAACTTTTGGTGCTACTTTTGGTTAGCAAACGTATTTCCTGTTTGGTTTAGATGTCTGCAATCTTCTGGTATGGACAAGCAGTCACAAGAAAAGACACAAACCAAAAGAATGTGCTTTAAGCTCAGGAATACTAGTTTCTTCATTTTATATTCATATTAAATAGGGAGCGTACTGTTGATTACATATTCTATAGACTAAGTTATACCAGGCAAGTCCAAAATATGACCCAGGGGCCAATTGTGGCCCATAGACCATTTTTTATTGGCCCTCAGGCTTCATTGTCAATTGTCCCAAATTGGCACAGGTAGTACTTTTACTGCACAATAAAAAGTCAGGTAAGACTTCATTTATTTTTAGACAATAATAGCTCTATAACAAGCATTTCTGTGTGAACTGTATCTATTGTAAAGGAAGAAAAAATGGAATTTATTTGGCAGTGCCAAAAATATGTCAGTCAAACAATGTGCAGGTCCAAAGTAAAGATAAATATGGGGTTGTGGAAGGACATCGGGAGTAAAACCTATGCCAAATTACAAACAGGAATGACTAATTTTGAAGACCTCTGAATGAGGCAGTGTCCAGCCTCCTCCAGCAGGGTAAACAGTGCTGTCTGGTGGCCTCACAAGCTTACTACAGATGTTTACACCTTTTACTGTTTTTTCACAACTCAGGCGTATCCATGTAGACGCAAATCAGAAAGGGCATGACTGTTGCATTTACCTGGCCAGCACTGATGTGTAAACAGACCTTTAGATCTGGCTTTGTCCTGGTTTTAGACCTAGTTTAGCCCTGGTTTAGACTTTGTTTAGTCCTTGTATAGTCGTAATTCAGGTTAAAGTTAGAACATTTAAATGGTACTTGGAAAGGCAAGTATTGTCTAAGGTGGTAGTTAGTGTAAAATGTTTGAGAACCACACAATCCATAATGGAATGAATGAATGAAAGGATGTTTGCATATGTGCATCAGCAACCATTGTCTTTGTGCTTAAAGGAGCTTTTTATGCTTTTGCGTTTTTTACACCAATCTTGGTCATCTCTAGAACCTCAGCACATTTTACGCTTTAAAAACATGTCACTAAAAGAAAGTGTTTCCGATAATTACTTTACTAATGCTATAAGGAAACAGGTAAAGAGACCAGAAGAGGGCAGCAGAGTGCAGCTCTGTTACACAATTTTGCACAGAACCAGAAAACAAAACCTTTTACTTCCTTGTACTTTTTGCATAGCGCAATTTTACTACAAAATGAAAACTAGCTGTGAGAAATCACTGGAAACAGAGCTGTCCAACATTTTTGGGATAAATGAATGAGATCAGACTGGATGTATAGAGGGCTTGTTGATTAGTCAGTGCTTCCTGGAGTGGGCGGGGGTTTGTGGGAAAGGTGGAGGTTTGTGGCCCTCAGAAACTTGGCACCCGAGAATATAGGATTACTGAATGAAACGAAACACAACTCCGGGTATGTTTTTGATGACGGAACACCATTATAACATGGTAAAAAAAAATGTTAAAAGGCGATTTTGCATAGACCCTCACATAGACTTCTATTTCGTTCTTATCTACCTCCAAAAGCAAAACACACATGAATGTCCAGCCTGCCTCTGTGTTGACATTTAAAATATTTGTGTTTGACTCTCTACTGAAGGAAAAGCAGCTTGGAGTTTGCCAGGTATAAAGCACTGCTATATTTGGCCCGAGTCGCTTCCTTATTGGTCTTAAATGAGTGGGCCCTTGAGGTACAGAGAGTCCTCCGGAGCTCTACCTGTGTGTGTGTGTGTGTTGTGATAAATGGACACAGACTGAACATTTGAGAAGTACTTGTCCCCCCCTGCGGTTACTTCCTGGGTGTAGAGGGAGAGTGATGCTGCTGTGGTTAATTGGATTAGACTGAAGGCTTCACTTACTAAGTACTGAGGGATATTCTAGCTGAGCTGCAGAGGAGGCAACAGGAGAGGGGCTGGTTATAAATAAAAGCCAGTCATGAACTAATGATGGTTGAGAAGGAGGATTTTTATTTTTACTCCAAAGACTGTTTGATTGGCAGCAAATGGAGTGGACTCATTGGGAATTATCTAATAGCACCATGTTGAGTGTGTATACATGGATGCTAACATATTTTATATAAGGTCAGAGATAAAAAAAAAAAAAAGAAAGGGGAAAAATAGATTGTTGCTTGCAAGTGGTACAAAGGTAATGAAAGAAGTATAAAGCAGAGATTGAGTACTTTAAAAACTAAGAACTTTAAAATTTCTTTTTGTTTTTGCCTTTTGCTGCTACCTACGTTATAACACGTTTTTCAAAGTATTTTTCGGCCATTTTAGGCTTTATTGATAGGACAGAGAGTAGTAGGAAATTGGGGTGAGAGCGGGGATTAGGCGAGACATTTGACAAACTGTTGGACCCATTGAACCCATGACACAGAGGCAGGCTTGAGTTGCCCTATATTTGTATGTGCCACAGCTCTACCACTGAGCCATAAGGTAGCACTTTTAACACTACACACAACATCTTTTTGTTATTGTTTGAACTATCTCGAGTCACACTTAGGCACTTTTATTACTTCAAACACTTTCACTAATTCATATTTATATTCAAAACAATTTAGTTCACAGTCCACTGTTTTTTGTGTGTACCTGAATGTAAAAAAGTATCTATTGAAGTATCTAGGGCAGCACTTGAGTTTCTGAGCAGTGTACATAAGTACTGGGGGAAAGTTAGATTGTAATGAGCTGCAGAGGAGTGTGGCTGGTTAAAAATAAAAACCCGGCATGCACTAAAGATGATCAAGGATGGGTTTTATTTTTACTCAGCAGACTGTTTAATTGGCAGCAAATGGTGTGGACTAATTGGGAATGATCTAAGTGTTAAGAAGGGGGTCTTGAGCACATCCCTGGAGAATTGTGAACACCATGTTGAGCTTGTAGACATGGATGTTAACATACAGAATTTTAATTAAGGTCAGAGATTTTTAAAAAAGAAAAGGATGGTCTAAGTTGTAGCATGCTAGTGGTAAAAAGATAATGAAAATAAATGATGCAAAAGTACCAGGAAGAATCGAGTTATTGGGCAGTTTTCTGAGACTCATGACTTGAATTACGCTTAGGCCCTTATGGACGTGACTTGGACTTCTTTGTTTTGACAGACAGTACTTGCCTTAAGTTAATTTGGACCCAACTTTGGTTTGGACTTGACTAGGACACTTTTCCATCTTGGACTTGATGAGTATTTGCAAACCAACTTAAGAAAACTCAACACAGATTCCACTCTCCACTACATTTTTTGTGACTCAACTTGGGGCATCTACTTTCACATTAAGCGTTAATGACTCCACTTGGACTCATCTCGGATCAGTCTTTTTAGTGACTTAGACTAAGACTTGACTTCAACAGGACTGGGAGGAATTGGACTCATCAGAAATGGAGTGGACTAATAGGGAATTATGTAACTGTAAGTGTTAAGAAGAAGGTCTTGAGAGTTGTGGACACCATGTTGAGTGTGTAAACATGAATGTTAACGTATTCTAAAATAATAAGCAAGATTTAGCAAAGAAAGATGTACATTGTTGCTTGTTAGTGATGCTAAGGGTGAAAAGGTAATGAAAAAAGTCAAAATAGTCAAAGCAGAGACTGAATATTTGGACGAGTGAAATCACTGAGTGAATTTTTGAGACTCATGACTCATTGTCTTGACTCAGACTTGGACTTGTTTCTTCTCACAGACCAGGACTAGTAATTCAGTTTGGATCTGTGAATCATTGACTTGGTCTTGGATTTGTGGACCTGCCATCAGTTTGGACCCAATTTGGGCTTGATTTGATTTGGTATAGACAGGAGTCAGACTTGACTTTTTTCTAAGCGACTTGGACTTGACGAGGACTTACAAAACAACTGAAATGTATTTATTTGGGTGATTCGACTTGGCCTTCTACTTTTATTGTAAGTACTAATGACTCCACTTGGACTTGTTTCGGAACAGTTTTTTTAGTGACTCGCGCTGAGACTTGATTTGAACAGGACTTGCAAGTGACTTCGACTCAAAAAAGAGAAGTGTTTTTGTTGCATTTTAAGTTTAAAGCACCATGATCTCTGAAAAAGAGATGTGTCCCAGTTTTGGGTCTAGAGATCTGGTCACCCTACACTCGTATAAACCATAGATATACAGACATGTAGAGCAATATATATCTAGCACAACAATGATTCTGAACAAAGGCAGTACTGTGTTTTGTAAGAAAGCGGTTTGGAGCATGTTGCCATTATGGCTCTTCGTGCTTTTAAATGAAAGAGCAATTCCCAATAGGTCAAGAACACATTTTTGAGTGTTCGGAGCACAGGTGGCCTTTCAGAAAATAAAAACACTCTGGAGGTCATTTGCAAAACACAACACTCTGAGTGCTTGTGCTGAACGGCGAGGGATAGACAGACCATGATATAATGGCTAATTAGCATGGCTATTAGCAACATGAAACTAACAGCTAAACAGCCTAATAAAGCCATTTGTTTGACTTAGCACAATGTTAAGTGCATGTAAACATATTGCCCTTTTCTTTTCTTTGGAATTTTCTTTTCCATTTATCCAGGCTTCAGACCAGCGCAAAGAGCTCACTGGCTACTGACTTCAAACCTAGAGTGTAAGAGTCATTAAATGAACTCCCTATTCACTCCTCTCTTGTTTATTGATAATTGTTGATATCCATAACACTACAGGCTGGAGGTGACTCAGGTTCTGTTATGTGCTCAGTCTAACTCACTGTTTGGAGACACAGTGCAGTAATGGTGGTCTAATTGTGTCTGGGAACAGATTATCAACATTTCCGTGTTTGCAGATATTACTTGTTAGTGGTAAACCATTAGGAGTGTGACTCAGCGGCCTCCCGGGCACATTGTTTTGGTTCTTATTAAAGCTGATGTTGTAAAATAGAGAGCAACAACCTGGAGCGGAGACACAGCTCATGAACTCATGAAGACCATTTTAACAATTTTATTATTTCTTCCCAGTCCTAATACCAGCATCAGCCACCCCCAACATCAGCATCAGACACAGTGACCTAAGTACATAAGAAAAAGTACTTTCTGAGAACATATAATGTTTATTATTAAAACTAACAACAACCTTTCTTATTTGGGGTCACCACAGTGAGCGAGTCATACATTGTTTTGGCAAGTTTTTACACCATATGTCCTTCCTGTTTTTGCGCTACCTCTGTTGCCCTGGGGCAGACTGACGGAGACATGGCAGCCATACCATGCCTGCAGCCTTGTGGAAGAAGTGTCTTGCACAAGGGCAGTAAGCTGGTAGTGGGGATTGAACCATCATCCTTCTGGTTAGTGGGTGAATGGCTGTACCTACTGAGCTACTTGTAATTTCTAAAACATACACTTGGATAATTTTTTTTATTTTTTTAAATAAACTTTTTTGTATTTCAGTGGCAAAGTGGGTTACATGAAAAAGAATGTACTTTGTACTTAAGTAAACTTTACACTGATAAGTAGTAATTTTGTCATACTTTAGCTTCTACATGAGTAGCATTTTTCTAAAGTAAAAGAATTTTACTTGAGTTAAATTTTGCCTTTTTTCACCTCTGTTGCATTTTCTTTAAAGTAAAACTATCCCATAATATCAAGAAATTACAGCAAACCAAAGTTTATCTCTGCCTTGTTGAACATCTTGTGAATGCATGGCCACTGTTATCATAATAAACTACACTGTACTGCAGTGATTCTCAACTGGTGGCTGGGACCTAAAAGTGGGACACAAGGAGTTTCAATATAGACCCATGTTCAACTTAAATATTGTTTGAACTGAGAGACAGATTTTAAAATTAATTTGCTGTAAAGATGGGGAGCACAGTGGCAGAGTGGTTAGTGCTCCTACCTCTATACTAGGAGGTTGCGGGTTTGATCTTAGGCGACACTTGGTGTGGAGTGGAGTCCTCATGTCCTCCATGTGTTACTGTGGGTTCACTTCCCTTCCTTCCACCGTCCAAAGACATGCATGACCTGGTGAATCTAAATATGTCAGTGTGTGTCTGGAAGTGTCAGCCCTGCGACTAACTGGCCATTGTCCTTGAAGAACCTACACGCTTCATCCTTTTTGAACTCTAGCTAATGATGCAGATGCAGATTAGCATTTAGATGAAAGCGTTACGAGTGTGCCATCTGCGTCTGACAGCTCTTGCAGTAGATGCGATGTCTTTTTCCATTAAGCACTCTGACTTTTACCTTGTGTGGAAATTAACTCATAGGACACAAATATGCAGCATAATAAAAAGCTTGTCCCACTAAATCTGTTCAGGAAATTAAGAGACTTAGCTCATTTCTCCCCCTGCTTTTCTCATATCCTGAATATATTTGCTCTGTTGTTCTCCACAGCTCTGGTGGTGAGATTTCTGACCAGACGCTTCATCTGGGAGTATGACCCCACCCTTGGTAAGACAAACAGATTCTCTTGATATTTTCTTTTCTTTTAAAGCAAATATAATGAGTACTTGGGTGTACTTGTTACTATGGTGACCATGAAGACACTGCACCAACACTTTGAGCTAAAAAGTCAAGTTATGGTTCATGCTTACCTTGAATTCGTAGCTTACCGATGATAACAAAGTACTTACTGTATGTACTGTGAAGCTAACAAGCCATGAACTCAGTTTAACCCTCAGACCTCCCGGCTCCCTTTTACAGTTTTTCAAAAAAATGTTTGCTCTCATTTTGACATTTCTTATGCTAGGGTGCTGATATTTGACAAAGATGTATATTAAAAAATACATTTTAGAATTTTAGTGTCACAACTGAAGAAAAACTTATCTGGGACTAGTAATCCCTGCACAAACAATAAATATTTTTGTATCTTTAAATAGCAAATTATTCATTTTTTATTTACAAATGTATGGGAATTGTATAAAGTAACTGGCATTTAGGGGGTTAAAAATATGACAATGAATTCACTTTTGCTCTGTATGATGAGGACAGGGGTTAATGATCAGAAATCAAAAATTCTTCATGTTTTTTATTTTTAAATGTGACCCAGTGAAACTAAAAGGGCTTTAAGAGGAAGTCTGTGATTTTTTTTTAAAGGAGGGCCTGAGGGTTAAGGTCCAAACACACATTAGCCTAAATCTGGCAGCTCTGATGTCTCTGAAGTTGCTAGTGCTACAAGATATTTAGTGGTTTTTGGTTTGTTGAAAACTACACACCCTTCCACTGTGGCTTTATGGCTGTTACATTCATTTGAGTTTGTACAATCAAATACATAGGAGCAACAATTACAACAGTGACTTCACTGGAAACATACAATGGTAACTGGAAAATAAAGGCACACATCTCATATTGTACATAACAACTTAACACATGGGGGACAATTTCTCTGCCCTCTAAACTTCCCTTTGTAAACAAATGTGAGTGTGAATGGCTGTCTGTCTGTGTATGTCTCTGTGTTAACCACGCAGCTAACTGGTCACTGTCCAGGGTGTACCCCGCCTACTACTGGCAGTAATTATTCAAAAAATATAACAAATATAAGGTGTTTGGTGACTGTGTTCAGTGTATGGAGACAGTTCTCCTCCTGGCTCATGCCCTAGAGTCTAGGGCATGAGCCAGGAGGAGAACTGTCTCCACTCTAGGGCCTAGAGTGTCTCACATCATTACCTTCCTGTCCTGCAGCTGTCACTGTTAAAGAAGACAAACATACCTAATGTAGCGAATATAAATGATGTGTTTATATTCTGACCTAAATGTAGAAACTCTGAGCTGGAGTGTATGTGGAGCAGCTTCTCCTTTAAAGTTTGCTTCATGAAGTTCTCCTATTATAAGAAACTAACTTTTTTTTTTTTTTTTTTTTTTTTTTTTTAGCTTTTTACCATGTTATAATGTTTGCATCTCAACATTGTTTGACTAATCCTGTTTGCTGAGCCCGTCCCCTTCTCAAAAGCTTAGAACACTCGGTCTCACCGCTCTACATAGACACGTGAAACCAGAAAGTGCTCGTGCTCATTTCTAAAGCCCATACACCGTCATACTGCCATCACTACGAAGCAGTCAGTCCATTTACCCATTTAACTGTTAGCGTCATGTTGCTAATAGCTGTGCCAATTTTATGCTCGATCCATGCTTCGCCGTTGCCAGCAGGGGGTGTCCGACACCATACATACATATACATTATTTTAAAATGTATTTATATATATACTTATATTATTATTAAAAGGTGAAATATGAATGCAAAGGTGTGCAAAACTATTTAAAAAAAGCATGAAAAAAACCTTTAAGTAGTAGATATTTAATAAAAATTATATAGACTCACGTCAATCAAGTGATGTTCTCAAATTACAAAAATAGCACTTTCCCATTGATTTCAATGAGGAGCAAACTCAACCCAGTATATAAAATGTTTTTAGATGAAAACAAATCACAGGTTGTTTGGGGTATAGTTGCTGGTATAAATTGACTTTTAAGCCTATGTACCAAATTTAAGTTATTAAAGTACAATTTAAGGTCTGTTAGGGATAAACTGAGCATATAGTGACCGGTTATTGCAATCTGCTTTTGCTCCATGCAATAAAACGTAAGAATTAAGTGACATTTAGCATGTAGTCTTTAGCTTTGGTTGTGCTAATTCTTCCCACAGTTAAAAAAGCTATCACACCACTTGCTAATGTTCTCTCTCCGAGCACTGACAATAAAGATGTAGTTGGTCGCTATTTGCCAAAATCATGCATAACTTGTGATTTGGATGGCTCGATGCAAACGAATTATGGAAATTGTATACTTTAGGCCATAGTGGACCAGTATACTGTCAGTATTTTGGTAAATGCCGTAATTGTGTATAGGTCTCTTGTTATGTTCTGTCAATAGAAGTTGATCCTCTCGCTGTATAACTCTGTATTTGTGTCCATCCAACTTAAAGTCTCTGTGGACCAATTACCAACAGCAAGATGCAGCCCTCAGTCCCTGTACACAACACAATGATCTAATCACAGCCATTTATTTCTTTTCCTGCCACTCACAGGATGACTAATACACTTGTTTGCTGTTAAAATTTGTTCAGTCATTTTATTTCACCAGACGTAGTGTTTTGGTAGTCTACTGCTGATTGCCTTTTGTCCAAGTCAGTGGTTCTCAAACTGCGGTAACTGGCAGTACTCCAGAGAGTCTTTTGCAGTTCAGGTCAGTTTCATTTGAAAGGCATCTAATGCCGCTTTAGTCCTGTTTTAGTTGGGAGTTACATTTGATGTGAAAACAACTACTTAGTCCTGGTTTAGGCACAGTTTAAGCCTGGTTTAGTCCTAGATTAATTCTGGTTTAGTCGTGTTTTATACCTGATTTAGGCACAGTTTAGACCTGGTTTAGTCCTGGTTTAGACCTGGTTTACACTTAGTTTAGACCTGGTTTAGACCTGGTTTACACTTGGTTTAGACCTGGTTTAGACCTGGTTTACACTTGGTTTAGACCTGGTTTAGACCTGGTTTACAATTGGTTTAGCCCTGGTTTAGGCACAGTTTACACCTGGTTTAGTCCTAGATTAGTTCTGGTTTAGTCCCGTTTTATACCTGATTTAGGCACAGTTTAGACCTGGTTTAGACCTGGTTTAGACCTGGTTTACACTTGGTTTAGCCCTGGTTTAGGCACAGTTTACACCTGGTTTAGTCCTAGATTAGTTCTGGTTTAGTCCCATTTTATACCTGATTTAGGCACAGTTTAGACCTGGTTTAGACCTGGTTTAGACCTGGTTTACACTTGGTTTAGCCCTGGTTTAGGCACAGTTTACACCTGGTTTAGTCCTAGATTAGTTCTGGTTTAGTCCCGTTTTATACCTGATTTAGGCACAGTTTAGACCTGGTTTAGTCCTGGTTTAGACCTGGTTTACACTTGGTTTAGACCAGTTTAGGCGCAGTTTACACCTGGTTTAGTCCCAGATTAGTCCTAGTTTAGACCAGGTTTAGGCACAGTTTACACCTGGTTTAGTCCTAGATTATTTCTGGTTTAGTTGTGTTTTATACCTGATTTAGGCACAGTATAGACTTGGTTTAGTCCTATTTTAGACCTGGTTTAGGCACAGTTTAGACTTGGTTTAGTCCTATTTTAGACCTGGTTTAGGCACAGTTTAGACCTGGTTTAGGCACAGTTTAGACCTGGTTTAGGCACAGTTTAGACCTGGTTTAGGCACAGTTTAGACCTGGTTTAGGCACAGTTTAGACTTGGTTTAGGCACAGTTTAGAACTGGTTTAGGCACAGTTTAGAACTGGTTTAGGCACAGTTTAGACTTGGTTTAGGCACAGTTTAGACCTGGTTTAGATTTTGTTTACTCCTGGTTTAGATTTTATTTAGTCCTGGTTTATACCTGGCTTAGTCCAGGTTTAGACCTCGTATTATCATGGTTTAGACTAGATTTAGTTCTAGATTAGTCCAGTTTTATTCCTTGTTTAGTTTGGGGGTTAGTCATGGATTATTTAGGAATGGTCAGTTTATTTTCTTGAAGATGGTTCTTAAAAGCCAAATATTTTCTGATGTGGTGCTTGGTGTGAAAAGTTTTGAAAGTTTGTGAAATTCTGGCCTAAGTCAACCCTCTTTAAATAAAATGAATATAGAACCTTGAGAGTTTGTGAGTAGTGTAAGCACATTCCATAAGATGGTTGAATAGAAGTGAGATGACTGATGCTAAAGAAAAAAAATGTGCAGTTGAGTTTGAAGGACAAGGACAAAAAAAAAAAAAAGTAAACTTTTGTTTTCTCACCTTTACGTTAAAATCTCCGCAATTCCTTACAGTTGTCATGACAACAAGGGTGTGCTTTGTGTTTCCGCGTCTGTTTCTTCCTGGATTTGGTTTCGAAAGTGAGGACTATTGCAAAACACACTTTTAATCAGACAATAGTCCAGACTGAAGAGCTTGGTCAGAACCAGGAGAGTCCGGACCAAAGAGCGCAGGTGTGAAAGCTCTCTTAGATTTGAACAAACCCACTACATGCATCAACTACACTGCAAAAAATCTAAATCTACATTAGTTAAAATGACTTGAATTCAGATTATCAATCCTAATTTGAGCAATTTTCACTAGATTAGATTTATTTACTTTGTAGGAAACTTATTACTACATTTTTTGACTTGTATCAAGTTATTTCTTCCTTGTTTCCTAGTTTTACTTATTTCAGGCAAAATTATCTGTCCATAGGGTAAGTGGACAGATAATTTTGCTCGAATTAAGATTTTAACTAATGCTGATTTTGATTTTTTGCAGTGCAGCGTCTGCAAACTAAACTAAATCCAAATTTCTGCTGTTGTTAAAGGAAATCTATGGCCAAGGCTATTCTACCTTTACACAGGGCAATGAAAAGAGATATTTTATTAAGTCACTAATAATTCCTATGGGAGAAGTGGAAAAAAAAAAAAAAAACACTTTTGGTGTTTCCTTGCAAGACATTAATGGGACATTGTGTAAAAAAGTATATCCCTGAACAACATGTGCAACTTGTGTTTTTAGTTGTTTATAATTTGCCTTAAAATCACACTCTTTGTTTGTAATTAGTCACCTCAATTGAAAGAAGTCGTTAGTTGGTTTAATTTCTGCTTCGACTAATGCACCTTATTATAAAGCAACTTTGAGTGTCTACAAAATCACTTTATATGACCTCTGAATTACTATGAATGAATTTAGTTTTTTTTAATAAACATCAACATTATTTGACCTATTCACAAATAAATAAATAAATAAATAAAAAATCCCTGCAGGGTTACTGTAGATGACAGAAGTAAAACTGTCTGAACTGACAGAAGTAAAATTGCAATCTGCTACCATTTACTGTACTACCTAAAAACACTGGACCTTTAGCTAAGATTTTGAGGTTTCCTTGGTCTTAATGGAAAAATTGGCTTTGTATAAGACTGGAAACAGTACAAAAACATCCCTCACATAGACTCACTTATAGCCTCCCAAGCACTCACTTACATAACATCAATTTAAAACAATACATGGTGCTGATTTATACAGGGAAGAAAACTGTTTACTTTAAATTTCCTCTAATATACAGACTGGAGGTAGCACTTCAAATTGCAAGGAGGCCCGTTATAACACCCACACAGGGTATAAGAAGATCGGCTGTTTACATTTAGCCAAGGCTGCTGTATCTGTATAATTAAGTGCAGTGTGTGCAATTAATTAAAGCAACTCCACTTCCACTTTTAAAACTCCTATGTTTATTTGAACAGGTTTACGTGAACAATTTAGAGCTTTGACGCTATAAAAACACCCTCTCTAATTTATAATTCAGCCAAAGATTACTCATTTAAAAACTAAAATTGTTACTCTCCTTGAGTTTAATCAAAGGCTCAAGTTGTTCTTGGGTTTTCACAGGCATTTATGTGAACGCTGGTCTTAACATATTAATCAAGAAGCCTTTTAATGTTGTCAGAACTAAGACAGAAAATACAGAAAACATAAATGAACCCTAAAAAATGTAGTATTCTCATAGATATTAATAAATAAAAAAACTTAAACTAAGAAAGTGAAAATTCAGCTTATATCAAATACACATTTAATTATCTTGCCACACATGAACATAGATTCACGTAACCTTCACATGCTCTCGAACCAAAAAGTAATTAGTACCACAACAAAATGCATTCATTATTGGCTGCATCGACTCTAGGTTCCTGTCCCATGCGCGCTGGGGATACAAAGAGAAAAAAAAATGGCACATCCAGAGCGTAAGGTCTTCCCCGAGTAACTAACAGTGACAGTGTTTGACTGGCTCCTGACTCTCATCCTGTGACCCTACTGTGAATGTAGTAGTTTTATAGCTGCCATATGCATTTGAGTAAAAGGACAAACTGGCATGGCTCTGCTATGTCCCGTGCGCTCTGGGGTACAATGGGGAAATAAACAAAAGTCTGTACAGACAAACTCCTAGCTATAAGTCAACACATCACTATTAATTTAAAGAGCAGCATGTCAGCTGTATCTCTACTCGTGTTTACAAATACACCTAGCCTACCATCTCTCTGTGTGCTCTGGGAATGCAGCAGGGATTCAGCAGAGAACATCTCAGGATATGCAGTGTGTACTGCCACACACCTGCAGCCGGCACTGAGCTCATTTATCTATCTGTTAACATCATGTTGCTATTAACTGTGCTAAATAGCTATTTTATGCTCTATCAATTTCCCACCTTTGCCACCAGGGGAAAAAAGGACACCTAAACCAAGAGTTTTCTGCAAATTGAAAGCTCTCTAAAAGGTGTTTTCCATGCATATACATCATTTTAAGTTATAAAACCTGAAATACTAATACAGAGGTGTCCAAAATAATTTTAAAAAGCCTGGATCTTTAACTTAAAGACAACTTGACATCATTATTCTTGTCAAAAATCTGTCCATCTACTGTTTATTACTATTTTTACTTCAGTGGAAGTAAAAGTAGTCAACAAAATTATTACTTCAATAACGTGTTAAATGAGTTATAAGCAGTATATATATTTTTTGATATTTTATAAAAATGACCCCCATGTGTGCCCAGATATGATGTAAACATGTTTAACTTAAATATTAGTTTTACTGATAACAATGGTACAGCTGATTTCTAAAAATCATCAGAAATTTCCTTTGGGATTAATAAAGTTTATCTACACATACACATCAGAGGTTACACATAACTTACTTTGCCATAGCAACCTGATCCTGTGCAGTGCTAATTAGTAATAACATCTATCTCCAGTACATATAATGATGGTAATAAGATTAACATAAAGGCCCTTGTGCTTTGCTTATCTTTCCAGTTGGACTTGTTTATTTGTATCCAGTGTATTAAGACATGAAGAAGCTTGGAATCCAACCAATGAAACCACCCCCCTTTGTTCTGAGCTTGTGATTGGTCCAAAAATCCAGTCCCTGCACTAGGTCCTCCCTAATGAGTTTTTCTCAAATACAAGGGGAAAAAAATGGCTAGTGCATCTTCAATAATTACATTCCATTGTTCTATTCATCTTCCCATAATGAATTGCTCCTGTAAAGAGCATTATGTTCTAGTATTGCTGTATAAGAGCAGTAGACAGTATGGAGTATGTCATTAAAGGCAGATAACGCTGGAAAAGAACTGTGCCTCCTTGGTTACCACAAGAGCCAACGTCACAAGAAGACTCAAAGTGCACCTCTGAGGGCTTTCTCTAACCAATCGCGATGCTCGGCTGAAATTATGCACGAAGTGGCTGGACAGTTATTAAGACCCCATTGTAGGAGCAGCAGCAGGAGGGTCAGATAAGTGGAGGCTGCTCTGAAGCATCTACATACAAGATTCAAGTGTTTACATCTTTAGCATTCAAATCATCGTAATCAGGCTGTTTATGGCAGAGCACTGTGTCTGTGCAGTCTGACCAAGTGAGACCATATAAGACCAAGATTCAAGCAAGCAGTAACAGCACCATTAGTCCCAAGTAAAATATGATTAATATTGATAGCTACTGATGCCTTTCTCTGTACATGTTAGGTCTTAGGACATCTTTTTGGGTATTGCTTTTGTATTGACAAGATGATTACAGGCCAAAGATAAAAACTGTTTACTTAATTGTCAGGTACTGATCGTTGCATTACTGCTTGCAAAAGGAATGGAGCCTGTGGTTAAATAAAATCTCATTGTTTTATAGTTGGTATTGATTAGATGCTTGTATATTGGGAAGAAATTTGTGCTGCTAATAAATCTTTTGTCTCATTTGGACTATTCTCTTTTACA
This sequence comes from Bostrychus sinensis, assembly GCA_020698575.1. Classification (NCBI taxonomy): domain Eukaryota; kingdom Metazoa; phylum Chordata; class Actinopteri; order Gobiiformes; family Eleotridae; genus Bostrychus; species Bostrychus sinensis. Next base: position 45,354,718 of record CM036239.1, on the reverse strand, counting down.
GGTGGGCACAGTGAATCATCTACCTCCATCTAACTCTATCCTCTTCATTTTCTTCTCTCACATCAACTAACTTCATGTTTTCTTTTACTAAATTCCCTCTTTGGTTTTCCTCTAGGCCTCTTACGTTAGCATCCTTCTACCCATGTATTCACTATCCATTAGCTCTGTGCAGCTGGTCTATGTATTTAACCCAGTTTAAGACAGAAAAAAGGTTAACATACATTTTTCAGGCTTTTTAAATAGTTTTGGACACGTTTACATTGTTATTTTAGGTTTTGTAACTTAAAACGTCTTCCTGTTATGTTCCCTTTACAGAAAATGCTTGGATTTGTTGTCTGTCGTCCTCTGCTGGCAATGGTGGGAAATGGACAGAGCATAAAATGGCTATTTAGCATGACTATTAGCATAAATTAACAGACTGCTTCGTAGTGACAGCAAGTGCTGAAATAATCAGAATGAGTCTGGTAACTAGGGATGGGAATTGATAAGATTTAATCAATATATCAATGTCATTGTCAATTCTGCTTATCAATAGGGTGACCACCTCACAAAGTGAAAAATAGTGGGACAAGTTGTGCGATTTGGTGAGACAAGGTGGGACACACTCGAGAATATTGACCTGACCTTGATGTTCTGAACTTGAATCTCTTTTTTTATAAGGTCCACTGAGCATCAATGAAAAAGAGGGACTTAATAAGTTTGGAGGGTGGGACAGAGGACTAAATGGCTGTGAAGTACAACCAAAAGCGAGACAGGTGGTCACCCTACTTTTCAATATGATTCTTTATACATTTTCTTAATGATTTCTGATAAATCTTTGTATAAAAAGTAGTCCACTCCCAGCTCTGATATGGCCATACAGTTTATTATGAAGCTGAAATTATAGGGGTAGAGGGTTATTTTGTATTTTCATGCATGTGGTCTAATATAGGCCATTTATAATTCATAAACTGGGCTCACTAAACAGAAGTAAAATGTGCTGAATCTACAGCTGTTAAATTATTGGATAATTCATGCTTTTAAATAAACAGGATGGTAATAATGTTAATTTAAGGGCAACAGGAGCAGGTTTGCACCAGTTTGTCTGAATACACTGATAATTAAACGTCGTCTGTGGTACTGTGACAAATCAGGGAGGAGCCACGTCACCGTCAGACAGGAGGGGACAATATTCAATGTTTTCTGTGCAGGTCTCTCTCTCTTTCTGTTGCTCACTCCATTACATGGGGCTGATACGGTACTATATTTAATGTAATATTGTGGGAAGGCTCTGGGGAGGGAGGAATTTTTCTCTAAAAACGCCCTGACAAGCCATTAGTGCATTAATTATTGTGATATTTCAGATTCAGATTTCAGATTTCAGAAGGTTAAAACTAAATAAATGTTTAATTGCAACAATTTTGTCATGTTGGTTGCACTGAAACGGAACAAAGGATCAGTGTCTAAGAAGTTCCCCTTGCAACAGAACAATGCATATTAGCCCTGGGAGTTTATCATTTGGTACTGTAAAAGTCCAGGATTATAATGTGATAATATGAGAATTTTGATCATGATATTGGATTCATACCTCAATCAAATAATGAAAGAGGAAAAAATGCACTATATGTCGCTAAACACAGGGACAGAAACAAAAGCAGTCATTTACTCTGGCGGCTTCTATTGAACACTTATAATTCACTGAGCCCTCATCGCTCCGGGCTTGTTTTGGCTGAAGGCACAAAGACAAAGTGGCACGGCAAACCCAGACAGGAAATAACAGGATGTTTTGTTTTGATAACTGCCTACAGCCTCTGCGTATGGGAACATGTCTTTCCTTTACGATCAATTGAATTCCAGTGTTTCTAAACATATTTAAAGCAAATATTGCATTTATGTTACATAAGGCGCACAATAAAGCACATACCTCTTCTTAGAATCCACACTAGTGGTGTGATGATACGCTTTTGTGACAATACAATAGACCTACATTTCACTTATGAAAAATAGCTGCCTCATTGACAATAATGACTTTCTAAATATCTTTATATCTCCTCTATTATCTATATTTTTCCTGCTGCTGGTAATGTTATTACAAAATAGTAACAGTATTTGAGATATCATTTACAACAACCCACCCTGCAACCTCTTAGGAGTCTCTGAGCCTATAGGCAAACTAACCAGCTGTAGGGCCCCATTAGAGGGCCCCAAAGGTTATCTACTGTATTATTTGCTGATTTTATGAATCTGTCAACTCTATTTGATGAATATTCTGGTTGATTTTTGAGGGAGCTATCTGAAAGTGGAGGCCAATGCAGTCTGTATACTGATGGTTTTTACTTCCTGTTTACCTGGGTTAAGTTTGCAAGTAAAAAAATCTCAAAGCATTCATAGAAAAATTATGTTTCAAAGAAATGTAAATATTATATAGTGAAATTTAAGTGGTGTCAAAAATGAATGAGAGGCATGGCCCCCAAATTAATCCTGCATAGGGCCCCAGATGTTCACAACCGTCTCTGAGGAGCCTGAACACTACATTGACCAAATTGTCTGTTTTTGTTGTTGTTTTACCCTTTTCGTCCTGTTTTGTATATTTGATTGATTGCCTGTTCCCCATTGTAACACTAATGTCACTCTCATATGGGTTTCAATAAAAAAAAAAAAAAAAGCGCTTGAACTCACAAATTTCATGACAATCTCGCTTGAAAAGGACCCCCCCTCCCAACCAGAGGAGGAGTTTTCATGTGTTTTTAAACCTGAAAAAATCAATTGAAACTTCTCTGCTTGCATGTATTAGCCTCCACTCAGGCTAATAAGCAGTGAACACTCTGAGGTTAGACATGGACAGATGGGCTGCTGTGAGCTATGAGTGACGGCTCCTCAAATAGACTCCATGCTCCCAGGAGTCCCAGCATTCGGCTGTGGTCCTAAGAGATGCTCTTTGTGCCTGAAGCCACGCAGTTTGAAATCTCCACACACTTCCTGTCCTGCTCTGAGTGACATGACGCAACATTTATTTACCCTGAGGAAGAGACACCAGGAGACTTCACTGTGGAGATGGACATGTGTCTGACAGGGATTTAGCATCACTGTTCCCTGAGTCCCTGGACTCTTTGTGACTCTAGTTACCAACAAGTACAGGTCATTTTAACTGTTATTCAATGCATCAATTCATTTTGGCATTGAGCAGTGCCCTTAAGCAACCCTTCATTGATTATAGCTTTAGTTAGCAAAGTCAAAGAAATATTTGTATTTTCACATTCTGCTGCATTCTCCTGGTCATGAGTGGCTGGAACCATTTTTTTTTTTCCATATTTTATCCATGCAGCAGTTGTTAAATTTACAGTTGGCAGTGTATTGAGCTTGGTTTCTGTTTTTGAAATGATTCTGTTTTGGCAGTTTTTTGTACAAATTACATTCTTGGTATACTTTATTTATTCTTGAAGACTTCTAAATCTATATGGAAGTTTAGTCCAGGGGCCTCATTTATAAAGCTTGTCTGTGTCCAAACCAGTGTACGTCACTCTCTAAGATAAATTGTGTATTTATAAAAATCAAACAAGATCTGAAACCTTGCGTAGCTCTGCGCAGACTTTCAACCGAGCGTATTGTATATCTACTTTTCAGTGGCACGGCACAATGGCGAGGAGAGGAGTGAAGTGAAGCAAGTCTAAAGCTTGATGAATGTTTGATGCAGTTTATACTTTCACTTTATATCCCCAGAAAGCCCACTAATATCCCACTTCCTCATTGGTGCTCAGTGAATCTCATAAAAAAAGAGATAAAAGTTAAGAACAAGGTAAGATCAATATTCCTTACATAAAATGTCAAATATATATTTGTGGGCAGGGTTGGAATATATGGTTGGTGTGTTGCTGCCCCTGTGTTTCAGGAAAGGGCTCTCCATGGTGCCATAAGTTGGAGCTGGCCTGCAGCTGGACAGTATTGAGAAAATGAGACTGGGAGATTTACGTTTTATAATTGATAGTTAGATGTAGCCTATATTATGAAGGCTTTTTTTATGTCTGTCCCTCCTTGTCCTACCAAATCACACAACTTGTCCCACTTGGGGTTAACTCTCTTGCCCCCTTTGCTCTTTGTTTACTGCAGCAGCGGTGCAGACAGCAGACCTCTCTGTGTTTTACTAAAGAGTTGAGGGCTTTATTGCTGTACAGCTCATTAATATCGCGCTACATTTTGAGCCATAGCAACTAACCAGCCCCAGTCACAGCACACATCAGCCACAAGCTTTTATTCACACAAGAACTCAAGACGTGGAGACGGCACGCACACCTTTTTACTCCAGGTGGGATATATGAAGGATCTAAAAAAATTGGTGCAGGTGTGCATATGCAGGGTTTTATAAATCTGAATATTTTCCTGTGTGCCATATTTAGAAAGGAGTCTACACACAGTTTTATAAATGAGAGCCCAGTTGTATTTCCTTTGTACAAAGAAGTAGGTAAAGTTTTTTTGATTTGGCAAAGCATGTTTTAAATTATATGACAGTGTTCCTAAAGTCAGTGGTGAAGCTATTCTTTACTTTTCAGGCTAAATGGCTTTATGCAAATGAGTGTAAAGCAGTATTCCTTTATAGTTGCTATGGCTCAAAATGTAGCACGATATTAATGAGCTGTACAGCAATAAAGCCCTCAACTCTTTAGTAAAACACAGAGAGGTCTGCTGTGTGCACCGCTGCCGCAGTAAACAAAGAGCGAAGGGAGCAAGAGAGTTAATCCCAAGTGGGACAAGTTGTGTGATTGACCAAGACAAAGCATGTGTAATGGCCTATTCCCAAAAGAGGCAAACAGGATTTGACTCCTCTATAGGCCCATTAATGGCAGAAATGAATGATTTAGTTTTATATGTCGTTGTACTTTAATTTCTTTTTAAAACAGACATGGGGTTTGTAAAGCTTTATAGCAAAAGCCAGTGTGCCTTCGGAGATACAGTTTTGTGTGCCGACTCCTCTGCCCTTGAAAATGATTAAATCAGACTATAAATTGAATATATCTGGAAAGAACAGAATGTATCATCCATTCATTGAAGAGCAATTTCCTTTTGATAGAATACAATGAACTTATGAATGGAATATAGTGTCCTTTTACAAAACAAAAGTGGGCACGGGACGTGAGTCAGAGGAGAAGAGCAATTTTATAATGAAGCCTTGTTTGAAATAATGATGTATGATACAATTTTAGAGATGTTTCCATTGTTAGAAGCAGTACGGGGCATCCCAAATAGATTTCCAGCACTGTCCTACTGTGGTCATCCTTTGGCAGTATGGTTAAAAAAGGGAGATCTGCACCACATTTTAGCTTACCTCAATAAATCTACTTCATAAATACTATACCCGACTAGTACTGATGGAACAACAGCCAACTAGGGCAAAGCGTCAGGTGGTGGGCAGGTATAAGGTGCATTGAACTGCGCTTCACCTGAATTGAAAGACGGCCGCTGTGGGAGGTGAAGAAAGATGTAGCTCAGATCATGCAGCATCAGCCTGAAAATGCACTTCTCACATGTGTTGGGTGTATTTTTATGATTCAAAGCATCTGAAATCTGATTTGTAACAACTGTCTATTTTCCTGTATGTCTGTGCTCCATGTTCCACAGGTTTAAAATCTATTAAGATCTTAAAATCCTCTAGTGTGTGGCCAACTTTTGTCGGTAGAGCATGTGGCGCATATACAGAGGGACAACAGCTAGCCTCAGCATCATGGGTTTGCATCCGGGCTCCAACCACTTACCAAAAGTCTCTTGCTGCTCTCCTCGATTATTATGTGTACTATTTAATAAAGCCTTGTAAGGTCAAAAATATTTGCAAACATGAGAGCAAAACACTGATGTTAGTCAATCAGACATCAAAGAATCTGAATTTGAGCAAAAGAAAAAAAATCTACAAATTGTACAATTTCAGGTTTCAGACTTGAATTGGCTTCTTTTGTTTTGATAGTTAATTACATTTGCTGTCTAGATCACAGCAAACACAAATAGTGGTCACATCTGAAGACGGGCAGTGTTTGATGGGAAAACTATTTAATTGTTGACTGTCTCCAAGTGTTTGCCCAGTGAATATCTGTCTAGACTGTCTCCACAGCAGCTGGATACTCCTGAGAAATCTAACCAAAGTCCTTCTCCTTTAGACGTTTAGTACTGGTTTAGCTCTGGTTTAGCTCTGGTTTAGTCCTAGTTTTAGGCCTGCTTTAGACCCTGTTTACTCCTGGTTTAGCCCTGGTTTAGGTCTGGTTTAGTCCTAGTTTTAGGCCTGCTTTAGACCCTGTTTACTCCTGGTTTTTCCCTGGTTTAGCTCTGGTTTAGTGCTAGTTTTAGGCCTGCTTTAGACCCTGTTTACTCCTGGTTTATCCCTGGTTTAGCTCTGGTTTAGTGCTAGTTTTAGGCCTGCTTTAGACCCTGTTTACTCCTGGTTTATCCCTGGTTTAGCTCTGGTTTAGTGCTAGTTTTAGGCCTGCTTTAGACCCTGTTTACTCCTGGTTTATCCCTGGTTTAGCTCTGGTTTAGTCCTAGTTTTAGGCCTGCTTTAGACCCTGTTTACTCCTGGTTTATCCCTGGTTTAGCTCTGGTTTAGTCCTAGTTTTAGGCCTGCTTTAGACCCTGTTTACTCCTGGTTTTTCCCTGGTTTAGCTCTGGTTTAGTGCTAGTTTTAGGCCTGCTTTAGACCCTGTTTACTCCTGGTTTATCCCTGGTTTAGCTCTGGTTTAGTGCTAGTTTTAGGCCTGCTTTAGACCCTGTTCACTCCTGGTTTAGCCCTGTTTTAGACCTGGTTTAGTGCTAGTTTTAGGCCTGCTTTAGACCCTGTTTACTCCTGGTTTTTCCCTGGTTTAGCTCTGGTTTAGTCCTAGTTTTAGGCCTGCTTTAGACCCTGTTTACTCCTGGTCTATCCCTGGTTTAGCTCTGGTTTAGCCCTAGTTTCAGGCCTGCTTTAGACCCTGTTTACTCCTGGTTTATCCCTGGTTTAGCTCTGGTTTAGTGCTAGTTTTAGGCCTGCTTTGGACCCTGTTTACTCCTGGTTTATCCCTGGTTTAGCTCTGGTTTAGCCCTAGTTTTAGGCCTGCTTTAGACCCTGTTTACTCCTGGTTTATCCCTGGTTTAGCTCTGGTTTAGCGCTAGTTTTAGGCCTGCTTTAGACCCTGTTTACTCCTGGTTTAGCCCTGGTTTAGCTCTGGTTTAGTGCTAGTTTTAGGCCTGCTTTAGACCCTTTTTACTCCTGGTTTAGCCCTGGTTTAGACCTGGTTTAGTGCTAGTTTTAGGCCTGCTTTAGACCCTGTTTACTCCTGGTTTAGCCCTGGTTTAGACCTGGTTTAGTGCTAGTTTTAGGCCTGCTTTAGACCCTGATTACTCCTGGTTTAGCCCTGGTTTAGACCTGGTTTAGTCCATGTTTAGGCCTGCTTTAGACCCTGTTTACTCCTGGTTTAGCCCTGGTTTAGACCTGGTTTAGTCCATGTTTAGGCCTGCTTTAGACCCTGTTTACTCCTGGTTTAGCCCTGGTTTAGACCTGGTTTAGTCCATGTTTAGGCCTGCTTTAGACCCTGTTTACTCCTGGTTTAGCCCTGGTTTAGACCTGGTTTAGTCCATGTTTAGGCCTGCTTTAGACCCTGTTTACTCCTGGTTTAGCCCTGGTTTAGACCTGGTTTAGTCCATGTTTAGGCCTGCTTTAGAGCTGCTTTAGACTTGTTTTAAACTTCGTCTAGTCTGTTCTTGGGTTAGATAAAGTGAGAAGTGGTCTATAGCTGTTTACACAGATGGGACTTTTACAAGGGGCAATTGAGATACCTATATCTTTTTAGTGTAGTACAAATATATACAGCCACAGTTCAGACTTGGTACTTTAGAGGGCCAGCAGAGGTTAGACTGGGGTCAGTCCGGGTCACTGCAGAAGGCTCCTCTTACCAAGCTCAGCAAACAGTAAAGTACAATAACAAAATACCACAAATCACCTGGCTCCAGAATGTTACATAATGACTTAATGGAAAAGCATATAATAAAAACAATATGTCCTTTTAAAAACACTCAGAAGCCCATAGATTTATTATTTCTACACAAAACAGAATAAAAAATGTGCTGTTATATCACATTTGTCACATGGTTGCTTGCTATATTTGCTTCAGCGAAGGACACATGGATAATGATTGTTCAAGGTTCAGATAACAGACTGTTCAAGGAGTGTAGACTGTCTCAGGATTAATCATAAGCATGTCAACAAAAGAAAAATGCTTCTGTTTCCATGAGCATTTAAAAAAAATTCTCTATTCACATGACCCAACTAAACGGGTCAAGTTGAGGATAAACAATACAAGAGAAACAGAACCTCAAAGTTTTAGTAGGCAATAAAGTTTTCCAATTTTTAATCCTCAAACCTTATGAGAGAGCCGCCATTATTGTACAAAAACATAACGTAGCCTAGTTTTATCTGTTAAAATGCAGGCATATGTTCTAAGTTTCTATTTGGAGAAGTTTGGAAAAGTGTATTTTCAATTTCACAGTGTTTCCATGTAAACAACAAAATCAAAGTTGAAATATGCCATTTATAAGCTGACAATAAATTAATATTTATTATTACATATAACCTCCTGCTTATGTTAATTGTACTTTTAAATATGAGGGTTAATGGTTGTTTGTCAATATGTGTTTCTGGGGCATTGTCCAGAGTGTATCCCACCTAAGACGCATGGTTGCATTTATGTATTCATTTATATTTTTAATTGTGGCTTACAGAAAAGTATTATTATTGTTGCCATTATTATTATTATTATTATTATTATTAGTAGTAGTAGTAGTAGTAGTAATATTAGTATGATTAGTATTATGAGATAGGGTAAAGAGCCCGGAGTAGAGCCACTGCTCCTCCACATCGAGAGGAGCCAGCTGAGGTGGCTTGGGCATCTGTTCCGGATGCCTCCTGGACGCCTTCCTGGGGGGGTGTTCCGGGCATGTCCCACTGGGCGGAGGCCCCAGGGAAGACCTAGGACACGCTGGAGGGACTATGTTTCTAGGCTGGCCTGGGAATGCCTTGGGGTCCCCTTGGTAGAGCTGGAGGAAGTGTCTGTGGAGAGGGAAGTCTGGGCATCTCTGTTTAGACTGCCGCCCCCGCGACCCGGCCCCTGGATAAAGCGGAAGAAGATTAGTATTATGATGATAATTAATAATAATAATAATAGATTATTAGGTTTATTTGATAGGGACAGACACAAAAAACAAAATGGAGCAACACTGAGGAGCTGGTGAGGGACAGAGGAGCGTGGAGAAGAGCCGTCGCATGTCCAGTCCCACATAGGGACCAAAAAGACATAAAATGAGGATGAATGATAGACTGTAAAGCAGCAGACCCAGGCATGCATCATAATTTTGCAGCACTTGTCCCTAGATGGGCTTTTAAAAATGGTAATGACTAAAACACAGAGAGCAGTGAACAGAGTGATGTTAAAAGATAACAATGATGACCAAGACACTTACAGACTTTTATAAATAAGAACAACAGAGGGACAAAGACACATGGCAGCCTGAACACATTTAGAGATGCAGAGAATGCAGTTCGGGTAGAAGAGGTTTTATGAAAAGGCTCCTTGCAGCCTTCACCTGAGGCTGTTCTGGTGGATCTGTTGCAGCTCACTCACACATTCACTCAGTGGTTCATGTGCACGTTTGTTTTTTATTTGGACTTTATTTAACCAGGAAATTCTCACTGAGATCAACAATCTCTTTGGCAGGAGAGTCCTGGCCCCATGGGGGACCTGTTGTACATGGTTTTGGTGTTAGGGGAAACCTACACAGGCGTGGGGTGAACATGCAAACGCCACACAGAAAGGCCCCACAGAGTCCAGGAATCAAACCCGGGACCTTCTTGCTGTGAGGCAGGAGTGCTAACCACTAAGCCACTAGTTGAAATCATTAAAACCACCAACAAACTTACAACAATCACACTAACACACATGCTTATATACCAGTGCCACAGACATTGGAGGCAAGGAGGTTGAAGTGTGTTGCCCAAGGAAACAACGGCAGTATGTAAAAATCTCATAAAATCAGCTTAACATCATAAACTGATGCTTGAACTTGATCTATTTCATTGTGTGTACAGATTCTAAATAGAAAGATATTGCTGCTTTGAACAGCTTCACATCTTCTCTTGTTATCTTACAGAGTCCACGTATCGCCATCAGGCCAACATTGATGACGAGGTGGTTTCCATGGAGATCTTAGACACTGCGGGACAGGTGAGTCAAATTATGCCTCTCCTGTCTCCTTTACATCATTACTCTCCATCCGCCGACACTGCATACATTTGACCAATTTAAATGTAGTGACTGGTGATGGCCCACCTCCACAGTGTGAACAGTCAGTGTAGCACTGGGGGGGCACTGTAGAGCATCTGCAGAAAGCCCTCTGTTCCAACGTACAGTATGCTGCGGAGGTGTGTGGAGCTGGAGGCTAGATTTCCCCAGCGACACTTCAGGCCAGTCATCTCTCACTCTCATCATTGTCGACCGTTTCCAGCTGGCGTTAGCATCGGGTCCCCATGTTTCCAGACAGAAGCTCAAGCCTCTCCTTGTTCTTAACCCTTATACTCCAATTTTAAAAAGTTACCGTTAAGTGACAAAAGATCATAAAAAATGTATACATTCATATTTTTTCTACTTTTGTTTTTGCATAAATCTTTTAATCAACTTCTGGCCTGACCATAAATGCCAAATGTTTAATTACTTGCAGACTGTTGTCAGTTTTGTCAAAGATTAATAATAACATTTATTTTTAGAGATTTTTTTTCTGTGCTATGTACAATCTCCCTTTTAAACCCATTAAAACTAGTTGTAACATTTTATTATTACAAAAAAATCCCAGATCTATCTAAATCAATGTTGTTGGTAATCTTTGACATACTCAAGGCTGTAATAACCCCCTAAAAAAATCCACTTTGCTTTGAGAATACTAATATTTCATTTTTTGTGTTTTTTTGTTTTGTTTGCTGCTATTACATATTCTGGCATAAAAGGGTTAAAATACTGAAAATAATGAAATATTTGGTATTTTTGATTAGAGCAGAAGTTGATTTAAAAATGTATCTTAACAGGAGAAACGTAACAAATTTAGTTAGAGAGTGCAAAAATGAAGTAATATTATACTTGTGTTTAGAATATCAAAATCAGTGATAAAATACACATCTGAGCCTAATTTCATAGAAAAGAACCACTGCATAGTTTGGATGCACCAAAATGAGACTCTTGTTCACTTTTCTCTGGAGAAATGTGATATTTTGACTGAAACTATTATCGGTGCAGCAGCTCCTGTCAAATTAGCGCTCATCTTGTTACAACTTCCTGGCCGCTTCTGCATGACTCAATTAGCCACAGTCTGGCAGTTTTCCTCTGACACCTATCTAGACTTTTTGAGAAGCTGAGGAAGAAAATGTGACAATGAGATAGCGTCCCGTCATAATATATTGCCGCTTCTCCAGAACTACAGAAATATCAATAGATAAGTGTTCAACTTAGCTTAGCATGTTACAAATTACAAACATAGCTTAGCCCTCCTTTGCGTGTTAGTAATTACTATGACAGCTAGACCTCTAAGTTAAATTTCAGCGAGTTTTTTTTTATTTAGCAAGGAGATGTGGGTTAGATCCTTGTGGAGTCTACACTGAAGTGATGCTGTGATTTTCTGATTGGTTGTATGTTTTTCAAATTGTGTTTATTCTGAATTTTGATTGGTTGTATTCATTTGCTTTCAGAGGTTGTTTTATTTGCATCTTTTAGTCCCACCCCCTTTCCAAATCTTTCAGACTAGACACTGGCTATTGTCAAATGTATGTCAGCAAATACACTGACTTTGTATTGGAACACATATGGCTTTAGAGCAGTGTTTTTGCCCTATATAGGGATGTGTCTGTGTAGGTTCCCCTGGTATTCCTGGTTCCCACATCAGCCTACAACATCTACAATCAGCTAATCCTCCAGCTAGGTACTCCTTACCACTGCTCCTGACAGGTTGCCCCAGCGGCATTGAAGGATGGGTCAAATGCAGAGAACAAATTAGTCTACAACAGTTTACGTTGTGAGAAAAAACTTGTCTTGTCTTCTTGTGATGATGCTGACACGTTACCTAAATGTCTTTCAGGAGGACATCCAGCAGAAGGAGGGCCACATGCGCTGGGGAGACGGCTTCATCATTGTGTACGACATCACAGACCGGGGCAGCTTCGAGGAGGTGGCACCTATTCGAACACTTTTAGAGGAGGTCAAAAAACCCAAGAATGTGCCCTTGGTTCTAGTGGGCAACAAGTCGGACCTGGACCACATCCGGCAGGTCAGCACGGAGGAGGGCGAGCGGCTGGCGGCGGAGATGGCCTGTGCCTTTTACGAGTGCTCGGCGTGCGCAGACGAAGGCGGCGCGGTGGCAGAGCCGTTTCATGAGGTCTGCCGAGAAGTGAGGCGTCGCAAAGCCGTGCAGGGGAAGGCCCGAAGACGCAGCTCCACCACGCACGTCAAACAGGCCATCAACAAGATGCTCACCAAGATCAGCAGCTAGGACAGAGAGAAGACTAAAGGGTTCCCACATAACACATCACTTACCAGGATATTCCCAAAACTTTCTCTTGATGACTCGGGATAACACTTTAACATCAGTGGTCATATATTTTGAAGTTTGGACTATCACATTCAGGCTTTATGTGTAGCCATCATCTGGAATAAGTTTTAAGATCTTCTTACTTCTCAGAGGCAAAAGTCAAACTTAAAATTCAGTGGGTTTACAAACTATATACTGGCCAGTTTATTGCAAATGAAAGGTATTCGGTTTATTATTATTATTATTATTAAGTATTCTATAGCACTTTCGTAGACACTCAAAGGCACTTTGCATTTCATTATTCCTTCCAGTCACATTCAGTGGTGGTGAGCTATTTCTCTTGCCACAGCTGCCCCGTGGCAGACTGACAGAGATGTGGCTGCCATTTGTCTTCTCCAGCCCGTAGCAATCACACTAACACATTCATACACCAGCGCCATAGACACTGGAGGCAAGGTGGGTGATGTGTTTTGCACAAGAACACAATGGCAGTATGTTGTGCTGGTAGCAGGAATTGATCCTCCAACCTTCCAGTTAGTGGTCGAATAGCTCTACTTACTGAGCTACAGCTGAGCAGTAAATCAGTACAGTTACAGTAAATCTAGACTTGAGCTTTCTGATTGGATGATGCATTTCCTCATTCATATTTCCTACATATTCACTTATTTTGAACACAGTAATAAATGAAGAATTCCTCTTTTGTTAGTCTTATTCTTATATATACTTATATAATGCATATCCCTGTCTGATACATTTGTATCATTTAATTATTCATTAATTATTTATGTGTGTTGTAATATATTGTCATAAAAGAAACTTGCTCAAGCGCAGAGAACAGAAATACTGTTGCTTTTTTTATATCATACATGCAGCTCTGAAGCACCATCTTTTAGTGCATGTCATTCAGCCTCTGTTTATAATAATCATTAACCTATATGGAAATAAAGAGACATCATTATTAAGACATCAAATGAAGGGTAATTCCATGTAATGAGTGGCTGTACTTATATTTCATTCATTGTCTGTCAAACTATAAGCAGCTCTAAATTGCATTTTATCTGAAAACTGAATATAGTCTCATATATCTCATGGCCCTTGTCAAACATAATGGGCTTTATTTTATAAGCCTTCCCTATTATGGGTGCTCTTTTTTGAGCTCTGCTAATAGCTCTTTCTGTTACCCCAGCTGAACTCAGAGCGAATAAACTCAGAGTTCACTGACCTAACCATAGCATGTTTCAAAACTGTAAACTCTTGGGTCGAGGACAATGACCCTGGCTTCAGATTTAAACTTTAAGGTAAAATAGGATGATCATCACATTTGTAATTTAGTTCAAAACAATGAAATGCACCAAAGTTAACAAATTTGGAATTTGTAAAGGCTGAAAATTTTGTTACAAAATTCATCACGAATTCATCTGGACTAAGTTTTTACAAGATGTGGGAACCCTGCTTTTGTAAATGTCTCCACCACAAATTGGAACCTGTTTATATTCCATGAAGATTTTTCCCAAATGCTCTTCTTTCTGGAGGAGGACAATGACTTTCTAATGGGATCCAACTCAAAATGGACATACTTTCTGTGACCTCAAATGTATCTCTATAACACTCAGAGGATGCCGCAGAAAAGATGCATGCAAACTGTCACAGAACAGACAAAAATGAATAAACAAAGACTCAATCAAGTGACTCTTTCTGTCTGTGAGGCATGCACAGAGCCTTGTGTGTCTAATTGTTCTCTGGATTAGACTGATGAAAATGAGATGCTATTAGCCAACATTATTATCTCAGACATTACCTAGATCTGTCAGTGCCTGTCTTCTAACTGTACTCTAGTCAGACCTCTGTGCTAGTGTTGTAGTACCTGAGACCACTGTTGGACTTCTTTTACGACGCAGCCTGACCAGTTAGACCCATTCACTTTCTTAGCATTGTGAAGTGGGCCTGGAACCCATTCCATTAAAACTAATTTCCACTGGAATTCATCTGACCGACCAATGATAATCATTTTATGTTTTTTCAAATTGTGGTTCCTCTGAATTTTGATTGGACTTGTCTATTCTGCTGCATTCAGAGGTCGTTTTATCTGCATCTATTTATCCCATTGACTTTTGAAATTTGTATATTAAGAGTTTAAAAGCTTGATGATCAGCTCTGTGGTAACTCACAACAATAACATGATTAATTTCTATCAAAAAGATGAACTAAAGCTTGAAAATTCAGCATAATACAGTTGTAACTTGTGAATTTTGACAGGTTTCAGATGCGTATTTAAGCAAAATTAACCTTTTTATAGTCATGAGTTACCACAGAGCTATTTAGCCTCTCCTTTTTATATATGGATTTTTCATAATGTCAAGGGGGAAAATGAATGGGAATTTTACTTCTAGAATTGGGGGTGGGCGGTCACTGCTGAGCTCTATATGCGTCTCAAAATACTGTGTAACAACCATGTGGCTGGTCAGGTTAAAAACTTGATACCACAACCTCCATTTATTGTTTATGTCATACCATAAATATCCGAATGACAAAAATGAACTTGAGTGTGTACAAAATAAAATAAAAAAAACACCAAAAATATAATTTGCAAATTCCCATAATAGAAATGCATAGAGAAAGCAGCCTTTTCAAAAATCCTGGCCTACATTTGGATAAGCTGTTGATCTACATACAGTATTTGTATTTTGCCCCGGCTCCCTGCACTCTGTTCCCATGTCCAACCTCACTCTTGATTTGATAAAAGTCCAGTCCTCTAACATGACCTTATGCTTTTCCTTTGTTGTGTAAAAAGCTTGCGTGCTTTATATTTAACACCATATTAGAAATGTCAGCTTATTTACTGAATCTAAGGGAGAATATTGTGGTGCATTCATTTCAGTAGTTCAATTAAAAGTGAAATGCATATATTGTATAAATTTAGCACACCCTGAGTGAAATATTTTAAGTATGTTTTTATTTTAATTATGATTATTGTGGCTAATGAAAACCAAAATATAAAATTATCCGCATTAAGGAATCATTGTAATAATCACAATTAAAATAAATAAATGCTTTATATATTTTACCATGTGCATACTGAATAATAATGATAATAATAATAATATTAATGCACTGGTCTTATATAGCACTTTTCTAGACACTCAAAGTTGCTTTATTTTAGGCAAGGTGGGTGAAGTGTCTTGCCCAAGGACACAACAGCAGTATGCAATGCTGGCAGCGGTGATTGATGTAGCAACCTATTTGAGAAAGCAGCTTCACCTACTGAGCTACTGTTCCCCATGATATAATATATGCAGTGTTTTCTAATAATTCAGAAGACCATGGCCCACCATAATCTATCCCCCATAGTCTAAAATTAACCATAAATATAAATTATTCAAATTGTACAGTATCAAAATCATGTTTGTGGTTCATTTCTTCAAACAGGAAAACCCTTTTTTCAACAGTGCATCAAAAGTTATGTAATGTAGTTGTGATTGGAAATAAAATTTTGACACCAATATTATAAAAGGCAAGTTTATAGTCTCCAAATATTGCTAATCTTGGAGGTACCTGGTATTAGCACATAATAGTACAGCGATCCCCATAGACTCATCTAAAAATGTGGAAAACGGTGATATGCCTTTCACTTTTTGAATTAAACTACAGAGATAATTTCATTTTTCATTGGTCTTGACTCTGTCCTGGGTTGATGAAAGTCTCAGTTAGTCTGGTTCTCTCCAACATGACTCGAAGCTTCTCCCTGACTGAACCAAAGCACAATCTCTGTACAGTATCTCCTGAAGAATGTGTCCAGTAAAGCCCACAGCTGCCCTCGGTGTAACAGCACATTCCTCGGCTGTACATTTATTAAACTACATGTCTCCTATAGTCTCGGTTGCCTTAAGCACTGCTGTGTGATGCTGTACAATTTCTGGTCAAATGTTTGTTTTTATGGATGTGAAGTGTCTCTGATAAAACCAGCTGTGTACTTGTAAATAAAGTAAGACATATATCCCATTGAGATTCATGACTCGGTTTGTTTAAGCCTGCTTTTTACAGCCTGTGAGCACCTACAGTAGCCCTGCTGGGACATACTCTTATTTATGAACAAAGCCAATGTAAATTTGGAATTTAGTAACAAAATTTGTTGATACTAACTGACCCAAGCCCTCGTGCAAGGTTTTGAGTTTAAATATAAGTGAGCTTCCTCCAATAATGCTCAGTTTTTAAGATCTTGGGAGGATCTTTTAATCAGCTTTGGAGCTCTTTATCATTGCAGACTATTCTACACAGACTCAATTCAAGTGGTGTTAGTTTATGTACCTTTAAGGGGGCAAAGTGGCAGAGTGGTTAATACTCTTGCCCCTCAGGCCGGGCATCCAGCGTCCTCCCACATGTGTTAGGTGAATTGTGTGTCTCTGAGTCAGTCCTGACTAAGGCCCATAGTTGCTGGGATAGGCTTCAGTACCCATGACTTCAACTGCAATAAGCAGAAGAAGATTACTTTATGTACACAATAGCCCCAAGGTCTTAAAAGTATTAAAAAGGTATTGAATTTGATGGTGTCAAAATCAACGTCTTGGTCGATATAAAATAAAATACAATTTAGTTCATCTGGGTATTGGATTGGTCAATTTATTATGATAATATAAATTAAAAATATTTTTAAAAATACCTAAGTGTACCGTCACCACAATAACAATGTCTTCAATATACCTTTTGAGAAATGTTATCATTTCATTTTATGATTTAGTTTAATTTTATGATTTTTGTAATGCAGCACTGGAGTTATTTAATCAATATTTGCCTTTTAAATTGGGATAGTGACTGTTCAGATTTTTTTCCATACCAGTACTTAACTGATATCTGTTTTTGATACCAGTACCTGAGCGATACTTAATAAAACTTTGAATTTGCTCTGTGTAAACTTGCCTTACCTAAAACACAATAAAATTAGACAATTTTTGGAGCAAAATTCTTGTAAGCTGTAAGTTAAAACCAGTAGTTTGTACGATTTATTCTGTGTTATTTATTTGATTCATACAGGCAAAGAACATTAAAGGTCCCACTAGGTATTGAATCCTGAAAAAATATATAGTTTTTGATACCAGTAGTATCATAACTTTTCTTTCGTTACCACAAAGATATTAAGTACCCAGCCCTACTTTTAACCTAAACCCCTTGACTTTCAGAGAGCAGTGCAGCAGTACAGATAAAGTGTTAGTATTAAATTCATACAGATTATTGTTTTAATGTTGACAATGTTGGCATTAAATTTTATACTAAATGTCATTAGAAAGTCCTAAAAAAAAAAAAAAAAAAAAAAAAGCTGGAGCTATAGAATAAATGAATGTGGACCTTTCACAATGTTCTGATCATACATTTATGGAGAAGATTTGAAAAAAATTGTTGGGAGCTGTTTTGCCATATGACTTTGAAGAACAAAATGAAAGCAAACACCACACTTGACTGTATTACAAAAGAACCTCTCATTTAAATCCACGCTTTTTCCATAAATAGATTTCCTGTTTAAGAATCCTCTTCTTTAGTTTGGCTGAAGAAGAAAGGAGTGGCCCTTGTATCTGCAGATAATTACTAGAGGCTTAAATGCCATAATAACCATGGCAGGAAGCCACAGTGCTCCTCCTGTGCATTTCCAACCTCCCCAAAAGGTATTTACATATAGGCGTGACTATCCAAAAATAATACTGAGCTGATCTAGTAGACTGGTCTTAGGAACACTAGAAGTTTTTTTACAAACACATTTTTACTGGCTCATGCCTTAATTTGGTATTAATTCATATTATTAGTGTGATTATAGCTTTGCATACAGTATTTGTCATTCTGTATGCAAACCCAAGTCGATGAATTACAATAGCACCATTGGGGATCCGTTTGTTAGTCTTCCAGCCTCTGAGAAGCAGCAGCATTTTACCTGTGATGGCTTTGAGACAGTTCAGGAGCTGGGTGGGATGACAGGGATCCAGAAGCCTGAATGTGCCACATTCATCAGTTTAGACATTTTTGTGCAAGTATAAACAACATGGGAATGGGAGCTATCAAACCTCTCAGGAAGGAGACCTGTTCTGAGCTTTTGGTGCAAAATGTGCGGATCAACCTCAGAACAAAAGCCAAAGACCTTGTGAAAATGCTGATGCTGGTAAGAAAGTGCCATTATAATGAGTGAAACAAGTACTGTACTGACATGGGCTGAAAGGTCACTCAGCAAGCAAGAGCAGTGAGAGCTAGTCATACCTCACACCAATAAAAGGCTGTTATTAAGCCCTGATGAAGACCTATTGCGAGTCAAAACCTGTTGGCATTTTAATGATTTGTCCATTATAAAAAAGGTCTATTAAATACTGTACACATGTTTGTTGTTCTTCTTAGTAACACACGTGTGTTAGGGCAGCAGGAGCTCAGTTGGTAGAGCTACCTGTCTACTAACCCAAAGGTTGGCAGTTCAAACCCTGTTCACATTGTTGCATACTGTCATTGTGTCCTGACACTAATTGCACAACTTTTTCTTGGTTTTAAGTGCTCATGGAGGTAGAAAAGTGCTATATAAATGTCACCATTTACCATTTTTTTAACTTCTTCTGCTTGTTCTTGCAGTATCTGGTCCCCTTTTCCAAAGAGCACCTTCAATTACTTTTGTGCCATTCAACAATAAAAGCAGCCAGTTACTTTTTTCTTTTTCAAAAGGCTATTAGGGTCTGAGAGATGACACGACCCCACTTTAGCCTCCTTAAAAAATATGTTTGGGTTGCCCCACTTGCTCCGGGGCAGTTTCTTCATGTCTTTTCCTTGTCTCCACCCCCCCTTTTCAGTTAAATGTGATACAAACAAACAATTGCATTCAACTTGCCAAATACAGGAAGCAGCTGAGCAGGTCTGTCCTTCATTTCCTGCCAGTTCTACTATCTTTATCCAATAAAGGCAAAAGGCACAAAATAAATCTCAAAAGATTTTAAAAAGACTGTCCTGGTGTTGATTAGTCTGTGCACTGTGCACTTCTCAGCATGGATGCAGAGGAGGTTTGTCCTGCACCAATCCACAAGATTTTCACTTTTGTCATAGTCTGTATCTTTTCCAATGAAAAAAGTGTAGCACCTGTGTGTGTTTTGGACCCCAGATGCAGGCAGCTCCCATCAGCCCTGGGTAGCTATAACGTGTCTGGACGTTTGACTTCTCTGGTGAGGCCAACAACGTCATGTTTCAGACGGTGAGTCCCAGGTGGCTAAGCGTCTCTGTGACCTCTAAAGGAAGACTGGGACATGTGTGTTTTGTAACCTCATGACAGAGAGTACACAATATTCAGTGTATAGAAAAACAATATAGTGTACAGAAAAATTAAATATACTATGACTATATTAGGATTTCACTAGCCTGGCCAGCCAATCCCACCTGAAGAAGTTGGTTTGGTTCTTCTGCCATAGGGAATATTTTCAAGAGCAGAAGATATCTGCTGCCATGTTTATTGTTGGTCTTTGCATACGTCCCTTTTGATCTGTTACTTCCGACTCTTTGAACTTAAACTCAAATCAAACAATAGCAGACTAAATTCTTTAAAAGGAAAGGATAAAGAATTTGTCAGTCTGGGCAGGCTTGGTTTTCATAACATTTGTAAGTATTTTTTTTTCAAAAACTATTTGACTGCTTATGAAGTGTCTTCATAAGCTAGTGAGACTTGCCCAGTATTTACCTTTAGGGCATTTTCATAACTTTTATTAACATTTTAGGATAATAGTTTCAAAAAAGTTTTGTAATGTTATTTTTTTTAATGAAGCGTGTTCTAATCTAGACCACCTTTGACTTAATACATTTGTATATGAAGCTGTATGTATGTGCAAATTCAACCAGGAAGACTAATTTCTTTCACCTGTTCTACATCCTATCACCTGTCTGTTACTATCAACCAATAACCTCTCAAGCCATTCATATACCTCTGGTCAATTATCTTGCTGTTTTAGCTGCATGCTGCAACAATCCTCCAATCCCAGCTCCACCGCATCAGCAGAACCATCAGCCCCCTCTGCCTCTGCATCTCCTCCTCTTCACCACCAAATTTTCCCAAATTAGTCTATCAAACTCTTCCTTCATCACATCGTTGACATCTTTACCTGCCAGGTTTTTCCTTCAATAAATTATCCATTTGTTTTAAGTCTCTCCTGGTTGAAACACACGTACTGTGTATAACTGTCCTGGACACGTCTGTTGCCTGTCCATCCTCCTGGGAGTGGCTCCTCCTTTTGTGTACACATCCTAATGTGTGGTCTTGATATAAAATAATGGGAATATTGTGATTATTTGTTAATGTTTCTCTACAAACTTCACAAGCTACGTCATCAGCCTTCTTCTTTACCTTGCGAATGTTCAGCAAATCATATGCCTCTATCTAACCCCATCCTTTGCATCCTCTTCTCTTGTACCAACCAATCCCCTGTCCTCTTTCACAACATCCGTAATGCTATCCATCCTCCTCACTCTCAAAGAGAACCTCAACTTCTCCAGCTCTGCCTCCTTTCGTACAGCGGCCTCAAAAGGTCACATTTCGAGATGAGTTTAGACCAAGGCATGCATGTTTCATCTCATGTTTAGGAAACTGCACAGTTCAAAGTCAAACATCTTGCACTGACATCTCAACTCACATCCACAGGCTCTATATCTCAGTGCAGTTATGACACAATAACTTCACACACAGAGCAGAGGGCAGTGATGATGGCGAACAGACGGACAGCAGTTTGGCCCAAAAAGGAGAAGTACCACACTTCTCTCTGTGTGCCATGTCAGACTGTGATGCACTTCCTGGAAACCACTGAATATATGCTGTATGCACATGAGGGGGTTCTGGCCCATGTTTAAAACCCCAAACCACAATACATCAATTAAAAGGACAATGAGGGTATGATGGCAGAGTGGTTAGTGCCTCCCAGCAAGAAGTTTGTGACATCGATCCTTGAGCTGGTTGTCATAAGATCTCTCTGAGTGGTGTGTGCATGTCCTCCTCGTATTACTGCTGGTTCTCCCCTCTGGCTTCCTCCCACCTTCCAAAGACATGCACGTGTTAGGTGAATGGGTGACTCGCCACTCAAGGCCCTTCCTATAGGATTGCTCAGGGCCCCACAGGCATTGAAGGGCCCCCTTACTCTAGCAATGTGTTTTGTTTTATCTATTCAGTTTTTGTTGCCTATGTATGTGTTTTTCATTTATAGAGTTAATCTAAAATTGGAGACCAAGGCTATTAATAAGGCTTTTTACTGTCTGTTTACTTAAGGTCCCTTATGTTGTGTTAGTAAAGTTTGTATGTCAAAAATGAAACCATTCATAAAAAAATGACACTGTTTTAAAGTAATAAAAGGCATGCTGTGTTAAGTTTACTTTACAAAATGATTGAGAGGATTGGCCCCCAAACCTATCTTGCTAAGGCCCCCCAGATGTGTAGAACCGGCACTGTCTACACTGCCCCTACTAAATGAATGTGAGAGTGAATGGATGTCTGTCTTTATTCACAGACTCACAGACTCAGCCCTGCGACTAACTGGTGCTGGAATCTGTAAATGTGCAGTGAAAAACTAGCAGCTGTAGCAGAATTTCCCGGGAGAAACTAGTGTTTCTGATGTTCAACATGGTGGCACCTTTTCTTTTCTCTGTCACTAGTAGTTTTATATTTAGGAGCAGCATTTGATCAGGTGATGCTGAAGTAATGTGTGAAACTGTTCCTGGATGATGACTGAAGTAGACAGAGCTATAAAAGAGACTGAGTTTGAACAGAGCACAAACGTTTGTTTTACTATTGTACGTACAGCTTTAAACATGTCTGTCTCTCTAGACATTCTGCCCCCATTTAAGCCCAGTCTTCATCAGTCATGGTCCAACCATAACTCAGAGGAACAGTGTCACACATGACTCTAGCAACAACTGATCAAATACTTTTATCTTAATCTTATTTAATGTAGAGTCAACAATTCACCTAACACACCTCAGAATGACAAGGACTATGTTGCTATGGAAGTCTTGAGAGAGATGCTTGAGAGAGTATTGTGCTGTAAAAAATAAGGTATAGTGTCATCATTCTTTATCTTAAATTTCTGGCACCTACAGCTGCCATTTTTACTGCCAAAAAATATCTGTGCATTTTTTTTTACAATAAATATGCCAGTATTTTTCCTAAAAATTGCACAGATATTTTTTTACATTGGAGGATGTACCCCACCTAAGGCCCAAAGTTACTGGGATAGGCTCTAGTAACCACTACCCCTAACAGGAATAAGTAGAAGAAGATTAAAGGTTTCTAAGCTCGCCTGTCAGCTTCTCCTCAGCTGACAGCAACCATTTTGTTTCTACAATCATAAGCTGTGACATTAATCATCTACCACAAGATTTCTGGATGACAAAGCGGTCTGGGCATACTAATCCCATTGTTTGGTAAAATTGCTAAGCTACTCCTGGACCCAGACCAAACTTTAATGTGTGCAGAGTGCATCTGAGGTCTCTGGAGTGAACATAATTCCCTTAGGCCTGAAGAAAAGGCTGATACGGCCATACATCCTGTTCACATTTGAAACCATGGAGAAAATTAACGGTGCACTGAAAACACTCACATGAATAACCATTACGACTGACAGCAGATTATAATACAAGGCACAGGGAAAGGAGACAATAAAGCAGGGATGATGGACTTGTTTCTCACTTTTTTACAATAATATGTGGTATCTTTTAATATAGTTAAATATGTATAGCATAATTGTTTATAGGGACTTATTATGCTAAATCAACTTTTCTGAGCTTTCTACTGTGTTATAATGTCCCCTTAGCAAAAACATACCTGTAGTTGTGTTTTATTTCATTCACACCTGTTTGAGTAACCCAGTAGACTCTGGCCCTGAGTTTTCGTAGGCCTCTGAAAGGTTGGTTCCACAAACGTCTGCCTCTCCCACAAACCCCCGAGCACTCCAGAGAGCACTGACCAGTCAACAAGCCCTCTACATCCAGTCTGCTCTCATTCATTTATCTAAAAATCTGTTTCCACTGATTCCTTACAGCTATTTTTCATTGTGTAGTAAAAAGGCATTGTACAAAAAGTTTAAGGAAGTGCTTTTTTCACTGATTTATGTTCAAAAGATGGCAACACTCTGCTGCCCTCTGCTGGTCTCTTCACCTGTTTCTTTATGGCACCAGTAGAGTACTTATTAAAAACATTCTCTTTCAGTCAGATAATGTTTTTAAAGGTTGTAAAACATGCAGTGCTGTTCTAGAGGTGACCAAGATTTATTGGAAAATATGAATAAAAGCATAATATATCCCCTTTAATTAAGCAACCTCAAACATAGAGGCAATGTCATTGGGAACTATATCTTGTCCTGAAGTAATGTTGTGGCCCCAAAGAGCCTGATCTCAAAATGATAAAGTCTGTCTGGGATTACCATGAAGAGACAGAGGGACAGAGGCATAGTTCTTTCAAAGACTGACAGTAGAGCCAAAAGAATTGGAGTGGTTTTGGGCATATTCTGCTGCTGGCTTTCTCCTTCCTTTTAGAACTGCACTTACACTACTGTGCAAGAGTTTTACATAGGTAGCATTAGAATGTTTATTAACTTGCAAAATCAGTATGTGACAAGCCCCACAAGTATTTGACATATGCTGGACGAGCCCCCATTTGTCACAAACTGGGTATCTCTTGTTTCTTTAAACCCTGCATTACATGATTCTTATGTAAAACTCTTACACAGTAGTGTAAGTGCAGTACTGAAAGAAGGAGATAGCCAGCAGCAGATGGAATATGCACAAAAATTCTAAATTACAAGTGCAGTTTAAAAAATAGCGTTTGCTATTTGTGGGTATGTTGCGTGTGATATATGAAGAGAAACTGCACAAATAATTGCCACAAATCTGATATATGAATGAGATTTTTACGTGAGCATAAGGCACACTGAGAATGGCAGCAACGGTGTTCTATCAGCTGACTTAATATGTTCACTGTCTTTGAAGGATAGTCATTTAATTGCATTTTACTTTCTTCTATTAAGTTTGGGTAGTCTGTCCTTGTTAAATGTCTCATGCAATTCTGGCCCTGACCAGAGTCACATGACTTATTTCTCCTCTGTGTGAGACAAGTAGAGAGACAGAGAGGAAAGTCCTATTCACGGTCTGTCATAGCCAGTAACCCTTTAAACAATTATACAAATACATGTATCAAGTAGCCTATATGGTGTGCTGATAGTGATCAAAAAAATGTAACAATTAAAAAATATTTTGGATGTCCGCACAGCGCAGCCTCGAGTAAACAGGAAGGGCAACTGTCAATCAAAGGTCGCAGCGAGCATTGGTTGGCAATGAGGTAAACACAAGTGTCATCACGTTGGCTTTACACAGCGTTTAAAGACTGTTCCGTCATCGTAAGGATTTCAAAGGACGTGGAACAGACTGGAGACGGGAGCTGTAAGGGCTGCACTTAGTTGGGTATGAGTGAAAATCAAGGAAAAAGTGTTGCAGGTAAAGTCTGTCTCTTTGTTTCCTTCAACTTTAAGTCCACACTTGTATCTTTGTAAATGAGCCCTGTTAAAGCATTATAACTTCTTTTCAATGGCCCATCTGTGCACTAAAAGCTGCACTCTTTCCTCCACAAAAAAACATTTGCGCCTGCTTCTCAGACGACTAAATTTACATGCACTTTCAGCTCTCACACTTGTAATGAACCAAACAGCGACCACAAAGTGATTTCATTTGCATTTTCCACGCCTTAAATTTTACGCGTTCTGGTGAGAATGCCTCATTTTTCAGATTCATTGAGTCACAGGAGCAAAACATGTGCCATGCTCATTTAACTCCAGTGGGAGATGCTAAACTCAGCTGTACCTGGGTTTGCTCCACTTTTAGCATGTTCTATTCATTTAGTGTGCATGTCAACCTTTGATAAATCTGGCCCTAAGTGCAGGGTAACTAGGGGAACAGTAAACAACACTAAACAACAAAGAATAAAAGTGAATGAATAAAAAACATATATCTTATTTACACAAGAGATGTAACTGAGTTTATGTAATGCTAAGCTAACTTATTTTTGCTCTTTTCTCTTTTCTGTAATACCTCTGTTACTACTATGGTGGGACAGATATATTATCACTCTACCTTTTATTATATTAACCTAGGGGTGTCCAAACTTTTTTCAAGGAGGGCCACATACGGGGAAAATATATGCAATGGAGGGCCACACACTAGGGATGATGTATTTCGTCTTACCAACAAGTCCCATTCACCAGACTACTTGTTTTTATGTATACATTGTTATCCAGTTCTTTACAGTCACATTCCAACTATATAGAAGTACTTCAGAAACCTCCTAATATCACTCTAGGGCCCTCTCGAAGAAATGTCCGGTTTCAGAGTGAAGGGGAAGGGATTAAAGTCGGACTCAAGTATGTTAGTGTCATGGCAGAGGAAATGAAAGGTCCTGAAGAAGAGGGGTAAGTCTCCTCTTTAGACCCGACTTGTACAAACATCTCATCTATTTTCAGCGAGAGCAGCAGCCGCACACTGACAAGCTGTTTAAGATGAACTCTAAGCGTTTATTTCCACTGTGCCTTATGGACATCCATTACTGAAAACACAACATCAGACAGTGGTATGTAGGTAAGTCCTAAAAAAGAGGCAGGAGGTGCAGTGGGGTAATCCTTGGAAAAAACTAAAATAATCAATGGTGAGAAGGTATTTGCTGCTCATCTCTCAAAAGGCCCTTTAAAGCTTTTCTGGTTGGTGATTCATCCCACCAAGATTTTGAAGAACTTACATGATTTTGTGTTATCTCTCAACTATCTAATGTCTAATAATAAAGCCTAAAAAATAAAATAAATGTTCCTGGTGTGTTAATTACTGTGGATTAAAAACAGTAGCTCAGTTTACATTGGAGGGGGCATTATTATTAATTAAATGTTAGGTTTCCCCTCCAGTTTCCCTTACCACTTAAAACATACTTTTGTAGTCAAGACCAAGAACAGTCCGAGTCCAGAGTGAACCAAAACCGAGACTTTTAAAGACCGAGACCAAGGTAAACTGAGACCAGGTTGAGACTAAACCATGTGAATTAAGACTAAATAAAGGGGAAACGTTAAAAAAAAAAAAAAAAAAAAAAGGTGGTTTAAATAGATCTAATGCAACAGAATCCACAAACAAACAAAGACTGGTCATGTTCCAGATTCTTCTGATGCAGAAAACAAATTACTCCAAAATTATGAAGAATAGCATTTTCTTATAATGTCTGGTAAATAAATTCTCAGAGACCGCCACATCCACAACTGAGAAAAGACCAAGTAAAACTATATTAGAGACCAAAAACTGCAGCCAAGACCGAGACAAGATCAAGAATGTAAAAAAATTGTCTCAAAACCGGTCTCAAGACCAAGATCAGGCTCGGGCACAACAACACTAACAAATAGGTCCCCAGTGGGGCCAGGACTGACTCCCCTACAAAAAAGACTGTTAATCTCAGTGGGACTCTCCTAGGTAAATAATAATAATAATAATAATAATAATAATAATAATAATAATAATAATAATAACAAAATCAAAAAATATTATTTAGTTTAGGCTAAGGTAAAGTTTGTTATTAGCTGCTTGTTTTTGTACCCAAAAGTGGTATACCTATAAAAGAAATAGCACTGATAGAGACTGCAGCTCTCTTTCTCATTTCTTCCCTGTATTTGTCACCAAAAGTAAAAAAGAAACTGTGTATATCTCATCTCTCTGCTGTCTCTCTCTTGTTATAGAAAGATAAAGCTTTTGAACTCTTTGAAGTTTACCACTATTATGGAAAACATAG
The DNA here is from genome assembly GCA_020698575.1 of Bostrychus sinensis. Lineage (NCBI taxonomy): Eukaryota > Metazoa > Chordata > Actinopteri > Gobiiformes > Eleotridae > Bostrychus > Bostrychus sinensis. The sequence goes on along the minus strand of CM036239.1, from coordinate 45,327,363 downwards.
CGCTGACTAATATGTGTGTTTATCAAAATCATCATAACTTTCGGCAGTTCTGCTTTATAAAATGTTCCTGTCAACTAGATGTCCACTTTCATAAACATTTTGTATCTCAGTATAAACAGTAGATAAATATATTTCAGCACAAAGATCCTTTTAACTCGACTGTACCTGACCCCCTTGGCCCCAGTGGGTTTGAATGCAGGCTTTAATCTTCTCCCAGTAAGATTTAGTGTTCTGCACAATAACAGGTGCCGTTTGAGATCCATTTAAGGCCCGACATGTCAAATTCAGCCGTAAACAAGCCTTTGATATTTAAACTGTTAAGCTGCCACATAAAGATCTGCTTTTGGGTATTATAAACAGCAAACATGACACACCATCGTTAATCCACTCAGAGGGAGAAGACACAAGAAAAACTTCTCCCCAGACAGTTTGTACGTGGCATCTGGCCATGCCGTCTGCTAGGAAGCCTCGGGAGCGCATATCATCACAAGATTTAGGCTGATAACAAAAAGCAGAGTCGATCACACATTGTCTGTAACACAGCATGCACATTGCAGATATGAATGTATGAGAGTATTGTGTAGTTTAAAGGTTCTATATTATGCTTTTTTTTTCAGTTTTTTTTTTATAGTTCTGGACACCTTTGCATTAGTATTTCTTGTTTTATAACTTAACCCATAAGAACCCAGATCCCTTTTACTTCAAGGAAAATCATGGGGTACAGAACACAGACTAAATAAACCCCAAATAATACATTTCTGACATTTTTTTTCCCAATAACAACCTTAGTGTCAGAGATCTGCAATGTTACATGTCACATCTGTCATCAAAAAAATTACAATGGACATTTGCCATTTGATTTTATTCCTCACAAAATTCTGCCCCCTAACTTTAACTCTTGAGTGTAACAACAAAGTCCTTTCCTCATACGTTTTACAGCACTAAAAATGTGCTAATTAAATCAAAATAAATAAGAGTACCTCATATTAAAGAGCTTCTTTCTGCAGTTGTAGTAAACAGATGTAGGGGGGAAGTGGGGGAAATGTAGCTACTTTTTGCATTGGTGGTCTTTGTTTCATGGCAAAATAAAATAGGAATACAACTAAAGCATCTACATAACAGTCTAGTTATGTCACATTCTGTGACATGTGGCTTTTCAAAAATTGGCTTTCAAAAAGTAATCTTGTGGCTCAGCTTGCCTGCCAGGTCACAGGGTTAGATGAAACACCCAAGATTCAACTGAAATACATAAAAAGCTTAAATTTTACATTTTTAAGTGTCCAATGAGATATTTAATACAGAAATATTGAATAAAATATGTATTACTGTTGTAAATGTGCAGCCGCCAATTCAACTTAATAATTAAATTCAATCATTTTACTTTTTAAATAAAAAATTTACCCAGTATTCTAGACATGTTGAAAGGATGTATTTTTTATTTACCAAGTTACATGACCACAAAAAACCGATGTGACATATACACACAACAATTTTTATCTGATTAGTTTTATATGAATTTGTTGAAGAAATGGTTGAATCTTATCTCCAGCAAGAAGAAACAAATTTTTTAAAAAACACCTGATTTTAGCACATGTGCTAACCTGGTGCTAACCTGCTATACAGCCATTTTGGAAATGTTGGTGTGAGAACACAAAGTCACATGACCTGTACCATGATGCATTAGGGGTGACATGGAGAAAAATCATGAAAAAAGTTGTATAAAGCCTTTTCCAGGACATTTAAAGGACGTGGGACACCTGTGTCACCGTGGGTCTATATGGGTTTAAATGATATAAATATGTATGGAAAACGTCTTTTTTTGGGGAGCTCTGACTTTGCAGAGAACACATAGATTAGGTGTCTGTCACCCCCTGTTGGCTACAGTGGTGACTGTAATGAGGACTGTAACTGGTTTGAATCCTGGGTAGCAATCACTTTAGGGTGTCAGGTCAGGACAACAATTATGTGTTCAGGTGAGTGCAGGTTTAAGAAGAGAATGTCCAGGTCCACAGTTTGAACTTCTTGTTTAATGTACCTTGTGTATGAATGTGTGTGGCTTTCTAAAAAGAGAACAAATACTGGTGTGCACAAGCACTCATTATAATAAACGCAAAGGTGGCCACAGAGTAATGATAATATAAGCACAGGCCTGCCAAAGAGCTGGTAAGGAGCTAGTAATTAATAATAATAATAATAATAATAATAATAATAATAATAATAATAATATAATTATAGTAATATAATTATAATATAATAATTAGTTATACAGATGTATAACATAGCTGCACATAAATTGAACTTCCCAGCCTTCAGTAATGCACTGAGTACATAGAAAATAGCATTCAAACAACATAAAACGCCATCTCAAACAGGACTGACAGACACATCCTAGATCAAAATGTAATGCTAGCAAGTCTTAATTAGGTAGCTACGAAGCTAGCAGTTTGCTCTTAATTGGATGCTAAACAGTCACTGAACTGAAGTAAAACTCTACATAAAACACGGTGAACACAAAGCTTTAGGCCTTTAGCAAATGAAGATCAAATGTAAACAAGGTCACTCACTTTCTATGGACACACACTGTCAAATAGTAAACAAGGTCAGTGTTTTGATGGTAACTCTCAGAGCCATGCTGCTGCACTGGTGCGGTTACACGCCCCCCAAGTGTCGGAATCAGAAACTACAAATTAACTTAATGGAACAAGGATAGAGACAGTCTTTTGTACAGTGACTGAATAGAGCATAAAAAGGCTATTTAGTTCAGCTTTTAGCAACATGACGCTAACAGATAGATAAAAGAGCTGACTGCTTCACGGTAATGTAAGAGCTGAAATGATCAGAATGAGTCCAGTGACTGTGTATGGGCTTTAGAAAAGCAAAGCATACATTATATGGATTAAAGGCCCACTACCTGAGTTTTTGAGTTTTCATGTAATGTCAGATTCGTGCTTTGCTTCTCTTTTCTTCTGCTGTTTTGTGGTGTGAGCAGTTGGAGAAAGCTGGAATGGGTATGTTTCCAGTTGGACTTACCACCGTCATTACTCCAGTGAATAAAGGCGTGCATGAGCTTGACCTCAACCAATGAAAGTGTCCCTGATCTGAATGGAATCACCTCTCTTTGTTTTGAACGTGTGATTGGTCAAACAATTTGCTGTACTACTGACTGAAAGTAGTGCAACTTTAAGTACACACAGAGTGCAGAGGTTCTTGGGTTCAAATCCCTGGCTCAAGATCTGAAGAAGTGTCCCAGGGTGCTGCACTGTGGTCGCCTACTGCTCCTGACAGGATGCCCCAGCAAAAGTAAAGGTTGTGTCAAATACAGAGAACAAATTTCCCTAAGGGGACAATAAACTATACCTTACCTTAAAACAAATGCATTATGTTGATATGTTGGATAGATGCTGAATTGAAGGACTGTATGACACAGAGAGATGAAGCAAAAAAAGTTGCAAACAATTCTAATTATGAATCAGATTGGCAAGTTTATCAAAAGTTAAGAAATGATGTAACTAAATTGAATAAGAAGAAAAGGAAGATTTATTATGGTAATCTAATAAGAAATGATAAACATGACAATAAGAAATTATGGAGTATTCTAAATAATATGTTAGGAAGGAATGTCAAAAATACCCCATCATTTCTTGAATCAGAGGGGCAGTTTATTACAAAGCCACTAGATATAGCAAATTATTTAAGTAAATACTTCTGTGATAAAATTCACAAGCTTCGAGATGAAATGGGTCTAACACATAATACAGAGGTGGAAATGTTAATCAAAAGAAAGATGATGGCAGGCAAAAATTGTAAGTTTGAATTTTTGGAAGTATCAAGAGGTCAAGTAGAAAAACTTCTCTTAGAATGTAAAGAAAAAACGTTGGGTATAGACGATATTGATTCAAAGTTATTGAGACATGTAGCAAACATAGTGGCTCTTCCAGTTACTCACATTTTGAATTTAAGTTTACCTATGAGTGTTTACCCACAAGCTTGGAAATCTGCAAAAATTGTTCCACTACCAAAGACTGTTAGTGTCCCTTTCGGTGGTCCTAACAGTAGACCAATTAGCCTGTTGCCAACCCTGAGTAAAATTATGGAGAAGATTGTTTTTGAACAAATCCGGCACTATTTTTCAGTTAATAATTTAAATACAGACTTTCAGCATGGGTACAGGGCTGGTCATTTAACTACGACAGCCATGGCTCAAATGACAAATGATTGGTTCACAGCACTAGATAAGAAGAGGTTAGCAGGAGCAGTTCTATTGGATTTCAGTTCAGCTTTTGATTTAATTGACCATAATCTTCTGCTTAGAAAAATCCAATGTTATGGCTTCAGTCCAGCAGCATCACTTTGGTTTCAGAGTTACCTAGAAAACAGGAAACAGACTGTATTTTTTAATGGAAGCTTTTCTGAGGAAAGAGATATTTATTGTGGTGTACCGCAGGGAAGCTGTCTAGGTCCCTTCCTGTTTTCTATGTATACAAATGATTTGCCTTTAGTGTTACAAAAAACTAAAATATCCATGCATGCAGATGACTCAACAATTTATTCATCACAAACTACAATTGGAGAGCTTTAAAATGTTTTAATGGAAGACTTAAAACTTGTACATGAGTGGGTCATAAACAACAAATTAGCTCTAAACATTAGTAAAACAAAATGTATTGTGTTCGGAACCAGATGTATGCTGCTGGATGAGCCCAAACTAAACCTAACTGTGAGAGACACACCTGTTGAGCTCTTGGCGTAGAAATTGATAATAAATTGTCCTGGTTCAAACTAATTAGTTCAGTTGTGCGAAAGATGGGCAGAAGTCTTGCAATGGTTAAAAGGTGCTCGTATTTGTTACCTTACAATATTGTAGGAGATGTTATAAAAACCCTTGTGCTCTCACAGTTAGATTATTGTTCTGAGTTTTGGTCGTGTGCTGCAGTTTCTCCTATTAAGACACTTCAAATAATCCAAAATAAGGCAGCTTGATGTGTTCTTCGATGTCCATACAGAACCAATGTAAAATGGATGCATGATACACTGACATGGTTAATGGTAAAAGAGAGATTTGATGCCTCTTTTCCCTCTTTTACTATTATTATTATTACTATTATTATTATTTTGTGTTTCCCTCTATGGACCAGATGCTGTGTCCTTATTAAAGTTTTGATGATGATGATGATTTGCTAATTTTGACAAGAAATATTGTAGTAACTAAATTACCAAATGTGCTTCATCAAGGACTGTGTTTTAGTTCTGTTTTAGTTCTTATGAAACAAGACATGCTACAGAAGCTAGATTTATATTACCCAAAGTAAAAACTAATTATGGAAAAAGCACTGTAAAATATAGATCTATGTCTGCTTGGAACAATCTGTGACATTATTAATTCAAATAGTAAACAACAATTTAAAATCTTATTTAAAAGGCATCCTGATCTTATAGCTTATTATCCTTAAGTTGTACTGTATTTATATTCTCATTGGTCACTTTGATGAAGTCAAATTCAAACGCATCTAGTGTTAACAGAAACTAGGTCCAGTGTGTGCGTGTGTACGTATGTGATTGTTATATATACTATATGTATATATATTCTTTTATTTTAAATAATTGTATTACTGCCAATGGCTGTATTGTTAATTGCTATTATGACTCCAGGAAGAATAGCTGTGTCAACACAGCTAATGGAGATCAAAATAAAGACAATACAATACAATTATAATAGAATGTTGTGCAATGCATTATGGGAGAGAAGTACAAGATGCCCGGAGCTTGCGGTGGTGAAGAGATGAGCTGATGAGAGCTGCTGACGCTGAAAAAGAGAGATGATCCACTGCTGGGGTGGTGATGGGATGGAGGAGGATTGCAGCACGAGCTGGGTCATGAAGAGGAGAGGCCCGAGTCAATTTTGCCAGCTTAATGGTGATTGGCTGTGGGGGAGGTGTGGCAGTGCAGCGGCAGAAGATGAGAAGGAAGATTCTAGATTGGTGAGCAGGTGAGGTAGCAGGGGGAGGTGTAAAATTATTAATTTAGAGTGAATGAACGATGCACCTAATTTGAAAGCAACTTTGAGTGTCAGTGCTATATAAGACCTTATTCTTATTCTTCATATTATTATGTTACATAACGCACCTGGAACAGAAACATGTTGGTGCAGTGTAAAGGAGAGGAAGAAGTGTCAAACTGAAGCCAAGGATTTCCATCTCAGTGCTGTGCTGTTGCCATGACGACCAAGGCTTTCCTTGTTTAGACTTGACAGTGGTCTGACCCAGGCTCTGTCCAAGACATCCGAGATACTTTCTCTATACAGAGGATTAGTGAGGAAATGATTCAAGGCAGTGGTTCTCAAACCGTGGTATAAGTACCACTGGTGGTACATCAGTTTCTTAGTGGTACTCAGGAGTCATCTGGAGGTTAAGTCTCGATTCAGATACATTTAGAGACAGTTGTATTCCTTTCTCCTGCTCTGGCTGGGGCTGAAATTTGATGTGAAGACCAACGCTTAGCCCTGGATTTAACGCTCATTTAGTCTAAGATTCTGTCTTGGATTTAATGGATTGCATTTATATTGAGCTTTACACGCTTCTTAAACTTTTTAAAGTGCTTTACTTTAGTCCATTATTCATTTTCTCCTCAGTCACACACTCGGTGGTGGTGAGCTACTTCTGTAGCCACAGCTGCCCTGGAACAGACTGATGGAAGCGTGGCCCCCCCAACCACCACTAAACACAGTCCCGTAGTCCTGGATTTGTTCCTGGTTTAGATCTGGATTTAGCCTTGGTTTAGGCACAATTTCGTCCTTGAGTCCTCCATTTTTTCATGGCTTTAGTCCTGGTTTAGTCCAAGATTACTCCAGGATTTAGTTCTGGATTCTGACCTGGGTGTAGCTCTGGTTTAGTTCTGATTTAGGCACAGTTTACTCCTGGATTTTGTCCTGGTCTAATCTAGGTTTAGTCTTGGAAATAATCTTGGTTTAGGTCTGGTCTAATCCTGGTTTAGTCCTGCATTTATTCCTGGTTTATTTTTTGATTTAGTCCTGGTTTATGCACAGTAAGACTAAAATACACTGATGATGGTTAACTGTAGCCATGGCAGTCCTGTGTAAATCCATTTTCTTTCTCCTGGGAGCTCTATTCAGAAACACATTTGAGCCCACGGTGTTATAGAGCGCAACATGAGTCATCTAAAACGCACTTATACTCCAGACCTGAGAGTCCTGAGGTGGAGGAAACTACTACACCCACACAGTCCTATTCAGTACTTCAGCCTGCGCCACTGTTGCAGATACAGACATTCACTGCAATGTCACATTGTTGCATTTATAAATTCTATAAAAAGAATCTGTAACAATTTAGAATACCTTCCCACTTTTAAAGTGTAATAAAGCATTCATAAAAATGTAATGAACAATAACTTAATGTATTAGATTGTGAAGTACCATTTATTTACACAAGCCTATTACTCTAGTTTTAAATATTCCTGACATTGTTTATAAATGCTTTGTAAATGGTTTATTCAATTAAGGGCTTACAAATCCTTAACTAAAATATGTCATCTAGGCTTTATTATTAAGGATTATATGGACTCTCGCTCATATTGGCTTTTGGTTAGCGTTGAAGGCTGTAAGAAAAGTCAAAAGTGACTAAATGTTGGCCATACATTCACAATATGTTTAACAGGATGGAGATGAAGATGCACAATGGTTAGCCTCTCCCGGGGGTGGGACTATTACAGGCAGAGTAACCAATCAGAGAAACAAACGACGTGACATAGGCAAAGTGCTGACTTGTATCAACAACAAACATGGCAGCATGGATGATTGACTGTTGCTGTTTTCGACATAAAACCCCAGAATACACTGTATTCTGAATGAGCACAGCAGCAAAAGAAAAGTGGAAAAAGTCAGTTTAAATGTGTCTGTTAGGTTGAACATCAATGGAACTTGGAAAAAAGTGAGCAAGTCAAGTGGGCAACGGCATGGTCTAGTGCTGCTAGAAGGTTCAAGTAATCTCTAAACTTGATGTCTTAGTACAGTTTTATTTATTTATTTAAACACGAAACTTATTTGATGGTGGTGTGGTTGGGACTGAGACGGAGAAAAAGAATTGGATACATAAAAGTAGAATGTGTTGTTGTTAGCCAAACTGACAGACAGGCATGTGTCAAGGCAGGAGGGAGCCAATTTGCTTTTTGACTGAGAGTAGTACAAATCCTACAGCCTGTATAAGATGAACTAAAGTGCTGGATTATTTTATGCAGCTGTCTTACTCTAAAGGATTTGATATACAGTATCTTTAATGTCTATGTAACAGAGGTGGAAAGTATTTTAAGTAATAAATAAGTACTTTCTAAATACATTTTCATAATATCAGTTTATCTTGGGGAAAATCCTTGAGGGGAAAAGCTAATCTTTGTTTTGTTACCTTGATCATCATTATCAGGTGCAGCTAATCATGTGTCCGATACTGTTGTGGTAAAGGATATACTACCAATGTCTGGTTTACTGAGCCAAATGATGATCTTCAGTGTTCCTTTATTTTGTGGGTTTATGCATTGATGTATGTGTGTAGTTCTAGAAATAAACTGAAATCAACAGGATATCACTAGCAAATGATATAATACAAACAATAAGACAATAAAATACAGTTTAACTAATGCTACACCTGCAAGCATCAGGCCTTAAGGCAATTACCCAGCAACAGGTCAGCATAAGGCTTATCACAGTCACTTAATCCACCCATCAGAAAATGCTTGTCCCGTGGAAATAAAATACCCAAACAATAATAAAAACTAGGGCTGCACGAAATGGGTATAACATGCGATATTCGATAATTATGTTGAATATTGTGATAATGATATTACTGCAATATTTTAAACTAGGGCGTACTATTCTGACATAGTTAAATTCATATAAAGCAGATCTAGACCTAGTTTAGTCCTAGTTTAGACATAGTTTAGTTTGATAAATTCACTTAAAACAAAACTGCAAAGTCAAACAGCCTCAAAATCTCAACACAGACTAAATCAGGACTAAAACAAGGCTAAATTGTGACTAAATTAAGGAAATGACCACTAAAACTGGACTTTTTAAACATTTTTATTTAGTCACAACACATTTTCTTTTTGGGCACTGGTAGGAAAATGATTCTGACAGCATAAATCTCTGTCAGATGGAAGACCATAGGACTCTTGCGATATATTTAGATTCTTGCGATACAGATATTGCATTTGCAGATATTGCGATAACGATCATTTTGTGATATATTGTGCAGCCCTAATAAAGACTACAACTAAATATGATACAAATTTACTAGCGCAAGTAAAACTTAGCATAGTTTAGCCAAATTACTACTAAGGAACAAATTAGCTTCAAATTCACAGTCAAGAACCAAATTAACTGTAAAATTGAACCCATAGGCTGTGCAAATCAATGTAAGCGGAAGTCAAATACAAACATGTGATGGGTGCATAACACTGCCTGAATGAATACAAGTCTTTTTTTGTGGAGCTGGTATCTGCAGATGGATCACTTTGTCAGTGTAAAGACTTCCAGATGGTTAGCTGCTCAGATAAGACAGGAATGTGCTGCCTTTTAAATTTCTGGCAGTACAGAGGATGCAGAGAGTGTAGAAAGTACGGCCATAGAGCAGAGGAGGCGCTATGAGGTTTTGTTTGGGAGTGGGGCACCCTCTAGTGGCCGTATGTATTTACTAGGTACAGTGGTTCTCAAACATTTTACACCAAGTACCACCTCAGAAAGTATTTGGCTTTCGAAGTACCATCTTTTCTTATCTTTATCAGGACCAATCCCGATCTAAACCAAAGGATGGACACAGAAAAATGCAAAAGGACAAAACAGGGACTAAAACTAAGACTAAACCAGAACTAATCCTTGACAAAACTACTACTAAACCAGGACTAAACCAGGGTAGGGATAAGACAGGAATAAAACTAGTTCTAAATTGGACTAAATCAGGACTTGAGCTGCAGAAGACTTCTTAGTTACTCCACAAGAAGTCTGCGTACCACCAGTGATACCTGTACCACAGTTTGAGAACCTCTGTTCCAGGACTTGTTTTCAGCCTGTACAATTGTGCAATTAAATTGAAGGTCTCCTATTATGTTAATCTAACATTTTGAGGTTTTTACTATGTTATAATGTTCCCACCTCTAAAAACAAAGCAACAAAAAACAGGGAGTGCTCCTGTGCGTTTCTAAAGCACCAGACTCATTCTGAGTATTTCAGAGCTTAAAATGCCTTCACTACGAAGCATTCAGCTCATTTATCTATCTGTTAGTGTCATGTTGCTAATAGCATGCTAAATAGCCATTTGATGCTCTGTCTAGTCTCCTTTAAATATAATTGCAATAAGAATCACCAGAGAAAAACTGTGTAGTTAATAGGTTATATAGCCAAGCCTAAACTGATTGATCGACAATGTCTTAAGTAATGTCTACCAAAAATATAAAGTAAATTAACATATGTTTAGCGCAGACTACATCTGCTTGCACAGAAAAATAAAAAATAAAAAAATCCCACTTTATTGAAATGAGAAGGCATGGCTCACAGTCTTTGCTTTAATTCATGCAAGAGGTGTTCTGTCAGGTTGAGGTCAGGACTCTGTGCAGCCCAGTCAGATTCTTCCACACCAATCACACTATCCATGTCTTTATGGACCGTGCTTCGTGCTCTGGTGCAGTGATGTTGGAACAGGAAGTGGCCATCCCAAAACTGTTCCCACAAGGTTGGGAGCATGGAATTGTCCAAAATTTCTTGGTGCTGAAGCATTCAGAGTTCCTTTCACTGGAACTAAAGAGCCAAGCCCAGCTCCTAAAAAACAACCCCAAACCATAATCCCAATTCAGTTATTTGGATGGGTGAGTGAATACTTTTGGAAGTATACTGTAGGTCTCCATGTTATTTTGCCTTTGCAATATGTATGGAAATTGTTAGAATTTATTTTTACACATTTTATATACTGTGGCGGCAGTAGCTAAGTAGGTAGAGCCGTTCGTCCTCTAACAGCTTCTAACTAACCCACTACTGCCATTGCATATTAATAATGCATTAGTCTTATATAGCGCTTTTCTAGACACTCAAAGTCGCTTTACAATTTGGTGAATACAATTTATTCTTTCACTCACTCCTCAGTCACACTTGGTGGTGGAAGTGTGGCTGTCATTTTGCGCCTACAGCCCCTCCAACCACCACAAACACATTCATACAGGCGAGGTGGGTGAAGTGTCTTGCCCAAGGACAGTATGCAGTGCTGGGAGTGGGGCTTGAACCGCCGGCCTGCAGGTTAGTGGGCAAGCGACTCTACCAACTGAGCTAATTTAATTTTTATTATTATGTGCATTAGCCACTGGCCTTTTAGCTCAAAGACAAATAAATGCTCTCAGCTGTTTGAGTCTTTGCTATGCAACTGACAAACAACGTAAATTACCTTGCAATGTTTTTCCAATCTTTTGGCCAGATGCTTACAAATACCTAATGTGATGATTCCAGTGTTTGTTACTTGCAGATGAAGCAGGGGTTACAGACGTGCTTGAACTTGCTCTAGATCAAAGATGTAGTATTATGTCTGGTAGTCAAGGTAGTGACTGTGCACAGATTAGCATCAGGCTGGTATGCAAACAGAAGACACAGGACACGCCGCTCTGTTTGTTTGTGAAGGTCAACTCATGCTAAACATTCCCCAAATTCCTACAATTACAGCGTACTAATGGCCCGGCTGTAAAATGAACTGGACAAAAATAAAAATCAGATCAGAAAATCAAATGAAGAACAGCATGTCCCAGTTCAGACAGAGATATTTTATCAAAATATCAGTGAAATTTACTCAGCCGAGTTGTGGTCATGGTGGTCCAGTCAGAGACACTATCAGCAAGGTTTATGGTCCAGCTTTTAGTCTGCACAAAACTGGAATCCAGAGCTCTGTGATATTTACTTGAGTAACTAAATTGTACTTCCAGGAGTAGTTTTGTAGCAAGATACTTAACAATATTCTCACTTGAGTTCATTTTTGGCTACTCTACCCACCTTTATACATTACCTATATGTTGGTTTCAAAAGAATTATGTTGTGAGTTTATTTTTTAACTATAAATATTGTTTATAGTTTGGAAATACCAGAATTGTCATATTAGTTTTTTTGGTTTTATCATATTAATACTAAAACCTAAATCATTGTAACGTCCAAACAGTTACAGTTACCAAATACTTTTTTACTTTTACTTAAATAATTATTTGGATGACATACTTTTTACGCCTACTTGAGTAATATTATTTTGAAGTAACAATACTCTTCAGGACCATCTCCAGCTATGTAGGGCCCCTAGGCAAGATGCACTTTGGGGACCCCCTAGTTTCTAATTTTTTGTTGTTCTTCATTAAGTTATTCCTCTTTTTTTTTTTTTTTTTACCAAAGCTGGCTTTTTAAGGGTCTAGTCTAGTTATTGTTTATGTTTGATTTTGTGTTTGTTTGTCTGGCTAATTGTTTGTGTGCCTTTTCCTGTAAACTGTTTTCTGCTTCTTTCCTTTCACTTTTTCAGCACAGCAAATAATCAGCCTGTAAGTGTGCAGTGAGTTACCTATTGAGTTGGCATATATTTTATGCCAGATGCCCTTCCTGACACAATGCTCTCAATTTATCCAGGCTTTGACCCATGGCTTGTGAACCCTTGTGACTAGATTGGCAACCAACAAGTTACATAGTTTTAATGTTAGCGCCTAGGTAGAAAGCATTAGCTCAATAGCATGTACCTTATAGCTACATATGCTAAAAGCAACTTGCTAACTTCTCAAATATGATCCTTTCCAAGTAACATCTTTAACTGACTAAAATGGGACCTAAACCAGATCCAAACCAGGACCAAACCAGAATAGGGTGACCAGATTTTTAAACCCCAAAACTGGGACACATTTTTTTCACTTCTCACGGTGCATTGTAACAAAAAAAAGCTTCTGAAATCCATACAATTTTTGTCATGCAGTTAAAGTACATGATGCAATGGCTTACGTTTTGAAATGTAATGGAAATTTATTAATAAAAACAATGATATCGTAGATAATTTTAATGACAAACATTTTTAGACAGATGTGTTTTCAGTTTCTTCTGCTTTTCTTTTGGTTTAAACTGGGACATATGAGTGTTTTCACAGATCTGTACATGAGACAAGGAGCCTAAAACTGGGACTGTCCTGGTTAAATAGGGGCATCTGCTCAGTCTAAACCAGAACTAAACTAGATCTTAAGTGGCCTAAACTTTACTGATGAATCAAGCCCATAATCAACAAACTCAGGACTTGACCTGCTAAAGACTCGTGAGTAGAAGTGATACCCGTACCACACTTTGAGAACCACTGGTATAGCATTTAGCAAAAGGCTATTTGTTTTTCCTTTTTTTTTCCCAGATATTCATGCTGTTTGGTGTAATTTTCATCTTTTTTTAATCGCCACTGTATCAGCCAGGATCTGCACCTGTCTGCACCATCCCTCATGTTTCAAAAATGAATTGTGTACATTTCCCACAATCCCATGTAAAAAATAAATACAGGTAACATATCTCAACAACATATTTGGCATTTCAGCTGCTTTTTTTTTAACTGTTTTATCAGTCCGCCTCAAAGCTTTCCCATGAATTTCTAGAGGGTGATGCCATTGTTTTAAAAGCATTAATGTTCGCACAGATTCGCTCATGCCCAAATGTGTTTTAGATTACCTCTGTAACTCCGGTACTTAGCAGAATTCATGTGAGGGTGTGACGTGAAGTGGGCAGCAGATAAAAGGAGGCGCTGGAGTGGGACAGGTTTCTCCGAGTTACCGTTCAACTCAGAACCTCTCTGCTTTGTGCCAAGACAAATAAAATACAGCCGTAATCCAAGATAAAAAGATTGCGGGATTAGCACTAATGTCATGAATTGTGTCGGCTTCACAAAAACACTTTTTACAAGAATAATAAGAGCCAGCAGGGTTTTACAATGGCCATAAATGGTAATCAGAGTTCTCCATTGTGGCTGACTGCATTGTTAAAAAGTCCAAAATATTTATGGACAGATATATTATCAAATAGCGTAAATAACTCTGTGATGAACAAATATCATTGTAGTAAATAAAATTCATTATCCTCTGATGTGTTTTTAGTCAAGTTAGTGACATCTTGTGGTGAAAAGGGAAACTACAACATAACAACTCCTTTTAAAGTCCACTATTCTGATAAATCAAGCTTTTAACCATGTTATAATGTTCCTCAAAAAGATCCCTGGAGTCATTCATGCATGTTTGAGTAATCCTGTATTCTGTGGCCGTCCCCTTCTCAAGAGCTGAAAACGCTCGGTCTCATGGCTCTGCATAGACACATAAAACCAGGAAGCGATTCTGTGTGTTGCTAAATCCATTTTATGCTGTCTGTTTCCCACCGTTGCCAGCAGGAGGCAACAGACACCTCATCCTAGTGTTCTCTGCAAAATCAAAGTAACAACTCCCCAATAGAAAATGTTTTCCCTACATAAACATTATTCAAAGTTATGAAATGTGAAAAAATAATCCAAAGGTGTCCAAATTCATTTCAAAAAGCCTGAAAAAAGCATAATATGGGATAATAGACTACAACTCTCGCGAACCTATATCCAACTCCACTCGGACTTCCTTTGTTGCATTCTTAAATCTGAAAAAAGATGCATACAGACAACAAAATCTGTAATTTATAAATCAATTTTATTTGCATTTTGGGCCTTTTTGTCATGATTATTATTTGTTTATTTATTTATTTTTTTACTTTTTATTTTGATATTGATTTGTTTATGCATTTAACCTGTAGTGTGTAATATTCATCATGTAAGAAATGTAAATACTGTAACATTATTGTAAAATTGTCACATGGGGTAAAGCATGGGGTATGATAAATTCACTTTAAAATGTTTAAACAAAATTCAATATATTTAACATTTGCATCTTTTATGTATACTGAATCACTGTGGTAAAACATGAATGCAACAACAGAAGTATCATAAAACTTTTATTAACAGTTATCCTGATTTTCAGACAGAAACAGAAGTACAGAAAACCAAAAAATATGATTACTTTGAATTTAGAAAGACACAGGATGCATCACACTTCTCACAATGAAGCAGCCGGACATTGAGGTCACATGACTCACAGATCGACACACTCGAGGCACACAGGAGGGGTTTCCATGCCACACTTACACAACGAAAAGCAATGTTTTTTTACACTTAAAATATCTCACAACACCACCCACCGCTTGGCAAAAAGGGACACAGTGAACAAATCAACTCGTGCAATGATCCCCCCCATTTACAAAAACATGAACTCTGGGACGTGTCCTTGCAGTATCCGCTGTATTAAGTCTCTGTAGCTGCATATTGTTAGTACTGACGGGCTGTGTTTGAAGGGAACGTACCTAAAGTTGAGCTAGTGACTCGGACATGACAGCAGGAAACTTAAAAGAGTATTGCCATTTTCCAAAATAGAGATATCGCTTTTAGAACAAAACATTTACAAATGTGAAATGAGGCAAAGTATTTCTCTGTACATTTAGTGAAATAAGCACGGACTCTGACCACACTGGATGGAGAAATACAGCTTTTGTTGGAATAGAAAATTTCAGAAATAAAACTGTCCTCTATAAATAAAGTAGTGAAAGGTAGAGGGCATAATGTCAGAGGTAGAAAATAACTAGATACATAAAGAAAAAGTACATTTTCTAAAACATGGTCTTACTTTATTGAGGGGAAAATTACTTTATTGCCTCAGTGGCAAAGTGGCACAATCCTAACCAGGCTTCAGTCCCAGGTTTGGGTACAGAAAGTAGTAGTAGTAGTAGTAACAAGTGCAGTTTAATTTTATTGCATACTTTTACTTCTGCTTGAGTACAATTATTTTGAAGTAACAATATACTTTTACTTGATTACAGATTTTGAGTATTTTTTCCACCTCTGAACTTTTATAACTTTATATTTATTATAACTAAAATATTGTAATATTTTAAATTAGTTAGCATTACAAGCAAAGAACATACTGTAGATCAGTGTTTCCCAACCAGGGGTACAGGGATCCCTAGGGGTAGCCGCGCACTTTCCAAAGGGTACTTAGAAATATTTAAGAATTTATTTTCAAGATAATAAAAAATTGTGATCTTTTTATGTCACAAAAAATGGGGAGTTCAAAAGGGAGTTATTAAAATGATTTAAAATGCCTTTATAGTAAATGTAAGAGTTGAAGATTATTATTGATTTTAATATAAAAATAAGATAAAATAAAATATAAACAAAAGTAAATGTAACAAGAGTTTATATTGTTATTTTAAATTTAAAGGCAGACCATATATTTTCTCTTGAATTTTTGAGAAAAAACAAAACATTATAATCTATAATCTATCTTATCTATAATAAGCAGATTTTTTATGACCACTTTTTGAAGAACGCATTAATAAGAGGGCCACTGATGTATATGTATATATATGTGTATATATATGTGTATGTGTATATATATGTGTATGTGTGTATATATGTGTATGTGTGTATATATGTGTATGTGTGTATATATGTGTATGTGTATATATATATGTGTATGTGTATATATATATATATATATATATATATATATATATATATATATATATATATATATATATATATATATATATATATATATATATATATATATATATATATATATATATATATATATATATATATATTGTGAATGAAAAGGAGCAGAAAGAAGTATGAACTTATGTCTGCCCCCTATTCACAATTTAATATTTCTGATCAAATCATAAAAGCTGTAACACAGCCACTTTTCTATTTCATTACGTAACACCTAATATAATGTAACAGAAGCTACTACTCTGCATTCTCATACTTATTACATACATACTCATACACTTTTTAAAAATACATTCATGATTTCTTGATTTCACTGTCAAGCCTGTTCCATAAATGGACACCTTTGATTGAAATACATCTTCCCATTGTCACGGTTCTGAATCTGGGTGTTTTAAAAATCTCAGTTCCTTTTAAATTATAAACCCTTTCTCTTTTTTTAAATCTGTTTTGAAGGTTGGTTGGTAAGGCTTTCTGGTGTGCCTTATACATAGTTTTCAAAATATTAAATTCTACTAATTCATTACATTTCAGTAAGTTTAACTGTATAAATATAGGGTTTGTAGGATCCCTGTATCCACTCCCATTTATGATCCTCACCACTCTCTTCTGCAAGAGGAAAACTGGACTGATATAAGTTTTACAAGCACTTCCCCATACTTCAATACAATAGGTCAGATATGGAACAATCAGTAAATTATACAAAATATACAATGCATTTTGGTTTAAAGATTCTTTAACCTTATGTAAAACAGCTACAGTTTTGGCTATTTTTATTTGCACATAATCTACATGTGATTTCCATGTCAAATTGTCATCAGTCATAACACCCAAAAACTTTAATGGTCTCTGTAGCACAGATGTACAGTATGTCAGAAGAAAAATGCTTATTTCACTAAATGCTCGTCCATACCACCAGTCTGAAGCCTGTTCATATGGAGCACTGCTGAACTTGAGGTAGTTACAAGAAAGTTTGCAGCTCAGCTCCATGGCCAAAGTTTAGGATGACCCACAGCTGAATAAAAGAGTAAGATTAATATTACAGTAACAGCTCATGGACATGGACAGGTCTCTGACTGAAGTGATATGTGTTGTATGTACATGAGTCTTAGCCTACTCTTTGAGCAGGAAACTGACATCAAAGTATGTTATTACATATGAATACAATTAGACGTGTGAGTTGAACAGAGCTTTAGCACAATAATAATAAAAAAAAAAAACATAATAAAAAGAAAAAGTGCCAGAATAAATTATTATTATTGCAAGTATGGTCTAACGCATAACTGCTTTTTTATATTTGTGAATACAACTAGCATTTTGTTAGAGCTGGAGACATTAGTAAGACTTTGATAAGTTTGAACTAAAAGTCATTGGACACAGTGATGGAAGTTGAGGAATGTCTCAGCTGTTATTGCGCAGCACATCAGGGAGACTTTACACCTCAGGACTCAGATATGGCTTATCACAACTGCAAGATTACATCTGACAAAAAGACACAACAAATTCATCTTAAACTTTAAGGGCTTTTTTCCAAATACAAATTGTCATTTTGGTCCATTCTGACACAGTGACGAGGATTTAAAAATGCCTGTAAAAGTGCTCAAAAGTGGCAAGACTTTACATTGACAAACCCTTAAGGAGGGCAAAAGTCTTCAGAGAAGGTGCATGGCTCTAAGCATGTGAGAAAAGAGGAGTTTTGCCTCTGAAGTAGTGGTTTGTGAAAGTGAAAGTTGCCATAGTGTGGAGCACTCTCACAGGCCAACAGCTTTAGCACAATAGAATAAGAAAATACATCAAAACAAATGGTAGCACTTTAGAATAACTCACACTATTATTTAAGTATAAGTTAAAATTATTAACTAATCAATTTATATTCACAAAGAATTAACATTAATAAACTTCGAGTAATAAACATTATTATTAAAGTGTAATCCTTCAGTAATAAGCACATGTAAAGGATTATATTAAATACTTCTCTAAACTATTTATTAAAGAGGCTATATTATGCAAAATTGACTTTTCTGAGCATTCTGCCATGTTATAATGTTCCCTCGTCAAAACCATACCTGGAGTTGTGTTTTCTTTCATTCAAGTTTTTTTTTTTAGTAATCCTGTATTCTCTGTATTCTTTTCTGAGGCCCCAGAGCGCTCAGTTCCATGAAGCCCCACCCACTCCAGGAAGCACTAACCAGTCAACAAGCCCTCTACATTCAGCCTGCTTCAATTCACCCCCCCCCCCCCCAAAAAAAAAAAAGTTTCGACTGACTCCTCAGCTATTTTTTGTCGTAAAATGACTTCATACAAAATGTTAAAGGAAGTAAAAAGCTTTTTCCTCAAAAGTGAGTGACAGAGCTGCACTCTGCTGGTCTCTTCAGCTTTTTCTTTATGGCAGTAGTGAAATAATTATTGGAAATGCTTTCTTTTAGTCACATAATGTTTTTGAAGTCTTTACAACATGCAATACTGTTCTAGAGGTGACCAAAATTGGTTTAAAATATTTAAAAAAGCATAATATATCCCCTTTAAAATGTTGTTAAATACATTTCTATTAATGCTTTATTACTGATGAATAGTGGGGAGTTACTATAAAGTGTTACCAGATAAACAAAGAACTTTTCTTATAGCGTGGCATAAATAATAATTATTGCAAAGAGGGGCACTTCTGCACATCCATACGCTTTACACTCATATTTAAAATAGCTCATGCAATTTCAGCAAACATTTAAAAATGATTCTCATTGTTTAACCATAAACAGACGGGACATAAAAAGGGCACCTTCATTTCAAACTATTACCATTATGTTAATAGTAAAGCCTCTGATCACACATTCAGGTCAGCTCATAAAATAATAAATAATAAAAACAATTAACTAAATACAGTAGGTCATTGTGTTGAAAATGGCTGTAATAGTATTTAGGCCCATTTATGATTTGTGATACGACATTAACGTTTTGGTCTGTGACATGGATAGGGATAGTTAAATTACTCCCTAGAATAGACAGTCAGCATACTCTAAGTTTGGAGAAGTGGACAGGAGCAAGAATACCCGATTTACGTTAAGTATGGCTGCTAATGGGCCCGGTGAAAACACATAACCCGACAACGCACAAGCTCTCAAACCTGTGACTGGACAAAATATGAAGGATTTCTCAACACCATATATTGCGGGACTATTCTTTCATGCGTAATAGTCTCTGAGGTTTGACTCCTGTCTGCTTCTCCAAACTAGGACTGTGCTGCGTTGTCTTTGCAAAATACTGAACAATCAACGTTTGACTGCAGACAGGTCCGTTTGTTACATATCACTGAGACAAAGCTTGTAAGAAATACTGCATGTAAACAAACTACTTCATTGTCCGCGAGTGCGCTATCTACATGTGTTGTAATATTTATATAAATGTTGTGAATGCACCAAAAATATCATTAACTGCTCACTTGCTGTTTGACACTACTAAGATATTTAATGAATGTGAAAACAACTATGACATATTTATGGCATTTGCACTGGCACATTGAAATATTAATGCGGTGACAATAATCTAGGCTACATTATGTACACAACATTAAGTGGGTTAAGTTTCTACAAAAACAAAATACTAGAGGTGTAAGGATTGTTCTCTGCATGGACATTGGGCAAAGTGGTTCAACTGGGTGACTTTATGTACAAGACTCACTAAAGGTTTGCATGCATTTTCAAAGCAGGGTGGACACCTAGAGCTACTAACACTAGATGTTAAATACACCTACTGTATGGCAATCAAAGAGTCACTGCTAAGTTTGACTGATGGTTGAGAAATAAAATATATATACAAATGGTTTTCCTTAATGGACTAAATACTCCTAAATCTAGTGTTGTAGTCAAAGCCAGACTCACCCAGACCAAGCTGTGTCTGAGACCGAGATCAAGATAAGACTAGTGTGTGGATATCACAAGGAGCTGTAATAAAAATGGTCCGCATAAGCAAATTTTTAGGGCTGCAACAAAATCAATCCGATTTTAAGAGAGAGTAAATGTGGAATAAAAAAGGCAAATGTGAGGTTTTGATAATTCCAGGTGAACATTAGTGATAATTGTCTGTGAAGGCTCCAAGTCATTCAGAGTTATTTAATCAAAACAAAAAGGTCATTAGTCATTTTTTTTTTTTTTTTACCTTGGATAAATCGTTTTGGAGTCTGTGTCATGGTTAAATGAATTGTTGTGGGGTGAATGAGGCATCCTGCATCTCTCCCTGCTGTCTCTGGGCCAAAAATGACATTTGCAAGTATGAGCGTCGCCGAAGTCTTGAGTCTCACAAGAAAGCGCCACATTACAGCAAGCAAAACAACAAGCTACCAAGGCTTTATTTGTAAATTTTCTCAAAACTTTGTACAGTCATGTGGAGGGAAAAACTAAAGAAAAGCCCAGGAGCCAACTGGACTCCTGGGTTTTTACAATAGTGCTTTACTTCAAAATATAGGGTGAGCTCCATAGAGGAAAGTCATGCAAAGCAGAGAAGAAGCAAGCAGAGTTATTTTTTTTTTGTCATTCATCCAAATGACTTTTTCAATCCTGGGGTAACCTGGTGAGAGAGCTCTCCAGATGACCGTTTTTGTTTTGATTAGTGATAATTACATACACTTAAATAAGAAAAACCTACAAGGATGCAAGTTTTGAAACCTGAGTTATGTGGACAGTGAAGAAAAAAAGCCAGCCCATCTGTGCAAAAAGTAAAAGTTGAATTGGTTAATAGTAAACACATTTATGCTCTTGAAAGCAAATTTGAGTAGTTGTTGCAGGCCTAAAGCTTTTAGTGCGGGGTTAGACTGGAAGTACACTTGCTGTTTGACTATGCAAGTGCACATTACATAAGACTGAATACTGAATAATGCATTCATAGTGGAATGGGTTCAGATTTGACAAAATGATTAGTCAACATTCAAGAGTCAAAGTTTTGTAAATCAGGTGTCATATTGTCATCACTTCTAATTGTTACAAATCTTGTTTACAGATTTCTCGGTTTATGGCTGATGTTTATGAGAAACAAAGCCATAGCAGAAGCAGTAAAGCAGTACTTGGTTGTTTGAGTGGTGCTCTGTATAATACACTGCCTGGCCAAAAAAAAAAAAAAGTCACCATCTGGAATTAACTGAGTAAATAGGTAAGAGCCTCCCTGCAGTTGGTCAGGTCTGGGTTCAGCAATGTTATGTGCCCAAAGAATGAGGTCAGCTGACTACCTGCATGCACTGAATGACCAGGTTACTCCTTAAAATTGATTTTTTTCTCCCCTGATGGCACAGGCTTATTCCAAGATGACAAGGCCAGGATTCATTGAGCTCAAATTGTCAGAGAGTGGTTCAGGAAGCATGACACATCATTTTCACTCATGGACTGGCCACCACAGAGTCCAGACCTTAACCCCACGGAGAATCTTTGGGATGTTCTGGAGAAGACTTTGCGCAGTGGTTCGACTCTCCCATCATCAGTACTAGATCTTGACAAAAAATTAATGCAACGCTTGGACGGAAATAAATGTCGTGACATTGCAGGAGCTTATCAAAACAATGCCACAGCGAATGCGTGCTGTAAATCAAAGCTAAAGGCTCAACAAAATACTAGTGTGTGACTTGGGCAGGTCACTCCAGCACGATAAGCTAATAAGTTAGTACTTGTTTAAATCTGGTTTAGGCATTGTTTAGGTCTGCTTTAGCTAGGGTTAAACACAATTTTTTTCTTGGGTTTATTCCTGGTTTAGGTCTGGTTTATAAATGGGTTACCCCTGATTTATCGATCTTAGTCTGATAAAATAGTTCTTGGAGAGCCACATATTTTCTGTGGTTGGTGTAGAAAAAAAACATTGCTCTAGTCGAGTGGATGGCACGACTATGCAGTTGGGCTTGGGCGCTTATTGTATAGGAACAATGTTTTGCAGAATTTACTTGTGGCTAAACAGCAAGCATACCTCCAGCCTTAGAGGAATGCTGTTTGAATACAAATAAAGAGTGGTCAGAAACATTTAAATAGTCTGAAGTCAGGTTTTGAATACAACATCGTCTAAACCTACTCCATTTAAAGTGTTTTTGAGGGGAAGATCTGAGCCGCGTTGGAAGACGATGGCTACACAAGTGTTTGCAGCCAGCACAGCCTCCTCTAAGGACGGAGTTAGCTGTTTTTTTCTTTGGCCCAGTGCAAGGGACTGATGATTCTCCCATGTTTCATTACTGAAAGCAGCACTTTGGTTGAAAGAGTCTTCCCCGATAAACCAATACGTATGTGTCTACTGCAAATGAATGTGAGGCATGTCGCTGGTGAGCCATGGCACACAATAAAAAAACAAAAAAATTAAAAATTAAAAAATTAAACTAACTAAATAAATAAATAAATAAAGTCACCAAAAAGGACTAGGAGATACAGGTTATATAGTAGACCATAGTAAATAGTGCAATGTCTTCACCTCTTCCTCTCAAACCAATGAAGAAGACAAGAAATTTCATCTAAAGGACTACATCTATGTAACTGCCTCTCTGGTTACTAACCCGCTGATCTGAATGGATGACAAACATCACACACAAGAACATGATGAATTGGAAGCTGAGGCTGGATGCTGGAAGCAGACTCCACCTGGTACCAGAAAGAGGAAGGCTCCCCCCATGGAGAGCCGTCTTAGTCGGAGAACAGGCTGGCGAAGGACTGGCGGAGGCTGCGGATGGTCTCGGCTTTGGCCTCGTCGTCCGTGGGGTTTCCTCTCAACGTCTCTGTGAATGTGTTGGTCAGCGACTGGGACTTACTGCGGAGAGAGAGCGGAACAGAGGTCAGTTTATTTACACTGACAATCTGTAACATTTTAAGATTAAATACATTAAAATATGAACTCTCAGAATACTTTTGTTGGATTCCTGACATAAAAAAGTCAGAAAAGCCAAATTTTTGTAGAAACACAATACAGTCACACGTCAATGGATGAGAAAAATGTGGAAAAATCCATTTATTTCAGTATTTCAGACTAAAGTAAAACTAATTTAATACATAAAAACACACAGAGTGAAATAATTCATAATGAAGGTATTTTTTTAATTGTGACAATTACTGCATAGTCAATAAAAAGCTAAAAGCTAAAGCATTTCATTAAATTACAGTATTACGTATTAAATGATCACCATAATTATCACAATTAGTAAAAAAAAAGTAAATTATGCTTTAAATATTTCGCTCTGTGTTCTAAATCTATATATCATTAAAATCTATTAAAATCCATATTTTACCAAACACAATGTTTAAAGGGGCTATATAATGCAAAAATTACTTTTTTTTTTTTTTTTTTTTTTTTTTTTTTTTTTTAGCTTTCTACCATGTTACAATGTTGTTCCCCCATCAAAAACATACCTGGAGTTGTGCGTTCTATCAGCCACGCCTGTTTCAGTAATCCTGTATTCTCTGGCACAGCCATTCTGAGGCCTCAGAACCACTCCAGGAAGCACTCACCAATCAACGAGCCCTCTACATCCAGTCTGCTCTCATTCATTTATCCAAAAAAAACATGCACAGCTCTGTTTCCACAAATTCCTCTAAAACTAATTTTCATTGTGTAGTAAAATGGCAACATACAAAAAGTTTAAGTAAAAAGCTTTATTTTTCTGTTTCTGTTCAAAGGAGCACATCAGAGCGGCACTGTGTGTGTGTAAAGTAATTATTTGTGTAATGCAGTTCTAGACCAAGATTGGTTTAAAACATGAAAGCATAATATAGTCCATTTAACAGGCTTGTCCCGACACATGGTTTAAGCTGTGCACTGCAGATATAGTGTATAATATACTAAACAGTATGGCCGTGCACAGACTCAATTTTTTTCAAATTTTCCTTGTGTTCATTAATATTCTCATGTTATTTTTAGAATAGATTAGTCTCTTGGACAGAAGTTGAAATGACGACATACAGTAGATCTCTTTTTGACCCTCAATTACCTGCTGAATTGTGTTAAAATCTGTAACTCATGTCACAAGGGAATTCTCTCCCAGGATCCATCTGTTGTAATTATCACTAGCAGACAGTAGATGGCAGCAATGCACCAGGTCATCAGAGAATGGCTTCTACTAAAATGCATCTCTTCATTCACTTTGCTTTATCAAACATCCTAAACTATCCAGATTTCAGTGGTGCAGTGTATCTATTTTGATAAAAGAAAGTACTGTGGACTCACTTGAGCTGTGGGGACTGTTTCTGAGAGCCGGGCCCGGACACAGCTGGGATAGGCCCGGGTTGGAAGGCCTGACTGGGGGAGGTATTAGCAGAGCGGGCCCTTTGTGGAGATCCTTGAGCCGACTGGGACGGAGAGGCAGAGGCAGAGCGGTGTCCTCCTGTAGTACATCCCATATATTTACATATGTACATGTTGTATCTTAACTCTTTAATCATGTCCTATATTTTCAATTCGGGGCACTTTAAAGATGTGTCTTACCTCTTCTGGGCTGTGTGGTCTGTGAAGGCAGAAATGAAAAGACAGAGCTTGAATTTTTATTTGCGATATGAATGCTTTATATTTCCAGTCAATGATTCAAAGAGAAGCTGCACACTTAAAATCACTTGAATCACTCTGAATGTTAGCATACACTTTGCAAAGTATTAATGGCTATAAGTTACATGAATTTAAACAGGACAGGTCCACATCAATAAAATAGAAGAACAATTTGAGTAGTTTAATTCAAAAAGTGAAATGCATGTACAAGACACTTCAGCCACCTTGCCTGTATGGATGTGTTAGTGTGACTGTGTGATTGGTGGTGGTCGAAGAGACCACCAAAAGAATGGCAGCCACGTCTCTGTCAGTCTGCCCCAGGGCAGCTGTGGCACAGAAGTAGCTTACAGCCACTGAGTCTAAGGCAACACTGAGTGTCTAGAAAAGCTCTCTATACAACTGATGCATTATTTTTAGTACAAATGGAGCAAAATAGTTCAAGCATTTAATTGATTGTTAAAGTCATCACATAATGTTAAGTGATTTTTTTTTTTTGTAATTTTAGTTGTGATAATTAGGTATTATTTTAATTTAATGAGATACATAATTTTGCTTTTTGTAAGTCATAATCATCAAATTTAAAATAAATGCTTGAAATATGAACCTGTACTTGAGTATGATAGTAATAATTTGTATAACATGTAGAAAAGCCTGTTTATATTACTTTGCACCTAATTTGGAAAGATATGATGTTGATTGAAAGAAAGTGGCTAATATAAAATAATTAACTAACTATATTAGCATTTCAAATTATTAAATGGGACACAATGGTGGTATGCAGACTTCTTCTGGTACTACTCACGAGTCTTTTGCAGGAGAAGACCTGATGTAAAGGCAGTTTTATTCAAGTTTCTATTCCTAGTCTGGTGGAGCTTAAAACAAGTGCTTAGTCCTGGTTCAGTATTGGTTTAGTCCTGGAATAGTCCTGGTTTTGTGCAGGTTCAGCTTTGTTTCAGTCCTAGATAAATCTGATTTAGTACTGGTTTAGCCCTGGTTTAGTCCTGGTTCAGTATTTTTTTAGGCCAGGTGTAGTCCTGGTATAGTCCCGGTTTAGTCCTGATTTAGTACTGGTTCAGTACTGGTTCAGTCCTGGATAAATCTGATTTAGTACTGGTTTAGCCCTGGTTTAATCCTGGTTCAGTATTTGTTTAGGCCAGATTTAGCCCCGGTTTAGACCTGGTTAAGACATGATTTTGACCTGGTTTGGTCCTGGTATAGACCTGGTGTAGTCCTGGTTTAGTGCTGGTTTAGTCCTGGTTCAGCATTTGTTTAGTCCTGCATTAGGACAAAACCAAATCTTAACCAGAATTGGTTTAGGCCTGGTTTAGATCTGGTTTAGACATGTTTTTGTCCTGGTTTAGTACTAATTTAGTCCTGGTTCAGCTGTGGTTTGGTCCTGGTTTAATTCTGATTTAGTCATGGTTT
Source organism: Bostrychus sinensis (assembly GCA_020698575.1). Taxonomy (NCBI): domain Eukaryota; kingdom Metazoa; phylum Chordata; class Actinopteri; order Gobiiformes; family Eleotridae; genus Bostrychus; species Bostrychus sinensis. Next base: position 45,300,829 of record CM036239.1, on the reverse strand, counting down.
AGCTCTGGTTTGGTATTGGTTTAGTCCTGGTTTAGTCCTAGTTTACTCCTGATTTTGGCTTATTTTAAAGCTTTAAAGATGCCAGTTTTATCTGAGGTGGTACTTGATGTAAAAACACTGAGAACTACTGATATAGACAATTTTAAATGTGTTAGTTTTTATGCTAATGTTTGGACAAATGCATCAATGCAGTATTGAACCTTGACAGAGGAGGGCTGAGGTAGAGACACTCCCAGCAGCACCAGCGCCATCTTTTGTAGGACCAGTTCAGTGATGAGCTGTTTGTCCTCCTCCACGTGTTCACCGATCAGAGGCATCGAGCTGTCCATCACCTGCAAACACACAGAGACACAGTCAGAGATGCCACACACAGATGGTTTGGTCATGTACAGACAAGGGACCAAGAGAGGGACCAAAGAGGAGATTTATCCACAAGATGTCACTGTTGCATCTGTAATCATTATAAAGTCCCCACACAACCTCAGCCGCAGTGGACAGAGCTGTGGTGGGCCAAAAGAGTCATTCAGAGAGCAGACATACTACTGCCTGTTCCCAGTGCACTGTGAGACCCAAGCACTTCGCCGCTTTTAAATACTCTTTTATGGCCGGATGCACTGACAGGACACTGACTTCAAGAGCTCTTCCCATGGACTTGGTGGACTTGGTTAGTTGAGAGTTTAACATTTCTGGAATTTTTTTAAGATGAGGAACTGTCCATAGATTAGAAGTTTACTGACAGGAAAATGTGCAATTAGTACATAATCATATATTATTAGACAAGAGACAATACTATTTACTTTAGACATAAATAGCAGCCAAAAACTATACTCTACAGTCGCATAACTTTTAATAGGTGCCTGACATTTTGACAAAATCTTCTTCTGCTTGTTCCAGTTAGGGGTTGCAATTGACCAGAGGCTATCCCAGCACCTATGGGCCTTAGGGAGTGCACACCCTGAACAGTGGCCAGTTAGTCACAGGGCCGAGACATACTCAGACAGACAACCATTATGGCCAATTTAGAGTGACAAGTTTACCTATAGCTGCATGCATGTCGGGGGTGGGGGAGTGGGGCAGGAATTGAACCCACAACCTCCTTACTGAGACCCCCGGTTTGTTGTCACTAGATAAAATATCTATATCAAACATTTACACTTTTTTCCTGAACAAATACATAGCTTTGTAACGTTTTAAAGGTCCCCTACGTTTTGAGCTTTTAACCATGTTATGTTTGCACCCCAAAAACATATCTTGAGTGATATTTTGTTTCATTCACTCTTGTTTGATTATTCCTGTATGCTGAGCCCGTCCTCTTCTAACAATCTGGAAATGCTTGGTCTTACAGCTGTACATAGACACGTCAAACCAGGAAGTGCTACTGCACGTTTCTAAAGCCCATACACCATCACCAGACTAATCATTTTAGCGCTTAAATCACTACAAAACAGTCAGCTCATTTATCAGTTTTATCCATCTGTTAGCATGATGTTGCTAATAGCTGTGCTAAAGAGCCATTTTCTGCTCCGTCCATTCCCACCGTTACCAGCAGAGGGCAGCAGACTCCTAATCCAAGCGTTCTCTACTACTACTACTACTACTACAAAAAAAAAAAAAAAAAAAGCATAATAAATGACCTTTCAGTAAAAAAAAAACTTCCTTTTAGGCCCCTGACAAAAGCAATAGCCCTTAGATGGTGTAGATGTAATGTAATTGTATTGTATTATCTTGTATTTTGGTTCAATCAGAAGGGCAAATGAAGCTAGACTACAGTTAGTTCACACGCATAGACACAGCAGTATGGTAACTCCCAGCGTGGAGTATGAACCGGACACACCACTCTTCTGCCACAGGCTGTAAACACAGAGCTGGGTAACCGCACGTGTGCTCAGCCTCCAACCTAAACTGTGGGTAAACAAACTGAGATCATGTGCCACACACAACTGAGGACACACAGCACTTTGAGTTCACATGCTTACATATCCTTCATTCATAAAGAGACATACTAAATTAATATAAACACAAACTGACAATGATATATACATGTGGTTTTAGTGGACTCTAGTACAACTCTACTTCTTTCTGCATCCTGTGATAGCCTATGTTATTGCAAGGCCATGCTGATTTTTATAAACAAACTCAGAAGCAGCAGGTCAGATAATGAGTTCCTTTAGAAAATTAATCCATCCATCTTCTATCAAAGGCAGCAGTCTAAGCAGGGACGCCCAGACTCTCTCCAAACACTTATGCCAGCTCCTCCGCAGGAATCCCAAAGCCAGCCGAGAGACAGTCTCTCTCTCCTGTCCTATAGGTCTTCCTTGGGGCCTCTTCTAGGTGGGACATGCCCAGAACACCTCCCCAGGGAGACATCCAGGGGGCATCCAAAACAGATGCCCAAACCACCTTCTCTTAAGGTGGAGGAGCAGCAGCTCAACTCCAAGCTCCTCATACATGATCAAGCTCCTCTTATCTCTAAGGGAGTGTCCAGCCACCCTATGGAGGAAACTCTTTTTGGCCACTTGTATCCGAGATCTTGTCTTTTTGGACATGACCCAAAGCTTATGACTATAGGCGAGGGAAGGAGCGTAGATTAACCTGTAAACTGATCCCTCCTTGAACCACCACCTTATACTGATGGAGGGATTTGAGTGCTTGAATGATTCTAGGAGCTATGTTGTCGGGGGGTGGACTCCCCTGGTAGGGTCTCTAATGACAAATAGATAATAGGTGACGTGCCAGACTAAGAGCGATTCACAAGTCTCTTCCCAAAGGGGCCGGCTGGGTGCAGCCCTACTGAACGCATTGGGGCTGAACTTCTCTGGGGCCATCCACCCATGGACCACCTGTAGGAGAAACTGCAAAGGGCTGGTGGTTTGTGAATCGAGCAGCAGTCGAAGAGGACCTCAATGACCCAATCTCTGGATGCAGAAACCTTTAGAACCATCAATCTCAAACTGTGGTCTGGGGAACCCAGGGGGTCCCTTGACCATAGGCTGGGGGTCCACAATTTTTTTTTTTAATTAATTGATAATCATTAATTTTCTGATTAATGTTAATGGGAACAACTATGACAATAAAATAAGCATTCTGAGTGAATGACCTTCACTTATATTTGGTTTTAGGATGTTTTAAACTTTGATGATTGTGACACACCACATATGTCATGTTGATCGGGAGCGGAGGAAGCTATAAGTGGGTTATTGGGATTCTTTCTCTCCTGTAAGGGGTCCCTGTCCTCAAAAAGTTAGAGAACCCCTGCTTTAGAAGATGTAATAAAAAGAAAAAAAGTCTAGTTTGTAAATGTCATATGCCTTAAAGCAAGAGGCTGTGTACTTCACCTGCAGTGCTCAGTTTGTTTGACCTGGTGTCACTTAGTAAAAAAAAGTAATAGCTCTTTCCACCTGGTTCTATTAAGCTTTAAATGTGTTAAAATTTGTAATTTGAACATGGTTATAGACCCCTGCAAACATCTGTAATATTCTGTTTATTTATCTAATACTTTTTACAAACATACAGATTTCTTCTTTAGTAAAGTATTTGAAGTACTTCCTTGCAGTACTGTAGCTCTGTATCAAATGACTGTCATCTCTCTGAAGTCTCAGTCTTGTGTTTTATATGGAACTGAATCAAACCACTAAGTAGAAAATATGCACTTAATGGACTCTATAAGAATGCACAAAACGTCCAAATCCTGAGAATTACACTGCTTCTGTGAGCCACTCTATTATTTCTGTTACATTTTTCTTTCCCCTTTGGATTTTACGGTCTTGTACTTTGTTCCTTCCCTCTGTGTACCCATGGTTTTGGCCTGGGACAGGCTAATCGTGGGGTGTGGTGCTGTGTTTTGACCGGTTGAGTCATTCCCCACATGGGACACAGCCGCCGAAAACCAGACCCAACTTCAAACAGCACTTGGTGGCAGTACAGAGGGATCCTCCCTGCTGATTTATTGGGATACACAGCCATCCAGTACAAGACATTCAGGCAGAGGTGTTGTTCTGTACTTTACTCAGCTGCAGACAAGGCCCTGTTTGCACTATGCACACAGCTGTATGGGGCTGTTAACAGGCATAATATGGGACAGGTTCATGTGAAAAGAACTATAGTGGTGTGCAGATTGTCCATATTACAGTTTTTTGATCGCTTTATCACTTTTTCTTTAATTTGGATCCAGTAGATTTTTATTTTCAAACTCTGGTGACAACAGGGTTCTTTGTTTGCAAATGCTATACCACATTTCTCATTATTTCAGGTAGTTTTCAAAATCTTTCTCAATACTCTTCACACAACTCAACAACTCATCAAATTAACAGTGAATAAGGGTTAAAAAGTACTTTTTACGTGCCACAGTATAGCTCAGTTGGGAGGGCTATGGCGCATATGCACGGCAACTACAGCCTGCCTCAGCGTCGTGGGTTTGAGTGCTCTTTACTGTGACAACTACAGAGAAATGAAATGCCACAATACATTTCAATACAAAAACATGTCAGATTTTAGGAAGTAAAAATACCTTTCTTCTTGCTGTTCATTTGTCTGTGTAAAATATAAAAGCCATGCTCACTGCAGCAAATCACTGAGAACCGCAGTTTTTTGTGTGAAATGAATGTGAACATAAAATCACCCTATTTGAGGCAAAACGTTGCTTTGGAGCATATTTGCAAAATGCTTCTTTGTAATTAAAACTCTTGAAAGAAAAATCTTGAAAGTGTAAACACGTTTTCACAAGCGCAGACATATTCCCTCCCGCTGCTGGCTAGCTTTTGTTTTATTGTTTTGGTTCATTGTATTTAAAAGTGAAAGCTTGACTGCTACAGCTTATGGGGTTTCCTGAGGTGCATGTTCCAAGTGAAGAACGCATTTTCTTCATTAAGTTTCATTTCGTAAAGTAAGTGTTACCATTTATATTTAGTAGTAAACTATGATTCCCACATAAACCGTGTTTGTTAGCACTGAGTACCCCATAGCGTCTTAAGTTCAGTGATGTGGTGTTCAGTGGTGTTTCCATAATTGAATATATACTAATTTATCACAATTAGAAAATAAGCAGCCTTAAGTGACATAAAAAATGTATTAGGATATGTTTCAATACATGCAAAAATATCATTTTTTTCTATGTACTATAGCTGTTGACTGTAAAAGATTGTAGAACTAAACTTTACATTTCTTTTTGCTTATGATATAGCCTCCTACACCACAAACACATCAACATTTCAACTAACTAAAATGTGGCCAGTGAAAACCTTTTTGCATAAAGCAGCTTGCACCTACCCCTTATATCTTGTCAAAAAAACAAAAAACAAAAACAGACTTGCTGTCCCTGAAGTCTTGGGTCTACAACAAGCTAATGATGGCTTTATTTCTTAGATGTTGGTAATGGCAGATCAGTTAAAAACCAGTGGAAACTACACAGAAGTGAATCAGACTTTTTTTTACAATAGTGCTTTACTCTGAAAGTATGGGGAGCTCTGTACAGAAAAATGTGTCATGTCAATTTCACATTGTATGCTCTAGAGTTGTCCAAATCTGACAACATTTTATGGTAATAGCAGTCTTGTGTTAATGAAGTGCCCTGGGCAGCCCATTACTTTTCATTAGGGAGGAGCGGCTTCTGTCTGGAACAAAAAACAAATCCCTACTGCGATGTACCCGCAGTCTTTTCCTGTCACGTTTAATTAAATTCCTTCATTGTAAAAGGTTAGAGACAGACAGAGGAAATGCTACTCGACGGGGTGCATAACTAGAACAAGAGTCTGCTCCGTTCCAAACTGTCCCGGGACATCTCTAGGGGATGGGTTTGATATTTCCTGCAATAGTGCAATCAGAAAGCAGACTTATTTTGATACTGCTGACCTCATGCCGTGGACAGATAGAGGGAAGCATGCATGATGTCAGGGGTTTAGGCCTAAATATGGACAAATCAGATGTCCCTGGCCTGTTTCCTGACATAAAAAGAAACTCAAAATGAAACCGGACAGCAATGACAACACAAAATTTAAGTACAATAAATTAATGGAAAGTCCCCCTATTTTACATGTCTGTCATGGTTATTAGTAATGGCTGTTGTAAGAGCTTTTTTTTGCTTGTTGTTTTGGTTAGTATTGAGTCCTAATACTGACAGTAGAAAACAGACTTTGGACAGTGAAGTCACTGTGGCCTGAGAGATAGGCCAAGGAAGATATTTAAAAATATTATTATGCATAAGACTTTTTGTAATTTCGTTTCATTTATTGCCACTAGTAATCCAAGCAAGATCACTTTAAATACAATTTAGTAAAAAATAAAATAACTTAGTCCTTTTGTAAGGCTCCACACTGATCCCCACACAACAACACAGTGACTTATCAGCCTTCCATCGTGTTTCTGTTGCAGGAATCGTGGGTGGCTGGAGCCTATCCCAGCAGCTATGGGCCTTCGACAAGGTATACCCTGTATATTAGAAAGTTAGCAAGGGCTGTAGGTTATATTGTGTTTCATACTGTTTAGAACAAAAAGTGTGGCTCCCAGTACCATCGCTCTCCATGCTCTGCTCTGTTTCTTTACCCTTGTCTGCTGCTTTTCCTCCGGCCACGCCATGTTACCGTAATCCCATGTTTACCCACATTTAGAAGGGCCTGCTACCTTAAAAAGACCAGTTTAATAGTGCACTGTAATTCTCGGGATGCTTGCTTGCCCGAGACAATGTCAGTCCCACCTGATCTCTCATAATTTGTGTTGGGACATCCTGCCTGCTGCAGGACTCTAACCAGGAGAAAACCCACTCAGACAGAGGGAGAACATGCAAACTCCACACAGAAAGAAACCGCCCAGTCCAGAAATCTAACTCAGGACCTTCTTGCTATGAGGTGACAGTGCTACCGATTTTGCCACAGTGAGTCGACTGGCTCAGGGATTGAACCCACAACCTGCCTGCTAAGAGGCTGGAGTGCTAACAACCATCACTGTGCACCTTGTCTTCATTTTGATAAAAAATACATACTGTGTCAATATTTTTTTTTTTTGGACATTTCTCTGTGTAAGGAGACCTAGCTAGAGATGGAAAATAAATTTTCTCAGAATGAATGAGCTTTGTCATTAATTCAATGTAAACAAGTTCCATAGAAGACCGGTCAGTCGGTTTGTCGCTAATTTGTTCTGAACAAGATTATCTATTAAAATCTCTGATAATAATCCATACATTATTTTATTGTATGGATAGACAAAATCATTTAAACATAGTGCCTTAAACATTTTGTTCCTCACTGCCTCTATTCTGCCACTTTATTTAAACATAGATAATGTGGCTTTGGCTGAATCATTGGTGAGAGCTATAAAAGTCAACCAGAAAACATACTGGTTGCACCTGTAGTACAAGACTGTGGTGTCCCGTAAATGGGTTGTTAGGCATCTAATTTCTTATAAATGTCTTTTTAGGTCAAACACCTATTCCTGTCAGTGTTTTCATTTTCACTCCATGTTTGGTCTACAGACTAATCAGACTTTTCAAGGCTTTGATTACTGTGTCCCGTCAACTGCAGATACACCCACAGTGTGACATTGATTCACATTTAAACATGTTTTTACCAAGTGTTTGGGACTGGGAATTCAGTGTGATGACAGTGAACTGTAGTGCATGGTACGTTAAAAACTGCACCAGGGGCACACAGGCTCCTTCTGGTGGGACTTGGGAGCATTTTCTGTCACATTTCAAGCTCTGATTTTGTTTAATTTAAAGCCAATTTTATTACAGAAGTAGGATTAGTCCTGGATTTGGCCTGGTTTAGTTCTGGTTTAGTTCTGGATTTGAACTGCTTTAGAACTGTCTTAGTCTTGGTTTAGAATTGGTTAGGTCTTAGAGTAGAACAGGTTTAGTCCAGGTTTGTCAGGGTTAGACCTGGTTAAGTTCTGGTTCAGTCCTAGTGTGGTCCTGGATTAAAACTAGTTTAGTCCTAGATTTATTCTAGTTTAGTCCGGGTTTAGTTTTGGTTTAGTCCTTGTGTGATTCTGAGTTAAATCCTAGTGTAAAATTGGTTTAGTTAAGAACTGATTTAGTCCAGGTTTAAACTTGGTTTAGTCCAGGATTTTTTCTGTCCAACCCAGTCCTAGTTTAGAATGGGTTTAGTCCTTGTTTAGTCCTGGTTTAGTGCTGGTCTAGACCCGGACCTGATTTAGCCCGGGTCTAGATCTGGTTTAGTCAAGGTCCAGTCCTGGTTATGAACTGGTTTAGTCCTACTTCAGACCTGGTTTAGAACTGGTTTAATCCTGGTTTAATCCTAGATTGATCCTAGTTTAGTCTTCATGCACTCTTTGTTTAGACCTGCTTTAGACCTGTTTTAGTCCTGGTTTAGTTCATTAAAGATGGTTCTTTAAAAGCCAAATATTTTCTGAAGTGGTACTTGTTGAGAATGCAATCTTCCTGTAAACTAAATTTGCCTATACATTATTTTTCATTCCTGCTTCCTTTAACCTCTGATTGTCAGTAAATGGCATTTAGAAAACAGACTGACCTCGATGATATAGTCATTGCCGTCTTTTCCGTGCACGGCCTTCACAGCACAGATGTCTAGGCCTCCAAACATCTCTGCGCAGGAGTCCACCCACAGCCGATATCTGGAAAACACACACACAAGAACAAATCAACCCTAACACCTGATAAGCTATTGTGTGGTGCTCTTACTGGAACTACATTTGTTTTCAATATCAACCTACAAAACAACATCTATGCAAAATAAGACTCATGCATTATAAGCTTTTACAAATCATATTTAAGGGGGCTATATACAACAAGACCTCTACATCCAGTCTGATCTTATTCATTTAATAATAATAAAAAAAAAAGTGTACAGTTCTGTTTCCACTGATTCCTCACAGCTATTTTTCATTTTGTAGTAAAATGGCATCATACTTAGGGCCCGATTTTCAAAGGTTTGCATGCACGCTAAATGAAAAAGACGTGCTAAAAATGGAGCAAACCCAGGCGCAGCTGAGTTTTGTGTCTCTCACAGGAGAAAATGCAGATTTTGCTCCTGTGATTGTGTGGAAAATGCAAATGAAGTCGGTTTGCAGTCGCTGTTTGATTTATCACGAGTACGGGAGCTAAATCTGCGTGAAAATTTAGTACGTACGAGAAGCAGGTGCAAAAGTTTTGCGGAGGTAAGAGTGCAGCTTTTAGTGCACAGATGAGGCATTGAAAATAAGTTCTAATGCTTTAACAGGGCTCATTTACAAAGATACAACAGTAATGTGTTGATTTGAAGTCGAAGGAAACAAAGAAACAGACTTTACCTGCGGCACTTTTTCCTTGATTCTCGCTCGTATTTCCCTGAACTTCAGCCTTTTACAGCTCCTGTCTTTGGGCTTTCAGTCTGATTACCATTCTTTGAAATCCTTACGGTGACAGAAACAGTCTTTAAACTCTGCGCAAACTCTACTCACTGTGTTTATCTCATTGCCTCCCAATGCTCGCTGCGGCGCTTGACTGACAGCTGCCCCTACAGAGGCTCAAAGCTGTGTGGATTTGATCGAGCGGAGGACATCAAAAATGTTTTTTAATTGTTATTTTTATTCGATCACCATCAGCACGCCATATAGGCTACTGATACATTTTATATAATTGTTTAAAAGGTTACTGGCTCTGACAGACAGTGAAAAGGACTTTCCTCTCCCTTCACTGTCTTTCACAGAGGGGAAATAAGGCATGAGACTCAGGTCAGCGAACACAGCTCTACTACAGTCAGTCCTGTTATTTGTTGGACTCTCAGATTGTGTTTTGTGTTGCATCTCTGTAGGAAAGATGCAGTCAGAGCTGGCAAACAGCGTTGCCCTCGCTGTCAGTGCATTTTATGCTCACGCAAAATTCTCATTTACATATCAGATTTGCGGCAGCAGTTACTTGCACAGTTTCTATTCGTATATCACACGCAACACGCCCACAAATACCAGACGCTATTTTTTAAGCTGCACTCACAATTTTGCACTTGTCTTAGTAAATATGGCCCAAAGAGTTTAAGGACCTGAAGTGCTCTTTTTCTCTGTTTCTGTTCAAAAGAGCACAACTGAACTGCCCTCTGCTGCCCTCTGCTGGTCTTTACACCGATATTCCGTTAAACACCAGTAAAGAATTTATTGAAAACATTTCTTTTAGTCAGAAAATGTTTATTTATAGGTTGTAAATTGTGCATAACTGTTCTAGGGGTGACCAAGATTGGTTAAAAAAAGCATAAATAATATAGGCCCTTCAAAGCACCACTACCCGTTTTTATATTTTCCATCAACAACATCATCAGTCTGTTTTTTTTTTTGTAGTAAATTTATAAAAAGAGACCAATTCCCCATCGCAAAACACTTAAAACTTGCTAATATTTATCCTTGTTCCCCATTGCTTACATTTTTTCTATGCACAGTGGGTACAATTAGTACTGAACACGTCGTTCTCAACTAATATATTTCTGACATGGCTGGTTTACTGTGGCATGATGTTCTTTCCACTTCCAGATTATGGCCCCAACAGAGCTCACTGGAACATTCAGAAGTTTAGAAATCCATCTGTAACCAATGCCATCAACATGGCTCTTTTTTGTCTCTTGAGTAAACCACTATCATAAAAACTTTGGTTGACTTCTTTGTGACCCCTCGTTTGGCTTTTACTTTTGTTTTTCCCTCTGTGTATCCGTACAAATTTAATTCTGCCTTTGGTCCATTCATCCTGCCATGACAAAAATCAAGAAATAAAGCCATCACTAGCTTGTTGTTTGGCTAACCGTGATGTGCCGGGACTTCTGTGACACCGGGTCAGTTGCGCTTACTGTTGCAAGTGTAATTTTCGGCCCAGAGACAACAGGAGGAGAGGCAGGACACTTTATTCACCCCATAACAACTCATTTAACCATCGCACAGACTCCAAAACAGTTTATTCATGGTAGAAAACATTACTAAGTTCTGCTTTCTGCACTCATTTGTTTTAGTTTTTTGTATTTTATGGATTACTTCGGTTGTTACTGACATTTTTTCCCCCCACAGCTGTTTTTTGTAGGAGTTTTTCCTTTTTTTGTTTGTTTGATTGTGTGACTAATTGTTTGTAAGGCACTTTGAGGTGACTGCTGTTGTGATATTCAGCTATATAAATAAAACTGAAATGAACTGAATTGACATCTGGCGAAAATTTCATGTGGTCAGTAGCCATATCAGAAAATAATTTGTTGAAAAAAGCGGCAACAGTACTGTTCAGTACCTGCTTTATGTTCTTTTTCACACATTTTGTTCTCTATTGGAGTATGCTAGCGTGTTAATTATGTTGGTCTCATGATCTTATTTTCTCAGTCGATTGCAATTACTAAATGCTCTGATTACAGTTTAGCTCAAAGACACTAATTCAGACTATTTCTAAAGGTGATAATCCCTGATGTAGATGAAATTTTCCTGTGGTCCCATGCTAATTAAAGCAACTTGATAATTTTGTGACTTCTATCACGGATTTAAAAAACAAAACATAATGCACTTGTTGGGACTTACCTACAAGTTTATCACCATGTAAACCATAGTGACACATTATTAAACATCAGTGCACTCCTTGTATTGGTCAGCTCACCTGTCAGTCATAGCGATCTGTTCCAACATGGCTGAGCCGGTGTTGGCCTTCCAGTTTCCGGAAATGGACGTTCGCCTGCAAAGTCACACAGAGAACATCAGGAAATGATGCAACTAGCTCAAAGCGCTCCCCCGAGACTTAGTCACTCCCAACTTTCTCTGCTCCATTTCAACAGATAACCTCAATCAACAGGGCTTCAGGGACCAGAGGGCTGCCCATCCAAACCTGCACAATGTCAGTGAAGGGTTCTGGGCAGACAAGCATTCTTTTTAAGATAAGGACAAAAGTGTTACTCATAATTTTGTTTAGATACAGTTAAACATGCGTTAAGAGGGTGTTGACTGGCGTTCCTTGTTATGATATGGTCTGCTGAATCTGCAGTCTGTGGCATCCAAATGGCTGTGAGGGTTTGAAGGATGAAGAGGCTACACAGAAGGTTTTGGTGATGCAAATGGCCTTTAACCTATAACCTTATAATATTAGATCAATGGTGAAAGCAGCCAGATTAGTGTACAACTATTTACCATACAATGTGATATGGTTAAATGCTGAAGAGCTGTTGGTCCAAAGACAGAGTTTTCAGTAACATTTTAGAATAACTCACAACTATCAAGGAGTAATAAACCATTATTACATGTGTAATTAACACTAATTTAATAAAAAAAACAGTTTATAGATCCTGAACTACCTCTTATGTTTATCATTTTGCAATGATGTACATGAGCTTATTACTAAAGAATTAAATATTAATAACAATGTTTTTAACTCAATGTTGATTCTAAATGTTAAAGTAATTGTTTGTAAATAATCAATTATACAGTTTTTAATCCTTAACTAATACTAAGTAACTAATATAGACACCAGCCTTACACAAGCAATGTATTGAGAGAAGTTGTGCATGCAGTTTGGTTATAAGATTAGGGTTCTTTCACATTCATTTTAATAAGGGACCAAATTAAACTTTAATAGGTTGTGTTCACATGATGTCATACAATTCTAAGGGGCCCAGAGTTTAAAATTGAGCTCAAGGAAATTATGCATTTTATGGCAGAATTTGCTGCTAAAGTGTCAAAATGCAAATTTCTTGGCCTGGTTTAAGGTTAATATCTCTGACATGAAATAAAAACTTGCACAAAGATTAAGGTCCTTCCTATCATCACAATTTACCTAAGGTAAAATTATTTTTTCACTATAGTGTCACACAGTTGTGGTATTTTTCAATCACCCAGGAGTGATTGTTGTTAGTAGAAAGTGCACAAGATGAATATAGTGAGTTTGTGGATCCAGTCCATAACAAAAAATCTGGTTTAACATTTGTGGATATATATATATTTTTGTTAGTATACATTTTTTTTCCAAAATAGTGTGTCTACTGGCCCCTGCCCTCCTTCTAATAGTTTGACATTGTCAAATTCTAGAACGTGAACACAACCAATTAGACATTTTAGACAGCAGGAACAAATGTTTGTGTTGACAGTTCCATTATAGTGAATGTATTAAAGTAGGATTTGTGGTGATTGATGGAATAAATCTGTGCAAACACTGACAAACTATTGTGGTCTGCCACATTTCTGTAAATACTTGTGCAGCATAAAAATAAAATTAAGAAACATACTGTACGTATGTTGTTATGTAGCATTTAGCTTATAGACGCTAATTGCTACGTTGAACTAAACGGTTAAATGTTGATACACTTGTTAATGTTATCTAAACAGTCTCTGATATTACTTGTGGTATGGGGTCGATTGGTTGTCAATTTTCAAAATCATCTTGAATATTCACAGTGGCGTAACTTGGTCATAAGGGGCCCCAGAGCAGGTTTTTAACATTGGGCCCCAAATGCTTTGAAAAACTTTATTAGAACAAACTTATTGTTCATGATAAAAAAAAAAAATAAATAAATAAATAAAAGGTGTTCTAAACATGTTTGATTTTTTACAAATTGCATTTTTTATTTATTTATATTTAAAACATTTTGGAGAACAATGTTGAATAAAATGAAATTGTAATTAGTTGGGGAAAAAAAAAAAAAAAAAAAAAAAAAAAAAAATATATATATATATATATATATATATATATATATATATATATATATATATATATATATATATATATATATATTGTATTCACAATGAAGTGTGGTTCTTATTTATTATGAATAGAAAATGACCGTAAGCCACTCTCGGGGGCCCCTAAACCTCCTGGGGCCCAGTGCTGTTGCCCTGGCTGCACTGTCTGATGCTACACCTCTGGTTTATTCATAGTTAGTTCTATTTTGTGGCTTTCCTTGTTAAATAAATTTCAAAAAAAAAAAAAAAAAAAAAAAAGCTAAATAATAAAATAAACCAATTGCAAATATTATATATTGCAAATTAATAAAAAACATTTTTAAATATGACTTTCTAACTATTCTTCAGTGCTTAACATCCCTACACAAACTACAACAGCCTCAGAGGGTCAAAACACATAAATATAACAACCCCTGATATTTAGACATTCTAGTGAATTTTAGATTAAATTACTGAAAAATGATTCTCTAAATTTCCATTTCAGGTTTTTCAGGTTGAGTGTGAGTATTGTAAATACTCTCATTTGCCAAACTGCTGTTTGTCCACTTTGTTGACACTTACATGTAGGCCTTGTAGTTGCTGCCAATCTTCTGAATGCGTATGTCGTATTTGGACTGGACGTAGGGCTCGGTGGTGGCGTAGGTCCCGGCCAGAGCCACGACGCTGGTGATGTCCTGGAAGTCCTGCTGGTTCTCCACTTTGATCTGCGGTCAGACACGTCACTCGTTAGCTGTTTAATTACAAAGTGTGCAGTGAGGAGAGAGCCCACAGGAATCTCACACTCGTACACAGCAGCCCTGGTTAATGAAGTCGTATGGAAACAAGCCCAGAGGCAGCTTTGAAGTGCGTCACCTCACACTGTGTTTAGACTGTACACCGTTGGTACACAGAGATAGGAAACTACAGGAAAAAAAAAACACTGACATCATACTAAATGCTTTTTATGGTAGCTCTATAGACTAACATGAAAATGAGCAAAACTAGATAATACAAATACTGCACATGAAATGACTCAAACACGCTGTTTTATTTACTTAAGAGCCTGTTCAAAACAAGGTAAAACAAAAAGAGTCTGGACATGGTTGGTAAGTTAAAGAAGTTTTGCCTCTCATTCAAGAGTCACTTCTGGAGACAGTGGAGTTTGTCTGAGTTCATTTTACTACTGACCAATAACATTAGTCAGGCTGTAAACACCATTGAGGTCTCAGAGGTCCAAACCTCAGAATATTTTTTAATATGTTCATTGATTAATGTAGGCTAATCTAAGGACCATGATCAAGTCAGAAGCTACATGCAAGCTACATCACGGAAAACTGTATCTACTTAGTGTATGTATTAAATATATTTAAATGTCCTCTTAGAGCCATGCAACTAGATGCATAGTGTTACTGTGTTAAACAGTTGATGAAAATTTTCTCTAACCTTCAGTGGCTTAAAGGGACCATATTATGCTTTTTTCTGGCTTTTTATAGTTTTGGACACCTTTGCATTAGTATTTTACTAATTTACAATAATGTATACGTATGGAAAAGGTCTTCTTTTGGGGAGCTGTTAGTTTGACCTTGCAGAAAATGCTTGGATCAGGGGTTTGTCGCCCCCTGCTGACAACAGTTGTGCTAGCTAGCACAGCTATTAAAAACAAGGCGCTAACAGATAAATAAATGAGCTTACTGCTTCGTAGTGACGGCAATTTAATCTATATGACTGACAATCTCCACAGACTTAAAAACCTGTTCAATACATTGCTGCTTTATTAAGCTTTATTCTGTATCTTCTGTAGCGGTGTGTATTGACTGTTACAAAGCTACAGTGCATTTGAGGTTTATGTGGCCATGTTTTATGGTAAAATGTTACATACGCATTGTAGTGTTGCTTTAAGTATTTTGGTTCATTAGAAAATCAGCGGCTTGACCTGATTACGTAGCGTAATGCCTCAGTCTATTGAGCGACCATAAGGATACTTTCAAACTCAGGCTTAACAACAGATGAAGCCTTCAAATTTAGAGCAACCATTTTGGATCCAAACCCATCACTGGGGACCAATGAACTACATTAGGAATATTTAAATTTGTATAATACTGTAATATCACATATTCTCACCTATATTTTCGTTAAAGGGGATACTATGCTTTTATTAATCTTTTTTATTAATCTTTTAAAACAAACCTTGATCCCCTCTAAAACAGCCATTACACATTTAACAACCTTTAAAAACAATATGTGACTAAAAGAAAGCGCTCTACTACAGCTATAAAGAATCAGACAAAGAGACCAGTATAGGACAACTCTGTTACGGTGCACAGAAACTTAGACATCTTTGAACTTTTTGAATGAAGCCATTTTACTAAAAAATGGCAAATTTTTCTGCTGTGAGCAGTGCCAGTCCTTGGGGTCCCTAAACAAGATAGGTTTGGGGGGCCAAGGCTCTCACTCATTTTGTACACTAAGTAAAGATGAACACAGTATACCTTTATTTTTATTAATGAAAATTTCACTTTTTACTTGCAACTCAACAAGAGGGGCCGCAGGTAAACAGTAAAATATCTTATTGGCATTGGTCCCCAGTTTCAGATTAACTCTTTCTAAAATTACACAAAGTAGCAAGGTAAAAATTACATACATAGGTAACCAAAAAAAAAAAAAAAAAAAAAAAAAAAAAAAATCCCTCTAATGCCTGTGGGGTCCTATGCAGTTGCTTACTTTGCCTGTAGGAACTGAGAAATCAGCGAATGGTGGGTAGAGTAGGCAATAATTGTACATAAGAGTGTAGTTCATTTAAAATAATATTAATCTTGTTGAGGTAAAAAGTACGTTCCAATAAAGCTACTCTTACCATTTGTTCAAAAGGTTACTCGAGTAAATGTAACTTGTACCTCTGATAATCAGTGAGGCAGGTTAGGTTTTAGGAGATCTCTCTAAAACCTAAATACAACATGCACACATTCTCATATTAGTGGGTTTTCACTAAAATTGCTTACTCCAGCTGTATTCTGTATATAGCAGTGAACATTTCCATGAGAAGTATGAGGTGTATGGTGACAGGCCATGGGAAACCGGACTGGAGAGGACAAACCCATTCATCTATATGTGTTATATATGACAGTTTATCAGCGGTCAGTGTCCCCCATGTCAAATGATCGCAGACAGACTTCCTCTCACTCATCATCAGCCTCTCAATGGTGGGAATGCACTGAAGCGGACACAGCCAGGCCAATCAAACAGCCCGTTTCGTAATCCCCCTCATTTAATTTCATTATATGACAATGAGCTAATTACATTTGCTGAGGTCTTGGGAAGTCTTGTGAGGTCTTGTGAAGATTTCGTGCAGTTAAAAAAAACAAATCCTACAAAGCCAATTACATATGGGTGGAACAAAGAAAAAAAATGACATGATCCACTCGAAAAATGGGACACAAATGAGCAAAGGCGGCCAATAAAAGTAGGTCTGGGTGCATTAAAGATGGGTGGGCAGCTTTGATGTTGAATGTGGTCGTGTAAATAGCGCTGTCACTTTGAAGGGTGATAGAATGAATCACAATTACAGTGTAAACATGAGCTAATGGTGAGGGCTTAGAAATAGAATAATGACTGCACTCAATGGGACTTTCAATGGAGCTAAGACCAAGGTGTAAAAATCCAGACTCCAATACAAATACTGAGGGATACTTGAATTTGGCGGCTCACCTGTGTAGAGTGCAGCCCATGTACGACCTGGGTTCAATTTGTGACTTAGCCCACTTTGCTCCATGTCATCCTCCCATCTTTCTCCATAATTTTTGTCTGTCCATTGTCTCTAACTAATAAATATTAAAAAGCCCCAAAACTAAATCTAAAAAAAAAAAAAAAATGCTTGGTCTCAGCTGCAGCTTTACTTGGTCTTGGCCTCTAATCCAATTTTACTCAGTCTTATCTCAGTCTCAGATGTGGCGGTCACAGAGATTGTTTTACTATACTTTTGAATGTATGTAGTGTATACAGTATATACACTATTGCCAAAAAAATTTGCCCAATTGAGCCAAAAGTATTAGTATTGGGTTTGGTCTTGACCTTGTCTCAATTTACCTTGGTCTAGACCTCAACTTGCATGATTTTTTTTTTTTTTTTTGGTATCTTAAATTAATTTAGGACACATCTAGATCAACATCTTACATTTTGTTGGTCAGAAAACTCAATAATTATTGAAAAAAACCTTATTTAAAGAAACTCACCATTTGAGTCCGTGAGAAACACTCAGATTAGGTCCCTGTCACTTTAAGAGCCCTCCCTCCCCACTGCTGTCAAGCCCCTTCTGCGTGTCCCAACAACATGTGCTGGTCCAAAAAACTTGGGCTTGTCTTGGTCTCAGACTGGGGCAACAGCTCCATAACAAACTTTTTTGTGTGAGACAGACCTGGCACTGAGGACAAAAAAAATGGAAATTAGCGGTTGGCGGTGCCAAAAATTTCACACATACTACCCCATACTACACCAAGCCTGGATAAATATGGGGTTGGGTAAGGGCATCCAGAGTAAAAGCTATGCCTGGGTGCCTATGTGAGTGATTCAATGTGGAAACCCATAAGTCCCATCAGGAAAGGGAACAGTCAATTGGAACCTTATTTTATGGTGAGGTGAAATACAGTACATCATCCCTAGTGAGTGGCCCTCCTGTGTAAATATTTTTTAGTATGAGGCTCTAAATGAAAAAATATGGAGACCCCTCATGTAAACGCTGCATCTAGAGCCTGAAATTTGTTTCAACTGACTATGGTCGTAGCCATTCCATGTCGTGCAGTGTGACTTCCGTAAATCTTTTAAGACAAAAAAATAAATAAAACTGAAGTGGATATATACTGTAAATACAAGTAGTTTATCCACTCTGCCTCTGAAAATGTGTAGAAAGTATTGCACACTATTTTGAAGGGGAACATTGTCACATTAGTTTGCAATGATTGTAACATTAGCATTGGCTTGGTTTTCAGCACCCCTACTGGGCTGGCTGACTTATTACAGCCTTACGAAGGTTAAGACACAGACTATAAATGAATGAAGGACTAAATGGTTAACTACATACACTTAAAATGTGGATGCTCAACTACTGAGTCTGATTCCCTATGATAGGCAAAATTTAGACTTTGGAACAATAGCAACAAATCATGCTAAAGAAAAAACTATGACTTGAGGCTTTTTTTTTTTGCATTCAATTGGGAGCCTCATCCATGTTTGGTTTTCGGGCACCTGTTACAGTAAGGGCCTGTTTATACGACAGCGCTGGCCAGGAAAACGCAACATTCATGTCACCTGCAGTTCACATTTACACAAAAACGCTGAGGTGTGAAGAAAACTTAAGTAAACTGTAGTACCTGTATTTGTCCAGCAAACGGTGCTGTGGGCCCTGTAAATGCTCTAAATGCTCTACACCACACAGTGAGTAAACAGTAGAGGAAATCATAGCTTCATTTGCAACTTCCCAACTACTTTAGGAACTTGTGGTTTTCTGGAGCCTTTCTCATAAAGTCTTCAGTAAAAGTCAGTACCTATACAGATATTACTGACAGTTTCTCAACTAAATATAAATGTATGCATTTAAGCCTTGTCCCTCATTCAGACTGGGGCTGTTAAGTCATCATTTTCAGTGAGTTTCATAGTTTTCATAGTTTACACAAGAGTGGAGCGGCTCTGAGCGGCGAGACCAAAACACCTCCTCCAACATTTTCAAAAGACTGCGAATTCGGAAAACAGAAACCCCGTCTTTTTGTAAACTAACAACCAAACTGCAAACTTTTGAGGATTCAGCAAAAAGTGTTGTCATCTAAACGGCCCCTAAGACAAAAACATACAAAAGTGCTCATGTCTTAGTAGCTGTACACTAATCCTGCTGAGCCTTTAGCACAATACTTTCTTCAGTCCAGGTGGTATTTGAGTCACTGCTGACACCATTTAATTTGGCATCTTCAACAAAGGGAGCATTTACTTTACATTTGTACTGAGTAAATGTCGTATGAGTCTGTCTGTATTAAAGGTGTCAACTAATAAAATGTGTGATAAAGCTATGATGTAAATGCTGGAGGTTTCAGCTAGGCATCAATTAAAACCTTAACATGAATGAAGTGACGCAAC
This sequence comes from Bostrychus sinensis, assembly GCA_020698575.1. Lineage (NCBI taxonomy): Eukaryota > Metazoa > Chordata > Actinopteri > Gobiiformes > Eleotridae > Bostrychus > Bostrychus sinensis. The sequence goes on along the minus strand of CM036239.1, from coordinate 45,281,101 downwards.
ACTTTTTGGTTTTGTGGGTAGAGTTGGATACACCTCTGGCTTTATGTAAAAGGTATGCAAAATGGTCTTAGGATAACAATGATTTGTGTGTACAAATTCACTAAAAAGACACTGAAAATGTCTAATTTAATCTAGCCAAAAATTTGGTGCCTGTACATTAAGTAAGTACATATTTGAATTTTACTAGTAGATGAGGACCAGAAGGAGATTTTTTTAATAATTATTTTTCAAACTGCATTGATTTATTTATTGAAAGATATTTTTTGGCCATTTTATTGATATTGCTAAGGCAGAGTATAGTTAGTAAACCGGGGAGAGATATCAGCAAAATGCAGGAGTCTAGACTTAACCCATGAGGCCAAGGCAGGCTGTAGTGACCCTGCATATGCACCGCAGCTGTACCATTAAGCCATACAGCAGTGCAAAATATTCACATTTATTTTTAATATGTTTTACCCTTTAGCTTATATTTATCTTAAAATATAACAATTGATTAAGTTTAAGATAAGATTTATAGAAATATTTTTGTTTTTTGCTTTCCCAAGTATCCTCAGACAGACTACAGTGTTCTATTTTCAAGAAACCGTACAACACTGTAATAAACAAAAGCCAAGCGGTGACCAAACAGGCTAATAGTACTTAAAGTAAAACACTTTTTAAAGGGGATACTGAATCTGAGTTTCTGAAGCTAGTAAGTGACAGACTGCATAAGTTACCATGGCAAACGCAAAGCCCTACTGTCTCCTGTGTGGGAACATTTTGGCTTCCCAGTCAAAATCAGTGATGGCAAAGACGAAAGTGGATAAGACGAGAGGGGTGTGTCGACATTGTCCCACGGAGATGAGGTATACGCAGCAGGCAACACGTCCAATTTGTTTACGCACTTAAAACGGCATCACCCGAATGTAAAAGCCATGGCAGATTATGCATTTAAGCAGCCTTTAGCAAGTCATTCAGATCAAGCTAAAGCAAGAACCCACACTGACACAAGGTTTAGTCCTGGTGTAAGAGGTTTAGAACTGCTTTAGGCTTGGTTTAGACCTGGTTTAGTCCTGGTTTAGACCTGGTTTAGTCCTGATTAGTCCTGGTTTAGGCCTGGTTTAGTCTTGGTTTAATTATACAAAAAATATATTATAAAAATACCCTGGCCTCTGTGGTGTGTACGGCCGTGTCTCTGACCACAGATGGATGGACATCACAGGCTACATAAAGCTATGTAACAGTAACTACACTACATCACAGTATGAGATAAATATTTTTGCAATTTTTTTTTGTACCCGAAAATGTACCGAACCAAAAAAAAAAAAGAAAAAAAGAACCAAACCCAACTGTGATTTTAGTGCATTGTTACACCCCTAGTGGGGACGTGGCTTTATTATGCATTTCTAGATTTTTTATTAGCTGTCAAACATAATTAAAGGTGTTGTTTTTAATGTGTGGAAACCAGGAAGCCATTAAGAGCAATTAATAAGACCGAGAGTTGCAGGGGACCAACTAAACTGAATCCAGATGATTTCTCATTGACTACCACATTTGCATAACTGATTGTCCCTTTGTTCAGCCTTGTAACATCATTAGCTGCCGGAGTCTGTAAAACGGCCTGTTCACTGGACCTCCAGTCAGACAAACAGAGAACCTGTGTGGAAAAGCATCACCTTGGACTGGAGAGACCTCAACTCAAGTAAATAGCGTTTCAGATTCTCAGATTACTTTAATACAGGCAGATATTTTTTTTTTTTTGCAATTATTTCTTTTTATTGGAAAAAGGTACAAAGGATAGTACACAATACTCCTTACAATTATATCAAAGCCCTTTTTCAGTTTTTCAACATACATACATTTCAGAATAAATCAACTTAACTTATGAACTAGGGTGCTTACAGTTTTAACATTTTCCATTAAAAAACAACATAGAAAACATGGGGTCTACAGAGAAATAAGATAGAGAATACTCTGGAGGAGTCATACAAAACTTGCGTGGAAAGGGGATATAAAGTTAATCCATTTGTTCCAAATTTGGTAGAACTTATCCTTCTGGATTCTAAGAGAGTATGTCATTTTTTCCATTTTAAAAATTTCAAGAGTTATTTCGTGCCAATCATCCAATGTTGGTGGGGTTGGGTTCAACCACTTTCTCGTGATAGTTTTTTTACTGGCAGCTAAAAGGGCCTGCAGCAGCTTTATATCTGTCCTCCGTTCTACAGTTGTAACACGACCCAAATATAGATTTACAAAGTCAAAAGATATTTGTACCTTAAATACAGAGTTCAGTGTTTTATGAATCCCACACCAATACTGGTACAATCTAGGACAGTCCCAGAACACATGATAATGGTTTGCCTCCACTGAACCACATTGTCGCCAACACTCTGAATTTGCATTTCTGTATTTACCCTGGAGAGGGGTTTTAAAGAACCTTATGATGTTTTTCCAGCAATGCTCTCTCCATTCCAGTGAATTAGTAGAGGACCACTGGAAGTCACATATTTCCTCCCAGTCCTCCTCCAATATTTTGATTCCGGCTTCCTTCTCCCATTTTTCTTTTATATGTAAAGTGTTGTCTCTCCTGGCATGGAGTAGAACATTGTATAACCTCGAAATACCTTTATTTATAGTTGAGCTATAGGCAAGTTTTAGGATTTTGAAAAAATTGGATTCATTCAATGTTAAATTTATAATTTTGCACTCTTTATTAAAATAAGTTCGCATTTGGAGGAACCTGAAGAAATCCATCTGTTGCAAGTCGTATATAGTTTGTAGGGACTGAAAACTATGTAGTGTACTTTTGTGTGTGAATGAGAGGTATGTTGTTAGTCCCTTACTTATCCAAGATTTAAATCTTTTGTCACCTCTGTTTGGTTGGAAATCTGTGTCATATGCGCACCACCTAAAGATTCTGAGCATAGCATCAATTTCACATATTTTGACCACTTTCTGCCACATTTTCAGAGTGTGATCTACCCATGGGTTTAGGCCCATCAATCGGTCTGCGAGTCCTTTATCTGCAATTGCAGCCTGTAAAGGGAAATTGGAGGTCACACCAAGCTCTAATATCTTCCAATTAGCTATGTACTCTTGATTACACCAGTGTAGCATGGGGATTAGTTGCGAAGCATAATAGTAATATCTTAAACATGGGAGCATTGCTCCACCGCTTTCTTTTCTTAACTGTAAGACAGAGAAGCGGACTCTAGGTCTCTTTCCCTGCCATATGAAACGGGATATCCATTTATCCCATTCCCTGAATTGAGTGTCACTCACTTCTACTGGTAAGGTCCTAAATAAGTATAATAACCTCGGGAGAATATTCATTTTTACTGCATTTATCCTCGAATTCAAATTAAGGAAAGGGACGAGATTCCATCTATGCAAATCCGATTTTATACTTAAGGATAGTGGTCCGTAGTTTAATATAGACACCTTAGAAAGGTCTTTTGTCAGGGTTATTCCTAAATATTTTAATGAGTCTGCTCCCCAGTTAAGGTTATATTTAACTTGCAAAGATTTGGAGGCACTGAAATTTAAGGTCATGACCTGTGTTTTTGATATGTTTAATCTATAGCCTGACAACTTCCCAAAATCAGACAGTAGTGACATTAAGTCTGTGAATGAATTTTCAGGCTCCTCCAAAAATACCAAAACATCATCTGCAAACATTGCGACTTTTTGTTCTTTACCAGATACATTAATACCTTTAACATCTTCACATTGTCGTATTAACTGACCGAGAGGTTCAATATATAGGGCAATACAGGCAGATATTAAATGCTAATCTCTACTACTTCACTTCAGTGCTACCAATTTTACAACAACTGAGATGGGGCTGCAAAATGTCCCTGCCCACTTTTCTCATTACATGGATTTATAATGCATTTTTTGTTACAAGTTAAATCAAACGTTAATTAATACTATTTGATTTGTAAAACATATGAGCCTAAATCTAAAAGAGTATTAGCATTTTATTTGCATAAAAATATTTTATTCTTGGATACTTTTGTGCTTATTTGTATATTTTTACATAGTGTGTATTTATTATTTGTTGGAACCAAGGGTAATGCAGTTTAAATTCTCTGTATGTACTGTAGCAGAAAGGACAATAAAGCAGACTTTGACTTATGTGATACTGCATGTCCACACAGTTGGTCATTGATAGCTTTGAATCATATATTTTTGCGACTAAATCCTTGCATTTACTTGTTTTAATAATGCAGGACATAATACTTAAAGTCATCATTGCAACTGAAATACTTATTATGAATTGCTCTTGCACATTCTTTTAATATTACTATACTATATTATAAATGTCTCTAATTTGAGGTGATTATTCATAATAATAAAGTTATTTTGTTCAAATTTTCAGAATGCCCGATCACCAAAAAAAAAGAACACTGTCTACGATGTCCGCAATATTGTCGATGCCATCCCAATTGGGGAGAGTGACTCTGAGATGGAGTCGGACATAGACACAAGTGATGATGAATTTGCCACACAGTTGGCTAAAGTGCTGTACACCAACATTAGACAAGTAAAAACTAACATAAAAACACATGTAAAAGGCTTACTTCTTAGACTTCTAAGCAACATGCCACTGAAATAAATATTCATTTTTAAATGATATCCGGAACAACTGACAAATTTATTTTATAAACTCAGACTTCTAATATTGCCCCACACAGTTTTATTTCATAATCTGGATAGATTTTTCATTCATTTGTTTATCTGGGCAGTTTAGGGAAAACTAAATACACTGACTGTACATTATAGTCATGCAAAGACCAAAAGGACATAGATAATGCTACATAGAATGATTGTGATGGCAGGTGTGTTTTATCAAAGGCACTTATTTCCATGGGAAACAGAGCACATAAGCCACAGTTAGTGATAAAGAAAAGTCTGGACTGATGCATTTTTTATATAGAAATAAAAAATGAAAAGTCAGTAATAATTTGTTTCTAAAATAAACTTGAACATGTCCTGGTCTTGGCAATTGCAACAATGATTTGGCCACTAATACAACCACAAGCCTTTTAAAGGTCCCCCGTTATGCTAAATTGAGCCTTTTACCATAATGTAATGCTGTTTCCTTCTCAAAAACATAACTGGAGTAGTACTTTGTTTCATTCACATATTTGAGTAATCCTGTATGCACTGCCCTTCTCAAAAGCTATCAGTTAGCGTTATGTTGCTAATAGCTGTGCTAATTAGCCATTAAATCATGCTCTGTCAACCACCCACCTTTCAGTACAAGCACTCAGAAATCGTCCTTGCATGTCTCAACTCAAATGACCCATCTTTATTTGAACTAAAAACAAGATGATTAGGTGGCAGTGGTGTCTGTACAGTGCTTTTGTAAGAGAAAGGTCTCAGCCCTACAGTAATACACTGTTGTCTGCTGCTATAAACTACTGCGTTTGCAATGAAGCAGAAGCTGGCAGACTGAGGAAGGCAGGGAGAGAGTGGGCCCTAAAGTGGCAGGCATCTAATCCATTTTCTGCAAAGTGAAAGAAACAGCTCTCCAAAATAAGACATTTTCCATACATATACATTATTCTATCTTATAAAATGTAAAACACTAATGCTAAGATGTCCAGAATGTATTTAGAAAAGCCTGAAAAAAGCATAATATGGGCCCTTTGAATATCTTTCATTATGCTTTCTGTCAGATTTTGGAGTGCCTGGGTACATTGCTTGCTCCAGCACAGACATACCACTCTTTCTGAATGTATGTGGCTGAACAAATGTGGTCTAAATGAGTCACATGTGAAGTTCATTGACTGCTGTGGCCACAGGAAAATTACAGGTTTGTGTCAAAGACAAACACTGCAGCTCTGGCCCATTTCTTTACAGACCTCTGTTCGTTCTCAAAGCCATGTGAGGTCTCAGGGTCAAACAAGGTCACGCTCTACAATGATCTGCCAAGTGTCCCCAAGACTTATGGGAAATCCTATACACGTCTGGCTCCTGAACAGGAAACCAAACCCATCCACGCAGGCTGGCACTCAGATGTATAGAGAGGGAACATGTAATGGGCGGAAAATAGAAGTCTGTCTTCAAACAAGTGGAAATGTACCATAAAATGAGCACTTAGTCCTTCAGCTAACACTGTTCTGGCTCATCATTCACTTTGAAAAATTAAGTCGAAAGTCATTGGTCTTAAGAATTGAGTAGTATTTTTATTCTGCATAATTCAGCTATTTCAGTTGCAGTATATTCCTGAGTAGTGTAAATAACACCCTGAACATTTTGAAAAAAAAATGCTTTTAAAACTTTTAACAGTGGCAATTGCTCAGAGATAACAAGGGCCCTAAAATTTCATTAATTAGCTGTATATAGGCAAAATGGACTTTTCTGAACTTTCTACCATGTTATAATGTGGTTCCCTAATCAAAAACATGCCTGGAGTTGTGTTTTGCTTCATTCACGCCTGTTTAAGTAATCTTCTATTCTCTGGCACGGCCGTTCTAGGGCCTCAAAATGCTTAGTTCCACAAACCTCCGTCCACTCCAGGAAGCACTGACCAATCAAGCCCCCTACATCCAGTCTGCTCTCATTCATTTATCTAAAAAAAAGAGTGTACATCTGTGTTTCCATTGATTCCCCACAGCTATTTATCATTCAGTAGTAAAAAGGCATCATACATAAAGTTTAAGGAAGTGAAGTGCTCTTTTTCTTTGATTGTGTTCAAAAGACTGTCACAACTTTGCACTCTCTGCTGCCCTCTGCTGGTTTCTTCACATGTTTCTTCATGGCACCAGTAGAGTACCCATTAAAAACGTTGAATGTCAGTGGAAGTCAGTGCAGCAGTGGGTGGACCATGACACTGGCTGATGGATGATGATCGGAGGAACTGGCTGAACACCATTTGACTGACAGTGAAACATACTGTGGCATCTAAGCTTTTAACTGTGCAAGAAAAGTACTATAGGACAGTAGTCATGTTGCGCTGGCCGGAGAGTATTATTTCAAAGCAAAGTGATATATTACATATGTTAATTCAAAATCATATGTCAAACCTGCAAACCTGAACGATGGCAGGCAGTGGTGCTAGCATTGTCAACACAATTTTAACCATTTCTTCCGTACAAGCAAAGACTAAAAATTAAAAAGCAGGGCAGACCAAGGAGAAATGAGCTTCCCTTGTTTGAAAAAACAGCACCCGCCACTGTCTTTTAATGATAAAATATACATTCAGACCAAGTTTAAGTACCATAATCAAATGCACTTAACACTAGATGAACTTAGTATTTTTAAGCCATATTCACACTACTCTCATGTTCAATTACAGTATTACATCTTCCACTGCACTCCATGTGCAATGCCTTGGCCTGGGGTCTGATGGTGGCTCATTGTGGATGTATTCTGGAAATCTTTGTTTCTAAAAACCTCCTCCCATTTTCTAAAACTGCAAAACACATCTTCTATCTGTAGAAATAAAAGCTCTGTCCAGGAACTCACCTTCCCCATACCGGCGTGTGCATGTCCCATCTTGACCACCACTGGGTAGGACGCACCCGGGACCTAGACACAAGAAGAACAAGAAAACATTAGGTTACAACATGATATGATGACCCCGACATCTCACAGCACGGAGGATATCAATGTTTGCTTTCCTGGCATCTAAACAGCATTCCTTCAGAGAGACAAAACATGAATAAAATTGAAAAAGAACAGCAAAAGCACAAAGTCATTGTGTTCTTTCAATTCAACAGGGGAAAGCTACACTGGTCCTACTAAGTTTGTTAGAAAGGTTTGGGGGGTCTTCCACTCCCATTCAAACCTACAGTATTTCCACCAAAAGCAATCCAACCTGACCAATTAGAAATATTTACCTTAAAAGCTCCCTGTTATGCTAAATTTACTTTTTTGAGCTTTTAACCATGTTATAATGTTGTCTGAACCTCAAAAACATACCTGGAGTGGTATTTTGTTTCATTCATGCTTGTTTGAGGGACTGCCTTTCTCAAGAGCTGAAAACGCTCAGTCTCACGGCTTTACATAAACACATGAAACCAGGAAGTATGCATTTTTAAAAACATACACCATCATCAGACTTGTTCTGATAACTTCAGTGCTTAAATTGCTGCCACTGAGAAGCACTCAGCTTATTTATTTATCTTTTATGTTGCTAATGGCTGTGCTAAATAGTCATTTTATGTGCCCCAAGCATTCTCTGCAAAGTCAAAGTAATAGCTCCCCAAAAGAAGACATTTTCCATACATATTTTACATAAAATGTGAAACACTTATGCAAAGATGCCCAAAATGATTTCAAAAAGCCTGAAAAAATATGTCCCCTTTAAAGAAGCTCAACCCAATTTTTTTCCTGTTGTGTATTTGAGGCAATTATTCAGTTAACAGAAGCATAATAGAAGTCATCTCTGAAAAAATCTGACTCTGAGAACACATCTGGGTTTTTGACAGAGGGGGAACTAGCGCAGGGATCACATTTTTGGACCAATCACACACTCAGAACAAAGGGGGGTTGTCCCTTTCATATCAGGGACCAGGGACATTTTCATTACTCTGAAGCTTAAGTCGAAGCTCCAGAGTAATGGCAGCAAGTCTGACTGGAAAGATACCAGTTCAAGCGCTGGCTCCAAGTTCTTATACTTGGCTTTTAAAAAACTCTTTTTCACATTCTCAAAAACCCGGGAAGTGGGCCTTAAAATGGAGTAGTCTTTATGCAGTTCTTTTTCTCAGTTTTGTTTTGTTTTTTTTTGCATTTATTTTGTCTATATAAAGTAGTGCTGAACTCTGATTGGGTGTAGATACAGTATATCAAACCTAGTTGTATTACAAGACAGTTTAGTCAGTATGTTCCAGCCCCCAGAAATAATAGCTAAGAAATAGGGGCTAGACTAATTTTAGTCTAGTTCTAATACCTCCTGATATATATTTTTGTTAGCTACGTAATTACCTCCAACTACCACTTCAACATTTTAGTTTGAAAAGATAAAGTTTGAGGAAGTAAAATAAAACAGTCCCATTGCCATTTTAATGCATGAATATATTATCTTAACACATTAGCATTAATGTTATTTTTTATAACTATGATTACTTATTCAGTTTATTTTTCCCCAAATATTTCATGTACCCCCATTTGAGAAACAAGAGGCCAGACAAAGTTCAGAGAGAATATCCCGCAATAAGAAGCTATGAAGCTGACGACTGGATAGATCCTATGCACACTACACTATGAAGAGTTTCAAAATGTGTTACTTTAAATAGAAAATGGAAAATTAATTGAAAAACACTTTGAAAAACACCCAAAAGGAGAAAACCATTTCCTTTGCAGATGACCAATGTGTACACACTGTGCTGCCAGTACAAGAAGCTGCCCGGCTGTGTGCCTTCAGCTTTCTGCCCAGTCTGAGCTGAAAGGGGGAAGAATCCAGCATTTATTACACTAAACAGAGATGTTCTGGGAAGCAGCTGGAAGACCACAGCTTATTGGGATGCAGCAGACCACAAACACGCCTTTACTCACTGTTTGGACAGAACAGAGGTGGACAAAACATCAACAGATGACTTCAAACTGTGGCCTGAACACCCCGATAAAGCCAGTGATAGGATTTTAATGGGCTGGTGATATATAAAGAGGGACTTTTCCAGCATCAAAACATTTAACCAAACAGGCTATGACACTACACAACTGCAATGCAATATTACATTAAAGGAAAGATGGTCATCTCAAGCAACACCATGTACTTTTCAGGATAGTGCACAATCTTAAGGCGTCAGGATGCCATGTCGGAAAATAAAACTTTTTCTAAGACACTGCGGACAGCTTGTATATATTTTAGGGTTGCACATTTAGTGTCATGGATAGGGGGAACAAGAGGAAAAAGGACCCAAAACGCAGGACTGCAAATTAAATAACTTCAACACAAACTTCAAAGTCGAAGCAGCATTTATCTTGAACCACTGCTTCGACGCTTGCTTTGGTACGGGAAAAGTCACGTGACCAATGATGTTCGAAGCAGTGACTGCTTCGGTCCCATCCATGAATCACGTGACTGGTTCAAAGTACTCGATACAGCTTCGTAACACGAGACTTTGCTGCGCAGGATTCAGCACACCCCACGCCTTCTCCCAACTAATCCAATACATACGCTGATACATTTTTTATTTATCAACTGACGAAACAATCAGTCGTTACCCTGGTTACACTCATCATATAATTAGGACATTGTTTTGCTGTCTCCTATTTCACCACTAGACATCACTGAAACGAAGCTTTGAATGAATGAACCCATATTCGACACAATTGATGAAGTGGTTCAATACTGATTCATTGCTTCATTTGCACATCACTACAGGCAGGAAGTAAAACAGAAAGGCACAAGGACAGACTAAAACTACAAAAAAAAACCAAAAAAACCAGAGGAAACAAGACAGGGAACCAGACAAGATCATGACAAGGACCAACTAGACAACAAAATAAAACACAAGGGAAACAAAACACAGAAAACAGGACACAGACATAGATCATGACAATTAGAAAACCTTGCAATGTTGTATACTGTGATAATGATATAGGAATATTCAGTAACCCATAAAAATACCTTAAACCCCCACAGACATAGTAAAAGTTAATTGAAATTCAGTTACGAAGCAAGATCAAATTTTAACCTGGTCCAGGACCAAAGTCTATATTTAGAACTGAATTACAGGACTAAAATAAGACCATTTAAATAAACCTTTTTATTTGGCCACAACATCATTTGATTTAAGGCTCTAAAGACTTATTTTGGCAGTGTGTATTTCCGTCAGATGGAGGGCCATTACTGCATCACATTTAGTTTCTTTTGCGATACAGATCTTGCAATAACAATACATTTAGAAGGTCTTAGAGTATATACATATAGCTTGCCGGATAAGGACTGCAATGTAACCCAACATTTGAGAATGATATCATGGAAAATCATTTAGCCTTAGCAGTCGTATCAAAAGCAACATGAGCAACACAAAAATCCAGAAAATTGACTGTAGAGTTATTTTAAATGTAAGAAAAAACAAATGAGAAACGACATTGCAAAAGCTACAGCCAATCAGATCTGCTGTATGACTGAGGAAAATAGGTCCAGGCAACAACTTGAAATTTCATTCTTAATCCTGACACCTGACAATGCAGCTGTTGTAAGTTTGTCCTGTGCAGAATCTTAATTTCAAACTAATTCCGCCGTCAAACAGGGCAATTTTGAACACAGAGCGTAGGAGCATGACTGATCCCTGCACAAATCTGTCTCTTCTGTGTGCCTTGAGAGCCATGCTTGAACCCAACGCTGGTTCTGTCCCCTCCAAGTGTGTGCGTCAGTCAGCTTTAAGAATGATCAGTGATATGACGAGCAGCGCTTTAAGAATGACTGTTTAATGTCTAGAAGTTAAAGAAAATGAGAACCTGTAGTGCACTTATATAGGCACGTTTGGCCTTTTGCAATGGCCAACTGGCATGGACAAAAATGACCAAAGCTGGGAATCAAACCCTGGTCACTTCGGTGATATAGAAGTAGATTTTACAAACATCTATTTTGCTGCAACAACACAACCTTCTGAGGCTAATGAGCATTCCCCCTTAGATACCAATATAAAACAAAAATGTCCAAAGTGCGACCCGGGACCCATTCCTGGCTCAGGGTTATAGCTTATATGGCCCTCAGCTTCCATCATAAAACGTGTTGTTTATGACCAACTCTCCAACAGCGGCTTTCAAAATATAAGATCTGAACTTTTCATTAGTTCTTCTTCTTCTTTCCTTTTGGCTTCTCCCTTCCAAGGTCACCACAGCAAATAATCTGCCTCCTAGCATGCAGTGATTCACATATTCATTTGGCACAGGTTAGACAGAACCATCTCCAATTATTCAGGCTTGGGACAGAGACTAACAGTACACTAGCTTGTAACCCACTGTGGCTGGATTTGAACTATTCCTTAGTTAGTGCAAATTAACATCAGTCTTCATTTTTAGGCCAACAGATCAGATTATGTCCATCACGTCTGCCTTGTGAATGCACTATAACTGGACCAGAAACCTGTGTAGTGTTTCCCACAGCTTTGATTTTACACCCAGAGGTTCAGACCTGCTCAGAGGTTCAGATTGTGTGAGATGTAAGTGATGACGCAGGAGGTTTCACATGTACGTGACAGGAGTCTGCTGCAGAGCCACCCACTCGTCTGGACCTGTTCCTCCCAGTCCTCACCATGGATGTGTCAATGACGGCAGACAGTAGGGCGAAGGACCTAGAGACCACATCCTCCAGTACTGACCAAACAGGGGTCAAGTTTTTTCTTATTGAGTCACAGACCACACGATGAAATTGCAATCGTATTTGATGAGGTTTGCATCAGCTGAAGAACAACGCCTAAAACATTTCATTTGTTTTGATAGGAAATTCACTTGCTGACTGTTTGTAATTGCAAAAATTAAGGTCCCATTAGGGGCAGACTGTCAAAGATGTGGCTGCCATTCTGTGGGTACGGCCTTTCCAACCACCACTGATCACACAATCACACTAATACATTCATACAGGAAAGGATGGATGAAGTGTCCTGCCCAAGGACACAACGGCAGTATACAATGCTGGTAGCGCAGATTGACCTGCCAACCTTCCAGTTTATCTTTGTTGGTTTAATTTTTTTCCCAAAGTAGTAGACTCTTATTTATACTGATTAAAGGCAGACCGCAGTGTGTGATATATTGGAGGGATTACCAGGGCACAGTTACAAATCGATTCCAATTCGTCCAGTCTTACAACAAATTCAGACTCATGCAGGCTTGGTGTTGGGTGAAGCAAAGATATTCTGAAATAAAGAAAACAGCAGTATGTTGAAAATCAAATCAACTTTTGTCTTCCAAAACAGAACCAAGTAAAAAGAGTTTGAACTGAGATTCTTAAAATTCTTAAAAATGTCTGCTACAACAACAACTGCTGCAACCATATTTCAATTTTACCTAAAGATGCATCACTGGACTAAACAACGTATATAACAGTTTTTTCAAAATAGAAAAACACACTTTATGGGACCTATCTGCCTTTTACAGTAATTAATATTCTTTATGAGATTGTTGAACTAAAACAAGTTTCCATCCTTATAAAAAGCCTTGGTGGCCGCTGACATCTATCAGCATCAGATGTGGTCCTTTTGGTCCTAAACCTCAGCAGCAGCACTAGGGAAAGGCTTTTGTTCCCGGCAGCAGTCTGTAAAAGGCATTCGGTGTGGCAAAGATGTTAAGAAGTACTCAATTGAAAAGGCTAATTATATGGAGGATGACTTCACCAGAGCAGATCGTGTTTCAGGGCTCCTTTCCTTTACAGTAAATGTAGCCGGTCTGGCTGTAGTTTTGGAGGAATTTAAAGGGAAACCTGTGGCACAAAAACATCCTACTGGTGTCTACTGTGTACCCCAAACATGTCGTGAGTCACTGTGAATGGTAATTTCACTTAAGAGTCTGTGGTGAGTCATACTTCATTACGCGTCCATGTGACACTGTCAAAACATTCTCCAGAGTCAAATTTAACTTCCTACAAAACAACAAATCAAAGGAAAATTTCATCTAATACACATAATACACAAGACATCTAATATTACAGATAACATATTGTAATAATCACATCACTCTGGCAGCAACTGACACAGAGCTTGTTTTATAGATTATTTTATTCAGTTTTTGTTAGAATGGTGATTTATTTTTTACTTTGTAGCCATAAATAATTGGCGAATTTCTTAAGAATTTATTTGGTTCATCAAGAACAGCTAATATTTTTCTTTTTTCCCTACAGTCTCATTTCTCATTTTCAAAATTACAAGTAAAAAAAAATAAAATCAAAATTTACTTGTATATAAAAAATCTATCAATCACTAAAATAATAAATAATAATAATAAAGAAGAAGAAGAAGAAGAAGAAGAAGAAGAAGAAGAAGAAGAAGAAGAAGAAGAAGAAGAAGAAGAAGAAGAAGAAGAAGAAGAAGAAGAAGAAGAAGAAGAAGAAGAAGAAGAAGAAGAAGAAGAAGAAGAAGAAGAAGAAGAAGAAGAAGAAGAAGAAGAAGAAGAAGAAGAAGAAGAAGAAGAAGAAGAAGAAGAAGAAGAAGAAGAAGAAGAAGAAGAAGAAGAAGAAGAAGAAGAAGAAGAAGAAGAAGAAGAAGAAGAAAATGTTGACAACAACAAACAAAATAAGATTAAAAAATAAAAAACACAATAAAATATTTCTTGCTACTGGCTGCTAGATGGTCCCAGGTCTATTGCTATTGATAATAAAGATGGTGAGACAATTACTCAGGATTGTCAGATCAGCAAAAGTTCCAACATATTCAAAAAAGGGTCCAATATCCTTGAAATTTTCTCCTGGGAGCCCTTCAACTTATACTTACTTCATCTAGTGATAGTGATAGTGTCTCTGATGCCTTGAAAAAAACTTTCAAAGCATCTTCAGCCTAACTTTTGACCGCCAAACAATGCAAAATTACTTTTATACCTTGTTTTGCAATTTCCCCACTGAGGGACTAATAAAGGTATTCTTATTCTTATTAGTACATCATTTGACATAATAAAACTTCATAAAATAGTCCAATATAATGGGTATTCAATGCATTACAAATCAGAAACACACATGCTGTACATTTATGACCTCCAAATTTTTATTATGGCCACTGGAAGATGCCCCGTCAAGGAGCAGACACGAGACCTGATGGTTTCGACAGATGACAACGTGAAGAGGACATCGACCCAAACTCCTTTTTAAGATTTAGACCACAGAGAACCCACATCAAACTCCTTTAAGGCAGTAATAAGCCTCCAGGGTCCAATAAGGTTTGCTCTGGATGTCCAAAAGAAAGTTGCTGCCTCTAATAATGCACCTGACACTATTTGAAAGACTGGGACTTCAAACTAAAATGAATGGATGCTTTACTTTGGGGGTCTTTGAACAAGAAGTGTGTAATGGCCATATATATCCTCTCAGGTCTACCAGTAAAGTTTAAATACCTGTAAATGCATTGTAGACCTCTGGTTGCCCGGGCAAACACTTAATCCACGTTATAGACATTCAGACCCACTGCTTTGCAATAAATGCTAATGAATTTACTGCTATCCTATCCACTTCAATCCAATCATTTACTAAACTTTAGAGCATACCTTACAAATCTAGCACATGTAATAAACCATATGAGTAGACTTTTCTCATGCTATACATTGAATGTTGACAAGCTGTGCAGACAAACAGACAATGGTGGCAACTTTGATGGCCGCTTTATGCAAAATTTGTGGATAACAATCTTATCTATTAAAAATACTTAATAATAAAGCCTTGGTAGATGATTTCCTAAGTTTTTTATTTTTTCAGGTCCTGGCGCCTATCCCAGTAACTATGGGCCTTAGATGGGGTACACCCTGCCTGGACAGTGGCCAGTTGGTCGCATGCCCTAACACAGAGATAATTTAGAGTCACCAATTCACCTAACACATGTAAGTCTTTCGACGGTCAGAGAAAGCCAGAGAACCCGGAGAGACCCCATGGTAACTGGGATGCAAGACCACTAACCACTCTGCCACCGTGCCCCCCATGATTGCAGTTGCATGCTATTAAGTGATTCTATTATTATCTAAAATCAAAAACAAAATTTGAATGACTACTTAAAAAAGGAACATGAAGTTAACTTAAATATAAAAGTCCACAGTAAATCCAAAACTACTGATTGAGGCAAAAAATAAATTATAATAATAAAATTTTAAGTGAATTCTTTTCTCTCATAGTAACAAATGCATAAGTTCATAATTTCAAATACAGGCCTGAGTTCATTGTATGCTAGACACTACTTGAGTTTCTCTAAGGACAGACATAAAACAGTGTCTTTTTGTATTTCCTTTCAAATTCCAAGACTTCCTGGAGTAATATGTAATGCTTTGATAATATAATCCCATCACTGCCATCACTCTTAATTATTTCCTATCTGTCACAAAGAAAGAGATTTTGTTGACTCTACATGATGTATGAAGGGTGGTTAAGTAATGCCTTATTTTATCTGGCAACAAACACTGCCCTTTTCTTTCTAAATACTTCCAACAGGGAACCAAATTATAACCTGAGAGACTGCATGACTAAAATTGTAGTCAGGTGCTTGATAACTAGCTGGCTTCATATTCAATAGAAACATAATGTCTCTCTAAATGCCTTTATTGTTCTTGGCTTAAAGGCGTCTTCAGAGATCAGTTTAGAGACAGTTGGTTATCTGCACTGATGGTTTCCAGGTTTGATTTGAGCTCCATCACAGCAATGGCATATGGCAAATAATAAGTGATATTTTCTCTATTCCTTGAAAAATACCCTGTGAGATGTTGGGACCAACTTCTTACTGTATGTTTTACAATCGACATCTAATCTGATCAATCCCCAATGAAGAATATCATTTGTATTTTTCCATAATTTTATTTACTCCACAAAAGTTCTAAGTTCTGCATTTTTCGTTTGAGGTAAATTATTTTAACACCAAATGGAAATTGCGCTTGTAATCATCTGTGAATAAATTCAGCTTTAATACATCATCTAGGCTTTACTATCAAGCAGTCATTAATTTGTCTGCACCAGTGGTTCTCAAACTGTGGTTCGGACACCACTGGTTATACTCAGGCTTCTTTTGATGGTACTCAGGAGTCTTTTGCAGCTCAAGTCCTGGTTAAGAGCTGATTTAGATCTGGTTTGTACCTGGTACAGTTTTTAATCCAGTTTTATACCTTGTTTAGATTGGTGTTAGTCTTTGTTTAGTCCTGGGTTTGACCTTGCGACCTATTGGGCACTTAAGGTACATTGCCTGGCCTGGCATGACTGTGGGCCCCAGTTATGTTCAGTTTTGCATCTTTTACAGCACCACACATACAATCTCCGCTCACCTTCAACACCACTACATTATTGAATGCATACTTATAAAACCTCATAAATACTTGTATCTCTTAATTTGTAATGTAATGTAATGAAGCTGAGATGTGACCTGGCTGTAAGCATCAAAGCAGAGTTTTTTTACAGAGAACCCTAGACAGAGTGACATAAGCCTGACACATACAGTAGTTCCTGGAGACGCCTCCACGACACATTTATTTTCAATCACTCACTCGCTGCAGCCCCCAGCGCCAGACCACTCCCAAATTTAGGACTTTAGCAGATGCCCATTGTGTGAGGCATACAGTGTACAGTAAGGAAGCTTAATCTAATGAGGCAATGGTAATTATTGTGGTGGAATTTGGGCTCGTCTGGCTTCCATTAAAGTCCATCCGGGTGTATTTCCATCGGGCCAGCAGCTGTCGGGAAAACAACAGTGATTCTTGCAAGGCTTCTTCAGAAAACTGGGCTATAGAGAAGTGCTGTTTGTCATTATGACTGAGTTGACTGAATTATATTGTACAATGGATAGCTATATTAACAGCGCCATCTGCAAGTGCCCAAAATCCAAAGAAATATCCCAAAAGGGTACTCCGCCTTCCTCCCATTGTGCAGAGACGTACATCTGTTAGTGAGGGGAATTGGTGACTCTAAATTGACCCTATGAATGTGAAAGTGAATGGTTGTCTGTCTGTGTATGTCTCTGTGTCAGCCCTATGTCTAACTGGCCATTGTCCAGCGTGTACTCCGCTAGGTCCATAGTTGTTCAAAAACATACCTGGAGTAGTATTTTGTTTAATTCCCATGTTTGAGAAATCCTTTGTGCTGATGTCATTCCCTTCTCAAGAGCTGGTTTCACAGGCTCTACGTAAACATGTGAAATCAGGAAGTGCTCCTGCGCGTTTCTAAAGGCCATACACCGTCATTGAACTCAATCGGATCATTTCAGCCTTAAACCGTCGTCACTACGAAGCAGTTAGCTCATTTATGATATTGGGCATCACTAAACATTGCATAGCTCGGCAAATACTTTTGCCAACATTGAAGTACTTTGTTTAATATAGTCTGCAAGTCTTCTCTGTGTCATCATGGGTTCTTTCCATGTACTCCACAGACATGTGTTAGGTGAACTTGTGACTCTAAATTGCCCCTAGTGAATGAATGTGAGAGCGAATAGTTGTCTGCCTGTGTATGACTCTGAGTCTCAACCTGCAACTAACTGACTACTGTATAAGGTGCACCCGCCAAAGGCCCATAGTTACTGGAACAGGCTCCAGTGCCTGTGACCCCTAACATGTTTTATCTCTTGAAGTATGTGTTGTAAAAAGTTCTGAGCAAACAGGTAGGGACTTACAAAAGTTGTATTTAAAGATTTACTAGTGGTCGTGCAAAGTCTGACAGTCAGTTTCCCCAGTGTTTTTGTCCTGGTGCTGCATTCAGGAACATTCTGTGCAGTTCATGAACCATTTGTCATATCTCCTGATCTCACAGGTGCTTATTATTACAGATGGTTAACCAATAGTACTTAATAACACTAAAACGTACCACTGCCTCAGTCCAGTCCATCCCTTTTTTTTAAAAATAAGCACAGCTTTGTTTGGTGTTGAGCACATGTCCAGACTATGTTAAAAAGACAAAACTATTTCAGTTCCATTTTGTGCGGTTGGGTTGTAATAGGGACCTGGAGAATCCTTATTAGCCCTAATCAATGCACTAACCTACATTCCCGCTTTGGTGAAGGGGCCCAGCGGCAGTGGGACAGACGGGCCGCGGGCAAAAGCCGGTCCTGCAAAAACAATCAACACTGTGCCACATTCCTACAGTCCAAAGGAAAAGGGATGTTTCGTTCCCATTTTCCAGACGCTCCTCGAGGATTAGATCTCGGAAAAGTTGGACAAATACGTGACTGAACTTTTGGATTCACTTTGGTTACGTTCTGAAGAAACCTGCATGACTCACAGAGATGTTATGGACATTTTTTTCACTTTTAAATTACCATTTAATATAATTTTGTAAATTCACACAGTAGTTTTGTGTCTCTTAGCAAAGTAATTCTCAAAGTTCCAACACCAAGTACCACTTCAGGATAAATTGGATTTCCAAGTACGAACTTTAATCACTAAAATGGGTATAAATAAGGACAAAACAGAGACCTAACCAGGACTAAAACTGCACTAAACCAGGTCTGAGCCAGGACTAAACCAGGTCTAACCAGAACTACTCCAGAACGAAATCAGCACATAACCTGGACTGAGCCAAGACTAACCCAGGACTAAACCTGGACTAAAACTGCACTAAACCAGGTGAGAGCCAGGGCAAGGATCTAGAACTAAACCAGGATCTAGGACTAAACTGGGTCTAATCCAAGACTAAACCAGCACAAAACCAAGACTAAACTAGGACAAATTAAGGACTAAACCAGAATTAAGCAGTGATCTATGTAACCCCCAAACAGAACAAAACCGGAATAAAATTGGCTGGAACTGACTCTTGGGTACCACCAGTAAAAGAAGTAGCTTGCGTACCACCAGTGGTACCCATACCACAGATTGAGAAGCACTGTCTTAACATATTGTCAGTTCTTAACCTGTACTTTTCTTGCTCCCAATATTCCTAAAAGCTGCATTAATTCTCATTACATGGCCAAACACAGTTGTTTCTTTTAATTTTTGAACTGAGACATTTCTAAAGTGACAGTGGTGCAGGGTAAAATCCAACCAATCCACATTTGGGTCCTGACCCAGAGCTTGGAAAACATTGCTCTCCGCCACTGTTGGTGAATTGGACAGGTCATGTAAAATAGATTGGCCATACAAAAAAGTGCTTTAGTTATAACTTTTTCCATGAAAAACTTTATTTAGTGTACACTTTTTCCTGCACTACACTCTAACTCCCCAACATCCGACTGATTCATTCAGCAATGACTAAATCCAACCACAGAGCTTCATTGTATGTGAGCCCATTACTGTATGTCAACAGGGATTTACTTTAGGGTATCCCAGCAGTGTGTGGTGTAAGCACAAACTCATCTAGAAGAGTGAGAAAATCAAACATCATGTGGCCCACAATTTACTGGCTTGGATGGTTAATGCCATTACTTAACTTCAATGAAACGCTGTAAATGGTTCCTATGACTGATTGACTGCAGTTATAACACTCTTAACTCTTCTTCCAAACAAAGTACCTTTTTTTTTGTTTTGGAGTCCTTGCGAAGGTTAAATGAGTTGATGTGAGGTGAAGAAAATTCTCTGCATCTCCCACTGTTGTGGCTGAGCCGGAAATGACACTCACATCTTGCGAGAAAGCGACACACCACGGTCAGCAAGATGACAAGCTAGCGATGGTTTTATTTCTCGATTTTCATCATGGCAGCGCGGCCAAATGGCAAAAAAAAAAAAAAAAAAAAATTGTACATATACGAGAAGGGGAAAACAAAAGGAGAGCGTAGCAAGCGACCATACAGGAGTCACCTGGACTTGTGAGTATTTATGATAGTGCTTTAGGGGGAACCCCAGGTCTTAAAAACATTAAATAGGTAACAAAATTTGATATTGTCAAAATAAAGGCCTTAAAAGTATTATAAATGTTTTTCATTTAGATCTTAAAATTTGTCAAAACATTATAGTAATATTACAAAAAAGTAGAGTCACCGCAAAAACTATAAAAATATATTTATTGAAGAAATGTTATAATTGAAACGCATGATTCATTTATTCATGATTTTTAATGTAGAGTTTTTTTCAGTTTTTTTTTTCAGTATTAGACTTAAAATAAAAACTTAAGTAGTAAAGATAATTCCTGAGTGTAAAATTCATACAGATTATTGTGCTGTTGTTGTAGATGCTGGTATTAAATTTCACTGTAAGTGAAAAAAAAAGTCTTAAAAAGGTCCTAATTTCACAAGACAAAACCTGGAGCTATCTTGAGTTCTGGTCTAACACTAACCGTTGAAGTGACAGAACTAAAAGCACTCAAAAAGTGCAGACCTCATTGGTTGGCATTGGTTCTGTTTCATAAAAGCAAAGATATAAAGTCCACCAGTTGAACCAAAGATTTCCTAGTTCAGGGGTAAATGCAGACCGTAATCCACACCAACAACTCATAATTTTGTCAATGGCCCATTTACATTTTCTAAAAATGTAAACAAATATTTGCTCTCAAACAAACAATCCAGCAAAAACATCAGCTCACTGTCAGAGGTGGCCATAATTAACAAGTACAGGACTGTAATAGTAATAGAATATGAAAGTAATCTCATATTCCATATAAATAGTTCCATGACTTATCCTGTGCTTCCTGCCCTGTCTCTGATAAGATTTAATGAATGACTGGGCCCATGTAACAAGATGATTCAGCAGCTTTGTGACAGCAGAGGAAGTGAAGAACTGCAGCCCAAAATGTCAGCGCCGTCCACCACTGTTTCCAATTAACATGCGGTACTTCAGGGACGACAGAGACATGACATGACATGGGCGTGGAAAATCAAGTCCTTACTTTGACCTAAAGCAGTAACGGGTGGTGACCTGTGACGCATCAAGGCCAGGACTAAGACCATCTGGAGAATTTCATAGTTGTACAAGTAATCGTAGTAGTAGCAGCAGTAGGTGTAGTAGTAGTAGTCATATTTATAGCATTAGGAGTAGCAGCAATTAAAGTAGTAGCATAAGTAGCACTAGTAGTAGTAGTGGTGGTAGAAGCAGAAGTAGTGGTAGTAGAAGTAGCAATAGCAGCAGGTGTAGCAGTAGAAGTAGAAGTAATAGCAGCAGTAGAAGTGGTAGTAGTAACAGTAGCTGTAATATTAACAGTAGTAGCAGTAGTACTAGTAGTCATAATAGCATTAGTAAGGGCAAAAGTAGCATTAGTAGTACCCATTATAGCAGTAGTAGTGGTAGTAGAAACAGAAGTAGTCGTAGTAGTAGTAGTAACAGCAGCAGTAGAACTGGTCATAGTAACAGCAGTAGTGGTAATAGTAACAGTAGTAGCAGTAGCAGTAATAGTGATAGTAGTAGTAGTAATGGTAGTAACTGTAGCAGAAGTGTAAATAGTAGTAGTAAAAGGAACATTGATTGATACCAGTAGCCTGGTAGTAGTAGTAATGGTAGTAGTAAGAAGAAAAGTAAAAGTAACAGCAGTAGTGGTATTAGCAGTATCCAAGCAGTACTAGTAGCAGCATAAGTTGTAAAGGTAATAGTAATAGTAGTTGTTGTTGAGGCAGTAACTAATAGTAGCAGGCAAGCAGCAGCAAAAGCAGTGGTGGTAGTATTAGCAGTATTAGTAACAGCAGTGGTCGTGGTAACAAAAGTAGTAGCGGTATATATTATTAGTATTTTGGTGACAACTGACTACTTGCTGACTACTACTGCTGGCTACTTTTACTTCTACATCCTTGAGAAATATTACTTTGAAGTGACTTTCACAGGAGTACACATTTTCAGAACTTCTTTCCCCTCTGATATCTTGAAACTACTAATTGCCCCATACCAGTCAGGATCAGCTGGAGTTACATAGTAGACCGAAAATCTACAAAAAGGAACAAAAAATACAGTATTTTTTCACAAATCTTCACATTCCTATCCATCTTCCATTTATTTAAACTTTTATAGAAGTGAGTGAGATTTAGTCTAGGCCCATGTCCGTGTTTGTTATGTCAGATAGTGGCAGTGATAAGCCAGTCCTTGTTATTGTAGACTATACACAAACAGATTTATGGTCTTCCTACGGCTGGATAAATACACCCATGACACAACTGTGTGCTCACGCTGAGCTCAAATGTTTGTCTCCACTCTCCTGTCCTCTTAAAATGGGGGATTCCAGTCATAAAAAATAAATGCGGTGTGCCTTACCTCCTGCTGTGGTTTGCTCAAGTCATGGTCCAGCAACAGGGAAACCAGGCCCACACCCACAGGTCCGAGCTACGGGAAGGTTTATCTAGATCACAAAGGAACGGGGCAGTGTGCAGCTACGTCCAATTGTAATCTGGGGTAAAGCAAATATGGTAAAATGTGTGGACACTAGATGTACTTCTGGGAATGCTGTCCATATAACATCATGTCCAGACACTATTTACAGACATTTACTGGCATATGTTTTTTGCAGAATCAAAATGGTTCTGTTTTGGTACTTCCTTGAAAATATGATAAATTCAATTTAAATCAATTAAATTCAATTCAGTTTTATTTGTATAGTCCAGTATCACAACAAAAGTCGCCTCAAAGGGCTTCACAAACACTTAAACATAAACACACAATCAACAAAAGCAATAACTACACTAAACTAAACAGACCCAGGACACTCCTGTCCTTAGACCCTCCTTATCAGTATGGAAAAACTCCTAAAAAACCCAGCTGTGGGAAAAAAAACGAAAAAAAAAAAAAAAAAAAAACGTATGGAGACCATATTGAAGGAGAGATCCTCTCCCAGGACAGACAGGCAACATGTGTCTAGGACTGTTAGTCCATTAGCTCATCTATAGTATCATAGTTCCGGTCTGTAAGGATGCAGCAGGAGGGCCTCAGACAGGTGAGTGGGGAAGGTAACTTATATGTTGCAGGTAACTATGGCAACAATACATCACCAAAGAAATATACTAGGGCAGTAATGAGTTACTTTTACTTTAAAAGTTAAATTTCCTTGAATGAGTTTTTAAATAAATTGTACTTTTAAGAGTAGTTTTACCACAACATACTTTTTACTTCTACATTAACAATAATATTTTGAAGTACCCCTAGTCCTTTAGTACAAATTTTTGCTTTACCAGATATTTATTTTATCTCTTTTAATTCCCTAATTCACTTATTTTCTTCAGTCATACCCAGCCTTTCCACAGATGATCTTATCTTCCAAAAATAAGAAGCCACTCGCCGCATCAGTAGCTCACCTTTAGGCAAAAGACTGATGACTCAGTGCAAGAACAATAAGTCACCACATCCCACTTTCCTGCGAAAAACCAAAAGTAGATAACTTTCAGGGGTGTTTGTCATAAAACTTAAAAAGTGCTGAAGGGAAAAATTGACAGGGCGTCTGTTTAAGTCTAAATTTAACTCCTCTCCACCCTTTTAAAAGTGTGACGTTGTGTCCAGAGCCTTGACCTCCGGCTGGTGACTCACTGTAAAGCACCTCTATAATGTTGAACTCTCCTCCTCCTACAGCTCCACCGTTTTCCCTGCAGCTCAAGTTTCTGGGAACACCGGCCTCTTACCAGCCCCACTCTGATTTACTGTGCGTCCCACATCAAGAGGACCAGAGGCGGATTAGCTGGGCACACCGTAGTAATGAGAGATGAAAGGGGTTTGTACTGAGGCTACCAGAGTAAACAGACATTCAACTTGTGTGTCTCCATTAGGTTGAGTGAGAAAATATCGGCTTACACTCTCTGTCCTCTAATACTGTTTTAGTGATAATAATGAGCTGAGATGAAAGGAGCAAAGCTGTTAATCAGTGTGAGCAGCAACAGAGACTGAACAGCTCTTTACTCAAGTAATAAATGTGCCATTATTGCATATAGCAAGGGTGTCCAAACCTTTTTCATTAAGGGCCACATACTGAAAAACACTATATGAGGAGGAGGGCCACTTACTAGAGGAGGCAAAATACATCCATTTTGCCTTCTCACCCTTATCACCTTTTTGGCTGCTCCCTTTTCATATTTACTACCCTGAATCATTCTCATAGGTATTGCATTTTATATTCCAGATGCCCTGTCGCAACCCTATATTTCTTTGCTTGGAACCACCGACCACTAATTTCCTTCCTAATTTCTTCCCTTAATACCACGCCCATTACAGAAAAGAGTTTGTCAGTGGAGCTTTTCATGTCTAAACATAATTGCAGCAATAGGTACTACCTGAGGTTGTTTGGGCCGGTTAAGAATGAAGCCTGTGAGCCAATAAAAATAGTCCAAGAGCCTTTTTTGGTCTAGATATAAAGGTTGTATGCCAGAGAAATGAGCAAAATCTTTTTATTGTCATTTTGAGATATTCAAACAGAATTATTTTCAGCAAGGTAATTTTGTTTTTAATTATTAAATAAGCTGTACTTGGTTTTAACAAGTAACACAATAAAAAAATCTTTAATATGTTTCTTAATTTTTGTAAGTCTTAATATGAAGATTAATTAATTAATTCATGTCCCAAATAACATGCATGCAATGCCGTCACATAATCTAGCATCACTCTCATAGATATTAAATTGGACAAAATCAGTTACATTACTTTATATTAACACAGAAATGCCACAGCCTGCTGCTCTCGTGACCCAGTGTAGAACCAGTCCATACATTACTGTGCTGTGATATAGACTAAACCAATTTTTTCGCTGCTCTCAGCATTAGCCCCTCTCTCCGTCAGGCATTCTCTCAGCCTAAAGGAATCCCTCGCAGCTATTTCCACTCTGTCTTGCGTCCGTGTTTATGGTCAGCCCTGGTGTCTCGTTGTCTCATGCTGTAACACAACGTACTCATTTTGTGGGGTTTTTCTGACCGCACGCAGACCGGAGCATGTGGAGCAGAGTGAGAGAGCGGCAGGCTGGTGGTTCAATCTTATTTTATGGCAGGGGAGTCCCATTGTGTCTGACGCAGGCCTGCGCCATGTTTGTGTTGCCCAGTTTAATGTCTTTACTAGATCAGACAATGACGGCTGTGGTTGGAAGCATCTGTTAAAATAGTCATTCATTCACCCTCTTCTCAATGGGTGACTGACATACACAGGCCTTTTGACAGGCTAGCTGGGGCGCAGGGCAAGAAGGCTTCACATGGGCCCCTCTGACCCTGAGGCTGATCAGGATGTGAATATTTCTGTTGTATGGTGTTAAGTGTTCCATAAGAAAGGAGGCTTGGTATATGTATACACACTTGACCTCTACTTTTAAATAGGACATATTAGGCAAAATGTGACTGTGAGTGAGTGAGTGAGTGAGTGAGTGGGGACTACGGATGGAAATTAGCTCTGAGCTATAATCCGGTGTATTTACAGCGCTAGCCATTCATTAATACACGCTGCCCCCCCCAAAAGAAAATTGATACCTGGAGTTGTGTTTTGCTTCATTCACTCCTGTTTGAGTAATCCTCTATTCTGACGCTGAGTCCTCAAAACGCTCGGTTTCACGAACCCCCGTTTACTCCAATAAGCACTGACCAATAAACAAGTCTGCTCTCATTCATTTATCCAAAAAATGGTGTACAGCTCTGTTTCCACTGATTCCTCACAGCTATTTTTCATTTTATAATAAAATGGCATCATACAAAAAGTTTAAGGAAGTGAAGTGCTCTTTTTCTTTGATTATATATCTCTTCCTGTTTCTTTATGTCACCAGTAGAGTACTTATTAAAAATGTTTTCTTTTAGTCAGATAATGTTTTTAAAGGTTGTACAATGCTATTCTAGAGGTGAACAATGCACATTGTGGTTAGCAAAACGAGCTAGCAAGGGCATTAGTTTTCATCAAGACAGAGCCACCACAATGGGAGATTGGAGTAAAGCTGAGTGAGGGATCATAAAGGAGTCAACTGGACGTGTGAGTCTTTTCGATAGTGCTTCACTCTGATATATAGGGATGGCTCCATAGACAAAAATAAGGCAAAGAAACAAGCAAATTTACTGAATGCCACTTTAAGCATTTAGAAAAGTTGACTTTGCCCAAACATGCCCTCCACATAGAAATGTAAACACACTTAAACACAAAACAACCACTGAATTTAGCCACAGAATATAGTTTACCTTTGACAAATTCATTAGGTGGCTGTTTTTTGTTTTTTTTTTCATTTCAGGTCTAGTCTGAAAACACAGCAACACAACTCCTAAAACCCATGTGTTTGTGGACATGTAAATACATCCAAATGTGCCAACTGCCATTAGTGTGACCAAGGCCCAAGCCTCCAAATCCTCTCTGTGACCTGATCAACGCTCTCCCTCCCGACAGAAGGAAACATCCAATTACTGGTGTGGTGACATAACCCGCTCTGTCCTGGGATAAGGTCGTCCTCTCTGTCCCACTTCTCCTGCTCTTCTCCTGTCTGTGGGCTGAGGGTGACTAAGGCCTCCCTCAGTGACCATTACTCCTATGGGTGCGAAGTTTGAAACCCTCGCCTGCTTCCTGTGTCTTTTTAATGACCTCTCTGTTCCATGAAAGCCATTTCCTGTGAGTCACTCCTCTGTCAACTCCAAACCACTCAGGCCTCAAAGTGAAAGTATGATTTTAGAATAACTCACAACTATTAAGCAGTAATAAACAGATAAATATGTAATAATCAATATTTCTATAAATAGTTTGTAGATCCTGAATTAGCACTGTTTATAATTTAGCACTGATTTACATAAGCTTATTCCTAAAGAATTACCCATTAATAACAATATTACAAGTTTGAGTTTTTCCTAAGTGCTACCATTTTTTTCTTCAACCTGAGGAAAAACTTTTTCATCGCGCAATAGCACACTGGCACAAAATTCAAACAGAAAAATAGTATTAAAAATTAAAAACAGGTTGATATTATGTCTTTCATGATGTATTCTTTTATCAATGAACTATAGTGCTTATCATCTTTGAATTAAGTAACAGTGTCTAGTTCAGCATGGTCTATGTCAAATTTCATAGGAAAAAAAACACAAAATGAAAAAAAAATGGCAAAAAGGAAAGCAACTCATTTACAAAGTGGAGATAATTGTGGGATGACACAGTCTGAAGTTAAACTTAGCGCTTAGACATTAAGGATATTTTGTAAGGTCCAGTTGGTCCAGTTTTACTTTTGAGAGAAAAAAAAAAGCAGGAAAGCTATGTTGTTGTTGTAGACATAGTGTGCCTTTAAAGTCTTTCAGTCCACAACAACTGTCTGCTCTCCTACTTTTTTTTTTAATCAAAAATTGGATTCCAGTTGAGATGTATTTTAGTCTGCATTATGCTTTACAGTAAGGTGGCCTACTTAGACAACACATTTCCAAAGCGTCCAAGTTTGATTTTCTATGTCAAGTCTTAGCGAGAGGCACATGTGACTTGAATATTTTGGACACTCGATTTATCTTGACCCATTTCGACAGTGAAAATAGGACACATGCTTTTCAAAAGAAGTGACCCTAAAAAACCCTTTGGTAAATATGATTATTCAGGCTAGAACTCAAACTTGTACACAACTACTACTACTAGAGCACTGTTTCCCAAACCATCAGTTGGGTGATTCAAAATGTATTGCAAGGAAGTTGAATACATTAATTAACATATTGAATTAACATTAATGAATTACAAAAATTGGTACCGGGGCGACAGTGGCGCAGTGGGTTCAGCATTTCCCCAGCAACCAGAGCGTAGCCAGTTCACCCAAAGTGTATACTGTCGTTGTGTCCCTCACATCACCCACATTGCCAACTCCAGTCACTGTAACAGCGGCCGGTTCCAAAAGGAAGGGAATCTAATTGTGAGATTGTGAAGAAAAAAAAAAAGAAAAAAAAAAAAATCCCTAAAATGGTACCAAAAGAGTGGTAGTCAAATATTTAGAAAAATAACTTTGGTTGTAAAATTTGGGTCCAATCACTTCACAATTAGGCGCATTATTCATTCACTCCTCAGTCACACTCTGGTTGGTGGTACACTACTTCTGTAGCCACAGCTCTGACCACCACCAAAACCAATCACACTGACACATTCATACAGGCAAGGGCACAATGGCAGTATGCAAACCATCCTATATCCCATATAACCTTTCATATGAGCAGCTCTTATGACCTTTTCTTTTATGAAGTTTTCTTGTACACATTATTTAACTACTTAATGCATCATTATTTTGCACCCATCACTTCCTAAGTAACACTGACCCTGTGTTTGACTTGTTTGACTAGTTTCGGATACATTTATTCAGTCACTACACTTCTCTCTTTCATAATGTATTGACAGAAAGCAGAGCAAGTATGAAAGCAACAAGTTAATTGTTGCTTTCACTCCACATTACGAAGATGAGGACCAGACCACAGAGAAGGAAGTACTTGACATTCTCTAACACTTAAAAGTTTATCTGCTGTAACTATGTAAACGTCCACACTGTGTTTAATCTGTATACAATATATAGGCCACTCTTGGTATTAGTTTGTGTAGGGAGGCTGCCAAAGCTGATAATCCACATAGGGCTTGTGTTGGCTGTAACTAACTGCACTCCATAAAAAGAGCTTCCTACTGAGTGCACGAGGGTGGAGTTGGTTCATGTCAATATGGGACAGTACAGACCCTGAATTTGGGCCATTTTTATAATATTTCAGTGTTTCTGTTTGCTCCTGGCATGGTCTTACATCCTCCCCTACGGATTTCCTGCTTGATAACTCAAACTATTTTTGTTTCTGTGCACCTATTTCACGTGCTTTGGACCTGAAAAATGTGCTCCAAAATGTGTAAAATAGTGAACAATTAGGTTAATGACAGGGCTCACACATAGAAACATTCTTTTTCTATGGGCAGGTTTCACTAGTTTACATTTCTTTGGAGGCTACATTGCAGAATCCACTGATATGGCCATTGCCAGTATGAGGGTCAAGGAGCAAAGACATTAAGACTTCGCCCTCCCCAGGCACTTCCTCTTAATCCTCTGGAAAATACCAAGGTCAGCCTCTCTTTATTTAAAAAAACAAGTGTCACACATTGCACTATTTCGCAATTGACCTATAGAAAACCAACTATAATATGAACTTTAAAGTTCTCCGAGAAATACTTTATTGAAAATCACAGAAAATGTATTGACAGTAGGGGTCTGGCAAGACGTGAGACTGGGTTAACGAGAAATACACAAGACGAGTTTTTATACTACTGAAACATGTATTTTACAGAAATAAAATATTTAATTTATTTACCTGAAAACCCTAACACCCATAAATGCATAACTATTCAGGTGCGTATTTAAATTCAACTTGTAATGACTGGTATTCATTTTATTTGAATTACATGTTTTATATGCAATAGCAGAGCATATTTACTCACAAATGTTTTGCGACAAACTCAACTGACTAACTTCTCCTTTGTAAAAAAATGCAAACAAAACCTGATCCTGAGATCACCAGACCAATTTTTACCTTTGCGAGAATCTTGTGACATTTTGATCTTGCAAGATCACAAGATTGTGAGATTTTGTTTACACCCCAAATTGGCAATACCACTCCATGCTCAAATTCAAAGATTATTGTATGTACTGTTTATACAAACACATTTCACAGAATCACTGTTTCCTGCATGTCCTCCAAGGCTTCCTCCCACCATCCAAAGACATGCATGCACAAGTGAAATGATGACTCTAGATTGCCCCTAGTGAATGAATACAAAAGTGAATGATTGTCTGCTGGTCACTGGGGGATGTAGGGCGTAACGCCTCAAACCCAAAGCACAAATTATGCTGCAGCCCAGGTAAACCCAGTTATACAAAGCAAATTAATTACAAATATGTTCCTACAATTTCAAAAATCCTGAGCTAAATAACTTTTGGCTAAAACTGTCTTACAATGAAATGCAGAGCCATCATGTAGATATATGGTTGTTGCTGTATACATTTTTGTATCAGTTCAATGTGACGTCAAAGTTAGTGGTATATGACACAGCATATTATAAGTAATAACTCTGAAGTGACACTGGAATTTATGTGTGCCCATATTTGGCCATTTCCTTATCTGTTCCTGCTTGTTATTTCTGTGCATATACAGCACCAGTATGCCAGGAATGCGTGGCTGCTGTAGCTCTTTAAGTGAAGTCATATGTAATAGTGAGTAAATGATTCACTCTTTTCACTTGCTCCCATTGACCTTCCAGTTTTATCACCTCATTTGGGCATCAAATTGTAAATCCGCCTGTCACGCATGCCTGGTTGGAGAGGCTGTTCGTTAGGGCTGAAATGATATCCGAGGGGGTATTATCAATGGTTAACGGCGGTTTGGGCAGCTGGCGGCTATGTTTCTGATTCACGAGCGTGACATGCAGATTTCACAGTGGCTTGGCTTTGACTACACCTCTGATACAACATGACGGAGATGGAGAGGTTTAGCAGATGTTTAATGTCAGGTTGTTTTTATCTCATGAACACAGATCATAACACTCTATGCGAATGTCCAGTAGCTGTACACGCGTCACTGAACGTATAAGTATTAGCTTCCTACAGTAAATGGTCATGTGAGAGCTCATGTGAGGCTCCGCACGCACTGCAAGCTTTGATATAGTGCACCAACTGTTTCCCATATTAAAGACACATTAGAACCTAGGCATGTACTGTACTGTTAAGGCACATTTACGGATCATTCCATGCATTTAACCTGCATTTTAACACTAATCAGAGACTACTGAGCAGCTTGAAGACATGTGGTATCAGGAAAAGGAACTGGACTCATGAGTTCACAGAGATTTGCGGTTGAACAGATTTTTATTAAGGTAAGGTAAAATCTGGAAAGAGCATAAATGTGTCTATGGGGAAACTAAAATGTAATGTGACAAAACTTTGAATAAAACATTATTTGGGTTGCCATTAATATGAAGGCCACGCAGTATGTAATGATCTCATTGAATGGAGATGAGCTCTTTTGGAAACATTTTCACTTGTGTTTAATGGCACATGTATCATCGTATCTTTTCTTATTCATTACCAGTGAAAGGTGCTGTGTCCTGCACAAGTCTTATCTTGCTTTGTAGCAGTTTAAAAGCTCTGTTGTATTTGGTGTAATATTAAAGTGAACCAAAGAAGATGACATATAAGGAGACCACATAGACTGTGTTACACACTAACTAATGTAACTTGGATCTTATGGATACTTATTTAAAAGCTTTAAGTAGGCTTTTTGAAATAAATTTGGACATATGTACATCAACATTTCACGTTTTATAACTTATGTATATGTTTTGAAAATGTCTTTTTTTTTTTTTTTTGGGGGGGGGGGGGGGGGGGTTACTTTTACTTTTCAGAAAACACAGGGATTAGGGGCCTGTTGCTTTAAGGCACTGCTGGGCCCGCCCACTTTATCCCATCAGCTCTGTGCTCTTTGCAAACACTATATCAGCTCACATGTCAATAAATTTGGGAGGATCTGAGTTCAGACATGAGAGGAAAATCTTTGAGTGCTTGTACTAAATGGTGGGGGACAGACAGAGCATGATATAATAGCTAATTAGCACGGCTATTAGCAACTTGAAGCTAACAGATAGATAAATGAGCTGAATGCCTTGTAGTGACGGTGGTTTAAGCATTGAAATTCTCAAAATGAGTCCAGTCCAGGTTTTAGTAACGTGCAGGAGAACTTCCTGAAGAAGGCAGGATTTCACGTGTCTATTTAGAGCAGTGAGATTGAGTGTTTTTAGCTCTTGAGAAGGACAGGGCCTCAGCATACAGAATTAATAAAACAAACGTTAATGAACAAAACACAACTCGAGGTTTGTTTTTGAGATGGAAACATAACATGGTAAGAAGCTCATAAAAGTAAATTTAGCATAATTTTGGGACCTTGAAAACCAAAAAGTGATTTTTAACTAATCAGTTTTAGAATGCATTGCTTTTATACTCCTAGTCCTATAGCTGATCTTAGGGTTAAACTCACTTTCCCATATTTGTTATACAGATACATACATATACTGTATATTTATGCTATTCTAGTTAATAGGCTACTTGAACCAAAGGCTTTCCTTTAATATTGTATTTTAACCTGTGCCTCTTTAATCAGTTTCATAAAAAAAAAATCCCAGCTGATTTTGTGCAAAAATACCATAGTCAAATTTACTGCTGTGATCAGGTAAGAAGCAGTACCATAACAGCTTAACTAAAGACATTAGTCTGTGTGCAAGTAGTCTTTAATGTGAGAGATCAGTCTAATGCAGGCCCATTAGGGATCACACTTCTTAACCTGATTACTCCTGGCCTGGTTATGTAACCTTAAGTAGCACCAGTCCTTGAAACCACTGCCCTAGACAGTGCTGATAAGACTCTGCGGTGATAGCACACCACAACTCAGGTCTCTGAGCTGTGACATGACTACTTACTTAAAATGATGCCGTTTATTAGTACAATTAGCATTTTATGCCCTTACAATGTGTATATTGTTTCACTGTGTCATCTTTATTTAGCACAAAACAACTGACCAACTCTGTACTCTAATAATCAAGATATGATATTAATATGATAAACTGGCTTTTAATATGAGCAGAAATTAAATGCTTATTGTTTAAAAAGTAGCAGTACAGTAGGAGATGTTTACTGTGTACCCTCTGTCCACCCCCCGCGTGCACCGTGACCGTCAACATGTCTGCTGTGCGCCGTAAACATCGTGTATCTATGACAACTTCATAAAGCGCTGTCTGTGGAGACCAGACGGAGCTAAAGTTCCAGTATGTCATCGCATCTGTAATTTGGAGCGTCAGGAGCGCGCGCTGATTGGCTGCCCCGCCCGCGAGCAACACGCGCTGCGAGGGGCGTGACCGCGTCGTGGGGCGCTATATGTACGGCGTGCGCTGAAGCGGGACCAGAGAGAAGCGCTCAGCCACAGAGAGAACAGGACAGAGCAGCAGCCTCTGGGACATTACTGTGTTACCCACGCACGCATTTACGCAGCGGACTCCACTCACAGCGAGACAGACACAGGGAAAGTTTGGAGCGATGCAGTCACTGTACCAGCATCTCGTGAGCCTGCTGTTCGTCTTCAGCAGCCTGCAGCTACAGCTCGCGGACGGATGTTCGTGCGCGCTCACGCACCCGCAGGACGCATATTGTAACTCCGACATCGGTGAGTACAAGTGGCTTTAGGAGCCCATGAGCCCTGGACTAATGTGTAGTCTGACTGAGAGAGCGCACATGGCGAGGCTGCTTCACGCCTGTCATCCACAGTCTTTAACGCACGTCACTCCATTTCACTGTTGAATATAATGCTGCGTAATACTAATATCCATCTCTGGTAATATAACGGTGTACAGATATAGAGCCATGTCACTACTGATAAATAATAAAAACTTAAAATATCCCACTTACTATCCTCCAACTGTGTTGTTAAATTTGATCGTGAATGGACCTGGGTAAAATATACAGCTCGAGATTTACTTCCTCAGCATGTGTCACAGACTACTTGTGGAGCATTTGGCACTGATGCAGTAGGAGCAGATACATCTGTGGTGATAAACCCACATTCACCTATGATAAATATATTAGTAGCCTATGGCAACTGTATTGGCAAATGGACTTTGGAACCCACACACTGTAATGATAGCAGATGACAGATGACCTTTGCCTTCAGAAGCAGCTCTTACTCCTTTTTGCATGTGCTTTTAAAATAATGTGGTAAAACAAAATGGTTGTTTGAAATTTTTCTGTCAGTTGTGAATGGTCACTGCAGCTTCTTAAAATGACCAGAGTTACTGAAATGTAAAAAATATTAAACATACTCAGGGCTGTCTTTGGTCTCTTTGTGCATTTAGCCATTTTGAAGCTGTCTATTTGAATGTGAAAAAAGTTTTGCATATAGTAGTAGCAAATTTGTTTTAACTTACCATCATATTTTAGACATTTGAATAGATTTAATGTCAGCTTGCCTGTTCCCTTTGCTGCCCCATTTCTCTCCACACACTGGTATTTGAGTCAGACGCTCTCAGCTGATATCCAGACTCTCTATCCAAACAGTCAGGTTTACATAGCCTGCTTTTCTGCCTGTTCATGCTTATATTAACTCCTTCAATAATAACATGAGTTTAGCTTTGGTTTTAGCGTGGGCTAGTCTGACCTGGCCTCTGTGAACTGAGGATTATCCAGCCTGCAAGAAGTTAAATTTCAGATAACACAGAGGAAAGAGAAAGTTATTTAAATGATTAGGAGACTGGCTGGGTGTGAGACTGTCATGAGGCGCTAAGCCACACTCAAACAATCAACTCTCAGAGTAAACTGAGCACAACACAGCCGTGTGTGGAGCCCATGTGTTCACTCTGCTGTCCGCCAAACACACAGCAAAGGAAAGAACTTTTTGCAGCAGTGCAATAGCCAATGGTTACCAACAGAGGCCATAAACTACAGGCAACTACAAACTTGAGGTCAGAAAGGCTGCTCTGCAAAAGTAATAGGTCACTTTAATTATTAGCTATTTTGACATTAAAGGGGTCCAATTATGTTAAATCTGAGCTTTTTACCATGTTATAAGTTGTTTCCACCTCAAAAACATACCTGGAGTGGCATTTGTTTCATTCACGCATGTTTGAGTAATCCAAGTGTTTCCTGCAAAGTGAAAGAAACAGCTCTCCAAAAATATGTTTTTAATACATATACATTATTTTAAGTTATAAAGCATGAAATTCTAAATTGAAAATAAAATTGCCTAGATTATTTCTAAAAACCTGAAAAGAAAAAACAAACAAAACACAAACATAATATGCCTCCTTTATATTTCAATTTAAATAATGTACAGAAAAATGACAGAGAGCATTCTCCATCCAGAATTCAGTTCCCATTCATCACCAGCAGAGGGCAAAATCCCAAAACTCCAGGAGAAGCTGCAAATTAAGACATAGGATATATCTTTTTTTAAAGTTATACCTCTTGTAAAAAAGTTTGATAGAAACCCAAGAATTGAATAATAAAAGTAATTCAGTGAAGCTGTAACTGTTAGTATAGTAAGCTTAATATATAGTAATTAATGGATAACTTATTTATCCTATTTTTCTTTTTTTGACTAACATTCTCCAACATTAAACTGGGTCCTGCTTTTAAAACACCATTTTATCAGTGACGTCCTATTTTAACAGACAAAACATTATAGGTACTTTATAAGGAAGCTCCTCCTTCAGCCGCAAGCATGTTCGGTCCAAATGTGGGCATCAAACTGGTCTATGTTTGTAGTCCTGGTGTGGGTGGGGGGTCTTGTGTGAATCAAGAATAAAGTCATGCTAATCCTGACTGCTAACTCTCGCCTCAGCTACATTTTAAACAGGAAGGGTCTGAAATAAAGCCCAACAATGGCAGCCCACTTCACACCACTTACATTTTGGTCATGCAACAAGCTGCGTGTGCATCCTTCAGCCAAGTGACCTGGTTGGAGTGGAACCAAAAACCCAGCCTATGCATTTGGTATTAGCTGGTACTCGCTTGAGTTGGATGTGGAACTGGCTTGAATGCAGAAATCGCAATTTAAAGTCTAGGCTTTTACTCTTGGTCAAATATAAGTTTACATCTGTATGATGAAGTGTATTGGCTTAAGAATACAAACACCAAATGGTTCTTCAAATGTTCGTTTCAATATGAAATAATGTTATGGGAAATTGTTCAATGCACTGTAGAACTGCATGGGCACATCCTCATTTGTTAGGACTGCCATAGTCTTTGTTTTGTGTATATACAGGTATACAGTGGTTGTAATAATGTAGGCTATAATGAACAGTTGGATTTGCAATAGAGCACTTTCAAAGAGGTCTTTTGCATTGGCTTGTGTTTAAAATACAGATATGAAAAGCGACCTATAACCAGTGGTGCAAAGTAACTACTTTTACTGTACTGATAAAAAGAGAAAATGTGCTTAAAAAAATCAATATGGGAATATATCGTGAAGTACCTCTAGATGATATACGTATTGATACAGCTGTTTAAATGACGTTAATATGTTATGTTAGCTTTTAATGTGTGAATCCAATAGGTTTCTCGTTTCAAGAGTTGTTTCTGCCCATTATTTTCTTGTGGTATAATTTCAATAATAAAAGCTTTTAGAGTGCTAGGGCTGCCATGTTTATTTTCTTTGTAATGTTTAGCCAATGGGTAGTTCATGTTCTCCGTTCTTATTGCATATTTATGCTCAGCTAGTCTCTTGCAAAATCTATGCTTCATTCTCCCAACATAAAAGCAGCCACATTCACACTCCAACCGATAAACAACAAAGGTAGTGTTGCAATTGGAAAACCCTTTACAAAAATAAGATTTAGAAGTGAATACATTAGTGAAAGTGTTTGTTTTGACAATATTATTACAGTGATTACAGCTGCCACATCTTAAAGTCTCAGACATTTTTTTCTTTTTATCAGTAGTTGTTCTTCAGCCCAGCTTTTTGTCTTGAAGAGCACTTGGAATGGCTTAAACCCACTTAATGAAATCCAGTGAGCACTCCCAGCACCTCTTCCTCTTTAACTGTATACTTGAGTAAATCTTGGATGAAAAACTTTTACTTTTCCTTAAACTTTGAATTGTCTAATGCATTGGTTCTCAAACTGTGGGTACGGGGGTACTCAGGAGGCTTCTGCAGTTCTAATCTAGTTTAATTTAGAACCAGTTATATTTAGGGCTGGGTACCCGTAAACGATACCTTTGTGGTATCAAAAGAAAAGTTATGATACTATTGGTATAATTTTAATTCAATACCAAGTTTCAATACCTAATGGAACCGTTAATGTTCCTTTGCATGTATGAATCAAATAAATAATAGAATAATCATACAAACCACTGGTTTTAACTTACAGCTACGAAGTTTGCTACAAAAATTGGTATTTTATTCAATAGTATAGTGTTTTACGATTGTAGAAGGTAAACCAGTACACCATAGGTATCTGAAAAAGTATCGCTCAGGTACCAGTATCAAAAACCAGGTATTGTTTAAGTACTGGAATCAAAAAAATCTTAACGGTATTCAGGAGTCGTTTGAAGTATTATATTTATGTTTTAGTCCTACTCTGGACGGGATTAAAATTTGAGAGTAGTCCCCAGCTTAGACTTGGTTTAGGCAGGTCTTGGTTTAGTCTTGGTTTAGTCCCAGTTTAGCCTTGGTTTATTCCAGTTCTTAGTTTAGTACTGGTTTAGCCAAGCTTTAGTGCTGTTTTAGTCCTTGTTTAGCCCTGGTTTTCTTCTTATTTAGAAAAGCTAATTTCAGTTTGAGGTGGTACATGGTTTGAAAAGTTTGAAAACCAAAGAAATAAAAATTTCTTTTTTGTCCTCTGTGCAAGGTCCTGTCCAAGTTCAAAACTAGCTCAAGAGGAAGAAGTTCTTCATGTTTACATTTTTTCCATAAAAAACTAGAAAATGTATGAGCTAAATAGACTTTTGTTTCTAAACCAACTATCATTTCTTTATAGACAACACTATGTCCCTGCAGAGCCACCATAGCTGCTTATATGTGATAGCTACCAAAATGTAATGTCTATTTAAAAATATCCTAAAGAAATCTGTCACATTCTTAGGTGTAGCATCCGTTTCTAAGGTCAGTAAACTCAGATAAACCCAGAAGAAAGTGGTGCGTTGAAATGTGAAAGCGGCAAAGGGCTGTAATTCTGCGCCGCTACATCAAAGGTGACAGGCCTGGATCTTCCCTCTTTAAGAGCCGCACTGGAGTTCAAAGCGTTTTGCTCTTGTTTTCTTGGCGCTGACCCACAATCACTCACAGCCAGGCGCTCGACTGCACGAATCACAAATAAGTTAGGCCTGGAAATGATGGTTATTGCACTGAACTTTGGAAAATGAAACAAAATGAAATCCCAAAGTGCAGATGTATATGTGTGATTAGGAGGAGGCTGGATAACGTGTTAAGATGTCTTTTATGGCTAATGATATATTTATAAAGGGAATTCGGACAACTTTGCCTATTTTGGCAGTTTAAAATATTGTTGAACATAGCCCTGTGACCAACAGGTTAAGACTCCCTGATATGTAAAGGAGGAATAAATTGTTCCCAACAAACATCAGGCAATAAACTAATTTCCAAATACCATGCAGAAGTCAAACTATATTCCTTTTACTCCAAGTATCACCTAAGAAAATACTGAGGTTTTCCAAGTTCCATTTTTAAGAACTAAAGTGAGCCTAAATCTTGACTAACCCAGATATAAATCAAGGGAATAAAAACTTGTATTACTAAAAAAGGACAAAAAGGACAGATCTGAACCAGGTCTAAACCAAGTCTAAACCACTACGCTGGGGTATAAACTTCAAATGTAAGGACACCAGGACAGGATATAGGGATAAAACCGGCTCTCAATTAAACTAAATCAAGACATTACAGGAAAAGACTCCACTCCAAATGAGTACCACCAAAAGAGGCCCAAGTACCACCAGTGATCCCCTTACCGCAGTGATAATTAATCTATTGCCACAAGGTACACAAATCTTTCCACTGGCGTTAAATAGTACAACCACTCAAGGGATAAAGTGAGCAAAAGGGTCAAAAATGATATCATCAACAGCAAATCTTTGTCTTTCTTGACTATTTTTGTGCTCAAAGTTGGCTGAGTATCACAATTACCATTAATTTAATAGTTTTACTAATAAAGTTGGACAATAAAAGTCAACTGTGTTAAATCTGATTGACCAGATGAAAACATAATGTCCAAGCATAAATGTCCTGTTGTCTCATCCTGCTGCATATGTGAGCATTGCCTTTTTACACAGAGACCTAGAGCACCTACTTTAAAATAAACCATTCACAAAGTTAAATGAGCAGTGTTTTCTCCCCAAAAAGTGACATTCAGAGTCACCTGCAGTGATCTTTGACCCTGAGATTTCATATCATTAGAATGGTTTCCAAGAGCTGTGGGTGTCAGGAGCAAACCTCTACATGCTTGTACCATGAACCAGGTCAATACCGAGGATTAGAGGGATACAAGTTTAGTATCAGGTACCAAGAGAAACTGAGCCCAAACGCTGTGGATATTTAGCTTTCTGTTACACCACCACCATACTGGGACAGAAGGGCAGAACAGCTCATGGCACTATTTCCAGATATGACCAGGAATTAAGGTTTAAAACAATACATAATGGTACAGATGATTACAGCAGCACATTATCAGATCAATTCTTTAAAGGTCCCCTGTTCTGCTAAATGTACTTTTCTGAACTTTTAACCAAGTTATAATGTTCTTTTGGAACTCAAAAACATACCTGGAGTAGTATTTTGTTTCTTTCACATGTTTGAGTAATCCTGATGGCTGATGCTGTCCATTTCTCAAGATCTGAAAACACACTCTCACGGATTTATGTAGACTTATGAAACCAGGAAGTGCTCCTACGCGTCTCTAAAGCCCATACACTGTTAGCAGACTCACTTCGACAATTTCAGTGCTTAAATTCTGTCGCTACGAAGTAGTCAGCTCATTTACCTCACCTGTTAGCAGCATGTTGCTAATAGCTGTGCTAAATAACCATTTTATGCTCTGTCCATTCCCCACTGTTGTCAGCCAGGGGCGACAGACACCTAATCCAACTGATGACTACAAAGTGACAGTAACAAAAGGAGACGTTCTGTACATATACATTATTTTGAAGTTATAAAACATGTAATACTAATGCAAAGGTGTCCAAAATTATTCAAAAAGCCTAAAAAAAGCAGAATATGGCTCCTTAATTATACAGTACCATACGATACAGCAAAGTTAAATGTTATTATAACAATATTACTGCATTGCTTGCTTTTAAATAGTTCAAGTTGAACTTCCACTACACATTTAGTATTAACTTTTTATCTTGTTTGCACCACATTTTGAATTTTAAGCTCCAACTGGCCAATACATTGATGTGTTTTCTATACATATTTTGTAGTTCATAGTTCAAGCCCATAACTCCAGGACAAGATGTCAGTGTTGCACCCTACAAGTATAAATCCTTCCACGAGTGATGTATTCAAACAATCTGCTCATGCAGCTTGGTACCGAGATTAGCGTAGGGCTATATCTCACTCATTTTTACAAGGGAGCAAAATCAAAACATTAACTTTTGTTTATATATTAATTAAAATTTACTATGAATTAATCTAACATTAGGAGTAGTAATACTCGTAGGATTTGTGGTAATTGATGGATTGTGCAGCCTTTAGCTTACATGCTAATAACTTACAGAAACATTCTTTGGAACAGAGAAGTTTTGTTTACAAAACTAAAAGGGTCTATACTACTGTGACTTGGACTTGCTTTTAGTTTATTTAGATTCAGCTTGGACTTTGACTTAAAACGCATCCGGTGCTTCTGTCACATGGTCGCCTGAACGGATGCCTGACCAAAAATCTACTCAGTGTTTGCTCACCTATTAGGTTTGAGTCAGGTACTTGTTTCAGTATCCAGACACCAATAAAGTCACCATAGTAAAGTTCCATTATTTATTGTTCAGACTATACCACAATGTTTACCATAAAAGGAGGATCAGTCATGTGACTGCTGCTAATATCTTGCCGAAGGACCTATTACATTGCTTCCTCGTGTCTCCTCATCTTTAGTTACATCTCTACTCATATTTATAGACCAGGCTTTCAGATGGGTGCATAATTACTTTTATTGCCAATAGTATGCAATGCTCAGTGCATTTTTTTTTCCTATTTAAAAATGTATAATGACTTTGACATTCCCAGGTCGACATAGTGAGAAATAAATCCTGTTGGTACTGTTGGTAAGGTCATAGATTAACAACTGCCTGCTGCAATTCAAAGCTTATCTCATGATTGATAGATATAATATAGTCTATTTGCTGGGGGCCCCCCTTACGCTGGCCCCTTGTGTTAAACCCAGAGTGGTCATGTGGTCATCTGTGAGAGGCCAGGGTCAGAAACGTGATACTTTTGGCTCACGAAGAGAACATCCCAGGACTGCAGACCATCTAAACCCATTGACATCTCGTCGTATTTTAACTCACTTTAGGGAAAAGCGGCGCTATCCGATCCACGTGGTGTGTTGCGTATCGAGGCGGGAGCTCTGGCTTTGCTCAGTCACCTGTCGACCTTCACATGAGCGGAGCTGACAGAGGGGGTAGTCATTATACACAGGCCAACATAACTCATTAGCAGGAGGGAAAGACAGGGGTGTAATGGCATGATATTGGAAGCACTTGTAATAAGCCTAGCCATTTTCATAATGCACTTTTAATATTACTAGATATGTTAATAAAAATCAAAGTTAAAATAATTTTGGATAATGACTTGTTTGGGGATCTCTCTAGCAAAATGCCTTGAGAGAGAAATTGAAGATAACAATAATATATCATTATTCAACTTACCAACCAGGGCCTTAACTCACTTTGTGGCATGACCAAATAAAGGAAATGGCAATATTAAATAAGGTTTGGCATGTATTAATAGTAAAGCTTTGGATTTATTGATATTTTATATTGAGAACCAGAATTAACCAAAGTGCTTTACAATGTTAAAAACAGTAAATAATCAGTTGAATGCAATGCAATGCAAGAACAGTCAATAAAATATGATAAATACAGAAAGTGTCCCAAAATATACGTGTCATATGCCAACCTGTATAAATAAGTCTTAATGTGGCTTTGAACAGTCAACTCTGGATATTTCAGCAACATGGAGTAAATGGTAAATGGTCACATTTTTATATAGCGCTTTTCCACCTTCATGGGCACTCAAAGCGCTTTAGAGTCACAATCCACAATCTAGTGTACTCTTTGTGCCAGTCCCAACCCTTTATAAATGGAGAGGGTTGTGTCAGGAAGGGCATCCGGCATAAATAATTATGCCAGTGTTATAATTATTGCAATTTGCCATACTTTAACTACAACTACAACGTACACAACTAGTGTACAAAATACTGTCTGCACTATATGTATAGTCTTTATATCTATAGATGTCTTTGGGCCAGCAGTAGCTCAAGTTCGTAGAGCTGTTTGCCCACTAACTGGAAGGTTTGAGGTTCGAATCCTGATAGCAGAGTAGCATACTGCCATTGTGTCCTTGGGTAAGACACTTCGTCCACCTTGCCTGTGTAAATATGCTCCAGGGCAGCTGGAGTGAATGAGAAATGAAAAGCTAGTATTTTATTTTATTTTATTTTAAAACAGTAATAAGGATGTTAAAATAGTTCTACATTCAAAGACTAAAGCAAATGTGTGTGGATAGAGGCAAAAAAAAAAAAAAAATCTTTAGTGTGAACATAACCTTAATACATCTTCCATTTGCAGCCAAGTACCCTGCTAAACTCGCCATAGCGTGTCACAGCCAGACTAAACCAAGTAACATAGAAATCCCAGTTGATTGCTGTGTCTCCATTCGCCACCCTGACATTACACGCCTCTCTGCTCTGTCTCTCCCACAGTTCGACAGGCCGGCTTCAGTTTCAGTGTTTATTTTCGAGCGTGGCAAGCGCGTCGTCCTGTGAATTCCTCTTCCTCCCACTCGGCCGCCTCAGACCTGGGCCGCTCTCATGCATACTAAAATCACTGTCACTCGCTTACATAAATGAGTAAAATTATTCTCATCGTGCCTGCAGTTGCCACAAAGTACGTAGGCTCGAGTAAAATGTTTCAGCGGATTACACGCTCACCTCAAGATTGGGCCATTCAGGCTTCCGTAATCCCTCGCTTTGGGCAAGAGAAGGAAATCGATTCACTTTGCTCTTGTTATTAAATGCCTCCCACTCTGTGAAATGTATGTCAGATGCTCGGCTGGAGATAAATCCGTGTGCGTCATAGCACTGGCCTGTAATATGCAACACAGGAACATGCTAACAAAGAGATGATAGTTATTTAAATTTAATTAACTGCATCATATGACCCA
Source organism: Bostrychus sinensis (assembly GCA_020698575.1). NCBI lineage: Eukaryota > Metazoa > Chordata > Actinopteri > Gobiiformes > Eleotridae > Bostrychus > Bostrychus sinensis. The sequence continues at coordinate 45,237,797 of CM036239.1, read as the reverse complement.
GTTTGACCTTAATCTTTTTTAACCTCTGTACATGTTAATACTGTAGGGGGGACATACTGGCCTGACAGTGGAACTTTGCAATGAAAATGTAGTGTTGTACAGTTTGGCAAACACACAGAGAAACAAATCAGAAGACTGCATTACAAATGTTCTGTGTATATTAGGTAAGTTGAAGGAGGACTTTGCCACTTGTGAGTGGGTCTGTGTGTGGTTTCATTGTGTCTTGGCTTATGTTCTTTGGCGCTAGTAGTAGGGGAGCTGCTCTATCGGAGTGGCATAGCATTGTAAACATTTTAATAATAACAATAACACACAATTACGCTAACATTCATTCATATAGATGGGTGAAGGGTCTTGCCCAAGGACACAACGGCACAGCAGACAAACTGCTCTACCACCTGAGCCACTGTCGCCGTAAGAAATACACCTCTATGCGGACTAATTTACAAAACCTTATTATGCACACCCATACTTTTGTGTGGCTTATGATGTTTATTAAAATGATGTATGTGTAGTAGGTCTTCAGCTCCTTCATGTGTCATAATGTCTGATGGTCAATTTATTATGCATATTTATGGGAGGCAGTCCTCAGCAAAAGAATGGACAAAGTTGCCTTTGAGATGTTTAAAGTGCAACAGTTGATTTATTGTTGTACCCTTGTATTATTCTATTAGTTCTAGTGGGTTAAGGCTCAAAAACTTTTAGAATAATTGTAGTTAATCATGCCACAAAGTATGGTAAGTATAGTTTTATATTAAGGCTTTATTTGCTAGATAGAAACAAACATTTACTAAACATATGCTGACAGCAAGTACAGCACCTCCACCTAAACAACATAAGCCACATAAAATGTTTTGTAAAATTGTCAGCATAGAAGAAAAGGTATTTCTCAGTGGCTCTTATTTGTGATGTTGAAAGAAAAACTGCAACACATTTTTGCTGAATCACAATACTCAGGGCACATTCATACTTGGGGTGGCAGTAGCTCAGTCGGTAGAATCCCTGGCGGTTCAATCCCCGCTACTGGCATTGCATACTATTGTTGTCTCCTTGCACAACACACTTTACCCAGCATTCCTTGTTAGTGGGATTACATGATTAGTGGTGGCCATAGGCGCAGAATGGCAGCCATGTTTCCGTCAGTCTGCTCCAGTGCTCACTGTGACTGGGGAATGAATGAATAATGCAATTGTAAAGCAACTTTGAGTGTTAATATAATAAAATAAAATATTATTGTAAGTACTGGACACTTGAAATCAGATTTCAGATGATGAAAAAACATGGCCCCTGGATTTTGAAGGCATTTGGTCCCTTCACTAAGGACAATATGACTTATCAGTGGGGCTGCAACAAATCCTTATTTTGATAGTCAATTAATCTGTAGATTACTTTATCAGTTATTGCATTAATAAACAATAGTTCAAGTTTAAAATAGGTAATTTTGTTACAAAAATGTTTTTACAAAATTTTAACCAGATAGAGCTACAAGTATGCCACTTGCGGACATCTGGTTAGACAATACACACACAAAGACATTTTTCATCAAAAACACAAAATTTGCATTGTATCTACTATATTGGTGGCTTTACTGCACTGTCCTGGCTTGAGACACTCAATTTTAATTGATTAATTGTTGCAGCCCTATTATCAGTGTCTTGGGTGAAATGAGAGGTCTTGTAGCATAAGACTAAGATCTAGGTTCCTATGTATTTTAACATAGATATCCAGTTATCCAGTGACGGTATATGTGATGTGTATGTAAAATACTTCAAATTCAAATCAAGTTCTTCTTATTGTTTCCACTACACACGGCTATATTAAGAAATCCATTTCATTCACTTTTGTCTTCAACTGTTAATAATAATACAACTTGAATAATAAGGACAAAACAAGCAGGAAAGCAGCATGTGTATTTTTGGATTTTGAAGTGTGAAGTGACATTTGAAAGCATCGTGCACAAAAGAGAGCTTACTTAATGCAACGGGCGAACACAATGAATAGAGCTGGCCACTTGAGATAAGATTACATAAATGGATTTGAATAAGTCTGGGAAAAGGCCTGTTATGAGATGGCGCTTGTTGACACCTAGCACTCGTAAGCTGCTAAGACACAAGTCACTTTCTGCACACAGTACGTCTTTGGTCCTGACCAGGTCTAGCATGATGCAAGAACCCTTTTTTTGGCTGTAAAAGCGGGTTAAACAAACACCTGTAATGTCGACTTTTTTGAAAGGCCTGCAGTTTTACATCAATATGGCGCTGTAGGGAAGAGGTCACGGTGGGTCAAGTTAAAGTGAATGACTCAAATCCTCTGTCTCTGCAGCAGAAGCCACCAACCTTTACCAATTAGCAGCTGGAGTTGAACAAGACCCCACTATCTATGGATATTTGAGTTGGATTGTTTGACCTTTGACCTTGTAACATGACTGTTTGGGGTCAGGGAACCAGAGGCTTTTGAGTGATGTAGGGAAATAAGGGAGCAGTGTATGTAAGAGAGGCCAAAGTATCCTGCCTTTTTCCGCACATTCCATCGTAATTGTGGTCTCAGTGCGGCATAATTGCAACAGCGGCGTGTGGTATTCGGGTACATTTAGCAAGAGGTCAATCAGGTAATGGAGCTGCCCTGTTCATATCATGAGAGCTGACAGAGTAATGGATTTGTAGAGAGCTGGTCTGGCTGCTGTGTCCCTGCTGGGCCTTTTACTTCAGTGGGTAGGACATCTGCATAAGGAATTAGACCAATTGCAGTTGATTTACAAGTGTTTTTAAAAGAGTATGTTACAGACTGAATGAGCAACCTAATCTTTGGAAAAACACGTATTAAAATCCTTCCAGGAAATTGATATGCAGCATGACTGAAGATTAACATTCATCTAGTACAGTAGACATGCAAGAAATTAGCATCTGGCAATGGGTTTGAGGTTTAACGCTGTCAAGTTCAGTCTGTGTTTTAGTGTTTTTAGAGAATAAAATGAGTCTTATGGCTTACACTTTTGACTTCGTAGCTGAGATAGGAAGCTAATTCAGGTTACTTTGGGCCTGAGGGATACAACCTGCACAATGGCCAGACAGTCTCAAAAAGCGGCATTGGGACTGAGTTGTTAGACACACATATGCCAGTATATAGGCTCTGGAGTGATTTCCACAGGTTAAAATTATGACTGAATCAAACTTAAACAATGACTTAAACAGGGGTTTCACTGTGCTATTTGGTACGGACTGTTGCTGTCCTTGGGCAAGACACTTTACCCACCTTGCCTGTGTGAATGTGTCAGTGTGATTGTGTGTTTGGTGGTGGTCAGAGGGGCCGTGGGCGCAGATTGGCAGCCACTCCATCAGTCTGCCCCTGGGGCAGCTGTGGCTACAGAAGTATCTGACCACCACTGAGTGTGTTTGAGGAGTCTTCAGTCAGACTTGTTGGTGGTGAGTGCAATGTAAAATGCTTTGAGTATCTAGAAAGGCGCTATATACTTTATATTTCCCAAAGTATTAGCTCACCTGCCTTTACATGCATATTAACTTGACATCCCATTCTTACTCCATATCATTTAATATGACGTGGGCCCACTCTTTGCATCTTTCTACGTCAGACATCTACGTGTCTGATGTTTTCATCCAACGTCAGACACTGATGTTGGATTTGACGGCCTGGCTCGCAGTCTTCACTCTAATTCATCCCAAAGGTGTTCTATCAGGTTGAGGTCAGGACTGTGCAGGACAGTCATCTTCTTCCACACCAGACTCGCTCATCCATGTCTTTATGGACCGTGCTTTGTGCACCATAGTTTGCACTATATTTTTCAAAGCAACTGCTGGATTCAGTGCCGCAAAGTGTCACAAAATGACGTAGTAGTAGCAGTAGACTCACAATTATGTTGCTTTATGCCACGATACAACAGAAAGGCAACTGTGTGGCTATCTTTTTTTTAATGGTAATGATAGCTTTAGGGATATAAATTACAAGTGGGGAGTCTCACACGGATGACCATGATATTTTTGTAATACAAGAAGTCTCTTGTCATCGCACATCGCAGTTCTTGATATCTCCATTTTAAATCAGATTTGTGATCACAAATGCACAAATGTCCCGCATGTAAAATTAGGTGCAAACTTCAGGTGGGGGCTTGTTTGCTTTCACACCCGTCAGGTTGTAGGAAGCAGACGGGACGACAGGACCTCCACAAGCGCCACGCAGCCCGTCTGAAGTTCACCTGCTACCCACAGACGAGCAGCTACAGACACAACTAACACTGCTATGTTTGTTATCTCACCCCCAGTGGTATTTCCTTCCCTCATTCTTCAGGGGCTCACATTCCCCAGAAAGAAAAAAAAGAGAAAATTGAGAGGCCTTTCATTCTTTTTAAACAAGAGAAGGAGAAATGAGGCATGTGGCAGCATCTTCTGTTGGCTTTGTGTTCGCCATATCCGTCTTCCATTGCAAACAGAAAATAGGAACAAACAGGAAGCTCTGACTGCATGGTCAACACAGAGGCATGGTGGGACATTTATTTTAGGCTATAAGACCCCAGCTTGAACCAACAGTTTGTTTGCTGTAAATAAACTAGGATCTTATTTTGGGGACAGATTTACAGACTAGGAACACCAAACACAACTGCATATAGCTTGTAAATAGTAAAAGAGGACATTTTTATTTACTTGTATTTTTTTATTTATAGATGAAGGCTTTAGTCCTGTTGGGGAGGTGGATGGACAATAAAACCAAGGCCTCTTCCCCTGTGATACACATCTGGTCTTTTTAAAAGTGTTTTAGTGTTGCTTAAGGTTAGCACAAATACTCAGGTCCACCTTTAAACGGTGGTACACTTTACAGCTGATTTATTCATTGTTGCCTATTTCCACTAGGCTGTTTTGGGCCTTTGCTTTTTTAGCTGTAGTTTAAAATTCAGTGTTGACAAGTGACAAATGCAAATGCCCATTATTGGAGCATGCAGACATTAGGGACCAAACCTTCCCTATTTGCTACATGTAGGCTATTAATAAAAATGCTTGATCATAAAGTAGGAATGCACTCAAGTCACGATTCAATTTGATTCACAATTTTAATACGCTCTTAGAAGAGCTGCTAATCATAAATCCACTCATGAAGTAATATTATGGGCCTAATATAAGTCAAGTCTTATAAAAATATCAGTGACCAAAGACTGTATCCACAGTGAAGACACTGAGCTCCTTAGAAACGTTCCAAGGAAGGGGCCAGTGAAACTCAGATAAACTTTAGGCTGTTGTTATTCACTTAACTTTGTTTTAGCTCACTGCTAACAACAAACTACTTTCTGAATGATGGCAAATTGAGCAAACAGGTATGTGTACCTGAAATAATACCTTCAGATTAAAATTTTCTCTCTTTTGCATAGATTTTGAGCCTATGGACAATGCATTGCTACATCCCTATCATAAAGCAGTTATAAGCTATCGTTTTGCAAATGATTTCTATTTTAAAATGCTAGTGAGCTAGAGGACAGAATGCCCCAAGAACCCCTACTGCCACAAGACTTTATAATCAATCAGTCTATGGCAGATAAACAATTAACTTTGAATTAATTAATTTAAAGAACTCTAACTATAGGTTTTCCTTTTGGGGACGTTGAACTGAGATTATTTAAGTGTGGAGTGGTAGACATGTTTTATGTTATTTTCTAAGAGGTTCTTCACCTGTATGAGTGAGAGCCCCCATGATTGCTTTGCACCTATATTTACACAAGGGTCCAATGTACAGATAGCCATCACCCGATATAGAAGAAAGTCTGTTTAAAATGGAGATAACTGCACCTTTTTCCATCATGTGATTCTCAAACGTAGTGTTTTTCCCCAAACGGCCCGCATTGGCAAACATCAGCAATGCATAAAATCGGATAAACGGATTAGCCGCAATGCCAACCTGGTTCTGATCTGGTGTTTATCAGGGGCTGCTAATGCCTCCTCCGCCTCCTCCTCCTCCTCCTGGCCTGGGTCGAGTGGATCTGAGTGAAAGTTTTATGCCGGAGGAATGTGACAGTTTGTTCAGATGATTTGACAGTGTTTGACCAGTCTGTCTCCTCTCTTTTCACAGTGATCCGGGCTAAAGTGGTGGGCAAGAAGCTGCTCAGAGACGGGCCGTTCGGGACGATGAGATACACAGTCAAGCAAATGAAGGTGAGCAGAGAATAGGAAAACACAACTACACAGACAACAAGTTAAGGTAGTTAGCTGCAGATAGCTAATTTAAAGGGGAACAAAGAAAAGTTTCCGCTGCCTTTTGGCCGTTCAGGAAAATCTAAGAAATACAGCCATCGCTAGCTTGTTGTTATGGCTAACCTAGATGTGTCGCTTTCTCGCAAGCCTCAAAACTTCAGGTACTCCAGGTCCTTGCTCCCATTCTTGCAAGGATGGTTTTTGGTCAAGATACATCAGGGAGAGGTACAGAGGGCTTTATTCATCCTGCAACAACTTGTTTAGCCATCACAATGACTCGGAAATGGTTTATCTAAGTTTTACAAAAAGTAACATAGTTCCATTTTTAGTGAATCTTTAAAACATAAGGGATATATTGCATTTGCTATTTCAAGAACAGCCATGGCTTTGGTTGTTAATATATTGGCATATAAACAATTTTCAAGCATTAACACACTATGAGAGGGCCAAAATGGAAGGCAGCAATATTTTGATACTTTTTATATTTACTTCGTGTCGGTCCAAAGCCTGGATAAATGGAGAGGCATCTGGAAGGGCATTCGGTGCAAAGCATAAGCCAAATCAATCTACAAATCACTGCACGCTAGATAGCAGCTGATTTGCTTTGCTGACAATAGAAAGAAGTTTCAGGCTTTTTAAAAACAGTGACAGTATAGGTAGCATGCCATGGAGTAAATTGGCCTTTTCCAGTTTCCTTCAAAATATGTAGTTTGCACTTCACTTATATAGTCTTCTTTTGTAGAACTACAGCTTTCATGCTCATAACCACATTATACTATTCCTAGGAATTGACATTAAGTATTTCATGGCAAGTTATTAGCCAGGTAGGGTTTAGTTGTTTAAATGTTCACGTATTATACTGCACATGTTAGTATATAAACTAACAGAAACATGCCAAAATTTGGTTGTACCATTGTTTTACCATCACTGAACTTGAATTTATTAAATATATAGATAAATTAAATAGTAGAGTTGTATTTCAGTTAATATTGCTTTAGACTTAACTTAATAGTTTTTGTCATTTTCAGCAATGTCCAATCCTTCCTTAGATGGCCTTACATTTAACATGCATAGATTTGAATATGTAGCACAAACTTGTTGACCTACACCAATTCCTTGGCCCTCTCAGCTGCCATGTCACACCCCAACAGTAGTATAGTGTTACGGGCTGTAGCCTAGTTGCCTGTTTTCCACTTCCTCTATATTCTTACATAATGCTGCATATTTGTGACAGATGCTGACAGCGGCCTACTGCTATGACGGAAGCCAGCACACAGGATTAGTGGCTTTACAGGCATTACGGCTTCACCGAAATTCCCCACAATTTACACCATTCACTATTGCACGCATGACTACAATGCAAGTTTATACTAAAGCATTAAACCAGATAAACCCATCAACTTCATAAAAAATAAAACTGGACAAATTGCCACCATAGTTACATCAACCCAAAATTTAGAGCTAACCTTGCACTTTTATTTTCTAGTTATGTTTTTCTTTTTGTGCTGTTTCTGTAGAAACAGAATTTGTATTATCTGTATTATATTTGGCTTTCAATGTACAATCTGGGATGGGGGTAATGGGATAAAATTAATCTAAACCAGAACTAAACCAGGACTATCATGGGACTAAACCAGGTCTAAAACAAAATTAAACCAAGATTTCACCAGGACAAAACCAGGACTAGCAGAGATCAAACCACCAACCTTCGAATTAGTGCACAAAGGTCTCCCTTGTCTGAGCTACTGCTGCCCCAAACAAGGACTAACCTAGGACTAGTCCCAACTAAAGCAATACTAAAACAGAATAAAACTGTCTCTAAATTAAACTAAACAAGGACTTGAACTGTAAAAGACTCCTGAGTCCCACCAGAAGAAGCCTGCATCCCACCAGTAGTAGCCTACCTTTACCACAGTTTGAGAAACCACAAGTTTAGATTATATCTTGAGAACCTGTTCATTCACACAATTCCAACTACAATATGCTATTAGGTGATAAATTTCTTCTTAACTGCAATAACAATTACATAGTACACCAACCTACACTGTACGGGTTATCACATTAAACTGAATGTAACTGCCTTATTAGACACATCTATCTATTTTGTATTGTGTTACAGTCGCGGAATTTGTAAAGCACAAGCTGTGTTTTCCATTGTGGGCTGAGAAGGGACACAGTTGCCTCCAAATTTTAACAAATCCTACGAGAGAGTTCCAGAAACCCCAGTTCTGCAGCTTAAGTAACAGTTTGTCCTGGGAGCTTCGCGTCTAAACAGGGATTTCCTGTTGTTCCTGGACAAATAAATCCAACTGACAAAAGTTTCTCAGGGCAAACGCCGCTGATTTTAGTTTGTGCATACCTGAAGTGGAGCTGCGAGGGCCTTGTCAAAACAGCAAAAACGCATTACACAAACTAATCATGTTATCAGTGATTTAGTTAGGGCACATCCTCCTCCTCCTCCTCCTCTTCCAATGAGTCACTCCGCTAGAAATGTCATCTGATAGAGCCAGCACACTCTATTTATTCCTTTGGTATTCATGTGCGGAGCTGGGCAGTGCCAGGCTGATGTCTACAGCATATAATTATAATAACTCTCTTGTCTAATGTCTTGCAGATGTACAAAGGCTTTGAGAAAGTCCAGCACGTGCAGCACATCTACACGGACGCCTCTGAGAGCTTGTGTGGCGTCAAGTTCGACATCAACAAGTACCAGTATCTCATCACAGGTATGGCTGAAAACACACAGTACTACAAGGTTGGTCTGGTACAACCAATTTCACAATTTATAATACCTAAACTAGTTGAATGCATTCTGGTTATAGATGTATTCAGGCCCAACTTAAAGATGAGAATAGAAGATATTTTTAGTATCCAAGACCCACAAAACTAGTGTTCATTTCAGTTGTAGAAGGTCTAAATATTATACAGATCTCACATCATGCTACTGAAATGACTGTCTACATAGTATAAATTGCAAGTCTCTAAAATGAAAGAAGCCGAGGCCAGTGCAGCTTTCAGAATTGAATTTATACTGTTTAGTAGCAATTGACTATGCCATACCTCCAGCCTTCTACGCTACTCTACACAAGGACTTTCTGGTGTCCCATTCTACTTTATATAACTAAAAGAGAGAACTCCTTAAGTAGTGTGTATGTGCTGTGTTCATAGTGATAATAAATCTAAACTAGCAGCTGGTAAGCGGTATTTGAATGCAGAGTAACCAAAGACAATATGTAGACGCCAAGCTACAAGCTAGTCTGGGCACTTTTCTAAATTTCTGTAGCTCGTAGACTATATTTCTTCCCATAGCATTTAGCATCGTGAACAACCGAAATGTGTTGGACTACAATAGTTACAGGCCACCAGATTTAACCCGAAGTTTATTTAATCAATAAATCATTACAAATCCTACTTTAATAAGCTGGCGTCAGATAATGAGTAAAAATAAATGGGCCCAATGATGTCAGGATAATGCAAGCGCAGTATTTGATCTTATGGTTACAGTGGATTTTGTCCATAAAAACACAAGCCTCACAATTAACTTGCATTGGTTTACTTCATCAGAGGTCATATCGGTCTGGGCAACCAATGGCAGCGATCCTGCCGTATCGTGGTAACAGACCAATGCACCGTCTACATATTTATGTCCATGAGAGTACCCATGCAGATGTTTGTTACCTCAGTAGGTAAGATTTGTTAGATTGTATTGGGTGTCGTTGTATAGTGTAAAAAAGCTACATGCTCCAGTAACATTGCTGTTTCAGCTAGTCAATCACAAGTTTAGTATACCTCATTACAAAACTCCAATAAGCAGTGGTCTACTCACTCATAACATCTATTTACAAGTCTAAATAGTAATGGGCCACATTACCAGCTTGTGAGAACACGTCTTTCCTTATAATAAATAAACATAGTTACATAGTGTAGTTTAGAAATGCATGATTTTGGCCCATCTGATGTAATAGTAACAAACAAACAAGTTTCTGTAGTGACCACAGCAAATACACATATCTTCCTAGAAGTCTGTATCTGGCAATGCAAGTTTGTTTGCCCCGAGCTACTCCCCCTGCTCTCTCACACACTCTCCTCCCCAAGGACTTTTTCATTTGTCCTGTGACACAAACATTCCCACTATTTATAACCTCCCCTTCGCCAACGTGCAAAGAGTCAAAGCAAAGCCATTTTCTCTTTCTTTCCTCGGCTCATTTCCTCAGAGTTCCCAGGCCAGTGCCCGAGAAGCAAGAAGCACTTCTCTCATTCTCACAAGTTGTAATTAGCAGGAAGCAATAGCTAGCTGCATTTTCCACCAGAAGCACGAGTTTATGAGTTGCTATTTCCAACAGTGGTGCTGTTTACTTCTGGTGTCTATGTAAGTGTCATTAAGACCCCCCCTACCCTGACATGTAATGCAAGTGGACACGCTGGTCGTTGCCTAGCAGCAGCAGATATGTTTACAATGTCATGGTGCAAGTGACATCATTGACGTCTTGCTCGGGTCCCAGGACGTCTATAATAAGTGGTGGCATTACGAGCCCATACCAGCGCCTTCAAGACTTCCTGGCTCTACTTTGATCAGGCCTGGCGTGCTTTTGGCTCTGTTTTTGCAGCGGTGGCTGGTGGTGATATGGGGTGGGTCAGCTAAATGCATATTATTATTACACCAATTTCCAACCTCAATCTAAGAATTGATCCAAATCCTCACCAAAAACAGTCTTTTTTTATCTCCCTATGTGTGGCCTTTATGAAAATCTGCCAATACTGTTCTGAGTATGTTGCTAACAGTTAACATTGGCCCCAATCTTGCAATGCCATAGGATCCCTTTCAAAACCAAGATTCAGATGGTGTTACAGTTCTACTCCGAAAAACAAAAAATTGGTTCCTTGCCCCATTACTGAATATTACTGACAAATTAGTAACAATCAGACCATTACTTTGGAGGCATCGTGCTAACAGATGATAAAGCAGACACCAATAAAATGGTGAAATGTTTTCTGTCACATTTTAGTACAGCGCTGTATAAATGTACAATAAAGTAGGGCTATTTTGAAAAGAAAAAAAAAATCTAATTGCGATTTCTCTGACAGATATTCTGGTCATGATTAGTTTTGCATTTTTAGTTGTTTTTTTTTAATCAATGTTCAGTTCACAGTATAAATCTTAGGCATGTGGTAGAGCACTGACACTCGAGAGAACACTTAAATATTCACTACTAAAGTAATACACTTGCCTTCAGAACATGTCTGTAGAGGTCTATACTACAGCTGTAGCACAGTTTATACGTTAGGACCCTGTGGATATTTTGTTCTCTGCAGATGACATTATATCATCTAAATAACTGCAGGCTTAGACATTTGCTAATTGTGACAAATCAAATTGCACTTTCAATTCGATTTCCAGTCATTCTTCAGCCCTACAGTAAAGTCCATGATCAATTATTCCTCAGCCTCTATAGTCTAAGAACTCTGCAATTGCAGGCTGTTTACATGACAACCTGGTCAGGAAAACACAACAGTCATGTCCTCTTTGGTTTGTGTGGGATACACCTGTGAGGCCAGCAAACAGCAGAAGCCATAGCTGCAACTTTCACTACAACTTTTACATTCTGTAGTTTCTGAAGCACTGCTGATAAACTCTAAGCAGAAGTAAGGATTTATGTATGCATATTAACATTTATCCTGACCTATATCAAAATATGGATGTATGAAGCTTAAAATCACAATGTTTTGTGGCTGTGCGGTCAGTCGCCACTCGGTAAAACACAGGCCATGACACCTATCAGTCACCAAACTAGAAAGATGAATGGTGCATCAGTGTGTCAACATAATTATTTGGACTGGAAGTTTGGTTAGCATTGTGTCCTTGGGCAAGACACTTCACCCAACTTGTCTGTATGAATATGTTGTGATTGTGTGCTTTGTGGTAGTCGGAGAGACCGTAGGTGCAGAATCGCAGCCACTTTTCCATCAGTGTGCCCCAGGGCAGCTGTAGCAATAAAAGTAGCTCACCGCCACTGAGTGAATGAATAATGCACTGAATTGTAAAGAAACTTTGTGAGTCCAGAAAAGTGCATTATTATTATTATTAGTTTCTGGTTATTGCACCACCAAAATAATGTTCCACAGCATTATACAGCATAAAAAAACAAAACAATAAATATATATGTTTTAACAATTCATGATTATAGCAAAAGTCAGTGGTAATTTAGCTCACCCATTCCTGTTAGTATTTTAGGAACATGTCCCACACTCAACACCATGTATTAAGCCCATGAGTGGCTCCGGTAATCCCAATGCGTGTGGGAGTACCCAGGCTGCACATATTCAAGAGCTGCCAAATGCCTGCATCGTGAGGGCAATGTATAGCGACAATTCGAGTAGGTAAGCTCTGAGTGGTCCCATACTAAAAATAGCCCGCTGCTGCTGACCTTCACATAATCATAAATAGAGCTGTTGTGTTAATATTGGGGCTTACCCTGTGAGATTGTCTTACCGCAGATAAACAGAATAGATTGCAGCACTATGTTTACAGTATCATAAGGTAAGATGAGTAGGATTATGAAATCAAATGTGGAAAAAAATAAACTAATGCTAAAATAACTGGTGGTTTTCTCCTCAGGACGGGTGTACGATGGCAAGGTCTACACTGGCCTCTGCAACTTCAACGAGAGGTGGGAGCGTCTGTCACTGGCCCAGAAGAAAGGCATCAACCACCGCTACCAGCTGGGCTGCAACTGCAGGGTGAGTGCACTACATCCACTATCAGCTACTACTACTACTGCTGCTACTACTACTACTACTACTGCTGCTGCTGCTGCTGCTGCTGCTGCTGCTGCTGCTGCCAGAGGGGATTACTGGGGCCACGTAGGGACAAGGCCGAGGAGCTAGAGCTCAATTGAACCAAATATCCAAAACAAGGTTTATTCAAGTCAGTTTGAGGTTAAATTGCTGTGAATGAGTACAAAAGAAAGAATGGTCATCCATATTTATTAGGAGTACTGTTTGGTGCTTTTGTAGCTAATGTTGTACTAAAGGAATGAGTAAATTTCTTTATGGTGTAGCTAACCTTGGTATGATCTGGTATAGCTTCGCCTTACCGGGATTTCCATTATGGGGGAATTGGCAAGGTAACTCTGATGTTGTACTTTTATTTCAGGCAAATTTCAAGCATTGTTTTGCCATTATTTCATGAAATCATTAAAAGAAAAATAAGAATTAGCATTTTCCTTTAAGGAACACGATCAAACATAAACAATAACTTTTACCCTATCCCTCGGTAAGGAAAAACTCCTAAAAACCAGCTGTGGGGAGTAGTTATGCTTTTGCCTCCCAGTAAGCAGGCCGTGAGCTCCATCCCAGGGCCGGCTGTTACACAATCTCTCTGGAAAGAGTGTCCTGCCTGTGTTACCTTGGGTTTGCGCCATCCAAAAAGTCCTGTGACTAACAGGCCACTGTTCAGGGTGTACCCCACCTCAGGCCCACAGTTACTGAGAAGGGCTCCACTACTCACAACTCCTGATGGGAATACGCGAAAGAAGATGAACAAATACATTTTCTTTCAACGTGCAGTGGTTTTATTCAGTGAATCAAGAGTCAATATGTCAATACTAGCTTAAATATGAAAAACACATAGATATGTAACAAGTCAAATAGATGGACATCAATCTTATAAGTCCTAAAAATCCTAAATAAAAACGCCTAGCTAATACTTGGAAGTCGTGCTTATCGCAGATGATTCTTATAAAAATACTGTATTCAGTGATTAAACTATTTTCCTCAAATCCAAGTAATCAAAATGGAATACTGTCTGTTTAAGAGTGGACTGGGGTTTTCGAGGATTATTCGCTCTATGAAACCTGGACATCTTGGTGAGACCATTATCAGATTACATGTCTGGAGCGGTCCCATGTCTTCATTCCCAGTTTTATGAGGTCTGAGACGTGCAGCTGCCGACAGTGGTGTGAGGGTCCTACTGTACGGCGCAGCGCTGGACATCTGCTCTCACCATTGGCCCCTATCAGTATAAGTGGATTAGCAGAGAGGCGTGTTTGTTCCCAGTGCGGGCCAGCCACTGTGAACTGTGTGTAGAGAGAGAGAGCATGCCAGCAGCCCCCCGCCTTCGAGGCATCCAGAGAGGGCTACGTCAATCAAGCGTGACTCGAGTGGGAGAGTCAGTAAGCACAACTACGTGTAAACATCCACAGAGGAGGAGAAGGGAGTCAAAAATGGGTAGTACAGTGAAGATATTACTCAAGCAGAAGTGGAGTACTCAGGCACTATGTTTGCATACATGCGTAGTCCAAGTATATCCGGATAGGAGCTTTAAACTGCATGTAAACGTGCAACTCAGGTTGATGGGGTTGTCATTCAAATTTTTCTTAGTCAGACTTTGTCAGACTACTGCGGCATGTTACGGTGAATACTTATTAGCAAATCAAGCGGTGGCAGTACCTCAGTTGGTAGAGGTGCATGCACACTAATCTGAAAGTTGGCGGTTTGATCCACGCTGTATACTGTCGTTGTGTCCCTGGGCAAGACACATCACCCACCTTGAATGTGTTAATGTGTAAGTGTGATTGTGTGTGTGGTGGTGGTTGGATGGGCCATAGGTGCAAAATGGCAGCCATCATTTCGTGTGACTGAGAAGTAAAGGAGTAATGCATCAAATTGGAAAATGACTTTGAGTGTCTAGAAAAAAGCAAAATATGATAAATAATGCATTATTATCATTATTATGATTATTATTATTATGATTATTATTATGATTATTATGATGATGATGATTATTATTATATAGTCACTGATGAAAGCCGACTCACTGCGCTACTGTGGGTTCTCTCCTCTTTCTCCTACCATCCAAAGAAATGTATGTAAAGGTGAATTGGTAAATCTAAATATCCCATAGTGAAGAAAGTCAATGATTGTCTGGCAGTGTACAAACATTTAGCACTCCTAATAAATCCCCACACCAGAAATCAAAGACATACATAAATGAGCATACTTTGAGTATGCTCTGCATGTAAACATAGTGAGTACTCAAAACTTTTCTAATCTAGAAACCCAATCTCCTCCCTAATTATTTGAAGTTTATACAGGTCCATTCATATTGAATTGATGTTACCATAGTTATAGGGCCCCATTTGGCAAAATCTACTTTTTTGAGCTTTTGTAATGTTGCAACTCAAAAACATACCAAGAACAGTACTTTGTTTCATTCACGCATTTTGCAGTAATCCTGTATGCTGAGACACTCAAAATGCTCCGTCTCAAGGCTCTACATAGACTTATGAAACTAGGGAGTGTACAGTCCATACACTGTCACTGGACTCATTCTGATAATTTCAGCACTTTAAATGATGTCACTACGAAGCAGTATCTGTCTTTTAGTGTCATGTAGCTAATAGCCCTGCTAAATGGTCATTTTATGTTCTGTCCAGTCCACACTGTTGCCAGCAGGGGGCAAAAGACACCTAATCCAGGCATTGTCTGCAAAGTCAAAGCAACAATTCCCCAAAGGAAGACGTTTTCCATACATATACATTCTTTTAAGTTATAAAACATGAAGTATTTATGCAAAGGTGTTCAAAATATTTCAAAAAGCCTGAAAAAACATAATATAGGACCTTTAATGACAAGTAAACATATTTTGCTTGGACATCTATAAAATGAGTTCAGAAAGCATGACTTAAAAAAATAACTTAAGGAAAGACCCCACAACAGAGAACCCATTTCTTAGGAAAAAGATAGTTACTTTCCCACCTCTGAACATCATCACACTTATTAAACACAGCCACCATCCTCCGCATTCCTTCACCAATAATCATTTACCATTCTGCCATTTACAAAGTGCAGGAAGCGTGTCGTGCCCGCGAGAAAAGTATTCTCCATTGATAATTAAAAACACTTAAACCAGGAAGCTATGTGAGCGTCTCTGAACCATGTAGGACAGACTCTGCCGCCCTGAAAAACAAAACGGTGTGCCCTCTCTGACAGGCTTCAATTCTCCTACTCATTCAGATCCAGGAAAGTGCAGCTCTCTCTCACCACTTTCTTCCTCGAGCACTTTTTTTTTTTTTTTTTTTTTTTGCAGCGGGATGACTGCATTTTGCTGTCACGAAATGTTTTTTCCGTTTGTCACCTCACTAACTGGTTATGTAAAGCTTTCCGTCACATTCAGCCTGGAGTTTGTTTTTGTTTTGTGTGTGAGCACCTGCAAGGGTGACGCACAAAAAGAAATAGGAAATAAAAGGCGTAAAATCATTAGGAAGAGCTTCTTTAGGGAAACAGCTGATCTTTTGATGGTGACGCTAACGGTTACTGTAAAAAATGCAAGCAATCAGAGCGAGCATTCAGGAAGCACAAAATCCATCAATGGCACATGCTGGGAGATGTGACACATTTACCATTTATCAAATCAAGAAACTATTACTCCGACCTATGTAGGCAGCAACTTTCTACAAAGATAAGGTATGGTAATATTTTAAATAGGAACGCATTTAAGCATGTAGGACAAACTAAAGGTAGCTGCCCCCCCCCCACCTTTTTTTTTTGTTCTGGTTACCAAGAATCTCTCTCAGGGCGCTTTGCATGACCTCCCTGTGTTATTGTGGGTTCTCTCCCCTTTCTCTTATTGTCCAAAGACATTCATGCAGTACATGAACAAATAAAAGTCATCCATTCTTCCTAGGCTTTTTCTCTGGGGCCCCAAACATTTACTTGGTTTGCCTGTACTGTTGAAGCATTTATGTAAAGGTGAATTGGTAAATTTAAATGTCCCATGGTGAATAAAGTCAATGATTGTCAGTCAGTGTGTATCTTTAAAGGTCCCTTATTATGCTAAATTGATTTTTTTGAGCTTTTACCATGTTAAAATGTTGTTTGCACCTTAAAAATATACCTGGAGAAGTATTAGTATTCATGCTTCTGAGCTGCTGCCCTCGTCAAGACACACCTAATCCAAGTGTTCTCTGTAAATTCAAAGTAACAGCTCACCAAAAGAAGACATTTTCCATATATATACATTATTTTAAGTTATAAAATGTGAAATGCCTAATGTATAGGTGTCCAAAATGATTTCAAGAAGCCTGAAAAAAAAAAAAGCATAAAATGGTACCTTTAAGTCTTTGCCCTGCAACTAACTGGCCATTGTCCCTGTCTAAGGCCTATGGTAGCTGGTATAGGCCACCCTAACAGGAATAAGTGTTAGAAACTGATGGCATGACACTAGAAAAG
Source organism: Bostrychus sinensis (assembly GCA_020698575.1). Lineage (NCBI taxonomy): Eukaryota > Metazoa > Chordata > Actinopteri > Gobiiformes > Eleotridae > Bostrychus > Bostrychus sinensis. The sequence continues at coordinate 45,220,377 of CM036239.1, read as the reverse complement.
AAGTGGATTGTATTCCTGTATGCAATCCTTTTTAAAGGTGCTATGAGCAGTATACATTTTGTATATTTCACAAAAATGACCCACATGTATTCCAAGATATGATGTAAAAATGTTTAAATCAAATATTAGTTTTACTGAAAACAATGGTACACTTGATTTATTAGCAATAAAAAATGTATTTTACATAATGGCCAAGTTGTTTTATTTACATTTTTTGTTTTGGTTCTAAACCCTGCATTACCGATCATCCAATCAGAAAAGTAGAAAGACTGCCAACCCATGGACCATTGTTTTGATTTAGACTGCAGTACCATTTTCAAATCAGTACGAGCGCATGCTGCTTACAGTACCTTTAAGTCAAGGCATGTAGGTATTGCACATATAATTGGTGCCATCCTAAGAAAGTGAGTTGTTGGAGTAAATATCTTTCCACCATCTTGTCTTCATCTCGTCTTTCTTTCTCTTGTCTCTGTGCAGATTAAACCATGCCACTACCTGCCCTGCTTTGTCACATCCAAGAACGAGTGCCTATGGACGGACATGCTGTCCCATTTCGGCTACCCCGGGTACCAGTCCCGGCACTACGCCTGTATCCAGCAGAAGGAGGGCTACTGCAGCTGGTACCGGGGCATGACCTCCCGCGACAAGACCACCATTAATGCCACTGACCCTTGAAATTGAACCCACCACAAATCCACTGCCGCCTCCCAACTCCCTTACCCCCCCAAACTTAAAGAGTGTTACTGGACTCGTATGTTCATGCCATGTGGGCACCCTTTGATGGGGCACAAAGAAAAAGCACCAATCTATGACAGTGCCTGTCTGATAGAAAAGAAACATCTTATTTGTTGTACAGATCTTTTTTTTTTTTGCCAAATCTCAAAAGTCCATATTATTGCCCCATTGTGACAGACAAAGTATTATGGGTATTATGGGTATGAATGGGAAAGTCTAGTCTACTACAGTATGTATGCTGCTCTGTAATCGGCACAGGTTAAGATGAGAAATAAGCTAGCTAACAGCATTAGCTCCACACAGTACATTTGAATATAGGGATTTCTCGATACCACTTTTCCACAACGAATAATTACTGAATAATACTGCATACGGCACTCTCAGAGGGTCAAAACTACAACAACAGCAACCCCAGAGTCAACTCAAACTACAGGAGCCTGATAGAGCCAAAACATATACAACTATGGTCATGGACATTTATTGATTGATTTTCTGCCACTTGTACCTGTGAGATAGCTGGAGCCTATCCCTGCAACTATGGGCCTCAAGACAAAAGTCAAAATTCAACAGGCTCTTGGGTTCAAAACTAAAACTACAGGAGATAGTCAAAATTCTACTTTTGCACACTCAAGTTCAAAATATAGCAGACTAAGATGGTGTCAAGGACAAGGAGTAATGTATAGCCATTGGGACAACTAAAAAAATTCAAACTACTGCAGCCTCTGAGGAACAGAATTCACCTGTATTTGTATTAGAACACATGCAGCAAAGTAATGGTTATGTAATGTGACAACCTATCAATACAATGCAATTTTAATATACCAAATTACCACTAAAAACTGCAGTTTTAAAAGTACAAGTAAATTTGAGGTCAAAATGAACTAAGAAAGTATTCAGATATTATTTAAACAACTGCAATGAGCATGCTGCAATATAAAGGATTTCACTGTGGACAAAATAGTGCCAATGGTTGTGAAGACGTGTTTTTATTTCTGCTTATAAATCAGCATGGTATTGTGTCACATCGGAGACTACATTATTTCATTTATTTACTGTAGCATCTGTCTTTGCAATGGGACTTTCTGAATGTTCGAATGAAAGGCAAATGCTTTTGTCTGTTACAAGTCTATGGAGATGGATGCAGGGAAGCAATGGGCCCCTGCATTGTTGATACTTTATGCTGTATATAACATAAGCTAAACTTGGCTGAAACCTCTGTAACTGGTAAATGTGTCTAGATTTGTGCTGTATATGAGTTCAATACAAAACATAAACAGCTATAGTTATACGTAGTAGAGCCAGACAATGAAGGACCACAGTCTCCACAGCATTGTCTATGTTTAATGTGATGGTACTTTTTACATAAAGTATGTTTCAATTATCATGATTGTCCCCAAACTGGTACTCATCTCCATCCAGTGAAAAAGTCCAGTCTAAACAGAGGTTTCGCACATTAAGATATTTTGTAAGTGTATATTCAATCTTTTTTGTATTTAACTATTTGAAATGGACATTATAATATATACTGTATATGAATGAAAGTAACAATATTGTAACTAAATTCATTTTTCATTTCATCTGTTTTTATGGTTATCCAATGCAGTACCTTCAATCCATTCCATAAAAGACACAGTCTGCCACAGTTTGTATCAATAGGTCTCATCAGTTTGATAATAATAATAATAATAATGATATTATGGTTTCTTCTTTTATAGCAATTTTAGAGCCAGACTTAAACTTACTTTAGTTAAGAAAGAGCAAATATGTGAATCTTTTGACTACAGGAGAATCACTGGGGCAAAACTCAAACCTAAAAAGCCCTTTAAGTTAAAGAACGCAAAATATATGTGATGCCACATTATGAAATGTCAAACTACAGCAAACTTAAGTGGGGCAAAACTCATCACTGGGTCAAAAACTCAAACTACAGCAGCCTCAGAGGGTCAAAACTCAAACCTAAAATGCCCTGTAAGGAAGGCCAAATATGTGACATTATTAAATACAAAATTACAGCAAACTTAAGGGGAACAATGTTTAGACCACAGGAGCGTAATTGGGTCAAAACTAAACTACAGCAGCCACAGAGGGTCAAAACCCAAAGTTAAATGGCCTTTTAAATTAAAAAAGATCAAATAGGTGATGTTAAATTGTGAAATGCCAGAACAGAAATCAGGAATACATGAACATGACTGGGTCTAAAACTCAAAACTACAGCCGCCTCATAGGGTCAAAACTCAAACCTAAAATTAGGAAGGCCAAATATGTGATGATGCATTGTTTCTCTACTCAACAACTCACAGGGTCAAAAACCTTAACCATGTGCTCTGTAGAGGGCCAAAACTCAAACTTAACAGTGCATATACATTATGTGTGTTAAGAAGAGACAAAATATGTGGACGTTTCATTGGTTATCTAAAGCCAGTTGAGATTCTGAGACTTAAATTTATACCAAAATTTGCAGACAAAGATTTAAAATACAAAAGTGGCTATTATGTTATTCAAAACAGTTAATTAAATTCCAGGGCATTAAAAAAACATTTCTATTATTGCTAAGTATAAAATATGCCAACCTTAAATAACATTTCTATATTTAACACTACTTTAAAGCAAAATGAAAAGAATGGACAATGTTATTGTTGAGGAGCCTATTTCTCATCCTGTGGCATTACTGTGTCTTTTTCTGTGGTTCATAATTGTGTAAATATACTGTTTGCTCTGCACAGAAACACTTGGTCAAATTCTTTACAAGAATCCAATGATGGGATCTGTGTCTAGCACTGATTCCTGATTATCTGGAGGGGGTTGTTTTGTTGTAGGGCTTAGAGAGATGTTCGACTTAATTTCTGTTTTATATTTTTATAATAAAGAGTTAATAAAAACCGGGACATGTCGTGCTGTGGTTGTGTTACACGGAGAATTATATCTTGGAGGCACTCACCATCTGCGCGTGGCTGGGGAAGAAGGTTTGTTCATTCAGAGGGAATTTCTCAGGGCCAAGGGAGTGGTACAGCTTAATCATCTGAGAAAACTGCAAACACGAGTAAACATGGTCAGATGTCACTGGCTGAATCTGCACTCACGAACACCATGTATGCAAACTTATGAGAATGCAGATTTATATGGGTATATTTTTCATATAATAACTCAGCTTATACAAAACATTTGGACACCCATAGCAAATTAAAGCTGAAGTAGCTGAAGTAGAAATCATAATGCAAATTCCAAAAAAGTAAAATGTTCCATTGAGTGAAATTCTACTGTGTATAATGTAATAATAAACAGAAAGCAATGATTTTAAAATCTCATAAAAAAATAATCACAATATATCAAGTGTTAAGAAATTTTACAATTTTAGGAAAAATAAAAGCTAATTTTGAATTAGACGACAGCAACACATCTCAAAAAAGTTTGGGCAAGGCAATAAAAAGTTTTACTAAGAAAAAGAGCTAATTCGTCATAACCAACGTTAGTATCGTATCACAACAAACTAGCATGATGGGATCAACTGATTGTATTTTTTTTCTTTGGTGCAGATTTTATGTTAATAAAATACATTTTTTATTTGCCTAATTTTGCTTACAATCAATTTAACATGCATGTAACAGTGGAAAACAACCAAACTTATTCAGAACATATAGTACACACTGCTTGTCCCTTCATGAGAGCACATAGGTGTACTAAGTAATGTATCGGCAAAAATTGGCCATTCGGTTTTGCGTGTTAGTTTTTACATTTTACACTTTGTTCTAACTTTTTCTGCTGAGTTTGTAGAAAATAGTGACATTGTGCGCAAAATTTTACAATCAGTATGTCACACTGTATGGCATGAAATAGAAGCATGCAATTGGAGATGCTGGGAGATTTACTTTATAGGGTATGGCCAGTCAGAAAATTGTGAAAAACTTGGTCAGTATAAGTAGCAAAACTGACAACCACTGGGAACAATTTCCCACACAAAACAATATTTGTTGCAGAACTTTTTCATTGATTTTGTGGCACTGTTAGCATACAGACACTTGCCAATTTGCATTTTTGCCAATGAAGCCAGAACTCCAATACTACAATCCCAAGGCTGAGACAAAGAGGCTTCTTATGGTTCTTTTTTCCTTTAAGGTAAATGCTGTTACAACACAATTGTCAAACTTGACCCCCCAAGTGTTTGAATTAAAACCACTGAAAATGAAAAAACAAAATACAAATAAACAAATAGATAAAACAATAATTAAAGGCTTCAATGAAAAGTGCATTCTCAATTTTCTTAAAGTGAACATTAGTCTAATAGACTAGATGAATAACTCTGAAGTAGTTGCTTACCACCCAAGGTTTGCTGCAGAAGTTGTAGATGGAGTAGAGAGAGTTGACGCTTGGGACGCCTCCGAAATGCAGGCCAATCACCAGGTTCCTGAAGTCCTCTCCTGGGATCATGCTGTAGGCGTGCTGACGAATCAGGACAAAGTCGGGTTTGATGGACCTGCAAAGGGAAACACAGATAAGGCCACCTGCAGACATTTCATTTCAATGTGTCTACTCTTTCTCTAAACATACAGAACCATCTTGATGTATTTTATCCATGGCTGTCCAGTTTCATATGGAATAATACTGTAATGGACAATTTTGTGTCTTTAGTCCCCCAGCACTATAAAACGTGTCTATAGATAGGAAAGGCAAAAGAAGTGACCTCCTTTTCTTTTATTGATACTCATTTTAAAGTATTAGCTCAGATGAGTTCATACTTTTGGAACTATAGTGTAGATTCAACCCAGGCCACTTCCAAATCCTCCCTTAGCCTATTCAGAACTTTCTTAAAGACTTATCAACAGCTTGCATCATGGGAAGCAACATTGGAGCCAATCACTCAATCACTGTCCTGATTTTAATACCAGGTTTTAAGAGGGCCTTCCATTTCAAAAACCAAACCACATTTGTTTAATGATATGGTTATGTATTACATTTCCAGAAGACCTATTGCTGCCATCTGTTAAACACTTCAGATCTGAGCATGGCCTGGTCCCATTTGTCCCTAACCGTCTGGGGCCAACAGCTCTGTCAGCACATTAACACAGTGTATCAGGGCTGTGTGTTTACTGTGCACCATTCTTCACTGCCCGTGTTAAACTCAGAGGGCAAAGATATGCACCTCTGAACACCCAATCTTTTAGCAGCATCTATCCAGTAGGTTGATTTCATGTAATGTCAACAGCATTCTGCAGGCGTATATTGTATATTTGTGACGGAAGCAGACCAAAACTGTATGGCAGGATCTGCTGCATCAGAAAGTAACAACAAACCCCGTGTGTCTGCGTGCGCTGCTTCTCACTCTGTTTCTGTTCCTCTGAGATGCTACAGCACCTGTCCCAGGGCGTCTTAAGGCAGCTTCAGCTACCAAAATGGTCAGGTTCAACATTTGTGGACTGTCTGTTCAGATATTTCTTTTAAAAAATACTATCGAACCTACGTATTAATCCTGGCTCCTGTATTTTTGCAATATTTTTGGAATAAAAAAAAATGACTTTCTAGGCCAGGTGTTCCCCCAAAATGTGTGATTGATGTCATGCAATTACATTTTTTAGCCTACCTTTTATCAAATTTACAAAAGTCTGTTTTTTGTTTTATTACCCCTAGCTTCCTTAACTTGGTCAACTGCATTTATTTCCTATGGAATTTCATGGGAACTTTTGATTTTTATCACTGTGACAGTCATGAATATGTATTTTGTGGACCACACAGACTATATCAAACCCTTTAAAAATATAATTTTACCCAGCAAGTATTTGGGGAAGAAAGTATGAGTATTTTCTAGCTAACACTATGTGGCTAACCAAGCTAGGTTACATTACTGCATGTATTGCATCTTTGTGTGGACCTGTAGGACCTGCCTCTAATATGGGAACTTAAAGCAGCAGGCCCTCATGAGGTCATTCACTATTAGTTTTTATTAATAAATATGTGTTTTTACTGATGTTATAAAGTGTGTGAACGTCTATGTGAAACTTTAAATAATAGTGTGGGTTATGGGAAATAGTACGACTTTATTTTATCATTTGGATAGTTTGCATCTCACATGATTTGAGGTAGTGATCCAAAACTATTATAACTAACTTACTTTCAAGAGTTAGTAATTAAGTTAAGTATGATATTTCTTTTTACACTATTTACTTTTTTTGGTAACTTCCCCAACACCAATGATACAGTTGTTAAAAAATGGAAAAATAAAAACATTTCAAACATGAAATTATTCTTTTGTAGACTAAAACATGATAGAAAAAAATTTACAAATGATATCTTTAAAACAAAATGACAAAACACATTGATTCTAATACAGATCATTTTTAACCCACTGATGGAAGAGTGTAGGGTCCAGTCACTCCTGCATCTAAGGGTTAACACAACCTAATACTTTCTCTCACTCTGTAAGAGCACAGAACGTTATCTCCTGAACACCTGGATGTCGTCTGAATGCAGCGTACATGTCACACCAAGGCTGGAAATTCACTCCGGCATCAATACTGCAGACATTGTGCAACAGTTCATGCTTGGGATTCTTGCTGTTGCATGTCACACATCACTAGCTTCATAATGCAATCCACAGAGCTGTTTACAAGAGCAATGCTACCAATAACTATTAACATTCACTTTATTTACTCTAATGCATTACCTAACTGTGCAGAAATGCCAACGTATGCTATGTTTTAAATGACTATTAGACTACTATTTGTTGCAAGAGAAAAAAAAAAAAGAATAAAATATGCTATAAATTACAGGTTGCAGACTTTTAGTAAGTATCCACTATCATGGATAATGCCAATACAGCAGCTCTGGCGTGTCAGCCAGAACTGATTCTGCTACTGATAAGTTGTTCATAATAAATTTGTATGGACTTGCATTGCTTAATCAAAACATGTCAACACATCGCTCTTAAATGGATAGTATCCTCCAAAGTCAGAGAGAGATACAGAGAAGTAAGCAACCTCCAGTTTACCTATATATGCAAGTAAGCAGATAATCCAGGCTATACTGTAAAAAGGAATCTAATTTAGTCATTATACCAATATCAAATTGTTCACAACAATGGAGAAAATCCTTTTCTGTATTTTTCTGATGTTGCTGCAGTGAGCAGTTATCAATATGGAGTACAGCTTGTGCTTATATTTTTTCTTTTGCTGTCTGACAAAGCAATTCAAATATATAATTTTTAATTATTGTATGATATTGCATAGCTATATTTTTATGCTAAATGTCTACACAAAACAACAGAATCAGCAGTGTGCATTAGCCTCACAGTTAAATTAGTCAAAACAGTGTTGGGAATAATGTTATAAATGACATTATTAATGTTGTTTATTTCAGCTAAGAGTAATCTAACTAATTATTTTTCCCATGATTACAACGCTGTTACAGTTACTGACAATAAAATATGGTGCATTACTTTCCTAAGGAGGAGACTTCAGTAAAGCATGGTTTACTGTGACTTAAGCAAGGCCCAGCAAAGGAGCTGGAAAACACAGCGGTGCTCTAGTGGGGCTGCAGGGCAGAGACTGCATGTCACCACTGCACTTTCACTTTCTCTCTGGGACGCCGCAGTGTGTCGGGTGGTTCTACAAGTCTGCGTTGTGCATTAAAATAAAAAATGTAGCACACGGCCTCTTGTTTAATTTTTACACAAGGCACCTCTCTCACATGCCGCCAAGACGTTTGTGGCTAGCAACCCAAGCCCAGGGGCAGCAACATGAGCTCCACAAATGTCATAAGGGTTATTGATATTTGAATACAGACACAAAAACCTACAGTCAGTGGCCACAGAAGGGTTATATCTTAGTAATGATAAAAGGTTATAAAAACACAAATGTGTTTTATTGTTCTAACATAGTAAGTAATGGCATAGTTACTTTGCCTAACTAGTTACTTTTTAAAATGCAGTTTATAGTTTATAGAGTTGCTAAAACTTGAACTCAGTAACTTCCTTAGCCCCCCGCTTCATCTCTGGGCCAAAAACGACACTTGCAAGTAAAAGCATCTCTGACCTGATGTCACGGAAGTCTCACAAGAAAACAGCACATCGCAGTTAACCAAACAACAAGCTAGCGATTTTGGTATGGCAGAGCAGCCAAATGGCAGAAAAAAATGTACGTACATGGACGGGAAAAGCAAAGCCGAGCGAGGCGTCATACAGGAGTCAACTGGAGTTTTTACGACAGTGCTTTAAGCCAAAATGTAGGGAGAGCTTATACAACAGCATTTGTACATTAATCCATATGAAAACATGCTGGTCAGACACACATTGTAAAATTGCTTTGGCCCAGACCAGTGGGAGTGTTGTGGTTTGTGTATTCAATATTGGTCCATCATAAAAAGACAGACTCTGATGTCTTTTAGCTGAGAGGAGGAACAGCTGGAGTGGCTCTGACTCCAAACATAAGCAGCACTTGAGGACTGAGAGACTCACTATAAATCCACTTTACAACCTGCCTCTTCTACCTCCTGTGTCTTTGTGTAAATATCTCCAGGTAAAAAGTAACAAAAAAAAAAACAACCTTCACAGTCTTTGGAACCAGCTGTTTTCATTCACATCAGTGTTTGTGCTCTGTTATGGCCCACTTACAGCACTTGGAAAGTTTTCTAATCAGCTCTGACAGAAACTGTTTGTTGCCATTGGGAACACTCAGTCCAATCCAGCCCCTCTGAACCAAGGCGTGCATCAGAGCACACCTTGGTTTCATTATGGGCAAAAATGCAGTATTTATTCCAGCGTTGATGATTTGTTAAAAGTACATGAACTTCTTTCACAATGCCACAGGACTGTCTTTGAGTTCATCAGTATGACCCTAATAACCACATTCATGGGGCGCATAGTGCACCTGGTCTATGAGCTACATATTGTAATTGGAAACAAAAATTCAAAAGATATTTGAACTCTAATTAAAATGAATGCCATGATTTGGTGTAAGTGAAATTCTCTCTATGATAGAACCTCAATAAAAAGTGACCAATAAATACAGTCGTCTGGTCTGGTGTGTGTCTGTGTGTGTGTGTGTGTGGGGGGGGTATAGCCTACATACGTTAGGCTATAAAAAATAACACTAGGAAATGAAATGGATTGTTTCCCGTATGTTAAAAGACTGACTTGTCTAGTCTGAGTTGCTCATACTGCCCTAACACCACTGAGTGAGCCGCACCAATGCCGTGCATCAGTCGGCAGCATGACTCAGTGAAGCCTTAACAAATTTACATTTACAAATTTACAATAAATATGATGAATTTAACTCATCATGCTTTTTATCCTAGAGACAGTTGCGTTAAGATGCATCTTAACATTGATTAGATTACCGTGATTTCAGCAGCTAACGTTAGCTAACAATATTTTATGCACATGTAACACTATGTTATAACTATAGAGGAAGCTACAAATGGTATTACGGTTCTAGATTCAATAAGGAGAATAGTAAGCACAAACAACTTAAAGTTTTACCAGAAAAAATAGTTTTTTGTTTAATACAATAAAAAAATAAACATTTGTTTCACAGGTATCTTTTTTTCTTTTGTTATAACTTAAAGTGTCCACTCTTATTATTTTTATAAGCAGCAGTAAAACCTCCTTTTGTTATTCACAGTCTTTTGATTTGTCCGTCAAGTCGTTTTAGTCAATGGCCATATAGTTCTTTTTCCCTTATTTTTTCTGTTCTTATCTGCAAACCAAAGGTTGGTATTGCTGAGTGTCCAGCGTTCTGGATGTGATGCCAGTCCCGGGTTGCTGTGGTCCAGGCGAACAACGAGCAGCTGGATTCCTCAGTTGAATGGGGTCTCTCAAAAAAACCAACCTGCATATTTAACATTTCAATTACTAACACAGTCCATATATGCAGGATTATCTGTTATCTAAACTCACATTTACATTTTCTATCACAATTCACAATATCTCAATACAACACAAGCTTGTTTTAAATGAAATTAACTGTTCCAGGATTCACATAAAAAATTAAATGGCATAGGCCTAATACCAAATTTTACAGCAAACCACAGTTAATACACATTCTGGTCTCTTTCATAATTCAATATTCAAAATAAAAGAATCTCCGATTGGTTTTTATACAGCAAACTAGCATAAAAGCTAGCGTTAGCTTAGCAACCTTAGCTCAAGCACATTTTTCTAATTTGACTCACCGGAGAAGATCTTTACAGAAAACTGTTACTGCAGGGATGGATAACAGTTGTTTAACCTTCAGAACTGCCACGTTTTTTCTCCGTCTCTCCTTGACTCACTTGCACAGGCTATTTATTTCAGCCTGGCGTCTAATGCCATCTAGAGGCGTGTGGATGCAACTACATGAAAAAACCATTTTTTTCCCTCCAAATTACAATCTTTTACCCGGCTTTATGAAAACAAATAAAAGAAAAGTGGGTCAAATTATGGGGGTTACATCCTCCCCCCCTTTATTGGCATGCGTCCCTGCATGTCAGCGTCTAGATTGGTTCCAAAACTTGGTGATAAAAGTCAGTCTCCAACGCTACTTGTAATGCTTTATCTAAACCACCCAGTAATGACTGCATAACTACTACCAGGGGGTTTCCTAAAGAAGGGTAAGTCAGTCTTTTTGGCTGAGTTTTATCTCTTGAAGATCTCCTGACTTGAACCTGAGGTTCCTCATCCACAGTGTTGGAGTCATTGTCAACTGTCACAGTTACCGAGTCTGTTTGTTCAAGTGATTGTGTCAGTTTTTGAGGCGAGTCACGGTTTTGAGGGTCAGCGTTAATAAGTTCATTATTAGGCTCTTGCATGATTTGTGGCGCAAATGGTGGAGCCTCAGGGTTTAGTGTTGGCTCTGATTCCACATTTTGTTCTGTGTTTGAATTGTTCTCTTGTGTTTGCACACCTGTTTCATTTTTTTCCTCCTCGATATTTTCAGGTTCGCTATGTGTTTCATTCTGTATCTGTTCATTTCCATTTTCCTTGTCCGTATCCTCCACAATGTCCACAGAGGGATAGAAAAAGTATTCCACATCCTCATTTTCTGACATGACATCCTCAAAATCTCCATTTCCAGTATCATTATTTGTTTGTGTTCGTTGAAGTCTGTTTGTTTTTCTTGTTTGCTTGGGTATTGTGTCTGTTATTTGTTCCTCTGAAATGGGCAGAAAGCCGCACGGGAGCAACAGATCTCTGTGTAAGACTCTTTCTGGACCATCTGAATCAAAAGGAGCTACAACAAAGACAGGCAGGTCTTTCACTTGTTTTACCACTCTGTAAATGGTTTGGCTCCATCTGTTGGAGATTTTGTGTTTTCCACGCAAACCAACATTTTTAACCAAAACGCGGTCTCCTGCCTCTAGTTTTGACTCCCTGATTTTCTTGTCATATCTTTGCTTATTGTGAAGCGCACTTTGGTCGCTGTGTTCTTTCGCTATTTTGTAGCTCTCTGTTAAACTTTCCCTGAGGTTTTTCACATATTGGTCGTGTGTTTCATGTTGTTTGTCATTTCGGTTGATTCCAAAAGCAATATCAATAGGTAAATTTGGTTGTCTCCCAAACATGAGTTGATAAGGTGAGTAGCCAGTGGTGTCATTTTTAGTACAGTTATATGAATGCACTAAAGGCTGGACATAGTCTCTCCACTTCACCTTATCCTCCTCCTGCAACGTACCTAACATGGTAAGGAGTGTTCTGTTAAACCTCTCCACAGGGTTTCCCTGTGGATGGTACGGTGTGGTCCGGGTTTTTTTTATTCCAAGCAGGCTGCACAATTCCCTGATCAAAGTGGACTCAAAATCCCTTCCCTGGTCACTATGCAAACGCTCTGGCAGGCCATAGTGTATGAAAAAGTTGTTCCACAGTGCTTTGGCAACGGTTTTAGCTCTTTGGTCAGCTGTAGGCACGGCCACCGCATATTTAGTAAAGTGATCAGTGATCACAAGGATGTTTTTTGTACCTCTGCCATCAGGCTCCAAGGACAAATAGTCCATACAGACCAGCTCAAGTGGCCTGCTTGTCTGAATGTTCACTAAAGGGGAACTATGCTGTGCTCTTGCTTTTTGCCTTATGCACCTCTCACATGTCTGGACTTTGGTGGTAATGTCAGTGAGCATACGTGGCCAATAAAAACGTGTACGTACTAAATCTGAGGTACGATCAACACCAAGGTGACCTATTGTGTCATGTAGTCCCTCTAAGGCTAAATGTCTGTAGCTCTGAGGTAACACGAGCTGAAACGAGGGCTCACCATTTACACACCTTTTCCTGTACAGCACTTCATCTCTGAAAACTAACTGGTCCCACAGACGTAGCATGAGCTGGACCTCTCTATCCTCATGTTGTCTTACTCTGTAAGATGGCCTCCTACCCGCTTTCAACAGGGTGATGACTCTGCTTATGGAGGGATCTTTGTTTTGTTCGAGAGCCCAGTCCTGCTGAGACATACGGGGTAAAGTGCATGAACCAGGTAAAAGATCAGTGTGGCTGAACTCAGGTGGAATCACATCAGCATTTATGGCAACACACTCCGCTAAACTGGGGAGTGATGGGAACTCAGACTGCGACTGGGGCGTTAAGTGCACTGTGTGTCTGTGGCATATAGCACTTACTACCTCCGGAGGGAGTGTCTCATTTGAGTTTTGGGTCATACGAGTCATGAAGTGATCGATGTAATTGTCCTCATCCTGAGTAGAGTTGTCCGTTTCATTTTTTTCATGTGGACGACGTGAAAGGCCGTCTGCGTCTTGGTTTTTCTTGCCAGCCCTGTACTGAATGTGAAAATCAAAAGTTGAAAGGGCCGCTAACCATCTATGTCCTGCGGCATCTAATTTTGCGCTGTTCAAGACGTAAGTCAAGGGGTTATTATCTGTCACAACTGTAAACTTGGCTCCGTACAGATAATCGAAAAATTTATCAGTGACAGCCCACTTTAAGGCAAGGAATTCAAGTTTATGTGTGGGATAACGTTTTTCACAGTTTGACAGACCTCGACTTGCAAACGCTATGACTCTTAACTGGTCATCTAGTTGTTGGTAAAGGGCTGCACCCAGGCCATGGATGCTTGCATCTGTATGCAATACATAGGGTTTTTTAGCATCAGCAAAACCTAATACTGGGGCGCTAGTTAACTTGTGGATCAGTGTTTTAAAGGACTCATCACATTTTGCAGTCCACTTTTCAGCAAAAGGTTTCTTTGGGTCAATGGCAGTGCTACAGTGGATAGGGGGTTTACGTGACTTCCTCGGTGGGTAATAGCCAACAGTGAGGTCATTTAGGGGTCTAGAAATTTTAGCATAATCTCTAATAAACCTCCTGTAATACCCCGCAAACCCTAAAAATGATTTGAGCTCTTTCACATTTTGGGGTGTCGGCCAGGTGGTAAGGGCGGCTATTTTTGAGGGGTCTGTCTCCACTCCATTTTCCGACACGACATGTCCAAGATACTTTACTGATGTTCTGAAAAAATGACATTTGTCAGGGGAGAGTTTGAGCCCAAATTCTCTGAGTCTGTCAAGGACATGCATTAAACGCTCTTCATGCTCCTCAAGGGTTCGGGAAAATACTATCAGGTCATCTAAAAATACGAGGACTTCTTTGAGGTTGAGGCTGCCCATGCATTTCTCCATAACACGCTGAAACGTGCTGGGCGCATTGGTAACCCCTTGGGGCATCCTATTAAATTCCCAAAAACCCATCGGTGTTACAAAGGCTGTTTTGGGTTTGTCCTCTTCCTCAACTTCGACCTGATAGTACCCGGATTTTAAATCCATGACTGAAAACCATTTTGAGCCTGTGAGGGCAGAGAAAGCCTCTTCGATGTTTGGTAAGGCGTATGCGTCTTTGATTGTTTGATTGTTTAATCGCCTGTAATCAATGCATAGCCTTATTGCTCCATTCTTCTTTTTCACAATCACTATGGGGCTTGCAAACGGACTTTCTGACTCACGGATTATGTGGGCATCACAAAGCTCTTTTAAGTGTTGCCTGACTGCCTCATAATCTGAGGGGTGTATGGGCCTCGGCCGCTGCTTGAACGGGGTGGGGTCTGAAAGCCGTATGCGGTGTTTAACTGCTGTTGTGTGCCCATAATCCAAATCATGTATGGCAAAGACATCAGACATAGAATTCAATTTATTTGTTATTCTCTGTTTCCACTCTTCAGAAAGGGGAGTGTCAGTAAAATCAAATTTGAGAGGGGTGACTGGAGAGGAACTGATGTTATTGCACATAGCTTTGGACCAAGATGGCTGAGAAGAGTTTTTCGCATCAGTGTTTTGGCCAGAAGACAGAGGGGTGACGGAAAGAGGTACGTATAACTCTGCCATTGATCTGCTACCAGGTACTCTGACAGCATGAGCACTTTCGTTCTTAACCAATATTGGGACTTTAAAACGTGTCTTAGAAGGTGCTGTCAATACATAGTTACAAAACACTAGGCCACCAGGTAAGTTTGAATCTAGGGACTCAACTAAGAGGGGAGCCCCAGGTGCTATGTCAATGTTTCGGGCATAACCAGTTAGGACTGCTTTTTCGCCAGCTGGTATAGTAAGGCACTTTTTACTCAACAGCTTTACTTTCCCTGCTCTCCCACTTTCATTGTCAATTTTCTGTTTGTGGTATATGGTTTGGATCACTGGGATGTTATCAGAGTTTGTATGTCCCACACTGTCTTCTTTTCCTTTGTATGTTGTGAACGTCTCGTAGAGCACATCCAGAACATTTGTTCCAATTAGCACAGGGATTTCTTGGTTGGAGCTACAATCAGGTATAATAAGTGCTAGAGTATTCACTTCCTCAGGTCTCCCAGTGATTTCTTTGGGAAATGACAGATTTATCTCAACATAACCTAAATAAGGCACTGGTTGTCCCCCTGCCCCTTGGATGTCAAGTAAATTGGCTACTGATTGAATAGACCGGGCAGGGAGGTGGAGCTTGTGAAATGTCTCGGACACTGTGGTCACTTGAGAGCCTGAATCTAGGAGGCATATGCTTTGAACGCCATCTACATTAAGTGTAGCAGTGCGTTTTGAGCCAACAAGTGCATTTAAGAGGGCCTCATTTGAGAGTGCTGAGTGGGAATGAGTCATATTATTAATCTGTTGTGGTCTTTTATCATCTTTGTCACTTTTTTCTGTTTTGGGACTTTGCTTTGCTGAGGCCTCAGTTTGTCCCTCTACTGAGACCCTGTCCAGTTTAAAATGTGTCCATACTTGGCTTGCCATTCTTGTTGTTTTGCTTTTAGCTCCTTGTATTTCTTGTCAACAAGTTCTTTGTTGGGAGCATTTGTGCATTCCCTTGCTATATGGCTATTTTCACCACATTTAAAGCAAAACCAAGCTTTTGGGGCTGATTTTGGTATTGGCTGATGCGCTTGCAGCTCAGCTACAGCTGCCAGTGGAGAGTTTGTGGAAACAGTGGGCTTTTGTTCCCGTTTTTTACGTCTTTGCGCCCTCTTCTCAGTCAGTTGCATTTGTAGATCTGCTACTTGCTTTCTCAAGCTTTCAGTTTCTGTTATGTATTTCTGCATTATATCTGAATCGACACCTATGGTGGGAACAGGTTCTGAAATTCCTTGAAACTGTATGTGAGGTTTGGCTTTAGAACCTCCAAAGTGACGTTGCATTCTGTCTGCTTTTAATGATCGTCTTTCTTCCTCTGTTCTTAACTCAAGGAGGAGCTCGGAAAAATCAGGGGCGGGCTCACTTTTTAACTTTTGTTGTAGGGTCAGGAGAAGGGTTTGGTCCCAACAACCTCGGACAAACTGCTTATAAAGCTGTCTGTTTGCATTAGCTTTGCTCACACCACCTCGTTTAATTGCAGTGCTAAGGAGTGTGTGTAGTCTTTGAATGTATTCTGATGCTTTCTCACCTGCATCTTGATGAGTACTGAGAAACTTTGCAAAGATTTCCTCACCATCATCGACTAGGCCATATGCAGACTGGAGGAGCTTTACATAGTCTTGTGGAAGTGAGTGGGAACCCAACTGCTTCACAATGTCTGCTGCAGGTGATAACAAGCTCTCCAGTATTGATCGTCTCTGCATATCAGTGGTGTAACCATCCTGGAACATAAGTTCAACATGTAAGCACCATGTTTCAAAGTCGACTTCCCCAGGCGGTTTGGGCACTCTGCCTGAGAAGGAACGTAGTCGTTTGGAGCTAAGACCTGTAGAGGCTTCACTTTTTATCACATGCTCAACTATTATGCGCTGCACATTTTCAGGTGTCAGTGTGTCAGAGTCCAGTGTCACTGTTTTTGTTTTGGACTTTTCTTTTGGTCTGGTCGTCAAGCCTGTAGTATGTTTGGGCTTTGTCTTAGTTTTTTCAGTGTCAGCTTGTACTGGATTCGTTTCAGTCAGTGGTGTAGTTTCAGACACAGAAACTACAGTCCCTCCACTACTGTCAGAGTCAATCCCCCCACTGCTTTGACTGTCCTCATCTTCTTGAACTGAGGGGCCCGGACCCGTGTCTATGGCAGAGGGTGAGGGGGAATGTAATACCTCAATGCTGTCTAAACACCATTTTGTAGTGGGATCCTTTAGACTGGCTATCATGGAGGGAAAACTAATGTGCCTAAGGACCTCCTCTGAATCAAACTCAACAATTGCTTGAAATTGAGGCAATCTCACTACCTTCACAACATTGCCATATGCTGCTACAGCTTCTACAATGTTCTCCTCTGTGTCACTATTGGTAATACCTTGTAATAAGACAGATCTTTTGGCCTTCACACTGTAATCATGTTCAATATCAAAAACAGAAGCCATTGTCGGTCTTTGTTAACAAAAAGAAATTATTCAATAGAAAAACTATAAGTGTCTGGCTTAATATTCTCCTGGCTGGCTCGCCACAGAAAGGACTCGATGTAACACTATGTTATAACTATAGAGGAAGCTACAAATGGTATTACGGTTCTAGATTCAATAAGGAGAATAGTAAGCACAAACAACTTAAAGTTTTACCAGAAAAAATAGTTTTTTGTTTAATACAATAAAAAAATAAACATTTGTTTCACAGGTATCTTTTTTTCTTTTGTTATAACTTAAAGTGTCCACTCTTATTATTTTTATAAGCAGCAGTAAAACCTCCTTTTGTTATTCACAGTCTTTTGATTTGTCCGTCAAGTCGTTTTAGTCAATGGCCATATAGTTCTTTTTCCCTTATTTTTTCTGTTCTTATCTGCAAACCAAAGGTTGGTATTGCTGAGTGTCCAGCGTTCTGGATGTGATGCCAGTCCCGGGTTGCTGTGGTCCAGGCGAACAACGAGCAGCTGGATTCCTCAGTTGAATGGGGTCTCTCAAAAAAACCAACCTGCATATTTAACATTTCAATTACTAACACAGTCCATATATGCAGGATTATCTGTTATCTAAACTCACATTTACATTTTCTATCACAATTCACAATATCTCAATACAACACAAGCTTGTTTTAAATGAAATTAACTGTTCCAGGATTCACATAAAAAATTAAATGGCATAGGCCTAATACCAAATTTTACAGCAAACCACAGTTAATACACATTCTGGTCTCTTTCATAATTCAATATTCAAAATAAAAGAATCTCCGATTGGTTTTTATACAGCAAACTAGCATAAAAGCTAGCGTTAGCTTAGCAACCTTAGCTCAAGCACATTTTTCTAATTTGACTCACCGGAGAAGATCTTTACAGAAAACTGTTACTGCAGGGATGGATAACAGTTGTTTAACCTTCAGAACTGCCACGTTTTTTCTCCGTCTCTCCTTGACTCACTTGCACAGGCTATTTATTTCAGCCTGGCGTCTAATGCCATCTAGAGGCGTGTGGATGCAACTACATGAAAAAACCATTTTTTTCCCTCCAAATTACAATCTTTTACCCGGCTTTATGAAAACAAATAAAAGAAAAGTGGGTCAAATTATGGGGGTTACACACAAATTTGGACCGCTGGATATGTCCTCCTATATACTCTATGTCTTTAATAGGTAAAATATAAAACTTCCAGTACTTCCAGTTCTATCCAGCATTTGTTTGTGTATTTGTTGAACCAAAGGCGACAGAGCAACTCAACTTTACATAATTGCGAACTACATTTTGAGGACATTTCCGCCATTACCGACTGTATCTCTAGTCCCATTACTTCTTGTTGCTACAACTGCTCAGAGAGGGACAAACTACCACTGCTTTTTTTTCTTTTCTTTTTGAACGTACATATATTGCATGATGTATTAGGGCATATTACATGAACTATGACTTGTCTATTCTAATGGATTGCCTTAATGACAACAGCATGTCCCTGGAAAGCTATACCATAGATGCTCACAAACTGTAGAAATAAAAATTGTATGTGAGCAAAGTAATGTCAACGCTGAATTCCACCCACAACTACCCACTCGTCTTCAGTGATTCTTGCTTTCATGGCATCTATATGAGCATTGCTATCTAGTTCAAACTTTATCCACCTGTCTAACTTCTCTAAAATCTGTCTAAACATTCATAATTCATAATTCTAAACCCCAATCTGTGGTTTGTTTTTCAGGAAGACAAATGGTTAAGTCTCCATACTTTCCCCAGGTGCAGCAGAACATCTTTATCGTCAACACAACTTAAATCTATGCAGTGTTTAGGAGCAGCTCAGATGTGGTTTAATCTAAGTTGTGTTTATGTTGCGAGTTGTGTTGATGTTGTGATGGCTGCTGAGAACAAACAAACATCCTGTATTTGACACCAGTCTAACCACAGAACATGTAAACATCAGGAAATAGATGGGCCCGGTCTGCAGTGACATGTGACAGCACTGATAAATATGTGGATATTTAGTGAAGTCAACGCTCAGGAGGGGATAAATATTGAGGTTCAGATTCAACTCAGACACCTGCGTAAGGAAAACAGCAAGGCCACAGTAAATACAATATTTTTTTTTATTTGGAGCAACAGTATTTAGGCATTTTTGGGATGGCAATACACTGTTGTACATCCTCTACTGCTTATCCGGAACTGGGTTGTGGAGGCAGCAGTCCTCCAGACCAGACTTCCCGCTCCCCACACACTTCCTCTAGCTCTACTGGCGGAATCACGAGGCGTTCACAGGCTAACCGAGAGACACAGTCCCTCCAGCAGGGCTGGGTACCATTAAACAATACCTTTGTGGTATAGAAAGAAAAGTTGCAATACTACTGGTACCGAAAAAAAAATGTTTTATTCAATACCAAGTTTCAATCCCTATTGGATCCTTTATTGTTCCTTTGCATGTATGTATCAAATAAATAACACAGAATAAATCATACAGGCTACTGGTTTCAACTTTTACAGCTAAGAATTTTGCTTTTTTATCATTGTAGAAGATGACTTACCACACCATAGATATCAGAAAAAGTATCACTCACGTACCGGTATCAAAAACCAGGTATCGTGTAAGTACTGTTCTTGAAAAAATCTGAACGGTACCCAGCTCTACCCTCCAGTGTGTCGTTGGTTTCCCAAGGGCCTCCTCCGCCCGGGAACACCTCCCCAGATGCCCGAGTCACCTCAGCGGGTTTTCTTTCAATATGAGGGAGTAGTTGCTCTACTCTGAGCTCCTCTCAAGTGACGGTGCTCCATGGAAGCCCCCAGCCATCCTGCAGAAAGATTTCAGCAGCTCATATCCGAGATCTTGTGAGACACTCTGCCAATTTTGTATCTTTGAGATTTTTTTTCGGGCATATATTCTTATCCAAAATGATACTCTCTGTTAGCTTTTGTTGTGCTTTGAGCCTGCGTGTAAGAAAGAATAGTCTCCACCTCATTGTTAGTGGGATGTCTTTCACCAAGCTAACCTCAATAGAGCCAGTGGACCAAAGCCGCGGGGCATTACATAGCTGTGTGTGTCACCCATTAACTTTGTTTTTTATCTTTTCTGAAACTCAAGCAGCCAGCATGTGCCTCCCTGGGGGTTGTGGATTACACCTGAGCAGGGACATTTATGCTTTATGATCCGAATCGGCCGCGTTCTACAGTCACCTCCTCACAGACAATATGCTAATGCGGCCTTTAAATGGGCCATCAGTGAAGCAGTAAATGTTGATAACAGGCTATGAGCAGGGTTAAACATTAGGACAGGAGCTGAAATGTACCCACGTGGAGTTACGGGTCTCTCAGAGCACTTGGAAAGGCAATTGAGCAAAGTTATGGGCAGATGTTCTCCGTAACAAGCCATCAGGATCTGGAAAACAGGAGGCTGCTGGTGACTATAGGAATGCTATGCACACGGACAGTTGTATAAGATTATTGCACAATATGTGTTACACTGCCAACAAGTTGTTTTCATCAAAAGTATGATAATCAGAGGTAGAAGAGGTACTCAGAATATGTACTGAAGTATAAGTACTACTTCAAAATACAGGTAAAAGAACAAATAAAAGTTAAAAGATATTCAGTGTAAAGTTTACTTAAAGACAAATGACAATATTTTTTTCATTAACAGCTACTTAAACTACTACTACTACTACTACTACTACTACTACTACTACTACTACTACTACTACTACTACTACTACTACTACTACTACTACTACTACTACCACCTATACTGGTGCTACTACTACTTCTACCCCCTACTACCTACTACTACAAGTACTAATGCTAATTGCTAACAATACTAATACTTACTACACCCTACTAATTACCACTACTACTACCTACTACTACCTAATTTCACTACTACTACTACTACCTATTACTTCAACTTCTACTACTTCTACTACTTCTACTACTACTACTACTACTACTACCACCTAACAACTACTACTACAACTACTAACTACTACCCACTACCCACTACTGTCAAGTGATATCTAGGTCACTGTTTGTGTTCCTGCGCTTGATAGAAAAGTGGGCACACATTTGAAGAATTAAACAGGATTTCACTCAGACTCTGACATTTTCTTTATGTTGTAGTCAGTGATCATTTCAATAGTTGAGAGTCAATCATCAAAAGGTAAAACCTTTAAACGCAAGCGGATAGAAGCAAATCAATGCATTTCAAACAAAAGTATAGCTGCTACTTTTTTACAAATCAGATTTTAACAGCTTTATTTTTAACTAGTAGATTTTCAACCAAGAAATTTTTGCTTGAAATATTTATGCTTCTAACAATAGTTTATAATTTAAACTTTAAATTTTAATTAAAATTTAACAAGTGGTTTTAACTAGCAATTCAAATAAATTAAATAAAACACTGTTTAAATATAAATGCTTTAACCAGAATACATCTTTAATACAAATACAAATTTTAGCCTTAGCTTTTTTAAAGTTATTTTAAAATAATGTCCTTTAAGTACAAAGCAAAATTAATGTCCTTTTCACAACAAAATATGCACCACTGAACCAATCGTCATAGTTTCCGTGAGAAGAACAACAACTATAGTCCCGTGAGAGGAAGAACCATTTCATGAGGAAATGTTCGCTCAGGTTCCTTACCGGCTGTGTCTTCAAAGAGGTACGTAGGTCCGGAAAGCACAGCATTAAGAGTTCAGAGCTCTGCGGCAATGTTGTCCTCAGTGGTGCTCCAAATTTGCTCAAAAAGCAGAAAGGCCGCGCTGCCTAAAAGCACCAAGGTGTGCACAGCTAACTGAGAAAGACTTTTACCTGCCATGCCACAGTGATGGTGAGAACAAGCGGGCAAGCCTCCGCCTGCGTACAGGAAACCGCTACAGCAACAATCAAGTTTGCCGCGACAACTACTACTACCTATACTACCTTCTACCACTACTTACTAACTATTACCACTACTACTACTACTACTACTACCTACTACTATCCACTACCACTACTTACTATTACTACCACCACCACCACAGATTACTACTACCTACTAATACTTATTACCTACTACTACTTACAACCTACTACTATTTATAACCTACTACTACCACTTCTACTATTTCTACTACAACTACTACCACCTACTACCACTACTACTATGTACTCCCTACTACCTACTACCACAGCCTACTATTACCTGCTAATATTACCACAAACTTACTATTATGACTACTACCGACTACTACTACTTAGTACCTACTACTACGTACTGCCACAACCTACTACAATCTGCTACCACTACTTACTATTACTACTACTACTTACTATTGATTACTACTACCACAGGCTACTACCTACTACTACTTACAACCTACTACTACTACTTATAACCTACTACTACTACTACCACCTTCTACCACAGCCTACTATTACCTACTACTACTACCACAACCTACTAACACTACTTACTAATTATTACTATTGTAAAAGTATCTAGTTACATTGCAACTCTGACAGCAATTCATGTCTTAATCTTACACCTTACTAGAGCCTGTCTGATATGGATTTTTGAGGCCGATGCCAATACCGATATTAGGTGACCAAAATAAATAAATAAATAAATAAATAAATATCAATATCCGATACATTGGCCGATACAGTTATACGTTATATATGGGGAAAAAGTATTTTAAAACATTTTTCTTTCTACTCCTGTTTACATGAATATGGTGTGTACACCCCAGGCCACTTTATTAGACTAAATATCTTTTTAAAATGTTGTAGAAAGCTGCTTATTGTTCTTTGTGCTGATTGTTATGTAGGTTGTCATGGGTATTGATGTGGGGATTATTATTATGTGTTTTATGTATTATATTTATTTATTTTATTTAGCTTTAACTAAATTTGTTTAACTTAAATTTCATTTAAACTTGCTCTGCAAGTAGAGCATGGGGAGAACTACAAAATGCATTATGAATTTTTGTTCAATGAGGTTTTATGGCAGAGAAATTAGCAAATATTTTTATTGCCTTTTTGAGCTTTTCAGGCCATGAGAAGGCAATTTAGGCTGTTTCCTATGAACTGCTGTGTAAAAGCCCAACTGTTTGGAAACACCAGCACAAATAGCAGAAGGCCATCATTTGGAAGTAACCGGGTCTTGTTCCAGCACTCCAGCACACAGTAAAAATAGTACTGTTTATATCTGTGGATATCACACAGATTTCGGCCGATAACCGATAATTTTAATATCGGCCGACCAATATATCGGTAGGGCTCTTCACCTTACATCTTTAACCTCCTCATACGGTCCAAAGGGATGTTTTTGGGGAGTGGGGCGTTTGTCTTTATAAAGGCCTTATGCCCCGTTCAAAGCTTGGCCCAGTCCCATATCACTGTCCCATCAGCTTGTCTCTCATCAATAAGGATAATCTGCTCTCAGCGAGGCGGGAATGCCACAAATCTCAAACAGTACATGCCACAGATCGTAGTACTCAAGAACAATGGAGTATTGTGTCATACTGGCTCCACAACATAGCACTGAAATGTCTATAGTAGAGTCTTATATGTGCCATCTGCAAATACCTGTAAGGGATTGGGCAGTATTTTGATTAAACTGTATGATGACAAAAATAAAAAAAGGACATTATTGTTTAAAAAAAAACTTGTTAGAATATTACAAAAATTGTTAGAACGCATTAGAATAATACATTAATAAATATCCATTCAGCTCAATTTTTATTTCACCACATCATCTCAAATCCAGAGACAAGATACAACCCAAATTCTGGAAATGTTGGGGTGTTATTAAAATTTTAATAAAGTTTAAAATAAAAGCCTTTCAAATCACATGGGCCAATATTTTATTAATAGACTCTAGATAATATAACAAATGTTTACATTGAGAAACTTTACACTTATGCACAAAATGAGCTCATTTAAAATTTGATGCCTGCTACAAATAGTTGGGAAAGGGGCAACAAATGGCTGGAAAAGCAAGAAATGTTAAAAAGATTCAGCTGGGAGAAGATCTAGCAACTAATTAAGTAAACTGATATCAGGTCTGTAACATGATTAGCAATAAAAAGATGATTTAGAGAGGCAGAGTCCCTAGGAGTAAAGATGGGCAGAAGCTCTCCAATCTGTGAAAGAGTGAGAAAAAAGTTTGTGGACTACTTTAAAATCAATGTTCCTCAATGTCAAATTGTAAAGATTTTGCCAATCTCATATTCTACAGTGCATATCATCAAAAGATTCACAGAAACTGGAGAAATCTCTATGTAAGGGACAAGGCCGAAGACCTTTATTGGATGCCTGTGGTATTCAGGCCAAGGCTCATCAAAAATGGACTGGTTCAAAGTGGGAAAGTGGCCTATGGTCAGAAAGATGTTGCCACTTTTGTCCAATATCCTACTGGCCAATGCAGATGCTTTAAGTTTGCAAAGCGCATAATAAGATAATTACTGAAAAAACTTAAATGAATTTAGAATTTCAGAATCACAAGAGGATTTATTGGCCAAGTATGTATATAGCACAAGGATTTGCTTCTAGCTGTTGTTGACACTTTGATAGAGAAATAATGTTACAGAAAAATACAAAATTTGCAAAAATCCAACGTTTTGGTTGGAGCTGTAAGTACTAAGTACAGTTTTGTAATGGAGTACTAGTATAATTACAGTGCAAAGTGCAACCAAGTAAGACAATTATAGTGTAAATATACTGTATGTATGTACTGTTACCAGTTCATTAAGTTATTTATTTTTATGCTGTTTTTTTTTTTAGATTTTTAATTTTAATTTATTTATAGAATCTGTAACTAGATTTTATGGATTAGAGTTAATTAGATTAGATGGATTAGACTTAGTATTTTGTATTTGTTAAACGTGGATATTTACAATAACATACACATACTTGGTGAGATGAGAAGGTTGACTATTGACCAAGAAGATGAAACAATTATAATACTATTCACCATGGCTGCAGTGACAGTCACTTCTAAGTACTTCTCTGTCATTTTCCAGCTCACTGACTGTTCTTATGGGTTAGCATCATGCTGTGGTTCCCTGGGTCATGAGTTAACAGTGGTCATGGCTGGTGTCCCGGTGGCACCAGATGATGGGCGTTGGCACGGACAGCACTGCCAGAACTTTAGAGAGCCTCTGGCCAGTATTATACAGTAGGGATCATCTCCACACTATACAAGATCACTGAATGTGTTTCTCAAATAGTGATACACAACATGTGGTGATATTGGTGATATTTCTTTAAAATGAAATACACAGAAGACTACACTATATAGTGTGCAAGAAAAGAAAACCAGAGAAAACCAGACCTGAAGAGAACCAACAGTAACACAGGAAGGATATGCAGAGGTCACACGGAGACAAGATCAAATGCACAACCTCCTTGCTGAAAGGCAGGAGCTGTAACCACTCTGCACACCTATGGACTGAAGCAAATCTAACAACAACTAACAATCTAACAAAAACAGGGCCACATCATATCAAAAGGAATAGCCCTGAACTCTCCTAAAGCCACATCTGAACTTCAGCATGTCTCTGAATGGGATTTGATGTCTATTTGCTAACAAGATGAACCTGGTATTAGGTTTTGGGGTCGCTTCAGGCAAAGAGTGTCCTTTTTGATTAAAATGGACTTTGAATGGAGCCTATAGGAAGGAGACTTAAGGCTTTCTAGGTGGATAGCCACAACAGTGTGTGGTCTCATGCTTAAGTATCACCTGAGGAAACCAAAGGTGGAAAGTCGATTACACTACACTGGAAGAGAAGGGCCCACACAGCGCAGCATAATTTCTTTTAAGTATAAAAAGTACATTTGACATGGGTCTGGTAATGTCATCTAGTTTCTTCCCACAGTTCCAAAGCATGTGCTAAAAACTTTTATATGGATATTCTGCTGAAGTAGCTTCCCCGAAGTGTGCCACAATAACAAAAAGAAACATACTTTGATACAATACCTGACAAATATAGCACTTAAACTGATACTGGAACAACACTGTTGCTACTATTCTTATGATTACTTTGTCATCAACTTAGTGGAAAAATGCTCATAATCTGATCAAGTCATCTAACTGGACTTCTGCTTCTGTCTATGCGTGCATAAGAGAGATTTACTGAGTCAATAGCCTCATGCTACATTTATGAGGTGTGGTATGTAAATGCATTTAAGCACCTGAGCACAACATAATCAGAAATATGCATTCTTCATTGCTGCAACAGTGCCTTTTGAATGGGCACATGAATGCATTATAAGTAATCAATTCTTTTCCTTTTTAATGGACTCTGCAATCAGGAATCACAACAGCTGACAGAGAACTTTAAAGAGTAATGTAAAATATACTAAGCCTTTGGTATAAAAATGCAGGGGTTTTGCTTTAAATGTGAATGAATGAAACCTTTATTTGACCTGAGGGGAACATAAAAATGAGAAAAACACAACAGAGCAAAGACAAACACAAAACAAAAAAACAGATAAAAAATACAAATGCAACAAACATTTTAAACATTTGATGGAGCATTGGCACTTGAAGAACAATGAAATATTCACTGCTGAGCTAATACAAGGAATCCCGTGTTTAAGATCATGTCTGTAGAGATCTAAACTACAGCTGTAACAAGATACTAAACATACTAAGAGCCAGTGGAGATGGGATATTTTGTTCTCTGCAGAGGACATTATGTCAAAAAAATATTTGAAGCCTTTGCAATTTGCTAATTGCAACAGTTCAAATTGCGATTTCGATTCAATTTCAATCAACTGTGCAGCCCTACTGTTAATTGTTGCCAAATCGCTGCCACCTGCTAAATGAACGCACTACAAAGGCAACACGGCTCCTTTCTCTATGATTGTTAGTGTTTTTAGCATCTTCAGAGTCTCCACAGTCAGTATTTAAGCTGCTCTTGGTGCTAGCAGTAGCATTAGTCACAACACAGGAAATGTTATTTTCAATAAATTTCACAATATTGCTATTTTTGACATTGTCCAAATTAACCAAATTAATTTAATCTATCACCCAGCCCTACACATTATAGTTTGTTTACATGTGTCACTCTGTGCCACTTTCCAGATCTGGCACATGTTCAAAACCTTAGCTCAACCAGCCATATACAGAACATGCTGAACAGCTGAACCATGAATTACTCTAAGCAGATGTGGTAGTCATGCAAAGAGAAATTCTAATAATTACAGCCATTTCTGTTGGACTAATTTTAAAAGTCTGATTATTGACAGACTAATGGAATAATTCAAAGTCAAATTTTTCTACTTGCATGCAACCGCACTGACAGGCCTAGTAGCTGACATGAATCATCAGTAATTAATCAGGCTTTTATTTAAACTCAGGAGGAGGCCTGTGGAGCAGCAGAGGGACCAAACACTGCTCTGTGGCTTATCATAGTTGGCTGCTGTGTGTTGTCTCAGAGCCAGACCAGAGCTCTGAGCTGAGCTGGAGGTTTGGCTGGAGGAGCGGAGAAGCCAAAAGGCTGACTACAGCAGAGCAGCACAACAACATGCCACAACGACAGTCTCTGCAGCAGTGTGCGTGCCACGTCGCACAATGCACAACAGCAATGGAACTAGATATTTCATGTACTGCCGCACGTGGACATGATTTTACTAAGTTTTCTCTTAGTATTGTGTATGCAATGGCACGAAATACATACAAATAAGGGTATTAAACACATTAAGCTTTGTCCATTTGGTAATAGAAGTCATAAATATGCTTTCACAACCAGTTATTTACCTAGTTACTGACAGCATGACTTTTGAAGAAAATAGTTTTATCCTGCATCCAAACAGTCTCTGGTTCAACCAATGGTGTGGCAGCAACTATGAATTAATATAAGGACTAAACAAAGTGCAAAGAATTAGAGCCATAAATTCAGTATTTCTCATAATGTCTGCTCACCAGATCTTGCTATATATCATGGATCATTAGGTATTTTGTTATGGGACAGATTTGTTTGTCCATGAATCACTGCGTGCCAACAGTCCTTATTAAAGAAGTGCTTTGCAGACTTGTGTCTGCTAAACTAACTCTGAAACAGAGAATTGTGAGAGAGAGGCTTCCCTGAGGGTATCTTCAGAAAGA
Organism: Bostrychus sinensis; assembly: GCA_020698575.1. NCBI lineage: Eukaryota > Metazoa > Chordata > Actinopteri > Gobiiformes > Eleotridae > Bostrychus > Bostrychus sinensis. The sequence goes on along the minus strand of CM036239.1, from coordinate 45,191,791 downwards.
CTATAGAATATTGTAATGGGAATAGTCTACAAAAATGTGAGACAACATCTATTATTAATGCTTTTAATATGCTTGCACACTCTTAATAAGTTACGCTCTCGTGACTCTTGTGCAATAATGGCTGCTGATGATGCAGAGAAAGTGTCAGCTTACACTGTGAAATGAATGCATATGGATAAGTAGCATTGGAAACCCATTTATAATTGCAGGATTGCCTTGGACAAATGCAGAACCTGGTGGTGAATTGTCAAGAAACGCGGAAAAGGCAGCTTTGTTAATGATGCAGATGGGTGGCACTTTAATTTCCCAAAGACTGAGAACACTTCACAGTTTAGCTCCAGTTGCCAGGTCCACTTATTTTAAGCGACTGTTTTTTTTTTTTCTTTGCTTGAAAATATTGGTAGGTTGCATTTTTTGGGGCATGCTCCCATCTTTCTAGTGCCTCTCTGTTGCCATGCCAAAGTAGCGCATTTGTCATTTTGTATTGGGCTATCCCTTTAGAACACCCTATGGCCCTCCCCATTCCCCGTTAAAGCCGCCTGATGGTCTACAGTCTGACAATACATGCAACTTGCTAGCAAAAATATAATGAAGATTTTGAAAGTTTAGTGCGTTAGCCATGGTATTGGTACTGTTTATTTTAAACATTTAGGGGTGCTATATTATCAAGGGCTAGGAGGAAACGGGGCGTAAGTGACATTTTGGGCGAATATGAGTATTATATATGAAATGAAAGCTCTCAGTGATAACTTTTCAATGGCAAAAGTACAATACTTAAATGATGACCTATAAGATGTAATTTAAGAAAAACTAAAATGCGTAATGGTAAAAGTGGGGTTTTGTTCAGTGCCAAAAATTCGCAAGTTCACATACGCCCTTTGACACTGAGCAAATCACTGTTCGACCTTCTCACAGCACTGAGGCAATTCAAAATAGAGTAATAGTTCATACTTTTTAATGTTTGTGTTGTTGTTTTTTAATAAATAGCATCAGTTTATTTGATACATTACTTTTTTGTGAAAGTTGCTGTGTGTATTCAAAGATGAGAATTTTCATTTTTTTCTTCAGTCATTCACTTACTTATGCCCCAGTTCTATATGTTTACATATGTTCACTGGGAAAATGTTAGGGTCAAAAAAGACATATCTCACTTTTTTGCAATTTTTAAAAAGTTTATTGAAAATTTTCCAACTTAAGCTGTGGTAGTATTAATCTTAAAGAAATTATGAATTTGACAACACAAAAATATCAAATCAAAAATTGTGTTTGAGGCAGCAGCAGCTGATTTAATTCTGATAAAAATTTGTTTTGGCTCTCCTAAATGGCACTTACACCCCTCTGCTTCCCAGCCCCTTTTATGCAAAATCACCTTTTCTGAGCTTTCTACCAGGTTATAATGTTGTTCTCTCATCAAAAACATACCTGGAGTAGTGTTTTGCCTCATTCACCGCACAGTAATAAAGTACAGTGATACGTATATTAATTGATCAAGAAAAAAGTAGTTTTTTTAAAGTCTTGTTTTATCAAGTTGGTTGCTTAATTCTCTCATGAGATCTGGCAGTGATCTTGGCTACAGTGGCCAAAAACTGCAAATGCCCGGTCACTCCCATTGTGGTTTAATAGTCATCCGCCAATCAGCCACCAACTGCTGTGCTATTTGCAGTCGAGAGAGTCATAAGTGACTGTTTAACTGTGTAGAGTAGCAGTCATAACATCTGCATCTAGTTTGGCTGTTATCATTACACAAATATAACCAAAAATAGTCAAACCACTAAATGACTTCAGTGGCAGCCTTGACAACAGGCCGCTTTGTGCTGCAACGTGATTATACCATTTCGTATCACTGCAAGCTGCGTGCTCCAGCCATTTCCATTAGAAATCTTAACTTCTGATAAGAACATAGTTATTTGACTAAATTGTTCAGAGCTAGGGTCAACATGTTTTCCCCAAGAAGGCAGTGAAACCGCATGCAATGAATGGCATGCGGTCAGTTAGATGAGCTAATAGGCCAACCACGATGCAGAGGCAAGAGAGGCTGGAGAAAAGAAGAAATAATGCTTACAGCACACAGGCAATTATCCAGCAATCAACATATATTAGAAACATTATATCTTTTTAATATTCATTGCGTGAGTTTTGTTTGTCTACTGTTCATAAAACACATAGCTTTGTTATAGGAGAAGAAGAAGAAAGATTTGAACTTGTAACAGTGTAAACAGATTGTAAAATGTTTGCGGGAATGCCACTTGCTGCTGAAATACCACAGTTATGGCAAAAGTGTGCATGTTTGAGACCAGAGTGAAAGCTCCAGGTCCGGCCTTGTCCTCTTAATTCAATTTCTCAAAAGGCTCTAAAATAAGTCATATTGGGAAAAACATATTGGAATGGATAGAGGTTAGTTAATATAGAAGTCTAATATTTATTTTGCCTCAGTAAGTTTGAGCTGTATTTCAGGGGGCATCAGATCCTGAGTAAACTGCCTCTGAATATAACTGAATAGACATATAACCAATCACAGACAGGAAGTTCTGAGCCAGTCCAGTTTTACATAGACAGTTATTATGGATAATGAGAGTAGATGGTTGTGGAAGTAAGGCATTCAGGACTCGTTCATAATCATTGTGCTAATTTGTTTTCAATTGCTCAGGGGACTTAAAGGACCAAGAGTATTTTGTGCTGTTTCACTTGTTAGTATACATTCAATAATGCATGCAAGAGACCCAGAGACCTGTACATCCTTGTAGGGTTGTCCAAAAATTGATACTAATCTATACTAATCAATACTACAACTAGTATCTAAATTACATATTAATTTGGAAAAGTATCAACACTGCCCCATCTTTACCTGCAGTCAACACATGGCACAGCCCCTCCCCTCCAGTCACAGTCTCAGTGCAGCAGAAAATGTGCCTTGACCAAAGCAGCTCTTTAAATACAATTTACTAAAAGGTGTTTACTCACTTGCCTCTCTCACCACTGCGCTAAAGTCAGCACAAGCAGACTTTCGATGCGGACTTACCAAGTGGACCAAGCATGCTGTGGACTGGGAGCTCACAATTTAGCCTCAAGTTTGTCCCAGACTGATCACAACACTCCAAAATTATATTAAAATAGCCTAACTGCAACTGTAAAAGTCCCGTTACCAGCAGAGGAAACAAAAAGTGAGCAGTTATTAACGTTAGCAAAGTGGTTACATTTCTGAGGCGCAACGCTGGGAGCACTGCTCTGGTCCTGTCTCTGTCATGTCTAAACCATCAGTGTCAATTACTGCAGCTACAGACAGGGGACTAAAAGATAAATTATGCTAACCACTTCTTGTATGCAAAATTATAAATCAGCAAAATTTACAAATACATAGCAATAAAAACTAATTGTATACAAAATATTATAGGCTATCATTGAGACAGTAAGAGAAGAGATTTTATTAATGTTTAATAAAAAAAAGTGGACTTTTTTTCACTGTGGTATTGAATAAAAAAAGTTTATAATGCCTATAGAAGGGTATTCAATAGGCAACATTTGTGTTAAAAAAAAAATGGGGCAGCAGTAGCTCAGTAAGTAGAGTCGATCAAACATTGATCCCCATAACTAAGATTTATTGCAGGTACGTCACCCACCTTGCCTGGTGTATGTATGTTTGATTGGTGGTGGTCGGAGTGGCTGTATGCACACTATAGCTGCCACATCTCTATCATTATTATTATTATTATTACTATTAAATATATTTGTGACTAGCTAACCCAACAGAAGAAGTCAGGTCAGTCAGGTCACAGATGGAAAAGAGACTCCTCTATGACATGACTAACCTTAAATGCATGTTCTTGGATGTTATCTTGCACTTCCTTCGAGGTTTCTAGGTTAAACATAAAAAGCCCTCTTTGTTGTTCCTAATCCCTTGACACAGTTGATTCCTCTGTTGGAATGGTACAGTATATGAAGAAGGTTTATAGTTATGTCAGTCTATCCAGGGGGTACCTTACCTGACCACTTTGGTGCCTCCTCTTGTGACCTGCATGTCCACTGCGCACCCTGAGTTCACGTAGGCCGCCAGGTTAATCTCTGAGAACTCTGCCTGTGGACGAAAAGAAAAAGCAAACACACCTTCACATTAAATACTGAGATTTAATTCTGCTGGAGATTAAGTATAGGCTTTCAGTAGTGACATAAATATTCACAGTTAACCTTTGGAAGATTCAGAGCATCTACCCAGTATTGCATAAGCAGTAAGAGCAAGAGGTGTGCAAAGGATTGTCAAATATGCATATAAATAATACATTTGTAAATATACAATATATACAAAAGTAAAAGTATTTTTTGTCCTCTGTGGTGAAGTGGGTAGTGCACTTACTTTTTTAAACCTGATCCAGTGCTTCACAGCATTAGCATTTTATGGCTTTAAATTGTGTGTACATGTTTAAGTTGTGCAATCCTAATAATTAAAATTTTTTGTCAGACTTGCTTCTCTCTTTTCTGTCTCCGTTTTTCTTTTTTCTTTTCTGCTGTTTTGTGGTGTAAGCAGAAGCAGCGCTGGTCTCTCTAGTTGGATTTGCCGTCGCTATTACTCCAAAGTGTAAAGACGTGAACAATCTTGGTCTGAGCGTGTGATAAGTCAAAAAATGCAGTCCCTGCTCTAGTTCCCCCTCAGTCAAAACACCCAGATGAGGTCTCAGAGGCTCATTTTTGACTAAATAAGTAGTTTTCTTTAAATACAAAGGGAAAAAAATTAGGTAGCATCTTTAATCATCATATTGGAGGTTAAACGTAATTGTAATTAAATTATGTGTTTGTTTGTTTGTTTTTAGAAGGTTTAAACATATCAAAGCATACTTAGACAAATAAAGTAACGCAGAATTTAAAAATAAATAAATCAACTCAGATCAACAGGACACAAGGGTCATATTAAATGTCAAAGGCTAAAATGTGACCTACAGGAAGGGTGACCAGTTTAAAGAAAATTTTACTTTTTTTTCTAGTTTCAAGCAGGAGAGGGCATATTTTTTCCCATCTAGTTTTAGGAAAGGTTTAGGGAATGAAAAGTTGATTGTGAGTCAAGATCACAACTAAAAGGGACTGCAAGTTTGAGATTGATAGTTATCCTTACAAAAGAGGATTAGGACAACACATGGTAGGCTATATATTGCAGATTTACCCTTATTTTGCATTTCATAATTCAGTCAGAGGGGACAGAACAAGCTGGTGAGCAGAGACTGATGAACTTATGTGGACAGCTTTGTGAACAGTGGGGCCTTGTGAAGCTGTAGCCTGGTTACCTCATGACTCCCACAGACACTCAGAGCACAGGCCACTTCTGGGAATGGACTTTCTGAAGACCAGGGCCAAACAGGGACAATGCAATTATCCTCCGGCAAATAAAGGGCTCAGTGTCAAAATCTACTGCTGATCATAACACCACTAGATTAATTCAGTATATCACTATGAAAGACTATATACTACATATCACTTTAAATAACTTACATTTTCCCATATTTCATATTAACAGGTTTATTACACAGACTCTTATTTAGTAGAACAAATTATTGAAAATATAATGATTCTGATAGCATATTTTTATTATATTATTATTGTTATTTTTTACTTATTTTAATTAAAGTCAAAGATTTAAAGAGAAATACTTCCAAAACACACAAATCATGAGTGATCTATAGAAAAAAGTGGAGTCATAAGTTTTGCAGGAAGCTTAATAGTAAGAAGTACTTCATTCAATCTTCTACCGCTTACTTTTTTCTTGTGAGGTGGCAGTGCTAACCACTCAATGCATGATGCTCCCCAACTATGTTTATAACATAGTGCAGACCAGAGGTTCCCAACTTGGGGTTCGGGAGCCCCACAGGGGTGTGCCAGAGATTGCAAGGAGGTCAGAGCTTTGTCAGTTCTGAGGTTGTGAGTACAGTCATGTGACATCTGTGTTTTACTGGAGAGCAAAAAAAAACATGGCAGCACACAGCAGACATGTGGAGACGCAGTCAAATAAGTATTTAGATAGCCGGACAACTCCGAAAAATAATACACTATGGACTAAAACTACAAGTATTTAGAACTTGTGAGTAGTATGAGGCACCTGCTGCCCTTTTTGAGCTGGGAAGTATATGGGAAGCACAGAGGTGAGTACTACCACAGACATGAACCACCGTTAGTAGCCATTTTATTTTAACATGTTCACTGTAAATAAGTTACGTGTGCCACCACTGCTACTCCCCGGGGAGAGTTGATTGTTTAATGGCACAAATCCACAATCTTCTTATCCTTAGATTGATTAGCGGATCCATGGCGGCTGACGGTCAGTGAAGTAACGTTAAACCAGTGTTCTTGCCTTCTAAGGGAGCGCTGCCCTCCAGGTGTGACACCACTGTGAACACTATGACTGTGAACAAAAAACTACAACTGCTGTTTACTTTTGAAAATAAATGTTTGTAATAAATAATTTTATTCTTCTGATGAGTGTGTGCAGGCAGGGGTTAGGGCTGAGAGGGTTTATAATATGAAATGTTTTTAAAAGTATTTAAAAACACTGGTTTTGATAGTGGTAAGTTTGTATAATAGGTTCAGAATAGCACAACACAAGATGAGCTGCTTTCCTCTACAATACTGCTCCACATAAAGCTGTATGAGTATTTATAGAAATCCTGCAGCTGACCCTCTCCTCAACCCAACTCTCGCCAATTGACAGAACAAATTAAGCCAATTGCGATCAATACATGGTCATGCTGTGATCGTCAGCTGAGTCGCTAAGCCTGCTTTACACTGGCTTTCATCAACTGGAAAAGGCAAATATTATCAGCAACATCCCGCTGCGATAAACTCCCTTTCATCCAGCGCTGTGGCCCGTGTCAGTATGTATGGAGGAGTGAAATCCAACTGCCAGTGTCATCAAAGTGGGTCTTTTGCCAGTAGGGAAGCCAACCCACCTCTTTCATTTAGTCAGAGGAAGAGCAAGGGGGTGTGTAAATGCCGTAATCGTATTTAGGGACAACGAGGCGCCACTCGCCTCAAGGACATGCACTTGGCACTTGTCCTTTTCTCAGCTCAGTCTTTACCAACGCTGCCTCTGAAAGAAACATCTGTGCGCTCCTCAGCGTCTTGCCACAATCACTCCAGATTGAACATATATCTTTGATGAGTACACACCTTGTGGCCTCCGGTGACTGTTGCTGCAGACAGATAAAACCCAGTCGAGTGGATAACATTTTGGCAAAAAACTGAGCACTCCATGTTGATTATGATTGGTTGATTTGAGATGGAGGAATGACTACTGAGCTGTGATTGGTCAGGAGCAGATAAAAGTGGCTGGTGCGGGTCCAAAGGCCAGGAGAGAGCCATGGTTACCGTCATGAAAACACACTTGTCGTATAGAGCAGCACTCGCCCTGGGAAAGGAAAACAGGAATAGATACATGAGTGTAGCCAAGAGCCTCTACTGTTGATTTCTCTCATCTCTTGACCTGATTTTGGCCTCGGTGTACTGTCATTTTGTAAATGATTTTTGTACAAGGCTAGGCTCCTGATAACAAAAGAAGCAACAAGGGAGCAATGTGTTCTATAGTTGAAAAACATATTTAACTCAACACAAACCAACCCTGTGTCCTCTAAAAAGAATGCAATTTGAGAAAAACCTGACTGACAGCAAAATGTAATAGCAATAATCTGTGAAACATTGCATGCTCCAATGAAGGACACTTCTACTGGACAGTCTATACTCTTTTTTGTGCCGCTGTATGGCTCAATGATAGAGCTGCCGAATGTCTCTACTCTTAAATTAAATTACTACTTCAAAATTTCAAACATAAATACTAAATATTACTTCATTAGTCATTTAGGCCATCTCATGTATTTCTGTTGTGCATTTTGCCTTCACGGCTAAGCCATGTGTAACTGTGGACAGAGTTGGCTGTAGCTCATCTGGGAGTATTTTTAGCTTTAGAATGGTTACAGAGTTGCCTTTTGTTTGAAATGCATCAACTTGTAAAAAGGAGGAAATTTGTCTTCGAGTTGAAACAATTTACAGCAGTTTCAAAAAAAGACGGGGCGCTGTGTAATATGACATTACTGAATCTGACATCTCAAAAAAGCCCAGACAGAGCCATCTTTACCATAGTGCAGTGTTCTTTCCAAAGGGCAGAATAGCTAACACATGATGTCACTTATGCATGCTGAAATCCATAAACTATTTTCGATTGTTGAGAAGGCACATTGTCAAAAAATGTTTATGCCCATGAAAGGCCAAATTGTGGTGAACATCTTGTACATCATCACCACTCCTCTATGAGAACAGCTTTTGTGAAAAAAGCCTATTAAAAATATGTTTAACACCAACATTATCAAATCCTGAATGTGATTTCTTTATTATGAAACAAGCAATTACAGAAGCCCATAAAGTCCAAAAGGGAAAATAAAAATCTCATAACCTTTTGAGCCTCTCACAGGTTGCTCATAATTAGCCTCATTAAGCGTTCATTTCTTCTTTTATTGCACTGTTTAGTTCTTTCTGTTGCTGAACTTTTTACTGCTGCCTATATTTTCTATGGGGAAACTGTGCATAAAAGCTGTCTACAGAGGGCTCATGTCATTGTTATGGCATTGTTTGGCTTCCTTTCATTCAACTATAATAATGTTTTTTCTATTACACAAAGTATATGACCCTTGCCTTACCTCCTGTTTCAAAAAAAGCCTTGAGCCAAGGCCCAGATCAAGTACACATGCGAACAAAACATGCTAATTTTAACTGCTGCACAAGCCTCCAAACAAGACTTATAAATACTTTTGGCTGATAACATTTTGAACTTAACACTTTTGGATGGTAGCTTTATTATTTGTCCCATGCAAACAAAAACATTTAAAGGTCATTATGTGTATAAGGTTATGCACACTGATTTACTAATGATTGTTTCCCAAAATAAAATCAGCATGGTTTATATTCAAAAGGTGAAAGTATCCTTATAATATGCCAGAATAGCAATAGACCAAATTCAGATTCATTTTAATTTTTTAAAGTCTGCTGTGAATTTTAGAGATTGGTGCAAAAGCAATGCTGCAGTGCCTGAACTACAATACTGTGGTCAAAGATGGTGACCTATTAATTCATTCTTCAAAACAGAAAGACCACCACAGACCACCAGTCACCTGTTCCCACTTACTCATGGTATAATAAACATAGTAAATGCAGATTATTGAGATTCACTCATAGCTTCAATATCCCACTCCTCTTATCAACTGAGTAAACAAACAACCGAGCTATACCTCAACGTTTCAATAGTTGGTTGGAATTTTTGTTCCGTTTTTTTTCCCATAACTAACAACCAACAAATAAGCCTGTTAACTTGTTGATCATCAGTGTATTTCTGTTGTACTGCATACACAACTGTGGGGCATGTGTACATTACTTACTCCAATCAACAGCTTTAAGAAAATTTGCTATTTTTCTAAACTGCATCTTATGTTTACTTCTGAGACAGTAGTGGGAGCAGCTGTTGTACAGTTACAGACAGTGGCTCTGAGAAACAGAGTCAGAACTGGAGGTAGCAGAGCTGAAGATGTTGAGATTCTCTTTGAGTGATGAGCATGGATAGGATTAGAAGACACATTTGCTTTTACTTGACTAAATTCTTGATGGAAAATTATTCTTTAACTAATAAAGTTTCTCAATAAAAAAACAAAACAAACAAACTTGGTAGTAGGGGTGTGACGATCTGTTTTTGCAACATTACAATACATATCGATATCGAACTGTTTCAACCCAATTCAAGAACAGTATGGACTAAGAATGATACGATTTAATACGATTTGACACCTTCATAAAAATACAATCAATACAGCAAGTTTTTGCCAAAAATCATTTCAATCCAATACAAGATAATGTGTATCAAAATTGTTATATCTTAGGAATAAAAAAATTATATATTGATATAGAAACTCTACTGTTACACCCCTACCCACAAAGTGGGTACAGTGATCACCTCACAACCAGACTTTCCTGGGTTTGATTTCGTGTGTAGTAGTTTGAGTAAAGTTTACATTACAATCACATAAAGGATTTAAAAGGGCTATATTATGCAAAATCAACTTCTCTAAACTTAAACTTTATAGCTTAAATTATGTTCAAAAGACTGCAATAGTCTGCACTCTGCTGCCCTCTCCTGGTCTCTACAACATCTAGCATACTTGAAGTAACGCTATTTTGAAGTAACTATTATTACTTATTACAGAATTACTTTACTGTACTTCTTCCACCTCTAAATGTCAGTCTGTCTAAGCTGTCCACCAATTAATATCTACTGTATGTGTTAGCTTGGCAGTCCAGATTAAGTTAGACTTCTATAGGATGAGCCTGCAAAAGCCCTCTCAACTGCCCTTTACTCCATAGTGTGAAGTGAAGTCAGTGTTAGGTCATAAAATGCATGGGCCATTCCACAAATTGCACTTAATGCATTTAATTTAGCTGCAGTCCTAACCACTGAATCATTATTATGAGTCTGGACATGTACTAAACTGTAACTTGCTTTGTTTTTAAACCTATTTCTCCATTCGTAGCGCCCTAATTAAACTTCATGTTAATGCCATTGAGACGCTGAGGTAAAGTGCACCATTTATGTGCGATGCAGAGGAAGTATTTGCACCTAATCACTCCCACCTTGTACAACAAAGACGCACAATCCTTCGGGGCAGTGCCTGAAATGCAATGAAATGCAAGACAGATGGTCAATGTAACGCACAGCAGAAAGAGCGAGTGCATCTGTCTTTAAAGAGTAACAGACTAAATTAGGTTTTACCCAGAAGCCTACTGTCCTTAGCAGAAAAAAAAAAAAAAAAACAAGAGCACAGATAACATAGAACTAATGCCTGTGAACTGCCATGACAGAAGCAGAAAGGAGCGTGGACAACAGAGGTCACTGGCCTGGAGAGCAGATGTTGTACTGCCCCACATTCATTCCAAAGTACTCTGACAAACAACACACCTTTCCAGTTTGAAGTACTGTAATATTTTTGTTTTAAATATTGTTCACTTGGTTTTAGTTGATAAATAAACACGCAACAAGTGACAAATGGGTGTTTCAGAATTTGTCAGTTTATAAATAAATAACAATTTTTAGTCAACATGTACAGAGTGTTTTTTCTCTAACACTGGAAAACTACATAACAGCCTATTTTCTTTTTGAAAACAGAACAGTCTTGTTCCTCAGTCACAGCAAACAAATTTTCCTTGGTCGATTTGGAACTTGCCTATCACAAATATCAAAAATAACCAAAACAAAACAATGTTTTGCTTACAGGTCAGCACTGCACTGCTTACGTTCCACCCTTCTTTTCTCTGATTGGTTACTCTGCCTTTCATTGTTCCGCCTATAGAAATGAAATTCAAACTGTATAGAATAGAAAAATTGTTTGTCTGGCTGGCCAGGCTAATAATAGGTTGGTCTACTTTCTGTAAAGCATATAACATATTTGACCACATTGTTGTGTGTCTTTGTGATAGACATAGATGATGATGTTATATAGCCTATATATTTTTCTATTTTACTTATGTTTCATTCAATTATATGGGCTACTATACTCATACACTACATATTGCATTACATACATTGTGTAAATATTGTTTTGTTTTTTCCACACATTACTGCATTCTGTGGCATGACCTGGCCACTCCCTATTTAAGATGGCTTCGTAACACTGCAAACCTGTTTGCCTGATGAAAGCCCAGTGCCAAAACTTTTATATTTGAATAAATTCTAACTGGAAATTAGACAGTGTGCGGGAGGTCATATTTGAGGTTTGGCTAGCATACACATGTCCTCTCCTATGCACCTGTTTCCAGAAAAAGATGCACAAGTACTTCCTTTCTAAAGATTTTCTGTCTGTTAAATTAAATAAATAAATAATCATCACATATTCTAGCACTGTCCAGGTCTGCTTACAGAAAGAATTAGCAATTGCATTTACACAGTACTGAAGATAAAATCTAGACATTGGTCTGTCCCTCAGTGCTAGTTTAAAAAGCCTATATTATGCTTTTTAAAATATTTTTTTAATTGGTCACCTGTAGAGAGGCACTGCATGTTTACAACTTTAAAAAATATTATTTAAAACTACAGCTTCTACTTTATTGAATACAAACAGGAAACAGGTGAAGTGACCAACAGAGGGCAGCAGAGTGCAGCTCTGTGGGCAGGAACAGAAAAAAAAGCTGTTTACTTCCTTAAACCTTTTGTATGATGCAATTTTACTACAAAATAAAAAATTGCTGTGGGTCATCAGTCAAAACAGAGCTGTACATCATCTCCAGGTATTCACCTACAGGTTCCAATACAGTGGGGTTGAAAATAGCTTCAGTGTTCAGCTTATTTGAAGATTAAAAATATGCCAAAAAGCTGAAATAAAATAATTTGTAAAAAATTATAGGACAAATAGGCATCAGGAACTAGACTGGGTCCCACAGTCAGACCAGTTAAGAACTACTGACCTAATGTACCTGTTTTTGGACCATCTAGGAATCAGGTTATCATCTTGTGTGTTTATGTGTGTGTGTGTGTGTGTAACACTGATAAAATCTATACTACTAAACAGTATTAGTATTCAATCCTTTTAAATCTTTTTGTAGCTTAAAGCCTTGTTATCACTCACTTTTCAAAAACAAAATACCTCCACCCCTGCTCTAATAATCATTTCTGTAGTTTCTGTAGCTGTACAAAGTATTTCTGAGTGAACTACTGACCTCAGGCCTGTGCCAAATGCAACACTAAAGTGGGTCATGTTTATACCCACAAAGATATACTTACTTAAGGTAGACACAGGATCTTCGAGCCAGTTATACTTCTCTTAACAGATTGGCAAAAGGCTTCCCCTCTGCAGCATCACACACTGTAGTGAGTCTGGAGATGGTTCCTTATAAGGCAGCAAGAATGCCCCTGGATATTTATGTGGGTTTAGGGCTTACTGTGCAAACTCTGCCTTCGAAAAACTCACACAGCATGAGAAACCATAAAGGCCCATCCATATAAAACCAAAATGAAGAATTATTATGATGTGGTAAAGAAGCCAGAGGTGGAGAGTAACTAGACATTAATAAGTGATTTTGTGAATAAGTGAAGTACATATAGTTTATTCAGACTACATTTTCTAAGGTAGACTTTTAGTTGAGTAAATTTTGAGGAAAAAATATTACTTTTACTCAACTACATTATGAATTTTCAAAATAAGTTGCGTGCTAAGCTGGAGTGCACACTAGACGCAGCAGCAGTAGTACCTTGTAGTAATGGTAGTAGTGGTGGTAGCAGTTACATCAGTAGTACTTAATAGCAGAAGTGGCGTTCTAGTTGTAGTAGCTGCAGTAGTCCTAATAGTAGTAGCAGCAGTAGTACTTAGCAGTAGCAGCAATAGTAAAGGTAGTTGATTAATTGTAGTAAAAAACAGAAGTAATTTGTAAAGTAAGTAAAGTTTATATTCTGTACTTTTTTACTTCTACTTTAGGTCATAATTAAGTTGAGTACTTTTACTTCTACATGAGTGGTATTATTTTGCAGAAACAGTACAGTTTTTGAGTACTTTTTACACCACTGAACCAAACATTATTGCAAGTGTAGATACTGTGGTTTAGGTTCAAATTGCCTGCATTTATTTTGTAAAAATAAGTACATTTTACATAGTTATAAGCATAAACATTTTCATTCATTTTTTGAGTGCTATAATTGTGACTACAATTTACAGTCGTATGAAAAAGTTTGGGCACCCCTGATCATTTTCAAGATTATCCTTTATAAATCATTGGTTGTTCGGATCAGCAATTTCAGTTAAATATATCATATAGCAGACAAACACAGTGATATTTGAGAAGTGAAATGAAGTTTCACTTATTTCACTGCTATATGATATATTTAACTGAAACTGCTGATCCGAACAACCAATGATTTATAAAGAATAATGTTGAAAATGATCAGGGGTGCCCAAACATTTTCATACGACTGTACCATATTTTACTTTACCTCCCTTTTCTCTACTCATGTTTTATGTTTTTCTTTTATGGTCCATTTCCTTTTCTAATCAGACATAGCCAGCATTGGAATAGCCACTTTCGCAGTAGCTGTGAAAACCAACAGTCAACGCAGGTAGCCCTTGTTGACCTATTAAACTCCATGATATACAAGCCTAAACAAGGTCTTAGAAGGTCTAGACTTTATTAGAATATGCAACTAAGGAAAGGTAAGGCACCATTTACTGTCCCTGTAGGGAAACTCATTCTCTGCATTTGACCCGTCAATCCTGCTAGGGCAATCTGTCAAGAGCAGAGGGTGACCGCTGGGCAGTGCCAGGAGACCCATCTCCAGATCTATTCAATTAAACTTTAAGTAGCCCTTTATGTAGCCCAAAACAGCCCAATATCACAACAGTTTAAGGGGATTTACAGAAATAAGCATAAACAGACTAGAAGAAGACTGTCCCAGGTCATCTCTTGTCCTTAGACCCTCTTTCTAGGTGAAGAAAAATAAAAACAAACAATAAAACAACTTTGGCAAAAAGAGAAACCTCAGGGACAACCGCATTTAGGAGGGATCCACTCTCAGAATGGACAGGCTGCAGATGTGTCCAGGACTGATGGGTAGAGTCAAACTTGCATTTGTAAGAATGTAGCAGTTGGGGAAGACTTCCTCTAGACAGGTAAGTGGGGGTGAGGTTAAGGAGGGCCCCTGGAGTAGCTCGGGGATTAGTCTGTTGTGCATGTTTTAGGTTGATGGGGGAAACCAGAGCACCCAGAGGAAACCCACCCAGACACAGGGAGAACATGCAAACTTCACACATGGTCCAGAAATTGAACGTGGGACCTTCTTGCTGTCACCCTCTTAGCATGTTAAACTGTATGCATTGCCACTACTACTACTACTACTACTACTACTACTACTACTACTACTACTACTACTACTACTACTACTACTACTACTACTACTACTACTACTACTACTACTACTACTACTACTACTACTACTACTACTACTACTACTACTACTACTACTACTACTACTACTACTACTATTGTCCATAAGTTTTAAAATGCCCACCCATTGCCCACAATGTTTACAGGACAGAGATGTTCAAAGCCAACAGGAAAGAAGAATGGAAAAGTTAGAGAAAGTGCCTCAGGTCTTGTAGTTTTATTGTCATCCTCCTAAAAGCTCTTCTCTCAACTTTTCACACATATATTGGGTTTCTGTGGTTCTAGGGCACACACAGACAATGAAGAGAGTATAGCTTAAGGCAATTAGGCTGTTATGGTCACTGAAGAGGACTTCTGGGAAACAGCGGAGGATCCAGCGACATCTATGTGGGTCAGCTCTGAGGTTGGTCTACTTACTGTAAAGTGTATATAACATATTTGAGGACAATTTATTGCCCCCTGTAGCAGTGACACTAGGTCTGAAAGAAATAAATGGCACTCTGGTCGTCCACTTATAACCACAACAGCAGAGAGTCGAGCAAACAGCCCATAAAGTCACCAGTCCGGCTTTTTGTGGTCCACTTTTTCCTTCTCGTTAAATCCCACTGCTCCATTTCAAAGACGGTCTTCGAGCTCAACAATGGCTTACAGATGGATAATGTATGACCGATGTATGGTGCTATACAGCATGTCTAGACCTATAAACATACAGTATGTCACTACCAGTGCTGTCTAATTCTTAATACTTAGAGAAGGATATTTCCAAAATGGAACACAGCATTGGGGCAGTCATAAAAATCATAAATGTCATCTCATTTAACTTTAGTAAACATGACATCCACTGAAGAACAAGCTTTATCCACTTGTTTGGATTCACTGTCCCTACTTTCTATTGGAGTTTGTTTGTTTGTTTATTTATTAGGATCCCCATTAGTTTCTACCGTAGTGGTTGTTAGTCTTCCTGGGGTCCAGATTAAAAAATGCAATCATTTAAATACAAAATGCATCTAAAATATAGTGCAATATTTACAGATCACTCAGAATCAGATCATTATAGAATAAAAGACTTCCCATATACTCACAAAACCCTTTCTAAAAACACATTTACATGGAGCGATCAGAGTTAGGACTGAGGTGAGATATTAAAGCTTTTTTTAGGTAATTTATTCCATAGCTGAGATGATCTAACTAATTTCAGAAGCCTACTATCTATATATATACCCGAGGACATGTCTTCTGGTAAAGCATCTAGAAGACTTTCCACTTTTTCCACACTTACAGTAGTTAGGTTAAAAAACACACTGCTTGTCTCTCATAATTAGTTTTTTTTATGAGGATAGATGAAAATGTAGAAGCCCCAGAACTCATTGCTGTTTTTAATCTTAGAATTGTATCATTATAAAAAGTGTTAAAATAATTAGCAATGTCTTCAGGTTTAATAATGAATATGTCATCAGAGTCAAAATGGGTTGGTAAGAAATTCTTATTCAGTCCCGTAAGACTATTCAAAGTTTTCCAAATCATTTTACCGTTATTATTAGCCTCTCTAAATCTCTGCTGGTCATACTGTTTCTTTTTATATCTGTTTAATTTAGTAAGATTTAAGAAAAAAAAGTAAGATCTTTACTGGTGCCATATAAAAACAGGTGTAGAGACCAGCAGAGGGCAGCAGAGTGTTGCTGTCTTTTGAACATACTATATATTCAAAGAAAAAGAGCACTTCACTTCCTCAAACATGTCATTTTACTACAAAATGAAAAGTAACTGTGAGGAATCTGAGCTGAGTGGAAAGAGAGCTGTACACTGTTTTTAGATAAATGAATGAGAGCAGACAGGATGTAGAGGGCTTGTTGATTGGTCAGTGCTTCCTAGAGTGGGCAATCTTGCAGGATATAGCACCTTTAAATTTTCTTCTTCTAGGGGTCGCCACAGTGAGTCATCTGCCTCCATTTAACCCCATCATCTGCATCCTCTTCTCTCACACCAACTAACTTCATGTTTTCTTTCACTACATCCATAAATATCCTCTTAGGTCCTCCTTTAGGCCTCCTGCTCTAACCTCAGTCTCCATTTACTCTTATATTCAATATCCCTCCTTTGTACATGTCCAAACTATCTCAGTCTGGGCTGATTTATTTATTTTTTTACATCTTAGCCATTTGGGCATGGTTTTGTAAGTGTGTTATTTCTGGATGTGCCAGTCTATTATGATAGGATGAATGTAAGTTTACCTGCTCCACGCGGATCTCGTACTCTCCATTCAGCTTCTTCCCCCTGAAATATTTGGCCCTGAAACAGAAAGAGAAGAAATTAAAAAATAAAAAAACACAAGGTTTAGTCTTTATTTCATCACAATCTACCCATATACTGTACATTACTCTGGTTTACATAGAAAATATAGGCCCTGTTTGTATATGTATATGTCTATGGCATTGCCTCACATGTGCGAAGACTGGGAAGTATTCTCCAAACACAGATGACAGTCAAAACAAGCCCAAAATATCCTCTGTTTATTTCACTGAAGGAGAGCTGACATTACAGAAGAATACCTCCGGACTGGGCAAAATAATGACTCATATCTTCCAGCATAACTGATTCTGAACTGTGGGAATTCAAGTATATACTTTATTTACCTCTGTAATATTGTATTGAATTGTCACAATATTGTGTTTTTTTTTTTTTTTACCTATAAAACTTTCATTTTCAAACATCAAATAGACCACATTTATTAAAGGTTTAGTTTGTATGTAGAAAAACAGCCACAGTGAGTTACTTTTAGCGCTTAGTTTATTACGGTTTCATAAACAATATTAGGTAATAGGTGGTAGTTTATTTGTTGCCCTAAGGAAATTGTTTTTCAGTGAGTAAAAAACATTGAACATCATTAAAACAAAATATGTAACATTAACATGGTTAATAGTTTTGTAACAAAAACATTAAAACAAGACATGGTCGGATTCAGCACATAGAGAGGATAATTTAATGTCCCTAACAAAATCAGAAAAAAAATAAAAAATAAATAAAGCTTTGACAATACCCTCATAACACTCTGCAAGACTGCATAGATGTCACATAGATAAGAATATAATACTATAAAAAAAGCTTAGAAAATCTACAAATAGCATAGAATATAGTAATATACATAAATAAATTATGGTAGTTATAAATAGCGTGTTTTATAAATAATACACTTTCTGCATACTTTTTGGCCAGAGCTAAAATTTCCCAAATTCAAACCACCTGTACTGTAGCATATAAGGTTAGGTTTAGGTAAAGGATTAAGAGTTTATTTTGTCATTAATACAAGTATGTGGCAGTAAAATATTGTCAGATTTTTTTCTCTTATTCTGTGCTGACAACACAACAATAAACCAACCCTAGCTTAATCCCTTAGTCCATTACCAAATGAACTCTATATTTATCATTTATTACTTATTTATCCAAGATAAGTTTACTTTAATGGTCACCAAGTGAAACAAGTTTGTGATACTTTTTGGAGTTTATACAGAATAATAGCAATAACGTGTAAATTTTTTTTTCAGTCGCTCTCTGAATGCATTTGATGAACATGCAATCCATAGTAATAAAATCTGCATAAACAGCATTTGAAAAATATTCAAGCAATCAGAGAATTAAAGCATTAAATCACATAACATAAAAAATGCTCCCTTTTTTGGAGAATTACCATTGGCAGGTAGGATTGCTTTTGGTGTTAGTAGGTTTGAATAGGAGTGAATGGTTTGGGTTGGCCAATCTTTTACACTGCACTCTCACCTCTTTCTGTCATGGTACACTTTACAATCTGTTAATGCCTTCAGGATGGGGCTCTCAGCTACAACACGCTACAGGGCCTTTCGTTTCTGGGACAGAGAATTTGGGATTTCCTCTCAACCTACTCACACCGAGACACATTTTCTTTGAAACGCTCTCTCTTCCCCTGTCTGCACTTTTAGACCTCTTCATTAGGATTAATTAGTGCCACTGAGGAGGATCTCTTTCTTAACATATCCCAGCTGTTCTGACTTTCAACTTTTGCATCTCGTCTGCAATTTTGCAAAGTTGTGAATCTTTGGAGCAGCACAGGAGACAAGCAATGCCCCCCGTCACCCCATTTTGGACCACCGGCATTTACAGAAGCATGAGGCAGTGCCCATAGACTTGTCAGCTAAAAATGACTGGTATTTGTTTGAAAATGCCATGACACGCCATGTCGTCACTTTGAATGATCAATGTAACTCACTATCCGCTGGGAAGAGGCCTTTCTTTTCCCATTCATCTACACACCCACTGTATAAACATGATTGGGGCGAAATTCCCTTGTCAGCCATGAGAATAAGCTGTTTCTTTTGCACACCGCTAATCAGAATCATATGAGTCATGCGTAGGGACAAAATGAATCGTCCCTCTTGGGTTTTCCTTGCTGCTATTTGTATCCAGCGTCGCTAAATTTGATGTTGTGCTAATACAGCAGTGTTTACAAAAGGGATTTTCTATGATAGCCACATATTTTTGCATGGAGATTAAATTCTACCCCGTGTTAGTTTAAGTCATGTTTGCTTCATGAAGGGCACAAGCTTCCCAGTAATGCGAATCATTTCACATTTCACTATGACCCTGACTATGTGTAGCTCTGGCCTGTAATGTCTACACAGTTCTTGTATACTATGTAGCATAAATATTTGTTCAAGGTTTAGAGTATTCAGTGTACTTGAAAAAAACTTGATCCTCAAGAAAAAATGGATTTAGTGAACAACAACATCTCAGCCTTGATGGTGATAATATTAGCCATATCTAAGTGTGTTTTGTCTGTGCTATTGGAAAGAGGTTTAATGGGCCCTTCATAGTGATGCGACTGACAATTTACTGTATGTTTTCACACAAGAGCATGGTAAGTCTCAAAGGTCCACCTCAAAGGTTCCACCTTAATCCTGATCATTTCAGGGCTTAAACCATGGCCATAAGACAGTCAGTTCATTGATCTCTGTGGGGTGACGGGTGACAGATACTCAATCCAATCACTTTCTGCAAAGTGAAAGTAACAGCTCCTCAAAAGAAGAGGATTTCCATACATGTACATTATTTTAGCATATGTTGATGTAAATATAATATACATATAAAAATATGTCCACATTTATACAAAAAAGCAAAATATGTGCCCTATAAATATTATAGTGCAGTCGGTATGTTGCCAAAAAGCAAGTGTCTGCAAGTTGAAAAGGTCATTTTTGCCACCACTGAGGTGGTGCTTTGGTATATGACCAAAAATTAAGTATTTTTTAAAAAATTAAGAGGGTATGATGGTATATTTTCTTGTTTGCTGTTTTTTTGTTGCTGTTATTGTTTTTCTTTTTGTGTGTTTATTTATTATTATTATTATTATTATTATTATTATTATTATTATTATTATTATTATTATTATTATTACTACATTTATTAACCTTTTAGGCACCAGAGTGTTTTTTTTTTTCCCAGACAGTGCTGCACTGACCCCTGGTGTCAAATATATTTATGAACTCCAGTACTACTAGGTTTGTGTACAAAGTTACACAAAGAACAAGAAAAAAATGACATCCAACATCCCAGATTCTGTGTAACATTTTACAAAAGAACACTGTATTACATATTGTGCTAGAGTCTGCACTTTTGATTTGGATATACATGAATAGAAACATGCAAAATCCACACAAAAAGATTGTGCTGCCCAGTCTGTGACTCAATCCTAGGCTATTCTTGCAGTGAAGCGTCCCATGTCAGGTTACATAAAAACAGAAAAGTGTCAGAACATAACTGAAGTACCAGAAAAAATACCTCCATATGAGCTACTAACGTCTAAAATTTTACACAGGAAAGGTACACCCTGGCTGGGTTAGATAGACCCAGAAAATGGGCTTGGGAGTATCCAAATATACACCTCCATCAGACCCACAATGTCTGAAATTTTACCCAGGAAAGGTATACCCTGGATGGATTAGATAGAACCAGAAAATGGGCCTTGGTAGTAAGATTTTAAAAGGTTGTCCTGGAGCAAAAAAATAAAAAAAGATAACCAATAAGGCAATCTCGATCAAGCTTGTTGTGCATGGAAAGCTTGGGGAGTGCTGCAAAATGAATTTGGATTTTTTGTTATAAAGTTCTATGCCAGCAAAATTAGCAAAATCTTTTTATTGCCGTTTTGAGCTTTTCAGGTCAAGATAAAGTGATTTTGGATGTTTCTTATCTGCAGTGTAAGATGTCCAAACTGGAGGATGGTTGGGTACACTTTGTGTTGGCTCCTCAGGACTTCCCATTGTATCTTCAGGTCAAATCTCACAAATCTATGGCTGGGCTGCCACAACGGCCTCTAATAAATTGATGAATAAATATGTGACACAGTGATCATATTCTCTGTCACCTGCACCTGTATTTCATCAGCCAAAGACAGGATAGCTGGGGTTCTTGTTGCCCAGACACATGGCTGACCAAAAATCTGCATAAAAGTGCAAGAATTGACCAAAACATTCTCCCATGGTCAGGTAGAAGCGCTGGCAGGCTATAAACTAAGGCTTATGAAGTGGTCCAAATTGAATTTTTACAATTGGCTGAAAGCAGTTCCCTTGGGGTCTATGAAGAAAATGTGGCCTAATGCTGGACTCCACACTCTCACATCAGTGGGACAGTGGGTGTCTACAATAGACCAAAAAAAAAAAAAGCCTTGTCTAGTGGTTTTCAAGAGAACAATGTCTTTCATTCCATACCACTAAAATTTTGTGAAGCAGTTGTGGAGCATTTAGTGAGCACCAAAGCTGTTGGCGCAAAGTGAACATGTGCAGCCTTTTCCAGAGCCCGAGTGAATTGAGCAATCACACGCTCATATCATTCAGATCCCAGAGCAAACAAAGTGACAGCGACTTGGCAGAGAGTGTCCCTCCATCAGCCTGAGAGAGAGGGGCTCAGAGCTGTCCCGGGACAGAGACAGAAAGGGGGGGATTGTAGCTGGTGGCAGTGATGCTCTATGGGACTTTGCATTAGAGCTGTGTACTGCCATTGTGCATGAGTCATTACTGGAGGCCAAGGCTGTCAGGACGGAGCAGCGTTCCCACAGAGACCACAGGCTTTTTGGAGGAATGTCCAGGAGCAGAATCGGTCCTTGGACAGACAGCGATGGGGTGGACACTACACTTTGATATGTCCCACACACTACGCTGGAGATGAAAAGCATCGGACAAGGGTATAACACTGTCCAGAGGAAGCCTTTATTATCTTATTTTTCAAAAGCGCTTGAGACCTTTGTTGGGCACCATTGTTTTACTGATGTTGGTTAAGAACCTCCGGCAAGGCACTGACCCTATCCTGCAATGGTAAATACTGTATAAAGCCAAAAATAGGCTCACATCATATATATTACTGTTCAGAGGTAAATGCTCTATTCATTGAATCACAAAGCTATAATAAGGGCTTAATTTGAGCTGGATCTTGCCGGAACAGGATCCGGAAACTGTTTGTTCTGAGTTGTGACCAGTTGCCGGATCCAAGCAAAGTGTTGACTACATTTCACTCTTTTGACCTCCTAAACCTGTGTTGAAGGTTGGAGGTGTAATTACACAGAAATGCATATGTTTTAAAGATAAAAGCCATGCTTGAGCCCTTCACAATAATGCGCTTCAACATAGACTGTCCCCGCACTGTAATTCGTGTCTATAGAGTGTACGGGGAATCCGGTGGAAAACACCTTCACGTCAAACTGAAAGATCTATTCACCACTGTTAACACCAGTGGTGTCTGCAGGTGTACAGCAGTATGCACTGCGCGTACCTGTGCGACCCCGCCCAATACCTGCTGCATCCACAGAGCTGCACGGAAGTTTGCCCTGATTTTGGTTATGCAGAGGGGACCTACGTGATGTGCTTTGGATGTGCCGTGTTATTTCCCCACTGCGCCTGAGAGCGCACGGGACATGGCAGTGCCACGTCAGTTTGTTCTTTCACTCAAATGCAATCAAACAAACGTACACTGACACATTACACTGAAGTGAAATGCTATAATGTATAATAATGTTAACAAATATGTTAAAACATAATTTTAAGTTGAATATAAATGAGCAGTTGCTTGGTATTTTGGCATGTGTGTGCGCCTAAGCATTGTGTTGTGTGTATGTTCTGGTATCAGTGTTGACCTTGTGGACTTCGGTGTCAAAACGCAATTTTTGTTCTGGCATCGTTTGATTTACAAATTAAGCCCTGGCTATAACTGAATGGTAACATTAATGTTAAGGGTTGCAGGCGACTGGAGCCTATTCCAGTAACTATGGGCCTTAGGCAGGGTACATTCTGGAAAGTGGCTAGTTAGTCGTAGGGGTGACACAGAGACATATACAGACAGACCATTCACTATTCACAAGGGGCAATTTAGTCACCATTTAAATTAACACATGCAGTCTTTGGACAGTGAGAGAAAGCCAGAGAAAACCCACAGTAACAAAAGTAGGACATGCAGATTAACCACAAAGATTGCGTGATGGATGGCCCAAGGATCAGTCTCACAGCCTCCTTACTGAGAGGCAAAAATGCCAACAAGATGAAGAAAAAAATCTCACAGAGGACGGAACATCATTGCAGACTTCAGCAGAATCAACAGATGACAAAGGAAAGCACTAAACACTATTAATCAGGGGAGAGAAGTTATACATTCACTCTGTATTAGCTAGCATCATCTTGGTTATTTTTGATTGAAGATACCTTCCGTATCTGACTTCATCCACAAAATGTCTCCCATGAGCTGTCCCTCTGATGTACTTGTTCCTAACCCTATCCATCCTCATCAAGAACAAAGAGAACCTCAACATCTCCAGCTCTACCTTCTCTCTTTTCTTCAGTGCTACTGTTTCTAAACTGTACAACATCTCTGCTCTAAACGCTGTCTTGTACACCTTTTCTTTTAATATTGCTGAAACTCTTTCTCTACCTGCTTGCACACACCCCTCCACCTCTTTTCCACACTCTTCTTTCCTCTGGACCGTAAGCAGCACATGGCTATGGTATGTCAAGAACACTGTCCATTGGGTCCTGCTACAGTAGGTTGCATGTGCCTTTCCAGCACATAGTTTTGCCTGAGCACTGAACCACATCTTGCCCTTCACAGTAGACACTTGTACAGCAGGGCACACTCTGTACTGTGTCTTCTACCCCTCTCATATCAACAACAGAAAGAGCATTTTTTTCTTTTTATATTGTACTAAAAGCCAACTCACAGTCACAGAAAAAAAAGAACCGTGTGGCACTTACAGGTTTCCCAAGCAGCAGACAAATATTTGGTCTTTTTAACAGGTGCCACTCGCCTTAAAGGGTTTGTCCAGACCATTCAGATGTGTTACTGCTGCACTGGCACCTATTAAATATATTTAGTGTACGCTAGTTCAAATGAAAGTGTTGGACCCCTTGTGGCCTGTGTCGGCCGAGAGATTTTACTTCCCAAGTTGTAGCCATCTCCTAGAAATAAAGGCAGTCAATATAAATGTTTGCGACTCTGAAGTTATGATGTACAGCAGAAAGAAGAATATGACAATGGCTATAAATGCAGTGTTTAGTACATTTGAAAATATAGGCAAGGCAATGAGAATAAATAATGGAAAATAGTGCAGTGACTTCCAGTTGAGGATTGTCTGGGGACTAAGGCTGGAAAAGTAAATGAAAACATAATCAGACATTGCCATCTGCTGGTCAAGTAATGTCACTTCAACATCCACTGTATGATTCTATCTCATAGAATACTGCTTCACAGTATGGCCTTTGTCAATGTCAAATTTTTTTAAAGCACATTTACAACTCTAGCAGACCAAAGTGCTGTACAGGATTGCTTCTTAAGGTAATAAAAATAATATAAATAAGACATAAAATCAATAAAAAGACAATTATCACACAATAATAAAAGTAAAAACAGTGTGTTAGAAAGCCAGAGTAAGAAATGCATCTTTAAAAGGGATTTAAAGTGCTCTAGCTGATATAAGGGGCAAACTGTTTCAAAGGCTGTGACCTGCCACTGAGAAGACTCGGTCTCCTCTGCTTTTGAGTTTATTCCTGGGTACGTCCAGATGCAGCTGAGCAGAGGACCTCATAGTTCTGGCAGGAATATGTCGGCACAAAATTTCAGACAGATATGAAGAAGCCTGCCCAGTAAAGGACTTGGATCCTGTAGGAAAATGGAAGTCAGTGCAGTGAAGCAACACTGGAGTTATATGTTCATATCTCTTTGTGCTCATTAGCAGACAGCCAGCCGCATTTTGTACCAACTGCAGCCGGCTAAAAGAGGCCTGGTCTAAGCCACAGTAAAGAGAATTGCAGTAATGTGTATCACTGTTTCAAACTCAGTGACAGGTAGGTATGGTTTTATCTTTGCAAGAAGCCTGAGATTCTCACAAAAGGCTGACTAAAAGATGATAAAAAGATAAAAAGTTGCTGGAATTACTGAACTAAAACCCATTGAACAGCCTTTCTTTTATAAAATATGACACGGCATGGCTCCTTCTCCTCTCAGTGATTTTGTTGGCCTTAAATCCAATACAAACCACTTCACAAGAGGAGCTTCCAGAGGTAACATTCCTCTAAGGATAAAGCGCCTTTAGTCAGTCAGGTTTCTCTGTCAGAGCTTCTGTAGGGAATGGAACAACATCCCAAACACAACCAGAGAAATCACTTCTTAAAGTTTATTCTGTTCCCATTTAAAATACTGACTCTGAAGTAATCAGGCCTGTCAGCACTGAACCCCTGCTGTTGCCATGTTGTGTTGAGCTCTGCATGTGTGTGCAAACTCTGTCTGCTGCTGCCTTTTAACACATGCTCCTGTTTTTTCGCTGTGTTACTAAGCTGTTGATATATTGTATTTAATACCTTTTTTTTGTACTTAATCTTTCTGATAATATTAACAGTGTTTTACATCTGCCGTCTAATGGCCTGCATGTTTTCACCATGTTTCTGCTAATGTTGTTGCTTGCTGCTGCTTTATGCTTCTCTAGTTTCTATGATAAATGCTACTACATTCCTGTGCCACTGTACTACTTTCTCCGTTGTAACAAGTGTCTTTAATTAACGTGATTGCATTTCTGCTGCTACTGTTTGGACCAGCTAATCGAATGTTTAGCCCTCTTGTCTAACTTGTTGTTGTATGTGCTTTTTTTCTTGGGTGCCTTCTCTGGCCAAGGACTACAGATGAAAACAAGCCTCTGGTTAACTCTGGCAGATTTTACAGTTGTACTGTTGGTTAATATGCACTGTCCTTGTAAAATACATAAATAGATAAAAAGGGGATTAAGGTATTTATCTACAACTGTGTCAGGGCTTTCCTCAACCAGAGCAACATCTTTTCTAATGGAAGTTGATAAGCCTTTGTGTTTCCTTTAGTCTAAAGTCAACACAGCCTTTTACTGTGAAGTTTTAGAGGTCTGCATGCCTCCTTCTCCTCACAAGCTTTATGGAGATGCTGATTTGTTCATCCAACAGGACTTGGGGTCCCGCCCACAGCAGTGCCACAGACTGCAGGACAAACCACACTGAGACAGTAATTCACCCAAAAGGAATACCAAAAAAAGTACTACATATTGTCCATACTTTTCAGAAGCTCAACATTACTGTTTCAGTCGTTCTTTTTATTGGTCATGAAATATTCTAATTTTGTGAATAATTGAAATTGCAGTTTTCTGTAACTGTGAGCCATAATTATGAAAATTATAAGAAAATAATGTTTGAAATGTTTCTCTCTGTCTGTAGTGAAAAAAATATATATGTGTTTGACTTTTTGAGTTAAATCTCTGACAGGAAAATACATTTTTACATGATATAATTTACTGGATAACACCTGTATATGTATTAATAGTATTGTTCTTTATTGTATGCATGTATTGCATGTTTTGTCATTCTGTGCGGTCTATACACGTCATGTTCTATGTGTAGGACTATGGATGGAAATTAACATTATGCTAAATCTAGGGTATTTTGTGTGAACATACACAAACACTCTATGTTCATTAATATGCACTGTCCCAAATAATCTAGTGAATGAAAATTAAAACTGACAAGAGGTCTGTGGAAGGTTTTGGAGAACAACAGCACCAACAAGTGGTCAACACAGGAACAGACAAGCACGAGCAACATGAACAGACCCTTTCATCTTACAAATGTATCTTCTACTAAATGATCAACATCTGCTTACATGCAAAAAGACTGATATCAAAATAGCATGATATCACAGTGGTACAAGCATTAAAAGAAGAAAATGAGGTAACTCTCAGCTTATCATTTAAACATAACACGTGCCTGCTACATAAAAGGCTCACACTTGCAGTAGTATGATTTATTAATAGATCAAAACAGATGGACGTTTGGCACCAGGCCTCACAACACAGACAGACAAATGCGTTTGAGCCAGACAGTGAGTCACATCTCTGCGCTCAGTTACCACTACAGGAACTCAAATATTTCAAAAGACATATTTTTCATTAAGGTATTCACTTAATGTTTTGTTATGGACCGTAAACTATCCTGGAGTGTGTGCGATAAAAAATAGGACAGCAGATTTAATGTTTTCTGTTTTTTAATGTGTCTGAAAATGACAGTGAGACTGATATTTGTGCCCTGTTATTAGTTATAATGATTATGCACTAACACTTTGAATTTTAAAATCTCACCTTAATTAGTTGAGCATAATTACATAACAACCCTTGCTAGTAAATTAATTGTATATAATAATAATAACAGTAAAAATAATAACAAAAAAAGAAGACAAAACTACAGAAACACATTGTGCTCATGTTAAAATTTTGTAGTCTTTTCAAAATGAATTATCTTTTGTTTGCGTTACTGCAGTTTTGTTGATTCTGCATTTGTGGCTTGCCAAATGCATGCATAATCTTGAGACCTGGAGTATTAATTAAAAAGAAGTCTATGCCAACGATAACAACTTGGTGGCAGTGTTGAACAACAGTGTTTATGCGCTAACTTCTTGCAGTTTTACCACTTTAAACACAAGGAAATATACAAGTATTTCTTAGAGAGGGTGGATGTTGTTGTTTGTCAAGTCTGCCCATCAGACCTGCCTGATGACTCACCATACTGAATAAAACAGGATATGAACAAAAATATGTATGTCATTGTTATGAGATCTTTTCCCCAAATTTAGAGATAGTATTTTTTTTACTGGTGACCACTTCCATACTAAACTAACCCACAAAAATCATATACTTTAAAAACAAGACAGTCGTGTTGTAATTGACTAGTGAAGGCCAATACCACATTTTTTAGACCTTAAGATTCATGCTGATTACTTGACTGGAGTCAGTTACCACAATCAAGTAGAGGAGATGCATGCACCTTTAGTTCACATTCATTAATTAGTATCAATTCCTTATTCAAGTAATCAATACCTAAATGTGAGATGTACCATTGGTAATGCTGTCAATTGTAGTGATGGGTGAATCAATACCGCCAGTAAATATCGACAGCATTATAAATTGTATTGCTTATCCTGTGACAAAACTGAAATCTCATGCAAAGAAATAGCCTCATTTTTTAGGGCTCTTAATGTTTCCATAGGATGTTATTAACAAGATGATCTCTGCTGACATGTTGCACATCCTCACTTCTATAAGAGGAAAGGCCTGGTTGGGATTTGACATTGCTGGATTAGAGAAAAGAGGGCACCCTTTGAGAAAGCCGAGATGAGCTTTGTGCCTCAGACAGAGCTGTCAGCAGTGTGGCTTTATTATTGTGATCATTTTTAGCCCTGATCTCCTCAAAGCGCCTCAGAAACAAACGCCCTGGTACACAATCATCTCTGCTAATTGTACAGATAAATTTAGAGGGATGCTAACGGCTACTAATAGCTTTACTATGGTCGATTTCCCACCAGCAAATGTCAGGCAACAACTAAGTAACAATTCATGAAATGCCACAGTGGTTCATTGATCCAGACATCAAATGTGATGACCTGTATGCTGCATGTCTTTATCTCAAAAATCAATCCTTCCACTCTTATTACCTCCCTAATAATTTCTGAAACACATCCAATCATTGTTTTTACTTTAATGCATATTTTCTGCCTCCATTACAGCCTGTAGCTATGGCAGTTTGTATTGCAGGAGAGAAAACCATGGTGCTGCGTATCATAAACAAAGAGAGGTAATAAGTTGTCTCCTGTAGCAAGAGAACACTATCACTTCAATAGAAATATGAAACTCAATAAAAAAACAAGACCAAACTCTGCAGATGAAAATAGAAAAAAACTAAAAGCACCTATAGATGACAGACCTCCATTATAGCACTGACAGTATCTCTCAATGGTCAAGATCTTTGAACCAAGGATCTTCTAGTTCAGGGACTGTTATGTCTTTGGGTCAAAGACATGAATAAGTTCATAAGATGAATACGTTTCTTGAACAAGTTAATAAGTAGTTTATAGTTAATGAAGAAATAGGTTAAATTCATAGTAAAAACTGTTAAGAATTATTGCTCTTGTAAACTAGTCAGAAGATGTGTGTACATTGAAGGATCTGTGTATCAGTAGTCCATTAGATGCAGAATGAGCGCTCTTTTCAATAGCTGATCTTTCTCTTGTTCTACAACAGTGGTTCCCAAAGTGGGGTCCAGGGCCAACAACAATTTTTAACCACCAGACAGTGTTTTTTTATGTTTTATAAAAATATATTAAGAAAAACATGACGTGGTCTTTTGAAAGGAGGGACGTTCTATAGTTTGTTAGTATCAAATGTGTTACAAAGCACTTAAATAAAGGTTGTAACTATGACAAAGTCAAGCTAAATTTCTATTATTTTTCTATTATTATTTTTTATTTCAGTTACAAACTTAGAACATAAAGAAGAACCAGCTCCAAAACAAGAAAAGCAGTGTAAAAAAAAAAACAAAAAAAAAAACTGTGTACTGACCCTTTGTGACTGAATTTAATATCTTTTGGCTCTATCGCACAATGAGCATCCTAAAAACAAATGACTTGTTCTTTGGCCCATTGCTGATCTTTCCTGATTACTTTTCTGCTAACAGTGCCACTGTGAAAAATGAGACAGAAATACTAACTAAAGCCACAAGGGGCCAGTAAAAGAACACGTTGTGAGTTGTAAGGGCATGTGTTCTAATGGCCAGAGCCCTGAACAAGAAGATACTTGGATTATGTCCAGATCTGAGCACTACATCTTCATTATGCGGTCTCTGCTTTCTGAGTGCTTCTATTGTTTTTTTGTGGGCATTTTAAACATACTCATTAATTATATGATATGGCACGCCCCCCCCGTGTACTCACCAGTCTGTGTGCTGATCATCGATGACCAGCAGGATCTTGGGTTTGCGTACAACTGGTTTGGGAGGCTGACTGCTCGCTGTAGAGGCTCCTTCGGTGGTAGCAGCAGCTGCGGCAGATTTGGCATGAGCGGCCGCGGCCACGTTCTGGGCCATCTGAGCGCTTTTGACCACACTGGAAAAGGAGCTGAGGAAGCTGCCCGGACTGGGGGCGGGTCCGCCCTGGGGTTGGCTGATGGATCCAGGGGGGTTCCGTCTCTCTGTGGCCGGTGAGGCAGGGGAGGACGTGGACGAACCGGGAGGAGTGGGTCTCTGGAGGTCCATCATGTAGCCGTTCGGCAGGTTGGCCACGAAGCTGCTGTCGGACAGGCGCCGGCGAAGGTAGTTCATGGTGAAGGGCTGGTGGTGGGACTGTCAGGCCACGGACAGGAAATGAGGACAAGGGTTAATCCTGGAGAGAAAAGCAAAATAACATATTAGAGCATATGGACTATGGTCTGCAGCAATTCTGAAAATTAATCATGTAAGGATTAGTAGTAGAAGACATAGTAATTGAAACCTGAGCACAGGTCGTTTGAGTGCATTCACACCTGCAAACTTGGTCCGGACTAATGTGGGAAACAAACTCTGGTCTGTTGTAACTGGACCAAAGGAGTCAGGTGTAAATACACCCTTAGTCTCGCTCCAGTAGCGCACTAGTTCTTGGTATAGTCATGGTTTAGACCGAATTGAGTCCTGGGTTCATCCTGGTTTAGACCTGGTTTAGTACTGGATTTGCCTGGTTTAGAGATGGTTTTGTTCATTAAATGTGGTACTTGGAAGGCAAATTATTTTCTGAGGTGGTGGCTGGCGTGAAAACCTTGAGAATCATTGTGTTAAACTGTCATGTACATAATGTCCAAGAAACTCACAAATCCCCTTAGTAGAGCGATCTTAAAGCATGCTTACTAATGCAGTTGTATCGTGTGGGTTGTGATAACATGACCTAAGAGTGGACCACCGTGACCCTCAGGTTAACTGTCCCGGTTGGCTCTTTCTGTCTGTGGACCAGCTAAAACCTGTCACAACAATATAACGCTCAACACATCCTGCAAAATATGTATTGGAACATAAGAAGGGTGTAATTACAGCTATGCACAAATTCAGAGGCAGGCGTCCACAAAGTTACATACTGTTGCATAGTTGAGATGTCACATCCCATGTTTGTTGGTTTTGGCCTGTTATGTAAAACTATAAAAATGTCACAGAAAATGCCAGACTGCCCACATGCTGTCTCATTTTTATTTTAAATCATCTGAAAATGTATCATGGCTTGTAAATCTCTATCTAAATATAGAGACTTTGCTTAACTGTTTACAACTACTCGCTTGTGTAAGTTCCCAATTTCCCAAAAGTATTAGTACCCCTGGTCTTGGCAGTTCTATCATGCAGTACTGTGTAGGTTAAATGAAACTTATTACACTGTTTTTTCAAAAAACTGTGGACACCACTGCATTACTTTTTCATGTGTTTTAAAACTAAAATTAATCTATATTTATTGGAAACAAAAATAGAAAAAAATTAAAAGCAGACTTCCATCATAGCATTGACAGTGTCTGTCAGTGGTTATAGCACTAAGATATATTGCCAAGTTCTGGAGTTGAAACAAGGACCTTCTAGTTCAGGGGTAAATGATGCATCCATCCATTTCAGAGTATAAAAAATTCCACTGAAACCTATCATTTGATGCTTTATTGACTCCTTGTGGCTTTGGTCCTATTTTGGTAAGCAATCCCAAAGACTAATAAGTTCTTTTGGAACACCATATTAATGAGCTCGACAGGTGACGATCGCGAGTTTCCCTCCTGTGAAGCGACATGCGACACTCGTGCTCATGAAATTCTGTGCCACAACTCTTCATGTCCCGGTGCCTTGGAGAGTTGTTGCTTTCCCTTAACTGAAAACGCTTGGATTAGGTTCCTGTCCCTTTGAGGATGTCTCTCACTGTGCTGGCCCTGCCCACTTCACGCTGTCAGCCCAAACTGGTGCTGCAAACAGAGTGCACAACTGAGGTCTTCCTATCATGTTCTTTGCGTTCACACGTGAATAAAGTTGGGAGGAGAATGTCCCAGTGTTTGTACTGAGAGGTGGGGGGTGGACAGAATGGAGTATGATGACTAATTAGCAGGGCTATTAGCAACATCAGGGTTCCTGCAGGTATCAGCAAGTCTAATTGAATGTTTTTTAATGCTTTTTTTAATGCCACAAACAATTGCGGCAGCTCAAATTGTCAAAATGTATTTGCAAGGAGTGTAAAATCCAGTTCATAAAGCACCAATAATGTTGAAAGTCAAGCATCTAATGTTTGGGTAATTCGGTCCCGTTTGTCCATCTGTCGGGGTTCGGTTAAAAAGGACTGAAAAAATGAATGATGGCTCAGTCTTCAAATGTTTTTTTTCTGCATTTTATTGCACCGTCTTCCCAAAAAGTGAAATATTTTCAAAAAGTGCCAGAATATGTACAGTGAAGAAAAATGTCCAAAATAGGTATATACAAAAACAAAAACAACTCCAATAACCAAACACAAAGAACTCACAGCCAGAGCCAGACAGTCACCTTCAGCGTCTCCACTCCCTCAGAGGGGGAGAAAGGCCCTTTAAATACCCCCTTAGCACCTCCCTTGGGCAAACCATTCTATTTGGACATGTTTTTTTTGGGGGTTTTAACAAGTATTATCACCCTTGTCCCCAAAGAAAACTTTACACAAATTTGGCACAATTACAACCACAGAAATGGTCTTCTCTGCACTTCAGACCCATCAAATTCCCAGTATATATATAAAATACAATGAGCACGTCCCTTAAGTCATATGACCACCAGAAGCGCGCCGGGATGCACTATTTATGGTGCAAGCAGGAAGCGCTTCTGGTTGGCACCTCAGTAGGAGAATGGGACGAGTGAGAGCATCTCAGTTCATCAGCGGTGAGTACCGCGTGGTCTACGTTAGAGCTAGTTTGTCCATAAGCATGTGTGAGTGTGTGTCTGTGCGGGAGTAGAGGCATTGAGTGTGCACCCTCGAACGCACTCCAAACAGGGAAACCGGGAATAGAAATGTTTATTTTGAGTGATAGAAATGTTTATTTTGGGTGATAAAGTCCAAATGTTCGAAACAGTCGCACACGCACGTGAGTAGAAAAGTTTGTGAGCGTTTAGCCCCACAGCCAAAGTGTGCCTGCATCTCCCGTGGGCCCAGAACGGGAGAAGAAAAGGCGCAGGGAGGCCCGTTGAGTGACGGGGTTAGGGGCGCTCCGTCACACTATCACTCAAGTGTAGACTACAAACATGGTAAATTATTCTTTACATTTACATATTTATATTCAAAATAAAGCTAATAATGGCAGCAATTTTACTTTGGAACTATTTGTAATTTTTAATGCCTGTTGGAATCAAATTTAATGCTTTTAAATGCAATAGAAGGCCTTAATTTTCTCAAAATCAATTAAATGACTTTAATTCTTTTTAATGCCCTGCGAGAACCCTGAACATGAAGCTAACAGATAGATAACCAAGCTGACTGCTTTGTCATGACAGCGCTGAAATTATCAGTACATGTATATGAAGGTCCGGCGACAGTGTACGTGCTTTAGAAACACAAAAAAGTACTTCCTGGAGACGGCAGGGTTATGTACGTAGGTCTGACATCTGAAGCGTTTTCATAAGAAGGTCAGTGCCCCTTGAACTGCCACCTTATCGTGGTGGGGGAGTTTGAGTGCCCGAATGATCCTAGGAGCTATGTTGCCTGGGGCATTATGCCCCTGGTAGGGTCTCCCATGGCAAACAGGTCCTAGGTGACGGGCCAGACTAAGAGCAGTTCATAAATCCCCTATGAACAGTTTAAAATCGAGGACCGTGACGTCGCCCGGTATGGCGCAGCCGGGGCCCCACCCTGGAGCCAGGCCTGGGGTTGGGGCTCGAATGCGAGCGCCTGGTGGCCGGGCCTTTGCCCATGGGGCCCGGCCGGGTACAACCCGAAAGAGCGACGTGGGCCCGACCTCCTGTGGGCTCACCACCCGCAGAGGAAATCGTAGGGGACCGGTGCTGTGTGGATCGGGCAGCAGTCGAAGGCGGGTGCCTCGACGACCCGGTCCCCGGACACAGCTTCTAGCTGTAGGGACATGGAATGTCACCTCACTGGGGGGGAAGGAGCCTGAGCTTGTGCGGGAGGTTGAGAGATACCGGCTAGATATAGTCGGGCTCACCTCCACGCACAGCTTGGGCTCTGAAACCCAGCTCCTCGAGAGAGGTTGGACTCTCCACCACTCTGGCGTTGCCCGCGGTGAGAGGCGGCGGGCCGGTGTGGGCTTGCTCATAGCCCCCCAGCTCAGCCGCCATGTGTTGGAGTTTACCCCAGTAAACGAGAGGGTCGCGTCCCTACGCCTTCGGGTTGGGGACAGGTCTCTTACTGTTGTTTGTGCCTACGGGCCGAATAGCAGTACAGAGTACCCGGCCTTCTTGGAGTCCCTGGGAGGTGTACTGGAAGGTGCACCGACTGGGGACCCCATTGTTTTGCTGGGAGACTTCAACGCCCACGTGGGCAGCGACAGTGACACCTGGAGGGGTGTGATTGGGAAGAACGGCCTCCCCGATCTGAACCCGAATGGTGTTTTGTTATTGGACTTTTGTGCTAGTCACAGTTTGTCCATAACGAACACCATGTTCGAGCACAGGGGTGTCCATAAGTGCACGTGGCACCAGGACACCCTAGGCCGGAGGTCGATGATCGACTTTGTAGTCGTGTCATCTGACCTTCGGCCGTGTGTTTTGGACACTCGGGTGAAGAGAGGGGCTGAGCTGTCAACCGATCACCAACTGGTGGTGAGTTGGATCCGCTGGCGGAGGAGGAGGCCGGACAGACTCGGCAGACCCAAACGTGTTGTGAGGGTCTGTTGGGAACGTCTGGCTGAGCCCTCTGTCAGAGGGGTTTTCAACTCCCACCTCCGGGAGAGCTTTGACCAGATCCCGAGGGAGGTTGGAGACATGGAGTCCGAGTGGACCATGTTCTCCACCTCTATTGTCAATGCGGCCGTTCGGAGCTGTGGTCGCAAGGTCTCTGGTGCCTGTCGTGGCGGCAATCCCCGAACCCGGTGGTGGACACTGGAAGTAAGGGATGTCGTCAGGCTGAAGAAGGAGTCCTATCGAGCTTGGTTGGCTTGTGGGACTCCCGAGGCAGCTGATGGGTACCGGCAGGCCAAGCGTGCTGCAGCCCAGGCGGTTGTGGAGGCAAAAACTCGGGTCTGGGAAAAGTTCGGGGAGGCCATGGAGGAGGACTATCGGTTGGCCTCAAAGAAATTCTGGCAAACCGTCCGCCGCCTCAGGAGGGGGAAGCAGTTCTTCACCAACACTGTTTACAGTGGAGGTGGGGAGCTGTTGACCTCGACTGGGGATGTTGTCGGGCGGTGGAAGGAATACTTTGAGGATCTCCTCAATCCCACCGACACGCCTTCCGTTGAGGAAGCAGAGGCTGGGGACTCAGAGGTGGACTCGTCCATCACTCAAGCTGAAGTCACTGAGGTGGTTGGAAAGCTCCTCAGTGGCAAGGCTCCGGGGGTGGATGAGATCCGTCCTGAGTACCTCAAGTCCCTGGATGTTGTGGGGCTGTCGTGGCTGACACGTCTCTGCAGCATCGCGTGGCGGTTGGGGACAGTACCTCTGGACTGGCAGACCGGGGTGGTGGTCCCTCTTTTTAAGAAGGGGGACCGGAGGGTGTGTTCCAACTACAGGGGGATCACACTCCTCAGCCTCCCCGGGAAAGTCTATTCCAGGGTACTGGAGAGGAGAATTCGGCCGATAGTCGAACCTCGGATTCAGGAGGAACAATGCGGTTTTCGTCCTGGCCGTGGAACAGTGGACCAGCTCTACACCCTCTATCGGGTGCTCGAGGGTTCATGGGAGTTCGCCCATCCAGTCCACATGTGTTTTGTGGATTTGGAGAAGGCGTTCGACCGTGTCCCTCGTAGCGTCCTGTGGGGGGTGCTCTGGGAGTATGGGGTCCGGGGCCCTTTGCTAAGGGCTGTCCGGTCCCTGTATGACCGGAGCAGGAGCTTGGTCCGCATTGCCGGTTGTAAGTCAGACCTGTTCCCAGTGCATGTTGGACTCCGGCAGGGCTGCCCTTTGTCACCGGTTCTGTTCATTATTTTTATGGACAGAATTTCTAGGTGCAGCCAGGGGCCGGAGGGAGTCTGGTTTGGGAACCACAGGATTTCATCTCTGCTTTTTGCGGATGATGTTGTCCTGTTGGCTTCATCAAACCAGGACCTTCAGTGTGCACTGGAGCGGTTTGCAGCCGAGTGTGAAGCG
The DNA here is from genome assembly GCA_020698575.1 of Bostrychus sinensis. Taxonomy (NCBI): domain Eukaryota; kingdom Metazoa; phylum Chordata; class Actinopteri; order Gobiiformes; family Eleotridae; genus Bostrychus; species Bostrychus sinensis. The sequence goes on along the minus strand of CM036239.1, from coordinate 45,155,243 downwards.
GCTGGGATGAGAATCAGCACCTCCAAGTCCGAGGCCATGGTTCTCGACCGGAAAAGGGTGGCTTGCCCTCTCCAGGTTGGGGGAGAGTTCCTGCCTCAAGTGGAGGAGTTCAAGTATCTTGGGGTCTTGTTCACGAGTGAGGGAAGGATGGAGCGCGAGATCGACAGGCGGATCGGTGCAGCGTCTGCAGTAATGCGGTCGTTGTATCGGTCTGTTGTGGTAAAGAAGGAGCTGAGCCGAAAGGCGAAGCTCTCGATTTACCGGTCGATCTACGTTCCTACTCTCACCTATGGTCATGAGCTTTGGGTCATGACCGAAAGAACAAGATCCCGGATACAAGCGGCCGAAATGAGTTTCCTCCGCAGGGTGGCTGGGCGCTCCCTTAGAGATAAGGTGAGGAGCTCTGTCACACGGGAGGAGCTCGGAGTAGAGCCGCTGCTCCTCCACATCGAGAGGAGTCAGTTGAGGTGGCTCGGGCATCTGTTCCGGATGCCTCCTGGTCGCCTCCCTGGGGAGGTGTTCCGGGCATGTCCCACCGGGAGGAGGCCCCGGGGAAGACCTAGGACACGCTGGAGGGACTATGTCTCTCGGTTGGCCTGGGAACGCCTTGGGGTCCCCCCGGTAGAGCTGGAGGAAGTGTCTGTGGATAGGGAAGTCTGGGCATCTTTGCTTAGACTGCTGCCTCCGCGACCCGGTTCCGGATAAGCGGAAGAAGATGGATGGATGGATGGTCAGTGCCACATACAGGATTACTCAAAGATACATGAAACAAAATACTACTCCGGGTATGTGTTTGATGAGGAGACAACATTTATATTTTTCAGTGTAAATCAAATACAAGCAAACCAAGCATATCTTGAGACATATTTTACAACTTTGTCAAGAATAAGAAAGCTATCAAGCGAAAGCTGATTTGAGAACCAGCGACAGCTCCGCTTATCCTGATTTGCATTGATTTAAAAAAGTCATCCAGTTGGGTCGGTCGGGCGAGACGCAAAACTGATGCCAAAATAACAATTCAGCGACACAGCAGTGAAGATGCGAAGTCAGAGCAGATTCACAGCTCATTTCTTTGCGAAACAGAAGGAGCCGCTGGGAAAAAGGAGACAGTTACATAACACATAAAACCCAGTGTGGCACGAAGGAATGTTTGAGACGAGCTATCAAAGTTAAACTGAAAGAGGAGAGGCACTATCGGAGGGGAGAGGAAATAGATGAGTCGATTCAGAGTGATGTTAAAGTAAATGGGCCTTGATGCAGATAAAGTGAGTTTGCAACCAAAAGGCTTTTGTTTAAGACAAATGTGCGTTCTGTTTGTTACTGTGTTTTAGCTGGGGAAAATTAAATGCCTAGTCCAGTGGTTCTCAAACTGTGGTATGGGTGGCAATGGTGGTATGCTGGCTTCTTCTGGTGGTACTTTTTGCAGTTCAAGACATGATTTTAATTTAGAGCCAGCTTCACTTTTGTTTTAGTTGTGCTTTAGTTGGGGCTGGTCATGATGTTGGATTTGTCCTGGTTTTGACCTGGTTCAGACCTGCTTTTGTCATGGTTAGAGCCTGGAATTGTGTCACTTTAGTCTTGGCATAGTCCTGGATTTGTCAAGTTTTTGTACTAGTTAAATCCAGGTTTAGTTTTAGTTTAGTCCTGGTTTCATCTTGGTTTCATCTGGTTTAGTCCCAGTTTAGTCTTGGGTTGGTGCTGGTTTAGTCACAGATTATTCCTGGTTTTGAACTGGCTCAAACCTGATTTTGTCCTGGTTTAGTCCTGGATTTGTCTCAGTTTAGTCCTGGTATAGTCTTGGTGTTATCTTGTTTTTGTACTGGTTAAATCCAAGTATTAGTTTAGTCCCAGTTTAGCTATGCTTTAGACCTAGACCTTAGTCCTTGTTTAATTTTGCTTTTTTCCCCTGTTTAGTCTTGGTTTAATCCTGTGTTATAGCCCAGATTTATGAATGGTCCCATTTAGACAATAGACACGTTTTTTTGGTGGAGTCTAAGAACACAACACACATTGAAAAACTGACAGTAAAATACTATACTGCCAAACAAAACATGACTTTCCTTATGGCTTTTCCTTTCAGGGGTTGCCACAGCAAATCATCTGCCTTGTGATTTGCAGACAAATCTGACATAGGGTTTAGGCCACATGCCCATCCTGCTGCAACCCTCTCCATTTATTTGGGCTTGGGACTGGCAAAAGGGTATACTGGCCTGTAACCCCTGTGTCTGGATTTGTTTAGTACCAAATATATAACAAAAAACTGTAGTATGAGAAAATTGATTTTGCAAATAAGAGGTAAGATGTTCTGTGAGGATGAATGCTAGCTTCTTGTATTTGCTCTTTGTTTTGCAGAAAATGTATAGACATCTATAAAGAATGGTCATAATCACACTCTATTTATCAACAAGAATTATTTTCTACCTAACCATGGAGTTTTATTAGCAAATGCAGTGTGTTTTGTTCCAGTACAACTGATTTACTATAATTTATTGCACCGTTATGTTAATGAAACCAAATTGAACACAGACTAAAGTCAACATCCAATCCAATGGTGCAACTCTTACACAACCTCTGCCCTGAATGCAGCAGCAGCAGTAACATACAACAGAAGTCTGTAGTGACAGTGGTGATTACAGTCAGTGAGGCCTGACTGTCTGCAATGGCCTGATCCCTTTAGGCAGATACTGAACTGTCTGCTGCAAATCACTGTCTTTACACCCCTGACTCATTGCAAAACCAATAAACTGCCTTTTCTCTGTCGCATAAGTCATTAAATCCTTTAAGAAATCTTCTGTACTATTCCTGCTCAGGGGAAAATTAAGAGACCAACGAGCAGGTTTTACTCAGACTTAAACAAGCTTTTGATGAAGTGTTTCCTTGGCGGCACGGTGGCATAGTGGCTAGCACTCCTGCCTCACAGCAAGAAGGTCCTGGGTTTGATTCCCGGACCATATGGGGCCTTTCTGTGTGGAGTTTGCATGTTCTCCCCGTGTCTGGGTGGGTTTCCTCGGGTGCTCCGGTTTCCCCCCCATCAACCTCAAAACCTCCAGCCAAATGCTCCTGACCAGGATTCTGGCTCAAGATCTGGAGAAGGATCCCCGGCCCACTGCTCCTGACAGGTTGCCCCAGCGGCATTGAGGGATGGGTCAAATGCAGAGAATGAATTTTCCCTACGGGGATCAATAAAGTATACCTTACCTTTCTTTGGTCCTTTCTTCAGCCACTTGTTCATTGCTTTGTTCCTTTGCTGCTGTCCTGGTCTTGTGGCGGACACTATGGACACTATCTCACACATTAATCTACACTTTGGTTCTGGAGGTATTGGGGAGGGGAATCTCCAGGGGCCAGAAGCATTTTATAGTACTACAGTTCTTGTTGGAATAATGTTGAGACTTGAAGCTCTACTCTTCATCTCATTTCTCTTAATTCCACATTGTTGGCCCCCTCCGGTTGAACATCCGTAATGGTAACCTTGACGTTAAAACAGTAGTTTGAAGACGCCTCGTCTGCCGCGGTCTCCATTCCTTCCGTTGTTTTTGCCAGAAATGCATCTTCTTCGGCTGTATCAACCCTCTGAACTGATGGGAACTTTGTTGGCCCTGCTTGGTTCAGGCCAATGTTAGTTTCACCTTGTTTATCTGTTCCTGCGTTGGTTCCCGCCTCCTGTACACCATTCTGGGCAGCTTCGGCTTCTTCCCACCTCCTGTGCCTCACTATGGCTGGCTCTTGCCACGGATTTTTCCCGCCTTCTGTACGCACCACTCGGGTCTGGCTCTCCCAAAGGTACCGCGGTTTGGCTGAGGATGCGGACAGACTGTTCCTTGCTTTCTGGCAGTTTTCAGTGCATGTCCTGTTACCGCTCAGGCCACAGCAACTGCTGCATGTTGGGTCTGTCACCACTGTTGCGGACTCTCAGAGGTAAGAAGGCTAGGGTTTTTGCACTGATGTCATGGCATGAGAATTTTGGCCTCCATTATGTACACCTTTCTCCCCCCCGTCTCTATTGCCTGCTTGGTTTGCCCCCCCATGTGTACGGCCTAATCCTGTGCGAGGCCTAAACCTTGATTCAGGTTTCGGTTGTTTGCACTCCTACACATTATTCTTGATTGGGCACTTTATTTTTGCACTGCGTTGTTGCTATGTAATATGTCATTCTGAGTTTTCGGGGTGGGAGGGTGGGGCTGTGTGGGGGGCACTATGGACACTCTCTCACATACAAATCTACACTTTGGTTCTTTGGTTTTGGAGGTGTTGGGGAGGGGAGTCTTCAGGGGGCGGAGCCAGTGTTATAGTACCACGAAAAATGTTTTCTTTTCAGTTCCTGTTGGAATAAAGTTGAGTCTTGAAGTTCTTCTCTTCATCTCATTTCTCTTAATTCCACAGTCTATTACTTTCTTCCTTGGTTCTTCTCTCCTTCTCTCCTCTGCCTTTAGACAATATAAGCAGTGAATCATTGTATGTTAAATCTAAATACATTTTTTGACCTCTAAATGAGTTTGGGATTGATGCTTTCCACTCTGAAGTGCTTGTTAAAACCCATAACAGATTTTAATCAAAGATAGGCAAATAAAACATATATTTAAATAACTGCACTCAAGAAAAAATCTTCCTTCACAGTTGACAGAGGTTTTGCAGGGAGGGGGAGCAGTAGCAAGATGTGCTAAAGTGAGCTGAGCTTTACACCTATACTTTTGGATGAATTTTGGAGTACAGATGTACAAGAAAAACTGGAACAAGTATCAGTAGCATCTATTTGATACCATTAACAATGGTATTGATGCTATTGATATTTCGATCCCCTAGTTCGGTGTTTTCCAATCTTTTTATATTAAAATATTAAAACTTAGAACAGAATAGCTTAAGTGTCTCATTGACTAAAAAAAAAGAGGGTGACACTCCTAAAGAATATTATTCAAATATTACGTTCAAAAAGCCCAGGGGGTACGAAAGACAAAAAAGGTTGGGAGCCACTGCCCTAGTTGACAATCAGTGATGCAAAAGCAAAATGCATTCAACTTTTTCTCCTCCCTAAAGAAAAGCAGTCACAGTTTAGTACATCACTCAATCACATTATATAACTTGTTTGTGTGGTGCACAGTGGCAGAGTATCCTGCATCATAGCAAGACTGTCAGGAAATCAGGAAAATAAGCAAAAAGTTATTGATTTCAAATCAATTTAAAAACAATTTATTTCGTTAATTATCCACAGCAGAAAACAAACAATTTTATAACATGCTGTACTGAAAATACCACTACTGCATCAGTGACTTTAGCCAAGGAGTTATCAGTGGGAAAATGACATGAGAAATGAACTAAATCCGTCCTTGAAGAGCACCAGTACTTGGACGTGGGTTAGTATTAGCTGTAATAACAGGCTTTCCTCAGTAATAATAGGGAAGAGTGGGATTATACCACGCTGCACACGTCAGGACCCCCACTGCTCTGCAATGCTTTCCCCTTTCTACATTTAAAAATCGGATATATTTGATGAAAACAGAGCATGACGACAGATGGCGGCATTAATGGTCTCCTCAGTTTGTGAAGCTGTTATCTCTATCACGCAGTTTGAAAGGCTGCGAGTTTACACGGAACGATCAAAAGTTCATTAATCAAACACCACTCGATCTGACAAAGAAACATTACAGCCCAAATGGTGCAATAATGGGAATAAGTGTGTTCGGTGGTGCAGCAAACGCAGCAGATGTTCATATCCTTTCACTGAATTAAAAATAATGCAACGCGCCTCAGGTTATCTTTAACTGAAAATAATCCCCTAGTTTTAAACAGCAGCACCGTGCCATATATACTTTTAAAACAGCTTTCTTTGAAGATGGTTTTTAGGTTTTAAATTTTTCACTTGTTCCACAGGGGGTTGGAGCCTATCCCAGTTTCTTTGAGCCTAATGCTGGGTACATCATGGACAATGCCCTTTGCCTTTGGGGCATTTAGATTTACCAGTTTACCTGTACATGCCTGATGGGAGAAAGAAAATCGGTCCCAAAATAACAAAGGGAGGACATGAAGACTTCCCTCAGAGATTGTTGGCATCACTAGCCCAGGGATCAAAATCACTAAACAAAGACTGCTTTTATATATAATGTATTTGGCATGCACAATCTAAATGGGATTTTCTGAATTAACCCTTGTGCCCCAATGAGGACAAAAGTGCCCTTTCTAAATGTTGTTTTTTTGATACCTTTGCAGTTGTTCTTACCTTTCTGTGAAGTGTGTTTCAGGTGTGAATTTTATCACTAATGTTGATTTTCTAAACACAAATCTAATATGACTTAATTTTTACACTCTCTAACTGAATTTGTTACATTGCTCCAGTTAAGTGTCCGGTACAAAACATCATAGAAATAGGATACATTCATATGTTTTCTACTTTTTTGCATAAATCTTATCATAAATACCAAATACTAAACTATTATCAAATTATTAAACCTTTTCATGCCAGTGTATTAATATCATCTCAATGAAATATTTTCAAATCAAAGTGGATTTTTCTAGGATTATTACAGCCTTGAGTATGTCGAAGATCACCAACAACATTGATTTAGATAGATTTGGGATTTTTTTTTTTTTTTTTTTGTAAGAAAAAGTTAAGTTGTTACTGTTAAGTGACAAAAGTGTCCCAGTCACAAAACATCATAGTATTCGTAATAATAGTATACATTAAAATTTGTTTCTACTTTTTTAACATACATTTTTTAATCAGTGTGTGCCCTGACTGTTACGTACAAAAAGTACAAAAAATATGAATGAATAGACTATTTTTATGATGTTTTGAGATGGGGACACTTTTGTCACAGTAGCAATTTAATGTTTTAAAATTTGGTTATAAGGGTCAAAAAGAAGACATTACAAAGAACAACTAAATATCCTTGTCTTTACTGTGCTCAGCAACTGATGCTGTCCAAAAGTGAAAGTTGTTTTTCCAACAATAAATAACATAATGTTTTGGTAGTGGCATAACAACCCACAGCTTTACCCTCTGGTCTAAAAGTGGGACACGGCTGCTCAGAGAAGTAGAGTGAGTCATCTGATTCACTTAAGAAAAAGATGATGACTCATTAGTGTGTGTCTACCACTGCACCACCTCTGTAATGTATAATCTGGTTCTCCTACAGGACGTCAATGACAGATAAATAAAAAAGTCCTAGCTACACATACAGTTTCTGTATATTATTATTCTTTTTCTATAGACCATTTTAGTGTTTCTAAATGGCTGTGCTCCATTGAATTGTGCCATAAGTTGTACAGACCATAATGCATTTCCTACAGAAGATTTTGCATAAGCCCCAAAATATTGCAAATTATGAATAATCTAGATGGTTTTGGTCGACTACATGCACGTAATATCAGAGCCTGGTAAGAAAACCGCGAGTATATCAATGTGTAGCCATTATTTAATGTAGCAGTTAATAATATAAACAACGCATTTTATATGGAGTTTTTCTAGACACACAATGTTGCTTTACAAGTTGGTGCATTATTTATTCACTCCTCAGTCACACTCAGTGGTGGTGAGATACCTCTGCAGCCACAGCGGTCCTGGGGCAGACTGACGGAGACTGCTATTCTATGCCTACGGCCTCTCTGACCACCACCAATCACACAATCACACTGACACACTCATACAGGCAAGGAGGGTAAAGTGCGTTGCCCAAAGTCACAGCGGCTGGAGGACTGATCCACAAACTTTCCGGTTAGTTGGTGAACGGATCTACCTACTGAGCTACTGCCGCCCCAGTTATTGTCTATAATTAACATAATCACTTAAGACTACTTAATATATGTTACATTTGTCTACGTAGAGCAGTGAAACTGAGCATTTTCAGCTTTTTAGAAGGGCTGTGCCTCAGCTCAAACATGTGAATAAAACAAAATACTACTCCTGATATGTTTTTGATGGTAAAAAGCTCAGAAAAGTAAATTAAGCGAAATAGGTCCCCTTTAACCAATAGCTGTATACTACACCTGGCAATTTTAAATACCTACATTAATTTAATCTCACAATTTAATGTCATTAAACCTAAAATCCAACTATGACCTCATTGTGACCATGAAGAACTATTAAGAGCACTGACTCTTTGACTTGAAAAATTCATTAAGAATGAGCAGACTTTACGATTAATGTACACTTCAACTTTGCCAATGTTTAGGGATGATTGCTGCATTACATTCCAAAATACTGAAAGACGCCTTCCCAAAATATCACATTACCTTTATAAATAGCTTGCATGTGCTGAGAATCACGTGTGGTGCTGAGACATTGCAGCTAAGACGGTGTTATCTTCTCGTGGGAGGTTGTGTGAAAACTGTAGTCTACTATAACAAATCAGTGCACTTGCTGTAATGTACCCAATGACTTGCAGAGATACTATTAGGAAACAGACATTATATTGATAATAAAAAAATACAAAGCAGCTGTGTCCAAATCATGACTAAGTAACTGATGAATGCCTTAAACTTCAAAAATGAAAGTGAGAGTATGGTTAAAAATGCAGCCACAAAGAACTACTCATAATCTGTCCTAAAGTATGGTTCTGTTACTTCAAAATAATAATACTGAAGTAGAAAAATTGTTAAGCAAAACTACTATTAATGCTACTGCTACAAACAAACCTGGACTCAAATCCTGGACCTTCCATTTAAGATTAAGGTGTAGGCCTACTTTACTGTCCAAGGTAGGAAAATCTGTTCTCTGCATTTGACCCAACCTTCAATGCTACTGGGCAACCCAGTTTTGTACATAGTTTATACTGTATATAAGTTTAAAAGGCAAATCACTGCTCAAGATTATTCAGTTTATAGCCCAACCCCAGCCCTACTCGCGCTACTGTGTTGTGCATTTACTGTCCAGAAACATCAATCCTTGCATACAAATTTCTCAGCGCCATGCGCCTGTCTTGTTTACATTAATTAAACAAAGCCTCCAGGCAAAGAATATTAATCCATTTTAACTAATCGAATTACTTGAATACCTTGATGAATCGTTGCAGGCCTAAGTACTGAGCTGAAGGATTAACCTATTGCGCATGTTTTAAGTTGATGGGGGGAAATCCACCCAGACACAGGGAGAACATGCAAACTCAATACAGAAAGGCCCCACACTGTCCAGGATTCAAACCCGGGACCTTTTTGCTGTGAGGCAACAGTGCTAACCACTTTGCCACTGTGCTTCACTCTTGCGCATTTCCACCTAAATTTTTGAGCACTGTTTTTAGCATAGATCTCCTGGTCCTTGATGTTAGAAGGCTTCCTTGTGATTGCTCTGGTCTTCAGTTCTCTGCACAAATTCACAATCAGATAATTCAGATCTGGACTCTGGTCTTGGCCTCTTCAACCTACTGATACTGTTCCAACCATTTCTTCAGCACTTTGGCTTTGTTTGTGTTTTGGGTTGTTGTGCAGAGAGTATGAATAAATATGAACAGCCTCTGGTTGCTTAGTCGTTTAATCGGTCAATGAGGTCTTGGTCGACAAAAATTTTATTGGTCAATTAGTTGAATCTACTCTTTGCATCAACAAAGCTAGTTTAATTTATTACTTGATAACTTTTATTTTTCATTTTATTTAAGATAGCATAGATGATTTTTATATAGATAGCATTATATTTTACAGCCATCTTTTCAAAATGTTTTATCACCTAATTAATGTGAAATCACTTGTTTGTGTAAGACTCTGGTAAGTCTCCCACATATCTTTGGTTGATTTTAGAGCCATATCCAGGGGTTAAAATGGGCAGGAACAGTCGGGAACTGTGTTCCTGCACTTCGCAGGGCCACTGCCCCATGCTGAAAAAAAAAAAAAAAAAAAAAGAAGAAGCAAAAAACCATGAACGGTTTGAGCCCATAAAGGTGTTCTATGGTTCTCAACCTTCAAATCAGTTTTTGTTTGATGACAATAAACCTCTTATTCATGGAGATACAATCACAAATAGCTCACTGAAAAAATATGAGAAGTGACAGACAACGTGATCCAAGCACATCACAACGGCGCTGTTCAAGGTTTAGTATTATAAAAGCAACATAAGTTTTGAACACAAGTTTTAGTCATCCTGACAAAAGCATTTGTAGTCTGTGGTGTTTTCTGGACTGGAGCCTCTGTCCACCACAGCCCAGAGAGATGAGACTGAAGGCGTAGACTGTGTTTGACTGTGTGCTGGAGCAGCAGGGGCAGAGCAGCAGTATCTAAGGGCTGGGCCTCCAACAGGGATTGGGGAACCACTTAAAGAGAAATTTATTCAGACATTTACATAAATAAAATAATTATATATAGTATATTAAAAAAATATGTGGTTTGTTAGAAAAAAAAGTCTTTAATTTTGGAAAGAAGTAAAAGCATAAGTTTTGCCCATATTTTTACTACAACCTGGCTACTGAAAATCATATAAAATCGACGCGACATCTGTTTTGTTCAAATTTTCCTGGGGAGGGACCCGCAGACCCCCTGTCTTTAAGCACACGGGCTGTAGCCAGGATATTTGGAGTCCATCACTCTACTGTTGTACGCCTTGCTGAGCGTTTCCACACCACTGGATCCTCCAATGACCGTCCCAGATCTGGTCGACCTCATGTCACAACTGCTGCATTATTATTGTTTGGTCATGTTATTGTTATTGAAACTGTCATAAGCATTGATTAATTGGGTCTGAATATCAGGGACGGGTATATGTTTGATGTGCACATGTAATATTTCCATCAAAAATAAGTAACCAAACAAAAATGTGGTAAAAAAGCAGAGGTGCATTTCTTTTTTCCTTGAGTGTAGTATACAGTATACATTACCACTGTAAACACTCACACGGTGTTGGGTTTCCTCACTTCCCAAATTCCACTTTAACCCCTGGCAGTATCTATGTACCTATGCATACAACTATTTTCAGCCAGTCCTGTTTTTTCCTCAGTTTACTCTATGAAGTTCCTCCTTTTTCTGCCATTTGGCTGCTCTGCCATGTCAAGAAATCGAGAAATAAAGTTATCACTTGCTTGTTGCTTGGCTAAACAGGATGAGCTGCTTTCTCGCGAGACTTGAGACTTCCAGCATTCATACTTGCAAGTGTCGTTTTTGGCCCAGAGACCCCAGGGAGAGATGGATGCTTCATTCACCACACACCAACTCATTTAACCGTCACACGGGCTCCAAAACTGTTTGTCAACCAAACATGGACATGCATAGCAACAATGGTCACATATTGTCCTACATGCCACAAAAGTCGATTTTGGAGTGGACCTTTATCACTGCATACTATGTTTTTAAACATAAATAAGAAAATGTATTGTATCATTTTCTTTGTATTTTTGTGGTGTAACCAGGCCCTAAAGGCAGAATCACCAAAGTCATGGTTGAAGTGTGACTTCACTCCACTGCAGCGACAGAGTGCACCAGTGACACAGTCGAGTCACAACTGAATGACCTCACTTTACCTTTTACTGCAGACGCCTCCCTCACAGTTACTCACACACTAATACAGAGGTCCTCTGAGGCAGGGACAGAGCCACCAGAGCATCTGTCCTCCTGCCTTCATCCTCATGAGGTGCCAACTATTATCGGCTTCTTGTAGGCCCGAGCGATAACTTGAATTCATTTTAGACAATGTCAAAAATAGTCCTATTGTCAAATATAGTTTAGGAGAAATAACATCCTCTTAGTGCTGCACTGTTTCCTGTTCTGTGGCTAAAGCTACTGCTAGCACCCAGGGCAGTTGAGATCAAATTAACATTAACATTTAGTAAGAGTCTGAAATTTTACTTAAGCTTAAGAAGAACACCTGAAGATGTAACCTCCATAATCATCATATTCTCAAACTTTACACACGAGGTACCACCTATGAAAAGATTAGCCTTTCAAAGTATTTTTATTGTAGTTTTAGGCATATCCGCCTAGGTTTTTATCATATAGCCGTTTCATTCACACAGATCTGGTGTTTTGTATCCTGAAAATGATCATTTTCAAAACTGGGTCACAGAGTGGAAAGATTTCAAAATGCCATTTACATGTTTCTCTGTTTATAACCTACACGCATCTTTTCTGAAACAATGACATCGTAGCCTGACCTCTCCCTTAACCCACGCACATTCATATTCCCCGCCATGTTCTTATGTTTACAGTGCACGAGTTTTCTGCGCATGCCCTGTGTGTTCTTGTCTGTTTTTGGTGTGTTTCTGTGGCAGCGATACAGCACCTCTAGCAGGCCTGGCGTATGTATTACAGCATTTTCAGTGGTTTTGTGTGGACTCAATGTTTTGTCTCTTTGTGGATATGGCCTAAGTCTAGGTTTTTAAAGATAAAGTATATAGTTGCATTTACAAAACTCTCAATATTGTTTATAGCTAAGAAATTAATGGTAATTATTACTGCTGTGAAGCAATGTATTCTCTGAGTCCTAGGTGTAAGATTACAAAATACAAAAAGGACATTTTTTTTTAAACATCTAGTAATTTTGCTCTTTATAAAAATATCAGACTCCAAAAAAGACCACCAGTGGGAGTGGTACCACAGTTTGGGAACCACTGATCTAGGCCATGATAACACTTGCACAGGAAACAATGTAACTAGCCATTACATGACACTGGATTTAATTTAGTACTGATTTGTGTCATGACTAAGCACGCCGTACATGACTCATTTCCGTAATAAGACAACAGTGACTCCAGCTTCATTCAAACCAGCCTCCAGTATTCACTATTACAACTCCATGCATCAAAGTCCTGTTCATTCACAAACTGGACACTTTCTCAATGAAGTCTTAGGCACAATCTACGAGTACCCGCAAACCCACATATTTTCTTATTGTCATTACTTCATTTTGTGGCCAGGGTTTTTTTTCGCTGCAGCGGAGGCAAAGTGCATGACTGGTTGTGGTGTAGCACTTGTGTCGGCGACCTCCTGATTGGCTGATAAATATTTCATGGTATTAATTTAGCAGCATGGCGTCAGCAGCACCAGTATTCAGTCGTGTTGTGACTCTGCGTCCACTGCAAACACAATCGCAATGTAAACTGAATCTATACAGGCTAAGTCCTTTAGACAGCAAAACATCATCTAAATTTGAAACAAATAACCCTAACCCTATTGAATGGTATTTACTTCTATTATTTGAATTATATGCAGTAGAAAAACATATATACTGCCAGATGTGTTGTCACAAACTCAACTGACTAACTTCTCCTTTGTAAAGTGCTAACAGAACCTGATCCTGAGATCATAAGTCTGTACTTTTACCTGCACAAAAAAAACAACATCCCTACATGCAACCAATAATTTGTTTTGGTGAATGGACAAAGACAATTGCTATAATGCCTCCATGTTAATTCAAAGCAGCACTATGTAGTGTTAAAGCAGAGCACAGTAACTTTGTCCTGTTTTTGCCTCATTTTACTCTAACGAGTTCCTCCTTTTTCTGCCATTTGGCTGCTCTGCCATGTCAAAAAATCGAGAAATAAAGTTATCACTTGCTTGTTGCTTGGCTAAAAGGGATGAGCCGCTTTCTCGCGAGACTTGAGACTTCCAGCACTTGCACAGCATACTTGCAAGTTTCGTTTTTGGCCCAGAGACACCAGGGAGAGATGGATGCTTCATTCACCATGCACTTCATTCACCACACACTTCATTCACCACACAACAACTCATTTAACCATCACACGGGCTCCAAAACTGTTTATTAGTAGTAGATCAACTCTTAACTCTTAATACTGCTCCTCCCCCAACCCTAGAGTGCTTCTTGTTCCTATCATATTGTTCTACATTAACCCAAATAACATTAATTTTAAGGAGAGGAAACTCTGGGTGTATCTCACAATAAACTGGAAATGGGGATCAATTTTCCTTTACTGTCCCCATGTGGCTAGAGTTAGTACAGGGGTGTAACATCAGGCAGTGCAGCCAGTGCATCTGCACTGGGGCCCAGGAGGTTCAGGGGCCCATAAGAGCTCTTGTTGTGATCTCCTGACACGTCTGTGATTGAAATTTTCATAATAAAAAAAGAGCAACACATGACTCTGTTAAAGAATAAAGTTTTTACCTTAAATATAAATAGAATTCATTAACTTAATAAAAATTGTAAGAACAGAATATACACTTGTTTATATTCTGTATATACTATGCCTAAAAAAGGATTATTTCAAACAAAAATATATATATAAAAAAAAGGTGTAAAATTATTCTTTACTAAATTTCTTTATCTTTGAATAAAACTATTCCACCTGTAGCACCCGTTTTTGCAATAAAAACAGCTAAGAGCCATGATATAAAATTTTTATAGATTAGATGTCTAATGCATGGGCTTAAAGCACTTCAAATCTTTAGGGCACATTCCTAAAGCTTGCACTGGTGCTCCTCATTAGCAAGTTACGCCACTGAGTTAGTATGTACAGGGATATCCTTAACTTGCACTGTTACTAAAACTAATAATTTCCCAAGTGTAAATTTTCTTGAAATTTTCACCATTCCAACCACTACTTCCTGAGTTATCCTGCTAACAACAGACAAATCAACAAACCAACGCCAACAAAAAACATAATCTTGATCAAGGTAATAAATGCAAATTGTCCAATACTGACTGCATTTAAAGGAAGTGAACGGTGATTTAAGTATGGTCAGATATTGATTGTTGGTCAGACAGACATGACCTCGTATATATGACCAAGCTGCTTCCTTCACTCTTGCTGTAACGCTGTAAAACTTGGTGTATAGCATAAATATTTCAAGCCCTAGTAGTCAATGAGATGCCATATACTGCAGCAATAAACAGTTTGAAGACGAAACCTTAAATTCAGAGAGCTAAAGCAGTTTTCTACATTTTAGGAACACACTTTGGACAATGTGCTAAATCGACTTTTTTGAGCTTGTAACCAGGTTCTAATGTTGTCTGCACCTCAAAAACATACCTAGAGTAGTATTTTGTTTCATTCATGCTTTAAGTAATCCTATATGCTGAGCCCGACCCTTCTGAAGAGCTGGAAAACAATTGATCTCACAGCTCTACATAAACACATGAAAGTAGGCAGTGCTCCTGCATGTTTCTAAAGCCCATACACTGTCACTCGACTCATTCTGATCATTTCAACGCCTAAATTGCCGTCATTACTACATATGTTAGCATCATATTGCTAATAGCCATGCTAAGTAGTCATTTTATGCTCTGCCCAGTCCCCACCCTTGCCAGCAGGGGGCGACAGACGCCATACCAAGCATTTACTGCAAAGTCAAAGTAACGGTTCCCCAAAAGAAGACGTTTCCCATACATATACATTATTTTAAGTTATAAAATGTGAAATAGTAATGCAAAGGTGTGCAAAACTATTTGAAAAAGTCTGATAAAAGCATAATATAGGACCTTTAAGGAGACACACCAACAAATAAGCAGTTGCCTATTCATTGTCTAAGAGCAATTCTCCTTTCCATCTATCCAGTGGGAGGAATATACAGACAATCAGCAGTAATATGAGGAGTAGATAGTTGGCCAGCCCGGAAATGGAACCCACAGTCTTCTTGGTGTAAGGCAGGAACGCTAACCACATGGCTCTTGCACAGGCCAAAAGTGCCAAACAAAGTGTTCATAAAAAGCAATTTTGATTATGCCATTCTCAGCAGTGATGTCTAACCCCATGCAAGCGTTGGCAACATGCATTGCTCTTCAAATACACTTCCTTTCTAGTAAATGAGAGCGTTTCCACTGCCGGCATCACGCTACGACTGTAGAGCGAGAGTGTGCGGTGCTTTGTTGGAGATACGAAGTAGTTGTATTTTCCTGTGACAGCGCTCCCAGTTCACATCAATCTACGCAGATCAGATCAAACTGGATACTGAACGAGTACAACATCCGGATTTTTAAAGTATAAAACTACGCTGTACACGGAGTACGGAATTTTATGCTAAAATATTTATATATATATGCATATGGGTTTGCTAAAATACGTTATGTTTATATATTTCTCATTAAAAATATATTATATTCACACCACAATAATTTGACACTGTTGAATGAAATGAAAGGGAATGAACGTTAAGCTCGGTACCAGGCTGCGTGCGCAACTTTTCTAAAAACGTCACTCCTGGAAAGGTCTATAAAGAACTTAGGTAAAAAAAAACAGTATATCACGTTTGCATTAACTGCCCCCCTTATGCAATAAAAACACGTGTATTCCCTAAAATAACGCTGCTGCTCAAAATGCATGCGTCTCTGTGTAAGTAAAACAGCTTAGGGCCAAATTAAGGGCAGAACACCTGGCTGTCTCCTCCCGGTCAGTGATGAAACGGATAGCCAGAGCCCCCTCCCTCTCCCTCTCCTCCTGGACTGTGGGCTGCAGAGACACAGCTGGGGAAACCCCTGTGAAAACCCATTGTACATTTACGCATAACGCGAGCTGAGTGTGTGCTTACAACCCGTCAGACACAAAGACAAAAAAATTCGCTGGCTTCACGGACAAACTTCAAATAAAACCGAGTAGCGTGACCAACTACAACATGCTATTAGCTATTCCTGCTAATTTCTCTGGAGCATCACACCCCGAGAAGCGCATAGAGGAGGAGGCGCATAAGGTTTGGAGTAAAAGCGCAGAAAAACGCGAAAGTAGCTAAATTACCTGAGTGGGTTGGTGTTTGGTGATGCTGCTTCTTCTTCGCCGTTTTTTCTTTTCTTTTTTCTTTTTTTTTATTGCTGCAGCAGTCCCTCGTTGTTCTTCTTCTTCTGCGCTCAGATCCACGCTCCTCGTCAGCCTCCAGCCAGCCTCAGCCAAAGCTCCTCTCCTCTTCCTCCTGCTGCTGTATCACACACACACGCGCTCTCGCTCGCTCGGGCTCGTCCTTCCCACAATGCATGCCGGGAACGAGAGTGTAGCTCGCTCATTAGCCCGCCGCAGTCGCTCCACTCGGTTTATTGGTCAGCGGGGAAATTGAAAATCAATATTCAGCCAGAAATGCCAAGCGTAATAGCCTCTAAGTAAATTAATAATTCATTGTATTTAATCGGAAATACCGTTTAATGTAAGTAACATTCATATAAATTCAAATAAAATGTTTTTCTTTTCTTTTTTAAACTATGTGGTTTTGCCTATTACTTTATAAAATGTGCTATTTCTGGCTCAAAAATTAAATATAGATTATACACTAGGTGCACGTCTTTCTTAGAGGGTCCGTTTTAAGCATTTTCTGGCTTTTTGAAATAATTTTAGACACCTTTGCATGAGTACTTCACGTTTTATAACTTAAAACAATGTATATGTATGGAAAACGTCTACTTGTTCGACTTGACTTTGCAGAGAACGCTTGGATTTGGTGTTTTTCGCCCCCTGCTGGCATGGATGGGGAATGGAATTTCTAAATGGTGATACTATTCCTAACAACTAATAACAACTTAAATATTTCCTACTAATGAGCAGTAAGTATGAGTTTATTAAGGGGAAATCTTAGTTAATTGCTAATTAGTTGTAGAATACGGTCACACAGAATAAGAGATTAATAGGTGTTTTGTAAATACCAATTAAGAGCTTATTAACCATTAACTAGCATGCTAATTAGCACTTAGATAATGGTTAATAGGTGGACTTTAAAATAAAGTGTTAACATGTTGGGGGAAATGTCCTATTTTGGGAAGGTGCTGCTTTGACTTTGCAGAAAACACTTAGATTAGATGCCTATCGCCCCCTGCTGGCATCGGTAGAGAATGGACTAAGGATAAAATGGTTATTTTGCATGGCTATTGGCAACATAATGCTAACAGATAGATAAATAAACTATCTGCTTCGTAGTGATGGCAGTTTAAGTGCTGAAATGATCAGAAGTAGTCTAAGCGCGAATGAAACAAAATACTACTCCAGGTATGTCTTTGAGGTGGAAACAACATTATAGCATGGTTAAAAGCTAAAAAAAAAAAAAAAAGTTGATTGAGCTGAATAAAGGACCTTTAAATAATGGTTTGACCTCCTGAAGTCTAAGACCTCCAGAAGTCTAATGCTGCCTTCATGATAAATTGGAATCTCGGAAGTCCCGACTTAAAAAAGCCGACTTCCGAAAAACGTCCGTTCACGAGTTCAGCTCTGAAAACACACATGGATCAGCACAATAACAACAAAACCATATTTGCATTTTCATGTTGTTCTATAGGAAACAAATAAATACCTTGATAAAACTGTTTGGTGTGGCACTGAGTTATATCAGGGGATGTTTCTATTTCTACTTTAGTTATTTACTGATAAATGAACATTCAAAGATGTTTATGCAGAGCTGTAGCACTGAGAACTTCATTCATTATATAAAGATGAGTACATTTTTGCAGAAGTATGAGATCTCTTGTTTTAAAAAACAATTATTTCCCCGTTAGTAACCACACTGTTTACCTCTCACAGAGGGAGTCCCTATGATTGTGACGTCATTTTGGGAACTCGGAGTCCAACACTTCACAAGTTTCCAAGCAAAAATTCTGACCTGAGACGGCGTTCAAGGCCGTTTTTCCAACTCGGAGGTCGGAATTTCCGAGATTCCGACGTATCATGAAGGCAGCATAAGCCCTACGTCCCAGTTTGTAGGAGGTGGAAATGGGTATTGCCAGGTAACGGGGCTATATACCCACAGCAAGGTGAGGGTCACCAATTCTGTGGATACACACAGAAACTGGAATGCAGAAAAACAGCCTGGGACCCCAGTGGGTAGCCTCAAGAAGGAGAACATGATGTCTTGTCAGGAACATCTACTAGACTGAAAAGTTACCCCCTGAGCCCAAAACATTGCAGCATGGAATGTACGGACCATGTATGAAAGCAGTAAAACAGCACGGATAGCAAAAGAGATGAAACACTCTAACATCATTTTCCTAAGCATAAGTGAAGCTACATGGACAGGGGAAAGCAATATGCAGCACAGATGAAACAATCATATACTCAGGGAAAGAACAAGAACATCAAAGTGGCAAAGACATTGTGATTATTATGATTGGCAAAGAAACATCCAAATCAATGATAGAGTGGTATCCCATAAATGACCAAATTGAGTAAGTAGCACTCTCTTTCCTCACACAGATATACACAAATACACATGGATATCACCAGACAAAAAGAAAAAGAATCAGAAAGACTATATTATGATAAAGAAAAGATGGAGGTGTTTAGTCAAAGATGTTAGAACATATAGAGGTGCAAACATCAACAGTGATCACATTCTCCTTCATGCAAAAATACAGCTAAAACTAAGAACAGTGAAGAAAATGGAACTCAGAAGGAAATTTGCTGTACCGTTGCTGTATTGCCACAACCAGAAATAAAACATGATTTCAAGGTTGAGCTGCGTAACTGATTCGCAGCACTAGAAACAGAAGAAGAAACACTTGAACAAAAGTGGAAAAACATTACGAATGCTGTAACATCCGCTGCAAAAGAAACAACTGGATATAGGACACGGAACTAGAGAGAGCAATAAAAAGTCTAAAAAAATAATAAAACTGCAGGAGTGGATGTTATACCACCAGAATTACTCAAGGCACATCTGGAAACAACTGTCAATGCCGTGCCCTTCCTGTTCAAAGATCTATGGCAAACAAATGCTGTACCATCTGATTGGAAAAAGGGTCTAATACGAAAAATCCCCCAAAAAGGAGATCACTCTGACTGTAACAACTGGCGAGGCCTCACAGTCTTACCTACAATTAGTACAATTTTCACAAAAATGCTTCTAGAAAGAACCAAAAATTAAGCTACGCAATGAACAAGCAAGATTCTGGAGAGGAAAATCATGCTGTGATCAGATCTTTGTACTTAGAAACATTATTGAGCAGTCTCTAGAATGGCACTCCACTTTGTATCTGAATTTTGTTGACTCTGAAAAAGCTTTTGAAGGTGTAAATTTTATGGAAGCTACTTTTTACTTTTATGCTTTATGGCATATCAACTAAAATTGTCAACATCATTAAAGCTCTACATGAAGGATTTGAATGCAGTGTCATCATTGGAGCTTACAGAATAGTTCACCGTAACGTCTGGATTAAAACAAGGCTGCTTGATGTCTCCCCTCCTCTTCCTCATTGCTATTGATTGGGTTCTGGGGGAAACCACCAAAGTTAATTGTTAATGGTTTACGCTGGAAGATGGGCTCCAAGCTCGATGATCTTGATTATGCAGAGGACCTGTGCTTCACATCATCCTCACATCAACACATGTACGATATATTAAAACAAACAAGCTACACATCAATCTTCCAAAAACAAAAGTAATAAGAATAAATGCACAAGATGAAAACCAAATACGAATCAACGATAGTGATCTTGAAGATGTCAACACCTTCACATATCTAGGAAGCATATCACAACAACTGGAGAAACTGACGACTATATAACAGCTAGAATTAACAAAGCCTGTCACGTCTTTTCAATCCTCGAGCCAATATGAAACTCATCTCAACTTTCCAACAAAACAAAGGTTAACATTTTTAACAGCAGTGGTAAATCCTTTCTGCTCTTTGGGGCTGAATTTTGGACACTGAAGAAAGACCTCACACAGAAATTAAGAGTGTTTGTCAACAGATGTATGAGAATAATGTACAAGATCAGATGGCCTCGGGTGTTGTCCAACAATGCACTTAAAGCAAAATCTGGACAAGAAGACATCATCAGAGAGATTGCAAGGAGAAAATGGAAATGGATTGGCCATGTGTTGAGAAAAGGGCAAGATGACATCACCAGAGAAGCCATCTTCTGGACAGCAGAAGTAAATGAGGGAGACCAAAAACAACAAGGCAAAAGATATCTGAGAAAGAACTGAAACAAATAGGCCTATCCTGGAAATTGGCAGAATGAAAGGCAAGAGATCGGGCTGGCACAAGGAGAAGTAAGTAAATAATGGTTTTGTATTGTTATTGTATTGTTTTTACTTATAATTCTATTGTTTACAGTGCAACATTGTCATTTTTTAAACTAAACATGGACTGCTGACTGCTACAGTATTCAGATTTCACTACAAACTTGCAACAAGCCAAATACAGATCTGACTACCTTTGCGCTCACCTGGGACACTGCCATCGTTGCTTTTTCTTCTTGGCACCGAGCCGGCTCGACTCAGCAGAAGCATACACATCTCCAACAAGGGCCAAACAAAGGGTCATATTTAATTCATAAGCTCTCATAAGCATCGCAGGAAAATCTGATTTCCTGATATGCTGAATAGGCCAAGAAGCCGTTAGCATTTAGCTGCGGTTTGTACATTGGAGTGACAGTCATGGTAAGACAATGCAGCCGCCATGGAAATTAGCCTTGGCTATAAATGCACATGGATTAAACAGGAAGTAGCTGCTTGTGCTGGTTAATGTCAGTGGATATTTATTGTCACTGGGTGGGCTGCACCATCCTGCAGGGCACAGCTGTGGTGGGTCTAATGCACTGGCTCCATATTAAGCATATAATGAAGCAAAGAGAGGCCGAGCCAGTGACAATCATACACATTTCTACTCCAATACTACTGTGGTTCACTTCCAGTCCACTTTCAGTACAGGTAGCAATAGTAGCATGTGGTACTGAGGAGTCATTTGGAGTTCATCTCATGATATAGTTTCATTTAGAGCCAGTTTTGTTCTGCTTTTAGCTTAGTTCTAGTTTATTTCTGGTTTGAACCTGGTTTAGCCCTACTTTAGACCTGGTTTAGTCTTGCTTTCATTCTGGTTTAGTCTTAGTTATGTTTTTTTCCAGGTTTAGTCAAGGTGTAGTTATGGTTAAGTCAAGATTTAGTTATGTTTGTGTCATGGTTTAGTCGAGTTTTAGTTATGATTTTGTCTTGTGTTATGGTCCCTGTTACAAAAGTCAGGATAAAAGGGACACATAACATAAGAGATGGACAACAATTACACTGCTCAACATAATAGTTTATTTTAACACAAATTACTCACAACATAACCAAAAACAGAGATGGGGAGCCCAGCAACAAAAGAGGGAATAACTAAGTTAAACTAAGGGAAGCTGGGTCTCCCCACTCCTGAACTAAATTATAAGTAAAGGAAAAGGGGATGTGATGGAGTGGCGTGGAGAAAAGAGATATTTTTAGTTATGGTTTTGCCTGAATTTAGTTGAGATTTAGTTATGGTTTTGTCCTGGTTTAGTCATGGTTTTGTCCTGGTTTAGTCATGGTTTTGTCCTGGTTTAGTCATGGTTTTGTCCTGGTTTAGTCATGGTTTTGTCCTGGTTTTGTCCTGGTTTAGTCATGGTTTAGTCCTGGTTTAGTCCTGGTTTAGTCCTGGTTTAGTTGAGATTTATTTATGGTTTTGTCCTGGCGTAGTGACATTTTAGTTATGGTTTTGTCCTTGTTTAGTTGAGTTTTGTCCTGGTTTAGTCCAGATTTAGTTAAGGTTAGTCCTTGTTTGGTTGAGATTTAATTATGGTTATGTCCAAGTTTAGTTTAGTTTTTAGTTTAGCCCTGGCCGAGGCCTGGTTTTATCATTTAGTCAGATATTATTCCTGATTTATTAGTAGAGAGTTTATATTGACTTAGCTGAGTAAGTCCTTGTTTTTCCCTTTTTTAGTCCATTAAAAATGGTACTATATAAGTTTGATATTTTCCGATGTGTTACCAGTGGCCCTATTGCTGGAGGATGGTTGAAAAAAATTCAGAGTTGTGAAGTAACTTCTGGGTTGACAAAACTAAACAAATCTAAACTGAGTAATTTTGGGTTCATGGGTTATTTGAAGCTGGTTATGAACAGGGTTGCCAGATCTGACTGACAGTTTCCTGCCCAAATATAACGTAAAACCCGCCAAACGCAATAAAAACCCGCCCAAATCACAACCATTCTACAATCTTAATGTTAAAACTGTAATACATATGAAATAGCATATTTTTAGCACACAAAACTTCACAACTGCCAATGGAAAAAGTAATGAACAGTCTCGACAATGAGTGTAATCAGAAAAACAAATAGCTCTCTCACAGGGCTGCAGTGTTTACTTTTTTCAACCAATCAGAGGTCCATAATTAAACATGTGATTGACAACTAATGAAACTAATATTACTACTTCTATTTTACAAATTAATTTTATTCATCAATAACCAGCAAATATATACAATTATTGATCAGGAAATTTTAAAATATTATTAAAATAAGTTTATTTTACATTTTCAAAATCCCGCCCCATAAGTCTAAAAATAGCCCAAATATTAAACACCCGCCCAACGCTATTTTTTTCCGCCGAGAGAGAGCAAAAGTAGCCCAATTGGGCGGGAAACCGCCCAATCTGGCAACACTGGTTATGAACTTTCTCTATTTACTCAAGAGTTAAACCCTTCACCACTGTTCAGGCAGGAACTGGCACAGTTCAGCCAATAGCGTTAAGCCTAGAGGGGAAGGGGGCGAGGCTATCACAGCAGGACACAGGTGGAGCTGATCACAGGGACACACAGGTGGAACTGATAGCAGTAGCCCAAAACAAAACTAGAAAAAAATGATGATAGGCTCACAATAAAGATAAATCTGATTTAAATATTAAAAACACCAACATGGACCAATCAGCTGTGAGCAGAATGACACGTGACACATCTTCTCCTAAACCTCTGTTCTGGGCCGCAATTTTTTTTTAAAGTTACACTGTGTAAGATTCCCGGTCTTGCGCCTCTAGAGGCCACAGGTGCCACTGCACTGTCGCAAAACGTAAACACTAGCTTGGACCCCTCCTTCTGAAACTGTGCGAGCGTGCGTTACGTCAAACTAACAATGGGACTAGAGAGTGCATTCATATTTACTGTATAAACTTCTGTAACCACTTGTGTGGCTGCAGATTAGATCTTCTATAGAGTTAGCGCTAGCGTTAGCTTATCGCGCAATGGTCGCATTAAAACAACTAATAACTGTATGAAAAAGCACGTTATAAAGAAAAAATAAAGAGGCAAAAACCTGATCCGATTTGCAGCCTTCTCTGTCTCTCATCTGACGCCAGCGAGCAAAAGTCTGTCCGATGTTGACTCTTGTCTGTGATCTGGTGCGGTCCCTTTCCCATTTTCTTTTTCTTGCCTCGTCCGACATTGTCTTCATCTTCTTGTGTCCTTCGGCCATGACGAACTGGCGAAAATAACAATGCTAAAAGTAGCTTCATGGTTATACCTGCGCCTCAGGTATAAGAGCTGTAGGGGGAATGCCGTAAAGCAAGTCGTTTCCTGTCACGTGACTTTTCCTGAACAGCGGAGCGCTCCCGGCCAAACTACGAGGGCGGTTTCTCAGTACAGAAGCCCCGCTCGGAGCAACAGATCGCGCCTCAGGCCTTATAATCGCTCAAAAAAATCACAAAAACAAGTCAGTATGCCCCACATATTTAGGAGAAAAGTTACACAGTGTAACTTTAAGTATTGACTTTCCTAGGCTAAAGGCTTTACATAAACTCATGAAACAGGTGGAGGTTAGAGTTTTTATATTTAAATATTATATTTAAAAAAAAAAATTTCTTCAGTGTGAATCTACTGCCATTTTTTTCTAGTCTTGTTTGGTTCAGTCCCACCTGTGTCCTGCTGTGATAACCCCGCCCCCTTCCCTCTAGCCTGAACGCTATTGGCTGAACTGTGCCAGTGTCTGCCTGCTCAGTGCTGCAGCAGCTGCAGTAATCAGTGGTTCAGGGTTTAACTCTGAGTTAACAGAGAAAGTTCATAACCAGCTTCAAGCAGCACATGAACCCAAAGTTACTTGGTTTGAATTTGTTTATTTTTATCAACCCAGAAGTTACTCCACAGCTCTGAGTTTGTTCAACCAGCTTCAAGCAATAGGCCACTGGTGTGAAAAGTTTGAGAATCACTGCTATAAAACAAGCACTGGTACTTTTGGATAACTGCTGAATCACACAATAGTAAATTGCACTCAGAATAATAAAAAAAAGTGAAAAAAGCAACTTATCAAGCTCAAGATATCAAGAGTTTGTAAGATGAAGATGTTACGTATCACTGGGTAGCAGGTGAACATTTGGCCCTGTTTCACCGAGCCAGTTGCAGTAACTCTGAATTTAATTCTTAACTCAGAGTTATCCTACTCAGACCGGGCCAACTCAGAGTTTTCTGTTTTTTAAACCTGACATTGTTAAAATTAAATCAGTAAGGCTACAATTAATAATGTATCTATATGCATGACATTTTAGCTGATATAAACTGATAAATGATTGTATAAAGTCAATTTATAAATGTAAACTATAAATGTGTAAAAGGTAAATCATTCTCTTTCAAACTCTTCCTCCAGTGTTTCCAGTGTTCTTGTGAATGAGGAAATGAGTTATCCAGTCAAAGCGCTCCTTCAGGCAGCAGCAGGAGGAGACTCTGGGTTAAACTCAGGGTGAGAGGAAGAAGACCTGCTCCAGACCAGGTTAGGTTCACTGACTGTGTTACCATGGTAACAGACTCAGGGTTTAGGTTAACTCTCTCTGTGAAACAGAAAAGTCAGCGTTTCCTTCTTTTCAGGGTTAACATACTCTGAGTTTGGACTAAACCTGCTTCTTGAAACAGGGCCTTTATCTTCAAAATGTATGTGTTAGAAGCATAAAAAATGGGTAAGCTTAAGGATTAAAAAGAGTTTGACAATGGCAACTCGGTCAGGATCTATCACAGGTGGTCCAAGGAAGGAACTGGCCACAGCTGATGCACATGGGAAGCACAGGTTGAGGCCTGTGTGGTCCCATCCAACAGACGAGCTTTTGTAGATGAAATTGCTGAAGTTAAGTTTAATGCCGGTTCTAATGGAAAGGTGTCAGAATACACAGTGCATTACATTTGTCATGTATGGGGCTGCTTATTACGCCAAACATGACATAGGCAATAGGCAGGTGGTTAAAATGTTATGTCTACACAGTATATGAAACAGACAAAAGCAGCAAAAATGCAAAGCACAGGGACAAGCATTTACATTTTGGCATAGGCACTGTGGGATTTTATCAACTTTTTTGCAAGACTTAAGGCAAGCTATATTTTGGTTTATATGTATTTTAAGGTTGTTGGCAGGAAGCTGTTTCTTGTTAATGCAGAATTACATTCATTGCTTACAATTTATGCTTAACTGTTTTAATAATTAAAAAAACTGAAACACACACATACAAAACATGTTTGCTTTAAACAAGTCACGCAACAAAACATGTAGATATTTATTTATTGACAATTCAATACTGTAAAAATTAAGCACTGAATTATCTTGTTGTATATTCAAAACAATTCTTATATAAATGTGTAAATCATAAGCCAGTCATTAAAAATAATATGTAATAACGTGAACAATCGGGACCTGAATACTTTGATACAGACAGTAATGCAATTATTAATATCAAAACAACATATTAACCACAAATGAATACTTCCCAATACTAACTCCCATGGAGAAAGTACATTTTTAAAGGTCCAATATTCTGCTCTTTTCAGCTTTTAAAAATTATTTTGGACACCTTTGCATTGGTATTTTACGTTTTATAACTTAATGAAAAAAATAAATATTTATGGAAAACATCTTTTGCAGAGCTGTTACTTTGAGTTTGCAGAGAATGCAAATTCGCATCCTGCTGGCAACAACAATTATTAGAATGAGTCTGCTGACGGTGTGTGTGCTTTTGAAATGTGAAGGAGCACCTCCTGGTTTCACGTGTCTACGTAAAGCTGTGAGACCTGAGCATTTTCAGCTCTTGAGAAGGGGGCGGTCTCAGTATATAGGATTACTCAAACATGCGTGAATGAAACAACAACAAAACAAAATACTACTCCAGGGGCCAGATTTATCAAAGGTTTGCGTGCACGCTAACTGATTAATATGCGCTAAAATTGGAGCAAACCCAGACGCAGTTGAGATTTGCGTGTCTTACAGAAGCAGAGCGAACGCAATGCAGATTTTGCTCCTATGACCTACTGAATCTGTAAACTGAGGCGTTCTTCCCAGAGTGCGCAAAATGGAAGGCGGAGAAAATGCAAATTTCATTTACTGCCCGCAATATTATTTATCAAGGCTCACCATGACTTTGCGTGCGAAAATAGCGTATAAATTTAAGCACGTTGGAGAAGGACGTGCTAATCTTTTGCACAGATATGTCTGCTGTGATTCGTGTGAGACGAAGGAGAAGAAATGAACAAATATGTAGGGTTAGAGTGTTTGCCACGCGTGCAGATCTATTTGCCATGACGGATGAAACAATTATTCGCCAGCACTTTCAGCTATTCTTGGTTAAATTTTTGCTTCCGTTTGTGTTCCACTTCCGCACCTTCCATGACGCAAGACAATACACGCAATGATGCCGCTTAAATAGTTCCGCCCCATCTGTTTGCACCTGTCACCGGCCACGCAGTTTGTCTTAGTAATTCACGCGCAACACGCCCATTAATAGCGGCCGCATATTTTCTCACTGCACTCGCAGTTTAGCACCCGTCTTAGTAAATATGGCCCCAGGTGTATTTTTGAGGTGCAAACATTATAACATGGTCAAAAAAGTTGATTTAACACATTCTAAATAGTTTGGTACAATCAAATACATATACATAGATTTAGTGCACTGATACATACCATTCCTATTCCATTACAAACTGAGCACAGCTTGTGTAAAAGGCACTTTCATGTTTCTTTTGAGCACACAATATTTAACAATTAGAGTTCAAAATGTCATAAGTAAACATTAACTTTGAACTGAACTTGTTATAGTTTTTACTGAGGTGAATGTCTTATGTTGTTCTCCCTGAGATTTATCTTCTTTTTCTTTTATTTTATTTTAATAATTTTCCCCCATCACCCTCTACAGACAGGAGGTGTTGTCTACCAGCTGTAAAGCGCTATTGGACACAGATTTACCACATCTGTCAATGAGATTATGCATTTGCTTGCCCACATTGGTTTGTTTATTTGCAAGATAACTAAAAAGTATGGTCAGACATGATTAACTTTTGGCAGATTAATGTCTGTTTTTGATGTAGTGTTGCTTGAAAACCTGAAGACTAGGAGCATTCAGTACAGCCAATACTAATAACTCAGGTTTTTGTTGCACTGTCTTGACTTTTTTGAGATGTGTTGCTGCCATCAATTTGAAAATGTGCTATATATATTTTTTTTCCTTTCTTTTTTTTTTTTTATGAAAATGGTAACTTCGGATCATATTTTAAAAGATTCTGTACTAATGGGTGATTTTTGTCTGTTAATTAGAAATCTTAGACCAGTATAGCGACATATAGCTTTTGCACTTTATCCCTACAATGCTAGTAATTTGTTGGCACTTTTAAAGATTATAAGACAATTATAAACATATAACGTGAGTCCTTTAACTCTTTCTTTGGTAGGAGGCTGCAGACAGAAAAACTTGTTTATAATTTTTTTAAATAGTCGAGGGTATATAAATAGGAGGCAGATGCTGTGCGGCTTGATGATGTATTTGGTTGGGAATTGTTTGCTGAAACAGTAAAACAAGGGGGAATAACTACAGGTTTTGGTGGCAATATTGGGTTTCTCTGCTGTTGTTGGCTTCAGTGTGGGCCGTGGTACATTTACCGGTATTGGCATCTCTAGTAGGGTTGTTGCCCTTCTTGGTGGAATTGGTGGTAGTGTTATATTGTTAGTGGGTGCCCTTGTTGTTCTTTGTACTGTTGGTTTTGATACAGAGACAGAATCTTGAAGTGAGTATTCAAGATATGAGTTTCTAATTTTGGGGGCTGGTTTTGACACAGGGGTCAAATCCGTAATCAGGGAATCAATTAAACGTGATGTTGTTGCTGCTAGGGCAGTAGCTACCAGCCGGTTTCTTGGTCGCGTTCCCAGTATATCCAATACCTCTGTGTCTAGGCTCTTCTGTTCATATTGGAGCAGGTACTCGGGATAGATTTGGTGCTTCTCAAACACAACAAAGATGGATGGATTTTCAACGTTGTCCACACAGCTGTTGTACAAGTTTATGTTACCGTCATCTTTGGAAGGAGGTCTTCTGTACGCAGAGCAGCCTTTGGTGTATTCTCCAACCAGCACTTGAGACACGAACATGAATCGGACATGAGAGGTGCCAGTGTATCTGTGGGAGTACCTGGCGTCCCGGGCAAAGTAGCTACCTGAAAAGAGAGGGTAAAAGATGATCAAAGATAAGCAAACTGTAAATAACGCTTTCAAAATCTGGCAATAGCATTACATAGCAAAATAAACAAAGTCTTTGGGATGTTTTTGTGCCTGTTGCTCTTCCCTTCACATTTTTTCTGACTTGGGACCAGTGCACATTGTGGCTGGAGTTTCATAAAAAAACATTATCTCTCAAATGCAATGGACAGTGGAAGGAAGCTGGAGAAGATGGAAAGAACCCCCAGTAACACTAAAGTATCTGTATGTTTAAGCGGTGTCAGTTCCTAGTTACAAACAGAACAATCCTGTGTACTGCACCCACTGCGGTGAAGACAGTACGTTGGGGAAAACAAACAACCTCTACACAAGAGGTTATACCAACAACTCCAGTGAACCAGTGTCTGCAGTACACCTCCACTTGAGGTCAAAGGTAAAAATGGTTCGAGATGAAAACAAGACAACAACTCAAATAACTAATCATTACAACCAAGATCTGGAGAAGACAATCTATGACCACACAACACTTGAAGGCTTGAAAACTGCACCACATTGACCATGAACGACCTGCCTCTTGCTTGCCGCTCCAATTAAGTTATGTTTGAGTTCTATTTTTTGAGCGGCTCAGTGGCACTCTACAGACGAGCCGAGCTACGGATGGGGAAACACAGGAAATACACACCAAGTGTCAAAATAAAGTTGCGCTACACTATCAAAGTAAAGGCTCACTGAAAACATAGCAGGAATGTAAACATAGCATATTGCACCCAGGACAACAAGAAGTGAATTCTTGAGGTGGAGAGATTTTATTTAATCTACTATACCAAGCGCCCATTTTACAAGGACAATGTAAAGAAGGAGAAGGCATGGAGTTTAATAGCCGCAACTTTGGGTTTAGACTCTTAAGTAGTCAGCAAATAGAGGGGGCAGATCAACACGCGGTGTAGCAGGCTCAGATGTCCTTGGTGCAAATTATTTTGTATCACACACTTTTCCTCAACACGTGCGCGGTCATGCTAGCTCTTGGTGTAATGTGAAATTGATACAAGTTACAAGCAACTGAGTTAAAAACATGCATTTCCCCACACACAACAATTAGCATTCAATTTATGGTTTCTGAAACGTTTTAAGCACATTCTTCATCACCGTGTCCCAACAACTGACCTTGTCCGTAAGCTGTCCCATTGACACCACAGACTCTCCAGTCAAAGTTAGTGGCACAAATGGTGTCTACGAATTTCGGGTCCGTCCCATGAAAAAGCTTCTTCTCTGTCACTGGCTGTCTGTTATTGTTGTTCTTCATGTGTAGCTTTTGACTTCGAACACAATCAAAAACAAAATTTTTACAATCAGTGAACAATTAATAATTTCATGGGCATATAAAAAAATAAATAAATACATACAGCTGAAAGGCCTCCCACAGGGCTTTGTTCTGAATCCTTTCAATTTGAAGGATGTTAAAACTTGGCATGGTTTCACAGAAAAGCTCTTGAATCCCCTTGTATTCTTCTGAAGAAGGCTGTAGGCTGACTCGCTGTAGAAAAAAAAAGCAACAACAAATCAATATACATCTACTGTAGTGTGTAAATTTGGAGTATATTGCAACCACATTTGGAGTATATTGCTGAACAAAAGGAAATAAATGTCACATCTATGCTTTTAATAATTCCCTCAAAATAACACACTCATAAATAATTTTTTTTTTATTTCTGACCTCTTTACCTAACCTTTTCTACATAGACAATGGTATGTCCATTATATTGTTTCTACCTTGTATCCAGTCTGAGGAATCTGTGTTTTGTCCCAGTAGCCCGGTACAGCAGTAGAGTTTGTTGGACGTTTTCTATAACTTAAAACAAAAGTTAAAATACAATTATTAATATTGCATTCACTGTGCGGTTACATGCACATTAGTAACCAGATTTCTTCATTTTGTTTTTTTTCTCTTTTTTTGCTCTGTGACACTCAGTGCTAATGAGCTGTACCTCTTTGTTTGGACTTCATCTGCAGAGACAAACTGAGGGCGTCTCCTCACAATCCTCTTAGTGCCGTACTTTATGTTTGTTTGAATCATGTCTGAGAAGAAGGGATGGTTAGAGTTGAAAACATTGGATAGTTTGAAGTGTACAGACATGGTTTTGCTGTATGCCACTGAGTGTTTACCCTGGAAACTGAGTGAATATCGGTGTGATCCTGCCGTAAACTCCACCGCATCTTTGTCATTTTTCACATACTTTTCCTCCAGTTGTTTGCTGGTGATGCTGGCTAATCGATGCTCACTCGTCTGCAACATGCAACACATGTTTAATTTCCCTCGTAAAACAACAATGCAGGACCAATACGCCTTAATAAGGTGTATCATTAATCAATAAGCTTGGGAGGAGCTTGGAGTAGAGCTGCTGCTCTTTCACATCAAAAGGAGCCAGTTGAAGTGGCTTGGGCATCTGTTTTGGGGCAAAGACCCTAGAAAGACCTAGAACATGCTGGACGGACTATGTCTCTCAGCTGACCTGGGATTGCCTTGGGATTGCCCCAGTAGAGCTGGAGGAAGTGTCTGGGGTGAGGGAAGTCTGGGTGTCTTTGCTTAGACTGCTGCCTCCGTGATTTGGCCCCAGGTAAATGGTAGAAGATGGATGGAAGGTGTATCTGTATCTAATCTGTATCAAGAATATTATGACAATTTTACAAGATAATGTATCTCATTATAATAATAATAATAACAATAGTAATAATAATAACAATAATAATAATAATAATAATAATAATAATAATAATAATAACATAATATAATATAATATAAAGAAGAACACATATGAAAATTAAATTTGAGTTTTATTGTTTGTTTTTTGTTGTTGTTTGTTTTGTTTGATATTTATTTATTTTTTCATATGTTTAATCTGAACAAAGAGATAATTTTCCTTAAAAAATTGCCTAGATATCACATGGTAGATGTAGTAAAGTAAATAGGGTAGGCGTAATAAGCCGTGGCTTCAGCCTACACTTTTTCAGTTGTAATGTCATAGTTTTTCTCTTTGTATAGATGTACTGTATTTGTATTACAAAGTGCATTAGTACAAATTATTATATTTTTATGTGACTGAAATAAACTCACTTAAACTAAAATAGGAACTTGTCACATTTTTACATGATAAATACTTATCTTGTAGTATCATGATCATCTAATATCTTGTAATAACGTGAAAGTATAAAAACATGTTTTATAAAAACGTGATACTGTACCATCTTAAAAAAAGATAAGCATTTAGCATGCAAAAATGTGACATGGCATCCATCTATCTTCTTCTGTTTATACGGGACCGGGTCGCGGAGGCAGCAGTCTAAGCAAAGATGCCCAGACTTCCCTCTCCACAGACACTTCCTCCAGCTCTACCGGGGGGACCCCAAGGTGTTCCCAGGCCAGCCGAGAGACATAGTGACATGGCAGTATCTTGTAATACCATGGTCAATTACTATCACATAAAAACATAGTAATTCTCTTATTCTAAGACAAAACTAATCAAGTTACAAAGTGATACAGGTCAAATTAATTTTCCTCACCTGGCAGCAGTTCTTAGTATCAGTCCAGCTTTACATTTTAATAAAATAAAAGTAGGAAAGGTAGCTATGTTGTTGTTAAGGCTCTGGTGTTTTTCACTGCACTGGGTAGTGTAATTTAAGGATACACAGAGCGGCAGTTTCATCAACAACATTGTTTGTAAAAATGCAGACATCATCATCTTGTGTTTCCACTCAGCTGCCTAGATACAGTATATTATGTATGCCTGGCCAGTCAAATGGCAGCTGTAAACACCATCTCTATGAATTCAACAGAAATTACACAAAACAACTGCTGGTTTAGACATTACCATCTTTTGTTCTTCACCAGACATTGGAGTGGGCAGGAAGTAGCAGCCAGCATCAACAAGTTAAGTTCAAAGGTTGTTGTTATTGAACATTTTTATTTGAAGGGACTGGAGCCTTTCCAAGCAACTATGGGCCTTAGGCAAGGTAATTCTTGGCCAGTGAGTTGCTGGACATGCAAACTCTACTTCGAGAGATTGTGAGTCAGCTGGCCCGTGATCGAACCCACAATGTCTTTGATGAGTGGTAGGAACACTGATCACTCTGCTTTTATATTATTTGTTTTTTAAAAGTTAGCATTAGTTAGTGTTTAGTGAAAGAGCAAGTTAATAAAAAAAAGTTAAACAAAAATAACCTTTGCATCCTACTGCATGTTAGCAGTTTTATGGCACATTACATTAGGTGGGAAAAACTTTCTGTTAAAACGACAACATCCAGTTACTTACAACAGCTGCATAGGGGTACCACTTCCCGTACTCGTCCTCCCAGTACCAAAGCCAGTCTGTGGTGTGGATATAGTCTGGCTCCAGCACAGAGTTAATGGTAGAGAGGCGTCTCACGTCATCTTTTCCACACGTCATTGTGTCAAAATGCACAGGAGGGCTGGTGGTACTGTGAGGGTGAAAAGAACAAGTTTCCAAAATTATATATTTCAATATTATTATTTTAAGTGTCTGTCCCCTTTTACATAGCAAAAATTCTACTTCTAAATACTGTATAAAGGAGTATAAAAAAACTCAATACTTAAACTGATCAAAACAGCTCTACACTAGCAATAAATACAGTACTTGAGCTATGAGCTGTTAAGTGTCAAAGTGATCTGAGCATTTTTTGTCAATCTAAAATCGTCCAATTCTTGCATTTAAATGCCAATTTTTGGTCAGGCACATGTCTGGGCGACCCCAGCTCTCCCAACCATCTTTTAATTTGGGCGTCTTACTCTGCAGTTCATAGGAAACATCCAAAATCACTTTATCTAGGCCTGAAAAGCTCAAAACGGCAATAAAAAGATTTTGCTAATTTCTCTGGCATACAACCTTGTAGAACAAAAAATCTAAATGGATTTTCTTATGGGTTTTCTCCAAAAACACATTTTTAACTCTTCTCACTGTCCAATTCTAACACATCAGCATCAGCCATAGAAAAACCCATATTGGCTGACCTCTAGTGGTGGGCCTGCAACCTAAATGGTTACCTATGTGTTGTTCCCTTACTCAGGCTTATAGCAGCTGAAATAGACTCCAGCCAGCCGCTCCATTTTCTGCCACTTCTCAGAGGGACTGGCAGCTCATGTTGGATGTTTTGGAATAAAAATTGCGATATAACTCCAATATATGGTACCTGTATGTGTTTTTAGGGTCACAATAGTCTTTCTCAATCTTCTCATTATCAGCCATAGGAGTCCACTGGCCGTTCTGTTTGATCTCCCATCTGTACGGCATCTTGTCATGAGCTTTGAAACAGCGATCTGAGGATACACAATAAAATAACAGTATTAACCAAACCTGATTAATCTTATCAATCCTTGTTTTAAACTTGTCACGTACTTTCATGTTTACAGTGTCCTTTGATGAAGAACATGCAGATCTCTGTTTTATCTGTGAATAAAATGAGTGTTAGCTTTTACTTGTAACACATGAACAGGATAATTAATAGAATTTACCTCTTTGTCTTTGGTTCAATCGTGCACCACATTTTCCATCTAAATCCGTATCAGCAGCAGCCAGTAGGTCCCCACAGGAGAATGCTCTTTTAGCCAGATTACTTCCCTTACTGCCCCTGTTCCCTCTATTGCCCCGACCAGCCGACTTGTCAGCAAACCTCAGTGCTTCTTTGTTGGCATAGATAGACCTTAAAGATGGTATCAAATCAAGGGGAATTTGTTTTTCTCTGAGACATTTTAATGGCTGTGCGGCCAGAAAGTCGTGTGTCTTGAAGCAGCTGCAGTCGCTGTTGAAATACTTCTCACAGATGTGTAGCCGCTGACAGTCGTCCTGGCACTGACCATTCAGGCCAACGCCATTGTTGTAGTCATAACATACCTTATGGAACAGAAGACCAAAAAAGAGACCATTTAAAATGAGTCTCCTGTCTGCCTAGTAACAGAAGTTCTCAAACTGTGGTATGCATGGCTTCTTCCTGTAGTACTCATGAGTCTTATGAAGTTTAAGTCATGATTTGATTTAATTTAGCACCAGCTTTATTAAGTTTAATCCCAGGTTAAAGCTGGTTTTGTCCTGGATTAGTCCTGGTTTCACCCTGGTTTGGACCTGTTTTGTTCTAGTTTATTTCTTGTTCAGTTTCGGTTACGGTTAATCCTTTTTATCCATGGGTTTGTCCCATGTCAGTCCTGGTTTAGACACCAATTTTTATCCCATTTTCTGAGGTAGTACTTGGTGTGAATAGTTTGAGATTGACTTACCTAAACTATAATCTAATAACAGAGAGTATAAGACAGCAAGAGACTGAAAGACACCAGCTATTTCATTTAAATCACCCAAAGGGGCACCTAGCAGGGCTATTGCAGATGCTCGTAGGCTGTAGAAAGGAGGGGTTTGAGAGTAGATTCACACTGCTAATACAGAAAAAAAGCCTGAGTAATTTCTTTAAAGCAACTGTCACAAACCAGTGTACTCTTTGTGTCTGTCCCAATCCTGGATAAATGAAGCAGGTTGTGTCAGAGGAAGGGAATCTGGGGTAAACCCATGTCAAATATATGCACATCTCTAAAAGGAAAAGCAAAAAGGAAAAGAAATTGCCCCTGCCCCTTTCAGCAGCTTGGACTAACAATACCTCCTAAAATTTTTGGCATCAATCTGTAATTGTAATCTAACATTTCACCACCAGACGGCGCCAAAACCCCACACGCTACCACTTCAAAATAGTAGCTGACTACTTTTCATGTTTGCTAATGTAATACTTACAGAAGGCAGCAGAGCGTTGTTGCTCTGTAGCAGCAGGAGGCACAGCTCTGCCCTGTTCAGTTTCTCCAGACCAAACTCTCTGAGGATCTTCTCGTTGTGGACGGAGTTCAAATCATGGGAAAAGAAGCATCCTCTCCTGTCACAACACACAAAACAAGCTCAGCTATAAAAAGTCATAGGGTAGGGTCATCTTTTAAGTCATAAAGGATTTATTTGTCCACTATACAAATTGAAATAGAGATGAACATTATTATTCAATGCAATGGCTGGGGTGACCACCTCAGTACTAAAAGTGGGGCAAGTTGTGTTGTTGCGAACGGACTCGACAAATGCTTAAATGGCTGTGCAGTACAACCAAATATTGGTACAGGTGTGGACTCTAGCAATGGCTGAATGACGTAAGCTGTTTATTCTCCATCTGTGTAAAACTTATCTGCTGTAGCCAAAGGTCTGTTTTATGGCTCTGTAACACAAATGCAGCAGAAGACTAGGAAATAGACTGTGAAACTTAGACAAACCCATTAAAGTGCCTCATCTGTGACACAAGGCTGCTGCTACAAACCAGGGCTGTGGTGATGAACCCTCTAACACCCTTTAAAAAGACATTTGTACCATTAGTGTCGCAAACAGTACCCTAATCTAAAAAGTGCAATAAAATATTTAACAGGCCTAGGTAAAAAAATAAAAATAAAAAAAAATCTACTTTTAAAGCTTAAAATCGGTTCTAAAACGTTATTGGTCCTTTTAATATTCAATATAATTAGGGCTATTTTATTGCAAAAGTCCCCCATATTTTAGCAAGAGAAAAAAAAGATCCCACAAAATATGAAATATTTTCCAAAAATAAAGTGCAAAGTGGTTTGAGGTTAGTAGAGCCTTGCATATGTCAATAATATATAACTAAATTAATTTTAATGCATTGTGTTTGAGCAGTGCCAGTGTGTGTGAAAATATCACACTTGTACCATTAGTGACAAAAACGGTCCCCAGCCCTAAAAAGTGCAAAAAAAAAAAAAAAAAAAAAAAAAAAAAAAAATGTAATGAATAAATATTTTTCCATTTTCAAAGGTTCAAAACTTTTATCAAGTTCTCTACCAACCACATATTTTACTGATAGTTTTCTTTCTTTTTTTTTTTTTTTTTCAAATTTGGGCTAAAATTGTTACAAAAGTGTATAACTGAGTTAAAAGGTTTGGGGGTTGTATTCTAGCTGTGTGCATGAATATGAGGGTTTGGTGACACACTCATACACTAAAATATTTTCTCAAACACAGTCACAACACTTCTCTAACTCAATCCCTACACCTCCAGACCCCTGAAGTTGTTAGCCAGTCAATGGGACACTTGAGCTAATGAGTGAAGTTAACATTTTAAACTTGGGTCAAAAACATGAGTAATTGGAGATTTTCATGGCATTAACAGTAAATCCACATAAGTACTCAAAAAAGTAAAAGTATTTTTGCACAGACTCAACAACTTAAACTGTCAAATGTGAGGGTCAAATGTGAAAAATGTTGCTGATGAAACTGTTGCAATAGAAGAGACTGAATTTGTCGGAGAGGTCTTCTGTCTCTATTATTTGGATGGAGCACTACTCTACTGCATCTTTTATATTAAAGTACTGTGTGTCTATTTTATTTTATTTTTTTAACCTTTATTTAACCAAGAAAGTCCCACTGAGATTCAGAATCTCTTCTGCGGGGGAGTCCTGGCCCCATGGGGGACCTATTGTACATGTTTTTAGTGGTAGGGGAAAACACGCACGGGTAGAACATGCAAACTCCACACAGAAAGGTCCCACCCAGTCTGGGAATCAAACCCAGGACCTTTTTGCTGTGAGGCAGGAGTGCTAACCACTATTCCACTGTGCCGCCCAATAATAATATAATGAGGGTATGACAAAAAGACATGAATTTAAACCAAAATTTAAAATAATTTTTCTTCAAATCAACACAGAAATGCAGCGGAGTAAAAAGTACAGATACTTGCATTAAAATGTAGTAAAGTTAAAAGTAAAGTAAAGTAAAGTAAGTAAGTAAGTAAATAAGTAAGTAAAAGTACCTTGTCTGGATGAAGTGGCAGGATCCAGTGAAGAGGAAGCTTTTACACAGGTGCAGACCCCCGCAGCCCGGACAGTCCTTGATCCAGCACAGTCTCACTCTGCTCCGGGCCACTACCTTTGGCTGCCCGTTGCATAAACACGACACAAACTTGTCCTTTTTGGAAATAATTTCAGAAAAAGTCGAAGTATCGCACAGATTGAACAGCAGCTCATCGGTGTTCACAGAGCCTTTGTTATTCAGAATATATTTTAATATCTCCGTCTCCATAATAAGCTGTAGGATTTCCTGTGCGTCCTAACAGTCCGAGTGCTCAGCTCACACCGGCTCTCAGTGGACTGGGACACGGAGGACAGGCACTAGTGTTTCATTTCTGACGAATGGAAACTGAACTTTTATCGCTTTTTACGACGTCACGCGCGGTAATACAGTCACGCTCCACAAGGGGGAGGTGTTGTAAAAGCGAACGAAGGAAAGGTTACCAAGCCTACTCTGTAACATTTGGATCTGCTTTATTTATGTTTATTTATTTGCTTACAAGTTAAAATCTACAAAAAGATAAAACAAACAAAAACAAACAAACAAATACAACAACAACAATAGTGTATTATATGTTCATAATTCAGCAATAATCCTATAATATATAATCATAATTCAGTTATTACATTTGTGGAAGTTTTTACAATTACAGTAAGTCATGATTTTACCCTTTCATATTTGTAATAAACTACTGCAAATGTAATAGTTATTATATTTTTGGAAAATTTCATTATTACGTTTGCAGTGAGAAGCAGCTGTCAGATTTGTGGGAAATTATTACATTTGTGGGTTTATGACATGTAGTGGGCATTGGTGAGGGGAGTATTATTATATAGATTATATATCAAATTTATTTTATTTAGCTTTAACTAAATTTGTTTAACTTAAATTTCATTTTAACTTGCCATGCAAGTAGAGCATGGGAAGAACTACAAAAAGCATTTTGAATTTTTGTT
Organism: Bostrychus sinensis; assembly: GCA_020698575.1. Lineage (NCBI taxonomy): Eukaryota > Metazoa > Chordata > Actinopteri > Gobiiformes > Eleotridae > Bostrychus > Bostrychus sinensis. Next base: position 45,116,396 of record CM036239.1, on the reverse strand, counting down.
CTGAGGTGGTTTTATGGCAAAAAATGAGTAAAATATTTTTATAGCCATTTTGAGCTTTTCAGGCCATGAGAAGGAGATGTGAGGAGTTTCCTATGAACTGCAGAGTAAGAACCAAACTGCTGGGAAACACTCTGAGTTGGCTCTAGCGCCCCCTGCTGGACAAATAGCAGAAGGCCATCATTTGCAAGTAAACAGGTCTTATTCCAGCTCAGTAAAAAAAAAAAAAAAAAAAAAAAAAAGTACTGTTATATCTGCGGATATCGGCGAGGGTTCAGGTTATATTCGGCCGATAACCCTAATATTCTAATAGGCCATATCAGCCGATAATATTGGTCGGGCTCTAATATTTATTTTACATTTTACACAAGGAATACTGACCTGACCTTCTAGTTCTTAAATCTCACTTTTTATAAGATCCACTGACCACCAATGAAAAAGAGGGAGTCAATAAGTGGGACAGATGCCTAAATGGCTGTGCAGTACGACCAAAAGTGGGACAGGTGGTCCCCCTATGTTTAAATATATAGGTGAGATACAATAACTGAACAGAAAATTATCAAATATTTAAGCCGATCATTTTTTGTTAACAACTATGCCCACATACACACCATAATAATTTAGTGGCTTAATGCCTGTGTGTTTGAATAATATTACCACTTTTGCAATAGTGAATAAATAACTTCACTTCAGGTCGTTTGTGCTGACAGATAAGACTGAACTTTGTGGCAGTTTTTGTTTCATGTTGATAAGCCCAGTACTTGAGATATTAGTCATAAAACACACCAATAAATCTGGATTTGAATCTTTAGCAGCAGGACGGCATGTGAATGCAACCTATTGGACAGCAGCAGGTTTAAAATTGTTGGTTCATTTTGATGACATATTAGATGAAAGGGTTGTTATAGAAATAGAAAATATGGATATCTTATTTAGTGTTTCAATAAACTAAACCAACAGCCTTAAAAAACAAACAAATGTTACCTCATTTTAAAGAGTTAAAGGACCAATAAATCAGCCTAAGAATTTCATATCGACAAATCCCTCTGTCAAAATATGGTTAAGTACAAGACTGAAACATGTGGGGCTTGTAGCTGCTACTGAAATGGCGACATCTGACTCAGAGTGAGATAAACTCATTTTGAGAAAACACTTTAACAGCCTTTGAACTTCATATTTCAGATTGAAATAGAAAGACAAAGGTTGACAAATGTAATGAAATAAAGATCTTACTGTTTAGATTGGACATTTTCTTTATTTTAGTGTGAAAGCTACATGTTAAAAGGAGCAAGCTGGCCCAAAATCTCAAAACTGGAAAAATGGGTTTTACATGTAGTATTTCAAGTAAAAGTACAAATAAAGGTATCAAAAACATTTCTACCTAGGTAAAAATATTAAGGTACTCACTTTCAAATGTACTTTAAGGACAAAGATTGTATCAAAATTAAACTTAAAGCAATAACAGGGAACTTAAATCAATTTAATAATGAAGTAGACAGTTGCCTCTGTAAAGTTATGTTTAAGTAAAGATACTTTTAACCACTAGACTTTCACTAGAATTTCAATTGAATCAATACAAAGTGAAATTATTTGAGGCAGTATTAAAACAAATGTACAAAGTGTTTTTTTTTCTCCCACATACTGTACTTATGTTTTGGATCATACTGCTAAATATTCTGACCATACCTGGGACTTATTGTCACTACACATAAATGTAGTGGTTCTCAGATTGTGGTACGAATACCACTGGTGGTACACCAGCTTTTTCTGGAGGTATACTCAGTAGGGTTTTGCGGTGCTGAAGCTGGTCTAAAGCCAGTTTTATTCCTGGTTTAGGCTTGCATTTATCCTTGTTTAGTCGTGGTAAAGCTCTCTTTTCCCACCTCTTTTAGCCCTGTTTTAGACCTGGTTTCGTTTCTTTTTTACAGCTAGTTTAGACCTGGTTTAGCCCTGTTTTAGACCTGGTTTCGTTTGTGTTTTACAGCTGGTTTAGACCTGGTTTGGGTCTGATTGAGTCCGGGTACTTGGAGAGGCAAATATTTTTCGAGGTGATAGTTGGTGTAAAATGTTTGGTAATCACTGGAACAAAAGATGCTCGCAAAATTACACATTACAACATGAAACATGCGTCCAGTATTTACCCCTAAACTAGAGCATCTTTGGTTCAAATACATTTATATCTTTACCATTGCGAGAAGGGGGTGATATGTCAGTAGAGATCTGCACTCTCACTGAATGCTTCTAGTGTGGACATGAGACAGTCGTCATTAGTTTACAATTTATAGTCACCCTAATTATTCTCTGCGATTATGCAATGACACATGAATTTTGGTTATTTGTTGATGTTGATGTGTTTTGTGATGTGGATGGAGGTGCCGTTGTTGTTGAAGCAGCTGGTTGGTAGTAGGTAGTTTGTCTTGTCGTTGTAGTGGTAGTTGTTTGAGGAAACACATTGTGATACAAATTGCTTATGCCCCTCTCCCTGTACTGCAGCAGGTACTCTGGGTAGATCTGCTGCTTCTCAAACACAACAAAGATGGAGGGGCTCATGACGTTGTCCACACAGCTGTCGTACAGGTTCACGTCACCGCCGTCTTTAGAAGGAGGTCTTCTGTATTCAGAGCAGCCTTTGGTGTATTCTCCAACCAGCACTCGAGACACGAACATGAACCGTGGATCAGAGTCACCGGTGTAGCTGTGGGAGTACTTGGCATCACGTGCAAAGTAACTTCCTGTGTTAAAAGACATGGATGCTTTGTTTAGAACTGATTAAAGAGTGGCACATATCAGCCAAAGCTGCACTCACACGACACTTTTTTAGGTACACCTCTTTTTGTGCTTATTCCTGTCAGGTATCACGAATACTGGAAGATATCCTAGTAGCTCTAGGCCATAGGGTGAAGTACACCCTGGACAGAGGCCACTTCAGGTTCCTGCAAATCTAATTTAATGCTTTTAACACCATTTTTAAGGCAATTTTTAAGACTTGGAATGCCAAAAACATTGTAGCAGCTTAAACTGTCAAAACGTATTTGCAATCATTGTAAAATCCAGTTCATACAGCACCAATAATTGTTCAAAGTCAAACACATTCGATGTTTGGGTAAGTTGGTCTCCCTGGAAGCGAACCCATTCCATAGTGTATCATGCTAGCGTAGGTTACGAAAAAAAATAAAAAAATATATATGCACACACACGTATACATATACACATACACAAATAAAACAGATGTCAGCAATCTTACTACTAAACAATTTTTAAAAATTTAATACCTGTTGGAATTAAATGAAAATTAATGCTTTTTACTGTCATTTAAGGCCTTAATTTTGGCAAAATCAATTTAATGCTTTTTAGTGCCCCGCAGGAACCCTGCACTTGGAGAGCTGGCTGATGCAAAGACATAAACAGAGAGACAACCATTCACTCTCACATTCATTTATTAATTTAGAGTAAACAATTCTGTCAACACTTGCATGTTTTTGGACGGTGGGAGAAGTATCAATAAAGTACCCACAGTAACATGGGTAGGACATGTAGACTTCACCCCAGAAAGAGAAGTTGGCCCAGGCCCGAGGGTCGATCCCACAACTTTCTTGTTGGAAGGCAAAATCACTAACTACTCTGCCACAAACTTCCTTTATAAGACTTGCTCCAGATCAGAGCAGATAGAGCACTGCTGGATGGGAAATACATTTGTCTCTTTTAAACATAATCTAGTTTGTATTTTACAGTAAACTCATCATTAGACCTGTGTATTTCCACTGGCTTTGATCAAAGACAACTCCTGCAGGGCTGACTGTAGAAAAGAGTGGTGTAGGGCGCGCAATTGTAATCAGGATTTTAACCACATCTTACAGAGACTGACAAAAACTACATGATGCACCTTTAAATGTATGACTTTATCCTTCTTGTAAGTGTAATTAGAGTTTCTATTCTTCACCTTAAATGGTACAATCCCCAGTCCCGTTCACATACAGTATACTGCACAAGGGTTTTGACACATACAAGAGATGTGTGCCCATAGAGATATAGAAATAAAACCTTTTTTTGTTTTTTACATAATTTTATGCATTTTTACAGGTAGCCCATTCATATGACATAAACTGACCTTGGCCAAAAACAGTCCCATTGACTCCACAGACTCTCCAGTCGAAGTTAGTGGCACAAATGGTGTCTACGAATTTAGGGTCGGTCCCATGGAAAAGTTTCTTCTCTGTCACAGGTTTTCCACCATTTTTGCTCTTCATGTGATTCTTTTGCCTTCAATTAGAAGCAAGCATTGATCCTCTTTACACTCCTATAAACTGTACAGGTATCAGGTAGCTTATTTTAAAATACTTACAGCTGAAAGGCTTCCCAAACTGTTTTGTTTTGAATCCTTTCGATTTTAAGGATGTCAAAGCCAAACATGGTTTGACAGAAAAGATCTCGGATCTCTTTATATTCACCTGAGGAGGACTGCAGTGTCACTCTCTGGGAAAAGAAAAAAAAAACATTTAATTAACATAATTTCTTACAAGCGGAATTTTATTGCTTAGCTTATTAGCTGAAATTTTTTGTTTACACAAAATGGGGAAGCACTAGCAAATTAATAAAAAAGATGACTTTGTAAAAAGTGGATCACAATAAAATGATCAGTGATAAAACTGGGTTCCATAATAACTGATGGGAATCTGTGCTCTAGTGTTTCGTTGCAAGGATGGTTGTATTGCCTCTACCTTGTATCCAATTTGAGGAATCAGTGTTTTGTCCCAGTAGTCTGGTACAGCTGTGGAGTTTGCTGGACGTTTCCTACAACATTAAACAGAGGTTAAAATATCTTATATAGCATGTACAGTGCATTCACTCAGTGTGAATGAGCTGTACCTCTTTGTTTGGACTTCAGCTGCAGAGACAAACCGAGGGCGTCTCCTCACAATCCTCTTAGTGCCGTACTTTATGTTTGTTTGAATCATGTCTGAGAAAAATGATGGAAATAACTTGATGGTTTTGATACAAGGTAGCACCATGTTTTGTCTTAAAGTCCTTTTTAAGACTTTTTAATGCCATTTACAATGGAATTTAACATGGGTGTTACTTCTAATTACACTGCTATCTCAGTTGCTAACATTAATATATAGTGAATATTACCTATAACACTGAAGACTTGACTTAGATGTGACAATTTAAGACCGAGATACACAAAATTTAATATCTGCCCTGAGAATACTTGATACTTGAGGTCTTGATTTTGGCAACATCAACTTTAATACATTTTTAATACTTTTAAGACCTTGGGGTTACCCTGCAAGAGCTGAAAACATGTAAACACATAATGTCGACCTCAGCATGTTTACCTTGGAAACTAAGTTCATATGACTGTGATCCTGCCGTAAACGCCACCACATCTTTGTTATTTTTCAGATACATCTCCTCCAGTTCTGTGCTGGTGATGCTGGCCAATCGATGCTCACTCGTCTATAACACACAATGCAAACATTACATAAGTAAAATCTGCATTAGGTTAAATGTTTAAGCATTTCTTTTGCTACAAATGATATGATTCAATTAAAATAATAAAACCAAATGGCTTTGTTGTGACCAAAAGTATTTTTTTGTCATTTCAGTGACAAAAACCCATCCCAAAAGCCATTTTCTGCTCTTTTTAGTGATGTCTCGTCAAAACAACAGCAACCTCAAAGGATCAAAACTCAAACCAAGAACACCAGATTTTGCATTGTCTAGAGTCAGTTGACTGCACAAAGAAGTCTGACACAGCAAACATGATTTTTAAATGAAAATATTTTGTGCATTTTTTTCAGAACATTTATCTACACACTTCTTTGTCTACCAAAATGTCTTAATTTTTTTGGACTCCTCAGAACAGAATGTTCAGATCTAATGCTTCTACTTTTTGTTTGGTGCAATCTGCTAACTAATTACTCTGGTAGTAAAGATTAAACAGTCCGTTACTTACAACGGCTGCATAGGGGTACCACTTCCCGTACTCGTCCTCCCAGTACCAAAGCCAGTCTGTGGTGTGGATATAGCCTGGCTCCAACACAGAGTTAATGGTAGAGAGGCGTCTCACTTCGTCTTTTCTACACTTCATTGTGTCAAAATGCACAGGAGGGCTGGTGGTACTGTAAGGGTGAAAAAAGACAACTTAAAATTAGAATCAATAGCCTCATCTTTGTAGTAATAAGAGTGTGACAGAAGCAACTAACATAACATGGTACATTATGGTTCACATATACAGTACAAGGACCAAGATATGGAAATGGAGATACGAACGACAAATACTGCTCCAAAGGGACAGGCTCTTCACTGTCCCTAGACAGTAACACGGACTGGGCTGTGGGATGTCCCTGAGGACTGATGCTTTCTGACAAACAGCTTGGATCGAGGTGCGTGTGGGCTCTAATTAATGTTTCTTTTCCCTCTCCCCGCTTTAGTTAAAGTCATCTCTCTTTCACACTCGGCTCAGACCTTTCTGTTATAGAGGTTATATGAGGTTTTAACCATATTATAAAGTTTATACCTCAAAAACAACCTGGAGTAGTATTTTGTACCATTCACGCTTCCTTTGTGCTGAATCCATCTCTTTTGCGAGAGCTTAAATGCTTGGTCTCACTGCTCTGCATAGAGCAGGAAGTGCTCCTGTGCGTTGCTAAAGGCACTGCTGCGTCCCTGAACTCATTTTAATAATTTCAGCGCTTAAATCTGTTAGCGTCATGTTGCTAATAGCTGTGCTAAATAACATTTTATGCTCTGTCTAGTCCCAATTGTTGCCAGCAGGTGTCCAAGCATTCTCTGCAAAGTCAAAGTAACAGCTCCAAAAAAAGACTTTTCCATACATATAACATTATTTTAAATTAGAAAGTGTAAAATACTAATGCAAAGATGTCCAAATCTATTTCAAAAAGCCTGACAAAGCATAAAATAGCTTAATATTTAATGTACTAGTTATTGAATCTTCTCAAACTTCCATTGTAATTCTTCAATTACTAGGAGCTGATTGTTGTACACAATAGTAAACTAAATCTACTATATGTAGCCGTTCCCATACCAATTCATTTAGAATTCACATGTGAGAAATGGGTCTGGAATCACATGAGAAATGGGTCTGGAATCCCTTCTCTTCACAGCTCCTTCCACTCAGTAGAAATCCTATCAGACTAATCATGTTCACTGCAATGCTTTGTTTCTGATTGAAGGTACAACCATTTAATGAAACCCATACTCAGTAGAATTCTCTGATAAATAATAGGATGGCTGCGTGGCCTGGCTAGCTGGGATACCTGTATGTGTTTTCAGGGTCACAATAGTCTTTCTCAATCTTCTCATTATCAGCCATAGGACTCCACTGACCGTCCTGTTTGATCTCCCATCTGTACGGCATCTTGTCATGAGCTTTGAAACAGCGATCTGAGGGTACACAATAAAATAACAGTATTAACTGCAACAGATCGATCTTAACTTTGTTTTGGACTCATTTTAAAGGTGTCACTCACCTTCATGTATACAGTGTCCTTTGATGAAGAACATACAAATCTCTGTTTTATCTAAGAGAGAACGAGATGACTATGATGTTTCCCATAGTGACATTTTTGTCCTGAATAAAGTATGAGGGACAAAGGCTTTACCTCTTTGTCCTCGTCTTTGTCTTTCATTGCTGTTTTTATCTGAGTTGTTGACTGCTGCAAATCCATCACTGACAGGAGAGGTGCGTTGGAAAGGCTTATCATTGCCTCTGTTCTGCATTGTTCCTGCGTTTCCTTGAGCGCCACCACCAGGCCCATCTCTAATGCTTGTATTTTGGTTTGTACCATTGCCTCTACTGGGGTCTTCTTGACTGCTGTTTGCTCCTTTAGTATCATCATCGTTACCTGCTGCCGGAAAGTCACTATGAGAGAGTTTGCCATCAGCCTGTGGGTTATTGGCTCCACTGCCCCTGTGTCCCCTACCACCTCTGCCTCCTCTATTACCCCTGTAGTTTCCTACGTGTCCTCTTCTGTTGTTGCTCGGTTCATATTTATTGGTAGGACCATCAACATTGGTAGCAGCAAATGGGTCATTATGAGACAGTGTCTTTTCCTGTTGTTTATTGCCCCTACTGCCCCTGCCTCCTCTGCTGCCCCTATGCCCCATGTAACCTCTCTTTCCCCGACCACCACGATTGCCTCCATAGCCACCTCTGGCATTTTTACTTTGGTCTGTACTAATAGTGCTGCTTGAATCTGAATCATAGCCATCATGCAGTGTTTCCTCAGTAGTTGTTGGGTCTTGGCAGTTTTCATTTACTTCATAGTCATTGGTAAGATCTGCAGTGGTGATATCTAGTAAATCACTATGAGACAGTGTCTGATCCTGTTGTCTGTTGCCCCGATTACCCCTGCGTCCTCCTCTGCCTCTGTGACCTCTCTTCCCACGACCCCCACGACCACTACCTTTACTCTGGTTTGTGCTGGCGTCGCTGCTTGAATCCGTGTCATATCCAGTATTTAGTGTGTCTCCAGGGGACACTGGGTCTTGGCTGCTGTTGTTTGGTTCATATTCATTGGTAAGATCTGAACTGGAGGCAGCCAGTGGGTCACTATGATCACTATTACTTCTCCTATTTCCCCTATCGTCTGTCTTGTCAGCGAGCCTCAGCGCCTCTTTGTTTGCATAGACAGACTTTAAAATCTTAATCAGATTGTCAGGAATGTGTTTGTCCTGCAGGAGTTTGAACGGCTGTGGGGCCAAAAAGTCATGTGTCCTGAAGCAGCTGCAGTCTCGGCTGAGGAACCTCTGACAGATGTGCAGTCTCTGACAGTCGTCCTGACATCCACTGCGGTTATTGTAATTATGGCAGATCTAGGAGAAGAGAAGACAGCAATAGGTTGAAGGGTAAGTTCAATAAGCAAGTATGAGTACTGATGACAGACCAGCTCAATAATATCTTTTCCAATAAGGAAGTGTGGCTCTGCCAAAATACTAACCTGGCTGGCCAGACAAACTCTTTTCTTATTCTATACACAAAGGTTTGTCTGGTATCCTTTTGTTTAAATTGAATTTATATGAGTGGAACAATCACAGATGAAGTAACTAATCAGAGAAACGAAAGGCAGGACGTAGGCAGAGCACGGCTGTGGATTCTTGCCGGGTTTGCCATAGAACATTTTTTATGAGCAGCTCTGTACTTATTTTTGAACGGGGACTGCAGCAGAAGGCAATTGTACAAAGAGTTGGTTTGTCTGAATGTGGTTGTTATGTCGGACATCAACAGGACCTTACTGTTGTTAAATGGCAACAAGATGAAGAAAAAAAACACACACAGAAGACTGAACAATAACGTGGATTTCAGCAGAACCAATATGTGACAAAGAAAAGCACTCAACGCCGGTAATCAGGTAAAATAAGTTTTCGATAGGAAATTAGTTTCCGTATTTGTAAGACGCGCAGCAGATTAACGGTGATAAGCCAGTTCCAAAATGACCAAGGAGAAACGCTTCACTGTTACTGAGGAACCAGACTGTCCTGCTTTCAAAAACAAAGTAGGAGGGGCTGACTGACCAGGCTACCAAAATATCATTCAGTTTGTGAACAGCCTCTGTCTGAAATAAACTCAAACAGTAGCCCCTAAATAGACTCAGCACAATACAAAATAACAGGAGAGTCAGAATTCGTTAACTAATACAGATTATTAAAAAGAGTCAATACTAAAACTCCTACGGTATCCAGCCATATAAATAGAAAAAAAAAGTTTTATATACACAGTGCACAAACAAGTATACACTAGCAAAATTACTATTATTATTTTTTACAAAATGCTTGTCTTTAGCAGTCCGGTCTGCTTTACTAAAGTGTGGCTACTGGCTGTGCCACTAATGCTGACCATAAATATTTAAATTCAACCAAGAGGATTATTGTGTCCTAATAATAATAATAATAAAAATAAAAATAAAAATAATAATAATAATAATAATAATAATATAATTTCATCACATGCCCTGCTACACTGAAACACACAGCATGAAAACTGATGGCTTTCTTCCTGTCATACTTACAGATGGCAGTAGTGTGTTGTTGCTCTGTAGCAGCAGGAGACACAGCTCTGTCCTGGTCAGTGTCTCCAGATCATACTCTCTGAGGAGGTTCTGGTTGTAGTCTGAGTGGAGATCATGGGAGAATGAACATCCTCTCCTGGAAAAACATACCGTATACAGTATAGTTCACATTAGGACAATAATTAAGAAGAAAGATCTATTCACTGAAAGGAATAAAAGTATCGTTATTCAGCCTATACTTGTTTTGTGGTAGACTAGAGGGACATATTACCAGCTTACTGCTCCTATCTTAGTGTTGATGTATTCACTAAAAGCATTTCACTACAGTATTTTTTAAATTCACCATTAGCCTATCTGTGTAGGCTACATTGCACATGACTACCTCCTCCAGTCTTGAACAAGGAAGGCAGGTTTATTTATTTCTGATTGACACTAACTTACACATAATCAACATGAAGTCTTTTAAACATTAGCCTACCTTTAGCCTCAGACAATGGACGTAAACCTTGTAGTTTAATAGACAGTATTTACCTTAACTGGCTAAACTGGCAGGATCCAGAGAGGAGGAAGCCTAAACAAAGGTGCAAACGCCCGCAGCCCGGACAGTCTTTACCCCAGCACAGCCTCACTCTGCTCCGGACCACCACCTTCGGCTGCAAGTTCCACGAACACGACACGAACTTGTCATTTTTACAGATAATTTCCGAAAGAGACGATGCGTCGCACAGATTATACACCAGCTCCTCGGTGTTCACAGATCCGTGGTTACTCAAAATAAATTTTAATATCTCGGTCTCCATATTAAAAGGCCTAGCGTTGCCACTCCCAGTGCTCAAGCAGCTAACACTGGATACTGAGCAGTAAGGCGAGTTTATTTGTGACGAATGGAAATCGAAACTTACCTTCCACACTAACCACAATGTAATACAACTGAGCTCCACAAGAGGGAGTGCTTACACTGTTAGTGTAAAATCAATTTGAATGCCCACGAGTAAAGCAGCCTGTTTTATTGACTTTTGTAGAAATGATATGATGCTTATATAGCCACACTCCCTCTACTAACCATTAATAATAACAATAATAATAATTTTTTGAATCCTTAATAATAATAATAATAATAATAATAATAATAATAATAAAGGTGCTATGAGCAGTTTATATTTTTTATATTTCATAAAAAATAGCTACGTGTCAAGATATGATGTAAACATGTTTAAATCAAATATTAGTTTCAGTGGTACCAATGGTACAGTTTTTTTATTACCACTTAAAATTATATTTTACATAATGGCCAAGTTGTAAATGTTTAATTTTGTTTTGTTTTGATTCTAAACCCTGCATCGCCAATCGTCCAATCAGAAAAGCGGGAAGACTGTCAACCCACAAACCATTGTTTTGATTTAGACTGCCATGCCATTTTCAAACCAGTAAGAGCGCATGCTGCTTACAGCAGCTTTAATTACTTTGTACTAGCGTTGCAGCCACCACTAAACGAGGATTGTATTTAGACAAATACATAATATGGTGAGCCTTCAAAAGTATTACAAGTTCATTTTAGGACACATCCTATTGTATGGAGGCGTTTTGGTTAAGAGGCCATTGTGCAATTTAAACTTGGACCTCGTGCCTCTGAAAAAATACAATATCACTACAAACAAGCCACACACAGGCAACACATTCACAAACAATACACATTTAGCTTTCAGAACAGTTTAAGAAATTGCAATGGCACTTTTTTTGGTCCTGTCCTGCCTGGCCTTTGGGTTGGACATATAGCCCCCGTGTGTTGTAGCTTAGGTACATCAAACCATTATAGGTGACAGCCTACAGTATTTAAAGCCACATATATTCCATTCATGCAAATATCTAAATTGATAAGCAACTTTATGAAATAAGGAGGCAGATTTTCTTCATCTCTTTATAGAGTTTTATTGTTTGTTTGTTTTTATTAACAATTTAGGACCTCAAGTAACTAAAGAATAGCATATACAGTTTCTCTTTTAACTTTCAAGAGTGGAACAACTTCTGTTATGGATGAGAATAAATTGGTCAGTAGACGTTTATTTCTATCTATTGTTATTGGCTCCACTGCCCCTGTGTCCCCTACCACCTCTGCCTCCTCTATTACCCCTGTAGTTTCCTACGTGTCCTCTTCTGTTGTTGCTCGGTTCATATTTATTGGTAGGACCATCAACATTGGTAGCAGCAAATGGGTCATTATGAGACAGTGTCTTTTCCTGTTGTTTATTGCCCCTACTGCCCCTGCCTCCTCTGCTGCCCCTATGCCCCATGTAACCTCTCTTTCCCCGACCACCACGATTGCCTCCATAGCCACCTCTGGCATTTTTACTTTGGTCTGTACTAATAGTGCTGCTTGAATCTGAATCATAGCCATCATGCAGTGTTTCCTCAGTAGTTGTTGGGTCTTGGCAGTTTTCATTTACTTCATAGTCATTGGTAAGATCTGCAGTGGTGATATCTAGTAAATCACTATGAGACAGTGTCTGATCCTGTTGTCTGTTGCCCCAATTACCCCTGCGTCCTCCTCTGCCTCTGTGACCTCTCTTCCCCCGGCCACCACGACCACTACCTTTATTCTGGTTTGTACTGGCGTCGCTGCTTGAATCCGTGTCATATCCAGTATTCAGTGTGTCTCCAGGGGACACTGGGTCTTGGCTGCTGTTGTTTGGTTCATATTCATTGGTAAGATCTGAACTGGAGGCAGCCAGTGGGTCACTATAATCACTATTACTGCTCCTATTTCCTCTGTTGTCCCTATCGTCCGTCCTGTCAGCGAGCCTCAGTGCCTCTTTGTTTGCATAGACAGACTTTAAAATCTTAATCAGATTGTCAGGAATGTGTTTGTCCTGCAGGACTTTGAAGGGCTGTGGGGCCAAAAAGTCGTGTGTCCTGAAGCAGCTGCAGTCTCGGCTGAGGAACCTCTCACAGATGTGCAGTCGTTGACAGTCGTCCTGACATCCACTGCGGTTATTGTAATCATGACAGATCTAAGAGAAGAGAAAAGAGAAGACAACAATAGGTTGAAGGACAGCATCAATAGGCAAATATGAGTACTGATGACAGAAGAGCTCAACAATGTCTTTTCTGATTGGCTTTTCCAACAAGGGAGTGTACAGTTTGTGAACAACCTCTGTCTGAAATAAACTCAAACAAAAGCCAAGAAATAGACTCAGCACAATACAAAGTAACAGGAGAGTTAGAATTCATTAACTAATACAGATTATAATTAGGGATGCACAATAATGCATTTTTGGAACCGATACCGATGATTTGAAGCTTCCCTCAACCGATACCGATAATGAACCAATAATTCTTATATAAGATTTTGTATCTAATTTTTATCAAACTCAACCTGATTTTGAGAAAATTACAATTCAGTTTAACAGTATAGCTCTTACTAAACTTCAATAACTCTGATCTTACTTATAAAACCTGAAATACATTTGACAAATTTATGAATATAGAGTAAAATTATGTGATCTGACTCAGTATGGGGTATCCAGCCTTCTCATAACCACAATAACTTACACTCACACTTTAGGCTATTTCTCACTTTGACCTGGTAATGTGTTAGAAGTCACACATTACTTATTTCTGTGCCCAATGCCTTTTTTGCTATTATTATTGTTGTAATTATTTTTTACATTAATATACAGATGAAGACATTTTTTAACAACTTAGTTGCAGGTCAGTCATTTTTTAACCCATGTGATCTCGAACCTAACAAGAAAATAGGCGGGGCTTATGGTAGAACATCCAATCAGAGGAGTTTGCTCATGCTCTGCTCTGTAAACACATTAGACCCAGGATGTGAATGAGGTAATCAAACCTGTGGATTAATAAAACGTTTATGCAGGAAAGAGACTGTCCCGTCCCGCACAAAGCCTCTCGCTTCTGCATTGGGCTGATACGAGGCTGTTCTCTGCTCTGTGTGAGAGAGGAAGCCCGAGCAGAGCAGTAGTGGGGCGCATATCCAGGTCCTTTCTCACTCGTTGAGACAAGTGCTGGAAAACTCCTCTCGCTCCATACACAATCCAGAGCTATCGTTCTTTCATTTTATCGAATATTAACAGAAAACACACCCTTTTAAGACCTGACTCTGTTTACATATGCGACACGACATACACTGCTCAGCGCTGTCCGTGTGTTTGACTGAAGGCAGCGGGGCAGGTTGCTCTGTATTCTTCATATCTTCATCATGATAAAATTTTAGGAGACTTATATAATATATGATGTCAAAAGCTACAAAAGCTACAGCTACAGAACATTTTCTTTCTTTGACAGACACCGTCCAGAAAGCCTGGACTGGGTGACAGCAGTCTCCAGTGGGGGCGGGGCTGAGGGACACTCAATGAGAAAACCACGGGGCAAAGATGGCAAAAATCAAAGCAATTCGGGTCTATTATTATCAGACTTATTATCGATAGAATTTTTAAATTATCGGAGTCATCTGAATGATGTCATAATTGACAACTGTTGGGTTGATAATCATCAGGTCCGATATTATTGTGCATCCCTAATTATAACAGCCAATAATAAAAGTTCTACAGTAGCTCTCCAGCCATGTAATTAGAGAAAAAATGTTTTATATACACAGTGCACTAACAAGAATACACTAGCAATATTACTATTAGTATGTTTGACAAAATGCTAGACTTTAGCAGTCCGGTCTGGTTTACCAAAGTGTGGCTACTGGCTATGCCACTAAAGCAATGATAAATATTTAAATTCAACCAATAGGGTTTAGTAATTGTGGTTATTAGAGATCCAGAGAGTATGCCCTGCTACACTGAAACACAGCCTGAAAACTGATGGCTTTCTTCCTGTCATACTTACAGAAGGCAGCAGAGTGTTGTTGCTCTGTAGCAGCAGGAGACACAGCTCTGTCCTGGTCAGTGTCTCCAGACCTAACTCTCTGAGGAGGTTCTGGTTGTAGTCTGAGTGGAGATCATGGGAGAATGTACATCTTCTCCTGGGAAACAAACCATATAAAGTATAGTTTACATTAAGAAAACAATCAAGAGGAAAGATATATAGTAAACACATTAAAGGTTTAAAAGTTTAGGAACTGATCGATAGGTTATTCAGCCTATATAACAAATCTTGTTGTAGACTAGAGGGACATTTTACTTGCTTACTACTCCTATATTATTTTGAATGTTTGCGAGCTGAAAATAGACTGCAGAACATAGAAGAAATTAGCTAAAATGTAAAACTTGCAGAAGAAACCAAAAATTAGAAGTAGTATTCCTAGTAGAAATACTCTTACAAGTCGTGGCATTCAGTAGATGGCTCAAAATAGGCAGATTGTGGCAGAAATCATAATTTTGCAGGTGTCACAATCAATGGCATTAAAAAGCACAAATTAGAAGAAGTATCACTCCTAGCACTCTTGGCAGAAGCAGAAGCACAAAAAAGGCAGAATGGAGCAGTATACCATAATTTGGCAGGTGTCACAACTGATGGTTTACTATAGCACAAAACAGAAGTATTACTGGTAGAAATACACCTAAAAGTTGTGACAGATACAAGAAGCACAAAAATGCCAGAAAGAGGCAGAAAATCTAAAACTAAAACCATTACTAATCAAAAGCAGCAGAAGCAGAATAAGCAGAAGGAGCAAAAATCTGCAGAAATAGCTGAAAAAGCAAAGTAAGGAAATGCAGAATGGGGCAGAATACCATAATTTGGTAGGTGGCAAAATAGAACTGAATGAACCATAGCCTGAAATGGCACAAATCACAAAAATGACAAAAGGCTGGTTGTACTAGAAAATGCAAAAGCAGAAGGATAGACAATATTTGGCAAAAGTCCCATTAGAAATTAATGGGGTATAAAGATGGCCTAAAATATCACAAACCACAAACACTTTAAAAGGCAGAATTACTGGTTAAAAGTTGCAGAAGCAAAAGCAGAATAAGCAGAACGACCAAAAAGGGCATAAGTAGAAGAAGGAAAGGCAAAAAACATGATGTGCAGAAGGCTCATTTTAAATCAATGGGAAAATGATGACCTAAAACAGCACAAAGCACAAAAAAACATAAATGGCAAAATTACCAAAAGGAATGGTATAATTGTCCCTGTGACTTGAAATGTTTAAAAGTATGAATGAAGAGTTGAAACGCCCCCCAAAACAGTGAAGAAATTTGCAGAACAATTAAGAGTTACGCAAACACTCAATTTATTCACTAAAAGCATGCCACTACACATACACAGATAATGTCTTTCTTTTTTTTTTAATCCATCATGGGCCTATCTATGTAAGCTATAGTGCACATGCCTACCTCCTCCAGTCTTGAACAAGGAAAACAGGTTTAGGCTATTATTTCGACTGACTGCCACCAACTTACGCGGAACCACCATAAAGACTCTCCTAGTGAAGTCTTTTAAACATTAGCCTACCTTTAGCCTCAGACAATGGACGTAAACCTTGTAGTTTAATAGACAGTATTTACCTTAACTGGCTAAACTGGCAGGATCCAGAGAGGAGGAAGTTTTTACAAAGGTGCAAACGCCCGCAGCCCGGACAGTCTTTGCCCCAGCACAGCCTCACTCTGCTCCGGACCACCACCTTCGGCTGCAAGTTCCACGAACACGACACGAACTTGTCATTTTTACAGATAATTTCCGAAAGAGACGATGCGTCGCACAGATTATACACCAGCTCCTCGGTGTTCACAGATCCGTGGTTACTCAAAATAAATTTTAATATCTCGGTCTCCATATTAAAAGGCCTAGCGTTGCCACTCCCAGTGCTCAAGCAGCTAACACTGGATACTGAGCAGTAAGGCGAAACCTATCTTCCACATAAAAAACAAAACAAAAAAAACAACAATGTAATACAACTGAGCTCCACAAGAGGGAGTGCTTACACTGTTAGTGTAAAATCAATTTAAATGGCCACGAGTAAAGGTATGGAGGACCGTGAGCGCCACGCGAAAAGGAATAATGCTTTTATTAAAAGAGTTTTTAAAAGAGCCTTTAATAAATGGATTACTAAATGCTTTTATTAAAAACGTTTTTATAAGTTTATTTAATAAAGAGATTACTAAATATTTTTATTAAAAGAGTTTTTAAAAGAGCATTTAATAAATTGATTACTAAATGGTTTTATTAAGAGTGTTTAAAAGAGCATTTAATAATTGGATTACTAAATGGTTTTATTAAATTAGTTTTTAAAAGAGGATTTAATAAACGGATTACTAAATAGTTTTAATAAAAGAAGGATTAATAGCGTTATTCATTAATCCATTTAGGAAACAGATTTCTAAATGTATTTACAAAACCTTTTCGGAAAAGCATTTGCAAAACGTATTAGCTTCTCCGATTAGCTTCTCCTTTTAGCTTTTTCGTGGCGTTCTTGGTCCTCCTGGCTAAAGTTAAAGAGTAACTAAACCCCAAAACAACTTTTTTTTGCTGATAAACTGTCTAAATGGGGCTCTAACAGTGCTGTCTTCTTGTAACTGTGCAATTTTTGGCATTTTCATATAAACTTGTTTAATTCAACAATCTTTGGTCTAAAACCGTCTTAGTGCTGCCCTCTTGTGGTTGAGGTGTGGCTACTACAGTTTAATTTTCCTATTTGCCGAAGGCGGTACATCTTGGTTTTTGCCTACGTCACAGGCCGTGGCTCTGGTATAAAACCATCTCACAGACACACGCCTCGTGGCGAGTCAGGAGTTGGAATTGCGAGCATTATCGATAGCGTTTATTCAGGTTAGCATTTTATTACAAGTAGCACTTTAGCAATTAGATTAGTTAGCATAGCTGTTTAATATAATTTCTTAGATTATTTAGCCATAGTTATTAGATTTAACGTTAGTGTTGTTATAGATTAGTTAGGATCGCTGTAGGTTAGCATTTAGCATTAGCTTGTTAGTCAGTACTTAGCTTTTCGTTCTAGAATATTTTGTGTTTTATATTGTGTTTTGTGTGTCAGGATGGTACGTAGGTGTAGCGTTGTAGGTTGTCGTAGTTCTACTGGGTTACATAGGTTTCCAGAGGACTTAGAGATTAGGCGCCAGTGGTTGCACGCACTTGGATTTGGAAACGGAGAGCTCCCACCTAGTGCTGGAGTTTGCAACCAACATTTTACTCGGGATTCCTTCTCCAACCTCACCGAGTTTGAAATGGGTTTCATAAAGCAGCTTCATCTGAAGAGCACCGCTGTACCAACAGTAGCTCTTCATGGACCTGTGCTCCCGACCCAGCAGCATCACCAGGGGACTCGCTGTTTGAAGGTTAGTGCATCACTCGTGCTGCATATTTCATAGTTTATTATACAACTATGTGACGTGTTTTGTCCAGCATTGGCAATGTGTCTATGGTGTGATTAAACAAAGTTTACATTAGCTTTAACCCGACCTGATTTTCTTGCGCCCCGTGCACAACGTAGTATATATAAATAGTCTCGGCAGTAAAATTTCTAGAACGCATTTGCGTAGCGTACCAGTCTTATATGACTCATGTAGGGCAGTGTCATAGGTTCTTCTTTTGTGGCGTTGTCCTCTTGTATTGTATTGTTGTATGGATGGTGTGTTAGCTTTCTATTCGCCTACCTTGAAAATAGGCACCAGTGGTTGCGCGCCTATGGCGTGTAAAGGCACAAACTCCGGTGTTGTGCTAATTGTAAACATTGTTAATGAGGGATTCCTTCTCCCACATTGTGGACTGTGTGCTCAGAGCTAGACACAATCCCCAGGTTGAATATTATTTATGCATAATTTATCAAAAAGACACGCACATCCAACCAGCTGGATTGTGTGCTGGATAAAGGGTAAATATGAAAAAATGATGCGTATGAAAGAATGTGAAAGAATTACGTTTAACGTCACATGGTGAACGACTATTAAAAATAACTGGTGAGCAGCAGCATTGTTGTGCAGATATTTTTTGAATAGTATACATAACAAATGTTTCATTATTAATCATATTATTAATTATCATTTTATTTTCCAGCCTAAATTAACCAGAGAAATTGGCTGCCAGACTGATCCAGTCATCAGAAAATTTGCTGGTGTCCAGGCCAACCTGAAGCTTGCCAGGAGAAGCAAAGGTGAATTTCAACTTGAGCTCTGTCTTGTATTTTAATGCAGTTTTTTTGTGCATTTGTAAAACTGATATATATATATATATATATATATATATATATATATATATATATATATATATTTTTTTTTTAACAGCCACCCAAGCACGAGCTTCTCACAGGAATGTGTCATGTGATACTGGGACAACTTTCCCAGAGCTGCATTTTTCAGAGTGTCCCAGGGCTAGCTCAACACCAGTGAAAAGAAAAAAATCCGAGGTGTTAGCTGATGACTCCACCTATCACCTGGATGGAAGTGAGATAACAGTAAACTGTTCAAGGTGAGATAAATATAATTTTGATTTACAATAATTTAAAGATTTTTATGATATTTTGTATTTCTTCTTTATTGCTGTGTAGCTCCTTCAATGAAATCCCTTCCCACGAAGTGACGAAGTACATTGTTCATGAAGAACAGTTGCTTGAGCTTTTTCGGAGGTGTCCTGTTTGCACCCGGAGTTGTGTTGCCTTGGAGAGTGCCAGGCAACGAATGAGGCTGGCGGCAGCACACCGGAAGGAGAGGGCTGTCAGGCAAGCTGAAGAAAAAATCTTGCCACCTGGGCAAACAGTGTACCTGGGGGACCATTCACACCGAGGAAGAGCCAAGATCCAGGACGCATGGGCCCCTGAAGTGTTTGTGGTGGTGAGGGTCCCAGAGCCAGGTGGAGCAGTGTATACGGTTGCCCCTCAAGGGAGGCTTACTGATGTACGTAATGTCCACCGTGGTATGCTCAAGCCGGTGCCTGTCAAGACATGGTCTCCCCTCAGGAGCAGGCCTACAATGAGAGCTCAGAGCCCTGACACGGGTGAGGATGGCCTTTAGGTTGTGAGTCAAGCCCCAGTTGGGCCTGTACCTTTAGTACCATCCATTCAAACTCATGCCGAAATAGAGGCAGTACCAGCACCTTCACATGGCGCCTCCTCTGACACAAGTTCATACCACCCAGGCCCACTGTCGCCGAGGAGGTCTACACGGCAGACGGCTGGCAGACACACCAATTTGTACCACCTACCAATGGGAGTAAGGAGTAGAGCAGACAGGACTATGGCTTCCCAGATGCAGGCATCCAGCAGTTCCCCTGTACTATTCTTTCACCCCTGGCAATGAATAAATTGTCGGGATGTCAATTTAAAAAAAATCCGGGGTAGAATGTGGCCGGCAGTGGTTTGACCCTGCGAGCCACCGTATGACGTCCCGTTTGTCCTGTGCCGAGTGCTTCCGTATTCCCATTCACTTTGCGCTAGTATTTAAGCACCACGCTCGTGGCTGCATCTTACCTCACAGTTGCTGCTGTAAGCCGGTAGGTCTTTTTTTAATTGTGTGCCATTCCGTATGCTGTATTACCCTCTTTCTATTGTCTTTTAGACTCTGTGTGATACCGGTCCATGCATCTGCTGACCTGGGAGCGTCATGAACCAGGCCAAGCTGATCTGTTTTGTTAGGTACGATGAGGTTTTTGTTTGTTTCATTTGCTTTACCACTTAAGTTTGAGTATTACTTATTGATCATTAACAGTATTTGTTTGTCCTTATAGACGCCGTTGGCAACTGCTGTTTTTATTTGGGTCTTTTGTTGCTCTTGTTATTTTCGCCGAGTTGTGTTTGTTTGGTCTAGTAGTAGCATTTAATTAGTATTTACTCTTTATTTGAGTTTAATTTGGGTTGTCGGCACTTTATAGCTGTTTCGGTTACTTACTTTAAGTTAATTAGTTTCTGTCTGTGTGTTCTTGTGAACCTGTTTTTAACATTTGCTCCTTCTGCTGCAGGGTCTGGTTCGAGCGTGGTCGCCCGTGAGGTGGAGGGCTGGTGATAGAGTTTCTCACTTCGGCCCATCACTCCTCGTGTGTTGTGGTATTTGGCACATCCCTCACTTTTATGCATGCTTTTGTTTACCTTTATATTTTGATGTGTTTTGTGTGTGTTACACGGAGCGTGGTGAGTACTCTGTCCCATAAAATATTGTGACCTCTCACCTCGTGCACCCGCGACCGGCCAGCCCCTAGCATTTTAACTATTGGAGCCATAGTTTTATAGTCCCTCTGATTTTTAGAGCTACATGAGCTTTAAATAATTTTTTTTGTGTATATAATTTTGTTTTCTTTGTGTAATAAACTTTGGTTAAAATTGTTATTTTTGTGGGAGTCTCCTTTCAGCCACCATTTGCGTCTCTATTTTACCTGTGTTAAGTATTGGGCTGACATTTTATGTTGGGGTTTTTTACCCTCCCCAAGTACCCTTGGTCATACTTGTACACCAAGTACCAAAATGTTTAGCTTTCCAACCATCTTTAGCAAACTAAATGAGCCTATCTGGACTAACCTAAAACAAGGAATAAAATGCAGGTTAACAGAAAAATGTATTAATAAATATAGAGAAAACAGGGACTAAACCAGGATTAAACTATACCAGGATGAATTTAGGACTAAATTAGGACTTAACAAGGACTAAACCTGAACGGATTCTGAACTAAATCAGGACTAAGCAAAACTATAGCTCTAAATTAAACAATATCATGACTTGAACTGCAAAAGACTCCTGAGTATCACTAGAAGAAGCATACCACAGTTTGAGAACCACTGGTTTGGACAATGTACAGTATGGGACAAAGATGTACTTAAAATATGCCCTTTAGTAAAAGTACGGTTACTACAAAATATTAGTCATAGAAGCAGTACTCAACAGCAGTACTGCGTGTTAGCTTAGTTACTTTATGCTTCTACTACTATTGCTATTACTATTACTGATGATTCTACTAAAGCTAATAAAAGCATGAACAAATATGTAATTAAGAATTAAATACTAATAACTAATCTTGGTCACCTATAAAACGGCATTGCATGTTTTACTTCTGAAATGTGACACACAAACATTATGTAACTAAAAGAAACATTTCCAGTAAATACTTAAATACTTTATGATACTGCCATAAAGAAACAGGTGAAGGGATGTCAAAGTTGTTCTAGCTAGTATATATGTATATATGTTTTGTGTTATGACTTTGGATGGAATGTGTGCAAAATGCCACACACTGAAGTATTAAGTAATGGGTGCTCTCCAAGTACGTTACAATGCTAACTTAAAACGCTTGATTACAAATTATAAAAAATTAAAGTCATTGCATATTTTTTGACAATTAGCCTTGATTTAAGCAAAACATTGGATGACCATAATACAATTTTTTTATTATCAAACTTGCAAACTGTCTTGTTTGCATCATATATAATCCTTTCGTCAGTATGACAGCACAACTTATGTTGTGCCAGTGAAAATAAATCTACATGGCATTTATTTTCCATAATTTTGATCTCATGTATCTTGTCCTGTCAACAGCTTGTGTGATCTTCTCATATGTACTGTATGTCCCACATTCATTTAACTAACAGGCCTTGGATTTGCATAGACAACTGAAACAGACGCAGACAAAGGCATGGATTTTATTATGGACGCAATGTGGAACAGGTAGAAGAAGTACTCTAATCTGTAAAAGTACTGTATTTTTAAGTAAGTATTTTTTCATCTTGCTATGTTATTTTAGTTAATCTAAAACTGGGGTCATTTTACCTGTTTACCCCTCTTTTGAGTTGGTAATGTTTGCAAATCAAAAATGAAAGCATTCAAAAATAAAGTAAAAAGTATACTGTAAGATTAGTGTACCAAAAGACTGAGAGCCCCAAACCATATTTTGTTTTACTGGAATACCCACAGAGGACCCACAGTAACGCTCGGAGGACATGCAGACTCTTCCCAGAGAGACTGTTTGTCAGTCAATCTGAGGATCGAACCCACAACCTCTTTGCTGGGAGGCAACAGCTCTGCCACCATGCCCCCCAAAGAGGAGTATTGTTTACTAAAAAAAATGTATGCAACCTCATGTTTAGTCAGTCAGAGAAAAATACTTGGGTAAAAGTATCCAGTTACTTTCTACCTGTGCAAGTGTATTATCAAGAACCATAGCACTGGTCAGTAGAATCTTTAGTGTTGGTGTAGAAATAGATCAAAGCCAGTACACGATGGACAGCAGTATCCCGTCTGAAGTGTGAGAATGGATGAACCAGGCCTCTGTACTGTCCCACCTGACACACTGTCCACTCTACTGCTACTGCAGCTCACTGTGTAATGTCTATCGTCACTGTTTTGCATAAATCAAATAAACAACTTTCTCAAGGTTTACATCAGTCTGGTGTAGAGCCTTTTTAATTATCGCGGGAGTTACTGGCCAAAGTGTAGGATTCTTGTTTGTTTTGTTTTTTAATTTGTTTTGTTTTTTTGTTTTGTTTTTTCAGAAATCAGCCAAAGTGTCGTCTCTTCAGTAGATGGCCACTTTGCTAGGAGGAAAAAAAACAAGTCATTTGTTGCAACCCTGTTCTGGTAATTTATTATTGGCACTGCTGTAGGATTTCTCATTGTGGTAAGAGACTCTATCAATTTATTAATAATACATTTTCAATGAAGAAATTAGCATTAGCCAGCAAACACTGCAAATAATGAATATTCAAGAGTCTTGGCAACTGACAATCAATCGACTGTGAGTAATGTCAGAATGTTACTATGATCTAATAAGACCCACATCCCAGAGCTATAGTTGCTACAGTAAACTTATTAAAGTAGGGTTAGTAGTAATCGATGGATTAAATCTGAGTGAACACTGACAAACTATAGTGGTCTGCCAAATTTCTGTAGGGTAACTACTACAGCATAACATTAAGAACTGCATAGCCTTTTGCTTATATGCTAATTATAGATGCTAATTGCTACATTAGATCTTCTAAGCAGGCTCTGATACATGTGGTCGATTGATGGTTTAATCATAATTGGCTAACGCTAATTCCTCCATTGAAAATGTATAAATGTCTGGTACCATTCTTTCATTCATGCTTGCATAGCAACAGTAACCCTGATGAGTGTGTCAGAAAGGTGGAAGGTGAATTCTAGAATTCACTTTTCACCTTTTAAAGACAAACGTTAGGAGACTTCATGTTCATTTTGTGAGTTGAACTCAGCTGTGTTGGTTTGTTTTTCAGTCGGTCGTTAAACTTGTGTTTTCACTGCCTTTTATTGCTGCTTTGGACTTTGTGTTTTTTCACATACTTCCAGTAGCGAGTATCATGGATGCTCTCAAACAAACGAGAGGACTCTACCTACCGATCAGGGTACGCCACACATTTCTGTAGATACTGACTGAGCTTTTTGTGAAGGGTACATTTGTACTCAAATAACAGTTTTTTTTTTTATAATAAAGGATTTAGGAGGAAGGTTACATTTGTGGTTACCATCAGTTTTTTTTAATTTTAGTGAAAAAACTACTGAACTGCTTTGTATGTAGTAGGAAATCAAATCAAAATGTCCAGTCTAAGTTAGCCATAGTAAAATATAGTGAATAAGAAGTAACAGCAAGTACTGTACTTATCTATTAAATGAATATATATTACTTTAATACATTGTTTAATAAGTAGATAGGTTAATGCAGCAGGTATATTTACATGTTTTAATTTTCTACTATGTTGTTTTCCTCAGGTATTGTTTAACACCCCGGTTTATGAGCGCGCCTTGGAGACTTGTTGGCACCTGCAGTCCTATAAGACCAACGTAAGGATACATTGTTTTATATTACTGCACTCATATTAATTATGAAAATATAAATGTCATACTGTATGTGTTTTGTTTTTCTTGTGTTCCTTAGATTGCGATCGTGCTTGAGTTCTTCAGGCTGCAGCAGGAGCACCTCCTGTCTCCGAAGGTCACTGCTGAAGCGATGACCAATCTGCTGCTGGAGCAGGGCAAGAAGTCCCTCCGAGTGCAGTAAGTTACACACTGTTTAACACTGTTTAATGTTGAAGAAACACAAGACTAATGCATATATTTGTGTGTGATTTTAGACTCTGGGAGTTTGAAATTGAGGACAGGGATGAGGACGTGGCTAAACCGCTCCTGAATTTGGTAAGAGGTTAATCACCTGAGCACTTTAAACTAGGCCCATGACCGTTACATTCTGTGAATGCACTGATCATGTTTTTCTTTTTCTTTTTTTTTTCTTTTTTTGTCTCAGACCTGGGACGTAATCAATTCTCTCAAAATGAGAGACATTGTGTTTGAGGCCAGAAGGTTCCTCGCATCGCCAAACAACATCCCTCCGAGCTTCCAGTAAGTCACATGACAGACACAGTTTAATATCTTGTTTTTTGTATGAACATGTAAAACTAACTTTGCTTCTGTATCACAGACATCCTAAACTCGTGAGCCTGGCTCATTCTTATGCCAGGACCCTGTCCCAGCTGAACCAGGACACTCCTCGCTTGCTTCAGCCTAGGGAGGTGGTGATGGAGGTGGTGCCCAGGGTCATCCATGGCCTGTGGCTGCCCCCACCTAACGCCTCCAGTCTGAGCATGCCATCCAAAGAGCTGAGCGCTCCAGCCATTGGTCTAACCCAGGCCGTCCTAGACCGGGTTTCCAAAACTCTTTCCTCCATGCTCCAGCAGGTCCATTTCACCCGCTCTGTACGGGACGAAGTGGTCCAAAGAATTATGGGGACAATTATTCAGATGTTTCCTGGAGACAGACTGGAGAGGAGACTGAGCTCCTTCTCCCTGGATCTTCTTAGAGCCATCACCAGCGCCGCCGCAGAAGAAATCTGCAAACTGTTCCAGCCACAAACAGAGCCTGACAAAAATCCCGAGACAAGCGCAGTCCTAGAGTCTGCTTCTCCTCTGCCTCTAACCCAGGAACTGACAGAGGAGACTGATGCTGAGGAACTCACTGAGAAACCAGCTGAGAATGTGACCACTGTCCTGCTCACAGAGACTGCCCTCCCGGAGAAGTCGACTACTGTCCCACTTGCAGACACTGTCCTGCCTGCAGACGCTGTCCTGCCTGCAGACGCTGTCCTGCCTGCAGACGCTGTCCTGCCTGCAGATGCTGTCCTGCCTGCAGACGCAGTCCTGCCACAGGAGTTGACCACTGTCCAGTCTGACACAGACTGTCCTGATTCTGCTATGGAGACACAGACCTCTACAGAGCTCCCTGCAGCTGCCTCTAGGTCCACCACTGATGTTGGTGTTCAGACCTCATCGCTGCCTTCCCCCAGCTCCACTGAGGGCTGCATCTTCTGCCGCTTTAGCAGATGGATCAAAAACATCTACAGCTACTTCCTGTCTGTAGAGGACACGCATGAGGAGTGAAATATTTCTCATTCTTTTTTCATTGTTCTTCAATAAATTGTACACGTTTGTACAACATTTCAATGGGAGGAGTGATTTTGTATAATTTTGTATGAAGTATGGTGACCAAATGCAATACCTGCATTCAAATCCTGTTTATCTGATGTATAATGGTGTTTGAAAACAGAACAAACAGGTAATGAGCAGGTGAATGAAGCAAGGACATTGGATACATAAACGAAAAGAAAGTAATAAACAAAAATGCACATTAAATAATGGCAACAAATCTAGATCTAAATGTATAGTTTAAATGAAATCATCACAAATAACATGGATACACTTGTGCTGTAGGAAAATCTTGGTGTAGCTTAAATGAAAGAAGCTCCAGACCCACTTCACTAATCATGAAAACTAAACTATACAGTATATTTTATTTTTTCTTTGTTGTTAGGTCTTTTATACTGTTACATTTTTATTTTATGTATATATTTTAATTTTAAAAGCAGCCAGATATTTTTTCTTTAGCTTTTAGTTTGTGTCTAAAACAAGCGAGTCCCCCCCCCCCCCCCAGTCCTGACCCAGCCCTCACTAACGCATCAATGCATCAGAAGCATAAAGTGATTGGCTACAAATATATCCCTTTCAAAATTAATCAGCAGTAGTAGTAGATTTTTGGTGACCTTTCTTGGCTGACAAGGACCTCAGCACAATGATTGTTAAAAAGTTCCTAAAAGTATAAAATACATAAGTATATGATGTTAAAAATACTTATGTAAGTGGTTGTCTATATAAATAGTAATAGCAATGTTGACAACTCAACTATGTTTATAAATGCTGAAGTAATGTTTTATAAATAACAAATTAACAGGTTGCTAACCCCGAGCTAGTGCTTATCATTTATAGTGCAAGTTATTCTAAAGTGATAAATAAATAAGGGGCCGTTTAGATGACAACACATTTTGCCGAATCCGCAAAGGTTTGATTGTGGTTTGGCCTTTTGTTTACACAAAGACAGGGTTTCCGTTTTCCAATTTCATAAAGGTTTGAAAATGCTGGAAGAGGTGTTTTGGTCTTACAGTCGAGAGTAACTCACTGAAAACGATAATGTAACTGCCCCAATCTGAACAGTGACCCACAAGCACAAAATACGAGGCTTTTATGTCTCATACGTTCATATCTAGTCCAATAACGGGCAGTAATATCTGTGTAAGTACTTACTTTTATGTGAGACTTTATGAGAATGGCTCCAGAAAACCACAAGTTCCTAAAGTAGTTGGAAAGTTACAGTCCGGAGCTATCACTTCCTCTGCTGTTTACTCACTGTGTGGTGTACAAATACAGATACTACAGTTTACAATTGTTTTCCTTAAACCTCAGTGTTGTAGTGCAAATGCAAATCGGAGGCAGCATGACTGGTGCGTTTTCCTGGGCAGCAATGTTGTGTAAGCAGGCCCTAAATTCGCATGTTGTGCTGCTCACCTATGCTGATTTTCATTTGCCATTTTTAATTACTGCAGAAGAAATCAACTCATTTACACCCCAGTTTCTATTTAGTCCAATCCAATGTATTGAAAAGCTTTAATTATACTGTATGTTGTTCAATATGGCATTCAGCAGTGAAAGAGCACTTTGCATTTTGACTTTTCATGGTCATAACGTTCAGAAATGTAAGTATCTATGGTTCAGTAGATTACTATTTTTTCATGGAAGTACATATATTTGGTTTCAGGCTTTAATGCACTTACATTGATTTAACTATAAGGCAATTATGAGGCACCCATTGCACTTTATTTCTCCACAAAATTCTGCGTTTTTAGCATTTTCAAATTGTTCTGTTAATCTTAAAAAACACTTTGCAATTTAACTAAAACTTCTTAACAAAGCTGCAAACGCTGTGTACTCTACCATTGTTACACCAAAGTCACATGGGTTTTCCTTCCCCACTTCTTCCATTTGTCTTGTAAAAAGGTGTTAAGTGACCAAAGGCCGGCTCTCACGCCTTCAGACGACTATCACTGAGGTAATAAACCATTCACAGACAGTGGGCTCAGAACAATGGGAGCGGCTTATCACTAACAGGCTTCAGAAAACATCAACTAAACACGAACATACTGGTGAGGATCTCCTGTATTATATCTGCTACTGATGGATGGGGATAGGAGTCTTTATCACTTCATTTAGTTCATATCGGTCACTGTGATAACATGGTTTAGGCCTGTGATTCTCAAACCTTGTGTGGCCGGCAGTGGTTTGACCCTGCGAGCCACCGTATGTCGTCCCGTTTGTCCTGTGCCGGGTGCTTCTGCATTCCCATTCACTTTGCGCTAGTATTTAAGCACCATGCTCATGGCTGCATCTTACCTCACAGTTGCTGCTGTAAGCCGGTAGGTCTTTTTTTAATTGTGTGCCATTCCGTATGCTGTATTACCCTCTTTCTATTGTCTTTTAGACTCTGTGTGATACCGGTCCATGCATCTGCTGACCTGGGAGCGTCATGTACCAGGCCAAGCTGATCTGTTTTTTTAGGTAAAATGAGGTTTTTGTTTGTTTCATTTGCTTTACCACTTAAGTTTGAGTATTACTTATTGATCATTAACAGTATTTGTTTGTCCTTATAGACGCCGTTGGCAACTGCTGTTTTTATTTGGGTCTTTTGTTGCTCTTGTTATTTTCGCTGAGTTGTGTTTGTTTGGTCTAGTAGTAGCATTTAATTAGTATTTACTCTTTATTTGAGTTTAATTTGGGTTGTCGGCGCTTTATAGCTGTTTCGGTTACTTACTTTAAGTTAATTAGTTTCTGTCTGTGTGTTCTTGTGAACCTGTTTTTAACATTTGCTCCTTCTGCTGCAGGGTCTGGTTCGAGCGTGGTCGCCCGTGAGGTGGAGGGTTGGTGATAGAGTTTCTCACTTCGGCCCATCACTCCTCGTGTGTTGTGGTATTTGGCACATCCCTCACTTTTATGCATGCTTTTGTTTACCTTTATATTTTGATGTGTTTTGTGTGTGTGTTACACGGAGCGTGGTGAGTACTCTGTCCCATAAAATATTGTGACCTCTCACCCCGTGCACCCGCGACCGGCCAGCCCCTAGCATTTTAACTATTGGAGCCATAGTTTTATAGTCCCTCTGATTTTTAGAGCTACATGAGCTTTAAATAATTTTTTGTGTATATAATTTTGTTTTCTTTGTGTAATAAACTTTGGTTAAAATTGTTATTTTTGTGGGAGTCTCCTTTCAGCCACCATTTGCGTCTCTATTTTACCTGTGTTAAGTATTGGGCTGACATTTTATGTCGGGGTTTTTTACCCTCCCCAAGTACCCTTGGTCATATTCTGGCATTGTCGGCAGGACGCACTGGTGGTTGAATTGAGTTCTTAGTTTTAGTTTATTTGTTTTGCAAAGGCCCAAATAAAAAACAGCAGTGTGCCCATCAAGGGACCGACTGAGACTCTTACTACTGGTCACTCCTGCCCTCTACTTTTCATCTTTGCGGTGCCTTGGTGTCCTGCACTCCTCATGGCTAACGAAATACAGGAACTCAGAGACTTGGTCCAACAGCTTCGGGCTGAAAATGAGCGGCTGCAAACTGGAGCTGCAGCTAGTGTTGCTAATACAGACTCTGGTGCAGCTGGCCCTGTGAATGCTAATCCTAATGACCCTGTACCTGTTGAGTGTTTACTTTACATTCCCAGAGAACGCAAATGCCCACTGTTTAGAGGGACCTCTGGGATTCCCATAGAAGACTGGGTAGAGGAAATAAGGGCAGCTTTGAGGACAAGGCGACTGAGTTCTGTTGATCAAGCTTATTTTATTTTTGACCATTTAGAGGGAGTGGCCAAAGATGAAATTAGGTACAGGCCAAGGGCGGAGAGAGAAGATCCAGAGGAAATTCTGAGTATACTGCAGGATATGTAAGGGTGTGCTGGGTCTTATGTTTCTTTGCAGCTATGTTTCTGTAACCCCGTTTATTTGTTGCTTCCCAGTCTCAAGGCGGTGGGTAAGGTCGGGTTACAGTTCAGAACGAATAAAATGTAATTTTTACCGTCTTCCTTGCCACAAACAAAACCAAACGGCAGGACAGTATTCAGCTCACTTTTTATTCGCGGCACAACAACTCCTCCAAACACATTTGCGCTCCTTCGCGCTTCTCTCACCCGGTCCGTTCACCAAAAAAGGCCGTACCATAAACAATTAACAGTAGGAACCAATGTGCTGGACATTTAGCAAGGCAAGGTAAAAATAAACTAATAACTAAACACAACACACACCAAAATAAAATAACAAGTGATGTGACCAAATAATCAACCGCACAATAACACAACACAACCTAAATTAATCCTAAATGAAATAATGCTCAAATTACATATAAGATAATTAACACACACAAAAAACAATCTATGAAACAATATGACAGTCAAATCAAAAGTTACAGTCTTCCCTTGCTCCAAGCAGAAATGTCCTCATTTCAAAAACAGTACACTTAGTTCAAGTGCATGTAAATGCATTAAAGAAAACCCATGTAGAGAACACAAAACTGTAAAAGGCAAAACAAATGAAATTCACATGAACATGAATGAACCTGATGTAGTAAACAGTACTACACATGTGCTATACCAGGCAACAGCACAAACACCCAAGCATCCGTAAGGAAACTCATCATGTGACAAAGTCCCTGTACTTAAGCGGTCGACAAATCTGACGCCCAGAACGGGAAAAAACAGGGTGGACATCTGGGGAAGGTGGAGGTGGTACACAGGACTGGGGGACTGCAGGAGGGGAAGGGGAAGCAGAGGGGTCAGAGTGATGAGGGGAAGGCGGGAAACCCTGAGGAGCAGTCTCAACTACAGGTGCAAAAGAAGAGAGCCGCCCAGCCCGCGTAGGCACATGAGGAAATGTAGGAGGGCGAAAAGGCAACGCCCCCGCCAAAGCAGTAAGGGGCGGAGCTGGTGCAGGGGTATTGTCCAATCCAGGAGGAGATGTCAGTCCATTGTTCTGAATATTTTGCAAAGTCCCTCTGTTATCTCATAGGTCACACCCGGACGTCCATCTTGTATCACACATCTCAGAATGACAAACGGCC
Source organism: Bostrychus sinensis (assembly GCA_020698575.1). Classification (NCBI taxonomy): domain Eukaryota; kingdom Metazoa; phylum Chordata; class Actinopteri; order Gobiiformes; family Eleotridae; genus Bostrychus; species Bostrychus sinensis. Next base: position 45,085,027 of record CM036239.1, on the reverse strand, counting down.
CTTTCCATCTTGGAGCCAGTTTATTCATTCTTTGAGCTGGGTCATCCAGGAGAACAAGATCCCCTGGCTCGTGAGGGTGAAACACAACCCTTTTGTCGTACTGAGACTTTTGATGCAACTTACTAACTGTTGAATTCCGAGCTGCATCTGCAAAAGCATGTGTCAAACGTGAAACAAGGTTAGCAACATAAGCTGCTGGCGTATCTGGGGTAGGCGAGGTTACCGTTGGGCTACAGTTTAATATAACATCCAGTGGCAAGGTAGGTTCCCTGCCATGCACAAGAAAGAAGGGTGAAAATCCTGTGCTTGAATGTACACTGGAGTTATATGCCAGTTCCACTTGTGGCAAGAACTGGTCCCATTCACCACCAGTTTGCGCTATGTACTTAGACAGTTGGTCTTTGAGAATCCTATTCAGTCTTTCTACCATGCCGTCTGACTGAGCATGGTAAGGGGATGTGCGTGTTTTGATTATCCCTAGTGACTTGCAGAGATGTTTGACAAGGTCAGATTCAAATTGTCTGCCCTGGTCAGTATGAATTGACTCAGGCAACCCATGCTGTCTTATGTAGTCCTCAAAAATGCATTTTGCAACTGTAGTGGCACGCTGGTCCTTAAGTGGAAAAAGGTTCACATAGCACGTGAAATAGTCCATAATGACCAAAACATACCTGTTGCCCTGTGATGTAATAGTTAGCTCAGTGATATCAGCAGCGACTTTTTGAAATGGTCTGTCAGATTGAATTGGCTGAAGAGGGGCACGTTCATGAGGAATGGGAGAAACTCGCTTTTGACAAGGTAGGCATTCAGTACAAAACGTGTGCACATCACGGGTCATGTATGGCCAATAGCAGATACGTCTAGCTCTCTGAAGTGTGCGTTCTGCATTCAGGTGTCCACTAAATTGATTCCCATGTAAAGCAGCTAAGGCCGTGGGGAGAAGTACAGTTGGTAGAACAACTTGAAAGTTCACAGGTGAGCGAGGACTTGGTTTCGATTTTCTACAGAGAATCCCATGTCGAATGGTTAAGTTGGGATACTCATGCCACAGTTTTCTTAGCGAGGGAGAAGAGTTTCGCAGCTTACCAATAGGGGGCCTACATGCACTGTCTTTTAACCATGAAATGACTGTATTGAGACATTCATCATTCTGTTGCTGTTGTTGTAAGTGCTCTAAGTCAATAGACAGTGTATTTCCAATGTCTGGATTAACAGAGACCAGGTTGTCATTCGTGTCTGTGTTCATAGGAGTGTGGGTGTCAGTAATGGCTACAGTAACACCCTGCACAGCTTTGTCTTGAGTTTCTGTGCTTGGGCGCCTGGACAAGGCGTCAGCATTGGCATGCTGTTTACCTTCCCGGTGAGTGATGTTGTAGTCATAGACGTCCAGTTCAAGGATCCACCTACTCCGTCTACCTGTAGGATCATTGTCCACTGGAGTTTTCTTTAGACTCAGTAGGGGCTTATGATCTGTGATCACAACAAATGAGCTACCTGAAAGAAAATGTTTAAAATGTCTCACAGACCAAACAACTGCAAAAAACTCACGATCAAAAGTTGACCATTTTCTTTCAGAGGGGCTAAGAGTGTGGCTGGCATAGGCAATAACATGTTCTTTATTGTCCTGACGCTGAGCTAACACTGAACCAATACCTGCTAGTGACGCATCAGTGTATAGCAAGAAAGGTTGAGAAAAGATGGGATGTGCCACAACTGGTGGGTTAGTAAGAGCATGTTTAAGTGAGTGAAATGAATCCTCACACTCAACTGTCCATTTAAAAGTAGCACCTTTGTGAGTTAGCAAATGTAGTGGGGCAGCAATATTAGAAAAGTTTTTAACAAACCTACGATAGTAGGAGCACAGTCCAATAAAAGACCTCACTTCTGTGGCCGTCCTGGGTGTTGGCCACTTGTGTACCTTTTCCAGGTTTTTCGCATCAGGTTGAAGTCCGCGGCTGGAGACTACATGACCAAGAAAAGTCACTTCTGTCTGGGCCAGATGGCATTTCTTGGCTTTTAGTTTGAGACCAGCTGATTGAAACCGGTCAAAAACTTCACCAAGGCTCTGTAGGTGGTCATTAAAAGTTTGGCTAAAGACAAGTACATCGTCTAAATAAATCAAGCAGTCTTTCCAATGCAGGCCATGAAGGACTAGCTCCATTAGTCGTTGGAATGTTGGGGGAGCATTTGTCAGTCCCATGGGCATAACTTTGAACTGGTAAAGACCGCTGCCAGAGTTGAAGGCTGTTTTCTCTTTGTCTTGTGGCTCAAGTTCGACCTGCCAATATCCGCTAGATAAGTCCATTGTGCTGAACCAACAGGAGCCTGACAAGCTGTCGAGGGCCTCTGCTGGACGTGGCAGGGGGTACGAATCTTTGATGGTGGCTGCATTAAGCTTCCTGTAATCGATACAGAACCTATAGGTACCATCCTTCTTACGTACCAAAACAACAGGGGAAGACCAAGGGCTGCAGCTTTCCTCAATGATGTCTTGTTCCAGAAGCTGCTGGACTTGCTTGTCTATCTCTGCCCTGATGTTTGGGGAGGACCTGTATGCTCTCTGCTTGATTGGAGACGTGTCACCAGTTCTGATGCTGTGCCTGACCAAAGTAGTACGTCCATAGTCCTGATCGTGGGCACTAAAAATGTCACAGTAGGATAAGAGTAAAGCCTGAAGCTTTTGTTGCTGTTCAGCGGTAAGGGCTGAGTCATCTAGATTAACATCTGGAAGTAACTGTTGTTTAGGAGACTCTGCTAAAGCTGTAACTGCATCTACATTTGTCTCTACTATGCAGTAATCATCGTCACTGTCCTTGCCTAAAGGGTAGAGATCACCTAGTTTAGTGTCCCGTGGTACATGCAAGTCAGAGGTAGTTGGATTCATTATTCTAACATAAGTCAACCCTGCTTGAACTGGAGCAACAGTACGTGCTGCCAATAGGCCTTGGAAAATGGGTGGTCCTGGTTCAATAACACCAGTGTAGTCAGCCTCAAAATCAGGCACACCAATAGTGGGTTGTACTTGAGCTAGAACAGTCATTTGTGACATTGCTGGTATTATGAGGGGAGTCTGCAGCATGCAAAAGTGGAACACTAGCACGATTACCCACTTTAAGGACACCTTCTTTCAAATCCAAGACAGCAAGATGGGCAAGTAGGAAATCCCAGCCTAATATTACAGGTTGTGTAACATTCCTGACAACTTGGACAGTGTGTGTAAACATTTCACTGCCTAGCCTTATGTTCATAGAGAGGGTGCCTAAGTTATCTAAATAGTCACCAGTCACAGCTCTAGGAACAACTTGAGGTCGTTGTAACATTTTTGTTCTCAGGGAAGGAATTGACATTCTGAAAGCTTCACTTATCAGTGATATGTCTGAACCAGAATCCACATACACTTTAGTAGCAACATTTTCAATAATGGCAAGTACATTACGTGTGAATGTCCTACGTGCGGACTGCTGTACTCTTTGGGTGTGGGCCTCATCATTAGAAGCAGACACTTGGCCCTCAGCACCTGCTACCATTCTTTTCCCTGACTATAGCTGTCTTCACTAAAAGTCACATGTTGGTCCCGGTCATACTGTCTTTGTCTATCCCTGCCTGAGCGTGTGGAGGGGGACCTGTGTCTACCTGAGTCAAAGGGAGAGTCACGGTCATAGTCATTGTAGGGTGAGGACCTGCCACCATGGTGATGAGAAGGTTGCCATCTTCCTGGACTGTGGGGTCTGGAATGCCTCTCATTGTTGGATGGATGGTCATGGCGGTGAGATGGAGACAATGAAGGTCTAGGTGAGTATCGTCGGTCACGGTGATCTGGCGAATGTCGGGAGTGGCTGTACCCACTTTGTGACCTGCTGAATTGATGATACGTGGGTGTAGAGGAGCGGGCGACTCGGACAGGAGACACAGATGGAGTGCGACGATACCTCTCTCTGCCACGATCACTTCTCGAGTAGTCAGGATGTTCATATTCACGTTTGAAGAAATCAGTGCGAGAAGAATGTCGTTGTCTAGATAGCTCTCATTATGTCCTTGTTGAGCAACATGTAGTTTTAGAGCTTGAACGTCTTTAGAAAGTTGCTTGATTGCATCAATGAGTTCATCAGATCTGTCTGCATGACTCTTGTCATGTTTAGTAGATATCATGGCAGACAATGGCTCGTCTTTAGGCAGGGAAGGTGTTGCATATGGCGTGGTACCCGGTAGAAAAGGAGGAGGAAGGAGTCTTAAAGCCTCTTGTGCACGTTCCCATTTACATGCAACTGCTAAAGCATCCTCCAGTGTAGCTGCACCATGTTCATGACATTTAGCCTGAAGAATGGGGTCTAATCCGGCAACAAACCTTCTGAAGCGTTCCATAGCAATAGCTGGCTCGCCATAATTGGGAAAAGCCTCCAGTACTAACCTTGTAATTTCAGCAGCATAAACCTGTAATGGTTCTTTGGGCAGGCGTTGTCTTGCATTAACAAAGGTTTGAAAATGAAGCAAAAATTCCTTTCTGCCAAAAACATCATTGAGTTTAGCCACACATTGTTCATAGTCCTGTTGCACTTCTGGTGATAAGGACAGCCAGTATGCTAAAGCATCACCACTAAGGCGAGTGGGAAGTATTGTAGCAATATCTAATTGCTGTCCATCTGCGCAGGCTTTAACTGCAAGCTCCAATCTGGTTTTCCATAAAGCAAAACTTTCTTTGTCCTTACCATCGCCGTGGAAACATGGCGGTAAATCCACGCGGTAGTGAACTACAGTCTTTGAAGTGTCGTGCGGAGCTTCGCCAGTGAAACGAGTGTCGCCATTAACGAGGGAGTCGTCGTCCTCAACGCTCACATCCAGCGGCTGGCTTTGTGACATACTGAAAATACTGTCCAACTAAAACAGCCAAGCGAAACTCTGGGTTACAAAAGTATCTGTAGACAACAGCTTGTAAATCCCGGACAAGTTCCACCGACGTAGGTAGTTGACTGCCTTGGCTAGCTAGCATAGACGAAGACGAGTAAAACACCGCTGCCACCAGTCTGTAACCCCGTTTATTTGTTGCTTCCCAGTCTCAAGGCGGTGGGTAAGGTCGGGTTACAGTTCAGAACGAATAAGATGTAATTTTTACCGTCTTCCTTGCCACAAACAAAACCAAACGGCAGGACAGTATTCAGCTCACTTTTTATTCGCGGCACAACAACTCCTCCAAACACATTTGCGCTCCTTCGCGCTTCTCTCACCCGGTCCGTTCACCAAAAAAGGCCGTACCATAAACAATTAACAGTAGGAACCAATGTGCTGGACATTTAGCAAGGCAAGGTAAAAATAAACTAATAACTAAACACAACACACACCAAAATAAAATAACAAGTGATGTGACCAAATAATCAACCGCACAATAACACAACACAACCTAAATTAATCCTAAATGAAATAATGCTCAAATTACATATAAGATAATTAACACACACAAAAAACAATCTATGAAACAATATGACAGTCAAATCAAAAGTTACATTTCTTTTCTAGAAAGCAGCTGGAGGGCGAGTCTTTGCAGGAATTCTCGCATGCTTTATGTTGTATCATGGAGAAGGTTGAGCATTGTGCCCCAAGGCAAATGACTGATGCCCCCATTCTCCTACGAGACCAGTTTGTTGAGCATGTTTTGGACCCTAACCTTCGCAGAGAATTGAAACGATTAGTAAGACAACATCCAGGGCACACACTGTTGGATGTTAGAGCAGAGGCTATCCGTTGGGAGTGGGAGGGCAGACCTGAGGAGCCACGGGGTAGGAGCCACTCGGTCCCATCGTTAAGTGCCGCACACTATTCCAGCGCTCAGGCCCCTAGTTTAACAGCAACCTCAGAATTTGGGGAGCTACGACAACTCTTGGAAAGGCAGCAGGAGCAGCTTAACAAATTAACGCAGGGTTTGTTAGCATTGCAGGCAGCTCCGCGACTAACCGTTAAACCTATACGGCCTAGTAATGTGGTGTGTCGTCGCTGTCAAAAACCGGGTCACTATGCGCGGGAGTGTGATAACGAGCGGTTCATCCCCCAGCCTACGGCCCCACAGGTGACTGCCTCAACGTCAGCTGTACAGGAGGCGGGAAACTTCAACCCCCTGATGTGAAGAGCCAAGCATCAGGTGGGGAGAACACCAGCTCACAGACTCAAAGTTCAGACCTACCCGAAGTTGCATAGAGCCTTGTTGCACCATGTCCTGAGGTTACAGTTATGCTAGGAGAAGTCCCTGCTAACCTTCTTTTAGACACTGGTTCCATGGTGACCACTATACCACAGAGTTTCTTTTACCAGCATTTTCAAAACAGCTAACTGCAGCAAATGGTTTTGAAATCTTGTATGTTGGTTTTGTCGAGTTGGATGTCATTGTCTTTGGACATGTAGTACCACAGCGGGGTATTTTGGTTGTCAGGGACCCCCCTAGGCAATGTGGTTTTCCAAGTGTTAGAGGGGTGTTGGGGATGAATGTAATCAGAGAATGCTATCGTCAGTTGTTTAGTCAGCATGGCCCTGAACTCTTTAATCTTCCTGAGGTACAGCAGGCCCCTATGGCATGGCAGCGGGCGTTACAGCACTGCTATCAGACTCAAGATCAAGCCTCATCATCTAAAAGAGGCATGGCTCGTGTAAGAGGTAGGCGACCGATCATTATCCCGGGGGGCTCTGTCAAATGGGTCATTGCCACATGCTCTTCTCACTTCAGTAAGTCTGCAGGTGCTGCCCTGATTGAACCTTTAGATGATGGCCAACCCCTTCCTGAGGGCCTCCTGATCTCTCCTGCCATGGTTACTGTGCAAAAAGGTACAGTGCGTGTCCCCATTGTAAATGTGGGTAAGAGTGATGTGGTTTTATATCCACATCATCCTATAGCTGTACTTAGCCAGGCTGATGTGATTAGCCTCCCAGAGAGTGTCTCATTCATAAAGCAGCAAGGGCATGACTTTAGAGCAACAGTCACCTCTCAAACAGGTATAGTGAGCCCAGCTGGAGAGCAGATTGCGTCTCTGGATCTCTCTGCACTATCTGAGTACGATCAGCAAAAGGTTCGAGCCCTTCTATTCAAGCATGAGGGGGTGTTCGCCACATCTAATTTAGATCTAGGCTGCACATCACTAATAACACATGACATTCCGCTGGTTGACCACATCCCCATTAGGCAAAGGTATAGGCGCATCCCTCCATCTGATTATGACGAGGTTAGGGCACATATACGCAAACTGCTGGATAGCCAAGTGATTCGGGAAAGCTGTAGCTCTTATGCCTCTCCAATAGTCCTGGTCAGGAAGAGGGATGGCAGCCTGAGGCTGTGTGTCGATTATAGGCTTCTGAACAGCAAGACAAGGAAGGACGCCTTCCCGCTACCTAGGATAGAGGAATCCCTCGATGCTCTTTCGGGGGCACAGTGGTTCTCCACTATAGATTTAGCCAGTGGGTATCATCAGGTGGCAGTCTCAGAGAGGGACAAAATGAAAACTGCCTTCTGTACACCATTTGGCCTCTTTGAATTTGAGAGGATGCACTTTGGTCTATGTAATGCCCCAAGCACCTTCCAACGGCTGATGGAACGGATGTTTGGGGATCAGAACTGTCATTCCTTACTGTTGTACCTCGATGATGTGATTGTATTTTCATCCACAGTAGATGAGCACCTGGACAGACTGGACCTCGTCCTGGGCCACTTTGGGAGGGAGTCGTTGAAAATCAAGCTGGGAAAGTGTTATTTTTTCAGCAGCAGGTGGGCTACTTGGGGCATGTGGTGTCTGCGGCCGGGGTTGCTACTGACCTGAAAAAGATTGCGGCAGTAGCTGAATGGGCCACTCCAGGTACTGTGACTGAACTTAGATCGTTTCTGGGATTTGCAGGCTACTATAGGCGCTTTGTTGAGGGTTTTGCCAGGCTTGCTGCCCCCCTTCACAGGGTTGTTGCTGAGCTTGCTGGGAAGAAAAGCCGCCGCGGTCGTGGAGAATCCTTGAAGGACGTGTGGACCCCACAGTGTGACAAAATTTTCTGTGAACTTAAGGCAAGGTTGGTTTCTGCACCAGTGCTGGCCTATGCCAATTTTAACCTACCTTTTATTCTTGAGGTTGATGCTAGCCACGAGGGTCTCTGAGCTGTTCTGTCTCAGGACCAGGAGGGCAAAATTCGACCTATTGCTTACGCCAGCCGCAGCCTCCACCAGGGAGAAAAGAACTATAGCTCTATGAAATTGGAATTCCTTGGCATGAAGTGGGCCATGACACAGAAGTTCCGTGAGTACCTGTTGGGCAATAAGTGTGTAGTATGGACTGATAACAATCCCCTTAGCCATTTAGGTACAGCCAAGTTGGGAGCCACAGAGCAGCGCTGGGTTGCTGAGCTCGCTGTTTTTGACTACACGGTGAAGTACCGCCCTGGGCGAAGCAATCAGAATGCGGACGCCCTCTCAAGGCAGCTGCCAACCAATGTTCACGCTGTCATAGTGCCACCCCGTCCAGGGACCCCCTTTCCAGAGGATGTGCATGCAGCTGTACGTCCGGTGACTGCGGCAATGCAATCCGCCATCTCTGCAGTGCCCGAGCGGACCACCGGTGATCTAGTGCTGCTACAGGAAGCTGACTCAGTCATTGCCTTTGTCCTGCCATACGTGAGACAACAGCGAATGCCAGGTCGTGTAGAGAGGCAAGCACATGGTCAGGCAGCTCAGAAGTTGCTCCGCCAGTGGGACCGGTTACATATAAAGGATGGACTTTCGTACCGAGCTTACCAGAGGCCAGATGGGGGGTGAACAGGTGCTTCAGTTGGTTCTACCTGAGAGCTTGCAGGTGCAGGGGGAAGTTTTCCGACAACTGCATACACATCATGGTCATCAGGGAATTGAATGCACTACCGAGCTAAAACGTCAGAGATGCTACTGGCCCAGCATGAAGACAACCATTCGAGACCATGTTGTCTTGCCAAGCAAGCCTCAAGACCCAATGAGATCCTGGCTATTGATTTTTCTTTTCTAGAGCCCGCCCGGGACGGCAGGGAGCAAGTACTTGTCATGACAGATGTCTTTTCTAAGTTCACCCAGGTTGCCCCTACCCGAGACCAGCGTGCTGTTACTGTGGCAGACATCCTCCTGAAGGAGTGGTTCTATAGGTACGGGGTCCCTGCTCGACTACATTCCGACCAAGGCCGCAGCTTTGAGAGTACCATCATATACCAGCTGTGTGACCTCTATGGCATTAAAAAGTCCAGGACGACCCCCTACCATCCGCAAGGTAACGGCCAATGCGAACGTTTTAATCAGACCCGCCATGACCTCCTTCGCACCCTTTCAGCTGAACAAAAGCATCGCTGGCCTGAATACCTGCCCCAGGTGTTGTTCAGCTACAACACCACGCCCCATCAATCTACAGGTCACTCTCCATACCTTCTCATGTTCGGCCGTGAACATCTGCTGCCTGTAGATTTTCTTTTGGGACGTCTAGAAAATCCTATTACTGCAGACACCAGTAACTGGATCCGTGAGCACCAGCGCCGGCTACAGGTAGCCTTGGAGAGTGCCAGGCAACGAATGAGGCTGGCGGCAGCACACCGGAAGGAGATGGCTGACAGGCAAGCTGAAGAAAAAATCTTGCCACCTGGGCAAACAGTGTACCTGGGGGACCATTCACACCGAGGAAGAGCCAAGATCCAGGACGCATGGGCCCCTGAAGTGTTTGTGGTGGTGAGGGCCCCAGAGCCAGGTGGAGCAGTGTATACGGTTGCCCCTCAAGGGAGGCTTACTGATGTACGTAATGTCCACCGTGGTATGCTCAAGCCGGTGCCTGTCAAGACATGGTCTCCCCTCAGGAGCAGGCCTACAATGAGAGCTCAGAGCCCTGACACGGGTGAGGATGGCCTTTAGGTTGTGAGTCAAGCCCCAGTTGGGCCTGTACCTTTAGTACCATCCATTCAAACTCATGCCGAAATAGAGGCAGTACCAGCACCTTCACATGGCGCCTCCTCTGACACAAGTTCATACCACCCAGGCCCACTGTCGCCGAGGAGGTCTACACGGCAGACGGCTGGCAGACACACCAATTTGTACCACCTACCAATGTGAGTAAGGAGTAGAGCAGACAGGACTATGGCTTCCCAGATGCAGGCATCCAGCAGTTCCCCTGTACTATTCTTTCACCCCTGGCAATGAATAAATTGTCGGGACGTCAATTTAAAAAAAATCCGGGGTAGAATGTGGCCGGCAGTGGTTTGACCCTGCGAGCCACCGTATGATGTCCCGTTTGTCCTGTGCCGGGTGCTTCCGCATTCCCATTCACTTTGCGCTAGTATTTAAGCACCACGCTCGTGGCTGCATCTTACCTCACAGTTGCTGCTGTAAGCCGGTAGGTCTTTTTAATTGTGTGCCATTCCGTATGCTGTATTACCCTCTTTCTATTGTCTTTTAGACTCTGTGTGATACCGGTCCATGCATCTGCTGACCTGGGAGCGTCATGAACCAGGCCAAGCTGATCTGTTTTGTTAGGTACGATGAGGTTTTTGTTTGTTTCATTTGCTTTACCACTTAAGTTTGAGTATTACTTATTGATCATTAACAGTATTTGTTTGTCCTTATAGACGCTGTTGGCAACTGCTGTTTTTATTTGGGTCTTTTGTTGCTCTTGTTATTTTCGCTGAGTTGTTTGTTTGGTCTAGTAGTAGCATTTAATTAGTATTTACTCTTTATTTGAGTTTAATTTGGGTTGTCGGTGCTTTATAGCTGTTTCGGTTACTTACTTTAAGTTAATTAGTTTCTGTCTGTGTGTTCTTGTGAACCTGTTTTTAACATTTGCTCCTTCTGCTGCAGGGTCTGGTTCGAGCGTGGTCGCCCGTGAGGTGGAGGGTTGGTGATAGAGTTTCTCACTTCGGCCCATCACTCCTCGTGTGTTGTGGTATTTGGCACATCCCTCACTTTTATGCATGCTTTTGTTTACCTTTATATTTTGATGTGTTTTGTGTGTGTGTTACACGGAGCGTGGTGAGTACTCTGTCCCATAAAATATTGTGGCCTCTCCTGGAGTCTCCTTTCAGCCACCATTTGCGTCTCTATTTTACCTGTGTTAAGTATTGGGCTGACATTTTATGTTGGGGTTTTTTACCCTCCCCAAGTACCCTTGGTCATACTTGTACACCAAGTACCAAAATGTTTAGCTTTCCAACCATCTTTAACAAACTAAATGAGCCTATCTGGACTAACCTAAAACAAGGAATAAAATGCAGGTCAACAGAAAAATGTATTAATAAATATAGAGAAAACAGGGACTAAACCAGGATTAAACTATACCAGGATGAATCTAGGACTAAATCAGGACTTAACAAGGACTAAACCTGAACGGATTCTGAAATAAATCAGGACTAAGCAAAACTATAGCTCTAAATTAAACAATATCATGACTTGAACTGCAAAAGACTCCTGAGTATCACTAGAAGAAGCATACCACAGTTTGAGAACCACTGGTTTGGACAATGTACAGTATGGGACAAAGATGTACTTAAAATATGCCCTTTAGTAAAAGTACGGTTACTACAAAATATTAGTCATAGAAGCAGTACTCAACAGCAGTACTGCGTGTTAGCTTAGTTACTTACTTCTACTACTATTGCTATTACTATTACTGATGATTCTACTAAAGCTAATAAAAGCATGAACAAATATGTAATTAAGAATTAAATACTAATAACTAATCTTGGTCACCTATAAAACGGCATCGCATGTTTTACTTCTGAAATGTGACACACAAACATTATGTAACTAAAAGAAACATTTTCAATAAATACTTAAATACTTTATGATACTGCCATAAAGAAACAGGTGAAGGGATGTCAAAGTTGTTCTAGCTAGTATATATGTATATATGTTTTGTGTTATGACTTTGGATGGAATGTGTGCAAAATGCCACACACTGAAGTATTAAGTAATGGGTGCTCTCCAAGTACGTTACAATGCGAGTGTAAGGCTCACAAAAAGAGACATGATTTAAATAAGTCATTATGGCTAAAACAAGTTAAATTTAGTTATAAAAAAAATTAAAACAGACACCCCACTATTTTTTAAGAAAAAACTGTATTGTGTCTGAAGCAAGCCAAGTGCCTATTTTACGTGTAATGCTGTAGTCGTAGTACTGGGGAGTGTCACAAGATGGCGCATCAGTTGAGGGGATTAGGGCCACCAAGAGGCAGAGCTGCGGAATAAACCCTGCAGCAGAGCGGAGCACATGTTAAACTTATCTGGCTCTTTGCTTTATTGCTCAGGTTGGTAAATATCCTTCGGATGGTACTGAGACAACACTAGTAGATCTCTAGAGTCGTGGTACTATGTTGTGGTTATTGGGAACACTGTAGAATGCATTTTATATGATTTCTGTCTTAAATGCATGTGGTTTAAGAAGCTAATGCTAAGCTAGCGGGAGCTATATCCTTGCGCCAAAGTAACTAGAGCCTGTGCGCATTATAAAGTAAATAGAATAATACACTAGAAGGGTCAGTAAACAAGGGTGTGTTTAATGACAGAAGTGTGTATATTGTTTGCATGTGTTGAGACTGGCAAGCTTTAGAGGCATATGTTGAGCCAGTATGGGTTGGTGTTCATGGCTCAAGTTTAGTGAGCTGGCAACCCGTATTCGAGCCGCCATTTTGGATCTGTGATAAACGTGTGTTGCTTCAGTGTGTTCACAATGATGTGCCGGATGAATACAGTTGTTTTGGTTTATAGGAAATATGTACATTTGGGGTATAGTTCCACATGAATAAAGAGTTGAGACATTTATTTTCCTATAAGGTGATTACATGACACATATTTACTAGTTAGATCAAAATGTGAGTTAGATATTTCAAAGATAATATTGTAATACAATTGATTAAACAGGTATGTTTAATATGTTAAGCAGAATAAACCCTGCAGCCGAGCGGTGCACATGTTAAACTTATCTGCCTCTTTGCTTTATTTCTCAGGGTTGAATATTCCCACCCCTCTCGGGCACCCGCCGGGCGCGGGAGGGGCAACACTAACTTAAAACACTTGATTACAAATTATAAAAAATTAAAGTCATTGCATATTTTTTGACAGTTAGCCTTGATTTAAGCAAAACATTGGATGACCGTAATACAATTTTTTTATTATCAAACTTGCAAACGTCTTGTTTGCATCATATATAATCCTTTCGTCAGTATGACAGCACAACTTATGTTGTGCCAGTGAAAATAAATCTACATGGCATCTATTTTCCATAATTTTGATCTCATGTATCTTGTCCTGTCAACAGCTTGTGTGATCTTCTCATATGTACTGTATGTCCCACATTCATTTAACTAACAGGCCTTGGATTTGCATAGACAACTGAAACAGACGCAGACAAAGGCATGGATTTTATTATGGACGCAATGTGGAACAGGTAGAAGAAGTACTCTAATCTGTAAAAGTACTGTATTTTTAAGTAAGTATTTTTTCATCTTGCTATGTTATTTTAGTTAATCTAAAACTGGGGTCATTTTACCTGTTTACCCCTCTTTTGAGTTGGTAATGTTTGCAAATCAAAAATGAAAGCATTCAAAAATAAAGTAAAAAGTATACTGTAAGATTAGTGTACCAAAAGATTGAGAGCCCCAAACCATATTTTGTTTTACTGGAATACCCACAGAGGACCCACAGTAATGCTCGGAGGACATGCAGACTCTTCCCAGAGAGACTGTTTGTCAGTCAATCTGAGGATCGAACCCACAACCTCTTTGCTGGGAGGTAACAGCTCTGCCACCATGCCCCCCAAAGAGGAGTATTGTTTCCTAAAAAAATTGTATGCAACCTCATGTTTAGTCAGTCAGAGAAAAATACTTGGGTAAAAGTATCCAGTTACTTTCTACCTGTGCAAGTGTATTATCAAGAACCATAGCACTGGTCAGTAGAATCTTTAGTGTTGGTGTAGAAATAGATCAAAGCCAGTACACGATGGACAGCAGTATCCCGTCTGAAGTGTGAGAATGGATGAACCAGGCCTCTGTACTGTCCCACCTGACACACTGTCCACTCTACTGCTACTGCAGCTCACTGTGTAATGTCTATCGTCACTGTTTTGCATAAATCAAATAAACAACTTTCTCAAGGTTTACATCAGTCTGGTGTAGAGCCTTTTTAATTATCGCGGGAGTTACTGGCCAAAGTGTAGGATTCTTGTTTGTTTTGTTTTTTTATTTGTTTTGTTTTTTTGTTTTGTTTTTTCAGAAATCAGCCAAAGTGTCGTCTCTTCAGTAGATGGCCACTTTGCTAGGAGGAAAAAAAACATTTGTTGCAACCCTGTTCTGGTAATTTATTATTGGCACTGCTGTAGGATTTCTCATTGTGGTAAGAGACTCTATCAATTTATTAATAATACATTTTCAATGAAGAAATTAGCATTAGCCAGCAAACACTGCAAATAATGAATATTCAAGAGTCTTGGCAACTGACAATCAATCGACTGTGAGTAATGTCAGAATGTTACTATGATCTAATAAGACCCACATCCCAGAGCTATAGTTGCTACAGTAAACTTATTAAAGTAGGGTTAGTAGTAATCGATGGATTAAATCTGAGTGAACACTGACAATCTATAGTGGTCTGCCAAATTTCTGTAGGGTAACTACTACAGCATAACATTAAGAACTGCATAGCCTTTTGCTTATATGCTAATTATAGATGCTAATTGCTACATTAGATCTTCTAAGCAGGCTCTGATACATGTGGTCGATTGATGGTTTAATCATAATTGGCTAACGCTAATTCCTCCATTGAAAATGTATAAATGTCTGGTACCATTCTTTCATTCATGCTTGCATAGCAACAGTAACCCTGATGAGTGTGTCAGAAAGGTGGAAGGTGAATTCTAGAATTCATTTTTCACCTTTTAAAGACAAACTTTAGGAGACTTCATGTTCATTTTGTGAGTTGAACTCAGCTGTGTTGGTTTGTTTTTCAGTCGGTCGTTAAACTTGTGTTTTCACTGCCTTTTATTGCTGCTTTGGACTTTGTGTTTTTTCACATACTTCCAGTAGCGAGTATCATGGATGCTCTCAAAGAAACGAGAGGACTCTACCTACCGATCAGGGTACGCCACACATTTCTGTAGATACTGACTGAGCTTTTTGTGAAGGGTACATTTGTACTCAAATAACAGTTTTTTTTTTTAATAATAAAGGATTTAGGAGGAAGGTTACATTTGTGGTTACCATCAGTTTTTTTTAATTTTAGTGAAAAAACTACTGAACTGCTTTGTATGTAGTAGGAAATCAAATCAAAATGTCCAGTCTAAGTTAGGCATAGTAAAATATAGTGAATAAGAAGTAACAGCAAGTACTGTACTTATCTATTAAATGAATATATATTACTTTAATACATTGTTTAATAAGTAGAAAGGTTAATGCAGCAGGTATATTTACATGTTTTAATTTTCTACTATGTTGTTTTCCTCAGGTGTTGTTTAACACCCCGGTTTATGAGCGCGCCTTGGAGACTTGTTGGCACCTGCAGTCCTATAAGACCAACGTAAGGATACATTGTTTTATATTACTGCACTCATATTAATTATGAAAATATAAATGTCATACTGTATGTGTTTTGTTTTTCTTGTGTTCCTTAGATCGCGATCGTGCTTGAGTTCTTCAGGCTGCAGCAGGAGCACCTCCTGTCTCCGAAGGTCACTGCTGAAGCGATGACCAATCTGCTGCTGGAGCAGGGCAAGAAGTCCCTCCGAGTGCAGTAAGTTACACACTGTTTAACACTGTTTAATGTTGAAGAAACACAAGACTAATGCATATATTTGTGTGTGATTTTAGACTCTGGGAGTTTGAAATTGAGGACAGGGATGAGGACGTGGCTAAACCGCTCCTGAATTTGGTAAGAGGTTATTCACCTGAGCACTTTAAACTAGGCCCATGACCGTTACATTCTGTGAATGCACTGATCATGTTTTTCTTTTTTTCTTTTTGTTTTCTTTTTTTGTCTCAGACCTGGGACGTAATCAATTCTCTCAAAATGAGAGACATTGTGTTTGAGGCCAGAAGGTTCCTCGCATCGCCAAACAACATCCCTCCGAGCTTCCAGTAAGTCACATGACAGACACAGTTTAATATCTTGTTTTTTTTTATGAACATGTAAAACTAACTTTGCTTCTGTATCACAGACATCCTAAACTCGTGAGCCTGGCTCATTCTTATGCCAGGACCCTGTCCCAGCTGAACCAGGACACTCCTCGCTTGCTTCAGCCTAGGGAGGTGGTGATGGAGGTGGTGCCCAGGGTCATCCATGGCCTGTGGCTGCCCCCACCTAACGCCTCCAGTCTGAGCATGCCATCCAAAGAGCTGAGCGCTCCAGCCATTGGTCTAACCCAGGCCGTCCTAGACCGGGTTTCCAAAACCCTTTCCTCCATGCTCCAGCAGGTCCATTTCACCCGCTCTGTACGGGACGAAGTGGTCCAGAGAATTATGGACACAATTATTCAGATGTTTCCTGGAGACAGACTGGAGAGGAGACTGAGCTCCTTCTCCCTGGATCTTCTTAGAGCCATCACCAGCGCCGCCGCAGAAGAAATCTGCAAACTGTTCCAGCCACAAACAGAGCCTGACAAAAATCCCGAGACAAGCGCAGTCCTAGAGTCTGCTTCTCCTCTGCCTCTAACCCAGGAACTGACAGAGGAGACTGATGCTGAGGAACTCGCTGAGAAACCAGCTGAGAATGTGACCACTGTCCTGCTCACAGAGACTGCCCTCCCGGAGAAGTCGACTACTGTCCCGCCTGCAGACGCTGTCCTGCCTGCAGACGCTGTCCTGCCTGCAGACGCTGTCCTGCCACAGGAGTTGACCACTGTCCAGTCTGACACAGACTGTCCTGATTCTGCTACGGAGACACAGACCTCTACAGAGCTCCCTGCAGCTGCCTCTAGGTCCACCACTGATGTTGGTGTTCAGACCTCATCGCTGCCTTCCCCCAGCTCCACTGAGGGCTGCATCTTCTGCCGCTTTAGCAGATGGATCAGAAACATCTACAGCTACTTCCTGTCTGTAGAGGACACGCATGAGGAGTGAAATATTTCTCATTCTTCAAATCTTAAATAACACTGTTCAATAAATTGTACACGTTTGTACAACATTTCAATGGGAGGAGTGATTTAGTATAATATTGTATGAAGTATGGTGACCAAATGCAATACCTGCATTCAAATCCTGTTTATCTGATGTATAATGGTGTTTGAAAACAGAACAAACAGGTAATGAGCAGGTGAATGAAGCAAGGACATTGGATACATAAACGAAAAGAAAGTAATAAACAAAAATGCACATTAAATAATGGCAACAAATCTAGATCTAAATGTATAGTTTAAATGAAATCATCACAAATAACATGGATACGCTTGTGCTGTTGGAAAATCTTGGTGTAGCTTAAATGAAAGAAGCTCCAGACCCACTTCACTAATCATGAAAACTAAACTATACAGTATATTTTATTTTTTCTTTGTTGTTAGGTCTTTTATACTGTTACATTTTTATTTTATGTATATATTTTAATTTTAAAAGCAGCCAGATATTTTTTTTTTTTAGCTTTTAGTTTGTGTCTAAAACAAGCGAGCAGCATGGCAGCATGACTGTTGTGTTTTCCTGGGCAGCAATGTTGTGTAAGCAGGCCCTAAATTCGCATGTTGTGCTGCTCACCTATGCTGATTTTCATTTGCCATTTTTAATTATTGCAGAAGAAATCAACTCATTTACACCCCAGTTTCTATTTAGTCCAATCCAATGTATTGAAAAGCTTTAATTATACTGTATGTCATTCAATATGGCATTCAGCAGTGAAAGAGCACTTTGCATTTTGACTTTTCATGGTCATAACATTCAGAAATTTAAGTAACTATGGTTCAGTAGATTACTATTTTTTTCATGGAAGTACATATATTTGGTTTCAGGCTTTAATGCACCTACATTGATTTAACTATAAGGCAATTATGAGGCACCCATTGCACTTTATTTCTCCACAAAATTCTGCATTTTTAGCATTTTCAAATTGTTCTGTTAATCTTAAAAAACACTTTGTAATTGAACTACATCTTCTTAACAAAGCTGCAAACGCTGTGTACTCTACCATTGTTACACCAAAGTCACATGGGTCCTTCCCCACTTCTTCCATTTGTCTTGTAAAAAGGTGTTAAATAAAAGAAGAAGGAAAGTGATGTGACGAGCTCTGTGATTGGTCAGAGCTACACGCGCTCTGATTGGCCAGAAAACAGGGGTTATGCGCTAACTACTTCTGCATAGACCCATTTCACGTGACGTCAGAAAACTTCTGTTTTGAGACGATGGGATTTATCTTCAGTTCCGGTGCCGCGCTTCTCCCATAAGAAATTCACCCAGACTTTTTTAAAATTGCCGTTTACAAGTTTACACAATATACAGCGATTTTTTTTTTTATTTAATCATTCTTTAACCAGGAAAGTCACATTGAGATTTAAAGATACAACAACAACAACACAACCCACAGTGCATACAAAATACAATAAAAGAGAAATAAGAGTTAAAAATAATGAGATAAAAAGACACATTTAAAAGCAGTGGCAGGTTAGTGATTGCATCTCCAGGTCTTTCAAAATAGACTCAAAATGATCCAAAGGGACAAGATTTTGTAGTTTTAAGGTCCTCTGTAAATTGTTCCAGTCTGTAGGAGCACGATACTGAAAAGACATTTTTCCGCTCTCTGTCCTGACACCGGGGACAGTCAGAGTGTGGAAGTCCTGAGAACGTAATGCGTAAGGTCCATCAGCCTTCTGCTAAAGATACACAGTCAGGTACGGAGGGAGCAGACCAAGAAGTCCTTTGTATATAAATCTGTACCAGTGTGTCAACCGACGGGTCACCAGAGCAGGCCATCCAACCCGAGAGTACAGGTCGCAGTGATAAGTTCGAGGTCCACAGTTTGTTATAAAGCGTAAGCAGGCATGAAAAACTGAAATCAGCATACGCAGGGCCTGGTCTGGGGCATGCAGATATAAAAGGTCTCCATAGTCCAGCACTGTTAAGAATGTAGCAGCAACAAGTTTCTTCCTTGCATAAAAAGAAAAACAACTTATTTCTAAAATAAAAACCCAATTTAAGGCGTAACTTTTTTACAAGAGAGTCAACATGAGGCTTAAAAGTCAATGAGTCATCAATTAAAATACCCAAATATTTGAAAGTGTTAACAATCTCAATGACTGATCCATCAGGGGTGACTATTGGGGGAAGCTTTAGCAGCTTATTCTTACTTTTCGAGAATAGCATCAACGTAGTTTTGTTTACATTGAGAGAAAGTTTCAATTCAGAAAAGGTATAACAGACAACATTAAAAGCACTTTGTAAATGGTTGACAGCTTCAACAAGTGTGGATGCGAAAGAATAATCATATCATCAGCATAAAAATGACAATTTGCATTTCTTACATCATGTCCCACATCATTTATATAAATAGTAAAAAGGAGTGGGCCAAGAATAGAGCCCTGTGGCACGCCTCTAGTAACTGGAAGAACATCTGAGCAGAGATTTTCACATTTAACACTTTGAGTTCTGTCAGAAAGATAGTTGGAGACCCAACCAACAGCTTACTCCGAGAGTCCAATGCTTAAAAGTCTTTGTTTCAAAATTAAGTGGTCAACTGAATCAAAAGCTTTAGACAAATCAATGAAAATAGAAGCACACTGTTGCTTCCTGTCAAGGGCAGAACAAATATCATTAACAACTTTTAATGCTGCTGTTATTGTACTGTGTTTTTTTCTGTATCCTGATTGAAACATTGATAAAATTGTGTGTGCTTCTAAAAAATCTTTCAATTGTCTATTGATCAGACCTTCTAAAATCTTGGATAGAATTGGCAATTTTGAAATTGGTCTATAGTTATTCAGCACACTTGGGTCACCCCCTTTGAACAGTGGGAAAACAAAAGCAGATTTCCAGATTTTAGGAATTTCCAGGGTGGACAAAGTGAGATTAAAAATTTGTGTGAGGGGCTCTGATATAAAGTCAGCTGCTATTTTTAAAAAATAAGGATCTATAAGATCTGGGCCATGAGCCTTTTTAGTGTTAAGGTGTTTGAGCTCTTTATGTACTTCCTCCACAGTAAAGGGCTGAAAACTATAGATGGAGTGCCCAGATGCTGAAAAAACTTGGCTTTTTGAAATTCCAACTTGTGGATTTTCTAATGCACTGGGAGATATAAAATGTTCATTAAAACAATTTAACATTTCATGTTTATCTCGAACTAAAGATGATTTATTAACGATGTGACTAGGCAAAGAGTGAGTTTTATCACTCACAGAAAGTGATTTGATAGTTTTCCAAAAACGTTTTGGATCATTGAGGCTGTCTGTAGTAATTGATAAATAATACTCTGCCTTAGCTTTTTTAGTTAAAGAGGAACATTTGTTTCTTTGTCTCCTAAAAGTGAGTCAGTCATCACTAAGACCTGTGGCTCTTGCTTTTGCCCAAGCTTTATTACGTTGATCAATAAAATTTGAAAGTTCTGAAGAAAACCAAGGATTATCCCTACCTTTTATTCTGAATTTTCGATATGGTGCATGTTTGTTTACAATATTGTTAAAATTCTCATAAAAATATGACCAAGCTAATTCAACATCTGGAATTAATCCAACTCTGCTCCAAATGCAATTACTCAAGTCAAGAAGAAAACCTTGCTCATTAAAATGTTTGAAATCCCTTTTTACAATGATACAGGGTTTTCTTTTGATATTTTTGGTACTTCTAACAGTTGCCACGACACAGTGATCACTCAGATCATTGCAAAAAACCCCAGTTGCACTGTATTTATGAGGAGCATTGGTTAAAATTAGGTCAATTAGTGTAGACTTATCAAAACATTTTGAATTGGGACGAGTTGGGGAGACAATTAGCTGAGAGAGACTGAGAAAAGCACAAACAGATTTAAAATTATCAGATACCAGCCTGAACCAGTCCCAGTTTAAGTCTCCCACAAGAATTAATTCATTGTAATTAAGATCAAGCAAGAGTTGTTTTAAGGACTGTAGTGCAGTGGAAAGAGCAGGAGGTGGTCTGTAACACCCTACCACATTTATAAAAATACATGTTGCAATTTCCATCTTTAGTGCTAAGAAATCTAATTGTTTAGGGAGAGATGTAGCATCAATTACGTCAACATGCAAAGACGACTTAACATAAATTGCGACTCCGCTGCCTTTAGATGCCCGATCACAACGATATACATTAAAATCACAAATGGAAATATCATTGTCAAGTACAGATTTCTTGAGCCAAGTCTCAGAAAGAACAACAATGTCAGCCGCTGTTGAACGGACCCATATTTTAACTAAGTCCATTTTAGGTAGCAAACGGCGCACATTAAGATGAATTATTTTAAGACCAGACATAGATTTAAGTTCAGATGGTGTTTGGACCTCTGGACCAGGGTTTGGTTGCACATTTCCAGATAATAACAAGAGCAATAGAATGAGGAACCTTTGCTTTACAACATTTCGCCTTTGGGATATATCATTATTGGACAATGAATTATGTTCTGTCAAAGATTTTTCACCAACAATAAAATCATTACTTAAAATAAACAGATGGAAAAGGTGGTTCATTTTGAATCTGAAGGCCTGTGAATGCAGTTGTTCATAAGTTTTATGTGAAATGAGAATAGGTTGAAGATCTCCATAAATACTGTTAATCCGGGTATATGCAGTTGACGAAGAATAGGCATGCCTGATTGAAACATTACTTGTATTTGTATAATGACAACAATGCTCATGGTCAGTAACAAGTATAAAAAGTAGGAAAGTCAGAAATGCTGTATTCATTTTGAAACCAATGGAACCCAACCCCTATTAATCAGATTTCTCTCCCAACTAATAGGCAGGTTGGGTACAGCTGAGGCCCAGACTGAGCTTAGAGAAGGATAGCAGTAAAAGCCAAACCTGAAACCAAATAGAAGTTTTGATGGTGGAACGTTAGCAGTGAAGGCCAAAAACTGGAAACCAGGCTGCTGGTGGAGGCTAGCACTGAGGGCCGAACCTGGAAACCAGGCTGCTGGTGGAGGCTAGCAGTGTAGGCCAAAGCTGGAAACCAGGCTGCTGGTGGAGGCTAGCACTGAAGGCCAAAGCTGGAAACCAGGCTGCTGGTGGAGGCTAGCACTGAAGGCCAAAACTGGAAACCAAGCTGCTGGTGGAGGCTAGCAATGAAGGCCAAAGCTGGAAACCAGGCTGCTGGTGGAGGCTAGCACTGAAAGCCAAAGCTGGAAACCAGGCTGCTGGTGGAGGCTACCAGTGAGGGCCGAACCTGGAAACCAAGCTGCTGGTGGAGGCTAGCACTGAGGGCCAAAGCTGGAAACCAGGCTGCTGGTGGAGGCTAGCACTGAAAGCCAAAGCTGGAAACCAGGCTGCTGGTGTAGGCTAGCAGTGAGGGCCGAACCTGGAAACCAGGCTGCTGGTGGAGGCTAGCACTGAAAGCCAAAGCTGGAAACCAGGCTGCTGGTGGAGGCTAGCAGTGTAGGCCAAAGCTGGAAACCAAGCTGCTGGTGGAGGCTAACACTGAAGGCCAAAGCTGGAAACCAGGCTGCTGGTGGACGCTAGCAGTGAAGGCTGAAGTTGTAATCCAGGCTGCTGGTGGAGGCTAGCAGTGTCGGCCAAAGCTGGGAACCAGGCTGCTGGCAAAGGCTAGCAGTGAAGGCTGAAGCTGTAATCCAGGCTGCTGGTGGAGGCTAGCAGTGTCGGCCAAAGCTGGAAACCAGGCTGCTGGTGGAGGCTAGCAGTGAAGGCTGAAGCTGTAATCCAGGCTGCTGGTGGAGGCTAGCAGTGTCGGCCAAAGCTGGGAACCAGGCTGCTGGCAAAGGCAAGCAGTGAAGGCTGAAGCTGGAAAGCAAACTGCTGGTGGAGTGAGGCTAGCAGTATAGGCCAAAAGCCAAGAAGTATCTTTACTTGGTTGTAACACACAAATCGTCCTTCATCGGGTTGAGTATCCAAGAAGGTTTCAATTCTTGAGCAGTAAAACACATTTTAACAAACTAGAGACTGTTAAGACACATTTAAGCCACTCTTAGATCACAGAGCAGAGAGACACAGGGGTGTGTGTGCCACCATCTTGGATTGCATATGCTGCACATTTGAAGTTTGCAAACTATGCAAGGATGAGTTCAATATTTACCCACAAAATGTTCAAAACTTGCGAAAGGATATTAATTCTTCAACCAAGGATACTTGGATTATGAAGTGAGTGCTTTGTTATGTAGCTAGATAGCGTTAGCAACATGGCTAAGTGATAGAGCTGCGCTATAAAACAGTGTTAGATCATGTTATGATCTGAGTTTATCTCAATATTTGACAATTTGCTTATCAGGAAATACCACTGGATAGTACTACAGTATATTTTCATTTAGTAAAGCTCTGTGCTCGAACACTGACTCTGCTGTAGTGATCAGTCTGTGACAAAATAATAGACTTTTCGGGTCTAATTAGAAGTTCATTGCAGTACTATGCAGTGAGCCTTTCAGACAAGCAGATTGTCATTCATTTAGATCGTAACATAATCTAATATTGTTTTATCGCACACCCCATTAGACATATTGCTAACGCTACAGCATTAACAACTACTAGCTTTAGCTACAAGACAAAACACTTACCTTCATAATCAAATAAGTAACCCTCAGTGAAAAATGTATATCCCTTTTCGAGTTTCTGTACATCATGTAGCCTTATATTTGGCCAATTTTTAAGACTCCGAGTAAATTCCTTACTGGCGAGCAGCAGCACTAGAAATGAAGATACATCCCATCGTCTCAAAATGGAAGTTGTCTGACGTCATCGTGAAAAGGGTCTATTCGGCTAAAGTCAATGATCCACTTCCGGTCACAGCTTGTAAGCGAACAGCTGGACAAGGGCAGCTTCAAAAAAGATATTTATGTCTTACACATCGCTAAATAAAATCACCGGACTAACGCTGCATTGGACTAACGCGGTTTTATCCTTCAAACAAGGGTTTTAGCATTTGTGTGTTAAATATTTCACTAGTCGCTGAGCGCAGAGGCGGGATATTGTTGTGTCAATGAACTAAAGCCGTCACCCGGCGCACTTTATTTCAGCGGATATAAAACACACAGCAAATTAAATTACGTGATACATAATAACAAACAACACAACCGCCCCTTTTAGCACAGTCTTAATTTATTATACACCTATTAAGGCACTTTGACGTATTTATTAATTTCTACACTCCGAGGCTACAACTGTTGTTTTGAAGCTGCTTTCACAGCTCTTCTGTGGCATTTTCATGTTTTTGTGCACACTGTGGCTGTGTTTGGTCGCATACTTTAGTGAAATGTTCCTGTGTGCTTTATATCCGCTGAAATAAAGTGCGCTGGGTGATGGATTTAGTTAACTGACACAACAATATCCCGCATCCCGCAACCCTTGTTTGAAGGATAAAATTGCGTTAGTCCATTGCAGCGTTAGCTTGGTGATTTTATTTTGCGATGTGTACGACATAAATATGTTTTTTGAAGCTGCCCTTGTCCGGCTGCTCGCTTACAAGCTGTGACCGGAAGTGGATCATTGACTTTAGCCGAACTGCAGAAGTAGTTAGCGCATAACCCCTGTTTTCTGGCCAATCAGAGCGCGTGTAGCTCTGACCAATCACAGAGCTCGTCACACCGCTTACCTTTTTCTTTTATTTAACTTTAGCCAGGAGGACCAGGAATGCCACGGAAAAGCTAAAAGGCGAAGCTAATCGGAGAAGCTAATACGTTTTGCAAATGCTTTTCCGAAAAGGTTTTGTAAATACATTTTGAAATCGGTTTCCTGAATGGATTAATGAATAACGCTATTAATCCTTCTTTTAATAAAACCATTTAGTAATCCGTTTATTAAAGGCTCTTTTAAAAACTCTTTTAATAAAAGCATTTAGTAATCCAATTATTAAATGCTCTTTTAAACACTCTTTTAATAAAACTATTTGGTAATCCATTTATTAAGTGCTCTTTTAAAAACTATTTTAATAAAAGTATTTAGTAATCTCTTTATTAAATAAACTTTTAAAAACTCTTTTAATAAAAGCATTTAGTAATCTATTTATTAAAGGCTCTTTTAAAAACTCTTTTAATAAAAGCATTATTCCTTTTCCATTCCTTTTTTTTTTAATCATGATTTTTATGATTATTAGTATTAAAAACTTCTTCTTCTTCTTCTTCTTCTTCTTCTTCTTCTTATTCTTATTATTATTATTATTATTATTATTATTATTATTGTTGTTGTTGTTGTTGTTGATAGCAATTGTACTTTGGCCCAAATCTGAGAGCCATAACATACCCAGAGCTCAGCCAGGACTAGACCAGATATAAATTCACGATCCACTTCTGCACCAAGGTTTTTTCCTGTTATTGGGACCAATGGTTTCATTTCCAGAATTGGACCAAAACACAGCTTCCCTCCAATTTTGAGAGTCTGGCAAACTGTATGTGGGTAGGATTAAGTATTACATGGATAAGTACTACAAGTTCATTTTAAGACACATCCTAACTTATGGAGGGGCTTTGGTTAAAGAGGCAATTGTTCAATTTAAGCTGGGGGGAGTTTTTTTTTTAATCAAATATTTAGAACAACAGATCACTAAAGAATAGCATGCCCTATACATTTTCTTTTAAGTTTCAAGAGTGGAACAACTTCTGTTATGCAAGGGATTAAATTGGCCATTTAGGATTCTGTTTCTCTCTATATATATGCTACTGAATGTGTATGTTTAGCTATTGACTTATAAGCCTGGACTGTATTGGATAGGCCCAAGTGTTTAAGTATCAGTTCTTTGAGATAAGACAATAAATAAAAGATGAGGAAGTTGGTGTGAAAAGATACATCGTTACAGAATAATTAGTGCACAGTATACATTTTACTTAGAGGTTTTCATGGCATCTGGAAGAGCAAGGCTGGCATATTGCCCCATTGATGAAAATAATCTATCTTTGTAAGCAGAGGTACTTTAAACTTAGTAAAAAGTCAAAGGCAAAAAAAATAAAAAAGACTGCTCTAATGAATTATACATTGCATAGATAATACAAAAGTGGATTACTGTACGTAAAGGTACTATGAGCAGTATATTTTTTAATACTTCATAATAAATAACCCACGTGTCCCCAGATATGAGATAAACATGTTAAATATTAGTTTCACTGATAGCGCTGGTACAGCTGATTTATTCACAATTAAAAACATATTTTACATAATATCCAAAAAGTTTATGTTTAAGTTTTTTGTTTTGGTTCTAAAACCCTCGCATTGCTGATCGTTCAGTCAGAAAAGTGGAAATTGCTCCATGCTCTGGCTGCCTCATAGGCCAATCTGTGCATGCAGCAGTTGTGGGCACAGCTAACAGCAGAGCTACTAAAGCAGTTGGCGAAGAGCTCACTGTGACTGGCAACCCAAAGACCATTGTTTAGATTTAGACTGAAGTATTGTTTTTAAACCATTATGAGAGCATGATGCTTACATCCATCCATCCATCCATCCATCTTCTTCCGCTTTATCCGAGGCCGGGTCGCGGAGGCAGCAGTCTAAGCAGAGATGCCCAGACTTCCCTCTCCACCGACACTTCCTCCAGCTCTACCGGGGGCACCCCAAGGCGTTCCCAGGCCAGCCGAGAGACATAGTCCCTCCAGCGTGTCCTAGGTCTTCCCCGGGGCCTCCTCCCAGTGGGACATGCCCGGAACACCTCTCCAGGAAGACGTCCAGGAGGCATCCGAAACAGATGCCCGAGCCACCTCAGCTGACTCCTCTCGATGTGGAGGAGCAGCGGCTCTACTCCAAGCTCCTCCCGGGTAACCGAGCTACTCACCCTATCTCTAAGGGAGCGCCCAGCCACCCTGCGGAGGAAACTCATTTCGGCCGCTTGTATCCGGGATCTTGTCCTTTCGGTCATGACCCAAAGCTCATGACCATAGGTGAGAGTAGGAACATAGATCGACCGGTAAATCGAGAGCTTCGCCTTTCGGCTCAGCTCCTTCTTCACCACAACAGACCGATACAACGACCGCATTACTGCAGACGCTGCACCGATCCGTCTGTCAATCTCACGTTCCATCCTTCCCTCACTCGTGAACAAGACCCCAAGATACTTGAACTCCTCCACTTGAGGCAGGAGCTCCCCCCCAACCTGGAGAGGGCAAACCACCCTTTTCCGGTCGAGAACCATGGCCTCGGACTTGGAGGTGCTGATTCTCATCCCAGCCGCTTCACACTCGGCTGCAAACCGCCCCAGCACATGCTGAAGGTCTTGGCTTGATGAAGCCAACAGGACAACATCATCCGCAAAAAGCAGAGATGAAATCCTGTGGTTCCCAAACCAGACTCCCTCCGGCCCCTGGCTGCGCCTAGAAATTCTGTCCATAAAAGTTATGAACAGAACCGGTGACAAAGGGCAGCCCTGCCGGAGTCCAACATGCACTGGGAACAGGTCCGACTTACAACCGGCAATGCGAACCAAACTCCTGCTCTGTTCGTACAGGGACCGGACAGCCCTTAGCAGAGGGCCTCGGACCCCATACTCCCAGAGCACCCCCCACAGGATACCACGAGGGACACGGTCGAACGCCTTCTCCAAATCCACAAAACACATGTGGACAGGTTGGGCGAACTCCCACGAACCCTCAAGCACCCTATGGAGGGTATAGAGCTGGTCCACTGTTCCACGACCGGGGCGAAAACCGCATTGTTCCTCCTGAATCCGAGGTTCGACTATCGGCCGAATTCTCCTCTCCAGTACCCTGGAATAGACTTTCCCGGGGAGGCTGAGAAGTGTGATCCCCCTGTAGTTGGAACACACCCTCCGGTCCCCCTTCTTAAAAAGAGGAACCACCACCCCGGTCTGCCAGTCCAGAGGTACTGTCCCCGACCGCCACGCGATGTTGCAAAGACGTGTCAGCCACGACAGCCCCACAACATCCAGAGACTTACGGTACTCAGGGCGGATCTCATCCACCCCCGGTGCCTTGCCACCGAGGAGCTTTTTAACCACCTCGGTGACTTCAGCTTGGGTGATGAACGAGTCCACCTCTGAGTCCCCAGCCTCTGCCTCCTCAACGGAAGACGTGTCGGTGGGATTGAGGAGATCCTCGAAGTATTCCTTCCACCGCCCGACAACATCCCCAGTCGAGGTCAGCAGCCCCCCACCTCCACTGTAAACAGTGTTAGCGAAGCACTGCTTCCCCCTCCTGAGGCGCCGGACAGTTTGCCAGAATTTCTTCGAGGCCGATCGATAGTCCTCCTCCATGGCCTCCCCGAACTCCTCCCAGACCCGAGTTTTTGCCTCCACAACTGCCCGGGCAGCAGCACGCTTGGCCTGCCGGTACCCGTCGGCTGCCTCAGGAGTCCCACGAGCCAGCCAAGCTCGGTAGGACTCCTTCTTCAGCCTGACGGCATCCCTTACTTCCGGTGTCCACCACCGGGTTCGGGGGTTGCCGCCACGACAGGCACCAGAGACCTTACGGCCACAGCTCCGAACAGCCGCACCGACAATAGAGGTAGAGAACATGGCCCACTCGGACTCAATGTCTCCAGCCTCCCCCGGAATCTGGTTGAAGCTCTCCCGGAGGTGGGAGTTGAAGACCCCTCTGACAGGAGGTTCAGCCAGACGTTCCCAACAGACCCTCACAATGCGTTTGGGTCTGCCGAGTCTGTCCGGCCTCCTCCTCCACCAGCGGATCCAACTCACCACCAGGTGGTGATCAGTTGACAGCTCAGCCCCTCTCTTCACCCGAGTGTCCAAGACACACGGCCGAAGGTCAGATGACACGACTACAAAGTCGATCATCGACCTCCGGCCTAGGGTGTCCTGGTGCCACGTGCACTGATGGACACCCTTGTGCTTGAACATGGTGTTCGTTATGGACAAACTGTGACTAGCACAGAAGTCCAATAACAAAACACCACTTACAGTACTTTTAAATTCAAGTGTGACCATTAAACACATCATATAAATGAGGGGTTTACTTTTATTGATTCATTCAATTCACTTGCATTCAGTCAAGTTGATCATGACAACAATCATAAAAAAATGTAACAATTTAAATATCCTATATTGTGCTTTTATACTCTTCTTTTGGGCAGCTGTTACTTTGACTTTGCAGAGAACGCTTAAATTAAGTGTCTGTTGCTCTCTGCTGGCAATGGTAAGGAATGGCATAAAATGGCTACTCAGCACTGATATTAATAATAATGCATTAGATTCATATAGCACCTTTCTAAATTCCCTAAAGCATTTTCCATTGTATTATTCATTCGCTCCTCGGTCACACTCTGTGGTGGTGAGCTACTTCTGTAGCCTCAGCTGCCCTGGGGCAGACTGACAGGAGAGTGGCTGCCAATCTATGCCTACAGCCACTCCAGCTACCATCAAACACATTCATACAGGTAAGGTGGGTGAAGTGGCTTGCTCAACAGTACACAACAGTATCCAGTGGGAATGTAACTGGCAACCTTTGGATTAGTGGGTGAACGTCTCGATCGACTGAGTTACTGCTGCGCTAACATGGGCTTACTGCTTTCTAGTGATGGCTACTTAAGAGCTGAAAAAAAAAAAATGCTAACAATACTATTTCAAGTATGTTTTTGAGGTGCAAACATTATAACATGGTTAAAAGCAAAAAAAAAAAAAAAAAAAGTTAATTTATCAGAATAGAGGACACCAAATTTCTCCTTGAAACAGTAAAGTCCAGAAGGCCTCAACTCTGTCTAAGACACACAGACGTAGGCCTACTGCTATGTTTCAGCCTTGCCCTGAATTGATTTTTTGTGCTGATTTAAAAGACAGACAATGAGGATTCAAGACTAAAGCCCTTTGACATAGGACGCGGCAGGCGCTCTACTCGCCACCAAGCTGAGAGTAGGGGTGGGAGCGGAGCGCACAGTCCATGGGCATGGCAACCACACAGACCAGAAAGTGGCGTGAACAAGTAGCAGTCGAGATCAATTTTTAGAAAGACAATTTTGCCTTGTATTCTTTTACCATCTAAGTGAAGGTAATGTTCAGGACCACCACACTCCTCTCATAGTCACAGTACAAGGTTACATCCGTGTATGCTAGGTTAACGTCCTATATGACAATAGACCTCAACAGTGCCCGCTCACTTCTGGTGCCAGAAGTAAATTTCCCATTAATTTTTCCTATAGACCTTTCAGAAAATGCGTATATTTTGAGTCTGAGCTAAGTTTTTTTTTTTTTTTAATTTGTCTGAGCTAAGTGCTGTACAAGGACAACAATACAACTTATCCAAACACTGTCTTCTTGTCAAGTATCTCAATCTAAAAACTCCACAACAGTAACTCATGACGATAACACAATTAATATCTATCAAAAAGATTAACAAAAGCTTAAAAATTCAGCAAAATGTGTTTGTTACTTTGCCTTTTGACAAGTTTTAAATACGTGTTTATAGCGAAATTAATCGTTTTATGGCCATGAGTTAGCATATAGCTGATTAGCCTCCCTCAAGCCGTTGAACTTTTATATGTGTTTTTCAAAAAGTCAATGGGAACAATGAATGGGAATTTGAATCACGCTCTGTGATTTGAGCTGACGTCGTTGCATGCTGAACTTTTTTTTTTTTTTTTACTTCTGCGCACCGTTTAGCTCGGCAGCAATGGCCGTGCTCCAGAGCCGCAGCTGACACATACAAATCAATGGAATTTGCTGTCACGCTCGCTTTCCTATGTGAAAGGGCCTTAATGCATATTTACGTTTTATTACTATTACATATTTGAGTTCCTGACTATATAAGGCTAATTTTCACACATTGCACATTCAGTTCATTCCACACTGATGGCCTCTCACAGTTCACTTTGGAAACAGTTCAAAATGACATATCAATAAGGCAAGAGAAAATAACCGTTTTTAAGGTATACTGTATTAAAGCCTAACGTCAAGTAGGCTTAGTAAACCTGAAAAAATAACTCCATTAGAAGAAGAATGGATGAGGTTTGTTTACAAATTCTGCCCGGAAATACACCAGTTGGGCATTATCAGGGGAGGTCAAATATAGTGACTCTCCTGTATTCATGATGCTATGCAATAACACAAGTTTTATTCTTTTGTTTTTTCGCAGCCGTTGTTGAAGATGCAGTGGTCGATCTTGTGGCAGATGTAGTTGGTGGCAGAGTAGTGGCTGCAAACCTAAACGGTGCTCCTGATATTAATGATGCTGAAAATGCACTTGGTGATTTTGTTGCAGGTGTTGCAGATGCAGACTGTGATCTTGTTGCAGATGTGGTTGCAGAAGTAGACTGTGATCTTGCAGATATGGTTGCAGATGTAGATTGTAATCTTCTTGCAGATGTGGTTGCAGATGTAGATTGTAATCTTCTTGCAGATGTGGTTGCAGATGTAGATTGTAATCTTCTTGCAGATGTGGTTGCAGATGTAGATTGTAATCTTCTTGCAGATGTGGTTGCAGATGTAGATTGTGATCTAGCAGATGTGGTTGCAGATGTAGATTGTAATCTTCTTGCAGATGTGGTTGCAGATGTAGATTGTGATTTTGTTGCAGATGTAGATTGTGATTTTGTTGCAGATGTAGATTGTGATTTTGTTGCAGATGTAGATTGTGATTTTGTTGCAGATGTAGATTGTGATTTTGTTGCAGATGTAGATTGTGATTTTGTTGCAGATGTAGACTTTGATCTTGTTGCAGATGTGGTTGCAGATGCAGATTGTAATCTTGTTGCAGACATGGTTGCCGGTGTAGTTGAGAATGTAAATTGTGATTTTGTAACAGATGTAGGCTGCGATCTTGATCCAAATGTGGTTGCAGATGTGGTTGCCGGTGTAATTAAGAATGTAAATTGTGATTTTGTAGCAGATGTGGTTGCAGATGTTGGGGATGTAAATTGTGATTTTGTAACAGATGTAGGCTGCGATCTTGATCCAAATGTGGTTGCAGATGTGGTTGCAGATGTAGATTGTGAGCTTGTTGCAGATGTGGTTGCCGGTGTAATTAAGAATGTAAATTGTGATTTTGTAGCAGATGTGGTTGCAGATGTTGGGGATGTAAATTGTGATTTTGTTGCAGATGCAGACTGTGATCTTGATGCAGATGTGGTTGCAGATGTAGATTGTGATTTTGTTGCAGATGTAGATTGTGCTTTTGTTGCAGATGTGGTTGCAGATGTTGCTGATAATGATGCTGGAGGTGCTGTTGTTGTTGACACAGCTGGCTGGTGGTAGGTTGTTTGTCTTGTTGCATCAGTACCGTATTGAGAAAACACATTGAGATACACATTGTCCCACTTCCTGTACTGCAGCAGGTACTCTGGGTAGATCTGCTGCTTCTCAAACACAACAAAGATGGAGGGGCTCATGACGTTGTCCACACAGCTGTCGTACAGGTTCACAGTCACCGCCGTCTTTAGAAGGAGGTCTTTCGTAACTAGAGCAACCTTTGGTGTATTCTCCGACCAAAACTCGAGACACGAACATGAATCGGGGATCAGAGTCACCGGTGAAGCAGTGGGAGTAGCTGGCCTCACAGGCAAAGTAACTTCCTAAAAAACATAATAGGTTTCTTGTTATTTATAAGTAAAGATGGTTAGTTATCCTTACCCTGGCTTTCATACTAGCTTCAAAGGTATAAAAGAAAAGTATAATGTGTAAAGTTTTTCTACAAAGCACTGCCTCAACACCTTTTGCAGAGAAGACCGGTGGAAGGAGCAACTGGTTCCTGTTCCTTTGCATTGGAAAGAATGGGCCTGCTTGATGCAAGGGCATCTAACAGATGTTGAGTAACAAGTAAAAAGATGACCACTTCGTTTTCTGTGAATGGCTGGTCCCCAATCTTTGCCAACATTATTTGTATATGGTAGTACTATTGCACAAAGCAGAAAAAGAGGACATGCTTATACTGCATAGTTGAACTGGTGACTGTAATGTAGCATAGTAAATAACTGTCAGTGTATGTTCCTAAGCATCAGACATGCAATTAACTGGCCAGGGTCTATCCCACCTCAGGCCCAAAGCTGTTGGTTCATTAAGAGCAAACCATAACAGAAGAGTTAGAAGATAAATAATTAAATTTCACCACCATAAGAACTAAAGAATGCACCTTTGAACTTCTTTTTCTGAAACTGACCTTGGCCATAAGCTGTCCCATTAACACCACAAAGACTCCAGTGAGAGTTAGTGGCACAAATGGTGTTTATAAATTTAGGGTCAGTCCCGTGGAAAAGCTTCTTCTCTGCCACAGGTCGTCCACCATTTTTGTTTTTCATGTGACTCTTTTGCCTTTAATTAAAATGAATAATAACACACAGTAGCTTAATGTCAGGCTGTAGCAGTTGTATGAAACATTAAGAAATATCATTTATAATTTTTAGCTTATTGTAAAATACGTACAGCTGAAAGGCTTCCCAAACTGCTTTGTTTTGGATCCTTTCAATTTTAAGGATATGAAAACCAAACATCGTTTGACAGAAACGCTCCTGGATCTCCTTATATTCCCCTGAGGAGGACTGGAGGCTGACACACTGTAAGACAATAAAACATTATGAATAAATTCTTACAAATGTATTTTTAATCATCTGTTATGAGTTTTGTGTTATCTGTGGGAATGGTTACAACTGTGTTTATTCATTCACAAAATCCTCTGTAAACTCTGGGTCTGCACTGCCAGACCCCCAGTGCTAAAAATTCAAACTTCCTTTATCGTCTGTTGAATATTTCTATATATAGCTTTGCGTATTACCACTAAACTTGTATTTTGATGTACTACTGCTAAGGTTAATAAACGCTTCAATATTAGTAAGAATATTTTGATTCTAAAGGATGTTTTTCTCCTTTCACTCTAAAGGTCACTCTGCGATTAGGTACATTGGGCATTTGCAAAAGTGCACAATAATGAGCTGGTTACAAAGTTAGGAAACTCAAGGTTACAGGTGGGGGCTCCCACGGCCCTGCCGTTGCGTGGGACGCTCCTGAAGATAATGAAGATTATGCACTGCAGAAATGAGAACTCTGGCCTGGTCGAGGCACAGGAGTTTCTTGAAGAAAACAATATAATGATATGAAGAAATCGTCATACATTGTCATACATAGTATAAAAACTGTGATCACTCCTTTTTTGGACGGCTTGCTCACCCTATCCCTTTCAGCGGGGCACAGCTGTTGTTACCTTACCTGTGTGATACTAAAATAAACCTTCTGACTTGATTATACTTCTGAATCATCGTCCTCTTTGATGCTTACACCCAAAATGAACAATCCTAATACGTCCCATTCGCGAAAATTAGGTTAGTAACAAGATTAGTTTAGGTTTGTCAAATGAAAACACCTCTACAAATCTATCCAAGTCTATCCAGTTTGCAGTTTGTCAAAGTCACAACAAAATAATAGGTGAGTTTAATTCACCATGTGTCCTGTTTGAGAAATCAGTGTTTTGTCCCAGTAGTCCGGTACAGCAGCAGAGTTTTCTGGGCGCTTCCTACAACATAAAACAGGTTAGAATATGACATGTACAGTGCACTCACTCAATGTGAATGAGCTGTACCTCTTTGTTTGGACTTCAGCTGCAGAGACAAACCGAGGGCGTCTCCTCACAAGCCTCTTAGTGCCAGTATTTTATGCTTGTTTGAATCATGTCTAAGAAAAATTATAGAAATCATTTATGCATTTGAGAGTTGAAAACAAGTATAATTATACTGTTTACCACAGCATGTTTACCTTGGAAACTAAGTTCATATGACTGTGAACCAGCTGTAAACGCTACCACATCTTTGTTATTTTTCAGATACATCTCCTCCAGTTCTGTGCTGGTGATGCTGGCCAATCGATGCTCACATGTCTGCAAAATACGCACAACATCACAAAAGTCCATCTTAAAGCAAGTACTGCAACCACAGTTCATTGTTTGAATGAGAAAACTTTAAATATCCCTTAATCTCCCAATATCTTACTCCACACCTCCATAGGATGCAACTAGGGACATTGTCAGTGTTTTTTCCATATCCCATGAACCCTCAAGCACCTCTGTAAGGGAGTGGAGCAGGGTCAGTAGGCGCTTTTCCACAGAACAGATATAGGAACTTGGTTCTGTGAACTGCCCACCCTATATTCAGTTCTATGAATTTCACAGCCCCAGAAACCTTTTGCTGTATCTCTTTCGCACAGGCAAGTGGAACAGATAAAAACTGTAAGTCCCACAGTGGTGTGTGATGTAACGTAACATCCTGCAGCCACAACAAACCACTAGCATGAACAGCAAACACAGCCAGATCACGCTTTTTTATTGCATGACAGAGGGGTAAAGGTGCTGTAAAATGTCCAGGCTTAGGGAGTTTACAGAGAGAGTGAGGAGAATCCAGCCTTAACTGAGTGACTGCCAACATTTTTTAGAGCTTTTTCACACAGTAGGACAGAATTGCTGCCCACTGGTGGTAGAAATAAAACAGTCAACACCTCAGCCAGTTACTTACAGCAGCAGCATACTGGTGCCACTTCCCATGGTCGTCCTCCCAGTACCAAAGCCAGTCAGTGGTGTGGATGTAGTCCGGCTTCAGTACAGAGTTAATGGTAGAGAGGCGTCTCACTTTGTCCTTCTCCACACCTCATTATATCAAAATACACAGGAAGGCATTTGAGGATACTGTGAGGATAAAACAAAAACAAATAATAATAATGTTAAAGGGGCTTGTTTTAACAGAGAAGTTGTATTGGAGATATTATTTTTTCATCTGGCATCTGGCATTGCTGGCTTTCACACTTGTGCATTGCCATGTTAGTTGTTAGGACCTAGTACTGTACTAGACAGTAAATAGATTTCATTGGTAAACTTGGTCCTTGGAGCGAGTACCTGTATGTGTTTTCAGGGTCACAATAGTCTTTCTCAATCTTCTCATTATCAGCCATAGGAGTCCACTGCCCGTCCTGTTTGATCTCCCATCTGTACGGCATCTTGTCATGAGCTCTGGAACAGCGATCTGAGGGTACACACATCAGTATTAAACACATCGTATCCAGTGACAACATGCAATTTTTGTTTTGAACACTTGTCACTTACCTTCATATATACAGTGTCCTTTGATGAAGAACATGCATATCTCTGTTTTACCTTTAAAAATACACTATATATATTATTTTGCTGTTTAATTTATGAAGCAAGTGAAACACTGTAGAAAAAAAAATTACCTTTCGGTCCTCGGCTTTGGTTTTTATTACACTTTGCATCTGTATTTGATGATTTGCCAGTGGGTTTGGGGTTTTTACTGTTATTGTTTGGTCCTTGTACTTTTGTAACGTCCACTGAGGTGAAGGCAGCTAGTAAGTCACTGTGAGAGAGTGGCCCATCAGTCCGTGGATTATTTTCCATGCCTCTGCTAGTGCCTCTTTTTCCCATATTGAGACTTCTTTCACAACTCTCTGTCACATTTGTAACAATATTGCTGAATGTGCAAGTGGGTTTTATGGCTGCACTTAAACTGTTTTGTTTATATTCACTGTTAACAAAAAGTATAGAAGCATCTAGTGATTCTAGTAAGTCTAGTATGTCATGAGAGGGTGTCCTGTCCTGTTGTTTATTGCCCCTTCTGCTTCTGCCTCCCCTTCTACCTCTTCTTCTCTGAACACCACGACCACTACCTTTATTCTGGTTTGTGCTGGCGTCGCTGCTTGAATCCGTGTCATATCCAGTATTCAGTGTGTCTCCGGCGGACATTGAGTCTTGGCTGCTGTTGTTTGGTTCATATTCATTGGTAAGATCTGAACTGCAGGCAGCCAGTGGGTCACTATGATCACTATTATTGCTCCTGTTTGCTCTATTGTCCCTATCGTCCGCACTGTCAGCGAGCCTCAGCGCCTCTTTGTTTGCATAGACAGACTTTAAAATCTTAATCAGATTGTCAGGAATACGTTTTTCTTGCAGGCGTTTCAGTGGCAGTGGGGCAAAAAAGTCATGTGGCCTGAAGCAGCGGCAGTCTCGGCTGAGGAACCTCTCACAGATGTGCAGTCTCT
The DNA here is from genome assembly GCA_020698575.1 of Bostrychus sinensis. Lineage (NCBI taxonomy): Eukaryota > Metazoa > Chordata > Actinopteri > Gobiiformes > Eleotridae > Bostrychus > Bostrychus sinensis. The sequence continues at coordinate 45,048,025 of CM036239.1, read as the reverse complement.
GACAGTCGTCCTGACATCCACTGCGGTTATTGTAATTATGACAGATCTAAGAGAAGAGAAAAGAGAAAACAGCATTATAGACTAATGAACAATTGCCATGTCACATGCAACAGCATTTCTAATCAGCTGCTGGGATCGTACAATATACTAAATACTGATACTCACAAAAACATGTCGATTATATCATTCATTGTGACTGTGTGCATGTGCATGAGATAAGGTTCACTAAAGAGAAGTAGAACCAGTTTGTCACCATGTTTAAAAAGTTACACATTATTCGATACTTGTATCAACATCATTCACTGCTTTTGTACAATCCAGCAATAGGGGGTCATATGCCAGTTTTCCCTGTGCTGCACGTTTTTACGGCACATCAGGAGGTAGACGATTTGCTGTGGCAGCCCCAGAAGGGAAAAGCCAAAAGAGAAGAAGGGAAAGTTCCTAAATTGTACAGAATCTAGGTAGTTATGGGATGTTCTAGATAAAACTGCAATTTTCTGTTGGGTGTTGTGTCAGATGTATTGGACTAGCACAGTGATTCCCAAACTGGGGTCCAGGGTCGTGGAGCTACAGCAGGGGTGCTGCCAGAGGTTGTCTACATTAAGTACATTAGAAGAACTTTAAAAAATTAAATACAATTATGTATTCATTTAAAAATATTCGTTTAAAAATATTACTTTGAAGGAATTTTTAGCTGTGTATTTTCAACAAACAGAGTTACATTTTCTTGGTGGGGGTCCGCTTAGAATTTTTTAAGGGGGCTGTAACTCTCATGACTTTAAGAATGGCTGGATTAGCCTATACGATACATTACAGTGATTGTGGTGTAGCTATTACTCACTCACATCTGACCTTTTCAAGGAAAGACCTGTTTTTCTACAAAGGTTACACAGGTTAATAGCAGACAGTTCTGCACACACATGGCTAAAATAAGCAGCATAAAAACTGTTCTGGCCTGTTCTCCAGACTGTGCCCTGCTCTGACCAGAATCTAATACAGACAATCTGTGTTCTCAAGTAACCCATCCTAATAAACAAGTTTAATACAAAGTTATACTTACAGAAGGCAGTAGTGTGTTGTTGCTCTGTAGCAGCAGGAGACACAGCTCTGTCCTGGTACAGTGTCTCCAGACCAAACTCTCTGAGGATCTCCTCATTGTAGTCTGAGAGGAGATCATGGGAGAATGTACATCCTCTCCTGGGAAACACACAGTGCAGCTGTTAACAGTAGTCTATAGTCTAAAGCAACAGTTACAAGGGAGGATCTACAGTTGACGCGGCCTATATGGAACTAAATATTAACATTTGTCTTACATAACATTAATTCAGGAAGTTTAGACTAACTTACTAACTTAGTCATACAACCAGTGGCGTAACTTAAAAATGAGAACAGATATTTAGTACTTCAAGGCAGTCAGCTGTTTTAATAGATTCAAGTAGCAATGCTTACAGTCTGCATAGTTCGTGCGCGAGCATGTGTGTGTATTTCGAACATGAAAATAAAATATAAACAGACAGTAAAGCCAATAGCTACCAAAACAAAAAATCGGATGCAGGTGGTCTTTCACACAGACATAAGGCACCTAAAGAAAACCAACACTGTATGTTAATATATTTGTTATTATATACACAGTAGAGTAGAGTTTGTATCAATCATAAGAGAACTCATTTATTTCTTAAGATAAAGTAGCTCACAAATGATACAGATCTATCGAAGTCTTGAAATTATAATGAGGTGGTTACATAAATTTAACATGAATTAAAAACATTTTTATATAAAAACTTGACCATATGACAGACAAGGGCTGACTCCCAGGGGCCCCTAAAGCCCCTACACTGCCTGATGTTACGCTGCTGCACGCACATCATAGCAAAAATGCCCTATTTATTTATGTATAATATTTAATTTATTTATCACTAATAGCTAAACAGATATTGGGTCTCCTGGTTAAGATGCACAATAACTATTATAAGTGTTATTGTGGTCTGCTGCAGCAGCATCACAGACAGTGAGAGGAAGAAGCTGGACAAAGTCATCATGAAGTCCAGCTCTGTCCTGGGCTATCTTCTGGACTCAGTGCAGGAGATGGGTGACAGAAGGACCCTGGCAAAATTTACATCTATGCTGGATCATGAGTCACACTCCCTGCAGGACGCCCTGTCTGCTCTGGAGAGCAGCTTCAGTGACAGACTGATCCACCCTCGGTGTGTGAAGGGGAGATACCACAGGTCTTTCCTTCCTGCTGCTGATGAACACATGCACACCGCTCGCATTACACCTGTGCAATATCTGTCATCACCTTTTGGAAACTTGTATTTATTATTATGCTGCAATAATTATTTTTATGCAGTAATTTACAATGTACACTTGTCACTTCTGCTATTTATGAATGTAATGAAGACACCCTCTACTACGTTTAGTGTAATTAAATATGTATTTGTTTGTTGTTTTAACCTTAAACCATTTGCTGAATGGAGGGGTATTTTGGTATTGGTTATACTTTTGAGTGTCTTTATTTTGAATATTGTCACACTTTTTACTCTAGTGTAAATTACTCATCATCTAAACATCAAACAAGAGACGTTCAAATATTAAATGAAAGCTTAAGGTCTTGCTTCAAGTAGGTAGCCATTTCTTTCTTACACCTGATTGTAATAAAAGGTTATTAATTATCAAAAACACCCTGACCCACTGTGACAACCAAGCCCATTTGAGTGGGGTTGGTTGTCTCCATTAAAATCAATGGAGCTTAAATGCTTTTTGTATATGATAACTTTTTTAGTTTTTTGGAATAAAAAGATAAAATACGTTTTGAAATACATAATAATCAATGCCTGATGTGTTTAAACCATGATTTTGAGCAAGGCAATTATTTATTAGAACAAAACTCTGGGATGAGATGTAAAGTGAAGGGAAATACAGAGCTAAAAAATATAGGCTCTACTAAAGCTACTGTTTTATTAAATATGAGCATAACAACAAATTAATACAACACTGTTGTAACCTTGCCTTTTATGACTCAACCGCTGGCTCAGTGAGACACCAGCCCCAACTGACCTCCTGACAAACACTTGAGCTCACTAACACATGGCTTTAGCCTGCAAGCTAAAAGATGCTAAAAGAAAAGCTATGATTTTTGACTTTTTGCTAAATGTTAGATTTTTCAGAAGCTAGTAACCGACAAGCTTTTAAAACAAAAACAAAACCAATATGAAAAATTACTCCAACCCATAAAAATGACAAATTACCCCCACACCTTAATGTTATTAGTTAAAAAAAAAAAAGAAGACTATAAACATAACTGTGTTCGCCTCTCTCTGGTGCCATAAGATAATTTCCCATTCATTTTTCCCATAGACCTTTCGAAAAATGCTTATATTAAGAGTTTAAAAGCTCGACAGAAGCTAATCAGCTACATGTTAACTCATGACCAGTGGTGGACAGTAAATAGATACTTTTACTCAAGTAAATTACTTGAGTAAAAGTGCTTTCTGAGTACATTTTATAGAACATACTTTTACTTGAGTAAATTTTGGATTATTTTATTTTTTACTTTTACTTGAGAAAAACTTTAAATTGTCTATGGAAGTAAGAAAGTAGTTTTTGTCCTCTGAGGTGTAGTAGGTAGCACATCTGAATTGCAATCACAAGGTTCAGGGTTCGAAACTCGGGAAAAAGAAGATTTTGTAAAAACATTCAAATGTACTTTTTAACTTAAGTAAATTTTATACTAAATACTTTTTTTTTTACTTTTACTGAAGTAACATTTTTGTTGTTTTACTTCTACTTAATATTATTTTTTAAGTAACAGTACTTTTACTTGAGTACAGCTTTTGAGTACTTTGTTCACCACTGCTCATGGCCATAGCGCAATTCACTTTAATCAAAATAATTATCTTAAACTTGAATAATCAGCGAAACACACGTGTAGCCATACCTTTTTACAAGTTTCAGATTTTTTTTTTTTTCACAACAAAATGAATTGCGCTATGGTCATGAGTTAACATGTAGCTGATTATCCTCTCTGGAGCCTTTAAACTCTTAATATAAGCATTTTTCGTAAAGCCCTATAGGAAAAATAGGAAATTTACTCCCAGCACCAGAGGGCGAGCACTGTTGCGCTCCATTGCAAAATAATCAAGATGTCCAACCAAATACTGGATAAAACCATCAAATCACAGCGCCCTCTAGTGCGGCTGTAATCAGTGTTGCCAGAATTGGGCTACTTTTGCTCTCTCTCGGCGGAAAAAAATAGCGTTGGGCGGGTGTATAATATTTGGGCTATTTTTAGACTTATGGGGCGGGATTTTGAAAATGTAAAATAAACTTATTTTAATAATATTTTATAAATTTCCTGATCAATAATTACATATATTTGCTGGTTATTGATGAATAAAATTAATTTGTAAAATAGAAGTAGTAATATTAGTGTCATTAGTTGTCAATCACATGTCTAATTATGGACCTGTGATTGGTTGAAAAAAGTAAACACTGCAGCCCCGTGAGAGAGCTATTTGTTTTTCTGATTACACTCATTGTGGAGACTGTTTATTACTTTTTCCATTGGCAGTTGTGAAGTTTTGTGTGCTCAAAATATGCTATTTCATATGTATTACAGTTTTAACATTAAGATTGTAGAATGGTTGTGATTTGGGCGGGTTTTTATTGCGTTTGGCGGGTTTTACGTTATATTTGGGCTGGAAACTGTCAGTCAGATCTGGCAACCCTGGCTGTAATAAGCAATGGAACAAGCAGTCCCCGGTCTCTCCTAATATGGTCCAATCATTTCAACATCCTCTCTCTACTTGGTACATAGTTTATGACTCGTCTTTGTCCTCAAATGAAGAAAACATACATCCATTTACCTTGACTGCAAATGACAGGATCCAGAGAGGAGGAAGTTTTTACAAAGGTGCAAACGTCCGCAGCCCGGACAGTCTTTGCCCCAGCACAGCGTCACACTGCTCCGGACCACCACCTTCGGCTGCAAGTTCCACAAACACGACACGAACTTATCATTTTTACAGATAATTTCCGAAAGACAAGATGCGTCCCACAGATTATACAGCAGCTCCTCGGTGTTCACAGATCCGTGGTTACTCAAAATAAATTTTAATATCTCGGTCTCCATACTGTGCAGCCAGCCCGAGTGCTCAGCTGACACGGGCTTCGGAAAATGAGGTAGGAAACAGTGAAAATGGTGAGTTTTATTTCTGACGAATCGTAAATCGAAACTTAATCTTACGCAACAGTGTAATACAACTGTGCTCCACAAACGGGCCAAGTTGAGCCACTTAGTGCTTTGGGTCAAGGCAAAACAAAATAGAAGTACAATTAAGATCTCTACTTACTGTTTTAAGATATTTCCTAACTGTTTAAACTGGTAAATGTATTCTATGACATACTGTTTTAAAGGAAATGGCTTTTTAAAAAAAAGTGCTCTTGGGGTAAATTGAAAATTCAAATTCATAAAACATAATTTTTTAAGATTTTGTTGAGTCCCGTGTGAGATTGTATGAATAGATAAATATAGAACAAACTGGGTATTATTTTTGATAAATGTGCATCACCAGTTCAACCTCTGGAGTTTCACCTCAAAAGTACAATTGTAGTAGGCTTGTTAGGGTTACACTGTCTAACTGACTAACACTGCTGATATTATATGCCTGGATGCAAATAAGAAACTACTCGATAAGTAGAATGACATAAAAAGTGTTTCAGTAACAGTTTTCATGGACTGACCGAAACACACCTGACTGTCATGACCGTTGCCTTGGACAAATGTCAAGACTAGAGTGGGCAAAGGTGGGGGCTGCTGAATGGCTGTGCAACGTGATAGGGAGCTTGCCCTCCTCAATAGCATGTGTATAAAATAATTGTGTAGGCAGTGCACATTCAGTCTTGCGCCCAGATTGCGTGGACGAAAGATCCTTGACCAAGACTGAATCTTTACTCTGACGTTTGCTAATAAATCTCCAAAACTTAATTCATCTAGTAGTGTGATTACTGCAACCCTTCTACAGTTACATCATTAGTGAAAAACTCAATCTGATGAACAGGCCTCAGAATGTATAGGTTACTTTGGCCTATAATAATTCTCCAGTTAATTTCCTCATTTTGTAAGGTTTGTTGGCTCGTGTAGCTTGGTTATTTTGCTTGGATGTTTATTCTTGATTATTCCTTTAGTAAAATGTTATCACAGTTTTGTTATAATGTCAGTAAACAGTGTTGTGGAGTGTGAGACAGAAACATAATGACCAGCTACGACATACTTTTTACTACCTAGCTATTACTTTGAAGTAAAAAGTACAACTGCCCACATCTACTTTACCTATTTCAAAAGCTTTATACTGTGAAAAAGGGATATTTAGTTATCTATGCACACACACAATTTTTATTGCTTAATGTTTGAAAATACCAATAACTTCCACATTATTTTATGTTTAGTCTGTGTCCCACATATTATAACTTGAGTATTTATTTGGATGACTACTTTTTACTTCTATTTGGCTACTCTATCCACTTCTTCCCATAAAACAGCTCCAATAAAAACAAATAATGTATTATAACAAAGTCAATTTTAAGTCCGAACCGTTTATATTTGGTAAAGAAGGCAGCCTTTTTGAAGTTAAAATAATGTATAGTAGCTTGTCATCTAGTCACAAGAATTATAGACAATAAACTTGTTGTGGTCTTGCTTGATTTTGATTTTAAATTCTAGGATCTCAGTGTCCGTCTGTCCTAGATTATACTACAATGCTTGTAAACTGCAGAGGCAACATAAACGACAGACCAGGTTAAGAAATTGGAGTAAGACCTTTTTGGCCCCTGGTGATTTATGGGTTGGACAGTCTGTTACTTCTTAGCCTACATTACACCATGAGGGCTTTCTGCTTTAATGCAATGTTTTTTCCCAGACATGCAAATATCTAAATACTTGTGTTAATCTGTGAACTATGGGAAGTTTACTTCATATGTTTTATATCTAAATCTGCTATTAAAAGACTGCTTTTTCAATTAAAAATGTAGGACATTAAAAACTAAAGAATATATCGCCTTCCTTTTAAACTGTACACTGTGGAGCTACTTGTTATGCATCAGATTAAATTGTTATTTAATGACTTACTTTAAGCCTGGACTAAGCATCATTATATAGATACGCTGGAGTTCATAGAAATAAGACAATCAGTTTTAATGTCTGCAGTAAGAGGTGCCACATACATACAAATCTCCATTAGTGTAAAAGGACACACAAGTACAAAAAGCTTTTAATTAATGCATAGTGTAGATTTTGTTTAGTGGTTTCCATAGCACCTGAGATAACAACTTTGTAGTGAACAATTATCTTTAACTTGAAGAAAAAGAAGAATATAATGTTCAAATAAATTATGATATGTACAGTGCACCAATCTTACAGTTAATTTAAGTTATGCACAATAAAATATACACAATAAACATTTCAAGGTTCTAATTAATTTCTAATTGTGTTAATAGTTTTCCCATCATTGCGGTTGTGAAGTACAGACTCCCACTAAGCATCAGTAGAAGAACAGTTCATCAGTCAATGAATTAAATGTGAAGCTATAATTTTGATACAGTATAAGTGGATTATTGCACCAACACTTGATTTGTGCTTAGTGAGACCATACTGCAAACAATTTTAACTGGGGGTAAAAAAAAAAAAAAAGTCAAAATCAGTTCGAGTTCACACTGAGCTCTGTCAAACAAACTGAATTGATTGAGCAGTAACACCCCTCGCCTATAGAGGGCAGCATGTCAGTATTTACTGAGAGAAACTGGCGAAGAAGAAATCCTGCTCTTCTATTGGTCCAAAGTCCTCCTCTTCAGCTATCCCAATAATATCATACTGCGCACTTTAATTCATATTTAATTAAGTTTTACGTTTAGAGCAGCAATATCGGCTGAACACCACTGTGGACTCTCTCCAGTGATAACTGTAAATCTGTGTTGTTTCAGCAGTATTTTATTTTTGCTTGCTAATGTCAGCAACCTTTTAAATACATTTTATTTACAGTATATCTGTATTATTTCCTAGTAGTCACGTTAGATGCGTGTATGTTTTTATGCCCTTGGTGAACAGTGGTGAAGTCCACTCCCTGATTTCAGGCGGACCAGAGTTTATCTGTTTGGTGCGCACCTGAGTCTGATGGCACGTTCACACCCGCTCAAACAAACTAGACTTTCCCAGCACCAGAAGCGCACCAGAGTTCAACTGAAAGAAACCAAACACGGCAAGTGTGAACACGCCCTTAAACAAGTTTTGGTTGTCTTACTACCGGTAGGAAGATAGCGCCCTCTGCAGTCGGACTTGGGATACTGTCCTAAAGAAGTTGGATGGCAGATGGCTCTATTACTTAAAAATGTCAACGGTACATCACAATAACATTTGTCTATCAGTAAGAAAACCTGATATATATTAGTGTTTAACTATTATTACAATATAAAAAATACCTATATTTGTGTCCATGCCGTTACTATGTTACAAGAGGTCATGCTAGCATACCCTATTTATGCTGCTATGCAATAACGCATTTTTGTTGTTTTTTAGATGTTGAATATGTAGTTGTTGGTCTTGTTGTAGATGTGGTTGCTTGCAAAGCAGTTGCTGCAAATCTAAATGATGCCTGTGATGTAAACGTGTGTGGAGTTGATGCAAAAGCATTTGATGATCGTATTGAGGATGTAGTAGCCGGATTAGTTGCGAATGCATTTGATGATCTTATTGAGGATGTAGTAGCCGGATTAGTTGCGAACGCATTTGATGATCTTATTGAGGATGTAGTAGCCGGATTTGTTGCAAACGCATTTGATGATCTTATTGAGGATGTAGTAGCCGGATTTGTTGCAAACGCATTTGATGATCTTATTGAGGATGTAGTAGCCGGATTTGTTGCGAACGCATTTGATGATCTTATTGAGGATGTAGTAGCCGGATTTGTTGCGAACGCATTTGATGATCTTATTGAGGATGTAGTAGCCGGATTTGTTGCGAACGCATTTGATGAACTTATTGAGGATGTAGTAGCCGGATTTGTTGCGAACGCATTTGATGATCTTATTGAGGATGTAGTAGCCGGATTAGTTGCGAACGCATTTGATGATCTTATTGAGGATGTAGTAGCCGGATTTGTTGCAAACGCATTTGATGATCTTATTGAGGATGTAGTAGCCAGATTTGTTGCAAAAGCATTTGATGATGTTGTTGAGGATGTTGTTGCTGGATTTGTAACTACAGCATTTGATGAGCTTGTTGAGGATGTTGTAGTCAAATTTTTTGCAAATGCGTTTGATGAGCTTGTTGAGGATGTAGCAGCCAGATTTGTTACAAAAGGATTTGATGAGTTTGTTGAGGATGTAGTTGCAGGTGTTGCAGAATTTGAGGCTGTTACTGTAGGTGTCGGTGCCACTGTTGTTAAAGCAGCTGGTTGGTTGTAGGTAATTAGTCTGTCCCTCTCCCTGTACTGCAGCAGGTACTCTGGGTAGATCTGCTGCTTCTCAAACACAACAAAGATGGAGGGGCTCATGACGTTGTCCACACAGCTGTCGTACAGGTTCACGTCACCGCCGTCTTTAGAAGGAGGTCTTCTGTATTCGGAGCAGCCTTTGGTGTATTCTCCAACCAGCACTCGAGACACGAACATGAACCGTGGATCAGAGTCACCGGTGTAGCTGTGGGAGTACTTGGCATCACGTGCAAAGTAACTTCCTGTGTTAAAAGACATGAGAAGGAATAATGTTATTTTTGTAATGTACAGGTAAAACTGGGGACTGGTGTTCATCATTGGCCCTATTCACAATTCTTTTAAAAATTCCTGGATTCATTTGGTATTCCAGAGCTACACCAAAAACATCTTGGCCTATTAGTGACCTTTTTTTTTTTTTTTTAATGTCAAACCAATACTATCTTCATCGCTAAAAGACAAGCAAACCAACAAACAAACCAATCCTATCATATACTTTACTCCAAAGTCAACATAAATTGTTTTTTTTAATGCAATCATTCCACTGTTAAAGAGCAACAACAGAAAAAGCAGGACCAATATATTGTCTTGGTGCCAGTGTGAATGTACTGTCACCTGTCTGTGCCAACATTGTTTTGTATGTTACCACAACTGACCAGAATGGACAAAAAAAGACAATGATGTGTAGGAAAATTGCTGATTCTATCCCATAAACCCTTTACAACCAGACCCTCTCCTGAAATCTTCAGGAGCCCCTTGTTGTTTGTACGCAACCCCATAGACTAGGGCTATTGTGTCCCAAATTGAGTGAATGTTAGAGTCACTGGTTGTCAGTGTGTGACTGTAAAGGCTAGGACACAGCAATCCAACGCCCACCATCAGAAGAGGCAGGGTGACTGCTTTGTCTTCTCACATCTCCCTTTGTCACCACTAAAAGTAGCTGCAGACCGAAGTGACTCAACTGAGTAGAGCACATGTCTAAGACATAATAACATAATAACTCTTTATAACGGCAGGTGGCGCTAGTCATTAAACTGCGTGGATGGATACACGCTGCATTAAACAGACTGGAATGGACTGATTTATTGTTAGTTTAGTTTATTGGTCACAAACACATACATGCATTGCATAATGCATAATGAAATTCTTTTGTACCATCCAACTGAAACACAATAAAAACACAACATATAACATATATACTATATCACAACCCTGGTGCTCTTGTGTATCTGTACAAAATAAAGTGGAGGTTTAGGAGTGTGACTGATTTAAAAATCTAACTGCTTCAGGATAGAGGCTTCTCCTCATCCTCTCAGTTTTGGCCCTAAACAGGCGATAACGTCTTTCTGATGGCAGCAGGCAGAACATCTCCTGATGCAGCAGTTTGTCTCAGAGGGAGGATTATATTTTCATCTGCATAAGGCTAAAGCTAAGGTAAGCTAACTGCTGCACACTATCATCACAGATGTGGGGAACATAAAGAATAGTGGTTAGAACAGAAGTTCCTTACATTTCAATGTTAAACACAACGTGTTTGACAAATTGTGAATGGAGTAGGCTTTGGACGATCATAGAATTTTATGTCACGATTGTCTTGGCCACAATAATTGCGATTAACGTTATTATCCATATAATTATGAAATTATTCTTGCAGTTTGAAAATGTAGCTAAAACATACTAGAATTACTTTACAGTGACACAACAGATTCAAGTTTATAATTTTAGGATAAATTATTGCAAACATATGGCTCCCCCTTGTGGCCAAAATGTAAACTATATGTAAACAACAGCTGTAGTGACCTAGATAACTGTGACTTGTTAAACTGCTGCAGCGTGTACAGAGTACTTCAATGAAGGTAGAAGTGGCCTTCAGACAGCACTCAGTAGTGCAGACAGAACAACACATATCAATATGGAGCTATAGTTGTTTCAATAAAATGAATTGATGCAAAACTAAAATTAATTGATGCAATAATAAATGTATTGAAGCCACTAGAATGATTTATTCAAAATGCCTAATTTGTGACTTCCATGCAGCAATTTTTGGCCAGTGGGTGTCATTGGAACAGGATTTCTTTTGTGAATTAATCATGCTGTCTCAAAATGTGGGATAAATGTCAAATGCAAATGCACAAATGGAGCGATCCACAAATGCAGATTGGACTATTCACATGCAAAACTGCAGATTTATGAATGACAAACATGACTGATTTGTGAAATAATTGCAAATAATATATTTGCAAAGTCACAAATTAGGGATTTTGAATAAATCATTCTAGTTGGATTAATACATTTATTGTTGCATCAATTCATTTTAGTTTTGCATCAATTCATTTTAGTTTTGCATCAATTTATTTTATTGAAACAAATACTGCTCCATAATATAGATCACAGAAATATGCATTTTAGATCATCTTATTGTAAAAGTTTAAAAGTGAACGCATGTTAGCCGTAGCTTAGATACGTTTATGGGGCTGTGTGAGACGCATTTACCGAGAGAGGAACGCATTTTTTAACTTTGTTGATTTTGATTTCGAAAAGTGTCAAGTTTCAAAGTTTCAAAGTGTCACTGTTTATATTTAATGGTAAACTAATGATTACCTTGTAAGTTAGCTGTGTTTATTAGCATATAGCACTACAAACATTTAGTGCTACTCATAAATTCTCAGATGGCTTGAGTGCCTCCCAGTCCACTGTGCGCCTCAGTCCATCTCTCTGCTCTGCTGTAGATCAAGAAATTGGACTGAAGACAAGCTTTGAGCCTTCTTGGAATATATTTTGCATGCAAACATTGCGAACAGCAGTGGGCACACGCTCTCTCATATGAGGATAATGGCGATTATCACGAAGAACGATTATCATGACGATAAAAAATTGCCACGATCAATTAATCTTTCCTGTTTTTATTGCAATTAGTGATATAATCGTTTATTGTTCCACCCCTAGAATGGAGCACACAGCTCGTTTGAGTACAACGCCTGACGCTGATGTTCAATCGGCCAAAACCTTTTAAAATCTTTATTTTTTTATTTTTATTTTAATATTTTTGAGAGACTGACCTTGGCCATAAGCTGTCCCATTGACTCCACAGACTCTCCAGTCAAAGTTTGTGGCACAAATGGTGACTACAAATTTAGGGTCGGTCCCATGGAAAAGCTTTTTCTCTGTCACAGGTTGTCCATTGTTGTTGTTCTTCATGTGATTCTTGTGCCTTTAATAAAAACAGTAATAAGAATATCAGACTGTAGTGGTTATAGAAAACATGAGAGATTAATGATCACTTTTAAAGCACAAATCAATAGTTAATGGATTTTAAAATTCGTACAGTTGAAAGGCTTCCCAAACAGCTTTGTTTTGAATCCTTTCAATTTTGAGGATGTCAAATCCTTTCATGGTTTGACAGAAAAGATCTTGGATCTCCTTATATTCACCAAGGGAGGGCTGGAGGCTGACACACTGTGAAAACAATGACATACTTTTAGTTAAAGTTCTTACAAATGTAATGTTTGATATTGACACTGAATGTTTGAAATATGAGGCTGTTGACAGCTGTTTGTTTTGGTTCATGAAATACTGCCAGGGATTACAAATGGAAGTAATACCAACCAAATCATAATGTTTTTAATGTATGGCACTGTAAATTGCTTTTTAAATTATAAATTCACCTTATTTCTTGTATTGCTAAATTATGTTTTTCCTTTTCCAAAATACTATCAGTCGTGCAAAATAGGGAATATTATGCAATATACTGTATATAGTTTTAGAAAGAAGTTGTGTGTTATTTTATTTATACTTGAACCTGTAAAATGTCCTGCAGTGTGACTGTAACATTTCAAAATACAAAATACAAGCATTTCCAAAATAAATAAATACTAAAAATAATAATAGATTGGATTTATATTACTCTTTACAAGCTTCTCAAGCTTCACAAAGTGCTTTACATTAGTCCATTATTCATTCACTCCTCATTAACACACTGGTGGTGAGCTACTTCTGTAGCCACAGCTGCCCTGGGGCAGACTGACAGAAGCATGGCTGCCAATCTGTGCCTACAGCCTCTCTGGACAGCACTATAACACAGTCACACTAACACATTCATACATTGGCATGGAGGGTGAAGTGTCCTTACCAGGGACACAATGGCAGTATGCAATGGTGGGAGCGGGGCTTGACCGGCAACCTTCTTTTATACTTTTTTTTTTAACAACAAATTATTATTTAATATTTTTTTGTATTTTACTTTAAATTTGTGTCACACTACAGGTCATAAAAAAACACCAGGTGCCCATTTATGACAATAATAACTGTACCTTGTGTCCAGTCTGAGGAATCTGTGTTTTGTCCCAGTAGTCTGGTACAGCAGTGGGGTTTGTTGGACGTTTCCTACAAGAATAAGTAAGAGTTAAAAATATCTTGGCGTACAGTGCATTCACTCAGTGTGAATGAGCTGTACCTCTTTGTTTGGACTTCAGCTGCAGAGACAAACCGAGGGCGTCTCCTCACAATCCTCTTAGTGCCGTACTTTATGTTTGTTTGAATCATGTCTGAAAAAAATGCATGGCTTTAACACTACATTTGATTTATGTGAGATGCACATTTAAATTGTGTGATTAGCTGCCGCATATTTACCTTGGAAACTGAGTTCATATGACTGTGAACCAGCTTTAAACTGGACCACATCATTGTTATTTTTCAGATACATTTCCTCCAGTTCTCTACTAGTGACACTTGCTAAATGATGCTCGCCTGTCTGTAAGACACAAACATAACACAACTGCATGTTAAAATTAAAGCTGTACACAATATCACAGGGGCGTCCAAACTTTTTTCAAGGGCTATACACTAAAAATTGTATGAGGAGGAGCGCAACTCCCAAAAAGAAAGTCCTATTCGGCTCATCCCTGTCTTTTAGGGACCTCCACAGTGGATCATGTCATGGGGACTTCGGTTTTAGGTTTTACTCCAGATGCGCTGTAAAATAATAAACTGTCTGGACCATAGCTTACAGAGATCACAGAGATGAAAGTGTCATCTCTGTGACTATCACAATATATGAATCACCAAAGTAATTGTTATTATAAATATAAATACATATACTAGACTAAAAGAAGAGTCACATATTTTTCTTCGTCACACACAGAAAGATAAAATATTGCACAAAACTCATTTGACCTTGGACCGACCAAGTGACCACCGCATTGTTCCTCCTGAATCTGAGGTTTGACAACAAGACATTTTTCTCTCCAGTAGCCATGGCTAAACTTTCACTTGGAGGCTCAGGAGTGTGATGCCTCTGTAGTTGGAACACACACCCTTCATAATGGAAGTAACAACAACCCTAATTGCTTTTTTTCCCTCCACAGAGCTCTGGGCAGCAGAGTGCTTGGGCTAATGGTACCTCTGTGAACATGGTGTTGGTTTTGGCCAAATCAACACCGTCATTTGACCAGGCCCTGTAGTACATACAGTATATACTTCAACCTGAAACTGCAGGGAGGCAACCCTTTAGTTCACAGGAGTGAAAGCCAAAAGCTTAGTGATTTTGTTATAAAATAGAAAAGCTTCAAATTGAGGTAAAAGAGTTGGCTGGTTACATAAACAGGAGTGCACATATAGCAGATCATTAGAAAGAGAGTTAAGAGGGCAACTCTAGTTTGACTACTAGAGTGACTAAGAGTCCAGCGAGTGTTGTGAACATGTGCCATAAAGTGAGTTATAATGTTTAACAGATGGACAGAATTAGTGCCATCTGATGCCATAATTAAAGCAAACACCACCTAATTCCAGTTACTTACAGCTCCGTACTGCAACCACTTCCCATACTCGTCCTCCCAGTACCAAAGCCAGTCTGTGGTGTGGATAAAGTCTGGCTCCTCTGCAGAGTTCATGGTAGAGAGGCGTCTCACTTTGTCTTTTCCACACGTCATAGTGTCAAAATACACAGGAGGGCTGGTGGTACTGTGAGAATGAAAAAGCAAAAAAGTATATAGGAGCAAACTGTTACTGTTTTGTTATGTCTGTTTAGTATTTTGTCTACACTAAACTTTTTCATTTATATGTTAGCATCCACAGTTGAAGAGTCATTAGCAGTCCATTGGTCATATTAGTAAATAATATGTCATTAATTTACAATGGGTTGCTAAGGTTTCATTTTTACATTTAGTCACTACAAATTAGACTAGGGGTCTCCAACCAGTAGCTTGCAAGCTTTCAACCACTTTGCCAGTAGCTCGCCAAAGACTTAATGAATTCTGCATTCTTCAGAAAAATATAATATTTTCCTAAAGAATAGGAGACATTGTTTTGTTTCACAAATGTAAATGATGTGCAGTGCAAGCCTGTCAGTTGCTGCATACACACATACACAATGGACATGCATGAACTCGATATTTTTGTTGTTTTGGATTTTTATTGTGAGTTGTGTATGCCAACCTTTTGTAAATGTTTACCTAAATGTTAAGGAAAAACTAAATTCATTTTTTTTGGGTTGAAAGTGACTTCTCTGTGACTAACTGGCCAATGTCCGGGTGAAGCCCGCATAAAGCCCATATAGTTACTGGGATAGGCTCCAGCACCCACACCTGTGCATTTTCCTGTTAGCTGCTGGAACTAGTACTTGATGCAAAACAGTTGCTCACACTGTAGTGGCTGTGTAGAGACTACCTGTATGTGTTTTCAGCATCACAGTACGCTTGCTCAATTTTCTCATTATCAGCCATAGGAGTCCACTGGCCGTCCTGTTTGATCTCCCATCTGTACGGCATCTTGTCATGAGCTTTGAAACAGCGATCTGAAGGCACAAGTCCATACAAGCACACCTGAATAATGCTATAAAATGACAACATACAGTAATTAATTAGGGACTTACCTTCATATTTACAGTGTCCTTTGATGAAAAACATACAGATCTCTGTTTTATCTAAAAAAAATATATATATTTTTATTTTGGTGTTTGTAACTTAAGCCCCAATAGAAACACGTTAGAAGAAGACATTACCTCTTTGTCCTTGGCTTTTATTGCTGCTGTTGTTTGGTTTATGTTGACTAAAATCAACTGCACTGGTGGCAGCTTGTAGGTCACTACGAGAGAGCATCCCATCAGACTGTGGATTATTGCCCCTACTGCCCCTGCCTCCTCTACTGCCTCTGGTTCCTGTGTTGTTTCCTCTTCCAAAACCACCACGGCCACCCCTACCATTTTTACTTTGATCTGTACTAATGTTGCTGCTTGAATCTGAATCAAAACCATCATTTTCTGTGTCTTGACTAAAATAGTTAAGTTTGTAATAAGAACTGTTAACAACGCTCATAAAACCATCAGATAGGTCACTATGAGACAGTGTCTGATCCTGTTGTCTATTGCCCCTGTTACCCCTGCCTCCTCCACTGCCTCTGTGACCTCTCTTCCCCCGACCCCCACGACCACCACGACCACCACGACCTCCACGACCACCACGACCCCCACGACCACTACTTTTACTCTGGTTTGTGCTGGCGTCGCTGCTTGAATCCGTGTCATATCCAGTATTCAGTGTGTCTCCAGGGGACATTGAGTCTTGGCTGCTGTTGTTTGGTTCATATTCATTGGTAAGATCTGAACTGGAGGCAGCCAGTGGGTCACTATGATCACTATTATTGCTCCTGTTTCCTCTGTTGTCCCTATCGTCCGTCCTGTCAGCGAGCCTCAGTGCCTCTTTGTTTGCATAGACAGACTTTAAAATCTTAATCAGATTGTCTGGAATACGTTTTTCCTGGAGGCGTTTCAGTGGCTGTGGGGCCAAAAAGTCATGTGTCCTGAAGCAGCTGCAGTCTCGGCTGAGGAACCTCTGACAGATGTGCAGTCTCTGACAGTCGTCCTGACATCCACTGCGGTTATTGTATTTATGGCAGATCTTAGCGAAAAGGAAAAAAAGACTGTATTAGAATTTACAAACAGACAGTGTTCGATATATTACCTCTTTACCCCATTTTAAATCAACATATTATGCTACTGCATTATCTTGTAATATGTTAAACTTGAATTTTACAACTCTCATTCCTGTTGCTGTTACAACAAAATCTCATGCTTTTATTTTTCCAAATGTAGAACTCAATGAATTTACTACCTCAAAATAGAAATATGACATCAAACTGAAATTTGGAGCTTACCAAAAATTCCAAGCTCTGAGTTTGTCATTAGTTTGATGCAAATCACATCTTGCATCATCACTTTTTATCTGCATTTTATTTTGTTTCACTTTTTTCCCCCTGAATATATGTTTTTATTTTTAGCACAGTTTATAAATGCATCAAGCGCTAAAATAGGCACTTTCTCTAACTTCCCCTGGCAGCCATGATTCAATAGCCAATCGGAGTGTCCCTTATTGGAGTGTGCCAGAAGATTCGGATCCTTACTAATACAACCTACGCAACAGCATTAAGTAACATTTTTCACAGATTAATTTTATAATATACTATTTTAAACGATAGTATGGGTTTCCTCTAATCCAAGGAAAAAAACAGGTAGTTCCTGTTGACCATGCTGTAGTTAAACAGCAATAAAAAGGTTTGCTAAATAAAGGAAAAAGCAGTGGTAGAATGTAACAAAATAAAAGTACTTTGTAACTTTCCTTAAGTACAATTTTCATGTACTGTACTTTACCTGAGTAAATTTTACTTCACTACATTTTAGAGCAAGTATCTGCAGTTTTTACTCCACTACATTTATGAGTTGGTTTGACGTAAAATGGTGAGTTTGGTTTAAAAAATGGTTAGTTTTTGCTGTGTGACCATTGTAGACACAGTACATGAATATAAAAGATGCAGTAAAGTAGCAAAGTCCATCACATTTAACAGATTCATTAGTTCTTGAATCTGTGTGAAATACTTTTACTTTTTTAATTACAAGTACATTTGAAAATAAGTACTTTTATATTTTTACTAAAGTAGAAATCTTCATGTGATACTTTTACTTGAGTAAAATTTTGCTCTTCTGCATTGGCTTCCTGTTGCTCAGAGAATAGACTGTTAAAGTCTCTCCATGGCTTAGCACCAAAGTACATCTCTGACCTGTTGGTCCCATGAACCATCTGGGACTTTGATTTTATTGTTTTAATTGTGATTCTTGTCTTTGTACTTTTAAACTTGACTTTTTTGTGTAAAGCACTTTGAATTGCTCTGTGTATGAATTGTGCTATATAAATAAACTTGCCTTGCTTTGCCTTGCCTCTTTTATCTGTACTTTTACTTTAGTGAAAAAATGAAGGACTTCTACCACTGGATAAAAGTTTGGGTAAAAGTTCTGTTGACACAGCCAGCAGCTCAAGGTCTTGCAAATAAAAATCTGGCCACCCATTTTAAAAAGCAGCAGATTTAAACACAGGTATGACTGAAGTGGCGCTGCCTGGTGAGAAGTAGAACTAAGTAACCAACAATAAGATTATTTGAATCGGAAAACATGTGTTACTCTTGTTCTTTAAAAGTAGTTAGTTTGTAACATGTCCATTCAAACAATAGAAAAGCAATAGCTGTTACTCACTTATTACATTCATTACATGACATGTTTTGTAATACAGTTACATAGTTTAATGGTAGATAGATGGTTTTGTCCATGTCCCCTATCTCTAAAATAAGCGGCATGAAAAATTGGTTTGTCTTCCTTACTGTTCTCCAGACTGTGCCTGCACTCACCTGAATCTTACACAGATTAGAGTCTATGCTTCCACAAATACAACTAAATCAATAAATGGAACCCTCAGGCTCTCCTGTGACTCTTTTGGGGCTTTTCAGTTGTATTTTTTGCTTTCATTTTAGCAGTTATTAAGCTGAGATTGCAATATTTAATCAACATGTTCATCTTAAAACAAATTTTGGAATTTCAGTATCAACAGTGGAAAAACAAGACTTTTCCATTGTCTAGACAAAAACAAAACAAAACAAACTACTGCCATTGCAGTGCAGAAATGTGAAATCCTGTTAATTCCTCTGTGTCATTCAGCAGCGACCAGCTGCACCACTTGCCCATGTCTGCTGAGAGACACTGGGTGACATGTAATTACTATTATAGTTCCTATAGGAAATAACAGTGACTGCAGGCCAGTGGAATAAATTATTTCAACTAAAACAGTTTTGAGTGTTTTCTATGGATGCATAGCAAAAACAGTAATTTACCAAAAACATATTCCAGACTTATAATTCCTGCACAAAAAACACTTTGCATTCATCAAATAAATATAATTAATTTTTTGATAAATAAAACAAAATACATTAAGAGAATGTGCGATTATGTTTAAATCTGAGCCAGTGACTTAAAAGGGCCTTCAGGGGTAAAGAGTGTTTTTTTAATAGAAGGCCCGAGGGTTAATACTACTTAATAGAGCTGTACTTACAGAAGGCAGCAGTGTGTAGTCGCTCTGTAGCAGCAGGAGACACAGCTCTGCCCTGGTCAATGTCTCCAGACCAAACGCTCTGAGGATCTTCTCATTGTAGAATGAGTGGAGATCATGGGAGAATATGCATCCTCTCCTGGGAAACACGCAGCATTAGCAGTTTTTTTATTGTATTTTATTTTTACAAATGTCATTTAATAGCATTAAAATCCTAAATGTGGGACCTAAGTAATTTTTTGGAAAACAAAAAATGCTGTTGTTTGCTGACCAAAATACTATAGGGAAAAGCAGGGTAAGTTGAGCCACTTGTTGCATTAGTGTCAAGGCAAAATAAAACAGAAGCACAATCAAAGCATCTACATACATTTTAAGATGTTATTTAACAGTTTAAATTAGCAAAAGTATTCTGTGATGTACTGTTTTACCAAAATTGGCTAAAAAAAGTGGTCTTGTTGTGGTCAAGTTGAACCACCAGGGTTAAAGCTGACATTTCAACTGAAATTCATTCTTTAGATTTTGATGTGTCCTAAGAGAAATGTAATAAAGAAATATTAAATAAACTTAGTATTATTCTATTTTTATGTGCAACCTGTTCAACTTCTAGAGTTATAGCATTTAAAAAATATTTTAATGAACTCATCTCTAGCAAAATGAGACACATCAAAAAAATATATGAAAACTAGGTCTATAGAATGGCATTGAATAAGTGAATAATGACTATTTTTTATATTTATTTTTGCCATAGTTTTTTTTTTATGGAAGCAGAGGCATCTGAATTTTCCCATATGGCCCTCATTTAGGATAAATCAAGCTAGCTAGTTTCTTAGGAATAGAAAAATACTTCAGCAGAATGACCAACCCAGGAAATAAAAAATAGACCAGAATAAATCATTTTATCGAACATGCACTAATTTAAATTTGACTTTACTAAAATACATTTTCATAAAAATCCTGCTTATTTCCTCTCCAGGATGCCCAATCTTTTGAGGCGTGTAGAAACGCCCTTAATTTATAAAGTCACATGACAATAAAAATGTATAATTTCCAAGACTCAAGGAGTGGGCAATAAAGATGGGATTTCTGGCTCATTAATGAGAGCTGAAATTCTGAGATCTGTTCATTTCAAAAGACGGCTCATTACATAATTTCAAGAAGCCAGTCAGTTTATTTGAGAGATAAACACTGGGCTGAGTGATACATTATAAATTTAATCAGAATAAAATGTATTTTATTGATGAACATTATTATTATTACATTATTATATAGCTCTGCATAGAGGGAGACCACCATTTAGGATTTATAATATGTCCAAAATGTGCAAATGTGTGACACTTATATATGGCCATACAAAAAAATGTCAGTAAAAAGTAAGCAGGCAACAATAAAATTTCATGCACACACACTGTTTACAACTAGAGACTTCAGACTAATGTGAGTCTGAGCATGTGACCTGTGCTCCTCTCCTCTCTTATGGAGCTATATTTGTTTCAATAAAATGAACTGATGCAAAAACTAAAATGAACTGATGCAAAACTAAAATGAATTGATGCAACAATAAATGTATTGATGCAACTAGAATGATTTATTCAAAATGCCTCATTTGTGACTTGCATGCAGCAATTTTTGTAACTAAATTCTAATTTAGTTAGTTAATATTTTATTTGCAATTATTTCACAAATCAATCATGTTTGTCATTTATAAATCTGCAGTTTTGCATGTGAATAGTCCAGTCTGCATTTGTGGATCACTCCATTTGTGCATTCATCACCTCTGCACATTTGGATCTTTATTAGATATTTGTCCCCATTTTGAGGCAGCAAGATTTATTTACAAAAGAAATCCTGTTCCAATGACAACCACAAGGGGTGTGCAGCTATATTTTAATTTGCATATATCTGTTGTAATTATTTCAAAATGATGATGTGCTTTTTATCCATAAATCTGCATTTTGAGTGCAAATAGTTGATTGTGCATTTGTGGATTGCCCTATGTGCGCATTCAGCCCTTCCAATGCACGAATTCCTCACTCCTGCGCTTGCGGATCATTTTGAGACATTCGTTCCGCGTTTTCAAACTGCTTTGGATTGATTCAAAGGAAATCCTGTTCCACTGACAACCACTGGGGGCAGTGTGGCGCCCAGAGCTTACGCGAGTCGGATCATGGCAGTAACCTGAGCTAACATGAATAGCATAACACTTAAGGCCAAAGCACACTGTTTCC
Source organism: Bostrychus sinensis (assembly GCA_020698575.1). NCBI lineage: Eukaryota > Metazoa > Chordata > Actinopteri > Gobiiformes > Eleotridae > Bostrychus > Bostrychus sinensis. The sequence continues at coordinate 45,025,954 of CM036239.1, read as the reverse complement.
TATGAGATTTATCATTGCCTCAATTTATTTTAGTTTTGCATCAATTCATTTTATTGATACAAATATAGCTCCATACTCTCTCCCCTCGTCTCTTTCCGTGTGATTCGCTCTTGAGCTTGTATTTTACGTTTTCTTAAGACGTTTTTTTGTGGTTGGCAAATAAAAAAGATTCGGACCGTTCATGAACGTCATATCTCTAGTGGGTCACAGTATCTAAGTGGCTCAACTTACTCCACTCTCCCTACTTTTTCCAACTCAGTTTTTCTTTTATATAATAATTAAAGTCGTTCTTTTATATGATAATGACAAATAATAATTTTTTTTTATGAAAGTATGACCATTAGAGGAGAGGAAAATGTAAATATGTAGTCAGAAGGGCCCTACTACTGTGCCTTTGACTATAAACTTAGACAAATAGCAATTAGCCTAGCGCACGACTCACCTTTGACCTTTGACAGTGAAAGAGTTCAAACATTGAAATATAATAATAATAATAATAATAATAATAATAAATAATAATAATAATAATAACAAACAACTATGCAGTAATTACCTTCTCTGACTGAACTGACAAGACCCCGAGAGGAGGAAGGCTTTACACAGGTGCAGGCCCCCGCAGCCCGGACAGTCTTTAGGCTTCCAGCACAGTTTCACTCGGCTCCGGACAACGACCGTCGGCGTCCCGTTGGATAAACACGACACGAACTTCTCATTTTGACAAATTATTTCTTTAAGAGTCGAAGTGTCGCACAGATCAATTAAGAGATTTTCAGTGTTCACAGCTCCCTGATTGCTCAAAATATATTTTAATATCTCTGTCTCCATAGTAGACTAGGATGATCACCTGATGTGCTAAGCTAACACTGGCTTGAACGTGACCGCTAGGACACAGATAAACAGATTTCTGATGAATGGAAATCGAAACTTATCCAATTGCAAAGCCAAACATTGTAATGCAACTGCCCTCCACAAGGGGGCGTGATCACCAAACATATTGTAGGTGAATGTTGAAGTCACCAGCCAAGCATGATTCTTCACTGGTGTCTTGGGACCCAAAAATCTTCCCCGTTACCATTTTGTTTAAATCCTTTTCTTACAGTATGGTCTAGAATTTAACCTTAACCTCATTAACTTATAGAAGTTTCATGTAGCTATATTTGAAAACACTCAAAATATAGGCTACGGCATTTTTTCCACAATTTCCCACAATCAACAGCCTGAAATTGCAAGTAATGAAATATATCAAACCAGAATTAAGCCCAGACTAAACAGGGACTAAACCAAGACTAGCAGTGGTCTAGACTGGCTTCAGGACCCACCATCAACTTTTAATGACAAGCCGCAACGCAAATAAAAATATATTTCAACTGATCAAATGTACTGAAGCACTGAGCCAGAATAATGTCAGAATATCACAGTATGCCAACACAAAAAGAACATTTAACAAGGAAGTGGTGATGCCAGAGAGGGCACTATTCCCTTTACATGCAGTTTAATTTAAAACCAAAATACGTTAAATAAAAAAGTGCAATTCAAAAGGATTCAAGTATAGAAAATTTGATTTTCTCCTGGTAACCTTTTCAGTGGAAAGCAGTGAAAAACTTTGTGCTTTGAGGAGAATCACACAGCTCTCACTTCAACCTTAGGTGTAACAGTAACACAAGTTTTTTATTTTGATTTTTGATTTTATTTTTTATTTTTTGGCAAAGGCCTGCGACCCACTCAAAATGCTTCCGCGACCCACCTTTGGGTTCCGTCCCACCAGTCACCCCAAACCAAAATAAGACAAAAACAGAATTCAATCTACAACTGCAAAAGACTGCTGGTTACCATGAAGCCTGTGTACCTCCACTAGTACCCGTACCACAGTTTGAGAACCACTGACCACTATTTCTATTTGGTTCTGTGAGGAAAAAAAACATCATAAACCATTGATACTATACATTTTGGCAAACTTGCCTATGCAGGCCCATTGTTGTTATATAAAAGCTTTAGCATCTTAACATATCCTAATTTTAACAATGCTCTACACGTAACACTCTCCATGGGCCAGTGCCTTGTCGTGATGAGGGGGACTTGCATGCTCTAATGACCTGAAGCCCATCAGAGTCTATAGTACTCCAGGAAGGGTCTATCCTTGGCAGGCCAGTCTTCAGGGAGGAGCCAGACAAAATACTGACCCAAAAAAGGACAGTTGACAGTTGGACATCAATTAACTCCAGAACAGCATTGCACGTTTTAAAACCTTTAAAAACATTAAGTGACTAAAATGTTTTTAACAAGTACTCTACTGGTAAAGAGACCAGCAGAGGGCAGCAGAATGCAGACTGTTGCGTTCTTTAAAACATCATTTAAAAAATAAAAGGACTTCACTTTCTTAAACAGTTCCACAATGTCATTTTACTACAAAAAGAAAGATTGCTATGAGGAATCAGCAGAAACAGAGCTGTATACTGCAGACTTGATGTAGAGGGCTTGTTGATTGGTCAGTGCTGGAGTGAGTGGGGCTTCATGAGAGAGGCGAAGGGTCGTGCAACCAAGCGTTTTGAGACCTCAGAACAGCCTTGCTAGAGAATAGAGAAACAGCCGTGAATGAAGCAACACACAACTCCAGGTATGTTTTTTATGAGGGAACAACATTATAACATGTTTGCGTTAAAAAGTCGATTTTGCATATTATAGCCTCTACAATGTGAGGCAGTATTGGCGGCGAAGAAGAAGACACTAACCCACCCATGTCTCTGGACTTGGATCTGCTCCACTGTATTTTCCTGTTTGACATTTTTGTTAATGTTAGTATGCTGTGGATGTCTGCCAAATTGATGTTTTAGAGCCATATTTTGCCTTTAACAAAACACTAAATGGATATCGGGGGCTTTCTCTTACATTTCATATTTTGTTCTTAAATAATATTTTTTTTACTTTACAGTAAATATTACTTAAGTGAATGCACTCAGTATTAAGTAAACATATATAAATTGTAAATCTTACTTAAGTTCAAATTACTTCTTAAATCTACCACTACTACAACCAATACTACACCTGCTGTCACTACTACTGCTCCTGTCTACTGTCTGTATAAACCAGACATGTCCAAAGTGTGGCCCGGGGGCCATTTGTGGCACAGGTCAAGATTTCATATGGCCCTTGACTTCTGTAAGAAACTGTATTACTTGTAGCCCATCAGCACATTGGTAGTGTTTGTGCATCTCATCCATTACTCTCTGCATTGTTTTCTAATAAGTTGGTTGAAAAATAGTGTTTATGTTCAAAGATGTCATTTTGCTAGGACCTGTTTTAGAATTTGTTTTGTAATTTATAGTTATTATGCTTTTGAAAGAATACTTAAATACTTATAAAACAGAGTGCGTTTAATTTATACTGTATGTGCGTTCAGTTCCTAGAAAACATCAGGAGAGAGTGTTGGCCCCCTGAACCTTTGCACATCTTCAAATCTGGCCCTCTTTGGAAAAAGATTGGACACCCCTGGTATAAACCCACCTTTAAATAGAAAACTACAAAATACTAAAGAACTGAACATCTCTTGTCCTGTTGCCAGATGACTATCAACACTCCTTAGCCTCTTGCATACACAGATGAATACTCGGCAGCACATTTCCCTTCCTTATTGCTTCCTGTCTCTTCTCCTCCCAGAAACACAGGAGTCAGATCTGGTTGCAAGTGACTTTCCATCACTCCTTCTCACCATCTGCTGTCACCAAACTCAGCTCCTCTGGCTCTCCATAGTCTATAGTCTTGTTTTGTGCTGGAAACCTAGCGATTGTTTCCTGTTTACCAAAAAACAAACAAACAAAGCGCTATGTCAGTATTTGTAGGATGGCTAGGTGCTAATTCAAATGTATAGATAGGCAATGTACATCTCACTTAGAACATGCTTGCAAGATTTTCAACACTATTCTCTTTCTTTAAAACAAACATAGCAAATAAACTAACTAACTCAACAAGAGGGGCCCAGGTAAACAGACAGTAAAAAGCCTTAATGGCATTGGTCCCCAGTTTCAGAGTAACTCAATAAAAAATATCAAAAAATAAAAATAGATAAAATAATAATATAAAAAAATAATAAAATAAAATAATAAAAAAGAAAAACATTGCAGAATCAATCAAATGTGTAAACAATGCTCAACTATGGGGGCCCTTTAATGCCTATAGGGCCCTATACAGTTGCTTTTCTGCTTACCTTGTTCACCAGTTCATGTAAATAAAAGCTAGTTTAGGCTTCATAATTAGCTGACATTTATAAACTATATTCAGTCCAGGGCTATTTCTAACTATATGCAGACTGCACACATGCATAGGGCCCCACAAAGCACTCGGGGGCCCCAAGGCTGAATGTGAGGAGAAGTGTTGTTGTGCAGACGTCTGCTAGGTCACTGAAGTTGTTTCTCAGATGTCTGCCACTTAACATTACTTTAAAGGAGCTATATTAGGCTTTTATGAATATTTTCAAACCAATCTTGGTCACTTCTAGAACAGCAGCACATTTTACAACCTTTAAAAACCTTAGAAGAAGATCGTTTTTAGTAAGTACTTTACTGGTGTCATAAAGAAACAGGTAAAGAGCGCAGAGGACAGCAGAGTGCAGGATTTTGTGGTCTTTTTGTACATAAAAACATCACTTCTCTAAACTTTTTGTATGCTATTTTACTACAAAAAAAAATAAATAAAATAAAATTAGCTGTGAGGAATCAGTGGAAACAGAACTGTATGCCCTTTGTTGATTGGTCAGCGCTTCCTGGAGTGGGCGGGGGTTCGTGGGTGAGGCGGAAGTTCATGCAACTAAGCGTTTTGAGGGCTCAGATCAGCCGTGTCAGAGAATACAGGATTACTCAAACAGGCAAGAATGAAGCAAAACACAACTCCCTAAGTCTTTGATGAGAGAACAACATTACAACTTGGTACAAAGCTCAGAAAAGTCACTTTTGCCTAATATATCCCCTTTAAGATCACTCAGTTTAGTATTAGTTTTAGTTTAGTTTATTCAGTTTAGTAGTGGGCTTCTAAACTGTTAGTTGCAGCACTGCTCGTTACTTCCCTTCATTTCCCATCATTTTTATCAGTTATCTTGAGTGGAATAACTTAATATGTTTAGTTTCAATAGGAGGTTATCATAAGCAATAATAAGTAATAATAAGTAGCCTCTTTTGCTTGTGGAATGCTCATGAATCCTCTTAAGGGTTATGAATCTCTCCGTCCACCTCTTTGCTGGGAGGTAGGAGCAGAGAGTTTCATGTGCACAAGTATAATTTTAATAACCTCACAACTTCAGAACAGTCAAAAAACTCTCTCTGCAATGTTTTACTTATTACATAGGTGTACATTATGAATTACCAAAAGTCTAAGGTCTGACTGTAGGGAAGTCATTCAGAAAAAAAAAGTTTGGTTCTGTAAATAGGAGTGCCATTATAATGATCTGCTCAAATCTATAGAATTTCTTTAAAAAAAAAGCTGTAACAATACACAATGATAGATCTATTAAACCTTTAACTTAAACATGTCTCTTTTTATGGCAAAACACACTGAGTACAATAGACCTATAGCTCCACGTTAGCCTACACTGCCTTGTTTAATTCCTCCTCGTCCAGCTGCATTTGTTAAACGAAACTGTCAAGAGCTGCTTCCCTGTCCGTCCTCTGTGTGTCTCTCCGCCTTGTGCGCTGCCTCCCTGCAACACGACCTGCCGCGATTTCCTGCTTCGGGTTTCCCTTTAAAAGGGGGCAAGGCTCAATGCTGGGAATTCACGTCATTTCGCCGTTTTACACACACATCCAGATCAATGAGCGCGGGAGAGGGAGCTGTGGTGCGCTTCCAGGAAGGGATTATTATTAACGCGCGCACGGCCGAGCTGCGACGGGAAACGCACGGAGACAAAAGAAGTTTTCTCACCGATCGCTGCGCCATGGAGCCGGCCAGCAGATAGAAAACACACGGGCTTACAAAGGGGAAAACCAACTTCTCTGTCAATAAGAAGCGGACAGTCGCTGGCGCTACTGTCGAGTGGCTTGTTTTGACGAAGAAAAGGAAAAAGGGGAGGAAAAAGACGAAGAGGACAGAGAGAGGAAAGTGTAGAAGGAGACGCGGTGAAGTTGACGGAAGATAATGTCTGAATCCTCCCCCGCTGTGGTCAAGGTAACACGCTCGGATCGCTCTTTGTTTTCCTCCAGCACACACTTTGCACACGCTGGGATATCGCTGTAGGGGCAGGAAAGCGCGACGAGCCACATTGCGCAGGCTAGCCTCCCACAGACGTGCACACTGTGGCGCGTTTGTTTGGACACTCATCTGTTGCTCGCAGCTCCACGCTTTTTTTTTTTTTTTTTTTTTTTTTCTTAGTTCGCCTCCACTCTGCTGCCGCTGCTGCTGATAGGAAGTCGTGACTGTGTGACACAAACGTATGGTTTCCCAAAGCAACAGCTGGTTTGGCGTAGGTTGGCGTACATGTTGTAATCTTTAACGTAATGTATTTAAATGCAAATAAGTTAAATGGCGGAAAGGGGGGATTTTAGCACTGCACTGATAGCACTTTTATGGAATCCGTTTAGCAGGGTATTCAGGTTTTGATTAGCCATAATGTCTGTTTACTTAGCTTTGATGGGTGATTTTGTGCAAAACGACTTTAATAACGAAGTAGTACAAAATGTATGCAACCTATTGTTTTAGCTATAATTAAAAGCAGTTATCCATTTTGCATCGGCTGCTGTATAGCTTATGCCGTTTTAAAACATCACATATTAAATAGCCTATGTACTTGAATAATGAAATATTATGTAGTCGTGCTGTATCAGAAACACCGTCTCAATTGAACTGAATTATTCAAAGATTGATGGCAGCCAGCGGATCATATTTTGCTGCTTATAATCTAGTCCCTCTTTCAGCTGACTCAGACTCCTGTCATGTAGTTTATGTTCACATAACAAAACTGCACAATGTTGAACAAGGCTTGACAAAATGACAAGTGCATATAAAGAAAAAAAGTGTGTACAAGTCCTTTTATAAATAAAAAATATGCAAGAAGGTCACCTTGAACTTACTAATTTACTGCTCTCAATAGTAGCAAATATGATTGTGCCTTATTAGGGTTATGTGACTTACTTAGAAAATCTATTCCTGTTCAAAGATGAATAAAATACAAAACAAAAATTTAATAAATGAATAAATAAATAATAATAATAATAATTATTATTATTACTTTTGTAGACTCTCAAAGTTACTTTACAGGGACAGCAGTAGAAGCCAGTTGTACAGATACTTGGAAAAAGTGGGATTTTTTTGAATATGGTCGTTACGTCGGACATCAATAGGACTTTACTGTTGTTAAAATGGAAACAAGACCAAGACAAAAATCCCACAGGGGACTGAACAACAACGAAGATTTCAGCAGAATCAACAGGTGATGAACGAAAGCACTAAACACCATTAATTAAGTCAGAGAAGTTATAAAACCCGACTGTCCTGCTTTCAAAAAGAAAGTAGAAGAGGCTATCACCAACCACCACCAAACACACAGTTACACACTAACACATTTATACACCAGTGCTACAGACACTGAAATTCAGATTGGGTTCAGTGTCTTGCTCAAGAACACAACGACTGTATGCAAAGCTGGTAGCAGGTATTAATCCGCTAGCTCTCCAGTTCGTAGGTGAACAGCTCTACCTACTTAGCTACTGCCATCCCAGTAAATCAGATACTTCTATGTAAAAGTGTTTTCAATCAGTACTTTTTATAACTTAATAACTTTAATTGAACTGGTGTATATTTTACACAGCCTACATATGTTGCAGGTTTTATAAAATTAATATTAATCTAGCATACACATTTTTATCTAGCAATGTTTGGAAACCTGAATAATGTCATTTCTTCCTTTTTGTAATGACAGCATTACTGAATATATTGATATAGTGGATCCTGGATCCTGGTTCAATTCCCTAAAACACCTTAGCTAGCTACAATTTTACATGTCATTGCATTTAGGGAATTCATTTAATAAAGTGCAAGTATAACAATACTCAGGCTTCAACTTGCATTTTATTTCAGGGAAAGTTCTTTGTGTTTTGACAGCACACTCCCAGTTTGAAGAAGGAGACCGGAGCAATGCCACAGAGACTAATGTACTGCTGTAATGGCTATTTCCTTATGGTTCAGAGCCACACTGAGGAGCTTGTACTGGGGAGTGCTTAGTTCTGGTGTTGTTCTTGGGCTGCTCCTGTCTGCTTTTCCAAACTGTGACAATATTGTAGGGAATAGGTTCTCTCTCCCAAAGTACCTTAAACAAAATCCTGCAGTAATCCCTTTTTATTCTCACATTTAGTATTCTGATTTTATGACCTATAAAGTAGACAACAGTGCTGCTGGAGACACCATAAATCATTTTGTCTTGTTTCTGTTGCACTTGCATAGCCTTGTCCCTGCAGTGGGATGTTTAGAAAATGCTTGTGAAAAAGCGGAGAAAGGAGGAAAGCAGGAAAGCAGGAAATGGAAGCCTGAAAGGTTATTGCTTCTCTTCCACAGGAAATTCCTGGTTCAAACGGTTAGAGTGGAGCAGAGTCGTGGGGGGAAACTGCATTAACCCACATTCATTTCCTCAACAAGCTCTTTGCCCTTGTTTGCAAGACTGAGAATAAAGAAAGACCACAACCACAGTGTTAACCAAGTGTAGATTCGACAGATATGATGACTTTTGATGAAAGTGGATAGCCTGGCCAGCCAGCCCCTACTACTTTCTTTTCCAAAAGCAGGAGAGTCTGGTCCTCAGCCACAGTGAGCCATTTCCAATCAGGTAATTTGGACCCGACCTATCACAGCTGTTTATCTGGAGTGTATTTTACAAATGTGGAAAATAATCTCCAAAAAATAATCAAGATGGCCGACTAATACAGAGTGAAATATATAACTTCTCTCAACTGATTAATGGCGCTTAGTGTTTTCCTTCATCCCCTGTTGTTTCCTCCAAAGTCCACGTTGTAGTTCAGTTCTCTCTGGGAGTTTTTGTTGGTCTTGTTCCCATTTTTACAACAGTAAAGTCCCACTGATGTCTGACGTAACAACCCCATTCAAACAAACAACTGTCTTTTGTTGCTGTTCCCTTCAGAAGCAAGAACAGAGATACTAATAATACAGCGTATACTGGTGCTTTATGGCAAAATTGGCAACAATTCTTTGTAAGTGCCATGTTTGTTTTGGATATAGGTCAGTGGCACGCTGCTAGCATCCCATCCTTTTGTTTACCTGATTGGTTGCGCCGCCTGTGATTGTTCTGCCCACAGAAACAAAACTTAAGCAAAGGGATACCAGACAAACCTTTTTTGTATAGAATAGGAAAAGAGATTGTCTAAAGAAGTTTGTCTGGCTGGCCAGGCTAAAAAACAGATAAAGCTGTAGCTAAAATCATCGGATGAAGGAAGTCTAGAGTGCAGCATTGTTGCTTGAAGTGTCACTAAACAAAAAAAAGTTCAGCAGCCAGACAGACAGGAAATGCTAAACATTCTTGCTTTGCTTACTTATTCTTTATAGATGGACTTTAGACTTTATACAAATATACATGCTAAGTTGTTTGCTACCCAAACTGTACATATTCTTTCTAGGTTACACACATTTGTAGCTGCTAATTTATAAGGAAACCTAAGGAGCATTACCATTGTGGCGGTACGGCCCAGGTCAAGTTGGTATGGAGGTGCTAGTGGAAATGTGCCTTTTAGTACATATGGCTCAGAAATGGTATGGTTATGATCTCACACCCTACACCCTACTGAAAGTAAAGCAAATAGAAGTTTTTTTTTATACTTATTGACCAGCCTTGAAAACAGTTTCACTAGTGTGAAAAGATATCATTAACTTCCCTTTTATTTTGCTAAAGATGTGGTTGAATTTTGACACCAAGTGCTATGCTATGAAACTCTGAAACATAATATGAAACAGCCTAGCATTTACATGACCTTCTAGATAAAGCCATAATGAGCAGGATGTTAATTAAAAAGTCAGCTGGAAAAAACAAAAACTAAAACTAAGTGAATTTGTATGAAAACTCTGCATTGCCTGTGTTTTAGAAATTCTCTGCTTATTTGGGAGTTCATTCAAAACCAACCTGGAAAGATAACTCTAGTAACTGTAAGCAAATCTTTTACAGCCAATTATAGCTCACATATACTTACAGAAAATCTTACATCCAAAATGGCAGTATTGTTTATTGTATTTATAAAATATTAAAAAGGTATTTTTAGATCCCACTCTGCCCATGTCGCCTACAAAGTAAATCCATTTTGTCTTATTGCTTTTTCCATATTGTATGCAAAGACAGGTGGATGTAAATGAGGGTAACCTAAAAGCACTCGGAAAGCACAGACCTCCACCAAGGCATTGTTCCTATCACACAATGGTAAAGATGCAGTGACCAGACCTGGACTCAAACCAATTGATCTTAAAGTTCAGGTGTAAATGCTGTATCTATTTCAACCAGGAGAGACTTGAGTGGGTAATGGATGATTTACTGAAGGAATAAACTTTTGGAGATGTTAGTGATGGAGGGAAGAGTCTGGAAAATGGAGAGGCTGGGGAGGCTGATTGTTGTGCTGCTGCGGTGGAGCTGGGGGTGGAGGAGGGTTATGGCATGTAGCTGAAACAACAGGATGACAGAGGGGGGGAGAGAGAGTTGTATATATGAATAGCTTGAGAAGTGATTGGATGAGTGGTAAAGAAGGCAGGCTGTGATTGGCTGACAGTAACAGACAGGTGATAGGTCGTATAATGGGAAAAAGAAATCATGGTCTTCCCGGTTGATTTTACGCATACAGCTTCATCAAGTCACAAAACCCGTATATCTCACAATGGTAAAGAATCGACTAAACCATATTATTTGTTCCTTTACTAAACCCACAGTTATTCTAAATCTAAAGTTAGCTTTTGAGATATTTTGCTAACAGACAAACAAACCAATGCCCGTAGAAACATACCATTCCTCGTGGATGTTATCAATGCTGCTTAAAGAGAGATGAGCTAAAATGATGCTCTTTAAGATGCTAGTGCTATAGGAGGTGAGATGAGTTGACTTTTTCGGAGGGCTGTTTGGGTTCCGAGCTGCTGCACTGGGAGCTTTCTGAGCCGTGTTTGTGTCTCTGTGTCTATTCATAGCAGGAGAGGAGCTCTTTCAGTCCTTCCGCAAACCCGCTGCCAAACTTCACTTCCTCCCCCGTCCATGCTCCCGCCTCGAGGCCAGCCAGCCGAATGGAGGACGAGCCCAACAGGCTGCCTGCACACCTGCGTGAGTCACACTGCTGCACACGCATCCACTTAGGTCTGCTAAGATCAGGCATTTCTATGAGGGCTGGTACGATATTTAAAAAACACACACAATATGTTGTAACTATTTTGAATATAGAACTATGACCTATGTTTGCTTTATTTGATAAAGTGAAAGTTTAATAGAAGGAGAGCAGTGCATTTACTACTCTTAAAAGCTGTGGCTAAATGAATATAAAAAATGAAACTAGGTCCAAATGTTGGAATAAACCGGTACTAAAATTGTCACAATAAGGACTAAACAGGTCTTAGGCTCTGCTTGGATAATTATTTTGACAGGAAAAGTGTAAATGTCCGTCTAGTTGGTATTGTGGTACCAGCACACAGTGACCAGGAAGGACAGCCTGATCTCTGCACACACCTCCCATCCTTTGCATCAGTGGTTCCCAACTGTTCCTGTCTGGTGTACCCCCTGGACTTTTTGTCATATCATGAGTACCCCCTCAGTCATATTTGTAGATGATTAAAAAGTAGTCCTATAAGAGACCTGTGTTTAATTGATACTATTTATACTATTTATGCTCCTGAGTTTTTTTTTCTGAACCTAAATTCTAAATAAAATAATAACTAATAATTAGCCTTTCTTTAAAAAAAACAAAAAAAAAAACTATACAATAAGAAATTAAATAATAAAAACTCCTTTTTATATTATGTATTATTTTGGTGTATATTTTATGTTCAAAGTAAACCTCAAAATGAAAAAAAGTAATCTTGAAATCATGACAATTTTACTAGAAAGAACAATTAATATCATCTGAAAAACGTCACTTTGAAACCTGAAAAGTTTGTTACAAAATATAATATTTAGATAATATTCTTAAGTCATTGAGACACTTGAGGTTGTCTTCTAATCATTTCAGTAGTTCATTATGAAAAGATTGCAATATTTTCTTATCTTAATAAGTTCTGAAATATTTCCAAGTACCCCCTGCAAAGTCTTTGCATACACCCAGAGGTCCTCATACCCCTGGTTGGGAAACACTGATCTACATTCACAATTCCAGTTACTCCTATCAGGCAGGAGCTACAAAGTCCCACTTGTTTGGATGTTCAGAAGAAATTATTAATTCCTTCTGCCACACAAAACTCTGTCATTTACCATTTTAATATTGTTAAATATGTGTGTGTTTGTATGTTTGTGCACTGTGCAATTTGACTGAATGCATTGGAAGCTGTGTCAAAGACAAATTTCTGTCTCAGCTGGAGATCGACGATCAATATTTGTTTATTTTATCACCAATATTGTTTTGTGACTAGTAATATTGCAATAACAACCAAATTGCACAAAGGGTGTAAGAAAATTGCAATATTTTATTTGTCTATACTGTATTGCTATAAAAAAAGGTTGTATCATATATGTAGAATTTTGAAAGATAACTCTGGAATGACATCATCAGTATTGCTCTTGCACACAGCACAGTGGAAAGGCAAGCTCTGGCAGTACGTGAACAATTGGCTTTGTATAACCTACCCTTATCTGTTTGTGCGAAACATTAGAAGGTAGGATCTAATTATGCATCCAAGCGGCCATAAAATGCTAATGGACACGTTGCTAATAAGTGGATGACTTCACTCCAGCTTCATTATTAGCGCGGGACAGCATTTTCCGCGCTCTCTTCCCTCTCTTCCTGTGCTGAAGGAAAAGGCAAACACCGGCTAAATGTAGAACTGCAAATGGGCATCACAGTCAGAGACATCAGAGGAGGAGAGCGAGCATGAATAAGTAAAGATGTTGCGGATTATCACTTTAATAGTTAAAATCCATCACGTCCTATTTTAATAACGCTGATTATTATGAGAAGCTGCTCATTCAGGCCTTTTCTCTAAGCTATGAAGTGTTACTTAGGAGTTTGTAGTGGAGATAGAAATAAGGATAAAATTGGCCCGATGCTGTCTCAGGTGGGGGAAGACCCCCACATCTCTGCTAGTCTCACTTTTTTTCTGACATTTTCACAGTTGTACAGTTGAATGAATTGATGGCCTTGTTCAAATGTGATTTTTAAAAGTTGCTAACAAGTGGTACAATATGGGTCAGGTTATTTGATTTATTTATTTATTTTTTTGTCACCTTAACAGAGGGACAGCACATGTTACATCAGGGGTGGCCCAGGGGACAAATATGGCCTGTGGACCTTTTTTTTTTTAAATTGACCCTCAGGTTTCCTTCTCCATTGGCCCAAATTGCGATAGGTACCTTTTATAGCCGTGAAAAGTTACACTATAATCTAACTTTCACCTCTTTTTATTTTTTTATTTTTATTTTTTTACCAGGTCTCAGTTATTATATCTTCAAACAGCAATTATGTATGAAGTTGTATCTAGACATCGATGGCTACATAAACTTTTTTGGATGAGATGATGGACCTAGCATTAAGGAAGAAAAAATGGAAAATAGTTTTTAAAAAAGTCATATTAAGTGCCTAGAGTAAATTTTAACGAATTCGCAAATGTTTGATTGCGGTTTGGCCGTTCATTTACACGAAGACGGAGTTTCTGTTTTTTTAATCTGCAAGTCTTTTGCTGGCTCCCAGAAAACCACAAAGCTCTTTAAAGTATTTGGGAAGTTGCAGACTGAAACTATGATTTCGTCTGCTGTTTACTCTTCGTACGGTATAGAGCAGGGGTGTTCAAACTATGGCCCGGGGGCCAAATGCGGCCCGCAGACAATTGGCCCAAATTGCCACAGGTAGCACTTTTTACAGGTAAAATACTTCATTTGTGTGTGATGTACCTGGCTTTAAGAAAGAAAACAATGGAAATTAGTGGTTGGTGGCGCCAAGAAAAAAAAAGCAACATCTTCTTTTGTTGTGATGCAAAATATGGCGCCTACGACTGAGTGGCCCTCCTGCACATATATTTTTCAGTATGTGGCCCTCAAGGAAAAAAGTTTGAACACCCCTGGTATAGAGCATTTGCGGGGCCCATTGCACCATTTACTGGACAAATATGGGTACTACAGTTTACACATACTAAATCCCATTTTCTCTACACTTTAGGGTTTTCGTATAAGTGCGAATTGAAGGCAGCATGACTGTTGTGTTTTCCTGGCCAGCGTTGTTGTGTAAACGGGCCCTTAGAGTGGAGGCCTAAGAAAAAAAGTGAGGAGCCAAATGCGACTTTCTAATTTGGTGAGGCAAAATCCGTCATCTCAGTTAGTGGCCCTTCTCCACATTTATTTTTCAGTATGTAATTATAAAAAGTTTGGACACCCTTGTGTTAGACGTTTTGAATATAAAATCAAAGCATTTATTGCTAATAGGTTCTCCTGTAGTTTTGACTTCCTTCTCTTCTTTAAATTGACTTTGTGTTGGCTCATTATTGCTCCACCAATCCCAGAGCAGGCGGGGCTGGAGCGCTGCCAGTGGATAGATAAACCTGTCCAAAGACTAACCACCTACCTGTCAATGTTTAACTGCTTTATTTATTTTTTCCCGTCAAGTGTGTGAAGTTCATGGCTGTGGCGCACAGGAAACTCCCTGGGCCCACTTCCTCTTTGACATTGTTGCTGAAAGAGGAAGTAGCCTCAGCAGGTCCGCATTGGGTTTCCTGTTCAGTCAGGTCCTGGGTCAGTACACATCCGCACAATGGTGGAAGTGCTGCTCAGTGTTTTTTCTGGTTTAAGATACAGCCAGTGTTGAATCTTAAAGCTACACTACCCAACATTTCTCTACCGTTATGGACACAGATTCTATCCCAGCTTCTGCGTATGTTTTGGGCTTCTACTTGACCAATGTGCCACCACAAAATACTAACGTTAGTGACTTAAAACCTTTAACTCTGAGTTTAGCATTACAGTGCATCCACTGGAATCTTAATTATCTTCACCTTGTTTAACATTCTGAATGCATTGCCAAAATCTGTTTGCTTCCCTTTTCGGTATTTATGTTTCACTTCTTGCAGAATTTCCCTGTGTAAGCTACTGCATATATATTATTTAATATTTTCTCTGTATTGTCCACAACCATTATTTCAGTGCTGACAAGTTTTTTTAGACTAAACGGGTGGGTCAGCAGTAGGGGTGTAACAATAGTTTTTTGCAATGATACAATACGTATCAATTAGAATTGTTTCGATCTGATCCAAGAATGAGATTTGCTAATTTAGAAGAATATGATATGATACAATTTAACACTTTCATATCAATACAATTAATACAGCAACTTTTTGACCA
Organism: Bostrychus sinensis; assembly: GCA_020698575.1. Classification (NCBI taxonomy): domain Eukaryota; kingdom Metazoa; phylum Chordata; class Actinopteri; order Gobiiformes; family Eleotridae; genus Bostrychus; species Bostrychus sinensis. The sequence goes on along the minus strand of CM036239.1, from coordinate 45,010,467 downwards.
AAATCATAAACTTAAATCTAGCACTGCGACTGGGGTTGACCAGCAGAGTGAAGAAAAGTTGCCTTTTTTTTAATTAAAAAACAAAAAATGACATCGAAAAAGATGTCTGATTTTATTTTAACATGCACATATCTAATATCCAATATTATATATTTTTTTCCGTGTATATAGATATACACCGCCTAGAAAACTGATACGATTCAATACAAGGTAGTGCATATTGATATAATTGTATTGTAGTAATGTGTGAATATTGTTTCATTGTAAAGCTTATTTGAAAACTAAATAGCTATTGGTGCAATAAAATGATCAGGAATAAAACTGTGCTCCACAAGTTCAGAATCAATCACTATGTTTACATGCAGCTTGAGACAACCAAATTATAGCCTTACTCCAATTATAACAGACTTTTAAACTTTACATAAAGGCGGGTCACCGATTGGGAGGGTTAGTCATTAAAATTTCTCTTGATTGGAGTGGAGCACCTAGATAATGTGGTGTATGTTGGGCTACTGCTGCATGTGTACAGCTGACTCCAATAAAGCTAGAGAGGCATCAACCATCACTCAGCAATAAACACAGCACATTAGTCCAGTGTTTAGAGACATACTCATGCATTTTTTACCAAGAGAAGAACACATTTTTCTAACCTTAAGTTTTGATTTGCAACTATTTTTAATTATTAGTAAACTATGATTACTGTCTAAATTAGCTTTTTTTTTTTTTTTTTTTTTTTTTAGCTTTTAGCACTACAGGTAAATCCCCAGAGAAACTGAGTGCCTCACAGTGCTGTGGATTCAGTAGTTGACTCTGCTCTGTAGGTTGGTTTGACCACTTCTTTGCAGAAATTGGACTATGAACATATTCAGGGTATACTATGCATGTAAACATAGTGACTGCATGTAAATGTAATGTAGACCAATAGGAGCTTTGTAATAAAGCAAATTTGACAATATAAACAAGTGATTTATATTACATTATAAGAGTTTTTTCCTTAAAAATAAATGTGTAGTGTCTCTTTAATTCTGCTTCTGTTCTGACCTTTAGACCGATGGCGACATGTCTTTGAGTCCAAAAAACACCTCTGCTTTTCCCTTCCCCTTGTGCCGATCTGAACACCCACACTTACAAAGACTTACAGAGACTTTTAGTCCTGAGGGAGGAGCGGGAAGGAAGAGAGGAGAGAAGGAGAAAAAGCCAGAAGAAGAAGGGAAAAAAATGAGGCAGGAAATTGCAGTGTGGGCAGAAGTCTCCATTTCCTGAGGAGGAAATGGATTAGATCAGGGAGAGGTGCAGCCTTCTCCTCACCATACACAAGGCCAGGATTTAGTTTTTTTTTTTTTTTTTTAGTTCTTTTTATTCAATAAACAAACTGCATATTACCCAGGCACACACATGTGTCCCTTGTAAAATAAAGGACTTTTAAATATGTCAAGTCAGAGTGCCCAGGATATAATTATTTTTAATGATGACAATGATTCATGTTTAAATTATGTACCCTTTAACTATTTCAGCCATTTGGTATCATTGCTTTCATGGCAACTTATTACATACAGTTTACACACAAGTCTAGTTGACCCATCACTATTCTTACAGTTTTTTGTTTATGTTAACTAAAATATTAGAAGGATATAAGGAACAAGTTGTAAGTTGCCAATTATGATTCTTTTTAAATTGAATTACTAAAACTACTCCTACAGTTAAATTAGTGTAAGCTTTGTGAGATTTGTGATACTTTTTCATCTGTATTTCACATTTTATAATTTAGGTATATTCAGTGTATATGTTTGGACAACGTCTTCTTTTGGGGAGCTGTTTTTTTGCAGAAAACGCTTGGATTAGGTGTCTGTCACTTTAAGGCCCTCTCACCCCATCAGCTGCAAACTCCAAGCCATTTGCAAACACCATAGTAGGACTGTAGGACTGAAGCCGGAGGGGGATAGACCTAGCATGATAGGATGGCTAATTAGCACGACTATTAGCAACATGAAGCTAATGGATAGATAAATGAGCGGACTGCTTTGTCGCGGCTGCAGCTTATTCTTTGAAATGATCATAATGATGCGCTTCCTGGAGAAGGCGGTGTTTACGTAGAGCTGTGAGACCGAGCGTTTTCAGCTCTTGAGTAGGGCAGGGCCTCAGCATACCAGATTACTCAAATGTGTGAATGAAACAAAATACTACTCCAGGTATGTTTTTGAGGAGGAGACAATTTTATAACATGCTTAAAAGCTCAGAAAAGTTGATTAAGCAGAGTATTTCCCCTCTTGACAATTGAGTATAAATGCACAGGCTATGGTATAGACTGCCAAGAGCATAAAATGTACCTACAATACATCTGAGACACTTTACAAATGTATTACTTATGATTCTTTCTGGGCTCCTTCATTTTAGTTCTTTGTATTTCTTATTAAAAGTAAAACAGATTACCAAAGTGATTTAAATATACCCAATGACTAATACACGCTTTTTAACAATTGTTGCCATAGCTTTCATGTTGCTTTCTTTTGTCTGGCTTTGAATTGAAGTCGGTAATATGTCTGGACTTGTCACACCCATAATTTGGAGCTGATCTGAGGAAAAAAGGCCTTATTATTTGAAAGTGTCAGTAGCAAAATGATCCTCCTTTGTTTTCTATGAATGTACACGAATTACAAAGAATAGTGCGTTTCCAGTAGTAAGGATATCTTGGTGAGGAGTTTAATAGAAGCCATGGAAACAAGACGGGCTGATTTGCTTCATTGTAGGCATGTGTGTGTCTGTCTTTGCACAGCTGGCTCTGCAGGCTTGCAGTGGGTGGAAGAGTGCGAGTAAATCTTTGTGTGAATCCAAAGATGGTGTAGGTGTACATTGTGTATGCGTCGAGTCATTCCTCGTTTGTGCTACTGTTACTGAATACTGGCTTCTGTTAGTGTGTCTTTGTACATTGACCGTTTTCTGTTTTGTGGTGTTACAGAGTCTTTACTTATTTACTTGTTAGAACAGCATGCAAACTATGGCAATGCAGTTTGTTTTGCTGGCCAGCCTTGTTAATACTTTTTAGAGTGTTGCTTTCCTGTCCAGTGACGTGGAAGTTGATGCGCAAATTTCCTTAAAACCAGATTTACGGTCTTGCGTTTTGTTTAGATTAGATGATTATTAGTTATTTTATTATTATTAATTAGTCAAAGCACCTTTCTAGACACACAAAGTTGCTTTACAATGTGGTGCATGATTCATTAACTTAGACTCCAACTAGCTCCTGTGGGGCAGACCAGCGAACAACTAATATATCAGTTTTTTTTTATTTTTTGACAAATGGTCATTGACAGATTCTTGCACTTTGACGATTTTTGGTCAGGCTAATGTGCGGGCAATCATGTGTCTGAAGGACCCCAACTTCCCCAACCAACTTTTAGGAGTTTGGACTCTCACATTGCTTTTTTATCTTTAGGGGAAAAAAATTGGCAGTGTTACTGCTGTGAATTAAAAAATCGGCATAGGCCATAGAAACACCCATCTTTTTTTTTTTTTTTTGTACTTATTTATTTTATTATTAACTTATACATTTACACATAAATAACCAAAAAAATCACAATACAAACAGCTATGACAATAAAGCAATAATGACAAAGGGGTAAACCATACAAATCATATACTTAAATGCTTAGAGAGGTTTTTTTTTATTTTAATTTTTTTTACATTTTTTCTGTTTGATTGAACATCTTGTCCCATCAAAAAGCAATATTAAAAAAGCACAACAGTTGTGCTTTTTTAAGAAACACCCATATCAGTTCAACCTTTGGGTTAGTGGGTGAACATCTCTACCGTCTGAGCTTCTTTAATGTTCTTCCTTGTATAAATGAATGGTAAAGAACACTACACTTGTAACAGAACTGCATGCACAACTTTTCTGAATAGTACGCCATTAGTGAAATTGATCCCAGTTGAAGTTCCAAGTCTTTCTACAGGTGCTGAGAAAGGACAAATTAAGAGCACTTCTGTTTTTTTCCGGATGGACATGTATGGATTGAGTAACCTCATCAGAAGACTTATTTCCAGTAGGTAGGGGGGTAAAGTGTAGAATGGGTGTCCACAATTTTGCCACAAAATATGCACTTTTGTGATTGTACCCTCTAAAGGTGCTGTACTTGAAGGTTGAGGCAGCAGTTGAGAATACTACATCCAAGTTATGCACACACAGAAATTGTGAATGATGAAATGTAAAAAATAATACTTGGTCTTTTAAAATTTCAGCCAATAATGACAAATGTTGTGCTGAAAATATCCATTTTAAACAATTAGGCTTGTTGTGGTTAATAAGCCCTCATCTCAGTGTTTAGTCCCCTTCACAGATGGAGTCCAGTATGCCGAGTGTGTGTTTGGAGTTTTTTTTTTTTTTTTTCGGAGGGGAAATTTCCTGCCCCTGGAAGCGACTCTTGTCCTGAGGAATTTCCTGAGTGGGCAGACGGCGCTTCCTGAATAAATGTTGCCGTTGATGTTGTTGTGTGTGTGTTTCTGGGCTGAAAGGGAAACTGTTCTCACATGGCACGGCCCCCATCTCTTCCTGTTCCAGACTCCCACCACATGGCATTTTCAAACTCTAATTTTACCCTCATCCATTGAACACACATGCTATAAGGTCTTCTATAGTGTAGGCTTTGGGAGGAATATAGCAAGCTCTTCCTCTGCTTAGATAACGAAAGAAATAATCAATGCCCTTATTATTTTGATAGTGAATGGTTATCTGTCCATGTGTGTCTCTGTTAGCCTTGCAACTAACTGGCCACTGTCCAAGTTGTACCCCGCCTAAGGTCCATAGTTGCTGGGATAGACATAAACTTTTGAGGTTCCTTAAATGGCTGGTATGTATTTTTTATTTATTTTTTTGCTATGGTAGAGCTGCTAATTGTTAATAGTGGTACAACTTAGAGGTCAACCTATTGCTGATGCCGTTAGTGATTTTTCAATTTCAGAGCAGCAGATGGACAATAAACATGGACTGTTTTCGAAATTTTATGAAAGGAATGAATTTAATATAGCCATTTGTTTTAGCAATGCTTATTAAAAACTGAAACATATGTGTTAGAATTGGACAGTGGGAACAGTTAAAGATGAGTTTGTAGAGAAATCCAGTAGATAGTAGTAATAGTAGAGCTTGGAGAGAGCAACAAAATCTTTTTATTGCCATCTTGAGATTTTCAGGCTGAGATAAAGCGATTTTGGATGTTTTCTATGAACTGCAGTGTAAGAGCCCAAACTGCTAAAAGATGGCTGGGGAAGCTGGGGTCCTTCAACCTCCAGCATAGTTCATCTTCATAAAGTATTAGTAGAAGTTTATTTTATAGTAGTTTTGTGTGACTAGTTCCAACCTCTAACCATTAATCCTTTTGTTTAGTAATGGAAACACCTCTTTCCATTCATAAGCAAACCTCACACTGGCCTTTACTCTAGTCTTGTAAATCCAGGTTGACCTTTTGACCCTTCCTAAAATACATTATGAAATATTATGTGTGGTCTTGAGCTGTTTAAGACACACAAACACAAAACGACCTCTAATTATGGGTTACCATCAGACCACAATCAAACATGGTAATAAAGATACTATTAAAATAATAATGATTAAGGCTGCACAATATAAGAAATGCTTGCTTGCATGCTTGACTGTGTTGAATATTGGAATACTGATATGAATTTAACTTATGTCAAAAAACCACAATTCATAAGTATGTAAGAAATGTTGAGCAAATACCGGAGCAACTTTATCTAGTCATATTTTGTTATTTAAGGATTTTGGTTCCCAAACCTTTTTCTATGAATCTTCCACACACATGCATCAGAAAAATAAAGTGATTAGCTACAAACATTTATTTACCAAAAATAAACCACAGCCAGTTGTAAATTTCAGTTCCTATCCCTTTTGTTTTCCAATTGGGTGTGTGGAATAGATAAAGCTGTGTCGACCCCCTGCAATCTCTGGGCACCCCTGAGGGGGTCCCGGGCCCTCAGTTGGAAACCACTGTTCTATTTCACCAATTATTTTGGAAACCGCCAGTGTCTATGTCTACCATTTTGAATGATACAGCCTACCAGTTATAAGCAGTTACTTAAAATATCCATATTGCATTTGTGTGGGTAACATACAGCTCTAATTATTACTCTTTAACTTACTAACTAAATCTAGTCTGGTGTTGAACATATACATTTAAATCAACCATTACATTGGATGATGATGATGATGATGATGATGATGATGATGATGATGCGTTAGGTGGCAGGCTGATGGAAAGTGTGGCTGCCCCTCTGACCACCACCAAACAATCACCCTGACACATTCATACATTGGCAAGGTGGGTGAACAACAACACTATGCAGTGCTGGTAGTGAGGTTTGAACCGCCAACCTTTGGGTTAGTGAGCCAATATTAGGGCTGTGCCAAAAATCGAATTTGAAGTTGAATCACGGTTAAGTACAGACGAGCGCACGCATGCTTATGGTTACCACTCTCCTGTTACAGCATGAGCAAGAAAGAACAAGAGTGGAGTTGGGAAGAATAATCACCTTTAAACGTACTACGCATTTACATACAGAAAAGCATTAAAGAACAAACAAGGTTGGCGTTTTCTGTGCTGAACAAAAACCACAGTCCATACAATTGTTTTATGCCACAGTTGTCCATTGTACAAATGGGCAAAACTATCCTTATATATTTCAACCATCCTAACTTCGCAGAAACACCACCAGGGCTTTGGAAACGGGGTGCGCACGCCTTGGTTTGCAGTAAAGCCGAAGAGGTGCACAGCTGTGGTGCGTCACGTGATGCGTGTCAATGCCGCAGCTCGTCAGCTTAAAAAATATTTGTGATCAGTGCAGAGTTTAAATAGGTGACTACTGATAATAATCTGACTAAATGGGAGAACTAGGTCCTGAAATGGTATGGAGTGACAGGACGGTTCTATAGAAACAGACTTTTCCCCTGCTGTCGTCCAGACGCTGCTGCTCTCACAAGAGAAAGGGCTGGGTGTTTTCATCTTGCCTCTTTTATTTGTTGAAATTATCACAGTTTTTATTGTATAAAAATTTAAACTTGCAATGAAATATATTACAATAAATTTCCCACTTTCTTTTTACATTAAAATCTAATCTCATGATTATTAGTTTTTAATTGTAAACATAAAATTGAATGAATAAAAAATTCAGATCAACCAATATGGGGGAACAAAAATCATGATTAGATTTTTTGTCATATTGCCCAGCCCTAGCCAACTTCTCTACCAAATGAGCTTCGGCTGCCCAATGTTGATCCATGAGCCGGAAAACTGTCTGTTGTGACCTACTGAATCATCGTGGTGATACTTCTAAGAGAGAGTCAGATGTATCAAAATGCCATTTCTTATATTCCAAAAAGATTTGCATGCTTTGATATTTGATATGTAAGTGTCACATTGCTTATAATGGATGCAATACTACTGTATACAAGTTTTGAAAGTTGGCAAGAAACCACTGTTATTGGAAAGAGAATTTTCTAAAATCCAGACATCACTTTCTCCTTGTGGAAAAACTGACTCAGTAAAGTTTAGTTTGAGGGATTTAGACCAGCCTTTTTATTTGTTAACAATACTCTTTGAAGCATGTGCACACATAGTAGTAGAAGAAGAAAAACCTGGCTTGGGAACAAAAGGAAGAGTGGCGGTTAGAGCCGAATTCAGGAACTAAGTACAAGAGCTGGCTTGTTCCTGCGCCCGGCGAGTTATCAGAAACAGGTCGTGCTACTTCCTGCCCATAAAAGTGTGTGTGATTGATGAGCTGTTTAATGTTTGTTTTGACTGGATGAAGTCCAGCTCTGCCGGACGGGGGCGGGCACGTGCACAGACACCGGAGGGGGAAGTAGTGGAACAGGGGAGTTTTCACCGGGCTCAAGAGTAAAAGTCCATGTGTGGAGGTGGCTTTTCCTCCAACCCACCCACCTGTCATAGTTCCCTCCGAGGAGGGCGTTGTGGTACAAGATCAAGTGGGTGGATATTGCAGGAATATAGCAATTAAATATGTCATTATTAGTGAGCAGGTTTGCCTAGAAATTAGAGCAGCAGCAGTTAATCAGATTAATCAAATATAATTGATCATTCAAATAATTGTCAAATAATTTAGTTGACGATTAATCGCTATTTGGAGAATTCATAGTCTCTGGAACATGCCATGTGTTTTTATTACCAAGACAGAGGAGTAAAAGCACAGAAATGGTAAAAGAGAATGTACATTTTGTGTTTTTGATTAAAAACATTTTGTGGAAAACAATGTCATTGCTTTCTAGTATAGTTTTTGTAATATATCACAATTAAACTATAAAACATACGTTTTTAACCACTTGTCACTGTTAGGCTACCAAGTCATTGCATATTTAATTGTACTTCACTATCTGATTATTAATCAACTAATTGTAAAAAGAATCAACAGATTAATCAGTTATAAAAAAAAAAATGTTAGTTGCAGCCCTAATAGAAATATTGTAGTTGTGCTTCTACTTCTGTCTCAAGGTATACATAAACAAAATTTACAAATTTAAAAATATATAAAACCTCTATAGTGTATTATAATGTATACAATTGTCTTCATAGTTGTACAGCAAAATGTACAACTTCTAACCCTACACCTGGATAGAAGTTACTTGTACACATTTTGTTGGTTGACACTGTCCTTACCGAATGATGAAGAATCAACACAATATTTTGTACCATATTTTCCGCACTATAGGGCGCACTTAAAAGACTTCAATCTTCTCTAAAAACGACCAGAGTGTCTTATATATAAATTTATTTACGGCTTCCGTAGTCAGGAGCATTGCGGAGTAATACATACTGTGCTTCACCATAATATTGCCATAATCGCCCAACTGTTTAACTCGGACACTGAAGATGAAGAATTTGAGGGAATTGTGGACGAGGAATGAACTGAAAGTGTATTGTGTTGTATTTTGTTGTATTTTGTTATAACGTTAAGTGAACAGTTATGAGTTATCGTGAATACGCTATCGTTTGATTTAGCGGTCTCAGATTGTGTTTTTTATTCATGCATTACAACTGAACAAGTTTGGGAGTTATGGTGAATGCGTTGAATAAAGTTTGACTGACTGACTTATCTGACTGTTTTGTTTCACCTTTTAGTCCAGAGAGCTTTATATGTGAAAAAAGTTTGAAAATAGACCATTCAATGACAGTGCGCCTTATAATCTGGAGCACCCTATAGTGCAGAAAATACAGTAATTAATATTACTGTTAACAGTCCTGTATTTCTTATTTTTTATTCAGTTTTACAAGGAAAAATATATGCATTGGTTTTATTAAGTGCTTTTCTAGACAATGTCACTTTTGATTTAGGTACATTATTCATTCACTCCTCAGTCACAATGGTGGTGGTGAGCTACTTCTCTAGCAACGGCTGCCCTGGGGCAGACTGATGGGGATGTGGTTGCCATTGTCCACCTATGGCCACCAGTAAATAGGTGGTCCACCAGCAACCACACTATCCTTTCATATGGCAGTGCCACAGACACTGGAGTAGTTAAGGTTAGTGAAGTGTCTTGCCCAAGGACACAACAGCAGTATGCAATGCTGGCAGCCAACCTACCTACTGAGCAGCTGCTGAAGACACAGATGGTCTTGTTAAGTACTTACATTCAAAATCAACTTTTATCAAGGCAAATGAAGCATTTAATATATTGTAAGTCACAACATTCCACATAGTTTCTAATTATACTATATATTGCACCCCTAGATAATATTTTTCAAATCTATATGTTCTCACAATGAAAATAATAGATATAATAATACTAAAATATTGTATTTAAAATGCAGACCGAGAGATTATTTTAGTAGGAGTACTTTTTTGCTATCTACTCATCCACTTCTACTTGTTCATGTTGTGAAACACTGCTGAGCTTTTGACTCATTCTCTTTAAAGTCAGAGTCTTAACAACCAAATTCTTTAAACAAATGTCGGGGAAATCACAGTGAATCAAAATTGAATGTGGAAATGGCCACATGTTCCTGACTCAGGAGGTCGCAGGTCATGGCCAAACCTCCGCTTCTCTTCCTTCGTTCGCCTCTTTCCTCCTCCTCTGCGTCTGGAGAAAGAAAATCCTTTACTCTATTGAGATAGCAACACCAATATCCGCCCACTGCACCGCTTCGACCGAAAAGACAAACATTTACAGAAGAAATGCGTGACTAAAGAGCTTTCAGTTCCCAGAGCAAAGTCCCACTCTTTCAGATGCAGACATAGATTTTTGTTAGTTTTTTCAATAGTTGTTCAACAGCCCAGGGCAGGACCGAACACTTATGGTTGGATATGTTTATGTGCATTTAATGTACATCTTTTGTCTGTCTAGAGCCTACATACTGATCTAAAATTAGGCAAAGTATGACTCAACATGCAGCACTTTTTATTCCACTTTTGGCTAAAATTTTATTTCAAAATCGACAGTGCAGCCCAAATGGGAAGTGAGTAGCTTGTTGCTTTATTGTGGCATCCTCTGAAAATATAGTGACACTGCTGTGATATGGTTGTAATGTAATACTTTAGCTTTACTTTAACTGGAAAGCCCTATGGTTATTATTTCTTCCTCATTTCGCTTTCCTGTTTAGAAAAAGGATTCAGGTATTGGCTTACACAAACGGTCAGCGCTAATGCTAACAAAGCAAGCACCTAGAAAGTACATATCATGGAAGTGGTCAGGTTACTGAATAAATGATGCCAAAGGGACTGTGTTATGTCATGTGAATGAGTTCTCACATAGTTAATGTACTGTCAATTGTAGACGCAGGTGCTGTCAAAAGCTCTGAGGAAAAAAAAAAAGACAGGTCAAATGTACTCCACAGATTGGTTATATAATACAGTGTTTCCCAACCAGGGATATGAGGACCGTTAGGGGTACGCGAGCACATTGCAGGGGGTTCGTGGAATTATCTGATCATTTATTTCCAAGATAATTAGAAAATAGTCATTGTAATTTCATATTGAACTACTGAAACTTATGCAAGACAAGCAAAGAATATTATTTGAATATGTTATATTTTTAGATTTAAATTATTTTAGAAAAGGAAATACTCTGCACATCTTTTTCTGGAGACAGGTGTGTAGGAGAAAGCACACGTAACGTTAGCCAAACATAAAAACAAACTCAGGCAAAAGGCCTCATGAAAGCCCAGTACCAAGTTTGTTTTCTATTTGACTAAATTCTCACTGCAAGCAACTTTGAGAATTAAATTATTTGAAATTTTTGGGTTAAATCTATTTTGAGAATTTATTTTTAAATTGATTCTAAACATTAAAATTAAATATAAAATATAAACTTTTTTTTTTTTACTTTACTATACATTTTAAGTCAGACCCATTATAATTTTTGAATGCGTTATATTATGCAAAATTGACTTTTCTGAGCCTTCTATCATGTTATAATGTTGTTCCCTCATTAAAAACATACCTGGGTGTTGTGTTTTGCTTCATGCATAGTTAAGTAATCCTGTATTCTCTGGCACAGCTGTTCTGAGGCAGAACATTCCATGAACCCTCGCCCACTCCAGGAAGCACTGACTAATCAACAAGCCCTCTACATTCAGTCTGCTCTCATTCATTTATCAAAAAAATGGTGTATAGTTCTGTTTCCACTGATTCCTCACAGGCATTTTTCATTTTGTAGTAAATTGTTGTAAATATTTTAAGGAATTTTTTTCTGTTCAAAAGAGCACAACAGAGCTGCACTCTGCTGGCACCAGTAGAGTACTTAGCCTATTAAAACATTTTATTTTTTTTAGTCAAATAATGTTTTTAAAGGTTGTAAACCATGCAATGCTGTTCCAGAGGTGACCAAAATTGACTTAACATTTAAGGAAAACACAGGATAATTATTATTTAAAACAAAGTATAAAATCATATGACTTTTTGAAGAATTATCAACATGTACAGTAGAGTAAGGGGGTTCTCATGATATATGATTGTTAATTTAACATGAAGTATACAGTCTCAATACATGATCTTCTGAGGTGAACAGTAATTTATGCACAGTGTCATTGCTTATGTTTGAGAAACAGTGAACTGCATGCCACATTCACAAAAGTTATTGTCCTCAATGTGACAATGTTGCAAATAAACCATTAGTCATGCCAGCCAAGTGCTTTGAGTAAAAAATAGAATAAAAGAGAATACTTAGCTGCACAGTGACCCTAGAGAAGTTTATGTAAATTCTTGTTTTGTTATTGTAATTGACATTGACACAGGCACTGCAATAAATACGACTGGTGTAAATTCTTATCCAGCAAAGTGTGAAACATACTTCCAAAAGTAAAAGAGAAAGCCACGCCCCTTGTAAGACTGCAAGTTAGAAAAAATAAAAAAACGTATGCAAGACAATGGGGAGCTGCAAACATCCCAATTTATACTGGGTCATGCTAAATGCTAATCCACAGACCACACCAGTATCCTACGAATGACAGCAGTTTTTCCCATTCACAACTTCTGCAAAGGCATTGGCAAAGGCAGGCTGTAGTAAATGTGCACTAGACCAGTGATTTTCAAACTTTTTACACCTATTTAATTTTTGGCTGTTTATTTACCATCTTTAATGAACAAAAATGGCCATGAATAACAACAAAACAGAGACAAAACCACATCTAAACCAAGACTAAACCAGCACTAAAACAGGTCCAAATCAAGATTAAAGAATGGGGGCTAAAACTGGATTAAACCTAGACTAAAACTGTCCAAAACCAGGACCAGAACTGTACAAAACTGGGACAAAAACTGGACTAAACCAGGACGTAGCAGTGGTCTAAACCACAAAAACAGGAAGAAAATTGATCCTAAAGTAAAATAGAACTTGAATTGCAAAAGACTCATGAGGGCCACCAGAAGGAACCCAACAGGTGCGTGTGAGTGGCACTTCACAGTATTATATATGGGGTGTCCTGAAGAAACTATTTATTGAGCACTTTCATATAGTCAGAATCATGAAGTACATTACTGTGTGTATTGACAGAGAAAGGGTCAAAGATTCATGGCTGAGTGGTGTCCCATTTCAGAGTTTGAACAAACAATGTTTCAACATTTTGCAGCAACTGCAGAAATATCACAATAAAACAAAGGCAGAGTGCAGTAACTGTGTGAAATCGTCAGAACATTCAGAGCTCCAGGTTCTGAGAGCTGCCTTTTTTAGTTGTGTGAAATTTGAAGTTACTGCAGATTTAACACTAAGATTTCCTGGGACAAAATGGGATACAACTGAGCCATAAAAATTTGTCCTTAAATACAACAGATGATATAATATAAAGCTTGTTTTCAGTCTGAACTCAATTTTGACAAAATCTGCAGTTATGATGTTGCTATACTTTTGTACAGCAGAATAGTTCTTGGGTCTATGCAATCCACTTACAGTAAATGCTTTACTGATTACCACCATGCAATTATTTTAAAATGTATAGTGGTTGAGGCTCATAAATTTAATGACATAGCTATTGCAGTGGACCTGTTCTCAACACGATTTCTTCAATCGTGCATTTAACCAAACAATGCTCCAACACTTGCTCACATCTGCAGTGTGTTTAATTCTTTTGTTCATATTAGAAGTGGCCAGATTGACCTCCCATTGCATCACTCGCATGCCCCTCTTTTCATCAAAAAAAGCTCTGATCTCCGTGCTCCAGCCGTCTCTATGGAGGCGGTGAAGGTGTGTGAATCTTTGGACAGGACTGGTGAGTTTCGCAGCAGGACGGACCTCATTAGCTCGTCTGGCTATGAGAGGGGAAGTCGATGGCTTCTGTACGGCAACAGCGAAACAAGACACCAATGATCTCATCCTCCTCTTCCCTCCATTCATCCCGGGCGCTCATGAGTTGCCCTGGTAACTCTGTTCTCGACAGAACGCTTCCCAGAGAAAATAATGTGTCATCAGAGAAGATTAGGAGCCCACGGTTTTAGTCGAGGACTTGGGATAACGCCGATGTGCATAAAGATGTTGTTCCATGAAAATACATTCCTCATACTGGAGATTTAGATGTCAGTTGGAAGAGGCACATATAAACAGCTTTCAGTGGTGGAAGTTAACTAGACTAGCACTCCCACCTTGCAATTAGAAGGTCATGTGTTCTAGTTGTAGTAGTTGTAGTTACTACATGCAGAGATTTATGACCATCCATTTTCTCTGTTGTTTTGCCTATAAGGAAAAATCATTTTGTCCTTAAATGATAGTGCATCGGCCTGTTATTGCACTTTTCTAGTCACCCAAATTTGCATTATTCATTCACTCCTCCGTCACACACTGGTGGTAGTGAGCTACTTACCAGTTTGCTAGTTTATTTCGGTCACAGGTATAACAGAATGATTGCAGATACATTTATTCATTGATAAATTGTCATATGTTAATGTAAATAAGTGATCATTCTGCACATAAACAAAGAGACCGAAAAGGTGTAGGCTGGAGCTCAAGCTTATTTTGCCTACCCTATATACTTTACTGAACACTTCACACTGACACATTTATACAAGGCAATGTGGATGAAGTGTCTTGCCCATGGACACAACAACAGTTTGCAATGCTAGTAGTGGGGATCGATCTGCCAACCTTTCTGGTGAACGGCTCTACCTACTGAGCTACTGCCACCCACACACACATTCATATAATTTAATACAACTTAATATATTTTACTAAAGCCTGACAATATCAGTTATTTTCTTTTTAGACCATTGCTCAACCTCTAGCTCTTACAATAACTCGTCTAACTTTTTGTCCCATTGTCAGTCCTCCTTCCTCTAAACCCACTCTTACTTTCTTTCTGCTGCTGTCCCACTGTCACTGTCTAACCTCATCCCATTGGAAGTTTCCTGTCCTGAAACCGAGCCCGTGCTGGATTACTTCCTGCCACAACCCGTTACGGGACACATTTGTTTGGTCTCGTTTTCTTTTTTTTTTTTTTTACCTCCACCCCCACGCTTCCCTCAGTGCTTCCTCCTCTGGGCTGTGTGCAGATGGCTAAGGCCGGATCTCGGAGGGATCTTGGCAGAGCTGCAGTACTCGGGATGCGGGCCTCCCGGAGGAAGCATACCGGAGCAACGACCTTGTGACCCACCCACACTGTACTACTGCCTGTCCCGGACACAGCGCGCTCTCAAGTGGGCCACTGGAGACCGAGGTCCAGCTGGTGTGTGCTGGACAGATGGCAGCTTGATTCAATATTGATCAAGTCACTCATGTAGTGGCGGGACACTTTTCCTTTGCATCCCACTGCATCTATTTCTGTTAAGTAGGACACTGACATTTAGGCAGTAACTAACTAAAAACTTGTTTCCTTTTTGCTTCTGGGGTCACCACAGTAAATCATCTTCTGCCTAGCGTGCAACATTTTACAACCTTTTATAAACATTATCTGGCTAAGAAAACTGTTTTAATAAGTACTCTATTGGTAGCATAAAGAAACAAGTGAAGCAGCAGCAGTGTTCATTATTTTCACAGTGACATCAGTGAAGACCTCATTTTTTTGTGTTTGTTAAAAGACGGCAAAAGCTTTTGAACACGTCTCATAAACAACAAGTTAGCGCTGCACACCACCCTATGCTGTTCTTTTTTGCCAAACACGTCTAAACAAGGACATTACAGAGGTAAAGGCATTCTTATCTCTGGTAGGTGTTTTTAGCATCTGCAGATTCTCCACAGTTAGTATTTAATCTCCTTTGAGTGTTAGCAGTAGCAATAGCCACAACACAGGAAACAGTGCGGCACTTGGTGGACATTTTTACCTCAATTTTACAATTTGGCTCTTTATTGAGGCTAACAATGACAAATCTATTTATTTATTTTCATCAATTTGGCTATAAATGTGTTTAAATTTGGCTTTAACTTGATATATATATATATATAAAAATAAATAACCGCTAAACTGGAAACTGACCAAGGAAATGTGAAGCAACACGTTCTCTTATCTGGCCCACTGTAGTTCCTGCTACACCTGTATCTCTTTGCCTCACACTTTCTTAAGAAGTATGTTGACATAACAGAGGTCAAAGTCCATCGGCCACACACGCGCTTTAGATACACCTTCATGACTTATCATTTTGTCAAATACAGAGCCTTTAGAAGGGTTGTGAGAAATGGGAAGCTGACGAACTAGACAGGGTTTCATTTGATATTGATTGCCCTCTCTGAAAACTTCCTTTGTTTGATGGGTGGCCGGGGGGATGGGGGGTTGACTAGCGAGGACAAGGTTCCTATTACTGGTGCGACAGTGACATTGGCGGCCAAAGATAACAGCTGTCCAACTCCCCGAGGAAGTGTTCGAGGCGAGCGATAAGTGAGAAGTTAGAAGAGGCGGGTGGCTGCTCGTGTTGGTGGCTTTTCAGTGTTGTGATGTGAGACAGAGAGGAGAGACGGGCTGCGTTATATGTATTGTAAGTTATTTGGTTGCACTGACAATGCAAAGTGAGGTGACAAAATCTCTTTAAGTTGACAGTAAAAAAAAAAAAAAAAGAAGTATTTTTAGGTCTTTTTTCGGCTTTATTGGATAGTGCAGTCAAGAAATAACAGGAAATCATGGGGGAGAGAGCAGGGAAAGACATTCAGCAAAGTGTTGGAGTCTGGACTTGAACCCACAACACTGAGGCAGGCAGTAGTTGCCGTGCAAATGTGCAGCAGCTCTTCCAGCTGAGCTTTGTGGTGCGACTCCTGCTTTTTTGTATTACCAAAAGAACTGCTGTCAGTCACAATGCAGTCCTCTGTACACTTTATGCCGGTCCCATGTGTGGATAAATGGAGAGGGTTGCACCAAGAAGGAAACCTTCCATAAGACCTATGCCAAAATAATATGCATAAACACTAGGTAGCTGATTTGCTGTAGCGACCATGGAGGACAGGCCCGCTAACAGAGTTGATGGGGCCCCAGACAAAATCTCTTGAGTGGAGGCCTCCCTGTATACAAAATAAAGAAGGTCTAATTTTGGGCCCCGTGATCCTAAGACCAGGGCAAATGTCCTGGATGCTCCCCTTTGTCAGCTCACCTGTAAGAGGGCAAAAGCTGAAAGGAAAGAAGTAGTTGTTGCATGTTGCACATTTTGCCATTATGGTACAATCCTTTTGGAGCTTAACAGTATAAAATAATTTTCCAGCTACAGTTTTTCGGATGTGCATAAACTTCAAGGCAAAACCAAAAGCTCAAGAACAATGAGCCATAGCCATATTTACACAGTGTCTGCTCATTCTGATAAAATAGTTCCCATTCTTGTCAGTGAAATGTGGAGCTGGTTTAGTCTTTGCGCCTCGGTGGCTCACCTGGTAGTGTCTATGCCACATTATTTGAGTGACCCGGGTCAATGTGTCGTCTCACTATAATGGTCCCGGTTTCAATTCCTGGACCGCATAATTCCTTTCTGTGTGGAGCTTGCATGTTGTCCCCATGTCTGTGTGGGTTTATAAAGACATGCACAGTAGGTTAATCCTCCAGCTAGGTACTCTGACCAGGATCCTGGGTCAAGATTTGGAGAAGGGTCCCCAGGCACTGCTCCTGACCGGTTGCCCCAGCGGCACTGAGTTGAATATTTTTAAATCTTTATTAAAAACCCATTTGTTAGCTTTTAACACAAGCTGAGCTGGACTTTTGATTGTTGTTTTACATTTTTTTGTTTTTATTTCCTCTGTATTGTATTGCACTTTTATTGTTTTTATTTGCTTTTACGCCTCATTTGACATGGTATATAATTTTGTTATATTAAAGCAGGGGTGTCCAAACTTTTTTCCTTGGGGGCCACATACTGAAAAATGTATGTGCAGGAGGGCCACTCAGTCGAGGCGCCATATTTTGCATCACCACAAAACAAGATATCACTTTCCTTCAGGGATCTTCACAGTGAATTATTCTTATGGATATTTTTATTGATTTGTTTTACTCTTGACCCCCTTCGACAATCCCACATTTGGGCACCAGCACATAGTACGGCTTTTTTTTTTTTTTTTTGGTGCCACCAACCGCTAATTTTTTTTTGTTTTTTTTGTTTTTGTTTTTCTTAATGCCAGGTACATCTCACACAAATCAAGTTTTTTACCTGCGCTTCAACCTTGCAGTGAACAGTGCTACCTGTGGCAATTTGGGCCAATTGTGAATGAAGCCCGAGGGCCAATAAAAAATAGTCTGCGGGCCACATTTGGCCCCCGGGCCATAGTTTGGACACCCCTGTATTAAAGTACTGTACTTTATTATGCCTGTAAAGCACTTTGTGCAGCGATAGTTGTTCTAAAAATGTGCTATTAACCATTGAAGCGTGGGTCAAATGCAGAGGTCAACTTATCTCTATGAGAGCTCTAGAGAATCTTAGTGCTGTTCTATTCTGTTCTGTTCCTATTATAGTTGTCAGCTCCTGTATTTGTTATATAAAAAACATTACAAATTTGACAGATGATAATACAATGATAATCCTTCTGACAGACAAATACCTAATTTTATAAATTATGAATACAGTATATAATTATATAGAATAAGTCTCATCATATTGTCCTGTTTTTATTATTAAACCATGTCTAGATGTGTTTCAATGTAGAGCTTTGTGGAATTTCAGACTAAACCAGTTAAAGAGGTGGACCTTTTCATTTTGCTTTGTATGCGGACACAGCTCTTCATCACCACAGCCACTGTTTAACACCAATGTTCCCATGATGCTTTTCTGGAGACAAACTGCAGGAAAAGGACAGTGCTGCATCCTTTTCCTTCCTTCCTTCATGCACTCAAACAAACTAATAAACTTCCTCATGTGGGTACAGAGAGCAAAGATCATCATATCTGTCTCAATATTTCTCATATGTCCTCAGACCCCTCCCTTCTGTATTCTTCATCCCCTAATTTCTCATTCTCCTCTGTCTCCTCCTCCTCTGTGTTTTTTTTTCTGCTCTTCTCTTTATCTGAGCAGCCGTTCCCGTAATCACACCCTCCTTTTGGCTTTTATCTCCACTTCCTCAATATCCTTTTTATGGCCTGTGCCTCCTTCCTTCCTGTGCCCCCCCCCCCCCCCCCCCCCCCCCCCCCCGCCTCGTCTCTCCTTCCTCCTTGCCTCCTTCCTGGCTCTAACCCCCCTCCTTCTCCTGCTCTCCTACTCCCTTCTGCTGCGTCTTCGCTGAGCTCATGCGTCCTTCCTTCCTTTCTTCCTTCCTTCCTGTCTCTAACAAACTGCTTTTTCAACACTTCTCTCTCCATGGCCTCCCCCACGATCTCATGTTTGTCATAAGTTGCATTTCCACATTTCCACGTTTATTTGTATGTTTATAAAAGTGCTTTAGTAATTCATTCTTGAGATGTTAATGCATGTAAAGCCAGTTTGTTTAATGTTTGCTTTGTCTTTTTTATTACTAATTTCTATGTAGAAGTTAAATATAGGCTTATTTACTGGTCTGATAAACTCCAGCCGCCTCTCATTATATTTTTGCTTTTTCTTCCTTTTTCTTGGCTGTGATTGGCTGAGAGCTACCCACTCAAAAACATCTATCTTATGTAAACAAAGCCAGACTTAAAAACAAACAGACAAATGAGTAAAGTGTAAAAGATTATTTATTTAAGGAATAAACTTTGGTGTTTTGACCCCAGCAGGTACAGACCTCAGCGATGCGATGAAGGGAGAGTTTGATAGATTATTTGGGTACAATTTCTGCCACTGGAGCCTAGACATTGGTGGCGATGAAGAGGAGGAGATGGAGTGGCCGAGGAGGCTCATGGTTCTGCTGCTAGGTGGATCTGGGGGTGGAGGAGGGTTGTAGCGTGTAGCTGAAACAGCAGGATGTTTGAGGGCAGAGGGTGTATAATGTATATAAATGGCTTGAGAGATGATTGGATGAGACGCAAAGGTGGCAGGCTGTGATTGCCTGATAGTAACAGAGAGTTGATAAGGTTGAATTTACTTCCTTACTCTTACTTTTATCATATTTTTCAATTTCCTGTTTCTTAAAACTTTAAACGCAATCTGATTGAGTGAATATATGCATATACAACATATAGTAATCAATTACTAAATGTGCATTTGAAAAAAAAAAAAAAATCATAATCTGATGCATTTATAGCCCAAAATTCAAAGTGTGGATCTCATTAAACATCATGCATGGCTTATTTGTTGCCATCTGAAAGGTTTGCATAAAACGACTCGTGGACTATGAATTGCTGTCAGTTGTCCAGTGTAGATATTGTAGGGATGTGACGAGACACAATCCCACAAGACGAGAAAAGACACGAGATGGGCTTCACAAGAACATGAATTTTTTTATGCTATTTTGAATAGTTCCTCAAAGATAAATTAATGAAAAAGTGTTACATTTACTGTAAAATTGCAAATACAGAATTACAGTTAAAAAATTTAATTATATGATTCAAATGGCATTTACCACAACATATTGAATGTTATACAGTAATAGAACCAGTTACTGCCCAGTGCTGTTTAGGCAAAGTGTGAAAAATGCTGTATTTTTTCATTATTTTAAAGAAAACTAGCAAAATATTTTATGTATCCAATATTTAATTTTCACAATTAAAAAAGGTTATGTTATTTTATCAGAGAAGCAGTGATTCTCTACTTTGCATATATGCCTTTAGAAATTCTATTAAAGACCTAGGTGAACCTACCTTTGATATTTCCTATAGAATGCCTAATTTCTCACTTTGGCTGTAACATATAAACTGCTAACTGTTTTGGCACAAACTCCCTGTGCAAACAGAATCTGATGACAAGACCGCTTCACTTTCTTAAGAATCTGGTGACATTCTGAGCCAGATCTTGTTACACTCATAATAAATAGTGAATAGTTTTTGAGGCAGATTATTGAATCATATAGTTACTTTACATGTTGTTAAATCTCAGACATCAGCCATTAACAGAATTTGGGATACAAGTATAAAAATGCTTGTTAATTTCGGTCCTGCTTTTACGTATTCAGTCTATAATATACAATTGGTAAAATACATCTTCTTTATTTCTCTGACAGGTCTGCAGCCGGTGTACTGGAGCAGGGAGGACGTGGCCCAGTGGCTGCGATGGGCAGAGAAAGAGTTTGCCCTTCGTCCCATCACCAGCAACTCCTTCCAGATGAATGGCAAAGCTCTGCTGCTGCTCACCAAGGAGGACTTCCGCTACAGATCACCTCACTCTGGTACCTCACCATTTTATATCTCTAGATTTATGCATGAATCCAGACTTAATGTAAAATTGGTTTCATTGGATGTTTTATTTTGGGAAGAGTTATAATTAATTCACATAAAAGTAGTGTTTCTAATGTAATTTTAGGGGAAAAAAATTGAATTGTCTTTATTTTATTTTGCGATTGTAGCTGTTATGTGAATATTTTCCTTCTGCATTCTTCCATAACCACAAGATATAATATGATAGATAGTTCAGCCTTACCTACAGTGAAATCCACCTGCTTTTAAAAAAAAAACTATATGTGACAAGCAAATAAACTGTAAAATAATCAGTTATTGTTCAGCCCTAGATTTTAACCAACACCATAGACCTTTAAAAACGTGGTAGAGTTAAGGCTCATTTAGACTCTTATTTTGTAACTAAATAGATCCATCCTTTTCCAAGCGTTGTTATTGTCACAGCATTTATACTTCCAATTCTTTTCTCTGTCCACATTTGTGTTATGTTAAATAACCAGTAGGGGGCAATCGGAATCAGTCCAAGATTATACCAAGACGGAAGAAAAATGAGCAACAGTAACAACAAACATGGCGGTGCTGACGGAGGTTGTTACACCACATTTAATGGCGAAAATGAGGCGAAAATGGCTATAGTCTGTTCGGCCTTTGAATATACGGCGACTAGCTACAGTTTCTTCTGCTTTGACTGTTGAGCTGTGTTCACTAGTGTTCCCAACAGTCAACACATGTCACACATACTTCTCAATTCATATGTATTCACAAGCTCTGCGGAAATGGACCAACGTACAGACAGAAATGAGCCTTTAGGCATAGAGGTCACAAGCATCATTCATTGTTTTTTTCAAGGGAGTCATTTAATCACGAACTGAATCTAAAAATGGATCAGCAAAACAAGAATCGCAGCAAATCATCTGCCTCCTAGTGTGCAGAGATTGGCATATCCATTTGGCATAGGTTTTTACGCCCCATGCCCTTCCTAACGTAATCCTCTTCATTTATCCAGGCTTGGGACTGGCGCAAAGAGATCCCCTGTGTCTGAAATGGTGAGAGAAATTCCCAATAATATCACAGAAAGTGGAAAGTCATTGTTAGGATCAGGTTACAAGGATGACGTCTTTACAAAACAGCCAAAATTTAAAATGAAAATTGATACATAAAGGAAAGTGCTCTTTTAAATCAATGCACAGTTTATTTACACCTGAACGTTTGTAGCCTCAACAGCTCTTAAATCAATGTGTTTACAGATAAAGTACTCCTTAATAATCAATAAATGGGGCGGAGGCGGGGGAAGGGGGTAGTATCAGGTGAATTTGGAGGCAGTTGGGGGAGGAAGTGGCGTCCGTTTATCAGGAAGTGCACACACCAACCCTAACCGTCACCCCCGCAACTGCAGCAGCCCGGAAAATAAAAACAAAACTGTTTTTGTCTTAATTTCTAAATATAGTTTTAATTTTTGACGTGCTGGGAACTGTGACATTGCTCTTTTTTAGAGGTGGAAGTAATAAATTACACATACTCAAATTACTGTAAGTGGATTTTGTTTTTGGGTTAATTTGAATTTTTTTTTGTTTTTTTTTGTAGTTTTTATATAGAAGAAAAGTTATATAAAAGAAAAGTTGTGCACGCAGCCTGTCACTGGGATTAACATTCTATCCCATTCATTTCGACGAGGGAGCAAAATTAAAATATAAATTTAAATGTTTTTGGACAGCAGGAACTAATTGCAACATTAAATAAAACGGCTAAATGTTGACACACTCGCTAATGTTTTCTAACCAGGCTTTGATTTTACTCACATGTAGTTGAGTTGTTGTCACTTGCCAAACCTGTCTTGATTATTCCTAATTTTCCATATTTAATGGCTAAACTTCCAGTACCAGTCTTTGGAACGCAAACATTCTGTTCACAAACACAAGAAGGGTCTATAGGACTATAATTTTACTTGTAATTGAGTATAATTTAAGCCAGGTAATCTGTAATCTTCTAATCTAAATATTTCCCATTATGGAATAGTTTTCTGACCTGATTCTTCATTCTCTGTTCTCCGTTGAACAACTCTTGTGCAGTCTTTGTTTTAGCCCCTTATAAAACCACTTACGATTGGTTAAAGGTCTCCTATTCAGCTTTTTTTTTTTTTTTTTTTATCAGGTTATGATGTTTGCGCCTCAAAAACATACCTGTAGTAGTGTTTTGTTTCATTCACGCATGTTTGAGTAGTCCTGTGCTGCATCCATCTCTTTCTCAAGAGCTGAAAACGCTCAGCCTCACTGCTCTCCATAGACTATGTGAAACCAGGAAGTGCTCTCACTACAATGCTAATAGCTGTGCTAAATAGCAGTTTTATGCTCTGCAGGGGGCGACCGACACAGTCAAAGTAACAGCTTCCCCAAAGAAGATATTTTCCATACATATATATTAATTTAGGTTACAAAACTAATGCAAAGGTTTCCAGAATTATTTAAAAAAAGGCTGAAAAAAATCATTATATGGGTCCTTCTAAATTGTAAGTACAGCTCTGTGGTTTCTATAAGAGCTGAGGTCAAAGGGCATTTGTTCTGGCCCAGAGCTGGAGGCAGGTGATGCAAGTTAGATTTAATTACATCATATAACATCAATGGCTAAAAAGTAATTTGTGCGCATTTGAGTGTTATTTTTAATTTTTATATGAGACAAACTTTATGAGTATTTTGTAACCCTACATTTTTTGGGCGGCCATGTAACAATACTTGAATTTGAGGGAAAAAAAATCAGTCCTCTTTCTAGCTCTGCTCTGTTTGTTGTGTGAAATAATGCAGCTATGTGACGTGTTGGTCATAAGTGTGGGAGGGAAAACTCTGTATTGTGAAATATTATCATAAGATGTAATAAGCCCCACATAAGGGAAATGGCTAAATGTCAAAGGAGTAAAAAAAAAAAATCCGGCAGTTACTATAAACAATGTTCAGAATATCTCTCATTTATAGAAGTAATTAAAGGGGCTATATTATCATTGTCATATATTTAAACCAATCTTGGTCACCTCTAGAAAAGCACTGCATATTGTACAACCTTTATATTCATTATGTGACAAAAATAAACTGTTTTAACATCTGCTAGTGCCATACAGAACAGAGCAGCAGTGTTGTGTGTGTGTGTGTGGTCTTTTGAACATAATGGAAGGAAAAAAGCACTTCACTTCCTTAAACTTGGATAAAAACATGAGAGCAGACTGGATGTAGAGGGCTTGTTGATTGGTCAGTGCTTCCTGGAGTGGGCGGGGGTTTGTGGAAATGTGTGTTTTGTGGGCTTAGAACATCCGTGCCAGAGAATAGAGGCTACTTAAACATGTGTGAATGAAGCAAAACACAACTCCATGTATGTTTTTGAAAAGGGAACATTATAACATGGTAGAAAGTTGTTTTTTGCATAATATAGCCCCTTTAAAATTCCTAACACTAAATTTTTTTTTACTTGTTCAGAACTGCCTGAGATGTAGTAAATAATTATTGTCTGCAATTTCACAACAGACTCGCTTTGTTTTACAGATGCAGGCAGCTATGGAAGCCCTGCTAGGACATTCTGATGACCCTTAAAATGCTTAGTGTTATAGGTCATATTACAAGTTCACTTCACATATTGTAGATGTCCCAAACCCAAAAAAATACATACAGTACATGCACTTCTCTCCCTGCAGTGCTCAGTTTGTCTTCCCTGGGCAGGTATTTGAAAAAGAACAGAAAGCCTGTGACTGGAGCCTATCCTAGCAACTGTGGGCTTTAGACGGGGCGTGACCGACGGCCCAAGAATTGCTCTCACTGCATATTAGTTATCTGAGCAGTTGCGTAGTTATTTAACCCATGTCTTGCGTCGACAAACCTCTCATAGGCTGTTTATTTTTAAAGGTAGGAACAATAGAAATGCAAAACCGGTGCAACCTGCAAGTTACTAATCTATTCACTTCGGCTCAGTACAGTAAGGGCAGAGTTTACATTGCACCCTGCTGCGCGGCATGTCTTTCTCTGTTTATGCCTCGCTGAAAGAATATTCTTGGAACTCCACAGCCCTCTCTTCTGTGAATCAGCCACTGACAAGTCAAGACTGGAAAAAAAAACCATGACATCTGCTTGTTTTATTGTTTCAAATGGGGCTTTACCTTTCATGTTTTTATTCAGACTTACGCCGAATATACACTGTGCATTTTTTTTATTCTTATTTTGTCTTAAAAGAATTGTGGAAGTCACACAGCTTCATGTGGAAACCATAAATCGCAAACTGCTGCTTGTTCACACTATGCGATGGTTTTAAACTTAAAATCATGGCTACAACCGAAGTCAGTCGAAGCTAATTTTAGGCTCTAGGTGCACTGTTTATGTCATTGTAGCTCTGGTGATCTGGAAGCAGGTTAGAAAGCTGTGGTCCTAAGACGGCTCTGTCTGTGATCTTTATCTCTGTCTCACTATGAGACGTACGACCACTGTTTTTAAACTACGACGGATGATTTTTCTTTCATCAGAGGGTTATGAAATGTGCAATGTAGGGCTGCACAATATATCGCAAAATTTTCATTATCGCAATATCAGCAAATGCAATATCCGTATCGCAAGAATCTAAATATATCACAATAACGCTGTGGTCTTCCATCTGACAGAGATTTACACTGAAGAATCATTTTCCACCAGAGCCTTAAAAGAACATGTGTTGTGACTAAATAAAAATGTTTAAAAAGTCCAGTTTTAGTGATAATTTAATTACTTTAGTCACAGCTTAGCCTTGTTTTATTCCTGGATTAGTCTGTGTTAAGTCTTGATTTTGTTGCTGTTTTGATTTGTAAATACAGGAACTTACATTTTTGTCAAATGTAGTGAATTTAACTTACTATGTTCAAAAAGCAGGCTCTATTTTCAAATATCGCATTGATATCGTTATCGCAATTTTCAACAGTTATCGAATATCGCATGTTTTCGCCATATCGTGCAGCCCTAGTGCAGTGTATACCTGGCTTTACAATTAGGACTGCACAATATATCGCAAATTTGTCCTGCTGTTACTCTGTCGGAGTACGGTCAAACCTTTCTTAGCAAGAAAATACTTGTCCATCAATGACCAGAGTCCATGTTTCTTTACTCATCAGTGCTGAGAAGTTACAAATTTCCACAAACACTGAATTTTTTCCCCCCTCACCAGGCTATGGTTACAAATTGCTTAAAGAGCAACTCGCCCCTAAACCAAATTTTTTTTTTGTTGATCAGCTGTACAAACAGGGCTTTAGTGATACATCTCACTATTTATAGCCTTATGTTTGACCGTTTTGTAAAAAAAAAGGTCTAAATTCACATTTTGTAGTGAAAACCGTAGGGTCAAACAGTGGGATTTCTGCTCAATAGTTCCAGATAGGCAAGTGTGACGTAGTATTTGACCTTGTTACCACACCTGTGCCAAGTACCTCCTCCCACGACCCTGTGCTCTCCACGCCCTCACTGTCTCTCTCCCTCGCGCGCTCAGTCCCAGTCCCGCTGTTGCCAGGTGTGGGTCTTTTTCCTAAACACGCCACTCAGCCCCGCATTTACCATTCAGTCTCCTTCGCCCCCCTCCCCTCTCACGGTTGCGCTTCCACTGTCCCGCTTGTCAGCGCACAATAAGGCATAATGAGCCTGATCAATGACAGTATAAACCTACAAATTAGTGACATTGGGGAGAGTTTTGACTCCACAGATGTGTTTTAGTCTTGCCACGCTTTAAGTCACTTTTTGTTTGATGACAATCGATTTCTTACTCGCGGAGATACGATCAAAAAGAGCTCTCAGCTGAAATAATACCAGTAAATAAAGACGCGATCTGACGCACACGTTACCGTGGCGGTGCACGACGCCTTTCTCACAATATTTCAGCTGTGTTATTATAAAAGCAACATAAAACATTAGTCCAGACGTCCTGTATTTTTTTTTTCCTCTTTCGGAGACTTGGCAACCCTGCTGTGGAGGACCAGGCCTCGCTCCTCCCTCAGTTCTCCTCCTCTGTCTCTGCCAGGTCTCTGCCCATTTTTTGAACAGTTTTCAATCTCTGGCAGTGGGCGGAGTCAGGCCTGGGCCAGGGGTGAGTTACTCTTTAACGGTGCATTGTTAAGAGCCCTAGTTTAATTTTGCCCCACTCCTCGAACTTACAACAGCAAAGACTGGAATCTCCTACCCAACTTCTCGTAATTTTAACCGTTCACCTTTTGTATGTGCAATTAAACTCCTGAACCACATACCACAATTTTGGAACTCTAAATCTGTTGCAGACTTCAGATCATCTTTGTGGATTAATGCTGGAAATGGATTGTTTGAACTGTGCTAAAAATTTATTGCCATAACCTCTTTTTGTTTTTGTTTTTTTTTTACGTCAAAAATGACATCCAGTTATCTCCAGTTATATTACCACATTCCTCCTCATAGTTTCACACATTGCAAGTTTAACCGTATGATACATATGCAGACAATAGGAGCAAAATAGCACACCAGGAAGCAGGAATTTTCCCCACAGTGCTTGTCAAACGCCACACGACCAGAAATCGAGAAGTGAAAGGGGCGTGTGTTCGTCTGCAAGTTACCTTCACTTCCTTCATGAGAATCATTTCCTTGTTATTGTAAACCCATATAAATAACATAATACGCCAAGGGTGTGTTAAATGGCATGTCTTGCTGTAATTATGCGTCATGTAAAAGTATTGTTGAGTGAACTTCCAGCGCAGGGCTTTGTGCCAGGTGTCACCACTTCTTTATGGGCTCTTTAAAGCAGAGTAAAGGACTACAGCTCATTTACTTGTGTCAACAGAGTGTTCCACTATTCAGCCTCTGGAGAGCTTGTGCTGAAGTCTGATTTCTTGTCTAATCTACAATATATACCAGGATTCATTTAAAAATTCACTTTGTTTATTCATCTATTCATTCATCTTCCGCTTCCTCTCATCAGGTGGCACGGGTGACTGTAGCCTATCCCAGTAACTTTGGGTCTTTGATGTGCATTAAGAAGGCGTGAATAAGAAAATGAATTGATTTCTTAAATATTTTAGACTTTGAACAATGCCAAAAATATTATTATTCCAAAGTTTAATTTAAAAAAAACAGGCCATAATTGCTAGGGCTAGGTACCGTTTTAGAATTTTTTCAATAGCAGTACATAACAATACCTGTTTTTTGACACCGGTATCTAAACAATACTTTTTTTTGATTCACCTTCTAAAACCTTCCCCAAAAATATGATAAAAACAAAAAAACTTTCTTATTTTAACAAAACTTTCTTAATTTAACAAAACACAAACTTCAAGGTGATAAGGAGTATGGTGTTATCAGTTATAAGTGTTGTTATGTGATTTATGATTAATAGTTCATAGTTGAAGTTACTAAGTGTAAACTAAGTTACATTTATGGTGAAAGCTGTTAAAAAGTATTGGTTTTAAGAAATAGTCAGTGAGATGTCTGTACTTTGAAGGATCTTGGTATTTGCAGTTAGTGATAGTTAGATACTAAGTGCTCTTTCAATAGTTGATCTTTGACATCTTTACCCAGCCCTAATGGTAGCAGAACAGCTAGTGCTCTCGCCCTTAAGCAAGGAGGTTGTGGGATCGATCCTTGGACCAGCTGTTACAGTCTTTTTGGGTGGAGTCTGCGTGTCCTCCCTTCAGTGCTGGAATGTAACGAAGTAAAAGTACAA
The DNA here is from genome assembly GCA_020698575.1 of Bostrychus sinensis. Lineage (NCBI taxonomy): Eukaryota > Metazoa > Chordata > Actinopteri > Gobiiformes > Eleotridae > Bostrychus > Bostrychus sinensis. The sequence continues at coordinate 44,981,650 of CM036239.1, read as the reverse complement.
TTTTCATGACTCTGTACTTGAGTAAATTTTACAAGGGCTGCTTTTACTTCACTACATTTTAGAGCAATTATCTGTGCTTTTTACACCCCATGCCCTTTTTTAAAATGAGTTTAAAGTATAAAAGTATTTTGAATTTGGTTTAAAATCTTTAGTTTTTGTAGTGTCGTCTTTGTAGACACTCTCTTGTTACCCATTAGTTTTCAGCACAGTTTTTCAGCAAAATCCCTCACATTTAACAGATTTTTTAGTTCTTGAATCTATGCAAAATACTTTTACTTTTTTACTCACAAGTACATTTGCAGTAAGTACATTTATACCTTTACGTAAGTAGAAATTTTCATGTGATACTTTTACTTGAGTCAGTTTTTGCTCCTTTAAACCTAAAGCCCATAGTTACCAGCACCCACGACTCCTGAAAGAGAATGAGCTGAAGAAGATGAATAAACAAAATGAACAAAAACATGTTTCCACTTTACACTTTATGGGAGCTGCTGTTGTTAGTGTCCAGAGCACTGTCTTGTACATTATGGCTATAATGACTGTGAAGAAGTTAAAGGCACTAATAATCACTAGAGAAAGGTGATCATATTACCTCTGTAATGGAGTGGTCTGTAGTGGTGGGAAACCGACATAAACACTAACAGAGTAGGAGATGTGTGACATGCGTTGGCTTATTTATGTTTTATTTTTATTTTTTAACTAATAAATATCAAAGTGAATCTTTTCCCGTAGATTTCTGACATACGGTAAATATAGAAAAAATGGTAATACATGTTTTCATATGCAAATTATGCATTATGTACAGAAAAATGTGCACATTTTCATACATTTCTAAAAACAAGATCTGTATGTTCCATAAAGCCAGGTTTAAATTTCTTTATTCATTTTGTTGATATGCCTTGTTTTTATGAGCAAAATGACAAATAAATCAGGCAGGGAGTTCTATACCAACAAATCCTTCTGAAAAAGCCTTCAAAATACAGTTAAGTAAAAGAATGGAAAATTCCGTGCTTGTAGTTGTAAGAAAAACTCACACTCTGAGAAAATGGCCTTTGAAATAAATATTTAAAATTAATATTTCAGACAGAAATCCATGGACACAAGTTTACTAAATGTATTAAGCTAAACACCTTAAATGTTAACAGAGAAAACTGGCTCAAAAACTGAAAAAAAATGCATGTTGACTGTAGTGTCTCCCCTTTTTTTAAGACTTTTGTATTTTCAAAACTTGCAGCAAGATTTTAGTTTTGTTGCTCCACAGACTCATAAACATCTTTTACATAGAGTCTACGGGGAAAAGGCTTGCAGTGGTGCTTTGGCTACTTTTTAATTTAATCTGTTGTCACGTGCAATGGAAACAATTTTCTCCCTTCTTCCCAAACAAATGAAATTATTACCAGTTATGCTGCAAATACTCTCTTCTCTTTTCATAAACATGCACACGTCAGTAAGTTAGAATATTGTGCCTAAGTCGGTGTATTTCACTAGTTCATTTCAAAGTGAAGTAGTATTTTCTTATTTGAAGTATTTTAAAACAAAAAAACTGTGTTAGAAGTCATTTAAAAGTCAAAGTAACACCACATCATGTAATTCCCTGTCCAAATCAAATCTAGGCCACCCAGTTTGCTTAGATTCAAATCTAAATCAAGGAACTGGTTTTCTAGTAACAAACATGTCGCTTCCTAATGATGTCTCCAGTGTTACTCAACCCTGCAGCTGCCAGGAAGGCCAACACTGAGCAGAAGAAGAAGAAAAGGAACTTGATTCGCTGCATGACGGCATGTTGTGATTACATTATATGCCTGGTGACTTTTGACCTTCCTTGTTTGTTGCAGGTGACGTCCTGTATGAACTGCTGCAGCACATCCTGAAGCAGAGGAAGCCCCACGCGTTCTTCCCCTCGACCTACTTCCCCGGGAACTCCTTCCACCTGCAGCCAGACAGTGTTGCAGTGCCGCACATGAAGCTCGATGGTCAGTACCAGTGCAGTATATTGTATATTTATCGTAATATCAGCAAGCTCAGTGTTGGTATCACAAGAAACTAAATGTATCACAAAAATGTGTAAGAACAATCTTATTAGAGCCTTCAGTGAAAATGTGTTGAGACCTTTAAATAGATTAAAAAAAACTGCTTTAGTGTTGATTTAGGGCGGCAGTCAGGAGAGACCTTCACCCACTAACCTGAAGGTTGCCGGTTTGATCCCCACTACCCCGGCATTGCATACACTTACACCGCACTGAATGTGTCAGTGTGAGTGTGCTTGGTGGTGGTCAAAGGGGGCCATAAACGCCTTTAAGTGTCTAAAAAATTGCAATACAAGACTTCATTGTTAGAGTTCATTGTTATTATTATTTAGGGCTGGGCATGTCATCACGTTATTATCACGTTATGTATTAATTAACCCATCACTAGTGCTAACACGTGACATTTATTATATTTCACGTTAGCATTGGGTCAACTCCCATCAGTGAGACGAGTTTTTCTTGCTCGCGTTCTCTCTCAGTGAAACCAAACAAGCCAGTTTTAACAGAAAAAAATAGAAAAAAATAGGTCTATCTGCTGTAGTTTACTTTACATAGATACAGAAATACATTATCAATTAGGATGTACATGAAAACTGGTCTGCTGCACTTATGATGTGCTCAGCAACATTACAGATCTATATCTTTTGTGACAAACATTTTAACAAAGCGGTAAATGGTAAACGGCCAAAAGCAAGTATAAAGGATTAGATTAAAATGTACAAGAAATGCAAGCTCCAACTGTAGAAAAGAACACTTGTGAAATGCATGAGGGCGTGGATTATATTCATAATAATAATTCATAATAACATGTCAATCATTCTGTATGAGTGGAAAATGTCCTGGAACTTTCAAGCAAGCAGTGAGAACAATGTCCTAGTTTAGTCTTTAAATGTCAATTTTGACCCAGTTTTGTTAAGTACTGATTTTTATTTAAGCTTTAATTAAATAAAAACTAATTTAATTGAAATCACTTTGTCAAAAAATATATTCCATTTATTGCCAGTTATATTATTTACAATGTTATTTGCATCACAACTATTCCATAACACATTTCTCTAATAGTATCAGCCTTAGTCACAGCCATAAACACAGGAAATGCCTTATATGTAACGTTGCAACATCCTTCTGTGTAGCTGGGTGACTGGATGAACATGACTTTCTGTGCACTTTTTTCATTATAAAATAAATATTTGTCAGCCTCTCTATTGACCTGTGACCAAATGGGATTTACTAATTGACCTAACACGTGCATGTCTTTTGGGAGGACACGGAGACTCCACTCAGAGACATTGTAGGTATTTGTATATTGTATTGCTGGTAGGTTAATACTTGTTTTCTTAGGAAATAAATAGTCACTGGTCTAGGGCTGCAACTAATGATTATTTTGATAATTGATTCATCTGTTGATTACTTTTTCAATTAATTAATTAGTAATTGGATAGTGAAATTCAAGTAAAGTGGTTAAAAACTTCAGCTTGTTTATAGTTCCTGTTAAAAATAGGTGATAATACTAACAAAAATCACTTAATTCTTTAGAAAAAATAAATCAGAAAAATGTGCCACTTAAGGACGTTTATATAGAGCATATACATGAAATATCATATACACTATATTTCCAAAAATATTAGCTCACCTGCCTTTACACACACATGAAATTAAGTGACATCCCATTCCTAATCCATAGGGTTTAATACGATTTCAGCCCACCCTTTGCATCTATAACAGCTTCAACTCTTCTGGGAAAGCTTTCCACAAGGTTTAGAAGTGTTTATGGGAATTTTTGACCATTCTTCCAGAAGAGTATTTGTGAGGTCAGGCCTGGCTCGCAGTCTTCGCTCTAACTCATCCCAAATTTGTTCTATGTTCTCTGTTGAGGTCAGGACTCTGTGCAGCCCAGTCAGGTTCTTTCACACCAAACTCTCTCCTCCATGTCTTTATGGACCGTTCTTTGTGCTCTGGTGCAGTCATGTTGGAACAGGAATTGGCCATCCCCACAAAGTTGGGAGCATGGAATTGTCCAAAATCTCTTGGTGCTGAAGCATTCAGAGTTCCTTTCACTGGAGGTGAGGGGCTAAGCCCAGCTCCTAAAAACAGCCCCACACCATATTCATCATCCCAATTCAGTATTTACCTCCTCTCAGCACATGGCATCTTTCAGAGTCTATTAAATAACCCAGTTGGTTATATGATTACTAAATTTGTTGATGATTATTTCAGTAATTGATTATTATCAATTCATTTGATTTATTGTTGCAGCCCTATACTGGTCGCTTTAGGTTTTAGTCGACTCTTACCGTTTCCGGCTCTCGATGGCCTCCTTCATCCAGCGGTGGTGTTTGACTGTGGCTTGGTCCCAGTTCATGATAGGATTTTCCTTTTTGCAGATTTCACATGTAGCTGATTTGAGGTATCCACAAGCTGTCAAATGCATACTTAGTAACCTAACCACAAGGGGTTACAAGCCATTGTGTCCCTTGTGACTGTCCCAAGCCCGAAAAAAAAAAAGTGCAAATCACTGCCGGCTAGGAGGCAGAGGATTTGCTGTGGTGAGGCCAAATGGAAAGAATAAGAAACAGCATACTTAGTACATGTGTCTGATTTTTAGATTTTTACAAACAATAAAGTACTGAAAGCAACAAAAGCATAACAAGCCTTTTCTCAGCAACGGCCTGTTATATAATGCTACATAAAGAGGAGTTTAATTCAGAGAAAGTTAATCTACTAAGAACCAGTAAATCAGGTTGAAGCAGATGCCTGTTTGGTGAGGAAGCCATGTGACATACCTGAGTCTAGTTTGATCTTAAGAAATACCACACATAGACAATCAGACGGATGTGTGAGTGACTTTGTGGCTGTGAAACCTGTTCCACAAGGAAATGCTGCTTTATTTAGACAAGACACATTTCAGGACATCTACCTGTCTGAGTACAAGCCAGTCACTGTGTTTTTACAAAGACTTTATGTGTTAAGATACTGTATGTTTGGTTTTCAGTTGTACATGAAGGGATAAGTGGCTTGTACATTCTCACTGTTGAATATTAGTGACACCTGGTGGACAAGAAGACAAACTTTGTATTATTAATTAACATTGTATACATTCAAATCCTACGTATTCATTTGTTGTCTGAAATAGTTACACTTTCATTACTGACCACACATTGCAGTTTTAAGAGAGAGAAAGAGGTAATAAACATTTCTAGTCAGTGCTGTAGCCACATTTCTTTGTCAGTTGGTTTTATTTTGCAGCAATCCATAACACTTTTGACACAACAAATGCCTAAATACATATCTAACTCTGGAAGAATTGTTTATTGTTCATGGAGATTTTTTTTAGCCACTCGTACCGTCTCCCGATTCACAACACATCCAGTTCACTTAAATTTCTTAATTATTGCAGTGATGTTGGAAAGTCATAGTTGGAATATATCATGTTTCTTGTCACCCAGGATTATAAAAAAAGAAAGAATAACAAATCACTTGAAGTATACTTAAAAAAATATGAACTCTTAGGAGCCATTAAACACAGAAAATGTCTTGATGCAACATTGCAACATTCTTCTGTAGCTGGCTGACCATGACTTTCTTTGCACACTTCACATAGTACAATAAATATTTGTCAGCCTCTGTATTGACCTGTGACCAAATGGCTTGTAGTTGCACACTAAATATTTGTAAATAGGCATGAGTTTATGGTGCGCTAGTCACAAGGAAGAATATTGTATTGTGCCTGTATTGGAGCGATGAAGTTATAATAATAAGAATAATTCAGAGTAGTTTAATTCATGCAGACTCCACTCAGATGTATTTTTTTTTGTCACTATTTTGAGCAAAAGATCAAAATGTTAAAACAAAAAGACATTATTTCACAGCCTTCCTAGCTCACATTTAGCAAGGGCACCAACATTAGTGGAGTAACTAGTTTTACTTGACAGTTTTGATTCTCACTTTTTCTTTATCCTTGGTTTCCACAGAGACGGTACGGCGGACATCCCGAGGGCCAGAGCCCATTCCCCAGCACACGCCGACCATTGAGCTGCGACACCGCTCCCGCTCCCCGCATCACGCCGCGCCCAGACAGTCCTCACCAGAGCAGATCCCCCGTCCCACCCACGAGGACCACATGCAGTCCTTCTCCCAGCTGCCGGACAGCAACCACCACCTGCCCGAAGACACGTACCCCCTGTCCGTGTCCCCCGCCGCCCCCAATGGCCGCTGCTCCACCCCCAAAGAGGCCCCCTGTCCAGGTAGCCCGGGCCCGCAGGAGGCTGGTCCTCCTCGGGTTATCCAGCTAATGCCCAGTGCCATCATGAACCCTCTGCTGCTTAGCCCCAGCAGGAGCTCAGTCGGGATGGACTTCAGACATGGGCGATCTGGACCCCCCTCTCAGGCCAAAATGGAGAACGGCCGGGACAATAAGGTCCATGGCCTGCTCCACCCACTCGCCCCACAGCAGCAGCACCTCATAAAGCAGGAGGACGTCCTGTACAGGAACATAATCATGCCTGTGTCGCCGCCCGAGGAGCAACAGATGCCCATAGGACGGATAGCAGGTACAAAACATACACTTTTATTACTTTTACTAAATCACAATGTCTCAGCATCACTTACACTGAGACTCTAATCCTACTTTCATAAAATGTTTTTTAATAGTTGACTAATGATTGTATGCTGTGTCCTCTGCAGACTGTAGGCTGCTCTGGGACTATGTCTACCAGCTCCTGTCTGACAGCCGGTACGAGAACTACATCCGCTGGGAGGATCCTGAGAACAAAGTCTTCCGCATCATGGACCCTAACGGCCTGGCCAGGCTCTGGGGCAATCACAAAGTAAGTCCTCACCAGCTGAGTTGTAAGTTCTTGTAAAAAAAAAAAGTTTAAAGAATCTAAGCCAAGTCTGCAGTTAAGTTTCTTCAAGTGTCTCTATTTACAATTAATGGAACGCATTACTTCATATTTTTTTGGACAATTTGCCCACATCTCACTGCCACAGAGGATTCTGGCCTCATTTGTTCAGTATATTGTATGGTTTTATCTTTTGTATGTAAGCTGCATTTACGATCTACCACATGTAAACATAAATGTAACTGTGATGCCACCTACTGTTGTGCTGCAAAAAGAAGCTATTACTACTGGCTCTTGTCATATCTGTTTTTTTACATTTTGGGGTGCATTTCTCAAAAAAAAACACACCAAAAAAAAACAAAAAAAAAACAGCTTAAAATCTTTAGTTATCTGCCTTAAAATATATGTCATCAAGATGCTCCTTGTATCACTGTTCTCTCCATGTCTGGGTGAGTTTTCACAGGGCGCTCCGGTTTCCTCCATCAACATAAATCATGCACAACTGGCCTCTCTCCAGCTGGGTACTCCTGCTCTGCGGTTGCCCACTGCTCCTGACAGGTTGCCCCAGCCCCACGTAGCGATGGGTCAAATGCAGAAAAGAAATTTCCCTATGAGGACAATAAAGTATAACTTAACCTTAACTGTTTTCAAACAAGACTCCAAATGCTTGGCCACCACATATTACTGTATGTTTTGTGTGTGGCTGAACAAGATTCACACTGCAAAAAATCAATATCTACAATACATAAAATTACTTGAATTCAGATTATTAATCTTGATTTGAGCAATAATTCAGATTATCAATCTTGATTTAAGCAAAAATAAGTAGGTTAGATTTATTTATTAGTTATATTTATTTAGTTATTAGTCAACTTATTACTAGATTATTTTTCTTTTCCCTTTTTCCAAGCTATTTTTACTTATTTCAAGCTAAATTTTCTTACCCCATGGACAGATAATTTAGCCTGAAATAAGTAAAAAAGGGAAAAATACTTTGAAGCAAGTCAAATCATTTAGTAATAAGTTACCTAATAAATACATAAATATAATCTAGTGAAAATTGCTCAAAGCAAGATTGATGATCTGAATTTTTGCTCAAATCAAGATTAATAATATGAATTTAAGTAATTTTATCTAATGTAGATATTGAAAATTTGCAGTGCACGTTTGCACATTTTACTGTCTATATTCTCATTTATGAACACGCCATAACATTGTAGAACAGACGGAAAGAAAGTTTTTACTGCATTTCTGAGCCCAAATAGCACGTTCCTCTCAGAACTGGTTGATTATATTCATGTATTATAGATATGCATCCACATTTACATTAGATATAAAAATAAATCTACTCTTACATAATAATAATGAAAATAATCATACTAATAATAAGCATAATAATGGATTTGTTTTATATTGCCCTTTCAAGTCTAAGCTTCTTCAAGCTCTTTACATTAGTCCATTGCTTTTGAATATTGACATGTTTTTTTTTTCTCTCTTACAGAACAGGACAAACATGACGTACGAGAAGATGTCACGAGCACTGAGACACTACTACAAACTCAACATTATCAGGAAAGAGCCTGGACAGAGACTTCTATTCAGGTATTTGTATGCACTTCTGTATCACAAAGTTACTAACCTGCACAAAATGAATGTTCAAAGAGTCAAATGTCCAGAGCAAGAATGTGGAAAAGAGGCGAAGGGTGTGTGGAAGCAAGTTGGAAAGGAAAGGTTGAAAGGTGTACAAGACACAGGAACAGGAAGACCAAAGAGGAGTTTTATGGATGTCGGAAAAGATGATGACTAAACCACACTAAGCTAACCTAAATAATTTTTTGTATCCAGGTTCATGAAGACCCCAGACGAGATCATGAATGGCCAGGCTGAGCGCTTGGAGCACCTCGAGTCGGATATAGAAGAGACCGTTTACATCAAAGAGGAGTGTGAAACAACTCTTGGACACAACATGAACTAGTCCCGGTCCAGTCCTGGTCCAATCCTGGTTCAGCCGTGATGCCTTCAAAAGCAGCGTTAACAATCGTAGAACAGAGCCTCCATCCCACATCTCTACGGTGGCCTTAAGATGTGCTTCACCTCCAAAAAAAACCATCACATTTATAGATACAGTACTTTTCAACGGGCAGAGCTTAAAGACTTCAAAATATTTCTCTTTTTACTAAATGAACTGCAAAACCCAATCAGTTTGTGCTTTCGTCACTTTTATGATTTTGGTCTTCTTAAGTGAATTATAGTATGGATTTCTGTTTGTAAAAAATGGGTGTGTGCTTGTGTGACAGGAATGTTTTCACACAAATAAACTTTTTTGGATCAAAATTCAAAACATGTTTATTTATTTTAGTTTTTTAATATATATACTGTATCTATTTTTTTGCAATAATAAGGAACCAAAAGTTAAAACAGCTATAGTTTTTTTTATTTTATTTAAAATGAATCATTAAAGCACAATAATGACAGATGTTATAATTAGGCAAAAAATAGGTAAATAAATACTCATTTTAATTAACATTTGCAATTACATAGCCTATTATGCAAATTTTAAATAAAATTTGCACATTAAGAAATATAAACTTTTCTACCCATGGCAGCTATCTTACAAATATAATCATCTGTCAGAGTACAGTATCATGCAGGCATACTGTGGAGTAGTTGGTGGCAATAGAAAATTTGATAAATTTTATAAACTTAATTTAGAAAGTTTGGTTAATGAAGTGATCAATACTGCCTATAAAAGCAAATTTTAATTTAGGCTACTTAATTATTTTATTCCAAGTTTTTTTGTCTATAAAATATTTAATACTGTAGATGTTGGTTTTATTTTAAAACATCACTAATTATGTATTTTGTTTAAAAGAATTAAAAAAAAAAAAAAAAAAAAAAAGCCAAAAAGTATTGATTATTACATAATTATGTTAATTCACATTTGCAAATAAATAATATTTAGCCTACATTTAGAAATCACTTTTTTCACTAAGAAACCTGTAGAACAGTGTTTCCCCACCTGGGGTACGGGGACCCAGGTGTACACAAGCGCTATACAGGGGGTACCTGGAATTATACTTATTTATTTACATAGATTAAAAAAAATAGTTACAATATTTTCATACTGAACAATTAAAAATTTTTACAAAGTAAAACGAGGTAAAGGATATTATATATTTTTTTAATTATTGTTTTTAGTTTTGTCTCAAAGCTGAGTTATTAAATATTTTTGTAGAAATTCTAATTTAATAATATTTATTTAAAATACAATATAAAATATTTAATATAAAACACACAAATATAAAACAATATTTTTAATATTTGTTATTTCACATTTTATTTGTTATGTTTTTTGTTATAATTTAAGGCAGGCAGCTTATTATTTCTATCTTGAAAATGAGTTAAAAAGAATGAATGCAAAAAAATTAGTATAGCCTACATTTAAAATGTATTTTTACTAATAAACAGATGTTTTTTATGGACACTTTTTGTAGAATCAGTAAAATGTAGGAGTGGGGTATAACAAAAAGCCCAGGAGAAGAAAGGTTGGGAACCACTGCTCTAGGGGTTACTTTGCAGCAGCTATCTTACAAATATGGCTAAAATATAAAATAATCCGTTAGAGAACAGTATACAGTAGACACAATACAGCTTACAGATTGTGCTGAAATGGTTTCATGTGGCCACATGATGACGCTGCTGCACAACATATGAAAACATTCTGCAGCTGGCACAATATACTTTCCCAATACATACATAAAACTACCACCTTTAGAAGATGAAGCTACAGTGATTTAAGACATTAGGGCAGAATGATTAAAATGATTAAACTGAGAAAACAGACCTACAAGTTTGTAACATAAGCCAGTCTTGGCAGATTCGTTGCGTTTTAGGCTACTTAATGAAATCAGAGCGTAGTTTATTGTATGGAAACCAAATTCTAAGCATTTTGTTCATCTGTAGTTTGAAAACCAGGAATTGTGTGTGACGCGCAGAAGAAACCCAAATGAAGCGGCTGCCTGCCCTGGAGACTCCATAAAAGTTGGTGCGCACTGAGCAGAGCTGTCAGAGCAAGGAGAGAGACGCCGAGGAGCACACACTAAAACCGAGTGCACTAACTGATCCATACGCGCTTATTAGTCGTGTGGGTGATGCAGGAGGCGAGTGTCACGCACCGGGACGTAGCCAACATCTAACAAGCTCCAGTTTTCTTTCTGGAGCAGGCGGATTTTAGTAGCAGCACCACCACCAGAAGAGGTTTTGGATGTACCGCGGAGCATCCCATGTGCGTCGGCTGATATTCCACAGATAGCCCACAGATGCCCCCAAAAAGAACCACAACAGCCGTCTGATCTGTATTAACACAGCGGGAAAAGACCACAGCTCGCGTTTTCAGTCCGGTCCAACGCGCCAATGTGTGCACCACCGCGTCGGGACAGCCGTGGATTGTAGCAGCCTCACCGCCGCAGATGCTTTAAAAAGGGCGTGAAGGTGCGGGAAGGGAGTGGGACACGTACAGGTAAGAGACATCCACACCTCGCCAATTGTCACGGAAGTTTTTAACTCAAGCTTCGCCCGTGTAGTTGGTGCGTAATGAAGGGCGTCCTTTAGTAGATACCCACTCGCCATGCGTCACTATTCAATACATTCAGCCATTTTCGGCAACAACAGGCAGTTTATCCTGTATTTTTACACACTTAGGGTGTTGTCTTGTTTTATATAGCTACGGCCGTCACTGTTTATGGACGTTGGCAATCATAATGTACTTTCAGGGGAGCAAATCTTTTTAAATTAATAGTATGTTGTCCTAACAGCATGTCAGCGATGAGTAGACGTATTTATATACAGGTTTTGTTTTTTATTTGTTTTATTTTATTTTATTTTATTTTACTTCAAATGCTGTCCTTTTGATTCAGGACCCATACATTATTTTATGCAATCTTTTTTTTTCCTTTCTCATAACGTCTGTTGAGTAAACTTGCTGCTAAATTACATTTCTGCTCAGTTTCAGTTTCTGCTCTTTACTCTTCGTGCGTTTTTTCATGCGCATTGCTTCTCCATAATACAACCTGTGCAGTATATAGTATATATATAGTAATATGCAGCATATTTTAGATTTAGTTTGGTATACTGTTGTTAAGTTCAGTATTATCACACCCATAGCTCAGCCTGTACTTCCCATAGATTCCTGACTAATGGCACTGGTGATCCTTAATAAAGTACAAAAATGTCAGTTAATGTCTCTGTTTAATCTTCAAGCATTTTTCTAGTACAGTGTAGTTATTTTTATATATTTATGCTAAAATAACAAGCAAAAATAATTTAGTAGTAATTATTTAGTGATTTAGATAATAAATTAGAATAATTTAAATTATTCAATTATTGGGAAACACTGGGTCAGGTCCAGTCAAGCTCAGTGGCAGTGAAGTTTTCATCATTTACAGTGCCCTCCACAGAGGCGTCACTAGCCCTCCTGCACCCCTAACTTTTTAATGCACCAATAAAGACTGCCATAGAAAAAAATGATCTAATAGTCAATCATTTTCTTTTTTTCCATTCTATTTATGAAATTTAAATTTCATAAACAGAATTCATTTTTGCTCGGTATGATGAGGACTGAAGTTAATCATTGTAACCATGAAAAAAAAAGTTCTTTATTAGATCATTTTTCTATGGCAGTGCATTTTTTTTGTGTCTTAGGATGAAAGATGTGACAAAAATGCTTTATCTGCCACTACACAAAAATTTAAAATCTATCTAATAAACTCAAACATGATGTCAATTTTTGACACTCCTAAGCTCTGATAATCCACCAAAAAAAAGGTAATTTGCATTTATAGAAATAAAAAAAAACTTTTTTGTTGTTGTGATTTTTCCATAATTTGAAATCAACCTTTAATCACAAAAACTGGGATTTAAGGGGTTTACCCCTTAAATCCCAGTTTTTGTTGCGCATGCACATCCAGCACACACAGAGACATCTGCTCAGTCTGGGCACAGTTTCTACAGTGCACTGATGCAGATCTCAGTAAAGACTACATTTTGGATAGGAGCTCACGCTTACATAAATAGGCCTACACTAATTTCTCAACAAAAATTTTCAAACCAATTTATGACAACCCTAAAACACACCCAAATCATTTTAGTTCCAATTTATTATTATTATTTTTATCTATTATAATAATTATATTATTTACCTTGCAGGCAAGATAATTTATACAAACACTAATGGGGCCATTTCCCCCGTTTATACCTCTATCTACCATATATGGAGATAGAGGTATAAACTAGACACCACCTACTAGAAAACATTAAAAACTAAAATTCCAATCCCTCACTATCACAAATCCATGAAATACTTGATACAAATGTGAAATTATATTGCAATGACAGTGTAATATAAAAATGTAATTTGAATGGGAGTCAATGTCTTAAGGGTACAGGTGTAAGTATTTTTTAGAGAGGTTTTTTTTTTTTTTTTTAAATCCTGAAATCTGAAAATTCATCCCAAAATACACACCTGAGGCAAAATCTATGCCATTTGTATCGACACAGCAAAAGTTGTCCACAAAAAACAGGTGCAAAACATCCAAAAATGTCTTAGAGGCACAGGAGGGCTAGACCACTTTAAGGAATCAGCTGTCCCCAGGTCTAGCAACACCCCTGGCCCGCCATAGAACTGGAGGGGCACTGTAGGTTAAGTCCATTAGGTCTATAGTTGTAAATGACAATAGTGTTAAAGTGTTAAAATTGTCCCTAACTAAAATAGCAGAGTAAAATGCAAATTTAAATGTAAAAAACTTCCATGCTGTGCTGTTAGAGTATAAAAATATAAGCTTGCACAAGGACAAACGGTCTGAACCGAGTATGAAGCTGCAGTCACACAGAGGCTGTGCTCTCAGGACCACAGTCTCTGTTTATTCTAACATTGGTGGTAAATTAATTGTTGAATTAATTAGTGTCACTTCTGTCTAGGGAACGCTATAATCCTGCCCCTAACCTTAACCATGGTGGGAGAAAAAACAAACAAACAAACAAACAAACAAAAAGAAAATACAAATTGCTTTAAAATTCAAAATAAATGATATATTTCACTATATATTTTATGTTCAAAATAAAGTTGCAACATCAAAATTGTTTTTATCCACTAGAAAAATAAAAGCAGAAGTAGATTTTTTTTTAAAACCCAACCCTGAAATTAAAAAAAAATAATTTCCGTAAAATTTAAATAAATGTCTTGATTAAAAAAATCATCAAAATTGTTGGAGACATTGCTTTATTTTAATGGACTCTTTCATTTGTAAAGATGAGTTTCTTTTTTGAGGCAACAGATTTTATAAATCTGCTTTTATTTTTCTAATGAACAAAAACAATTTTGATGATGCTCCTGTTTTATTTATTTAAATCTTTTGTATATTCTTTTTTTAAAATATGAGGGATGGGTTTAATAAAAAAATCTAATCTAAAAAATCTACCTCTCCTTTTATTTTTCTAGTGGACAAAAACAATTTTGAAGTTGCACCCCTTGGGGGTGTCATATCATGAGTACCCCCTCCATTCAAACTTCTATTATATTTTCTTATAATAATAATAATAATAATAATAATAATAATAATAATAATAATAATAATAATAGTGATGCAAAGTTGCTTTACAGTTTGGTACATTATTCATTCACTCTTCAGTCACACTCAGTGGTGGTGAGCTACTTCTGCCACAGCTGCCCTGGGGCAGACTGACAGAAGCATGGCTGCCATTTTGTGCCTACGGCCCCTCCAACCACCACCAAACACAGTCACACTGACACATTCATACAGGCAAGTATAAGTACAAATATATTTTATAACTCAAATTAAAATAAATAAGTAATAATCTGCCTGCCTTTAAAATAAAATATAATTGAAAACCCTGTTACATTTATTTTACTATATATTTTAATGTTCAAAATTAACTTTAAATAAAAATGAATAACAATCTTAAACTCATAACAAAAATACTACAAAGAAACATTTAAATCATTTTAATAACTCCCATTTGAGACAAGCCATTAAACCTAAAAAACGTGCAACAACATATAATATTCTAATTTTTTTTTTTTTTTAGCAGTTTCACTTCCTTTTTATCAATGAGACACTTGAGCTTGCCTTTCTTAGATTTCAGTAGATCAGTATAAATAGATCGCAAATATTTTTAATCTTGGAAAAAAAGTGTGAAATAATTCCAAGTTCCCCCTGCAATATGCTTGGGTACCTCTAGGGGTCCCTGTGTTGGGCAAACACTGCTATATGTTATAAACAAACAGGGCCGGTCCTTTCTATAGGCAAAGTAAGCAACTGCATAGACTGGCATTAGAGGGGCCCCCACACTGTTTACATTTTACATTTGATTGACTCTGCAACATTTTATTTATTTTTTTTGCCTGTTTACATAATTTTTAGCACGCTACTTCCTGTTCTTTTTGATTAAGTTCATCTGAAACTAAAAATAAAGTTATACTATGTTCATTTTTACTTGATGTACAAAATGATTGAGAGACTTGGTCCCTAAACCTATCTTTCTTAGGGCCTCCATATATAGGACCGCCACTGTAAATAAATATATGTTTTTCTATGTCACAGTAATTCACGTTTGACTTGTTTACCTCCACTACTCATTTATATACTCTGCTACAAGGAAGTGGCAGCTGTGGAGTATATGTACGTCTTGTTAGTGAAGTGAGCAGAAGCCCGTGGAAGTCATTTTAATAGTGATTTATCGACGTGACCCACTGCTCTCGGTCTAAACGTCCTCTCCTCTCTCTATCCCGGAGCCGGTCCTTATCCTGTACATGATGAAACACAGTGACACAGTGCAGCCAGTAGCCTCACACCAAGACTGAGCCACTCACCTGTAACACACAATCACTGGCCGCTTAAATGAAGGACATGGGGAGTACAGATACAGTAGATCACAATACAACACACACACTTTGCCCTGTAAGTTTTGCAGCAATGATAGATTTCTTTGCGATTAATTAGATGTGGTCTGATTGTAATTATTACGTATGTTTCAGGCATAATGGCATATTCTGCACTTTCGAGAACCTGAGCAATTAAGTACAATGCTCAAATATGCCACTTAAAGCACCTACTGTACAGCTGATATCCAAGTATTTGAGAATAATTTTAACTGTAATTGGTTAATTTCTTTTGTGTAATGTCTCTATGGTTTGAAGTAAGTGTTAAAGTGCTATTAGTTTGACTTGTTTGACAGCCCTGACACTGTTGTACACGACAGAATTTTCATTGAAAGTGATTTTTTTAAACTTAATTAATGGATCTGTTCGAGCTAAAAATGACAAGTGGCAGAAGACACTGTGGTAAATATACTATTTTTATTTTTTATTTTAAGAAGTGCTGCCATCTGTGACAACTTGTCTTTGTTTATGTAAATCTTATTTTCCCAAGGAAATATCTTCTGTTTGATATATACAGGCAGAAAGAGTGGTATTGTTACTTTAGCAGTCATAGTAATAGTATTACTCATTTAGAATTAAAAATTAGTCATCCAAATAATTACTTAAGAAGAAGGGACAAACTACTAAATACTTAGCAACAGTTTGGATGAATGTCTGATTTATGTTTTATGTAATCAGAGAGACAAAATATATACAATTATTTGCAAATTCTGCTTTTTTCAAACAATAGAAAAATATATATAAATAAATATAAAACATTTTTTGTGATTAAATTTTGTCCATTTTCAACAGAAAACAAAATGCAATTACACAATGATCCAAATGCAATAGAGCTCACGGTGACAATGATATCATAATATCAGTTACCATACAATACAGTTACCACATTGATGTATATGTATATTTTGGCCAAAAAAAAAAAAAAAAAAAGTCAGTTTTGATTTTATTGTTGATATGAAGATGTTGACTCGTATCAAATTGCCTTGTTTCAACTCTGCCGACATCACTGAAAACCCTTATCATACTTTATGTAACATTACAATACATTTGTTTTTACAATGCCATATTTATATATAATAATCACAACTATTATTTTTAGTGGACCTTTAAAGCTTTGGTGTTCGTACACACTTTAGTTCTCTTTGACATTGTCTATTTCAGATAAAGTATTTGTCCAAAGTGTATTTTTTTTTTTTTTTTTTTTTTTTTTTTTGGCTCCATGCATTTTTGCCACTGATAATTCCATGTTAATAATAGCTCAGTGTGGAAAAATAAATATTTATTATTAATAATAAAATAACAAATTAAGGCACAGGAAACACATATTTCCATATATGTGGGTAGAGTAGCTAAATTTTTTTTTTATTTTGAAATAATATTACTCAGGTTGAAGTAAAAAGTACTACTTTTTTTGAAGGACAATTTGTTCCAAAAGTCACTTGTGTAAATGTAACTCATTACTACTGACTTCTGGATATAAACAAGGACTTTGAAGTTCCCATTCTTGGCAGTAGATCAGGGGTCATCAACTGCATTTGTCCAAGGGCCAGAATCTTTCTCAGCAGACACTGTAAGGGCCAGACGCTCTCATAAAATGAAACAAAATAATATTGTATCCTAAGTAGTATAACATTATTTTATGATATTATTATTATTTTTATTTTTTTTCCACACAAAATATACTTTTATACAATGATCCCAACAAGACAGGGGTTTGATGGTTTTTAATTTATCTATAAATACTCACATCACTCATAGTTTACTTACAGAAGCCCATTATTATTGGAGTTTAGCAGACTTTTCCTTCCACATATACACCAGAACCACATGATAAACAGCAATGTGAGTGCAGTAAAGAGTCACTGAGAGTTAATGGACTAAGCAGGTGATTTGGATCCTTCAGAGCTCTCATCATTGACTGCCTACGTCCCTTATACGCGCATGGAAACCTGTCACTTACTACCAAAAATGGCGCTATATCCCTGCTGTGCACCCATGTGATGTCACCTGGCTTTAACCGATTGGACAGACAGCCATTCACTCACTCAGTTTTTCCATTTGGGCAATAAAGGTTCACAAAATCTTTTATAAATGAAAAAAAAAAAGCCCAAAGAAACGAACAGTAACACAAAGACAACAATATCACAAACAAAATGGAGCAAATAACTTAATGTACACTGTTAACTGCTGTAGTAATAGTGGGTGTTTCTTCATCAACTCACCAGTCTAATCAGAAGTGACTAACAACTAAACACATTTCTCTTAAAGACACCCGGTTGAAAGAAACCTTACTATAAATAGCCCCCTCTTCTCCAGCTTCTTGACAAGTTTCCTAACAGCACGCGACGGTTTGTGGAGCTCCAAGCCACGGAATTACGCCTCACTTTCTGACTCTGCGTGATGGAGGTTCTGGTGCCCTCCTAAAATAGGTGTAAAATCTCACTGTTGATTGGTTCCCGCTGGGCTGCTGTATATTCGATGAAATGCTGCACTTGATCTGCGAAGCTCTCGTGTTTCAATCCTTCCTCCTGAAATGAATTCGCTACAGAAATGATCAAATGTGACGTAAGGCTTTCTACTCTTTGCCCTTCTCTCTTTTTATACCTGATTAAAATGATTCAACTCCAGCAGTTTGATTGTAATTATGACCTTTATTTCATGCATAGCTGTACATTCTGCACTATAGAGAACAAAAGCCATTTTGCAGTGCTCACATGTCCCACCTGACACACATACAGCTCATATTCAAGTATTTTATGGTGAGGCCTTTGGACATGAGGCGGGGCACATCCTGAGCAATCACCAGTTAACTGCAGGCACACTCAAATTTATTCATTTATATATTTTCTTTTGCTTTTTCCCATTAGGAATCATAGTTTCTGGAGCCTATTCCAGCAACTACGGGGTATACCCTGGACAGTGAACAGTTAAGGCTGGGTCACAACGGGCCGATAATAAGTCATTTTGGAGTGTTCTGCACCGTCGGACATAGTGGGAGACAGTACGACCTAGTTTTAACTGCATGAACATGTTAAATCAGTCCAAACAAGCGCTCTGTTTGGCTGTGTGCTCCTTTCCCAATCTGTCACACAGCTCACGATTAACATTAAAATAGAAGGAAGTTTTGTTCTAACAACTCTTTGTTATGTTTCCTACACCGGTGATGCTAATGAGGCCCATAAATTATTACAAAAAACTATATAAAATAGTTTAAAAGTAATATTTTTTAAAGAAAGTGTATAACTCAGTTTCTTTTGTTTTATTTAATGTTGACAAACTTTTGTGGGGCCCCCTGCAGTACCTTTGCGGCCCCTGGATCCCACTTTGGGAACCACTGCATTAATGTAATAAGATGTGTTTAATGTAGCGCATATATGGTTATTATTCATTCATAAATGCTTGAGTGGAGGTTTATTTGCAGAAGCCTATTATCCACAGAGTTTAGTGACTAGCACTGCCTGCTGTTGTAAATAGTTATTACAGCTTGCACACACGCTGCTCTGGGTCTGAATCATTTCGGTGCATCTGTAGCCACTTTTTGGTCTCTTTGGTCTCTCTGGTCACTTTGGATAAAAGTGTACGTTGCAAATCAGTGCTTTATGCCCAAGTTCCCTGCTGTTCCAAATCATTTTAATGCATAGAAAAAAAAGTCCATTGAGCCACTGAGAACTGCAATTCATCTGGTGTGAGAACAGAAAGCAATCTGACTGCTGTCACGTGACGTGGCTCTTCCTTTTCTATTTTTAAGTTAGAATGATATCACTGTCTGCCAATGGTACAGAACAAAACGATTAATGCCTAAAATAATAGTAAGGGTCTATCAGTATGTCTAAATAAATAAATGAATGTGATGTACTTTAAAGGTCCCCTATTGTGCTAAATCAACTTTTTTGAGCTTGTGACCAAGTTATAGTGCCATTTCCACCAGTAACCAGCAACTGTAAACTTTGCTTGAAAACCTTCAACTTCTCACTTGCTGTGGAATATTTTTGTTAGCTTAGCTTCCTAAAAAAATTACCATCGCTCAAAAGCAACTGACTATCATCTATTTCCTTTACACAAAGCAGTTTGTTCCTAAGAATAGGATCGATGCACTCCCAATTAAAGTCCACTTTTGTAACTCTAAAGCAGAGCGTAAACACAGTAAACTTTGTTAATTGCTGTGAACCAAAGAGAGAAACACAACTTCACTGAGTACACTGAACTGCAGGTCAAACCGCCTCATTAGCTGCTGAGGTCGTATTCTTTTGTGTGTGTGTGTAATCTGCTCTCTATTCATTCACCTGACTTTTTCAGAGAATAAAAATAAAAAGTCATGCATTATTTAAACTGCAAAAATGAAACGTGGGTCTTGGCCTCTTCACACTGGTGCGGCTGATTTGTAATGAGAAGATAAATGTACCTCAATATAGTACTACCATTACTGCCACTACACCGGGTTGAATCATTGTCAGCAGGGCTTGACATTTACTTTTTTTCTCACTGGCCACCATGGCTCGTCATTAGTTGTTTAGTGTTTTTACTAACCACGATTTAATTAATGTTTTTCTGTATATTTTATGGTATTGTAAAATTGTTTAATGTAAAATTTGGTTTTATGCATAGACAGAGATTTATCACATAAAAAACAGGTTAACCTATCGTTGTGTTCTCTAATACACCTTCATGTCACTTATAGGCAGAATAAAGAATCTTTGTGCATGTGGCGTCACATCTTTTAAAACATGTAATATTTTTAACTGCTAATTTTATTTCTTTAATCATGATGAATTACTATATAATAAATGGTGTACACTCGAGCACAGCAACATAAATTCAAGCCTAACTTCTGAAGTTAAGATATAGGCTGTGTCCGAACTCCGCTGATAATGTTCTTCTGTGATAAAGCCCAAACAGACTCACCTGATGTTTTACTATTTATAGATAAATAATAATAATAATAATAATAATAATAATAATATGTGTTATATTTAACATGAATTATTGCTATAATGAATAAAATGGACTGGATTATTGCAGCTCTGTGACTTACGTGGGGAGGCTGAACGCTGGGTAAGCTAATGTTAGCAATTTTACACCGCATCGGTTTATTTAAGAGCTTTTTATTTCTGATTATGATGTGACAGAAGTAAAAAAGGTGTTTCTAACTGGTTTCATTCAGACATGTTGTGTACAGTTTAAAGACCTGTCGCGGTCCCGCTGTTCTCTTCCGAAACTTACAAAGCATTCTGGTCTATACCCACCGTCTAGTAACCATCGCTGTCCAATACTTTTCAAAATGCATTGTGGGAAATTTTGAGTGCACTATTTTTTATTATTATTATTATTTTCACTAGACATTCGGACACCACTACAAAATGGCATGACCACTATATAGTGCACTACATAGGGATTAGTGAGGACGTTCGGACACAGCCATAAACCTAGGTATGCATAAAACCAGTTAAAATGGCTAGTGAGAGTTTTTGTGTCATTAGCCCAAATAAAAATGTACCTGCATTTGGCTGGTTGGGTAGGGTTAATGTCAAGTCCTGATTGTACTGCTGCCACGCCATTGGTCCAGTACTGTCAGTACTGCCACGCCATTGGTCCAGAACTGTCAGTACTGCCATGCCATTGGTCCAGAACTGTCAGTACTGCATGCCGCTGGTCTATGTTGGTACTGGCACATCCATGGTGGTTAAATGTTAGTGCACCATTGGTTAAACCAGCGTTGGTGCAGATGCAAAAACCTTGCCCTAAGCATGACAAGAAGGATTTTAGTCTATTTGTGTACTTAAAAATCTCCTGTAAACCAACAACAGCTTCTGCCTACAAATTAGAAATCAAATGAGAGGAACAAGCTTTTTTTTTTTTTTAACTTTTAGCGCTGTCCAACAGTGATCAAAGAAGTACTTTTTTTACTTAAGTAAAAGTACATTTAAAGGAGCAAACATTATTTCAAGTAAAAGTAAAAGTATCACATGAAAATCTATACTTAAGTAAAAATATAAAAGTATTACTTCAAGACATAATGATGCTGTTAATTGTGAGGGATTTTGCTGAAAAACTGTGCTGAAAACCAATGGTTAACTGGTGCAACAAGAGACTGAATCTGTAGGTGAGTTCTACTTTATTGCATCTTTTATACTTATCTACTGTGTCTACAATGACGACACAGCAAAAACTAATGATTTTAAACCAAAATCAAAAAACTGTACTTCAGTAAAGTAACTAAGCACTTTTACTTTGTTACTGCTGTCCAAGTATGTTCATGTGAGGCCCAGTGGATTATAAACACATTTTTGCCACACTTTAGCAACCCTTCACACAACTTCTTCCTTTTTTTTTTTTTTTTGTCTTTGTTTACAACATTTCATTGTCACTCCTGATGCTTTGAAGAGAAAGTGTGGGCCCGCAGTGCTTTCATGTCGCACTCAATATCCTGTTTACCAGCTACAACAATACACAACCCCTGCGCAAGTTCACAGCTCATTACAGCCTGTGCAGGTCACGGTCAAAGGCTCCTCCACACTACACTGTCATCGCATTCACGGAGCGCGCTCGCTGCACTCTCCTGTTACCGAGGCCGTCATTTGCTCAGCCTTGTGTGAAACGGCGGCACAGTTATTACAATGTGGAGACTGATGTGGAAGATGTTGTTGTTTTTTTCCAATCAAATTTAAAGGTGCAGTAATCGCAGGGCTGTTGAGCGTGACAAACACACGGCATATGGGAGACAACAATGAGAATGTTTGATGAGTTAATCTGCTGTGTGTAGTTTTATTTACCCAGAGGTACAGTTAGACAGCTTTTGTTATTGTGCAACATGTGTACAGTGCCAGTATAGGATGTGGACCTGAACTGCTGCTTATGTCTTTTGTATCTTAATGTTATTTCATATATTATAGAGCTAAATGCGACACTGCTTCCATGGCAACATAGCTATACGGACATGCATGTATTGGTGAATTTGTGAATCTCCTGACAGCGAATAGTTGTCAGTCAGTCTGTGGGTGTTCCTCATTTGCCAGGATCCTTCGCGTGCTCTTCCAAACGGTTCAATTCCCCACATCCTCCGGAGCTCTTCTCCTCTGTTTGGCGAAATTCACAAAGGATGCCTCTCCTTGCTACAGATTGTCCACAACGCACTGCAACCACTTTCATTTTTCACAAACTTTATTTAGCAATTAAGACAAACTTGGGCCTAAATACGATATAAAAGTCCCTACAAGAGAAGATAATAAAATATGTTACTAATTTGCCCCACATTACAGCAGATGACAGGATAAAGAGACAGATATTAACATTAACATTTTAGGACTCTGTTAATTGAAAGCCATTTTTTAAATAGTCTAATAGTTTTTGCTAGTTTCTGATTATTTAATTTGAACCCACTTTGCTATTACTGATGGGCAGTCTGGCTCTTTTCAAAGATTCGTCTCTTTTGGCTCAGCTCTCTTCGAAGAGAGTATCACTCAGAGTATTAGATTAGAAGATTATCTAGCATTTATGAATGTTTTGTGGGTTGGTGTGTTGGTTTTTGCTCCTTTTCTTCTCTTTTTCCCAATGAGCTTGCATTTAAATTCAGCTAAACCATTACCTGTCTCTCTCTGTTGGTCTTGTACCTGGCCTGTACCACTACACTCACTGTCTTCAGAGCTCACTGTACTTCTGATAATGATATGATTGTAGTCCTGTCCTCACATGTGATTGGCTGCATGGTGTGTCCATCAAAATACAGTTTTGTTCTGCTTGTGCAGGAGTCGGCTTTCCAAAGAATCGTCTCTTAGAACGACCCGTTACTGTTTGCTTTAATTATATTATTATGTTGATGCACACCTTGTTATGGGGATACATTAGACCTGCTAATGATACCTGATGATCTTTTTTTTTCTTTTTTAAATCAGACCAAAATGTGGAAACATGAGGGCACATGTTCACGTTCTGCTGCCTGGCTACTTTCCACTCAAAAAGAAATTGTTTTTTTATAATAGATCCACGTTTTTAACATGTAATATTTGATCATGTGACAGTAGCGCCCGAGCATGTTCCAAAAGCGCTCATATGCGTCGTTTGTAGTACACTCAACTGTGCTTCAGTGGGTCAGACTCTGCAAGAAGGCTTCGAAGCAGCCTCTGGAGTAAGGATCCTGGCATTTGGGGAACCCTCTGTCCCACCTGAGCGCCCCCCTGTGGTAGTTTGAAAAGACATTGCCAGCTGATGATGCAAGTGCCAGTTTGTTCTTTACTTAATCTCTTCGGTTATTTTCCACATTTGTTCCAATACATATAGTGAAAATAAATACATAATAATAAAGGACACAGCTCTAGTCCTCAACTCTAGCTTTGTGTTGTGTGTGTCATATAAAATATACGGATAGTTGAGACATCTCTTTAGGACTCTTTATTTTAGCTATCAAACACTCTTTTGGAAAAAAGTTTGACATGCTTTTTTGGCTCCACTGTTTCCAACTATATGACTTCACAACCTTTCCTCGAGCCAAAAAAAAGTTGAAAGTAACATTCTTAGTGGGCAGAAGTGTAAATGTGTTTAAAACTCTCTCTCTTTATGTAAAGACTTGTTTTCTATTTCCGTCTGTCCAA
Organism: Bostrychus sinensis; assembly: GCA_020698575.1. Taxonomy (NCBI): domain Eukaryota; kingdom Metazoa; phylum Chordata; class Actinopteri; order Gobiiformes; family Eleotridae; genus Bostrychus; species Bostrychus sinensis. Next base: position 44,957,241 of record CM036239.1, on the reverse strand, counting down.
AACATTCAAATCTAACTCGACTAATAAGCAAAATACAGCTTAAATATAATCTTAAGTGCAAATGCTGTCTTCTATGCTACACGAAGTTCATCCTTGGTTTATGTAACAAAGAAAATGTTAAGTCAAGTGCTAAATCTTAAATTTGGGTGGACTCATGTGAGACTTTTTCTCTGGTCCTTACCACTGTTTTTAAGACCACTGAATAAGTCGTCTTCCTGAAAAAGTGCAGTTTTCTTCTCATTGAAATATTCTCCAGTTGTGCTTTAACTTCAGTTTTTCAGGCATATAAAATTTTCACCTCCAAAATAACTAGGTCGCTGTCGCATTTCTGTTTAAAAAACGGGCATGTTTTTATTGCTTTATTTATCTGTCAGCTACTTATTAATAATAATTCACTGGAGTGTCAGCAGAAGATCATTAAAAATAGAAGACCTGATTATTGTACTGGCATTATTTATGTGGTTTATTTACAGCCTCATTTGCACAAAGTGACACTGTCAGTACAAGAAATATGCAGTGTTTGTATTTATTGGACTTCACATTCATTATGAAAATAAGAAAATATCTTCACTTGTTAAATCATCAATATGTCCTTTTAATTATGCTGTCATTACTAGGCCATGTTGTGTGCTAGTACTGACACTTTGCTTCTGTAAATTGCTGCTGTTTATTTGTAAGGGGGTTATGCTCTTTATTACATTCTGATAAAAATTAAAAGTACAGGACATTTTTACTCCCCTTGTCAAATTTACCAAGTAATATTTAGATGCTATATGTAAATTATGTTTTATATTTTGGTGAAATTTGCAGTATTAAAGTGGAACTGTTTTTGCGCTATTTTCCTTTACGACTCTCCTCCTACATGTCAGAGTAAAGCACTATTGTAAATACTCACAAGTCCAATTTAACTCCTATATGACCCTTTGCATATTCGAATTCATATCATAGAGATAGAAAATATAGAGGCAGCTTATCCTATCTTCTAACTGTATTGGCTTAGAGGCTGATTTCAGAGCCACCTCATTTTGCATTTTCTCACTCCTCCTACAGAGGATATCACAAAAATGGGCAGAGAGGAGTAGTTTCACTATAACTCGTCCCTCCACGGTCCCTCCCTAATGAGTGTGTACTACAGTCAAACCCACCCACTCTGCTAAGAGCGCCAGAATGAAGTCAATGCTAATTAGCTGCTAAGCTACATGCTAACTCCGAGCCTTCCAGCATTAGTACAGCCAATAGCACAGCATGCCATTTTAACAATGTAACAATTAACTACTAAAGTTGGTGCAGAGCCTTGCTGAGTCACCGAGGCATCAACACCTAGCCCGCTATCCTATGCTAGCACTTCAGAGTGCTAATTAGCCGAGACATTGTGCTCAGTGATTGACAGCTGCCAATCATTTCATCATTTTCACCACACCTACATTTATACACACTTGTAAAGGTGCCATTGGGTTTTACATTACAATTCCTCTATTGGAGCCTACCCTCTAGTGGAAGTTGGTAGATTGCACTATGTGAGCACTGTTTCCTGGTAGTATTATGTGAATTGTAGAATTGGGGACTGATTCATTTTCAGTTTTTTCTGCTTTTGGCTGCTCTGCCATCACGGAAATCGAGAATTAAAGCCATTGCTGGCTTGTAATGCCGCTTTCTTGCAGGACCTAAGACTTCTGTGACACTGTGTCAGTGCCATTCATACTTGCAAGTGTCGTTTTCGGCTCAGAGACAAAGGGGGGGATGAAGAGCACTCTCTTCACCCCACAACAGCTCATTAAATCATCACACGGGCTGCGAACAGTTTATTTAAAGGTCCTCTATTATTCTAAATGAACTTTTTAGAACTTTTAACCATGTTATTATGTTATTATGTTGTTTGCACCTCCAAAACCTGGAGCAGTATTTTAGTTTCATTCGCGCTTGTTTAAGTAATCTTGTATTCTGTGGCCATCTCCTTCTCAAGAGCTGAAAACGCTTGGTCTCACCACTCTATGTAGACATGTGAAGCCAGGAAGTACTCCTGTGCATTTTTAAAGACCACACATCGGACTTGTTCTAATAATTTCAGCGCTTAAATTGCTGTCATTACAAAACAGTCACTCATTCATCTACCTGTTTGCGTCGCGTTGCTAATAGCCATGCTAAATTGCCATTTCATGCTCAGTCCATTCCCCTCCATTGCCAGCAGGGTGCGACAAACTTCTAATCCAAATATTCCCTGCAAATTGAAAGAAACAGCTCCATGAAAAAGGAAGTTTTCTATACATATACATTATTTTGCAGTTATAAAAAGTGAAACATTAATGCTAAGATCCAAAACTATTTCAAAAAGCTGTAATAAAAGCATAGTATAGGATCTTTAAGGTAAAAAAAATGAAATACATTAGTTCATCTACTATTATTTTTATTTGCATTTGCAGGTAGCTGGAGCCTAGCGACTATGGGTCACAGGCGGGGTACACCCTGGACCAAAGACAGACGTACACTTCCTTATGCAGAAAACACCAGGCTTCAGCTCAATGCCATAAGCACCAAATTTAACTATTTATTGTCATTATGCATTACTAACTAATTACAGCAATTGTTAAGCCCATAGAGTCTTTCTGAACATGAATATTCACGATTATATTTGGCAGAAGTTACAGGGGGAAAAAACTTCTGCCCTGCCTGAGATGCCGACGTCTGAACCAGTCACAGCCTCACACACACACATGCACAATAATTGGATGCATTGTTTTTGATTAGCTTGCAGCTCTCGGTTCCCGGGCAGAGCATGTTGTGATCATGTTGCACCTGCTTGAAACCGTTTGAAATCAGAGACAGGCTTTGAACTGGAGGATGAACATCTTCACACAGAATATACTCACTGTAAAGACCAAGTCACCTAAGAAATGTACGCAGCTGTCACAACATGCTCATCACTTATACTTCATGGTTATGTTTACAGTTGTATATAGGCTTACTATTTTTTATAATATATTAGACTGGTAGTTGTCATGACTGCACATGTGGAGAATAGCCCTTTGAGACATCCACATGTGACATATTCAGCTAAGTTGTGCAGTTTGGAGACAAGAGTAACATCATTGATTTGTCTACTCTGCACTACCTATCTACTCTTATTAAATGGCTGTTGCTTATAGAAAAATAGCTAATTCAGCAGTGTTTAGTCACATGAGGAATCAGCACAAAAAGAAGCAAAGAAAAATAGGGTCTAAACTCAACACTTTAAAGGGGCTATATAACTTTTCCGAGCTTTCTACAATGTTATAAAGTTAACTGTTCTGAGGCCTCAAAATGCTCTGTAGCAAAAGGAAAGAAAAATCTCCCCAAAAGTAGATGTCTTCAATAACTATTGATCATGGCAGTATGGTGGCAAAGTGGTTAGCACTCCTGCTTCACAGCAAGAAAGTCCCAGGTTCAATTTCTAGACCGTGTGTGGGCCATTTGTGGAATTTGCATGTTCTTCCCGTGCTTGCTGTGTAGGTTTCCTCTTGGTGCTCTGGATTTCCCTACCACCAAAAAACATGCTCAATAGATCCCTAATGCGACCAGGACTCCCCTGCAAAAGAAATAATCTCAGTGAGACTTTCCTGGTTAAAAAAAGATCAAATAAAATAAATAAATAATAATAAAAAAGAGCTATCCACAATTATTTCAAAAAGCATAAAACAGCCATTTAGCCACATCATCAAAGCTCTACTATGATGAAAGCTGGACAATAGCCCTAAATGTTTGAATAGTCATACACGCACAAAAGCTTGTAACGTTATCGCACAGTGTATGGCCCTGCTGCTTATTCCAACCATGTTCACAAATGCACACTGCTTTCTATGTCAGTGATGGATTGCCCTGTGCTCTTTTCTACATTGCACTTAGTGGCCTTTACTCATCGCAAAGACTATACACGTCTCAGCTTTAACCCACAATTGTGTATGTGGAGCGCACGTGTGTAGTGTCTGATCTCGCGCGCCCGTCTGAGCCGTGCACCCAGGGGCTCCATAACCCCACACTGTAACTCAAAGACCTGATACTGGCAGCCTGTGGCTTTCTCTCTGACCGCTTCCCTCCTCTTATCTGGCCAATAAGCCCTTTTAATTGCTTACACACAGAGCCCTATCGGTGCGTGTAGTGAGTGTGGAGATAAAGGTTACACAGAGTCAGGCATTAGTAACAGGAGAGACGACCACAGAAAAACAGAGCACAGGGGTCCCAGGAGGGGCACCAGTCAGGAAATAGCTTTGGCCGGCCCTATTCATTTCAGACTGTCCTGGGAAGATCTGGAGACGGCTGCATTCACTGTAAGGAAAGCACAATTGCATTACAACTGTTAGCACTGAACCACTACTACCTGTACTACTGGCACTACTTTATGTCCTACTTCCTCTTCAGTGAACCTCAACATTTTCAGCTCTGGTACCTCTAGCTCTCCCTCCTGTCTTTTCCTTGGTGCCACTCTCTCTAAAGGCTGGAACACACCAACCAAACACCCGAACCTCATCAGAAGAGGCATAGCGACCCCTCAGTCTCCTCACGACTCCCCTGGTTGGCACAAAAAGTGGCTACAGGCAAACCGAAGTGACTCAGAACCATGACCGAACAGTGCGTACATTCTGCACGTGTAAGGCGTAATAACTATTTTCAACAGCTGGCGGTGCTAGTCACTAAACTTAGCGGATAATGGGCTTCTGTAAATAAACCTCCTCAACGCTCAAGTATTTATCAATGAATAATAATCATACACACAACATTAAACACATTACAGTGAAGCAGTGTTTCCCAAAGTATGGTTCAAGGGGCCACCTGCAGGGTCCGCGACAGTACTGCTTTTAACTTAAAGCTTTTTTTTTTTTTTTTTGTAGAAATATATGAAGAAAAACATGATATAGTCTTGAATGGAGGAATGTTCTATAGGGGGGTCTGCATGGGATTTTCGGAAATTTAAGGGGGTTGTGACAGTCTTGACTCTGGGAATGACTGCAATAATGAATCAAAGAGACTAGGTTATTGCAGTTGTTTGCCAATGAGGACAGCTGTTATATTTTTGTCTGCACAAGGCTACAAGCTAAGGTAAGCTAACTGCAGCACATTAGCATCACAGATGTAGGGCACATGCTGAATAGTTGTTGAAACATAGGTTCATTGTGTTTTACTGCTAATTGTGAGCTGGGTAGTAAATTGTGAATGGGACACACAGCCAATCAGAGCGCTCCTTAGATGCCGAGGAGTGTCCGACCATGCCAGACATCCCATTATCATCCCGGTGTGTCCCTGCCTTGAACCATACAACATAGCTGGTCTCACCATCATCTTGTACACCTTTCAACTTTCTCCATCTATTCCAACCTACACCTCCTGACCTTTGTTCCACACTTTCCGTTGACTCTAGCTATTTAAAATCCTGCAGAACTGATGACCATATTTGGAAAGCCACTAGGGGTTAAAAAGTCACAAAGTTAGCTTCAAGATCAGCATATTAATGAAAACCTTTATATGTTGGGTGTCCGTGTGATCCTGGCTTCTTGGGGGCCAACCTTTACTTTGCCTCCTTATCCTGATCCCTTGGTCCACCATGTATACACAGCCTGCCTTCTTTTTACTTCATCTTACCCTCACTTTAAATACACAGTCAGTTAAACCTTTGAAGGCTCCATTCATCATCTCCAGATGTACGTTTATCGTGCCGTCAGTCTCAGGAGCGTATTGTTTTGACCCAAGTGGCCCTCATGAAGAGCTCGTCAACACCAGAGCTAGGCAAATGTCAGCTACGGTTGGTTTCTAATGAGAGCACAGAGTCCCGACACCATCATGGGCTCGTGTGTATACAGCTGCTTAAAGTTACACCTTCTGCCATTTATGATTTTTGTGTTTAGTGCAATTTTTGACTATTGTTTTTCCATTAACTTATAATAGGGCTTCTGCCAGTTCATGTTTTTTATGCCTCTCCTTCTGCTACTTATGCCCTTTTTGCTCATTCTGCTTTTGTTTCTGCTACTTTTAACTTTTAATTGTGCCTTTTAAAGTTTTTGTGGCATTTTAGGCCATGTTCCCTATATTCAATTATAGTGTGCCAACTGCCAGTTTATGGTATTCTGCCCCATTCTGCCTTTACTTCCTTTCCTTTTGCTTTTTCAGCTTATGCTGCTTCTGCCTGCTCTGACTTTTATAGATTTTGCAGTGCTATTTTTTGTGCTATTTTAGGCCATCTTTCCGCCCTATAATGGGACTTAATCCCATTCTGCCTTTTTTTGCTGTCCTTTAACCAATTTTTGTGATTCAAACTTTAAAACATATCTGAATTCTGGGACAATATTGTTATTACTTTTGGTCATTCTGCATTTGTTGTAATTTGTGCTATTTTAGGTTATTGTGACACCTGCCAAATTATGGCTTTCTGCCCCATTCTGCCTTTTTTGTGCTTCTTGTGTCTGAGACAAATTCTAGCAGTATTCCTAGCTGTAATACTACTTCTAATTTTTGCTATTTTAGGCCATCTATTGTGACACCTGCCAAATTATGGTATTCAGCTCCATTCTGCCTTTTTTGCACTACTTCTACTTCTGCCACAACATATTTCTACTAAGGATACTACTTCTAATTTTTGGTTTCTCATACAAGTTTTCCTTTTTAGCTTTTTTCTTCTATGTTCTGCAGTCTATTTATCACCTCACACAACCACCTCAAAATTTCTAGTTATGATTATAAGTTCTTTGTCTGACATCAAAACTAAACTGATGCTTGAAGAATTGGAATAACATAATATTTTTTAACCTTTTCTCATGAAATGCCAAACAATAGTCAAGCAGGATCCGGCTTCCTCTGGGTAACTGGGACTCAGTGAGTGGCTTATATAAATGACCAGTCCTGGAGTTTTCCACAGAGAAGCAGGTATGCCCGTCAATAAGAACAGACAGACAGACAGTCTCCAGGCGGTCAAGCCCCCCTGAGCTCCAGTCTCAATGGCTCAGGGATTTGTTGATGTGCTGCTCTAAAACAGATGTTGTCAGCTGGCAGTCTGTTACAGTGACTGGACGCACTGACGGACAAATTGTTCCAGTTTTATTATTTTTATCAGAGGAGAAAGCCACATGGGACACACAGCTAAAACCTCCTCCCCAAACCAACGTATGATTGATGAAGACATAGAAAAGTAACAATGCCTAGGATCCGCACAACAATTCATCATAGCTCTAATTTTTAATAACTGTGTCATTGTCTCAAGTGATGAGCTTGTCATATAATCAAAATTATTAATCCTGAACAAAAAATGTTCTCTTTCATATTGCTTTTCATTATAACATTTCTAGCACTATATACAGTAAATATTATATGAGATTGTAATTGTAACAGATCACATAACACTAATCAGGTGACCTCATTGATAAAAGCAGGTGTGTCTGTAATGCACATTTCATGTCTGATGAAGGGCAAGCGCCTGAAACATCACTTGTGTCATTGTCATTAAAAAATTGATCTATGAAGAAATGTTGTGCAAATCCTATGCTTTGTTACTTTTTGATGTCCTCATTTATTATCCAGCACACAATCAAAATGTTTGTGGAAATGTTTGTGTCTTATCTCTTATTTGATGAAGACAGAAACACAGTAAATGTTTCTATCTCAAGTATTTCACTGTATTTGTTTGAACTTAAACTACTAAAAACAAAACAAAGCAAAACAAAAAACAACAAACAAATAAAAAAGAACCATAGAAGTAGTTTTTAGTGCATAAAATAACAAAAATAATGGCATGTTTCTCAAGTTTTTCTTGCACACCTACAAACATCTGCTATATTGAGAGCTAGTCTATGGGAACATATAATGTAGTAACAAATTTAAAAAAGAGTCTTGCTAAAACCTGGTGTTGCTCTGTCAGTGAACAGATCTCACATCAACTTGATGCATAAAAATCATGTCTGTTATGTGCACCGCAGGTGAATACAAATCTAGGGAAGAGACAGCACAAGTCTGTTGGCACGGTGAATATGATTGGCTGAAAATGAGAGTTAGCATATGTCCTGCTATACCCTGCCAGAATTTGTGTTATGTGTCTTTTTCTTCCAAAACTGCCAAAATGGTGGAGATTGCTCTTGTGGCGATGGAGATGTTTAAATGGAGAAAGGAATGATCAGTTCATAAAAATATGAATTTATGCAAGGTACCTTTGGTGAAGAACAGATAACAGAGTACAGGTAGTGTCCTGAATGAATTATATCTAAAAAATGAAACTCTTCAGTGCACTCGTGTCCATGTGAAAGACTGGTGTGATCCTCATGAACATGTTTCCCTCTTTGTCAAACAGAGGGGCAGAGCAGAGCCTAAATCGAGTTCTCAAATACTCAACTCTAACGAGGCTCGAACACACTCAACCAATTACACCGCCAGGCTGTGTGCTGACAGCTAATTACTAAAGCTGAGGAGTGGAAACACTCACAGGGAGTAGGCACTGACATTAATGCCAATCTTTAGATGAGAATACATGTGTGCTGACCAGTCTGAACCTCAACCGTGACCATAACCATTAGACTCTGTAAACCACATTATGTAACAACCTGACAAAATATAATATAGATTTTTACTTTATTATGTAAAAATCGACATTTTGTTCTAAACTGCCTAAACCTAACTTTTTTTTCATTACATACTGAGAAAATCATTTCAAAATGCAGGCGGTGCAATTTTTTTAACGAAAATTTAATATGATGTATTGTGTAATAACAATGAGGCAAAGGTCTCCTATTATGCTATATTGACTTTTTTGAGCTTTTACCCATGTTATAATGTTGCTTGCCCACAAAAAACATACCTGAGGTAGTATTTTCTTTCATTCATGCTTGTTTGAGTAATAATATATGCTGATGCCATTTCTTTTGCAAGAGCTGAAGCGCTCAGTCTCACTGCTCTACATAGACACCTGAAACCAGGAAGTGCTTCTGCATAAACTGTTACCGGACTCATTCTGATAATTTCAGTGCTTAAATTGCTATCACTGCGAAGCACTTAGCTCAGTTATGTATCTGTTAGCGTCATGTTGCGCTAAAAATCCATTTTATGCCCCATTCCCCACCTTTACCAGCAGGGGGCGACAGGCACATAGTCCAAGCATTCTCTACAAAGTCAAACTAACAGCTCCCCCAAAGAAGACATTTTCCATACATATACATTCTTTTAAGTTATAAAACCTCAAATACTACATAAAGCCAGAAAAAAGCATAATAAGGCCCCTTTATTTGTTCAGTTTATTATAAAACTATAGTATTTGTATTTTAGTGCCATCTACTGGTGTTTCAACAAAGCCTCTGCAAAAACAAGTGGGGCAGCAGGCACACACAACCACAAAGTGCCCAATTTCACAAAATGCTTAAAAATAGGCTGATTTTCAATTGATAAAAACATTAAAGTCCACAAAAAGTACACCCATTTTTTGATTAATATTACATAATGCACATAATTATAACATTTATATAAAAAATAAATTGGCACAATCTTGCATTTCATTTAAAATTGATTACATATTGCTATCAGGAAGGTTATTACAAAATGCAGGTTTATTGCATTATTACAGTAAAAGTGTGATTTAACAGACCATTAGATTACCACGCCATCACGGCAATCAATGTAAATTCGTAGTAACTGCCGCTCCTCACCCAGTCTCACTGTAAACTTGTGGGGTGTGGTTGTCTCGACTGGACTTCCATATCTGCCTGCTTAGCAAAGATGTCCTGCTAAGATTTTTATTAAAATTTTTTGTATTAAATAGCAGCTCTCTTTCTTGAGGGAAAAAAATGCTGCATTATAAGCTCTGATAGACCAAGTTGTATAGGAGTCTGTAAAGTTTTGGAAACATTGCCCACTTGTGTCATTCTGCACTGTAAACCCGGATATGGAATGTAATAAAATTTTCTTAGCCTGTTGTATGTAAATGTGAAAGTTTTGGTCCAATACTACAATCGTTTTAGTGTATTCTGCTAGTTTGACCATATTGCTGAGTGTGTGAAATATTTTAAGTTGAATGAATTTAAAACATCAAGTTTTAGCCGCTTTCATGCCAGGACAGAAGGTGGCAGTGTGCAGCTGGCTGAGACTCACTAATAATTAGACAGAAGAAGAAGAAGCACATGTTGTCTACATTCAAGGACTGCAGTGCAAGGTAAGACATAATCTTTAAACATTGCCAAAACAGTGACAAAATGGGCCAATATGTGAGTACACTGTGTTTGTTTAAATGGAAACTAACATTTTGGAGTGGGTTTGGGAAGTTTATCGTTAACCTTCTAAGCGCCAAAGTCGTAGAATTGCGACAAGCAAAGTTGCTAAAAATAACAGCCCCTTCTTCTTATTAAAATGTTAAATCTTGTATCTACTCCCTTCCTTTAGGTGTCAGATACCCAGGACTTAGTTTCTAGCCCAATAGAATCATATATTGTCGTTCAAAATCTTTGAAAAAGACGTGCTCAAAGGTGAGGCGAGTCTCACGGGGAGTGGCGCGTCGGAGCGCCTCCGTGGAGTAGAGTCCTCTACAGTTTTGAGAGAGGAAAAAGCGAAAGTAGCTAATGGCGGCGCGCGAGCTATGCTCACAGTCCCTGCACACGGCGTTTCTCCGTCACTCTGCCCCCTGTAGGTGACAGAGGCAGGCGTGCATGTAGTCACTCGGGCCCCGGGAGTGAACGTGGGTTCAGGAATGATGCAGTTTTGAGAGGGAGATGTGCACGCGAGGATGTAGTTTGTCCCGCGACTTTCTCCCGCGGAGGCAGTGCAGCACGGAGTCTCCGCAGCCGCTGTATTGAGAGTGAACTCGGTAACAGTGTGGTTTTGAGTGAAATAAATGTACACCAAGCACACCCCGTTCATTCATGCACTTTTTCCCGTAGAAGAGGCAGAGGAGGGAGAAGAGAGAGGCGTGGGGAGAGGCAGGTGTTGCCGAGGGCGCGGTGGGAGCAGCGTGGCGAGTATAAACAGGACTAGCAACAGCACTGATGAGAGGATGAAGGTCATCAGGAGTGGATACAGCAGTTTGATGAACCTGCTGCCAGGCCATGACAGACTTTGCAAAGTGCATCCTATATGTTTACATTGTGCATTTCTATTTCCTCACATTTGACTAGTTATGGGACATTAGAGGTTAGAGTTATAGTTTACTAATGTTGGTTTAGAATATAACTTGTTTCTGCTCATTTATTAATTGGAGAAAAATGACAAAAAAAAATTCAAACATGTTTATAATCTTGTGTTTACTAAAAATAACATAATTCAGCATGTTCGCCTGATAATGACGTCACAATATGCAAAATATATGCAGATTAGATGCCTATAATTACTACATTCATAAACTTTGGTTTATAACTGACATTTTTCTCATTTACAGTAAGACTCTATCTCTAATTGTTTTTGAGCCACAACCTTTTGAATTTTGGATGTCAAAAAACTGTATTTTAGAGAAAAAAAATCTGGCGCCCAAAGGGTTAAGCGGTTAAGGGTTAAGGGTTAAGTGTATAAACACTTCAAAAACATGCAAAATACATGTGATTCAGTGGATTTAGGACATACTAATGTTAGAATTTACATCTTGATAAATGAAAAGTTGGTACATTTTAAAATGAAATGTGCTTTGAGGAATATGTGTTAATATCTTTAATTTGGTTCTTTTCTCCTAGATTTTGACAAGGTTTTGAAGATTAAAAGCACACAGTAAGACTCAACATTACATTAATTTGACACAGTATTGTTAAAAATGGTAGATTTTTAAAAACTGTCAAACAGTCAGTCAAACAGCATGTACTGTATAATCTTTGTTTTTAATATCTTAGGAGTAAAGTGTTACTATCTCCCAGATCACTGAGCCGACAGACAATCGGACTCAGAGCCTGCTCGGGAGGTGACCAGAGCTGTACGGTGTAAGTAAATAAATGGTAATGTTTCTGTTTCTGTCTTTTCTAATGCAAATCTGAAGTACAAATGACGGAGGACTTAGTGTGTGTTAAATTCTGAAAATGCACAAAATTTAACTATAAAAGCATTTTAACATTTCTGTCTCTGTCTTGTAATTACAATAGATACAGTATTAACGTGTTTTTTTTGTTTTGTTTTTTATTGTCTTGTATTCTTCTGCTCTTAGGATGCTAATGACAGCAGCTGTGCTGTCACATTTCTGCTCTGACTGAACCTCATCAGATCCACCTCCAGGTCCAACCCAACCTCTTCAAGTCTGCTGTTACCTTTGGACTGAAATGGCCTGTATCTGGATTATTCCAAGTACATGACTGTGTTCTGATGTGTGCAGCAAGTATTGTAACTGCAACACCTTAATAAAGTGTTTTAATGTAATTTGTAGCATGTTTTTCTTTAGCCTCTTGGGAAAGTGATGACTGAATAGACTTGAAATCTAAAGTGTAGCAAATATGCAGAACCTTTGATATAACTTAAAATAACTAGTTTAATCTGCTATTGATGGAGTATACTGTGCTTTACGTGTTTAAGTATGTTCTATTTGACATTTAGTATATTACACTTAACCCTTTTAAGTTTACTATAATTAATGCTCAAGTTAAATAGACTTGAGTTTTTCTTTTACATTACTTACATTTTTTAGGGCAACCACTTTCCACAAATTTTTTAAGTAAACTCAGCTTATCCGGGTTTACAGTGTGTGTTACTTCTCCTGTCTGTTTCTCCGAACTGTGAGCTTTAAAATGACCTTCTGTAGAAACTAAGTTACATACATACAAAACATCTGAACTTCTTCTTCTTGACCATATGGATTCAATTTTGATAACATTAGCTGGATATTAGTTACCAGTGTCAGTGCTAATGTACAGAATGATATCAATGCATCATAACTAAATGCAACATTAAATATTTTTTTCTTTTGCACATATTCAGTTAAGGCAGGGGTGTCAGAGATACGGCCCGCGGGCCTAATCCGGCCCGCAAGACCTTTCTGTCTGGCCCGCGAGACAATTCCTAATTTCAATTAATAGGTTTTGATCGCTATTTAGCATTTTTACCGCGAGAACTACGAGTCCCATAATGCACTGCAGCAGCTCCGTAGCGTGCCGCTTCTCCCCCGCTGCTGCTATGACTTGTCTCATCTCTGACAGAGCTGGTCCATGCACGTGCTTCAGAGAGACTTTACCCCGAAATAACTGAACAGAGGAAAAGTGAAGAGTGAGAGCAGGGCTTTTAAATCCACTTTGAGGAAGAGAGACTGTCTGTGGACTCAAGAGCTGCGCTAAATGTGGAGCTAATGTAGAGCTAATGTGGCCACAGGCTCAGTAAAGAACACGCTCTGAAGCCAAAGTCACAACAAGTACAAAAAGCTGGACAAAGCAGAAGCTACAGAAGGTAAAGGAGTGTGGTCTCACAGCAGAGCTGGGGGTTTAATAAAGCAAAGTCACAAAGTGAAGCTGCTGTGAGCTCACAGAGGACACAGCACTGATCCGCTCTGGACAGAGGGACAGTTCTGTGTCCCCGTGTCTTCACAGAACTATAACAGACTCAAACTAAATGTTGGGACACTGTGTATAAAAATTATAGAAGCAAATTAAACATTATAGGCACAAGATAAAAATATATTACCACTTCATAAAAAATAAATGCTCATTTTTGATAGAAGCAACAGGTCTCAAATGTGTAAAAAGACAACAAATGTGAAATGCTTACTAAAAAAAGCTGGACTGAGCATTTTACAACAAAATAGGTTAATTGTCCACAATTCAGCAACAAGACTAGGAATAAAACGTGTTTTAATACTATTATTAGTATTGGATGCTTGTGGTCTTCTGGCCTTGAGCAGGGCTACACTAAAAATGTTTTTGACACAAGCTGCTGTCATCAAATTTTAAAAAAGTGAGACAGTATTATATCAGCACCTGATATGTTTATGTTAAAATATAAATGCCATTTTTAATGAAATAAATGAATGAAATCTGCAAAGCATATTACACCGTGCCCTTTGTCCAAAAATAACTATAAAAATGATACAATTTAAATGTACACTTTTATACTATAATTTCTTTATTTATGTCATGTTTGGCCCGTGACCTACTATGATTGTTGAATTTCGGCCCAAACCATGAACTGAGTTTGACACCACTGAGTTAAGGTATCTGAAAGGATGTGAGTGAAAAAGAGTTGATTAAATCCCTGCTTTATTAAGAGTGTTGTAATTAGCTGAAATGGATAGGGGCTGTCTTAGGCTTGAGTCATGTAACTTGTAGTCAGTAATGAGGAGCAGTGCTTTACATTGCTCCATGTTAGTAATGAGGCCAGGGATAGACGTGGGAGTGTGAACATGATAGTTTTACAAGAGCCTGTTAATAAGTACAACATAAGGAAGGACTCTTTTAGTTAGTGCAATTTAGCAACTTAAGCAGAAACACTGTATGTGCTGTGATTTTGATTTTGCTGGTCTTGAGTGGAATTTGAAGTAACTTTGAAACTTCTGCTTGCTTCAGCAGTTTTCTATCAAAGTAAGGCAAACTTGGACAAACTGCGTTGGTGAAATTGTAATCATCCTGTTTCTTTAAAGGAGATATATTATGCAACAACAACTTCTAACATGTTATAATGTTGTTCCCTCATCAAAAACATACCTGCAGTTGTGTTGCTTCATTCACGCTTGTTTAAGTAGTCCTGTAGCCACTGGCACTGCCTTTCTGAGGCCTTAAAACATTTGGTTGCACAAGTCCCCCCCCCCCCCCCCCCCCGAATCTCCACCCACTCCTGGAAGCACTGACCAATCAACAAGCCCCTACATCCAGTCTGCTCTCATTCATTTATCCCCAAAACAGTGTACAGCTCTGTTTCCACTGATTCCTCAGACATTTTTAATTTTTTTGTAACATGGCATCACACAAAAAGTTTTTCACCAATTATCAGTCAGCTGTGAGAATGATCGGAGTTGTGCAATGAGCAGCGCCTTGTTGCTGCTCCATGAAGAGGCTGTTAAATTTTTGTGAAGGGCGAGGCACATACTGTATATTTGGCATTTTGGCTGGTGTTAGATGATATCAAATCCTGGTTACACTGCCAGAAATTGCCATAGAAAAGTGTGCTGAAATGCATTTTCATTTTGTAACATGTTATTTTTTCTGTAATTAATTTATTGTAATGAATGCGCTGAAGTCCCAGCCCTACTTAAAATGCACACTTTCACTGTCAGCAATTAGTTCCAAAAGATTTATTTGCGAGTTTAAAACTTTCCATTCGAATATGAAAAATATGTTGTGGTCTTGTACAAATTGGTTGCTTGCTACAAGTTGCATCCAATTTTGCAGAGAGGGCGCTTCCGTAATGGGCTTTATTAGCATTGTCAGGGGGCACCAATCTGACTGCGTCCTTTAGCCACACACTGTGATCCCCGCTGGCTGCTCCTCTAATAGCCAGGGGCACAGACAACTTGTTATCCTCCCATTTTCCCTGTAAGTCACAACAGCCCCGCTCCATCACGATTCCGAGAGAGGCATTAAGTAATTATGACTGCTTATTGACTGCTATGGGCGGCAATGAGAGCTGTAATTGCAGTAGAAACTCAAACAGCTCTAATCAAGTCCGACTAAAATGGCGAGGGCAAAAATGTCACCACAGACAGCTACAGAGACCTTGTCCCTAAAATCCTCTCTCCTGGAAGACTTTTCTTTCATATCAGGATGTATCCAAAGATCACATGCGTCTTAGATACGAGTACTGCATTTTAAATCACAGATAAAGGTCATAATTTGACATTTATCACTGTCTATTGGAAGCTAGTGAAGAACTTTTCGAAGAGTCATGTAGCATAGATTGTGCCACCTAAGCCTACCTTAATACTTGTATTTGGCGACATAAGGTTTTGGCAGTTTTGGCAGTAGACAAAAAAAATTAAAAAATAAAATAAATAAATAAATAAATAAATAAAAATAAAAATGAATTATTGTTTGTGTAAAGTGTTGTATAGTAAATCTATTAAAATGCCTTAGACTTTGTTAAAATGGCTTCAATATTATTATTATATTATTACTATAGCTTTCCAGAGAGGACAAACTGCTGCAGTGATGTTTCTTTTGGGAACACAGGTTTTTGTGTAAAGAGGTAGAACATATTTTGCAGGGTATTAGAACTCTAAAAGAACTATAATGTGCAAAAAAAAAGCACTTCTATCTCCCCAGCCACCTCCATCATTATTGATCGTACTCTGCAGAGCCGGCTCTTGGCATAGGTGATATAGGCAGCTGCCAGTGCAATGCTGCAGTGTGTAGTCAGCGAATACTGTAAGCTGCTGGCATGATGAGCCTGGTCAATCACAGTAAACAAAATTTAAAATAAAAAAAACAAAAAAATCATGGGCAATAGAGGCAGTTTTCAGTCCATAAATGTGCTACATTTCTCAAGCTTCAAAACAGTCTTTGTTTGATGATAATCTTGCCTAGGGCGCCAACAGAGCCAGAGCTGACTCTGGTACTCTGTAATGTCTGTGTTCTTCTATATACTCTCTCTGCTGCATATATAGGACTTCTGTTTAATTCTTGTGCAAACATTTTAGAGAGTCCATGATTTATCACAGCGCTCAGATGTGTGCATATGCAAAATGTGACTATGAGAAAACATCAGTAAGCATTTCTCCTAAAATAAACATTTCAAAACATCTGTTCTTTACAAGCAGTGCTGCTGTGGTCAAGCTTTCGACATCCAAGTGACTACACCTATAGGTCTGCACTAGAAACTCAAATATTGTATTGTATTGATTTGCTAACTTTTGGTTTCACACCACCCAAGAGGAGAATAATCTGAGTCTGCTGTGTTTTTTAGTATTTTTAAGGCAAGACACTACAAGTAAATAAGGTAAAATTTTCCACTAACAGATATTGTAAAACCCAACAGATTACTGGCATCAACAAAAATGTATTGCAACTTTTGTATGATGTAATTTTTTAATTTTTCATATTAGTTATTATCTCATTAAAATGTGCACATTTGCATTAAATATGAATATTGGATAGAGCTAAGTTTTATAGTCATGGTTTATTTTGTTGACATATTATTATTATTATTATTATTATTATTATTATTATTATTATTATTATTTATTTTAATTTTAATTTTAATTTTAATTTTAATTTTAATTTTATTATTTTTTTTTACAGAATAATACTGCCAATAGTCTAAAAAAATGAACAAAATGCCCAATAGATCAGGCTAGGAATTATATATCAACAAATAACTCAGAGAAAGTCTTTAAAATATAGTTGAGTATAAGACTCGCTAATTTGTTGTTGCAAGTGGAGATATCTGACTCAAGAGGGACAGAAAAACTTATTTTGAGAAAATGACCTTTGAAGTTAATATTTCAGGGGGAAATCTAGACACAAGTTGATAAAATTAAGAAAAATAAAGACCTTAATGTATAGACTGCACACTGGCAAAGTGGTTAGCACTCTCTCCATGTGGGGCCTTTTTGTGTGGTATTTGCATGCTTTTCCCTGTGTCTGTGGTTTCCTGTGTGCACTCCAGGTTCCTCCATCAGCCTCACCTAAAACATGCACCACAGGCCAATCCTCCAGGTAAGTACTCCTGACCAGGACTCAAAATCTGGAGAAGGGGTCCCAGGCGCTGCACTGCGGTCGCCCACTGCTCCTGACAGGTTGTCCCAGCAGCATTAAAGGATGGGTCAAATGCAGAGGACATTTTTTCCTATGGGGCCAATAAAATATACTTTGCCTTAGATTGTATATTTTATTTATTTTAGTTTAGTAAAATCTTTTATGTAAGGGCAATAAACTGGGCCAAAATTGATAAAATAATGTTTTACCTGCACTGTCTCATCTTAAACCAGATTCTCTTTCCTCCATGTGTTCTTTGCTTGCTAAATGTCAGCCACCTATTGGATTTGCTTTGAATGTCTGAACTTTCATAAAGTACACTTTCCAATTACAAATGAACCAAAGCTTTTTGCCAAAACCAAAAAACAGCTGCTTTCACACCTTCTAATTTGGTTCAAACTAAATGTGAAAGTCAGAACTTTCACAGCACAGGTGTGAAAGCCTGCTGAGAGATTTGCTTACCTATCCAATGTAAAATGCTGTAAGCAAGCAAAATGATTTAGCAGCACTGGTTATTTAATTCTAAAGTTGGCTTTAGAACCTTCTATATTTAGACTTGAAAACCTTGTTGTCACACTGTCACCTGTAGGTGCTGGTATTCAGTTGATCCTTACTCTGGTGGCTGGTGACGTGCTGAGTGTAATCATTTATCCGTCCAAACAGCCGTCAGCAGCCCTCAGAGTGGCAGGTCTTTTACGGTCTGTGTTTGAGGACCTGGGGCTAGTCGTGTGGTGCTTGGGTCTTTAAGGGGGAACTCTGAGTGATAGTAATGAGCAGCGGAAGACAGCACCGGGGTTGTAGTCTGCATGCTGCCCAATTATCTGCCGGCACCTGTCTAAAGATGGTGGCGCTTCAGAAGTGCACACACACAGCCCCACCCCTGAGTTTGCTTTAGGAGCTGCTCTGATAATGAGACAGGTTTGCTATGGAAACTAAACTCTGTACTGTCTCCAGTCACAGCTCACATTTTTACGGAAGCGCATTGCTGCCAAGTGAGCAAAAATCAAAGTAATCTTTCTGGTTAAAACAAGAAAATGATCACTTTTGTACAAAGATATCACTTAATCTTTTAATGATGTGAAAAGATCTTGTTAAACCAAGATACATATTTACCATGTAAAAATGTGATACACCAGTATCTTGTAATAATGTGATAAATAAGAATCTTGTAAAAACATGATACTATCTAATATAAAATGTGATAATATCTTGTAAAATAGTTGCAATACTGTATATTCTAAAAACATGGTAATACTGTACCTAGTAAAAAACATAATATTTTGTAAAAACATTTTACCACACTATTGATATTGATAGATGTTACCTGCCTATTTAACCAAATATTTGGTCTAAATAAAAGGCTAGTGGTATATTTATTTAATTAGAATAAAACTAAACATTTAAATAAAATTCAAATGATATTTTATTTGTGTTTATAACATTTTAAATGATTCAGATTCATTTTGAATAAAGTGAACATTTAAATAAATTACTATGAAGTATTTTAATGTTTTTAAAGTTGTTAATTTTTAGTCCATGTTTTAATGAGGTAACTCCCACAAAAGCTGCTGTTTGTCATCAGACTGAAGCACATGCTTTAGACTCAGCGGTGCATCCCTGTGTTTTGCCAGGCTTGTCGTTTAGTTTGTGAGTATTTCATTCTGAAATAGTCCAGCTCCCCATCACAGCAGATGAATTAAGCTCTAAACTTTACAAACACAAGGAAACAAATTATTGCTAACATTTTCCTCACTAATTACTTTACCACTACATTTGTTTACACTCTATAAAAGTTAGTGGAAGTAGAGAGACACAGTATGCCAGTTTCAAAATAAAGCAAATTTTAAAATAAAAGCGCAGACGATATTGACCAATGTTTACATTTTGCATCAATACAACGCACTCGTAGGTAATTATATCGATGTATCCATGCATATTGATGTATTGTTACTCCACTAGTATTGCCTTGGAGATGATTTTCAGTAAATAGAACTATCGACTGTCTCCCGTTGAAATAGTTTCTAACAAATCAGCGGGGGCCTGACCAGATGGATTTTTGTGAATTTGTAAACTCACAAATCTCACGTCAATCCAGCTTGCAGCACATTGTAACCACATAGGTATAGACAAGCTTTCACCTGAAGTGGGCAGATAACAAGCTAACATGTTTGCTTACCCATACAATTTACAGTGAAAGAAGCAACCACCTTTTTATTGCAACATGCTGTTTCGGCTAATTAAAAATCTGAAATCTGAAAGTTCTGATTATACAGTAATTGCATTAGCGGCGGCCCTCACCTGGCAGACATACACCATGCAAAATGTGGATCTTTAGTTTCACAATTGAACACACTCATGCCTCATCACTGGCCTTATTTTTTCCTGGCATGTATTCATTTGTCATTGTTCCATAGTGGAATGTAGAGATGACCTGCAGAGATTCATAATGGGCCAGTCTCATTAAACTAAACAAAACTCTGAAAAGTGCAGACGGTTTTGAAAGCGCTGAACTGTACAGCCTCTCTGCAGGTGTGCCTCATTTCAGTCTGAGAACCTGCTCATGAGTCGAGTCAGCTGATCATTAGCATGCAACTGTCTTCGCCCAAACACACATCTCATTTCGAGCTCAGCATTTTGCATCATGCTCAATTTAAGACTGTGAGAAATTTTTTTTATGAAAATAGGTTTAGGCAAGACTAGGGGACTATATACGCCTTCTAGGTTACTTTGTCCAGTACATGTTGACCTGACCTAGCTGTATTTTCACGTTGTGCCACTAGATGCTGAGTAATTGTTGTGCCCAGCGTGCCATCTTTGTGTCGTTGATGAAGAGCTGCCCTCTGCACCTCCTACTCTGCCCTCACTTGTCCAACGCTCACCACGCCCCTGCCCCGAAGTAAACTCAGGCCCGCATGAGTTGCGAAACATTTTTATTGGTGGTTGACAGTGGACAGTGGCTGTGGTTAGCATGAAAAGAGCTTTACTTCCTTCCATGAATGTTCCAAAAGAAAACACGTTCTCTGTTGAAGATGAGTGATGAGAAGAGCTCCAAAACCAGAGTCTATCTTGGTGAGACTTACCACCATTGAAAAAAAATCTTGCCTGAGAAAAAGAGTTGGTTAGTTTCGGAACTGGCAACTTATCTGCTTGACTGGTGAGTAAATTTGACCGCTGTGAACTACTGTATAACATTAAAGGGTTGCCTACCTAGCTGGCTGTCTTATGGTCCAATGGTAATGTCAGTAATCATAAGCAATGCTAGATTTCAAGTTGGATTTTTTTATACCCATTTCATCCACATTATTTTGTCCTTCAGGTAGCTTCATGATCCTCATAGGGAGATTTGTTCACTATTTGACCCATCCTTCAATGCTGCTGGGGCAACCTGTCAGGAGCAGTGGGCAGCCACAGTGCAAAGTCCGGGGTCCCTCCTCCAGATCTTGAGCCAGGATCCTGGTCAGGAGCACCCACCTGGAGGATAAGTCTGTTGTGCATTTTTTGAGGTTGATGGGGGAAACCGGAGCACCCAGAGGGGAGAACATGCAAACCCCACACAGAAAGGCCCCACACGATCCGGGAATTGAACCTGGGACCTTCTTGCTGTGAGGCGAGAGTGCTAATTGCTAAGCCACAGTGGCTTAAGTTATTTTATTTATTTTACAATTTTTTTTAACTTATGGCTATGTACCTTGGTGGGCTTGATCTTTCTACTTTCATAGTAAAGTTGGTTTGGAGCCTTTTCCCACCAAGATTGATTCCACCAACAATTTATTATAAAAATAGGATTGGCATAATGTGATGCTTTGTTTCTCTGATTGGGTATATATATTTTATTAATTGCCAAATACATAGTGATATAGTTCTGTGACCCAGACTAAAAACACAAAGGTCTTTTATCACACAAAAGGATCCACCCCCCAAAAAAAGCAAACAAACAAAAAATTCCTGTATCCAGGCGATAATCTGGATCCACATGGCGGAAGTGATTTCTTCCTTGCTCTAATACTGACCTTTCCTGAAAATTCAATACAAATTCAACTGTTACATTTGTATCTTGCTAAGAATCTAACAAACCAAAAAAGCTAATCATGGCTTGTATCTTGGCATGGATTAAACCATTACAGCCACGATAAAACATAGTGCCTTCTTTACAAGCAGGGCTTGTTTTGTCATATTTTATTTTGTAATTTGATCAGACTGAGCAGCAGCCCTCTGGTGTCTCTGTACTTTGTTGACAAATGACGTTATAACTTGGATAAATATAATAAATGATATCTCTTGTGGCTTAAAAATGCAATAACGTCTTGTCTGGCGATCACTCAGGCTTTGTTGTTTGTTGATTTATCTTCATATGAGATAAATGGATGCTAAATTATGTCTAAATAAAAAAAAGTAAACTCTCATTAGCTGCCTATCACTGCTGCTGTTATAATTTTGAATGGGCTCTTATTGCCATCTTTGTTAAAAGCTGTTATGTTACAGCCAATGCATGCTGAATACCTAGCAATGAGTGTAAAATAAAGAAGGCACAAACAGGTCAGGGGCAGAAATGTTACCAAAGTTTTTGGGCTTTCATTTCTTATGCTTCCATGGCAACGCAGTGGCAGGAAGCTCAACGCATCCGCTGTTTTTGTTTGTCATTACAAAAGGGATGTCTGGGTCAAATTTTTCTTAATTCAGGGCAAAGTAAATGTTTTGGATAAGCTCCTAGGAACATTTGCTTCAAGGACATTGCAAGCTTTGGCTAAAAAGTGTTAACCAATTAAAGGCAAGATTTCCCAGTGAGTCTTTGTAAATCAAACTGGTTCTGTGCATCACCTTATGGTGCTCATAATTAGATAAAAGTCACATTTACATCTACCCTACTATCAAACTGGACATGCCCTCACCCCATCTACCAATAAATAAATAAACAGTTTAACCCATAGAGCTCGAGCGGCATGAATCTGTACTGGAGGCTTGCAATCAATATAATATAATGTACCCGCAAGATTTGGAGACATGACATTTGAAACATTGACAGAGAAGTCTTCAAGCTTTCAGTCAATCTTTGTTTCTTGTTGAGCAATCACTGAGAAAGGCCTGCTAACATGAAAATCTGATTAATGCTCTGTTTTTGGAAACATGTAGACAATTCAGATAGTATCTTTGATGTTTTACTGCAGAAAACATTCAGGAAATATAAATCCAGTCACCATAAGTTCGTTTTAATGGTCAGAAGGACATGGGCGGAGGGGACAATTGAGGAGAAGCTGCTGCCTCTTTGCCCCGCCCCCCTCCCCCGCAGCTGAGAGCAGCTCGCTCCAAGACCCAGGCATGAGGCGTTTATGAGCAGATGAGACTTTTAGTCAATAAATAATCTAAAAATAATAAAGTATGTCTGTAATAGATCGGTCTAAAGACAGATATGCAGCTGTATTTACACGTCATTACACAGAGGTGATCTGCTGATTGTGACCTCCTCCAGCCCCACACAATGAATATTGTGGATTTATCACCAGAAAGTTGGGTAAAAAAAGGGTAAAACAACACAACCAGCTTTAGTTACAAGACAAGTTCAAATATTTTTCACTTTTAAACAAAACTCAAATTTAATATTTGACGGCAATACTGTGGTTCAAAAATTTGGCTAAAGTATTTAGTGTTTGTGAACACTATTGCCTTCTTTCCATTCCCACTGCTACTATATTTCCAAATCCCAGTTATAAACATGACCCATATTTCTCTGCAACACCAATAGCGCAATATGAAATTCCATATTTTTACATTCATTGTCATCTGGTTGGACAAAGGCAGTGCCGGGGCCCCCATGTTTCTAATCACCTAAATCCACATCCAATCTCAGTCATCTTAGCCGTAGCCGTGGATCCATTAGCCTGCTCTCATTTCAGTGCAGATCTGCCAAGCCATTAGTTCTGCTATGCTCTGCTACATTTCTATATCCTTCCATTTCAACATTTTCCCGGAGAAAATGGGAAAACTTGTGGATTAATTTGAGCTAATCCTCCGTTTTTTATTGCCTTTAATTACTTGTTCCGGCCTCTGACACTCTGAATGGTCATCAGGAATAAGTTGACTTAGGACTGTCCCAGCGTATTGTTTGACTGAGGGCCCTTGGCTTAGTATTCACGTGCATTACATCAAATGCACACACAGTAGCTTTGGTATCATTCATTTGAATTGATGTTTTTGTCTCACTGCTGAACTGCGTTCGTCCTGTTTGATAGATTTCCACTCCTGAACAAAACCTATTTTCCTTTTCCATAGCCTTTTATTTCACTTTAGATGTCATTGTGTTAGAGGCACATTGCATTTGACGTATCACGGTCAGGAGGGGCTCAGGGCTGAAACCACTGCAATGAGGTGTAGCGAGTGGCTACCCAGGAGGAATTCTTGGTATGTGTTTAATGTACATTTTGCATTTTGGGTTCTTTGATTAGTTTTCATTGCACTGTAATAATGGATGTGTTTTTGAAACATTCTTAATGCTGTTCTGGTTGAGGGCATGACAGAAATTGTAAGTGATGAGGAAGTTCTTGACTTTTCAAAGCAGTACAGTTTGAATATAAAATCAACATAATTTCCAGACCTGAATCAGAGTTTGATGAGACACCAGTTGTCGAGTTTTGCTTCAGTTTGACGTTTAAAGCTCTGCATCCGACTTTACCGTACACTTGGGTCTCTGCTGTTCAAACCGCTACTTTTTGTATTTCTGACTTGTCAGCTGTTTATATGGCACATTTTGCTGAGAACAAAACAAAGTTGTATTTGTCCAATTTACAGGACTTGGCTAAGTTGACTGTCAAGGATTACGCTGAGGTGCTCCAGGCCATTGGTCTTTCCATCACCGCTCTCCACTCCATCATTTGGGACTAGCCTGTATTTACCCCTTCCTGTCCCAACATACATTGCATATGTTACAAAGGACTTACAATAGGTATTTTGTGGGTTTTCTTGGGTTAAGGTATACTTTATTTTCCCTGTAGGGAAATCTCTTTGCTCTGCATTTGAGCCATCCTTCAGTGCCACTGGGGCAACTTGTCTTTAGCAGTGGGCGACTGTTGTGTAGGGCCCTGGGGACCCTTTTCCAGATTTTGTGCCAGGTCAGGAGTACCTAGTTGGAGGATTGGCTTATTGTGCATGCTTTAGGTTGACTGGGGAAAGTGGAGCACCCCTAGGGAACCAATCTAGACACTGGGAGATCATGGAAACTTGAACCAAACTCAAGCCCTTCTTGCTGTAAGGTTGAAAGTAAGAGAACCACAGCTGCTTATACAATCATCAGACAGAAGCCAACACTTTATGTACTCCAAATACTTCAACAATGGATACACTAAGATAACCAAAACTCATGAAAGACCTTCAGCACCAAACACCAATGTGCTTTCTACTCAGTTGGTGATCGTGGTTCTTCTAGCCGGAGACATATAACTTAACTCAGGCACAACACCGACAGTCAGTGGGGGCAGTATTAATGTATGGTAAAAGTACTCTAATATGCAAAATGATTGAATGGCCAAGTGAAATTGCTCTGGAATGTGTAGGTGTGCATATATCAGTGTCTCCTACAATGTCTTTTACTATAGTCTGAATACTGTATATAACAAGCCTACTGCAGAAATAGATTTTCATGAACAACTTAAATTTCTCCTTTATCACTGTGACAAAACCAAGGAAGTTATTCTAATAGGTGATTTTAATATTAACTGGACTAACAAGAAAGAATGAAAAACTCTTAAACAGACTGCAGACTACTTTAATCTAACACAAATGATAAAGAAACCAACCAGAATAACAAATCACTCTGAAACTTTAATTGATATATTTACTAACCATCCAGAGAGAATTATTAAAACAACCTTATTACAGGGCTCTGAGATTATAATATTGTATTTTTTTCCAGAAAATTGAAAAAAAAAAAGAGTTTGCAACACATCTGCCTTTCAAAATCAGTGTAATTTTAACCCCAAAAATCAACACCAAAATATATAAATAGCCTCAAATGAAATAAATGTTCTCTGTTAATGATGTTGAAACTAGATCTCAGCTATTTCACTTAAAAATTAAAGAAGTCATGCAGCCATTCATAAAAAGAGGAAAAAGTAAATGAAAGAGGAATCATCTGCTTTGGCTGAATAATGAATGTAAAACTGAAAACTGAAAATGAAAGAAAGAGACACACTATTCACCAAGAAAAAAAAAACAAACAAAAAAAAAAACTGTAAAGCTAGACTGGTCCAGTGTGTTCCTGGGAGAAGCAGAACTCGACTTCGTTGAGGAGTTCCAGCTTCTCAGGGTCACATCTATGACAACAACTGCTGCAAAAATGTTTCTACATTCAATGATTTTCTCACACAACGATTTCTGGTCACTCACTGGAGACACAATTAGAAAACCAACAGAAACTCTCTTTAAAAAATCTATAAAAATTCAAGATCAAAAACCCAGGTCATTTCACCGCTGTAATATTTTAGACAATTATAAAATGCTTAACTTCTAAAACTTTATTCACTTTAAAAACTGCTGTTTAATATTCAAAACTCTTCATGGACATGCCCTACCTCCACTTTCTGAACACATTAAACCAAAAACTGTGAGAGGTTTCAGCACCAGAGCCTTAACTAGAGGAGATTTTGAGATCCCGCACAGGAAAACCACATTTGGACAAACTGTCAGTCAGAGGAAGTCAGTTTTGGAACAGCCTGCCGACAAATATAAGAGAATGTCTCACTTATCTCTCCTTTAGAAAGCAAGTTTTTTTAAAAGAAATCAGTCCTGTGATCATTTTAACTAACTTTACATTGCCCTTATGTCCTAATGTGTGTCTATGTGTTTTATGTTTGTCATTATAGTTTTTTTTTTGTGTTGTTCTGTTTTACCTGCCTCTACACTTCATCATTTTTTTCCTATAATATGCCTTATTGTAATTGTATTGTAAAAAAATGAAAGTGTCATAAATACATATGCATGTGGATTCTGACAACCTTGAGGAGGGTCTCAAGCCAGTGTACTGTTTGTGCCAGTCCCAAGCCTGGTTAAATGGAGAGGGTTGTGTCAGGAAAGACATCTGCTGTAAAACCAAATCCAGATTACATTAGTCTACATTAAGTGGATACTTTATTGACCTTGAGGCAAAGCACTGCACAGTATGAGGCAGATGATTTGCTGTGTTAAGTTTGATAAATGGTTTTAAAGTTTTGTTGAAGCTCATAATACTGTAAAAAAATGTACTATCATGGTATCTTTAGTCTTAATATTGTGATAATTGTGACATCTTAAATCCATGATTTACTTTGAAGCTAGTTATGAGTGCACCTTTTGAAACGCCAACCTACCAACAACCCATCTCTGTTTTTTATCTCTTTAATAGTTCACAACCATTTTGTCAATCCAAGCCACTAACCGCAAGGTTGGTGGATCGATTCCCACCACCAGCATTGCATACAGCCATTGTGTCCTCGGGTAAATTGTATTGTAGAGAGACTTTGAGTGTATGGAAAAGCGCTAGACAGATGCTTTATAATTGTTAGTTGAGATCAGAGCCAATTTAATCCTTGTCCCTTGACGCAGCACCCTGAAAATCCAACGTCCGTCCATTGACTAATTCTTTGTATAGAATCCATAAAAAGAATTCGGACGCTTGTTCCAGGTAAATGACCGTACACACTTGAAACGTTTGTCTTTTAACTTTTAATAAGGTTACCTAATGGGTGCCAGGCTTTACTAATGCGAGACTGTGGTACATAAATTGAAGTATGCATAATGGATGGTTCTCCCACTCCTTCTGTGGTACACTTTTAATTTTTTTTTTTTTTTATGAAAGCTGAAACAACCTTATAAATAAAATTTATAATATTGTTTTACTGCACTATATTTATTTGTACTTTTACTTGATTTATTACTGAGCTTTGTTCAGTTTGATATAGCAGTAACACTTTAGAATACCACATTATTAAGCATTAATTTAGTATTAGTTAAGGTTTAGTAATCAGTTCATTTATTTATTTACAAAGCATTACTTCAGTATTTACAAACCCCATTAACATTGTTACTAATGCTTAAATTCTTCAGTAATATACTCATGTAAGTCAGTGCAAACTTATAAAAATCAGTGGTAATTCCGGATCTATAAACTGTACTAAATTATTGTTAGTTAAATGCTTGTTAATGCTTTATTACTGCTTTATTGTTGTAAGTTATTCTGAAGTGTTACCAATGGTCCCTGAAAGAATAATGTATAGTTAGATAGGCCTATACTTCTATTATTCAGTGTTGGTAATGAGGAAGTCGGCTGACTGCTTCACTGATACACTTTGCTGCCCCAGGATGTTCAAAAAGTTTCAGAGTGACTTCATACACTTTGCAAGTTTAATTTTTCCTGCGCTGAAATTTTTTTTTCCTCAAATAAAACAGCGTCCAGCAGTGAATCTAAAACACATTTACATGAACTACAAGTCCTCTAACTGTGGCCCAGTCTTATGCTGCCTGAACCTCCTCCTCTGAGATCGATGAGGGGTCCTACAGAATTAAGTGGAATAACTGCAGCATGTAATTGAGTGTGTGCACTATAAACTGCATGGTAAAACTTTAAATTAATTATAGAAGAATAATTTGTCTCCCGTACTCATAGCTGACTTTGGCTGGTTTCTTTAAAAGTTTGGCGGAAGTAAGTTTATGGGAAGTAGTTTATCTGTAACTCAAAATCTCTGCTCAAGTAAAAATACTGTTACATAGAGAAAAAAAAAGTGTCAAAAGTGGCTTGTCAATAGTTATTTTCCTTTACAGTATGTCCTGGATTGTATCAAAATCTGATGGCGTTCCCCTTACTCCAGATCCAAGAGATCGATGTCTGCTACGTAAACACTGATGTCTCACAACCACAAACAAAAATTGTGTAAATAAATGCGATATAAAATGTGTTCGAAGCTGACTTTAAAAAACAGAAAGGCGTGTGGCATGTTGTGGGCTGAGGCTGGAGGAAAAACTGTATTAGCTACTGACAACAGCCTCTGGTTTTGTATTAAATTCACTTCTCTGCACCACTGTAGCACATTTTAATGACTCATCATATAACGGCGAGTTTGGCTTGTGTTTAAGGCAATCTAAAAGTATACACAATGCATACAATGCCCACAATCCACTAGGGGGGCCCAAAGCTAAATGTTCAGCCTCATCTAAAGAGAAATTTTTGTGTAGATATCTGCGGACATCATCTTGTGAAAGTTGTTTTCCAGATATTTGACATTACTTTAGGATGAATTATGATTAGTTTATTATGTTTAGAAATGTGCTACTGCTATAGATAACACTAACTATTTAACTGATTTAATTTAAGTGCCTTTTGTTGATTATTTTGGATGTGGTGGCAGTGGATTATTGTGAACTCAACTGACCGATGCCTGTTTTGTGTGTAAAGTGTAATAGATTGTGGACTGTTTGTGGCTCCTCTAAGGGATTAGTGATCTTTCCATCAAAGTTTGGCAATCTAGGGGACCCCAAACGTCATCTTGCATAGGGTCAAAATTTCAATTTCCCCTTTTATTTCTGATCTCTTTCTTCTTATTTTTGTTCAAGTGAGGATTATCTCCATCCATCGTCCAATGTGTAGCTCCACTTTTTTCAAAGCATTCCAAATTTCACCAAGAGCTGGCACACCTCACCATGGGGTCCCAAAAACTGTTTGAGACTTTTTGCAGACCTTTCGGACCGCTTTGGGAAGTGGAAATTAGTGTTGTTGTAGTCAAGACTGAGACCAAGACCAGTTCAAGTCCAGAGTGAACCGAGACCAAGACAAGGCCAAGACTTTCAGGGTTTGAGACCAAGACTTTGAGACCCTGTGAACTAAAACTAAATGGTTATAAGTGGTTCAAATAATAATAATTTACCATTTAAATGCAAAAGACATCAAACACAGAGACAGATTATTTATTATTTTTTTGTTTTTTCTAATGCAGAAGTAAAACTGCAGATGGGACCAAGACCATAAAAAAATGGCCTCAAGACTGGTCTCGGGTGGTACAACACTAGTGCCATACCATTAGATGCACTGATATTATAAACAGATTTTTTCTACAGCTCTGCCAACTTCATCATACTGAATGTTATATAACCATCTTGTGTCATGTCACACTATGGAAACAAATATGTTGTCCCTGGTTTGATCTGAGAGAAACACAAGGCAGTTTCCATATTTTGTGGGTTGTGCCCAGATCAGTGCTGGCCTGTGAAGCGTATGACCTGAGTAGGCGGCACCAGAATAGCTGTGTTTGCTGGTAATTGGCCAACTCACATACTAGAGGCTGCGGCTAATTAAAGAGTATTGTAGTCACTTCTCATCTCTGTCAGTCGTACAGTGCTGAGAAGTTTCATTAGAGGGATAAAATTAGATCCTTCTGCTCCCACTCCTTACTCCTCACCTTTTCTTCTCAACAAACAAGGACGCGTTGGTCTGACCTGTGTTTCCGGTACAATTATTGGCTGCAGTTAATCTGAGCTGTTATGGTTTTCTGATCACACACACTGAGGGAGCGCGCGCCAAGCCTGTCACCAAAAAGAATTGAGCAAACCAAGTCTCAGAGAATTTTTGATAAGATTTAAACACAACATTATAGTGTGACACGGAACATTTTTCTTTCCCGTCAGCTTTTGCCTTTTGAGATATCTACAGCTCATCATCTGCTTCCTAGTGATTTGCATATTGCTTTGGTTAAGGTTTTAAGTCAGAAACCCTTACTGTTGCAAGCCTCTCCATTTATCTTGGCTTGGGACTGCCACAAGGACTACATTATTATGTGACCTTTATGGCTGGATTGTTACCCACAACATTAGTGTAAAGTTTTATCTCATATTTTTCAACAAACTGTATAAATATATAAAAAAATGTGCCAGTCAATTTATTGTCTTCAGTTTCTTGTACTTGTTTTTACTTTCTGATGTCATTTGAAGCCCCAGTATCCATTTTTCCCTGTGTATTTTTAAAGGTCCCCTGCCACTAGCCTGTTATAATGTTATTTCCTCTGCTTTCTCCAGTTTAGGTAATCCTGTATGCTGAGGCTGTTCCCTTCTCAAGATCTAAAAACGCTCGGTCTCACAGCTCTACCTAGCCGGACTTGTTCTGATAATTTCAGCACTTAAATTGCCGTCACTTTAAAGCAGTCAACTCATTTAGCTATCTGTTAGTATCATGTTGCTAATAGCCTTGCTATATAGCCTTTTTATGCTCTGTCCAGTCTCCACCGTTGCTAGCAGGGGGTGACACACATGTCCTCTCCAAATTGAAAGTAACAGCTCTCTAAAATTAGATGTTTTCCATACATATACTTTATTTTAAGTTATAAAAGAGGAAATACTAATGTAAAAGTGTCCAAAACTATTTCAAAAAGACTGGAAAAAAAGCACAACATAGGACCTTTGGTGTTTTCAAACAAAACAAAAACAAAACAACATACTTAAAACAAGAGCTTTATTTAAATTGTAATGAAAGGCAAATTGCTATTTTTAAAAGTAAAATATTTTTGTGGATTTATTTAGATTTTTCTTTATTGGAGTAAATGAGTAAAAAATGTCTTTTTTAACTTTTTCTAACTATACAACATCAGAATAAGAGGCACTGTTTGTTAAATAAAGTCTATAATTTCAGATGTCTAAATATGCAATCTATATACAAAAAATAATTAAAAAAAAACTGATAAAGAACTATATTAAGACATCACTTAAGATGACTAAAGAGAAACAATCTCAGTATTGTTTTTTTTTGTTTTTGTCAGATCACACGTGACCCCAGGTTGGTAGGATGAGGGTTAAATCCTGTACTGTAACTGCAGCTCCTAGTTGTACAATTTAATTAGCAAATTCAAAACTAGAGGTGCACTGGAGCTCCACTTTTTTTCCACCTTGTTCTTTTTCCTCACGTTCAGTCTAATTGATCCCTACAGTGGCAGGTGTTGCATCTACTGTATTTCACAGAGGTTCACACAGAGCACGACGCATACTGTTACACTTCTCAAGCTGCTGTTGCTGCTGAGCTGGGAACTGTCAGGACCTCAGGCAGCACATACGGGGACAGTAGTTCTTCTATTTACGCAGGGGCCAGGCCATGAAAAGCTTTAATATTAACAAGTAAAATCTTCAACTCAATCCTAAAACCAATGGGCAGCCAATGAAGGTCCATCAAAACTGCTGTGATGTTTTGGTTCTGGTTAAAGGTGTGGCTGCTGCTGGGTTGGTGGATGGATGGAGTCTATCCAGCTACTTTGGGCATGAGGTGGGGCACACCCTGGACAATGGCCAGTTAGTCACAAAGCTATTCACTCTCACAGTCAATCACCACAGGATATTTCTATTCATCTGTACATGCACAATGTCCCACGCAGAGAGATTGTGTGTGGTGGCCAAAACTGAAATTATAATGAAATAATGGTATAGGAAATAACTTTTGTAAAATAAAACATTGATAATAAGACAATATTTAAAACAGAAACAATATGCAGTGGTATAGCTCAGTTGGTAGAGCTGTGGGGCTACTACTGTGGCGGACTCTGACACTTTTCTGAATGCATCTTCCCCATGAGTTCCTCTCACTTCACTGCACTCTCCCAAAAAGCCTAAAAAGTATGTATATATAAAACCCCAAAAACAATATTAAGCTAATAATTTGTTGTCTAAGTTCTCACATTACTTTTTATACCATCATTTTCCTGTTTCTGCCGTTCACATACTCTCACAGAGGCTTAGCAGTGGCAGAAAACTGACGTCATGGGACTGAGACCTGGGCTAATGCTGGGACGACAGGGCTCAGCCAATCACACTGTGACTGTGTAAGAGCAGCTGACAAATGCATTTAACCTACTTTAATGTACTTTTACTGGCTCTGACTTCCTCTGTGTCCTTCATGAGACTCCCAGGATTTATGAAATCTGACGCCAGCGCATGGGACAGTTTCACACCTTTTTGACTTTTATTTTTACTTGTGAAAGTCACACCGTGGTTTTTGCTCCTTGTTAAATCATTTCATTTTTACAGAGCAATGATGTGGTTGGTGAATGCTCCACTATTATTTGTTTACACAGACACAATTTTTTCCTCTATCAAGTTTGTCATGTGACTATAGTAGCTCTGTAGGTACAGCCATTCGCCCATTAAGTGGAAGGTTTACGGATCAATTCCTGCTATCAGCATTGCATTCTGGCGTTTTGTCTTTGTGTGTTTGGTGGTGGTCGGAGAGACATGATTGAATGACTTAATTGTAAAGAGACTTTGAGTGTCCATAAAAGACAAACGCATCCACTTTGCATAAAATGGCAGAGTTCTTTTGCTTGCTGTAAATCATAGCTGACTTATTTTGTGATTCCTCACTGTAAATGCCCCAGGACTGCAAATAAAACTGTTGATTTTAAGTCATCATCATAGCTATAATAATAATAATAATAATAATAATAATAATAATAATAATAATAATAATAATAATAATAATAAATGCTCCACGAAGTCTATAAAATGCTACATAAATGTTTTCATTCTCATATTACTGATCCTCTCTTCATGTGCTGTGAGTGGCACTGTGAGAGAGCTCTGATTGGTTCAGAGCAGACACGCCTCTCACACTGAAGCGCGGCCTCTTTCTCCCAGCCCAAGTTCAGCCTCTTCAGACCAATGTCTAGGCCGTATAAATAGGGACAAAATTGATCTGGACATGCCCCCTGAAGTACCTCCATCTATGCCACTGCCTCCGCCTCCGTCTATATATGGCCTGTAGACTCCACACACTAGAGGTCAACCAATATGGGTTTTTCTATGGTCGTTGCCAATAATAATTATTAAAATTCAGAGCAGCAGATGGCCAATAAATGGACCAAATGGACCAAATGGACCGATATACAGGACACATTTTCTAAATTTTATGAAAGAAAGTAACTGAATATAGGCCATTTCTTTCAATAATGCTTATTAAAATGCAAACAAATGTTAGAATTGACAGTGAGAATAGTTACACATGAGGTTTTTGTAAAAAACAATAAGACAGACTCAATTAAACTTGCTGTGTAAGTAAAGCCTGGGAGAGCTACAAAATTCATTTGGCATTTTTGTTCAACAAGGTTCTATTCCAGAAAAATGAACAAAATCTTTTTATTTTCATCTTAAGCTTTTCAGGCTTGCAGTTTCCTATGAACTGCAGTATAAGATGTCCAAACTAAAAGATGCTAAAAGATGGTTGGGGACGCTCCGGTCCTTCAGTCACATGGTTGCCCGGAAAGTGCCTGAACAGAAATTGGCAGTAAAATGCAAGAATTAGCCAATTATTATTATTATTATTATTATTATTATTATTATTATTATTATTGTATTTATATGCATTACTTTCATTTGTACATCTTTCATTCTTTTTTACATTTAACATCTAATTAGCAAATACATTAAGTTACGATGCAAAGACTTATTTTATTTACAGTATCTCTGTATGTACAGTATGCACCTGAGGGGAAGACTGTTTATGATCTAATGATGCTTAATAATGTGAGAGAAATGCTTTGTTAGCCATGAATTAACAGTAGTTAATAAAAAATGTATTTGTTTTAATTGTAAAAAATAAAGAAAAGGACAAACCGATAAACAAACTGAGTCCTTCACAGTCACAGCCATTTAAGAGCTGAAATAATCACCACTGACGAGGGTGTCCAGATGGGGGGGGTATTGTATTCAAACAACCAGAAGGTGCCCCATAACCCTTGCTTTTGATCATTAACCCCTATCCACATTTCAGAGACCAATTCATTTTCATATTTTTAGCCCCCTAATGCCAGTTTGTTTACATAATTACACACATTTGTTTGTGCAGGGATTACCAGTCCCAGATCAGCTCTAATACTGATTCTGATACATTTTTACTGTTTGTGTGATTATAAAAAAAGAGGCTGAAACTCGTGTTCTTCCTCCTAAAGCCTTAAAGGGGCTGGTCTACTGTCAACGCCATCTAATGGGAGTTATAGGGGAATTATTTCCCACAGTGCAAAGAGAAAATGGTGGCTCTGTTGGTGATTTTTTTGTTTGTATATATTTTAGCCTAGGATTACAGAGGAATTAACACAATTTAATATTTCTGTATTGCAAAGTGAAAGTGAAAATTAGTGATGTTAATGGGACCAAAAAGGGCTTTAAGAAGAAGAATGTGATATCGTTCTAGATAGCAGAACATTTAGTTTTTTTTCACTTGTGACACTTATCAAATATCAAGCTTGTTAAGATTTTAGGTGAGGGCCCAGGTGACGGTGTAAAGGTCCAAGGTGACAAACACAGACAGACAACCGCTGACTCTCACATTCATTCACTAGGAGCAGTTTTAGAGTCACCAATCCTTTTAACACATGCATGCTTTTGGACTGCGAGGGGAATCTGCGGTCTCATTTTGATTCTGCGTTAAACCATTCCATCAGGATTAATAATAGTACTGATATTGTCTCCTTATATTATTTTTATATGAAACCCTAAGCCTCATCTGCATGCCTGCTCCATTCTCTGACACTTCCAGGGCTTGATTTTCTAAAATGTTTACACTGCTCTCATTGATATTTCATAAAGTGTCTAATAAGAGAGCATTAGGTGAAAGGCCAACTTTGTTACATTGTGGGAGGGAAGGGATCTGGATAACGTAGCAGCACACCGGAGGGGCTTTGGCCTGAAATATAAGCCTGGATCATGAGACATTGATGCATGGACACTTTGATCAAAAGGAAAAGTAAGGTTGCGACCATTTGCCTGTTTGCGGTTTGGACGAGGGCTGCCTCTCAGATAGCACTGGAAGGTCGTTTTGGTGGTTAACTCTCTAAAAGGGCACTCGGCATCAGTGTCATGTAGCACAGCCGATATTTCTATGGCTGCTCGGGTGAAATTACGGCCCCACTCAGAACTTAAGCATAAGTAGCCAATCAGTTTTTCTGCACAAGTACGAGACGTATACTGTATGTAATCAGTGTGAACAGGGAAGGATGCATATTTTTGACTAAATGTGCTTTGCAGAGGAATCAGCTGGTCTGGAGTTAAATAGGATCCCCACAGAACTTTGTGTAACATTAACCTTATAGTTGTTGCAATCACATGTAAGTATTACATATCAGTAAAGTATTTATCTGTAAACACTAGGAATGGCTACCAAAACCTGGTGTTGTAATGGCACTGGTGCTACGTCATGGACACATGGGCTGATATGCTTGAGTCTTAGCAGTGCTCCTATTGCTACTGAGTACTTGCAGTAAATGTCACATGTGCTGTTTGTGAGCAGAGCAGAGCGCAGATGGGCAGGGCTGCTCGTAGCCTACACACAGCAGTGCACCGCGGCTGTGCACACAAACGGAGAGTGAAAAAGTGTGGCTCAACTTTGCTGAAGTAGCTGCTGACATGGCACACATTACTGCGCACATTACTATGCACAGATTACTGTACAATATTCTGCTAAAACATTTCACCAAACTTCTTTAGAGAACCCAGAAAGATGGTAGGCTACTATTATGCAAACTTTCCCTGAAACACATCTGTGAAAACACACAGCTTATGCATTTATTTGTATAAAAATACAGCTTTGTTTTGGTCATTTCGAATAAGTATATTTTTGAATGAATTTACTTTGATAGTTTAAGGCGCTATAATGTTAATAGAAATGTGTACTGACAGTATGTAGATCAAAAACACTATGTATAAAATAAGAGAAGATAAGTGAGAAGGGGGTCAGGTTACATAAGTTTTACTTCAACCTACTCCTTTTCGAACACTCTATGTTTTTTTTTTTTTTATTGTTTTTTTATATAATCAAGTTTGAAATAAAAATGTATCTATCCATTTAGATTTATATTAAAATATTTTTGATAAAATCATTACAAACATAAAGTCGCCTATAATGTGAATGAAAAATGTCCAAATGTTTCAAAATACAGTAATACATGTTCTTAATTACTTTTTTGCTCAAAATGTATCGATAAGAGCACCATTAAAAGATGGGATAAGCAGTATTGATAAGAGTAGTACTACCATTAAAGTCTTAACGATACCCATCCCCAGTGAACACAAATGGCATAAAAGTTACTATGGTTATAGCTAGAATAACATTAAAGATGCACTTCCTGATTTTTTCCTTGTATTTGAGAAAAACTAATTATTCTGCACAATACAAGTCATCACTGAAAAAAAATGCGACTTTGAGACCTCATCTGGGCTTTATTCTAAAGCACTTTTGACAGAGGGGGAACTAGAGCAGGAACTAATTTTTTTGACCAATAATAGAACAAAGGGGGAGAGTCCCATTCAGCTCAGGGACACTTTCATTGGTTAAGTCCACATTTGTTCACATCTTTATACACTGGAACACAGGGCTATAGGATACTGGTCAGGAGTGCCTTCTGTGCATGTTTTAGGTTGATTCGGGCATGGGACCCAGGACCTTCTTGACTGCTGTGTGTCACCTCTACTTGCATATCAGTGGCGATTTAAAGAAACATTGTAAAACTTTCCTGGTGTGGAGTAATCTTAATTCCTCAAACACTGTTCTCTTGTGCCAGGGGTCTGCAACCTTTTGCATCCAAAAAGCCATTTGTTCCCAAAAGTCCAAAATTTTAATCTGTAATGAGCTTTTGACAGCGCAACTAATGCTAGCATTAGACCCAAACCAGGTTTAAACCAGGCCAGAACCAGGTCAAATCTAGGACTAAACCAAGCCAAAATCAAAAATCAATGGCAGTAGTCACACTATAAGCAGTGGTCACACTAATTGCTGACCAGAGTAGGACTAATGCAGAAATAAAACAGTCTCTAAATCAGAACTGCAAGGGACCCCTGAGTGCCACCAGAAGAAGCCACCATCAGTGGTACCTATACCACAGTTTGAGAACCACTGGCTTATGGGCTCTCAAATTACCGTATTTTTCGGACTATAAGTCGCTCCGGAGTATAAGTCGCACCAGCCAAAAAATGCATAATTAAGAAGAAAAAAACATATATAAGTCGCACTGGAGTATAAGTCGCATTTTGGGGTAAATTTATTTGATAAAATCCAACACCAAAAACATACATGTCATCTTTATTTATTTATTTTAAAATAAAAATAAAATAGAGAACAACAGGCTGAATAAGTGTATGGAATACTAACGTTACATGACAGACATGCCTGGTAATGTCAGTAACGACGTAACATATTAAGAGTTATTCAGATAACTCTAGCATAAAGAACATGCTAACAAGTTTACCAAACTATCAGTTTCACTCCAAATCACTAAATCCAATGAAATCTTCATCCTCGGTGTCACTTTTAAACAACTCCCCGAACTCGGGAGGTAGACGATGCGCCACTTCCTCTTCTACGTCGCTTACGTCAGACTCATCGTCAAATGATATAATTATCAACACAGGCCTATGGCGCCTACTTGCGGTTTAGTGTAAAAATTACATGTGAAATGATATAATAATATCATTTCGCATGTAATTTTTCACACATAAGTCGCTCCGGATTATAAGTCGCACCCATGGCCAAACTATGAAAAAAACAGCGACTTATAGTCCGAAAAATACGGTATATAATTCAGCTCTTTTTTTCTTTTCTTTCACTTGCTCAAAAGCACATTTTCTTGTCAGAAACTTTATGGGTGTTTCTAGGAACATGGCATGTAACACTGAATAATTCAATTTGATATACCATATTTAGATACAGTACATACATGCATTCATTAGACATTACTGTGAAATCCATATATCACATTTTTGAAAGGTTTTTACACAGTGTCAGATATGGATTAAGACTTAAGTCTTTAAACTTGTGTGAAGAGCAAACCAAAAATAATCAAGTAATGAGAAGTAGGCGTGAAAGCCTGCGGCACCAAGAGAAACAGTTCTCTAATTGTATGAAATTGTGAGCATAGAGCAGTATTGTAGTAGTTTTGAAGCATTATATTGTTAAGCTGAAGTTTTAAGCTTTTGTTCATCTTCATTTCAAGATTTGTCACAGTCAAAAATGTACTTTCTGGGCAGGTTTGTGTGTTCATTGTGTTGTCCATTCACTTACTACCTTATAGCCCTGAGTTGAGTTTTTGACCAATGCCATTCGGCGGCGTATTTACTGCAGAGTGCATGGCGCAGTGCAGCGGAGCAGAGTTGCATGCAGTGGAAATTGGGGGTCAGCCTTCACACCTGCTCTGCCCATGGTCTACACCCATTTTTCGAAGACTGACACTGAGTTGAAAGTTTGCCTTATGGTTTTATTGCCATTGGATTTGATATATGTAGATGTATATGTATTTAATCTACTGCATATTACAGGTCATTCCTGATACAATATGCCAGTAGAATTTACAGCTTCTACTTGCACAAATGATACAAGTCCTGTAAAAAGCTGTTTCAAAGTCCTGTCCTGTCTACAATGATTTGATTAGCAGTCGTCGGGACAAGTCGCTAAAGCAGTGCTCTTTTATCATCCTCGTTCATACATCCGTTTCAGCACACCCCTGACAGCTTGTCGCGTCTTGTTTATGGACTGAGCGAGGAGGGATTGGCTGCAGATGCTTGGTGGAGCGCGTGACAAAGCGGTGGGCACACTCCCTTGTCTGCCGTGACAGGCCTGAGAGCCTCCCTCCCAAACTGTCACGAAAGAACATCTGTGTTTGGGCCAGTGCGCCATGTTTGTTCAATCTCCCCCTCACAGCCGTCCGATATGACAGCTCTCGTCATGGTCCAAGTGCAGACTCAGATGGAGATGGGACTGAGGGGCTGGGGGGTGTAATCCCTGTATCAAATCCAACTGCGAAACATTGAAACAAGTCCGCTTCGTTGCACTTTTGAAGCACTGCTACTATTGCCTACTCTGGATTATACACACACTTTCACGCTGCGTCCCCACGACAATTGAACTCAACTGAAAATTAAATCTTAGACGCCTAAAATGATCACTGGCAGCAAATGATTTACTATTAAAGCCACTTTTAAGGAAGTGAATTTACAGAATTATACACTCGGTCCACCATGAAGAGGGCTGGAGTGACACAGTTATATGTCTGGATTAGAGCTTACTATGTTTGAATATTAATATGCAAGTTTCTTTTTCTCTTTTCCGTCTGTTCCCTTCAGAGTTTGTCACAGTGAATCCTCTGCCTTCATCTAACCCTATCCTCCTGGACCTATCCTCTTCTCTCACATCAACTATTATGTTAAATCTCATCTTTGATCTTCCTCTTGGCCTCCAGCCTCGCAGCTCTATCCTTAGCATCCTTCTACCCATCTATTCACTATCCCTCCTCTGTACTCAATCATGACAGTGCTGGGTATGGGGACAGCAGTAGCTCAGAAGGTAGAGCCGTTCTCCCAAAGTAGTAGGCAGATTGATAGAAAGCTAACAACACACCACAGCATTGCATACTACTTTGCTTTATTCTAGCAAACCTTTTCATTTTTGCGGTCTTCCCTGTACTTCTTCTTTTTGCCCAAATGCTGTATTCCCTTATCAACAGCCTGAAATGTTAACAAATGATGCACTTGGGAGTTGTTAAAATAATATTTGCATGATCCTTAGTTTATAAGAAAATATTTTCTGCTTTGGAAGTATGTGACCTGCACACAGTAGTTATTACAAAGTATTTAGTATTTGTGTATGTCCCACCTGATTGTACCAAAGACATGCACTTAAATGGAATAGTTATATTTCCCAACTATGTCTTTTAGTCTTTTTGTTGGTTTGTTAGTAATGGTCGGATATTATTGTACTTTTGAGTAATGGTCAGTAAGGGCCCAAGGAACAACTGATTCTGATAACTTCCGCCAACAGTTTCCTTGCCATTGCAAGACAAAAATATTCCAGCTGTCAGAACAATATCTGGATCACTGTCTGAAACAACCTATTTTTTGTGTGCAATATTTTCTGTGAGCCATACGGGCTTTGTGGGACAACAGATATAGCTGAACTTGAAGAGCCCCAGTTCAAGTCCAGGTCAGGGGCACTATATCTTTAACATTTTGAGATATTGCCATTGCATTGATGAAGGTCTGCACTCTCACTTTTTTTTTTTTTTTTCCAAGCGTAACTCACCTGTCAAAATTACACCTAAGTTAATTTACATTTCTCTGCACAGAAAATGAAGTATGAAAATAAAGACACGTAAAAGGTGAAGCAAATCATGGTGTACCTGAGGTTAGCATCTCTCACAGGTGCTAAATGAACTCGCAGATTTTAATATGTAAAATGAGGCGTTATCACCTGAGTAAGTAAGCAAAATTCAAGGCGAAGAAACTGCAAATGAAATCGTTAGGCAGCTGGTATTTAATTTATCACAACTACGGTAGCTAAAACTGTTTGTAAATTTATCATGTTGGAGAAGTAGGTGCAAAATGTTTTGCAGAAGAAAGACTGCTGCTGCTCGTGCAACTGATGGAACATAGAAATTAAGATATTTGGCTTTAAAAGGTCTGCTTGGCAATGACACTTTTTCCTTTAGTTTGACTCGTATTTTCTGGACTGTAGCCTTTTCAGCTGCTACACATTATCTCTTGAACTAAGTGATGTTTTTTGAAGGCCTTATAGTGGATATCAGAAAGCAATCATTAAACAAAGCGTATATGTAATGATAGTGTCATGGAAGTCTGCTTGTGTTTATCCCGTTGTCTCTCCAGTGCGCACTGAGACGCATGCATCTTGGCCAGCTTGAACTTGCGCTGTCCCGCTTCCATCCTCATTGTTTTGCCTCTATAGAAAACTGAAGACGCTTTCGTTGATTTAGCGTGGGTCCCTGGTAAAAGTGTACCATATTTCTCTAACAGATCTCTCTCATGTCCATCTATCCATCTGCTGCAGATGACTGACAGGCTGCACTGGATCAAAGCGCTGCCCTCGCACTCTTACACACACTAAATTCTCATTTATGTACCTGATTTGTGGCAGGAATAATTTGCACAGTTGCTCAGAGTAAAGTACATGTAACACACCCACAAATAGCATGTGGAATTCTTTTACCTGCACATGCAATTTAGCACCCTGTTTAATAGATCTGGTCCTAATCGAAACTTGTTAGTACGTGGTTTGAAAAAAGTTATTCTTTTTTAAAGCTATGTGTATGCGCCACAGCTGTACCACTGAGCCATATGGTGGCACAAAAGTTCTTTTTTATTTAAAACATCCATCATTTTAGTTTGGAATATAAAAACAATATTTCTCCTTTTAAATGTTCCATGCTATATATAAACACTTGGATGTGACCTGCTTTAACAGAGAAGCAGTTAACTTGGTCTTGATACAGGAAGCAGGTGACGATTGGGTCTCGCTGTTTTGTACTTCTCTACAAACAACATAACTTTTAATAGGCCAAGGTCGACAGAGTCTCCACTCACTAATGAGAAGTGTAATAGCTGTGTATCTGCCCATCAAACTGGCAAAATAAGTGACACAAATGGGACAACCATTAAAAAAGGGGTCAGAGATCTCGCGGCAGTCCTTGAAGTATTCTGCTTTGTTCTGCTGTCAGATCCAATACGCCGTTATATTTAGCTTTTAATGCCTAGCTGTATCGGATGAGACTGGGGGCCCAAACGGGAAATGAGATCTCTATGAGGCAAGGAACAACAGCTAAATGTTTGATATGGCCTCTTTAAAATCATCTGATACAAGATCGCTTATCAGACTTGGGTAGAGTGTGTTAAATTCAGACTTAAGAGAAAAAACATATTAAATAAAATTGTATTCCTTAAATTAAATACTCCAAAAATGATTACTAGAATACGAAACACATTAAGTGAATTTACAATGACATACTTCAATACATTGAAAGTAGTTGAACACAGTCTACTACTGCTAAGTTAAAATAGGCATGTAAAAATATTGGCAATACCATGATATCACATTAGCAAATGTCTCACAATATTGAGGTAGACTTTTACAATACCAAATAGTAAGCTTTCGGGGTTTTGTTGCAGAGGAATCATAAAAAATATCCTTTTCTCTATTTCAGTGCATCCAACATCCCCAAATTACTGCTATTAAATACTATTCAGTCTAAATCTTTTGAAATATTGCAATGATTATGCATTATAGGCTTGTCAGGGCACTATTAGAGAATATATTTTGTTATATTGGATATTGTTAAATCCCTAAAAAATAGATTAGGTTAATACACAAAATACAGGTTTAGCATGGCCAAAGTAGTTTGCATTATTATTCTTTAATATTGCTTAGTTACAGAAGTTGCAGAAATACAGTAAATGATTTGGCCTATCACTTAAAATTTCATCACTTACTTTGTGGTAAAGCGGGACGATGGAGAATTCACAGTGTTTTTAGTCAAAGCAGGATATGCGAAGATGTTCACCTCTGAGTTCAGTGTCAGAGGTGGGTGGTTGTTTCCCAGCTGCAGAAGGGGATATGTGCAAAATAAACTTTTTTTGAGTTATAATGTTGTTCCCTCATCGAAAAACATACCTGGAGTTGTGTTTTGTGTCATTCACGCCTGTTAATGTAAATATCCTCTATTCTCTAGCATGGCCTTTGTGAGGCCTCAGAACGCTCAGTTCCACAAGCCCCAGTCTATCCTACAAAGCCCCGTCCACTCCAGGAAGCACTGACCAATCAACAAGCCCTCTACATCCAGTCTGCTCTCATTCATTTATCCAAAAACAGTGTGCAGCTCTGTTTCCACTGATTCCTCACAGCTAGTTTTTCATTTTGTTGCAAAGGAAGTAAAAAGCTCTTTGAAAGCTCAATGAATCAGAAAGTACAGATTTTTTATATTACTTTTTTTATATTACTCTTGACGTAATGGTTGGTTGTTGCATTTCCACTCTGTACATTTGTAATACTGCTACCTGCTAAAGAAAGAAACACATCTCACCTCGGCTTTATATCCAATGTGATAAATGGCTGTGAACCAAAAGTGGGACAGGTCGTCTCTCTTATTCAGTGTTGACAAGCAATGTAAGCTGACAACCAATGGAAATTCCTTAGAGTAATCCACCCAGCACTGGTAGCCAGTCCAGTCCAATGCATTGACTCTGGAAACTGGAATATCCAATTAAAACCAAATTCATTATACCTGACTAATCATCAGTGTTTACCTAACATGGAGTGGGGCATGGTTTGTTTCTCTAATTTATGTCAGTCATCAAACTGTCTGTGTATATTGGGTCTATGTCTATCCATTTAAACTGAGAGGTAGTTTAATCTGTGTTCATTTGTTCTGCTTCTGGAAATTCAGTACAAATTGTTTGTTTTGTTTTAATGCAGAATTAAAATAATTTACTGGCTAGATACATAATCTTACCAAAGTCCATAATAACCAATACAGTCAATACAGAACTGCAATATTCTAGGAGGGGGCAATTTTACTT
This sequence comes from Bostrychus sinensis, assembly GCA_020698575.1. NCBI lineage: Eukaryota > Metazoa > Chordata > Actinopteri > Gobiiformes > Eleotridae > Bostrychus > Bostrychus sinensis. The sequence goes on along the minus strand of CM036239.1, from coordinate 44,913,328 downwards.
AATTGGGACTGGCCTATTATATTGGTTCTCAAACTGTGGTGCGGGAAACAGTGGTGGTACGTGGGGCTGGTGGTAGTCAGTGGTCATTTGTAGTTCAAGTTCCTGATTTTGTTTAGTTAGTTTTGTTTTGTTTTATTCCTGTTGCAGTCCTGTTGTTTGGGAAGTTTAGACCACTGCTTAGTCCTGTTTGTGCTCTGGTTTAGACCTGGTTTAGTTTTGGTGTACAGCATATCTCTGGCCTGGTGATTTATTTATATTTCTTCTTTTTCTTCTTCTTTTTTTTTTTTTTTCCAATTTCACCATATTTTTCTCTTTCAGTAATGGTTTGAGTTTCTTTGCTGCTATTCTGCGAAGAAACAAGATTGTGTGAAATTGACAGTGGAATAGGCTCTGCTTGATTTTTGTTGGGAAAATTGCCTAAATCTCCTTCTGATGGTTCTATTCTACTAGTCTGTAGACTTTTCATTCATTTTTATGGGTATTTTAAGGGCAGTTTCAACAAAAAACAACTAAAATATCTTAAATAAGTCTTCTAATAATGCTGGCCACCACTACACTAATAGACCCTAATAGTTTTTAATTAATTGTTTCCAATAGCCATCATCATTATTATAATTGACAACTGATATTTTAATGGGAACATCTTATACTTTTATTGATATTTTTAGGCCATTTTTGGTTGCCTGTAGAACAGCTTTGCATGTTTTACAACCTTTATAAACACTATCTGTTTTTAATAAAGGTAAAGAGACCAGCAGAGGACAGCAAAGTGCAGAGTGTTGTGGTCTTTTGTACATAATCAAAGAAAAAGAGCACTTGACTTACTTTAACTTTTTGTATGATGTCATTTTACAATAATGAAAAAAAAAATATCTGTGAGGAATCAGTGCAAACACAGCTGTGCATTGTTTTTTGGATAAAAGAATGAGAGCAGACTGGATGTAGAGGGCTTCTTGATTGGTCAGTGCTTCCTGGAGTGGGCGGGGTTTCATGGGAGAGAAGGGGCCTCAGAATGGCCCTGCCAGAGAATACAGGATTACTCAAACATGAATGAATGAAAACACACAAAACACAACTCCAGGTATGTTTTTGATGAGGAAACAACTTTATAACATGGTAGATAGTCAATTTTGCATAATATAGCCCCTTTAAGAAAAGCGTTGAAATGGCTTTATGAAGTTTTCAAGACAGAAAAAATATCATCATCTAAGATTAATTACTTGTCAAAGCCTAATTATACTGTAAGAGACATATCAATTTCTCTCATGCCATTCAAGAAGCTTTTAAGACTCTGTTGCACTGAACTGTGAATATCTGTTATGTAATCTTTTAAAAGTTGGCTCTATCTCTCAGTTCAGAAGTGTGCTGTGGCTGGAAGTTTCTAATGGCGCGTTTGCTTCTCACAACACTTCATGTATTATGTATGGCTATTGTCACAGAACGCGCCTTGAAGTGCAACTCTTAATATATGCTAATGATTGCCATAAGCACAAAAAAAAAAAAACAGATGCACAATGGAGCAGACGGCAAAACAAATACTAATAAACTACAGCTTCAATGAAATGTTTAATTATGTGCAGATTGCCGGGTGTCTTCATGTCTTCTTCTCGCAGCAGTGAGCCTCCCATCTCCGCTGTTCTTTGTGCAGCATTTGAGGCACTTTCAAATGCAAATGTACACCTTTTTGAGGAATAATGCATATTTCTTTCACTGGTGCCACCTCAGTTTTATGTGCTAAAAAGTATCCAGAGATTGGGCTTTTATCCCTTTGTGATGAGCTGGCGCTGTTGTCGCCGTATAAGCCTGCCGTGTAGATCAGCGGATTCCCTACACGAGTACAAAGTGAATCTGTCTCAGACTGAATGAAACAGGAAAAGTCCGTCACCGTGACCAAAATGCAGCTGTATATGTGTAGTATTGTAGCCTCCCCTTGGGCCTCTCGATGACACAAACTGGTATAGTAGTTTGACTTTGCTGTTTCTTGACAAAAAAAAAAAAAAAATGTTTCTTAAAGGTCCCCCATTATTATGCTAAATCAACTTTTGTAGACTAGGTTTATACCTGCTACCACTGATCACTGTTTTTATTTTAAATAATATTATTTTAATAAAGAATAATTTGAAAAAAATGTAATCTACAATCAGACGGAACTTAATATGTATTTGTTCCATTAGGGGTCTGATAAAATTATAAAACTGCTGAATTTCCATCCTCAGATTTGTTCTTTGATTTGTTCTTCCAAAAGAAAAAATTTGAGTTAAGAAAAAAATTGGTGAATGTCAAAAATATTCCTAAGAAGTGTTTAAGTACAAATTTGCTCATAAGAAGGGTTCATGGATGATGTCATTTGTAAATATACGGGGGCTAGTTAGATTACTGATTACTAGTTACATTAGTTACTTTGAAATAAAAAGAACCAGGCAGTCTCTAGCTCAGGAATGAGCTTAATGGAAAGTGCAAATCTTGCAACAAACAAATGAAGCGTCTGACCATTTAACCCTAATTTAAATATTGTGACCTGTTTTTTTGAACTTAGAAATAAATACACTCAGTGTCTCTGACTTGTTAGTCATATAACATGTTCTTTTCTGTATATTTCATTATAAAAATATAAGGACTGGGACTTTTAATTATGAATAATTAATTCCAGAAATAAATTGCACTTTAAACAAATGTACGCATTTAATCAGGCCCCAGCCTGGGACAAGAAATCCTTCACATGGGCCCATTAATATAAGAAGAGGAACCATTTTTGGGCCCCTCTGACCCTGAGGCCCCGGACAACAAACCCCTTTGCCCCCCTTTTGAAGTGCCTGGATATATATGTGCCTATACGAGTGCACTACAGGTAAATGTGGGGTTCCGGCCCACCTGTGCACATACAGGGCGTGGCTTTTCTACTTTTCTTTCATAACGTTTAAATGTGCCTCTTCAACGCACCACTCATCGTATCTCTGATCATTCTCTCAGCTGACTGACGCACTCTCTCAGAGACAGAAGCAGAAAGCGTCCTCCCTGTCCTCTGTGCTGCATTTGTTTTGCTTGGTGCTCAGGCGCTTGTATGACGTCAGACGTAACTGTGTGTCACTCATCTGTGTTTCGTATTTCTTGTTTCATAATCTATAGAAAAAAACTATGGATAAAACACTCATCCTGTTGATAAAATGTAACGCAATGGTAACAAAATGTTACTTGGTCTTGTAACTATAATATGATTACTCTGTTTGAAATTATAACATGTGACATTACTTTGTTACAACAAAAGTATTGTAATTACACTATCTGTTACCGCCCAACACTGCTGGCTGCACATGACACTTAATGAAGGTAGTTTTTATTTTATTTAACAATGCAGTTTTCATTTTCATTAGGCATTCAGTAGATTGTTGTACAAAACACTATACCCCATAACCCATAATACCCCCACTGCCCACATATGAACAGAACAAGGTTACACTCTCTTACTCTGACATTGTATAGAAACTAAAACAATAAATCAAATCATCTATCTCGTACTAAGTCCATTTTTATGATTTTTTTACCAATGGGGTTTGTGTCCTGTATGTCAACCCGAACTGCAAACCAGTCATGAAAAAGCTATTTTGCTTTGTCTTTGTTCAAGTGCTCCAAGTAGATATTGGTCAAATTCAGGTCAGATCAAATGCTCGTTGCTTCTGAGAGCCCTTCTTCAAAACACTTTCAAAATACTTTGTTATCCAGAGCCGAGTGGTGCATCTGTGTTTACACCTCTCCTAACCGTGTCTATTGAAACAGATTTGAACATGAACACAGTAAATAAACCCAAAATCCAGACCAAAGCACCATGACCTTAACCAAGCACTGTTTGTTCCCCAAGTTCCCAAAAGTCAAGCACATTGCTTATGAAATACCTATAACTCCTCCGATTGGAAATGTCAACGTCGTTCTTTTGCCGCTCTCAAATTATTGTGGAATTAAATCTTTGCAATAACAAGAAGACAGTTCAGTTCAAGTTGTGTGTGTGTGTGTGTTTTTTTTTTATACCAAAGAAAACACCAAAGCACCAAGGTCGAAAACATAAAACGTCTTCACACTGTAACAAATCTCCAGTGTGTCTCTCTGCAGCGGTGGCGAGCTGGGCACGCTCAGGGACAATGAGAAGTCGTTTACAGAAGTGCGCTTTTAGACAGCGGCCCGAAAAATGATGTCGTGGCGATGGACCGCACCTCAACAATGACCCTTTTCCTCACATAGCTCCGAGTTGGGTGCAAACATTTACTATAGCCACCATTATTAGCACAGGGTCCAGTTCTAGTCAAACCATGAGGTATAAATCTGTCAGTGTGAAGGTGAACGTTATGGGGAGGAGTGCTTCTTGGAGGAGGACAGTGCAGGGGACGTTTGAGAAAATATATAAAGCAACTGATACTATTTTAGTGTATTCTCACTCACTGTAAGTGTCATGAAACTTAATATATCAGTCTCTGTTTACACTTCATTGTATGAAATTATTACTCAGTGTATTTGCAGTCATGGGGCAAGAAGACACTAAGGAGACAGTCATCAAATCACAACTATTTAATAAAATCCAGAGAATTTTGTTATATTGTATTAATAACTCTAAATAAAAATAATCTATTAGTTACAATAGAAAAAATGTGTACTCCTTATGTCACTGGGGTTACAGGATACATATGGGCTATGAACATGTCTACAAATACTTGAGGGTAAAAACTTCAGAAAAGTAAAAATCGCCAGGAATGGTGAAATCTCAGTTAAAGATGCACTACCTGATTATTATACCGTTGTATTTGAAGAAGAGTAATTATTCAGTCAATAGCACAGCATAATAAAAGTCATATCTAAAAATATGAGACTCTAAATGGTGCAAATGACCAGGAGGCAAAACATTTAAATGCTGGGGTAATATTATTTATTTAAATGGCTTGTTTTGAAATTACTCACGTGGTATTTCCTTTGAAAAAAATTAAAGGTGCCCTATTATACTAAATTGACATTTTTTGGGCTTTTAACATTGTTATAATGTTGTTTCCACCTCAAAAACATACCTGGAGTAGCATTTTGTTTTATTCATTTACTTTAGAGTACCGTATTTTCCGGACTATAAGTTGCACTTTTTTTCATAGTCTGGCTAGGGGTGCGATGTATACTCAGGTGTGACTTATATATTAAAATATTTCATGTGTTCATTAGAGGGCGCTCTAGGCTTGTGTACCAGCATCTGCTGCACCTGTACCACTGACAATTTAAAATGTAAACATTACCACTAACAACTTAGGCTATAAAGACAACTGAGAAAGAGCGGAATAATTGGAAATGCAACTGATGCTGAGTCTGACGACTCATCTACATCCGGAGGTGTTCACAAGCGACACCGAGGATGAAGAATTTACAAGATTTAGTGATATGGAGTGAGATGGTGAGTTTGGTGAACTTGTTATAGTATGTTCTTTATGCTATAGTTATGTGAATAACTGTTAATATATATTACGTTAACATACGAGACACCTATTCAGTTCATTGTTTATGCTTCATGTAGCTGAATAACCATCAATGTGTTACATTAGCAAACCGCACACCGCCTGTTGTTCTCTATTACTATAACTTTTTGGACACCGTCACTGGACTCATTCTGATCATTTCAGGGCTTAAATTGTTGTCACTACAAAGCTGTTTGCTCATTTATCTATCTATTAGCATCATGTTGCTAATAGTTGTGCTAAATAGCCATTTTATGCTCATTCTTCACTGTTGCCAGCAGGGGGCGACAGACACTTACGTGTTCTGTGCTAAGTCAATGTAAAAGCTCCCCAAAGGAAGATGTTTTCCATAGACATCATTTTAAGTTATAAAACATGAAATACTAATGCTGAGGTGCAAATTATTTCAAAAAGCCTGAAAAAGCATAATATGGGAACTTTAAATAAAGCTTAATTTTTAAAAAATGATTTCTGGAAATCATCCTGCAAATCTCTTCTCAGTGTCTTCCTACCCCTCTGAGCCCTCATTTGGGCTTTACTATACATTTTTTTATTTTCAATTAGAATAAGATACCACAGATAAGAGCAAGTTCAGTACACTGTAATAAAATGTGTATACACGCTCAGAACAAAGTGGAATGGCCTCATTCAGTTTCGGCACACTTTCATTGGTTGTGTCCAAGCTTGTGCTTTTCTTTACGCACTGGAATAATAGAGGTGGTGAGTCAAACTGCCAGAAATACCAGGGCAAGAAATACCAGCCCTGGGTACTATGCGTACACAACAACAGCAGAAAAAAAAAAAAAAGAAACAGAAGCAAAACACAAATCTGTCAAATGAAATAAAATGCAAATATAGCAGAGGGGAAGAGGAGAGATTATTTATTTTTCACCTTTTTCACATTATTAAAAACTCAGGTAGTGAGCCTTTAAAACAATTGCTACAACTAGTTTTCAGCTAATACTCTAGTAGAGGTGCAGAAACATCAAAGATTATTATTATTCCCTTCCTTCTTTTTTGGATGAAATGAGACAGGAAATGAAAGTAATGGGAGATGGCAGGGAGTAATGGCAGGAGCGAGGATATGAATCCAGGCTGCTGTACCTACAAGGTGACCTACCAAGAAGATTCGCTATGAGAGCTTATAAACTTTAAGTGTTTTGTCACTAAAGAACGCAACACGGCAGGGACAGACTGTAGTCTATGAACGTAATTTTACATTTCAAATCATAAAACACAGTGATTTTATGTATAAAATGAATAATTCATGTTACCACAAATTTTATAAAAGTTGTGCTCAATGGTACACCTAATTAAAATCACTGCTTCTACGGGTTTCTATGAAGATGTACATGATTATTAAACAAACAAACAAACAAACAACAAGAAAAAACAAACAAACAACAAACATGTATATACACTATTGAAAAGATTTGTAGTTTATGTACCATTTTGTTCAACTAACTACAAGAATGCACATTTTATATACACATCATTTGTGTGCACCTTGCATGCTGGTGACAATATTCAAGTTTATATTTATTTATGGTATTATGTTGAGTCATTTGTTTATTTTTATTCAAACCAAATATGGGGTTCCTGGCAACAAATGAATTGAATGAAGTTATGTAACATGAGTTTTTGGCTCCCAGTTTGGCCCTGAGTAGCAAATAGTGTGGTATATCTCAACGTCCCAAATGAGACAAGACTGATTCTAAAAGCCTACGCTGAAATAACAAAAAACAAATCTGTAAAATATGGGCAGCTGTGATTGCCTAAAAAAATGTTGAGCAGAGATTGTGAGTCATATAGACGTGGAGGGGATACAGTCATAAAAATTTATCTAAGTTTTATACTGTCACCAGATTTTTCTTGGTACATTCTTGCAACCACAGCTGCCAGCAGCTGTTTTTTACTGTATGATTTATTTTACACTGTATAATGAGTTTAATGCACTCTGCAGTCTACAAACATTGTCCAAATAGTTATTTCCCTGTGTGGTAATCCTTAACGTATAAGGTGTCTGGCAGTGGTGGAGCAGTTGCATAAAGCCATGCAGCAGGGTTGCCAGGTCTGATTCCCAAATGCAGCAGCAGCACCAAACGACAGCGGGGTGTCAGCTGCGTGTGAACTGCTTTCTTCTTAACCAGTCATTTGGTTGTTTGGAGTTCTACTTTCTGAGCGGCTCTGCAGGGAGCTGGTGTGCTTCAACCGGGGAAGCACAGGAAACTGACACCAAACTTCTGCTGCACTTTCAAAATAAAGGCTCACTTAAACAGCGGTAATGTAAAAATTGCACATCGAGAATCTAATTCTTGAAGGGGAGAAATGTAACATAATTTGCAACACCAAGCCACCCTTTACCACCACAACATAAAGAAGTAGAAGGCATGGAGTGTACACAACTTTGTGTTTAGACAATAAGTAGTCTGTAAACCAGAGGGGGGAGCTTGACACAAGCAGCAGAGAAGTTCTGAGGCACTCGGTGTAAATTGACGCTTTTAAACATACGCGCACAAATATCGATCTGCTTCCGCTACACCCCTGGAGTCAAAATAAAGGTGAGAGTCAAAACCAGCTCAATAGCATATTACTTTGAATACCCTGCTGATATTTTTTTTTATCCAACACTTAAAAAGTAGCCCAATTCTGTGGATAAAGAGCAGACTTGTCAACCAATTCAGGTATCATTCAGCGAGTTTCATTAGTCTCTTCACAAGTCAAGCATTAATAATTCAGGTCTTGATATTAGTTAAGGATCAATGTGGGTTTGGCTTTGACTCACTGTAGATTTATGAGAGCAGAGCTTACAGGGAGCACACAGAGGACCCAGCAGCATCACCTTCCCTTATGTTTATGTTCTTGTTGTCTGTGTGGCTCCGCTGATGTGGGACATGTGGTGGCTATAACATTATCCAGCCGAAAGGTCATGTTCAGCTTGCCAAAATAAACTTAATTACACAAATAATGTGAGAACCCCACGGAGGATCGGCCAATCTATATGTCAATGATGCCGGCGGATGAGATGCAGGAGGTGGTAACAAAGGAGAAAACGCAGCTTGTAACACGGCACGCTGATGCCACGCGATACCATGTCTGTTCCAGTAATTACCGGAGTGCAGCTCTGTTTGAAATGCGATCATTGTCTGTCAGTGATAACACTCGCCGTGTGCCAGATGGATCAAGGAGTGTGGTCCGGTCCAGCGCTTCATTAGAGAGAGGCAGTGGAGAGGTAGAGATTAGCCAAAGAGTGCAGTTGGGTAAATGGTTCACCTACTGCTAAACACTCTCAGCAATCCAAACACATGGCATAATATAGCTACTTTGTCTCAGCTTGTCCTCTAGAAATGGACTCTGATTGAGCCCTGTTATGTTCTGTTTATTTATCAATCCATAGACTCAAGAAATAAACGAGTTACATCACCAGTGGGTAGATCAAATTGATGGCTGGCTACTGCTGTTAGTGAGAAGAAAATCATGAATCAAGTCTATGACCTGTTTTAGCATCCTTGGAAATTTTAATTCTGAAGCCATGCATTGATCAGTCCCTCCAAAATTTTGTGGGCAATTTTTGTGACTGTTGTGGGTTAAAATGCCTGATTTTGTGGGGGATTTTTTTTTTTTTAAAGTTGTGCTAAAAGTTGTGATTTTCTCTATAACACAGGTAAAAAAACACCAAAAACAAACAAACAAACAAACAAACAAACAAACAAACAAACAAACAAACAAAAACAGAGGTGATAAACATACATTGTTATTAAAGTTTTTTCTTTAAAAGACTGGCTATAATTATAAAAACTAACAAAATATGTTTGAATAGGCCTAGTATACCTACTTTTTAAAATTATATTGCTATGTTATTAGGCTATTTTTGCTACACTGCCTCTGATTCTGATTCTGTTCCATATCTTCTCTTGTGATTTTTCTGTTGTGTGCTGTAGCACATCCAGTCATTAAAAAAACAGAAGAAGTGTTCTGTAGGTTTTCAGCAGGACTATTAGTCTGCAAAATTAACATTTAAAGAACATAACTTTAGTTTTAATAGCTTTAGTGTCACCATGGCAACGCAGATGGGCTTTAGGGACACCAGCCAAAACAATGAAGCGGGCCCATACCATGATCATCATCTCCTTCATTTCCATCCACATGCGCTGCTGCTGGTGAGCATCTGCAACCTTATGCCTGAGTGCTCTCTACTTCCGCGCCACACCTCCGTGCTGCTCTGTCTGTGAGAGTGCCCTCCATGCGACACTTCCCTGCCGCACCTATGTGCTCCTCTGTGAGTGTGCCCGCCCGACCTCAGGGCTGCACCTCCATGCTGCACTTCCGCATCGCACTTCTGTGGCGAGCAAACCCAACCTCCATGCCACTTTATCTGAAGGCTGCAGCTCAACCTCCCAACTTCCAGTGTGCATTACCGGTGCGCTGCTGCTGGGAGAGAAGAACTGCTGTGCTTGGAACAGGGGACGGCCCACAGACAGCGGCAAATGCAGCAAAATGCAGTTTTAAAGTAAAACCTCGGTGATAATTGGCAAAAGTTGTGGGGACATTGCAAAGTTTGGACAAAGTTGCAGGGTCACGCTGAATTCATGGGGTTTGCTTGATTTTGTGTTAATAGTTGCAATCGCAACATGAAAAGTTTAAGATTTTTTAACAATACAAAAGGTTGCATTGCACACTCTCCTTTTTTTCATCCTGCTGTGGGTGATACTCAAGGTTAAACTTTGCTCTTGTTTGTGATTTTTTGTTTTGCGTTACCTCACTGTTTGTCTCCTTTGATTTATTTCATGCATGCCGTCTCCCTTGTAACCACTCTGTTAAGTGCTGATTAGAAAAATGAACTCTGAGCTAAACTTGAACAGAAACTAATCTAAACTAACTCCACACTCTCCCAGAAGAGCACAGAAATGTGGAGAGTAATTTGCTCAATAAGAGTTAGCAAAGTGGCTGCATTTGACTTGAGGTGCAGTTGATCCCTGCATAGGCTGCGTGAGATGTACGAAGGCTATTTACTGGACTTTGAAAGTGTGCTTCTGTTTGAAGCTCATCACCGTCAAACAAAAAAAGATGACCTGGTAAACACCAATATGCTAAGTGGATGTGTAAGCTGGTTTGGAGCAGTGATTCCTAAATGGTGGGTCAGGTCCCAAATGGGGGTCACAGACACTTTAAATAGCTATAGTTTGTTTTGTTTATCTAAAGCCAAAATGTTGCTTTCATTAGATTAGAGGATTAGACTGCACTAGACCTGCGATACAGGATGCACTAGACCAAGACTACAAGACTACAGACAGACTACACTAGACCAGATCTAAACCAGGACTACAGGCTGCACTAGATTAGTCCTAAACCAGGGCTCCAGATGGTACTAGATCATGACTAGACACTACTACGTGAGTCAGTGCTTCTTCTTCTTCTTTTCTTTTGGCTTTTCCCTTCCAGCAGTCTCTTCAGCAAAGCCTCCTAGTGTGCAGTGATTTGCTTATTTATTTGGCATTGGTTTTACGCCAGATGCCCTTCCTGGAGTTTTCACTCCATGTACGCCATCAGAGCTCAGCTTATTTATCTATCTGGTCCCTTCATGCACTAGTTAGCGGACCTATACCCAGTTCTGTCCACCCCCCAGATGTATTATATGACCATTTAGAGCTTCTTGAAGCATCGTTACAAGTACCCCAGGGGGAACATGAGACAAAAAAAGGTTGGGAAACACCGCTGTAGACCACTGGAGCTGTGATTGTGCAAAGCTATTTGCTATATATTACACTTTGATATTCATAACTGCATCATTTATATTTATATTATGTCATGCTGTCTCAAAAAGCACATCAAATAAACTATGGATACATACAGCTTTATCTTGCAAACCTGGCATGTTTACATAGGCTGCTTTGAGGATGACAGGGCTTTCTTCCAGACTTTGGCATATATTACATTTTGTGAGTGAGAAGTCGCTCTGAGAAGACAGGATTTGGAGGTAAAGATTCTTCGCACCGTCACAGCTGTGGTTTGTTTTGTGAAGGAACAAGATAAGAACGTCAGACTCTAGATAAATACACAAAGAAACGAGCTGAGCTATTAGTTAAACTGCACTTTTGTGGAGGTACATTTAGTGTGTGTCCTGCTGCTGCTGTACAGAGAAGGCTGCCAACTCCACTGCTCTGTCTGTGATCGAGCGGATGTGCTGATGAAGGCAGAGGTTTGAAGCTGGTAAATCATTGTTGTAATAATGAGTTTTCCCTGTGTGTGTTGTTTGTGCAGGATGAGTGAGAGATACGTGCAGAGCAGAAGCAGAGGGGCTGTTCTGGTCGTGGTGCTGGTGATCTGCCTGTGGGACATGCTGCTGCCAACAGAGGGCTCCTCAGGTGAGTAGAGCAACATGGTAACATCTGCTTAGAGGTGGGAGAAGTATTCGAAATTTGTGCTTGAGTAAAGGTACTCTTCACTCAATCACTTTTGGAGATGTAAGTAGGAGAGAAAAGAAGAGTGCCACAATAATTATCCATCCATCCTCTACTGGTGCCAGGTTGCGGAGGTAGCAGTCTAAGCAGAGATGCCCAGACTTCTCTCTCCCCAGAAACTTCTTCTTCTAGCTCTCCTGGGGAAATGGTGTTTCCATGCCAGCCAGGAGACATAGTCCCTCCAGAATGTCCTAGGTCTTTCATGGGGCCTCCTTTCCGTGGGACATGCCTGGAACACCTCCCAAGGAAAAAGTCCAGGAGACACACCTAAAGCAGATGCCCAGGCCAAACCAGCTGGTTCCTTTTACTGTGGATGAGCAGTAGCTCTACTCCAAGTTCATCATGGGTGACTGAGATGATCTTTAAGGGAGCGGCTAACCACCCTGCAGAAGAAAACCATTTTGCAGGTGCTTGTATCTGAGATCTTGTCCTTTCTTTACTTTGTTTTTCGGCTCATCTCCTTTACCTCAGTGGACCAGTACATCGGCCTCATTACTGCAGACGCTGCGCCGATCTGCCTGCCAATCTCCCACTCTATCCATTGGAGAGCAAAAATCTTCAACTTGCCTAAAATCTCTTGAGGTAGAAAGTGTTGTAAAAAGTACAAAATAAAATAATTAAAACAATAATTACTCAACTAAAATTAGAAAGGTAATGAATGTAAAGGTTACTTAAAATCAAAAGCACAGTTGCAATTTGCCTTTTTCGAACTTTTGGTTGTGCACTTGGTTCGGCAACATTCCATTTAATCCTGCAGAGGAGCTTTTATCCTCAATAGACAGACAACGTTAGGTCTCAGGTCAAAACTCCTCCCTCCAGCTCTCTTACCAGTTTAATTCAGAATTGAAATAGTCTCTCAAAACCACATCCAGATGACTTCTTTTTAACCTTGCTTGTTTTGACAATATGCACCAACTGAAAGACTCTTTCCATAACTGCGTTGCTGCAAATTCACATGGAAATGTTAGTGTCAGCGTGTCTCTTGTATATGGTTTCTGTACATTAAATTAACCTCTCTGCGCCACTTAACACATTTTAACAAGTCATCCTATAACATCTTAAATGAAATGTTTCGATTCTCACAACAAAGGGGTACAATGCTAAATTATAATATAACTGTTGCTGCTAATATACACTAGCTTTGCTTTTCGTAAAAGTTAGCACGGCATATAGCCTGTCCTCTCTTGGAATATGGCTCTTTTTCACAAGGACAAGCACGCGTTTGATTAAAATATAATTTCCCTTTATTTTATATGTTTGTGGTAGCTATAACTTCTCATTTCCACTAGAGCAAGAATTTTCACTCGTCCAGTCAATTTGAAGCAATATGTATCTCCACCTTTTACAAAGCTGTCCAAAGAAATCCCAGAGTTGGACTCTCTTGCCAAGGGGTGCCAAAAGTACCACAATTTGGTACAATTTTGGAAGTGAAAACACTTCCAAACCAACCTGATCTGTTCTTTACTGCTTTAGTAGAAATGTGCCTTAATGTGTTGTCTGGTTAGTGTTACTTTTGTGGATTGGATTATTATTATATTGTAACTTATTTATACGAGAAATTCGTAGTTGGCTGCATTCATTTGCAAGCACGGGGCCCTTGGGTAAAGAAAGACAACACAACATATCAGACATTTTATATATTATTTTTCTTGTAAATAGGAAAACTGGGCAGAAAGAAAGGATAAAAAATTCATTACTGTAAGCAGACTGAGGTGTCATTCATTATTTATTGTGTATACTGAATTTTTGTAGCCTATTGTATTGTACTGTTTTAGAAAAATAACAAACAAAAATTAAAATAAGCAAAAAGTAAATCACATTTTGACTGGACATGTCCAAGTGTAAGTTCAAGAAAATCCTAGACAACATGAGTGGTTCAAGGCCCACATAGAGAGAATTTATGTCGTGTCATTTTGTTTGAGCCACAAAACGCTCTACTTTTATCACTGAAAAACTGCTCCAGACATAAACAGTAGCTCCCAGAGAAAGTCCCTTTTATTACAGGTAAACATCATAAAAAAGTTCAGAGCAATTTCTGTGGCTGAGCGAACTTTATACAGACACAAGGAAGACGACATCCCCGGCATGTCAATAATGTACTGAAGCAGCCAGCGAGCACAGAGATCTGGCCCAGGGCTGTGTGGGAAGCTGGAGGGCCCTACCAGACTCCTCCATCTATTCACTGTATGTCTATATAAGAACTAGATGCTTTTGTGTAGGCTCGGTGCATTTTGAAAAAAGTCTCCTCTTTCTCTAAAAAGGATGGCTGCACACTGAATACTGTGTCTTCAAATTTAATGTGTTCCAGTTAAGCCAGGGCAGGCTGATGTATATTTTTCCTTTGGTTGTGACTCAAATGTCTTGCTTTGTTAGTAGTGTACTAATGGAGGAGTGAAAAGCAGAAGTGAAAGCATTCATTCAAACTGTACGTCTGTGTTTTCCATATCAAAGCACAAGTTGCAAAGTAATTTTGCAGTTATGGTGGCTTACATTATATAGAAACAAATATTTACTGGATTTCACCTATACTCTCACACCCATATTCATCTGTATATTAGTCAGTTTGAATCACAACAAAATGTTTAAAAAGAAGTCATCTGTACTTTGTTTTTTAAAGTTGAAGACATTTCAACTCTCATCCAATCAATTCTTAAATTGAACTGGTAAAAGAGCTGGTTTATATGCTCCTAGGAAGGAGGAGTTTTCGATCTAAAACAACATTTTATTGGTTCAGGAGACAAAATACACTTGAAACTGCCTCAGTGGTTTTGGGTCGTTAGGAGTCCTTTGTTCTCAGTATGAGTGAGGGGAACAGTGTTAACCCTCCAAAGCCTGGTCAGCTCCTTCAGATGGTAATGACCTGAGTGAAACTGGTTTGTTTTGTTTGGATTTCAGGAGACTGTTGTAAACAGATGGAAGGCTGTATCTGAGACTGCCATTTCTTTTCAAAGAAGGTTTTTCTTTTTTGACAAAGATGGTTTCTTTTGACTCCTCACTCAAACCATGCTTTCTCTCTGGTCACTGTCTGGAGCTCTTTACCTTTAAAAACTAGTTCAGATACTTATTTTTAAACCTTTTGTTGTGATTCAATTAGCCTGGATGAGTGAGAGTCTTGACAGACATACTGTAAGTCAATTAGTTTTTTTACATTTTAGTCCACTTTAGTGCATAGGTTTGGGATTTGTGGAAACAAGTAAATTATTCCCATACAGGCTTTTGTCCAGCTGGACAATCATCACAATTATTTATTTATTTATTTATTTTTGTTTGACCTTTATTTAACCAAGAAAACCCCAGTGAGATTAATAATCTCTTTTACAGGGGAGTACTGGCCCCATTGGAGACCTGTTGTATATGTGTTTTGTGGTAAGAGAAACTGGAGCACCCACAGGAAACCTGAATAGGCACGGTTAAAGACCTGGGACCTTCTTGCTGTGAGGCAGGAGGGCAGGAGAGCCAACCGCTATGCCATCGTGCTGCCCAATATTTCTTTACATGAACCAATTTACTGCCTAGTTATGAAAAAAATCTGATGAGATTTAAATGACCTTATTATAATATTGTAATAATAGACTTTACTGATTTACTACCAGCCATACAGCCAAACAAAGGCTAAAGTGCACTGTGTGAGCTATACAGATGCATTCCACCAATAAAGCTTCTCAACCTGTAAAGGCTGTGACACAGTGAGTCAATAATCGGGCATCTGGCATGGTTGGACAGTTTGGTGTGGGCTTTGACAGATTTGATTCCTGGACTGTGTGGGATTTTTCTGTGAAGGCATCTTCTCCCCGTGTCTGGATGAGTTTCCTCCAGGTACTCTGGTTTCTCCTATCAATCTGAAACATGCACAGAATCCTCCAGCTAGGTACTCCTAACCAGGATCCTGACTCAGATCTGAAGAAGGGTCCCACAAGTGCTTCACTGCGGTTGCCACACTGCTCCTGACAGGTTGTCCCAGTAGCACTGAAGCATGAGTCAAATGCAGAGAACAAATTTCCCTAAAGGGACATATAAAGTCTATTGTTAACCTTTGGTGTAGCAGGTCAGAAGTTCTATTCTCCGTCATGGAACAGAAATGTGTCCTGGTCCCAAGCCCTCATAAATGGAGAGTGTTGTGTTAAGAAGAGCATCTGGCTTGAGAAAAACAAAGGACCCATGCAAATATGAGCTGTGGTGACCCATGAGAGGTCAGCGGTCGATAGAAACTTTATTGTTGCACATTTCATCACTGTTCTTATTTCATACAATGTCAATTATGACCAAAAATAGGATGCTAAATTTGCATACGTTGTAATAATAGAAAGAGAAAATGGTTACTTACCCATGGTTCTGGATTTAATACTGTAAATGTGGTCAAGACTATTTTATGAGAGTTTAAAGTTGCACTGCAGAAGCAGCCACTTGCTGTCAATGAAAGCAGATGTATATTAAAATAATTGTCAAGTCGTCTATAGTTAAATCCCAGCGAGGTCAATTATGTCGAGTCAGTAACATTTACTGAAGAGGCATTTCATCTCAGGACGTCCCTCTGACAGTACCAAGCCTCAGGTAATTGTTGATCTACTGCATCTGGGCAAGGAAACCTCCATTTGTAAGTGTGATGGACAACCTGCGTACCTTTGTTGACCAATTAGATGTGAGCTTGAGGTCCTTGATTGGCAGAGATCCCACGCTCAACGCTCATCACCCGAGAGGCAAGTGGATCCGAATAAGCTTGCCCACATTCGGACGGACACGGCGCCCCCTAATTTCCCCCCAGAGTGTAATTCTTTTGCTGTAAACCTGTTATCATTGAGTAAAATAAATGCAACAGGAAAAATGTTTTGATTGAAAATGTCTTTTTCCCAATAGAGAAAAGAAATCTTAGCTTAGTGTTTTCAGGAGCCGTGTAAATTTGGTTCTTTTAAGCAGTGGTTGAATAAATACTCAAAATATTCTGTGAATGGGCCTACAATATGCTTTTTTAGGCTTTTGGACACCTTTGCATTAGTATAACTTAAAATAATGTATATGTATGAAAAAAGTCTTTAGATTAGGTGTCTGTTACACCCTGCTGCCAACTGTGGGGAATGGCTATTTAGCATGGTTATTAGCAACATGACGCTAGCAGATAGATATTTGAGCATTTTAAGTACTGAAATGATCAAAATGAGTCCGGTTACAGTGTGTATGGGTTTTAGAAACATGCTGTTGCACTTTCTGGTTTCTTGGTAGCATACAGAATTACTCAAACATGCGTGAATGAAACAAAATACAACAAGGTATGTTTTTGAGGTGCAAATAACATTACATGGTAAAAGCTCAAAAAAGTTGATTTAGCAAAATAGGGGACCTTCAAAAGTAACTCAACCCTGGTTCAGGCCTCTCTTCCACTCACAAAAAAAAAAAAGCAGGAAAAGTGAGACCTTTCAGAGACAGAGAGAAAGAACTGAGGGCGGGCTGGGCCTGGACATTTCACTGACAGCTGCTGTCAGAGCACCGTAATGGACGTCTGCCACAGCAGAATTGCCAAGTCCCAGAAAAAAAAAAAAAAAAAATCCAGTCCCAATTACACCTCAAAACCATCCTAATGGAGAGAAAAAGTAGCCAAATGTGTGTACATTTATACCTGTGTTCAGAGATCTGATCCGAGAGAGTCTATTTAAAATGTAATAATCAAATCACAGTTAATAAGAAGTCATGTGGATGTAGTGTGGTGGGGAAGCAGTAAAAAACATAATCTACAGCTCAGTATTTTTTCCGCAACAATGGCAACTATAGCGCCTAATTTACTCTGAATGCGTTATGTGTGCAGCTAACCATGTATACAGAGAGCACCGCCTCTTCAGTAAATGTTGCTGACTCGACATAATTGACCTGGCTGGGTTTAACGTTTGCCTGTCGGACCACATTCTCTCATTCATTTGGATATTTTTTTCCTGTGACTTTTGTGCTTCTGCCATGGGTAAACACAGGAGACCTTAGGAGGGCAGCACTCAGACCACTTTTCCTTGTTTTTCACCACAAAATGTGATTTTTTTTTTTTTACAACAGTCAAAGATAAGACTATAACCAAACAGATGTATCACCATTTATACATCCTATCAGCTAAAAAAGGTGGTTTACGGTTGAGTTACCACTACTCCTACCATAACTTCTCCTGTTCCAGTGGCTACAAATACTACTACAACTACTACTGCTACTAGTACCTTTAGTGCTGGTGCTGCAACTACTGCTAGGCCTACTACTTGCACTACTATTGCTACTATAACCTGCAATGAAAGTGCTTGCAACTTATTAAGATACTTAGAAAATGTAGTTAAAAACTTACTTTCCACCTCTGCCTTTTAGAATCAAGACACATTGATTTACTGATGCCCTCATACAAGCTTTAAATAATAATAACAGCTTTGTACTGACATAGACGACCTAACAAACATGT
The DNA here is from genome assembly GCA_020698575.1 of Bostrychus sinensis. NCBI lineage: Eukaryota > Metazoa > Chordata > Actinopteri > Gobiiformes > Eleotridae > Bostrychus > Bostrychus sinensis. Next base: position 44,894,963 of record CM036239.1, on the reverse strand, counting down.
TTTTTCCCTGACAGTTATGTTAATTCATATTCCTCCCTGGTATGAAAAATGGGGCTAGTCTGAGTTTGTCCTTCTTCAGGGGATGTTTACAAGAGCGGCTTAATAAGTGCCAGTGGTCAGCGTGTCCGGCGGTGGTCATGTCCTTATTGAATAGGACAGAGGCAGCATTAGGTCCCATAAGTCCTCGGAACATCGGATTTGTTTTAATTAAAGTCTATACTCATCGATCCGTTCACAGTTTTCTCGGAGAGTCTACTGTATAGCTGCAAATTAAATATTGTACTTGGCGTTTTTAAAATGTGTTTATGTTTGTGAGCTTTTGAATGAAATAGTACAAATTACTGATATAATGTGACAGACTGATGGAAAAACAGCCTTAGGTCAGTGGAGTGCATATTTTAGCTTCGGAAATCAATATCTGTCATGTTGAAGATTGATTTGTTATTAGTGGCACTAGATTACAATGACCTATTGATCAGTCTTCACTCTTCTGTGTGTCCGTGTTTTTGACTGATAGTAATATAACTGCTTCATATAAGTTTGTCAGCCGTAACTATAAAACCAATGAAATAGAGAGAGAAAAACAACGTTAATTAAAGTTCTGGATTAAATCTCAAAATGCTATAAACCAAGGCCTGTCCTAAAACCACAGTCATTATGACATTTTAATGCATTGTCTGAATGTGTCTGTAGTGCATAAGTTTTCAACAAACACAGTTAATATAGGAGGGGTCAACCTAGGAAAGAGCTAGAAAAAATATTGATTTTGTGATATATTGTGGTATTTTGTGATGGAGTACTGGTATTGATACTTCGATACTGATACTTTTGTGATGTCATGCATAATAACGGTGCTACAGTTATGGACTGCACAGTCAAATGTGGGCCAAAAGTGGTCAAACATTTTGTCAGGCCTGTAAAAGGCAGCACTGCACTTCTAACTACTTAGTTTGACAAATACTGTCACACACACCAAAAAGTTAATTTCCAAATATTCATTCATCTTCTTCTGCTTATTCCCATTAGGGGTTGCCGTTACTGGAGCCTTTCCCAGAAACTTTGGGCCTTAGGCGGGGTACACCCTGGACACAGAGACACACAAAAACAGACAACCATTCACTCACTAGGGGCAGTTTAGACTCACTAATTGACCTAACACATGAATGTCTTTGGACAAAGGGAGGAAGCACCCGCAGGGAACCAACAGTAACACAGGGAGGACATGCAGACTCTACCCAGAGAGTTCATGTGTTGGTTGGTCAAACCCATGATCTCCTTGCTTGGAGGCGAGAGCACTAACCACTCTCCCCCCATTTCCAAATTCTTAATTTATAAATATCAAAGTGAATGATTGTTGATTTATTATTTCTGGAAACATGACTTGAGGTTTCTTTGTTTTGTGATGTACCCTGTGATTCCCAGCCTTAGTTATTATGTTGCCCAGTATCTAAGTTCCCCAACAAACATTAAGGTTAGAGTTAGGGAACATCAAGGCTTATCTTCACTTGTTTCTTAGGTAACATATGTCCTGGGGAACATAGATACTTTCATAAATGCTGCAGGAAGCCCAGTACCTATATTACCTGGTCCATAGGATTTGGGGAACATAGGTACGCACCCATAGTGTATGGTACAAGCTGCACAGAGCCCTTGTTACTGCAGAATTGAACAGCATGACTTCTAAACTCTAGACTACTACAATAAAACAAACGTTACCCTGACAAATTTTGTGGCAGTATTAATTGAAATTGAACTGTGAAAAATCTTTATAAATACCACAAATAACACTTAATGTTCTTAATTACTTTAATTTGTTTTTCTTGATTTGTTTTTATAACTTAAGTCATCATACAATGTCCTTATTTTACATATTGCTATTGTTACGCGGCTGAAATTGATGAGCCAACTCACTCTTGGTGCAACATATTTAATTTTTGCAGAGCTGCAAAAGATACAAGAATACAGTCATTAACAGCACTTGGTCACGTACTCTGCAGACTCTCTCATCACGTCCTGACTAGACTTCTTCTACTTATTACCTCTGTATTACAATTGCATAACCATGCACTATGAACACATACAATATACTAGAACTGGCAAAACACATGGAACATAGCTCTAGAACAGTGAACAGTATCTCTCAAAAACATCACATTGTGTTCTAGCACTGGCACGGTTTAGTACAGTTTTACATATGGCATAACGTTTATGAATTGACAAATTACAATATGCACTTTACTCCGTTAGCAAACACTTACTCCAGTAACTGTTATATAATTTTTAACTACTGTTTCAAATCTGTTTTTAATCATTGTTGTACCTCTTACGAACTCCTTGTATTTATTCAACTAATTCCAATGTCCTTTACCATACTTGTACTGCTTTTACACTAATGAAATGACCATAAAGCATTTTACATTTCATCTGGTAAATATTCTCATTACACACAAAGTTGCATACTGAAGCTTTAACCTGAATCCAATCCAATGTGTGAAGAACACAGGCTCTCGTCCTAGCTTAGTAACTGAATTAGCGCTGGTATAAATCCACACATGTACACTTTAGCTTAGCTCTGGACCCACGAATCTCATGTTCTCAACACTTTTACTTCAGTTAGCATGTCTTCTCCATAAACTCATGCTTGTGCATAACTCTTATTCATCTCTCAGCACTTAGCTTACCTCATTTTAGCTTACACCAGACTCAAACAGTACTTAGATCTGTCCGCCATCTTTACTAAAACGTGGTGTCTGAGTTTCAACTACAATAGTCCACCAGGGTAGCAACAGGTAGTATGATAGATATATTTTTTTATCCATTTATGTTAATTATCTTTTTTTCTTTACATGTCATTCATAATCCATTATACATGGGTGAATAGAAGCATAGGGAAGACCTTGTGTTAGGTTACATGCCCCTATATTCCATCCATCCATCCATCCATATATAGTTTTTCCTTCTTGGTGGCTTTACAGTTTTTAATCCATCATAACCCACACTCTGATTTTTGGCATATCTGTGTATCACCAGTAAACATTTCACAGCCTTGAGTCTTCCTCAGCACAAAATGTCTCATATTTTACCAAGTGTAAACAGTGCAGAGTTTGACCTTCAGATTGTGCTGTTGATCCCAGAGGAAGCATCACAGCCTTGAGTTTACAGCGCACAAAGGAAAAGCATTTAACCACAGCCTCACAGCACTGCAGCTCCTGGAGGGAATCTGTCAGTGGTGAGGAGAAATGCACCAAAGGCTCGTGAAGGTTTGCACTCAGTCTTTTTTAGACAGGCAACTCTGAGCCTAAGCATGTGCTAGCCTGGTTCCTCAGCCATAGTGAGCCATTTCCAATCAAATTTTTCATAAAATCCAGAAGTAGATATTTGTAGTGTTATCTAATTTCCAGTCACCGCTTGTCTAAGGCAAAATGGAGTGCTTTTAACATGTTGTAACTGTCACGTTTGCAGACACACAGTGACAGTTACAGAGCCAAAGATGCACACAAATAAGCCGGACAAAGGCTTTTATGAGGAATTTTTTCACAATTATCAGGAAAATAAAGAACAAAGCTGAAATGCCATTAACAATTAGCACTAGCTCACTACCAATGACAGCAGATAAACAGAGTTGTATTAAATTATGTTGGATTGAAAATGTGTCCGATTAATTATAACACAACACAGACCTGGAACGTGGAAGTATGAAAAAGGTCTAATGACTCGCTTGAAACCGGCCTATCACAGCCGTTTATCTTCTTACAAACACAGAAGATGTCTCCTTTAAAAAATAGCCAAGATGGCGTCCGCTTGTACAGAGCCAATATATAACTTCTCTCACTTGAATAATAGTGTTTGGCGCTTTTCTTTGTCGCCTGTTAATTCTGCTGAGGTCCATGTTTTTCAGTCCTCTGTTTTTAAAAAAAAATCTTTTTCTTCATCTTTTTGCCTTTTTAGCTGCAGTGAAGTCCCATTGTCTTACGGCATACCAACCACATTCAAACAAACCCACTTTTTTCTGCTACTCTTTGTATGACTGTTCAGAAATGAGTACAGAGTTGCTGATACCAGACTAACCTCTTTGTATAGAACAGGAAAAGAGTTAGTCTGGCTGCCCAGTCTTAGCATGCGCGGGACTTTCACACAAGTCAGGGAGAAATGTGAGAAATTGGAATATGTTATAAACAATGTCAGCCTTCATTTGGTCCATTTTGTTTTATGTGGTTTTGCTTGCATTGGTTGCTTTGTTAAGATGTAAGTACCAGTTGGGGAAGGTTGGGACAGCTTAAAAAAATCTGTTGTGTCTCAAAGACTGACCAAGACTGACCATGTAGTATGTACTGATTACCCCACTGCAAACACACTGGACACCAAAAATAGTGTCAGAAGACGATAGCGGTAGTATCAAACCAATGGCTAACAGTGAACAGTGACTGTGTGAGCGTTTCATTTTATTGTCTAGTGGCAGAGATCAAAAATAGAACAGCTTCACTCAGGACTGCTGAAACTATCTGACATCAGGTGGTCTGACAAATCTTGCAGCGTGTGATCCCTCATCAGGTGCAGCAGTTAAATGTGTGAATCCAGTCATTTACTGTGTACTCCAAGTCTTTTCAAAATCTGTAACAACTGAGAAAGTTGTGTAGTGTGTCCCTAGCTTCATAGGCTGCCATCCGAGGCTTTTGGTTGTTTTATATTGAAAAAAAAAAAAAAAAAAAAAGGTCGCCTTCCCCAAAATTGGGAAATTTACAGTAAAGTGTAATATCAAAACAAGATTTTCGGTTACACTTTAATTTAAGGTGCTGCTCATTAGTAGGAAGTTAAGAAGTTGTTGGACATAGATTATGATCTTAATAAGATTTTTGTGGTACTATTCCTTAATAATGCTCCAATACGCTAAAACCTTATTAAGATCATAATTTATGTCCAACAACTTCCTTAGCTCCTACTAATGACCAGTAATTATGAGTTTATGAAGGGAAAAATGTTAGTTAGTTGCTAATTAGCTGTAGAGTATGGGCACACAGAATAAGGAACTAATAGGTGTTTATAATTACCAATTAACAGCTAGTTAACCTCTAATTAACCACTAACTAGCATGCTAATTAGCACTTAGTTAATGGTTAATAGGTGGACCTTAAAATTAACAGATTTTCTTATGAAATTTGTATTGTATGTAGACTTTAACATCATATTAACACACAGCAGATCTTGGGTCTATAAGTTTATATATAAACAAAATATGTGACTTTGAATTGAAATTCAAAATGAGTTTCTTTTTCACTGTAAAAAAAAAAAATCATCATGCCTGCAAAATATACCAACTGAAACCAGCTGAAATCAAACATTGCATCAGTCTGTTCGCAGGGTAAAGATACGAACTCTTGCCACTGAGGTCAACACATTAACAAATGATTAGTTTTAGTAGATTTTATCTTTACAATTTTAAGGGCTTTGTGGCTGAATGGATTTAAACCCTGAACTAGAAGCAGGTTTGAGTCCTGGTGTGAGCATTGTGTATACACAGTTGCTTTGGTTTTCTCTTTTAAACTCAAGTAACCTGTCATTACATGAAGCGACTAATAATAATAACCCCAAGAACCCGTAACTAAACCATATGACTACTGATGCAAAAGATCTGCTGTTATGTGACAGCTTTAGATATATACAGTAACTCTTATATAATAACTTCTGCTTGGGCTGCATCTTTCAGTCTCTGCACTTTGTAATAAAAATGAAATATGTGTTGCATAAGACGCACCCTGGCAAAGAAATAAGTGCAAGAGCCTTAAAGAGGGCAGTAACCAACCAAGGTTTTGTGTTTGTGGTGATCTGTTCAGTCTGTACAGCAAAGATGTGTATATCAGAAGCAAGATCCAGATATCAAAAGCTTCAATATATATTCGGAGAATGTTTATAGAGAAATTTGAATTGCTGGCTAGGTCTGATTATGAATGCAGCCACAATTTACATAGACATGTAAATAGTGTTGAGATTCAAATTTCTCTTATCTCTCATATAATCAAGTTCAGTCAACTGTGTTATTTTTTTTGTCATATCTCAGAGACGCTTGATTTTATCCCTCTAATTTTTCATGACTTTGTCGAGCTATATCGGCTACTACAGCTTCATATAGTTGGTTTTGTTTCTGATGAAATTAGAGCTTTTTATAAATACAAACATAATCTCAGGGTCATTAATGACCCCAGTCAAAAGTATTTTGACTGGGGTCATGTATTTTTAATGTTTTTTTTTTTTCTTCACTTTGTTGAGTTTTTCTATGCACCTCTGGCCACCAGTCTTGTGGCAGCTGAAGAAATTCACCCAGTCAGCAAAAATAATGGTGCAGTTCTACACTGCCATCGTTGAATTCATCCTCACCTCCTCCATCACCGTGTGGTACGCAGGGGCCACCGCCAGGGACAGACACAGACTGCAGCGCATCGTGCTCTCTGCTGAGAAGGCGATCAGCTGCAGCCTCCCATCTCTCCAGGACAACACTTTCTTCCCCTCTGCTGTTGGACTCATAACTTTAATACGGTCACGTTATCCACCTGTTCTTTGCACTGTTGTACATAATTATTATTATTATTATTATTATTATTATTATTATTATTATTATTATACTTGCCTTATTTTATATTTGCACCAAGGACCAAAGTGATTTCCTACTGATGTGAACATTTCACTTGGCACTATGGCAATAAATACTATTCTGATTCTGATATTTGATGCCACACACTAGAGGGAGGTTAGGGTCACACTGTGTGTCATTGTTATATTTGTCCAGGTTTACTGAGGCCCTCGGGACCACACTGTCCACACACAGCAGAGAGGATCCTGGGGTCACATACAGGCCTCACTCTGGGCTCTGACTGAGGCAGAAAACTATTCTTTAAAGTCAAAATATTTACAAGAGTCCTGACAGAGTCTGAACTGAGCCAGGAACATGTCTGAAGTCACCCAGGTCCTGCTCTGGTCCTACACAGACTGGACAGTCCTGGCCTCAAGAACCATACTTTCAGAGCGCCCCCTACAGGAGCCACAAGCAACACATTTATACTGACCCAGCCTCTTAATTGATAAAAATAAAATTATACTTAAAATGTTTATTGTAATGAAACAACACACAGACACATTTCTTTTTTTAAAAGTTACAACTTTACATGACTTTTGGTAGATTTATTGGGATTATTCTACATTGGAGTGAATACAACTAACAATTTACAATAAGATCTTTTTGCTTTAAATTAACAGACAGTTAACACATCACTAACAATGACTAAAGTAAAACAAAACAAAACAAAACAAAAAATCTTTATTGTGCAGTTTTGTTTTTTTGTTTTTATCTGTGGGGTACAAAATGACCCCACCAAGTAATCTATGTAAACTAAGTTGGTAGGATGACTTCCTGCATGTTTACAGTTTACTCTCATTATGTTGTGACAAATGCAGTGGGCAGTTGCAAAAGATGTACTGCCATTTCACACTGCAATGTCCGCTGTCTTTATGTCTGTTTCTTTAAAAAAGGACAACAATACAGTAAATACCAAGACCACCTGAATGCACCGTCGGCCTGAGAGCAAATGCATGTCTTTATATGGCCTTTGTTTTACTAAGATGTGCATGTTATAGAGAAAACGAATACTTTTGGGGAACTCCCTTCATAAATATTGAACACACAGCCTCGCTCACTACATGTTCGTTTGATTATGTAAGTGTGTTCAGAGTGAATTAAACTCATCGCCAAAGATCATCTCGTCTCATGACAAGCCGATACATTAACAGCTACAGCTTCATTATCATTCTCCACACAGTCATGAATGATACAAAGTATGCATCATTTGTAGCCTCCTCTGTCTCTGGAGACAAATGCTTCGAAGCTTCAGGAAAGTAATTTGAGTTCAGAGGAAAAGCCTTTCATCACTTTTTACTCAAAGAGGAACAAATACTGAGTAAACACAACAGTGTTTGCAGATCTGAACAGGAGTCTGGGCTCTGCTTTTTAAGACTTCTGTTTATATATTAAGGCTCATTAACTTTGGAAACTTTTTTAAATTAGATGCTGGCTGATGTAGGAGTACAACAAAACTATCTTCATATTTCCCTCCTGAAAAACTCTTTTTAGTTTAGATATAGAGTTTTTTATGTGGGGTGGTAATTGGCCTTATGTACTGTGGGCTTATAAAAAAAAAGGTTTAACTTTACACTTTACTATTAAGAAGTAATAGGCTAAACCATTAATAAATAGGGCTGGGTAACATTAAATTTTTTCAGCACTTTAATGATACCTGGTTTTCGATACCAGTGCCAAGGGATTTTATCAGTGTCTCTTAACAATACCTGATAAATCTGTGAATAAAAATTAAATAGCTTTGTGGACTTACAGTTAATTATGAAGCAGAAATTGAAGCTTATTTTTATTTTCATGTATGTGGCTATGTAAAAAAATCATAGTATAATATAATGTAATGAAACATAATTATACTGCAACTAAGTCTGCTAATAAAAATTGTAAAAAAAAATTTGTAATCGTGAACATAAAATTGTGAATCGAATTAACTCGTGACTTCAGTGCATCGTTACATCCCTAACGCGCAGTAAAGGACACGCTCATGGTCATGTGTTGTGACAGACACAGACGTGCGCGTTCCCTTTACTTTCACATCTGCCTGGAGCAGCGACTTAGCGGTAGCTAAACTATAATCACCATCAAGTCATGGCACTTTTGCACTTTTCTTGGTAATGGTACAACTTTGACTTACCATTTAAAAGAACTGACTTCAATCAGAGCCATATTCAGAAGTAAGAGGAGGTTTCAAACTCAAAGAGAAGTGCACTTCAGGGAAAAACACAAGAGCACTTTGACGGAGCAGCATTTGCTCTGACACACACAGATGATTATGGCATACCCAGAAAGAGCATAGTTAGTGCAATTCTGTATCCAGTATTGAATTATAAAGTAGGAGCATACGGCCACTTACCACCTGGGCCCAAAAAGGGTGACACACTGTTATTGATCAAAACAATGTAAGAAAAAAAAAATGGCAGTAGAGGTTGAATTAGGGATTTCTGTGTAGTCTGCCCTTTTAATCCATTTTTTTGCAAATTTTATGTTTACTATGAACAAAATGTAGTATAGGGGCAACAATGGCGCAGGAGGATTGACCACTCAACTTAGGGCTGGTGGGTCGAGTGCATACTGTCATTCTGGGCATCCGGTGTAAATACTTGATGTAATACTTGGCGTAAATTTGTAGATTACTTACAAAAATTATTTTTATCACCTCAGGAACATCTGTACACTCAGAAAAAATGTCATCTAAAGCCCTAGTCGCACGATTTTATGGGTTTAATTCCAAATATGATCACGGGGGTTGTGCTTCTGGGTCATGTCTTCATGGTATTTTGTTTTCTCTTTTCTTTTTTTTTTACTTTTGAATTGGAGAAAAAATGTAATCGCTTTGGGGTAGTCCCTATAGAGACATGTTATCACAGATGTGAAATGGACAGTTCAAATACATTTGAGATCACTATTACAATCATTAGGAAACAATCTGCCCTGAATGACAGACATGGAGATTTGCACGGGACTAGTATTATCAGAGTGTGTTGGCCAAAATATGGTAGGTAATTTTAAGGGGATTTTTTTTTTTTTTTTTTACAAATCACAAATTACTGGAGGTTTCTAGGTAATACTAATCCTGTGCAAACAGGGCTTAAGACTGATCTGGAAATGATTATTCATGCTTTTATCTCGTTTTGTTTTGATTATTTTATTACTCTTTTCACATTTTTTAATAAGCCAACTCTTAATGGACTACAGATTGTACAAAATTCTGCAGTGAGGTTTTTAACAGGAGCCCCTAGAACAGCTCACATCACTCCAGTTTTATCTTCACTTCACTGGCTACCAGTAAAGTTTAGAATAGATTAGTGCTACCCTTTAGAGCAGGCACGTGCAGAGACTTCTACAGGGGCAGGCGCTCAAAGCGAAAAAGGGGCACATACGTATAACCAGATTTTAAAACACTGTTGTGTTAGGACTGTGGCAAGCAAGACTCTCACACAACTATTACATTTCTGTGTATACTATGGTATATTGCAATATGGTAAGGATGAAGTTATACACTTTTAATACAATTTTGAGAAAATAAAAAACTAATGAACATATAAAATGTAAAGAAAACACACACTGCATGACACTAAACTAAATAATGTAATTTTATCCATGCTCTGACAAGATGAGAATTATTCCCAGTGCTATGAGGAAGTCCTTAGACCAGGGGTCACCAACGAGGTGCCCGCGAGCACCAGGTAGCCCTTCTGGAGCTTGTGAGGTGCCCGCAAGGAATATTTATAAACAGTGCCTACTGTAGTGTTTTAGTCATAATTAATTTTTTTTAAACTTGTTTTTATGTTTAATTACAAGATTATTTTTATAAACATTATCATTAATGCAAAGCAAACAATCATACCATCCTAGTGTCATTTGAAAGGCATGTCAAGATTTTAATATAGAGGATTATTTTGCACGAGTAGCCCTCAGTACAAATTCTCATCTTTTGGGTAGCCCTCAAACCCAAAAAGGTTGGAGACCCCTGCCTTAGACATTTCTAGTAATAAATTAAATAAGTTATGTGGGAACAAGATTTTGGGACATCACATTGTTTCTTATCAGATCACATTTTGCCAGCTCCCATCACCAACTAGTTCGTATTTTTGCAAAATTATAGCAAATTCTCGCAATTTAATTGCATTAAAATGCCTAAATGATAACTGCAATCCATTATTTATAAGCAACCCGGTCTAAAAATAAAATGATTTTATGCTATCAACAATCACAAAGCATTTTATGGAAGCATTTTGTAAATATCTAGGTGGTTAGCAAGTAGCGGTCAAAAGCTCCGTATTTAAACAAATGATCTAACGTGCGTGCATAATACTTTCATGGCTTTGTCTTACAAATCACACGACACGAACAGCTCTCTTACCGGTTCTTTCATTCCCAGTGACTGTACTGGGTTTTAAGTTCTGGAATCGGGGCCAAAAAAATGATAACAGCCCTCTTTATTGGCTCCGCAGTCCGCTCTTTCTCCTCTGTGTTCAGATGCGCGAGGGGCACGAGACTCACGGAGGCAAAAGGTTAAAGGTCACGAGGTACTGGCAGCCGTGTGATGTAATTTATTTCAAATTATTAATAATTAATGAATGAATAAATGCTCTAATGTAGAGCCACATGAGGGCTTAAAGCCACAAAAAAAAAAAAAAAAAAAAAAGACCAAGGACCAAAAGGGCACTTGGAGGCAAGGGGCAAAAGGGGCGGGTGCTCAAGCCCCCCCCTCTGCACGTGCCTGCTTTAGAGCACTACATGGACAACACTCCCCTCCTGACCAACAACCAATATATCTCAGACCTTTTGACCCCATACTTGACAAATCTTTCTCTGTGTTCCTCATCACGGTCCCAAAAACCCATTTTAAAACTCGTGGGAACCTGTTTTTTCAGGTTCCCATGCTCTATCCCTGTCCCTCTGTGTGGCTGACTCTGTTGATTCTATTAAAAGCAGCTTAAGACACTTTTATTTAGACAAGCTTTTAGTTGAGTGGGTTTTTAGGTTTAAATTGTTATCTTTTATGTCATTGCATTTCTATTTTCTGTCATTTTTATTTGTGAAAAGTGCTACATAAATAAAGTAGTCTCTTCAGTGTAGATAGGATTAATTACAGGCTAAGGTTTGAAAGTTTGTAAGGTTCATATCCTATTAAACTGACATGAAAACAAAGAAGATATGAACCCAACTTACATAGTGCAGTTTCCCAGCACTGACTCATAGCAAAAACTTACTTCAGGGGCGCTATAAGATGTTCACATCTACTGTTTTTTGCAGGGTAGCCCTAAAGTCTTAAAACTATTAAAAAGGTAATAAATCTCTGTAGTGCTGTAGGTAATGTATAGATTAGTAAATACAAGTTAACAAATTTTGACATTTTTAAAAATAATAATTCAAATGACTGTGTTATTGCTTTTGTTACCTTCATACAAAACAGAAGTATAATTAGAAATAACAGTTCAGCCCTACCTAGAAGGTTGCACTTTTGTGACAGGTCTACTGTTTATTGGCTGTTGCAAAAAAACATAATCTCTATACACTTATTCAAGATCCTTATGTCTAAAATAGTTTTAGTTTTTAAATTCAGCACTGGAGCTATTTCATGTGTATTAGGCTTTTAAAATATTGCATAACACTTTAGCGTCAAGTTCATATAGAGTATTGTTTTGTGATAGCAATCTTGGCATTAAATTTCATTCCAAGGGATATTAAAAAGTCTTAAGAAGGTCTCCTAAATTTCCCAAGAATCTCACAAAGTCTGAAGCGACACCTTGAGCTTATCTATGTAGATGCAAATCGGACTCAGCATGACTGTTGCGTTTTCCTTGCCAGTGTTGTTATGTTCAAATACTCATATTTTGGAAAATTATCCCCAAGAGTCCTTTACTTTATATCACACCACTGTGCTTTAATTCATTTGGAAGTTGCTATTATTATAAATGAGGCTTTGCTTGGCAAGTAAATACCTGGAATAGATCAGAAATAGTGATGTCATGTGCAAACCATATCCAATACTCTGTGGGTTTCTGCTTCTCGCTTTTGAAAAAAGTCAAAAAACGGCCAAGAAAAATGAGCAGTAAGTGATCTATAATGCAAGCGGATCATAAACAGAGCGTTCTGGTGTTGTTTTGTTGCGGTTAGTGATTTTCTACATTTACCTGAAGGCAGTGCATGAAAGGCCTGAGGGTTTGTTTGTCGTCTCGGTGGAGCGCGGATTCCTGTCGCTTCAGGGAAAGTATGCGCACAGATCTCCTTTTCTACTGTTATACAATTGTGCACAGATGCATTGTTGGAACTTGCTTTTAGATAAACATTTTTTTCAAGGAATCAAAGGCTATATCTAGGAGGATGTTTGTGAGTTTCAAACGTATTTATCCACATACTTTAAAACAGTGATTATCATTTGGTTTGGCTTTTGGAGCAATGAAGCCAAGCTGCAAACACAAAATAAAAACTCCCATGTCTCAAGTCTCACTGCTGGTTCTATGTATTTGGGGGCCTTAAGCAAGATTTGGGGGGCCAAAACTCTCAGTCATTTTGTACACTAAAATTAACACATTATACTCTTATTTCCCCTATGAAAGCATTCTTTTTTTTTTACTTTGAAACATTACTAAATCAACAAGACCCAGGTAAACAATAAAACGCCTTTTTGGCATTGGTTCCCAGTAGCAAGCAAAAAATGAAATACTTAGGCAACAAAGAAAAGAAAAGAAAAAAAAAATCAAACATAATTGCAGAATCAATCAAATGAAGTATGATAGAGTATAAGGGCCCTCTAATGCCTGTGGGGCCCTATGTAGTTGCTTACTTTACCTATAGGAAGGGCTGGAGCCGTGCCTGACATCACAATCAAAACATTTCAATAAAGAGAGATTTTTAACAGACTCAGGTCGTGTTTTCAGGAAGAATACTTGAAATAAAAACATGCAAATGAGAAATAAGAAGTGCAATTCGAAATGATTCAAGTACACATACAAAATTAACTTGTCTTCTGATTACATTTTTAGCAAGTAAATACAGAAAGACATTGTTATTTGATAAAAATTAAGCAGCACTCACTTCAACCTTAGGTGTAAAGGGGGGTATACACCAAGGCGACGATCATCTGAAGCCGTCTGAACGGTTCTTCCACGTTGCTCATTTCCGTCCTTTTGATATGTATGCGCCGTCGCCCCCCATCGCTCCAGGACGGAGGCCGTCTGACTAGTTTCCTGCCGATTAGCCTTGTTGTTGAATCGGCGTCTTTGGTCTTTGGCTCGAAGCGCTCTGATAGGCCTAGCACTACAGCTGCCGCGCCAATCAGCTCACGGGAATTTTAGTGGAAGTGACGGAGTGACGAGCGGTGAAAACCGCTGTGGCAGCGTACCGTCACCATTTTTGCATTCTTCGCAATTCCGCGCGGAAAGTTATCTTCTTCAAGTAACAGAGCAGCGGCACCTAATCCACACAAAACAATGTCAAACCGGCCATTATCACGCTTCTCAAATGTTCAAACAAGCTGAGAACAGTGGCAGACCAAGGCGCGCTACATGCATGTCTTCCGCAAACATTGTGTCACTTCCGTTGATCTTTGCTCACTGGCTAGCGCCATCTGCCGCTTTGGGGGGGTTAATTACATGGTCTTTAGGACGGTTGTCGCTTCGGTGTATGAAGAGGGAAAAAGGTCATGCGATGTGAGGAAATGGGAGTGAACGAGAAGAGACGAGCTGTCGCTCCGTCTTATCGGTGGCAGTCTGGGAGTCGCCTTGGTGTATCTAGGCCTTAACAGTAACAATATAGAGCTGGATTTTGTTGCTCTTGTTGGGTTTCTTCTATAAACCTAATGTCCCATCCTGCCACCTACTGTTAAGGAGTTTAAAACAATGACACTGTTTATTTTATTTATTTTTTTATCAAACTTTTTTTTCTTGCCCAGGGAAAGGTTTGCGACCCACTGAAAACGGTTTTGCGACCCACCCTTGGGTTCAACCCAACAGTTGATAATCCCTGCTGTAAATCAATGTTCATTTGACCTCTGAAAGTTATTGATTGAGAATGTTCATTTATCACTATTAGGAAAATAATTACTCAATGCTTAATTAATTCCAAATAAATGGCTGTTAGACGAAAATGTCGAAAATGCAATGATTTGATTAGAGTTTATCCACTTTGCCCTGCAGGAGCCCAGGATATTTTCTACCATACCACTATTGATGCAAAAGATGTGCTGATGTGTGACCGCCTTTGATATATAGAACTTATAAAAATGCACTTCTGCTTGGTCTGCATCTTTCATGCTCTGTACTTTGTAATAAACATGACATATGTGTTCTGGGCAAAGAAAGAAGTGCTTGCACCCTAAATTGTGCAGTAACTAATCAAGGCTTTGTGTTTGTGATGTCCTGTACAGCAAAGGTAGATTGGATTGGCAACGTTTCAAAAACCTTTAGGTGGATATAATGAAACAAGCTACTTCATCCAGATGTCCAAAGCTTCAATTACAATATGTATTTGAAGAATGATTTTTCTCCTCTATAAATCTGAAATATGATTATAACTGGCATTTTACAAAGTCAAGTAAATGGTGCAAAAATTCAAATGTATCTTAATTAGACTGCTGCATGTTTCTTTACTCAGAGTAAGGACTAAGCAAGTATAGGCTTAAATACATGCTGATTTAGTTTGCGACCTTTCAAATTCCACCCAGGAGGCAGGTTGCAACAGGTGTTAGGACTGAGTCACCAGACTTCACTTCTGGCTTTTGCCAGAAGTTTGGAGAAAAAATAGTTACTTTTGAAAAACATATTTTGTTGCATTGACAAAAGTGCCTGAGTTTATACAGTTTATAATCATTCCTGTAATTAACTAGTTTTGAACTATTTTTGTGTAAATTGTGGCTATAAAATGTGACATCAGTAAGAAAAATTCCCGCACACCGTTGTACTTGCAAATGTGAGAGTTTATTAGGACTCAACAAGCGACGTTTCGGCACTAGGCCTTCATCAGGCAAAAGGTGAAAAAGCTCTAAGTGGCCATCTTAAATAGGGAGTGGCTAGCACCCAAGGGTGACAGGTCATTCATTGAGGAGTGAACAATAAAACATACAATTATAATATTAATATTATACAAATAAACAATGAAAAAACATTCCATTCATTATATATATGACAAATCTTTGAATAAATACTGTCTATATATATATATATATATATATATATATATATAAAGAGCAGTGTATATGAATACATATGTATGTATTCATATACACTGCTCTTTTTTTATGATGAAGGCCTAGTGCCGAAACGTCGCTTGTTGAGTCCTAATAAACTGTCACATTTGCAAGTACGACGGTGTGCAGGAATTTTTCTTACTGATGTACTTTTGGGCTGCTCCCTCCGCTCCTATGCACCCGTCCCAAGCAGTTGATGTGTGGAGTTTTTCATCCTTTTGGCTATAAAATGTGAGAAAATAATAGGGCTGAGAATCACAGGGTACCTCACAATACGATGTATGATACAAGGGTTACAACACCGATTATATCACAGTATAGCAATATAGAGATTACTGATATATTGTAAAACATAACCTACAATATATCACAAAAAGAACAAAGATTAAATGAACCATTGTTTTTTCTTTTCTTAATTAATTAATAATTAATTAATTAATTAATTAGATTTTTGTGAATTATTAAGACCTCTAAATTATATTTTATATTTTTTATATAATATATATATATTTATATTTTTGTGTTGATTTGTACATCACTAAAGTATAGACTTAAATGAACAAGAAACCCCAAGTCCTGTTACCAAAAGTATTAAATCAACCATCAGCCTAATGTTTTTTATTTTATTTAAGTATTTATAAATATTTTCATTTGTGTGACAGTGTTTCACAAACCAAGTGCTTAGAAGTGTAGTCCCGTCCTGGCAGAATTTCAGAGCTGGGTATGTCTGTGTTATCCTCCTCGCTCTCAACATGAAGATTGTGGGTTTGATCCCTGGGCTGGAGTGTCCTTCCTGTGTGGCCCTGTGTTCTCTCTTGCTTCCTCCCACTGTCCAAAAACATGAATGTGTTAGGAGTATTAGTAAATCTAAAGTTCACGCGTTCACCCCTTCACAAACAAGCCAGATTTTCCCAGGAAACTATTTAAGTACAATTAAAGTGAACCAAACACAACAGATGTGAACACACCGTTACACATACCCGTTCAGGACGTCCAAGCACGTGCAACAATGTCTAAAACTATTTCACTTTTCCAGTAGCACAACTCAAATCCACCCATGCCTATCTCTTGGCAGCACACTTCACTTAAATCTTTAAAAAAACCCACTAACCCACAGGGAACTCTGGCAGCAGCCGCAGCATGTTCGTGTGAGGGGATCACTCTGAGTTTGCCGGACTGACTGACTCCCAAGAGAAGCGCTCTTCTTCTGAATTTTCTGGCAGACGAAAGCTGAGTCGGCATCCAAGTCAAAACTCCAAATCCAGTCAGGAAAAAAAAAAAAAACAGGCTCTGGGTGTAAAAGGCGGTCCGTGGGGAGATGCTGGCAGTGACTCTTAGAGCCTGGGACTGGTTGAATGTTCGTCTTTCATATATCGCTCTTGTTTTCAGAGGCAGAGAATTGAGTAAGCAGCTTGCATCTTTTGGGCGACGTCCTGGATGGTTTTTGATGTAAGTGGAAGGACAAGAGGGGGCTGTTGTTGGAACTGCTATCAGAAGATGAGCACATAATCAAGCTGGCTTCACTGTCTGTGTTCGTCTTTTGTCCCATTGTTCCAAAACCATAGATTTATATATACAGCAATACCTGTAGAGCAATGGCTTGAATGGCTTATTTTTTATGATAAGCTGTGCATCGATAAAAAGGCTACTGGCTTATTTCTACATTATGAAGTGAATAAAACAAGCTCACATGGGTTTCAGCTTCTATTGGCATGAGACCTTTTTTGCCCATTGTGCTCTCCAATTCAATTATTCATTATTCTCATTTGAAGATGCACAGACCAATTTATTATTCAGCCAAAAGCACATTCTACAACACACATAATAGAAGTCATCTCTGAAAAGACTCTGAGACCACAGTCGGGCTCTGAGCATTAAACATTATTGTTTAAAATTATAAAGCACTGTTGACAGAGGGGGAACTAGAGCAGAGACTGAATTTTTTGACCAATCACATGCTCAGAACAAAGAGGGATGGTCTGTGTTGACAGGGGAAAACGTCTTGCTTAGAATCATATGGCTTACCTTTTAAAGTCTTAGGCTGCAGTCAAATAAAGCATCTGAGGCACTCATTTGTGAAAAAGTAAGTTATTTAATAAAACATATACACCAGTGATGGTCTGTTTAAGTTGCCTGGAAAATCCAGAATAATATGTCTCTGTATTATTTTACAGAGAAATATCAGTCTGGTCACCACGCTGTCCACTGTGGTTGGATTTAAATCCCAACCTTACTGTGCATTTTGATTCATTTGTTTAAGTCATATTTAAGTTCTTCATGAGCAGCGTCCTCAACAACAACAATCAAGATGGCGCACCAAGGAGCCGAGAGTTTGTTTCTATCAGCAGTAAATTCTGTTTTAAATGACCAAAAACATAATGAGTCATTAAAACCACAGCAGCTTGCAGCACTAGAAGCCTTTATTTAAAAAAAAAAAAAAAAATGTTTTTGCGTTGCTCACTTTTTTGTCACTTTGTTAATGTCACGTCCGCCATTTTCTGATTGGCTTATTCCACTGTCAGTTTACTTGGGTTTGCTCCGCCCTAGAAATCGAATTGATTCAATGGTGACCAGACTCATCTGAAATTCCCAGGCAACTGTTTAAGCCCCTTTCACATAGGACGTGGTGTCAGCTCTGTTTCCACTGATTCCTCATAGAAGTAGAGGAGTAGTACAGTGGTATCATGCAAAAGGTTTAAGGAAGTGAAGCACTCTTTTTATTTGAATATGTTCAAAAGATTGCAACACTCTGCACTCTGATGCCCTCTGCTGGGCTCTCCACCTGTTTTTTTTTTTTTTTTTTTTTTTTGGCAGCAGTAGAGTGCTGATTAAAAACTCTTTTAGTCTCAACATGTTTTTAAAGATTGCAAAATGTGGTGCTGTTCTAAAGGTGACCAAGATTAGTTTAAAAATACGAATAAAAGCATATTTTGTATGTGTCATTGCAGCGCTCAGTGGCTATTGAAGTTTCTATTGTAGAAAACTATCTTCTACTTGCGAACGCTACCTCCTGATCTGCCCATGAACTGTGCGTCCCCACTCCAATTCCACTCATCCTGCCTCACTGCGCTCAACTCAGCGGTGAGCGCGGCACCCGCCATGTCCTATGTGAAAAAGGCTTTATACATTGGAGTAATGGAGGCAGCAAGTCCAATGGGAAAGATACCAATTCCAGCGCTGGCTCCAATTGCTTACACCACAATACTGCAGGAAAAACAAAAAAACAGAAAACAATTGAAGCAAATAAAACATTTAACGGAATAAAACACAAACAGAAGGAGGAGGAAACTTTCTTTTTAACTCAAACTGTTCATGAAATCTTGTTGAAATCTGTTGAAGTTGGACAGAAATATGGACACTGCTGTGTATTCATAACACACTGTTTTCTCATTATTATATCACCAGTTAATTCAGTTTACTTCAATTAACTTTTTTGTATTTATGAGAGAAATTGTTACTTCCATTATACTACACACACTATTCACATTTGATATTTTGCTATATATTGTCATATTATACTATTGTTGTATTATACTTCACTAACCCATGCCAGAAATACTCTTTTTTTGGATGCAGCAAAACAATACAGAAATATCCCACAACTAAAGGGGACAATCTTTGAAATAAAAGGAAAAAATAACTAATTAGTTGGGGTCAGTCACTTTGAAATCCTTCATTATGGAGACACGGTGTCCATCAGGATACAGTCTGTGGGGTATAACGTTTAATTTATGGTCATATTTTCGTAGCTCATATAAAAAAGCTAAGGTTTCCCAGAGGAAGTGAAGTTGCCGTACATCTTTGTCAGTTTTAATATCATCTGGTCTCAGTAGACTTTCCATCACTGTGCCAGCCACCATTACACAGCACCCAAGTGAAAACCTAATTACCTGACTTTATCCTAGTCGCTCCACTGTATACAGACAGACAGTTAGGAGCACATCTACTCAAGTCAGTTTAAATTTACTGTTTACCTCGGCTGTGGAGAGTCTCTGTGCAGGAGGACACGTCACCAAAATGTCACATGCAATTAAAAAGAGGATGGAGCGGCGCAGGCTTTAAATAATTCAGACAATGGGGCGCAATCTGGAAACGGGCGGTGAATACTGCAGCGCTGCACTTTCCACTTTGACTGTGTCTGAAATTTATCAAGCCTCTGTGTAAATTTGCAGCATTTTGAAGCTACAGAGTCAATGTCACAGAGGCCAGTGTGATTTTAAAAGGACTAGAACTTAAAAGCATTAATTGTGATTGATTAATTATAGAAAAAACAAAACAGAATTGGGAAGTATTTGGACTTTGTTACTGTACTCAATCAGTTTGTTTACTTTGTTTACTCCGCTATCCTGAAGGGTTGTGGTTTGATCCCCGCTACCACTGTTGTTGTTTCTTTGGGCAAGACACTTCATCCACCTTGCCTGTATGAATGTGCCACTGTGACTGTGTTTGGTGGTGATCAGAGGGGACATAGGCACAGATTGGCAGGCACGCTTCTGTCAGTCTGCCCCAGGGCAGCTGTAGCTACAAAAGTAGCGTACCACCAAAGAGTGTGACTGAAGAGTAAATCAATGATGCAACAAATTATGAAGCGATTTTGAGTGTGCAGAAAAAGCGCTATATAAGAATAATGCATTATTATTAGTGTTAAGAGACTTTCTGTGAAAGTGAGAGTTGGGGGTGGAGTAGGGACTCTGAGACGGCCTACCACTGTCATTGCAAACTTGTCACTGTTGTAGTGACTGTATTGATTCTAAGTTGGCCTGCCCACAGCAGCCCCCATCTGCACTGGGGCCTCAAGAATTTGCCTGCCTTACCTGTTGGCAAACAGCGCCTCTGTTTCTGCTCATGTTGTCAGAACAGACACGTTACTTTTGATGGCTCTGCTCACATCCATGCTTTGCTTTGTCGATTTCCACAGTCAACGACACAGGAAGACGTCGCACGAGGGTGCAATTTGTGATCGAGAAAACAACAGAGACATGGAGGAAAGTGAACCAGGGAATAATGCAGACAGTTGCACTTCAGATTCAGACTATTATTATTTTGGGTGCTGATTGTGTGCCATTTTTACTACAATGGTAAATGTATTGGTCTGTTGTGGTGAAGAAGGAGCTGAGGCAAAAGGCAAAGCTCTCGATTTACTTGTCGATCTACGTTCCTACTCTCACCTATGGTAATGAGCTTTGGGTAATGACCGAAAAGACATGATCCCAGCTACAAGCGGCCGAAATGAGTTTCTTTGACAGGGAGGCCGGTTTTAATTCACACTGAATCTGTTGCTTGTCCCGTACGACTCCCGCAAGAAGTAGACGCAATGCAAGTCAATGCGTGAGTTCACACCAGCTGCGTTGCAGTACGTCTCCATGTCCGGCTCTCTGTCAGAAATACAAATCAAGTCTATTTTTGCCGGATGCCGGATCCGTCAGGTATAAAGTTGAACAGAGCAGATCGAGCCAGACAGGAAGTCAGACCCGGATCCAGTGAAGAGGATCCGGTAAATTTTAAAATAAAAACGCTTGTGCAGCCTCTTGTTCACATCGCTGTAAACATTATGTCTTAACTGAGGACACGGAGTCAAAGGCAACATCGGACAGCATTAAACGTGAGTAAAATGAAAGTATTTATATACGTAGCATCATTACGCAGGGTTGAAGTTTAGTTTCTGTGACTTTTGGGCTTCAACCGTGGTTAAATTGCCAGATAATCTCTAAAGGAACAAGAGATTTGTGGTCAGAGGAAAACATGGCTTTTTACCATAATTTTTACATGCAGTTCTCTGTATACAAGGTTATTATCGCGTGAACTCATAACTTCCAGCATAAACTCGCTCCTCTCTCGTGAACTTGTGGTCTCCCAGCTGGCTCTGGTCAGAGACGTGCTGCATACGCAACACCCTCGGTGTGAATTGGGGTCTGTCAGAAAACTGCACCAGAGACGTTCTGCACACGCAGCACATTCAGTGTGAATCTGGTTGAGATAGGGTGAGGACTCAATCATCTGGGAGGAGATTGGAGTAGAGCCTCTGCTCCTCCAGATCGAGAGGAGCCAGCTGAGGCGGCTCAGGCATCTGTTCTGAATTCCTCCTGGGTGCCTCCCTCGTGAGGTGTTCTGGGCATGTTCAACCGGGCGGAGACCCCAGGGAAGACCTAGGACACGCTGGAGGGACTATGTCTTTCAGCTGGCCTAGGAACGCCTTGGGATCTCCTCGCTGGAGCTGGAGGAAGTGTCTGTGGTGAGGAAAGTCTGGACATCTCTGCTTAGACTGATGCCCTCGTGAGCCGGCCCTAGATAAGTGGAAGAAAATGGATGGATACTTAACTACATTTCTAAGGCTGTACTTTTTTTTACTTTTACTCAAGTAAAGCAGCTGAGTCAGTACTCCTACACTTATATTTCTTTACACAAGTATCTGTACTTCTATTTAACTACAGAATGTAGCCACCTCTGGTGCCAAAAATGAATGCATTTGATCACACTTTTCTATGCAACGTAGAACCTTTCTCAGTTTCCTAATTTTTGGCACACAGTAACCAGGGCTTCAGGTGGAGGGAAATATACAAATGTTTAAAATTGCCCCATTTGACTGTGGCGATTAATCGATTAATCACTAGTTTCTAGATTATTAACTGTTTTGTATGATAGTGAGACATTGCCATATTACAACTTTGGGCTTGAGGGGGTTGCAGAAATTGACTGAAAAAAATGCCAAAAACCTGCACTTGCACAGATGCATTACAGATGTTTTGGAAGCCCCAGAAACTCAGCAGCACAAAATACAGGATTACTTAAACAGGTGTGAATGAAACAAAACACAACTCCAGTATGTTTTTGATAAGGGAACAATATTATAACACAGCAGAGAGCTCAGAAAAGTTGATTTTGCATAACATATCCCCTTTAATGAGACAAAGATAATTGCTTGTTCGCATCATGCTAAACTCAGAGCTAGAAATGTGATGTAAACTCATAATAACAGTTTCATATGATATATTAGCATTTTGAGGCTTACATGAAAGCAGAACAGTAACTATACTGTCACTGCTGGTCAGTGGTTGGGTTGGAAACACTGTAGGTAACATGTTCTTACAGCAGAGCGGATGGCACTAGCAAATTGTGGTACACTTTGTTATGAAACAGTCAAAATGTACGTAATGATCAAATTGAGTTGCTTTGTGTTTTATTGGCTTGTTAAGTCACAATTAGGCATCTCACACAGTGGAAAAACTACTTGTGATCTTGTGACAGTGTCAGGGCATTGTCAGCTCCTCTCTTTCAACTTCCAAATTGACATTGCCTCTTGAGGGTGTCAGATGGTGAAGGAAGGTGATGATGAAATTTTCTTTGCAAAGATTTGAGTTTTTTAGTCAAACAGTTCAGTTCCTCAGGGAATACATTTTCACACCAATGTTTAAAATGCTCTCAAATATTTCCCGCAGAAAACTAAGCTCCTGAACCAAACTACAGGTGACTATAGACCCACAAGTGATTGTGCTATAATTCACTTCTCCATCTAGTGGTACAGACTGACATGACAGACTGCTTGGACACCTTGAGGTTGTTTTAACTGTGCTAACACTTTTATCATATACAATTTTATCTTATATCATAGGAACTTGTATGAGTGCAGTTGTTATGTTTCTGTTCTAATAAACTCAAGTATCATTCAGTGTAATCAAGTTATTAATTAGCATTTAACATGACCAACAAATTTAAGGTCACCTCTTTAATTAATCAAGTCTGAACATGAATAGATGTGTCAGTTAAAGGTTAAATGCTTTTCTAACATTTAAAACAGCATTTCTACTAAAAGGTAATTTATGAGGAAGTCAGAAAATTGTGTTTACAAAATGATTAACTGATTGAGGCAAAGAGTCAGTGTGAGTCATTGTGATGGTGCATGTTTTTCTCCTTTGCTCTTTTCTCTTGATGATTTTATAAATGTTCAACTCTTAATGTCTTTTAGATTGAAGACCACATATACTGGAGAGTAAGTAGCTTCACTTGCAAAAAATAGAGCAAATCTAGATGAAATTAATGTTCTGGCTGAGTAAAACGCAAAGATGATACTAGGGTAGCTCAGGATGTAGCACTAGTTGGCAGTTCAATGCCTACTCCCCAGAGTTTACTGTGCTGTTGTGTCCTTAACAAGACAGGAGAGGAGAGTCTAGATCCTCAGCTATAGAGATCCATTTCTAATCAGGGGATATGGAAACGGCCTATCACACCTGTTTATCTCCAGCTCGTCTTACAAATGCGGAAGATAATCTCCTATCAAAAATAACCAAATGGCACCAGCTTATACAGAGCAAATGTATAATATCTCTCACCTGATTAACGATGTAAATCAGGTTAGTGCTTTCCTTCGTCACCAGTTGATTCTTTTGAACTCCACTTTGTTGTTCAGTCCTCTCTGTGCTGTTTTCTTCACTAGCTAGTGTTTATCCCTTCACTGGAAATACACAGCTGGTTTATTTTCTTCGACAGTGGACTTCGTTGGGATCTATCTACACAGTTCAGATGGGAAACTTTCAACTGCACTCTGCACCGGCTGCATTTTTTTTATTAGAATAATTAGGTTATATGTTATTCATTATCCTATTTTACCATAGGCTGGTGCTGGTCAGAGATGGCTGTCACATCTACGTCAGTCTGCCCCAGGTAGCGCACCACCACCAGTGTGTGATTGTGGAGTGAATGAATAAATAGATTTTCCCACAATATTAGAATTTATTAACATCTTCTTGGTGTTTTAGCCATTTGTGGTCATGGTCTTCAGACCCCTATTCAAAGATCTGCACTCTTTTGTATTCCCTGAAGAATGAGAGACAAAGAACCCAGTACAGACTATAGCAGCGGTGCAGATGTGAGTGATCCATGTGTTTCTACAAGACTCAATTTTCACTCATATTTCCTCCTCTGTCCCCTCTCCAGCGGCACATCAAGTCCGAACAGGGACCTGTGAAGTGGTGGCTCTGCATCGCTGCTGCAACAAAAACAAGATAGAGGAGCGGTCACAAACTGTCAAGTGTTCGTGTTTCCCTGGACAAGTGGCCGGCACGACCAGAGCTGCCCCGTCATGTGTAGACGGTATGTTTCTTATACCATTTCAATAATAGCAATGAAGCATAACATTGTGAGCACTGACAGGTAAATTAAAAACACAGATTAAATCTTTATCATGGCACCAAGTGAACATTTTGTCCTCAGAGTTGTTGTGTTAGAAGCAGGAAAAATGGTAGTGTAGGTAAGTGTATATTTGAGCGAGACAGACAGGGGCTGAATAGCAAAGGCTGGACAACTGGGTTAGAGCATCTCCAGAAATGCAGTTCTTCTGGGATGTTCCTGGTCTCCAGTGGTCAGTATCTGCTAGCCTCAAATCTAGTTTCATTCTCTTCAACTTCAGTGGAATTACACCTATTTAGTCTGAGTTTTAGTGTGTGTTTTGTCTTCCTGACTGAGCTCATAAAGTGTTACAAGTGCAATACACAGGAGGTCTCACACTATATGTTTTTGAGAGCTGTGTGAAGGGTTTTGAGAGAACTGTGTGAAATTATGAGAAAGGCATTCAAGCATTTGCAGTTAGAGAACACTGTTGTCACATTTTCAAGTTTGTAAAAATGTCTGTTAGTTCTTGAGCTGGGTGATAAAATGTATTAATTTGTTTAATTAGCATTTTTAATTTTGTCAAAAAGATCCAAATTTTAAAATCAAATTGAGCATAAATTAGCGTCCTCCAAGCGCCACAATGTATTGTGGCTAATGCTACAGCTAGCACCCAGAAGAGTTTATTGAATGACTGTGGAAACTCTGCAGATGCTAAAAACATTAATAATGACAGAGAAAGGAGTCCAGGAGTCCAGCTGATGCTTTCACTTAGCTTGGATTAGGTGTCTGTCGCCTCTGCTGGCAACATTGGGGTCTAGGCAGAGCATAAAATGGATATTTTGTATGGCTGTTAGCAACATGACGCTAACAGATAGATAAATGAGCTGACTGCTTCATAGTGACAGCAATTTAAGTGCTGAAATGGTCAAAACGAGTCCGGTGACAGTGTATGGACTTTAGACTTCTTGGTTTCACGTGTCTATGTTGAGAGATGAGACCGAGCGTTTTCATATTTTTAGTAGAGGACGGGCTCAGCATACAGGATTACTCAAACATGCGTGAATGAAAATACTAATGCTCCAAAAATTCAATTTAGCATAGAAGGGGACCTTTAAAATCATAAATCAGCTAAAAGTTTTTTAAAAATCCATATCGCCCAGCCCTAGTTCCAAGTTTCATTAACTGAGAAAAAACTAATGTGTGCAGCATAACTAAATGCAGTGTCTGATTCCCCGAAGGCTCTTTTAATCACCTATATATGAATGAATGTTAGCTGTCCACTGCTCGCTGTACAGTCGATGACCCACGGGGGCTCTTAGCATGCTAATGTGTCAGGCCCCTCACTTTGGTCCGAGCAGCTCTGAGTTCAGGCTCCGCTCCCAGCCCAGCCGTGTTTGACCTATTCCCTGACATTTTCCTATTGACATTTTCTGCAAATTAGAGCAGCGAGCCGGCGGCCTGGGTTTAAAGCTCGGCGGGTGATCTCAGCGAAAAATGATCAGCACTTAACCTTTTAATTATTCTTTCTTTTTACAGCCGGGGATTACCTTTAGCCGCACACTGTGAGAGACAATCTCCCCTTTATATGGAGACGAATGGGGCTCCAGACATCTGAGAAAACTTCCATTGATCTGAATTTGTAATTGACCAGAGCCGGCTGCACATTCTCAATGAGGTGTCCAAAAAGTGGGTTGATTGTGTGGTATTCACAATCTGAATAGAGATTTTTAGGAGAGAACACAGGCAGTATAACACGAACAACTTGAAATATTATTGCAAGTGGCACACTGGATTTTTGAGAAACACAGACATTTTCATTATAAAAGCTGTATGTGTTTCTATACATTTGAGTATCCCGTTTATGCGCCTTATCATGAGTATTTGGGATATGGCGTTTACATGCACTAAAACAAAAAAACAAACAAAAAAACAACAACAGAATACTCGTATGCTTGTATACATAACAAATATAGTGTCTCAGAATTGTTTAGAAGTGTGGTGTGGCACTTATATCACATTCAGCAGCAGGGTCGCTGCTAAAAACACTAATAATGACGGAGAAATTAGTCCATTTACCTCCTCATGTGTCCTCATTTAGATGTGGCAGCAGTTTGGCCAAAACAAACAACATAGTGAGGTGTGTAGTGCTAACTTAAGTAATTTGTTTATGCATGCTAATTAGCCACATTTTCTGGAGCTTTTAGCTTCGTTTGCTGTATAATTTATAACATACCTCAGACCTGGCCTTTAGAAGCAAAGAGGGCAAACATTAAAAGACACTGACGTCCTCACTGAGCAATGCACACTGCTGCTGCTTCACTGTTGTTTTGTACAGACATTTAGCATACAATTATAACTGCAGTAATCTCATTTAAAAATAATAAATCTACATTTAAATAGCTTTTTATGCCAACAAGAGAAAAAATTTAAGTTTTTTTTTCAATTATTTCACAAATCTATCATGTTTGTCATTTATAAATCTGCAGTTTTGCATGTGAATAGTCCAATCTGCATTTGTGGATCGATCCATTTGTGCATTCATCACCTCTGCACATTTGGATCTTTTTGAGACATTTGTCCCGCATTTTGAGACAGCAAAATTTATTTACAAACGAAATCTTGTTCCAATGACTCCCAATAAGCTCTGGCCGCTACTGCTGATCAGCTAACAACAGCACATGCTGCTGGTCTCTGTGGTTGGTCTGTACCAGAAACATCAGTGAAAACGCCAACACTGCCCCAGTGGTTGTCAGTGGAACAGGATTTCCTTTATATATATATATATATATATATAAACACACCAAAGATATCCTTCTTTTTGTTGAAAAATGTCCAAATGGCACCAGTAGAATTTCTTCAGAGTATATCAATTATGAATAAAAAATAAAATTCTTTGAGCATTAAACGACACATTTTTTCAAATAAAGAATGTCTCATTTGGGCACATAAAAATGCATTGTAGGTTGGATTAGCAAACAGAAATGGTTCTACCAAAAACAACACATTTAAAAACACTTCCTGAAAGTGCAAGGTTACAAAGTTCCTTTTTTTGTCTGGTTATCACTTTGCATAACACATCATATTGTTTAAAACTGCTATGGGCTTATACAATACATTGACTCACACATTCATGACCATCAGGAGATCTTCTTGTTATTCCAGTAACGTAATGATCATTATATTTGCATAATCTAATCATAAATGTAAACAACACTAAGGACTTCAAGGTCAATGCAACAATAACATTAATTTGAAATACAGAACAAGAAAAAACATTCTCCCAGCTGATTTTTTTTTCCAAAGCATTAACCGTTAAGCTCAATGTATCCCTTGCGGTTTAGTACGTATGTTTATTTATCAATATACTCACTTCACTGTAGGCTGTGGCTTTTTAATAGGCAGTATTACTCCAGCGCCATCTGTTAGCTGTTGACCTGCTGCTATAACCAAAGCCTTGATATGAATGGACCCTCTCATGTCGTAAAGTATCCATTCAGGGCAATTTAGTGCAGTGAGATTCTGGTGTTATGTGTGGAGTGTAATGGCTGCACTGTTCATTAGATGGGAGACTAATGACAGTGGAGGGGCATGTGAAACGTACATAATGACCTCTGTAATACGCCAAATTTAAATGATGTCTGCTACAATGTCTGCTACTCAAAGCTTAATTTTTGTGCATGTGTGTGTGTGTGTGTGTAAGAAGCTGGCTGACCAAGTTTCTTAAGGTTTCTGGTGTCTGCCTTTCCAACAGAGGTGCAAGAGGTACTCTAAGTCTGTACTGTACTAAGTAAAAGTACTGTTACTTCAAAATAATATCACTTAAGGAGTAAAAGCAATAAAAGGAAAATTTTTACTCAAGTAATAACAACCACAATATTCTCAAATTCTCAAAGTTGCTTTACATTAGTAATAATAATAATGCATTAGTCTTTTATAGCACTTTTATAGACATGCAAAGTTCCTTTACAATTTGGTGCATTAGTCATTCACTCCTCAGTCACACTCAGTGGTAGAAGCATGGCTGTAACTGTGTGACTACAGCCCCTCCAACCACCACAAAAAACATTTACAAAGGCAAAGTGGGTGAAGTGTCTTGCCCAAGGACACAACAACAATATGCAATGCCAGCAGTGGGGAGTGGACCGTCAACCTTCGGGATTGTGGGCGACTGTGTTACCTCCTGAGCCACTGTTGCCCCACAAAAACTGCACAAAATAAACTTTTTGCAAAAAAAATATTTTAGTACTACTGCTGGTAATAGTACTGCACTTACTTTTAGTATTGCTTCCTTAACTAGGCTACTGTTACTACTATTACTGATACCAGTTTACTACTACAACAACTACTATTAAGATCAAGAGACTGGTATCAGGCACCAATCAAGGAATTTTTAAATGATCGGATTGGATCGGTTTAAGTCATGTGACCAAGCAAATCTTGTGTTTTACATCTGCCACAAACCAAAACACAAACAGCAGGTGGGCTGGGCAAAAAAAAAAACAAAACTCAAATTAATTAGATCAGTTTGCATTTTTGGCTCTGGACAATGTCAAAAGAGATCATATAATCGACTTCAGCAGAAACAGTTTCGTCTTAGAGTTGCAGCTGTTAATGGTGTTGTGGCTAATGCTACTGCTAACGCCTAACAGTTTAAATACTGACTGTGAAGACTCTGCAGACATTAGTAACACCTAATAATGGCAGAGAAAGAAGACATTTTACTTCTGCGAGGCCTTTGTTTAGATGTGGCAGCAAAAACAACATAATGTGATGTGCAGCCTGCAGCGCTAACTTTACATACTTTGTTTATGTATGCTAATTAGCCACATTTATAAGCAGAAAGGGCTGAACTAAAAGACATTATATCACTGTGACAGTAATGCACACTGCTGCTTTGCTGCTGTTTTGTACAGGCATTGAGTGTAAAGATGTAGCATTCAGAGTGACCAAAACTAAACATTAAATGATTAGATCGGAAGCCCAAAAAAGTTTGTTAAGACATCTCTACTACTACCACCAGTTACCAAAAACCTATTATTATTAGTTTCAAAGCCACTTTTACGCAGTTATAGATACTAAAAATGAGCAAAAGTATATAATTGACCTTCAAGATTAGTAAAAGTATAAGTAGATTTTAGAAAATGTAACAGAAATCCAACCATCCTCAAATCCTGTAGGCTGCAAGGCCATTCAAAAGTATTTTGCAGGTTGGATTCTTGAGACAGCGATTGCTAAGGTAAAAATAATATTTGCAACCATCTTTTTTGATTGCAAACATTGGTTTTAACCTTAAACCATTCAAATATGAGTAGACTTTTCATGCCATGAAGGTCATAATAAAATAACTTTTAAAAAAAAGTAAAAAAAACAACAACATATTTTCTGTAAAAAGTGGGTCTCAATAAAATTACCAAGGATATAACTGAAACCAACAATACAACCTTTCGGCTAAATTGTCTACTTTATTTGATGACTGTGACATTTGAGGTCAAAGGTCACAGACGGGTAAAATTAAACAGGTTATTCAGTTTCAAAACACCCAGAGGACTTTATGAATGCCATGAGATCACTGTAACCTTTGACTTTTGAACTTTGACTCCAGAATCCAATTATTATCTATATTTGTCTGCGTAAAAGTCAAAGCTTAGATGCAAGACCAAACCAATAAATTATCCCCAATCTTTGCTAATGTAATACTAATGTAATACTACGGTTGTTGTGTGTCCAGCCTCGATAGTGGAGCAGAAGTGGTGGTGTCAGATGCATCCGTGCCTTGACGGAGAGGAGTGCAAAGTCCTTCCTGATCTGAAGGGCTGGAGCTGCGCCACGGGCAACAAGATCAAAACCACCAAGGTACGTCTCATCCGCTGTGGTCACACATGGGGACCGAAATCACCCACACATCTGTATGTTCTCTGTTTCTTTTCTTTTTTAATCATAAGGCAGTATAATGTACAAGAAAGGTTATGAGTTATGTTATAAAAGTAAAGATACTTTGAAGAAAAGTTTACTTTACACAGCAGCAGTGCATTCAGTGTTGTTATGGAAGTTTTATTTATACTGTCCAATATCACAACAGCAATTCCCTCACAGGGATAGAACTAGACAAACAAACAAATGGACTGGATTCTTATAAAAGATAAGGAATGACTCTCCAGAACAAAAGGAAAACAGGCTGCAGTTTCTGCTTTTATTTTTGCCACACAAATGATTAGTCCTAAATGGGCTTCAAAACATGACATCAGTAACTAAATCTTGGTGGCAAGGAACACATTTTTGTTTGTTTATTATCATGGGAAATGGTAAAACAGCTCGTTTATGATTATTATTATTTTTCATGAGCAATAAGTTGAGATATGGCATCAACTTGGATATGACAAAGTGTGTTTTGCCTGTGCTGTTTACTTTGATTACTTTTTAGGGGCAATTGCAATTACAATTTTAATTGCAATTCATCACAATAAGTGTTGCAGGCAAAATTCAATTATGCATTCCAGCTCTTTCAGTTCCTAAGGCTCTTCATTTGACATTAACAGCGTTTAGAAATCAACCAATACTCATCACTCAGCAAATTATTTAGACCAAATAATAATAGTTATTATTTTTCATTTTCAAGACATGCCTCTGTTCAAAACTGAAAACTGTGGTTAAAATGGAGAGCTTAACTCATTTTATTATTATTTTTTTTATTATTATTACATGTTTTATTTTACTTGATAAGGTCAAACTCAGTCAGTTTTATCACTAATAAAAGTCTATGAATAAAAACTTCCTGTAGCTCTCATGTGTCTGTCCTTCTGTTCCCTGCTGCTGTGTCTCTGTGTCCTCTGTCTGCTCACTTCTCATTCTTATGACCATCAAATTACGGAAATAAATATCACTTTTTTTGTCATTTTTCAAGTAAAACATCTGAAAACACAGTGCATTGCTGCCAATAGCATTAAAAAGCCTTGTATATTTGCCCCAGGGCAGCTGTGTATACAGAACCATTTACGTGCACCCATCTACGAGCTCACCCTGCCCCTCCCTGCTTGGTTTCACAGCATGCACGTTGCTTGAGGAGAAAGATTTCCCTAACCCTTGTTAAAAGTGTTTTTACTTCTCAATCTCTATCTAATCTTAATCCTCTTCAAAACTTGAAGAAAGAACATTGTGTAGCCAGTTTTAAAAAATCTCACAAATAAAATCACGGCTACAGAAAATGTATTCAGTCAGTGATTTGGTGAACCGTGCACTCTTGTAGCCTCTGCTCTGATGGTCAACACAGCCAAAATTAAGTGAACCAAATTGTTGTTATATTATTAGACTTATTATTATTAGTGCTTTTGTATCCTGACCTGTTGAGCTGCTCTTAAACCTTCCCAAGGTCACAGCCCCCCTGCCCCCCTGCCCTCCTCTGTCTCTGTCTTTCCTAAAATCAGCTCCTCTCTGTGCAGTGAGTGTCTGCACCCCGGGGGCCTCTGATCAATGGGTTGCCATGTCTCCTTCGCACTTTCAGCCCACTTTAAGCCTCCAAACCGTCCAATTACTCACTCCAATTACCTGCTTTTAACATTGTAAGTCGAGCCCCCTGTACTCTTTAGTGTGTTATGACGAGCCGTAGACTTGAGTCCTGCTTTGGGCTTGTTTAATTATTAAAACTGTCCGCAGCACACCTTTCTGGAGCCAGCGCTATTGATTCAGTGACTAGTCGGGACCTCAAAATAGTGTTATATATATCTAATTTTCTTTTTTCCCCTTTGAGTGGCCCTATGTTCCTGTGTAAACCACAAAGTCATGTCATGCCTAGGGAGGGATTTTTGTTAATTATCAGTTTGTTGTGACCTTGAGCTAAATAAATCTTTTTGTGTCTTCTTTCCCTCACTGTTTGGCACAGATTTCTGCTGACAGAGACCAACTTTGGTAACTGCCACAACTTGCACAGTGGATTTCAGGTAATCAAAGCACTATTTTCTAAACTAAAATATTGATTGAGTACACACTGGGATGCCAACGGTCAAAAATACATGCTTGGTGAGTTTTGTATTCTTCATTATGCAAATTAATTAACATTGATTTAGATGCATTCTCATTGATGTGGGTGTAATAAGGGTATATCTTCAAATCAGTACAGTAAGTTAATGAACATGCAGTAGTTGTCAGAAAAGGCAGATTCATGAAACCAATTCTGTTACAGATTAAAATACACAATACTACAAATACAATAAAGTTACCAGTTGTTCTTAAACTGGGGTACCATATACTCACAGATCAAAGGAGTACTCCAAATATGTACTCAAGTAAAAGTACTGTTACTTCAAAATAATATTACTACATTTGTTGTTATTGTTTAGCCTCTACAGTCAAAATAAAAGCACAAAATCTAAAACCTGACACGCACAGGGAGAAATACCTCAGCTCAAAATGGCACAACTCTAAACGCATCCTTACACTTTTCAAATTTTTTGCAAAATTTAAAATAAAATTGTCTGCTTTTGAAATACTCATTCAGTCATTCATTCATTCTTTATTTGTTCCACTCATGAAAAAGCACAATAATACAATGTATATTTGACACAGTTTCATAAGTGATACATTTTCATGATTGGAAAAGAGCAGTGGGAAGAATGTAAGTCATATTTTCTCTTCCCCTTTAATTAATCTTAGTAATTAATATAACAATAGCAAACAAAAACTATGCACAAAACTACTACATTTAAACACAAAACGACGTTTTCTAAATTGTTTCACTCTATTATGTTAAATTGAAAAATATCTGCAC
The DNA here is from genome assembly GCA_020698575.1 of Bostrychus sinensis. Classification (NCBI taxonomy): domain Eukaryota; kingdom Metazoa; phylum Chordata; class Actinopteri; order Gobiiformes; family Eleotridae; genus Bostrychus; species Bostrychus sinensis. Next base: position 44,861,282 of record CM036239.1, on the reverse strand, counting down.
AACTCTTTAAATCATCTGTTGAGAATTTGAAAATTTTACACAACAGAAATACACGTTTGTTTTAAAGTGGTCCGAGCAATTTGATGCTTAAAATCTGATAAAATGAAAAAACTTTTGCAAGTTCTCTGGCAGAAGTTTTTGACTTTAAACACAACTAATAAAGTCTGCAGTTCTATTATGTTTTTAAGTTTCAATAACCATGACTTATTTTGTGTGTTCTCTGAATTCAGTTTTCTGCATAATTTGAATGGCTCGTTTCTGTAGTAAACACAATGGCATTATATTGGTTATACACTTTATGTGTTATACCTCAACTTTATCAGTTGAACACCAGTCAAAATGGAAAGACTTTGTTAGTGCCACAACTCTGTTCACCAAAATACTACACTGTCTTACCAAAGTTCATGGACCTGAGACACATCTGAGTTACACAAAGAAATCAGAAGACACTTTAGAGACAGACCCAGAAGGAAAGTACGGAACAGGTTTAGTAGAAATAGTCCTGATCCAGAGACTCAAGGTCTTTATTTAGATCATTTCTGATCTCAAACACTCATTTTGTACATGTTCTGAGATGTTTTGGAACTTGAGTATTAAAACATGCTTAAAGGTGCTATGAGCAGTATATATTTTTTTTAATACTTCATATAAATTACCCACATGTGTCCCCAGATATGATCTAAACATGTTTAAATCAAACATTAGTTTTATTAATAACAATGGTACAGCTGATGTATTCACAATAAAAAAAATATTTTACATAATGCCAAGCTGTTTATGTTTACATTTTTAATTTTGGTTCTAAAACTCTTGCATCGCCAATCATCCAATCAGAAAAGTAGAAAGAGCTCCATGCTCTGGTTATCACACAGGCTAATCTGTACATGGAGGAGTAAAATGACTATGTAGAATTAAAAGTACTTAATCCAACTGTTGCTTGAGTGAAGTGTATACTTGGTTAGAAAGTACTGCTATTTCCACTACACTATCATTAGGTACTACATCTCTTACTACCCACTATGCATTTAGTCCAGTGAGGTATTCAGTTACTTTTCTCCTCTGCATTGCCATAAATATTTGCTTTCAAAATATTAAATTTGATCATGTCCTTTTTAGTGATTAACAACATGTAACGTGTAAGTAAACTATGACAGACCTTTGCCTCAAAACATCAGTCCATTAACCCTATCTCTAAGTGTCAGTCATGTGACTAACTAGCCATTGTCCATGGTTTACCCCACCTCAGGCCTGAAGTAGCTGGGTTAGGCACCAGCCAGCCACAAATATAAATGGATAAGAAATCAAATAATACCTGTCTGATGTAAAATCAACATTTTTTGTTGCCTGCCTTGTTGGTACTTGAAGTGACAAATATTTTCTGAAGTGGTACTTGGAGGTGAAAGGCTGCATAAACACTGACTCTGTGTATGTCAGAACACTGAGAGTATAGCTTTTATTCATTAGGTTCATGATATTACAATTGTACAATGTCAAATATGACGCACCAGAGAGAAAAAGCTCTGTTGGTGATCAGTACCAGGTCTTTGCACTGGGAAAGGAGTCAGACAGTCAAACAGCATGTCAGCTTATGCAACAACGCTATTGAAATGTAAGATCATAATGGCACTTCCATGATACCTGTTATGAAACCAGAATCATTTCAGGGTCAGATTTCCCTGACACTTTTTCTTGTTCAAGTAGTACTTTTTCATTAGAAATGTTCTGTCTGACAAAAGGGGTGAATTAGACATCACCCAAAAACTTTGTTAGTTTGGACAAGAAAATGTGCAGAAATCTTGGCTCATGTTCTGTTATATTATAAAGCAATTTTTCAAATAAGTTGTAATGATATAAATACGAATCAATGTAGCATAAGAAGCATGTTATGTATGCTTATTGCATTATTGTTTTAAGAGAACAGTGATGATAATTCAAAGCCTTTTCTTGTAAAATGCTTTGCTCTATTCATGTTTATCTTTTTGTGTGCTTTCTTAGTGTAACTAGATATTGAAAGCACTGATTTGTCTTTCTCTGGTACTGACAGCCTATTAATTCACTGGTGACAAGTTGTGTAGACTAACTAATAGTAACTTGATAATAAAGTCTATGACCTACTGAGGTATCGTTCACAAAATACTATTAGTGGTTTATTTATTCATTCATCTTCTGTTAGTGGTTGTGGGTACTGTTGCCTGTTGCGGGCACAGACAGACAACCATTCACTCTCATATTAATTCACAAATGGCATTTTAGAGTCATCAGTTCACATAACACATGCATGTCTTTGGACTGGTGGTAGGAAGCTGGAGAGAACCCACAGTAACAACAGACAAACTCTTTTCCCATTCTATACAAAGAAGTTAGTCTGGTATCCCATCGCTTGAAATTTGTTTCTATGGGCGCAACAGTCACAGGTGGAGTAACCAATCAGTGAAATGAAGGGGTAAGTAGTGCACAGCTGACCCAAAAAAACATGGTGGTTTGTCATTTTTGCCATAAAACACCAAAATACAGCATATTATGATAAGCTCTGTACTTGTTTCTGAATGGGGACAGCAGCAGAAGCCAGTTGTATAAAGACTTGTGGAAAAAAGTGGGTTTGTTTGAATGTGGTTGTTACGTCAGACATAACTGTTGTTAAAATGGCAACAAGACAAAGGAAGAAAATCAAGGTGGCCTTCAGCAGTATCAACAGGTGATGAAGAAAAGCACTGAACGCCATTAATGAGGTCAGAGAAGTTATTAAATTTGCTTGATAGCCATGCTAGCTTGTTTAGCATCCGCATTCATAAGATGTGCTTCAGATAAACAGATGTGATAGGCCAGTTCCAAATCGATCAGAAAGAAATGCTACTGCGAATGAAGAACCAGACTGTTCTGCTTTGGAAAAGAAAGTAGGAGAGGCTGGCTCACCAGGCTACAGTAACACAGAGAGGACATGCAGACTCCACCCAGAGAGATCATGTGACAGCCAGTCCGAGGATCAAACCCTCAATCTCCTTGCTGGGAGTCAAGAGCATTACTGCTCTGCCACCTTCTTTAAACCATTTTATTTCACTTCTGCTTCAAGCCAGTGTACTCTTTGTACCAGTTCTAAGCCTGGATAAATGTAGATGATTATATCGGGAAGGGCATTTCCGTAATAATAATAATCATAATCATAATCATAATAACACATAACAGCAAATAACACATTCATAAAACATGCACCACTCAATGGACTTGTGGTGGTGGTGTCTTCTACAGCCTGCCCTGGGACAGACTGATGGAGATGTGGCTGCCATACTGCACCAATGGCCTCTATGACCACCAACAAACACACAATCACACAAACCCTTTTCGTACATCAGTGCCACAGACACTGGAGGCATAGTGAGAGAAGTGTCTTGCCCAAGGATAGTATAAATTGGTGGGAGCGGAAATCAAAACCGCTAACCTTCTTGGAGCGGCAGTAGCTCAGTCGGTAGAGGTGTTCCCCACTGCCAGCGCTCCATACTGTCGTTGCGTCCTTGGGCAAGACATTTCAGCCACCTTTGCCTGTGTGAATGTGTTAGTGTGATTGTGTGTTTGGTGCTGGTCGGAGGCAAAATGGCAGCTTCTAACACCGAGTGTGAATAAATATTGCACCAAATTCTAAAGCAACTTTGAGTGTCTAGAAATGTGCTGTCTAAGACAAATGCAGCATTATTATTATCATTCTATTTAGCGGGTGACCTAAGCTACTGCCATCCCACTGCTGCAAAAAATGTGCCAAATGAATCTGCAGATCAGAGGCAGACAATCTGCTGTGGAGACCAAAGAAAGGGAAAAGTTCAAAAGGAAAGAAACAAGTATATAACCATTATATTTGACTCATTATGCATCCCACTTAAAATGGTGGAGGACAGTCTTTGTTTTTGACTCCAGCAGCTTTTGGCTAAAACAACCTCAAAACCAAAACTTAAACTACAGTGTACAAAGGTAAGCAAAGTGAAAAGCGCTCAGAACGCAGAGCCCTTTATTAAAGCTGTTGGCTGTGGGAGGATGCTGGCCTCAAAGTCTACATTTGGAAAGCTTCAGACAAATCCTAAAATCAACTCGCTTTAAAAGATCCATTCCAACTCAAATGACTGGAGCGAAAGGGCGTCATGCTTTTGTGCTGGTTCCAAGCCCGAACAAATGGAGAAGGTTGTGTCAACTGGCACAAATTTAATCCCAATGATATGAATCAGTGGAAGTTAAAAGGGCCGATGATTTTGTGTGGCGACCTTGAAAGGATAAAGCCAAAAGGAAAGAAGTCAACTGTTACACTAATTTAGACTTTGCATATGTTTATATTCAGTTTGAAGAGTTGATTACTGCATAAAGAATATACTGTGTGGCTGCTTTGTACTCATTGACAAACATTTACAGAAGCCTGATTTGAGTGGCAGGTTTATTAATGTCCTACTTTTATTGCAGACTCAACATGTGACAGCAGGAGTAAACAGCAAACACTGGAGATGCTCTATAAATGTAACTGAGATGATAGCTCTACTTGGCTAAAGACATCAATCTGATAATACTCAAACTGCCATGGTAGTCATGTAGATAATGTAGAGTTGGGAAATTGGCAGTTTAAGCATTGTTTTTTAGGATAAGGTTTAAAAGTATAACACCCTTTTTTATTTTTTATGTATTCTGGCAACATTTTTCAACAGAGAGGTTGTAGGTTTCTTTAACCTCGTATAGTGTTACTCAGGGAACTTTTGCATTTTGCAGTTTAAAAGGTTATTATGGGCTTGTTCCAGTAAGATTAGACCACAGTTCTGGTGTAGTCATGGTTTAGCAGTGGTTTAGTCCTGGTTTAAACCTGGTATAGATCTGGTTTAGAACTGGCTTAGTTCATGTTTAACTGAGTTTAGTCATGGTCTAATTCTACTTTAACTCAGTTTAGTACTGGTGTAGTCCTGGTTTAGCACAGTTTGGTCCTGGTTTAATCCTAGTTTAGTCCAGGTTTAGTCCTGGTTTAGACCTAGTTTAGTCCAGGTTTAAACCTAATTTAGATCTTATTTAGTCCTTGTTTAGCTTTAGTTTAGTCCTGGTTTAGCCCTAGTTTAGTCCTGGTTTAGCCCTGGTTTACACCGGATTTAGTCCTGGTTTAGACCTGGTTTAGTCCTAGTTTAGACCTGGTTTACACCTGGTTTAGTCTTGGTTTTGTTCTGGTTTAGACCTGGCTTAGTTCAGGTTTAACCCAATTTAGTCATAGTTTAGCCAATGTTTAGTTCTGTTTTAAACCTGTTTTAGACCTGTTTTAGTCCTGGTTTAAACTTAATTTAAATCTGGTTTAGTCCTGGTTTAGCACAGTTTAGACCTGGTTTAGCCCTAGTTTAATCCGGGTTTAGTCCTGGTTTAGACCCAGTTTAGTCCTGATTTGAACCTAATTTAGATCTGATTTAGTCCTTGTATAGCCTTAGTTTAGTCCTGGATTAGCCCTGGTTTACACCTGGTTTAGTCCTAGTTTAAAACATGTTTAAACCTGGTATAGTCCTGGTTTAGTTCTGGTTTAGACCTGGTTTAGTCCTGATTCGTGCTCATTTTGGTCCATTACTTGGAGAGGCACATCTTTCCTGGTACTTGATGTGGCAGGTTTAAGAATCACTGAGCTGGAGCATTTTTCCTGATAAAGCAAATCTAATTTTAAACTCAGACTTGTAAAGAACAATCCTCAGTGTATGTTTTCACACTTCTATAATTTCATTAAAACTGAGTTAGCAGGACGTCTTTTTGCCATTTTACCGCTGACTCTAAAAATACACACCCAAAATCCTGCAGACTCTGAAAGCCCCGTACTTAGATGCTAAAACATAACGCTGAGACAGACTGTGGTTTGCCAATTACACGGCTCAGCTCCACAAACACAAGCCTTGCACCTGCTGCGGGGATTCTTCCACACACTAAATGGAAACCAATCCCAGATAAATTAGCACTTGTCAGCATCTTCCAATTTAATGGCTCCAACAACTACCCAACTTCCCTCCTAGTATTTTTAGCATTGTTTGAGACAGACAAATATTAATATTGTAACATCCCAATCAAATGTGCAGTGTACAGTGAATCGAAAAACCTTTAACACCAAGTACCATTTCCACATAACTGGGACTAAACCAGGTCTAAACCAGGACTAAACTAGGACATAACTATAGGACTAATCTAGGCCTAAACCAGGACTAAACTAGGACATAACTATAGGACTAATCTAGGCCTAAACCAGGACTAAACTAGGACATAACTATAGGACTAATCTAGGCCAAAACCAGGTCTAAACCAGGACTAAACTAGGACATAACTAATGGATTAATCTAGGCTTGAATCAGGTCTAAACCAGGACTAAACTAGGACATAATCATAGGACTAATCTAGGACTAAACCAGGATTAAACCAGGTCTAAATCAGGACTAAACTAGGACAAAACTATAAGACTAATCGAGGCCTAAACCAGGTCTAAATCAGGACTAAACTAGGACAAAACTATAGGACTAATCTAGGCCTAAACCAGGTCTAAACCAGGACTAAACTAGGACATAATCATAGGACTAATCTAGGACTAAACCAGGCCTAAACCAGGTCTAAATCAGGACTAAACTAGGACAAAACTATAGGACTAATCTAGGCCTAAACCAGGTCTAAATCAGGACTAAACTAGGACAAAACTATAGGACTAATCTAGGCCTAAACCAGGTCTAAATCAGGACAAAACTAGGACAAAACTATAGGACTAATCTAGGCCTAAACCAGGTCTAAATCAGGACTAAACTAGGACAAAACTATAGGACTAATCTAGGCCTAAACCAGGTCTAAACCAGGACTAAACTAGGACATAATCATAGGACTAATCTAGGACTAAACCAGGCCTAAACCAGGTCTAAATCAGGACTAAACTAGGACAAAACTATAGGACTAATCTAGGCCTAAACCAGGTCTAAATCAGGACTAAACTAGGACAAAACTATAGGACTAATCTAGGCCTAAACCAGGTCTAAATCAGGACAAAACTAGGACAAAACTATAGGACTAATCTAGGCCTAAACCAGGTCTAAATCAGGACTAAACTAGGACAAAACTATAGGACTAATCTAGGCCTAAACCAGGTCTAAATCAGGACTAAACTAGGACAAAACTATAGGACTAATCTAGGCCTAAACCAGGTCTAAACCAGGACTAAACTAGGACATAATCATAGGACTAATCTAGGACTAAACCAGGTCTAAATCAGGTCTAAATCAGGACTAAACTAGGACAAAACTATAGGACTAATCTAGGCCTAAACCAGGTCTAAATCAGGACTAAACTAGGACAGAACTATAGGACTAATCTAGGCCTAAACCAGGTCTAAATCAGGACTAAACTAGGACAAAACTATAGGACTAATCTAGGCCTAAACCAGGTCTAAATCAGGACTAAACTAGGACAAAACTATAGGACTAATCTAGGCCTAAACCAGGTCTAAATCAGGACTAAACTAGGACAAAACTATATGACTAATATAGGCCTAAACCAGGTCTAAATCAGGACTAAACTAGGACATAATCATAGGACTAATCTAGGCCTAAACCAGGTCTAAATCAGGACTAAACTAGGACAAAACTATAGGACTAATCTAGGCCTAAACCAGGTCTAAACCAGGACTAAACTAGGACATAATCATAGGACTAATCTAGGACTAAACCAGGCCTAAACCAGGTCTAAATCAGGACTAAATTAGGACAAAACTATAGGACTAATCTAGGCCTAAACCAGGTCTAAATCAGGACTAAACTAGGACAAAACTATAGGACTAATCTAGGCCTAAACCAGGTCTAAATCAGGACTAAACTAGGACAAAACTATAGGACTAATCTAGGCCTAAACCAGGTCTAAATCAGGACTAAACTAGGACAGAACTATAGGACTAATCTAGGCCTAAACCAGGTCTAAATCAGGACTAAACTAGGACAAAACTATAGGACTAATCTAGGCCTAAACCAGGTCTAAATCAGGACTAAACTAGGACAAAACTATAGGACTAATCTAGGCCTAAACCAGGTCTAAATCAGGACTAAACTAGGACAAAACTATATGACTAATATAGGCCTAAACCAGGTCTAAATCAGGACTAAACTAGGACATAATCATAGGACTAATCTAGGCCTAAACCAGGTCTAAATCAGGACTAAACTAGGACATAATCATAGGACTAATCTAGGACTAAACCAGGCCTAAACCAGGTCTAAATCAGGACTAAACTAGGACATAATCATAGGACTAATATAGGCCTAAACCAGGTCTAAATCAGGCCTAAACCAGGTCTAAATCAGGACTAAACTAGAACATAACTAATGGATTAATCTAGGCTTGAATCAGGTCTAAACCAGGACTAAACTAGGACATAATCATAGGACTAATCTAGGACTAAACCAGGCCTAAACCAGGTCTAAATCAGGACTAAACTAGGACAAAACTATAGGACTAATCTAGGCCTAAACCAGGTCTAAATCAGGACTAAACTAGGACAAAACTATAGGACTAATCTAGGCCTAAGCCAGGTCTAAATCAGGACTAAACTAGGACAAAACTATATGACTAATATAGGCCTAAACCAGGTCTAAATCAGGACTAAACTAGGACAAAACTATAAGACTAATCTAGGCCTAAACCAGGTCTAAATCAGGACCAAACTAGGACATAATCCTAGGACTAATATAGGCCTATACCAGGTCTAAATCAGGACTAAACTGTGCCTAAACCAGAGCAAATAAACCAGGGCAGGAATAAAACAGACTCTGAATTTCACAAAATCAGAACTGATAAAAAGTCTTCAGAGTACCACCAGAAGAAGCCTGCATACTTCCAGGGGTACCAGCACCACAGTTTGGGAACCACTGATCTATACTTTATCGTCAAGGATAGCAGTGGATTAGGATGTTCAGCCCAACAAAAGAAACCTTGCCAGTCACATGTTCACATACAAGGCAGTCAGCTCCTTTTCAAATCAAGATGGCTCCCATTGGCAGTTTATCTAAAAGCCTTGTCAACATTATTTAATCTGAGAAAACAGATAAAAAAAAAATGTTTATAGACAATAAAGAAGCAGTCAATACAAACATCCACCAATATTGGCAAATGCTTCTCAAACTGTGGCTTCTTGTAGTGGCAATTAAGTTGAAAGTCTTTTGTAGTTTTAATCCTGATTTAGTGTAATCTAGAGTTAGGCCTGGTTTAGTTGGGGCTAGTCCTGGTTTAGACCTACTTTAGTCCTGGATTTGTTCTGGTTCAGACATGGTTTAGACCTGGTTTAGAGTTGGTTTATTTCTGGTTTGCTTCTGTTTTAGACCTGCTTTAGTTAGGGCTGGTCCTAGTTTAGATCTGGTTTAGTCTTGGATTAGTCCTAATTTTGTCCTGGTTGAGACCTACTTTAGACATGCTGTAGTCCTGGTTTAGACCAGGTTTATTTCTGGTTAATTTCTGGCTTAGACCTGGTTTATTCCTGGATTAGTCCTGGTTTGGACCTGGTCTGTTCCTGGATAACCTCTGGCTTACACCTGGTTTAGTCTTGGAATAGTCCTGATCTTGTCCTTGTTTAGACCTAGTTTAGTCTTGATTAGTTCTGGTTTTGTCGTTGTTTAGACCTGGTTTAGTCTTAGGTTAGTCCAAGTTTTGTCTTTGTTTAGACCTGGTTTTGTCCTTGTTTAAACCCAGTTTAGTCCTGACTAAGTCCTGGGTTAGTCTATGTTTTGTCCTGGTTTAAATAAGGGTGAGACATGATAAAATTATATTAAAAAAAAAAAAAAAAAAGCCTCTTTAATTGTCGTAAAGTGAAAGAAAAGGAGTAGAAGTCGTATGGTGCAGAGGGGCAGCCTCAGAGGAAATGCATACTGTAAATCCAATGGGCCAAAGCGGAAATCCACCCACATTTGACTTTTTGGCAGGTGTCGATGTCCAGCCCTGGTGCCAGAAAGGAACTGAGGTTCAGTGTTGCCAACTGAAAGTTCAATTAAATGCATTATAATTTTAAATCCACTATTTTGTAGTAATTATATAATTGTAATTATCTTGTTAAAGTCCTATCCCTAATAATATAAATTCAGCGGGTTGCTATGTTGTTGTTGGAGCATTAGAGAAACCACCACAGCATGAAGTTAGACCTGGTGTAGATGTATCTCCATTTTATTTTAAAAGAAGCTGCTCTGCTCTTTGTTTCTCCAAAGCTGAGTTTTTCTCAAATTAGTGCCACATTAATCACGCTGACAGCTCCCAGTGTAAATGACTCTGTAAAGACTAGAAATTATTGCGCTGCTAAATTTATGTAATCTCTTTAGCCCACGCTCCATGTGATTCTCCAGGTTTTTCTTGTCGAGCCTTAGCGTAATGGTTTTCAGTGTTTTGCCTTGGATTTTTTGGTGTATAATTGAGAATGATTTATATGACAATGTGCAGCGCAGCAGAGCGACGCCATCCCGTACCAAATGCCCTATTTGTGAATCCATCTGAGCATGTTGTCAAAGTGGTCTCTCCTCTTTCCTATAAAGTTATGCGGCGGTAATGGCGTCTCACAAGTTTGCCGAGGGTTTCCCCAAAACCGTGTGGCTGGCCGCTGACAGATGGCAGGAATCAGTAGCGGACACGGTTATAAACGTATAAATGAGTCCCTTGCACGTTGTACTTTTGGGGCGAGCGTTTGGAGTAGCTGCCAGTCAGACACTTGGGCATGATGACAGGCAATTTCATCCGAAGGAGAAAGGAGGTCCTCATCGTCTGACAGCTCAGAAGTGGGCCAGACAAAACCTCAGACATGTCACTCTCCCTGATAGATCTGTATTCTCGTACAATAAGTTTACATGCTCCTGGAGAGAGGACTGGATTCAAGGGAAGGCTTTCTGAAATGGACTAATGTGTGTTGCATGCAAAATAGGTTACAAGCCGGAAAAATTCTTAAGCAATCATTTATTTCAAGCATTCATTTTATTTTGTAATGGTTACAACCAAATTGCTTGGTAGACAGGATACTTTTCACAGCGTTTCTCAAACTGGGGACTGGGTACCTCTTATGAAACATGTGCCCCTTCTAGCAGTACTTAGGAGTCTTTTGCAGTCCTGATTTAGTTTAATTTGGGCTTGATCCAGTAGAGAAGTGTACACCAATCAGGTCCTGATTTAGTCTTAATTTGGACCAGGATTATGCAGGATTATCTCTTAATCTTAACCATGTTATGTTGTTTCCACTTCAAAAACTATTAGCAGCATTTTGTTTCATTCATGCATGTTTGAATTTTCCTGTATGCTGAGCCCATCCCCCTCTGGAGATCTGGAAACGCTCACAACTCTACGCAGACTTGTGAAACCAGGAAGTGCTCCTGTGCGTTTCTAAAGCCCAAACACTGTCACCAGACTCATTCTGATCATTTCAGGGCTAAAATTTTCGTCACTGTGAAGCAGTCATCTCATTTATCTATCTGTCAGCATCATGTTGTTAATAGTGGTGCTAAATAGCCATTTTATGCTCTGTCCAATGCCCATCGTTACCAGCAGACACCTAATCCAAGCATTCTCTGCAAAGTCAAAGTAACAGCTCCCCCCAAAAAAGGCGTTTTCTGTTTTTAATAAAAGCATAATGTTTTTGGACCACATTTAGCCTCAAAGTGCCCAATTAGTAATTTAGCATTTTTGGATATCTCTTATTATAACCATTACCCAATGTCCCTTCTATTTCAAATGAATCTGTCAATAGCACAGCCTAATAGAAGTCATCACTGAAAAATGAGGCTCTGAGACTTCATCTGGACTTTATAATAAAGTGTTTTTAGCAGAGGTGGAACTAGAGCAGGGACTGATTTATTTTGACCAATTGCATGCACAGAACAAAGAGGGGTGGTTCCATTCAGATCAGGGACACTTTCATTGGCTGGAGTCCAGTGGTTGAGTAATGGCAGTGGTTAGTCCAAATGGAAAGACATCATTTCAGCTCTGGCTCTAATTGCTTTCACCACAAAGCAGAGACACAAAAAACAGAAGCAAAGCCCAACTCTGACTTAAATTTAATTAAAACACAAATATATAAAACAAAAGGGGAAAAGATTGTGTAAATGTCAACTTTTTTCACTCTCAAAAACTGTGGGCCTTTAAAATGTGTCCAAATGCCAGACAGTGGGTGACTTACTGCTGATAAAACATTGCACTGTAGGGGACTTTTTTTTTATTGCTGTCTTTTTCTACTGGACAATAAACCTCTTTAATCAGCAAATCTTAATTCTCTTAAGTAACAAATGTTTATTCCTATAATAGTGGTTCCAAAGAGTGTTGGTTGAGTTATTAGGAGTAGCCTTTGGCATAGGGGGAAACTCCCAGCATGCTCTCTGTTTCTTTCTAAGCTGTGAGGGCCACCAGCAGGGCTTTATACACATCTATTCTTCTTTTTCTTTCAAACATAATTAGTTTTCTCAAAGCAGCCAGGAATAAAGAAGTAAACTGGAAAAACAAAAGGAGGCAGACGTGAATAATACATCAGATTTAGTGGTTACTTTGCCAACAACTTTGACATGTCAGAGAGTGTGGGCGAGCAGCTGGCTTCGCTCTTTTATTTTTATTTTGATGAAGTTACTTTAAGGTTACTTTTTTTTTTCCTCATTTAGTTAATATTGAACTAAGTCTTGCAGGTTAGACTTCTTCTAATGTAAATATTATTTTTTCCTGTTTAATGTTTTATTATGATTATGACTATGATTATGTTTGTTATTATTATTATTAATATTGAGGAGACAGTGACACAGTGGGCTAAGCGTTGGCCCACCAACAGAGGTTTAAACCTCGCTCAAAGCGCATACTGTCTTTGTGTTCTTGAGCAAGACACTTGGGGGTATATCTGCATTGGCTTTTGTGTTCAGTATGGCATGGAGGATGTGTGTGCCATTTTTTTTGTTTGTTTACGGCAAACTACATTTGTTCCTCCCATTTAAAATGTGTAGGGGGCGCTGGAGAGCCATTTTATAGGATCAACATAAGACTGACATCACTGTGTTCAGGTCATTGTTGTACACAAATATTATATTGGATCAGTCTTGCACGTTTGTATACTTCTCAAAATGGCTGCTTGCCAAAGCCATGTCTGACATTTTATCAAAAATCAAAATGATTTTGACACACATGCACATGTGTCGATGTGATTTTGACTGAGTTTGTAGCCCTTTGGGTGAAAACCCTAAGAGGAGATACTAAAAGTACAAGGGGTACAATTTGTTAGGTCCCAGGTTCGGCCCAGTATGGCCAAGTTCATACCCCACCCACACTTCCTTCTCCAGTATGTGGCTGGTTATGACAGGAAGGACATCTGATGTAAAAACTTGATAAATCATTGTGCAACTGTTTTGCTGTGGTGACCCCTAACAAAAAAGGGAGCAGCTGAAAAATACAAAATATATCATGATTTTTATTATTTGTATCTTTTTATAATCTATATTTTTGAGGGTTTGTTGCGTTGCCAGTGGGCAGGTCTCTGGTTTACTGACAGCCTAAGCAATACAAAATGTCAATGCTGAAAGACATTAGCACATATGCTGTTATAAACTACTTTTTACATTGTTTTACAATAGTAGTGGTTTGTTGTTTAACATTGGCTAAAACATATAATGGTAGGCAAGGCAAGTTTATTTGTATAGCACAATTAATACAGAGAGTAATTCAGAGTGCTTTAGTAGGTTTGGTAGATGCACCAGCTGCTCCTTCATCCAACCACCTCCATATATACATATATAACATACATACATATATAACTTTCAACAGGAGCTTTCCTAGATGGTAGTGCTCTGTGCAGAGGAGGTCATCTACAGGTTTAGGATATACCCCGACAGCTGTGGAGATGGTAAAGACCTACAAATACTTTGGGACTTTTATTGATAAAAAAAAAAAAAAAAAAAAAAAAAAAATTAACCATGACCACAACTCAAATCTGCAAAAAAGGCAAGCAAAGACTGTTCTTTCTTCATAGATTGAGAAATTTTAATGTGGACAAGAGAGACACTGGTTTAATGTAATAGATCTTTTATTGAGTCCTTCTGTCTTATTTCTTTTTTATATGAAATGCTTTCTGCGTGCAACAAGAACTGTTAGCTTAAAATAGTGACAGAGGTCAGTAAAATAATTGGCAAAGAGCAGCTCTGTTTCACAAAAATATAAGAAAAACAAGTTTTACAAAAGGCTCGGTCCTGACCACCACTGATGTTCTTCTCCCTTCCAGGAAGGGATACAGGCTGCCCAGAGCCAAAACTAATTGTTTTAAACTCTCTTTTGTTCCCTGTGCAACAAATTGATTTGGCTACACTGGGTTATGATGCACTTTAATTTGGCAATTAACTTTGGCATTGACCCTATTCATGAATAATCATTTAATTACTTTTATCTTATTTGTGTCTCTTCCTTTAATGGTCTTTTTAATCAAGTAGTGTGGCCTGGACCCTGTAACTTGAATAGGGCAAGGGTGGCTTGCCCTATCCAGATTTGTTGTGGTGAAGAAGGAGCTGAGCTGAAAGGCAAAGCTCTTGTTTTACTGTTCGATCTATGTTCTTGCTCTCACCTATGGTCATGAGCTTTGGAGAGAGGAGCCAGCTGAGGTGGCTTGGGCATCTGTTTCAGATTCTTCCTGGACGCCTCCTTGGAGTGGGCTTCCAGGGTGTGTCCCACTGGTAGGAGGTTCCTCAGTTGATCCTTTGCTACCTTGTATTGGCCAAAATCACCCATAATGCACCACAATCTTTATGAAGAAATCAAGGGGCACAGACAAATACTGTATTACTTTTAAACGCTTATATGGCAAGCGAGATTTGTCAGCTAAATTGTAGTATATGCATTACCATGTTGCCCACCCAGGGTGGCCCATCCTAACCCAACCCTAACCCAAAAGTCTGTGAGGTCACTTGCCTCGGATTAGAAGGAAATAGAAAATCACTTTGAAGGCAAGGCAAGGTACTTGGGCTTTGAGAAACACCTTATGTCTCTCTGTCTGGCCTGGGAAAGCTTTAGGATTCCATACGGTAAGCTGGAGGAAGTGTCTGTGGAGAGTAAAGTCCCTGCCACTGTGGCATGGCCCCAGATAAGCGGAAGAAAATGGATGGATGGGATGGGTGTTTCACACTGTGCCTTACTGTGTTTTAAATATCTGTACCTGCACACCACATTTCCTTTTCAGGCACAATAAAGATGATTGTATGATACTGTACACATGAAATAAAAGCAAAAAGGTGGTTATGATAATGGCAGTTCATTTTGATATAGTTGCTTCAAGTCTGTGATGGCTTTCACTCCTTTTAACACTCTTTTCTTGTGTCTTAGGTAAACAGTGGTGGTGTTGGATCATCAGAGGAGAAGGAGGTGATGCAATGGACCTTTCTGTAAATAGAGACTCCAGTTCCTACGGACCATAAATAATATTTGGAACAAGACAATGAACGGTTCCCGACAAAAACCCTCCGGACGTGGGCCTAAAAGAGGAGTCTCAGCACTGTTCATTCAGCACGTCTTTTTCAAATGACTGCTTATACTTAGCCTTATACCGGACTGAGGATTCTCTCACAATGTACTGCTTGTAGTGGATTACAATTGTGATTCTGCCTTTCTGTACATTTTAAGAAGAACACTTCCTTTCTGGGAGACTTTGTGTCAAATGCATTAGGCTTCTTCAAGGTGAACAGCAGGTTGGTATATTGTAAGCATAGGAGTAATATCATTGGTCCAGCTTCAACATAATTATGTACCTGTGTTGCAAATCTTTACATGTTAATACATTTACAAGATGGTTACAAGCTGAGATGTATTTGTCCAACAAAAACCATGCCAGTTCAGCCATTCTGTTTCTGTTTTTACAATACTATACAAAGGCATTGTCTGGTCAATTTTCACAGCACAGTACCAATGGATACAGAGTAAACAGCTTTTGAATGCGATTGGATGGGCATACAACTGAGTGAAATGATGCATCTCTGAAAGTTTGCCCCAACTGTTTTGACCTATTCAATTTGGCAGTGACAAAGTATGGCTGGCCATGCTGAATAAAAACAAACCTACAACTCTCAAATATTGTCATTGAATAGATCTTCTATTTTTGTCATTTGCCATAGAAGTAACTATTGGTTGGAAGTGGAACTAACCTTGCAGGCAAAGGAAAAAGCCTGGCCAGCCATGCAAATTCTCTGTCTTACAGTTTTTAATAAATAATAAAAATAAGTTCATGCTGCCTTAAACAGGCTTCTAGCTAATTCTACAGCTATGTAACTCCAAAGCTAACTTTACCAGCTAACTTGTTGGTAGTTCAGTCTACAATAGATAGTTTTGTTCCAATAAAACTAAGGTTGCTCTCACAGATTTGAACCATTTCGTGCCCAGGAACGATTGTGGCATGGTCTGTGCCCTCTGCTGGCCCAGCACTAGTGCCCAATTCACACTGAATACGTTCTCCTATACAACCTCTGTAACAAATAGACAGCATTCAAGTCAATGCGTGAGTTTACACCAGCTGAGTTGCAGGACATGTCTGTGTCCAGCTCTCTGGCAGAAAAACGCAAGCACTCTATTTTTGACAGATGCCGCAGCCCTCATGCATAAAGAAGAACAGGCCAGATTGGGCCAGAAAGGAAGTCAGACATGGGATTAGTGAAGAGAATTGGGTATAGGCCTATTTCAAAATATAACAGCATGTGCAGACTCTCAACCACATTGCTATGTAAACGTCCTACCTAGAGACACAGTCACAAACCAGACTGGATAGTAATAAATGTGAGTAAAAATAAAGTATTCATATACATAGCGTGCTTACCCATAGTAGAAGCACAAAAGTCACAGAAATAATATCCAAATGAATGAGCTGGCTTTTGTAGCTTTTCTATATGTATGGTAATTGTGTGAAATCACAACTTCCAGCATGAACTTGCAACTCCTGTGAACTTTATCAGCTTTTGTCGCGTATATGCTGCACATGCAACATATTCAGTGTGAATTAGACACCTGCACAAATGTTTCTTGCTGCGACCTGGTTACATCATCCACTCCAAGGGCAATGGGCTGCTACATCCTCGTGATGTGCTGTTTGTTTACAAGACTTGCTAGTTGTCTAATTGCTAATACAGTACTTTGTGAACAGCCGAGTAGAAAACGTACACATTACACAAGCAAATATTTTGTGCTTTAGGGCTGCTACTGGTCTTGACAGAGATTACCTTGGCAGAGAAAGGTCAATGTTGTGCATGTGATAGATTGAGTAGACATTATGCAGCAGCTATTGCATTGTAAGGTATTCCAGCAATGCCATACCTTAACAGAGAAAACTCTATGCTACAGTACTTGAGAGGAAAATTTGATAAATAGTTGAGTCTTTATGAAAAGCCAATAAACACAGTACTGCTTTAAAAAATGAGTATGAGATACAGGAAAAACAATGCAGTTTTTGGCCTAGGCACAGCACGGTTAAAAGCAGATTACTGTCAACTAATGTAGCAGTGTTTAAAAAAAAACTAACTGAAGTGGCATATAAAGAAATAGTTTTTATCTCAATTTAAAAAAAAAAAAAAAAAAAAGAAACACTTTCACTGGACAGAAGCTAAAAGTAGGTTTATACACATCTCTTTTTCTACAATATTACGTGGATTGCTCTTTCAAACAGATACAGTGTACTGTACAACTGATCAAACTCAGCCGCTGACAAAGTTGGACTGGGTCCCAGTTTTTCCTTCCTGTGAAAACCACTCTGTCATTTCCTTTGCCAGATTTTGTTTTTGTATCACTTCTCTGGAGTTCGAATCAGAGCATGGCGACAGCAGTGTAAATTAAACAGGCAGCATCTGGTCGTCAACTCAAATATGACAACACTTCAACCAGTCAGAGCGCTCTGCTGTTCACCTCTCAGTAGGTACCGCTGACACGTCTATTGTCTGTGTAAGTGATGAGGCGTAATAAACTATGGTTGTGTAACTAAATCTGTCTCTCTTTTCAATACTGTATACTTTCAATGTGTTCTTAAAGCAATGCAGGGCTTCAAAGAGATCATTAACATGTGATTGTGCTCAAAACATTTTTTTTAAAGGAGACAATGTACAATGTATGGAGCTCAACGGTGACCGCTCACCACGGGTTCTGAAACTCCAATTCCCCTTCATTTTCCCCATTGACTTTTTGAAAAATCAGTCAAAGTTTAAAGCAGGACTGAGTAACTTTTTTAAAACCTTAAATAAACTGTTGTGATGGTTAAATGAGTTGTGGGGTGAATAAAGTTCCCTGCATCCACCCCTGCCATCTCATGGCCCAAAAACCACACTTATAAGTATGACCGTCATCAACCCGTGGTCTGTGAAGTCTCAGGTCTGGCAAGAAAGTGGCACATCACAGTTAGCCAAACAATAAGCTAGAAATGGCTTTATTTCTCGAATTCCGTCATGGCAGACCGGCCAAATCGGAGAAAAAAAAAGAAACAGATATGAGGGGAAATGAAAGTAAAGCTGAGCAATATTGTTTATATTTACACTGGACTGCCAAAAGTATTAGCTTTTCTGAGCTACTACATTTGGAAATATAGTGTATGCTTGGTTCAAATTGCCAGCAATAATACAAACTTGTTCCTCCATGACAACTGGTTCATTTGTTTTATGAACAGAATTTCTATGTGTGGCCTTGGTCCAGAAGAGGAAAAGAATGTTTTCTCCGCTTTTTTGTGAAGAACCATGTCCTCTCTACTTCACTGATCTAGAACCTCCAGTTTGCACTCATATTTACATCTACGAATAAAGTAGCCAAGATACAAGTCAGCATTTCCTAGGTCAAATCAGAAAAGGTTATCTTGCCCTCTCTAGGTTAGGAAAAAAACATCCACAGCAATGCAGCCATACTTTCAGTCTGCTGTGGAGTTCAGTTGACAAAGGTGTCATTTCACCATCTAACCTATGGTCTGTGATTTCTTCATGGCTGCTCTAACATTTTAGTTTTCCACTGAAAGGGTTGGAGGTGTCTGGGAAGCCTGGCCATCTCTATCTAAATTTTTACCTCTGCAGAACCAAGCACATAAACAGTAGTACAACAATAATAAATTAATTCATTAAGTCATTGTAAGACTTACATGAATATACAATGCCTTACAAAAGTAATAACCTCCCTGAGTGTTTTTCCTTAATTGTTGCCTTATAACTGGAATTTAAATGGATCATTGAGACATTCATGAGTCATTTTACATCACATGCCAGCAACTATGAAGATACAAAACATGTTTTTTATTGTGAAGCAAACAAGAAATATGACAGATAAGCAGAAAACTTGAGTGTACAGAAATATTCACCCCTTTTTAATGAGGCCTCTAAATAAGACCCGGTATTACTCACCCTGAGAAGTCACAAAAACAGATAAGGTCAGCCTGTCTGCATTTCTGCAGTTATAATCCCACAAAACACAATTTAATTCATCATTACAACATGCAAAAGATAAGGAACCACACCAAACCTGCCTAGAGAGCACCATCTAAAACTTACAAGCAGGGCAAGGAGTGCATTCATCAGAGAGGCATCCATAAGACCAAAGGTGACCCTGAAAGATCTGCAGAGCTCCACAACAGAGACTGTTGTATCTGTCCACATGACCACTCTGAACCATACACTCCACAGAGCTGACTGTGTGGAGGAAGGGACAGAAAAAAGCCATTGCTTGATGAAAATGGGAAGGTCCTCTGTCCAGATACCATTAAAAAAATAGCCGCAAGCAGCAATCATAGGCCCTCGCCCGCCGCGACCGGGAGCTATGGCAGATTTACTAAAATTGCTGGATGTGGCTCTTTAGAAATGTACCAAATGTGACATAATTTTGTGGCTCCATAGGATTACATTGTAATTACAACTTTCAGTTGTTGCCACGGAAACGCAGTTAGAGTTAGAGTATAGGACTTTTTTTGTTGGTGTGGTGAAACGCATGTGTGCCAAATTTTGCACATTTATGATGAACTAAATTTTTTCTGTTGCATTAAAGATTTGTAGTGTTTTTCCATTAGAATAAAATGGGGGGTTTCAATCATTGCCACGGCAACACCATAAAAAAAAGACATAGGTCTAATTGACTGTTTTGATCAGGGTGACATAACAGAATTTTCTGCCAAATTTCATACATTTCTAAAAAAGTTTTTTTGCATGCCATATAAATATTTGCTTCTCCAGATAAATTTGAGCACATTCGGAAAAATGCCCTTGGAGGAGATAGAAAAAATACGACGTGTACAAAAACTGCTGAGTCATGCTTTTGGATTTTTATTACAATATAGACAACTTCTTGTTTGTTGTGTGGCATTGCTGTACTAATATTTTTTACTTGTCCTGTCATAATGCATCTCTGTACCAAATATGGTGATAATACAATGAAAAAAGTTTTGACCGTAGTCCCATAGGCGCAATGTTAAAAAAAAAATTGTGGTGGCGCTGTTGCGCCAATTTTTATTATTTGTTAATATGGCCTATTTTAAAAATTTGCTTGCCACCAACCTGAATTTCAGTTTAGTTTAGTTTTTAGTTTTTAAGTTTAAAAATGTCCACTGGGTGAAATTTGCAATACCGCATACAAATGAGAATAATAATGATAATAATAATAATAATAATAATAATAATAATAATAATAATAATAATAATAATAATAATAATAATAATAATATTCCTTTCAATCACAATATAGCCGCTTTCACGGCTACCGCGATATATATCTTTTTGGAAAGTGCACGTGCATTCCTACGTATTCATGGGGGTCCTGAGTCACTGCGCTTACGTGCTCGTCATTGACTCAGAAATGGGCTTCACCTATTGACTTCCATTCATTCTGAGCAAATACAAGTATGTGGCTTCCATACCTGAGGTATATATGTTTGTGCAGTACTTGATGCCATGAGTGTGTACATGGGAAAGTGCTTCGCGCTTTGTTTTTGTGCGCTCCGCGCACTTCGGGGCAGTGCGGACACAATAGGCTTTGCGCCACCCTTGGGGCTTGGGCCTAATTAGCCATCAATGAAAGATGCTATGACTAGCATAAACCCCTGATTTTGTCCTGGCTCTAAAGTGAAGTGCAGTGGTGGCAGGATCATGCTGTGTGGATATTTCTCATTGTTGTGGACTGGGAAACTTGTCCGAACTGAAGGAATGAAGGATGGAGCTAAATACAGGGAAATTCCTGAAGAAAATGATTCAAACAGTGCTGTACAGTGCATCCAACCTGAAGGAGCTCAGGTTGTTGTTAGATAAGGAATGAGCACAAATCCTACTGATTTTATGCACAAAGCTAATAAACACTTATCCTAAAAGACTTGGAGCTGGAAGTTCTTCAGAAGGTTGTTTTACAAAGTACTGACTTTTGTCTTTCTGTATTATTTCTTATTTACATCACAAGATAAAATACTTTCCATCTTCATAGTTGTTGGCATGTGACATAAACCTTCATGTCCCTTGGCACTAGAAAAACAGCTCTAAAATCCAAATAGATTAATATTTTTTTTCTACTTTTAAAGCTCAGATCTTTTCTGTTTCTGCTCTAATCATAACAATAATGTTTTATATTTTAAGGACATTTTTGAGAGAAAAGTACCCCCCGTAATAAATAAGAAAAAAACTAAATATGAGGTATTTTCAAAATAAAAAGTGCAGAGTGCAATATTTGAGTTTGGGTGATTTGAGCCTTGTATATGTTAATTTATAATAAAATAGATTTTGGTGCATTATTGTATTTTAAGCAAAAGGGGTTTTTGTATAAAACACACATTCCTGTCTCTTGGGATATAATCCTAATGGATCAATATTGTTTTCTACATTCAAAGCGCAAATCTCTTCATCAGCTTTTGCTTTAATCATAACTTCAAAGGTTTTATTAATTTCTTTATTTTTTGTGTTCGTACATTTTAAGGCCATTTTTGCCCATTGTGGCCCAAAATAAAGGGTGCCCTGTCTCTCTGTCCCACAGGTTCTGGGTGGAGTTTTGGTGGGCTGTGAAAACACCAGACATTATCAGCAATGCCCACCTAAGCACAAACGTAACCCCTGATTTCCACTGCAAGTGTGGAGAAGACAGGGAGAACAATATAGAGATCGCTGCACCGATAGTCATATCGTTTGCTGGAGGCTGAGTGATGGTGTAGAGTGGCATCTTCCTCAAATTGGAAGAAATCTCAACTTGATAGAGATGGAACTCTGCAACCAGTGGCAATCCTATATGTGCATAATCTGGGACCAAATTCTCTCCTGAAAGATAATGTTCATCCACAGAGCGGGGTTTACCAGAAGATACCTCCAGAGCTAGGGAGTCAACAGTCCTAACCTCAGCACCATTGAACACCTGTAGGATCAGGATTGTTGTTACATCCCAGAAGGTCGAACACAATCACACTGACCAGTGACTAATGCTCATTGAAGATTTGATGCAAAGAAGCAAAAAACAACAAAATAATCCATCAACACAAAAATACTTTTTGTGCTTGGTTCACATCTCCTGAAGGTTTGTATATTTCAGATGGACCAAAACTGTTTGAGGTTGGCTCATTCTGGCCACATCAAAGTGTTTTATCCCAGGGATTAGAATTGGAGAAGGCACACTTTATAAAGTCCCACGATGAGCTTGAGACCAACTTTGTGGCTTTGTTGCTTTACTTCCAGGGGTCAGTGGCTTTGTCCTACTCTTCTCCCACTGACTAGTGAGGTGTGAGGAGAGGTCTGATGATGTGTTCAGGGGTGTGTTTGCATGTGAGGTGTTTGGATCTCCATGAGAAAAGAGTAATTGATTTTGTCAAATGTATCATGCCTGTAGCCATGAGAAAGGGGACAAGCAAAATACATACCCTTGACTCTGGACACACACAGACACATACACACTGTCTATACAGCTTTGGTTCTCATCCCCTAATTTTCAGAATTTTCTGTAGAATCTCATCTGTGATGAATGGACCAAAACTGTTTGAGGTAGGCCATTCTCATTCTGGCCAGAGCAAGGGATTAGAATCAGAGAAGGCACATTCTATAAAGTCCCACGATGAGTTTGAGACCAACTTTGTGGCTTTGTTTCTTGACTTCCAGGGGTCAGAGGTTTTGCCCTACTCTGACTAGTGGAGTGTGAGGAGGGCTCTGATGCTGTGTTCAGGTGTGTGTTTGAATATGGGTTTTGGAGCCACACAGGGGAAGAGTGATTGACTCTTTCAAAAGTGTCATGTCTGCAGCAAAGGGACACCATCGTGCAGTGTTTGTGGAACTCTTAAACTGAGGTGTGATCAAAAGCAAGGGTTGAATTTTTAACTTTGGTTCAATCCATGAATCCTCATTAAATTTCAAGCCCATACCATTAACGCAGGCAAAGATTCAATTCAGTTCAGTTTTATTTGTATAGCCCAGTATCACAACAAAAGTCACCTCAAAGGGCTTCACAAAGTTAATCAAGCATGAACACACAATCAGACTTAACACACAATCAACACAAACACTCCTGTCCTTAGACCCTCCTTCTCAGTAAGGAAAAACTCCTAAAAAAAAAAACCAGCTGAGGGAAAAAAAAAAGAAACCTTATGGAGCCCATATTGAAGGAGAGATCCTCTCCCAGGACAAACAGGCAATATGTGTTAGTCATCATTAGCTCATCTATAGGATCATAGATCAGCTCTGTAAGGATTCATCCAGATGGGAGTAGGGTGAGGTTTTAAGCCAAGATATTGGCTTAAAAAATAAAAAATTTAAATGGCTAAAATGACCCAAAAAGATCCTAGGGTTACCAGAGGGTTAATCGATTCAGATAATCAGATTTGCTGCAATCTCAAAAATTGTCCAGGCTGCACTTATCCTAGAAGGCATTATCACGGCAAGGAACAGGCCTCATAATTCTGACACAAACACTGCAATCATTTTTAATAAAGCCTGTTCAGGTTTTACCCAGAATCCGTTACAAAATGAAGCATCCCTGTGAAAATGTACTTTCTAGTTTGCCTTTTGAGACTAATTGCTACGGCATACTCCCCAAGGTTTTCCAAATTGCTTTCTCATCACTTAAGCACTTTTTTTTTGAATACCTGTTTCCTGACAGAGGCTCGTCTTCACATTTTATAATAGTTTGGCTGTTTTGATGAGCGGTTGTTAAATGTTTTAGCGGAGACCCTGGTGAGAAATTACCTCCTCTTGCTTTGGGAAACTGATTATTAAAAAATGTTTATATCTCTGCTGTAAAGGGACCCACTGGATACAAGCCTATGAGTGGATCTCAAACCACTCTTAAAGAAGAAATACTCTGGACTCTAATCAGAAATTTCCAATCAAAACACATTTTAGGTGAGGGGGTGTGGGGGGTGCCTTTGTACATTGCAACACACATGTTCAGTGCTAAAGCAATGCATTGAGAGAATGGTTAAACAAAATGAACCACAGCTTACTGTGCCTATAGCTATTGAGGACAAACTGAGCACTGGAAAAGAAGTGCATTCATTCAGTCATGCATTATGGTGTAGGGCATCTATAAGTCATTTTTGGTAATCATTGTGGATGTAACAATGCATCCAAGTCACAATTTGATCCGATCCACAATTTTAAAGGTCCCCTATTTTTGCAAAACATTTTGAGCTTTTAACCATGCTATAATGTTGTTTCCACCACAAAAACATACCAAGAGAAGTATTTTGTTTCAATCACACGTTTGAGTAATCCTGTAGCAATCCTCTTTTGCATGAGCTGGAAGCGCTAATTGTTACGGCTCTACGCAGACACGTGAAACCAAGAAGTGCTCCTGTGCCAGATCTAAAGCTCATACACCGTTGCTGAAACCATTCTGATCATTTCAGTACTTAAATTTCAGCCACTATAAAACAGTCGGCTCATTTAACTTTCTGTTAGTGTAATGTTGTTAATAGCCATGCTAAATAGCCATTTTCAACACATGCACTGGCGTCTGTGACTATCGGTCAACAAACATTATTTCATCTAGTTTTAAGGCCATTTTTACAGTAAACACTGAAGACTGTGGTAGCTTTTAACATAATTTTTTAACTGGATTAACACTTTTAACCATTGGATGCCTAGATTTTAAGTTATTAACAAACGGTGCACAGATCCAGGTGACCTGCTTCCTGGTTACCGGTGAGTCATGGCTCCAGTTACCTCGACATCCTGTTATAAAAGCTGCATTAACCTGAGCCAGAAGGTGATTGAGCTGGAAACATCCAGTATCCAGTTTGTACAAAATGAAACAATTTTAATGCCTACTGGGAGAGCAAACATCTTTTTGGGGCTGACAGGCTCCACCTCAATATGCGGGGCTGCCGTCTGTTGTCCGCCAATTCGGAATTTGGCATACAGCATTTCTGCACCCGGCCCTCTACCCCAAACCCGCTACCCCCACTGACCTGTCCATCACAGACCGATTTCCCCCTAGTTCCAGCTCCTACATCATTTCCACTTCTAACAGTCATTTGCAAAATCTGGACTTGGACCTAACTCGCACACAGACAATGCATCAATACCTGTCATCTTCACTAACAGAGGACAACATGAATATCACACTTCATATCCTCATAAATACAGTAACACCAAAAACATTGATAACTTCAGACCTCTTAAAAGATGTCAATCACCATTCACTCTATAGTCAAAAAGTAACCAATCTCCATAAATATGGCACTTTTAAATGTTTACTCTCTGTTGAACAAGTCTTTTATTGTCAGTTGTTTGATTTTAGACCACAAACTTGACTGTTTATTTTTATCTGAAACATGCACCAGTTCTCTCTGAGGCCTGCACATAGGCAATTCTTTAGAGCCTGTTTCAAAAGAATTTTTAAACAAACTTAACTATATGAATTTTACACATGTCACACAGCCAACTTACATTCCCTGGATGTTGTCATTACCTATGGCCTGTCCACAGGTGTGTTCCCTGTGGTTGTCTTGGCTGTCTCTGACCACTTCTGTGTGCTTTTTAACATCACTGGTTTCATTCAGCGGGAGACCTTGGTGCAAACTGTGAGGAAGCGCTACCTTAGCTCTCAAATGGCTGCAAATTTTATCAAGGTTTTAGATAAATGTCCTCCTGTGATTTTACCTGCACCCTGTGATTTTATTATTGAATGTTTTAACAGTAAACTTTGGTTAAGCCTCTGTTGTTCCATTCACAACTAAAAGGATTCAAACTAAACTTATACCTCCTTGGAGAAATGAGGAAGTCTAGAAACTGAAAAGAAATTGCAGGGTGGCAGAAAAGAAAAGAAGGAAAAACAAAACAACAATAAATCAATAAATCATCAAACAATAAATCATCAAATAGTCTGTGAGCAACTTAAATTTTACAATAATGCACTAAGGAACTCAAGAAACACAGACTTTGCCAGAATAATCAGTAATAACAAAATTAAATCCCAATTTTCTCTTTTCCACCATTGATCATTTATTTAGCCCTGATTTTTACAGCTCCCAAAGAACTCCAACAGACTCTCTTTGTGAGCAGTTTGCAGACCATTTCAGAAGTAAAAGTAACACAATCAGATGTAACATTTGATCTTGTCAGAATATGAACGCATCGGGGTGTTTGTTTTTACCCGAGGCAACACTGGACTGTTTTGTCCTGGTTAATGCTGAGATCCTTGATAAAGTTTTCTCCACAGTGAAACCCCTTTTAGATCCAATTCCTACTTCCCTTTTTAAAAACATATTATGGATTTTTTTTAAAGACGAGCTTTTATACATAATAAAATGCTCTCTTCAGATGGGGGTCGTCCCTGTTGCTTTTAAAATAGCAGTGGTGTGGCCCCTTCTTTAAACCCATCATCACAAGTGAAAAATCTGGGCATAATTTTTTACGATGAGCTTCTACACATTAAATTTGTAATCACAATTTAAATTTTTTATTGCAATTACAAATTTAATTTGTGGATTAATTGCATGTTTTTTGTGATTAATTACAATTAATTGCAGTCTTGTGATATAATTCAATCAATAATGAATTTTGGCTCTTTCGGCTCCTAAATGGCTCTTTATTTGACCACCTCTAGCTTTTACAATTCAGAAAATATGTGCTGTTTCGATTTGGCTGTTCTTTGTGTATATGCAGTGTATATAGCACCAATGCAAACATCCTTGACTTCCAAACAATAATAATAAAATTCATATTATTTTGCAAATAAAGAGCACTACAGCTGACAGAACTACATTTTCACAAAATGCATCTGTTCAAAATAAACCTTTTTTACCTTTGGAGCTGGACTTTTTTCTACTCAAAAGTGTGTTTTCCTGTAGCTCTTTTGTGTCCTGCTGCTGAGTCTGCCCCTGTCACCTCTCTTCTCTCTCCTATATGACTATGAAAAAAGTTTGTAAATTAAGAAAATATCTGGTGATTATTCAAGTAAAATATCATTATAATGATCTGAAAACACAGTGTGTTGCCGCCAATAGCATTAATTAGCCACTTGTATATTTAACAGGCTTGATTTATCATGTTTTCTTACAGGAGAGCACCAATATTAAAAGACCACCTAGTCAAAGGCGCTGTAAGTGTACCTAAACAAAAAACATGGCTGTCTCAAAAAAGTGATATCTACAAATGTGAAAACTGCACTCATTGTAACAATATCTTGAGAACGGACTCGTTTAATGATGTTTTCCACCAAAAAAACTTACATGTGTAAAGAGTTTGCCAACTGCAATACTACCCATATAATCTACCAACTTGAGTGTGAATGTGGTTGTTTCTACATCGGATGCACCAAATGGAAATTCAAAGAAAGATTGGCTGAACATAAATATGCAATACAGACCCAAAACATACTTTAGCCTAAAACATTTCAAACTAGCAGGCCATAGCAGTCCCAATTCACTTAAAGCAATGGTTATTGAGGTCATCTCATGCAACCTTAGGGGTAGGTACAGATTAAAAAAGATTCTCCAAAGAGAAACATTCTGGATACACACATTGAACGCTATGAAAAACCCAGGCCTAAATGAGGAGATTCACCCTTCCTTTGACAGCACTGCTAGAAGGCTTCCATAATTCTCACCATCCCCCTTTCTGCAACATTATCATTGTAATACCCAATCCACAATATCTCTCTGGTCATTTTTCCCCACTTCACCCCTGTGTGTCGAGCAATTCAGGCAGTTAATGGCAAGATTTTGTTTTCGTATATACTGGGTTAGGGTTAGCTGACCCATGGTGACTATCACATGACCACTCTACACTTTAAATATTGTACACACCTGTTGTAACTAACCCTGATGAAGACTGATTGAGTGGAAACGCGTTAGTTTGTTACAATTAAAGATCAACAGCAATTCTTCAGAGTGCCTCAGTTTCCTATTTCAGGCTTTATTTAACATTCATTAACAGTTTTAAGTTTTTGTTGTTTGCATCTCTTTGATGCCTGGGCCTATCTACATGAAACAAACACTGTAAGGAAGCTAAACGTCTCGCTTCCTCTGTAATGCACGCACCCATCCTGCTCCTCTCTGCCTCGTTTCACAGCTGCACTTTGCATGGAGAGGGAGAAAGAGAGAGAGGCTTGCTGACAGGAGTCTCTTTCATGACCGACCCATCACTTGCACCTACGTGCCTTAAAATAATTATTGCCGTTAATTAATAAATTCAATAATAAAGTGTTAACGTGCCCAGCCCTAATACATAGTACACTTACCCATGGTTGAAGCACAAAAGTCACAGAAATGATGTCCAAATGACTGGGAGATTGTGGTGACAAAGGCAAATGTGGCTTCTGTTTACATGTAGCTCTCTGTATACAGGGTTTTTACCATGTGATTCATGACTTTCCGCATTAACTCGCTACTCTCTTGTCGACTCATGGTCTCCCTGCTGGCCCTGGTCAGAGACGTACTGCACATGCAACACATTTAGTAACTGCTTCATTTTGCTAATTGCCAACAAGCTTTTTACACCTCTGGACTGGAATCTTTGCCCATTCTGCACATGCAAAAGCCTCTAGCTCAAGGATTTGTGATGGTCTCTGTGCTGCAGCTGCCTTCTTTATATCCCACCAAAAATCTTTAAATCTAGTGACTAAGAAGGCCTATCTAGGATGTCCCAGGAACTTTTTGTCTTCTTGCAAAATCTTTAATTGATAAATCCTTAAAATCTTTGGAAAATTGAATATTTCTGATTGCAGCTGTATTTTATTCACCTTTATTGGACATAGAGAGAAAGGAATGACATGGAGGAAACTTGCCAGAGCCAGAAATCAAACCAGGGCTGCTCTGGTACATGGTATGTGCAATGGTGCCCTGTTTTGAGGCTATATATTTGCTGTAAAATAATTCAACATTACTTTTATTCCAGTCGAGGAAGGAGGAAAATGACTGTATGATAAAAATATATAAAACGTGTTCTTTGTACTTACAGAACTTCCCTACGCGTGTTGAGTGCTTTGTGCAGACATAGCCACACTGAAAGTGTCACTTTTCCAGCCGGCTGCTCTTCCTCGCAGTCAAACGTGTGTGAAAAGTGTTGCACTGTGAACACAAGACAAGAGCTGCCCAAAGCGTCTCTCTCATGTCTTTGCAGCGTCTTCCCGAGGAGCTCCTTTCAAACATCAAGCTTTCTCTGCCTTTTAACCGAAGCAGTCCTTTGGCAAAACAGCACACGCTAAACATTTGGTGCGAATCAAAAGGCCACAGCTCCTCTGGCCTCGGTGTGTCAAAAACGCTCTGACATTTCCGTGGACAGCCTGAGTGGAGTCTATTCGGAGGAGCTGGAGGGGAAAGAGGGAGCGAGGGGCACAAATGTTCGGTGTATTTAAAACTGCATGATGTCATCAGCCGAAAATATACAGCCTTGAAAAAAATGTTTATTTAATTATGATTGTTTAATTGTCTATGTGCTGAGTTTGAGAGAAATTGCTAAGTGAGAGTATTGTTGCTTCAGAATAATTTTACAAAATTAGAAATAAAAAGTAGTCATCCAAATGCAGTTGTTTTTAAAATAATAGCAGTCCAGCACCACAAAGCAAAACAATCACTGTTTTTGGTTAAAAAAAAAAAAAAAAAAAAAAAAAGTAGGTGTAGTAGAATAATAAAACAACAACAGTTTGTATTTGAATAATTAATTTAAAAGGAGCCTGTTCAAAATAATAGCACTGTGGTGTATTATCAGGGCCCTCAGTCAGTTATGAGAGCTCAGGTGTTAAACAGCTGTCCCTTATTTGAGGACAAAGGCAGCACATGTTGCGCATGCTGGTTATATTTCCTTTCTCTCTCAAAAAAAAAAAAATCTTATTAAAATGGTTTGTTTAAGACATTGCTGAGAAGAAAAAAAAAAGTAAAAAAGTTGACTGGAAAACATACGTATAAAGAAGTGCAGAAAATGATATGCTGCTCAGCTAATGACCTCAAATGCTCTAAAATGGCGATTAAAACCTAAAAGACACTGAAGAATATGAGAAATCATCATTTGAATGGGCCGAAGAATAACCAAAATGGCAAAGGCTCAGCCAATGATCATCTCCAGGGAGATTAAAGATCTAAAAATACCTTTGAATACTGCAACAATTAGAAGACGCTGTTGTAAAGCCAAGAAGCCCCCGCAAAGTCACATTGTTAAAAAAAAAAAGATGTACTGAAGATGTTACAAAAACACACTGACTGGCCTAAAGAGAAATGGCACAACATTTTGAGGACTGATGAAAGTAAGATTGTTCTTTTTGGGTCTAGGGGCCACAGACAGTTGGTCACATGACCCACAAACCCTGAGTTTAAGCCACAGGACACTGTGAAGACAGTAAAGCCTGGTGGAGCAAGCATCATATGTGGATGTTTCTCATACTAAGGTGTCAGGCCTATTTATCACATCACAGAGATCATAGATGAGTTTAAATACATCTATAGAAGACTTGTGGAGTGACATTAAAAATTGTGTTGTGGAATGTAGTCCAGTCATCCTGGGCTGTGACACCTGCCAGAAGTTAGTGGACTCCATGCAGCACAGATGATGAGCAGTTCTCAAAAACTAGTTATACAACTAAATATTAGTTCTGATATCTGATATCCAAAGCAAAATCTTAAAGCATTTTCCATTCATACAATAAATGTTTGAGTTTGTTAAGAAAAGTGCAGACACTGCTATTTTTGAACAGCCTAATATTTCTTTTTTCTTCACTTTCTGTAAAGGAATAACAAATTTGATCATTTTTTGTTTATGTTTTTATTTGGAATAGAATGAGCAGTGTTCTCAATACATTTGCATGTGTGGAAATAAAAGCTAAAATAACGATTTTGAGATTTACTTTGATAATTACTAAAGTAAAAGTAACGTAAGTAAAAGTAAAGAGTATTTAGTGAAAGTACTGTTTGGACATAACATTGCTCAAGTAAATGTAATGTAATGTATCATATGCACCTCTGTCTATGTGTGTATGTTTTGTGTGGGGTACTGTGCCTGCACATGTCCAGAATGCTTGTGTGAGTACATCCTATGTCGCTCACCTCATATTTATTAATGTGACTTGGCTTCAGAAGTCTTATGAGGTTAGTTGAGTTTTATGCTGTGGTTGCAAAACAAATGTCAAAACTGAGGCAATTTGTGCAGGGGAAGGTAGATAGAAAGACTCATGAGTATTGATCACTTTATTTTTAGCCATGAATATTCAGATACACACTGCGATGACTTAACATTTTGAGACTAAAGCTGGGGACACACTAGAGGATTATTAGCCTGATTCAGGGCCCGATTTGTCTCTCCCCAAGTTCGGGAGGGCCTGGCCAGGATATAGGTTTCTCTCAAGTGATTTTTTGTCGTAATACTCCTTGTGTGTGGCGTTAGTGCGATTATCTAATGAATCCTTGTCGGGTCGAAGCCTCTCCAACCTCAAACTGTAAATCATGCTTGATAGTTACGATTTTCACCCCCGACTGACGGGAAAACAGCCAATCAGAGCGAAGCGTCAGGAACCTCTTGTGAAAATTTTGAAACACAGATGCGCTTAATATAAATACTGGAACTAGCAACCATTGACGTATATTCCTTTTATGCAGTCATGGACAGCAACACGAAGAGGCACAAAAGAATGACTCTCCTACTCACTTCCAGCTCACACTGAAATTGTATCCTGAAGCCTCTTCTGTTTTTATCCACATTCTCATTATCGTGTCTTTGTTTTTCACAGCAAATTACTTCTCATGCTCTGACAGCCTTCTGACGCATAGGTAGTCCTCCTTTGTGTTTGAAGTTAACTTTTTAAACAGGTTTAAAACAGGTTTAAAAGTTGTTGGCAATATTTAATAAAAAGCGCAGAGTAAATCCTGGATTGCAGCGCAGTGAGGCTGGAGGTAAAGCTACAGTAAACATGAGACTTCTTCCGGTGCCGCCAGCTTTCTGTGCAGTAAATTAACTTCTCTCAAGTCTCTGCGCCACTTTAGCGTATTTAACAACTTGTCATATATAACGACACAATTGTGATTTGTTTTTGATGTAATCTAAACTGCAAATGCAATGTTTTATTTTTTATGAAGGGAGAGGCGTAGACCGGAAAAAGCTGTTGCTAATATACTCTAGCTTTATTAAACATTTGTGCAATTTGGCCGGTCCTCTCTCTGAAGAAGGCTGTTTACAGGGCTGTTCACCCTGTTTCACAAGGACAAGTACACGTTTCATTAAAATATAATTTTCATTTTTATTTCTGCTCTTTTGTCTCCACTTTTTTTACACAATAAAAAGATTCCTACAAAATGTAAGCGTGTGGTCTGGTGGTCTGTGCAGTTGTACGTTATGTCTGTGGTCTATGCTCTGTGTCCCCCAGGTTTATAATCAGTTAAGATTTAACATCCACCAGTGTGTCCCTAGCTTTAGACAATCAATGATTCACTTCCACATACATTCTTTACTGTCAATAAAAAATCTTGTAACACACGCATGTCTTTGGACGTTAGAGGAAGCTGGAGCAAACTCACTGTACCAGAAGGACATGCAGAATCCACACAGAAAGGACTTTGCTGGCCAGTATATTGAATGGGTGCTAACCACTCTGCCACTGTTGAGCCTAAATTTTGATATTTGTTCATAATGTACCTCCAGTGTTTAGGCATGAGGTATTACAGTGAGAGGTGCAAATAACTGGAGTGAATGGAATAAGGACAATTTCCTACATTTTAATTTAGGAACCCATAAAATGATTTTCTAAGCCGTTCTCAGGTACAGATGCTACACAGTGTGGCTTTGAGGGATCTCACTGAAGGACAGGCATTGGAATTCTCCCTTTTATTTTTGCTGCAGTCATTACAAGAGCACATCAAAGGGATCTCCTGCTCTCACCATATGCCCAACAGTTTCATAATCTAATGAGGGTTTTGTAATTACACAGTCCACCAGGGAACACGAGCTCATCGATTCCCGGGGAAGAGAGATTTCATTACGCTCATCCACATCCATGTAAAGTCTGTGCTATCAAACACTTTCACTAATATTTAATTGTTTCCATTACAAAGAAGACTTGTGTAACACACATGATACACACACATAAATAGGATGGCAGTAACTCAGTGGTAGAGCCATTCACCCACTAACCAGAAGGTTGGCAGATCCATCATGATTACCAGCACTGCATGCTGCTGTTGTGTCCTTGGGCAAGACACTTGTACCCCCTATGAATGTGTTAAGGCGGAAGAGTCTGAAACATTTTAAGAAAACATGTGAATCCCTGTGTCCTGGTGTACTGTAGGTGTTATCATACTATTTAATGCTCCAGTTGTAGTAAAAATATAAACACAAAGTATTGTTTTCACCAAGATTTAAGACAAAACGTTGTTTATTTAAACAACATTTGCATATTTGGGCATTCAACTTGTAGTGGTTCCCCAATACCCAGTGGAGCCTTAGCTCCCGAGTCTATGAGCCTGGGCTGTGGACAGAGGCTCCAGAAAACACTACAGGCTACAAAAGTTTTTGTCAGGACATTTGACTTATCTTTTATGTTGCTTTTATAACAATTGCACAGCTAAGATAGGCCTATGGGGAAGAGTATACTGCGCACCTCTGTACACGTAAATGACTGCACGTCTTAATTCAGTGAGCTATTTGTGATTATAATTCTGCAAATATGAGCTTCATCTTCATCAACTAAACACTGTTTTGAAGCCTGGGTAGTATACCACACATACAGTATATGGGCTTACCTATTTACTGTGATTAACCATGTCCTTGACAGCAGCTTACATGACTGACTTCTCACTGCAGCACAGGGCAGCAGCTGATGCCCCAGTCACTCTGCCCATATCGCCTATGACACGGGTCGGCTCTTGTAGCGACAGAAGTAGCTCACCACCACAAGTGCAACTGAGGAGTGAATAAATAATGTACTACATTGTAAAGCAAGTTTGAGTGTCTAGAAAAGCTCTTTGTAAGACTAATATGTTATTATTATTATAAATGAAAAGTGTCAAAATACTTTAAGCCAACCTACTTCTTTTCCTTAGATTAATTTAGGTTTAGTCCCTATTTTGTCCTTATTTAGTAATGCTCATTTTAGTTCATTGATGATGGTACTTTGAAAGCAAAATATTTTCCGAGGTGATACTTGGTGTGAATGGTTTGAGAATCACTGCTTTATTGTGTTCACCAAATATTAAAATGACAAAAGGGACTTATACCTTTTTTGTCTGTGAGAACACTCAGGCCTGAAGTGTCCATTGTTAGGGAAATAAATGTCCCCTGCATAGCCAAACCAAGAACTTGTTAACATCTCTTTGTGGATAACCCTATCTATGAAGTGTCCATGTACCAACAATTCATCTACATGTGTTTATGCTTCAGTGTAAAAGCCTTCATCTCACTCTAAAAGATGTAAACAGTATCCAAACACATAAGGGACCTCATGTATTCTCATCTTAAATGTATAAAAGAGAGTGGTAAAGTGCTGTCACAGTTTTCTATTGGACCCAAAAGCAGGACAGGTAAGTGTAAGGTAAGAAAAGAAGAGGGTAATTACAAAATTTGCAAATTAAAGGCGACTAGGATTGGCTGGAGTGTTGATCGGACAAGTAGGCAGACAGGCAAACAGGATCTGGAGACACACAAAAAGGTTTCAGCAAAAATTCACAAATAAGTCAAAGTGAGCCAAAAGTACTAATTGACAGAGTAGCAGTACAAATGAACTGATGAGGAATGGCAGGAAAACTGGCCTTCTTGTAGAGCTGGTGATGAGAGATTGGGTTCTGCAGCCAGAAGTTGCCACGCCCAGGTAGGTGGGAACACACAGACACACAAAGAGGGGGGGGACTTCAACAGCCTATGACAAGCGCTGTGCATTGGCACCTGCTTGTTGGTGCTGTTACGGGAATTGCCTTACTCCTGTCTCCTTACTCCTCCGTCTATCTGCTTTCGTTATCGAAAATATAGCTCTCCATCGAGGAAGGACACAGAATTTCACAAATAAAAAGTGTATATTATCCTCAGTTATATTATGATTGTCGCCACTTGAAAATCTTGCACATTTTTTACAAACGCAATACATTTAGCTCATTATTTTATCAGGCAACGCCGCGGCTGATTACACTTCATGAACCAATAGCACGCTCAGATTTTGACTGAGCGTGCTATTGGCTGACCAATCAGATGCGCCCTAAACCAGCTGTTTGACTGACAGAAGCAGGATCACGTGACTACAGGGACAAGTCTCTATCTCCGTGCAGTATAATAGTATGACATTCTTCTTTCTAATCGCCTCTTTTTCCTCATGCGATTGCATGCTTAAATGATTTTGCTTCGCACATCGCTACCACAGGACTGTCAAGAAATAGAAGTCATTAAGCCTATATCTTTAGCCATAGAGCAGGGCACCAGGATACTAACAGCTGAATAGGTTTTGAATTGAATTTCTAAATAAAGAGCCACCTTACGTGAGTGTGATCATAAAAGTTATAATTATCAACGCTCTAATAGCTTTATAATACAGTATAGAACATTCGCTATCAGAATTAGTCATAATCTCTCTCTGTCTTTCTTTACAGATACAGAAGTTAAACAGGAGTTCCCGTGTAAATATAAAATAAAATGACATTCTCCACTTTTCTGAGCTCATATTTATCTTGATTAAATGTGCTCATAGAGTCTTGTAGCAGTGTATACCTCTACTATACTCATTTAGGCTATGTGTTTGCAGCCAAAGTGTCAATATAGATTGCAAGTTTAATTGAGAGAAATTCTCACCATTCACTGGGTGAAGTTATACAACAGACAGGATATGTTCTTAGTTAAGTATAAAGCTCACAAAAGTATATGGCTATCAAGTTAATTAATAGCCCTAAAATTATAATTAGATGATGCATTTTGCTAAAAATGAATGAACTCAAAGGTCTTAGGCTTTATTGCTAACAACAAATCTTTGACATGTAGCTGATAAGGACTAGGCCTAACTATCATCTGTTTGTTATAAGGGTCACATGCTTTGGGAATAACTTATTTTGTTCCTCTTTGTTTTGTGAAAAGCACAAAGTTAGATTTCAGTTGGACATAGTTTGGAGCATAGAACATTAGTATCTCTATGTTGCTTGGTCTTTGATGCACATCGCTGCACTTTGTGATGGTAAAATGCACTAATGCACCAAGCAGTAAACACTACAGTTCACTCTTACACCCGTTTCATATTTCTCAACTTATTTCCCTTCTGTCTTGTCAAACTGTGGCAAAAGGCAGCATATTTGTGCCTTGGCTGCTCCTTCATGGACTCATGTGTTAAAGGGTATGTTTGTGGAGGTGGGCGTTTCCTTGCCAAAGATTTTCATTGAGACTGAATTGAATCCTCAACTTCAGTGCTCTGCCGACGCCCACATGTCTGTATGAGCTC
This sequence comes from Bostrychus sinensis, assembly GCA_020698575.1. Lineage (NCBI taxonomy): Eukaryota > Metazoa > Chordata > Actinopteri > Gobiiformes > Eleotridae > Bostrychus > Bostrychus sinensis. Next base: position 44,824,499 of record CM036239.1, on the reverse strand, counting down.
AGAATGATCTTTGTGGAACAGCCTAAGCTGTAACTCTAGCTAGAAGTTGGGCCATAAGCCTCACTTTTCTGAGCAACTTTCATGGAACAGCCCTCAGATCTTGATTTGGCCTAACTGCACAAGTAGTGGTGCTTTTGTGCAAACAAAATGAACATATCAGAACAAAAGTAAGTTGGAGTAGGGTTTTATTGACTAAAACAGTAGCACAGTGGCAAAGTGGTTAGCACTGTCGGCTCACAGCAAGAAGGTCCTGGGTTTAATTACCAGAACGGGGCAGACGTGGCGTTTCTGTGTGGAGTTTGCATGTTCTCCCTGTGAATGAGTGGGTTTTCTCTGGGTACTCCACTTTGCCCCATTAATTAAAAATGAAAGAATAACCTGAGCAATGGCAGAGGGGAAGCACTCACAGTTTTTTGTTTTTTTTTGTTTTTTTTTTACACAATCTTATTCTAAAGCTTTGGACATTTATAAACTACATTGTTTGTATAAATATATCTGGTTTTCACTGGACTATTTCATAAAGAACAATGTGTCTCCAAAGCTACCATTTTGAAAAAGCTGTATGGTTGCAATCTCACTTTTTCTTGTCTTAAAAAGGCTCTGACCATGGCCTGCATGGAATGTAATTTGGCAGAGATTGAATCAAGTCCCAAACTAAAGTTAATCAAAGAGAGACAAGATTGCAAAAGTACAATTATTATGTTTAATGAATTGATCAGATTATGGCCTGTAATTACAAAGGGAGCTAATGGATCATTAGTCTTTTGTACGGGTAAAAACATATACAACAATTAGGATGTGGATAAAATGTGAAAATGAATGGCAGGGTCACTATGTATGTGCACTGATTGAAGCACATGGCCTTGTGAAATAATGACTTAGTTATATGTTCAAATTCCAAAAAGCAAAGCAATTTTTCATAGCTGTATGAGTCATTTCACACTCACACATAGTGCCAGACGTTCTCATGATCTTTTAAATCATCTCTCTGCACCTAATAATATGATGTGGATGTGTTCTTCCATTTGTACTTTTAACGAAGTGTGAAAAAGTAAATTTGAATATAATAGAGCTTTTAATTAGAATAACGCACATAGCGCACAACCAAACTGATGCACATAGTTGACACATATATAAATATTTTAGCAGGTAGATAAAGCAAACCATGCTAAGAGGCTGCTGAAACTTTTGAAATTGGTTTTAAATTAGGCATAGAGTTGTTATGTTGTGATGATTAACTCTTTAAAACAATTTTTTTTTTTTTTTTTGCTGATGTACACACAAGCTCCTCTTTTGCTGCTTGACTGAGATCAAATGAGGTCAAAAGGAGGAGAGCATTATGCAAATATTGCAGTATTAGGTCTTTTTCTGTATTGTTCAAAATGTTTATGTGTGGAATTTTTTTTTTTTGCACTAAAGTTAATTGTAGCATGCTAAGTTTTTATTGTGCCATAGAGTTTTTTAGGTCTTGTTTTAAATGTCCTATAATATACTTTTTTCAGGCTTTTTGAAATAGTTTTCAGACACCTTTTCATTAGTATTTCATGTTTTATAACTTAAAATAATGTATATGCTGTGCTAAATAGCCATTTTATGCTCTGTTTATGCCCCACAATTACCAACAGGGGGCGTCAGACACCTAACCCAAGCATCCTCTGCAAATACATATACATTATTTTAAGCTACAAAACATTAAATACAAAATGGAAAGGTGTCAGACTATTTCAAAAAGCCTGAAAAAAGCACAATATGGTGCCTTTATTGTTGTTACAATAGATAAGTGCTTGCTCATTATAAACACCCAGTTCTACACTAATTAAACTGAAAAAAAAAGCACTATTCCAAGAAAATGTCTCATTTTACTGAAAGGGGCTATATTATGCACAATTGACTTTTCTGATCTTTCTGCTCTCCTTCATTTATCCCAAAAAATGTGTACAACTCTATTTCTGCTGTTCTCTTATAGCTTTTATTTTGTACAAGGGGCATCATAGAAAATGTTTCAGGAAGTCAAGTGCTCTTTTTCTTTGATTATGTTTAAAAGATTGTCACATCTATGCCTTCAGCTGGTCTCTTCAACTGATTCCTTAGACACCAGTAGAGTAAATGTGAAATGCACCAGTCACCATTGTTAGGCATGTCACTTAATAAAAAACTTACCTCTAATCTCTGATCCGCCAGACCTCATCTCAGTATTGTGATGGGTGAGGTTTATAATATTGGATTTGTCAGTCTTCTGGTAAATCAAGTCCAAAGGAACCAGACTAAACTCTTTTTCAATTCTACGTATACAAATTAAATTAGTTTGGACCGCTGGCTAGTCTCACTGTAATCAGCGTCTTGTTTATATTTTACTGACTTTGTATTTTAATTAAGCAGGAAAGAGCCACGAAAACACCCAGAGGCAGTTGGATTTTCTGTAAAAATGCATTTTAAATTTCCCATTTTCTGTTATTGTTACAAACATAAAAGCTGAGATAATCAAGAACAATAATGAAAATGTTGAAGTTAAAGAGGAACTTTAATGAACCTGGATCAGTGATTCTTAAACATTTCACACCAACCACCACCTCAGACGATTTGTGGATTCACAAGTACCCTCTTAAAATGAGCCTAGCCCTGGACAAGCCAAAGACTTAGCCAGACATACAGGTCTAAATCCAGACAAATCCAGGACTAAACCAGGACTAACAGAGGACCAGGACTAGTCCCAGACAAATCAGGACAAAAGCAGGTCTAAATAAGGACTAAATAAGGTCTAAATTAGCACAAAAAAAAAAAAACAAAAAAAAAAAACAAAAAAAAAAAACAAGGTTTAAACCAGGACTAGCTCCAGCTAAACCAAGTCTAAATAAAGACTAAACCAAGACTAAACCAGATCTAAACCAGGACTAGCCCCAGGCAAATTAGGACATTAATAGGTCTAAAGAAATACTAAACCAGGACTAAACCAGATCTGAATCAGAACAAATCTTGGACTACACCAGGTCTAAGCATGGACTAAACCGGGTCTAAACCAGGACTAGTCCCAGCTAAAGCAGGTCTAAACCGGGACAAAAGCAGGATAAAACCAGGACTAAACCAGGACAAATAAAGGACTAAACTAGTCTACACCACAACTAGCCCCAGCAAAAGCAGCTTTAAACAAGGACTACACCAGGACAAAACCAGGTTGAAACACGATTAAACCAGTCTAAACAATGACTAGCCCCTATGACTAAACAGGATCTAAACTGGCTGTAAATTAAACTTTATAAAGACTACTGAGTACCACTACATAAATCCAGTGGTACCTGTACCACAGTTTGAGAACCACTGACCTAGGTGACCGAGGTCTTACCCATATGAGCCATTGTTACCCTTGCTATTAAAGTCTATAAAATAAGATAATAATAATAATAATTTTGTGAAAGTGACATGTTACATATGAACCAGCAGGTGCTGCAGTGGTGTAATAGCTTTATGACGTCCACCATTTTGTTCCACACATGTTCACAGGCCTCAGGAGCGAGCCCACAGGCTAAAGTCTGAATTAAACCAAGCTCCCAGCTTATTATTATTATAGGTGCTGGAGTGATACATCACAGTTGTCCTCATTAATGCCATTAAGACTGTCCTCAGGAGCGTTATGGCTATATTTAGTTAGTGGAAATTTGATGAGAAATGTATCCCAGAGCACGTAGCGACCGGCGCTGACGTTACCCCCAGTATCCGGCCCCTTATTCACGCCAATAAAACGAAGACGTCTCTAATTAGCACCAAGATGGATCACGGCTGTTGGGCGCGCTCCCCTGAGCTGTATGAAGGCCCGGGTTGGATTACGCATGGATAAGACAAAGGAAGCAGCAGGGATTGGTACGAGTTATGCATAACACTTGGCTTCCTGTGGCTCCATCCCCCATCACATACCATTCTTTTCTGGTAAGTCTTCTGTTAGGAGATTAGCATCCAAGACTTCAACTGTTAACTTCAACAATAATAAAAAAAAAAATCTGTATTTTCATTTTAGTAGTTTATTTCCTCTGAGAAAAATCCCCTACTAGCAGTGGTGGAAAAGTTTCTTGTGGTACATTTTGTGAAAGTCTGAAAGCCAACATTTAATAATATTTATTAACTCTCAATAAAGTCACATTTTAATCTAATAATAATAATGTATTGGTCATGCAGTATAGGCCGCTTTTCTAGGAACATTATTCATGCACTCCTCATATATACTGTGCCTATAGCGTACAGTAATACATTGCTGTTGTGAAATACTTCATTCAAGCTTTATTTCATAGACTGTGAGCAATAATAAGTTCAAGGATTGACAGCATTTGCTAATCACATGCTCACATATAAGAAGTTTGGGCCTCATTTAACACAGAATACGCCCAATGGCTTTTCTCCTACATAGCTTCAATGGGAAATTTGCCATTTCCAGGCCATTTCAATATGTGTGCCTTTGTGTACAGGTGCATTGTTGATATTTCACTCTATAGTTTTTGTTTACATCATAGCCTATAGCAGGGGCGTCCAAACTATGGCCCGGGGGCCAAATGCGGCCCACAGACTATTCTTTATTGGCCCTCGGGCTTCATTCACAATTGGCCCAAATTGCCACAGGTAGCACTGTTCACTGCAAAGTTTGAAGCGCAGGTAAAAAACGTGATTTGTGTGAGATGTTTCTGGCATTAAAAAGGAAAAAAAAGAAAAGAAAAGGAAATTAGCGGTTGGTGGCGCCAAAAACAAACAAACAAAAAAAAAAAACAACAACAAAAAAAGCCATACTATGTGCTGGTGCCAAGCTCGGATAACTGTGGGGTTGTAGATAATACAAGACAATAAAAATATCCATAAGAATGATTAACTATGAAGATCCCTGAAGGAAAGCGATATCTTGTTTTGTGGTGATGCAAAATATGGCGCCTCGACTGAGTGGCCCTCCTGCACATACATTTTTCAGTATGTGGCCCCCAAGGAAAAAAGTTTGGACACCCCTGGCCTATAGGGTAAGTGCGCACAAATGAGCTAGTTCCTATCATGTCATCAAGTTCATTCTTGTGTCTTCCATAACTCTAGAACACTAACACCCAGGTGATTTCTTTTTTTCACATGATTCTTATTGTGTTACTTCTGGCTGCTCACTTATGTCAGTGAAGGTCAGTGTGTTTCCCTGTTCCCAGTTCCCTGTTTTTGTCGGTAAGTTTTGATTTCTAATTGTTCACAAATTTTGAATCCTTTTTACAGGACCTTTGATTTTTTTTTTTTTAAAGAGACATTATATAGCTGAAAATAAGGAGCAACAGCGGTGCAGTGGGTTAAATATTCACCCACCAAGGGGAGTAGCTGCAAAATGAGCAGCTGGAAAAAACAAACAAACAAACTGGAAATACAAAATTAGAGGACTTCAGTTTGCCAGGTATTGTTGCACTCTAATATATTATGATGTGAAAACAAACATTTGTGTTATAGGGTTAAGTTCAGTCTCAGAGTCTGACCCACAAGTCTGCACCTGAGTACACAAGTCCACAGTGTGCATACTCGGAAGAGAGAAACACACTTAAGTTCTTTTACACAGAGAATTTTATTATTTTTTTTATTATTATTAATCCTTTATTTATACAGGATAGCCTCTTGAGATGCAAGGTCTCATTTACAAGAGAGACCTGTTTCACATTACCTCACAAGACCTCAAGAATCAAGCAAGTTAATGGACTAGTCACAGTCTAAAAGAACAGGGGAGGTCTGTGCGCCCGATCTAGACTCTTGTTTGTCTGAATTTCCCCATCGAACATGTTTTTCATGGAGACAGAATACATTTTGATTACAGTGTTTTAAATTCACTGATGAGTGCTTTGGTGCAGCAGTCTGAGGCAGTTGCTTTACATGTCTGCACTGTCTACACAGACTTCTGTGTTTACATGCTATGTGCTTTAGCTCTGTGTGTTTGCAAATCTATCTATCTCACTGGACTGGTATCTGATATTGATTAGGTGATTTTAGGTGTTTTTCGGATGGTGCAATTTTTCTCCTCTCTTTACAGCAAAACTGTAGATGTATGACCTTCAGCTGCTCAGCCCAGCACAACAGCCAAAAACACAGCAAGGTCACACCTGTGGACACTTAACTCTGAAATAGTAGTACACTCATGCCATTGCTCAAGCCATCCAACTTATTATTTTTACTGACATACCAGAAGTGCTCTATATTCTACATTATCTAAAACCAATTTGTGTGTGTCCAAGTAGGTTAAACAAGAATGCTCTTTTTAGAGTATGTGCTACAATAGGCCTTCAGGGACATGCTGTGGTACATGAAAAAAACTGTAAGTCTTATGGTAATTTAATTCAAAACCATGTGGTGAAAAAGATACATCAACATTCCTTTTGGTAGTGCTCAGTTTGTTCACTCTGGAAGTAATGAAACTACAAAACAACAATACAACAAATTGAAAATACTGAAGCCTCTGAACCATGGACAGACCAGACTCTTCCTTGACCCCATCTCTTCTCATCTGTGTGGATGAACCCTTTCGCTGTATGTGCTGCATCTTTACTGTCTTGCATAGTCTGCATATAGTCTGCATGTGCATAGTCTGCATATACAAGAAACGGCCCTGCAGACTTGCACTATTTTTATTTCCCATATGACAAACTATTAGCAAAAAGACTGTATCCATCAGTCCTGGACACTTATGTAGCCTGTCAGTCCTGGGATGGGATTCTTCCATCTTGTGGTTCTCCCTGAACTGTTTTTTCTTACCAAGATCTAAAGCTAAAGCTAAAGTTAAAATGCTTTATTTGTCATTCTACATACAAGGTGTACAACAAAATTGTGTAGATGGTTGCTCTGCCACTATGGGCCAACCTGACCCACATGTTTTTAGTAGTAGGGGGGACATACAAACCCCACCCAGACAGGTCCGATTTGGTCCAGGAATCAAACCCGGGACCTTCTTACTGTGAGGAAAGAGTGCTAACCACTGGGATTCTGTACTGCCCCAATCCTAAATGGACTAAGGTCTAAGGACAGTTTTAAAGCCCTTTGAGACAACTGCTGTGATATTGGCTATAAATAAAACTGTATCAAACTATAAGCATGTGTATATATAGACTGCTATGGACATTCTAGTTAACATAACATAATAGTTGTAAGATCTACAAAATGTTTCACTGGCTGAACCAATATGGCTACAGGGAGGTTCAATGTTTTTTTTGAAGTTTAAATATACAGTTGCCACAAAAAGTATCTAAACCCTTTGGGATTACTTGGATTTCTGCATGATTAAGGGCGCACTCACACTAGGGCCATTCAAACCGTGCTGTGCCCAGGTTCGATTGGGGAGGGGTCTGAGTCCCCCGCCGGCCCGCACTCTCACCTGCACAAACGATCCGTGCCGTGGTCCGGTTACGTCATCAGCTCTGAGGGCGACAGGCTGCTACGTCATCGTGATGCGCAGTTTGTTTACAAGCCGAGCGAGCCGCTAACACTTTTAAAACCAGTGCAGTGGAAAACGTGAGACCAGCGGCATGAAGTATCTGTGCTATTGTGATTCTGCTTTGAGTCTCGTTCGTGAGACGCGGTCTTCTGTCACATGTTTGGAATAAACCACATACGAGGAGCAGCGGAGGCATCTGCAGACGATGAGAGAGGCTTCAAAACTACTGCCGCTGTCTGTTCTCTTCTTCCTAAAGGTGAGCGCAGGTCAGTGGCGTTGTAACGAGTGTTGATAATGGAGTTTATCCACTTTTTACTGAGAAAACAACAGTTGCGTACATGACAGGGCTCGCAGTGTACGTGCGCGCATGCATGAGCAACCGTGCCGTACCGAGGTCCACCTTCTCCAACCGTGCCAAAGTCCTGAAGCGTACCGCACCTGGGCGCGGTTCGGAGCACTCACATTAGGCAACCGTGTCGTGCTTTATGGGCGTTCCGGACTTGGGCACGGTTCGATTGGCCTGGTGTGAGTACACCCTTAGTTATAAAATGTGATCTGATCTTCATCTAAGTCACAACAATAGACAAACACAGTCTGCTTAAACTAATGCTGCAAAAAATTATATTTTTCCTGCGTTTATTGTATATTTATTTAAATGTTCACAGTGTAGTATAGAAAAAATATATGTGAACCCCTAGGCTAATGACCTCTTCAAGAGCTATTTGGAGTTAGGTGTCAGCCAACCTGGAGTCCAATCAATGTGAGAAGATTGTAATTGTGGGTTAAAAATGCCCTGCCCAATAAAAAACACACCCCAGCTTTGAATTTACTATTCTGAAGAAGCATTACATGATGTGTACATGATGATCTCAGAAGACCTATGAATAGGAATTTTTGACTTGCATAAAGCTGGAAAGGGTTACAAATGTATCTCTATCTCTGTTCAAGAGTCCACGGTACAGCAGATTGTTTATAAATGGAGAAAGTTCAGCACTGCTGCAACTCTCCCTAGGAGTGGCCGTCCTGTCAAGATGACTGCAAGAGCACAGCACAGAATGCTTAATGAGGTTAAGAAGAATCCTAGAGCTAGCTAAAAACTTACAGAAATCTCTGGCACATGCTAACATCTTTGTTCACAAATCGACAATGGGTAAAACATTAAACAAGAATGGACTTCATGGGAGGACACCATGAAAGTTTGCAAAAGAGCTCCTAGATGTTCCATAGCACTACTAAGAAAATAATCTGTGGAGAGATGAAACCAAAGTTGAGTTGTTTGGAAGGAAGACACAATGCTATGTGGAGAAAAAAAGGTAAAGCACACCAACATCAAAACCTCATCCCCACTGTGAAGTCTGGTGGAGGGTGCATCATGGTTTGGGGCTGCTTCACTACCTCAAGGTCTGGACAAATTGCTATCATCAATAGCAAAATTAATTCCCAAGTTTATCCAAACATTTTGCAGGAAAACCTAAGACCATCTGTCCACCAACTGAAGCACAACAGAGGATGGGCAATGCAATAGGACACTAACCCAAAACATAAAAGCAAATCAACAACAGAATGGCTTCAACAGAAGAAAATACATCTTCTGGAGTGGCCAGTCCTGACCTCAATCCAATTAAGATGCTGTGGCATAACCTCAGAAGAGTGATTCACACCAGACATCCCAAGAATATTGCAGAACTTAAACAGTTTTGTAAAGAGGATGGTCCAAAATTCCTCCTCAGTGTTGTGCAGGTCTGAGCTTCACTACAGAAAACATTTGGTTGAGGTTATTGTTGCCAAAGGAGGATCAACCAGTTATTAACTCCAAAGGTTCACATACTTTTTCCATCCTGCACTGTGAACATTTAAATAAATATTTAATAAACACATGAAAAAAAAAATTGCAGCATTAGTTTAAGCAGACTGTGTTTGTTTATTGTTGTGACTTAGATGAAGATCAGATCACATTTTATGACCAAATCATACAGAAATCCAAGTAATTCCAAAGGGTTCACACACTTTTTATTGCAACTATAGTTTGAATGACATGAACTGGTAATAATGTAGAAGAAAAATAAGAAAAAAGAAAAGAAAAAAATGAAGAAATGTGTTCCATGGTTAAGAAATGAGTTAAGAGAGTTTTTTTTTTACATAATATACATTTACATTAAGTGAACAAATGTGGTGGTGAAGTTGCACTATGCTGCATGTACCCAATTAACACTATGCCAAAGAATCAAAACAAAGAGGCTTTCTTTGTAGAGTTTCAAGCCTGTAGTAATGGACAGACTATTGGACAACCCAAAAAGGGAAGTGCTTTTGGCACAACTGTTCCAGAAGCACACAAATCCAGAACAAAAGTAACACGTGTATTCAAAGTGTTAATTTTACACCTCTGTGATTCTTATCATCGAAGGAAAAAAAAAAGGAAGTCAAATCTGCTTTCACAGAACACCACAGCGCAGTATTGTGCCCTGGCGCGGTTTAGCGACAAAATTAAAGAGGCACCGATACAATGAACACCAAAGCATCTGGCGGCGCATAATGTCTGTAGAGCTCATTTTCCCCTCAAAGCTGTCTCGTTATTGTCTGCCCGCGCTGACACAAATTCCTCAGTCTATTGTCAAGCTAAAAATTGCTTCAGAATTGGTAAAAGCAAGATCAAATCAGATAGAGCATTACATCCAATACAACAGAAGATGCGCTGGCAATTTAATAAAGCCATCAATGTCATCAAACTTACCTGTGAGAAAATAGACAGAAGCAGCTTGTGATCGCCGTTTTTTTTTTCGTGCCATTGTGCATTGCTTTAGTTTGAATACTTTGCACGGGATGAATTTGCTATCACAAAATGAGGCTTGCACTGAAAGAAGATTGACAGTAACCCAATAACGGCAGGAGTGAGAAAACACAGGCTTTTCATGAAGCCGTTTCAATAGATGTCAGATTTGTGGTGGCGCATCGCAGTTTGAATAGTCTTCTGTCGAGTTCGTCACAGCTTTTGTTTCCTGACAGCATCTTTATCGGAGTGATCCAAACATGCCGTTGAGGTATGCCTCCTATTCATCCAGTCATCGGAGAGGCAGTTTTCTCTATGTGACGAGACGCCGTATCTGCCAGCATTCACAATACTAATAGACTTTCTCAGTGGTTTTCTTTGTGATGCCTTTTCATATTTAACACATTTTAATAAGAAGGCATTTAGCTATTTCCTTCAACATAGTCTAGTAGTAGTTAAGAATAAATGAGGTGAGTAAACACCTAATATAGCGGTTAAGAAATTGGTAATTTTTCAGTAATATTTCAGCTCTTATTAGCGTTAGGGGCCATAACCCTTAAGCAGGGTACTCTGGCTGACACTAAGTGATATGTGATATACTGGCAACAATGTGTGCATGCCTTTGGACAGTGGGAAGACCCTTAGAGAGCTAACTGTAACTCACGGAAGACATGCAAACTCCACTCAGAGAGACACTGAGAACCAGAAACGCTAAATTTCTATTTTATTTCCATCTTCCTCAAGGGCCTTTACAGAAATGGCATAAACAAACAAACAGGCATAAATAAATAAATAAATAATACATAAACATAGGGAAAAAGAAAAATCTCCGGGAGAACCACATGAAGGAGGGATCTAGGACAGACAGGATGTGTCCAGGACTGATGGCTATATCCATTTTCCTTTCCTTTTATCCATTTGCTAATAGAGTTCAAAAATGTAAGAATGCAGCAGGTGGGGACAACAAATTGGTCACGACAAATTGCTGCAAATTATGACATCCAGTAAACTTACTTATTTTGTAGTGATATAAAGTAATATTTTGTTAAACTTCTTTGGTACTTCTCTGGTGTGGACTTACATTGTACTCAAGTAAGAGAATTGTTATTTCAAAATAATAATACTCAAATTGAAGCAAAAAGTATGTAATCCAACCAATAATAATAATAAAAGTAAAAAAAAAACAACAACCAAAACAACAACCTTGAAATACTGTTGTGTTGTGTTTTGGTGTAATCAGACAGGAAAACACATCAAATAATGAGCAAACTCTGGTATTTCCAAACAATAAATAAATAAATACATCTGTATAAAAATATTGAAGTAAGGCACAAGAGAAACAAATTCCCAAATCTTCTCCCTTTTCACAATATGTAGCTTTTGATACTAATACTGTATTGTAATGTGCAGATGTGGGTAGAGAAGTTGTAAGTAAGAGTATTGTTACTTCAAAATAATTTTACTCAAGTAGAAGTAAATAGTAAAAATAAAATTACTTTTAGAGGTTTAATTTATTCAAAATGCTCAGAAAAAAAAATGTCTGTCATGCTTGTCAACTCTAAATCTTTTCCAAATACAGTAAATTAAGGCTCCTCAAATTAACTTGTCTTTCGCCATTTCAGTGTTTTCATAAGCCTCAGCTTTCTCAATTAGAATGCCAGTAACACGTTAAATAATGTGGTTTACAAATTCAACAATGACCCATATTTAAATCATAACTACTTATTTATAGAAAATGAGAGTGCAGTTGGTCCATAGCTTAAGAAGAACTAACATCACTTCCCTATAAAGTGGTATTATTTTCAGAGCTTGTTAGAATACTAATAATTTTGTTTCTGACAATCTCATACTTTGTCTTCTGTCACAAGCTAATGAATCCTCTGGTATCTGCTGGGCTTACTGCAGGAATAAATGACCCATATCTGACACAGTGCACAGCCTGTAGGTTTGGAGGCTGTACTTTTGCACAGCCCTGGCAGCGTGGCCTTTTGCGTTGTGTGCACCGACCTGGTCCCCGTTTCATCTCGGGGCGGCTTCTAACGAGATAAACCTTCGACTGACAGTGACCCCAGATGAAAGAGGGAGACACAAAGCCTGCCAGAGTTCAGGGAAAGTTCTCCAACGCACCACCTACCCGCCCACTCGCCTTGCCTAAATCTCTCCTGCCCTGAGCCATGGAGAGATGAGCGAACAGAGGGAGGGAGGAGTGTGTTGCTCAATGCAAAAAGTTCCTCTGTCTCCAGTACAACTTTGTGCTTGATCCCCCGAGGAGGCCGGGCTAGGTGCTAAAGAGGCCGGGATTGACGGCCTTAATCTCGCGGAGTCTACACGTCTCGCTCGAACTTGGCCTTTTCCTTTTGTTCTCTAAGCCCTGGATTCTCCCGTTTCGACAACTCTATTTGGACGCAGATCTTCATAGGCCGAGGAGTAGAGAAGAGGAGGAGGTGATGCTTTGGTAGGAATATGAATTGTTCTATAGCAGCTGAGGCAACAGAGATACAAGGCATGGACTGTTGCATGTTGACCTACGCATATGAGCCCTGTAATAGGTTTTATAGATATTATAAACATTGTAATTAAAGGTCCCCTATTATGCCATTATATCATGCTCTGTCTATCGCCCACTGTTCAGTACGCGCTCCTCTCTTCTCATATCTGGACTCAAATCTTCCAAACTTTGTTCATATGTGAACTAAAAGAAGATAAAGATGCAACAGGCATCTAATCCAAGCTTTTTCTACAAAGTGAAAGTAACAGCTCCCCAACAGAAGACCTTTTCAATAAACATTAAGCATTTTATGTTATAAAATACAAAATATTCATGCTTGAAAAAGCATAAAATGCCGTTTAAAAGGAGATGCATATGCAGCATTAACAAAACATATTAAACATTCATTGATCTTCTTCCACTTAATCCCGTTAGGCCTCAAACACACTGGATGTGTAACCTAAACATGGCAACCGTGTCAGGGAACCATTTTTACTTCTGAGCCCAGTTTAGCAGATTAGCTGCGTGAGGCGCAAGGCTCCTATGATGCGCTGGGACACAGTTGTCACCCAATCTATGTAGAATATATGCATTTATTGTTATATTTTGGCAACTACCACATACCTACACAGTACTACACATACCTGATGCATTTTCTTTATGTTTGAATGATTACTGAGTCTGATGGACCATGAATTAGGACTTCCACAGTCTTGCATTTGCAATATCTAGCCCACAGAGACAGTAAACACACGTCTATTCAGTCAGCTATAGTCACAGTAGATCTATATGGATGTATGTGGATGTACTCTCATATTGACTGTTGCATGGCTTTTCTGAAGCGAGGGAGCTGCCAGCAGCGCACTGCTCATGCTGTGAACCTTGCGTCTCAGCGGCGTGGCTCTGATGCCAGTAGACTCAGAGATGCGCCCGACGCATCCAGTGTGTTTGAGGCCTTAGGGGTCGTATACTGGAGCTTATCCTAACTATGGGCCTTAGGCAGGGTACACTCTAGACAGTGGCCAGTTAGCTGCGGGGCTGAACACAGACAAAAAACGATTCACACATTGCCAAAGGCAAGACTTTTTTCTTATTAAAAATATATATTTATAGTTATTTTTAAGGTTTAGAGGGCAATGGACCTTTTCAACAACAATTTTAACTAATGTCAATACAATGGCACACATTGACTGAAAGTGTGTTTTATGTGTAAGCAAACTAAATTTTCAGCAATGCAACTAAGTAAACCGTGTTGGTGCAGGTTCAATTCAAGAAAAAGGTTTGGCGTCTTGACAAAGAGGACATTTTGTTTCTCATCCAAGGGACTTTATCAGTTCAGCAAACAATGTGATTTCTCTGTCTATAATGAAAAAGATTTGATCCTGTCTTATACTGTGATTTATTCTGTTGATAAGCAATTAGTCACAGCAGAATCACATATTATGGATTTAAACTGCTGGTAATGTACAGCGTTACAGAAAAGAGATCAAAGATTACACATTATCTACAAGAAATATTGTTGTAAAGTAAAACATCCATATCCATAGTAAAAAGAAACAAATATGCTGACAACTTACCAGAAGATTTCTTGGCAACACTAAACTTACCTTTACAGAGAGGGTTAGAGTCCTTCCGCAGAAGGTGTTTGCCTAGGGCAGGTACTTTGGTTATGTAGCTGGCAGAGACTGGATTCACAAACAGCACATAAATGTCAGTTTTTTAAATCAGCCAAATCCACCAAGACCATAATTTTTTACATCATACTTTGTCTTCAAACCTAAAACACACTGCCACACCGTTGGTCTATAACTGTCAGTACTATAACACTCTTGGTTGACAATCATCAGTACTGCCTTTACATTGGTCAGTGTTTTCAGTCAAAGCAAGTCACTATGTCATACAAAGATACTGGATATACAATACACAAAACATTACTAACCATGAACCTAATACTAAATTTGAGATAATAAAATACTGTACAAATCTCCAAGTTCAAAGAGCAAATTTAATGCAGTGTCTTCTGGACCATCCTGTTTTTGTCAGAGGTCAAAGCCTGTGAAGTCTACCCTAACATATTAGCATACACATTAGCACTTTGGTGGCCACAGGTCAACGTTTGCCTCTCAAACAATTCCAAAAATCCATATATTGATTACAACAGAGCATGAAGAAGTACTACATAAAGAGCTCCCCATGAAGTGTCTAAATAAACACAATATTATTGCATTCACAGAGGTGAAAGTACTTTACAAGTCAATTTTAAAAGATGGTAGCTTATGTACTAGCAGTAGAAGTAGAAGCAGTGATAGTAGTACCAGTAGTTGTAGTAGTTTTAAATGTGCATTAAATGTGCATTAAGTACAGATTTTGAGTACTTGTTCCACCATGGCTCATTAAAATAAAATTATTACTACCTCATATTAATAGCCACCTTACTAAAATGCCCATCCATATGTTTATGCTTCATACTTACATACTTGTTTATATTTGTATGTTGTAGTTGTAGAAAATTAGCTCTGGACACATCCACAACATAAACCACCATATTGAGTTTTCTGAGGATAAGAATAACAGATTTATGACTTTATGATTTATGAATTCAGGTTTATAGTGGAGTTTTATTTGGGTTTTGAGTAGTTGTTCACTGCTACTGGCACTAGGGGGCATAGATTAGTGGATGTGGTTGTACAGTATATTGGTGATCATTATAGTGACGACACCTAATGTGATGGGTGTGTCTGAGGAACCTGAGTAGGACAGGTCTCATAGTGGCATTAGTACAATTGGGTGGCCTCTCCTACATTATTTTTACAAGCAGGACAGTCTGGTTCCTCTATCACAGTGAAGTGTTTCTCTCTGGTCAATTTGGAACTGGCCTATCGCAGCCTTTTATCTGCATCGCGTCTTATAGACCCTTCCAGGAATGACGTGTTTTAAAAAGTTGCAAACGCAGCCTGGTACCGAGATTAACGTTCTATACAAGTCATTTTTACAGGAAGCAAAATAAAAAAATATTAATTCTGGACTGCAGGAATGAATGGTTGTTGTTTCTATATTTATTAAAAATGACTGAATCAATATAACCCAGATATGAGTCAGTTCTAGTTGGTAAAGTGAACATATAAAAGTAGGATTTGTGGTGATTGATTAATTAAATCTTAGCATAAAAGGTCAAATTATTGTGGTCGGCCACATTTTGGTTACTATTTGTCCTGTGTAATCTTCAAATTAAGATAATTACGTAGCTTATATGCTAATTATAGATCCTAATTGCAATGTTACATTAAATGGCTAAATGTTCACGCTCTCGCTAATGTTATTAAACTAGGCTCTGATATTATTCACATGAGATCGAGTGGTTGTCAGTTGCCAAACCTGTCTTGATTATTCATAATTTGCAATGTTTGGAGGCAAACACTAATTGCTCCATTAAAACTGTATTATCGTCTTTTCCAACTTCTGGTACCAGTCTTTGTAAACAGAACGACTGTGTTCCAAACACAAGAAGGGACTATGAATGCGGAAGCTAACCAAGGTAGCACTGGCTACCGAGCTAACTAAACGTCTAGTGCTTTTCTGCGTCACCTTTTGATTCGGCTGAGTTATTGTTCAGTCCTCTGTGGAATTTTTTTCTTTTGTCTTCTTGCCAGGACCACATTCAAACAAACTGACTTTCTCTGCAACTCTTTGGGCAACTGGCATCTGCTGCTGTTGCTGTTCAGAAATAAACCCGGCAAGAATCAGCCATGTTTGTTTGGGTCAGTGGTGCACCGACTATGTCCTGCCCTTTGTTCCTCTGATTGGTTACTCCACCTGTTACACCCATATGAAACTTAACAAAGGGATACCAGACTTCCTTCTACATATAGAATAGGAAAAGCAGTTTGTCTGACAGGCCGGGCTAACAGCTTGCTAGTCTAACATCAAATATACATTTAGGAACTGTAGTCATGCCTTTCTAGAAATCATCAGAAAGTATAACAGACCATGTTTTGGTGTAAACGGGGGCTTTTGTGGGGGCTGGACATGAGCTGTCTGTTGTGTGATATAATGAACCTTCTCTGCAGTAGACTCTCTAACCTGCTTCTCCTCTGTGAAGTTTTCAGAGACCTGACTTAGAACCTGGGTTTGGATTTATGTTCTGTTATGTTCAATGTTGGTCATTTTTTGACACGACATAATTGTATTGTTGTCAACATCAACGCTCGCTCCAGTCAAGCCATGTTGTGGTTAATTATACTGTACACAGCAGCCTGTCATTATGGATGTGTGAGCTGTTAGATCACATGATAAATATGTAGCCACAAAACAACTTGATATGACTAGAAAATGTACACCAATGCACGTATGCACAGTATTTACTGGGTCTCTCTGCTCAGATACAAGTAATGTCACTCAAGTGGGCTCTGTATGTAGACTAATGGTTACTTTCATGCTCTGCAAGGTCTTTCAATGAAAACAATTCATGGTAAGTACCTGGAAGCATTGGCCACATTATGACATCAGTACAGGAGCAGTTTTTATGATATTCAATCAGATTCTAAATATTAAATGATGAATTTAATGAATTTTAAAATTAATTTAATACTTAAAAAGTGTTTTATTTTATTTTATTTTTTCAGTAAAATTGAGTCACTGTAATTTCAATACTTAATTTTCACTGTATTTTTTCAATTATAAAAATTTTCGAGTTGGGCAAATTTAGAGTCTCAAATATGCCACCAAAAAAATTCACATAAAACATCTGTGCCATTTGCCACTGGAAGCACTATTTGGCAGTTCATGTGTGTATGCACAAAAAAAAAAAAAAAAACATTTCCAGCAAGGTATTTTGTGATTTGTCATTAACTGTGTTTTTTAGCCTACCAATGTTTACAGCATGTAATACTAAAAATCGTGTAATGTTTACCATTGCTGATTTATGTTAATGCAGAGTTATTTTTTTTCTTTCAGCTGCTCTCTTAAGTGGTTGTCACAGCAAATCAATCACAAAGTGATTTGGTGAGTTTCTATGTCAGATGCCCTGTCACAACTAGCCACATAATGTGACTGAGCTAGGTAATGTGGGTGAAGTGTCTTGCTCAAGGACACAACTACACACTGGGTCAGACTGAGACTGGATTTGTCAGCCCCCCAGTTAGTAGGTAACCTGCCTAATCCCTTACGCCACTTTCACTCACAATTAATGCTGTTTTTTTTTTAACTTATTACCCCAATATGTGCTGGTCCCAAGCCTGGATAAATGGAGAAAGTTGTGTCAGGAATCGTGCGTCAGATCAAATTTGAATCACAGCACACTAGGAGGCAGCAGATGATTTGTTGTAGCTACCCCCAAAAGGGAAAAGCCAAAAGGATAGAAGATGTATTTAGTATCTGTTACACAGATATAAAATAAGTGCCATTCTGTATGAATGTTCTTTACAGATCACTATTACTCTATGGAAAGCGAATACATTATGTCCCAAACTCTATAACAAAAAACTTGATTGCTTCTGTGCATCAACACTAATCTGTATGTATGGACTAAATCTATTACGGACAATAAAGAAGTTGCTTTAGAAATGTCAGAGCAACTCTTGATGACTCTGAGGAACTTGCTGCAGTAGAAGTCATGTTGATCTGTGAGTCATAATAAACTATTTTCATCCCAAGACATAATAGAGACATAACCATGTACCTTTGTTAACTCAAGGGATTGTCTTAGACTGTAGGCTATGTAGATTATGATTGACTTTTATGAGATAGATTGCTAATTATGTGAGAAAAGAAACCTACGAGATGAGATTAATGTAATGCTACAGAACTTCAAAAATAACTTCTTCCACTGGTGGGGATTTGAGACAACTGATGAAAAAGTTATAGGTTTTAATTTAATGTACTGTCAGTTCATCATATCCAAGTCAATTAGGGGCCGTTTAGACGACAACGCGTTTTGACGAATCTGCAAATGTTTGATTGCATTTTGGCCTTTTACAAATATGAGGACAGGGTTTTCGTTTTGTGAATCTACAAACTTTTGAGAAGCTCCAGGAGGTGTTTTGGTCTCACACTGTGAAGGCATCGTATCCACTAACCCAAGCCCAAATCTGAGCACTGGTTCACTGTCTGCCATCATCGTCAGCTAGGGGTGGAAATTTTAGGGCATCTCACGATTCAATTTGATTTAGATTCCCATGATTCAATTTAAAAGCAATACATCAATTCATCAATGTATCAGACACCTTTCTAGTTGATGTCAGCAATAATTCAAATGTTCAACAATAATTCATTTTAATAGTATATTTTATATTAAAATGTAATTTTAAACACTTAACACTCCAATAAACAAAACAATAGAACTAATAATTGATATGTTGCAGTAACAAATTCTGTTAGCATTTGGCAGAGCTGAGACTCTATGCAACCCAGCAGCATAAGATTTGTATTGGACACAGACTACTTTAGTAATTTGTAGTCTTTACAAAATTCCGAGGATTAGCTTTTCTGAATCAATTCAGAATCTTATTAAAGAAATAATCGATGCATGGACAAAACTATTTTTCCCACCTCTAATGTCAGCTGACCTGCAATCACAAACTACAAGGCTTTTATGCCACATACTTTCATGACTGTTTGTATTTAAATGTATGAATAACTGCTTACTTTTACTTAACACCTGTAGGACCCAGACCCTTTTCTTAGGCCCCTGTTTAAAAACAATATGCCCCAAAATATAATGAGTATATCTCTGCAATTGCTTGGTTTACATGGATAATAATATTTAAAAAAATGTACCACTTGTGAGATTTCTACTGCAATGTAATTACCAATATAGATGTTACTGGGTCAGAGTAAATAAAGGCAGAACACAGACAGAAATAATTTTTGAAAAATTCTGGATAATAAAATTTTTATGTTATAAAATGTATATCTAACTCTCAATGATGTCGATGTAACCTAAAACCTCTAGAAACCAACAGTAGAGCTTCTGACCCTTGCTAGGGTCTAATATATATGCCAGATAAAGTGAAGCAGGGCAAAATTAGAGACGTTTTAGTACATATATGTTTAGGTGGAATCCCTGTTTAATATAATTGTGTATATTTTGTGTATTTTTGCTAAATACCAGTTTAATTGCTTGTTGTTGAAACAGTGTTTAATTTGAGGGAAACTGGTTATCAATGGCTTTTAGCCAAGCTTATTCTGGTTATGTGCATATGCTGCATGATTATGTTTGTCAGTGTTTACCTTCTATAGTATGGTATGGTTTTATGAACCCTCTAGAACCCTAACAGACCCCAAAACCCTGCTAGGGTTCAAGGGGCATGGCTCCAGAAAACCACAAGATCTAAGCCTGAATCTGAATACCTTAAATTGTAGCTCCTAACTCCTGCCCCTACCTCCTGTTCCTTAACCTTTGAGAGCTATGTCATGAGGTCAACAGTAAGACTCCTACTGCAGTGAGGAAAGGAGCTTCAGCGGTGTTTGGAAAATCCAACTATTCTAACCCTGCAGCAGAAATGGGAAGTTATGTGGACCTACAGCTGTTTAATAAAAACTAAAACTCCCAGAAAATGGACTGCAATAAGCGCACCTTATGCTCCACTGCAGCGCTAATTTTATTTATCTTTTTAACATTAGAGTGTACAGAAATGACCTGAAATCACTCCATATAAGAAAAGCTACTGCTCTGTTTAATAAAGAGCTCTGCACTGACTCCACAGACTCTAGAATCATCTCAAATAAACTCAGAGGTTTAAACATGAAATTCTGCTGTAAATGCACACAAAACAGGCTGTGATGATTATTCTCTGAGACTCACCGACAACAGCTCTGTCTCTGCTCTGGACAATTAGCAGCATTAAAACCACATTGATCACTGCTGTGGATTTATGCTAATTAGCCATGCGTTTTTTTAAGTTTTGTTTTTCTAAAATGTAAATAAAAGTGCGCTGAGCAGCTCCAGCTCACAGCGGCGCACAATAATCATTTATCAAGAGTCAGACTCAGACTCTGTGGAGCCTCTAAGTGCTTTCTTTTATAAAGTGAGGTTTATTCAAATACTTTTATAGAATAAAGTCTGAGGCAGTGACACTTTTTACTTATTCTAAACGGAGATTGGTCTCACTCAGATGTGTTTGGAAACACTTGGGAGATGGTGCAGTGGATTATGGGATAGCTCCTTGCTCCTCGCTGGTTGATAAGGAAGATATGAAGCTTCCTATACTAAAGGATGTATTTAAGCTCTGATGAAGCTCCCTTCCCTAACTCCTTCCTTGCTTCCTGAGAAAATAATCCAGACAGTCCTTATCATGGCGGACGATGACATACATCTGGTTATAGCTTAAGGAACTAGGAAGCTCCATGACAATTGGGGCTTTTCAGATTCAGGCCATACCGCCTTGTGGATGCCCGATCCCGTCAGCCCTTGGAAGCTAAGCAGGGTAGAGCCTGGTCAGTACCTGGATGGGAGACCGCTGGGGAACACCAGGAAGCCGGTGTGAATGTGAGTGGGGACTATGGATGGAAATTAGCTCTGAGCTATAATCCTGTGTATTTACGGCACTAGCTGCTGTTCATTAATACACGCTGTCCCATATAAATAAATTAATAAAAAAACAAACAAAAAAAACCCTTAAAGTTGTCAGGAGGTTGCAGACCGGAACTATGATTTTGTCTGCTGTTTACTCACTGTGTGGTGTAGAGCATTCGCAGGGTGCACAGCACTGTTTGCTGGACAAATACATGTACTACAGTTTTTTCACACTCTTTGTCATTTTCTTCACACCTCAGCACCTCAGTGTAAATGTGGACATGTGAATCAGAGACGACATGACTGTTGCATTTTCCCGGGCAGCGTTGTCGTGTAAACAACTCCTTAATCTTGAAATCTGTCTTGGTTCATCAATTGTGTGTCCTTCTGGACCATCCTGCTGCTGTCAAAGGTCAGAGCCTGTGAAGACGACCATTATATACTTTATTAGCATACACATTAGCACTTTGGTGGTCACAGGTCATTGTTTTCTTCTCAACTCAACCCAAAATCCATATATTGATTACAATTGAACATGCAGCTTTTTATCTTTTCAATTGTCTAAAGAAAGTTATTGCAGAGGGTGAATCAAGAACTTAACCAAGATCAACACTTGTTCTTTATGGTTTACTTTTAAAAATATACAGGTTTCAGCTAAAGCAGTAATTGTACTTTTTTTAAAATAAGTTTATTACAATGAGTTTTCCATTTTTTTCTTGAGGATTGTGCCATATGTTGTATCATTATTTGTATGTGCCAATTTTAAATGAAAGCATATGCAGTTTTTAGTGCTTTGTTAACATTATGACAACAAAGTGATCTTTTGGCTCACAAGTCGGGTGTTTTGTGAATTTAGCCTCAGTTTAGAATCTTGTTTTTGGAGTTTTACAAAATAGGTCTCATGTTTCAGGAAATGTGTCTTAGCAATCATGAGTAAGAGGATGATGATCTAATAACTTGTAAGGTTTGGACTTCTGACCTTATTTGTGCTGAAACAACGCAGGCTTCACTCAACTTGAAGTAATTGCCATCTTACAATGACGCAACTGTGAACAAATCATCTTTATAAAGCCTCAGGTCAGAGTCTCACACCTTCTGCACAAAGACTAAAAGCATGGCCTGTTTTATTATTTTTTTCTGTGAGTGGCTGCTGCTGCTGTCAGAGAGATTGTATGCCAAGGTAAATTGAGATTCGCTCTCATCTCAGGCTGAACCAGAGGGCATGTTTGGTCCTCTCCCCCACCCTCGCCACTTCGCACAAAGGAAGCAGTGGAGACAGAGTTTGGCTGGAGATGGCTGTGGGATCTGGTGGTGTCAGTATAATGTGTGTGAGGTGTACATAGAGCCAGGCTGCAGGAAGTGCCTCTCTAAACGCACAGATGGGGCTGAGTGCTGCTGGTGATCTTCAGTCAGTTACTAGCTCTCGGCTCCGATGAGGTCTTTATTAGGATTCAGAGCAGCGGTGGGTTATACAACAGTGGAATTCAAAGAGCCTCCACTGAGCTCATTGTTGCACAATTAAGACTGTTAGTGCAGCAACAATTGAGTAATCTCCTGCTGTAAACCTCAGGTAAAAGGGCATTTTCTTGTATTTAAGAAAACTCGTTTAATCATCAAATAGCAGAGGGATTCTCAAACTTCTCATGTGTACCAGCTTATAAAATATTTGCTTATCCAAGCACCATGCACAAAAGAATCCTGCAAAGCGTAAAACCTTGCAAATGTGAGACTTTACTGAGAATCAATGTAATATTTTGGCACTAATTCTATACAAAGAAGTAAACCTGGCACCCCTTTGCTTGAGTTTATTTCTATGGGAGGAACAGTCAACAGGCGGAGTAACCAATAAGAGAAACGAAAAGCAGGACATAAGCAGCGCTCTGATGACTTGTTATGGTGGATTGTTGCCAGTTGTGCCACTAAACACCTGCATACGCTGTATTTTGTGCAGCTCTGAATATATTTTTGAATGGGGACAGCAGCAGAAGCCAGTTGTACAAAGAAAGGAAAACAGTTTGCTGTGAGTGAGGAACCAGACACTCCTGCTTTTGAAAAGAAACATTGAAATGAGTCATACAATAATAAAATGAACAGCAGAATAACTTTTATTTTTTCATTACTTATAAGTTTACACTTATAAATAATGAAAAAATATCCATTCAGAATGTACATTTGCAGTATTTTAATAATGTAGCGGGCGGCTGTAGCTCAGTTGGTATAGATGTTCGTCCACTAACTTAAAGATTGGTGGTTTGATCCCTGCTACTGATATTGCATACTGCCGTTGTGTCCTTAAGCAAGATACTTTACCTACCTGTCTACATGAATGTGTTGAATGTGTGTGATTGTGTGTTTGGTGGTGCTTTGAGTGTCTAGACAAGCGCTATGTAAGACTAAGGCATTATTATAAAAAACATTTAAATTATACAAAAGAGAAGAGGTAAGCTGTCAAAGGATGGGTCAAATGCAGAGAACAAATATTCCTAGGGGTCAACACAGTCTGCCTTACTTATACCTTATCTAAAGTTAAGCTTTACATTTTGGTTGGAGTTATAATCTTTTACTTAACTTAATAAAAGCAGGAAAGGTGTGCTGCTGTGGGAAGGTGAAAGTGTGTAGGCCAGAGGGGAAAAATGGATGTTTTTATTCGTCTGAGGACTAAAGAGCTGCTTTAATATCCATCCTCATACATAAGTTGATGTTTTTGTTTTGTCTGTGTTTAGTTGAGCTCCTTCATTAAACTCTCAGTACTCCACCTGCTCAGACGCACTCCTGCAGCTCAGCACTTTAACTCAAGATATTTTGGTTCAATGAGGCACTTAACAGAAAAGGGAGACATTTAGTCTGCTACAACAACACAACATGCTACATAATCTAAGTGATTTTAGATGAAATTCTTCTGTTCTGACAAGCGTATAGCTCCTCTTATAACAATGGCTCTATTAATTGTCTTCAGATGTTACAGTTGTAATTGGTGTGTCGCAAACCATCCAGTGTATTGGAGAAACAAAGCAAATATTAAAAATTCAAATTCTGTCTTTCAATAGACGGTTGTTATCCAGCCACAGAGGACTACAAGTCAGTGTAGTCTTTGTGTCTGACCTAGCCTTGATAAATGGAGCAGGTGTGTTATGAAGGCTTTTTTCCACATCTGGCTGAAAAAAGCTGAAACAGATACAGTCAAAACAAAGTTAAAAAAGAGACTTGCTCTGTCTGGACAACCTGGATGACCGAGAATTCTCACACATAAACAGACACAGTACATTGTCTGCTGCCTAAGCTGTATGCCTGCTCATGAACATGGGCCTTATTTGTCTCTGTTATACCTTTGTTCAGCTGACTGTCAAAAACGAACAGTGTAGTGTGATGTGCAGATGTACTTTGTTCATGTATGCAGATGAGTCATTTGGTCTGGAGCTTTTAGTGTTTATACATTTCAGATAGTGTATAAATTATTATAGACTTGTGTGTGTGTAATGCACAGTGCTGCTGCTTTGCTTTGGTTTTGCATAAGCATTTAGCATAAAAATACAGCTAAGCAATATTCCCATTAAAAATACATTTAAATTGCTCTTTAGGTCAGCTAGCATAAGAAAAAAAATCTATTAAATTCATAAATTATCTGAAATCTTGATAAAAATTTTTTGCCATGTCACCCAGCCCTATTAAGATACCCCCCCCAACTGGATGATTAGCCTATTGTGCATGTTTTTGGCTGATGAGGGAAAATGGAGTGCGGAGGAGGAAACCCACCCAGACATGGAGAGAACATGCAAACTCCACACAGAAAGGCCCAGCCACCGCCACCGTGTTTTTGTCCCAGCAACTCCTGATTGGCCCTAATTTACAAAAAAGCCCTCCATTAACTGACTGTCATTATAATTAAAGACCTGTCTTTGGCCATTGCATTGTTCACTGCCGATGATAGATTGATGGATATTCAAGAAACAAGATTGGATTTTCATAATTTCCTCATGCTCCCACCCCCTACCATTAACTTTAATATTAGCTAGAAAACATGCAAAACCCAGCATGCACCAACCGTGTAATATGTTCAAATATGGCTCTTGGTCCATCATCATTGAAATCTTCATGTCTCTAGGGTTTTTTCCTCTTGTCTCTTTATCATATATACTGCATGTACTGCCACTGCTCCAAACGCGAGTCAAGAGAGTTCAATGGGGACGGTGGAACCTCACAGAAACCAATTATTCACATCCACCAAAGCCTTTCGTTTCTATATCTCAGCGCTGAATGGTTTTGATATTCCATGATGAATTACCACAACCAAATGAGGAACAGAGAGAGTAGAGAGCGGACGGCAGCCTGAAAGAAGCAAAATCCAGGAGGAATTCTCTGCGTGAGCTCCCCAGGGTGTTCCGTGTGTGTTGGTGGAGTATACTGTACGTTTTTTTTTTTTTTTTTTTCTGGCGAGTCTATCTCCGCTCTTCCACCCACGCCAGTCTCTCAAACCAGTGCATTCCCAGAGGAGGGCTTCCTTCGTGCAGCAAGAGGAGGAATGCACCAAAGTCTTGCGCACCTCCACTTAATTAAACAACAGCAAGTGCTTCAGATGTTATTTGACAAAGAATGTGGAAATTAACTTTGTATCTGAGAAGGGAAAATAAAAAAGTTGAGGTGTTTCTCACAGGATCCGCCTGCATTAAGGAAAGAACCAGTTACATGTGCAACTATGTCTCAAGGTGTTTCAATCATATTTGCAAGTCCAAATAAACAAAGGTATGAAAGCTACTATTTTACAATCCTGTACATTTTTCCTACTTTTATCAGACTTTATCCTTCATGATCTTGTTCCTAATGACAATGAGAGACATCGGTTTAGTGATTTGGGAAATTAAACCAATTTTACTAAATTACTGTATGGAGCATCCCCACAGTTCTATGTTCTCACAGCCCTATGTTCCCACAGCCCTATGTTCCCACAGCCCTATGTTCCCACAGCCCTATGTACCCATAGCCCCTTGTTCCCACAGCCCTATGCTCTCACAGCTCTATATTCCCACAACCCTGTGTTCCCACAGCCCTATGTTCCTACAGCTCTATGTTTCCACAGCTCCATGTTCCCACAGTTCAGTGTTCCCACAACCCTACTGTATATTTCCACAGCCTCACTGTATGTTCCCAAAGCCCCATGTTCCCACAGCTTTATGTTCATACAGCTCTATGTTCCCACCACCCTACTGTATATTCCGAGAGCTCTATATACCCACAGCCCTATGTTTCCACAGCACTATGTTCCCAAATCTCTATGTTCCCACAACCCTTCTGTATATTCCCAACAGCCCCACTGTATGTTCCCAAAGCCCTATGTTCCCACAGCTCTATGTTCCCACAGCCCTATGTTCCCACATTTTTTAGACATATGTTCTGTTAAATAATGCTACCTTAACCCCCTCACTCTAATACTAAACATTTCCTACCATAACCACTAACCACAAACCCTAGCTCTGAAATCTTGGAAATGTTGAAACAAAGGGCTTAATTAAAAAAAGAAAATCTTATAGAAGTGGGAACATAGGCCTGTAGGAACATAGAGTTGAGGTTGACCCCAAAAATGGTGTATCCATGCAACAAAAAAACTTGTGCTACAGCTAAGTTCTTAAACTCGCAGACATCCATCTTGTCTTTCTCACCGTGGTCATGGCAATTTGAGGTCACTCCAGGACCCAATCATCTCCAGGTATCCAGCTGAAAATAGTATGTTTTGAGGAGTAGCAGATGTCTGGACAGTCAGGTTAGCAACATCTTTGTGTTAATGAATGCCTCACACCTGCACATCATTAATAGCATTTCAAATTTCCAAAATTGACATTCTTCAATTTCTTGAATTGTTAGGTTGAATCCATCTGAGAGGTAAAAGATTCTGTACCTGTTTATTATTACAGTGAAAATCATGAAAAGCAACATATAGGGATTCACCAAGACTTCTCTAGAGACGAGCAGCAATAACATTTTCTCCACAATCCTCTGCTTCACTGGAGTTTGAGTAAACTCGTGTGGGTACTGTACTCATGCTTACCCTCAATTATCTGCTATAGGCAATATTTTGTTGACAGTCTTTGCACACAGCACACTTACATTTCAAAGTAATGGGATTTTCCTAATGATCTGGTGTTTATTGAAGTGATGTAATATTGAGTTCACATCGCGCCTCTCTGCAGCGCTGTGCCCATGTGGTTTACCCAGAGCTCCAGGTTATTAGTGACAATAAACAGTAAGGAAAAGACAACTGTACAATATATGAAGCACACTGTATTTGCTGTTGTGCTTGTTATGAAAGCACTGCTTCATTGTCTGCTTTTTAACAACAGCTATATTTCGGTCATTTTCTTATTTTAGTGCTTTGTACAAAATATTATTCCCTTCTTTAAAAAGATGCCTTTGGCCCATTTTAACACAATGTGGACAGTTTGGGTCTAGACTAAATTTAAGCTAAGGATAAGTTTTTTAAAGTTTGTTTTTATTTCCATCTTCTACCGCTTAGCCGGGGCAGAGTTGACGTGGCAGGAGACCACTTCCCTCACCCCAGTCACTTCTTCTAGCTCTTCTGGGGGAATCCCAAGGGGTTCCCAGGCCAAGAGACATAGTCCCTCCAGCGTGTCTTCTCTCTGGGGTCTCTGCCTGGTGGGACATGGCTGGTGTCTGAAACAGATGCCTAAGCCACCTCAACTGGCTCTTCTCGATGTGAAGGAGCAGCGGCTCTACTCCGAGCTCCTCCTGGGTGACCAAGCTCCTCACCCTGTCTTTAAGGGAATGCCCAGCCGTCCTTCAGAGAGAACTCAGTTCAGTCATGACCCACAGCTCATGAGCATAGGTGAGAGTAGGAACATAAGTCACCGGTAAATCCAGAGCTTTGCCTTTTGGCTCAGCCCCTTCTTCACCACAACAGACATTGGTACCTCTACCACATTACCACAGACACTGCATCGATTCACCTGTCAGTCTCACACTCCATCCTTCCCTCACTCGTTCCCTCAACTCATGTTTTATTTGCATTTTGTTTTTATTTAATTTCCCACAAACTCCAGACTCCAGACCCTGTGACCTCTGCTGCCGCAGAACATCAACTTAGAAGCTTTAGTCTATCCATCAAGTGTCAAGCCCAATCTGGAAAAATGGGTATACATATTGAATAAACACACACAATCTTATGGAATCATAATTGTGAATGTGCAAACTGCAGTGTGCTGTATTGTCTGACATATCTTTGATCATTTCAGTGACCTTTAGTGGCCCGCTTCTTCTTCTTTTTTTTTTTTTTTTTTTTTTTTTTTGCAAGAAACACAGTTATGTTTCTAAATTATTTTAACAACTTCTATGGCACACAGGTTTTAAAATCTGTTTCAATATTTTCCTGTATTTATGACCTGGCTGAGTTTCAGTTTTTTTTTTTATCTTTGTATTAAAATTATTTCATCAACCAGTATTCAAGGTAACTTGTTTTTGATCATCATACATCCCTATTTTACTTTTCCCTTTCTTTCTTAAAAAAAAAAAAAAAAAGTTTTTGTATCAGTACTCCTTTATTGTGCGTCATGGGTCCAAAATGACCTGTATCCATTTTCTATGTGATTTCATGTATCGAGTGTTTTTATGATATATCTTTAAAATAAATTTATTTTGTAATTTACTATTCTATGTATGAAGTAAATAGCTTGTTCTTGGTTAGCAAATTTTTTTTTTTTTTTTTTGAATTTACAGTAGCATTTGTCTCAGACATTTCACAGCTCAGCACAGCTTCATTTGCTCAATACATGACAGTCTTGTTTGACAATAGTTCTACCTATAAAGTACTGGATGACAACTGTGAAAGTAACTGTACCTATTATTTGATTAGGTCCAAGTTACCTCAGAGTGAGTACATTACATCTCAGAAATTAATTCCTATTAGCAGCATTTGGGAATGTTAAGTAACTATCATAGTCACTTTTTCATTTATCTTCTGTTTATTTCCATGAAAGGACGTAGGAGCTGAAGCCTATGCCTGCTACATAGGGCCTGAGACACCATGGACAATGCAGGGCAGTGGCTCAGGAAGTAGAGCGTGCAGTCATCCTATTAACGGACAGTTAGCGGGTTGAATCCCACTTCCCCCAGTTCACACTGCCGTTGTATCCTTGGGCAAGACACTTCACCCACCTTGCCAATGTGTTGATGTAATTAGTGGCTGGTGAAGCTTTAGGTGCAGAATGGCAGCTATGCTTACCACCACAGAGTATGAGGAGTGAATGAGGAATTAATAATGCAATTGTAAAGTGCTCTGAGTATCTAGAAAGATGCTATATAAATCCAATGTATTATTATTATTATTATTGTTATTTATTATTATTATTATTATTATTATTATTATTATTATTATTATTATTATTATTATTATTATTTATTATTTATTATTTATTATTTATTATTATTATTATTATTTACCACAGTACCAACGCTTCAGGGAGATTTGGAATCACCAGTTCACCTACCTTGCTGTGAGCCACCAATTAGACCTCGCTGCTTTATGGGGTAAGAATGAAAGGCCACCGAATACACACACTAGTAAACCAGAATCTCTATAACAGAAGTGATGACTACTACTAGTATGCTTTACGTATACAACAAAGCTTGTTAATCCCTGCTGTGTTAACCTAAAGCCACAACTAGGACATGCCAGAGTTAATAACTTATTATAGAGGTGTGAATGATTGCTCCTTATGTAAAACAAGCTTACACAACTTTAGTCATGGCACCAGATCGGTATGTACTGTAATTAAGTACAGTGACTGTTATATACAGGAGTGGTGTAGTGGGTTAAGGATTTTGCCCTGCAACCAAAGGGTAGCTGGTTCAAATCTTGCCCGAAGTGCATACTGTCATTGTGTCCCTGAGCAAGATACCCACATTGCCTGCTCCAATCACTGTATTTGGCTGGTTGCGACAGGAAGGGGATCCGGCATAAAAAACCTGCCAAATCACCATGAGACTGGTTTGCTGTAGCAACCCCAAATAAGGGAGGAAAAAAAACGTTACATACAGTAATACCATCTCCATTTCTACAACATTCCATTTTTTTTTACAATAATATTATTTATATTGTTTTGTATCAAAGTATTAATAACATGCAAATTAAAACAATTGTGGACTTCATATTGAATCACAAAGCAGTTACCAAGTCTACCTAATATCATATCTAGGACATGTCAGGGCTAATAACCTATTAGTATGAATATGAAGAATTGCAAAAGAAGGATGCAAAACAAGCTTACTCATTAGTATATGCAGTACGCACTGTAATGACACTGCTGTACCATCCAATTACACCTAACATACTTGGACAGTGCCCAGTTAGTCGCAGGGCTGACATACACGGACAGACAACCATTCACTCTTTTTAGAATCACTGGTTCACCTAAAACCATCTATGATTGGCTCCATGCTGTGAGGCAAAAGCACTAACCACTCTGCCACTATGCCCCTCTCTTCTGGGAATTCTTACAAAGAATTTGTCTGGTTCCTGTCAATTTGAGTTGGATTTCCAGGGGGTAGAACAAATTGACATAGTTAAATGCAGGTTTTAAACTCATTTTAAAAATGAATAAATGTATTGCTTAAGACAGTGGTTCTCAAACAGTGGTACAGGTACTTCTGGTGGTACTTGGGAGCTTTTTGTGGTTCTGATTGAATTTAACTGTAAAGCTAGTTTATTCCTTACTCTGGTTGGGGATTAAGTTTGAAGTGCTTAGTCTGGAGCACAGTATCTGGTTTAGTGCTAGATTAGATCTGCTTAGACCTGATTTAATACTAGATTGGCCCAGGTTATGCACATGTTTAGTCCTGATTAAGCCCTAATTTAGTCCTAGATTAGTCCTGGTTATGTACTGCTTCAGAACTGGTTTAGTCAGTCCTTGTTTAGTCCTAGTTTAGATCTGGCATAGGTTTAGTCACTATTTTGTGCTTATGTAGTAGCTCCTATTTTAGTTTGTTTAAATATGATACTTTGAAATCCAAATATGTTTTACAATGTTACTTAGTTTGAATGGTTAGCCAGTATAATCCAATTTGGTGAAAGACAACCTGAATAAGAGAGGTTCCAAACCCACTTCATTTAACTTATGAAGTTAATACGCCTACTTGCTTAGCCTAGCTGTTTGTTTTTCTTCTTTAAACTTTTATTTAAGTTCTAAAGTGAACCATTTACTTTCTTTGATCGTATTCTTCTTATGTATTGCAGCCCATGTGTTAGAGGGGCTGCTGCTAGAGGAAAAGTCTTTGAGAAACAGCTTTAAGTTCACCCAGGGCTCTTAAGTCAGACACTTGGCTGTAACGAGGCAGAGTGTCTCCCAGATTCGTCCCGACATCTTCGCAAATGTGATTTATGCTCGGTGTGCGGCACGGAGCTCAACTCTTTAATTACCGTGCAAATTACTGGCCACTGTAATTCATCAGTACACAAGCAGCAGAGCCTTGTTTCCACACTAATTTAATGAATAATTACCTTCTAAGGAAAACCTCCCTCTCGTAGTGAAATGGCAAAGGCCTTGGAGGATACAGCCAACGCCGAGCTGAGTTCACCAAACTCGTACGTGCTCGAATGCGAACGGTGGCGCGGCGCGAGGATGCGGAGCGCTAATTGCATTGACGTTCACATCTTCATGCTGCAGGGAATTCAGGAACTCTACGGCAGCTTGTCTGAATCTCAAGTGCTTTTATTTTCCAACTCAGCGAGAGAAAAACAAAAGGAGCCTATTGACCATCTGCCTTAATTTGTTCCCAGCCCAAAAGAGGCCACTGACCACTAACTCCCATCGGTCTGTGGGCTAGACTGGCTGTTTATGAATCATTGATCTGATTATTTATATACTCCAATGCATTTGTCTTTCATAAGTCATTGACGTGCAAGCTTTATGTTCACCGGCTTAAAGTAAAAAACTGGTATGACAAAACTATATACATATAAAAAAAAACAAGCACTTTGTCATTACAGGATATTTCTGTTCATTTAACGTATAATTTATTATATTATTATGTATAACTACTCTATTATAGGGCTGCAACTAACGATTATATTGATAATCGATTAATCTTGTCTGTTATTGTTTTGATTAATTGATTAATCAAATAGTGATGTGTGTGGGGTTAAAGTGGTTAAAAACTTGAGGTGTTTTACAGTTACTGTTAAAAAATTGTAAAAATTCTACCAAAAATCAACAGATTTTTTAAAAATTTTAACTTGACAAAGATCTGGTCTCACTAACTTGAGAATGTTTGGATAGAGCGTATATATATATATTACATTATTTTATTTTTATGTATTGTTGGTGTTTATTACTTGTGTTGTAAGGTGTCCTTGGGTGTCTTGAAAGGTGCCATCAAATAAAATGAATTATTATTATTATTATTATTATTATTATTATTATTATTATACCCACACAAAGGCATTTTTAATCAAAAACACAAAATGCACATTGTTTTTAACAGTTTTTGTTGCTTTACTGCTCTGTCTTGGTAATAGAACCTGCTCTCTCTCTTTCAATTATCAATTATAATGGCTTATATTGGATTAATACAATTAGTTGTTGCAGCCCTGCTATATTATATATTGCCAGAATTAAAAATTATTGATGCTCATGAATCATAATATTGGATTAGATTTATATTTACAATTAGGTGCATTCATACATAGGTGTAGTGGGTGAAGTGTCTTGCCCAAGGTGAATTATGCAATGCCCATAGCAGGGATTGAACTGCCAACCTTTGGGTTAGTGAGCAAACGTGTTTACCTACTGAGCTACTGCTTATGTGTACTCTTATAGTAAATGTATTGTTTTTTAATCTTTCAACAGCTCCCTTTTTGTTAGGGGTTGCCACAGTGAACCAATTGCACTGTAATTTGGCGTTTTGCTTTTTTTTTTTTTTTTTTTTTTTTTATGGCAGATGCTTTTCTTGTTGCAACCAACCACATACTGTGCTGGAATATACAATGTGGGTGAAGTGCCTTGCCCAATTTTGCAAAAGAGGGCCAGATTTGAAAATGTGAAAATATCAGTGGCCTGACAGTTCTTTATAGATGTTTATTTTAACCATATATCTGTAAGGCAGTGCCAATGCAAATATTCATAACTGTATTTCTTTCATTTAAATACTGACAATATACTGTATAGTCTAATTCATTTAAATTTAAATTCATTTTCTTTTACCAAATAGGTAACTTACTGACAAATAGAAAGGAATATTTAAGAGCAGTATTATATTGGCAATATAAGCAAATGACAATGGTCAGAGAGGCCATCGGGGCAGAAGAACAGAAACTTCTCCGTCAGACCACTTTAAGTCAGGGGGAATGTAGTCATCGTTGTATATTGTTCTTCATTAAACACTCAAAATGACTAACCTCTCTGTAGCACTATAAGCATTATATTGTGCCGACCCACACTGCAGAAATAACATATTGATTGCAGTATGATGTATATTTTGTCCATTGCAGTTTCTCATACTGTAAGCATTGTGAAAGATATTTCTCTCACAATCAGAAAATCTTTATTCCTACTGTGCTGATTTTTAACAGCGGCCAAAGCGTGATGCAGCATTACTGATTACAACCTCACAATCTATTCCCCATCTCACAGCAAGACTGAAGACAGAGAGAGAGAGGCCAGGCATTGATTCAGCCCTTTACCTTAACTCTACTTCCTTCAATAGCAAAGAAAGAAATCCAAAGAAAATCTGGTAGAAATGTGTTGACCTTCACTTGTTCCAAAAAAAAAAAAAAAAAAAAAAAAAAACTGCAAGGGACCGTACACTGCTTCATATCCGATCAATGACTTTGGTGGCTTAATTGATTTGCAAAGGTAATCACTGGGCACACACCCACTGGGGCAGACTATTTGATGTTTTAATAAATGGTTTACAGCAGTACTGGATGACCACATCGATCCAGCCTCTGCAACCTTGATTATAGCACAAGTCGAGGGGGGGGTGACAAAAACTGTAGTATAGCAGCAGCGGGACCATGCGACCAGACCGTGTGATTGGCTGTTCCGTAGGTTTATTGTTTATATAGATACAAAGGGCGTTGTGCAGTGAGCAGCGTGGTGAGGATCAAAGACTGAAACCACATTTCTCAGTTTGCCTTTACTGGAACAAATCTGACACCGCATGCTTACTGTAGATCTAATAACAGCAGAAAAGGCACAAAAATAAGAGAAATACACAAGTATATGGGGAGCCACGTTTTTTTTTGTTTTTTTTTGTTTTTTTTGTTTTTTTTTTGTTTTTTTTAGGAGTCATTTGCAGTTTTATACAAAGATATTAATCACCAAGAACGCATGAAATAGTTCTATTCATCATTTCTCATATAGTTTCGGTTTAAACCGCTGAGTCACTAACGCTGCTGAAGAAACAAAGTCTTTATGTTATCAAAGCACATTTCATTCTTGTGTGCGAGTGTGGTATTATGTTTGTTTTTGTTTTTTATTAGGGCTTGAATGCATCAATCAAAGTGACATTTTCCAAGAGCAACATCTAAACTAGTGGTTCTCAAACTGTTCACACCAAGTACCATTTGAAGAAATAACTGGCTGGGAAAAAAGAAGAAAGCTTATAGAAACAATATTGAAGGCGAGATCCTCCCCCAGGACGGACAGGCAAAATGTGTCTAGATCTGTTAAATAAAGTCCATTAGCTCATCTATAGTATTAAAGTTCAGCTCTGTAAGGATGCAGCATGTGGGCCTCATCCAGACAGGTGACTGGGGGTGAGTTAGAGGTCCAGGAAGTCCATAGAGGTGAGGTTGAGGGCCCAGAGGTCAGGACAGGAGCACAGATGGGGTCAGCTAAGGTCTAGTCGTCACTGGACCATCTACCAGCAGCCAGGCATCTGAAACAATCCCCACTCGCTCAGAGGTGAGCAGGACAGAGGGACAACTTGTAAATTAGGTATATTAATGATAGTGACAGAAGAGGAGCAGCAGATGAAACCAGAGGACAGAGGCTCAGTGCACCATACTTCCCCCAGCTTCTAGCTCCTAGAGCAGCCTAGCTTCAACTGTGGAGTTAACCCTGTTCCTAGCTGGCCTGACCATAAGCTTTTTCAAAGAGGAATGTTTTAAGCCTAACCTTAAATGTAGAGACTGTGTCTGTCTCTCTAACATGAGCTGGAAGTTGATTCCACAAAACAAAAGCTCTACTTCCAACTGTACTTTTAGAAACCCTGGGAACCACTAATAGCCCTGAATTTTGTGAGCACAGTACTCTGCTTGGTTGGTATGGCTCTATAACATCATCAATGTAGGATGGGGTCGTATCATTTATGGCCTTGTAAGTCAAGTCAGTTAAATTTAATTCTGAATTTAATGGGTAAGAATGGGTCCAAGTACTGCTCCTTGTGGCACTCCATAGCTAGCTTTACTGCACTGTGAGGAATGTTCATTTACACTGACAAACTGGTACCTATCAGATAAGTAGGATTTAAACCAGAAGAGGGCGCTCCTCTGACCCCTATGTCACAGTCTAATCTCTGGAGTAAGATGCTGTGGTCAATGGTGTCAAAGGGTGCACTGACAGAACTAGGAATGAGACCAGTCCATTGTCTGCAGGTAATAATAGCAGCTCAGGCTATTTAAATATTTTTATTATAAAAATTTTCATACGTAAATGGAAAATATGTATAACAAATGTACAGTACAGTTACAATGAACACAGACTGTGATGAATACATGGCTGAATACCCAATAATTACAATCAGTGGCATTTACGTAAACAGGCTTCTCCACACCAGAGAAGCATTTCAAACCAAATACTGTAATAAACCAGGTATAAACCAGGACTAAACCTGGACTAAACCAGGACTAAACCTAGTCTTCACCAGGACTAAACCTGGTCTACACCAGGACTAAAACCAGTACTGAACCAGGACTAAACCAGAATAAAACCAGGACAAAACTAGTACAAAACTGAGACTAAACCAGGTCTAAATCAGGTCAGAACCAGGTCTAAACCAGTATTGAACCAGAACTTAACCAGGACTAAACCATGTCTACACCAGAACTAAATCTAGGTCTGAACCAGATCTAAACCAAGTCTAAACCAGTACTGAACCCCAACTAAACCAGGTCTAAACCAAGTCCAGGACAAAACTAGGTTTTAACCAAGACTAAACCAGGACTGCTATAAACTTCAAATCGCTCCATCCAGAGCAGGAAAACAGGAATAAAACAGGGTTTAAACTAAATCAGGCCTTGAACTGCTTAAAACTCTCTTGGACCACCAGTAGAAGCCTGCCCACCACCAAAGCTAGCCATCCCACAGTGTGAGAACCACTGGTCTAGGTTATACAGCATGTGAGCAGTATCACATCTTAAAAGTACATTTGGTTGTTCAAATACACATTGTTTAAAATTTGTCGCAAAGAGTTAATTAAATGAAAATGGAAGTCATTTATCAAAACTGGTTTCAACGATAAATACTTATTGTAAAATAACACTTAAGATTTTGTAGAAATAATACATATTTTTCGCAATGAGAGACTTTAGGATTAAAAGTAAGTTTATTAGCCGCATACACACTGTTGAATTGATGGTGCAGGACGCCTCCAGAGCTCACTGGAGAGTGCTGTGGACTCTGCGTAGCCAGCCCTCTTCCTCTGTGTCTGCATTAGTCTGCAGAAAGCATAGGAAACAAGGCCTTTGGGAAACATTTCTGAAGTTTAACATTTCTGTGGGTTCACTTGCTCAGCGGCTGCCCACCAGCCTGTATTAATTGCCTTTGGGGGCAGTAAGGCCAGTGCATCCGTCATTAGGCTTCAACTTTGTGCACAGACACCATATATAATTGGGAATCATCAGTTATTATATACATTATGACTTTTATGACTTTTATTGAATTTTAGGGACATGGTGTTGTTATAGAAGTGTATATCGTTGGGATGTAACAATGCACTCAAGTCAGCATCTGATATGATTTACCATTTAAAGGTAAGCAGCATACACTCGTACTGGTTTGAAAACAGTACTGCAATCTAAATCAAAACAGTGGTCTGTGGGTTGCCAGTCTTGCCGCTTTTCTGATTGAAAGATAGGCAATGGAGAAGAGAATAAGTTGCAGCTGGTGGTTCAATTCCTGCTTTGACCCAGTGCATACCACAATAGGCCAAAAATGTTTATTGGATTGACTTTTCAACTTTTCTGAGCTTTCTACTATGTTATAATTTTGTTTCATCCTCAAAAACATACCTGGAGTTGTATTTAGCTTCATTCACGCTTGTTTGGGTAATCCTGTATTTTGAGGCGATGCCCTTCTCAAGAGCTGAAAACACACCGGATGCGCAACCTGAGCTAATTTTATCATTTCAGTGCCTAGCTTAGCAGATTGGAGCAGCCACACTAGCTGTGTGAGACACGAGGCTCCAGCAACAGCTGAAACACATCTCTCACGTGGACTTCCTAGAAAATAGAAGCTTCACCTATTTTTCACTCGCGCTGCTGGTGCTGGGATGCATTTTTCAGCCAAAATATATAGAAAATATGCATTTTTTGTTATGTTTTCATCAGCACATACCTGATGGATTTTTTTCATGTTTGAAGGATCACTGGCTTTGATGGACCGTGAATTAGGACTTTCAATTTTACTTGTAAAAAGTCTTGCATTTGCAATGTCTAGCCCATGAAGACATTAAACATATGTCTGTTCAGTCAGTTATAGTCAACATATGTCTGCCATATGTGGCTGTACTCTCAAATTGACTGTTGAATGGCTTTTCTGGACCTTAAATTGACAGACACCTAATCCAAGTGTTTTCTGCAAAGTGAAAGTAACAGCATCCCAAAATAAGACATTTTCCATAGATATACATTATTTTAAGTTAAAAAATTTAAGTTGATGCATATGCTGTATGTCCACATATATTTAATAAAGCTTAAAATAACAAAATAAAAGTTCTTTAAGGAAAATCAACCTACTTTAGTTTTGTGTGATAATGCAAGTGAGCCAGATTCTTTAACACAGCTTGTGGCAGCTATGTGCTTTTTTTCAAATTGCACAAGAAATCTGTTGTTTTATATCTTCACTCTTTTACATAGATTTTTTAACAGATTCAAGATGCATTATTACTCTCCTAGTAATTAGTGTGTTAGAGCAGCTACATTTTAGAAACAAACACTATTCAGTAAAGCTAGCACCCCAGGCTTATGCACACTGTTATGGACAAAGACTGTGTTCTTTGAGGGAAGTGAGCAGCAGTGAGCAGTCCCCTGGGAGCTCGTTCTTATTCCGGTTGTGCTTTTGTTGATAAGATACAGTAGAGTATATAAAGCATACAAGACACTGCCTGGAGAAACAGCACTCTCCATATAAGCCCAGCTTTGATCATGAAACAAAGAAACTGCCTGATAGACTGTAAACATGTATGCAAATAATAATAACAAACTCATTTGGCTGGAAATAACCTCTCATAACACATTCTCCAGAGATTGAATACATGACTTTATCTGGTCATATATTTAAAAGTGAATTTTCTTTGCTGACTTCGCTACGTCGCTATGTTTGACTAGCCTGGGCAGCCAGACCCTCCTGTTTTCAAAAAGAAAGCAGGAGGGTCTGGTTCCTCAGCCATAGAGACCTGTTTCCAATCAACTCGCTTAAAACTAGCCTATCAGAGCTGTTTACAGCGCGTCTTACAAATGCGAAAGATAATCTCCAATCAAAAGTAACCACGATGGTGCTGGCTTATACAAAGCAAAATTTACAGCCTCCCTCACCTGATTTCTTTTGTCACCTGTTGATTCTGTTGCTGTTCACGTTGTACAGGCCTCTGTGGGATTTTTTTCTTAATTCTGTTGTCATTTTAATAACAGTAAAGTCAGTGCCAGCCCTAGCTCTGCTGATGCCCGAGACAAGGCCCGAGACAAGATTTGAAATTTTGCCCCCTCCACCATTAAAACAGAAGATAGGCTACATTTGATAGACTACAAGACTTTACTAAACATTGATATTGATTTTGTGCCACTCTCTGAATTGTGCCTCAATGTATTTTTAAGTAGGTTTTTATGAAGTACAACAGAAGGCAGGGAGATCCTCCCCCGGGAAAATTTGAACAAAACAGATGTAATTTCCTGTAATCTGATGCCTTTTAGATGCTCATATTTGCAGCAGCTACTACACTGTAGTAAAGGTGATACTAATTGTGATTTTATCCTTCTTCATGTTTCAATACAAAACAATGTTTCTTATAATGACTTGCATTTTAAACATGAGCTGCTGCTCTACTCAGACCGGGCATAGTGTGATTTAGCTTTAGTTTTTTATGTTTTACACATGCTCCTCATTACTTCACTTCATTACTTCCCCAGTGGAGCCCCAGCTCTGCTCCGCCCCTGCAGCACAGGCTCACAGAGCCTTCAGTCTCATCACTGAGCCTGGACAGAGGCTCCAGAGAACACTACAGGCTACAGAAGCTTCTGTCAGGACATCTGGACTCATGTTTTTTGTTGCTTTTATAATAATACAATACAGCTAAAACATTGTGAAGAAGGCATCGTGCAGTGTCACAGTAACATGCACTTCAGATCGCATCTTTCATTACTCCAGGTATTATTTCAGTTGTTTATGATCATATCTTCACGAATAAGAGGCCAATTGTCATCAAACAAAAAGTGACTTAAAGGTTGACAAGTGTAAAACACATATATGGACTCAAAACTGTCCCCAGTGTTTATTATTTCTAGGTATATACTGTTATTGATCAGGCAATTAAGCCTTATTGTGCATTGTCATTGACTAATAATACAGGGTATACTGGTGTTTTATGGCAAAACTGGCAACAATTCTTCATGAGCACAGTGTTTGTTTTGTTTACAGGTTAGCGGTGTGCTGCTTATGTCCCACCCTTTGTTTCTGTGATTGATTACTCAGCCTGTGATTGTTCCTTCTATTGAAATGAAATTCAGGCCATGGGGTACCAGACTGATTTCTTTGTATAGAATAGGAAAATAGTTAGCCTAATGTTTTACCTTATGGTAAATCAAACTGTTATGCAAAATCTTTATTTCCAACAGCTATTATAATTCTCTGATTTTATGTACATGTTTTATTACATAGTTTAGGCTTTCAAATATATGTTTATTTTTATTTATTTATTTATTGGTCACTGAGCCTCACTTGGCTTCCTATTTGGGATTATTGTGTGTTTTAATGTTGCTTTTGTCATCAAGTAGCACAGAAGAGACGGTCACCCACAAACGTTAAGGCTGGAAGTTCAATTGCTGCCAGCATTGCATACTGTTGTTGTGTCCTTGGGCAAATTTCTTTACCCACCTTGCCTGTGTACATTTGTTTGGTGGTGGTTGGAGAGGCTGTAGGTGCAGAATGGCAGCCATGCTTGATAAAGTCATCTGAATCTGAATTAACTTAACCAGTGGTTATGTCTGTCATTTTGACAGACAGTAATTATCAGTAATTAACAGGCAGTTTTGAAAAAATTCCATCATGAGCTATTTTTGTCCGTCAATGTATACGTGCATATTAATATTAATATAGACTTAAAATGACTGTGATACAATTTTATTAATAAAAATACTAAATATGCATATGCCAAAACAATGCTTTAACTCATTTACTGTTCTTTTATTTAAAGAATATGTCCTGAATTGTCCAAAATACAGCAGCCTATTGGACTTTTCTGCTCTGCATTCAGTAACAATGCAGCTCTTCCCCCTGACGCAGCCTGGTGAGCCTTGAAAACGCCAAAAATACAAGCTTTACACACTCTTTCCTCTGCTCCCTGAGCTGCAGGGTATACTGCCTCAGACCAGTGGCATCTGCACCTCTACTGTACGGCTGTACGTACTGTGCGTGGCCTACCTTTAGATGTTCCCTGTTAAATTCCCACAGCGCACAGAGCAGCGCAAAGTCATAGCGGTGTGTGTATTTGCAAATGTGTGTGGAGCGCCTGCTTATAGCCAGGACTCGGTAAAACTGTTGAAATGTGTTCGTATCTGACTTTGGTTACGCAGAGAGGACCTTACATGACGCGCTCTGAATGTGCCGCTTTCTTTCCCCTCTGTTTCCTCAGAGAGCATGGGACACAAGTCACGGCAGTTTGTTCTTTTACTTAAATATTGAATCTACAGATAAATCACTGAGGGTCACAGGATGAGAGCCAGGAGTTTGTTTTACATGTGCTCCAGGACAGTCCCCGCCAAACAAGGCAAAAGCAAAAGGAGAAGGGCGTGTTTATTGGAACCTTAAAGTTCACCTCACCACTGCCCATTTCCAGACTGTGAAGACCACAGACTGCAGAGTCAACAGTGTTTTAGGGTTTTGGGGTGTTTAACTTTTAGCGTGATTCAGCCTGGTGCCTGCACATGGATAAATCCAGTCCAAGAGGCATATGAAGTTGAGACAAAGACAGATAGTTATTTAATTAACTCGTTCTGTTGCCATCTCTGCAACTCCACCTTCCTTCATTTTATTCTGTCAAAATGACGGACGGCCTTCGGAATTTTCCATCACAGCTATAAATGATCAGTAAATGATGGAAAATTCTCGGTTGTAATCTCTGAACTTAGCTGGGCTGGTGGTCAATCGTGATAGCTTATCTTAATACATGGCTTCTTTCTCTTTACCTACAGCCTTACAGTGGCAAAGTGGTTAGCACTGTCCCCCAGTGACGTGTGGTGAAGTTCATGCCTGGGGAGGCACTGGCATTAAAGCAGGGGCCTTCAACTAAAATTGCTCGAGGTCCACAGAATTAACCTTCTACCTCTGCTGGGGTTCGAAGAAATGTATAAAAATAATAAATAGGACATATTACAGTGTATTTATTCTGGAGTAAAGTGTACAAAAGTATGCATATGATTTCTGTTAGAAAAAAAACATGTAGCTATCATTTCTACTTTGACAGCAGCTGATGTTTGAACTTGGGTCAGACTCTGATCATACTGAAGATGGATTTATAGGCAAATTTCCTCTCTTCTCCAGGCAGCTGTATTTGGATAACACTATTTTATTAATACTGAATGTGAATGATTTAGGGGAGTGCAGCCTCATAACACAGGCTAAATGCGCAAATTAGCGGCTATTTAATATGCATGCATCTCAGTCCATTCATGCCTCATTCACGCCTCGTTGAAAAGAGCGGGTTATTTTTTGACCTGATATTTGAAGCAGATCTTTAAGGTTTAGCATGGTCTTCCTTTATTATTTAGATCCTGTTTTGATTGGTAGTCCAGTTTTGAGAAAGTTTTAAGATCCATGTATCTTCCATGTTTGGCTTTCACTTGGGGCAGCAGCGTGAGCCTGTGTGCTCTCATACGCCCCCTTCAGTTTTATGTGATTAGCAAAAGATAAAAAGAGCCCAGAGGCTGAGGCTGAAAAAAAAAAAAAAAGTATTTCATCATTGTTTATTTTTTACTCTTCATGATGCAGGTGAAGCTCTGCCTCCCCTGCTTCCCCTGACCTCACATTTCTGCTGTCCCCTCACAGCAAGATTGTCCCGGGTGGAGTTTGCATGTTCTTCTTATAGGTGGTTTTCTCTGGGTACTCTGGTTTCCTCCATTAACCTTAAAACCTGCACAGTATGGTATTCCTCCTCCAGCTAGATACTCCTAACCAATATCTCCAAAAGTAGAAGTTTTCCATACATATACATTATTTTAGGTTACATAACGGGAAATATTGATGCAAAGGTGTTCAAAACTATTTCAAAAAGCCTGAAAAAAGAATAATATATGACCTTTAGATAAATGTTATTTGATCACACAAGCATAATGACATTGGCTTGACTCAGGGCTAAACCAAGACACAAGCTACAGAAGTCATTTCAAAGGTGAAAGTGAAGTATGTTTGCGTGGCTCAGTCCCGTTGCCGTGTCGCTGGCTGCACTGGGCCCTCAGAGATCCCAGTCCGGCGTCACCTGATTATTTTTCACCTTGTTTACACCACTACCTCCATCTCCCTCCCTGCATAAACCTGTCTCATTACGTCCGTCTCAAACACGCACTGAGCCGTGAGCGGGGAGGACGAGGGGGGAATGGGGGAACAGGTAATACAAGGACAGGTGAGCAAAGTCGATTAGAAATGAATATAGTCTCTGAACATTGTCTAAATTTGTCCTGACAGAAGACGAGGAGGTGTTTAGTGTGGAAATGACTGTGAGCCTGTGCGTTTATCGGGAGTGGGGCAGGCTGGAAGGGCATAGTAACTGCTTTTTTGTATCGGCGCTGCAACTTAAAGAGGAGTGACACAGTTTTACTGCGCACACATGCATTGAACATAAAGCCATTTTTTTTCTTGTCTTAGGCATCAAGGTTGGAGGATTTTAAACCAAAATTCACCAGTTTGCACAGGCCTGACTAAAAAGATGACCACATATGTTAATTTAGTAATAACATAACTATTGAGTAAATTCATACTAAATTAACAAATACTGATGCCCTGTAGTCTTGAATAAAAAGGTAAATTCAGCCACTAGGGGTGCTGGTCTCAAGCCTAGATAAATGGAGCACGTTGCATCAAGAAGGGCATCAGGCATTTTAATCTTGTGCTAACTCAATACACAAATTACTTCACGCTAAGAGGCAGATGATTTGCTGTGGTAAACCCAGAAGGCAAAGGCTGAAAAGAAAGATGGAGTCTTGACTAAAAAGGTCAAGGTCAAATTTATTTGTATAGCACTTTTACAACAACCACTGCTGCCCAAAGTGCTTCACAGGCTTGGATCTCAATACAATAAATAAAACAAGATAAAACAGTGTAAAGGACAATACATGCACTAAAATGTCAAAAGAAATGAAACATCATCAAAGCAAAGTGAAATCAAGTAAAAACATTGCTCTCAGACTGTGCGGTTTATGGACCTCATTGTGCTGATGGGAACGTAAGGGGATGACAGTTCTTTCAGGTAAGCTGGGGCTATGGGTTAAGAAATTAGTAGTCTATAGAGAATTTCAAGAATCGAGGCGAGAGGTGAACAACTTGCTCAAACTCTTTGGGAGGAAAGTATACCTTGACCTTACTTAAAAGACACAACTGGAAAAACTAGTTTTAGCAAAAGAACTGATCTGTTTTGGTCTGACTTAAAAAAAAAAAAAAAAAATGTTCATGATACCACCAAGATTTTTGGCTGAAGACTGAGCATATGGTGCTAGTAAGCCAAGAACAATAACAGTGGAGCCTGGGGAAATGAGATCGCCAAATATAACAATTTCTGTTTTATTTTCATTGAGGTTTAAGCAATGGGAAGGGAGCCCGTATCAGTATTTAAAATTCATGGTTTTCAATGGTTTTCCCAAAAATGTATCTTTTGTTTTGAA
Organism: Bostrychus sinensis; assembly: GCA_020698575.1. NCBI lineage: Eukaryota > Metazoa > Chordata > Actinopteri > Gobiiformes > Eleotridae > Bostrychus > Bostrychus sinensis. Next base: position 44,780,001 of record CM036239.1, on the reverse strand, counting down.
TATTTTATTTAATTTTATTTATTTATTTATCTAAATGCAGGGACAGTGTACAATAAACATTAACCTTTACAGGAGAGATGCATTGTACCAGGTTATAGCTCAAGTGCTAATTTCCACCTGTAGTCCCTGGGCAGGTTGATGGTAAAAACATAAAAAGACAAAGTACATATATACACATACACAACCATTCTCACAGTATAAGATTCATATATTAAAAAATATAAGATTTAAGATTAGTCCATATTATGTGAGCAGGTTTGGTTTGTGAGAAGCCACTTTTTCCTTATAATATCATGACAAGCCATTGTGATAGCCCTGCAAACAAATCTGTGAGCAGGTTAGCATTTGCAGCAGATGCCCCCTTCTCAGTCTGCAAATATTCTTTTTAACATTTCTTTGAAACAAGTTTTTGACAGCTATAATACATATATATATGGACTTTGCAAGTCACTTTTATACATTTGAGAATGACATTCAATTACCACCACTTACCATTTAGGCACCATTGGGATCTAAGTTGCTTTGGGGATGACTCTGGGTCGACTCCGGAGAACTGCCGGACAAGCACAAGGAAAAACTTAAAAAAAAAAAAAAAAGCTGTAGATTGAGTTCACTATGGGTTGAGTCACCAGTTCACCTACATGTCTTTGAATGGTTGACTTAAGTTGGAGGGCCCAGAGAAAACCCAAAGGGAGGGACATGCAGATGTCACATATACAGGTTTCAGGCAGGCACTCATCTTGACATAGGGTATGATTATATAAAACCAGTCAAACCATCACTACAGAGGTAACTACGGCGCTTTCAAACTAAATGAGTAAAGCTAACGTGGCCTGTAAAGTGGGCTCATGAAATGGCCCAAAAAGCAAATGAGTTTGAGCAAAAGTTCAAGTGCAGCCAATGAGGAATCTGAATTTAGTGACCAATGGAGAAAACCATTAATGCGTAAAATGCAAATGTCCAAGGCTGGAGCCTGTTCACTTACAGAACTTCCCAGGGGCTTAGCTGGATAATATTTCTGCTCTCTTTCTGGGAGAAAAAGCTGTATTCAGGATCTGTGGACCATTGGGACAAGCGCTTATGCTGTTCTGGTGCTGTTTTAACCTTATTTCAGCTGACTTTTTCTTGTAATCCAAAACTATAGCCAGTGTGGATGTTCAAGTCTCGTACCAAGTTTGCAGATCATCGATTGGTCCCTTTGGTCCCCTGAGAGGCCTGGGGTCCACTGGTCTACAGCCACAATTAGCTCGTCACTCTGTGGTTTTCTGGAGCAGAACTAATCAGGCTGGAGAGGAGACTTTACTCCACTTCCATCCAACCGTGACCTGTCTTTACAATATATGCAAGAAGCGCTGCTCAGTTGGATTCAGTGTCTTGAATCTCCTGCAGCTATGGACAGGTTGAGTTAAACTGCCTTCCCTGCAATTAATCAGAAAGTGACTGGGTGTATCACTAAGGCATTATGAAGTTATTGGAAGGTTTGAATGGGTAAATGCACACTTTGTTACAGCTGTGTTTGAAGGTGTAATGAAAAGTATCCTGTCTGTTGAGTAAAAAGCTTGTGGTTTAGGTAAAAGTCCCAAAGGCCAGTTTTTAAGCTTTTGAGAAGGCGTGCCAAACAAATTGTACAGAACAGAATGGCCCTTAAAATCACTTTTATAGGTAGAGATAGCATTGCGTGTGTGGTACATGTCCTGTATGATCTAGATGCCAAGAAATAGATGCCATTCAAGTCAATACATGGGTTCAAACCGGCTGCTTTGCTGTACGTGTCCAACCATCCGGCAGAAATACAAAGAGTCATCTTTTTTGATGGATGCAGCAGCCCCTCTGCATAAAGTCCAGTATATTTCAAAATAAAGCAAATTCTCCACCACTATGTAAACATTGCATCTTAAATGAAATAATAAGTCATGAAAATAATATTCAAATGAACTGGAGGTCCGGGAAAGTCATGGAAATAGTCTCCAAATGATTTGTAGATTGTGGCTTTTGTTTACATGTAGCTCTCTGTATACATTGTTGTTATCTTGGGAACTCCAACATGAACTTACTCCGCTTGGATTTGTGGTCTCCCGGTCTGGTCCTGGTCAGAGACGTCCTGTACATGCAACACATTCGGTGTAGATGAGGCGTAATTCTATTCATAGCATTATATCATTTTTATTTATTTATTTATTTTTTATATCAGGGAAGGGAATGGTATTTGTATAGCACTTTACCTATGACACAAGTCACCCAAAGCGCTTTACATAGAAGGGAATGGGTATTTCATTCACTCCATAGTTGGTGGTGGTGAGCTATGTTTTGTAGCCACAGCTGCCCTGGGGCAGACTGACAGAAGCGCGGCTGCACACATCTGCGCCATTGGACCCTCTGACCACCCCCAACCATCACTCACACTGGCTTCCTGGTGTTCCCCAGCGGTCTTCCATCCAGGTACTGACCAGGCCCTACCCTGCTTAGCTTCCGAGGTCTGAGGGGATCGGGCATCCACAAGGCGGTATGGCCTTTATTGTGATATTTTGTTGACAATACAGTTTGACAAGACATTGACATTATTGGGGGTTGGATAAAGTGCATACATTCTGTTAAAGGCTAGGACGTCAAGACCAAACAATAAAACACTGGATGAATAAACACACAGTTTAAATATACACAGTCATGTGCAAAAAGGTTGGGCACCCCTCTGAGGTTGTGGGTTGTCTTCAACCATTCTCACCATGCCTTGCCTATGTCTCTCTGGTATTTTGCCTGCCTGTGTCCTTTAATTTCATGAATACCACCTTAAATACCTTTTCTCATTGGTTCATGCACCTATCTATGAAGTTCAAGGTTTAACTAACTAATCTAACAGGTTTTGTGTTGCAAATAATCCATTTTGAGAAGTTAAAATCATTCAAATCAGCAAACTTATAAGGGTGCCCAAACTTTTGCACAGACATTTTTTCATATTTCATTTAATTTCATACACCAAAATACTGCTGCACTAAAAAATGTTGTTAGGAAAACACCCTAGAACTCAGATGTCACTAGAAAATAAATGGCATACCTCTGTGATCTTTTTTCGTGAAGATAGAGTAAATTATTATGCAACCTCACAGGGGTGCCCAAACTTATGCATATGACTGTATGTGTGTGTGTGTGTGTGTGTGGGAAAGAAAGTAAAGCACAGGGAGAGACAAAAGAGGAGGAATTCAAAAGGAGAATGTCATTCATAACAGTCGTATTAATTATTGAGCACTCAGTTTCGGTGTCGTTACTTGAAGCTGGGGTCACCAAAGCACTCATACAGCAATAAACATTAGGCCTATTGGAGTTAAACAAAGTGCTTTCAGAGAACATAAAGTAATAATGATAATAATAATAATAATAATAATAATAATAATAATAATACGTCTTTTAAACAGCTTGGGAAAGATGGGGAAGGGACGCTGCTCCACAAGCTCTGCTGCAATTAACCTGGTTAGCGTTTTGTCATAAAAACATTAAAATTAATATTATTTAAGCTATTAAATTGAGTACTATAATTTTAACATTTATTCCTAAGAGTGAGTGAGATTAGGAAAAGCACGGGGTCCGTATACTTTGGCAGAGAGCTCCATGTCACAGCCACACACAGATGAAGGGCTGGGCGTGTGCCTCATTGGCCTTTTAGACCTTTTAGCCTGCCTTTTAGACCGGGCAGCATTTAGCCTGTTGCACACTTTGCACCCTCAAACCTTTAACACTGGATAGTTTGAGATTTGTTTTTATGAGCAAGTAGGCAATTGTTGCGCGCGGTGTGCCACAGCCCACAGTTCCTTCTACACAGTGAGCCAATGTTACCTCTGCATTGGCAAAAGCAGCGCATAAGAGAAGTCATTTTTCATTTTCATTAAATCTGCTGAGTGCCCTGGAGCTCACCATTCTTCAGGACAGTGCTCCCTGTATCACAGCCGAAGACAGGTGAGGGGTGTGCACTTCGTCAGATGTCTGCTCCACTACTGTTTAGTCTACTCTTTAGAGTTTAGATCAGACCCAACTTTAACTGATGTTTCTATGCACAATCCAGAGTTGTTTCATTGACAGCGTATGTGCTGCCTAATACGTGTGTTAGCCTTCCCTTCTTTAGTCTGTTAACCCCGGGAGACATGGGAGAGCCACGACAGAAGCCTCCGGGGTTAACTCTTTCGCTCCCTTTACTTTTTGTTTACTTAAACAGTTGGGCACGCAGCAGACCTCTTTCACTGGGTTGAGGCTTTATTGCTGTACTGGACTTTACATTTTAAGCCTGCAGTAACCAGCCCCTCTCGCTGCCTCTCTCAACTCAGGTAAACTTATCCTCTCTGTAGGCTTGTTCTTAACAATGTGCATCAGCCACAGCCAAAAAAAAGAGAAAAAACTGTATATTGTATACTCTTCGTGCCTGGTGCCCTGACAGAAGCAGTGGGGAGAGGCAGCAGTAAGAGGAGGAAGTGAAGGTGGGGGCGTACTCCTTGAGCAATGCGGAGGACTGTCATGGTCAGGCCAGGACGAGGCGGGTACTGCCCTGGTCACAGCCCAGCACAGAGTTACGCTGCTTGCAGTGCAAAAGCTTTGCTACACTAGCTCAACCAGGATCATTGTTTCCTCCTCTGAGAAGTGGGCACTTCTTTTCCCAGTAAGGACTTGATCACAGGCCTCCTTTAAAAGCAGTACCTTCTCTCTGATTTGTTAATTGGTTAAAATGCACTCAAATCCAACCTTTTCCCAAATGCACAGCTGTCATCCAGCATAGATTTGTGCCAGTTCAAGTTCAGCCTCTTCAGCCCAAACCCAGCCCATGTCCAGCCTCTTTAGACTTGGTTTTGCACCAAGTCTAAAGACCAGGGATTGGGATAAGACCCCTTTCTGCGCCACTGCCTGGTCCACCTCCTGCGCTAGGATGCAGAAGGTCTGGCCCTCTGTCTCTCAGCCGATGCTCTTGTGTGCTCACGCTTCTGAGGTCTCCGCCTCCACACAACTCACTACTTTTGTTACCACTTAGCCTTTTTTTGACCTGGTGGGACCAGCTCTTATGTTTAAATTTTTTATTTCTGTTAAAGATGTGGCAGTTGTTTTTGCATTAGGCTTGGTGTAGCTGTGCAGTGGCAGCTTCTATGGCCTTGAATAGGGTTGGCCTGTCCACCATCGTCTTTATGTCCTGTTTGGCTGGCCCAACATGTTCTTTTTCTTTTCACAGATCTGGCATTTTGGGAGCCTGAATATGATAAATCTTGAAATCAGGTACCAGAGTGGAAGGATTTCATAACACTATCTACATGTTTACATGTTTACAACCTTAACCCGCATGCGCTAAACTTCCACAACATCAACAATGGCACCTTATGGTGGTTTGTTTGTGGTGCAGGAGTTGCTTTTTTATGCCTTTTACAGCAAAATATTACTCCTTTTACTACAGACTAAGGTCCCCTTTGTAGGGTTTGTAAGTTTTCTGCACATGCTCTGTGTGTTATTTAGTGCTTTCAGTGGTCTTGTGTGGGATTTTCTAAGATGATGCTGTGTTTATGGAAAATGTTTTTGAAAAGAAATAAGGGTTTTGTCTTGTGTGGATATAATCATATACATTTATTTTGAATAATTATCTTTTTCATTCATTCATTTTCTACTGCTTATTCCCGTTAGGGGTCGCAGGTGACTGAAGCCTATCCCAGTAACTTTGGGCCGCAGGAGGGGTACACCCTGGACAGGGGCCAGCTTGTCACAGGGCTGACACAGAGACGAACACAGACAGACAGCCATTCACTCTCGCATTTATTCACTAGGGTCAATTTAGAGTCACCATTTCACCTAACACATGCATGTCTTTGGACGGTGGGAGGAAGCAGGAGAACCCGGAGAGAACCCACGGTAACACAGGGAGAACATGCAAACTCCACCCAGAGAGTTCGTGTGATGGTGTGTGTAATGAATGATGAATAATTATCTTTCAAATAGTATTTGGACACCTAAAAAGACTGGACTAATTAGACATAATCTAAAATTTGAGTTAAAGAAATAAAATGAGACACTTAAGTGGCATGTAATTACTTCATTCATTACTTTAAAGTAGTGGTCTCCAGGTGACACTGTCCCATTACCAGGACTAAGACTCATGATTTTAGTTGTGAACATAACATACTCTTCTACCTTCCATCAAAACACTCAAAAAGGAGTTTCTTTTTGAAGCATGGCTCTGGTGCCTCCTGTGGCGTTCACAGACCTGAGCAATCAGTGCCCACGAATATTAAAAACCCTGGAGCCCTGCGGTGAGATAACAACACTTCACTTCATGTTTGACCTCATCTGAACCTCAACAACAGTAAATTAGGAAACATTTGTTAATTTCTACCACGTCAATTTCCCGCTATCACACCAACGGATGCGGTTGGCATGCCAGTGTAATGTAAAAACACTGAACGCGTACACTAATTTTCCTCTCAGCAACAAGGTTGTGAGTTCGATCCTCAGGCCAGCTCACATGCAGTCTTTCTGATTGGAGTCTGCGTGTCCTCGCTATGTTACTATGGGTTCTCTCCTGCTTCTTCCCACCGTCCAAAGACAGCATGTGGTGGAGACTCTAAATTGCCATTAGTGAAAGAATGTGCGTGCTTGTTTGTCTGTGTATGTCTCTGAGTCAACCCTACGACTAACTGTCCACTGTCCAGGTTGTGCCGTGCCAAAGGCCCCTAGCTGCCACCTATCTTGTTAGGCATCATGGGCGCCCTGAATATCGGCCCCTTAACCCAGAATCTTAAAATGCTTATCTATGAATGTCTCTCACTCTAACGCCAAACACTTATTCTGTGCAAACATTTTTATTTGAAACTAATTCAGTAATGCTTACTTGAGAGTATAAAATATTAACAGTACTTTAATATTTTAGTGCAAATAATGAGGGCTCTTGACCTTTGTATTTAAATTTAATCATTACATGCACAATTTATAAGCTGCGTTCTCCCTTGCCTGTCCAGGAAGTTTTCTCAGAAAACTGACTGAAGACTTGCCTCTACAATTTACATACAGTATAAAGACATAATACATTGGACAGGTTATGACGTACAGGAGACTAGAATGGACAGCTATTCTTACTGGAAAAAGCACCTCAGTGAATAGACAAACTGAACTTTCACTAGAAATTCAGCATTTTTTACTTTGAAAAATGTAGTTTGGTTTGAGTTAAAAACAAGCTATGTTTCCAGAGTATTGACAAACATGGCTGTATTAAAGCTAAAGTTAAATTCAAGCAAAAAGACAGGGCATTGTGTCTCATTATCACAAAAGTGGTCTCTATTTGGATGGTGACCATGGATGTCAGTTTATCTTGGTTAAATAAATAAAAGATAACAAAAGAGAGTTTATTTGGTTATGGATCATGACTTAAAGATATTAGGGAGGATTTTTTTCGACTGCTGAGAAACCAGTGACTGTTTGTCCTTTTATGGATAATGCGCATGCTTCAGGCCCCACCCTTCACTGTTTCTTTCCAAGGAACTCCTCCACAGCGACATGCACGAGCGTTGGAACACGAGTGTTTGTTTACAGCATCAGCAGAAATTTGGGTAAACCTAGACCTGCATTGTTTGTTTGCGTGACCTTTGACCTAGTTCCCCACACAGTCCCAGTCACATGCACAGTCCCTAAATGTGAGCAAAAATATCTGTCCTCCTGCTATTGGTAGCATTAGCAAACTGACAGTTGCTGTACAGTTGAAAAGGTTCAACAGATAAAGAAAAAAGGCATTTTTTTTTTCAAACAATAAGATAAATGTACCTGTCCAGCAGAAACTTGGCGACCAAAGCATCGTTCTGAAGCCTTTTCTGTTCCTTCAGCGCACGCCATCGTTTGAAAGAATTGCCAAGAACCACACAGGTTTTATTCTGCTCTTCTACGGTTATTCTCCTCCTCTGGTACACTTCAAAAACAGTTTTCCTTTTGCAACCACCCAGTTCATAGTTCTTCTCAGCCATTGTCCTCTTCGAAGTCAGGCTGTCCACTCTACGATGAAGCTCGGCTAACGCCGGACTACATAAACATACTGCGTACTCATGCGCAGGCACAAGAACGCACACGTATCGCCAAAACCAGGAAGTCAGAATGATTGGCAAGTCCAACAATGTTGGACTTGGTTAACAATGGTTACCGTACTCATGACGAAAACCATTGGTTGAGGTTTTTTAAGTCCCACAGAGTCCACAGTTTATTAATATTATTTTTTTTTCTTATACACCAATTTATAAGCCTAATACAGGACAATGAAGTAGTTTTAATAAATATTAGAAAAAATGAATTTATAAAGATCCTCCCTAATATCTTTAATGTTAAGGTTAGTTTATTGGTATGTTATACAGCATAAGAGAAAAAAAAATATGGTTATGATTTTACAGAAATATATGTACACAAACATGAACATCTATTTAGTCCTTTACTAATAACATAAATATAAACTAACCCTATCCCTAACCTCAAGCAGACTGGCAAATAAAGTCTATATTTATTATTTTTGATCAATTTCAAAATTAGCACAAACAGTAGATGATGCCATTTACTGCTCTTATTCTGTATTAAGCAGCAGCAAGTTGGACTAAACCATGTCCACCTGGGTGAAATGCTTAGTTCTTCACTACTTATTTCCCTCTACTCATTTTCCGCTCACTTCCTCATTCTCAGCCAATCACAGTCTCACATGTTCATCTTTCATCCAATCTCTGCACAACTTAGTTTATTGATCTGGTGTCCCTGAAGTTCCGTTTGACCATAAGACAAGCCATGTCTTTATTTCTTAGTTGTTTGTTATGGCAGAGCGGCCAAAAGGCAGAGAAAACCTTTGTACTGATGCGAGGATGGAGAAAGCATGAGTCAAGCTGAGCGAGGAGTCACACAGGGGTCAACCGGGCTTATTAGTTTTCATGATAGTACCTTACTCTGAAATGTAGGGGGAGAACCATAGAGAAAAATGCAATCAAAAAAGCAAAGAAACAAGCTAAGTTACATTGTTAAATTTAAATGTAGCTTCTCTACTCTTAGCTCCCTCTCATTGTGTTTTCAGCAGCACAGCTCTCCAGTGCAACTATTGCCTTCAGTATTGTTCATTTTGCAGCAACAAGTCAACAATGGGATGTATTGAATCAAGATTCTTTTTTATTTATACAGCCCAATAAGTGAACACAGTAGACTCAGGGAAGAAATAGACCACAAAAAAACAAACTTCATTGCACCATTAAGCAACTTTCTACTGAAAATAAACCCATTTATATGCAGTCCAGCTCTAATAATATATGCATACTCACAGGGCTGTAACAACTTGCTTCTCTGAGGCTGTTTTGCACCAATAAACAAAGAAAAACAAAAACAACCTTTTGCGACTTTTTTTTCCTGTTACTGCTGGCTGAATACTATTACCTCATACATTCTTACTTTTATTACTTTCAAAAGAAGTTTTATTGTGTAGTGGGATTTCTTGCAACAGTCCTAACCCTAACACTTTTTCTCTTTTCAGCTGTTGCCTTCAGGAGTCCACCAGAGTCCATTCCATCTAATCTCTATATAACCCTCACATCTCCTGCACCATCTTCTCTCACACCATCGTCCTCTTTCACTACATCCATAAATCATCTCTTTAGCCTTCCTCTAGGCCTCCTAACCTCAGCATCCTTCTACCCACATCCACGATCTCTCCTTTGTACATGCCCAAACCATCTGAATCTGGCCTCTTGGACCTTTTCTCCAAAACACATAACATGAGCGGTCTTTTTGATGTATTCATTCCTAATTCCTAGAGAACCTCAACATCTTCAGCTCTACCGCTTTTCCTCAGTGCCACTGTCTCTAAAAACACCATTGCTGCTCTCACCACTGTCTCATACACCTTTTCTTTCATTTTTTTTTTTTTTTGATTCATGTCAATCAAGTGAAGGTTTACAGTATTTACAGATGCTACAGAAAGGCTTCAACACATACAATATACTGTAATGCACATGCATAAAGATGTGGACCAAGATGCATGTGTAACAGGGTTTATATTGTTTTCATTTCCACTTGTCATTACTCCTATCTGGGCATATGTATTATAGGGATGCACAGGTCACAGCGAGCATGTGGCCATTTCATGAGAGACGTGCACGAGGTGGATCAAGGACATTAGCATTACATTTTGTGCAGTATTGTCCATTATATGACTTCTGGCTAACTGGACATGGTATTTATTTAATTTGAGACATTTATGAGTGCATATATTCTACAATGAATGAGGTTAATAACAATTGAATACACTTATACACATACAAAATTGCGCCATACCTGCCTGCGATGAACCCATAGTTTCTGACCAGCACTTATTTTGTTTCTTGCAAATTAAACAGCACTAAAATAATAATAAGAATAATAACAGCATCAAAAGACCACCGTCTCTGGCCATTATTCAAACACAATGTAGACAGACTATATGAGAGAAAAGATGAAAACACAAACGGGTAAATCTGGCTCAAGCTGGACTCTTGCACAGCCAAGCTCAGCACGGTTACACATTATGTATGGAGAGACACATGTAAGTCATATTTCTGGGTATCTGAAAAAAATAAATAAAAATCAGTACAATTATGCAAATAATAAGAACAACAACAACAATAGTAATAATAAAAATGCTAATAGAAGTCACTGGCCGCACATCCCAGCTGCCCCATGTTAGATATGATTTTTTTGTGTGTGTGTGCATTTAAAGAAACAAGGAGTGATGGATTAGGTGTTGCTCCTGGACCTGAATTATTATTAGCATCTTCTCCCCTAATCTTGTGTGGTGCATTAAAAAGAAAGCATATAACCATGGTTGAGCTCGCAGCATTGGCGGTGCAGGAGGAGGTCCCCAGGCCCCAAGCCGCCCAAAATTGATGCCCCCTTAATCATTCGCTATCCCTTCATTCTTGCTGAAACTTCTTCATGACACAACGCACCAGACAAATTTATCCACTCATTTCACTGTTAAAGGGGTAATAGGGAGGGTAGAGGGTCGTACTAAACTGGGGTTACATAAAGCAGCAGGCCGAACAATGTGGTTTGGCACACAAAGCCTCCATCACAGAAGCAAAATCTTGAAGGTCACGCGCGTCCAAATGGCTCTGAAATGGACATTAACATTTATTACAGCCAAAGGTGAAAAGGGAATTGGTCTCCTGTCATACTCGCTCAACCAACTTGCACACAACCATGCATGACAGGTCGGAACGCAGTGCTTATCAACACACCACACATTTCACACAGCCTACATTTGCTTTGACTTTATTTTAAATTTCACATGTCAGATTGCACACATATATACATTACTATATTGTGCATATTTACCACAGCGCTTAAGCTAAGGCATGAAAATGTGTGTAGGAGTATGAATGGTAATGCTCAGCACTAGTGCTCAATGGCAAAGGAAAACAGTCATGATGCAATTTTCCAATTCACATTATATTAAGATATAGCCTACTGATGTTTTGAAGACACATTTGCAACATAAATGTAGACTATTAAATGTATTGGAATGTATTCTGGAGTTTTTTGGATACTGTTCTCCCATAATCCATAATAATGAATTGGCATATATGCAAACAGACATTTTAATCTAAATAATCTGCTGTGGAAAGAATGCAACATTTGTTCAGGGGAGGGACTTTCAGTAAAATAATTCTTGGTGACTGGATGAAGCACAAGCTATGATTGACCGATCATGGCAACCACTCCTATGAAGTACCCAACCCAAAACCTCTCTGTGGTCGGATGTGTTTTTGTATAATGTCACAGATTTTAATACTAGGCTGGTGCTAGAGCCTTTATTATTGTCCATCGGTACATCTCAAGTAACCAGAGTATTCAGCTTGGCAATAGTTTATCTCTTACTGCCTCAGCACTGCAAAAAATAAAAAATAAAAAATACTTCTGATGCCATGGAAAGGGCCAGCAGTGCCTTTACATTTGGAAAGAATAAAGCACTTGCAAAAGGATAAGCTGTCATCTTTCATAAGATCTGGCAACCTTTTATTTATTTTTTACAAGAATGAAACCATCCAAAATTGCTTTATCACAAGGAGAAAAGGTCAAAACGGCATTTTTCTGGCATAGAACCTCGTAGAACTGTATTTTGTAGCTCTCCCCAAGCTCTACTTGTACAGCAAATTTGATTAAGACTACCTTAATGGTTTTCTCAAAAAAAAAAGAAAAAAAAAAAAAAAAAGAGAAGCCTGAGAAGCAGCTCAGAGCGTCCCCAACCATCTTTTACCAGTTTGAGCTTTTAGGAAACATCCAAAATCGCTTTATCTCCTAAGCCTAAAATGGTAATAAAAACATTTTGTTAATTTCTCTGGCATAGAATCTTGTAGAAAAAAAAAAAATCCCTAAACTCAAGTTTGATTGAGATTGCCTGCATCACTAAACATACTGATGGTACAGAAACCAAACAAATGTTGCTTGAACAAAGTTATTTGTGTTTTCTTATGAGTGTTGCTTACTGTACTGCTGTGTGTTATCAATCACCTGCCTCCTACAGATGGAAACAGGAGCTCTGTACGTACATTCACACTGCTTTAAATCTAATTGTATATACCACAAAGCACCCAGGGCAATGTAAAGTATACAGAGAGAGAAGCCTGTTATTTCTTCTAATTTGTTTATTCGCCTCACTTTTGTAACTTGTCGGAGGAGCTCCACATAAATGAGAAGTTATTATCATAAATGTGGAGCAATTTTCAGCAAAAGATACAATAATGTACTCCAATAAAAGCTACAAACTTCAATATATGTGTCTCCACAGAGCACTTTGGAGGGCTATTTGTTTCCTTTAAGAGTAATTATCATAAAAAACAGCATTGCACCAAATATATAATATGGAGCTAACACAGACAGTACTCAAGGCTGCCCCATTGAGCAGTAACAGTGATGTGTGAGGCTCAATGGAGTGAAGCAGGAAGTTATTGGACACAAAGGGCTAAATATTTCAAATCACCACTTTGTAAAGCAATATTTGTTTGGATATAAACAGTTGTAGTAAACACAAGATATCTCAAATGTTTTTTTTTTTACAATAACCTCAGCAGTAAACAAAACTTCTCAGAGTATTTGGGGAAACAGTCTAAACATTTTAACATCACATCAAAAACTGACAGTGGACAAGGTCAAAACTGAAACTTATTGAATCTAAATGAAGGACTACAGGGCTGAGGCCTCTACAGACACTACTGCCCTTGATTCTCTTTAGTTTACATGTGAATAAAGTTGGTTGGATTTGAGTTCAGACATGGAGAGAATCTCTTCTGCTTGTACTGAAAGGTAGGAGATGGACAGTGCATGATATAATGGCTAATTAGCGTGACTTGGCAACATGATAGATACAGATACAGTCCTTTGTGTGTGTTTTTCTTCATCTTGTTGCCATTTTAACAATAGTAGCATCCCGTTGATGAACAGATTTTCTCTGCAAGGCTTTGTACAACTGGCTTTAATTGCTGTCCCCATTCAGAAATTAGTACAGAGTTGTGTAATCTGTTTTATGGCTAAACCCACAGCAATTCTTCATAAGTAACATGTCTGCTTGGGATACGCCCTTTGGTTCCCTGATTGGTTACTCCGCCTGTGATTGTTCTGCCTATGGAAATGAAATTCAAACCATGAGGTACCCAACAAACTTCTTTGTGTAGAATAGGAAAAGACTTTATTTTATTATGTTAGCATATTGGCAAAATCACACAAACCTTTCCTTCATCTTGAGTAACTTTTTCAGTAAAAAGTACTTCTAAGAGCAGTTTTATCTCAGCATACCTATTACTTCTTGAATAATATTATTTTCATGTAACAATACTCTTGAGTACATTTCTCTGGTTACTCTATGCACGTCAATGCATTACAATTGGTTTAATGTGAACTTAATATTTTTTACTTTTTTACATTCGCTTGGATGACTACTCTTTACTTCTAATTGAAGTTAGTTTGAAGTACCAATACTTAGCTACTCTGCACACCTCTGGATTTATCTTTTATGGATGTTTACACTTGGATAAAAAACTAGCTAATGAGTGTGACAGGTACATCTCCATGGCAACCCGGCAGTGCAAATCCGTATGTGTAAGTCTTCAAAAGGTGCTGCCAAACGCGTTATTGATCAAAGCGCTTTCAAAATCATGTGTGCACTTTCTGACATGATGGCCGCCTATACACCAGAGCTCCTCCAGTCTGCTAAACTGCATCTTTTTAATCTGCGCTTGAGATGGGAGATTGATTTGGTAAGCCCCACTTAGGGAGCGAAATATTGAGTAAGGGAAGGCACATTGGGTTCACAGGAAAATAAAGTAGTAAATATAAACAGAACAGAGATGTGTGCTTATGTAAGCTCAGATAAAGAACAACACTAAGACCTTAATTCCTCAAGAAAAAGATGGATGCCGCGTATTGGTTCTTATGCGTCTTTCAGCTCAAATCAGATACTGTACAAATTGCCTTTGTCGATCCGTAATTATATCGGTGAATGATTTCCTGGCAGAGTCGCTCCACTGATAAAAATTTGCTTTTCTGCTGAGGCCTGCTTGCTCTGTATGGAAGGCATGTGAGCACAAAAAGGCTTAAATCCAGAGAGGAGGACATGCCATTTACTGCAGGAGCTGGATGCTGCATTGGTCAGATAGAGAGAACATGTCTCTGAGATGAAAATTGCAAAAAAGCATATGTAACAGCTCAGAAAATTGGGTTCAAATTTGGTACAGTCTGCCATAAGGTTAAATAAACCACATGGCTGCAAATGTTCATGTTTTGTTTAATAAGTTAAAGGGGATATATTCTGCAAAAGGTTATAATTTTGTTCCCTCATCAGAAACATACCTGGAGTTGTGTTTTCCTTTATTCGCGCCTGTTTAAGTAATCCTCTATTCTCTGGCATGGATGTTCTGAGACCTCAAAACACTCAGTTGCACAGACCCCCGCCCACTCCAGGAAGCACTGACCAATCAACAAGCCCTCTACATCCAATCTGCTCTCATTCATTTATCCAAAAAACATTGTACAGCTCTGTTTCCATTGATTCCTCACAGTGGATTTTCATTTTGTAGTAAAATGGCTTCATACAAAAAGTTAAAGGGAAAAAGAAGCTTTTTTTCCCTCTGTTTGTGTTCAAAAGCTGGCAACACTTCACTTTCTTGCACTCTACTGGTTTCTTTGCCTGTTTATGGCACCAGTTGAGTACTTCCTAAAAACATAATTTTTTTGTCAGATAACATTTTTACAGGTTGCAAAACATGTAAGGCTGTTTTAGAAGCAACCACAATTGGTTTAAAAATATGGACAAATGCATAATATAGCCTTTTTAAGTGCTGGACTGTATTTTCCAAGCGCAGCTGCAGCCAGGACATGACTGGGGAACGTCATGGCTAATGCTAACTTGAAGTCGCACCAGAAGACCCCGCCGCATCACTATGGTCTTCTGAATGGACACATTTTAGCTTCTCTTTCAAAAATAATGACAGGCAAAGACATGTGGATAAGTCAAGAGTCATGTGCTGACATTGCTCCATGGAAATCAGGTGTTTTACAGGTAGCAATTTGTCAACACTCTTGAAACAGCAACACCCAACTGTAAATGATTTAATACAACAAGAAAAAAAAGGCTGTGTACTGCAGACAGAAATCCTTAGAGCATTTAAGCACCATTTACCAAGTCTTGATGCCAAAGCAATAATGGAAGCCCTAGGTCATGGGTGGCTAACCACGCAGAGACTAAGAGCCCAAAAAATTTACTGTGGTACAGCAAAGAGCCACATCAAGCACCGAGCAAAACCAATACAGACACACGCAATGAAATCCTAAAAATTAACCATGACTTCTCTGCTTAGTGGCATTTCACCCCACACTATGCAACAGACTTTTAAAGAAATTCACTTCATTCCAAGGCAAGAGGCCATCATCAACTCACACACCTCCTGAGCCAAAGTCACACTGCAGGTGCTACCTGTACCAAGACTGGCATAGCAGCACACACACTAACACTGCTCAGACACATCATTATCATACAGGGACTTCAAAAAAATAAAATGAAAATACACAAATGTGAACACATAACAGTTTTTTTTTAGAACTTCTAACCATTTGGGTGCCCTAAACAGAAAAATTGCTTGTAAGAGCAGAATGTCATCTGTAAGTTTGTTTGCGTCTCCAAAAGCAATGTTTTTTTTTTCTTTTTTAGATAACAAAAACATAAAACTAATGACTTTACAAATACACTATTTTCATAAATTTAAATATGTAGACTGTAAGCTGATGATTTCATCAAACTCCAATAAAAAACGCTACATTTTATAAATGAGAAGCCTAAAGCATATATTTGAAATATTGAATGTGCTTCATAACTTTGGGGCCTATTCTGAAAACATGCCCTGGGCCCCCAGAATACCAAGTTACACCACTGTAGACAAGCCTATTACTGACAGACCCTTTTCAAGAAATGTGTCTGTTCGAGATAGAAATATTTTTGTCATGATTTTATGATTGGGATTATTTTAATATATAAAAGTACTAGTGCCCCTGAACCTCTCACATGCCCTGCCTCATCTCTGTCACTGCTGAGAAGCTCCCCTCTGCCTTCTCATCCTTCATCCCATTACACCATTACAAGTCTGTAATAAGTAAGTAAATATGTCTTCTCTGATCGTTTTTGAGTAAAACAGTAGAGATAGGATCTGAAAAAGTTGGGCAGGTTTCGCCGACATCGCTATTAATTAGATGCGCGTGCAGCATGTCTTTTATTAAAACCTCTTAAACAGCTTTAAAGATTTAACAAATTATATCTCTGCTATCCCTGCAGATTACTGAAGACAGACCAGACATCTTGCTTTCCTCTTTTTAAAACATTAAAAAACATCCATCCGGAATTTCTATATCACCACAAAATGTCCGGGATTTTAAGTCTACCACAGTCAAACGGCATTGTTGTATGCCCAGTATGTTCTTTGTTTGCTATGTTAGAGCCGGCCTGTGTCATAGGTGATATTGGCAAATGCTAAGGGTGCAGGGTGACTGGGTGACGCCTGCCACTGCCCTGTGTTTCAGTGCGCATTAAGGCTTAATGAGCCTGATCAATAACAGTATATACCGATATGGACACTGGGGAAAGTTTATATATATGTGTTCTACACTTGTCAAGCTTTAGGTCACTTTTTGTTTGATGACAATCGACCTCTTACTCGTGAAGATATGATCATAAACAGCTGCTGAAATAATATCTGCAGTAATGAAAGGCACATTCCAAAGTACATGTAACTGCGGCAGTGTGTGAGGCCTTTCTCACAGTATTTTAGCTGTGTTATTATAAAAGCAACATAAAACATGGGTCCAGATGTCCTGACAGAAGCTTTTGTAGCCTGTAGTGTTCTCTGGAGCCTCTGTCCAGGCTCAGTGATGAGACTGAAGGCTCTGTGAGCCTGTGCTGCAGGGGCGGAGCAGGGCTGGGGGCTCCACTCGGGAACCACTAAACACCATTGTGTAAAACATAGAAAACTTAAATCCAACTATGCTCCAGTCTGTGTAGATATAAGTAGCTCATGTTTAAAATGTGAGACATTATAAGAAACAATGTTTTGTCTTGAAACTTGAATTAGTAAAATCATAATAAGTCTCCCTTTTTTCTACAGTGTAGTAGATGCAGAAGATTACAGGAAATTGCATTTGTTTCGTTCAAATGTTCATGGGCAAGAACAAGATGTTCATTGAAAATGTAGCTGATAATCTGTTTTTAGCGGGGGCAGGTGAAACCCATTGGAGGCAGAATGCAAGTCATGCAAAGCTGGCACTTGGGCGACGTGTGTCCAATAAAGGTGCTGGTCATTTAGAAGTCCATCTAAATTGTCTCTTGATTTCACCCACACTCCAAAATATGGTCACCCTACTGAAACAAAAACTATCAGAAAACTTAAAATCTTCTTTATCAGCACAAGGTCACTGCATATCTGTGTGTTTTTAGTTTTGTAAATACAGCTGCGCAAAAACACGATGTCATCAGTCACACAGGTAGTTCAATCATCTCCAGCTCAGTCGCTGCCTCATCTGTGACAAGCGGGACTTTTAAGCAGTTTGTGTCCGCACTGAACGGGTCGACTAGGAATGTGATCTGTGGTCTTTTTTTCTCAAACCAGGCCATAAAACTTACATGAAGTTGTGCAAACAATGGTGCATACCAGGCTTTATCCATTGTATGAGTAAGAGAGTAAAAAAAAAAACAAGCAAATCTGATGCAAGCTACAGAGCCACATTCCCATCGGCCAAGAGCTGCATGTGGCTCATGAGCCGAGTGTTCACCACCTGCGTTAGGTGTTTCTATAGCTGCAGACCTATTACCATATTCAGTTGTTTAGAACTCAGGGTTTACTTATATGAAGAAGGTTATTGATATGAAACTCATAATGCTTACCTTATCTTTTATAATAAAGGCATTTTGCTGTTTGCTTTAGTCCTATTTGTTGGTCCAGAAAATATACCAAACCTAAAGCTAAAAAAACAAATAAAACTGAACTGATTTGTGATTTTACTGTATTGTTACCCTCCTAGAAACAAGATTTAAGGAAGTAGTGAAAGAGGAAAGAGAAAAGAGAAAATAAAGGTTAAATAGTAGTTTAATCATTAAATTACTAAAAATAAATGTAATAATAAACAACTCAAATATGCTTTAATTGTTTTTTTATATACTGTGCTATTATGCTTACTTTAAACTTCTCTGTATCAAATAACCTTTCTGCCACGTGAAATTCAATAATTTCTAGATTTGCAGTACGGACAATATGAACTTGCAATCATCTTATTTCAATTTAATTAATTGGTTATGAAAATTACACTTTGGGTGGCAAGTGGCAATATGGTTAGCACTGTTGTCTAAGTACTAGAATCCACCATTTGATCATATAATAGGTTCACTCACTCATGAGAAAAGTACCTGCTCAGTCCACTTGTCATAATAGGTATTTTACTTTCTCCATACAGGAATTAACAAAGTTTAACTTAACTTTTAACAATATAATAATAATAATAATAATAATAATAATAATAATAATAATAATAATAATAATAATAATAATACAGTTGTTTTTTTATATGACATATTTATGTATATGAATTAAATAAGTAAGAGTTTCCAAGTACAGCCGTTTTTACCTCTGTCTCAGGTGAACTTCAGAGGAGGTATTGTCATGGCAACACTGCTCTGCTCCAGCTCCACTAATCAGAGAGTCAGATGACCAGGCATGGCCGGGCCCTTCAGCACCAGGAGCCTCTTACAAATACACCCGTTCAAGATTACACACCGAATAAGCAGACAGTTCTTAGTCACAAAGAACTAGAGTTATACTGTATTTAAAAAAAAAAAGTATTAGAACTTTAAATTAAATTAAAACTTTTTACAAAATGTGAGGACTATATTTCCAAAAAGCTATGCATTACCTTGGTGTAAGAACGCCACCACATGCCCTCTAACTGGACTACTGTCTTTGAGTGTTTATGAACAAGCTAAAGTCTTCATCGCTGCATTAAAGTGGTTCTGGTATTTAAAAGCATTAAACTAACACTGACTGTGTTTTGACTGGGATGAAGATCAGCAGCTCCAAGTCTGAAGCCATGGTTCTCACCTGGGAAAGGGTGGCTTACCCTCTCCAGGTCGGTGGAGTATCTTGAGGTCTTGTTCATGAGTGAAGGAAAGATGGAGCAGGAATTGACAGGATGACTGCGTTTACATGCACTAGTATACTCTGATATTAATCTGACTATGAGCATGCTCCGAAAAGGACGCAGCCACATAGAGACAGTTTTAAAATTAACCTAAATTAGATTAAGGTCATAGTAAGAATAAGCTTTAATCAAAATAAGACATTTGTAGTATTCCGATTTAGTTTGCATTATTGTGGCATGTGAACACTCTTCGTCTTCTTTTCGCGTTTATTTGCAACAGCTGTTTCTGGTTTTAGTTGTGTGGTTTGGTTTCATGAAACACTGCAATCATTGTGGATTACATTACAATTAACACCAATTAAAGTTGTGACATATTATAATGAGTCGTTTAGTGTAATAAAGTGGTGAAGCACTGAAAATTTAACGCACAGAAAACTGAGGTTAACCAGAAAACAGGAAGTCTACTCTTCAGGCTCACTTAGGATTTAACCAGGTCTTTTTAATAAATGTCAGAGTATGATCATAATCTGAATACAGTGCATCACAAATGGCATCCTTGATGAGAGAAAAGACACAGACCTATCTTGTACCTGTAGATGTCCAGTTAGAATGGCCCTGTTTCTGTCTAGTGGAATCAAAAGATTTATTTTACAATTTAGATTCCAAGGCTAGTTCCACTCCTCTACAGACCCTTATAAAAAAGCTACGGATGTGGCACAGTGTAGCTCAGTGTCATTGAGCTTTTCCTGTTATTTTCTTTTTTTACAAGGGAGCAAACAAAACAAAAAAATATATATATTTTTTTAGACTGCAGAAATGGCTAGTTATTATGGATATATAACAAAAGATTTTTAATATTGCACCCACATTTGCTGGAGTCCCAAAGATAGCATAGTAGGATTTGTGGTGTTTGATGGATTTAATCTGAGCATACACTGACAGCAGATTGCATTAAGAATTGTATTTCTTGGCATTAACAGTTAATGTAATGCTAATTGCTTCATGAATTAAAAGGGCTAAATGTTTATACCCTTGCTAATGTTTCTAACCAGGCTCTGACATTGCATACATGTAGTCAATAGTTGGTGGTCAGCTGTGAGACATTTTGTGATATTTGGTGGCTAATGCTAACCACACCAAAGCCAGATTCATCTAACGTTAGCAAAGAGTTATATTAATCTGACATAACTCCCATTGAAAACATTTGTGAAGGGGCTGGACTTTCGGTAGAATACTTGAAGGTTATTGGATAAAGCGTTAGCTACGTAGCTAAACAACAAACACAACATAAAAAATAAGTTGTTTTTGCAGTTTTTGTAAATGTATAGTATGTATAATTCTGTCATAAAAAAGTATATTGTGGTATCTGTAATGGCACCCTTTGGCATACGCAGCCATATTGTTTCCAAACATTAGGGTCTATATCAGTACCACTTTAGAAAATATTTGGCTTCCCAAGTACCATGTATAAAGGTACCATGTATCAGAGAACTAAACAGGGTCTAAATCAAAACTACACTAACACTTAACCAAGATTTAACTATGACAAAACCAGGACTAAACCAGGTCAAAAGTAAACCAGAACAAAGCTAGGTCTAAATAAGAACTAACCCCAACCAAAGCAGGATGAAAACAGAATAAGACTGGCTCTAATTTAAACTAAATAAGGACCTGAAAGGCA
The DNA here is from genome assembly GCA_020698575.1 of Bostrychus sinensis. Lineage (NCBI taxonomy): Eukaryota > Metazoa > Chordata > Actinopteri > Gobiiformes > Eleotridae > Bostrychus > Bostrychus sinensis. The sequence goes on along the minus strand of CM036239.1, from coordinate 44,758,649 downwards.
AAATACCACCAGAAGAAGCCTGCGTACCAGCAGTTAGTACCCATATACCACAGTCTGAGAACCATGCTATTACCCTCTCTCATTTACATTGTCCAGAAGTGATACACTAATGCTGTTTTAGGAAACTATGTGTATATCTTCAGGGCAGATATGAATGCAGTGTTTGTGGATGCTCCTAAAATCTTCCTCCTCTTAGCGTCTCAGGAACATGTGCAAATTGTATGAAGCTGCCTGGATTTACGGATGGGCGACTTTATTCATCTGTGGACGAGTGGGACCAGGAGATATGGACCCACCGTCAAGCCAAAATACAGACCAGCTCTTTACATGCAAATCCTCTATACACCAAAACACTGACATGCTTGCACATACAGATGTGGTAGGAAAATAGTAGTTCAAAATATTATTAATCAAGTAGAAATAGATGTAGTCACAATTTTTACTTGATTTAAGGAACCTATTATTATTACTTTCCTCCTCAAAATAATACCTGGAGTAGTATTTTGTGTCTTTCACCAATGTTTGATCCTATATGAGGCCCTTTTCAAGAGCTGAAAAAGCTTAAATTTAAAAATCTGAATTTAAGGCCTTAAAAAGCCTTAAATTTGCAGGGGAATTGGTACTAGGTCTTAAATATGTTTAAAGCAGGTCTTAAATGTTATCACGTCGGGCGGGCTTGTTCATTTTTCGCTGTAAAAATAATTGCTGTTGTCAAGTACAAATGTTTTAAACGCCTCGGCTCATAACTCTCAGCAGCTCACAGCCCTGTCTCTCTTCCCCTGCGCATGCGTATTTATAATCCAGGAATATTGCTCTGTGCATTAGATGGAGAAGTAACGCTGTCTAGACTTGGAGCCTGCCCTGCACTTTGAGACCGAGTGCGATCACTCTCAGGCCCCTTTAAACTGCTGTTAACTTGTCGTTGAGTTTAAATGAAGCATTGCACTGCCGCCCTCCCCTCAATCAGCAGCCTGCAGCATTCGCTAAAAGCACGCTCGAACCCAGGCTCAGAAAACACACCTGTAGGAGGGCGCAGCATGAGGCGGCGCTGCCAGAGGGCGCACTGAGGTGCACTGAAAGGGAAAGTATTAGAGCGGTATAGTCACACGTTTGCTTTGCTTTACTGCTGTTCAGAAAGTAGTTATTAGCAGTGCTCTAATGATAAGCTAATAGCCTCCAGTTTAATCGGAGCATTCCATGGGACTTCAGACCATACCATGCTCCAGACAGACGCAGGTGAGCTTCAGACAGACGCAGGTGAGCTCCAGACAGACGCAGGTGAGCTCCAGACAGACGCAGGTGAGCTCCAGACAGACGCAGGTGAGCTCCAGACAGACACAGGTGAGCTCCAGACAGACACAGGTGAGCTCCAGACAGACACAGGTGAGCTCCAGACAGAAACAGATGAACTCTGCACAGCACCATGTAGTAAATACACTTTTAAACGTGGTGAAATCTCAGTAAATAACAAGACATTGTGCATACTAGTAACAGTTTTCAGTCCTTATAGTTATGTTACATTTCTTTAAAATATTTTTTATTAGAAGATCTATCTTGGAGATATGATCATAAATATGTAATTGAAATTGTTATCCAGGTAAAGCAATGCAATTCAAAGTGCGCTCCGCTGTTATGAGCAAGCTTGAAGAAGTGTCTATATCTTTGAATAATCATCAAAACATTAAACATAATATACTTCCTGCCAAAAGTGGTAGACTATGATTAGACACAAGATAAGAAAAGATTATTTTAAATCTAATACATTTTTGTGGTGCAATGTTGATAATCTTCAACAATTGATTGGCTTCAAGGACAAAGTACTGGGGAATAGGGTATTGCAATATTGTCTAAATATATTTCAAATATATGTGTATTTGTACACATTTTGCATGTTAACAAGGTCTTAATTCTCATTCAACTTGCTGAACCCTGCAGAAACTCTGGTACCAATCTTCAGAGCTCAAACTGCCGCCACTATAAGAGCCAGCTCATTTATGTTAGCTTCATCTTGCTAACAGCTGTGCTAATAAGCCATCATACCCTCCTCATACCTCTCCAGAATTATTTCAAAAAGCCTGAAAAAAGCATAATAGGTTTATTTAAAAAAAAAATTGACAGTGTAGTAAATTTTTGTGCACCCCAAATCTACTACTGCTACTAAAGTCTGCATTGGGCATGGTGCCAGAAGAGTACTATCCAAAAGATTGTACCTACATGGAAAATACTGTGATTTTATTCATATTTTTAAATCTGTTGGTCACCTCTAGAACAGCATTGCACATTTTACAACCTTTAAAAACATTACCTAACTAAAATAAAATTTAAAAAAAAGGCTAAGGGCCAGATTTATTAGAGGTTTGTGCGCACGCTAAATGAATAAGATGTGTTAAAAGTGGAGCAAACACAGGCGCAGCTGAGGTTAGCATCTCTCACTGGAGTTAAATGAGCCCACCGCAGATTTTGCTCCTGTGACTCAATGAATCTGCAAAATGAGGGGTTCTTGCCAGAACGCGCACAATTCAAGGTGGAGAAAATGCAAATGAAATTGCTTTGCGGTCACTGTTTGATTTATCACAAGTACGGCAGCTAAATCTGCTTGAAAATTTAGCACGTTGGAAGACCAGGTGCAAAAGTTTTGCGGAGGAAAGAGTGCAGCTTTTAGTGCACAGATGGGGCATTGCATAATGTATAAATATATAAATAAGTTATATTGCTTTAACAGGGCTCATTTACAAAGATACAACAGTTAAGTGTTGATAGGCGGAGGACACAACACTTTTTCCTTCATTCTTTCTCCTATTTCCCTGAAGTGCAGCCTTTACAGCTCCTGTCTCTGGGCTTTCAGTCTGTTCCACGTCCTTTTAAATCCTTACGGTGATGGAATAGTCTTTAAACACTTCATAAAGGCTACATGAAGTCTCACTTGTGTTTATCCCACTGCCTCACAATGCTCACTGCGACGTTTGATTGACAGCTGGTCCTATGTGGCTCAAGGCTGCGCTGCGTGGATTTGGCTCTGGATTGAGTGGAGGACATCTAAAATATATATTTTTTTGTTATATTTATTTGATCACCATCAGCACTGCATAGAGGCTACTTGATAAATTTTGTATAATTGTTTGAAGGGTTAGTGGAAACTAAGTCACGTGACTCTCATTCGTGCCAGAATCGCATGAGGCAAGGATTTAACAAGGACGGACTACGCAAAGTTAATAGAAGAAATTAAAATCTAATGAAATTATTCTCCCCTAAAGACATTGAACATAGGTCTGCTACAGTCAGTTCTGTTATTTGAGGCTGGAGTCCAGCGCTGTAGGGAAAAATGTAGTCGGAGCAGTGTTGCTCTCGCTTAAAGTGCATCTTAAGCTCATGCAAATTTCTCGTTTACATATCAAATTTGCAGCAGCATTTATATGCGCAGTTTCTTTTTGTATAACACACGCAACAGGCCCACAAATAGCTGACACTATTTTTTAAGCTGCACTCGCAATTTAGCACCCGTCATAGTAAATGTGGCCCTAAAAATGTTTTTAATAAGTACTCTACTAGTGCTATAAAGAAACATGTAAAGAGACCAGCAGAGGGCAGAAGAGTGTTGCGGTCTTTTGAACACAATCACAGAAGAAAGTAGTTCACTTCCTTAAACATTTGTATGATGCCATTTTGCCATGAATTAAGCTAACACAACTCCAGGTATGTTTCTGATGAGGGAACATTATAACGCATAATCTAGCCTCCTTCAAATAAAACTAATATAGTTCTAATATTTTCCTCTAAAAGTAAGTATAGTAGTTACTTTTCACTTCTCCATAGATGTATAATATGAAACAGTTCTCTGAAAGTGTACAGTACTTCAGTATTTTCCTTTTATTAGGTCTGTGTGTAATTTCTACTTGGCTGAAAACAGCTTTGATAAGTGTGAGTTTGTCTGCTCAATGATATCTCGGCACCAGCTCACCGTCGCAAACTCATCTTCAGATATTAAAAGATAATGCCGTTCAAAGGTCAGAGAGACTATGTTATGTACCTGGAGATATCACTTGATCAGCACGGATAAACCTCATATGAGTTTCCTGCTGTGCTCTCCATCTCTTGTGGGGGACATGCAACGAGCCAAATTTGGTTGGTATGTTTGTTTATGGCAGCTAAAATCTCCCAAATTCATCAATATTTCTATCAAAAGTCTGTTCGAGCTTTACATACAGTTGCGACCCCCTCACCTCAACAGATAATGATGTGAATGAAAAGAAAATTACAAAAACTTCAGTAACTGTAGCGTTATTTTGACAACAGAAAAGTTAAAATAGAATATATGACTCTTTTAACACATGGCCATGGCAAGTATTATTCACCCCTTAGCTTCAATACTTTGTGGAACATCATTTTATATATTATTTTATAAGCTTCTTAATGTTCAGGCTCATTTATACTCCTATTTTGTATATAAATAGATGTGTCTGTTGTAAGTGTTGTTGGCATTATAAGGTTTCTACTTCAAACCACATCTGTCAAATAACCAGAAGGAATTAATTAGTGACAGCCAAAGATTTTACCAAGACGGAAGAAAAAGAGCAACAACAACAACAAAAATAGCTGAACCAGTGGCAGTTTTTACACCATATTTATTGAAAAAGAGCCAAGAAAATGAGGCAAAATTAGTGGTGGTGTGTTTGGCATTTGGAGATCTAGTCAAGGTTTCTTCTGCTTCTACTGTTAGCTGTGTTCACTAGTGTCTCCAACGGTCAACAAATGTACTGCTCCGTTTATGCGTTTCCGAAACAGAACAGACTAACATACGGACTGTTGTATGTGTACGAGAGTTAGGACCCAAAAGCAGACTCAGACAAAGGAACAGTTAAGATAGTTTATTCACAACAGGGTTTGAAAAGCACTGAAGCTGGAGGAGGCAGGACCAGGAACCAAAGGTAGGAGACAAAGTTGGCTAGAATGGTTAAGGAAAGATGACAAAAAACGGTAAGTAGACTCACAGGAATCAAAAAAGCTGGCAGGCAGAGAGCAGAAATCTGGGTAAGTAATTCCAAGAAACACAAGAAAAACTCCTTCAAAAAAGCATGAGTGTATTTGTATTTGTATTTATTTTGATCTCCATTAGCTGTGTTGACACAGCTATTCTTCCTGGAGTCATAATAGCAATTAACAATACAGCCATTGGCAGTAATACAATTATTTAAAATAAAAGAATATATATACATATAGTATATATAACAATCACATACGTACACACGCACACACTGGACCTAGTTTCTGTTAACACTAGATGCGTTTGAATTTGACTTCATCAAAGTGACCAATGAGAATATAAATACAGTACAACTTAAGGATAATAAGCTGTAAGATCAGATCCAAGTTAATGCTACGCTTAAATAGATTCAACTTATTTCAAACATCTAATTTTGCAATATTACACATGCAAAATAGAGACAGCATCACTCATTATGATTACAATACAACATATTTTAACACAATACAATTACAGGTTACATAGATACTAGAGAGAAGATGCCTTTTTAATAAGATTTTAAATTGTTGTTTACTATTTGAATTAATAATGTCACAGATTGTTCCAAGCAGACATAGATCTGTATTTTACAGTGCTTTTTCCATAATTAGTTTTTACTTTGGGTAATATAAATCTAGCTTCTGTAGCATGTCTTGTTTCATAGTTATGCTCATCAGAACTAAAACACAGTCCTTGATGAAGCACATTTGGTGTTTGAGATGAATGACAATTTGGCAGAGATGTGGAGAAAAGACCAGGCTTTTATACTGCAGCAGGTGATTCTGGGATTTGGAAAAAAGGTTTTCTATCAGCCCAGAAGCAGGAACCACGCCCAGTCATGGACAAACACAGAACAAGAAGGTCGGGGGAACAGAGAAAAGGCCAAAATCATGGACTGGACTATGAGTCGGACTCTCGGTCTGTATCCAAATGCGCATTTACCACTAAGTATAAGTATTGTCTTTTATCTTTTTTACTTGACTCTAGGAGAGTGCTGCACAAGAATTCCTAAAAAAATCTCTAATTACTTCTGATTACTAGTTACAAATGAACAGGACACAATGGAATAAGAAATACATAAACAGCTCAGTGGAGATGTGTGGTAATAAACATTAGTGTGTGGTTTCACTGATGGCCACTAGTTCAAAAAAAACAAAAAACAAAAAAACGTCTACAGCATATGATTAAAAAGCCACTGAATTGTTTTGGTTTTTGACTTTGAAGCTGGAGCCTATCCCAGTAAGTCTCATCTTACTTGAAGCAGGAGTGTTAAAAGTGTTTTGAGCACCAAACATGTTTCATAACTTTATGGTTCATCCAGAAGACCTGCCCTGGGGCCACTGGCTGTAGATTTTGTTAACCACCATCTGAATATTATCAGACTAAAACAGGATCAGCAGAACTCTTAGATGACTGCGGTGGGATGTTGTGCCCATGGCCCAGAGAGGAGCACTCCAGGACTGTGGTGCAGTTGGAGGAGGTGAGTTCTTCCTACAGTAATAACATAATAATAACGCTCAACTTTCTAAGGATTGAGAACCAGACAGCGACAGTGGTTTTGAAGCCTCTCATGTATTTCATCTTTCTCTGTCGTATTCATTAATTATCCACATGAACAGGGCATGATCCACATTGCGATTGCGGAGGCTTCGCACAGCGTTCTTTCTAAAAGGGGAATATTTTCGCTGCACTGCATTGTTCTCTTCTGAACCCTTCTTTAGCATAAGCAATAAGGATATCTTAAAAAGTTGGATTTATGCACAGATACATGAATGCTTCCTTTGTGACATCGAATATTTGAATACACATCGCTGCTGTGATGTGTAAACTGTGTTGCATAATGGATTCTTTTATGCAGAGGAAAGGCAAAAAAACAACCACCTGCAGCTTCTGTTGAGTTTCATGTGAACTCTCTCTGCTCTATATGTCGCCTATGCTGTATCCTTTCATCTTCTTGTTTTTCTTGTAATAATAATAATAATAATAATAATAACATTCATAACAACAACAACAACAATAATAACATTAATAAACCATGGATACACAACAATGGAAACACAGCAACAACAGCAATAATAATAATAATAATAATAATAATAATAATAATAAACCATTGCTCATTGAGGGGGGGGGGTTCATGCTCCACACCACGCCTTTAGAGCAGGCCACCTCACGACACACCTCACCTTGTCTGCGCCAAGATCAGGCGTGCAACATTCTGAACATACAGCCCCAGGGATTTCTTTCCCCCTGCTTTAGTCCTGGTTTAGTCCTGGTACAGGGGCAGCTCCTAACCAAAGGGTTTTCATATTTTTATGTAAATCTGTTTGTATTTGGGACAAAGATATTAAAAAGGGAAAGTCCCAGTTAAGTGAAGACCTGTATTTTTGTGTCAAAGTTAGCTCATTTTGGGACCAGAATCCTCCTGAAACTGGTCTCAGTCCAAAGCCCTGGAAAGTCATTAGTCTGAGGTCTAAGAATGGACCTCATAAACCTAAAACCTGCACAATAAATCTGCAGGTCCTCCTGAGCAGGATCCTGGCTCAGATCTTGACAAAGGTCAGGCCTCAAGCACCACCTCTGGTGTGAGGAGGGTTTAAAAGAGGCTTTAATCCGGACCCCAAAGCAATTTTTATAATGCTCACATATTTTATAAATATCTAAATATTACCACATTTTGTTTTTAAACAGGTGCGACTAATGCCTGGTTCACACGGCAAGATCTTAAAATTGCTGGAAGAGTTTCAAAACCTGAGCGACCCCACACATGGCGATAAAAAAATCAAAGCTATCACAGGTTTGGTTCTACAGTGTGTGGTGTGAGGCCACACGGCAAAGACAACACACCACACACCAACAGATTTCACTCACAAACATTCCCAGGTCAGAAGGAAATTTCGCAAAACCTCACAAGATTAAATGTGATTTCGGCACAAACATGACGTACACAAACATGACGGACGACGAAGAAGCAGTCACTATAGTTTGTGAACTATTTCTAACAGAGAAAAAACAATACAAAAAAGAAAAGGCGTTGGTTAAAGGAGTGGAGACAGCGTGAACATGCGCCATGACAGCTGTTTTGATTTTGGATTCCCCTCCTTGCTTTCGTCACCTCGCTTTCTGATTGGCTACACGTCACATTCAACAGGGCGCATGCTCGTTTGTCCTCGGGACACACCACACACGCTGCGATATCGGGCCAAGACAATCCAATATGTTGAATATCCCCAATTTGAGATCGGAGCGGTCCCGACGTCCTTCCGAGCAGACCAGAACACTCTTAACACTCCACACACAGCAGGAATATCTGAACAGATTATCTTTAGTGCCATTATGATGATCGGGGTGTCCTTAAGATTGTCGGAAGGGGAGAATCAGGTAAAAAAAATCGGCATAATTATCTTGCAGTGTGAACCAAGCTTAAGATGCCAGGAGTCCTTGTTGGTTACTACAGTTACAGAGTACACTGATCTGACTGAGACAGCAGCAGATTTAAATGAGGTAGAAAGACCTGAAAACTGCTAAAACAAAAGCAAACTCCAGTCCAGATTTACACCGCGAGAGTACAGTCCTTTGTGTGGTGAGTTTTGGAATCATTTATCTGTCCTGGCGCTACTTCTATAGCTTTGGCTTTCAGCATCTAATATCAGCTTCAGCAGGCTACAGCCCACAAACACTGTTCTCTGCATTAATATGGACTTTAAATAGCAGGTCTATAATGTCACGATTTCTGGTCTCACGTTACTTAGGTGAACAAAGCATGAATGAGGCATGAATGGATGAGTTTTTGTGCATATTAATTAGCAGTTAATATGCGCATTTATCCAGTATTATATATTTAATACATATATTTAAAACAATGTTATCCAACTACTGTAGCCTGGAGGAGAGTGAAGGGTCAGTCTTTATAAATCCATCTGTCTCCAATATGATCTGAGTCTGTCACAGTTCAAACATCAGCTGCTGTTAAAGTGGAAATGATAAATGTTTCTCTGGCAGAAATAAGCATTGTACATGTTTTAATAGCCCAGATTAAATGCATAAATAACACTGTAATATAGCCTATTTACTATTTAAAAAAAAAAAAAAATGTTATGTTTGGACCCCAGCAGGGTAGAACGTTAATTCTGTGAAACCCGAGCAATTTTAATATCTGACCCCTGGTTTAAAAGGTGTCCTGTGTAGAGGACAGATCAGCAGGAAACGCACAGGACTCTTCCACCTGAACAGCAGTGGTGGCTCTGGAGGTGGGAGATAATGTGTACGTGGAGTTGGCCTCAACATTACTTTATGAACTCACAGCCCTGCGCCTGCTTGACTGAGAGTACCCAGTTCAGACACAAAACTGCATGCTCAGCTCAGTTCATATTCACCATTGTATGATGTCTTCCATGCCGAGGTCTTAGGGCCAGTAACGCTTTGCACAATAAAGCCATTCTAAAGCAAGCACCTTTTGTCTCTGTCTCTCCAGGTTGAAATACATTGGAACACATTCAGTATCACTCTATAAAGCCTTCTCTAGAGACATTATAACAAAGGTTGTCTGTTCTCTCAAAGGGTCCAGGTCTAAATCAGGAACTAAAAAGTCTAACCCACTTCTACGCAAAATCTAACCCAGGGTATGTGGTTTTTGACTAATTCTTTAAAGGGGCTATATTCTGCCTTTTCCTTCTCCTCTGCCTCCCATGTTATAATGTTTCCTCATCAAAAAACATACCTGGAGTTGTACTAACCCTCATTACTCCAGCTCTCTTACTTTCTACGGCCCTATTTTAAAACCATAAGATTAAAAAACAACAATTATTTGTTTAGAAAAGATTTTGAAATGAAGCACAAACCTTGGCAGACCTTGGCATTTCAACAACCTCCTGTAACTGGATTTTAGATTTCCTGACTGAAAAACCACAGGTGGTGAGAATGGGAGGGCATGTGTCTTCTAAGCTTACAGTCAGCACAGGATCACCACAGGGCTGCTGCCTCAGCCCTAAACTATTCACCCTGTACACCTATGTACAGTGTTTTCTTCTCCCAGAAAAACACCATTATCATCAAATATGCTGATGATACCACAATCCTGGGCCTTATCAAGGAGGAGGATGAGTGAATAACATTCTTGTTTCTTGTTTATGAAGAGGAGAATGATTTTATCAACGACATAGACAAGACAAAAGAAATAATAATGGACTTCTGTGCAGCCCTTCATCACCAAAGGGACTGAGGTAGAGAGGGTTGACAGCTACAAGTTCCTGTGCCTGCAGATAACATCTGAACTGAGCTGCACTCTGAACCCTGCAGCCACAGTGGAAAAAGCCCAGCAGCTTTACTTCATCAGGCTGCTCAGGAAAGCTGGACTAAACCGCTGCCCTCTCACCCAGGCCTATAAAGGAGTAATAGAGAGCATCTTCACCACAGGAATCACACAACATAGGCACAGGTAACACAACATAGGCAAAGAGGAAGGCTCTTCAAAGAGTCATAAAGGCAGCATTGACGATTATTGGAACCAAACTCCCCTCTATAGACATAAAATACACACAGTGCTGTAGGAAAAAAAACAGACTAAAGATTCACTCCATCCAGCTCACTCTCTGCTCATACATAAAAACTGAACTTACAGTCTCAGACATAAGAGAGCAGACAATACCATTACCCACAAAACACAGTTTTACAACAGTTTCTTCCCTGCCACAGTGAGACTGATGGCTAAATTAAATGACTGAAGAGTCCTACAACATGCCTACAGGATAGTGGGACTTTTTGTGCTTTTGTTTGTCGTTGCACAACTTTCTTATTGTGGCGATGCAACTCCCAGCTGCCGATTGTTTACACTAGGGATCAGCTAATAGACCTCAAGCTGGCCACCGCTCCAGAGAAACCAGCAAGAGAAATCCCCGCTGAATGCTGGTAGAAGACACACAGGGGATGCAGAAGAAATAAAAAGTTACAGAGGAAGAGCGAGGCTTTGAAACAACTGAGGCTCATGTCGTGGACATTTAAGCCGTATCTCCCCTCTATTGTCATGGGAAACATGAGATCCCTCACAAACAAGATGGACAAGCTGATAGCACTGTCCCAGAGTCAGCAGGAATACCATGAGTGCAGTTTGATGTGCTTTACGGAGACATGGATGCACCAAGATATACCCAATGACAATGCTACAGTCACGGGCTTCCACACTGTCTGCGCAGACAGGGACTGCACCGGGAGCGGCAAGAGCAAAGGGGGCGGGCTTGCCAAGCTCGTTAACAACCGGTGGTGTAATCCAGCTCACATCTCGGTAAAGGAACCCGTCTGTAGCCCTGATGTGGAACTGTGTGCTGTCGTACTACGTCCATATTATTTGCCCAGGGAATTTTCTCATGTTGTCATGGTGACTATTTATGTTCCACCCTCTGCAAACCCCAGCACGGCATGTGACACTATTCACTCTGAAATAGCCCAGCTACAGACTGAGCACCCATGTGCATTTCATTTTTTGTGCATTCATTGACATCGAGCATATTAACAAGACAAACACTTCCAACTTTCACTCAGTTTGTGAACTGTTCCACCATAGAGTGAAGAACAGTAGACCTGCTGTATGCTAATATACGGGATGCACACAGCTCTTCCTCCATCCTCCCACTGGGCAGGTCAGGTCGTAACCTGATTCACCTCATCCCCTGCTATGTACCTCTTGTAGAACGTCTGCCCCTAACTTTAAAGACTGTGAGGCGATGGGCAGACAAGGCCCATAAAACATTCATTCACTGGATACATAAACTTCTGTGTGGACACTATTGTTCCAGCTAGGACTGTAAGCTGTTACCCCATTAAAAAAAAAAAAAAAAAAAAAAAAAAAACAAGCCATGGGTAACTAAGGACATTAAAGCCCTCTTAAATCAGAAGAAGAGGGCTTTCAAAGTGGACAACAAGGAGGAGGTGCGAGCTCAGGGAGGAAATCAGGGAGGCCAAGGAGAAGTAGAGGAGGAAACTGGAGTGGAAACTCAAGCAGAATAACATGAGAGAGGTATGGAGTGGCATGAGGACCATCACTGGTTACAGCCCAAACAGCGGTGGAGGAGTTGATGGCAGCGTGGACTGGGCAAATGAGCTGAATTTGTTTTTCAACAGATTTGACACTGTGACCCCGGCTCACCCCTCAAATGACTCTGCAGCAACACGACAGTCACCAGCCACTCCACTCTCCCTCCCTCCCCCTACATCTCAGCTGGAAGACTTTCCCCCTCAACACTGACTATCACTGCCGAGCAGGTGAGAAGACAGCTGCAGAAACTTGACGCAGACAAAGCTGCAGGCCCCCAGCTAAGTGGAGTACTCAACCATGTCTTCAACCTGAGCCTGAGTCTTCAGAGAGTCCCCGTGGTGTGGAAGCCATCGTGCCTGTCTCAAAGACGCCGCATCCCAGTGACCCCAAGGACTACAGGCCTGTGGCGCTGACATCACACATCATGAAGACTCTGGAACGACTTGTCCTGCAACACCTACACCCACCTGGACACGCTGGAGAATCATGTTTTTTGATTTCTCAAGTGTATTTGACACCATTCTGCCGGCTCTGTTGGCTGAGAAGCTGACAGCGATGCAGGTGGATGCCCCACTGGTGTCCTGGATTGTGGACTATCCGACTGGCAGACCACAGTACGTACAGCTACAGTGCTGTATGTCAGACAGTGTGATCAGCAACACCAGGGCTTCACAAGGGACCATCCTCTCTCCCTTCCTCTTCACTCTCTACACCACGGACTTCAACTACTGCACAGAGACCTGCCACCTTCAGAAATTTTCTGATGACTCTGCAGTAGTTGGATGTATTACTGGTGAAGATGAGAGAGACAGTACAGGACTGCGGTGGACAACTTTGATGCTTTGAGCACTACAAACCACCTACAGCTCAATGTGACTAACTGGTAGTGAACCTGAGGAGGACTAAGGTAGCGTTTGCAAAGGTATGATTGCGGTTTGGCCTTTCGTTTACACGAAGACGGGGTTTCTGTTTTCCGAATCCGCAAAGGTTTGAAAACACTGGAAGAGGTGATTTCGTCTCACAGCGGGGAGCCGCTCCAGTTGCTTGGCTCTCGTGTAAACTTTAAACCCCCGTCCTCACTGAAAACAATGAGGTACAGCCTCAATCTGAACAGTGAATGGATGAGTGCAGGCCATATGTCAGCTGACTCGCGAGTGCAAAATACAAGGCTTTTATGTATCATACATTCATAATTAGTCCAGTAACTGTCAGTAACATCTGTATAAGTACTTACTTTTAGGATAGACTTTATGAGAATGGCTCCAGAAAACGATAAGATCGGGAGCTATTGTTTCTTCTTCACAGTGCCGTTTGCTGGACAAACACAGGTACTACAGTTTACAGTCGTTTTCAGGTGAAACACGCATTGTGTAAATGCTAATCGCAGGTGGCAGGACTTTTGCGTTTTCCTGGGCAGCGTTGTCGTGTAAACAGGCCCTAAGGCTGCAGTGACCCATCATTCATCATCCAAAGGGTGTGAGGTGGTGGAGGAGTACAAGTACCTAGGGGTGTACTTGGACCAAAAACTGAACTGGACTAAGAAGGTAGAACCTGTCTACAAAAAGGGCCAAAGCCATCTTTATTTTCAGAGACAGCTGAGGTCCTTCAACATCTGCAGGTCAATGCTGAGGATGTTCTACGAGTCTATGGTGGCCAGTGGCATCATGTGTGCTGTTGTCTGCTGGGGCAGCAGCCTGAAGGTGAGGGACACTAACAGACTTAATAAGATCATCAGGAAGGCCAGCCATGTTGTGGGAGAGGACATGGACTCTCTGACTGTAGTGTCAGAGAGGAGGATGCTGTCCAAAATCAGGACTATATTGGACTTTCCCTCTCACCCTCTCCACATTGTGCTGATCAGCTGCAAGAGCTCGTTCAGCAACAGACTTTTACTGCCACGCTGCACCACTGAGAGACACAGGAAATCATTCCTGCTGTCGCCATCAAACTCCTGAACTCTACTCTGTAACAGGCACATGGACACTGTCCTCTGTTTAAAACTCTTATTTAGTTCATCTGCTCCTACCTGTACATTGTTCATATTTGTAAATATGTTTAAGATTGAAAACTCTTTATTTTATTTTGAAGAGCTTTTTCCTTATTAAAATTTTAAATTGTTTATTTTTACTAAGGTATTTTAGAGACATCTGGGTTTTTTGAGCTTTTGATATTTATTAGATTTTTATTAATATTGTACATTTCTTATTCTATACCTTTTCATTTCTTTGTCAGGTTGCATGTCTGTAACAAAAAAGAATTTCCCCTCAGGGATAAAATAAAGAAATTCTGAAGAGTCTGTGCAAAAATCTTTCTGTTACTTTTTTATTAATAGGGTGAAATATTTGTTGTTATTTATGTCTTCTTAGCTATGTTGTTTTTAATGAGTTATATTTCATATGTTTTAAATATAATTATAATGCATAGTATTATGTGTTATTCTGTATATTTAGATATGTGTGTTCACCACAAAATAAATAAATAAATACATAATAAATAAATAAATAATTAAATGCATCCTTCATCTGTAGATCAGAAAATAATAATTATACAATAACAAAAGAAACTGAATATTTCTGATTAACTGTAGGTGATGACAGTGCTTAAATTTAGGTTTGGTGTAAGTAGAAAATGGCTTGTTAGAGCATGAGAAAATTAAAATAAACAAAAAAAAAGTGATAATATATTCATTTCAGTGATGGGATATGTAATTATCTTAAATAAATGGTACTGTGAATGTGTGAGCCCAATCCCTCAAGTGGTACAGTAGTCAAGGTCATGGTATTTGCAGATTTGTCTATGTTGAAATGCTACATGTTCTCATTCTGCATGCAAGATGAATATTTATTTCAGCAGAATCCATAGTTTCCTACCACACACAAGCACATGTAAATCGGTCAATAGCTTAACTAACACAATGAAAATATGTTATCAAATTAAATCTGTGTATAGGAATAATGCAGAACAAATCAACTGTGACGCACTGCATTATATGGTATGGAGAATTTCCATTAAAGATAATAAACTGGTATGTTCTGGAGAAAAGAGATGCCATAAGAATACTGAGTTTTGGTAAATCAATGTTGTTCTGTGTAGTAGAAGTATATTTGTAATTATATATGTTGCTTCTGATACGCCTGTAATGGTAATATGTGAGCCAGTTGAAAGGATTGGAACACAATATAAAACTAAATTAAGTCTAGTGAGGTGTTAGGTGTGTGTGAGGTGAATTGGTGACTCTAAAATTGCCTCTAATGAATGAATGTGAGAGTGAAAGGTCTGTGTTTGTCTCTGTATCAACCCCGCCTAAGGCCCAAAGTTACTGACATAGGCTCCAGTCACCCGCGACCCCTAACAGGAATAAGCGGAAGAAAATAAATGAAAGTCCAGAGAGGATTGCCCAGGGTTACCACAGCAAATTATTTGACTCCTATAATGTGCAGTGATTCCCATATTAATTTGGCATAGGTTTTACATCAGGAAATTTGTTTGTGCATTTGAGCCATCCTTCAATCAGTGCCAATGGGGAAACCAGGAGCAGTGGGTGTCTACAGTTCATGGCTTGAGTAGCTTGGCCACTTCCTACTTTCATGGCGGGCCGTTTCCTATTGACTCGCTGGATACCGACCTAGCACAGTCTGCAAAGCGTCTTACAAAAGCGGAAGATATCAAAAATTACTAAGATGGTGCCAGCTTACAGAGCAAAATTTAGGCCTATGTAATGAAACTCAACC
This sequence comes from Bostrychus sinensis, assembly GCA_020698575.1. Lineage (NCBI taxonomy): Eukaryota > Metazoa > Chordata > Actinopteri > Gobiiformes > Eleotridae > Bostrychus > Bostrychus sinensis. Next base: position 44,742,868 of record CM036239.1, on the reverse strand, counting down.
TAACTAACTTATTTGTAATTCACCAGCTCATGTAACAGTTGTGAGGCAGAGAAGGGAATATTTCTTAATGTTGAGTAAGAGCTGAGCAGACTGCATTATTCTCTGGAGTTTAAGAGACTTTAGTTTCTTAATGAGCGATTTTGAAGTGGACTGCACTTGCTGCTACTTCAAGTGGGATCACATGCTTCTCTCTAACTGAGCCACTACGTAAAGAGCTTGTGCTTATTCAGTTTATTGTACAAGGACGTGCATAATTTTATAGGGAACATTTAGTACATGACACAGCTTTGGTAACTGAAGAGGAGTGAATATGAGTTTTCATGTGCATATTGATGTTCTTTATGTAACCAGGTAAAAACAAATACCGTATTTTCAGGACTATAAGTCACACTTTTTTTATAGTCTGTCTAGGGGTGCGACGTATACTCAGGTGCGATTTATATACAGTGTTAAAATATTTAATGTGTTGGTTAGAGGGCGCTCTAGGATTGTGTACCAGCATCTGCTGCACCTGTACCACTGACAATTTAAAATGTAAACATTACCACTAACAACTTAGGCTATAAAGACAACTGAGAAAGAGCGGAATAATTGGAAATGGAACTGATGCTGAGTCTGACGACAGCCACGCAGAGGAGGAAGTGGCGCTTCGTCTACCTCCGGAGTTGGCGGAGTTGTTCAGAAGCGACACCGAGGATGAATAATTTAAAGAATTTAGTGATTAGGAGTGAGATGGTGAGTTTGGTGAAGTTATTATATTATGTTCTTTATGCTATAGTTATGTGAATAACTGTTAATATATTACGTTAACATACGAGACACCTATTCAGTTCATTGTTTATGCTTCATGTAGCTGAATAACCATCAATGTGTTAGCTTACTGCACACCTATTCAGCCTGTTGTTCTCTATTCTATTATTACTGTAACTATATTCATCAATTTTATATAGCGCTTTTCACACAACGATCTATTATTCATTCACTCCTCAGTCACACTCGGTGGTGGTGAACTACTTCTGTAGCCACAGCTGCCCTGGGGCAGACTGACGGAAGCGTGGCTGCCAATCTGTGCCAACGGCCCCTCCGACCACCACCAAACACAGCCACACTAACACATTCACACAGGCAAGGTGGGTGAAGTGTCTTGCCCAGGGACCGTATGCGCTTCAGATGGGATTCGAACTGGCTACCCTCCGGTTGCTGGGCGAATACCCACTGCGCCACCATCGCCCCAAACTTGCCTTTCAAGATGAAATGTCTGTTCTTGGTGTCGGATTTTGTGAAATAAATTTCCCCCAAAAAATGCAACTTATAGTCCAGTGTGACTTATATACGTTTTTTTCTTCTTCATTATGCATTTTTTGGCTAGTGTGACTTATACTCCGGAGTGATGTATAGTCCGGAAAATACGGTAATTATCTGTTTTAATTAAAGTGTTCAAGTATTCACACACTTCTTTGTTGGAGAAGATGCTAGAGAGGACAGTTTGAGCTGAATGATACCGAGGTTGGTTGGAGAGAAACGTGTGTTGGGCCACTCAAGCTGGAACTCTAAGATACCGGTAGGCCAAATGTCTTTCTGGTTAAATAATGTGTTATGTGTTGGTGTTGGTGTTGACAGTGGGATCTGTTCTTTTGAGAATAAAGAACCCCATATATACACTCACCGGCCACTTTATTAGGCACACCTGTCCAACTACTCATTAACGCAAATTTCTAATCAGCCAATCACATGGCAGCAACTCAGTGCATTTAGGCTGTAGACATGGTCAAGACGATCTGCTGCAGTTCAAAGCGAGCATCAGAATGGGGAAGAAAGGTGATTTAAGTGACTTTGAACGTGGCATGGTTGTTGGTGCCAGAGGCTGGTCTGAGTATTTCAGAAACTGCTGATCTACTGGGATTTTCACGCACAACCATCTCTAGGGTTTACAGAGAATGATCCGAAAAAGAGAAAATATCCAGTGAGCGGCAGTTCTGTGGGCAAAAATGCCTTGTTGATGCCAGAGGTCAGAGGAGAACGGCCAGACTGGTTCGAGCTGATAGAAAGGCAACAGTAACTCAAATAACCACTTGTTACAACCGAGGTCTGCAGAAGAGCATCTCTGAACGCACAACACATTGAGGAAGATGGGCTACAGCAGCAGAAGACCACACCGGGTGCCACTCCTGTCAGCTAAGAACAGGAAACTGAGGCTACAATTTGCACAGGTTCACCAAAATTGGACGATAGAAGATTGGGAAAAAGTTGCCTGGTCTGATGAGTCTCGATTTCTGCTGTGACATTCGGATGGTAGGGTCAGAATTTGGCGTCAACAACATGACAGCATGGAACCATCCTGCCTTGTATCAACGGTTCAGGCTGGTGGTGGTGTAATGGTGTGGGCGATATTTTCTTGGCATACTTTGGGCCCCTTAGTACCAACTGAGCATCGTTGCAGCGCCACAGCCGACCTGAGTATTGTTGCTGACCATGTCCATCCCTTTATGACCACAGTGTACCCATCTTCTGATGGCTACTTCCAGCAGGATAACGCGCCATGTCATAAAGCTCGAATCATCTCAGACTGGTTTCTTGAACATGACAATGAGTTCATTGTACTCAAATGGCCTCCACAGTCACCAGATCTCAATCCAATAGAGCACCTTTGGGATGTGGTGGATCGGGAGATCCGCATCATGGATGTGGAGCCGACAAATCTGCAGCAACTGCATGATGCTATCATGTCAATATGGACAAAACTCTCTGAGGAATGTTTCCAGTACCTTGTTGAATCTATGCCACGAAGGATTAAGGCAGTTCTGAAGGCAAAAGGGGTCCAACCCGGTACTAGCAAGGTGTACCTAATAAAGTGGCCGGTGAGTGTATTTGGAGTTGTGTGATTTGTTACCCCGGCTGCATTTAAATTAAAACACACTTATCAAACACATTATTTAAATGGCCTTAGACAAAGATACAAGTTGTACCACGTTATAGCTAGCTATCCACAAATAAGTAAATTACATCTGCTCCAGGTCAGGGATAGAGAGTATGTAAAGCCAATGGCTGACTACTATGGACATTCAAAACAGAATAACTTTATTAGAATTAGGCTGAGCATATAGTGTGACCCGAAAAGAATAAGACAGTGACAAACAAATCCATTAAAAAAGTATTGAAAGTAAATCTTTGCAGCTTAGACCTGACAGAGCCCCTAGGAGCCGAGACACTGGTGGTGGTGAGAGCTGCTGATGCTGAAGATGAATTCGGATCATGGGTTCAATCCTTGTTCTCCCCGGGTTATGATGGATTCTGTCCGGCTTCCTCCTACCGTCCAAAGACATAATGCATTGCCTCTAATAGTGAATGCATGTGAGGCTGAATGCTTGTCTGTCAGTGTATGTCTCTGTGTCAGCCCTGCAAATATAAGTGGAAGAATATAAATGGGGTGTGGTTTAAGGTTTTAGTAATTGTTTTTAAATGTCTCAATCTCGCTGAAGCCTTATGTTCCATCCAGCTCTCTAAGATCTGCAGATCATCTTCTCCTCACAGTCCCCAAATCCAGGTTTGTAACTATAGGAGATAGAGCTTTTTCAGTGGCAGGCCCCAAGTTGTGGAATAGTCTTCCTCTCCACGTTAGATCAGCCCAGAGCAGGCTGAAAACACACTGTTCTCACTGACAGGTTAGAGGAGCATCTTGGAATTACTGCATCTTTTATTGTGAACTATTTATAATGTTTTTATTTATTGCTAAATCACTTTGAATTTATTTGACTTTTTTTTATTGTTAATTCTGATTCTGTATTGTTATGTACAGCACTTTGATCAACAGCGGTTGTTTTTTTTAAAAATGTGCTTTACAAAAAAAATTTGCCTTTGACTTTATACCAGATGTAAATACAAGATGCAACAAACAGATAGATGAATGACTCATACCTCCCCAAACCAAAACACTACTTTGCACTAAACGAATCTAAGACTGAAACTGAGGCAAAATAGTCCCACTTGCATTTTGAATGACTGTATAGTTCCTAAGTCTATTGTTATTCTATGGCTAAAACCTACATGTGCATTTTTTAATTTGCTGAGGATACATCAAACTGTGAGGCCCAGGGACCTTTTTTTTTTTACCATGAAGCAAAACAGGTACAGTAAATCCATCTCATCTAAACCAGCAAGGTGAGGCTGGGAAGTAATCCAGGAGCTGCCAATGCTGAGAAAACAATATAGTGGACCAAGAGATAAACTTTTTTGCACATGGCACATTCAGGGAGACAGAAATCCTTCATTAGTAGATGTACATTCACTTTGAGGTTTAATTAGCTTTTGCCTGACCAGGATTTGTGTCTTGGCACAGCATCACCACTCACTCAGAAGAGTCCAAAATTAAGTGACTCATTATCCAAAGTAAGTTGTAGTAGTTACAAGTGCCCCGAAAAGGCAAGCACAGATTACTTCCACCAATTCACTCCAAGTCCTCTTCGTTAAAAAGCAGGCCATCTGTGACTGATGCTGTGGAGCTCTGATGAAGGCATGCTGTTCTGGGCGCGACTTGACTTGTCTCTGATTCAAGAGGAGACAAGAAAAGATTTCAACATGTAATAATGGTAGAAAACAGGATGTGTGGAAAGCAAGGACATAAAGGAGGGATTGTAGTTGAAAATAGACATCGCAAGAGAATGTTGGTGTTTACAATGTTGCTTTTGCACAGTTTCCTGGAGACCACTCATCATATATGCAATCATTACTGTATGATAGATGTAATCCCAGAGACAAGGGCACTGGATCAATATGGCGCAGGTCAGCTCGAAGTGAGGAGTGCCAGCTCTGAGTACACTTTCAACGCTTAGGAAAAGGTTGAGCTCCACAGTGCTGCGTGTTGAGTGGACAATAGATAATCCTTACTCGAGTGAAAACAAGAGGCAATAGAGCATAAATGAAAGGGGAAAATGTTATTTTAATAAAACGTGTCTTGTTCTTGTGATAAATATTCAAAGAGAGGACATGCAAAATGTTGTAGCGACTTTTTCAAAATGGAACTGAAAAAAATGGTGAATGCCAAAAGAGGGCCTTCAGTACAGATCTTTATGTAAGGTTTCATGAATGAGGCCCATTGTCTGTAAAGGACCATAGGTGGAAAATAAAAAAAAGAAATAAAGTGCATCGGCGGCGGTTCAATATGTATTTACAGTTTTATATATATATGTTTTGGGGTGTAACAATATGTTTTTGCAGTGATACGATAAGCATTGATTAGAATAGTATTGATCCAATTCAAGAACAATATTGGCTAAGTTAGAACGATACAATTTGTTAGGACTTAACACCTTCATATGGACACAATCGATACAGCAACTTTTTACTTTTACTTTCAAATCTAGCATCGGGCCCGGGGATGATTATGTCCATCAGACAGACAGTGAAGGAAAGTTTAATATGACATTTTATTTCAATAAAAATAAAAATGACATCCAAAAAGACGTATCTGGTTTAATTTTAACATGCAATTTTCTAATTTTGATATTTTCGATATTATAGATGCATCACTCAATCAATATACAATACTAGGTAGTGTATATTAATATACATCTTAAACAAAACAATATGATTTGATATAAGGTAATGCGTATTGAAATGTAGTTGTATCATAGGAATAAAAAATAAATACATCAATGTAGTAACTGTACTGTTACACCCCTCTGTTCAAACAGTGATACAATAATTTTTTACTCAAGCACACTTTTTTTGTGTAAATATTTGGAATTTATTGCTCATCCTGGAAGCATACAATGTATGGCTGATCTAGTCTGGAGCAGGAAAAGTTAGGCTCTGTCTACCCAGGTAGGAGAGACATATCCAAGATAAGTTCAGCTAACTTCATTGTACAGGCCTGTAGTCCAAAAGCAGAACAATGTAATTTTCTTTACAATAAATAAACAGTTTCAGACTCCATGTGTTATAAAGCGGCATGCTATTCAAGTAACAAGCTAGTGATGTCTTCATTTTTCGATTTTTGTTATGGCAGAGCCGCCAAAATGCAGACAAACTTTGTAGGGATACGCAGAGGGGATAACAGAAATAAAGAGGGGTCACACAGGGGTCAACTAGTCATGAGTATTTACAGTAGTGCTTTACTTGGAAATGTAGAGAGCCCCAAACAGCAAAGAAACAAGCAAAATGACTGAGTTCTGCTTTAACCGCACTCCATATAAACACTTCCAGTCTGAACTCCCAGTCTGGACTAGCAGCAGGAACAGCAGGTGTGCCACGGCTCTCAGCTGAGACCTGCCCCAGGAGCAGCTCTTCTCTCTGTGTGGTTCACATGGAAACAGGCCCCTCTAACCTCCAGACACTCACCACATGGGGATTTCTGGAAAGCTATGCTGTCAGATCCGGCCGGCAGTCAGGCATGAAGAGGCAAAAGCTAACTGTGCAGACTTGAGCTAGACCAACACATGTAAACTCAAGGCTCTTTTCCATTAGGTGGTGTAGTACAGATAATCTAAAGAGACTTATGTATCCTCTGCATTGTTTATGACATCCATAACTAAAAAAATGTCATACAAGTGTAAACTGTTAGCTGTTGTTTCTTTTTTGTCACCACCTAACATTTTAGGGGCTTGACTGTACCAAGTAGTACTGATATGTAATGAAATGTAGAAAGAAAATGCAGCGTTTTAATACTTGACATGAAAACTGTGCAACACTGACTATATCTAAAAAACTGGAAACAGTGGTTGCTTTAAATTCTTATGAAAAATCAGATCCATTTGCTAAGGTGAACTTAATAAAGAAGGATTTGTGGTGATTAATGGATTAAACTGAAAAGGTTGTAAAAGAGGCTGCTTTTGTTCAAACGGAAAAAGCCTCTAAATAGGAAAGGTTTAACATTTTAACCTTCAGTCCCTTCAGTCAACTCAGTGCTAAGACAGTAAAGGCCTTGTTCCACTGTGCCGTTTAAAATACAAATGTTTTGGCCATGTATGGTAGATAGAAAAGCATGAGTAACATCTAAATAGGTCTGAGAGGTCTAGGTATGAGTAACATCTTCATTGAGCCCAACTTGCGGAAACATTGAACGCCTGACTAAGAGTATAAGTAACGAACAAAATGACTGAAAAACATCTGAATTACATCTATCACCATCCGTTTTGTTCACATCGCTTATTTTGAAATAACAATTATCTTGGAAATTAATTTTGGAGTAATATAGGGTTGCCAACTTTTGATTATGTTGTTTTTAATATTGAATAATAATGAATGGAACAATGTGGAGCAGTTCGGATCATAAGTAGCAAATTAATATGCAGTATGTGTGATATTCACACCTCGTTCACACCTTGCTTTGTCTGAAGTGGGTCCAGTAGACTGAGATGAGACACCTATGCCACTAAAATCCACTTTAAATTGGAGAACAGATGTGTTTATGTGCTGTAGCCTGTAGATGCTTATAAAAAAGAAAGATATCCACACTAACAAACTCGCCATAGACGTCTTCAGTCACTCTGAAACTGATTATTTTTGCTCCTGCCATAATATAAACAGTCCAGGTCCGGTCCTGGTTTGGTCCAAGCCTAAACCTGGTCTAGCCATAACCGCAGCCCACTGATGTAGGCTGTAAAGTAGTGCTGGTCCATTTGAAGCTGCTAAAGTGGTGTCACTATCACTCTATCAACAATATTGAAGCGCTGATTGAAATATGGAACTGCAGCTCCAGCTAACAAATAAAAAAACACAGAAAATATGGGAGGTCCTGGCCTATGCGGGACAGTTGACAACCCTAGAGTAATATCACATCATGCCAGCTAAGAGAAGGGGTACTACAGGCAAGGGCATGGGCAGTAGAGCAAAGGTGAGCCCAGAAGCTTCCCAGTCCTCCTCCCAGGGAAGAATCTTTGGACTCAGAGGTCCCAGAGGAGGTCCCAAAGGTCCCACAGGAGGATGTCCCAACAGCACAAGAAGGGACACCAGACATCAGCCTGCCCAACAGCCACAAGAGTCTAAAAAACTGTAAGATTCCACCTGAGTAATGGTGAAAACATCAAAAACACCAGAGTAACATATGAGAACTACCAATCGCTATCAGCTGCTGGCCGTTGCAAATTTTGAACATGTTCAAAGTTTGAAACTGCTAGTGCCATCTGTCAATGACCAAATCATGCTTGGTTCACATACTTTTTCTTGCAAGTGTATGTCTGTTAATCAGCTGAAAAACACATAGAAACGTCCAATAAACGTACGCCTTCGTTTTTCAGATGGAATCTTTAAATGGCGGAGTGGGACAGGGCCTTTACACAAAATGTTTTGCTTCAAGATCCATAGTTTCAGCTAATGGATCACAGGTGGAACAGCTCTTCCTCAGACTCCAGCTGCATTCAGCTGCTAATGTTCCTGAGTCTCAGCTGGTTTAACCACTCCCTAAGGTGGTACCCACAGATCAGTCTCCTCAGTACCTTGGATGAGGAACAAAACCTCATGTAAAAACAAAACTTTGTCCTTATGCCTTTCTTGTAGAAACCTAAATTTCTTCTACGTATACGGCTAAAAACCTGCACTGACATAAATCTGAGCCTACACCTACAAACTAATGTAGCCCAACACATTATTGTTAAAGGGCCTACAGCATTGGTTCTGAACTGGCCTGGCTTTGGGACCCAACATCACCCTTAAAGGACAAGCCATGACCCAAATAAAAGATATGTTAACTGAACTTGAGACAGAATAATGTCAGAATATCTCAGTACGCAGACACAAAAAGAACACAATTAACAACAAGAGGTGATGCTAGAGAAGAAACTATTCCCTTCTACATTATGTTAGATGCAGTTTAATTTAAAACTAAAATATGAGAAATTCAATTAAATTCCAAAGGATTAAATTATCTCATGAGAACAAGTTATACTTCATTCGAGGAGAAAAAAAAAGATAATGTCCCTGTCCCAATTTTCACACTTACACACTTGTGCCCCTCAAATGCATGTCTGCGCTGAGGGTCACCACAAGTATTTCGATTTTGGAGGGAAAATGTCAGTTGGAATGTAAGCAGGGTCGGGTCAGGTTGGGCCCATCATTACAGGTAATAGTTTGGGTGCGGGTCGGGTTTGGACAGAACATAAGTGCGCATGTGTCGGGCTGCACAGTGTGTCCCAACTCTCTGTAGCGTTCTCTACTGCACCTCACACTTCACTGTGTACTTCCAGCAAGCGTCGTTCAGGGCAGACTTTACTGAAATATATTACCCTCAGAATACCTTTTGTTGTGATGTTTTCGAACAGCGCTGCCTTTGTTTCTTAGCAACTTAGCAGCGAGCGATAATTGGAAAAAAAATTAAGTTAAGTAACATGACTTATTCTATTTGTGAGCAAAATGGTCAAACTGTCTCTGCTGTTGCCTCTGCTAAATCAAGCAGCAGTTTATCAAGCATCTCTAATATAAGTTTATAATATAATGTTTGCTCTATAAAATTCTTGCAAGTTATCTGAGAGTGTGGAATGTCCCATTTGCAATTTTTTACATTCTTGGACCCCTGTGCACTTACTTTCTTCATGCAGTTTAAAAAAAAAAGTGCACTTGGACAAATATTGCTTAATGTGTGCATTGGGATGGAGCCAATGTTTAAATTTCTTTCAGATTGTTTTGCTTCTCCTTTTTTTCTTGTGATTGAACTATTGTACAGTCAACAGTTAAAAAAACATACTCCAAATCCTCCATTTTTTGAACAGTGTAACACACACTTAGTAACAGGAGCACACTTCAGCCCCCTTGCGTTAATGACAATTTAACCAAAAGAACTGTCCCAGCTTCAGACTCTCAAATCCATCAGCACTGCTCCCATAGCTGCTCTACTGTACCCTGCCCCGCTCCAGTCATACTTACCCGGGTTAAACTGATACTCCCAGGGACCCACAGGCATCTGAGGGCCAATCCGGCAGGCGTTGGGATGCAATTAATCCGGTTTTGAAGTCCTTTTTAGGTGTCGACTCGGAGCACATGCCAGACAGAGTGAGGGGTGTGCACTGGGACCAGAATAATTTGTATCGCTAACGAGGATGTATTATCGATTAGAATATACACTGAGATCACACGGTGCAGCGCTGACATTTTCACCGACTTCACAGCTTCAAATAAAATCTAATTTCAGCTGGTACTGTTTAGAAGCTGTGAGTTCCTGTGGAGGCAGTGAACTCGGTTGAAGGTGCATTTTGCGAAATCTAATAAAACTCAGAACAAAACACTTTTAATGCTCCAGATGTTTTTTTTTACATTCTTGTTTCAAAATGAATTATTGAGTAACTTAACTCCTAACTCAGGCTTTACTTAGCCTTCTGGACAAAGCTAAATAACAATGGTCTACAAGTAAAATGCTTCCGGAACAAAAGTAGTGAAATTTTTCTTGGATTAGGTCACTAATAAAGAAAAAGTAAGTCAGAAGTGCGAATTGGCTATAGTTTCCAAGAAACAGTGTTGGGTCAAAATTGGAAATTTATGCAAAATAAGGCAAAAACGGTAGTTTATCAGAAGGTACAGTGTGTCTACAAGCAACCAGTTCTATCTGAAAGCCTGTCTGCACATTCACATACATTCATTTTAATATGTCTAGAGTTTTGACATAAAATGTTTTGTTTTTATTTGCAGAAATCTTTTTCTTGGAAGTGGACAAAATGCAATGCCCAGAAATGGTCCCTCTTCTTATATTTTGTAATATAATGAGCCCATGTGAAGCCCTCTTGCCCTAGGCCCCAGCAGGTCTGTCAGCGGGCCTGACTGGGGCAGAGACAGACTAAGTTTGCTCTGGTATGTAAATTTTATGGTAAAAAACTGGCAGCTGTGGTTGCCAGAATTCTGCCGTAAAAAATACAGGAGATCTGTATTTACTTTTACGGTAAAATATTATCTCAGCTATTGATTTTACAGTGTTTGACTTGAGTTTTAATCATAATTTACTGTATAATTTAAAGTTATTATCATTAAAAACAAATGCATTAACTGTATATTTTACAGTTTATGACTTAAATTTTAATCATCATTTACTGTAAAATTCAAAATTATTATCTTTAATAAAAATGTGTTAAACTGTACATTTTACCACAAAATACTTTCTTTTTCACAGTAAAAAACTGCCAGAAAAGCAAACACAAAAACAAACCAAAAAAATAAAATAAAATAGTGAATGCCACAAATCCTCCTAAGTGGTGCTAAAAGGTCTTATATTATGCTTTTTTTCCCCAGTCTTTTTTAAATGTTTTTGGACACCTTTGCATTTGTATTTTACATTTTATAACCTAAAACAATGTATATGTATGGAAAATGTCTTCTTTTTTGGAGCTGTTACTTTGAGAAGAGGAAGGTGTCATGAATGTGGCCCAGTGGGATTATTAACAATATATAAAGCAGACCTTCACTTTATATTTTTTCTCTTTAGCATTTACTCACTAGGCTGTTTTCATGTCATGACACAACATAAAGGCCTATAATGAAATTACTCTGAGTGCTTCTATTCTACTACAGTCATTCTGTGATCAAACACGGCTCTATACATCTGACCCAATCCCCTGTCAAAGATTTAACAGCACAGTAAACACGGCATTGTTTCAAATTCTGCAACTCCCTCTACAACCGACTTTCAATCCCCTTGAACCAAACTCACACTGACTCCCGCTAAAATATCCAGAACCCAAAACCCTGATAGAGAGAGGGGAGTAAGAAAGAGGGATCTGAAAACCACAATTTTCCTCCATTAACGGGGCGTCCTCTGTCATTAGAGCTGAGGATGTTAATAACACCCGGTATTTGACTTGGACATAAGAGGTTATCTAAATGCAAAAGAGTCCGGAGATGAATGTGGACTAAATGTTTGATTTATAATCTCTCAGTAATGACCTGGCTGTCACAATAGATGTCAGAATTCCCATAATGCAACAGTGCAGGAGTAGGTTAAAAGCAAAGATTAAACCCCAGCAAAGTCATTATTATAGAGGTAGGAGATTTAGCCTTTAGACTTTTTAGTTCAGAGTTACTGTAAAATTAGAAGAGAGAAGAATTGTGAATATTGGCATTGGTGAATCGTGTTTATATTACAATAATCCAGAGTTTTCCAAACTGTGGTAAGGGTTCCACTGTTGGTACACAGGCCTTTTTCTGTGTTTAAAGGTCCTACATTATGTTTTTTTCAGGCATTTTGAAATACATTTGGACACTTTTGCATTAATACTTCGCATTTTATAACTTCAAATAATGTGTATGTATGAAAAACGTCTTCTTTTGTTACTTTGACTTTGCTGGCAATGCTGGGGAATGGACCAAAGCATAAAATGGCTGTTTAGCTATTAGCAACATGATGCTAACGGATAGATAAATGAGCTGATGGCTTTGTAGTGATGACAATTTAAGCTGAAATTATCAGAACGAGTACACTGTATGGGCTTTAGAAAAGCGCAGGAGCACTTCCTGGTTTCATGCATCTAGAGCCGTAAGACTGGGCGTTTCCATTTCTTGTCTTGAGAAATGGACGGGCTCAGCAAACAGCCTTACTCAAACAAGCATGAATGAAACCAACTCCAAGTATATTTTTTTTAAGTGGAAACAACATTGTCACATGATTAAGCTCAAAAAAGTCAATTTAGGCTAATAGGGGACATTTAAGTAAGATTTTGGTTAATGTAGAGTTTGATCCAGTGGTAAAGTGTAGATCACTGCTTAGTCCTGGTTTAGACACAGTTTAGTTCTAGTTTGGTCCTGGTTTAAACTGGGTATAGATCTGGTTTAGTCCTGGTTTAGGCACAGTTTATACATAATATAGTAAGGTGGCATTTGGAAAGCTTAATCATTTTTGAGTTGTTACTTAAAAACTGCTGCAAATAATGTAAGAAGCAGAATGATTGTTGTCTTGTTGTAACTAATACAAGATAAAAACACAAATACAATGTATTCACAGTTTAATTTTGTATAGGTGCATTGGCAGAGTGATTAGCAACTCTGGCTTAAAACAAGGAGGTTATGGGATTGATCTGTGGTGAAAAGACATGGAAGTCTTTCGTTTTATGTGTAAAGTTCACATCTCCCTTTGCGATGATGCTTCTCTCTGCCTTCATCTAAAAACATATGTGAGAATTATCTACAGTATATAGAATGAAGATATACAAGTTTTCATATGAATATCTGTCTCTAATGTTGATTTACACAAAAAACAACATGACATGGCACTTGCTAATTTTCGGTGCAGTATTGTGTTTGAATACTGGCATAGTGGTGCTAATTGAAGCAACAAAAGCTCTGCAAATGCAACAACCTGAGCATATAGTTGAATGTGGGGAGAGGCAGAGTTTGTTTGTTTGCAAACAGACATTCAGTGTCCATCAGTTACTACAGGTATGCACTGTATAACCCTGCAGTGCCACCAGTCCATGGAAAAAAAAAAGAAATTCATTTATAATAATTTATTTTGTTATGGTAGTTAATTTTAAACATTTATAAAAGTTAATGGGAACAATAAAATAAACAGCCAGAGCAAAAACACACTCATTTAGCCTACATTTTGTTTTAGGACATTTAAAACTCCTGAAACGTGTGTTGTGTTTTACTTCATCTTTGAGGAATCTGCTATTCTTTGGCATGGTTGTTCTGAGGCTTCAAAATGCTCTGTTCCATGACCCACTCTAGAACCAACCCCGCCCACTCCAGGAAGCACTGACCAATCAACAAAACCTCTACATCCAGTCTGCTGTCATTCATTTATCCAAAAATTGTATATAGCTTTGTTTCCACGGAGTCCTCAAAGCTATTTGTCATTTTGTAGCAAAAAGTTTAATGAAGTGAAGTGGTCCTTTTCTTTGATTATGTACAAAACATCCAAAACACTCACACATTTCCTTTTAATCAGATAATGTTGTTAGAGGTTGTAAAACATGCAAAGCTGTTCTAGAGATTGGTTTAAAAATATAAATAAAAGCATAATATAGCCCTTTTAAAGACAGGCCCCTTTTTTTTTCTATTCTTATGGGAATCTAGCATCAGTTATTCCTTCAGTTACTTCAGCTCAAACCTTATTAAGCCTGCAAACTTTATTGCTCGTGAAATGTGGGCAAACACTGTTTCTTGCTTCTGCTTTAACTACAACAGAACAGTCACTAAAGACAAAACATAAGTACAAGATAGTCTACTGCTAATTGCTATGCAGTAAACCTTAAAATGGGATATAATAAAAATCCAATATTAATTAGCATCTGTCAAACATCACAAGTCTTCGGCTCTAGCTTTATCTTGTTACATACTTTATTGGACAGTTTCCATCATTACACAGTGCTGGAAACAGATGGGTTTTCCAATTGAAATAGATGCTCACATGCTTCACGGCTGTTAATTGGTGCTTTGTCGCTTTATTAAGACAGCTAAGTGGGGCTGCCAGCTGGCCATCAATGCACGGGACATGGTTCGAGCGAAGTAGAAGACATTTTGCTGGATATTTCTTGTCAAAAAAGAGGCATTTTGATAAACCTACTATGCATTTTCTTTACAACCCAGTGGTCCCATTGTAACCCAAGGGAAACTGTAGACATATTCATTTGCAGTAAAAAGTTAAGATTGATAGAGATACTGCAGTACTAAAGAACTAAACCAAGACGAAGTTTGGTGATGCAGAAATACTGAGCTATCAGAAGTTTCTGTACAATCTGATGTGAATTTACCTCTTGAAGCATAAAGCTAAAATGACAAGCCATCCTCATGTTTCGCTGCTTTAAAATCTGCTGCACTATTCCCAGAGCTAGCATTAGATACAGAAGCTAGTGATGCTTCTACATTCATTTGCATCTTGGTAGTTACCGCAAAGTGTGACAAGAAAAAAGAATCAAGGAAGTTAAAATAACTGCTCACAGACAAAAATAGCTTGATGAAAAGTATGCTTTTTGTGGTATTTGAGGGGAAAAAAATCAGCACATATCTTGATTATAGTTTGTAAATTATAATGATTGTACTTGTCATGTTGCAGTGATCACACATTAAAATAAAAAGGATAGGCCCTGCGTGTCTTGCAATGCTTTGAACTCTGTAACAACAGCAATTTACATGATGTGAAATAAAACACATCATGAAAAGTGTCTAATACTCCACCTTAGCTTATTCTCAGTCTACTTACTGCTGTTAAAAAGTATGTACAGTGCACAGGGGCAGGGCCAGGTGAACTTAAAGGTGAGATTTTACTGTGGAGGCCAAGATTCAGGTGTGGTGGGTTGAGGTGCTTATTCCAGCACTGGCTACTTACCTGGTGCAGAAAGTTAGATTGTCACAAGAGGTGTGAGTTCACATTCTCATGAAAATACCACTTGTCTGCCTCTCGCAGATTCGTTTGGATCCACTCCGCTGCTAGATGGCGACTGGTATGGCAGTACTGCCACAAGTGGGCGGATTTTAGTTTTGCCAACAGCAACTTAGCAATACTAGGCAGTGCCAGAAAACATAACATTTTTATTAGATTGGCCCATAGTTAATGGGAAAGGCTCCAGTACCCGTGACACCTAACAGGAATAAATGGAAGATGAATTAATAAATGGAAGTTTTACTATCATAGCAGTCTGTTGCTTAGAGACATCATATGAGTCGTTCGCTATGATTGGCTAAAACAAATCATGGTAGATGGTCACTAAGTGGTCCTTCATCCAATCACCTCCAAACATTCGACTGACAGTCCCTCCCTTTACAAACGTTTTCTACATGAGACGTTCCTGATTTATACAAAAGTGGCAATCTGTGCAGAGCACAGTGCTTAGAGATGGAAGAGGTAGAGGTTCATGCAACCAAGTGTTTTGAGGGTTCAGAACTACCATGCCAGAGAACACGTTTTTGAGGAGGAACATGGTAAAAAAAAAAAAGCTCAGATGTATAGTGTCTGCATAGTGTTTTGTCATATTACCTACTTTAGTTGTCACAGTTATATTTATTTGGATTTGTATGTTTCAAAAATGAATTATCAAATTCAGTAAGCTAATATTTTGCCACTAGAATAGCTTTAATTTCTGTTGTAACATCTTTTTAATTTTTCTAATTGTGACTTCATAATCTTTTGTTACATCCATATGATTTTCTTATTATGGTTTTATGATCTTTCCGTACAGCTTTTAGATTTTTCTAATTCCTGGAAACAATAAGTTACAAATGTACAAGATCCTGAGCAGGGATCGTGGTCAGGAGCTACCTCTCTGGAGGATTGATGAGGGAAACCCACCCAGACACAGAGAGAACACATCCACTCCACACAGAAAAGCCCCACACAGTCTGGGAATCAAACCCAAAACCTTCTTGCTGTGAGGGGAGTGTGTTCACCACTGAGCCACTGTGCTTAGTGGTGAACTGACATTGTTCATTTAACACTCGGCAATTTACTGTGCACACATCCAGCCGCTGAGTGTGCCTTATTAGTTTATATTTCATGTAGTTGCTTCTCTCAAATTTTCTCTATTTTCTCTCAAAGCCATTGGCACAAAATAAAGACATAATAAACACACTTGTTTTTGTTTCTCTAAAGCAATAAATGACTGGTAAAATATACAAACTTAGCTGGTGCTTTTTATTGGTCTGATCAGTTCAAATTCAAAATGTTAGCCCCGCCCACTTTGAGAAAACCAAACAACAACTAAAATGAACAAGGGTTTTGTGAATAGTGTATTGCAGAAAATTAGCTGGAGTAACAAATATTTATTTTGTAGAGGAAATAATTTGAAATATATTATTATTTCAACAAATGACATGAAATTTTGTATTTCATTTTTGTAATTTTGTTAGTAATATAAGAAATTAGATTTCTGTTGTTAAATTTATTACTAAATTATTTGCCTCATCTACAAAAGCTAAAACTCACTTTTTTCAGTGTACAAAAAGAAAAACATACATTAAAATGAAACACTGATAAATATTGGCAAAACTTTTACTTAATGTTTAATGAGTTTGACATAATTGTGGATGACATCAGTAAAACATTAAACTCAGGGCTAAACTTGATGTAATTTACTGTATTTATATGAGTTTTGTAAAAATATCTATTGTTGAAAGGTCACTTTTATAACCAGGAGGAATATTTTTAAGCAGTGTATCTTGTTGGAAAAAAACAGCCCCTAATTGATGTGACTGTGATGCAGTGAGATGAGGCTGAGTCTGAGGCACTGCTGGCGCGGGACTATCCAGTTCAGGTGATATGCAGATCAAATGGTGACCTGTGGCAGCCAGCGCCGCCCCAGCCGCCTCTCTGAAAGAAGACACAATCCCGATAAATGTATTCCTGTCAACATTGCAGCGATGCCTTTTTAATACAGTCCCCAGAGGATCCAGGCCAGGAGCAGCCCGAGTCAAACTCCATTTCAGTGAGGGAGAGAAGTGACAGGAGTCCCAGCAGGACAGGGACAGTCTTGAGCAGCTGCATACAGACACTTTGTGGGTTTCAGGATTTGATTTTTGGCATGGTTGAGTAAAGACAAACCAGGCTGAACAGAGATGCAGAGTCCATCCGTTTCTACCCAACAGCGGCTGAACTGCTTTCCATTTTATTCACTCTGAAAATTTTCACCAGCAATGACTCACTGCGCCTTTCCAAAATTAGGCTGGAGTGCTATTTTTTGAGCAGTTCAAACATCCATTTTACAAGGACAACATGAAGAAGGAGAAGCCGTGGGGCTGAAGAGTCACATGTTTGGGTTTAGAAGGTAAGTAGTCAGCAAAAAAGAGAAGATGGAATGACATGATGGCTTAGCAGGAACAGCTCTTAATGTAAATTGACACTTTTAAGCAGATGTGTAAAACAACAGTGTCCTGTGATAGTTCTCGGCATAACCAAAGTTTATTTGTACTTCAATAGCTAATACTGTCCTAAAATATCTCTAAACTAAATCTGTCAGGTTAGACGCTTTTTTTTTTGTTTTGTTCTTAATTTTAAGTAATGTTGTACTCACTGATTTATTTTTTTCAAGTTCTATTTTTTGTTATTTTTTTGTTATGATAAATACAGTTAAAGTCACAATATTAACAATCAATAATAAAAAAAGGGCTATAGTAATAATAAATAATAAATACATTTTAAAAAAGAAATGTAAATTTACTTAAAAATATCCACAGACTCTAAGAAAGTAATTCTGTGAACTTAAATAATTTAGTTTGAGTTTATAAATGTAATTGATTTTGGGTCGGTTTCCCCAGTTCATTGAAACTGAATTAATGCTGCATTCAAGGCAGATCAAAAATTCAGAAGCCCCACCTTAAAAAAAAAAAAAAAAAAAAAAAAGACTGCTGAAAAAAGTCTGTGGTAGCTTTATGTTGTTACAGACATTTTCATCATTACATGGTACACTTCTACTACACACAATAAGAGTCTGCATACAAGTCTAAATTCAAGCATAAAAAATAAATAAATCAGAATTTCCAACCTAGTGATGGCAGCACAACTTGGGTTGTTAGGTTTGTCTGAGTAAATGGACCTAAAAAAAGTCACACTGAATGGATTCCTGATCACACAATATGTGTGATACTTCTATCTCTTGAGTTTTTGACAGATGCTGTTTGCTAATTATCTCCTCCTCATTAAACACTGTGTGAGTGCACCTGACAATAATTATCTTTCTTTCACTTTGCTTCCGCCTTCTTTGTTTTACTTTGTTTGCATGCAGTCTAAAAGTCAGGGCTGAAATAGTTACTTTCTCAGATGGATTTGTCATCTATTAGTTCAGTGTTTTTAGGCTGTGTATACCAACAGCCAATGGGAGCAAACCCCCTGGGAAACACAATGTTTTTTTTTAAGCTTTGGCCTTTATTAGACAGAGACAGGCAGACTGGAAATCAGGGTGAGAGACAAGGGAGTGACACTTTGGTTTCTATGGTGCTATGGTTCTATGGTTTCTATATGCGCTCTCTGAGGTGAGCCACTGCATATACTCTATGTATGTTTATACACAGATTATTTTAGTAGGCTAGATGTTTTTTTTCTCACAAGAAAAATAAGTCGTGTTATCTCCAGGGATGTGAACTTTAGGTCATTCATTCTAATGCAGTGATTCTTAACACCAAGCACCACCTTAGGAAACATTTGACATGACTTAAGGACAAAACAGGGACCAAACTATTTCATAATCAGGATTAGGTCCAGGACTGAACCTGGTGTAAGGGTACATTCACACCAGCCCTGTTTGATCCACTTTAATCAAACTCTAGTTTGTTAGTCCAGTTAGTTTGGGGAGGTGTGAGTGAGCAGTCGAAGTCTGATTGAGCCAAAAAAGCAAACTCTGCTCTGCCTAAAAACATAAATCTAGGCCAGTGATCTTCAATGTTTTTTTTTTTTCACAAGAGCCACACTTCCAGAGCCAAGTGAAGCTGAGAGCCGCAATAAACAAGTCATCCCTAAAAAAACAACAACACAGCCAATACAGAGAGTTTTTACTCTAATACAGGGATGTGAGGAAAGCGGCATGCATGTTCCTGCCTTTCTTCCTCACTTTTCCTCACAACACTGTTTGTCTGCCCATCTGGTTTTTGTCCTCTTTTTATGTGCAATATGCATGTACTGTTACGTCGCCAGTAGCATTATCATAAACTGAAGCGTGCAGTGTATGTGCTGGTTTTGAAACAATGCCGTAAGCAAAACGTAGTTCCTCTAAAAACCTCTAAAAGGGAGCACATAAATAACATACATACAGATAATCTACATTTATGCTTAAAGCTGATATTGTTATTCATTTGTCCAACTAGTAATAAGCTATATAAATTATTATTATTATAGTCATGCATATGTTTAAGCGGCACTTAAGTGTGTCTTTACCTTGTGTACTCCACTGCCTCATCTGTTACTCATGGTTGCAACACATACGTCTGACAATTTGCACAAGCCAAAAGAGAAATCCTTACACTGCTAGAATCTGATGCTGCTCCATTCTTCACTGACCAATAGATGAGCAGGGTTTCTTGTTCATCATTTTTCTTGCTTTCTCCTTCAGTAATTCTTGACATAGGGCCACAGGTGAGGGGGAAAATGCCTTATTCAGTAGATCAAGTTCGTTTGACAAAGAGCAGTGTGAAAAGTGAACCACGCCAGCTGAAAAATGTAACAGTGTTACCGTTTTACAGCTCTATTAGGTGTGAAAATGACCTAAGCCAGGTCTAAACAAACAGCGCACCATAATAATGTAGCAGCTCGGCGTCCTCTGAGCTGATGGTGTAACTGGGCAGTGACAGGGATTGCTTGTGCAGGTGTGAGTGCGGGCTGGCGGGCACACGTCTGGGCACAGCACAGTTTAAATGGCCCTGTGTGAGTGCGTCCTTAAACTACACTGCAAAAACTGCCCTGCTAGAAATAAGCCAAATTGTCATAAAACTTGACAACTTTTACTTTGACAAATTATATCAAGCAAAAAAATCTGCCAATGGGGTAAGAAAATTTTGCTTGGCTAGAATTCTTAATATTAGAAATGTTTTCTAGTACATTTAAGAATATAATGAGTCCTAAAACAAGAAGTTTGTTCTAAGTTTAAGCGAGTTGTTCTTATTACATGACTACATTTAAGTAAAGCTTCCTCACTACATAGTGAAGTTTAAGCAATTTTTTTTTATTAGATGACTAGTATTAGGTAAATTTGACTTTTTATGTGGCTAGATTTAAGCAACTTGTTATCACATTATTCTAGTTTTAGGAATAGTGTGCTTATTCATTCAAGGATTTTATACTCATAACATTGCTAGGTTTTCTAATGTTATGCTTATTTCAAGCAGAAATCCAACTAATCTTGATATAGCAAAAATAAAGCAATCTAATAAAAATAAGACAACATCAACAGAGGGTTTCCAATTTATTTAACATCAATAGAACAATACAGATCACAGATTAATGCCCTGCTGATGACAAACTGTAAAAAAAAAAGTAAAAATTGCTCTCATAAAAACTACTCATGAGTACAAATCAGTTTTTGCTTTGACGTAACATGTATTGGAATGTAACACATGCAATAACTGTCTCTAACTCTGGACTTGCCAGAGATATTAGCCATTGTATACATAATTTAGTAACAGGGCTGAAAACTCAATGTGGCAGAATAACACTGTTGCTTAAGTAACAATGGTTCAGGATGTTACATACATACTACTGAACTAATTTTATATTATAACAGATTTACTCAGTGAAGGACTTCCACTCTGTAATAGCTTTTTTGTATGTGGAGGTAGCATCTCGGTCATCAGAAAAAGCCTGCGTACCTGTTTCCTGTTAGCTGAATATACGTATCTCAATCTTTAGTTTTTCACTTTGCATGTGTGAAACTGAGTATCAGTTTCTCAGTTAACACTGATGGTCTTTTGTGTGCAGTGGTTTTGGGACAGGTATCAGTGTGCTATTAGCAGAGACAAGACTTCTTACTTTTCCCCTGATCCTCAGAGAAGGTCCCTGGAGACTGAGAGAGCTCATTAGACTGGGTAAACCACAGATTCACACTTTTGACAGACTTTTTAAGAGCAATACAAAGTTGTATTCATAATAGTGAAGTCTTAAACTTTACCTTAGAAAGGAACAGACCGACAATGACAACTGTGAAAAAGCACACTGGAAGAAAACTTTTCAAAAATTCAAGATTTAATTTCAAAGTTAGAGGCTTTTCCATTTGAAGTTGTTGTTTTGAGAGGCTTCCAAACTTTTATGAACTAAAAAAGATGGATCATTATTTCATTTTATACTCAAACAGATCTGGTTTTCACATCGCTGGAGAATGAAAGGCACAGTCTTTTCAAAATAAAGAGAAAAATGTCTAAGGGTTTTAGTTTGATACCATCCTAAAAATTCTCAAAATACAATACTATACTATAATATAATACTGAATTTTGAAAAAAAAAAAAGAAGGTAAACTATGTTATCGCTTTCATGTGAAAATAAAATACATTTACCCGCCTAAACTTTAACACTAACTCCAACACCAAAAGACAAATAAGAGGAATGAGAGTCACAAATTTAACTACTTGTATCCCTATTAATAGTATTAATAATAAACAAAAACAATGACATAATTAAATGTGGACTACTAAACATTAGGTCCATTTCCTCTAAATCCCTGTTAGTTAATGAATGAATTAATGATAATAAACCTAACCTACTGGCCTTAACAGAAACCTGGCTACGACAGGATGATTATGTGAGGCGTAATGAAGCCACTCCCCCAAGTCATGTCAACTTTCAGACAGCGAGGAGCACAGGCGGAGGTGGAGGAGTGGCAGTAATATCACAGTCTAGTTTACTTCTTAGCCCCAAATTTAAACACACATATAATTCCTTTGAAAGCATCATACTGACTATAAATCACCCAAACTGTAAGAAACTAAAAACGGTTATGTTTATAATCATCTACCGGCCTCCTGGTCCCTTGACTGGGATAAGATTGTAATAGTAGGGGATTTTAATATTCATGTTGATGACAACAGCGACCGTCTACGAAATGCATTTGCAGTCTTATTAGACAGCGTAGGTTTCTCTCCAAATGTAAATGAACCCACTCATTGTCACAAGCACACCCTGGACCTTGTTGGACCTCTGGTATAAAGATTAGTGAGCTCACTCTCATTGCTCATAACCCCATACTCTCAGATCAATCTCTAATTACCTTACAGTTTATACTCAAAGACTTTACTGTTCCAAGGAACAAAACCCAGATTAGAAGAACATTATCTGACCAATCTGTGTCAAAGTTTAAACCCACAATAAAGCCAATATTTAATACAATGTTGAGTGAGTTTGTTGAGAACAGCTCCCATAGCTTAAGTCCCAGTAAAAGTGATGGCATGCAGTCTTTAAAGACGGCTCTAGACAATGTAGCTCCATTAAAACAAAAGGTTGTTAGGCCGAATCGAGTAGCACCATGGTTTAATGCTGAAACACGTTCCCTCAAACAAGCAACCCTTAATTAGAAAGGCTATGGCTCTGTCACTCCAGCTCAGAGCAGTCTCTGAATGCCTGGAAATAGTCTTTTAAATTATAAAAAATCTCTGCGTGAGGCCAAAACCAGATACTATTCAACTTTAATAGAAGAAAACAAGAACAACCCTAGGTTTGTGTTCAGCACTGTAGCCAGGCTGACCACCAGTCACAGCTCAGTAGAACCCTGTATCCCTGTTACTCTCAGCTGTGAATACTTTCTTCAATTCTTTAACAACAAAATCACAAGTATTAGACACAAATTAAATGAAATTCTCCCTACGATCAGCTCAGAGCAAGCTAAAACTGTAAAAATGGAGGCCTCTATAAAACCATCTGTAACGTTAGACTGTTTCATCGGTGTAGATCAAACTGAGATAACGTCAGTCATTATGTCCTCCAAAACCTCAACTTGTCTTTTAGACCCAATTCCTACCAAACTTTTTAAAGAAACTCTTCCCCTAATTAATTAATCTATAGTGAATATAATAAACACCTCCCTAGAAACAGGTTATGTTCCACAGTTTTTTAAATATGCAGTTATTAAACCGCTTCTGAAAAAACCCAGTCTAGATCCTGAAATTTTAGCCAACTATAGACCAATATCAAATCTCCCTTTTATTTCAAAAATCCGAGAAAGAGTTGTAGTTAAACAGTTATGTCGCCACCTACAGGACAATAGCTTATTTGAAGATTTTCAGTCAGGGTTTAGACCCCACCATAGCACAGAAACTGCATTAGTCAGAGTCACAAATGACTTGTTATTAAGTTCAGACAATGGACTGGTCTCAATCCTAGTTCTGTTAGATCTCAGTGCAGCCTTTGACACCATTGGCCACAGCATCTTACTCCAGAGATTAGACTGTGACATAGGGGTCAGAGGAGCTGCCCTCTGCTGGTTTAAATCCTACTTATCTGATAGGTACCAGTTTGTCAGTGTAAATGAACATTCCTCACAGTGCAGTAAAGTTAGCTATGGAGTGCCACAAGGAGCAGTACTTGGACCCATTCTGTTTATGCTTTACATGCTGCCTTTAGGAAACAAAATCAGAAAACATGGCATAAATTAATATTACGCAGACGATACACAGTTGTATTTATCAATTAAACCTGATCAGAATGACCGCGTAGAGAAACTTAGCACCTGTGTGAGAGACATAAAGACCTGGATGACAATTAATTATCTCCTCCTAAACCCAGAAAAAACAGAGGTCATTATACTAGGCCCCAAAAAGCTGAGAGATGCTCTGTCTGACCAGACAGTCTCCCTGGATGGTGTCATTGTAGCCTCAAGTTCTACTGTGAGAAACTTAGGAGTTTTATTTGACCAAGATTTATCATTTAAGGCTCATATAAACCAAGCCTGTAAAACAGTGTTCTTTCACTTGTGCAACATAGCCAAAATCAGAAATATTTTATTTAAAAAAATGACACTGAAAAAACTCTCCCATGCGTTTGTTACATCTAGGTTGGATTACTTTAACTCTCTGCTGGCAGCGTGCCCTAAAAACTCTTCTAAAAAAAAAAAAAATCTAAGCTCATTCAAAATGCAGCAGCAAGATTGTTG
Source organism: Bostrychus sinensis (assembly GCA_020698575.1). Classification (NCBI taxonomy): domain Eukaryota; kingdom Metazoa; phylum Chordata; class Actinopteri; order Gobiiformes; family Eleotridae; genus Bostrychus; species Bostrychus sinensis. The sequence continues at coordinate 44,718,401 of CM036239.1, read as the reverse complement.
AATTCAGAATTAAGTTTAAAATTTTTCTCCTGACTTACAAGGCTGTAAATGGTACAGCCCCATCCAACATTAATGATGTTATAGAGCCATACCAACCAAGCAGAGTACTGCACTCACAAAATGCAGGGCTATTAGTGGTTCCCAGGGTTTATAAAAGAATAGTTGCTTCTGTTTTATGGAATCAGCTTCCAGCTCATGTTAGAGAGACAGACACAGTCTCTGCATTTAAGGTTAGGCTTAAAATGTTCCTCTTTGAAAAAGCTTATGGTCAGGCCAGCTAGGAACAGGGTTAACTCCACAGCTGAAGCTAGGCTGCTCTAGGAGCTAGCAGCTGGGGGAAGTATGGTGAACTGACCTCTGTCCTCTGGTTTCATCTGCTGCTCCTCTCCTATCACTGTAATTAATATTAGTTTATATTCTATATCTGTAATCAGTTCATTACTGTTCACAGGTTGTCCCTCTCTCCCGCTCCCCTCTGGGGGAGTGGGGACTGTTTCAGATGCCCGGCTGCCGGCAGATGTCCTAGTGACCACTGGATCTTAGCTGACCCCATCTGTGCTCCTGTCCCAACATGTGGGCCCTGAACCTCACCTCTATGGACTTCCCCAATCTACCTCACCCCTACTCACCTGTCTTGATGAGGCCCACCTGCTGCATCCTATAGACTTCCTGGACGTACCTCACCCACCCACATATTGCCTGTTCATCCTGGGAGAGGATCTCTCATTCAATATGGGCTCCATAAGGTTTCTTCTTCTTTTCCCACAGCTAGGTTTTTTTTTAGGAGTTTTTCCTTACCGAGAAAGAGGATCTAAGGACAGGAGTGTCCTGGGTCTGTTTAGTTTAGTGTAGTTATTGTTTGTATTGATTGTGTGTTAAGTGTGATTGTGTGTTTATGTTTGATTAACTGTTTGTGAAGCCCTTTGAGGCGACTTTGTTGTGATACTGGGCTATACAAATAAAACTGAATTGAATTTAACTAAGGAGTGGCAGAGGTGGAGGAAATACTCAAAGTCCTTTCTCAGTTCAATTTTATATATACAGTACAGCCCAATATTACAGCAGCAGTTGACTCAAAGGGCTTTACAAACAATTAGTCACACAATCAAACATAAACAAAACTTAACAGTCCGAGGACATCCCCTGTCCTTAGACCCTTCTTCTCAGTAAGGAAAACTCCTAAAAAACCCAGCTGTAGGGGAAAAAAAGAAGAAACCTCAGGGAGAACCTCATGAAGGAAAGATCCTCTCCCAAGACAGATAGGCTATAAATGTTTAAAGTCCAATAATGTGTTTGTTTGTTTGTTTGTGTTGGTTTAGTCCTGGTTTAGTCCCTGTTTTATCCTTCTTTACTATTGCATTTTTCCGGTAATCCCCGTTTTATCCCTTGGTATAGTCTTGGGTTAGGTTCATTTTAGTCCTTGAAAGCCAAATACTTTATGAGAGGCATACAAAAGGTGATCAAATAACTTCATGTCCCTCTGCAATGTGCACACATACCCCTAGGAGTCCCCATACCCCTGATTGGGAAACACTGCTACCTATGTCCCCTGTAAATACTACTGCTTTTACTATAATTGTTAACATTTACTTACACCTTTTCTTCTCAGATTTACTCAAGTAATAGTATTTTTTAACAAAATAAACATTGTATTTTTTATTTTTATGAAAGTACATTTTCTTTTTTCTTTTTTTAAATCTACTTAATTACTTGAGTAAAAGTAACTATTTACTTTCCACCACTAAATAGCAGCCTTTGTAAATCCACAGATACAGTACTCTTTTGTGAACTCTGCTGAAGTCATCTCCCCATAATCCGCCTAGTGGGCTATTATTGAGTCGTGTCCTGACTTTACAGTGGTGCCACTTTCATGCTGAAACACCTATTGATTTTATGTGTGAGAAAAAAAAAACAATAAGCCATTGATTATGACCATCTCTTGACCCTTTTAGGTTTAGCTAACGATTTGTGTGTGCCAATAAGTGTCTTTCCTGATCTGGTTAAAGTGACTTTAACTCTATATTCAGATGAGCTGAGCCACCACCACAGCATGTACTAGCGTCTGAAAGGTGACTTTTAACTAGCAAAGCAGTAAAACACAAGTTCCACCAGGTTGACCATGGATTATTTGCTGACTGAGATCAAAGTGAGCAGTGGAGATTACAGCAGCCTGCCCTATCTGGTGCACTGCCAAAAGACCACTTTGAAACAGCCAGGCACGGGCAGCTCGGAAAAATGTTCCACCTACTAAATTATTGACATCTCATGTGATTAAATATGTCCATCAGAAGTTTGGGAAAAAACAATGTTGTAGGGTTTCAGTCACTTAGTTGCAGTAGTAGCTGTAGAAAGTATGAGTGCATGAATCTGCACCTGCTGCAGGGTGTCCCAAAAAGTCAGATGTCTTTTGTTTGGAGATTTATTTCGTTTTTCTTTGTGTGTATTTCTACATAAAGAACATACATAAAGAATACACAACATACAACTAAATGCACATGTACAGTAAATCTATCAAGGCTTCTGTTTTTCTCCACAGCTGGGTTTTTTAGGAGTTTTCCCTTACCGGGGAGTGTCTAAGGACGGAGAATGTCCTGGGTCTGTTTAGTTTAGTGTAGTTATTGTTTATCTTTGATTGTGTGTTATGCCTAATTGTGTGTTTATGTTTGATTTACTGTTGTGAAGCCCTTTGAGGGTATTGTTGTGATACTGGGCTACATAAATAAAATTGAATTGAATTAAATAAAGCACATACCCATAACATACTCAATTACAAACAACTCTCTAAACACTTATAAATAAAAGCCAATAGATAATTAGAATATCTTGCATCCCTTATGTCGCTATAGTAAATACTATAAAGTTAGCAAAGCTGGCCCTTTATGAGGGCTGCAGTGATAATGATGTCACCCTTTAGTACCTCACTTAGCACAAGCACACAAACAAACAGTAATTTGTACACATAAAGTTAAGATATTCATGACCTAAACTAAATCCAGAGGCCACTCCAGAATAAAATGTATAATACTCTCTTTTAATACACATGCTAATAACACATGTGCACAAATTATTCTATTAGCAAGCAAAACACAGGAGTGAGTGAGTGTGTGTTTTTATTTCTACCTAAATAATATTATTTACTTTTACTACAGATTTTTTGAACATCTGTCTTGAGAGTTTAGAACAGATTTGAATGAAAAAATGAATGAAACGTATTTTTGGTAGTATATACAACTGCAACCAGAAATATTCAGCTCCCTAAAAATGTTAAGGATTTATCAATTAAAGATCTTTTAAGACGACAAGATCCTTGGACACCCTGGAGTGGCCTATAGCTCAGTCTCCAGATTGAAATCCCATTGAAAATCTTTGGCGGGATTTCAAGAAAGCAGCTGCAGCACAGAGGCCATCAAACATCACTGAGCTAGAGGCTTTTGCAGGTGAAGAATGGGCAGGGATTCCAGTCGAGAGGTGTAAAAAGCTTGTAAGCAGGTAACAAAAACTTACAGAAAGTACTTTGTTGCGGCTAGCAGGAGCCTATCTGAGCTACTTTGAGTGCAAGGCTTATTTGAAGATATAAAAGATAAAGCTTCTATATCAAAAAAATAAAATAATCATCCAATTATGCGAGGAATAACAGTCATCACTACATATAATAGTTTCTTTGGGTAAACTTTGCTAGAGAAACTGCTATCATAAAAAGTGTACACAATCTTTTTTTTCCATTACCTTACGCTGCTGTTCTATTTCTTTAACTGAGTGAGTCAGATTAGCTCTTTCTTTGCTTTAGCTCTATCTGTATAAGTAAATCCATTCAGGTGCTGTGACAGAAAATTAAAAAAACACAGCATGGAGGAGCTCCAATTGCTAAAGTGAATCACCACTGGCTGGTTTGTGTTCACAGAAGATGATATAGAGAGATAGATTTATAGGAAATGTAATAAGGCGTGTTTAATGTGATTCTTTTTGGCAGCTGGCCTTACATTAGTCCAGCGGCTATCCCATTTGTGCGCTATTAACAGTTTCAGAAATGTTGGCATTGTCTGACCTACTTACAGTAGATTGCAAGAACAGCGCCTGATAGAAGCATTTATAAAGGTGTGATAAATGAGATTGGATTAGACTCAGGAACTGTGATGTTTAAATGGAAGTTTGCTAAAATAGATGTGACCTACCTGCATGTTCAGGGTTTTATTTCTGAACTTCAAATATTCCTCATAGATTTACAGCATTAATCAAAGTGCCTGTATCATATCAACAAGACTAAGCTGCACACAAAAAATTACTTGCTGTTCACAACTGCCATAAACTGTGTTCTATTCCTGAAAGAAACGTAAAAATGGCCTGGGCCCTGTACTGCGAAACTGGTTATCAACTTTCAGAGTTAACCCTGGGTTACTCTGTGGAGCTGTGAGCACGTTCATGTGAAACAGCCAGCATCAGAGCTAAATGACCAATCATGCCAATGTCACACAGACCGTTCATGTGAATACCAGCTAGAAACTACACTAACCATAGTTCCATGCACTAAACCCATGAAAAAAAATTAGCGCAATACCATAGACTGAATGAACGGCACATACAGTAGGCCTACACCAAGTGCAAAGACAACAACCTGGGATGTGTAGCATAAAGAACATAATATAACAAGTTCACCAAACTCACCATCTCACTCCTAATCACTAAATCCTTTAAATTCTTCACCCTCTGTGTCGCTTCTGAACAACTCCGGAGGTAGACGAAGCGCTGCTTCCTCCTCTGCGTGGCTGTTGTCAGACTCAGCATCAGTTCCATTTCCAATTATTCCGCTCTTTCTCAGTTGTCTTTATAGCCTAAGTTGTTAGCGGTAATGTTTACATTTTAAATTATCAGTGGTACAGGTGCAGCATATGCTGGTACACAAGCCTAGAGCGCCCTCTAATGAACACATGAAATATTTTAATATATAAGTCGCACCTGAGTATACGTCGCACCCCTAGCCAGACTATGAAAAAAAGTGCAACTTATAGTCTGGAAAATACCATAATACATAATACATGTGATGTTATTTTGAGCAATAGGCCTATTTAATCTACTATAGGCTTAGGCTAGGTGTATAAATGTGTTTAAAGAGTTAAATCTTTACACTACAATGTCTGTAAATGCACACGGTTATACTTGTGCACTGATCTTTTCCTCTCTGTGCTGCAATTTTCTCCTCCTCATTTGCAAGATCACACTGAGCAGTTTGTGTCTCATCACTGATTGGTCAAAAAGCCGTCTTTTTATACTGGGACTTATCCTGCTCCGGACCAGGTTGGCTGTTCAGCACAAGTTCTGTTAGCTATCTGACTTGTTAGACAGTAAACCAGCTTTGTAGCACCGAAAGCCAAGGGTTAACCCTAAAGTTACCTGGCTATCCCTCCTGTTATTCTGCTTCATAGTGCAGGCCCCTGGTTTCTGTACAGTCTGAATTTGGTGATGACTTGGTTTACGTGGAAGTGGTCTTTATTAATCACATTCAAGTCATGTGGCTCATTCATTCAGCCATAATGGTCCTAAGGTGTTATAATGGCACAGTATTTTCACAGTTGGAAATCACTTATCAATAAAATTAAAGCATGTATTTTACTTGCAATCACATTTAAAGAGGACCTATTATGCTAACTTGACTTTGAAGAGTAAAATGCACCAGTTTTATATAAAGCCACTTTTATAACTACTCAAACTAAAAGAACACATGGTTAATGATATGAGTTTGATACCATTCTTAAAATATATAAAATACTGTTTTGCTCATAACACTGTCAAGTAAAAATAAAATAGAATACTTCAAATGCTACTACTAATACTACAACTACTGCTACTCCTATTAGTGCTACTATTACTACTACCACTAGAGGTACTACTACTACAACTCCTATTACTGCTGGGATTGTAATCCACTTTGCCACCAAGTTCAAATAATACTTTTTCTCATTCAGAGATTTTCACAATTACTAATTAATTAACACTTAATCTACTAATGCCTGTAGTAGATGTTATTGTATCTACACTGTCCGAAAACAACCAACACCAAAAATCAAAAGACTTTTATGAGCCAAGAAATATTTCTTTGGGCAATGAGTCCATTTCCCGACATGGAGCCAAAAACTCAAGCTAAAAATGTTGTAAGTTCCAAAAAGAGAGGGCTTTGTCAGGAAGGACATCTGGCATTAAAAAATTACATTCATTCATTCATTCATTCATTCATTTTCTACCGTTTATTCCCAGTTAGGGGTTGCGGGTGACTGGAGCCTATCCCAGTAACTTTAGGGCCTTAGGCGGGGTACACCCTGGACAGGGGCCAGCTTGTCACAGGGCTGACACAGAGACGAACACAGACAGACAGCCATTCACTCTCACATTCATTCACTAGGGTCAATTTAGAGTCACCAATTTCACCTAACACATGCATGTCTTTGGACGGTGGGAGGAAGCCGGAGAACGCGGAGAGAACCCACGGTAACACGGGGAGGACATGCAGACTCCAAAAAAATGACAACTGTGCTAAAAAGTAATGTGTTGTTTTGCACAAAAACATGCAAATCAAATACCTTACTATGACAGATTTCTAAACGTAGATGTAAGGTTTTACAATAAAACGTGACACCAGACTGTACATTTTATATCTCATATCTCACAAATGCTTCATTTTAGTGATTTTTCCTGACTTTGTCTTGCAACCTGTTTTTTACGACTTCATGCAGTAATTTGAGTTTTTTTATATATAAATATAAACGTAGAGTTTCTAATGACCCCAAAGTACCAATTTTCGCTTATGTACTTTTAATGTTTTTATCACTTTAATTAGTTTTTGTACAAGACATCAATCTTTGGTGTGCCACACACTAGAGGGAGGTTAGGGTCACACTGTGTGTCATTGTTATATTTGTCCAGGTTTACTGAGGCCCTCGGGACCACACTGTCCACACACAGCAGAGAGGATCCTGGGGTCACATACAGGCCTCACTCTGGGCTCTGACTGAGGCAGAAAACTATTCTTTAAAGTCAAAATATTATTTTGACTTTAAAGTTTATTTACCAAAAGCGGTGGGCCAGGTTTACTTTCAAAAAATGACTGGGAAGGAAATTTAAATGTTTCTTTTTTATGTAAATGGAGCAGTGCCAGAATGAAAGGGTTTATTTGAATGTGTGAGAATGTTTTTATGTTTGTATCATGTAATTGTCTAAATGTTTTTATTGTTGTCTTTGTTTTTGTGGTTATGTTATCTTTGCAATTGTCATTTGTATTATTAAAATGTATATATATATATAAAGTCAAAATATTTACAAGAATCACGAAAAAACAAAGTCATGACAGAGTCTGAACTGAGCCAGGAACATGTCTGAAGTCACCCAGGTCCTGCTCTGGTCCTACACAGACCGGACAGTCCTGACCTAAAAAAACATACTATTAGAGCACCCTCTACAGGTGACACAAGCAATAAAACACATGCAGCCTGTTCAGACAAACAGTATTTCAGATAAGAATAGAAGTCCAGAGTTTCAGCACCATGACAATAACAACAGAATCTAACCCTTACTTTTGAGGCTTATAAATGGGCTCAGAGGCTGCAGCCAATAAATACATTTTATATTAATTCAACCTAATTTTTGATTAAAAAAAAATCACAAACAAGAGTTTTATTTAGATTGTAATGAAAGACAAATTCCTGTTTTAAAAAGTGAAACTTTACTTGATTTTTGGTGGGTTTAATAGGATTATTCTATAATAGAGTGAATGTGTCCCCACCCACTTTTAACCATAAAAATTTGTCAAAAATAAAGCTTCTTTGAAATTATTTTAAACCACATCAGAATGAAGCGCAGTGAAGGAGCAGTGTTTGTGTTTTTGTGGATTGTTCCTGACATAAAGCATGATGGTATGAAGTGACCATCTCAGTAATCTGTGTGTGTAAAACAGGTTGATATAGGATGAGGGTTAAAGGCCTCCATTTTGTCTTGGAAAAACAAAAAAAGAAAAAAACTTTTATAAATACCCTTTTATGCCCTGTGCAGAGTTTGGTCTTGACTTGATCTACATGGATGTGGTCTTAAGTTAATAACATTCAAGTTACCACACTAATGTTGCTTATTCCTTCAGCCATAATGGTCCTAATGTATTATAATAGTAGTATTTATACAGTTTGAAATTATTTATTTATTAAAAGTAAAGCATGTATTTTACTTGCAAATACACCTAAAGTGGACCTGTTATATTAACTTAACTTTTCTGAGATCTTTACTGTATTATTATTATTATTATTATTATTATGGTGGTTAGTTCAGAGAGAAACACCTGAAGCTGTTTGGTGCTGCTGTTTTGCACAATGCACATTGCAATATTATTATGTAATTTATTTTTATTTGAAAATATATTTAGGGTGAGGTTTCTGGAGTTTTGAGGTCAGCTATTGCTGTGGATTTAACTTTTTAATACTAAATGAGCTCTGCCTTTTCCTAGGTGTGTGTGTGTGTGTGTGTGTGTGTGTGTGTTTAAATAAAAAAAAGTCAACATCTGTCCATTTTTATTTTTATGCTTAATTATATGTGTATTTATATGCTATGTGTAGTAGAGTGGTTCTGTAAGTGAGTCAGTAGTTTCAAAACTACTGCTTACACTTTCTGCAACTACTTTTTAATATTTCATCACAATCCATGTATTTCAGCATGAGTACACAAAATGACTCAAAAAAATCCTCAAAACAAATTCGTCAAAATGGCGCTAAATTTGGCTGAAATATAAAAGGTATAGGCAGTAAAACGAAGACCCATTTGGAAGCCAAAAGAGCCTTTTTGGTGAGCCAAGCCAAATGATCTTGCTCACTGAAAAAAACAAAATTCCTATCACTGCTGCCCTTCTCAGGAGCTGAAAATGCTTGGTTGTATGTATGCCTATGAAGATACAAACAAGAGCAAAAAAAAAAAAAAAGAGGTACCCATGGTATGACAAAAAGCCCAGGGGCTACTCAAGCCAAAAAAGGTTGTGAACCGCTGCTTTTTATTATTTTTATAGTTTTTATCACTGCAAGGGAGCAAGACAGTGATCAGATAAATGCGACCACATTAATAAAACCCTTAATGCTAATGCAAATTCCAAAGCTTTAAATTATCTGCACAGTCTCCTTTAAAACTTATTTACAGGTTAGGAAATGCAAGAATCGTGGAGCTGCCTCTGAGACCTGCTTAGAATAAGGGCCATGCTGAATCCAATGTTTTCCTGCATCTCTGAGCACTCTTACGTGGGTGTTTCATAATACACCTCATGAAAAATGTAAATATCATTGAGCATATTGCAAAGTTTAAGTCAACACTGTAAGTACCTGACTGATAATGTCAAATTTATCTGCCTCGACGTCTAAAATGAAAGCGCTACCTGATTAAAGGTCACACAGTGTAAATGTGCAGTCATATCCACTTCTGCAGCAGCAACTCGAGACATTTGAACTTACTTTAGTGATGAATACATCTGCCAGTTTCTGGTATTTTCATAGACCTTGGGCAGGTGATTTTATTTTAAATATTTTAACCCATTTTGTGAAGTGGTGCTTGCTGTGACAAAACCTGAATGATAGACAGAAACCCATACAAAAGTTTGAAGTGGGTTGGAGGACAAGGCCTTCAAAAATCATACAAAACAGTGGTACAATCAGTAATATGTTGAATTGGTGCATTTGTATAGTGCTTTCATACAAACATTGGTACTCTCTTCAAGCATCTATTGACCCATTCACTCTCACAGCACCCACTCATACATACACCATTTTGGTTGGGTGTCTAGGCCATGGACACTTCAAATTTAGACAAAAAGAGCAAGAATACAACCACCAAATTTTCAAGTGATGGACAACCCACGTTTTATAATTAATCCAGCATAGATCTGATCCTGCAGAATGAAAAAAAAAAAAAAAAGATGTGCATAAGCAAATGAATCTTAAAGGTGCACTGCCTGAATTTTTCTCCTTGTTTTGAGGAAAGCTAATATTCAGTCAAAAGCACAGCACAATAGGAGTCATTTCTGAAAAAAAATTATTATAAAATGTTTTTGACAGAAGGGGAATTAGAGCAGAGAATGAATTTTTTGACCAATCACATGCTCAGGACAAACGGGGTGGGGGGAGGTGTGTGTGTGTGTGTGTGTGTGGGTGGGGGTGGGGGGGGTCTGGGGATTTGTTGTGTCCAAGCTCGTGCACTCTGTCTTTAATCACTGGAGTAATGGTGGCAGCAAATCCAACTGGAAACCAACCAATTCCAGAGCTGGCTCCAACTGCACACACCACAAAATGACAGAAAAAAGAAAAACAGAGAAACAAAAAGAGAATCAAATGATTACTCCGAGTGAAAATTGATCTACAGGATACTAGGAGAAGGTTTTTGTTCTCAAATAAAAGTGCCTTTTATTAGGGCCTTCAAAATACTGAAATAGTATGTGCATAGTAGCTCAATAATGAAAACTATAGTAGTAACCCTACAGTGTCTTCAAATTAAAATTTTAACAGAATGCAAAATATTTTCTCCTTATGAGAATTATCTCAGTACCTTTGCCAACTCTTTGAAAATTTACAGTTAGTTTTGGGAAATGTGTTTTAATAGAGAATTACATCTTTATGACTTTGCTTAAGTCATGAAAATGAAAACCTAAAATTACAGCCTTCATTTCATTGTTGTTGCTGGCAAATCCTTCTGTGTTCTTTTTGGAAACAAGAGAGTACCTCAGTCCTGTTTTCTCAATTAATAAATTGTGGAAAGTAAAACATTGGGCTGAGTCTGGTAACGTAAAGCTTGGAACACACTACAAGATTTTTTGCTAACTTCACTTTAGGTCATTTGTACTGACAGATAAGACTTTCAACTTTGTGTCAGTTTTGTCTATAAGCCCAGTAACTGCAGATCTTAAACAATAGACCTTAGAATTGTATGACACCTTGCGTAAACATTTTTTGGCAATCAACAGCAAACTTCTTGTCAACTTTCTTTCCAACTTTGTCCCATCTTTCTCAGGCCTCTGTTGTAATCATTGCTCCAAACCAAATAATGCAACATCTCATTTGTGATGTTTTGACAAATAATACACAGGCCGTGAGTGCATTTACATATAAATTAAAGCCTAAACTCAGCCTGGGCCCGACGCAAATGTTTCTTTGTGAGTCAATAATTTAGACTAATGGCGGCAATAATAGAGGCATTACTGAACAATTTAAGTGGGGTATCATTTTACACAGCCTAACGCCTTTAGCATGTGTCCTAGCACCTTAGCCTTCATATGTAACAGCTTATTGAATTGTGAGCCAGACAAGACATGCCTATCTTATGTAAGCCCAGGGTGCCATTTGCAGGGAGGGATAACGCTGCACTCTCACAGACAACCTCCTCTGTGATTGGATACTCTTCTCTAAAAAGCCCGCCTCTCACTCCCAGATTCTCATGGGAGTGATGGGACAAGGCGCAAGAAGAAGCCTCGCTAACTGTCACTGCAGAGCAAACTCGAACGTCTAATTCTTTCCTCTCTATTCGAGTTTCCATGAAAATGTGTATAGAATTATTTTGCCTTCTTTGCTTTCTGTAACGTGTAACTGAACTCATTTGGGCTGTGACGCACTCCCCCTCTCTCTGTCTCCTGTGGGACAGCGGTGCACGGTGTCAGGGCAGTGAGAGCCTGACCAGCAGAGGGCAGGACAGAGCAGACACACAGCTTCTCCACTGCTTTCTATGTATTTGTTCATTTCAGGATGAAGCAAGCAAAACAAACGCTAATAGCACAGCCACAGCATTTATCGTTGGCTTTAGTTCGTTTGCACCTAATTCGTTTTGCAAATTAACCCCATGCATATTTAATTAGGCAAGTTCTATGCGCAGGTATGCAAGTGACACTTTCATTGTTTTTGCACAAAAGTTATTAGCCTTGTTATTTTTTGCACTGTTAATTTACTCCGAAAATACACATTATATTAATAATCCTTCTCAAATCAGACAGCAAAAACCAGAAAGCAGGAAATATGGTCTGATAAAAAAAAAAAAAAAAATGTCGGGAGGACCCTTAGACCCCTGTCCCCTCCTTTTTTCCCCCACAAAACATTCTCCCCTCTGTTTTTGCCTGTGTAAATGTATTACCTTGAGTTATGGATATTTTTAAATTGTCACATAGTGTGGACATGACCTTGCACTCTCTTGTTCTCACTTCTTTAAATGGCTCAATTAGCACACTCAGATGCTTTAAGCTATTTTATTGTGTTAATTAGATAACATTGCTTGCTGCTCCATGGCAACACACTGACGAGAGAAGCACTAATGAACTGTAAACACTTTATCTCCACAGGAGTTGACAATAAAGACTGAAGTGATGTATAATCCAGTGTAGCCAAATTATTATTGTTGTTAAAGTTTAACTAAACCCCAGGGTTAGAGCCCCACAGCCAAAATCTGAAAAATGCTAAAAATGTTCTGTGCCCAGCAGAGACAGAGGGGCAGGGCCGAGGGAAGGGGGGTGAGCGGGGGACATGGTGTGGACCGTGTCAGGGGTTTGGGGTCAGCAGCAGCAGCAGCAGCAGCAGGCGTGTGTCTTATTGGACGCTTTTAAACCAGAGGCGTGGTGAGCATCATAGTAATGTCCAACTGCCACCTTTAGATCAGGAACACAATTCAACTGCACTAGCCATTGTTTAACCTTAAGAGGACAGCACACAGACCGTTTTAGACCACAAATTTTGAATTGAACTTTATACTAAAATGTCAAAAGTTGGGCAAGAAACAATAGATAGCACTACTAAAGGCCTATTTATGTCTATCAGGGAAAAAAAGGTGTATGTATGTTGTATGTGGTGCACGTGATCCTCAAAAACTCTGAAAACCTGCTATCTTACACCTGGGATGCTATAAAAATAAATAAATAAATAAAAAACACAGACCATTGTTTTGAGTTAGACTGCTGCTTTCAGTACCTTTAACATGTTATAATGTTGTTTACACCTCAAAAAACATACCTGGAGTAGTTTCATTCATGCTTGTTTGAGTAAATCTGTACGCTGAGCCTGTCCACTTCAAAAATTAATTTCTGCCCTCAAACTGCACTCACTACAAAGCAGTCAGCTTATTTATCTATCTATTATTTCATGTTGCTAATAGCCATGCTAAATAGCCATTTTATGCTCTGTTCATTTCCCACTGTTGTCAGCCGGGAGCGACAGACACCTAATCCAAACACTTTCTGCAAAGGGAAGGTAAAAGCTCACTTAAAGATAATGTTTTCCATGCATATACATTATTAAAAAAAAAAAAAAAAAGTGAAATACTAAATGCAAAGATGCAAAGCCTGAAAAAAGCACAATATAGGATCTTTAAAATATTGTTGCTGATAATAATGAGTTCACTTGCATAAGAAATAAACAAAAATAATATTAGAAATGCCAATAATTACCCAAAAAAATTATTATACTCCTGAAAGACAAGTTATTTAGCTAAATCTGTATTTGCTAAATTTATTCATGTTCAACTTTTTAGTAGCTAATTAGATGGCTAACATTAAATTTGACACATTAGCTGTGTTAAACGCTAATTAAAACCACTTTGTTAGTGTACAAGTATAACAGTATTCTGACTTTCCAAGATGGAATTGCATGAAACCACTTTACCAAGTCAGAAAAACGTCTTCTCATCTCAGAAAGACGAGCATCCGAGAACCACATAAACACAGTATATGTTCTCCTTGACACTGCCCACTGCTGCAGACAGCCCTTAGTGGATTTACAGACAATACACCAGTTCATTTTATGTCCAGACACAACTGTTTTTATTTATGTTTATTCATTTTTAATTACACTTACTGACTACAACCAATCAAGCCTAATCAGCTAAACATTATCCACTTTCCATCAGTTTCTGTAAGAACAGTTCTGTATTTGTACACAGATACTAATCTAGTCCCTATACAGGAAATACACTAGTACACTCCCATTTTGGAGAAGCAGACAGGAGAAACACCACAGAGACAGAGCCAATAAAAATTTGAATCTGACCTATTTGAATGTCAATGAAACTGTGTGGTCCACAGAGGATATTTCCACAGCATATTTTATTCCAGACTGCACATTGCACGCATAGGGACAGCCCTTTTTTTTTTTTTTTTTTTTAATTAGGCCCTACGTTCCCACATTTGAAAATTATGTTCTGTTCACATTTCTAAGATTTTTTTTGTTTGTTTTTTAGGCCCTATGTTCCCACAGCCCTTACATTATAACATTTCTAGAATTAGGGTTAGTGTAGGTTAAACATGTACCATTTACCAGAAAATAATCTTAGAAATGTGGGAACATAGGGCTGAGTGAACATAGACACTCCAGTGTGTATTACAGAGGAACAAAATTATATCAGAAATACATTCAATTACCTTCCATTACCTGTTACCTGCATGTCCTCCCACTGTCACCTATAGGTTCTCTCCAAGTAGCCATTTGTGTTAGGTGAATTAGTGACTCTAAATTCCCCCTAGTGAATGAATGTGAGAGTGAATGGCTAAGTGGCCACTGTCCAGGGTGTACCCCACTTAAAGCCCATAGCTTGTGGAATAAATGGAAGAAAATGAATGAATGTGACTTGCTATAAACCAATGCCCTTGCTCCTGTCTTCTTCAAACTTGTAGTGCTCTGACAATTATCAACCTTTATGTATCACATTAACCCCCTTGTACACTGGCCTATCCCTTTAAGTTATCCTCCGTCCTATCAAATCACTCCCTTTAATGCCCCAGTATCTATATCTGTATCTGTATCAGGTATGTGTCTCGTTTTTTTTGAGCTGGAAGATGCTGCTTCAGGAAATCATTTGTTTCCCTTTTTGCAATCCGGCCTCAGTGGGGACCTTCACATGCCCAGCAAAGGCAATCGTTACCGGGCCTTTTTTTTTTTTTTTTTTTTTGCCATTAAGGTCTAATATATCAGTTGTGCAGTCAATTGTACTTGACAGGCAGCTTCTTGAACTTGAACTGGGTCGCGTGGTGACAGATAACACGGCCTGTTTGTTCAATTTCCCCCCCTCTGCAATGGCGTCGCTCCAAAGTGACTTATTATAAATCACTGTGGATGCGTTCATCATGTATCTTGTCAGTATCCCAGCAGCAGAGGTGTGTGTGTATAAGGGAGAGTGTACAGTGTATGAATGACAAAACAGGTAGGACATAGAGGGTAGGGAACAACTTGTCCACAAGAGAATTTATGTCCAGCATTGCATTAATACACTGCTTTTACTGCCAATTAATTATCTGATTACTAACAATAGCCATAACCCTAATAATTATTTGTACATCATGGGAAGTGTTGATGTTATTAATCCTATTTAATTAGGCACAGTGTATGCAATTAATTGGATTAATTTACAGTTAATCACTTAACAGCCCTAACTTACACCAATGCATTGCAATAATTGACTAAAAGACTGTTTACTCTCAAACACAGTATATATACAATGGAACTATTGTGTTGCATTTGGCTCTTCATTTATGCAAGGACTATATTCTCACTCAGAAAACAAGCATGTATTTGTTATTCAGAAACTAAGAATTTATTATATGAACTGTGCTACTTATGTAAGAGAACAGTTGTAAATGTATTTAAAAGTATTCGCTTTGAAAAGTCCAACCAGTCAGATAAAGTAAGTTTGATATGTCAATAAAATTGAAAACTGATAACAGAAGCTGAATGTGGGTACGTGACCAGAGAGTGTATTGGGCTACAACAAAAAATGTGTATGTTTTGGCATAACTGCAAATTAATACCTGGAGTAATTGTAGTATTATCAACAATAGGGTTGGTGCTGCTAAGTGGTTGGTGGTGGTTCTAGGGAGAGGTTATTTTTAAGCTACATGTATGTCCCAGTCAGTTTTACATCAAAATGTCAGATGTACCTCCCTTTAAAAAGGCCAGCCCCAGGGTGTCTAGTCCTGTCAGTCTAACTTAAATACAGAGAATAGCATTGCAAAGGAGATACATCAAACTGTACTTTGTAAGCTCAGTCATATCATATGAATTGAATGTATAGATATATTATGTAGGTCAATGAAACTGTGTGGTCCACAGAGGATATTTCCAACACATATTTTATTCCAGACAGCACGTTGCATGTATAGGGACAGCCCTCTGTTATGTTTATATATATTCTCTATAGATTTTTTTTAAGTGGGCCCTATGTTCCCACAGCTCTATGCTCCCATTCTAAGATATTTTTTTTTAAGTAGACCCTATGTTCCCTATGTTCTTGTACTTTTCAAGCTCAATCATACCATATGAATTGAATGTATAGATTATTATGTATGTGTTGACTGATTGTCATTACAATACACAGAATTTGGAATTCAACACAAAATGTTTTGATTTTTTTGGATACATTTTCCTTCTTATGCCTGGTTCACATGGCAAGATCTTAAAATTGCTGGAATATTTTCAAAACCTGAGAGACCCCACACATGACGATAAAAAAATCAAAGCTATGGCACACGGCAAAGACAACACACCACACACCAACAGATTTCACTCATGAACATTCCCAGGTCAGACGGGGAAATCCCGCAAAACCTCATGAGACTAAACGTGACTTTGGCGTACACAAACATGACGTACACAAACATGGCGGACGACGAAGAAGCAGTCACTATAGTTTGTGAACTATTTCTAACAGAGAAAAAACAATACAAAAAGAAAAGGCTCTGGTTAAAGGAGTGGAGACAGCACAAACATGCGCCATGACAGCTGTTTTGATTTTGGATTCTCCTCCTTGCTTCCGTCACCTCGCTTTCTGATTGGCTACACGTCACATTCAACAGGGCGCAGTGCTCGTTTGTCCTCGGGACACACAACACACGCTGCGATATCGGGCCAAGACAATCCAACATGTTGAATATCCCCGATTTGAGATGGGAGCTGGTCCCGACATCCTTCCGGGCAGAGCAGAGCACTCTTAACACACCACACACAGCAGGAATATCTGATCAGATTACCTTTAGTGCCATTATGATAATCAGGGCGTCCTTAAGATTGTCGGAAGGGGAGAATCGGGTCAAAAATCGGCAAAATCATCTTGCTCTGTGAACCAGGCATTAGCAGTAGTTCAGATAAGCTGTTTGTGGACTAACCAGAAGACTGGAACCACCATATGTGAGTGTATATGAGTGAATAGTTCCTTGCAGTAAAGCACTTTCAATGCCCATGGAGGTTGAAAATAGCAATACTAAACATCTATT
This sequence comes from Bostrychus sinensis, assembly GCA_020698575.1. Classification (NCBI taxonomy): domain Eukaryota; kingdom Metazoa; phylum Chordata; class Actinopteri; order Gobiiformes; family Eleotridae; genus Bostrychus; species Bostrychus sinensis. Next base: position 44,701,156 of record CM036239.1, on the reverse strand, counting down.
GAACCTCTGTCACAGTATCATGTGCAGCTGTATGCTCTTGTGTTGGATAAACTAAGGACCAGATGACCTCCAGAGGCTCTGAGAGGATGTTATGAGCTTCACTGTGACACACAGATAATGGCCATATAAACCTGTACCTTTTGCAGAGTGGAAGCACCATCTGATGCAACATTCGTCTACATTCATTGCAAAAGAACCTACTGTACTTGTATATGCCAAAAATGCACATTGCTCAAGGACTATTTCAAGTATTTTTACATTAGTAGTGCTATAGAGAAGACTAATGACAAGTGGCCACAGGAGGTGCAGTTTAATCAAGCAGTACTGATAAAAAAGCTTTGTTCAAGGCCAGAGTAGGATAAATGATGTGGCAGAGTTTTTTGGGTCTAAGCTAGTTTCCAAATGCATCTCACTCAAAGCCTCACTTCAACGTGCTTGTCCTGGAAAACAGCCCGTATTAATCTTACGTAAACAGAAACAAGTCGAAGGTTGTTGAACAAATTATGGCGTGTGTAGTCTCCTCAATAGAGAGACGGCCCCAGGAGTTTTCGAGAGTCTTTTATAAGCTTTAATTAACCTGGCATTCGATTAACACTCACCAAGGTTCAGCGTTCACAAACATATAATACAAAAAAAAAAAAAAAAACATCTGATAAAGTTGTCCAGTTTTGCTTCCTGTTTTTCTGTTATCTTAAAAAGGTAACATAGTGATCTGAAGGACTTTATGAAGGCTAACAGCTATAACTGCATAAACATGTGGCCCAGAACAATGTAAATAAAACCCAGGTGGCTAGTGTAAAATATTTTTATTATAAGAAATAAAAACTAAGCTAATTATGTTTCTCTCTGAGCTAAAGTGTATCTGCACTTATGTCCCATACGCCAGTTATGTGTGGTCCCTCTGATTAAAAGCAGGACCCAGAAGCAGCTAAACAAACTGAAGAAGCTGGTCGTACAGCACAAGAATGGACAGAACATTGTGGAGCAAATGCCACTTTTAGTTTCTGGGGCTAAGCCTATACACACTGGGCTTTACCAAACACAAGCAGGACTCGGACTCAGGAGCCTGACCTTCCTCTCCCCCTCTCTAATAATTCAGTGTACTTGTTTACAGATAAACTAAACTTCTTGAAATGCTCTGGGCCTGACAGCAGAGAATGCCCTGATTTCTGACATCCATAACCTGAGCTGACAGAAATCATGCCAACACCTTTACCTAACCTACTTGGTGTGGCCTGGATTTTGTCTAATTACAAAGTTTTAGCAGAACTTAATATGAAGTTTTATCATTTAGTACTTCTATTATGACTTACCGTTCCTGAATCTCCCCCTGGCGTGTTCATGGCACTTGTAACTTAATTGAAATGTGTCTTGTTTATGAGATAAACAGCCACATTCCAAGACAGAATGAGTAAAGAAATTGTTGTTAGCTTTAGCTTTGTGATTTAACTATTAGCCATGATTAAAAAGAACTTAGTAATCCATCCATTCAGCTATCTTCTTCATCTTATTCCCATTAGGGGTCAAGGGTGGCTGGAGTCTATCGCAGCAACTATTGGCCTTAGGTGGGGTGCATCATGACCAGTTAGACACAGAGACACTGATAAGCTGTAATACCAGAGGAGAATCCACAGTTAACACAGGAAACACAAGAAGACTCCATTTAGAGATCGTAGTTGGCCACTCAGAGGAGCTAACTCTCCTCGCTGAGTGCCCGAAGCGTTAACCACTCTGCTACTGTGAACCCCCCCAAAATAGTAATTACTCAAAATCATCATCAAACCAGGATATTCTATTTCAATTCAGAGACCCACAATTATGTTATGTAAAAGAATGATCTATGACTGAAAAATGTATTAGTTATCTATGTGTTGCAGCTACAGGGCATAAATGACTATTGGATTTGGAATTTTTAACACAAACTTAAAGCCCAAACTTTCCCAAAACTGGCTCACAACGGCCCTTCTCTTTCCTGTTCCTCAGCTGCAGCAGTTAGACTGAAGTCATGTTCAAGGCACATATGAGAAAAACAGAGGCATTCACTTACAACTCTTAAATGACGGGGAAAAAAAGTGTGTCTGTGAACAAATACCATTCATGAGCAATATGACCTGAGCATTGTCTTGTCTCTCACAAAAGGACTATTAATTCAACATGTTGTATTATGAACATTATTATTTTTAATTGTATGTATATTTTAGTAAGTAAGTAAAGTAAGTAAGTAAGTAAGTAAAAAAAAAAAGCCTCATAACATGTTACAGTAGCCAAAGTAGCAGCATTAGACAGTGGTTATTTGTGTTTTGCCAAACTATCACACCTTAGTTTGATGCTCCTCATAAACCGCTGTCACCTTTGCCTAAGTTTTTTGTTTATAACATTCAAAAATCATCTGGACAGTACACTGTAAGACGTAATGGCCAATATCAACTAGAAAACTCTAGTTACAAAGCTGGTTGAAATTGTAATTTAAATTGAATAGAAAACTGTGCTTGTTTTAAATTGCATAAGCAAGTTATTAAAGTTGATTTAACTAGCGTTTGCAAGTTGACTCAATATTGTAATTCAAGTTGTATAATAAACTAGTTTTCTCTAGTGCTTTCAACTTGATACTGAAAGTTTAATCAACTAGTTATTTTACATTATAAATCTATGTGAACAATAGGTTCCTTGATATTTCCACACTATTACTTACGCTGTTTTAACTAGCAAAGTAAAGTTAAAATAATACTGAACTTAATTTTCATAGTCAAGATAAACTCAAGAATGTTTTAGTTATTTTATTAAGATATGAAATCTGTGTAATACAAATGCAGTAAATATAACACGGCAGTTCAAAGTGTAAAGACAATTAAGTGTCAACCATGCAGTAGTTAAAGGTTGAAAACCATTCTTAACAGGTGTGTTGGGGGTTTTGTTTCCAAAAAAACAAAAAACAAACAAAAAACATTAAAAACAGCATTCAGGATGTTAGACTGAAATCTTCTTTGTGGCCAGTAGTAAATCCATCATCTCAACCAGGGAGTCACTGTGAGCCTGAAGACAAAACAAACATACATCAGATACAAATATCAACATATACAGGTTTTACTGGAAAATAATATAGCAGCCAGACACTAAATCTGGCCCTAACCTTAGTACAGTATGTACGGCATAGTGACACAAATGGGAGCTGTAATTGACCTTATGAAGGCAGACAGGTTCACAAAGTGTGAATCAGACGGATGCTTATTCAGGCACAAATCCCACATTTTAGCAAGTGAAAACTAGCCTGTAATGAAGCGGGCGCCATTTTCACACATTTTCACAGCCATAAGGACGCATATGTACTTCAGCACATGCACGTTCAGCGAGTTCCTTGGCAGTTTTTGCCACACTCTTTTTAACCCTGTGGCTTAAAAGGGCTTCAGCGCTTTTCACAACAACACATGCTGACTGTCTGAGTGTTGTCTGCTGCAGTTTGGAGGTGGGTTTGTTTGGTTGCTGCAGGGGAAGTGTGAGCTGTAGCAGTGCTTCCTTAACAGGACAGGACCGTGAGGAGGGAGGGGCGTGGTCAGGTGAATAGGCAGCACCAGTAAAACGAGCTGTTTTGACCTCTCACAAACTCAATGTAAAAGAATAGAGGATTACTCAAACATGCATGACTGAAATAAAACACAACTCCAGGTCTGTTTTTGACAAGAAAATTATAGAAAACATTATAACATGGTAGAAAGCTTAGAAAAGTCAATTTTGCATACAGTATTTCAATGATTGGTAGTCTTTTTAAAATTCCAATTATTAGCTTCTGAGAAACAATTCAGAATCTTTTTAAAGACACAATGCATCGGCCACCCCTAATGCTTATAATGTGTTTAACCAGGTCCATCACTAACAGTACTTCTAGGAATAAAAAAACATCTGTACCTCTAACTTAAAAAAAAAAGAAAGTTTGTAGCGATTTTGTGTTTTTGTTGAAGTTCTGATCAAAGCTAACAAAGCACTCCATCAAACATAAAGCTTTTTCTCAGAAAACACTTGATTTTAAAAAGAAACTTTAACAGAAACAAAACAAATAATATTTTATCGAAATACAAAGAAAACAGTCTGACTCTTACATCAAAAGAAAATGAAGAAAAACACCAAGACAAGACCAGCTCCGAAAAGCTGAACACAAAAAGACAAACGTGAAATCAAAGAGGGCTCATTTCTTCTCATTAGCTTCTCAGATTCCTGTGACAGACCTACTGTACGCACCTGCACATCACCGTGGAGTGAGTGAGACGTGGATTTGTCCTGACAGGTTTAACCGTGATTGAGCGGATGAAGAAACTGGGCACCGATAATGGACTAGCTGAGTCCTCGAACACTCCAGGCTCCGGCAGATAGGGTTACAAACAGCAGCAGTGACCTTCCCATTGTCCATCATAGACTGCATCATTAGCAAGTATGAGATATCAGGTACACATCACCGCCGAGTGGTCTTGGACAATAATATCTCTCCCATCAGTGTTGTACTGCATTCACCCAAATCTTTAGTCGCAATCAGAAATGTTCAGCCCCTCACAATCTAACTATGTGAATAAAAGAGTTTGAGAATAAATGAATGAATGAAAATGTGACTCTTTTAACACATGACAGTGTTGTTCACCCTTTAATGTTTTCACCAATTGCCAACAAGCTTCTTACTCCTCTCAACTGGAATCTTTGCCCATTCTTCAGCTGCAAAAGCCTCTAGCTCAGAGATGTTAATGGCCTCCGTGCTGCAACTGCCTTCTTTAAGTCCTACCAAAGATTTTTAATGGGATTTAAATCAGGTGACTCCAGGACTCCAGGACTCCAGGACTCCAGGGCGTTCTTGTCTTCTTGAAAACAGGGCCACTGCTAGTCATTTGAACCTGAAAACTAATTACTACACAAATTTAAATGACAATATGCAGACTGTAAGCACATGATTTTGGCATCAAACTGTAAAATCAGATACATTTTATTAAACAGAAGTCTAATGCATGAATGCTTCATAACTTTGGGGCCCATTCGAAAAACCTGCCCTGGGGCCCCACATTACTAAATTATGCCACTGTAGACAAGCCTATCATTGACTGTCTTTTCATGATGTGTGTATTTTCAAGACAGAAATATTTTCACCGTTATGAGTTTATGATTGGGATTCATTTTTTCAGTATATGTTGAGATGCTTTTGCAGGAGCAGCTTCCTCTCTCACGCTCCCCTCTCATCCTTCATACCCATCCCACACTTTAAAAGTCAGTACTAAGTATATATGTTTTTTACTACTTTTTTACTATAATGAGTAAATATGTTTTTTCTGATCATTTTTGACTAAAACACTAGAGATATGATCTGAAAACAAGCGGGTTTCGCCAAAATCACTGTTGATTAGATGCACATGCAGAGCGTCTTTTATTAAAATCTCCTACTGTTTTAAAGCTTTTTTACAAATCATATCTACGTGATTCCTGCACCTAGATTCCTGAAACAAAAACTGTCAGAAAGCTTAGAATCGTCTCTATCAGCACAAGTTGACATATGGCTATGTGTTTTGAGTTTTGCACATACAGCTGCACAAAACACAATGTCATTCAATCACACCAGCAAAGTTTTGATGCCCCCTCCAGCAGCTGGTGCCCTGTGCACAGCGCGTGATGCGTGTTATGGAAGCTGCTTGAAAAATATTGAATCCTTAAAATGTCCTTAATCATAAAGTTTGGATAATGCCATAAGATCTAATTTCTTTCACAGATGATTACTGTCACAACATGCTTCTTAGTAACTGAACAGATTTTCTGTATGAAGAAAACAGAGCATTCTACACATGATCAACATGGCCTTTTTTATTTAATTCAGTGTTTTCATAATGCAAATTAGTCATTATCTACTTAAAAAGGTGCATATTTGCAGACACTTCAAAAAAGAAAATCTGAATATTGGCTAGAACTAGGTTTATTTTGTTGACATATTCGATGAAAGGGTTTTTACAGAAGGAATTATAGATATAAAATTAGAAAATACTAATATCCTTAAAGAGTTTTGTCATGTTTTTAGGAGTAAAATTCTTAATAAATCAGGCTTAGAATAATATATCAACAAGTCCCTCTGTAAAAGTCTTCAAAATATAGCTAAATATAACCCTCAAATTATGTAATAAATAATAAGCCTCAAGACTCACAATGTTGTGCTGCTGAAGTGGAAATATTTGACTCAAAGTGTGAGAAAAAGTGATTTTAAGCCTTTTAACTTCAGGTAGAAATTTACAGACGCAAGTTGACAAAGTGTAATTAAGTAGACATTTTTAGACGTCTTAGACAGTTTTTAAGTGTGAAAGCTTGTTAAGGGAGCAAATTAGCCCAAAATCTCAAAGCTGAAACAATGTTTTACCTGTAGTGCCTCACCTTAAGCGACTCTACCCCATTAAATAAACAATGGTTCATGTGAGTGTTAAAAGCTATCACTAATGCTAGAACAAATCCACATTTGCATATAAACACATAATTTCACAAATATGGTAAAAATTATCTGGAATAGGAATTTATACAATTTGATGAATGGACTTAACAACTGCGGCTCTGCAAGAAATACCAAATACAACACAAGTGCAGAGTTCAGACAAAATATTACCACACACTGAACCAAACTAATTACAATGATTGCGTGAATATGTCCGCTTGTTTATCTGATTGTTTTGCCGGCCGTGCAGTAAAATCAATTTGCACGGTTTAAATTGAATCCCTTAATTAAGAGCTGTTCTTTCCGTGTTTCGCGATGCACCGCATTGATTGACGAATGCATTATGGGGAAAACAAAAGTGCCGGAGGTATGAGAAATGTCCACTGCTGAACACTAAGCACCAGGCGAATTGAAGTTGTGCCATAGGTAATGTTGTTAAATGAGTGAATGTGCCACAAATAGCAATCTCTACCTGCCTGTATAGCACCACGCTGTCTGCATGGGCCACTGTAATGAGCGTTTCTCCACGTTCACAGCTCATAGGCACCGACGGACAGCTGTGAGAGCAAAAAAATGGTGCCGTCACTTCAGAAACTAATTAAAGAAGCCTCGGATAACCCACGTTTACCAAATTAATGATGAGTACTAATGAGAAGTCTCACAGAAGTTAGTCCTGTCAGCCCGATGACACCATGTGGTTTCTAAAAGTAAAGTTCGACTAATATGTTGGTGTGCACACTGACAGGAGCCGGACAGCCTGGAAAGCCAAAATGCATGCTGGGAAACATGATTTAAAAGTGTTACCTTAGTAACTATTTAGGCAATGTACTCGTATGTCCAAGAGGCACTGGTAATGGTGGCATCAGTGTAACACAATCGGACACATAATCCAAATTATGACTGCATGGTTGTTTTTACAGTTTCTACCCCAGATGCCCTTCCTGTTACAATCAGCCATATACTGTGACTGGAGTAGGCAATTCAATGGCTATAGATATTTTTTTAAAAGATTTTTGGCACAGGTCAGGCTTCAGCCGGTGTCAGAAGCTCTCAACACAACACTCAAACCTGAGACCATGACCATCCCGAGTCCAGAGTAAACCGACACCAAAACAATGCTGGGACTTTAAGGGGCAAGACAGAGTCAAGACCGAGACTTTTAAGGACTGAGAACAAGTTGAGACCAAGACCAAACCTTGGGAAATAACACTAAATGATAAAAAGTTGTTCAAATACACTATGGATAACTTTAATGATTTAATGCGACATTAACAGAGCATTTTCTCATAGTGTTTAATACATGTTTTTTAGAGATCGCCACATCCAAGACTGAGACAAGACCGAGTAAAATTGGATTCAAGACCAAGACCTGGTAAAAATGCAGCCAAGATCGAGCTTTTTTTTTTTTTTTTTTTTTTCTCTTCCTTTCCTTTCCTTTTTTTTTTGTTCCTCTTGCCCAAAGACACAACTGGTTAACAGACAACCTGCTTAACATCTTGCACCACTGTTGCCCCTGGCCAAAGTAAATGGATGTGGATATTTATTTTAAAACTCTTTTGGCACCAAGTGTCAGGAGCTCTCTGCAAGTTTAATAGTTTATTTTGCTGTTGTATATTTAATTTTATTTATTTGTTTGCTTTTATTTTAAATTTTACCTTTAATTTTAAATAATTATAAACCAATTTCAGCTTCTTTTTTTTTTTGCATTTATGTTAAGGGAACATCTGCTAGGTTCTCTGTGCCTAAGTCCGCTGAAGGATCTGGAGAGGCACAAAGAGAAAGTACAAAATGATTATGAAGATTTGTTGTTAGCTTGGACTTGAACAGTCTACAGGCAAGTAACTTATTTCTCTTCACCTCCAGGTTGACGCTTAAAACTGATAAGCTGATTAAGCTGATTTGTAGCTTGTATATTAAAAAAGAACGACTACAGTAGGCGACATTCTCTCACATTATAAACGATTAATAATATAAAAACATTAAAAACATGCTGGAGCTCGTTTCGTAACAGGGCCATCACAGCAGCTGAAAACATACTCAATACAACTGTCTCATCACAAATCTTTGCCGAACACTTCCAGCTCAGTATTAGCATGATCAACGGGAAAGATGATTTACTGAACAGCTGCAAACAACAGTTGCTTGTTGGAAACAAAGCAGTTGCTCCTAAATTATGCATGAGCTATAATAATAAGTGGGTAGTGTCTGTACAGTGTTATCAATAAGAAATAGGGAGAAGGGCAGTAATGGCTGAAGGAAAGGAGGGATCTCTCTTGGTGCGCCCACAGAGTGCATCTTGCAGTGAGATGGAAATTGGCTAAGTTGCGAGTATTTCCATGTTGCACACAGAGTAAAGCCCTTTGGAGCGAGGAAAGATTTTCAGAGAAATATTGAGACCTGAGCCTCGACTCGCTTTTGGGAACCTGTTTGTAGTGTAATGTTATTCTGGCCTGTGGACATGTTCACAAAAAGCAGACTGGTGCTTTCAAACAGCATATTTTAAATGATGTTTTTTTTTTTTTACTCATTTCTACCTTCTGCTGCCTGTCCTTTGAGTTGGTGTCACGTCCACGGGCTACAGTACTAACAAGGCTCCCTGCTAAGATCGCTGGCCACATTTTTCTCACAATTGCTGCAGCTTTGTGCATGCACAGGTGACACGGTCTTCACTGTCTCTAATCGAGCCTCACTATTTCAGGCGCAGTAGACATTGTAATTGGCAGGTTATTAAATCACAAGAGAAAAATACAAACAAAAGCTTCCAGAGGATTTTGAACTGAGTTATATTTGGTCTGCCTTTGTCATAACAGATCAATCTTCCAAGAGACATTGAAGACTAGCTCAAAATAGTTAGACATGTATTTAATGAAAGGTAAAGCCTGTGTAGCTTTTGGGTGCACTCTTAAATGTTTGTGTGAAGTTTTGATGACCCAACACCAGCCAGAGCAGTTTCTCCAACTGTTCGGCATAGCAAGACCATTTTTAGGGGAGCTACAGCACTCCTAATTTGAGTTCTTAGCACTAGGGCTGCACGATACGGAGAAAACAAGAGATATTCGATAACTATGTTGAAAATTGACATAATGGTATTATTGCAATATTTGAAAAATATCGCAATATTGTTATCGCAATTTGTAAAATGTAAGTTCCTGTATTTACAAGTCAAAACAGCGACAAAATCAGGACTTAACACAGACTAAACCAGGAGTAAAACAAGGTTAAGCTGTGACTAAATTAATTAAATGACCACTAAAACTGGACTTTTTAAACATTTTTATTTAGTCACAACACATGTTCTTATAAGGCTCTGGTGGAAAATGATTCTTCAGTGTAAATCTCTGTCAGATGGAAGACCATAGCATTATTGCAATATATTTAGATTCTTGCAATGCGGCTATTGCGTGTGCTGATATTGCGATAACGATAATTTTGTGATATATTGTGCAGCCCTACTTAGCACCCCTAAATTTAACTCAGTGGCTATGTGATTCCTCAGTTGAATATACAGTATCAATATTGACAATACTGACAATTTATAAGGGCACATAAGGTTTAATACACTTTGCCATACCTCCAGTCTCTGCTCTGCCTCTATCTTTTACTTTAAAAAAAGAAACAAAGTCACTGCGGTAACCATAATCCTACTTACATTATATACAGCTAGAAATGTAACATTACAAGAAATTACATCTGTACAATATTTCATATTTTATCCAGTGTTATATGTTTTCTTTGTTTGTTTCTTTCTTGGCTTCAGGCGCCTTATGTATGAGGAATTCAACAACTCATGAAATATGTTGGGAGGATGTGACCCTATGTTCCCCAGTTTCAATGGACAGAGAAATATTGGTACTGGGGAACATAGGTACCTGCACATTGATTAAAGTGCCCATGTTCTCCACTACCTATGTTCCCCGGTCCATAAAAACATATAAAGATAAATACTGGAGAATGAAGGTACTTGCACTCTTTGGGTAATACTGATGTTTACTAACAATAGCCCTAACCTGAGCTTAACGCTAATTTTAATGTTCTTCTTGGGAACCTAGGTACCAGGGAAAGAACAGTAACAGGGGAACATAGGTCCTGGGGAACATAGGTGCTGCGGAACGAAGGTAACAGGGGAACATAGGTACTGATATTATAGGTACTGGGGAACATAGGTATTGTGGAACAAAGGTAACAGGGGAATATAGGTACCGGGGAACATAGGTACTGGGGAGCCAAGGTAAAGGGGGAACATATGTCGTAGGAAAGATTGATGCTGGGGAACAGAGCTACTGGGGAACATGGGTAACAGGCAACATAGGCACTTGTGGACAGAGGTACTGGGGAACATAGGTACTGGGGAACAAAGGTAACAGGGGAACATAGGTAATGGTGATCATAGGTCCTGGGGAACATAGGTAACGGGGGACGTAGGTGCTGTGGAACAAAGGTAACAGGGGAACATAGGCACTGGGAATCATAGGTACTGGGGAACATAGGTATTGTGGAACAAAGGTAACAGGGGAACATATGTACCGGGGAACATAGGTACTGGGGAGCCAAGGTAACAGGGGAACATAGGTAAAGGGGGAACATAGGTCATAGGAAAGATAGATGCTGGGGAATAGAGCTACCAAGGAACATGGGTAACAGGGAACATAGGCACTTGTGAACACAGGTACTGGGGAACATAGGTATTGTGGAACAAAAGTAACAGGGTAACATGGGTACCGATGATCATAGGTCCCAGGGAACATAGGTAACAGTGGAACATAGGTGCTGTGGAACAAAGGTAACAGTGGAACATAGGTGCTGTGGAACAAAGGTAACAGGGGAACGTAGGTACTGGGAACAGAGCTACCAGGGAACATATATAACGGAACATAAGTACCAGGGATCATACGACTGGCCCCATGTTGGAGGAATGTACTCAGAAATAGTTTCTAATATTACCATTTTTTTGATGCAGTCTTCCAACACACATCCAACTGTCTGTCAAAACATCCCACATGAAAGCTGCACAAAAGAGAGTTAAATATTTACTATGTCCACAGCTCTATCAGTAATAAGACAAATTTGTGGAAAAGTGGAAAGTGGTGAAGTGGTTACTTTGAGAAGTGCAGCTATGTTTGTTTCACTATTACCCCAAACTCTGATTGCCTTCCACCAGTCCAATCAAATCCATTTTTATTTATGACACACATTTTACAAACAAAATGTTTCCAAAGTGCTGCAGAATTGTTTTATTTACACTCACTGAGAGAACCAGTTTCATTTGTTGTGCACCTCCAAAAAGGGAACTCTGGGAGCATATGCTTTTTTGTGTTCATTTTCAGTAGAATATATCTGTTTTATAGTACACAATCAATAACCACCATTTTTAAACACCACCAAAGTCTGTGTACATTGCCCTTGAACCCTTGGATGCTGTGTGATAAATATAAACTTGGATGTTGGAGTGCACACAAAGAAGGTGAATCTTCATCCTCAGTCAGCCCAGTCAGACTCAGTGACTTTTCACCCCAGACCATAGGATGAAAGATGCTACCTGCTGCTGCTGCGTGAATCCTGGGTGACCTTGGCCCAAAGACTAGGGCAGGCCTAAGTATAGCTGCCCACAGTGTGAGTGGTCAGGAGGTGAGCAGTTCTCCAGGAGCCCATCATGACACTGAAGCAACTTCTCATACAGATTAAAGGAATGTTTGCATTTCTTTTGGTACCCAGTGCTTGTGTCAAGAGTGAGGAATCTTTCCCCACTTTTAGACATGAAATATCTAAATCGTTTAATAGTTGCACTGTACCAAGCCCAAAAATGACCATCTGCATGTTGTCGCTGACTCATGTTCGCTTCTGCCTTTTAACAAGAAGGTCATGGTTGAAATGATGACTCTAAGGCTATGTTCAGACTGATTTTTTCATCCATATGTGACTTCTATCTGATTTTTTTTCATGACAGAGTGAACACCACAAATCAGATTTTCTCAGATCCAGACCCAGGCCACTTTCATATGTGGTTCCAAATCAGATATAGTATATCTGACTTCAGTCTGAGCAGCTAAGTCACATTTCATTTTACTTTTACATCATTGAACTGCGACCGATGTCACAATTCTGGGAACCTGGGAAGATCACATGATAACAAGCATGGCCGACAACGGTGATGAATCTAGACAGTGGACAGAAAGTGAGGTTTTGGACTTAAGCAGTATTTGGGGTGACAATTAGGAAAAAGTGTTGACAGATTTATTTAAACCGTCTTCCTAGACATACTGAAGTTATGAATAAAATCTGTCAGTGAAACCCTTCAGTTAGCCTGGTGAGCCAGCTTCTCCTACTTTAATTTCAAAAGCAGAACAATCTGGTTCCTCAATCCAAGGGAAGTGTTTCTCTTTGGTTGATGTTTGATGTTTGACGTAACCACCGTATTCAAACAAACCAACTTTTTCCACAAGTCTTTGTACAACTGGCAGAAATAAGTAAAGAGATGCTCATAATACACTGTATTCTGGTGTTTTATGGTCAAACCGGCAAACTGTCATGTTTGTTTTTTGGTCAGTGGTGTACTGCTTACACCCCGCCCTTCGTTTCTCTGATTGGTTACTCCGCTTGTGATTGGTCCGCCCACAGAAACAATATTTAAGCAAAGGGGTACCAGACTAACTTCTTTGTATAAAATAGGAAAAGAGTTTGTCTGGCCAGCTATCCATGTCTTCTAACAATAATTAGTTGAAGGAGATATGTATGTAAGAATCTTTGAGATCATTGTTTGGAAACTGTTCTGTTTTTCCAGTTGACAAATGTTACAAGTTGAAGGAAGCAGGATGTTGGTCTGTATAATAACATTATAGGATGATAAAAAAGTATCCTGCCCAGTCTTAAATATTTATTATTCGATTTTTACAGACAGTGAGATATTACGCAGTGTATGAAATATGATGTGTCGTCCTTTTGATACAAGGTGATGAACAGAGGTGTCAGGGAAAGTTGAGCATATTGGAAAAGATGTCAGTACTTTGATTGTAATTAAAAACTGGTGTCCTAGTTTTGCCTACGTTTGGCAGAACAACAAGCCATGTCCAAGCGGCTGAGTTGAAGGACATGATTAATGATACAGACAAAATGCAGACAGCTTTTGTTTTTGTTTGTTGACCCTATCCCTGGTCTCCATAAGGGTGGGGTAAGGGGGGATTTTAACCCAGTTCTTTTAAATTCTTAAAGGGATAAAATGTTAAAATGGGGAAAGAGATGGCTTTAGCATAGAGGATTATTCAAATACAGTGTGTGTGAATGAAAAAAAATACTTCTGTAGGTATGGGGAGAAGTAGGAGGAAACAACATAAATAAAGGCTCAAAAAACTTAGCAGAATAATAAAAAGTTTAGCCAAATAGGGGACCTTGAAGTAAACCTGAGCAATCAAAAACTTTCTCTAAACTGGGTTGGGTTTTGTGCAATGCTTTGTTTCTCTTATGGGATGTAAGTTTTTCTGTGTTTGTCTCTGGATTGGTTGTTATATCCAAGTATATTCAATGGCAGTTTGTAATGCATTCCTGGAATTGAAGAATTGCATTCGCGGTAAATGCTCCAGTATTGATATATAATGCATAATGATTATATGTCCTATGCTTTATTTGTTATGCTCATTGTGCTCTACCACTGCTGTTATGTCCTGCCTGCTCATGTCTGTCCTACTTTAGATTGCGTCATTTATGGTTTTATAAAAGTCCTCAAGTTAATCTACAATAGAAGGAAGACATTTTACCTTGTTATACATAATTATAGAAAAAAAATAATACACAGAGGTCCCTTTTCAGGATTTAAAAATTGGATTTTAATTGAGTGAAAGTTCTTGTCAATTGAACAAATACTAAACCCATTTTAATTTAACAACTGAATGGGTCTGGCTGACTACTTTTGCTTAGACTTGACTTTTTTCCTTTAGTTATTTTGTTTGCAGTCTTTGTGTATATCATCGTTCAAGTTGTGGAGTCCTTGTGGGCTAATTGGGCTGAAAAGAAATGCGTAGTGTGTAATCCCATTCAGTCCTAATACAAACAAGAAAATTATAATTGCAGTCAGACAGATGTCAATGTCATAGTCAGCGCTGTAGCTGAGTCACTATTTCTTGAGTCCAACTCTTTAGTCCTCAATGTTTGAGTCGAGTTATTAGCACTTTAAGTTCGAGTTCAAGTCCGAGTGACACACACACAAAAAAAACAAAACAAAAAAAAAACAGCCAAGTTGTCTTGAGTATATCGCTTTAAAAAAGGATCACAGTGGATTCTTGTCCAAATCCATTCAAGTCGAGTCTAAATGAACTGAATGTCCAAGTCATGTCAAAAAACAAACAAACAAACAAACAAACAAAAAGTCAGTATTCAAATGAGGGCCCAACACTAACATGTGGCGTGTGATTTTTGTTTTGCTCAAACCCATATCATTACAGAGCCCCTAAAGTGACATCAGGAGAAAAAAATGGAGACACTTTCTCATGCACCTGAGAAACTAAGTCAGGATCTAGAAAAACTACACTATATTTCCAAAAGTATTAGCTCACCTGCCTTTACACGCATATGAACTTAAGTGACATCACATTCTTAATCCGTAGGGTTTACTATGACATCGGCCCACCATTTGCATCTATCTACGTGAGAAGGCCAGGCTCACAGTCTTTGCTCTAATTCATCCCATAGATGAACCCTATCAGGTTGAGGTCAGGACTCTATTCAGGCCGGTCAAGTTCTTTCACACCAAACTCACTCATCCATGTCTTTCTGGACCATGCTTTGTGCACTGGTGCGCAGTCATGATGGAACAGGAAGTGGCCATCCCCAGACTGTTCCTTGGGAACATGGAATTGTCCAAAATCTCACTAGAACTCAGGGGCCAAGCCCAGCTCCTAAAAACAACCCCACACCATAATCCCAATTCAGGTATTTGGGTGGGTGAGTGAATACTTCTGGAAATATAGTGTATGTTGAGATCCTGAGAAACTAAGTCATGCTCTTGGGAAAGTACGTCAGGATCCTGAGAAAGTCAGGATACAGGGAAACTAATTCATGATCTTGAGAAAGTACGTCAGGATCCTGAGATAGTAAGGCAGGATCATGAGAAACTAAGGATGTTTCTCAACTGCTAGCAGGGTCCTTTGCAGCTGGACCACCTCAGAGTGATCCACACCACCTCCACTGAATTCTCCTATTGGCCTCGCCTCACTACAAATTACCCACAATGCACTACGACCACTTTCCACTCATGAAGGGATTTTCACACACCTGATCTTGATCACAGGACATGACGTAATTACACAATTACGCAACAGGCGCAGCCCCAAGCATGTTCCAAAGGTGCTCACATGTAGCGTTAGCAGGACATTTGAAGGGGCAGAATACAAGGATCCTGCAATCATGAAAAAGTCAGGAAGTCAGGCTCCTAAGTCAGTGCCATGTGAAACCTGTGAAATTAAGTCAGACTCAATGTCTTTAAAAAGTCAAGTCACAAGTTCAAGACTTGAAAACTTGAGGATAACTTCCAAAACATGCCATAAATACTTTACCAATTGAGCATTACCCACATAACCTAATCATTTTAAACTGCACTGTTTTCTGTTTGGTAAAATAATTTTCAAGGGCATTGCAAAGCCTTCCATTAGAAATTGTTTAAAACTATGGGCTCTGGAGAAATATTTTGACACCAAAGAAACCAAGTTAGCTTTTTTCTGCCAAAGACTATTTCCCCATATAATTATCAAAGATCCAGTTCATTTGTAGTGTTAATTTCTCCAAACTCTGTCATTTTTATGAGCAGCGTTTGTTGGTTATTAATAGCCTCATGAAGGACATAAAACAACACAGTTAGGACACAACAAGGAGACATTTAAGAAACATACTGCCAGTTTGAGATACGCTTTTTCCCATATACGTGTAATAAAGCCGGTATTTCTGACCACAACTCTGATTTTGTGTTACATTTTGGGGTGTAAAATTGAATATGAAGATGACGTATTGATTTGAATGTGACCAACAGAATCAATGGAGCAGATCATGTTGATAAGGATAGGAATCGATGATGGTAAGAGATTCTCCAGACAATGACAAAAGATCGATCCGACACAAGCCCATTCATCTTTTATACATTATTCGGTAGATGTAAGAGCCACAGAATAAGTCAAAAAGTCATTTTCAGAACTTTATTGTATATGGGAAACAAAAAAGATGTATTGCAGTAAAAAGAAAGGATTTGAAGGGTGGTGTAAATTAATTAATTCAAGTAAATAATGAATTAATGCAAGGTCATGAGATCGATCCTTGGGCCATCACACAATCTCTCTGGATGAAGCCTGCATATCCTCCCTGTGTTACTGTGGGTACTCTCCGAAGAGTACTCCCTTCCGTCCAAAGACACATGTTTGTAAGGTGAATTGTTGACTCATTATGTAAAAATCCAGTACTAGTGGGAAAGTAACCAGAGATGACAATGCAATACCTCACAGACACACGCACAACGTTCAGTAATCAGGTGTTATCAGTGAAGGATACTGAGATCTGGAATAATATCTCTGCAGCAATAAGAGACTGTACTACATTCAATACATTTAAAACCAACCTCAAACAGTGGCTCAAAAGGAACCAGAGCTGTGATCATTAACTGTATGCCAATATGCGTCATACTCGAGGATGTTATTGTTATTATTATGTGTTTGCTGTAGTGAGTGAAGAGACTATCTCAAGTAGCTGGGTAGAGAGATGGTCTCAGTATGATAGAGAACAGTATGTTCTTCTGTGCAGTGCATGAGTGTGTGTTGATTCACTTGTATGTTGTTTTTTTCTTCTGACCTGCTAGGGACCACAGATGTAAAGTAGCCTTTGATATGTTCACCAATATACACTGTTCCTTTTAAATTAAATAAAAATACAATACAATAAAATGAAAATAAATAAATAAATAAAAAACTCTAAATTGCCTCAATAGTGAATGTGAGAGTGGATGGTTGTCTGTCCGTGTATGTCTCTGTTTTAGCCCTGTGACTAACTGTCTAGGGTGCCATTACTGGGATAGGGTCCCGTGTCTGCGACCCCTAACAGGAATAAGTACAGGAAGATGAATGAATGAAATATTAAAGTACAAGTGTGTATTAATCTCTTAAACCCGAATAGAGCCCGACGGGGCTCCGCGCCCCCTTGCGTCCTCTTGTTCGGACCATAGCGGGGAGATACAATGGTTGACACACACATGTTTGACATCCTCGTGTTCGGACAATTCGTGGCAACAAAACTATCTACTTCAATTTCTATTCAACAGTTGGATTCCACCTGGATTTTTTAAAAATAAAACATGTATATCTTTCCATTACTTTGTTTATTTGGCACAAATTTTGCTGCAGTAGACCAAGATATGTGAAAATTTCAATTTATGTTGTTATTTGCTTTACTACAGGAAGGAAAAAGGCTTTTTTGGAGGCAAATATGTGTTTTTTTTTTCAGGCGAAAATTAGAATAATCCATTTCAACCTCAATTTATGGTCAAACAATATAATTTAATAATATTATTTCTCTTCCACAGTAATCCTCAAAATCCACCAAATAATTTGCTACCAAGGTTAGCAATGTACACCTAGTAAATGCTAAGTAAAACCTTAATAAATGTAGATATAGAATTTTCTGGAAAAAGGCCTGAGCTTAACAGGTTAATGTATTAATTATAGTCAAACAAATATATAGTCTTGGAATGGAGAGGATGGTTTTGGTCACATGTTGAATTTTAGGAGGCGTAAACTAAAAAAAAAAAAAAATTATTCTTTTTTTATTTATTTTGTTTTTCAATGTATTTATTTTTTATTTTTTTTATTTATGCCTCCATGAATTCAACATGGGACCAAAACAACTGCATTTCAAGACACTGATCACTGAAAAAAAAAAAAAAACAACTAAATAAATGTGTATAGCACATGCCAGAAACAAGGTTTGCAAAGCTTTACACAGTAGATGGTACAAAATGTCTTCCACCAATAACTCATCGCAGTCAGCTTTGCATCCCATTTATGCTCCACGTGCGACAAATTGGAGATACGCAAAATAATCAACCAGCTTCTAGAGCGCAGTCATAAACAGTATACAGAAGATTCAAGAAAACTCTTTTTACAGTGGGAAAAAGATAAAAAATAACAAGAAGAAAAATCTCTGTGTGAAACCAAACACCACTTGTGCAGCAGCAGTAGCTCAGTTGGTAGAGCTGTTCATCCACTAAACAGAATGTTGAGGTAGAAAAGCACTATATAAATGTGTTTGCATAGACAAACACAATTGAGCATTTACTTATATCATTGACTTCCTGAGCAGTCCCATTTATACTCAAGTGCTCTCTACATATCATAAATCTGTGCCACAATTCACATTGTAGTAATACTGACTTGACATTGTCTCATCTTTTCATCCCAGTCTTTTGCTGCATCATTATTATTCTGTTTTGCTCATAACGTTACCACCCTGTGTTGTAATGCTTGCTCCTGTCGTCATTTTTGTTAAAAAAATCAATATTTTTTTTGACTGAAGTGTGTGTCACCATTGCAACACTTGAAACTGGCTATTTTTGTTAGTAAAGCAGGAATAAATGGACCTTCACACAGCTTCATGTCCGATCTGAAAATTGACAAACAACATGACATCATCCTGTTCATGACAAAAAACAAAACAAAACAAAACAAAAAAAAACAATAAGCACCCCTCTCTCCAAAGACACCTCTAAGGGACGAAAAGCCGCAAGAAACTAAAATACTCAGCTAATTTAGAAGTAAACATGCAACATACATAAATATAAACATGCATACAGCAGAATGGCATTGTAAATCCTTATTGTTAATACAAATCCTTATTCCTTAGCCATAATTATTGACAAACTGTATAAGACAAATGTTATCATGGTAGACCAGGAAATTATGAGAGACATTGGAAGGTGGGAATCTCTCACACACATAATTTTTGCTCTAGAATTGAGGCCATAAATGTTTAAATACTGCCCCGCTGCACTTACATTATTTTCAAAAACTACCTATAGAGATACCAGAGAAGCAGTTTAAGTCTTGGAACTGGATCATCCGGAAATTTAGAACTGAAAAAAATCAGAATAAATGACAACATGACCTAATAAATTCCGCTCATAAAAAAAAAAAAAAAAATTAAATAAAAAAAAAAATACAAGAAGCCCTATCAATTTCACACAAAACAAAAAGCACCTCAATAAAAACTCCTCTCTGCTGCTTTTGAATCCAGCCTCAGTCTCTATAAATAACCTCCCTGTGGTTTCACACTGAGGGACTGTGGGTAAAACCAAGCTAACAGTGCCCCCTATGTGCAGCACTGGGTACATGTGTGTTTCCAATGAGCCACAGAAGTCATGCAGCAAAACTACTTTATACTGTCAGGAGTCAAAATCATCGAAGCTCTTCTTTTTAAAGCAAATTAGACACCGTGCTTCCTCCGTACGGGGATCGTCTGAGGTGAAAGTCATCTGGAGCCTCACGTCCTCGGTGCCCTCTGTGGGTGCGGTGTCAGCAGAAGTTAAATGGGAAGTCGGGCCGGATCAAAGCGCCGAGGCAGATCTTCACTGTCTGCTGTTATCTAGAGCCAGAGCAAACCCTGTCACAGACTTAAAACCATTACTTGTATATATGGACTCATTATTTTCTCTAGTGCGAGGCAGACCAGTCGTACTGCACCACAGAGCTGTAAATATAAATATGGAGTTTTAGGGGAAAATCATGTACCACAGTTCAAAATAATTCTTCCAGAGTTATTATGCAGGCATATTAGCACTTATGAAAAGGAAGCAGTCAGGCTGGTGCAAAAGGCAGGACTCTTTGCTAGTTAATAAATTAGACATACAGTATTTAAATGTATAGTTCTTAATAAGTATAAGTTCTCACATTGCTAGGTGTTATGGAAAATATCAAATTACTTTTTTCTTATCTCTGATTTGATGATTATGATACAGCAACAATTCAGTCTACTGTCAAATAAAGGCTGTCTAAAAAGGGCCAACAAATTACAAAGAAAAAAAAAACAGCTAAAAAGCTCATTGGTCAAAGCAAATTTGAAATTCCCTTAACTTAGGAAAGCCTTAGTTTCCTTTGTTTAAAATGGAAACATTATGCTTTTATTCATATTTTTAAAACCAATCTTGGTCACCTCTAGAACAGCATTACATGTTTTACAACCTTTAAAAACATTATCTGGCTAAAAGAAAATGTTTTTCATAAGTACTTTACTGGTGACATAAAGAAACAGGTGAAGAGACCAGCAGAGGGCAGCAGAGTGCTGCAGCCTTTTGAACATATTCAAAGAAAAAGAGCACTTTATTTCCTTAAACTTTTTGTACAATGCCATTTAACTACAAAATGAAAAAAATCTGTGAGGAATCAGTGGAAACAGCTGTACACTGTTTTTTGTACAAATAAATGAGCGCAGACCGGATGTAAGGTATAGTGCTTTCTGGAGAGGGCGGGGGTTTGTGGGAGAGGCAGAGGTTTGTGCAACCGAGCATTTTGAGGCCTCAGAACAGCCGTACCAGAGAATACAATATCAATCAATCACTCAATCAATCAAACTTTATTTGTATAGTGCCTTACAACAGTAACAGCTGAACTAAAGTGCTTTCCAAAGTGCAATAATAAAAGGATAAAAACAACTAAAAACAAGTTAGATATAACACTTTAAAACAAAAGTTAAAACATTTTAAAATAAAATATAGTAATACAAGTGAAACAATGCAGTTAAGTACTAAAAATTCTCTCCCCCTCCCCCTCACTTATGTCAACAGAACCAATCACTGGAGAGAATTTTTTAGGAGTGAAGATATCACTGCGCTGATGCCAAAGTGCTCCTAAGGTGTTATTACGCCTTACATGATAGTACCCATTAGAAAAACACAATTTTTCATTTTTATGTAACTGTACTTGGGTCACATAACCGTATTTAAATCGGGAAAACATGGAAGAGCTTGGTTGCTTCTAACTTCTAACTAGCCGTGTTTGGACCGATAGGGATAAGCTAAATGCTAACAAATTAGCGTCGCTCTCCAAGCCCACAAAGGACACACAGGGCACGCACAAAGACCAGAGAGGTACGCATCAACTCATCTAAGATCAGGGCAGAACATAGTTTAGTATGGAAAAACGGTGGACTGTTCCTTTAAAAACAAACAATAAAAGTTTAAAATCAACTCTGAAGCATGCTGGGAGCCAGTGGAGGGAGTACAGAACAGGAGTAATGTGACTGTGTCGGTGAGTGTTTGTCAGAAGCCGAGCAGCAGCAGATTACTCAAATGGTGCAGATTCTATATATCTGTTCTGCTTTTGTTTTGATCCAGCACACATCCAGCCTAATCTTTTTTTAAGATGTGCACATCCCTCCTACTTTAAAAAATCTTTTTTTGTTTTTTCCTTCAATAAAATTGTTTGAGAGAAAGAGATAATAGACAAAAATGAGCTACACTATTTTGTGGTTCAAGAAAAGGAACAGAGATTTATATCTTGCAAACCTTAGATGGGGTTGCTGTGACCATTACTGTCTTACAACCTTTTTCCTTTCTGCTATGGTCTCTTATTTGTTCTTATTGGACAAGTATGAAAACCTATTTGATATTGTTTGTTTTATACATATTATTTAGTAAATTATCAGGTCAAATAAGTATTGAACATGTAATCATTTTTCTCAATAAATACTTTTTAAAAATTGTTTCATCAGACCTCTGTAACAACCCAAGTAATCCGAATCCAGCACAAAGAAACCAAAACAAATAAACTCATGTGTAATAAAATGGAATGATGCAGAGAAAAAAATGTGAACACATGAAGAAAGGGCTCCATCTGAACTCTATCAGTGATCAGAAAACACTCCTCGCCTCTTGTCTGACCTATAAAAAGGTGATGGATAAAAGCAAAGAGCTCTCTCAAGAACTTTTCTTTTTTTTTTCTTTTTTTTTTTTTTTTGCAGAACATGCTGATGGCACTGGATACAAAAGGATTTCTAAACTTATAAATGCTCCTGTGAGCTCTGTTCTGGACAGAATCTGAAAGTGGAAAGAACATCATTCCAGCCTAAACCTGCCATGTCAGAATGTATTATTGAGAAAAATGTGACATGTTCAATACAAATTTTTCCTTGCTGTATGTTTAAGGCATAGACTCAAAAAATACTGTTGTTATTTAGTGCCTAAAACACTTGCTGCTATTTATGACTTCCATATATCAAATAAGCTGGTGCCAGAGTTTGGTCTAAAGTATGTATAGCCACATTAAACTGAAATGTGCCCAAACAGAACTTAAAACCCACCCCACACAATAAAAAACAGCTCATTTAACAACCACTCTAAATGTTAAAACCATTATATGTAAGAAAAAGCAGAAAACTTAGCAGCTTTAAAAAAATAAACCAAACAGGTTCCCCACAAATAGTGCAATCAGAAAACCAAAGCCTTCCTGTTCACAAAAAAATGAAATACCAACATGAAATGTGAGCAATCAAAAATGAATCACTCATTTTAGAACAAATAAACTGATGATGTGAGTGGGAGGACACAGCAGTTAATTGAAATATATTTCTTCTTCTTTTGCCATAAAATGACAGCTATTTTGTTGGTAATTTCTCCAGAATATTTTCTTAAAACCAAATGTTGTGAAAAGCAGCCCATATTTTATAAACCAGCGCAATGCTATTTTTTCAGCCCAATCTGGCAACAATGACCTTAACCTAATAATGCATTAAAGACTAGTTCTACAAATGCTGCTTTAAAAAGTAAAAATGCAAATAGATTGTACATCAGTGTTTGGAGATAGGCACCCGCGACCCCTAATGGTAATAAGTGGAAGAAAATGAATGAATGAATGTATTTTTTGTATTGAATTTGAGTTTAAAAGACAAAAATGCAGGACACTTTGTATTTACATTAAAGTTACTATAAAATGTCTTTGTATTAATAAAGAACAAAGCTTTTTATTTTAGCACTTTTGAAGAAACATCACCACATCTGACTGAGGGGGTACTTGTGGTATGACACATAAGTCCAGGGGGTACACAAGAACCACTGTTGTACATCCTTGCTGTCGTTAAAAATCCCTGCTTCACAACTTTGGTAAAAATTTCATGACTGACATTATCAAACTCCTTCTAAATTTGCATGTTTTATGTAATGCACAGCAGTGGCCTCCTCTCCAGTGGGACCATCCTCCTTTGAGATCAGATTATGTGTCTTCCAAGATGCTCTTTTTGACAGTGAGTCGCGGTGAGAGGCAGCCTCTACTGAACCAACAGCTCTTTACTGTTCCACCTGCCGCCGGAGCAGACAGATGTGTTGATATGCCAGCTATAGCCGCGGGCCTTTTCTGACTTCTAAAGGCTTGTGCTGTCAAAATGGAGCGCCGCCGAGAGAGAACGACACAAAAGTTAAATGAAGGTTAAATGGGAGCACTTCAAAGTGGGAGATCTCCACGCTCAGAAAAAATAAAATAAAATAACGGAGGAAAGGTTAATGCGTGTCTTGTCGAGGCAGAGCGTAGCAGCTTGTAGCTTTTAGGCATGACGAGTCCCGGTCCGGTTTAGGTCACTGTGCCTCGGGCCAGAACTCATTGGTTTGGTGTATAGTCAGGACAGTCCTGCGTGATAATGGGGTTTACACCGAGGAGTAAAAGCTTAAATTTCATATAGCTTCAGGAAACAAGGGTTTGGATGTATGATAGAACTGAAGAGTGGAGAAAAGATGTTGGCTTGGCTTTTTAATGAAGATCCAAGACAGCAACAAGGTTTGTAGATTTTTTTTCTTTTCTTCACAGCATTTATTTAACAGCGACAAAGAACTGACTGGAAAGGCCATTGTGCTGAACCTCAGTCACTCCAGTACGTCATATGTGCACTACCAAGTGAGCAACCAGTGCTGGTTTGATTAGTGAAAGGAAAATTACTTACTATATTTAAACAGATATTGTTATGTATTTCTCTTGTATAATCATTTTCATAAAACTGCAGCAGAAAAAGAATCATGCTGCGATGAATTGTTTCTTATTTCCAGGTTATTAAAGCTATACTATTTAGCTTTTACTAACATAAAATTAATATATAGCTTCAAATTTTTCACACAAGTTGCCTGAAAGTGCTTTACAAATAATTAGTCACACAACCAAACATAAACACACAATCAAACCTAAACAATAACTACACAACTAAACAGTCCCAGGACAAACAAAACTGGCATTAGACCCTCCTTCTCAATAAGGAAAAACTCCTAAAAAAACAGCTGTGGGGATAAAAAAGGAGAAACCTTGTTCAACACTTAACCCACCACATAGTTCTACACTGTAGAACATATTATCAAATGAACACACATATGTACACATATATTATATAGACATACTGTATTTTGTATATAGACATTTGAGAGTAAATCTGATTGGAATTAAGTTTTTTATCATAAAAATTCAAAGTGTATTCCTCACAGAGCAGATTGCCCTGGGACTCTTGCAGCAAATGTTCATTCCAATCCGGGACTGGAGAAACTGTTATTTTTATATAAACATAAGTCGATAATAAAAAAAATTTTAACAAAAAAAAATTCAAGAAAAAGTATGTTCAGTTGATGCATGAGTCATGAGTGTCAAGGTTGGATCATGACTGATATGGACAGAGCCATGTTATATATTAAGTTTGGGTACAGCCGAATGTTTTTTGGGTTTTTTTTATTCATTTTTTTTCCCTCCAGGAACACACCCTTAAGTACTTTTAAAATTATTTTAATTACAGATTTTTCTGAGGTGACAGTGGTGCAGTGTGTTTAGCATCCACCCACCAACTGGAGGGTTGACGGCTTGAACCTCGCTCAAGGTGCATACTGTCATTGTGTCCAGATACTTCACCCACATTGCCTGCTCCCGTCACAGTATGTGGTTGTGACAGGAAGGTCATCTGGTGAAAAAATATACAGATGAATCTGCTTTTAGCATTAACTCTGGCAATGCAATGTTCACTAAAGTAATGTTTAAAGACATAACCATTCAATTATGCAAGCGAGTGCATCTTTATCTTAAAGACGTTACATCATGTGTGGCATCACCAGTGTCATAGTGCTGTGCTAATTTCACACTGAAATTATAGATATGGGCTCTGTCAGTGTTAACTAAACAGTGTTGCATCTGTTTTTTCTACAGAAAGCATTATAACTACATCATGTGTAAGCAGCAACTTTTACAGATAATTTCATATACACAGAGAATAGAGAGAGTAGACAAAGTAAATAGACTATTAGCTAGGAGTAGTAACATGTCCAGTGGGTAACCTGCATTCCTTCAGTAGTACCTAAATTATTTATCACGACAGTTAATGCGTGTGGTTAGCTTGCATGCCAGTGTGACAGCTAATTGTCAAACAGTGAGAGTCAAGGCAGTCGACCTGAAACAGCTCGGTTTTACACAGAATAGACTTTGACACTGTTTTGAAGGTCACAGCCCAGAGCAGCCGACCCCCACCGCCACCCCCTCTGAGGTTCACTCTCCTGTTCAAACGCCTATCACAGGGAACCGCACAGCTTTATTGTTCTCTTTTCTCCTGTGTTGACCCTTACCGCCCCATTAAAATCTAGCCTCAAACTGCGCCCGAGGGTCTCCAGCCATCATCGGCACGCTCAGACGCTCCTCAACCGAAGCGCCGCATGCTAATTGGACAGAGGGGGGGCGGGGTCTGCGGTTGTAAATCTTTAAAATGTGGTTCACACAGGTTGGTTGCCGGGCAGAATTAATGACACTTGATAATTAGATGGTGGGTATGATGATTGGACTCTATTAGATATCTCTAAATATAGATAAAATAATCATGTTTTCTTAGACTATTAAGTGCATTTTGTGCAGTGATTAGGCATAACATAATGGCCTTTGCATAAGAAGCTGTGATGTGTATTCTGACACCTTTCTATCAGAACCAGAATTAGGGGTGCATGGTTTTCAACACCAATGGTGGCACTTCAAGTAAACACTAATTTGCCACGATAATGACTGTTTGTCTGGATTATGTCTGAACAGTCTAATTTTTGGCTTTACTTCTGACATATTTTGTGGCACCAAATGTTTCAGTTACTGTTTCAAGCTTCAGACACACCTGGAGTGGAGCTAGAAAAAAACAAATCTCTTAAGAGTTAGTTGAAACATTGGCCATATCACTGCAAATTCAAACTATTCATTTAGTTGAAAGCAGTGAGTGTTATTTGGTGTTTGTGCTGGGAGTTTTCTGTGGCAATCAACAAAGTCTAGTTTAGGACCAAAAACTCCAAGGCCTGGCTCTCCCAATGGGGGCAGGTTAGGGTGGGGGACCGGGCATAAACCTACTACTGTCACACTAAAGACACAAGTTTTCGTGCTCAAATAAAGTTTCAGAGTAATGAGGTGGTTACATTTTGCATGTTATTATTTTCCGTATACATACCTGTATAATGCTCCCAAGCTTTTGCATTGCCATAACAGGAAGAGTGCTGTGGATTAGAAAATTGACAACATTGAATGAGATTATGATAAATGTTGAACTCACTCGGTTTTTCGAAGCAAACAGGAGAAATGACTTTGTGACTTTTTTTGAATGGCTTTCTCGTATACAATACAACTATTTTATAACAACAACAAAAAAGAGCTTCTAAAACTTAAATCAGTGTGTACCATAAAGAAAAATGTGCATTGTTCCACTGTATCTGCAATAACATTATTATTGATTTAGAAAAGAACCACAAATGTCCAGCCATTTTTCAGCAGCAAATATTATAAAAATGGGCCACAGATTTGAATGGATTTCACTTTTTTAAATGTTAATTGTTTAATATACACTATATTTCAAAAAGTATTAGCTCACCTGTCTTTACACGAATATGAACTTAAGTGACATCCCATTCTTAATCTTAATCTTAATCTTAATCCTTGGGGTTTAATATTGTTTTACTGTATTTTGTCTATCATTGTTTTATATTTTTATCTGTTCTATTTCTTTGTTGAGTACATCACTTTGGTCATCCTTGTTGTTTTAAAAGGGCTTCATAAATAAACTGGATTTGGATTTAATATGACGTTGGCGCACCCTTTGCATCTATCTCCGTCAGACATCTACGTGTCTGAGGTCTTCTCGTCCAACGTCACACACTGATGTTGGACAAGAAGACCTGTCTCACAGTGTTCACTCTAATTCATCCCAGAGGAGTTCAGTCAGGTTGAGGTCAGGACTCTGTGCAGGTTCAGTCAACTTCTTCCACAACAATCACGCTATCCATGTCTTTATGGACTGTGCTTCGTGCTCTGGTGCAGTGATGTTGGAACAGGAAGTGGCCATCCCCAAACTGTTCCCACAAAGTTGAGGGCATGGAATTGTCCAAAATCTCTTGGTGCTGAAGCATTCAGAGTTCCTTTCACTGGAACTAAAGAGCCAAGCCCAGCTCCTGAAAAACAACCCCACACCATAATCCCAATTCAGTTATTTGGGTGGGTGAGGAAATACTTTTGTAAATATATTACATTTGCTGCTGGCCCCCATTTCAGCAGTTTAGTCTTTGTGGTCTTGCTCCTGTCTGCTTCTCCAAACTGTGAATGTGCTGAAAAGTTTATAGAATTTTACAGTCAACAGAGTCACTGTTGTAACGATCTGTGATCAGGTGCACTGCTGCTCTGCTTCTCAGACCAGGTTCATTTGTAATACAGTACAATACTTTTATATTTTACTGGATGCAGTAAGTTAGATTTATTTTTGGTCATCCTTTAAAACATAAAAAAACACACTAATGTCAGACAAACACTTTGAGTCATGTACCTCAGCTGGACTGAATGCAAACATACATTGATATTTTTGCAGACATCCTGAAAGTTCATCAGCCCTCACCTTCCATTTTGCACTTTCTACAGTATTTACTCTTCAGTCAGCAGAAATCTGAGTTTGTTGTAGTTGTGTAAACACCTAAAGCTAACAACATATTTTTTATGACTGAAACAGGTGCACACGTCCACTGAAACCCATATGGTACAAAGAAAAACAAAACCTATTAGTGCTGACAAGCACTACATTCCAGGTCCACACGGCTTCAACAATTACTGTAATAACATGAGATATCTGAAACCTTCCTGCTGAGAGTAATTAATCTTATAAGTGTACACTTAAGAGCATAATTACTTGTAATTATTATAGAATCATCTGTTTCTGAGGTAAGTGTCACTCCAGCATGACCCAGAACTCTTAAGTAACCAATGATGAAGTGTTTATAGTTCTCTGAGAAGTACGTCCCTCACACACCACTGACAAAGTGTTCCAGGACGTCAAGAGAAACTTCCATTTGAGATCATCTTAGCAGCTGAGGACTTTGGTAGCTCACCACTCCATCTAGTGGTCAGAAGTTGACAAAGCTAACAGGCTGCCAGAATTCGTGATTTGTGGTTGTTCATGTACCTTTGTGGCATGACCATGTGTTGTCCCTGCTTGACCTCTGTTACAACAGTATGCATGTGTTTTTTATTGTTTACTAATAGGTATTTTTTTAGCATTTAATAACATTATCCCATTTTATACATAGTGAGGGCTTGGAAGCAAAGGGGCATAAGTGCAATTTTACAGATTTTACAGGAAAGCCAAAACAAATTTTCACCAAAAGTGAAACAGCTGGTGCTGCCTCAAATCAAACACAATATTTGATATTTTTGTGTTATCAAATTGAGAATCTCTTTGAAACTGATACTACTACAGATTTAGTAGGAAATTATTTATTAAACGTTTTTAAAATGTCAAAAAAGTGAGATACACCTTTTTGAAGGTATGGAATAAACATAGAGCTCGGACATAAGTAAGTAAACAAATGGAGACAGAATGAAGATTTTCATCTTTGAACACACAGCAACTTTCACAAGGCTCTTTATATTTCCAGAAAAAAAGTAATGAATCAAACAAACTAATGCTATTTTTTTCTTTTAAAAACATTAAAAGGTATAAACTATCACTACAACTAATTAACTACTTATATTTTCAGTACATCAACTCTTAACACAATTCTGCAGTCTCCTTATCTACAATATCTTATAATGAAGGGAGTATAGTCTTTTATTCTGCTGCAGAGTTTATACTTTAGTCTGTTTTGTAAATACACTAACCCCTGAACAGTTTTATTCATAAATGTCTATTTAGTAAATTTAGATTAGTCCATTTATTTCTCATTTTACAAATTACATGGTTATACATCTTTCTCATAACACATTGCTGTTTTATGTATGCTCCAAAATACCAAAATCCTAATTAAGTGAAACTTTTTGCTATAAAAACAATGTGGGATGCTTCCATTTTTTATTTCAGTAACAGACATAAAACTAGGGCGTGCCTACGCACGTGGGCGTGCAAATTTTAATCCTAAATAAGACTTTTCTACTTAAATAAAGATTAAATATAAATAAATAATACGTTATTATATTATCGTAAATATTTTTATAGTTAACTCTGAGTCATTTTGAGTTATGCCTAAGTGCTGTGAGAAGGTTCTACCACTGATTTGCTCAGTGTCAAAGGGCGTATGTGAACTTATGCCTTTTTGCCATTGAACAAAACCCAGCTTTTCCTCTCACACCTTTTCTCAAATTACTTATTTTGGGTCAACGATTCAGTTTTAATTTTTTTCCCCTCTTTTGGCTGCTCCCTTATGGGTAGAGTAA
This sequence comes from Bostrychus sinensis, assembly GCA_020698575.1. NCBI lineage: Eukaryota > Metazoa > Chordata > Actinopteri > Gobiiformes > Eleotridae > Bostrychus > Bostrychus sinensis. The sequence continues at coordinate 44,671,030 of CM036239.1, read as the reverse complement.
CCACCTGTCCCACTTTTGTTTGTACTGCACAGCCATTTAGCCATTGTCCTATAGGTGCTCAATGCATCTGGAAGTCAGATGTCAAAATTAAATCAAAGTCAAAATTAAGAAGAAGGTAGGCTCAGTATTCCTTGTGTAAAATGTACAATAAATATTTGTAGGCAATGGCATCCTATCCTGCAGGGTTGGAATATATGGTTAGTGTGTTGCTTTTAGGAAAGAGCTCTCTGTGGAGCTGTGAGCTGGTGTTAGTGCTGCTAAAGTGCTTTGCTAAATGTGTGTTTTTGGTATATAAACTAAACTGTAAATGAGGTTTAGATTCAGTAAGCTGGTAGGTTTTATGAGGGTTATATGTAGGTTATATAACGTCAAAGCTTTTATATGAAAGTATGTGTGGCCAGTCAATGTTGAGCTCTATACAACTTCAATAAACCGTAGGTAAGTCCAAATACGATCAACAAACAACATGTGCTGGTTCCAATATATAGGTACTTTATTAAGCTACAGTGAAAGGTGATATATGTTTATTAGAGCTACAAATACAGTTGATACCCGTGAGATATTGTCCCTCGCTCTGACAGAGGCAGAGGTAGCCTATAGTGGAAGGAAAAACACAATGAGAAACAGAATCCAGTGCTTACATACAGTACATCTGCCCTGTTCAGAAGCGGAAGTGAAGGACTGTCAGCGCAAGGACAGAACCCAGACACATTTCATAATATACTCTTTACTGCATACAAAAGCCTACAGTGTCGTACCACAATCTTGCCTTTATACGGACAGCGATGAGCTCGTCACATTAGTACATGCAATAATTTAGAAATAAATCTACAGACATATACAGTTGCAATTAGAAATATTCACGGTCAAACATTTCTGATTTCAAGTGTATGTTTTATGACCATTGGGGCGCAGTAAGGCACAGTTAGCGTGTTGTTACTGACAGTCCTTCACCTTTCCGACGTTGAGACATTTCATTCAGCAGATTGAAAATATCACACAGGTCAATAAAAAGACAGAGAAATCTCATTAGCGTGGAAACACATCAAAGACATCATTTCAGTAAGCGCCAAAAAAAAAAAAAAAAAAAAAAAAAAAGATGCCATTTAGGTGACATTGACTTAATTCTAATCTAAAGTAATTTTAATCAAAAAAAAAAAAAAAAAATTTGTTAAATGGTCTTAAAGACTATACACCTGAAAAGAAAAAAGTGGCTTTGGGCCAAATTCAAGTTTCATTGCATCAAACCCATAGCAAGCAAAGAAAGTGAAAGTCCATTTTGATAACTTTTGTTACACTTAAGAACAGGGGTCTCCAACCAGTAGCTCTCATCCACTTTGCAAGTAGCTCTACACAAACTTGATTAGGCAAATATGATATATCACTTGGAAAACCAACTTGTGTGTGTATGAGATTGGCAGCGAGCGTGACCAAATGCAGCTAAAAGGCTAAAAACTATTTTTATGAAGAATTATTAGTTATTGAGTCAAAGCAATGGAAGATACAACAAGTTTTAATGATAAGTGTGCCAGCTGCTGCATACAGACACTCAATGCATAAGGTGAACTAAATATTTTTGTTTTAATGCAAAATGTGAGCTGTGGACACCAACATTGTGTATATGTTCAAGTAAAACAAAATACATTTTCTCATTTGAACGTATGAGCTCTGTGACTAAATGGCCACTTTCCAGCATCTACCCCGCCTAAGGCCCATAGTAATTGAGATGGGGTCAAGTTCCTGAAATCACTAACCATGGAAGAAGATGAAGGGATGAAAGCTTAAGTAGCTCTATGTCATTTTAATTTTGTAGAAGTAGCTCTCAGGGGAAAAAAAAGGTTGGAGACCCCTTCTTTAGAATAACTCCCTCTATGAAGCATTATTAATAAAGGATTAACCTAGTCATTGTTTACAAAGCATTACTTCAACATATATAAACACCATTGATTTGTTTAACAAAATTATTACTATTGAATTCTTGATTCATAAACTCATGTAAATAAATTATAAATTTTAGAGTCAATACAGTATCTATAACCTATTTATTATTAAAATATTGGTAATTACACATTTACATAGTAAATATGTAATTATCAATACTTTAATAACTGTTTTATAACTGTTTAATAGTGGTGAGTTATTATTAAGTGTTACCTTATATAAGCCTATTGTATACATTCAGCATACAACTTCTGCAAAAAAAAAAAAAAAATCTTTAAAATACAATTATACAGCTTTATATTTCTTTAATATTAGAGATTATTTTTCAAAAAATAATACAAGAATTGTCATGTAACATATCTTTATTTAACATATCTCTATTTTTTCCCCCCACAAATGTCAATAATTAAAATAATTTCTAGTTTACTGTACACACATACTAAGATATATAGGATTTAATAAGGCTACTGGTGCATTTTAATCCAATCATAATTATACAAATTATTTAGTTACATCATATACTATATTTTTGTCTGTTCTTTGACTAAACATTTGCAACCAAAAATATCAGTAATTCATATGTTACACAACATAAAAGACAAACTTAATATTGCTTAAAATGCATTACAAAAAAATATTCCTAATGTTGATGTATAATAATATTGGTAGTCTTTTCTGAAACCAGCAGGGGGCAGTGTTATTGTGGTACAAAGTGATTGTACAGCAGTGTATGACCCTCATTGTACAGTGAGACAGTGAAAGTACTTCACATTCATGTCAGTGCAGGACGTTTGCAGCACATTATAAATATTGAGAGGGAAGAGAAATGTGGCAGATGGAAAAAGTGCCAAAAATAATGTGATAGGTTGGTAATTCAACACATATTTCTAGTACAAGCAACAGCACACATTCTCAACTTCATAAAGAGGTACAATAAGCCAAAACACAACTAACATACTCATCTCAGTCCTGCAGTTTTTGGCTCAACTAAAGAGTGTGTCAATACGAAGCAACTGCTACACAGGTGGACATTTGCTCAACACAATACACACAGTCACATATTGAAATGAGAGAAGAATACATCACATAGCATTGTTCATGATTGCTTTGAAAATGAAATTTGTTATTAAAATGAGTTTGGCTTTGTTAGCACATCTGTCACAGACTGTTATTTGGTCAGTGGCTTTGGCTTTTAACCAAAGCTTTGGATTTTGAGAAAGAAATGTGTGCACGCTTTTCTGCCAATGTGATGGAACAAAACAGATCTGACTTCTGACTTTTTTTCCATAAGTACCTGCTATGAACACATGTTGCTTGAAGCTTCTCCAATATGTTTTGGGCATGTGTGAACCAAAGAAACAAAATTTTTTGGACCCATATTAAGATAAACTATGCTGTTTGTGGACACATCATACCCTTTTTGGCAGTGCTAAATTACCTACACTGATCCAACCTATATCATAACAACACAATAGACTGCTAGACAACTTGCGCTCCCTGAGATGAGGTGCTTGAAGTAGAGACGCTTCTCCTTCACATTGAGAAGAGCCTGTATTAACATTCTCACACTGTGGACTTAACTGTAAACTGTTATAATAAACTGCTTTAGCCTCAATTTCCTGCACAGCTGCAACACAGACTGATTAGAAGAGCCGAACATGAGCACCAACAAATTAATACAGGATGTAACCCTTTATTAGCACCCAAATGCTGTATTTCAGTAATAGGCTAACTTGGCTACAATTGGCTCTTTGCATCAGTAAGGTTACAGACCCTTGACCTAGGACATACTGATAAGACTATATCTCAGCTGTCCTGGGAATGCCCCGGCCTCAAGTCCAGAGAGAGGGAAGTCTGGGCGTCCCTGCTCCAGCTCAGGATAAGCAGTAGATCAATGAGGAGCAATTTTGGATTCACCATTCACTTATACATGCACAACTTTGGGCCTGGGAAGGAATTATCAGAGTGCCCAGAGAGAACCTACAGTAATACTGGGAAGGCATTAAGCCTCCACACAGAAAGGCTGGCCGAGGAATCTGACCTACAACCTTCTTGTTGTGATGCAGAAGCATACTCCTGCATAACAGCCTGTTAATCTCAGGCTAAAAAGACCAACAGTTATATAATGACAGGCAACCTATTATTCACATTTTTTCGAGCCACAAATTCAAATGCATACGATGCGACAGAGTGGTTAGCACTGTCACCTCACCACAAGAATGTGCTAGGTTTGATCCCATCCCAGGGTAGGGCCTTTTTGTAAGTGTCCCTGCATCAGAACAGATTTCCCCTGGCACTAAAAACATGCACAATATGTCTCCTGTTGGCCCAGGACTACCCTGCAAAAGAGAAGGTTACTCTCAATAGGACCTTTCTAGATAAATTAATGAATAATGCAAATGAATGATAAATAAACTAATACCCATCACAATGGCAGAAAACTGTTTTTAAAAATGGCATGGACAATCATTGGACAGCATCTACATGAGCAGGTAGTTTTTACATACATGTTGATGAACAACACTTAATTATGTTAGTAGTATCAGTAGTAATGCTATGTTAGTATGTTAAAAGAGTTTCCACAGTTCCCATCAAGCTAAAATGTATTCTACACTAATTTATAGCACTAATTACAGCAACAAAGTGGGTCACAGTCCACGCATAGTTTTATATAATACTATCTAGCAAGTAACCACTGCACAGTTCCTCTGCAGTCTTAGCTTTTACATTTAAGGCAATGATTCACAGAAAAGACTGAAGTATCCCTGTACATATGCATCAAATATTAGAGCGTATGCTATATTGCTCATGGGCTCTATCGGCAGAACAGAAAACACTATTACACAGATGGTTTTTGGTCATTTACACCTTATTAAGGCCCATAGAGGAAAATTACATTCAACTATAATTAGATTCATTGAGTTGCAGCAGTTTCACAAAGAAGGTTGAAGGATATGGCCATATTTCTGGAAAGTGCAGCATACGCGAGTGCAAAATGAAACGATCACAGAAAGCGTTCATGACTTGATTGATATGATTAAAAATCGTCACGTTATACTACATTACGGAACTCCTGAGGGCAGCGTAATTTACGAGCACCAGGCTTTTGGAAACAGCTGTTCCTCATTTGTAGAGGTGGGAATTTTTTAACTAACTCAACTGCAGTATTAAACACCGAGCAATTAGGATGTTTTCGCTCTTGCCTGACACCTCGAACATCAGATGGTTCACCCATTTTCAGTGCGGGGGTATTGCTAACGCTGCAAATAACACAATCACAGAGTCATTAGGAGTCTCATCCTCCTCCAGGGCTGCGCAACCGGGGAAATTTGTAGTTTTAGCAGCTGCCAACGTTGAATTACTTTGCCGTTTTCTCGTTTGTTCCTTAGTATGATTACATAAACTCGAGCTTGATTAGAAACACTACAGGGCTTCCCATTTCTCCGTAACTTTGTCAGCATTGGGTACACAAGTTTTCAGTGATACTATTTGCTTTGAAATTCAGTCATAAAGCTCTTGACTACCTATAAATACATATTTTAATTGCCTCCTTATGAATAATCATGGCTTGCTTACCACATCATAATCAGTGCATCACACGTTTGGATCCCACAATGAGAAACTTTTGCTGGTGCTTGCGATATGTTGCATTCACTTAAATGGGTGGATACGTTGAAAACAAAGTCATGCATTTATAGCGCACTTTTGGACCAGCACGTTACTAAGATTGATATTAACCTGACTAGCCAGATCTGTTACACCGAGTCATCTGGGAGGACTTGAACATAAAGACTCTGCAAAGGGCAGATACTTTTTTTTTTAATTCACAGATATATTTGTTGGCCTTTTTTTTTTTTTACTTTGTTAATAAGACAGACTAGTAGCAAATCACAGAGAGAGCAGGAAGACATTTGGCAAAGGCCAAGTCCAGACTCAAACCCACAAACTCAGAAATCCTGTGAGGCTTCAGTTGCTACACAAGGTAGACAAGATTATACTTATTTACGCAACGTGCAATTCATTTCAACCTTGTCTGCAAAGTGGCGCTTTTTTCATGGACAAAATATTGCTTATTCTCTGCATTTTTGGCCTTCAGTTTTTAGGTCACCACAGTTATTTGGAGACTCTTTGAGAAATTCAGTTCAGGTTTTTCTGCTTGCATGACCATCTCAGCACCATTTGCCACATGTTCAATGGTTGTTTTGTATAATAAGCATGCACCTAAACAAATAATGGTGGTCATGGTAATGGGTTGTTGCAAAGACTCGAAAATAATCATCTGACGGATAGTGAAGACATTTATAGGGAGACATTTTTAATAGCTTTTGTATGTGTATGTGCAGCCCTAGTCTTATTCGCTCAAGTGTTGATTTGCTTCAACTATGTTTGCTCTTGGTTAATACAACAGTGCCCTTTGTACTGAAGCAGCCATCCCCACATCCTGATTGTAAATGCAGCTTAATGTTTGATATCATTCATATCCTTCAGTGCCAGACCTTTACCTACTGTTGAGTTGACATGTGGAGAAAGTGGCTAGAAATACAGTACAGTTAGTAATGCACAATCACTGAGCGTCTTCACATGCAGCATCTAACACTTTTCATCTTGATTAATGTTTCCGGTACATTTAACACAAAGAAAAAAAATTGCTTAAGCTGTCCCCTAAAACAGTCGTTTGGCAGTTTTATCACAAGTGCAGAGGGAGCCAGAATGGTGCCCAGTGGAACTCCATGTGGAATAACGTCTTGGAGCTCATTTTGAACTTTCGATGTTACAGTGGAGGTGATTGGCTTTTTAGATGTTTGTTTCCCGCTGCATAGGCTCCTCCTCATTCGGGTTTTGCTCGTTGGACTCTAATGATGGCTGCTGCGCTTCAGCATCTGCCTCTTTTTGACCCCGGGCTCGATCCGGGTCCTCTGTTTCAGTCCGCTTGTACTCCTCCTGCTTACGCTCACGGTCCAACAGCTTGTAGTTTATGAAGTTTCCAATGAAAAGCCAAATACTGGCCACAATCACGATGCCTCCACAGCAAAAGTACATGTACTTGTAGTTTTTGGTGATGTCGACTAGTTTACCTGCAGGGCAAGAAAGACAGTTCACATATTAATGTAATATTATCAACTATTTCTAATGCTGACAAGAGTAAAGTTGAATTCTCAATCAGCCCCACTTCTGACTTCACATTAACATCTGGAGAGAGATAAAGCAATGTGTAATATAAATGGCAATGTGTCTTGAAGTACGATTCTTATGAGCAGCATGGTTTTGTTTTAAACCACTTAATTACACTGATGTTTAATACAGTACATATAGGAGAATGTCAGAGGTGCAGCAGTGTGCCCACGCAAAATACCAGTACACATGTGAAAGTGTGTCCAAATTTTGACTGATGGCACTGTATGACCAGTATTCATATAAAAAAGACAAAAGAGAAATATCACCATTAGGTAAATGTTTGATCTCTATGGCAGTGTTTCTCAACCAGGGGTACGGGGACCTCTAAAGGTATGCGAGCACTTGGAGGGGGTACTTGGAATCATTTCATAATCTACTTCCAAGATAATAGGAAAATATTTGCCAGGTTTTTATATAGCACTATTGAAATTTAGGAAAGACAAGCATTGACTAGTGAAAGGAGGTGAAACTGCAAAAGAATTTTTATATATATATGTTGTATATATTTTTTATTTATTTATTTAATACCTTCTTTAAAAGGGAAGTTTTTCAAAAGATACATTTTTGTATTTTTTTATGACTTTAAAATTATTATAGGATAAAAATTATAATTTTTTATCTTTTAAGTTCATTATTTTTAACATAAACTATATAGTATAATGAGTAAATGTAGTTTATATTTAATATTTTTATTTTTTAAGGCAGGCAATAATAGAGGGGGTACTTATGGTATGACAAAAATAACCAGAGGGTACAGAAAACAGAAAAGGTTGGGAACCACTGCTCTATGGTAGAATTGTACAACAGGATGTTTTACCAATTAACAGTCTGTAGTTTTGCACATGAAGAGCAGGAGTGAAAGGCCACTGCCCTATGTTCAGATAAAGAGAAGGCAAATTGAAATGTAGGGTTTGAAAGGGGCCTCTGACAGTACCTGCTAAAGGTGGTCCAATCAGGACGGGGCAGCACTCCACTATGGTGGTGAGTCCCACTGCGCTGGAGAACCTCGGAGCTCCAACCAGGTCCATGAGAGTCTCAAACAGCACAGAGCTGACCATCCCAAAGGCAAAGCCAAAGAAAATTGAATATATGACCAGACCGGTGTAGTCCTCTGCAAGTGGACACAGGATGTGGCACACTCCATTGTATAGCACTGCAAAACTGAAGAAGTATTGGATTTTGGGTCGGATCAAGCGTGAATTGGCGAGCAGTCCCATAGATGGCCTGGCAAACATGTCGACAAAAGCCAGGATTGAGAGCAGGAAAGCAGCATTGTACTCATCCACACCCATGTCTTTAGCATATGCTGCAAGGAAGACGATCGGTGCAAAGAAGCCCAGGAACATGATGCAGTTGCCTGATAGATAAATGAGAAAACCCCGATGCTTGAACAGTGTCAAGTCCAAATATTTGTTGACGACTTGCCAAGCTGTGCGCTTCTCTGTTGTGGTGATAGCAGGTACCTCTTCTTTCTTGGCTTTGCCTGGTGGAGGTCCCAGAGGTCTCATCAGAGACCCAGCCACACAGCAGTTCAGCAGCAGCCCGCCCAGGATGAGAAAACTGCCCCTCCAGCCAAACCTATTGAAGAGGAACTGGTTGAGTGGGGCGAGTGTACTGAGGAACACTGGACTCCCAGCCATGGCCAGCCCATTAGCGATGGGACGCTTTTTAAAGAAGTATCTGCCAATCATAGTCAGCGCTGGCTGCAGGTTGAAGGCTAAACCAAGCCCTGAAACACAGCAAAGGTACATTAGACTACTCAGGATTATTGATTCATTTACACTAGTTATAACTTATTTCATATTTTCTTTACATTTCTAAATATAACATTTTATATTAATAACCTAATATTAACATAGTGAATTAGCCCATTTTGTCTAAAAGAGCTTTCCAAATGTTTCTTGTTCTTGTTTCATCGAGGACCACCCCAATAAGCAATATCAATAAAGGTAATAATATCATTAAAATCTTAACAATTCCCATTTGTAATGTAAAATAAAGAACTTTGAGTGCCTATGCATGTTAGCCTGGCCAGCCAGACAAACTATTTTCCTATTCTATAAAAAGAAGTTAGTCTAGTACCACATAGTTTGAGTTTCATTTCGATGGGTGGAATAATCACAGGTGGAGTAACCAATAAGATAAATGAAAGGCAAGACGTAAGCAGCGCACAAGAAAGCACTAAATGCCGTTAATTGGGTGGGAGACAATATAAATTTGCTTTGTATAGGCCTGGAGCCATCTTGGTTATTTATGATAGGAGATTATCTTCAGCTTTTGTGAGATGCAGCTGTGCTAGGCTGGTTCCAAATTGACTGACTGTTACAGTAAGCTCGCTATCAAAAAGAAAGTGGGAGGGACTATAAACAGAAACACCATATTATGATTAGCATGTGTGACTTGTTATGTTGTAGGGTCATTACATTTACATGGATTGTATTTAACCTAAGCAAGTAAACAAGACACCTGCATGATAGTGATGCTTTTAACATTCCTTTAAGTGTCTATTTAAAGAGGTAGGGCTCTCTAATTAGCTCTAAACTGACTTATAAGATTATCTGGACTTACCACCGATAACTCCAATGCACAGATAAAGCTGGACCACACTGGTGCAGAAAGAGGCTGATATCATCCCAATGGCACACAGGCAGCCCCCCATCATGACTATAGGCCTGCAGCCGTACGTGTTGACCAGGATGCTGCTGATGGGACCTGAAAGAACAAGACCTACAGAGTCAGCGCACATGTATGTAGCATGTTTACGACAGGCAGGATCAGGGAAAGTGAGCGTGACCCCTAATGATTTAATCGGGTTGGAGCTACAGCCAGCGGGAGTCTAGCTTCTATTAATAGCACCATCTGCACCGTCTCAATAATTAAACACAACACAGCCATCGTCTTGTGCCAGATCCGTTTAGGAAGCAGGTTAGTGGCTGCGCAAACAAAATCACACGAAGATGTTTATGCCAAGTTAAATATCAACAACCATAAATCTATGCATAGATTTTATTATTTGATTATTCATAAAGAGGGTTGGGCAGTTTTTTTTTATTAATTTAAAGAAGAAATACTGGATTTTTTTTTTATCCGGTTAATAGTACAGCATAATAAAGGTCATCTGTGGAAAAATTTGACTCTGAGACCTCTTCTGGATTTAAAGCAATTTTGACAGAGGGGGAACTAGAGGAGGGACTGAATTTTGTTGACCAGTTACACTCTCTGAATAAAAAGGTATGGTCCCATTTGGATCAGGGACCCTAACCCTAACCCTAGACCAGTGTTTCCAAACCAGGGGTATGGGGGGCCCTAGAGGTACGCACATTGCAGAAAATATGTGGCTTTCAAAGACTAAAACAAACCTAAATAAGGGCTAACTCAGAACTATACCAAGAGATAAAACAGGGATTACCAGAAAACCAGAATTAAACCAGGTCTAAACCAGATCAAAATCCAGAACTAAACCAAGAATATACCAGGTCAAAACCAGAAATGACCTAGGTCTAAACCAAGTCAAACTGGAACTAAACCAGGACTAAACCAGCTCCAAACCAAGATTAATCCAGGTCCTAGGGGGACACAAAACCAAAAAGATTGGGAACCACTGCCCAAGACCATAGGTTGAGTCCAAGCTTGTGCATGTGCTCAATACACTGCAGTAAGTCAACTCTGACTGAAAAGAGACCAATTCCAGTGCTGGCTCCATTTTCTGACACCACAAAACAACAGAAAAAAAGAAAAACAGAGACAGAATAAAGAGAAAAAAGAAATATATAAAAGGAGGAGCCAGCTGAGATAGTAGGCATGATGCACCCTGAACATATCATGCTTAAAATCCTAGTACATAATAAAAGCATGTCGTTGTGTATATGTTTTTATTATATACTAGAATTTCAAGCGTGATATGTTCAGGGTTTATGCCTACTACCTTAAGGATTGAAGGCCCTGTTGTGAAACTTCATGGCTTCACATGGCCATGGGTCAATACACAGAACAACATCAGACTCAGTCTCATCAAAATCTTCTGCGTAAGAGCTGTCTAATACATGATGACCTGCTATATCTTTCAGCCTCAAGGTGTTGTCTTTTCTAATTGGTCAGACTTAATCAGGAGTTGTGTTTCTGTTCTTTTTCTTCACCATCATTTGTTGGACAGCGCTTCTTCTTCACTCCTGGGGTCTGTACCTGCCGATCTATCTAATGGTCTCCAACTATGATCAGAATGCGTTAGTTCTGGGCTTCAAACTAACCTTAGTCTGCTAATTGTGGGGGAGAGAAGTGAAACTTACTGGAGACCTTGGTAGTGTGGGAAAAAAAAAAAAAAAAAAAAAAAAAAACAGGGCTCACAAAAGCGCAGCCTCTGCCCAACTGGCTATCTGAAAAACTGTAAAGAAATATTTATTACATTTGTATAAGACATGGAATACATTGTGTTGCTGTTTGCATCGCGATGCCGGCTCTGGGCTGTGTGTTCTGTAGTCTGTGGAGTTGTTCCTCTCCTGTGAGGCACAGCAATTTTCCTCAGCCCCTGCCCTATCCACGCTCACACACAATGCTGACCTGTCAATCATTGGTGCGGGCCAGACTATCGCCTGCAAGAAAATGGTTTAACCCCTATGAGGAGCGGTGGATCACTGCTAAACTTTCAATAACTTTCGCACTATAACGGCTCAAAACCAAGCAGCTGACAATAGAGAGGGCAAGAGACAGAGAAATGTGAGAAAAGCGACTGCGCAAAGTGGGTTTGGGCCACCATTGAAAGGGGTAAGAGAACTCAAATATTAGAGGTCCTGTTAGTAGCTTGGGAAAATAGGCTTGTGAATAAATCCATAACTTTTAAAAAGGCCCAGTCACACTGATCAGTAAGAGCCCAGAGAGGCTTCAGGACAGAGTCAGGAGCAGAATCAGGGGCAGGGACAGGAGCAGAGACAGGAGCAGAGACAGGAGCAGAGTCAGGAGCAGAGTCAGGAGCAGAGTCAGGAGCAGAGTCAGGAGCAGAGACAGGAGCAGAGACAGGAGCAGAGACAGGAGCAGAGACAGGAGCAGAGACAGGAGCAGAGACAGGAGCAGAGACGGGAGCAGAGACGGGAGCAGAGTCGGGAGCAGAGTCGGGAGCAGAGACGGGAGCAGAGACGGGAGCAGAGACGGGAGCAGAGACGGGAGCAGAGTCGGGAGCAGAGACGGGAGCAGAGACGGGAGCCGAGACGGGAGCAGAGTTGGGAGCAGAGACAGGAGCAGAGACAGGAGCAGAGACAGGAGCAGAGACAGGAGCAGAGTCAGGAGCAGAGTCAGGAGCAGAGACAGGAGCAGAGACAGGAGCAGAGACAGGAGCAGAGACAGGAGCAGAGACAGGAGCAGAGACAGGAGCAGAGTCAGGAGCAGAGACAGGAGCAGTGTCAGGAGCAGAGTTAGGAGCAGAGTCAGGAGTAAAGGAGGACTAAAATCCCAAGAGTATGCCTGCCCAAAGGCCTTTAAGTATTTTCAAATTTCGCGAGTCCTGAAACCCTAACACTCCTTCAGTAGATAGCCTGCAGACACAAGCCTAAAAATTAGAAAATGAATAATTCAAATCAATGTATAAACTAAACTTATTTGAAAAGATGCATGCTACTAGGGCTGTGTACTTCTGACCCTTTTAAGGGCTTTCTGATTGTTCAAAACATTACAAATACTTGGTATAGTAAGTAAAATAAAGGAAATGTAATGAAAAATTTGTTTCTGAAATAACGTTCTCATTAGCAGACTTGGGACTTTTCAGACTTTGTACAATCTAAAAATTGAGTAAGAAGTCATGTGGCTTCATTTTCTCCGCATGAATATCTCCCCGACCTTCAGGAAACTTCCCTCATTTGCATCGGCGGCAGTGATCAGGAGTCTCTGGGGCACGTCGCGATCGAGCGTCCGAGATGAGGAGGCCCCAGAGCAGCCATATTAGCTCCACTGCAAAAGGCTTATCATCTCCAGGCCAGACACAGCATGGACTTCATTACACACTGGACAAATCCCCAAACTAAATATATCCACCTCCGTCCCTAATGGGAATGACACATACCGTTAAAGAGTTTTCATCTATAAGGCCGTAATGTGGGCCGCAGTAATGAAGCTGGTCCAGTGCTTGATGTGGAGGATGCTGGGAAACTGTCACACTTCAAATAGGCTTAAAAGGGAAGTGGACAACTTTGAAAAGGTTTTTGGCTGTGCCGGGATACGCCATGCATTTAACTTAGCTGTTTCCCTACTGAGCACAAGATACACACAAGGATATAAAAACGTTAAGTTATGATTTGTTGAAAAGAGACATAGAGGCTGTAGGATAGAGTCATATTCAGACCTGATGACAAAGGTTGAAGTACTGCTCAGTAGGTAGGGCTGATCTCTCACTACCCAAAGGGATGGCAGACCTTCTGGATCCAGCGCTGCATACTGATGTTGTGTCTTTGGGCAAAACACTTTACTATCTTGCCTGTGTGAATGTGTTAGTGGAGGTTGTAGGCACAGAATATCATGGCACGGAGGCAAAGTGGCTAGAATGGTTGCCTCACAAGAAAAAGGTCCAGGGTTTGATTCCCGAACCATGTGGGGCCATGTGGGGCTTGTTTTCTCCGAGTGTTCTGGTCCCCCCCCCCCCCATCAACCTGAACATGAAAAAAGAGCTAATCCTCCAGGTGGGTACTCCTGACCATGATCCTGGCTCAAGATCTAAAGAGGGGCCCCTGGGCGCTGCACCGTGGTCGCACACTGCACTGAAGGGTCAAATACAAAGAACAAATCCCCCCCGAGGACAATAAATTCTACCTTAACCTTAACAACAGCCACATATACCTGGCGTAGAACTGAAGATTATTTAAAGGAGGGAACATTTTTTAACTTTCCACCATGGTATATTGTTCCCTCATCAAAAACACACTTTGAGTTGTGTTTTGTTTGATTCACGTCTGTTTAAGTAACACCCTGTTTTTCATTTTGTAAAATGCCATCACACAAAAACTTCAAGAGAGTAAACAGCTTTTTTTCTCGGTTTCTGTTCAAAAGAGCACCTTGGAGCTGCACTCTGCTGGTCTCTTCACCTGTTTCTGAAAAACAACAGTAACATGTTTATTGAAGACATTCTGGTTGTAAAACATGCTATGATTTTTCTAGAGGTAACCCACGATTGGTTTAAAAATATACAAAAAAACAAAAAAACAAAAAGAAAAAAACAATATAGCTCCACTTCAGACTACACATTTCATTATGGGTTACCAATAAAACAAAGTGTTAAACCCTAACAGACTAATTTTGTAGTTTTTTCTCCCTTATCTACTCAAGTTATCTACTTAAGATCTTCTTGCTCCACAGAATTTTGTTTATAAAAGTTTTTTTTTTTTTTTTTTTAATGGCATTAGGTTTTGATGAATTAGGAATAATAATGAACTTCATATGGAAAACAAGTGCTGTCAAAAATCATGGTAAATCAAGTGAAATGATAGAGCCTAATAGCAAATTATAAGATTACTATTTGCCACCTATTAGCACTGTTTCCCAATAGCAAGGATCCTTCTCCAGGAGGCTGCTAGGCAGCGTTTCCTCCAGAGTCAGCCCCTCCGTAGTGAAGGCAAGTGTTTTGTGAGCGCTTTTGGAAAACTGGGAGTGTGCGTGTTTAAAATCATGTGCATTAAAAACCAACCCCTTCATGAGTGAAAAGTGGTTGCAGTTAGAAGAGGGAAAAATATATTTTTTTTCAGACACATTGATTGTTTTTTTCACAGATTCTGAATTGATCCAGAAAAGCTAAAAATCAGAAATTCTTTGCTTTTGAATCAAATCGTGAGCCATTGAATCAAAATCAAAACGTGAGATGCCCTAAGATTCCCACCCATAGCCACAGTGCAATGTGGGCAATTTGTAACCAGGCAAGGCTATAGGTGATCCAAAGATGCATCCTATCTGAATTAGCCAAGTGAAAAGAGGAGCTTTGGAGGAGGTGGGGAATTTAACCATTTGGAAGAGCACTTGGCGAAGTGCTGATGACGTGGCTCACTCTGAAGTGGTCCATCTGCAAAGGAACCTGGCAATTGTGAAACACTCCAAATGCCGTACATAGCCGGCTCTATATATTATGCATGTACAAAGATGTAAAATCATTAGCTTACTAACATGGAGCAATTTTTAGCATCCTATCATCATTTTAATGGCTACCACTGACGAAAGCAGACACTTTTCCTCATTGCCAAGGTCAGCCCCCCTTCTTCTCCTTCCCTCTCTGCTCCTCGTCCAATCAACCTCTCCTCTTTCTCAGGATTAGTGACAGTGATCTACAGTCTGAGAACTACAGACGTCACCAGACCAGACTGCAGTGAACACAACACTCACACTGTCTCTTACTAAGACACAGCTGAGGAGAATGAGATCAATGGAAATCTGAGTTCACTTTATTATTAATCTAACTTTTGGTAAGGTCACTGAAGTCTTTGTTATTTCAGTGCCCACCCATAAAATTTACAGACAAAAAATATGTTGAAACTTTTTATCTGAACATTTAAATGACTATTTTAAAGGTGCAGCAGATCAACAGAACTAGCCTTAAGAGAGTGAGATCAGTAAACTTTTATCTTAAAAAAAAAAAAAAAAAACAGTGCAAGAAATGTAATAACTATGTTAAATATTGAATATGAAACGATATGATTGACGATATGTATTTTGTTTTACTACTTTGATATAGTAAGTTCAAATAAATGAAAGCAGAAATTTTAGTCCCAGTTCACTAGTCAAAACTGTGTCACACTCAAAACTTAAAAAATAAACCAGGACTAAAATCTAAAATCGGTAATTTTTAAACATTTTGATTTCACAACACATTCATATTTTAAGGGGCTATATTATATTTTATGTATCCTTTAAATGCATCTTAAAAAAAAAAAAAAAAATCTTGGACACCACTAGAACAGCATTGCACATTTTCTCTAATAATTACTTTACTACTGCCTTAAAAAAAATGGGTGAAGAAATCAGCAGAGGGCAGCAGAGTGCAGCTCTGTTGATGGTCTTTTGAACAGAATTATAAAAATCTTGATCTTGCTTGATCTTGTTGATTGCTCAGTGCTTCCTGGAGTGGGCGGGGGTTTGTGGGAGAGGTGGAGTTTCGTGGAATCAAGCATTTTGAGTCCTCAGAAACTCAGTGCCAGAGAATATTACCTAAACGGACGTGAATGTGACAAAGCGCAACTCCAGATATGTTTTTGATGAGGGAGGAGCATTATAACATGGCAGAAAACTCAGAAAAGTATAGCCATAACATTATTGCTATTTTTCTTTCATTGTAGTTGGGAAGTGTCTTGCCAAAGGACATCAACAGTATTGTACAGTACTTTGTTTTCCTCTAACTCCACAACTTAAACACAAAACTGCATTGTAACCATTCCTATTTTATCCACTTATGAGAATTTACTAATCGCTCTCTGGGCCTGTCCTTGCTGTCATTTGTCATCTGTGGCTTCTATAATGACATTAATGACTGTGTGAGTAAACATGGACCGTGGGGAATAAGAAAGGTGTTAAACAGTGAGTAGTATAAGAGCCAGAGCGGCTGTTTAATGAATAGCTGATGATGTGTGCAATCAATATGAATGAATGAGTAACAGGGGCCCCTTGTAACTGCATGTACAGTTTCCACACGTGATTAAATACTGACAATACACAGACAGCAATAAAATAACTGTAATTTGCAATATTAATGGAAAATAAATGCAAAGAAAGATGTTGAGCTGCTACAGGAGGCATAGATGAAGACTAAAGAGAAGGTTTATGGATGTAAAGAAAGAGAACATGAAGTTTGTTTAGGGTAGGGTTAGAGATGGAGGCAGAGGATTCGTTGGTGACCCGTGAAAAGTAACAGCAAAGAGGAGAAGAATATAATTGTCAGATTCAATACATCTGTTTTATATCAATTTCATCAGACTGCGAGACTACTGCGAGGTGGGAAGTATTTGTACTTTGTAACGAGTCAATTTTAAAAGGTATCTGTACAGGGGCATAACATCAGGCTGTGCAGTCAGGGCAGCAGCACTGGGCCCCAGGACATGAGGGGGGCCCTACTGAGAGTGGGTTATGTTCAATCTGGGTAGTACAAAGCAGGTATGACTTTTAAAACAAGCTTTTCTTGTATAAAATAAAATATTTAAAAAGTATAATAATATGTATAATTCCTTCACATTTTCTTTAAACTCTTCAATGTAGTTTAGTGGAACAAAAATAAATATAATTTTTTGTGGTACTGACATGTCTGAACATTTTAAAGGAAAGTATTAGGTGACTTTAAGAAAGTACAGTGCCGTTTTTGTTAATAAAAATGAGATATGCACATACGTATAGACTTACTGAAAGTGCTTCATAACTTTAGGGCCCAATCTGAAAACGTGCACTGGGGCCCCTCATTACCACCTTACGCCACTGTATCTGTATCTATATTTGAACCTACATTCAACTCCTTTCATTGTCAGAACAGGCTTGTTACTTTTTACAGCTCTGCTAATGTGGTTGTTTCATTATGACTAGTGTTAACCCATGATTATTATGTTCTTTATATCCAGTACATTCTCTTGTTATGAGAAGATGTTGCCCTTGGCTTCTGAGGAAATTAGAAAATTTACTATTATGGTTATGGTTATGGAATGCCAGAGCTCGGTGACCTTCTTTGTTTGGAAAATGACAGTCTGCAGTCCAGTTAACGGCGTCCAGCAGTTAAAATATAAAAGATCATGTCAAATTTGGGAAGAGGGCTTTTCATCCTCCCAGGAACAAACAGGCCCCCTTCTCTCTACACCGATCACTCTGTATCTACTCTGTTATTTGACTCGACTCCATTTTCTGTCATACAAATAAAAGTATATTCATATTAAGTTGGTTTCAGTCAATTAATTGGCCACTACACTAAAATCCACCCATGAAGTCATGCCCAGCACATCAATTAACTGACCAAGGACATAGGGACTTAACAGTGTTACACAAACAAAGGACATAAATTGGGTGATAAAACATATTATCAAAAGTTGGCAGTAGAATATATATTTATCTAAAGGGGGAAAAAAAGAAAAAAAATAAGTTCTCTAGCAATACATGAGACCAGTTTTGTTGATGCAAAGAGTGGATGCAACTAATCCACCAATAAAATTTGTTGACAAAGACATCATCAAATAGTCGACTAAGAGAACAAAAGCTGTCAGCCCTAGATGTAAAGAGGTAAAATCAACTGCACTGCAAAAAATCAATATCCAGCATTAGTTAAAATGACTTTAATTCTGATTATTAATCTTGATTACTTATTTCAAGCAAAGTATCTGCCAATGGGGTAAGAAAATTCCACTTACCCCATGGAGAAAAGTGAACCAGCGAATATTTCCGACGACTGTGCTTCAGACTCTGAGACTATTATTATTTTGTGTGCTGGATGAATGTTTCTTTAGTTTGAGTTATTGAAAGATGTTATGTGTATCACTGATGGCAAAAACTTAGCCTGTAATGCTTCTAGTATTTCTTTTTCTGTACTGTATCTGTACTTCTACTTAAGTACAGAGTGCCAGTAGTTTTGCCACCTCTGTTACTACTATGTTTACACTCAGGTTCTGATTTCAGATTCTGAACTTTAATTCTTGCCCTGCGGCTAACAGGCCATTATCCAGGATGTACAGACCTCCTCAGGCCCATAGTTGCTGGGGATAGGCTTGTGACTCCTAAAAGAGAAGCTGAATATATGAATAATCTTTAATTTTTTACTAATGATATGATCACAAGTTCTCAAGATGAACATGTAATGCTAAAATGTCTTGAATTAACCATTTTTTCACTTGTTTTATCCAGCAGTGTTTTACAGATGGAGACAGATCGAGTAACAGTGGATTAGAGAGCAGGCAGATGGTGGGCGCAGAGCCACGGATCTGCAGCCAAAACAGGAGAGTCCAGCCGCAGACACCACAAAACAGAGCTGACCCCAGTGGACTGTATTCAGGAGGAAACCACCAACATCTGGATCAATGTGTCACTCAGTTATTATATAAAGATTGGCTGATTGAGAATATAAAATTGTGTATTGTTTTATTTGAAAATAATCAGGATTTGTGAATTATGCAAAACCCACAGGGCTTAAAGGATATTAACAAAACCTGATTTGTCATTTATTCCTGGTTTAGCAGTGGGTCAGTGCTCATCTGGAGACTCCACATGCCTCACTGCCAGCGTCCCTTGAGTGTACGATTTTATATCCGGGCCGTGAACTAATGACATGACCTACTGAATGAAAGCAGAGTGGATTTACTGTGGGGCTTCCAATCAAACAGTGTCATTCCTCAAATCTGTGCAGAGGGACTCAACAAATGGTGATGGAGATCTGCTGGGGGATTAGATTTTAAAGAAAGGACTAGAGAATTTTATTTCCATGAACTGTTGTTACACAGGACTTTGTCTGAATTTTGTGCTATTGTGATTTGTAATATTTGATCAAGATGGGAAACGGCACTTCTATAACCAAAATCCAACAGAATACTGTAGAAAATCTATTTGAAATACACCACTTGCACTCTGTAATGATGTTAGCCATGTTGGTATTTTGGACATAATTCTATGGAAATACATAAAATAGGATCTTGCAGTTTTCTGGAGCCATTTGTTCAAGTTTTCAGTAAAAGTGAGTATTTATACAGATATTGCTGACAGTTACTGGACTAACTACTGTATGAAAGTATGACACATAAAGCCCTGTATTTTGCGCTCGTGGGTCAGCTTTGAACAGAATTATAAAAAAGAGCTTTTTATTTCCTTGAATGTTTTGTATGATGCAATTTTTCAAAAAGATCTTGTTGATTGGTCAGTGGTTCCTGGAGTGGGCGGGGGTTTGTGGGAGAGGTGGAGTTTCGTGGAATCAAGCATTTTCAGTCCTCAGAAACTCAGTGCCAGAGAATATTACCTAAACAGACGCGAATGTGACAAAGCACAACTCCTCGTGGGTCAGCTGATGTGTGCCCGGCAGACAGTCAGCGAGACCAAAACACCTCCTCCAGCATTTTCAAAAGATTGCAGATTCAGAAAAAAGGAAACCCTATCTTTGTGTAAACAAAAGGCCAAGCCGCAATCAAACCTTTGCAAATTCAGCAAAACGCATTGTTGTCTACATGGCCCCTTAGATTCCGGTGTATGTTTTTCTCTGTCAGTCAAAAGCTTCAACTAGTTCCTTCAATCATCATTCATCATCCACCGCCATGGCCTGCCCACTGCTCCATTGACTGACATTGTTGATCAGCATCCTGGGAAGTGACAATTTTCTCGCTTTTATCCAATCACTCACTACGTTTACATGCAGAGTTTACTCAAGCTGTGCTCATTCTCCGTTTTTATTCACATTTCTCCAGAGAACTGGTCAAACTACACTCGATCTACATGCTGAGTCAAATGACCAGAACTAAGCTGCTGCAAGGTGTTCAAGTGGTCTGGAGATTTACCTGCAAAGGAAAAACTCTGTAGTGCTAAATGTTAATAAATAAAAATAATCCTGGTTTTACCAATTGATAAAAAACAGTACACTTTTTGTTTACTAAATGAAATGGAATAATGTCATAAAAAAGCGTTCCTCAAGCATTTTGAGTTGTGCTCTGGTCTGTCGAGCAGCAGCTCATGTTTAAAATGTAAATTGTTACAAAAAAATGTTTTGTCTTGAATTTTGGAGATAAGTAAAACCATAAATTATATCAATATTTTACTATAATGGAGTAGGAGCTTAAAATATTTTTCATCCAAAAATTCACCAGAATACATGAAATTGCATCTGTTTTGTTCAAAATTCCCTTGGGGAGTACCCCCAGACCCCCGGCTTTATATTGTCCCTACAAAAAAATTGTGGGCAGATGTTCTGGAAGAAGTAGAAGAAGTAGAAGAAGAAGAAGTAGAAGAAGAAGAAGTAGAAGAAGTAGTAGAAGAAGAAGAAGTAGAAGTAGAAGAAGTAGAAGTAGAAGAAGTAGAAGAAGTAGAAGTAGAAGAAGTAGAAGAAGTAGTAGAAGAAGACGTAGAAGTAGAAGAAGTAGAAGAAATAGAAGTAGTAGAAGTAGTAGAAGTAGAAGAAGTAGAAGAAGTAGAAGAAGAAGTAGAAGAAGAAGTAGAAGTAGTAGAAGAAGAAGTAGAAGTAGAAGAAGTAGAAGAAGTAGTAGAAATAGAAGAAGTAGAAGAAGTAGTAGAAGAAGAAGTAGATGTAGAAGAAGTAGAAGAAGTAGAAGTAGTAGAAGTAGTAGAAGTAGTAGAAGAAGTAGAAGTAGAAGAAGTAGAAGAAGTAGTAGAAGAAGAAGTAGAAGTAGAAGAAGTAGAAGAAATAGAAGTAGTAGAAGTAGTAGAAGTAGAAGAAGTAGAAGTAGAAGAAGTAGAAGAAGAAGAAGAAGAAGAAGAAGAAGAAGAAGAAGAAGTAGAAGAAGTAGTAGAAGTAGAAGAAGTAGTAGAAGAAGTAGAAAAAGAAGAAGAAGAAAATTTTACCAAACATATCTCCATTACAGCTGGGAACATTGGACACCATCTTTACGTTTTAAGATCTAAAAGTTAAGATATATTATGTTTTATTTCTTGGTAATTCATGTTTTTACAATTCGTTTTTAGAGTGCCTCATTGGCTCACCTGAGGTGCGTGTATATGGCAAAGCCTCCTGGGTCTATTTAGTCCATGTCATCCCA
This sequence comes from Bostrychus sinensis, assembly GCA_020698575.1. Taxonomy (NCBI): domain Eukaryota; kingdom Metazoa; phylum Chordata; class Actinopteri; order Gobiiformes; family Eleotridae; genus Bostrychus; species Bostrychus sinensis. The sequence goes on along the minus strand of CM036239.1, from coordinate 44,649,236 downwards.
TACTCTAACTGTCAAATAAAGCCCTTGATACCATTTATACTTTTTTTTTTTTATCATAGAGCCTTAACCATCAACCTGGAAAGTGACATATTTTATTTTAGAAAACTGTTTAGTGGAAAGACTTAAAAGAATATCTTTACCTGCAGCATACATGACGGCCAGCATGATGGAGGAGATCCATGCGATCTGGCTGTAGGAGGCGTCGAAGATGATCTGGATGTCTTTAAAGAAGACAGTGATGGCTTTGGGAAAGGCGTAGGAGAAACCAATGGAGATGAATGATCCCAGGACCACAGCCCAGCCCCAGCCGCCATCGGGAGGGGTCACGGCCGGGGGTCCTGTGGTGGGCGGTGGCATTCTGTCCCTCCTCAACCTTTACACAGACCTGCAATCACAAAGCACACAGGTGTCAGGAAGTGTAGATGGATACTGTACCAAATTTATACCATAGATGACTGCTATTGTTTTCGGAATTTGATCAAATGTTATAGTCGTAATACAGCAAGAAGGTGTCACGTGTCAGTGTACCCTTTGTGCCGGTCCCAAGCTTGGATAAATGAAGAGGACTGCATCAAGAAGGGTTGTTAAAGGAAAACTGAATATTGCTTTTAAAATTAAGCTTTGTGGCCTTTATCGTGCTTTTATTCATATTTTTAAACTAAACTTGATCACCTCTAGAACAGCACTGCATGTTTTACGACTTTCAAAAACATTATCTGGCTAAAAGTAAAACGTTTTTAATAAGTATGCTACTGGTGCCATAAAGAAACAGGTGAACAGACCAGCAGAGGGCAGCAGAGTGCCGTCTTTTGAACATTTTTTAAAGAATAAAAGGAACTTCACTTCCTTTAACTTTTTGTCTGATGCCGTTTTATTACGACATGAAAACCAGCTGTGAGGAATGAGTGGTAACAGAGTTGTACACCGTTTTTTAGATTAGGAATGTGAGCAGACTGGATGTAGAGGGTGAGTGTTTGTGGGAGAGGCAGAGGTTTGTGCAGCCAAGCGTTTTGGGATCTCAGAATGGCCGTGCCAGAGAATACAGGATTACTCAAACAGGCGTGAATGAGGCAAAACACAACTCACAGTATGTTTTTGATAAGGGAACAACATTATAACATGGTAGAAAGCTCAGAACAGTGAATTTTGCATTATAAGGCCCTTTTAAATAGGAGATGTATTCAGTAGATGAGGCAGAATTCACTTTCACATTTGACAACAATGGAAATTGATCTACCGTTTATAAACTCCTATTTAACCTCTTAAATAATATATAGCTTTATACAGCCCTGTAATTATTTATTGATTACTCACATTTAGTCATTATGCTTCTGCCTGTAGGGAAGTATATAAAAAAAATAATTATCTGGTTCTGGGTAGTGTTTATAGGAAAATGAATAGGCCATATGCATTGACAGTATACAGACAGCAGAGTGAGATTACAGGACAAAATCCTTTGTCCTCCACCTCATGGACAGCCATACCAGTAGCTCACAGGCAGAAGTAACCAAAAATACTCACCTCTCACTTTATTGTATGTGGAGGTCATAGACTTTACCTGAGAGACCAAACAAGCCCCGCCCCTAACTCACCTTGACCCCACCCCTGCCTACCACCGCACCTGTGACGGTAATGGAAACTGCTTCAGTCCAGCCGCCCGTGTGTACAAAGCAAACACGCCCTGATTATGTGTTTGAATGTGCAGTGTCCACATGTACACTGCAGTCTGCTGGTTTTTAAATGGTGCATTATTGAAATGAAACATACACACACAAATGTAACATCACCCAAACAGCCAGTGGTTTAAGAGTGGGTCACAATCTCTACCTTTACATGTCATAATTTGACTACTGTGAGTAAGACATGTATAAATCCTTAATGGTGCTTCAAAGTTTATCAGCTCTCCCCAGTAAAAGTCAAAGTGAAAGTATTAAGCTGTGGCTTCTTCTGCATCGACTTTATCCGCAAGCAGAACAGTGCCAGGCCCCTAAGTGTGGACTTTGTCGCGAAATTTCAGGTGTGAAATCATAATAAAGCAACTAAAGCAATTTTTCTTAATAGAGGACCTTTAGGGTTTATACACTTTCTTGAATAAATGATGTACTTCTTTTCCTGTCTTGGTCAAGATCAGGTTGTATGCACAGTTATGCACCTCCACTTCTCATTAGCTGCACTTAAGCTTACACTTTACCAATACACAATCAAAAAAAATTAATCTTTTAAGGCCTTTGTTTTCCTCTAAGTAGCAATTAAGCCCATTTCCACCGAGCTATCAGAGCACTTGCAAAACATCACTTCTCAGCTGAAAACAAAATAATCCTTTGCTTTTTTCCCCTCGCATTATTGCTTTAATCAAACTTAGAGCCTTTTTCCAGATTTCCATTCAGCGGGTCTAATCCACACTAATCAGATTACAGGCTGTCGGCGCTTGTGTAGATACCAATTCTGATTGACTGACAATGAACGAAGGAACGGCACCGCCCTTAAGCAGCTTAAGTTGATGAGTTCAAGTGTGAAGCTGAGGGTAGAGCCGTCAAAATAAGGCAATGAAAAGAGTTCTGGGACAAGATGACATATTTAGACGCGAGTAAGACACAATGTGACCGAGCAGTCGCTGCAATGGCATAGTTTCATCTTTGCTTTGAAAATCCTCATCATGTGGTGTGTCCTTCAGATGACTGCTGAGGATGTTGCCAATATGATACGGCATGATACGCCACAGTGTGCCATTTTAGGAATTTTTATATGGATTAATGTTGTAGTTTAGGTTTAGTCTTGAGGCAAATTACTTCTATTTGATTAAATATGGAACACAAACTCAAATGTGAACTACCAGATTTCACTACTGCCCACCCAGGAGCTGTTCCAACCAAATGTGTTAGCGTTTACAACCACAAAACTCACCACCAGCAACAGTGTTGGTACTTTTATGCTTTCTTTAATAAAAATGTAGCACTCAACCAATTTGCCTCCTCAAAATACTAATAGAAATATGAAGCTTACCTTAAACTTCTAAGCGTTAGCTCGATGCAAACAAGCAATTATCCTCACATTGTTAAATATGATGTCTTCTGTTGACTTTTTTTTCTATGTTTTACTTTGCTTCCTCTTATTCAACAGCCAATCAGAGCTTCCAGCAGTTTGCAGTGTTCAAACAGATTAAAATCCTTAATAATACAGTCTACATGACACCATCAAGTCTTATTTTTCCTTAGATGATTCCTTTCATGGTGATGATCACACAGGTTTCCTCCAATCCAAGGAAATGAAAATTGGGTAGTTCATGTTTAAATTCATAGAAGTTAATGTATCATACACTAGTCATGGTCTTGACTCTGCTTTACGTGGTCTTAACCTTTGTGCTCCATAAAATGTTTTGTGACCCTCGTGCACAAAAAAAAAAAAAAATCATACATTAATATGCATTTGTAGCCCCCTCCCCTGGTAAAAACATGGATCTAGAGTATAATATGGCAACAATACAAGAATCTTCATGCATCCACCACCTGCCTGTGTAGTGGCAGTGAGATTCAAAAATGTAGTTAAGTCCACTGGTAGTCACATGGCCCCATTATATTTTATGGGAAAATACAAGAATTTCACAGCCTACAATGTTGAATCTGATAAAATACTGTGAAATGCTAATATTGTATAATGCATGGTTTTATACTGCAATGCCAGTGGGACTAAAACAGTTTTTAATTAAAGTCAGTTGGGCTATTTTTGCTACTAAGGTTTTGAAAGAAAGTATCTGCCACTACATAAAAAGTACAAATGCAGTTAAATCAATCTTGCTGCTCATCATTGACACATCCACACATCACCACCAAAGCCCTATCCCTCTACTATTTTTTTGTTTAAAAAAAAAAGAAAAAAAAAAAAAACTAAATCTATACAATAAAACTGACATTTAATGTAAAATATAAGTAGTTTAAGATATTTATAAAAAAAAAAAAGCAGAAAAAAATATTGATGCATGATGATTTTATGGCAACAGTTAAGGGAACAGTTCCTCAAAGATGTCATGGGTTAATATTATTGCAAACTAAAATGCAAGCAACCAATGTCTTGGTTTAGTTTATTTGTTGCTAGCAATACTGAGTAAGCAGGACAAAGATAAGACAATTATAATCCATCAATTTCTTGCAAACTCAAACTAAAAAGTTTACTAAGTGACATTTCTTTTGGTTTAGTCTCATGTGCAAACTACATGGTACAGCTCCAATCAACAAAATCCAAGGAGAACTTGCAGAGATTAAATGACTGCCGTAGTTAAGATCAATCAATATCTAAGACCTGGAAGCATATACTGGTCATTACAACAATATTACAAATGTGGCTTCTGTGTAAGAATATGACTTGATCAACGTTTTCTGAACTATTTTCTAATTCAAGGACTGCTATAAAAAAAAAAATGACCCACTTGTGTTTATGTTTGTTCCATCGAAGTCACCGGACACCATTTTAGTCCAGTGTCCTTTACATGTTCTTGAGACCAACCTACTGTCACCTTGAATATTTGAACAAATACAAAATTTGTTCAAACAAAATTTGAACAAAAACAGGACACCAAGCAAAACAGTGCTCCTAAACAATTCATCCAAGTGTCAAAATGCTAGTCACTTTAGCTACACAGAGCTAGACTGTAGACTATATGTCTGATTTAAGGACAGAGGGCTGGAAAGTCTAAAACACTGCAGGGGATATTAGGTCTCCATCCTGAGGTGGGAGAGCAGTGGCATTTACGGCTGAGTAAATGCAGATGCAGTCAATACACCCCAGATTAAGTTACTGCTTGGTACAAACTACAGGCGACATCTAGAAACACAAAACCTTCTTAAAAAAAAAAAAAAACCCATAACGTTCTACATAAAAGTTGCAATAAAACATTCAAGCTATACATCACTAGAAAATATACAAAATTGTGTCTTTCTTTCAAAAACCGGCCCCTATGACTTCATTAAAATCTCTGCATTCTTAAAGCAGAACTCAGTAACTTTTTTAGCTTATATAAAGTGTTTTGAAGGCCGTGTGAAAGTTAAATGAGTTGTTGTGGGGTAAATAAAGTGTGCGGCATCTCTCCCTGGTGTCTCTGGGATGAAAGTGACACGTGCAACAGTGAGCACCTCCAACCCGGTGTCACAGAATTCTCGGGTCTCGTGAGAAAGTGGCACATCCCGGTTAGCAAAACAACAAGCTAGGGGAAAACGAAAGTAAAGACGAGCGAGGGATCACACAGGAGTCAACTGGGCTTGTGAGTATTTACAATAGTGGTTTACTCCGAACTGTAGGGGGAGCTCTATAGAGGAAAATAAGGCAAAAAGAGCAAAGAAACGAGCAGAGTTACTGAGTGAACCATTTAACCTGTGAACATGTAGCCCTCAGTTCTATAAATTAATTTCATTCTGCCCCTCACCTCAAAGCTTGCAGCCTGATAGCTATAAGCCAGTGGTTCTTAACCTGGGGTCTGGGACCCCCTGGGGGGGGGGGGGCACCAGAGATTGCAGGGGGTCCACAGAGCTCTGTGTACTCTGAGGTTGAGGTTATCAAAATTATATTTGTGCACATGAAATTCTAAAAATTACATAATCTAATTGGAAAACAAAAGAAATAGTAACAAAAATATGCTCAAATATATACTATATTTCAGATGAGCCAATACTTTAGGCAATACACTATATTGCCAAAATATAAATAAAAGAATAAAATATATATTAGCTCATCTGTGCTAATATATATTTTAGCTCAATGAAAAAAAGGTTGGGAGCCACTGCTGTAAGCTACATATGAAGAGTTGTTAGCGGAAAAATTGCAGAAAGAGAACAGAATGCCTACAACCTTAATATTATGATTTATACTGGGCTTTCTGAGCCTCTCAAGCTTCTCAAAGCACTTTACATTAGTCCAATCACTTGGTGGTAATGGAAAACTACTTCTGTAGCCACAGCTGCCTTGAGGCAGACTGACAGAGATGTGGCTGTCCATTCTGCACCTGCAGCCTCTTCACCCACCAGCAATTACACAATTACACCATCACTTTCATGCAGGCAAGGTGGGTGAAGTGTTTTGCTCAAGAGCACAAGGGCAGTATGCAATGCTGGTATAGCAGGGACTGGACCTGCCAACCTTCCAGTTAGTGGGCGAACAAATTGTAGACCTAAGAGCAGTTTAATCACATTTGTTTTACTTCTACTTGAATAATATTATTTTAAAGTAACTAGACTCTTAGGTGAGTAGGATTTTTGGCTTGTCTAACTACCTCTGAATATGTCACTGCTTTCTTCCCAAAGGTGGTTGAAAACCAGTTTTCATTTGCATACAGTTTATACAGTTAGACAGAGCAAATTTACCAGTCAAATAAAATGATAAAATTCAAATATAATTAGCATTTAGCCTGGGACCAAAGACCTACACTCTAATGGGGCTAAATGGACTTGGCAAAACATCATTTTGGAAGCACTTATCTAGAAGTGGAGTTTCTGTGGGCAGACCAAGCAGCATTTCCACTACCAGCATTGCATAATGCTGTTATGTCCTAAGTGTCATTATTATTTTCTGTCTTGTCTCAATTAAAGCCATAAAAGCCCCCCAAAAAATACTCACATTTTATATGTGAATGTTTACATAAATATTCAATAAAAAAAATAAAAATAAATACATGCTAGAATTCTTCTTAACCTCATTGAGCAATATGTGCTGTGCTCTTGCAGTCATCTTTACAGGATGACCACTCCTAGGGAGAGTAGCAGCAGTGCTGAACTTTCTCCATTTATAGACAATCTGTCGTACCATGAACTCATGAACATCAAGGCTCTTACAGATACTTCTGTAACCCTTTCCAGCTTTATACAAGTCAACAATTCTTACTCGCAGATCTACTGAGAGCTCTTTTGTGCGAGGCATGGTTCACATCAAGTAATGCTTCTTCAGAAAAGCAAACTCAAAACTGATGTGTGTTTTTTATTGGGCAGGGCCACAAGGTTGGCTGACACCTAACTCCAATTAGCTCCTGAAGAAGTCATTAGCCAAGGGGTTCACATACGTTTTCCATCCTACACTGTGAATGTTTACATAAATGTTCAATAAAAACATATAATTTTTTTTGCAGCATTAGTTTAAGCAGACTGTGTTTGTCTATTGTTGTGACTTAGATGAAAATCAGATCATATTTTATGACCAAATCATGCAGAAATCCAAGTAATTCCAAAGGGTTTACATAATGGACTTCTGTGTAAACAAAACACAAGCCTGTATCGACTTAATCTGGGGCAGCAACAAATAATCAAATGACTTTGATCATAAAAGAGGATTAAAATAATCGGCAATTAATTTAGTAATAGATTCATTGGGGTTTGGAGTATTCATATATTCGCCATGTGCTGAGAGAAGAGTTTATTTATTTATTTATTTTAAAAAGGGACATGCATTAATCAACAACAATGTAAATACACCTGAGTTAGACAAAATTAGGCCAATTTTCATTGGTAGTCCCCCTGCCAAATGAAAAAGGCAACCTAAAAAAAAAATTGCCAAAACAGTGCAGCAAAGCCACCACAATAGTAGATAAAATATAATACACATTGTGTTTTTGATGAAAACTGTCTTTGTTATATGCATACCTTTTATATTCGTCTGGCTCATATAGTTCATATTTTGTAAAAAACTTAGCAATTTCCTGTTATATTGTCACAAATTTGGAACTGGAACTATCCTATTACACTACCTTGCAAATAAGGCTTTGTAATTAATCAGATTTTGATTTCAATTTCAATTTTGGCTCCCCACAAAAAAAAAAAAAAAAAAAGTAAATGATCAAGGAAAACCAAAAAAAAAAATCAAACAAACAAAAAAAAAAAACCTATTGTATTGTATTGTATTCTGAATGACGTGCACTCGCTCCACCCTCTCAAAACCTGCAGCAAAACTACTCATGTGACATTTAAAAAAACAGGAGTTGAGAACTGCAACAGAGGCACTTGGTGAGCAGTCGAGACAAGGCAAAACAAATGTGTTGTGTAGGAGTAGTTCTGGTTTGAGGAGGCAAACCTGGAGAGTTCATGGACCTACGCTTATGAGATACTACAAAGTAAAAGTGAAAGTAAAACGAAAAAGTGTGTCCTTGTGTTGTTAAATACCGACCACTGCCAGATATACAAGCTTTGTCCAATTCCTAAAACAGGTCTCAGACTGCAGGCTCTGTCTCTGTGCTGCACTCTACTCAGTAATTAAAGTAGATGAGCTGTTTCGTTAATCAGCTATATACAAACCATCCGAACAACAGGCTGTACTTGTGCTATATGTTCTATGAATCAAATAAACAAATACACTAATACTGTACTCTTCCTTTACAGCGGTAGTTCCCAACCTGGATCATCCCAATTGAAAAACAAATAGGATAGGAACAAAAATCTACTAAACTATATATCTGTAACTAACTTTATGATTCTGATGCGTTAATGAGTCCATGAGAAATCATTTAATATAATTATAATTTTACTTAAGTCCAAAATATTTGTGATAATGATTATTTCCATAATGGAGCAGCCCTACATGCAAATATAAGCCAGGTGCATTTCCACAAAGTTGCCCATTTAAACAGTACAAATCAACAACCCAGTAAACAGGCCAAACTTGAACTTGAGTTACGTGTGGTGAACAGGTGCAGTACTGTTTCCAGGCTCTGCTAAAGGAAACCTGACCTCTGCTGACCCTCACCGCCACCCCACCCTGTCCCCTCCTCCAGCTCTGCACAATGTCAAAGTTATGGTCACGCACGGAAGATTAGCTCCAAGGTTACCTCCACGCAACACAAGTCACTTTGCTTAAAGTTCATTATTAACTCTTCCAACTGTTCACCTGATCACCTTGTTTTTATCATGAATCTAATCTCGCTGTTGGCCTTGAACTTGTCCATTAACAATTCCAAGTATGCGGTGTGAAAATGTAATGCCAGAGAAACAGAGCTTTCTAATTTAAAAGGCCATACCATGAATACACAAATCTTAACAGCGATTCTTAGTGACAGATCTATTGAGCTGCAGTAATAGTCCATAAGGTAGTATTCAATAAATGCCATATACAATTTTAATAATGAATCGTAACATCACAAAATTATATTTAAAACTATTATAACACATTTTTATTAGAAAAAAAAGTTACCTCCTTAAGAAAAAGAGTCATGACACTACTTTAGCTCACTCTTTGCTTGCCATTGTCAAGATGTCAACACAAATGTTCATTATCAATACTAATTTGACTGTAAGGGTCAGGGACAACAAACAATTCACCAAATGCATGTACAAGTATGTATCTATTACAATAAAAGTAGGCTAATAATAAGTGCATTTCTGGTAGAGTTTTCCTTAAATTAATGCTATTGAAACTTAACAGAAGGTAAAGGTCAGTCCTTGTTACAGTACATTATTTATGAGTTATTAGTAGGGCTGCACAATATATTGCAAAATTATCGCAATATCAGCAAACGCAATATCTGTATCGCAAGAATCTAAATATATCACAATAACGCTGTGGTCTTCCATCTGACAGAGATTTACACTGAAACCCAGAATCTTCTGAGCAGCAGGAGCGCTAACCACTCTGCTACTGTGCTGTCATTATTAGTGCCAGACATTGTAAAGATACAGTATATATGTAGTTAGTATTTTTGTGGTTTAATTAGAGTTGAAAAAACTTTTTGTGTGGATGGTTTGTAAGGTTGTAGCCTTGTGTTCAGTGGGGTATAAGACGGGAAAATTCCTTCTACACAGTCATTGCATTGAGCTGCTGTGTAAAGCTTTTTGTTGTCAGACAAAACCAATGTGATCCAGATGAAAACTTGGTTAACTGTCACACTTTAACACAGCTAAAATATGAAATATGACAATAATTATTACACCAAGGGCTTGGCAGGGCATTTTTACATAATAAATTCTATTATTATGAGCATTTCCACACTATTGCAATAAATACTGTACCGTGGGGTTAATACCTTGATAATACCACAACATGAGATTTGGACATTGTTACATCCCTAGTATATAAACAATATTACAAGGCCATAACTCCGCCCATTCATTTCACCTTCTGTTGTACACTGCCACTGCCCACATTTCTCACCCAATCACCAGCTCTGGATCCACCTCCATTCACGTCATCAAGGTCAAACAACAAAACTATATTTACCAATGCCCCTTTGTTTTTCAATAAGCAGCCTCCACCTGCATAAAGCGCACTCTGTATCTGTGTATGTACAGCAAACTGAATTAACCGTCATCCATCTGCTGTGTAATGAAGTTAGCCGTTACGGTATAACGTGCTTAAAAAGGAGCCAGTCACCGGTCACAGCCACGTTATTGGGACTTGTTCCCTCTTCTGTTATGAGGTTTTAGACTGAAATACATTAAGGCTACAGACGCTTTGATGACGTGACAACATATTTCCAATAAAACATATGGCGCCATTGTATAAAGCTACAAAAACAATGATGGTGCCGTGAAAAAGCAAACACTGACGTTGTGATGTCAAACCTAAAACAATTAGTTCTGGGAGAAATCTATAACATACTGTATGCTACATCTTTCTGTAAGAAAATAGAGTTTGGTCTTTAAAAGTTTATCACAAAAGGAAATAATAATAATAATAAAGCTGTAAATTCAACCAGGAAGACTGTGTTTTCCTGTTCATCATCCTATTTTCTCCGTTGCCATCAACCAATCACAGCCTAACATCTGCACCTCTCAACCAATCATTTAACTGCACTCTATCTTTTCTCAGCATCCAGCTGTTTCAGCTACGTGACACAACCCTCTTCCATCCCCATGGCGACCTCTGCAGCAGAGGATCAACCTCTCCAGCCTCTCTATCTCCTCGTCTTTACCACCACCAGTGTCTAAGTTTTTCCCTAACTAACTATCAGACTTTCCCCTCAACACATGCTCTCCCGGCCAGGGTCAAAAAACTATTCCCTCAATAAATCATGCATTGCACCCGTGTCTGTTTAAGTCTCTCCTGGTTGAAATAATAATTTGTCTTATATTGTGCTTTTCTGAAAACCCGAAGTCATTTTTATTAAGTGCATCATTCGCTCCTCACTCGGTAGTGGTGAGCTTCTTCTGCCCTGGGACAGACTGGCAGAGACAGGCAGCTATTCTGCACTTATGGCCTCTCAGACCACAACTAAATGCACAATATAACACAATAATTCATACATAGGCGAGGTGGGTAAAGTGTCTTGCCCAACGGCACAACGGCAGTATGCAATTCTGATAGCAGGGACTGTAACGTTACTGGGTGAAAGGCTCTACCTATTAAGTTACTTCCGCTCCATATGGCACATAGAATGATCTGTCTGATCCATAATAGTAATAGTTTAGGCTGGGTCTTCCTTAAGCGGCAGTAGCTCAGTTGGCAGAGCCCACAAACCCAAAGGTTGGCGGTTTCGATCCCCGTTCCCACTGTTGCACATTGTCGCTGTGTTCTTGGGCAAGATACTTAAATGCTCCTTGCCCCCAGTGTCTGCTAATTTTGGAAGAATTTTTCTCTACCAAGTCCCCCCCTACATTTTTTATACCATCATAAAAAAACTCCAGCTGACTCCTGTGTGACCCTCTTGTTTTCTCTTCCTTGTATCCATACAAAGGTCCACCATTATGAAAATTAAGGGAGTAAAGATACGTTTTTGCAATGATACGATATGTATTGATTGGAAGTGTTTCAATATGATTCAAGAATGACATTGGCTAATTTGGAACAAATCGATACAATTCAAAACCTTCATATCAATTATTGATACAGCAACTTTTTGCCAAAAATCATAAAAGTTTACTCTCAAATGTAGCACCGTGGCCGGGGTTGATTATGTCCAGCAGACAGAGAGTGAAGAAAAGTTGACTATAACATTTTATTTAACACTGATCCCGGAACATATACACAACAATGCTTAGGCACACGCACATCCCAAAATACCAAGCAACTGCTCATTTATACTCAATTTTAAATTATATTTTAACATATTTGTTAACATTATTATACATTATAGCGTTTCACTTCAGTGTAATGTGTCAGTGTACGTTGATTGATTGTTTATTTATTTATTTATTGGTTTATTTGACAGGGACAGTGTACATTAATAGCATTGCTGCAAATGCACCAGAATTAGCCAAAAGGCTATTTTTCATCTGTTGTCCCTGGACAGATGGCAAAGCTGTCTCCCTAAAAACAAGAGCAAAAATATTATACATTATTTGCTCAGCTGATCGAGAAATCAGCTGCTACGAATGATTACTGTGCTTTTGTAGACTCGCTCTGTCATAGATCTACTGTGTGGCCACCAGTCTGAAGCAAGAACACAGACTCATGCAGCTGTGGTCTCTATAAACAAAGTCTAGACTAGGAAAGGGAGCACACAGCAGCAATAAGCTTTCATGTCTCTCCTTTTGATTTTGCTTCTTTTTAGTGACTGCCGTAGAGCGTAATGGCGTAATGGCATTTCACGGCTCCAGGCTCTATGAGCCTCAGCGTGTTAGCGCAAGCTTACAGATGCTTTTGAACAAACAAAAAAGAACAAACTGCTGTGGATCTATGTCCCGTGGGCACAGGTGATATAATGGAGGAATAAAAAGTGCACATCTAGGATGCGTGGTGTAAGGTTTCTCTGCGCAACTATGGCTATGTAACAGTGACACTGGCCCGGGTCTCATCTTGTGACCCATGATCAGCGTTAGCTCTAGCTTCCATATGCATTTGAGTAAAAGAACAAATTGATGGGGCACTGTCATGTCCTGTGCGCTCTCGGGCACAGTAGAGAAATAACGCAGCACATCCATAGCGCATCACGTAGGTACCCTCCGCGTAACCAAAGTCAGGACAAACCTCAACTTTTTTTACCAGTTCCTGGCTGTAAGCAAACACATCACTTTTGACTTAAAGAGTAGCAGTCAGCTGTAGCTCCACTCGCGGTTGCAAATACACACAGCCTACTATGGCTCTGTGCGCTCTGTGGATGCAGCAGGAATTGGGCGGGGTCGAGGGACATCTCAAGGTATGCACAGTGCGTACTGCTGCACACCTGCAGACACCACTGGTGTTAACAGTGGTGAATAGATGTTTCAGTTTGATGTTTAGGTCTTTTCCACCCGATTCCCTGTACACTCTATAGACACGAATTACAGCGCGGGGACAGTCTATGTTGAAGCGCTCATGTGGAAATGAAGCATGGCTTTTATGTTAAAACATTACATTTGTGTAATTACTCCTCCGACCTTCAACACAGGTTTAGGAGGTCAAAAGAGTCAAATGTAGTTGACACTTTGTTCTGAGTTGTGTCCGAGTTACCGGAGCAAGCAAACAGTTGCCGGATCCAACTGCGTCAAAATAAGGCCTGATTAAGATAGTTGCATAGCTCACTTTTAAGGTTAAATTCACAGCTCAAATCAACTGTAGTTATGGAAGATGTCAAGCAATCACAAGAGAAAAGCAATCACCAACAAAACCCTGTAAAGACTGGGTGGAACAATGTTTGTCTATGCAAATAACTTTTTCTTAAAATGTACTTACACTACACTGCCATGCCCACCCTTTATTGTTATTACTATTAGCGCAAGTGCTATGACAACACTGAGAGCCTTATTTGCTCAGCAGATGTAGGTCAGAGAAACGGAAAAACCTCAAGGAAGGAAGGAAGGAGGAAATATGATTCTGTCAGTATTATTTACAGCAGGCAGCCTTTGTCTTCCTTTTCAAATATTTACAGAAGACCAACAGCCAGAGTAAACTTTCTTCTATCTGAAATTAACCAAGACATAACACAATACCGAACACAATAATATGACCATAAATTAGTTTATTTGCTGCTTTGTGATATCAATTGTGTCTCAAATACAATTACTAGGAATACTTCAAATATAAAATGCATTATAAGTGACCAAAGTTGTGATGTTTCAATAGCCAATACTGTGAGCTGTCATTTTAATCATAATTTATCACTTGTGATGTTGGACGTGAGTAAAAGTTTAGCCCTTATTCTTGAAGACACACTGTTGGCTCAGAGGGGTCTGTTTCCACAACAAACCTGTCCCGGGACACAAGAAACACACCATGTAACTTGATCTATCACTCTACAAACACAAGGTAAAAGCTCTCCCTCTAACACTGTGCGTAGGTTAGTACGGTGGCCCTAAAGAGCAAATCACAGCAACAAAATCAAACATACAAAAACTGAAACACACATAGGAAATTAAAAACACACAACCACAAACTGAAACATGCACGCAAATTTGCAAACATGAGCAAACAAACTGAAAACATCTACAGAAATTTGCAAACATGTGCACAAACTTAAACACACACACATTTCCAAACTGAAAACACACACACATTTGGAAACAGGCACAGAAAATTGGAAACATGCACACAAATCTAAGAACACACACAAATTCAGAAACAGAACACAAATTTAAAAACACAAAAATCATGGACATAGATTTGAAAACATGTACACAAATTTGGAAATGCACACAAAACTGAATCGGAAACACACCAATTTGGAAAAAAAAAATTACACAAATTTGGAAAAGTACACAAAGTTGGAAAAAGGTACACAAATTTGGAAACATGCACACAAATTTGTTAACACGCTAACAATGTCAGAATTCTGCACACTAAATTAAAAACATGCACACAAATCCAAAAACATACACAAATTCAGAAACAGCACACAAATCTAAAAACATGTACAAACTCAGAATCCTGCACAAAAATTAATAAAACACACACAAATCTGAAATGAAAACGCACACAAATTTGGAAATACACATAAATTTGGAAACACAAACTCAGAATCATGCACAAAAATTCAAAAATGTACACAAATCTAAATTGCAAACACACCGTACACCAATTTTGGAAACAGGCTCACAATTTCTGAATCCTGCCCACTCATTTGGAAACAAGCACATAAATTTAGAAAAATGCACTCCAATTCAGAAATATAATAATATAAATATAAAATAAATATATATAATATATAATATAAATATAAAAATATGTACACACATCTAAAAATATGCAAATTTGAAACCTAAGACCACCAAAGCAGGACTAAAACAGGAAGCATCTGGTTCTAAATGAAACCAAATGAGTATCAGAGCATGACGTAAGGCTTGTCCCAATTTAGATGAACAGTTACGATTCGTCAGTTTTTGGGACGTATTTTACATTGCCCCGAAAAGTGAATGGATTCTGACAGGTCAGTCTAATCCTTGGTTAAAATTAAGATTTTTGCATGACTTTCACTTCTCTGAATTTCTTAGCGCATGACTGAACAAAATACTTTGCTTTTCACATTGAATTTGGATAAAATCTGCTAAAAATCTAGCTCGTCTCCACTGTTCTGCTTTATCAGTCAAATACATATTGAACAAAACAGGAAATCCTCCCATCTCCTTATGACAAACACACATAAATCTAATTGGTCATCTGGGACAGGATCAGTAAAAAGAAAAAAATAAGCTTTCATGGCTGCTAACTCTTCAGTAAACTCTTGTAAAATGT
Organism: Bostrychus sinensis; assembly: GCA_020698575.1. Classification (NCBI taxonomy): domain Eukaryota; kingdom Metazoa; phylum Chordata; class Actinopteri; order Gobiiformes; family Eleotridae; genus Bostrychus; species Bostrychus sinensis. The sequence goes on along the minus strand of CM036239.1, from coordinate 44,633,687 downwards.
TGTTTCAAGCCTCATGTCGACATTGTACAGAGCAGACCTGCACTTATGGACTGGACCTGTTACATTTCATTGTGTCAGTTTTAATAAAGCCATCTGCCGAAGCACTTGGGACGCACTTTATTTGTGAAGGATGTACATAAAAATAGCTTTTCCAAGGATTTCCACTCTAAAGTGAAGAGCGCAGTTATTTTTACTCCATCACATCACGTCAGCTGACCAGCCTCCTCAGGGGAAGTTGCTACAGTGTCTTATCTGTGTATGGAGAGAAGCCTGTTGACTTTTGTCTTTGGTAGAGGACAAGCCGTGTCTCTGCACAAATCAAATGATTAAATGGAGCTAGTGGCTGATAGCATTTAGGATACTGACAGATACTGGCCGCAGAGAGCTTTAAATAAAAGTGTGGTTTGGACGTATGTTAGACAATGGAAATTAGTCCAAAAAATTACACTTTATAGCCATTATATATTTGGTCAAGTTACAAAAATAATGTCTATGTTCTCAAACTTTTCACACTAAGGGCCACTTCAGAAAATAATGCACTGTTCAAGTACCATCTTTAAAAGACTAAAATGAGCATAAATAAGGTCTAACCCAGGTCTAAATTAGGTCAAAACCAGGACTAAACTAGGTGTAAACCCAGGCTAAACCAGGTCTAAACTAGGTCAAAACGAGGACTAAACCAGGTCTAAATGGAGTGACAAAATAGGTATTAACACAGAAAATGTGTTTCCAAAAAAAAATGTTCAAATCATGGACTAAGTCAGGTCTAAACTGGGGAAAAAAAAAAAAAACAGGGCTAAACTAGGACTTAATCAGGATTAAGCCAACTTGAACTAAACTAGAACTAAACCAGGGCTATCCAGATCTAAACCAGGGCTAAACCAGGACTAAACTAGAACTAAACCAGATCTAACCAAGGACTAAACTAGAACTGAACCAGGACTAAACCAGGTCTAAACTAGGACTAAACTAGATCTAAATCAGGATAAACTAAAAATAACTAAACCAGGAGTAAACCAAGTCTAAAACAGGGCTAAACTAGAACTAAACCAGGACTAAACTAGAACTAAACCAGGACTAAACTAAAACTAAACCAGGACTAAACCTGAACTAAATTAAAACTAACTAAACCAGGACTAAACAAGAACTAACCCAGATGGACTAAGCCAGGACTAAACTAGAACTTTATCTGGTTTAAACCAGGACTAAACCGGGCCTGGCCCTAAATTGAGCTAAATCAAAACTTGAAGACTCCTTAATACCACCAGTGGTACCTATACCACAGTTTGAGAACCACAAATTTACCATGAGTGTATGCATGTCTAAGTGTACTAATTACATACATTATACAACTCCAGAACTTAACACTACCCACTACAAGCAGCTTACTGCACACTAGCCATTTCACAGCAGTGCATAGTGTCTGTGGTGCTGCTCCTGTCTGCTTCTCCAAACTGTGAGTGTGTCTATTATAAGGAAACAAATATACCCCCAAAAGTAACTGAAAGAACTGCATTTACTAGGCCTACTTCAAATCATGCTCCTCAAGTACACACAATCTCTCAAAGTATAGCATGGAAGTATATGTGGCCACTTTGTGTTCCTTTCCTCTGGTATGTTATCTTAGTATTCAAGCAATCTGTCTCCAAAAATACTAGTTACCCTTACTCCAGTAGCAGTAGTACAGCACTTTACTTCATCCGTGTCCCTGTATACCCACCCCTGATAATGATGCTCTGTTGTGAAGCCAGTCTGGATGCCAGGCCTGCTCTGCCAGCACACAGCACTGACTCACTCCAAATCCCTCACGACTCATAATTTATTCATCGTGACCAAATGCTAAAAAATTACGCACAACGCATCAAATAAAACGCTCAATGGATGTCTTTCATTCATTGCAGCGTGCTCGTCTGTTCACCCCACACGCACACACACAAACACACCGCGTTTAATCATCCCATACAGCCGATTTAAGAAGCTCACTTACCTTTGGGGGGAAAATGAGAGGCGTGCGTCCCCGTCTACGTTACTGTGACCTTGGAGCGGGGGAGAGAGATGCGTGCGCCTTGGATAACCTATATGTCTCGTTTAAATTTCCTGGGTTTGACGTGGAGCTGCGGAGGGAAAGAGGGCGGCGCTGCTGGTGCTGCTGCTGCTGAAGAGTTTTTTTTTTTTTTCCGGCGCACGCAGGCAGCGCAGCGGATTGAGCCGGTTTTACATCCACTGACTGTCCGTCTGTCTCTAACCCGCTTAGACACTCGTTGCTGTAAACAAGCCAGTGTGACTGTACAAGCCGAAACAGCGACGGGTGATGGATTTCTTAAAGGTGCAGTGTATGGGATGCGTACACAGAATAACAACGTCTCTGGAGTCAAATCTGGAGCGCGTGAATTTTATAAACGGACAGAAGACCAGCGCTATTTGTTTGACTGTAGGGAACAAACTGACACGTGCATGTGGCCTGAGCTCTCATCTGATTGGTCGGATTGTGTAAAGGCATGGCTGTGTCTCTCTGATTGGTCATTTGAGGGGCACACGCTATAGGACTGGTCTGGGTACCATTAAACAATACCTTTGCAGCATCGAAAGAAAAGTTACAATACTACTGGAAAAGAAAATATATATTTTTACTAATACCAAGTTTCAGTACCTAGTGGGACCTTTAATGTTCCTTTGCATGTATGAATCAAATAAATAACACAGAATAAATCATACAAACTACTTTTTTTTTAACTTACAGCTAAGAAATTTGCTCCAAAAATGTGTCTTTTATTTAATATTATTGTGTTTTATGATTGTAGAAATTGCCAAGGGTTACTTAAAAAATCTTCCACTGTTCTTTATAGGTCAGTTCTGCTGTGGTGTGGTGAATGTGGGTCAGTGAAGGATTACAGAGAAGAGTTCATTGAGTAAAGAAAGCAAAGAAAGCATACACATCAGGTATAACTCAGTGTAGTAATGTTCCTCATTCTTCTTCAAGATTTAATAAAAATATTGTTGACATCATGGCTGACCCTTCCTATAGACCGTTCTCAGTCACGTGACTTGGTTTGTTGGCGCTGCCATTTTGGATGGCAAAAAGCCAGTGTAGCCTGCTAGCGATTAGCAATCATGCATAGAAATTGAGTTCATATTTACCACTTTCTACACCGGTTCAATACTTAACGTTAAGTGTTCAGGTCAGACAGCGATATTTAGAGAAATGTTCACTTGTCGATGCTTAAGACCCATATGATCTGTGAAAATTACAGTTTACCAGCCTTCGACACACAATCCGCTTTGGAATACAACAACATTTACAAATATTTAGTCAATCAATCGACAATCTCACTTTAGAGGGGCACATTTAAAAGCTTACAAGAGGCAGAGAGCTCCTTAGAGGCATAACAATATTTTGTGGCAGGATGGGTGACAGACCTTCAAGTATGGCCCTAAAACAACTGTTGTCCATGTGAGTAGGCAGAAGAGAGACGCAAATTAGTGAAAAGCCAATATAAATACTTCAATAAAGTAGTCTTTCCATGGAGGTTTACAAGTCTAAAACTATAAATCAGAATTTAAGGCCTTAAAAAGTCACAAATTTGCTGAGATATGGAGATTTAGGATTTATACATGTTTAACCTCATTCAATCTGGCAGCGACCAGATTCAGAAAGAAACTCTGCGAAAACATAATTTGCACGGTTATTATTTTGTCAATACAGGCATGATATACATTGTTAGAAAGCTTATGTTCTGTACAAAATGGGAATAAGTTAACTTTATGCTTAAAATTGGACATATGTGTAATTAATGACGATTCCTCAGTATGCCCAAACCGAAAAACAGACTTTTTACCTTTGAACACTAGTTCCAGTCCAAACCAGTCCAATCCAGGATAACGCTCAATCAGTTCGTATAAATCCACAAGTAAATATCAAGATATATTTCCATAAAAGTATTCCATGTTGTGAAAATAATCCTGTAATCGCCATATCCTCATGCAGAAATGAACAAATACCAAGCTGTTCCGAACGTTGTATTTTATCCTGTTAATAAACCTGAGCAGACAGTAAGAACTGACTTCAGATTGTTTTTTTACTTTATTTGACGATTACAGCAGGAATGATATTTTATGTGACTTTTTTAAAGAATAAACTTTGTCAAACAGTGCAACATTAACTTTCTTACTTAAACAGACAGCTGGTATCACAGATATAGGACACATTAAACTATTTTTGATGAGTAAAACAAATTTAATTTGTTAGGCTAACAGACAGCAGGAAGGATCCAAATCGGGGCATGACAACCGGCTTTTGCCATCCAACATGGCGGAAATCACGTGATCAGATGACGCTGGCTGAGAAGGGTCTATAGGCAAAGTAAGCAACTGCATAGGGCCCCACAGGCAAAAAAAGACCCCCGTACTTTAAAGCATTGCTTACACATTTGACTGATTCTGCAACTTTGTTTGATTTTTTTTTTAAAGTCTATGATTTTTTAGCTTTTTAAAGTCTATGATTTTTTAGCTAACTGGGGACTGATGCCAATAAGGCATTTTACTGTTTACCTGGGGCCCCTCTTGTTGAGTTAGTAATGTTTGCAAAATTATTAAATTAAAAATAATCATGAATGAAACCTATCTTGCTTAGCTCTGTTATTGCCAAAGTTGCTTTTATTTTTAAAGATGAAAGAAATATAATTATTTTTTCCAGTTTGTTTGTTATCTTATGATCCATAATAATTTACATTCTGAGAAAATGTGGGCAATATTGTTTTTTCTTGCTATTGTGGGAAAAAAAGCAAGTCATCCATATGTTTTGACAAGAAACATAAACACTGATGTTTGCAATTTCACGTTTGAGTAAACACATCTGCTAAAGGCAGCTGCTTCATCTGTTAGCTTTTAGCCACCGTTAGCTTGAACAGGCAGTAAAAAGTAATATCACTAATGGTAGCTGGGCTTTTCTTTTAGCAAAATGTAATGATAAAGCAACATAAATATCATATTTTTTGCTTAACAATATTAAATGTAAACTTTTTAAAAAGCCTTTAAATGTACTCTTTTTAAGAGGGGTTAGAATGTACAGAACATATATTAAAATATAATACAAAGATTTAAAAAAAAACTGCCAATATAGATACAGTAATACATTAATACATTTGCAATAGAAAGAGTGTATCATGTGTTTCAGATGTTTAGTATAGACGTATAGATCAGTCTGTAGTTTTAGTTCAGTAGTTTTGAGTTCCACAGTCTGGGCCCTTTAAAGGAGAAGCTGGACTGTGCAATTTTAAATGCAAATAAATAAAATTTCCCCTCATTTATTTATTCCCACAATTATTTATTTCTTGATTTCTGTCACCAAAATGCAAATTAAGGTAGTCTGTTTTTTCCATTGTCATTGGTTGTTCAGGGCAAGTGATCACTCTATGGACTCTCTGCAGATTATCTGTGGCTTTGATTACTTATGTTTAATTTTTGTCTTCATTTCAGCAACAGAAATCAATCAATCAATAAATGTGAGTGTAAATAAAAGAGGAAAAAAACTGATAATTAAATAAAGCACAAATGAATAAATACAGAAAAGGAATAACTATAGGCCTTTATTTATTTTAACCCAAACTTACATCTTCATTATTTTTTATTTATTTATTTATTTCAGCTTTTTATTTTTATTTTTATTTTTTTTTGTCCTGTTTAAATAATTATTTGTCAGTGAGAGCATGTATTTATTAATTCAGCCATTCCCAAAGTCAAGACTGTCGTGGCCCCCTTAAATTCCCGAAAATCCCCTGCGGACCCCCAATGATAAAACTTCCCTCTATGCAAAAGTCTCTGCCATTTTTCTTCATATGTTTTTTTATAAAAAACATTACAAAAACACTGATTATTGACTAAAAGTTGTTTTAAAGTAATATTTTAAATCAAGTATACAACTGTAATTAATTTCAAATGCTTTTTATGTACTTAATGTTTTTAGGTGCTTAATATTTTCATTGACTTTTTATATTTTTGTATGTTTTATTTGTTTTTATGAACCAAAAACATGTCTCTGAAATAATAATAATAATAATAATAAAAAAATAATAATAATAATAAATTGAAACTGAAATTGAAATATAGACAGCCTCTGGGGGCCCCCCTGTAGTACCTTCGCAGACCCCCAGGGGGCCCCGGACCCCACTTTGGGAACCACTGTATTAATTCATTTATTGCTTGATTTGGCAGTTTTGGTCCTCCATATGGGGGAGCTCTGCCCTAAAAACTTGAATTATCCTAGCATGCATTGCACAAAGGTCTAAGCTCCAAACTCTCTCTCCATTATAAAACCAGTTACACCTCATTCATTTGTCTGTATTTCATTTAAGCCTCTCCTGGTTGAATTGAATGGTCATTACATTCAGTGTATGTGTTTGACTTTTTGAACTTTCTACCCAAAAAAAATTTACATAATACAGTTGTCAGAAATGAGTGTTATGAAAACCGGCACATGACCCTCAGTTTAAAACTGTAAATGACCTGTCTACGCCTGAGATATAAACACAAACCTGAAGCTCACATTATAGAGGCACGGAGCTCCTTTAATCCAAACAGTAACCTCAGAGCGTCCCTCTCTGTGGGGGCCTGGGGCAGGAGTCCATGGAGGGGCCAAGAGAAATATGAGTTCAGGCTCACAATTCAACCTATTGTTTTGGTAAAAGTCTTACCTTTCACTCAGAGCCTCTTCACGAACTTGAACCGAACAGTGGAGGTTTCATCGAAGGAAAGTTTTTTCACTGAGACATCAAACTGCTTCTGGCAACGTGAAAATACAGAGGAGCATATCAAATATAGCAGTTGGGTTTAGGTTTGAAACATGACATTTCAGATGACCGCTTGATTAAAAGGAAGAAAGTGCTCAGTCCATTGTGGCTGCTACTGAGATTATGTACCCAGCCAGCAGGGGGCAATATTGCCAATCATTCCTATTTTAATCTTGAGAGGAGGATCTGGCCAAAGACAGAGATATAGGCAGATGGGATAGTATTTGGTTATTGTTATAATCCCTTAATATGACAAAAGAGACATAAGGCACATCTTGATAATTATATGGATACCCAATGGGACGCCCCTTTTTTTCTGTAAAGTAATTCTTTCACTTATGTCAAAGAAAAGAGCTTAAAAATGTTTAAATAATCTTCATTTATTTTATTTTATTTTTTTGTCCACAGTAATTTGCAACAGTGGTAAAAAAAACATTCACTCTTTCATACTTAAGGCCAATAGTGACTAACTTGAGATTACAATAAAATTCCACCCAGTGTATATTATAAAATGACTGTAAAATGCAATGTGTAAATGAACAGTGTAGTAATGCTACACATACACATAGGCATGTAAGTGTTACTACAGCAGCAAAAGTAAAACCACAGTATCACTAATATACTGTACTCCACTTCAATAAAAATAGCCTAACTTTGTCTAAGACGTAGCGAGTACATCTTTATGCCCTAAAATTAATTTGTACTACATTTTTGCAAAACTGCTGTTCTCTTAAGAGAGGTTACGTATTGAGACGTTCGTCCATTAACACAAAGGTTGGTGGTTCAATTCCCACTACTACCATTGCTTACTGACGTTGTGTCCTTAGGCAAGACACTTCACCCACCTTGCCTATGTATGTGTATGAATGTGTTAGTGTGACTGTGTGAATGAATAATGTACCAAATTTTAAAGGGACTTTGAGTGTCTAGAAAGCGCTATATAAGACTAATGCATTATTATTAGTCACATTTTATATGAAACATATTATTTAAAATAAAATGGTATGATATGGTATGGTATGGTTTTTTTAAGTGGATTAATAGAGTTTTCTTTTATTACACTATAAAGAGTTGGTTATATCAAAGTGTAGTGTCAAATACTAACCCTGGCCAGTGCCAGTAAATTTGTTTTTTCCAGGGTTAGGACCTATGTTCACTCAAACAAACAAAAAATAACTGTTGTTTCTTGACTTTGTATTGTTGTGTAATGGGGAATGCTACCATCTTCATTCATTACAATGGTGTGTACTAATGTCACAACCTAATCATGCTGTGTGAAATATTTAGAAAGGTAACAGTCAAGCGAGTTTGCAGCAACATGTCTCTTTTTGCCCTTTACTGACTATACATCTTCAAAAGTGTTGCTTCTTGCAAATCTATCGAATTAATTTTACAAACATTTATTAGAAAATTATTATTTTTTTAAGAACCAGATATGTATACATTTTAAATATGATTTACAGAAGAGGAACTGGCTCAGTAATTGGCTGGGAGCATATAGAACGACTCCAGAGTGACCACTGACTCTCCAAAATGCTGAGAGTTGCTGTTGTCCTGCTGCGTGATTGTGTTGCGAAAATGCAGAGTGAAAGAATTAATTTTTATAAATGTATTTTTTTCTTCACATTTTTGATAATAATAATAATCATCCTCATCGTCATCATTTCAAAAAATAAAAGTCTCAGTACAGACATTACTTTCCAAAATGCGTGGTTTAGACCAGTGGTTCTCAACTGGTGGGTCGGGACCCAAAAGTGGGTCGCAGAACTGTTCTTAGTGGGTCGCCGGCTTTTATACAAAAAAAGAAAAAAGAAAAAAAAGAAAATAAATCATCAGTTCCAACTCCTTAACAGCAGGTGGCAATATGGAGTCAAGAGTGTGGCGGCCGCCTTAAATTTCCGAAAATCCCATGTGGACCCCCAACAAGAAAACTTCACTCTTATAAACACTATGTCATGTTTTTCTCCCTAAATTTCAATAAAAATGTTACCAAACAAAATGACTGTTGGTTAAAAGTAATATTTTAAAGAAAGTATACAAGTGTAGTTCATTTCAAACTCAATTTATTTTTATGTACTTGATATAGACAGCCTCTGGGGGCCCCCTGCACTACCTTCACGGACCCCCAGGGGGCCTCAGATCCAACTTTGGGAACCATTGGAATAGAGTAATACAGAAAAAACCCAACATGAGCAGAAATTAAGTTCTATAATGTTACTGTTTTACCTATGGTTGAAGTGAGTGCTGCCTAATTTTCCTCAATATCATTTATTTGGGTCATGGCTGCACATAAGCTCCATTTCTAATAACTGACACACTTCTTGCACGCTCTTATCTATTGATGGTTGAAAGTGTTACAAAGTGTGAAGTGCTTTATTTGTCATGCAAGGTGTACAACGAAATTGTGTAGATGGTCAGATGAAGAGTTTCGTCCTGAGCCACTGCACCTGAGCGGGCCGCCACTATGGGCTAACCTGACCCACATGTTTTTGGTATAAATAGTCACTGGAGTTCATGACATGGCATTTAAACTACAGAAAATCACCAATACAAAAAAGCAAACAAACAAAACAAAACATGTACCACAAAATAAGTGAATAAAAAGAAAAAAAAATCTTAATGTGTTGTGTTAATGTATTTCTCCCTATTTTATTGCAACGAATCTCACATTTAATCCAGGATAAAGAGAAGTGCAGGCAGGGGCTTTACAGTGCATGTCCTTCTTTGTTCACTGTGACTCCTTCAGTGACACCTAGAGGTCAGTGTGCACCAGCAATACTTCACTCCACTGTCTCCAGAGCTGGCAGACGTACTCAAACCAGGACTCGAGTAATGTACTGTCACTTCAAAATAGCATTACTCGTTTAGATGGGAACATACTCAACAAGATTAGCATTGCATGTTAACTTTACTTAAGTGCAAAGTAAAATATTTATGTTTTTTGCAAGTACAGTGCAATCTTCTTCTTCTGCTGCTTCTACTACTAATACTACCACTACTTCTACTACTGCTGCTACTACTACTACAACTACTACCATTACTGATACCACTACAGCTGCTACTACTACCGCTCACAGTACTACTTTTTCTACAACTACTACGTCTACTATCACTACTCCTACTAATAATACCAGTACTACTACAACTACTTCTTTTATCATTATTATTACTACTAATACTATACACTGTACTACTACTCTCTCCAAACCTTTACTTTTACTCTTTTAGAGAAATAAAAAGTTTTTAAGTAAAAGTAAGATTTTAGCGATACAGTTGTAGTAACCACTTATTTAGAAAGCATAATTTCAACATAATTGAATTTAAAACATTGTTATTAATCTTTAACTATTAAGCTTGTGAAAATCAATAATAAATCATAAACACCAGTGTTGATACAGCGTTTATACACTGTTCATTCATTAGATTATTGTTAATTGTTAATTACTATTATTGTTAATTGCTTTATAGTGGAAGTTATTATTATAGTAAGTGTTACCAATTACTCAATTAAAAGTATATTTTTAGAAAATAAACTCAGAAAGTACAGTAACACTTTAACTACTTTAACTCACAACTATAAATCCATAATAACACATTAATAAGAATTTAATGATTTAAGAGTTCACAGAGCTTGAATTACCTTAATTTTGCACAGATTAACAGGAGTCTATTATAGAAGAGTTAAATATTAGTCTCAATGGCGTTTATAAATGTTGACGTAATCAACTGACTGTTACTAACCCTTAACTAATACTTAATAACTGCTAAAGTGTTACCAATGTATTCTACTTTCCACCTCTGACAGTCTGCCCCGTCCGCTCTCACTCCATAACATTTCCTGAGTGTTTGAGTTTACAGGCTGCGGTGTGCTCTGGGACCCTGCGGGGCCAGAGTGACTGATCGGACCACCACTGAAAGACGCTCTGTCCGCACCTCACTGTTTACCTTTCCTGTCCGAGTGTTTCCACCAGCCCAGTGAAGACCCGACTGTTCAGGCTCCGGAGAGACAGCAGCTGGGACGGCCTATTCTCACCTACCTCTGTCCCATTACGGGGGGGAAGGGGGGCGTCCTGCAGCTGGATGCAAAGAGTGAATGGGAAGAAGTGTGTGTTTATATGTCGGGAAAAGGGGGTTTAGATTATTACTGTGGACACCGAGCCAGATAAAACAAATTTGATAGTTTATGCAAAATAGATGAGAGCTGTGTTAATGCAGGCAGCTTATAAAACCACATTGGAAATATTGTTAGGTTCATAAGTATTTGGACACTGACACAAGTTTTGATATTTTAGCTGTAAACCAAAACATATTCAAAATACAGTTACATAATTCATATGTGCAGACTCTCAGCTGTAATTTGAGAGTATTCACGTCCAAATCAGAGAAAGCATTTAGGAGTTATAGTTCTTTAAAATGTAGGAGCCTCAGGGGCTCAAAAGTAATTGGACAGTTGCTTCAAAAGCTATTTCTTGAGCTGCCTGGGGAATTTCCATCATTAATCCATCATAAATTGAGCAGGTAAAAGAGAAAATTTACAAAAATGAACATCTAATTGTTCTAGTGATTCATCAACATTCATTTAAGATATGACTGTACACTTTTCATAATTTCAAAGTATTATATGTGGATGTATAACTTCAGGGCCCACAGAACCAGCACAGAGGCCCCTCATTATTACCATACGCCACTGTTTCCACCTCTAGAATTCAGACATGGACCTGGTGCTGACTGAACAGGAAATACATAAGCAGGAGGAAATACAAAGCTTGTGAATTAGTTAACATCTTGACATTTTTCCAATGCATTTTGCTTTTTAATATTCTAAGCAAGCAACCTATTCCCACAATCCCAACTGGCAGTGCTTGAAAAACAAGTTTAATAAGTTTTACATGATGTCAACTCTAGGGTTTAAATTATGAAATTAGATTTAGTTTGGCACATCAAGTCATCCACAAAGTGCTTGACTGCCACACACATTTTTGGCTTCAACTTGAAAAATCTTTCTCCAGTTAGTTGCTGGTCTTGACAGAAAGCTCTGTCCAGGCCTGAATGGCGTGCATCAGTGGTCAGTGGACAATAGGTGAAAATAGTGGGGGACAGAGACAAAGGGGTGAGCAGCGGGAGGCCGATGGGGGAGGAGCGCCAGGCAGGGGGTGGGGCGGTGTAGTGTACTTGCTGGTTTTAGCTTACAAAATCAATTAATTTAGATGTGTTTCTATTTGAAGCAACACTTTTTAGGATTAACTGGCACCAGCTAAAGGAGTAAAACTGCTGCAAACTCAGTGGTCAGTGGACAATTGGGTGAAGATAGAAACCACAATACCCTCATAAAAGACATACAAGAGCCTCCTGCTTACGTCAAAAGCTTTCTTAAAAAAAAAAAAAACAACATTCTGTACTAGACTGTGTTTTGCCAACAGTTAACTGTAAAAAGTTGGCTTCACACCAGGTAACAAAGGAGTCAATGCATTTTCTGTAGGGGCTTGGTCATCACCCTGGAAAATCAAGCCAAGTATGGCAGTGTCATCTGCAAATTTCTGCATCGAACAGAATAGAAATGCATAACTGTGCTCAGTGGTATAAAGTGGTAATGAAGGGTTCCAGTGGAAGTTTTCAGAATGGGCCCTAAAGCTATGAAGCACAAAAACCTTTGGTCTTAAAAATAAAACTGTGATGTTGAAAAATTGATTCATGCCTGCAGTTTAATTTATAGCCCAGACTACAAATAACCCACTAAAACTGACTATAAGGAGTCTCGATGGGGTCCCTTCATGTCCTGGGCCACCTGATGTTACGCCCCTGGCTGTGCCTACTGTATACAAAATAAAAATCCTGTTTTTGATCAAATCATTTCCAAACATTTGACACCAGGTCTCACAAATTGAAGCTGGTTAAATAAATAATCTTAAACCCAGGCAACAATGGTATTGTGCAACATCCAATGACTTATTTGTTAAAATATGTGCTTGTATTGTATTATGTGGTTGCATTGTATTATTGTATTAAAAGTAAAAATATGTGTGATGGTGAGAGAACCCATATTTTCGATATTTTTATATTTCACAACCCATCATTTGAGAAACTGTTGCCTGCAACAACAACAACAACAAAAAATACCTCTCATAGACGGAGAGAAATAATAGTGAGTCACTTGAATTGCCTTGAATTGCCTGTAAAATGAAAGATAGTTACTCTAAAAGCTGATTTTTAGACAGTGGTATAACATGGGTTTAGTCAATTTTAAACCAAAACACACCCCATACCACCAGTAAACGCTGACACTTTGAAACATATGAAATGCATTTATCATCATTAGTTTCAGGGTGTTACGGGTGATACAACAGATACAACCAATAGTAAATATGAGAGCTCTGAATAGCATTTACGTACACTCACTCATGACTCATGACTTCCTGGGTACAGTTGTCTGTAGGTTGTTCCACTGATTACCTTATAATAAAAATACTGGCTCTTAATAAGCTCATCTTTTCCACTAGGTCATCACAGAGCGGGACAGGTCAGTTTGGGGGTGTTTCCACTTCCCAAAAAGTGGTCCAAACTGTTCTAACTTTTGGCAATACTCTTCGATGGGGTCCAGCTCGGTTAGAGGTTAGAGGTGGGAACTGCTGTGAGCTGATTGGACAAGAGAGGTACCTCACTCAGCAAGCCAAAGTACAGAAATAAAAGCGAAAATGTTTTAATCAAACACAGACTTGTTTTTGTGATAAACAGCCGTATTCCAAGAGAGGATGAGTTAATGTTGAGGTGACTTTTTCTAAAAATAAAACTAGTGTATATTAGCAACAGCAGTTACCGGTTTAGCGAAGTACGGCTCTCGCTTCTAGAATCTAAACATTTAATTTTTAGTTTAGACTGGATTAAACACAAGTTAAAGTCGTGTTGTTATATGTTCAGTGGTTAAAATGTGCTGAAGTGGTGCAGAGAAATGAATTTAATGCACTGAACGCTGGTGGTAAACCTGAAGTAGTCTCCTGTTTACTGAAGCTATAACAGCTTTACCTCCAGCCTCACACAGACACACACACCTGATACAGACAGACACACACACACACCAGCCTCACACAGACACACACCAGCCTCACACAGACACACACCAGGATTTACTCTCCCCTTTTTATTTAATGTTGCCAGCGTCTTTATGTTTTAAAAGTGAGTTTCAGACACATTTCTTTAATCAAATTTATTAACATAACTTTTGTTGCATTTGTGTGACATCAGTGTTTACATAACAGACGTGGGTCTCCTGGATCCATACCAATGGAAACACAAGCAGGTTTTGGGGCTACCCATTCTAAGGCGTCCCATACTGACACGTCCCGTACCGTTCAGCCTAGTGGAAAAGCGCCTTTAGAAACCTTGTGACAGTATATCATTCCCTCATCCGGTGACATGTGCTAGCTAGTGTGCTAGTGTTGATTGTAAACAGATACAGACTCACTTCCTTCGGTCCATTCACAGTTAATGATAAATGAGTGACCTATTACTGAGTCCATCATTGAACTCCATGTTATCTGTTTAACATTAGCACTGTTCTTTGATATGGAAATTAAACAACCCGGGCACAATGTCACATCACTATTAGTGCTGTTTATAGCTCAGTTCCTGCTTCAGTCTTTCAGACCAAAGATTCTGGCTGTATTACATTACATAAGAAAACTAGTATTCCTTTGTTAATGTAATTTGTATAAAATATAACAATAGGTTTTGCTTGGTGAGATAAATTACACTGGAAAATAACATCAGAACCTAGACCCTGTTACAATAGTAGATGAACACTGATGAAGTTTACACACCAACCCAATGCCTGACCAAAGTCAGCAGAGGCTGGGCGACTGCTTTGTCTCCTCACATCTCCTTTTATTGCCACAAAACATAGACACAGACACACCAAAGCGAAGACCCATGACCGAACAGCGTGCATGTGCAAGACATAACAACTGTTTATAGCAGCAGCACTCTGCAACTTTCAAGTATTTATAGTGATTAATAATTATCCATGCTAAATTAAATATGTCTAATCACAGTAATTAATAAAAGGAACTGGATTATTGCAGCTTTTTGCCTCAGAGGGAGGATTGTGTTTTTATCTGCATGAGGCTAAGGTAAGCTAACTGCAGCACATTAGTGTCACAGATGTGAGAAACATAATGAAGTAGTTGTAGAACAAAAGTTCCTTTTATTTTAAACGTGCACTGTTTGACAAATTGTGAATGGAACACACAGCCAATCAGAGCTCACTGAGCACAACATCTGATGCCGATTCCACGTGTTCAGTCTGCCAGAACTATGTCGAATTATGTCCCACTACATCCACACCAAACAGACTCACATCGCCAACCGCGTCAAACCAGCCGACCATCCCCAACAGCTGATAATCACCCCAGCGTCCCTGAAGGATGAGTTTACATTTGACAATGCTTTTGTAACTGTCTCTATTTTACAGGATGGGGTAGTTATCCCCATGCCCTACCCCTAAACCTGGAAGACCAGGGGCTGTAATTTGTCTGCCTCCTCCCCCTTGACCTGATCCGGGATGGTTAAACCTATCAGAGGTGTAGAAACCCCCACCAGCATAGTTCTCAGGTTCACAGGAGTACACAAGCCTCTCCACCACAATAAAGGTTGCAGTCTACGGGAGAGGAACATTGTCACAAAAACAACACACATTTTTTTAAACTTTATGTATGACACCATTTCACTACAAAATGAAAAAAAATAGCTGTGAGGAATCAGTGGAAACAGAGCTGTGCAATGTTTTTTGTTAAATGAATGGGAGCAGACTGGATTTAGAGGGCTTGTTGATTGGTCAGTAGACCAGAGAATACAGGCTTACTCAAACAGGCGTGAATGAAAGAAAGCACAACTCCTGGGATGTTTTTGCTGAGAAAAATTATGACATGGTAGAAAGCTCGGGAAAGTCAAATTTGCATAATATAGCCCCTTTAACAACTCCAAATGTGTCTTGTTTAATGTAAATGTAATCCTATTTACCTAGGGGTGGTATGGACACCTAACTACTGGAGCATCGTTTCAATGTGGCTTTCACCTCCCACTATTGTTCGAGAAATTAAACTGGCTATTAAACATCTGTGCAATAGTCTATTCTGGCCTACAAAATTATACACCATTTTCAGGCAATCTTTTTCTAATAAATTCCGTCTACCAGCTCCAAAGACACAGCTGCTGACCTGAAACCTTATCCATGACTTTTACAGTTCTCTGATAGTTTCCTTTTGACTCACTTGTGCTTGTGCTGTGAGGTGGTCTGTTGATGCACACCAGTTTGATTCCTTCTAAACTAAATATGCTGATTTCTCCGTCCCGCCACCCCCGCTGCTCTCCTCCCCACTGTTTGAACAGCTGGCCTTTCTTTATCACCGCCGGGACCTACCGCTGGCTCTTCACTGTGGGAGGGGTGCATGAGGTGAGGGCGGGAAGGTGGGGGGTCCTGGGACTCAAGGTTTCGGGCCCAGCAGGAGACAGGGCCTTGCGATGAGAACGGCCTTGTTTAGCAGAAAATGCGTGCACACCTCCAACAGGTTTGAAGCTGTGGGAGGGTTTGAGAAAGAAGCAAAAAAGCAACAAATGTAAGCTTTTCCTTTGACAGATACCATGCTGGTGTATCTTTGTGTTTTTGGCTCTAAAGTATTTCCAGCAATAGGGAGGGTACAGGATATATGGCTTATATTATTGAGGTGTTTTTACCAAGTTGAGAACTCTGGTTCAGCAAAATAAAGTGTTGCGTTTACATATCATTTTAAGTGCATTAGAGTAAATTGGACTTTTAAAATGTAGGTAGTGTGCCATCAACTAAATGAAATAAGCTAATGAACTTAGCTTGGAGCTGGAGGTACACAAGGAATACTGTATGTAATCCTGAAGTAATCCGTGTAAAAAGACATTTTGTTCCCTTGAATACGGAACACTCCATACAACATTAAAAACATTAGGGGGAACGGTACAAGACGTGTCAAAACGGGACACCTTGGAACGGATAACCCCCAAACCTGCTCTTGTTTTCTTTTCTTTGGTTCCAGAAGAACGGCATCTGTCACATAAACACTGATGTCACACAAGCGCAATAAAATTAGTGTTAATAAGTGAGATAAAAAATGCATTTGAATGAAGGGTGGTGCCAACTTCACATGTGAACTCTTAGGAGATAATCATAATCCTGGTTAAGTTCTGGTCTAGACCTGGTACAGTCCTGGATTTGGTCTGGTGTAGTCATGGTTTAATCCGGGTTAAGTCCTGGTTTAGGTCTTATTTAGTAGTATATATTGTAAAAGATGGAACTTGGAAAGACAAATATTTTCTGAGGTGGTACTTAATGCAAAAACTTAAACCAATGCTATTATTATACTATCCTATACTATTACTAGCCTATCCTATTACTATCCTATACTATACTGTTACTATTACTACATTGTACTACACTATAATATGCTATACTATACCATACTATATTACACTATACTGTACCATACTACACTATATTATTCTATTCTATACTATACTAGGCAATACTATATAAAATTATACTATACTAGTTTAATATTATATTAAATTTTATTATTATGCTATCTGATACTATGCTTTACTATACTACACTATACTATTCTATACTATACTACACTCTACTATGCCATATTATATTATACTAGTTTACTATTATATATACTATTATGCTATACTATACTATACTATACTACTCACTTTTCACCAGATCTAAAAATCCCATGTATCTCTTTACAGATTTTTAAATTTAACTGAAGAAAAATGTAGTTTTCCAAATTGTTTTCAAGCAAGAATATATTTTAAAAAAGTCACCAAAATATTAAAAGAGTAAAAGTAACTTCCACTTCTACTGACACTATTTCACAACACTTCTTTTTGCAATGGAGTCATCAATCTCTATTAACAACTTGTACCTTCAGCTCTATTACCATACCAATGTACAATGTTAGCACAATAAAATGGTAGCAAATGGAAAAAACACATATATGTCTCAAAAAAAAAAGAAAAAGATTTAGATGCTAAGAGCAAAGAACATAAATAGGTGTACGTCTTTAACTGCACCACACTCCTACCACCTTTATTAGCCACTGCATTTGTTCTCCAGGTGCTATACATTAAGCTGAAAAATATGCAGAAAAAAACTCTTTGCACACATTTGCCACATAATTATTTGAAACAGTACAGTGAATGGCCGAAGTATATGCAGCTTGTTGGAAATGAGCTGTACATCTATCCATGTGTATCAATATGTGCGGCCTACCTTCAGACTAATTAAGTCGAGCAGTGGTTTGTGGAGTAAATGTCAGAAAGAGAAAGTGCAAAAGGTTGATTGGAAAGTGAAATGAGATATTGAGCTGTCATGTCTGCGTTTGACTGCGTCCGGGATGTTATCGGGTAAAAAGCAGGCTACTCCTAATAAGAGCTGACTAAAATACAGAACAATGGGGCTACAATCGCACCTCGAGGTGAAAAATAATTACAATCAATAGTGCTAACTTCGGGCTAAAGTCCAGTTGAGTCTGACCTTCAATTCAAGGTGACTGCATCTGTGCTGCTTATTTCTCTGCTGTCCTTTATTCGTTCTGCTAAATGTTGTTAATAAAAGTAATGATTTTTTATTAGCAGCAAAAAATGTCCCTTTACGGTGTGAAGAGTTTGGCGCTGCATGTCCTTGGATTTTGTTTATTGTTTGCTATCGATAAGGCTGGAATCAGATACTTTTTTACATCTGGTTTAAACATCATCTATCCCTCTATGGCCATATGTGTCATTAGTATAGCCATAGCACTTTGGGTTAAAATCACAGACACTAAGCCAGTGCACTCATTGTGTTGGTCCCATGCCCAGAGAAATGGAAATGCTTGCGTTAGAAAAAAAATCTATGGCAATATAAAGATGTGTACCATGACTTCCAGGAGCAGGGGATCTGCTGTGGTTCACTTGTGTTTATCCAAGTCATCCTAAAATTACCATCTCTATAGAGATCAGGATCATGATGTCACATTTGTTGTTTGTCACATTGATTTTAAAATTTTAATTTTTGTTTTTAAAGCTCTTAATGGTCTTGCCCCTCCCTATTTATCAGCGCTTTTAACCCTCCACCGCCCCAGCAGAGCCTCCAGGTCGTCTGCTGAGATGGTTCTGGATGTCCCCAGGTCCCGGTACAAACAGTGGGGTGATCGTTCATTTGCAGTTGCTGCTCCTAAACTCTGGAACACACTGCCTTTTGATCTGCGACTGATCACTGAGTTGTCTCTGTTTAGTCCAGGTTAAAGACTCACTTGTTTACACTGGCTTTTAACACTTAGGCTTCAAGTCTTTGGTTCACTCTGTTACTGTGTGTTGTGTCTTATTGTTTTATGCATTTTATGTTTTTTATGTGAAGCACTTTGGTCTTCCTTGTGTTGTTGTAAAGTGCTATAGAAATAAACTTTGCTTTGATTTGATTTGATTTGTGGTCATACAAGCTATTTTCAGTATCAAACGTAAATCACTCGAGTTAGCATTCACTCAAAAGTATTTTGATGCTTTAGTGTGTGGTAAAAGAATTGTTTCGAGGCTTGTTTACGTTTTTCGTCGCTGTTACTAATGTTCCTGTATTATTTTTCGCTGTCTGCAAGCACTCATGAAGCAGATTCATCGCTCAATGGTTGTTTTTCGTGACGTAGGTTCCTGATCTTTCTTAGCGATATGGTCATGCTTAACAACTATCAACTTATTATGAATCTGTACAAATTACTTGCCATAGCTTCTGCCTCCTGAGAGATTTGGTCAGGAATTTGTATTTTTGCAATTTATAGACTGACAGATAAAAAGTTATATACTATACTTCCTATGCTATGCTATGCTATGCTATCCTAAAAAAAATGTATGTTATTTTGTTATTATGGCTATAGCACCACTCCTTACAACAGTGAGCAAACGGTGGCAAAGCGGTTAACACTGTTGCCTCACAGCAAGAATATCCCAGGTGGACCGGGCAGTCGGGGCCTCGTGTTTGGGTGGGTTTCCTCCAGTTTCCCCCATCAACCTAAAACATGCACAATATAGGCTAACCCTCCAGCCAAATATTCCTGACCAGGATCCTGGCTCAGGAGCTGAAGAAGGGTCCCGGGGCGCAGCACTGTGGTCGCCTACTGCTCCTGACAGTTTGACCTAGTGACATTGAAGGATGGGTCAAATGCAAATTTCCCCACAGAGGTTATCTGTCAACACATAAATGCACTAAACATACAGTATTATTTTAATTGTCCATGATACTAAAAACCATTAAAATCACCAAAAACACTAAAAGCAGCAGAAATCTACCTACAGCACTTCACTTCTCTTTACAATCGGACGCAAAATAATGTTAAATAAAGTGTATACCATACTATTACTTTACTATACTAAAATAAGCAGCACACTTATGAATAGGCATGACAACCATCTTTTTTTGCAGAAATGCTGCTGTTTGAGTTATCCTCAGCGGTCAAAACTTGGGCATCAGAGTGACTGCATCACAGGTATGAAGCCGAAATCAACAATGACAATAATAACAAATTAAAATAAAATCACTGTGAAGATGTTCAAATCATACCAAATGTTGCATTGTTACTAAATTCATCCACTCAGGAAGGCAGAGTAGAAAATGGAGTTGGTTCTTGTTAGCGTTAGCTCAGTGTACAGTAGCTGTTAGCAGGACTATCAACAAAAGAGCATTACCACACATTTTAGTAGCGTGTTCACATAAAGAGATTGAACAGTAGTGGACAACTCATGGGAAAATAACACAAGCACTATTAATATTATAGTAGTTATACTTTCACTTTTCTGTAGGGCATGAAGGGCACTTTCCTCGCTATGTTTCCTGGCATCTTGGATTTTGTTACTTGGTGCTGTAATAATAATACTAAAATAAATTACTCATGCCAATCCTCCTTAAATACTAAGCTCCAATCACTAAAACGTATAGTCTACCCTTCACATCGTGGTGTCCTGTAATGAACTCACTCAAAAAAGTTTTAGGCCATAAAGCCATGCAGTCACATGTTGACCAATCATGTGTTCATCCATCTCTGTCACCACACTAAGAGCCAAAACCAGTCTTAGTCCCATTTATTCCACCTGACAGGTATCTGGGCTGCTCTGCCTCACACACTGCCTCATTTATCCAGACTCTGACTGCACCACACAGCAGACATTTTGTTTCGGGCCTGGACACTTGTAATTGCCGTCGGCCACACAACACAGACCTTAACACAGGCCACTTTGGAGCCTCTCACTCACCCATCAACCTCACACATTTGAGGGTTGACAAGGGACACAGTGTTTGGACGTCCTAAATGCTCCTGTGTTGGCCCGTCATAGCTCAAATATGGGCCGTAACATAGTGCAGCACACAGACATGATTCAGAAGTACACAGGGTCATAATATTGACTGTTTTCATGACTTTCAGGAGTAGTTTAATGTCATCTCACCTAGATCCTTGCAAGGCTCAAAAGAATTAGTGTTTGTGTGTTGTGTGATACTCTCTATCTCTGTGTGCCTTAAGCGGAGCATACCCTTGACACTGGCCAGTTAGTCACAGGGCTGACATAGAGACATACACAGGCAGACAACCATTCACTTTCACATTCATTCACTAGGGGCAATGTAGAGTCACCAATTCACCTAACACATGCATGTCTTTTGACAGTGGGAGGAAGCCGGAGAACCTGGAGAGAACCCATGGTAACAGGGAGGACATGCAGACTCCACCCAGAGTCGTGTGTTGGCCGGCCTGAGAATCAAACCCACAATTTCTTTAACTTTAAAAAGTTAAAATAGGTTAAAATGTTACTTTAAGCAATAAAAGTTAAAATGCATTTCTATAAAAATAGCACACAGTTTTCCCTCGGATCATGTGTCCCAAAATTTGTCTGCAACACAAAATAATCTACTTTCCTAACACGATATTTCATAGCAATGCACAGAGACAAGAACGTTTTGACAAAACTGTGATTTTTTGTTTTGTTTTGACAAATTATATATCTTTATTTAAAAAAAAAATTAATTTAAAAAAATGATTATTATTTCTTACATATTAGATGTTTGGTGTTGTTTTGTGTTGAATTTGAGTGATATGTCATCACTTTAGGTTCCATAGTTTGTTGCATTACTGCAGATACTATCCTCGGGTACCATGGGAACTTCCATTACTTTTGATATTATTGTATTGGTTTTTAGTAAGTCTATATGGAGAACAGTCTATTTTCATTTAACCAAGTGTGTATGAAGCCCAAACCTGCACCAGGACCCAGATCTCCCCTGTACAAGCCTTATTTTTATGGGAATCGAGTTTGTTTAGCCATGTTCACAATCTTTGTGTTTTTATTGTATTGTTTTGTATGTCATATTGTGATTAGGGTGTCTTCGAGCTTCCATTAATGCTACATGAGAACTTTACATACGTTTCATTTGCCAAAAGCTTTTTCTGAAAATTATAAACACATCAACACTAAATGAGACCTTTTATTAATTTATACGTCTATTACTCAATGTTATAGTTGCTGCTAAGTATATTCTGCAGAGATCCAGTTTCTCTTGCTGTTCTTTTTTCCATCCGCTGTGCAGCTGAAGTTTACAGTTGGATGTGAAGAGATAATAAAATGCACAGGTGTTTTGTATATTAGATAGTCTGCCAGATGCATTAAGCTCCGGCCACAGAAGAACTTGAAGCATCTAAATGTGTCACAGATTATTAAAGTAAGCACCTGTGTTTACCCTGCTGCAGATGGGACCTTACAAAACATTTGCTTCACTCTTTGAGATATTTTTAGAAACAGATATTTTTTGAGTGCTTTGGGCAAAATGTCTCTGTCCACATGACAAAAAGGCAAATGCTTTTCACAAGAACTGTGTGATATTAAACAATACACCAAGTCTCGTTATAGCCAACTGAAAGTGGTACATTGAAAACCATATATTTTCTGAGGTGGTATCACTGTTGTAGAGGTTACTTAGACACATAGTTGTAGAGTGGAAATGGCTCAGGAAGTGGACCAGGTCGTCCAATAACCCAAGGGTTGGTGGTTCAATCCTCGCTCTCCCCAGTTCATTGTGTTCTTGTGGGAAAGACTCGTTACCCACCTTGCCTCCAGTGTCTTCGTTCACTTGCACATGATGTAAAGAGCTTTGAGTGTCCATAGTGGTAGAAAAGCACTATAATGTATAAATGAAACCATTTACCAATTATGATGTGAGCATTTAAAATTAAATGTGGTGGAGAGGGGCATTTGTGTTGGCAGGAGCTGGTTTTGACTTTATGAAGAGGAGCATTTGTGTTGGGCAGGAATGTACGCGTGCTCTATGGTGCAGGAATAATACAGTGGTGTGTAGTAAAAAGCGAAAACAAAAGCTTTGAAAGTCCAGTCGGATATGCCAATCCATTTTTTTTTCTCCGAGATGCAAAAATGACATAAAAAAAGAGATTAAATGAAACATACTAATTAAAATTGTCCCAATACTTTTCACGAGCACAGTCAAAACCATGCACTCTCAATTCTCCACAACTGTGCATAATTAGTGCAACCTTTAACCCCTTACTCCTAAAGCGTCTTCAGTTGGCTCCACCATGTGGTGCAATGTAGTGTTTGTATTTATCTATTTTTTATTTATCACTTTTATTATAATTAAATAGCAAATTCAGGTCAATGGAAAATAGGTCTATAAGCACTGTACCTCTGCAGTTCTTATAATCTTTTCAGGAACTACCCTGTTTTGTTGCGCGTTCCCATATGATAGGAAATCTGGACTGAGGCCATAGTTTCTATAACCTTTTGAGCTCGTACTTCAGAGTGTACTTGCAAAATTAGAGACATAGTACATGTGCATTATAGAATCAATTATCTGTACAAACACTGTCTCAACCCTTTAGCCTTCTTTGCCATCAGTGCTAAAATGCAAAAATGTCAAACATAATGGACTAAATTTGACTAAAGCATATTAACTGAATAACTAGTCTCCTCTAATCCTCCCCCTTCTGTAGTTTTCTGTATTGCTATAGTGTACAAGTATCGTCTAATGTAACTGGCACTTTTACATAAGTCTCATGAGCACACCCAGGCATACCTTCCCCTCAAGCCTCTCCTGTGTGTTGTTCCTGGCAGCTAGCAGCACCTGGAGTGAGGCATGCTGGGTAGGCATTTTTCAGCACCGTTACTATTCTCAGTATAATGTCTGGCCTGTAGCCATTGGCAGCATTAGCAGAAGTCTGGAGAGCCGACTGCCAACATCTGGACGTATACGTGCTTCTCCTGGACTGTACAGGCTCTGATGGACCACATACCTCCACACTGTCCTACAAACTGTCTGGGCGTAAGGGGGGGAGGGGAGGGAGGGGGTCCGAGAAGTGTTTCACAGCCAGAGAAACATCTATCATCCCGGCGCCGCTCTGGCCAAACAAATCAGTGGCGGCTAGAAAATATGATTTCACTAAGAGAGGAATGTCAAACTGAAGCAGGCTGCTGGAGTACAGTGTATATAGTGAGAGAGCTGTGAGGAGAGGCCTGATGTGATTAGGCTCTGAGCTGAGAAAGAGGGGTGCCGACAATTAAAGGGGCCTCCAGCTGCAGAGAGACGTGCAGAAAGGTCTTAAGCAAATGCAAGGAAGCCAAAGTTAGAATCTCACAAGCACAACATGGAAAATGGTTTAACAAGCCTCACTACATTTAGAATACTTCGACTAAGCTCATTGGCCTATTGTAGTCGAATTTATCCAGGGACAAACCACCTTTGTCTCAATCTACATGCACAGCAGAGAGCCAAGTTACTGAATCCACAGCACTGTGATGCATTCAAGGAGTTTGAGGATTTACCAGTGGCGCTAAACGTTTCTAGTAATTTTACTGATAAACGTTAACAGTAACCCATTAGCTTTACAAAATGAAATGCAACCAAGTCAGAATAAGGAGTTCCTCACTTGCCTCATGAAGCCACATAAAGGTATCGTAAGCTATGACAGTCAAGCTTTCAATTTTAAACTTATATGACATGATGGACCAAAACAATCAAGCTATCCAGCAATGGAGTGACCCATAATACTACGTGTTTTCACAGGTCTAAAAATGTAAGAGTATCACTTTAGGCTAATGTAGGCTAATGTTCTTCCCTAGAACTGATTGTTGTTGACTGCCTCTCCTAACTTACAGGGTTTCTGTGGGGCATTAAAAAACATTAAAAGTCATTAAATTGAATTTGCAAAAATGAAGGCTTTAAATAGCATTTATAAGCATTAGATTTAATTCTAACAGGCATTAAAAATTTTAAATAGTTTCAAAGTACCATCACTGATATTATTCGGCAAATAAATTTTGTCAATTTAAGCTGCGGTAATTTTATGCAAATAATTAAAAACCATAGCGGTGTGAGGCGTTCAAGTGGTCTGGGTTTTTACCAGCAGCACAAAAACTTTGTAGCCGTATTTTATTTTTATCGTTATTTACATATTTGGTACAAAAAAGGATTTACTGATTGTACGCAGTCATACAATTTATGATACTAGACTGCAACAAAGGATTGATGAATAGATGTTGCGTACACTTGGCTAACAATTGCAATTTGGCCAAAAATGTGCCTCATGCAGTTTGTGAGTAATTCTTGGCATTGTGTGGTCCTAACTATAACCCTATAAGAACTTGGCACTACTATAGTTATCGAGTAGAAGCTAATAAGTTCCTAAAGCCAACGATTTGGCCAAATAACTTGATTTATGCATCGTTTGCAATAGCTGCACCGAGGAAGCTGTACCGTTGCCATCTTAATGTAAGAATGCATTTGGATGGTGAGTTTTGACTGAGAAAACCATGAGGAAACAATCAGGCCGTCACTGTGAGGGTCTGGCCCATTGGGACCCCCTCCTCTTTCCCCAAATACTGTCTGCAGGGTTCGAATCAATCACCGCTAACAGCAACGCTCTCACTCCTGCCCCAGATTCCTGCTAATGTTTGTGTTTGTGTTTGCCTTGTCCCCACAGAGAAGTCAACACAGAGAGACTTGGAAAAACTGAGCTCAAAGAAGAAATATTATGAAGTATGGATCAGCTGAGCCCAGTGGCTCACTTAGACAGTGATGGACAATTAAATAGTTGTTATATAGTTTACAATAGAGGAGCCAGTTGGAACCAAGCTGTATTGCTCTCATGAGAACCTACATTTAGATGTAACTTGTATGAATTTCATTAATGTTTACAAAACTTACACGATGCAAACATACTTTCTTCTCACCCTACTCCTGTAAAACACTGTATATGAATGTGTCCTTAAACCAACTTCATTGTATTTACCATTTATTTAATTTGTTTACATGTGAGGGGCCATTTTAAGTGCCCAGCCAATTGGAGCTCAAGAAAGATGAAAACTAAAGAGTGTATAAAAGATTTTGCTATAGAAAAGTAGGTTTGACAGGTATTTACTATTGGATGGTTCAGTACAGGTTGTCAGTGCAGGATGGTTTGGTACCATTGGTACCATGTTTCCATTACTCCAGGTCCAGAAAACTGGTGTCTGTTACATAAACAATGATGTCACACAAGCACGACAAAAGTCGTGTTAAAAAGTAACTTTCACTCGAATAAGGATTAGCCATCAACAAATCAATTGGCAGTGGTGTGTATCTCCACCTTTTTCAAAATGGTTCACAATAATCCCAGAGCTGGTATCCCTTGCCAATGTGTGCCAAAAGTAGCACGGTTTAGTACACTTTCAGGGGACGCTTCTAACTGACCTGAGCAGTGGAAAGACGTCCCAGTCGTCCTGATGTGCACCGTACCGCCCCAGTGGAAATGCTCTTTAACACCAACCATGTAACTTTGCTTGTTTCTTTGCTGTTTTGGTTGCATTTTTCTCCACCATGCTTCCCCTACATTTTTGAACAACACTGTACTGTAGAAACACGTCCAGTTGTCTCCTGTGTGAGCTCTCGCTAGGTTTGACTATTAAATAACGCCATTGCTATAGTTTCTTGTTATGGCCATCTTGTTCATGCCGCTTTCTACCAAGATCTGAGACTTAAAGGACACTGAACACCCATTCTTGCAAGGCTGTTCTTTTGCTAGAATACACCAGGGGGAGGTGGGGAGGGGTTTTATTCAAGGAGCGACAACTTAGTCATCACACTGACTCCAAAACTGTTTAATTAAGGTAAGGAATTTGCATAGTTTGTCTTTAAATGAGGCCTAACTAAGGGGCCGTTTAGATGACAACACATTTTGCCGAATCCACAAAGGTTTGATTGTGGTTTGGCTTTTTGTTTACACAAAGACAGGGTTTCTGTTTTTCAATTTCATAAAGGTTTGAAAATGCTGGAAGAGGTGTTTTGGTCTTACAGTCGAGAGTAACTCACTGAAAACGATAATGTAACTGCCCCAATCTGAACAGTGACCCACAAGCACAAAATATGAGGCTTTTATGTCTCATACGTTCATATCTAGTCCAATAACGGGCAGTAATATCTGTGTAAGTACTTACTTTTATGTGAGACTTTATGAGAATGGCTCCAGAAAACCTCAAGTTCCTAAAGTAGTTGGAAAGTTACAGTCCGGAGCTATCACTTCCTCTGCTGTTTACTCACTGTGTGGTGTACAAATACAGATACTACAGTTTACAATTGTTTTCCTTAAACCTCAGTGTTGTAGTGCAAATGCAAATTGGAGGCAGCATGACTGTTGCGTTTTCCTGGGCAGCAATGTTGTGTAAGCAGGCCCTAAATTCGCATGTTGTGCTGCTCACCTATGCTGATTTTCATTTGCCATTTTTAATTACTGCAGAAGAAATCAACTCATTTACACCCCAGTTTCTATTTAGTCCAATCCAATGTATTGAAAAGCTTTAATTATACTGTATGTTGTTCAATATGGCATTCAGCAGTGAAAGAGCACTTTGCATTTTGACTTTTCATGGTCATAACATTCAGAAATTTAAGTAACTATGGTTCAGTAGATTACAAATTTTTTCATGGAAGTACATATATTTGGTTTCAGGCTTTAATGCACCTACATTGATTTAACTATAAGGCAATTATGAGGCACCCATTGCACTTTATTTCTCCACAAAATTCTGCATTTTTAGCATTTTCAAATTGTTCTGTTAATCTTAAAAAACACTTTGTAATTTAACTAAATCTTCTTAACAAAGCTGCAAACGCTGTGTACTCTACCATTGTTACACCAAAGTCACATGGGTTTTCCTTCCCCACTTCTTCCATTTGTCTTATAAAAAGGTGTTAAGTGACCAAAGGCCGGCTCTCACGCCTTCAGACGACTATCACTGAGGTAATAAACCATTCACAGACAGTGGGCTCAGAACAATGGGAGCGGCTTATCACTAACAGGCTTCAGAAAACATCAACTAAACACGAACATACTGGTGAGGATCTCCTGTATTATATCTGCTACTGATGGATGGGGATAGGAGTCTTTATCACTTCATTTAGTTCATATGGGTCACTGTGATAACATGGTTTAGGCCTGTGATTCTCAAACCTTGTACACCAAGTACCACCTCAGAAAATGTTTTGCTTTCTAACCATCTTTAACAAACTAAATGAGCCTATCTGGACTAACCTAAAACAAGGAATAAAATGCAGGTTAACAGAAAAAATGTATTAATAAATATAGAGAAAACTGGACTAAACCAGGATTAAACTATACCAGGATGAATTTAGGACTAAATCAGGACTTAACAAGGACTAAACCTGAACAGATTCTGAACTAAATCAGGACTAAGCAAAACTATAACTAAATAAATCTATAACTAAATTAAACAATATCATGACTTGAACTGCAAAAGACTCCTGAGTATCACTAGAAGAAGCATACCACAGTTTGAGAACCACTGGTTTGGACAATGTACAGTATGGGACAAAGCTGGAAGATGTACTTAAAATATGCACTTTAGTAAAAGTGCGGTTACTACAAAATATTAGTCATAGAAGCAGTACTCAACAGCAGTACTGCGTGTTAGCTTAGTTACTTTATGCTTCTACTACTATTGCTATTACTATTACTGATGATTCTACTAAAGCTAATAAAAGCATGCACAAATATGTAATTAAGAATTAAATTCTTATTAAAATTATCTTGGTCACCTATAAAACGGAATTGCATGTTTTACTTCTGAAATGTGACACACAAACATTATGTAACTAAAAGAAACATTTCCAGTAAATACTTAAATACTTTATGATACTGCCATAAAGAAACAGGTGAAGGGATGTCAAAGTTGTTCTAGCTAGTATATATGTATATATGTTTTGTCTTATGACTTTGGATGGAATGTGTGCAAAATGCCACACACTGAAGTATTAAGTAATGGGTGCTCTCCAAGTACGTTACAATGCTAACTTAAAACGCTTGATTACAAATTATAAAAAATTAAAGTAATTGCATATTTTTTGACAATTAGCCTTGATTTAAGCAAAATATTGGATGACCATAATACAATTTTTTATTATCAAACTGTCTTGTTTGCATCATATATAATCCTTTCGTCAGTATGACAGCACAACTTATGTTCTGCCAGTGAAAATAAATCTACATGGCATCTATTTTCCATAATTTTGATCTCATGTATCTTGTCCTGTCAACAGCTTGTGTGATCTTCTCATATGTACTGTATGTCCCACATTCATTTAACTAACAGGCCTTGGATTTGCATAGACAACTGAAACAGACGCAGACAAAGGCATGGATTTTATTATGGACGCAATGTGGAACAGGTAGAAGAAGTACTCTAATCTGTAAAAGTACTGTATTTTTAAGTAAGTATTTTTTCATCTTGCTATGTTATTTTAGTTAATCTAAAACTGGGGTCATTTTACCTGTTTACCCCTCTTTTGAGTTGGTAATGTTTGCAAATCAAAAATGAAAGCATTCAAAAATAAAGTAAAAAGTATACTGTAAGATTAGTGTACCAAATGACTGAGAGCCCCAAACCATATTTTGTTTTACTGGAATACCCACAGAGGACCCACAGTAACGCTCGGAGGACATGCAGACTCTTCCCAGAGAGACTGTTTGTCAGTCAATCTGAGGATCGAACCCACAACCTCTTTGCTGGAAGGCAACAGCTCTGCCACCATGCCCCCCAAAGAGGAGTATTGTTTACTAAAAAAATTGTATGCAACCTCATGTTTAGTCAGTCAGAGAAAAATACTTGGGTAAAAGTATCCAGTTACTTTCTACCTGTGCAAGTGTATTATCAAGAACCATAGCACTGGTCAGTAGAATCTTTAGTGTTGGTGTAGAAATAGATCAAAGCCAGTACACGATGGACAGCAGTATCCCGTCTGAAGTGTGAGAATGGATGAACCAGGCCTCTGTACTGTCTCACCTGACACACTGTCCACTCTACTGCTACTGCAGCTCACTGTGTAATGTCTATCGTCACTGTTTTGCATAAATCAAATAAACTACTTTCTCAAGGTTTACATCAGTCTGGTGTAGAGCCCTTTTAATTATCGCGGGAGTTACTGGCCAAAGTGTAGGATTCTTGTTTGTTTTTTTTGTTTTTTTTTGTTTTTTTTCAGGAATCAGCCAAAGTGTTGTACAATCTGGGGTCTCTTCAGTAGATGGCCACTTTGCTAGGAGGAAAAAAAACAACTCTGTTGGATTTCTCATTGTGGTAAGAGACTCTATCAATTTATTAATAATACTTTTTCAATGAAGAAATTAGCATTAACCAGCAAACACTGCAAATAATGAATATTCAAGAGTCTTGGCAACTGACAATCAATCGACTGTGAGTAATGTCAGAATGTTACTATGATCTAATAAGACCCACATCCCAGAGCTATAGTTGCTACAGTAAACTTATTAAAGTAGGGTTAGTAGTAATCGATGGATTAAATCTGAGTGAACTCTGACAAACTATAGTGGTCTGCCAAATTTCTGTAGGGTAACTACTACAGCATAACATTAAGAACTGCATAGCCTTTTGCTTATATGCTAATTATAGATGCTAATTGCTACATTAGATCTTCTAAGCAGGCTCTGATACATGTGGTCGATTGATGGTTTAATCATAATTGGCTAATGCTAATTCCTCCATTGAAAATGTATAAATGTCTGGTACCATTCTTTCATTCATGCTTGCATAGCAACAGTAACCCTGATGAGTGTGTCACAAAGGTGGAAGGTGAATTCTAGAATTCACTTTTCACCTTTTTAAAGACAAACTTTAGGAGACTTCATGTTCATTTTGTGAGTTGAACTCAGCTGTGTTGGTTTGTTTTTCAGTCGGTCGTTAAACTTGTGTTTTCACTGCCTTTTATTGCTGCTTTGGACTTTGTGTTTTTTCACATACTTCCAATAGCGAGTATCATGGATGCTCTCAAACAAACGAGAGGACTCTACCTACCGATCAGGGTACGCCACACATTTCTGTAGATACTGACTGAGCTTTTTGTGAAGGGTACATTTGTACTCAAATAACTTTAAAATAATATAATTTTTAAAATAAAATATTTTTTTTAATAACAAATGATTTAGGAAGAAGGTTACATTTGTGGTTACCATCAGTTTTTTATTTTTTTTTTAGTGAAAAAACTACTGAACTGCTTTATATGTAGTAGGAAATCAAATCAAAATGTCCAGTCTAAGTTAGGCATAGTAAAATATAGTGAATAAGAAGTAACAGCAAGTACTGTACTTATCTATTAAATGAATATATATTACTTTAATACATTGTTTAATAAGTAGAAAGGTTAATGCAGCAGGTATATTTACATGTTTTAATTTTCTACTATGTTGTTTTCCTCAGGTGTTGTTTAGCACCCCAGTTTATGAGCGCGCCTTGGAGACTTGTTGGCACCTGCAGTCCTATAAGACCAACGTAAGGATACATTGTTTTATATTACTGCACTCATATTGATTATGAAAATATAAATGTCATACTGTATGTGTTTTGTTTTTCTTGTGTTCCTTAGATTGCGATCGTGCTTGAGTTCTTCAGGCTGCAGCAGGAGCACCTCCTGTCTCCGAAGGTCACTGCTGAAGCGATGACCAATCTGCTGCTGGAGCAGGGCAAGAAGTCCCTCCGAGTGCAGTAAGTTACACACTGTTTAACACTGTTTAATGTTGAAGAAACACAAGACTAATGCATATATTTGTGTGTGATTTTAGACTCTGGGAGTTTGAAATTGAGGACAGGGATGAGGACGTGGCTAAACCGCTCCTGAATTTGGTAAGAGGTTAATCACCTGAGCACTTTAAACTAGGCCCATGACCGTTACATTCTGTGAATGCACTGATCATGTTTTTCTTTTTTTCTTTTTGTTTTCTTTTTTTGTCTCAGACCTGGGACGTAATCAATTCTCTCAAAATGAGAGACATTGTGTTTGAGGCCAGAAGGTTCCTCGCATCGCCAAACAACATCCCTCCGAGCTTCCAGTAAGTCACATGACAGACACAGTTTAATATCTTGTTTTTTTTATGAACATGTAAAACTAACTTTGCTTCTGTATCACAGACATCCTAAACTCGTGAGCCTGGCTCATTCTTATGCCAGGACCCTGTCCCAGCTGAACCAGGACACTCCTCGCTTGCTTCAGCCTAGGGAGGTGGTGATGGAGGTGGTGCCCAGGGTCATCCATGGCCTGTGGCTGCCCCCACCTAACGCCTCCAGTCTGAGCATGCCATCCAAAGAGCTGAGCGCTCCAGCCATTGGTCTAACCCAGGCCGTCCTAGACCGGGTTTCCAAAACTCTTTCATCCATGCTCCAGCAGGTCCATTTCACCCGCTCTGTACGGGACGAAGTGGTCCAGAGAATTATGGGGACAATTATTCAGATGTTTCCTGGAGACAGACTGGAGAGGAGACTGAGCTCCTTCTCCCTGGACCTTCTTAGAGCCATCACCAGCGCCGCCGCAGAAGAAATCTGCAAACTGTTCCAGGCACAAACAGAGCCTGACAAAAATCCCGAGACAAGCGCAGTCCTAGAGTCTGCTTCTCCTCTGCCTCTAACCCAGGAACTGACAGAGGAGACTGATGCTGAGGAACTCGCTGAAGAACAGGCTGAGGATGTGACCACTGTCCTGCTCACAGAGACTGCCCTCCCGGAGAAGTCGACTACTGTCCCACTTGCAGACACTGTCCTGCCTGCAGACGCTGTCCTGCCTGCAGACGCTGTCCTGCCTGCAGACGCTGTCCTGCCTGCAGACGCTGTCCTGCCACAGGAGTTGACCACTGTCCAGTCTGACACAGACTGTCCTGATTCTGCTACGGAGACACAGACCTCTACAGAGCTCCCTGCAGCTGCCTCTAGGTCCACCACTGATGTTGGTGTTCAGACCTCATCGTTGCCTTCCCCCAGCTCCACTGAGGGCTGCATCTTCTGCCGCTTTAGCAGATGGATCAGAAACGTCTACAGCTACTTCCTGTCTGTAGAGGACACGCATGAGGAGTGAAATATTTCTCATTCTTTTTTCATTGTTCTTCAATAAATTGTACACGTTTGTACAACATTTCAATGGGAGGAGTGATTTTGTATAATTTTGTATGAAGTATGGTGACCAAATGCAATACCTGCATTCAAATCCTGTTTATCTGATGTATAATGGTGTTTGAAAACAGAACAAACAGGTAATGAACAGGTGAATGAAGCAAGGACATTGGATACATAAACGAAAAGAAAGTAATAAACAAAAATGCACATTAAATAATGGCAACAAATCTAGATCTAAATGTATAGTTTAAATGAAATCATCACAAATAACATGGATACACTTGTGCTGTAGGAAAATCTTGGTGTAGCTTAAATGAAAGAAGCTCCAGACCCACTTCACTAATCATGAAAACTAAACTATACAGTATATTTTATTTTTTCTTTGTTGTTAGGTCTTTTTTACTGTTACATTTTTATTTTATATATATATTTTAATTTTAAAAGCAGCCAGATACTTTTTTTTAGCTTGAATTTTAGTTTGTGTCTAAAACAAGCGAGCCCCCCCAGTCCTGACCCAGCCCTCACTAACGCATCAACGCATCAGAAGCATAAAGTGATTGGCTACAAATATAACCCTTTCAAAATTAATCAACAGTAGTGGTAGATTTTTCTTCCATTTGTTTTCATATTGAGTTGTGGAAATTTTAGAATTTAGTTTACACAAATATAATTTTCATAATCTCAATCTCAGAGTAGATGGAGCTCTGTGGACTCCCTGAAATATCTGGAGTCCTCCCCAGGAGGTCTTGGACCCCAGGTTGGGAACCACTGGGCTATAGCACCCCTAAGGTAGGTTTTAGAACCCCAAAATGTAACCCAGTGACAAAAAGATTTTAGTACACAGTGTAAAAATATATAGTACCAATATTGACATCACACATAACTCACAAAGATACATTTCTAAAAGTGTTGCCATAACTTTTCTAATGCTTCTACTAGGTTACCCATAATCCTACACTATAGACAGCTACAACTCTATTAAAGGTAGCATAATACAGGAAATCACATCTTTCCTATGTTGCATCTAGTGTTAAATCCTCCTTTTGGTGACCTTTCTTGGCTGACAAGGACCTCAGCACAATGATTGTTAAAAAGTTCCTAAAAGTATAAAATACATAAGTATATGATGTTAAAAATACTTATGTAAGTGGTTGTCTATATAAATAGTAATAGCAATGTTGACAACTCAACTATGTTTATAAATGCTGAAGTAATGTTTTATAAATAACAAATTAACAGGTTGCTAACCCCGAGCTAGTGCTTATCATTTATAGTGCAAGTTATTCTAAAGTGATAAATAAATAAGGGGCCGTTTAGATGACAACACATTTTGCCAAATCTGCAAAGGTTTGATTGTGGTTTGGCCTTTTGTTTACACAAAGACCGGGTTTCCGTTTTCCAATTTCATAAAGGTTTGAAAATGCTGGAAGAGGTGTT
The DNA here is from genome assembly GCA_020698575.1 of Bostrychus sinensis. NCBI lineage: Eukaryota > Metazoa > Chordata > Actinopteri > Gobiiformes > Eleotridae > Bostrychus > Bostrychus sinensis. The sequence goes on along the minus strand of CM036239.1, from coordinate 44,598,966 downwards.
TTGGTCTTACAGTCGAGAGTAACTCACTGAAAACGATAATGTAACTGCCCCAATCTGAACAGTGACCCACAAGCACAAAATACGAGGCTTTTATGTCTCATACGTTCATATCTAGTCCAATAACGGGCAGTAATATCTGTGTAAGTACTTACTTTTATGTGAGACTTTATGAGAATGGCTCCAGAAAACCACAAGTTCCTAACGTAGTTGGAAAGTTACAGTCCGGAGCTATCACTTCCTCTGCTGTTTACTCACTGTGTGGTGTACAAATACAGATACTACAGTTTACAATTGTTTTCCTTAAACCTCAGTGTTGTAGTGCAAATGCAAATCGGAGGCAGCATGACTGGTGCGTTTTCCTGGGCAGCAATGTTGTGTAAGCAGGCCCTAAATTCGCATGTTGTGCTGCTCACCTATGCTGATTTTCATTTGCCATTTTTAATTACTGCAGAAGAAATCAACTCATTTACACCCCAGTTTCTATTTAGTCCAATCCAATGTATTGAAAAGCTTTAATTATACTGTATGTTGTTCAATATGGCATTCAGCAGTGAAAGAGCACTTTGCATTTTGACTTTTCATGGTCATAACATTCAGAAATGTAAGTAACTATGGTTCAGTAGATTACTAATTTTTTCATGGAAGTACATATATTTGGTTTCAGGCTTTAATGCACCTACATTGATTTAACTATAAGGCAATTATGAGGCACCCATTGCACTTTATTTCTCCACAAAATTCTGCATTTTTAGCATTTTCAAATTGTTCTGTTAATCTTAAAAACACTTTGTAATTGAACTAAATCTTCTTAACAAAGCTGCAAACGCTGTGTACCCATTGGGTTTTCCTTCCCCACTTCTTCCATTTGTCTTGTAAAAAGGTGTTAAGTGACCAAAGGCCGGCTCTCACGCCTTCAGACGACTATCACTGAGGTAATAAACCATTCACAGACAGTGGGCTCAGAACAATGACTTAACAAGGACTAAACCTGAACAGATTCTGAACTAAATCAGGACTAAGCAAAACTATAACTAAATAAATCTATAACTAAATTAAACAATATCATGACTTGAACTGCAAAAGACTCCTGAGTATCACTAGAAGAAGCATACCACAGTTTGAGAACCACTGGTTTGGACAATGTACAGTATGGGACAAAGCTGGAAGATGTACTTAAAATATGCACTTTAGTAAAAGTGCGGTTACTACAAAATATTAGTCATAGAAGCAGTACTCAACAGCAGTACTGCGTGTTAGCTTAGTTACTTTATGCTTCTACTACTATTGCTATTACTATTACTGATGATTCTACTAAAGCTAATAAAAGCATGAACAAATATGTAATTAAGAATTAAATTCTTATTAAAATTATCTTGGTCACCTATAAAACGAAATTGCATGTTTTACTTCTGAAATGTGACACACAAACATTATGTAACTAAAAGAAACATTTCCAGTAAATACTTAAATACTTTATGATACTGCCATAAAGAAACAGGTGAAGGGATGTCAAAGTTGTTCTAGCTAGTATATATGTATATATGTTTTGTCTTATGACTTTGGATGGAATGTGTGCAAAATGCCACACACTGAAGTATTAAGTAATGGGTGCTCTCCAAGTACGTTACAATGCTAACTTAAAACGCTTGATTACAAATTATAAAAAATTAAAGTAATTGCATATTTTTTGACAATTAGCCTTGATTTAAGCAAAATATTGGATGACCATAATACAATTTTTTATTATCAAACTGTCTTGTTTGCATCATATATAATCCTTTCGTCAGTATGACAGCACAACTTATGTTCTGCCAGTGAAAATAAATCTACATGGCATTTATTTTCCATAATTTTGATCTCATGTATCTTGTCCTGTCAACAGCTTGTGTGATCTTCTCATATGTACTGTATGTCCCACATTCATTTAACTAACAGGCCTTGGATTTGCATAGACAACTGAAACAGACGCAGACAAAGGCATGGATTTTATTATGGACGCAATGTGGAACAGGTAGAAGAAGTACTCTAATCTGTAAAAGTACTGTATTTTTAAGTAAGTATTTTTTCATCTTGCTATGTTATTTTAGTTAATCTAAAACTGGGGTCATTTTACCTGTTTACCCCTCTTTTGAGTTGGTAATGTTTGCAAATCAAAAATGAAAGCATTCAAAAATAAAGTAAAAAGTATACTGTAAGATTAGTGTACCAAATGACTGAGAGCCCCAAACCATATTTTGTTTTACTGGAATACCCACAGAGGACCCACAGTAACGCTCGGAGGACATGCAGACTCTTCCCAGAGAGACTGTTTGTCAGTCAATCTGAGGATCGAACCCACAACCTCTTTGCTGGGAGGCAACAGCTCTGCCACCATGCCCCCCAAAGAGGAGTATTGTTTACTAAAAAAATTGTATGCAACCTCATGTTTAGTCAGTCAGAGAAAAATACTTGGGTAAAAGTATCCAGTTACTTTCTACCTGTGCAAGTGTATTATCAAGAACCATAGCACTGGTCAGTAGAATCTTTAGTGTTGGTGTAGAAATAGATCAAAGCCAGTACACGATGGACAGCAGTATCCCGTCTGAAGTGTGAGAATGGATGAACCAGGCCTCTGTACTGTCCCACCTGACACACTGTCCACTCTACTGCTACTGCAGCTCACTGTGTAATGTCTATCGTCACTGTTTTGCATAAATCAAATAAACTACTTTCTCAAGGTTTACATCAGTCTGGTGTAGAGCCTTTTTAATTATCGCGGGAGTTACTGGCCAAAGTGTAGGATTCTTGTTTGTTTTGTTTTTTATTTGTTTGTTTTTTTCAGGAATCAGCCAAAGTGTTGTACAATCTGGGGTCTCTTCAGTAGATGGCCACTTTGCTAGGAGGAAAAAAAACAACTCTGTTGGATTTCTCGTTGTGGTAAGAGACTCTATGAATTTATTAATAATACTTTTTCAATGAAGAAATTAGCATTAACCAGCAAACACTGCAAATAATGAATATTCAAGAGTCTTGGCAACTGACAATCAATCGACTGTGAGTAATGTCAGAATGTTACTATGATCTAATAAGACCCACATCCCAGAGCTATAGTTGCTACAGTAAACTTATTAAAGTAGGGTTAGTAGTAATCGATGGATTAAATCTGAGTGAACTCTGACAATCTATAGTGGTCTGCCAAATTTCTGTAGGGTAACTACTACAGCATAACATTAAGAACTGCATAGCCTTTTGCTTATATGCTAATTATAGATGCTAATTGCTACATTAGATCTTCTAAGCAGGCTCTGATACATGTGGTCGATTGATGGTTTAATCATAATTGGCTAATGCTAATTCCTCCATTGAAAATGTATAAATGTCTGGTACCATTCTTTCATTCATGCTTGCATAGCAACAGTAACCCTGATGAGTGTGTCACAAAGGTGGAAGGTGAATTCTAGAATTCACTTTTCACCTTTTTAAAGACAAACTTTAGGAGACTTCATGTTCATTTTGTGAGTTGAACTCAGCTGTGTTGGTTTGTTTTTCAGTCGGTCGTTAAACTTGTGTTTTCACTGCCTTTTATTGCTGCTTTGGACTTTGTGTTTTTTCACATACTTCCAATAGCGAGTATCATGGATGCTCTCAAAGAAACGAGAGGACTCTACCTACCGATCAGGGTACGCCACACATTTCTGTAGATACTGACTGAGCTTTTTGTGAAGGGTACATTTGTACTCAAATAACTTTAAAATAATATAATTTTTAAAATAAAATATTTTTTTTAATAACAAATGATTTAGGAAGAAGGTTACATTTGTGGTTACCATCAGTTTTTTTTTTTTTAATTTTAGCGAAAAAACTACTGAACTGCTTTGTATGTAGTAGGAAATCAAATCAAAATGTCCAGTCTAAGTTAGGCATAGTAAAATATAGTGAATAAGAAGTAACAGCAAGTACTGTACTTATCTATTAAATGAATATATATTACTTTAATACATTGTTTAATAAGTAGAAAGGTTAATGCAGCAGGTATATTTACATGTTTTAATTTTCTACTATGTTGTTTTCCTCAGGTGTTGTTTAACACCCCGGTTTATGAGCGCGCCTTGGAGACTTGTTGGCACCTGCAGTCCTATAAGACCAACGTAAGGATACATTGTTTTATATTACTGCACTCATATTAATTATGAAAATATAAATGTCATACTGTATGTGTTTTGTTTTTCTTGTGTTCCTTAGATTGCGATCGTGCTTGAGTTCTTCAGGCTGCAGCAGGAGCACCTCCTGTCTCCGAAGGTCACTGCTGAAGCGATGACCAATCTGCTGCTGGAGCAGGGCAAGAAGTCCCTCCGAGTGCAGTAAGTTACACACTGTTTAACACTGTTTAATGTTGAAGAAACACAAGACTAATGCATATATTTGTGTGTGATTTTAGACTCTGGGAGTTTGAAATTGAGGACAGGGATGAGGACGTGGCTAAACCGCTCCTGAATTTGGTAAGAGGTTAATCACCTGAGCACTTTAAACTAGGCCCATGACCGTTACATTCTGTGAATGCACTGATCATGTTTTTCTTTTTTTCTTTTTGTTTTCTTTTTTTGTCTCAGACCTGGGACGTAATCAATTCTCTCAAAATGAGAGACATTGTGTTTGAGGCCAGAAGGTTCCTCGCATCGCCAAACAACATCCCTCCGAGCTTCCAGTAAGTCACATGACAGACACAGTTTAATATCTTGTTTTTTTTTATGAACATGTAAAACTAACTTTGCTTCTGTATCACAGACATCCTAAACTCGTGAGCCTGGCTCATTCTTATGCCAGGACCCTGTCCCAGCTGAACCAGGACACTCCTCGCTTGCTTCAGCCTAGGGAGGTGGTGATGGAGGTGGTGCCCAGGGTCATCCATGGCCTGTGGCTGCCCCCACCTAACGCCTCCAGTCTGAGCATGCCATCCAAAGAGCTGAGCGCTCCAGCCATTGGTCTAACCCAGGCCGTCCTAGACCGGGTTTCCAAAACTCTTTCATCCATGCTCCAGCAGGTCCATTTCACCCGCTCTGTACGGGACAAAGTGGTCCAGAGAATTATGGGGACAATTATTCAGATGTTTCCTGGAGACAGACTGGAGAGGAGACTGAGCTCCTTCTCCCTGGACCTTCTTAGAGCCATCACCAGCGCCGCCGCAGAAGAAATCTGCAAACTGTTCCAGGCACAAACAGAGCCTGACAAAAATCCCGAGACAAGCGCAGTCCTAGAGTCTGCTTCTCCTCTGCCTCTAACCCAGGAACTGACAGAGGAGACTGATGCTGAGGAACTCGCTGAAGAACAGGCTGAGGATGTGACCACTGTCCTGCTCACAGAGACTGCCCTCCCGGAGAAGTCGACTACTGTCCCACTTGCAGACACTGTCCTGCCTGCAGACGCTGTCCTGCCTGCAGACACTGTCCTGCCTGCAGACGCTGTCCTGCCTGCAGACGCTGTCCTGCCTGCAGACACTGTCCTGCCTGCAGACGCAGTCCTGCCACAGGAGTTGACCACTGTCCAGTCTGACACAGACTGTCCTGATTCTGCTACGGAGACACAGACCTCTACAGAGCTCCCTGCAGCTGCCTCTAGGTCCACCACTGATGTTGGTGTTCAGACCTCATCGCTGCCTTCCCCCAGCTCCACTGAGGGCTGCATCTTCTGCCGCTTTAGCAGATGGATCAAAAACATCTACAGCTACTTCCTGTCTGTAGAGGACACGCATGAGGAGTGAAATATTTCTCCTTCTTTTTTCATTGTTCTTCAATAAATTGTACACGTTTGTACAACATTTCAATGGGAGGAGTGATTTTGTATAATTTTGTATGAAGTATGGTGACCAAATGCAATACCTGCATTCAAATCCTGTTTATCTGATGTATAATGGTGTTTGAAAACAGAACAAACAGGTAATGAACAGGTGAATGAAGCAAGGACATTGGATACATAAACGAAAAGAAAGTAATAAACAAAAATGCACATTAAATAAAGGCAACAAATCTAGATCTAAATGTATAGTTTAAATGAAATCATCACAAATAACATGGATACACTTGTGCTGTAGGAAAATCTTGGTGTAGCTTAAATGAAAGAAGCTCCAGACCCACTTCACTAATCATGAAAACTAAACTATACAGTATATTTTATTTTTTCTTTGTTGTTAGGTCTTTTTTACTGTTACATTTTTATTTTATATATATATTTTAATTTTAAAAGCAGCCAGATACTTTTTTTTAGCTTGAATTTTAGTTTGTGTCTAAAACAAGCGAGCCCCCCCAGTCCTGACCCAGCCCTCACTAACGCATCAACGCATCAGAAGCATAAAGTGATTGGCTACAAATATAACCCTTTCAAAATTAATCAACAGTAGTGGTAGATTTTTCTTCCATTTGTTTTCATATTGAGTTGTGGAAATTTTAGAATTTAGTTTACACAAATTTAATTTTCATAATCTCAATCTCAGAGTAGATGGAGCTCTGTGGACTCCCTGAAATATCTGGAGTCCTCCCCAGGAGGTCTTGGACCCCAGGTTGGGAACCACTGGGCTATAGCACCCCTAAGGTAGGTTTTAGAACCCCAAAATGTAACCCAGTGACAAAAAGATTTTAGTACACAGTGTAAAAATATATAGTACCAATATTGACATCACACATAACTCACAAAGATACATTTCTAAAAGTGTTGCCATAACTTTTCTAATGCTTCTACTAGGTTACCCATAATCCTACACTATAGACAGCTACAACGCTATTAAAGGTAGCATAATACAGGAAATCACATCTTTCCTATGTTGCATCTAGTGTTAAATCCTCCTTTTGGTGACCTTTCTTGGCTGACAAGGACCTCAGCACAATGATTGTTAAAAAGTTCCTAAAAGTATAAAATACATAAGTATATGATGTTAAAAATACTTATGTAAGTGGTTGTCTATATAAATAGTAATAGCAATGTTGACAACTCAACTATGTTTATAAATGCTGAAGTAATGTTTTATAAATAACAAATTAACAGGTTGCTAACCCCGAGCTAGTGCTTATCATTTATAGTGCAAGTTATTCTAAAGTGATAAATAAATAAGGGGCCGTTTAGATGACAACACATTTTGCCGAATCTGCAAAGGTTTGATTGTGGTTTGGCCTTTTGTTTACACAAAGACCGGGTTTCCGTTTTCCAATTTCATAAAGGTTTGAAAATGCTGGAAGAGGTGTTTTGGTCTTACAGTCGAGAGTAACTCACTGAAAACGATAATGTAACTGCCCCAATCTGAACAGTGACCCACAAGCACAAAATATGAGGCTTTTATGTCTCATACGTTCATATCTAGTCCAATAACGGGCAGTAATATCTGTGTAAGTACTTACTTTTATGTGAGACTTTATGAGAATGGCTCCAGAAAACCTCAAGTTCCTAACGTAGTTGGAAAGTTACAGTCCGGAGCTATCACTTCCTCTGCTGTTTACTCACTGTGTGGTGTACAAATACAGATACTACAGTTTACAATTGTTTTCCTTAAACCTCAGTGTTGTAGTGCAAATGCAAATTGGAGGCAGCATGACTGTTGCGTTTTCCTGGGCAGCAATGTTGTGTAAGCAGGCCCTAAATTCGCATGTTGTGCTGCTCACCTATGCTGATTTTCATTTGCCATTTTTAATTACTGCAGAAGAAATCAACTCATTTACACCCCAGTTTCTATTTAGTCCAATCCAATGTATTGAAAAGCTTTAATTATACTGTATGTTGTTCAATATGGCATTCAGCAGTGAAAGAGCACTTTGCATTTTGACTTTTCATGGTCATAACATTCAGAAATTTAAGTATCTATGGTTCAGTAGATTACAAATTTTTTCATGGAAGTACATATATTTGGTTTCAGGCTTTAATGCACCTACATTGATTTAACTATAAGGCAATTATGAGGCACCCATTGCACTTTATTTCTCCACAAAATTCTGCATTTTTAGCATTTTCAAATTGTTCTGTTAATCTTAAAAAACACTTTGTAATTGAACTAAATCTTAACAAAGCTGCAAACGCTGTGTACTCTACCATTGTTACACCAAAGTCACATGGGTTTTCCTTCCCCACTTCTTCCATTTGTCTTGTAAAAAGGTGTTAAGTGACCAAAGGCCAGCTCTCACGCCTTCAGACGACTATCACTGAGGTAATAAACCATTCACAGACAGTGGGCTCAGAACAATGGGAGCGGCTTATCACTAACAGGCTTCAGAAAACATCAACTAAACACGAACATACTGGTGAGGATCTCCTGTATTATATCTGCTACTGATGGATGGGGATAGGAGTCTTTATCACTTCATTTAGTTCATATCGGTCACTGTGATAACATGGTTTAGGCCTGTGATTCTCAAACCTTGTACACCAAGTACCACCTCAGAAAATGTTTTGCTTTCTAACCATCTTTAGCAAACTAAATGAGCCTATCTGGACTAACCTAAAACAAGGAATAACATGCAGGTTAACAGAAAAAATGTATTAATAAATATAGAGAAAACAGGGACTAAACCAGGATTAAACTATACCAGGAGAAATTTAGGACTAAATCAGGACTTAACAAGGACTAAACCTGAACAGATTCTGAACTAAATCAGGACTAAGCAAAACTATAACTAAATAAATCTATAACTAAATTAAACAATATCATGACTTGAACTGCAAAAGACTCCTGAGTATCACTAGAAGAAGCATACCACAGTTTGAGAAGCACTGGTTTGGACAATGTACAGTATGGGACAAAGCTGGAAGATGTACTTAAAATATGCACTTTAGTAAAAGTGCGGTTACTACAAAATATTAGTCATAGAAGCAGTACTCAACAGCAGTACTGCGTGTTAGCTTAGTTACTTTATGCTTCTACTACTATTGCTATTACTATTACTGATGATTCTACTAAAGCTAATAAAAGCATGAACAAATATGTAATTAAGAATTAAATACTAATAACTAATCTTGGTCACCTATAAAACGGCATTGCATGTTTTACTTCTGAAATGTGACACACAAACATTATGTAACTAAAAGAAACATTTCCAGTAAATACTTAAATACTTTATGATACTGCCATAAAGAAACAGGTGAAGGGATGTCAAAGTTGTTCTAGCTAGTATATATGTATATATGTTTTGTCTTATGACTTTGGATGGAATGTGTGCAAAATGCCACACACTGAAGTATTAAGTAATGGGTGCTCTCCAAGTACGTTACAATGCTAACTTAAAACGCTTGATTACAAATTATAAAAAATTAAAGTAATTGCATATTTTTTGACAATTAGCCTTGATTTAAGCAAAATATTGGATGACCATAATACAATTTTTTATTATCAAACTGTCTTGTTTGCATCATATATAATCCTTTCGTCAGTATGACAGCACAACTTATGTTCTGCCAGTGAAAATAAATCTACATGGCATTTATTTTCCATAATTTTGATCTCATGTATCTTGTCCTGTCAACAGCTTGTGTGATCTTCTCATATGTACTGTATGTCCCACATTCATTTAACTAACAGGCCTTGGATTTGCATAGACAACTGAAACAGACGCAGACAAAGGCATGGATTTTATTATGGACGCAATGTGGAACAGGTAGAAGAAGTACTCTAATCTGTAAAAGTACTGTATTTTTAAGTAAGTATTTTTTCATCTTGCTATGTTATTTTAGTTAATCTAAAACTGGGGTCATTTTACCTGTTTACCCCTCTTTTGAGTTGGTAATGTTTGCAAATCAAAAATGAAAGCATTCAAAAATAAAGTAAAAAGTATACTGTAAGATTAGTGTACCAAATGACTGAGAGCCCCAAACCATATTTTGTTTTACTGGAATACCCACAGAGGACCCACAGTAACGCTCGGAGGACATGCAGACTCTTCCCAGAGAGACTGTTTGTCAGTCAATCTGAGGATCGAACCCACAACCTCTTTGCTGGGAGGCAACAGCTCTGCCACCATGCCCCCCAAAGAGGAGTATTGTTTACTAAAAAAATTGTATGCAACCTCATGTTTAGTCAGTCAGAGAAAAATACTTGGGTAAAAGTATCCAGTTACTTTCTACCTGTGCAAGTGTATTATCAAGAACCATAGCACTGGTCAGTAGAATCTTTAGTGTTGGTGTAGAAATAGATCAAAGCCAGTACACGATGGACAGCAGTATCCCGTCTGAAGTGTGAGAATGGATGAACCAGGCCTCTGTACTGTCCCACCTGACACACTGTCCACTCTACTGCTACTGCAGCTCACTGTGTAATGTCTATCGTCACTGTTTTGCATAAATCAAATAAACTACTTTCTCAAGGTTTACATCAGTCTGGTGTAGAGCCTTTTTAATTATCGCGGGAGTTACTGGCCAAAGTGTAGGATTCTTGTTTGTTTTGTTTTTTATTTGTTTTTTTTTTTCAGGAATCAGCCAAAGTGTTGTACAATCTGGGGTCTCTTCAGTAGATGGCCACTTTGCTAGGAGGAAAAAAAACAACTCTGTTGGATTTCTCATTGTGGTAAGAGACTCTATGAATTTATTAATAATACTTTTTCAATGAAGAAATTAGCATTAACCAGCAAACACTGCAAATAATGAATATTCAAGAGTCTTGGCAACTGACAATCAATCGACTGTGAGTAATGTCAGAATGTTACTATGATCTAATAAGACCCACATCCCAGAGCTATAGTTGCTACAGTAAACTTATTAAAGTAGGGTTAGTAGTAATCGATGGATTAAATCTGAGTGAACTCTGACAAACTATAGTGGTCTGCCAAATTTCTGTAGGGTAACTACTACAGCATAACATTAAGAACTGCATAGCCTTTTGCTTATATGCTAATTATAGATGCTAATTGCTACATTAGATCTTCTAAGCAGGCTCTGATACATGTGGTCGATTGATGGTTTAATCATAATTGGCTAATGCTAATTCCTCCATTGAAAATGTATAAATGTCTGGTACCATTCTTTCATTCATGCTTGCATAGCAACAGTAACCCTGATGAGTGTGTCACAAAGGTGGAAGGTGAATTCTAGAATTCACTTTTCACCTTTTTAAAGACAAACTTTAGGAGACTTCATGTTCATTTTGTGAGTTGAACTCAGCTGTGTTGGTTTGTTTTTCAGTCGGTCGTTAAACTTGTGTTTTCACTGCCTTTTATTGCTGCTTTGGACTTTGTGTTTTTTCACATACTTCCAATAGCGAGTATCATGGATGCTCTCAAAGAAACGAGAGGACTCTACCTACCGATCAGGGTACGCCACACATTTCTGTAGATACTGACTGAGCTTTTTGTGAAGGGTACATTTGTACTCAAATAACTTTAAAATAATATAATTTTTAAAATAAAATATTTTTTTTAATAACAAATGATTTAGGAAGAAGGTTACATTTGTGGTTACCATCAGTTTTTTTTTTTTTAATTTTAGCGAAAAAACTACTGAACTGCTTTGTATGTAGTAGGAAATCAAATCAAAATGTCCAGTCTAAGTTAGGCATAGTAAAATATAGTGAATAAGAAGTAACAGCAAGTACTGTACTTATCTATTAAATGAATATATATTACTTTAATACATTGTTTAATAAGTAGAAAGGTTAATGCAGCAGGTATATTTACATGTTTTAATTTTCTACTATGTTGTTTTCCTCAGGTGTTGTTTAACACCCCGGTTTATGAGCGCGCCTTGGAGACTTGTTGGCACCTGCAGTCCTATAAGACCAACGTAAGGATACATTGTTTTATATTACTGCACTCATATTAATTATGAAAATATAAATGTCATACTGTATGTGTTTTGTTTTTCTTGTGTTCCTTAGATTGCGATCGTGCTTGAGTTCTTCAGGCTGCAGCAGGAGCACCTCCTGTCTCCGAAGGTCACTGCTGAAGCGATGACCAATCTGCTGCTGGAGCAGGGCAAGAAGTCCCTCCGAGTGCAGTAAGTTACACACTGTTTAACACTGTTTAATGTTGAAGAAACACAAGACTAATGCATATATTTGTGTGTGATTTTAGACTCTGGGAGTTTGAAATTGAGGACAGGGATGAGGACGTGGCTAAACCGCTCCTGAATTTGGTAAGAGGTTAATCACCTGAGCACTTTAAACTAGGCCCATGACCGTTACATTCTGTGAATGCACTGATCATGTTTTTCTTTTTTTCTTTTTGTTTTCTTTTTTTGTCTCAGACCTGGGACGTAATCAATTCTCTCAAAATGAGAGACATTGTGTTTGAGGCCAGAAGGTTCCTCGCATCGCCAAACAACATCCCTCCGAGCTTCCAGTAAGTCACATGACAGACACAGTTTAATATCTTGTTTTTTTTTATGAACATGTAAAACTAACTTTGCTTCTGTATCACAGACATCCTAAACTCGTGAGCCTGGCTCATTCTTATGCCAGGACCCTGTCCCAGCTGAACCAGGACACTCCTCGCTTGCTTCAGCCTAGGGAGGTGGTGATGGAGGTGGTGCCCAGGGTCATCCATGGCCTGTGGCTGCCCCCACCTAACGCCTCCAGTCTGAGCATGCCATCCAAAGAGCTGAGCGCTCCAGCCATTGGTCTAACCCAGGCCGTCCTAGACCGGGTTTCCAAAACTCTTTCATCCATGCTCCAGCAGGTCCATTTCACCCGCTCTGTACGGGACAAAGTGGTCCAGAGAATTATGGGGACAATTATTCAGATGTTTCCTGGAGACAGACTGGAGAGGAGACTGAGCTCCTTCTCCCTGGACCTTCTTAGAGCCATCACCAGCGCCGCCGCAGAAGAAATCTGCAAACTGTTCCAGCCACAAACAGAGCCTGACAAAAATCCCGAGACAAGCGCAGTCCTAGAGTCTGCTTCTCCTCTGCCTCTAACCCAGGAACTGACAGAGGAGACTGATGCTGAGGAACTCGCTGAAGAACAGGCTGAGGATGTGACCACTGTCCTGCTCACAGAGACTGCCCTCCCGGAGAAGTCGACTACTGTCCCACTTGCAGACACTGTCCTGCCTGCAGACGCTGTCCTGCCTGCAGACACTGTCCTGCCTGCAGACGCTGTCCTGCCTGCAGACGCTGTCCTGCCTGCAGACACTGTCCTGCCTGCAGACGCTGTCCTGCCTGCAGACGCTGTCCTGCCTGCAGACACTGTCCTGCCTGCAGACGCAGTCCTGCCACAGGAGTTGACCACTGTCCAGTCTGACACAGACTGTCCTGATTCTGCTACGGAGACACAGACCTCTACAGAGCTCCCTGCAGCTGCCTCTAGGTCCACCACTGATGTTGGTGTTCAGACCTCATCGCTGCCTTCCCCCAGCTCCACTGAGGGCTGCATCTTCTGCCGCTTTAGCAGATGGATCAAAAACATCTACAGCTACTTCCTGTCTGTAGAGGACACGCATGAGGAGTGAAATATTTCTCATTCTTTTTTCATTGTTCTTCAATAAATTGTACACGTTTGTACAACATTTCAATGAGAGGAGTGATTTAGTATAATTTTGTATGAAGTATGGTGACCAAATGCAATACCTGCATTCAAATCCTGTTTATCTGATGTATAATGGTGTTTGAAAACAGAACAAACAGGTAATGAACAGGTGAATGAAGCAAGGACATTGGATACATAAACGAAAAGAAAGTAATAAACAAAAATGCACATTAAATAATGGCAACAAATCTAGATCTAAATGTATAGTTTAAATGAAATCATCACAAATAACATGGATACACTTGTGCTGTAGGAAAATCTTGGTGTAGCTTAAATGAAAGAAGCTCCAGACCCACTTCACTAATCATGAAAACTAAACTATACAGTATATTTTATTTTTTCTTTGTTGTTAGGTCTTTTTTACTGTTACATTTTTATTTTATATATATATTTTAATTTTAAAAGCAGCCAGATACTTTTTTTTAGCTTGAATTTTAGTTTGTGTATAAAACAAGCGAGCCCCCCCAGTCCTGACCCAGCCCTCACTAACGCATCAACGCATCAGAAGCATAAAGTGATTGGCTACAAATATAACCCTTTCAAAATTAATCAACAGTAGTGGTAGATTTTTCTTCCATTTGTTTTCATATTGAGTTGTGGAAATTTTAGAATTTAGTTTACACAAATATAATTTTCATAATCTCAATCTCAGAGTAGATGGAGCTCTGTGGACTCCCTGAAATATCTGGAGTCCTCCCCAGGAGGTCTTGGACCCCAGGTTGGGAACCACTGGGCTATAGCACCCCTAAGGTAGGTTTTAGAACCCCAAAATGTAACCCAGTGACAAAAAGATTTTAGTACACAGTGTAAAAATATATAGTACCAATATTGACATCAAACATAACTCACAAAGATACATTTCTAAAAGTGTTGCCATAACTTTTCTAATGCTTCTACTAGGTTACCCATAATCCTACACTATAGACAGCTACAACTCTATTAAAGGTAGCATAATACAGGAAATCACATCTTTCCTATGTTGCATCTAGTGTTAAATCCTCCTTTTGGTGACCTTTCTTGGCTGACAAGGACCTCAGCACAATGATTGTTAAAAAGTTCCTAAAAGTATAAAATACATAAGTATATGGTGTTAAAAATACTTATGTAAGTGGTTGTCTATATAAATAGTAATAGCAATGTTGACAACTCAACTATGTTTATAAATGCTGAAGTAATGTTTTATAAATAACAAATTAACAGGTTGCTAACCCCGAGCTAGTGCTTATCATTTATAGTGCAAGTTATTCTAAAGTGATAAATAAATAAGGGGCCGTTTAGATGACAACACATTTTGCCGAATCTGCAAAGGTTTGATTGTGGTTTGGCCTTTTGTTTACACAAAGACCGGGTTTCCGTTTTCCAATTTCATAAAGGTTTGAAAATGCTGGAAGAGGTGTTTTGGTCTTACAGTCGAGAGTAACTCACTGAAAACGATAATGTAACTGCCCCAATCTGAACAGTGACCCACAAGCACAAAATATGAGGCTTTTATGTCTCATACGTTCATATCTAGTCCAATAACGGGCAGTAATATCTGTGTAAGTACTTACTTTTATGTGAGACTTTATGAGAATGGCTCCAGAAAACCTCAAGTTCCTAACGTAGTTGGAAAGTTACAGTCCGGAGCTATCACTTCCTCTGCTGTTTACTCACTGTGTGGTGTACAAATACAGATACTACAGTTTACAATTGTTTTCCTTAAACCTCAGTGTTGTAGTGCAAATGCAAATCGGAGGCAGCATGACTGGTGCGTTTTCCTGGGCAGCAATGTTGTGTAAGCAGGCCCTAAATTCGCATGTTGTGCTGCTCACCTATGCTGATTTTCATTTGCCATTTTTAATTACTGCAGAAGAAATCAACTCATTTACACCCCAGTTTCTATTTAGTCCAATCCAATGTATTGAAAAGCTTTAATTATACTGTATGTTGTTCAATATGGCATTCAGCAGTGAAAGAGCACTTTGCATTTTGACTTTTCATGGTCATAACGTTCAGAAATGTAAGTAACTATGGTTCAGTAGATTACTAATTTTTTCATGGAAGTACATATATTTGGTTTCAGGCTTTAATGCACCTACATTGATTTAACTATAAGGCAATTATGAGGCACCCATTGCACTTTATTTCTCCACAAAATTCTGCATTTTTAGCATTTTCAAATTGTTCTGTTAATCTTAAAAACACTTTGTAATTGAACTAAATCTTCTTAACAAAGCTGCAAACACTGTGTACTCTACCATTGTTACACCAAAGTCACATGGGTTTTCCTTCCCCTCTTCTTCCATTTGTCTTGTAAAAAGGTGTTAACTGACCAAAGGCCAACTCTCACGCCTTCAGACGACTATCACTGAGGTAATAAACCATTCACAGACAGTGGGCTCAGAACAATGGGAGCGGCTTATCACTAACAGGCTTCAGAAAACATCAACTAAACACGAACATACTGGTGAGGATCTCCTGTATTATATCTGCTACTGATGGATGGGGATAGGAGTCTTTATCACTTCATTTAGTTCATATCGGTCACTGTGATAACATGGTTTAGGCCTGTGATTCTCAAACCTTGTACACCAAGTACCACCTCAGAAAATGTTTTGCTTTCTAACCATCTTTAACAAACTAAATGAGCCTATCTGGACTAACCTAAAACAAGGAATAAAATGCAGGTTAACAGAAAAAATGTATTAATAAATATAGAGAAAACTGGACTAAACCAGGATTAAACTATACCAGGATGAATTTAGGACTAAATCAGGACTTAACAAGGACTAAACCTGAACAGATTCTGAACTAAATCAGGACTAAGCAAAACTATAACTAAATAAATCTATAACTAAATTAAACAATATCATGACTTGAACTGCAAAAGACTCCTGAGTATCACTAGAAGAAGCATACCACAGTTTGAGAACCACTGGTTTGGACAATGTACAGTATGGGACAAAGCTGGAAGATGTACTTAAAATATGCACTTTAGTAAAAGTGCGGTTACTACAAAATATTAGTCATAGAAGCAGTACTCAACAGCAGTACTGCGTGTTAGCTTAGTTACTTTATGCTTCTACTATTATTGCTATTACTATTACTGATGATTCTACTAAAGCTAATAAAAGCATGAACAAATATGTAATTAAGAATTAAATTCTTATTAAAATTATCTTGGTCACCTATAAAATGGAATTGCATGTTTTACTTCTGAAATGTGACACACAAACATTATGTAACTAAAAGAAACATTTCCAGTAAATACTTAAATACTTTATGATACTGCCATAAAGAAACAGGTGAAGGGATGTCAAAGTTGTTCTAGCTAGTATATATG
Source organism: Bostrychus sinensis (assembly GCA_020698575.1). NCBI lineage: Eukaryota > Metazoa > Chordata > Actinopteri > Gobiiformes > Eleotridae > Bostrychus > Bostrychus sinensis. The sequence goes on along the minus strand of CM036239.1, from coordinate 44,582,179 downwards.
TATATATGTTTTGTGTTATGACTTTGGATGGAATGTGTGCAAAATGCCACACACTGAAGTATTAAGTAATGGGTGCTCTCCAAGTACGTTACAATGCTAACTTAAAACGCTTGATTACAAATTATAAAAAATTAAAGTAATTGCATATTTTTTGACAATTAGCCTTGATTTAAGCAAAATATTGGATGACCATAATACAATTTTTTATTATCAAACTGTCTTGTTTGCATCATATATAATCCTTTCGTCAGTATGACAGCACAACTTATGTTCTGCCAGTGAAAATAAATCTACATGGCATTTATTTTCCATAATTTTGATCTCATGTATCTTGTCCTGTCAACAGCTTGTGTGATCTTCTCATATGTACTGTATGTCCCACATTCATTTAACTAACAGGCCTTGGATTTGCATAGACAACTGAAACAGACGCAGACAAAGGCATGGATTTTATTATGGACGCAATGTGGAACAGGTAGAAGAAGTACTCTAATCTGTAAAAGTACTGTATTTTTAAGTAAGTATTTTTTCATCTTGCTATGTTATTTTAGTTAATCTAAAACTGGGGTCATTTTACCTGTTTACCCCTCTTTTGAGTTGGTAATGTTTGCAAATCAAAAATGAAAGCATTCAAAAATAAAGTAAAAAGTATACTGTAAGATTAGTGTACCAAATGACTGAGAGCCCCAAACCATATTTTGTTTTACTGGAATACCCACAGAGGACCCACAGTAACGCTCGGAGGACATGCAGACTCTTCCCAGAGAGACTGTTTGTCAGTCAATCTGAGGATCGAACCCACAACCTCTTTGCTGGGAGGCAACAACTCTGCCACCATGCCCCCCAAAGAGGAGTATTGTTTACTAAAAAAATTGTATGCAACCTCATGTTTAGTCAGTCAGTAGAATCTTTAGTGTTGGTGTAGAAATAGATCAAAGCCAGTACACGATGGACAGCAGTATCCCGTCTGAAGTGTGAGAATGGATGAACCAGGCCTCTGTACTGTCCCACCTGACACACTGTCCACTCTACTGCTACTGCAGCTCACTGTGTAATGTCTATCGTCACTGTTTTGCATAAATCAAATAAACTACTTTCTCAAGGTTTACATCAGTCTGGTGTAGAGCCTTTTTAATTATCGCGGGAGTTACTGGCCAAAGTGTAGGATTCTTGTTTGTTTTGTTTTTTTATTTGTTTTTTTTTCAGGAATCAGCCAAAGTGTTGTACAATCTGGGGTCTCTTCAGTAGATGGCCACTTTGCTAGGAGGAAAAAAACAACTCTGTTGGATTTCTCATTGTGGTAAGAGACTCTATCAATTTATTAATAATACATTTTCAATGAAGAAATTAGCATTAGCCAGCAAACACTGCAAATAATGAATATTCAAGAGTCTTGGCAACTGACAATCAATCGACTGTGAGTAATGTCAGAATGTTACTATGATCTAATAAGACCCACATCCCAGAGCTATAGTTGCTACAGTAAACTTATTAAAGTAGGGTTAGTAGTAATCGATGGATTAAATCTGAGTGAACACTGACAAACTATAGTGGTCTGCCAAATTTCTGTAGGGTAACTACTACAGCATAACATTAAGAACTGCATAGCCTTTTGCTTATATGCTAATTATAGATGCTAATTGCTACATTAGATCTTCTAAGCAGGCTCTGATACATGTGGTCGATTGATGGTTTAATCATAATTGGCTAATGCTAATTCCTCCATTGAAAATGTATAAATGTCTGGTACCATTCTTTCATTCATGCTTGCATAGCAACAGTAACCCTGATGAGTGTGTCACAAAGGTGGAAGGTGAATTCTAGAATTCACTTTTCACCTTTTTAAAGACAAACTTTAGGAGACTTCATGTTCATTTTGTGAGTTGAACTCAGCTGTGTTGGTTTGTTTTTCAGTCGGTCGTTAAACTTGTGTTTTCACTGCCTTTTATTGCTGCTTTGGACTTTGTGTTTTTTCACATACTTCCAGTAGCGAGTATCATGGATGCTCTCAAACAAACGAGAGGACTCTACCTACCGATCAGGGTACGCCACACATTTCTGTAGATACTGACTGAGCTTTTTGTGAAGGGTACATTTGTACTCAAATAACTTTAAAATAATATAATTTTTAAAATAAAATATTTTTTTTAATAACAAATGATTTAGGAAGAAGGTTACATTTGTGGTTACCATCAGTTTTTTTTTTTTTTTAATTTTAGCGAAAAAACTACTGAACTGCTTTGTATGTAGTAGGAAATCAAATCAAAATGTCCAGTCTAAGTTAGGCATAGTAAAATATAGTGAATAAGAAGTAACAGCAAGTACTGTACTTATCTATTAAATGAATATATATTACTTTAATACATTGTTTAATAAGTAGATAGGTTAATGCAGCAGGTATATTTACATGTTTTAATTTTCTACTATGTTGTTTTCCTCAGGTGTTGTTTAACACCCCGGTTTATGAGCGCGCCTTGGAGACTTGTTGGCACCTGCAGTCCTATAAGACCAACGTAAGGATACATTGTTTTATATTACTGCACTCATATTAATTATGAAAATATAAATGTCATACTGTATGTGTTTTGTTTTTCTTGTGTTCCTTAGATTGCGATCGTGCTTGAGTTCTTCAGGCTGCAGCAGGAGCACCTCCTGTCTCCGAAGGTCACTGCTGAAGCGATGACCAATCTGCTGCTGGAGCAGGGCAAGAAGTCCCTCCGAGTGCAGTAAGTTACACACTGTTTAACACTGTTTAATGTTGAAGAAACACAAGACTAATGCATATATTTGTGTGTGATTTTAGACTCTGGGAGTTTGAAATTGAGGACAGGGATGAGGACGTGGCTAAACCGCTCCTGAATTTGGTAAGAGGTTAATCACCTGAGCACTTTAAACTAGGCCCATGACCGTTGCATTCTGTGAATGCACTGATCATGTTTTTCTTTTTCTTTTTTTCTTTTTTTGTCTCAGACCTGGGACGTAATCAATTCTCTCAAAATGAGAGACATTGTGTTTGAGGCCAGAAGGTTCCTCGCATCGCCAAACAACATCCCTCCGAGCTTCCAGTAAGTCACATGACAGACACAGTTTAATATCTTGTTTTTTTTTTATGAACATGTAAAACTAACTTTGCTTCTGTATCACAGACATCCTAAACTCGTGAGCCTGGCTCATTCTTATGCCAGGACCCTGTCCCAGCTGAACCAGGACACTCCTCGCTTGCTTCAGCCTAGGGAGGTGGTGATGGAGGTGGTGCCCAGGGTCATCCATGGCCTGTGGCTGCCCCCACCTAACGCCTCCAGTCTGAGCATGCCATCCAAAGAGCTGAGCACTCCAGCCATTGGTCTAACCCAGGCCGTCCTAGACCGGGTTTCCAAAACTCTTTCATCCATGCTCCAGCAGGTCCATTTCACCCGCTCTGTACGGGACGAAGTGGTCCAGAGAATTATGGGGACAATTATTCAGATGTTTCCTGGAGACAGACTGGAGAGGAGACTGAGCTCCTTCTCCCTGGATCTTCTTAGAGCCATCACCAGCGCCGCCGCAGAAGAAATCTGCAAACTGTTCCAGCCACAAACAGAGCCTGACAAAAATCCCGAGACAAGCGCAGTCCTAGAGTCTGCTTCTCCTCTGCCTCTAACCCAGGAACTGACAGAGGAGACTGATGCTGAGGAACTCGCTGAAGAACAGGCTGAGGATGTGACCACTGTCCTGCTCACAGAGACTGCCCTCCCGGAGAAGTCGACTACTGTCCCACTTGCAGACGCTGTCCTGCCTGCAGACGCTGTCCTGCCTGCAGACGCTGTCCTGCCTGCAGACGCTGTCCTGCCTGCAGACACTGTCCTGCCACAGGAGTTGACCACTGTCCAGTCTGACACAGACTGTCCTGATTCTGCTACGGAGACACAGACCTCTACAGAGCTCCCTGCAGCTGCCTCTAGGTCCACCACTGATGTTGGTGTTCAGACCTCATCGCTGCCTTCCCCCAGCTCCACTGAGGGCTGCATCTTCTGCCGCTTTAGCAGATGGATCAAAAACATCTACAGCTACTTCCTGTCTGTAGAGGACACGCATGAGGAGTGAAATATTTCTCCTTCTTTTTTCATTGTTCTTCAATAAATTGTACACGTTTGTACAACATTTCAATGGGAGGAGTGATTTTGTATAATTTTGTATGAAGTATGGTGACCAAATGCAATACCTGCATTCAAATCCTGTTTATCTGATGTATAATGGTGTTTGAAAACAGAACAAACAGGTAATGAACAGGTGAATGAAGCAAGGATATTGGATACATAAACGAAAAGAAAGTAATAAACAAAAATGCACATTAAATAATGGCAACAAATCTAGATCTAAATGTATAGTTTAAATGAAATCATCACAAATAACATGGATACACTTGTGCTGTAGGAAAATCTTGGTGTAGCTTAAATGAAAGAAGCTCCAGACCCACTTCACTAATCATGAAAACTAAACTATACAGTATATTTTATTTTTTCTTTGTTGTTAGGTCTTTTTTACTGTTACATTTTTATTTTATATATATATTTTAATTTTAAAAGCAGCCAGATACTTTTTTTTAGCTTGAATTTTAGTTTGAGTCTAAAACAAGCGAGCCCCCCCAGTCCTGACCCAGCCCTCACTAACGCATCAACGCATCAGAAGCATAAAGTGATTGGCTACAAATATAACCCTTTCAAAATTAATCAACAGTAGTGGTAGATTTTTCTTCCATTTGTTTTCATATTGAGTTGTGGAAATTTTAGAATTTAGTTTACACAAATATAATTTTCATAATCTCAATCTCAGAGTAGATGGAGCTCTGTGGACTCCCTGAAATATCTGGAGTCCTCCCCAGGAGGTCTTGGACCCCAGGTTGGGAACCACTGGGCTATAGCACCCCTAAGGTAGGTTTTAGAACCCCAAAATGTAACCCAGTGACAAAAAGATTTTAGTACACAGTGTAAAAATATATAGTACCAATATTGACATCACACATAACACATAACAAAGATACATTTCTAAAAATGTTGCCATAACTTTTCTAATGCTTCTACTAGGTTACCCATAATCCTACACTATAGACAGCTACAACTCTATTAAAGGTAGCATAATACAGGAAATCACATCTTTCCTATGTTGCATCTAGTGTTAAATCCTCCTTTTGGTGACCTTTCTTGGCTGACAAGGACCTCAGCACAATGATTGTTAAAAAGTTCCTAAAAGTATAAAATACATAAGTATATGGTGTTAAAAATACTTATGTAAGTGGTTGTCTATATAAATAGTAATAGCAATGTTGACAACTCAACTATGTTTATAAATGCTGAAGTAATGTTTTATAAATAACAAATTAACAGGTTGCTAACCCCGAGCTAGTGCTTATCATTTATAGTGCAAGTTATTCTAAAGTGATAAATAAATAAGGGGCCGTTTAGATGACAACACATTTTGCCGAATCTGCAAAGGTTTGATTGTGGTTTGGCCTTTTGTTTACACAAAGACCGGGTTTCCGTTTTCCAATTTCATAAAGGTTTGAAAATGCTGGAAGAGGTGTTTTGGTCTTACAGTCGAGAGTAACTCACTGAAAACGATAATGTAACTGCCCCAATCTGAACAGTGACCCACAAGCACAAAATATGAGGCTTTTATGTCTCATACGTTCATATCTAGTCCAATAACGGGCAGTAATATCTGTGTAAGTACTTACTTTTATGTGAGACTTTATGAGAATGGCTCCAGAAAACCTCAAGTTCCTAACGTAGTTGGAAAGTTACAGTCCGGAGCTATCACTTCCTCTGCTGTTTACTCACTGTGTGGTGTACAAATACAGATACTACAGTTTACAATTGTTTTCCTTAAACCTCAGTGTTGTAGTGCAAATGCAAATCGGAGGCAGCATGACTGTTGTGTTTTCCTGGGCAGCAATGTTGTGTAAGCAGGCCCTAAATTCGCATGTTGTGCTGCTCACCTATGCTGATTTTCATTTGCCATTTTTAATTACTGCAGAAGAAATCAACTCATTTACACCCCAGTTTCTATTTAGTCCAATCCAATGTATTGAAAAGCTTTAATTATACTGTATGTTGTTCAATATGGCATTCAGCAGTGAAAGAGGACTTTGCATTTTGACTTTTCATGGTCATAACGTTCAGAAATTTAAGTAACTATGGTTCAGTAGATTACTAATTTTTTCATGGAAGTACATATATTTGGTTTCAGGCTTTAATGCACCTACATTGATTTAACTATAAGGCAATTATGAGGCACCCATTGCACTTTATTTCTCCACAAAATTCTGCATTTTTAGCATTTTCAAATTGTTCTGTTAATCTTAAAAAACACTTTGTAATTGAACTAAATCTTCTTAACAAAGCTGCAAACGCTGTGTACTCTACCATTGGGTTTTCCTTCCCCTCTTCTTCCATTTGTCTTGTAAAAAGGTGTTAAGTGACCAAAGGCCAACTCTCACGCCTTCAGACGACTATCACTGAGGTAATAAACCATTCACAGACAGTGGGCTCAGAACAATGGGAGCGGCTTATCACTAACAGGCTTCAGAAAACATCAACTAAACACGAACATACTGGTGAGGATCTCCTGTATTATATCTGCTACTGATGGATGGGGATAGGAGTCTTTATCACTTCATTTAGTTCATATCGGTCACTGTGATAACATGGTTTAGGCCTGTGATTCTCAAACCTTGTACACCAAGTACCACCTCAGAAAATGTTTTGCTTTCTAACCATCTTTAACAAACTAAACGAGCCTATCTGGACTAACCTAAAACAAGGAATAAAATGCAGGTTAACAAAAAAAATGTATTAATAAATATAGAGAAAACAGGGACTAAACCAGGATTAAACTATACCAGGATGAATTTAGGACTAAATCAGGACTTAACAAGGACTAAACCTGAACAGATTCTGAACTAAATCAGGACTAAGCAAAACTATAACTAAATAAATCTATAACTAAATTAAACAATATCATGACTTGAACTGCAAAAGACTCCTGAGTATCACTAGAAGAAGCATACCACAGTTTGAGAACCACTGGTTTGGACAATGTACAGTATGGGACAAAGCTGGAAGATGTACTTAAAATATGCACTTTAGTAAAAGTGCGGTTACTACAAAATATTAGTCATAGAAGCAGTACTCAACAGCAGTACTGCATGTTAGCTTAGTTACTTTATGCTTCTACTACTATTGCTATTACTATTACTGATGATTCTACTAAAGCTAATAAAAGCATGAACAAATATGTAATTAAGAATTAAATTCTTATTAAAATTATCTTGGTCACCTATAAAACGGAATTGCATGTTTTACTTCTGAAATGTGACACACAAACATTATGTAACTAAAAGAAACATTTCCAGTAAATACTTAAATACTTTATGATACTGCCATAAAGAAACAGGTGAAGGGATGTCAAAGTTGTTCTAGCTAGTATATATGTATATATGTTTTGTCTTATGACTTTGGATGGAATGTGTGCAAAATGCCACACACTGAAGTATTAAGTAATGGGTGCTCTCCAAGTACGTTACAATGCTAACTTAAAACGCTTGATTACAAATTATAAAAAATTAAAGTAATTGCATATTTTTTGACAATTAGCCTTGATTTAAGCAAAATATTGGATGACCAAAATACAATTTTTTATTATCAAACTGTCTTGTTTGCATCATATATAATCCTTTCGTCAGTATGACAGCACAACTTATGTTCTGCCAGTGAAAATAAATCTACATGGCATTTATTTTCCATAATTTTGATCTCATGTATCTTGTCCTGTCAACAGCTTGTGTGATCTTCTCATATGTACTGTATGTCCCACATTCATTTAACTAACAGGCCTTGGATTTGCATAGACAACTGAAACAGACGCAGACAAAGGCATGGATTTTATTATGGACGCAATGTGGAACAGGTAGAAGAAGTACTCTAATCTGTAAAAGTACTGTATTTTTAAGTAAGTATTTTTTCATCTTGCTATGTTATTTTAGTTAATCTAAAACTGGGGTCATTTTACCTGTTTACCCCTCTTTTGAGTTGGTAATGTTTGCAAATCAAAAATGAAAGCATTCAAAAATAAAGTAAAAAGTATACTGTAAGATTAGTGTACCAAAAGATTGAGAGCCCCAAACCATATTTTGTTTTACTGGAATACCCACAGAGGACCCACAGTAACGCTCGGAGGACATGCAGACTCTTCCCAGAGAGACTGTTTGTCAGTCAATCTGAGGATCGAACCCACAACCTCTTTGCTGGGAGGCAACAGCTCTGCCACCATGCCCCCCAAAGAGGAGTATTGTTTACTAAAAAAATTGTATGCAACCTCATGTTTAGTCAGTCAGAGAAAAATACTTGGGTAAAAGTATCCAGTTACTTTCTACCTGTGCAAGTGTATTATCAAGAACCATAGCACTGGTCAGTAGAATCTTTAGTGTTGGTGTAGAAATAGATCAAAGCCAGTACACGATGGACAGCAGTATCCCGTCTGAAGTGTGAGAATGGATGAACCAGGCCTCTGTACTGTCCCACCTGACACACTGTCCACTCTACTGCTACTGCAGCTCACTGTGTAATGTCTATCGTCACTGTTTTGCATAAATCAAATAAACTACTTTCTCAAGGTTTACATCAGTCTGGTGTAGAGCCTTTTTAATTATCGCGGGAGTTACTGGCCAAAGTGTAGGATTCTTGTTTGTTTTGTTTTTTTATTTGATTTTTTTTCAGGAATCAGCCAAAATGTTGTACAATCTGGGGTCTCTTCAGTAGATGGCCACTTTGCTAGGAGGAAAAAAAACAACTCTGTTGGATTTCTCATTGTGGAAAGAGACTCTATCAATTTATTAATAATACTTTTTCAATGAAGAAATTAGCATTAACCAGCAAACACTGCAAATAATGAATATTCAAGAGTCTTGGCAACTGACAATCAATCGACTGTGAGTAATGTCAGAATGTTACTATGATCTAATAAGACCCACATCCCAGAGCTATAGTTGCTACAGTAAACTTATTAAAGTAGGGTTAGTAGTAATCGATGGATTAAATCTGAGTGAACTCTGACAAACTATAGTGGTCTGCCAAATTTCTGTAGGGTAACTACTACAGCATAACATTAAGAACTGCATAGCCTTTTGCTTATATGCTAATTATAGATGCTAATTGCTACATTAGATCTTCTAAGCAGGCTCTGATACATGTGGTCGATTGATGGTTTAATCATAATTGGCTAATGCTAATTCCTCCATTGAAAATGTATAAATGTCTGGTACCATTCTTTCATTCATGCTTGCATAGCAACAGTAACCCTGATGAGTGTGTCACAAAGGTGGAAGGTGAATTCTAGAATTCACTTTTCACCTTTTTAAAGACAAACTTTAGGAGACTTCATGTTCATTTTGTGAGTTGAACTCAGCTGTGTTGGTTTGTTTTTCAGTCGGTCGTTAAACTTGTGTTTTCACTGCCTTTTATTGCTGCTTTGGACTTTGTGTTTTTTCACATACTTCCAGTAGCGAGTATCATGGATGCTCTCAAACAAACGAGAGGACTCTACCTACCGATCAGGGTACGCCACACATTTCTGTAGATACTGACTGAGCTTTTTGTGAAGGGTACATTTGTACTCAAATAACTTTAAAATAATATAATTTTTAAAATAAAATATTTTTTTTAATAACAAATGATTTAGGAGGAAGGTTACATTTGTGGTTACCATCAGTTTTTTTTAATTTTAGTGAAAAAACTACTGAACTGCTTTGTATGTAGTAGGAAATCAAATCAAAATGTCCAGTCTAAGTTAGGCATAGTAAAATATAGTGAATAAGAAGTAACAGCAAGTACTGTACTTATCTATTAAATGAATATATATTACTTTAATACATTGTTTAATACGTAGATAGGTTAATGCAGCAGGTATATTTACATGTTTTAATTTTCTACTATGTTGTTTTCCTCAGGTGTTGTTTAACACCCCGGTTTATGAGCGCGCCTTGGAGACTTGTTGGCACCTGCAGTCCTATAAGACCAACGTAAGGATACATTGTTTTATTTTACTGCACTCATATTAATTATGAAAATATAAATGTCATACTGTATGTGTTTTGTTTTTCTTGTGTTCCTTAGATTGCGATCGTGCTTGAGTTCTTCAGGCTGCAGCAGGAGCACCTCCTGTCTCCGAAGGTCACTGCTGAAGCGATGACCAATCTGCTGCTGGAGCAGGGCAAGAAGTCCCTCCGAGTGCAGTAAGTTACACACTGTTTAACACTGTTTAATGTTGAAGAAACACAAGACTAATGCATATATTTGTGTGTGATTTTAGACTCTGGGAGTTTGAAATTGAGGACAGGGATGAGGATGTGGCTAAACCGCTCCTGAATTTGGTAAGAGGTTAATCACCTGAGCACTTTAAACTAGGCCCATGACCGTTACATTCTGTGAATGCACTGATCATGTTTTTCTTTTTTTCTTTTTGTTTTCTTTTTTTGTCTCAGACCTGGGACGTAATCAATTCTCTCAAAATGAGAGACATTGTGTTTGAGGCCAGAAGGTTCCTCGCATCGCCAAACAACATCCCTCCGAGCTTCCAGTAAGTCACATGACAGACACAGTTTAATATCTTGTTTTTTTTTATGAACATGTAAAACTAACTTTGCTTCTGTATCACAGACATCCTAAACTCGTGAGCCTGGCTCATTCTTATGCCAGGACCCTGTCCCAGCTGAACCAGGACACTCCTCGCTTGCTTCAGCCTAGGGAGGTGGTGATGGAGGTGGTGCCCAGGGTCATCCATGGCCTGTGGCTGCCCCCACCTAACGCCTCCAGTCTGAGCATGCCATCCAAAGAGCTGAGCGCTCCAGCCATTGGTCTAACCCAGGCCGTCCTAGACCGGGTTTCCAAAACTCTTTCATCCATGCTCCAGCAGGTCCATTTCACCCGCTCTGTACGGGACGAAGTGGTCCAGAGAATTATGGGGACAATTATTCAGATGTTTCCTGGAGACAGACTGGAGAGGAGACTGAGCTCCTTCTCCCTGGATCTTCTTAGAGCCATCACCAGCGCCGCCGCAGAAGAAATCTGCAAACTGTTCCAGGCACAAACAGAGCCTGACAAAAATCCCGAGACAAGTGCAGTCCTAGAGTCTGCTTCTCCTCTGCCTCTAACCCAGGAACTGACAGAGGAGACTGATGCTGAGGAACTCGCTGAGAAACCAGCTGAGAATGTGACCACTGTCCTGCTCACAGAGACTGCCCTCCCGGAGAAGTCGACTACTGTCCCACTTGCAGACACTGTCCTGCCTGCAGACGCTGTCCTGCCTGCAGACACTGTCTTGCCTGCAGACGCTGTCCTGCCTGCAGACGCTGTCCTGCCTGCAGACACTGTCCTGCCACAGGAGTTGACCACTGTCCAGTCTGACACAGACTGTCCTGATTCTGCTATGGAGACACAGACCTCTACAGAGCTCCCTGCAGCTGCCTCTAGGTCCACCACTGATGTTGGTGTTCAGACCTCATCGCTGCCTTCCCCCAGCTCCACTGAGGGCTGCATCTTCTGCCGCTTTAGCAGATGGATCAAAAACATCTACAGCTACTTCCTGTCTGTAGAGGACACGCATGAGGAGTGAAATATTTCTCCTTCTTTTTTCATTGTTCTTCAATAAATTGTACACGTTTGTACAACATTTCAATGGGAGGAGTGATTTAGTATAATTTTGTGTGAAGTATGGTGATCAAATGCAATACCTGCATTCAAATCCTGTTTATCTGATGTATAATGGTGTTTGAAAACAGAACAAACAGGTAATGAGCAGGTGAATGAAGCAAGGACATTGGATACATAAACGAAAAGAAAGTAATAAACAAAAATGCACATTAAATAATGGCAACAAATCTAAATCTAAATGTATAGTTTAAATGAAATCATCACAAATAACATGGATACACTTGTGCTGTAGGAAAATCTTGGTGTAGCTTAAATGAAAGAAGCTCCAGACCCACTTCACTAATCATGAAAACTAAACTATACAGTATATTTTATTTTTTCTTTGTTGTTAGGTCTTTTTTACTGTTACATTTTTATTTTATATATATATTTTAATTTTAAAAGCAGCCAGATACTTTTTTTTAGCTTGAATTTTAGTTTGTGTCTAAAACAAGCGAGCCCCCCCAGTCCTGACCCAGCCCTCACTAACGCATCAACGCATCAGAAGCATAAAGTGATTGGCTACAAATATAACCCTATATAATATAATATAAAAAGACTTATGTAAGTGGTTGTCTATATAAATAGTAATAGCAATGTTGACAACTCAACTATGTTTATAAATGCTGAAGTAATGTTTTATAAATAACAAATTAACAGGTTGCTAACCCCCGAGCTAGTGCTTATCATTTATAGTGCAAGTTATTCTAACGTGATGCCATGAATACTACTGCCACTATTACTACTACTATTACTATTCCAAGTGCTACACCAAATACTACTGAAAATACTAACATTAGCACTACTACAACTACTACTGCTTCCACCACTGCTACTTCTATTCCTAAAGCCATGTCGCCATCAAGGTAAAAAAAAAAAAAAGAAAAAAAAAAAAGGTTTCAGGCTTAAATAATTACTTACTTTCACAAATATAATACAATGTTTTTGGTAATGTTTTTGGAGAGTACAAGAAATGTCATTTATATTTGTGGTAATCCTTTAGAACAGTGCTCCATAAAGTAGTAATAAAGCATTAAATACTTAATAAACAATATTTTAATAAATAAAACGTTTATAAATGTTGAATTACTATTGGTGTTTAAAATTTTGCATTGAGTTACAAGAGCTTATATTAAACAATGTTTACAATTCAATGGTGTTTATAAATATTGAGGTAATGCTTTGTGTTACTAATACTTAATAGTTGCGAGTTATTCTTGTTACCATATTTTTTTACTTTTGTAAAACACAAATTAACTATATAAGAACTTTTGGTATAAACCTTACCTGACACTGTAGGCTGAAAACATTTTTATTTTGACTTAATAATAATAATAATAATAATAATAATAATAATAATAATAATAATAATAATAATAATAATATTAACTTTGTTTTCTTTAACTCTCACAAATACAGTATAACAATAAAAAGCAAGGTATATTTCCAATAACCTATACTACTCATTAACTTGAAACAGTAGTTTTTGCACATTTTTTTATTTCTGAGGAGATGAGGAAGTTTGAGTGAAAGCCTGACCTTGGTCAAACAGGAAACGGTTCCACATTTGGCCTGAAGGGATCTGAACCATCTATCTCCATGAATATCACATGAAGCTCTTTTAGTGTGGAAATGAGGAAGCAGCACACACCTTTTTACTTTGCTAATGGGACAATAACTATAGTCTGACTGTCCATTAAAGCCTGTGTTAGTGTCTTGAAGGTGAGGGACAGGAGAGAAGAGCTCAAACATAAAAATTCGTAATGAGACCTGTACTGCTGGTTTTCTAGTTTAAAAATGAAAGCTCTCATAAAATTTGTATCTTTTCAAATCATTTCCTTACTCAGATGGTGGATCTAAAGACAATGTATGTTGTGTTGCTGAGTTATTGCACTATATAAAAATGTGTTTTATGTAATAAAGTGATGGAAGGAGGCAGCTAATAACATACACCATGAGCAATGATAGCCTATATAAAAAATGGTGATACACTCATTGCATCACATTTTCAATCCAAATAATTTTAAAGGTCCTACATTAGGATGTTTTTGTCTGTTGGCAATGAGAATGGACAGAGCATATAACAGACAGATAAATGAGCTGACTGCTTTGTAGTCACATCAGTTTAATAGCTGAACAACTCCAGTGATGGTGTATAGGCTTTAGAAAGGCAGGTTTTTGAGGTGCAAACATTATAAAAAGATTAAAAACACAAGAAAGTCAATTTAGCATAATAAAGGACCGTCTACAGTATGTTGACAAATGATAATATGGTAATAATTAATGTTATTTAACCTTTTTATCCACAGCAAAGCATACACTTTTTTGACTTTATTAGATCGACCACTAGGCCTACATAAATATAAATATTCCAGCAACAAAGTGGAGATTTTTAAGCTGGATGACTTATCAAAGTAAGAATAAGAAAATTTTTATTTGTCCCACAAGGGGTAAAATGCATATTAAAATGCATATTATTTGTTAAAGAAGGATTTATGCATTATATATTGTAATACTGCACTGTAATGTTTATTTGCAGTGACTGTTGTGGCATACAGTGTACAAGTCTAACAAATCACATTTATTGCACACTTAAGTAAAGTCAACTAAGACTATCATCACTAGCATTTGACTGACTGTCTATGACTGGTTACGACATAGTTATAAGTCGTTAGGATTGGTAGGGATTACCTGCAGTCTTTTTAACAACAAACTTTGTACAGTTCTGACTTGTCCTGACCAGCTCCTAAAACTCTGGTGGGAGGTAGGGCACGTAGACTCCATTACCCATGCTCCCCTGCGGCCCCTCCCCCTCGCATACCTCTGCTGTGCGCTCACGCTGTGCCGTGGGGATCCTACTCCACACAAGTTCCCCACAGTTGGAGCAGCGAAGAGCACGCAGAGTTTCTCCTCAGGAATGGGAAAGTTTCCGACGCACGCTTTTCTCTCGTTTACGCGCCCCAGGACGCTTCTAACAACACCGCATTGGATATAAGTGTTATCTAACGCGGCTACCAGCATCTCTTGTGGAGTTTTTTTCGTGTACTTTCTTCGGATACGCTTCGTCTCAACATCCAACTACTACTACACGAGCTCCTGTTGCCTGTTGAGTTGTGTGGCTTTTAGAAAATGCGTTCCTTTACGCAGCCTCGCTTTGTTTTAGCCAGGCTTTGCGTCTTTTTCCTCGTCTTTTGGGGACTACAGCGTAAATGTGGGGCCACGGTCAGGACGTGCCCCCCTCCCTGCGCATGTTTTGGGGAGCTTGTGGACTGTAGTCGACTCAGAAGGGGCCAAATGCCAGAGACTATCCCGGAATGGACCGTTCAGCTGTAAGTAAAAAGCCAACATTAGTGTGAAAAGAACAGCAGGTAGTTTTAGAGCGGTACTGAGCAGCGCTCACACCTCCGGGTTTACTGGTGTGTATCTTTACAGCCGTGGGATGGGATGAGCCGCATTCCTGCAGTGATCCTTTTGGTATGGCCCATAAACCACGTAAAAGTTTAGCGCCGAGCTAGAAAATTACACGAGAGAGTGCGTTTAGTGTTCGATTTCACTACTACTTATTTCATTACTAAGCGCACAATACTTGAAATATATGTGTTCAACCACGTTTTTGAGACGGCCATGGCATAAAAATTAAAGCTTAAGAGTTTTGGGCTCCTCAGAGACGCGCAAAGTTGATCACGGTGACCATACAACGCGTAATACAGGTTTCCATGCGTTTTATGAGTTCATCCTGTTTGGAATTCTAGTCTAGATTTAGTGTTGATTGGTCTTATAATGAAATATTTCTCTATTGGATCAAGTGTGTTCCACAGTCATTGCTTATAGGCTAGTAATCCTTGGTGATGTATGCGTTCTTACTGCATTCCTTCAGTGGCATCCAGGTCAGATGGAGGCACAAAAACAGGCCTTCAGTGGTCTCAGTGGTATGGCTGCTTGATCATTTTCACACACCCAAAAGATTCTGCTAGTTGTGATGGTAAAGGTGCATGTGTCTCACCTGTGCCCCCTGTAACTTCCAGGACAAATACATAAATCTGATCTGTCTTATGTTTTTGAATGCATAGAGTGTTCATATCTTGCCACAAGGAATGGTGCAAAATTGACTTATTTGTTAAGGTTTAAACAGTTAAGGTGACACAAGTCGAGTAAGCTACTAGTTATCCAATACACTCACAATTTTAGACATACAAATCTGTGTTTTGTGCAGGATTTTTGGCAATTGTTGGTGGTCTGGTCACTTTGTATTTGTCACGTAAAGGCATTTTACTTCAGTATTAGTATTAGATTTGCTAAAGACTAAAGACTAAAATGCTAGATTTTACCAAAAGAACTTTAGATATAAAGAGTAAAATAGCCTATTTTTCAGTACTTCTGATGATTACACCTGAAATTAACAATTTTTTTACAGCCTTGATTTTCAAACTCTTTTCACCTTAAAAAAATAGGCTTTCCAGCTACCATCTTTAATCAACTAAAATGAACCTGAAACAGGACTAACCCAGGTATAAACCAAAACAAAATCAGAATTAAAACATGGTTAAATGAAAAGGCAGTATATTAGGACTTGAACCACCAGAAGAACAGTTTTAGAACCACATTAGGTATGTCTTACAAAGCATATGTCTTTCTAACTAACCCATAGAAAATGTATAATTCACCTCTTTAGCTAGCATTTAAGTTGCTAACTGAAATGCTATAGCTTATAATCAATGTATGATTGGTAGTAGAGTTAGTAGGTCTACTTATTTTGTGGCTGTTTATGTTGCATCGTGTTGTGGGGGGTGAAATTCCTCAGAGTTGGTGGAGCCTCGATGGAGCTGGAGGCCTTCAGAGCCATAAAGGCATAAATCAGATTGGACTGTTTCCACTAGCCATAGTCCCATTACTTTTTTGTCAAAGCCTGTTGTTTCTGTGGCCCACAACACTCTTTAACAACATGTTCCTCACTGTCTTCAACTTTACAGATAATTATTTCTACTACGCTTTTATTGCTGAAGTTGATTTTTATTGTCAACATTTAGATCCACTGCTTTGCTATAGCCCCATACTGGCAAATTTTCTAAAATGTGCTGCAGTGGAAAGTTGGCGTTGCCAGAGCAAACAAAACCCAGCCTGAGCCTCTCTCAACCAAGGACAGCCTTGGAAAAGGTTCCACACAGATGGGGGAAAAAAATGCTTTGCACTCTGGCATGCTAATTTACGAGTGGCTCTCCAGCACATCTTAAAGCCCTTAGCCCGCCGACCCTTTGTTTCGCGGCACCCCATTATTTCTGCTGAATTAGCGAACTCCAGAGCCAGCCAGCAACGGGCCTGGTTAAGGAGGAGCGTGGTAGGATTAGGCTTGAACAAAGTGAGGAGAGAAAGTGTTGGGGGGAGGGAGGCGAGGGCCCGACATATGGAGTTTACTGCCAAAGGTTTATAAGCCAACCCCTAATGCCTTTTGGCTATTAGGGAGAAGTTCCACATTGAGGGAAAGTAATCTTGGATCAAACTTTTGGAAGAATAATAAAAGTATTTGCAAGATTGGGGAAAAACAAGTATAGGGCTACAGACAGTATTATAGTAAAAGGGAATTTTAGCAGAAGTGGATAGTGGGGCTGCACAATTATGAAAAAAATTTTGAGCACAATTATTTAGGTCATAGTTGAAATCATGATTAAAAAAATTATGATTATTCACGTTCTTCCTAAACAGTAACCTGTAGTTTAAAAAGAGTTTTATAATTTAGTTGTGTAATTGATTGACAGGGCCTAGTACAAGACTTTGGACAATGTACTGGACAAAGACAGGAGTACATTTGGCTTTGACAGCACTGTAAAGTCTGTACATGCGCGTCATTCAGAGTCCAATTTATGTCATCCTTTTTTCTTATAGATTTTATAGATATATAGATTTTGTCATCATTGGGGGCCAAATTTTAATCAACAATTGTAAAATTCAATTAAATACACACATCACACATTGTTACTTCAAAATAATATTACTCACATTGAAGTAAAAAGTAGTCACCCAATGTACTGAGTAACTGTTTAGATGTAATGTGAATTTTATAACAACAACAAAGATTTCAACTTCAAAAACCCCTCAGTGCAATTGTGTGGTACATAAAAGAAATTTACAGTCATGTATTTTGACATATGACTGCGTTTAATTCTGCTATGCATTTTCATTGTGCCCATTTGCATATGTATCATGGTTTAGTTCTTCTGACACTGCTCCTGTCTGCTTCTCCTAACTCTGAGTAAGCTACCATTTGCATACTGTTAGTAGTAAGATCTCCCTCTCGTAAAACACCCCCAAGACTGTAAGGAAACATAAGGTAACACATCGTTTAAGTCTTAATAGAGCATTAATAAACATGTAATTAACAATAATTTAATAACTAAGCAAATTTAAAAATCAAAATCCACTTTATTTGTATTGCACATTTTACAAACAAGACAGTTTCCAGAGTGCTGCACATAAAACAATAAATTACTTACATTTTTTATTTAGTGCCACTATTCCCCCTTAAAATAACAGTTTATAGATCACAATGTTTATAATTTTGCATGGAGATACACAAGCTTTTTATTATTCAATTAAGCATTAATAGTGTTTATAAATGTAAACGTAATGCTTTGTAAGTATTTCGTAACTGGTTACTAACCCTTAACTAATACTTAATAGTGTGTTTTTTTTTTAAAGTGTTACTGAAGGAATTAGTAGCACATTTTAATTTAATATTGTATTTTTTTTTTCTTTTTTCTATTAAACCAATTACTTAGCATCCCTGACCTAGAATAGCCTTAAATGTAAATTATGCATTATCACATTCTCAATGTTAATGACAGCTCTTGTGGTGTAAAGAGTGCCCCATTCATTAGCCTCTCAGTGGCTGATAAAACACTGTGTGGAGCCAGGCGCCCATGCAGGCCACGGCTTGTACCCTGCTCCCTGTGTTATCTGGGCTGCTTTGTGAGGGAAGTGGAAGTGTCAGAGCTACTCAGCCTTTATCTGGGGAGTATGATATGACAGCCTTCCCATATGCCCACACCTTCCGCACAACAATAACAAGAGCGCAGAGCCGCTGGAAGAAGGAAAGGCAAGAGTTAGACATGGCGTCTGTTAAGTGCGAAGTATGAGATTTTTCCCTTTGTATTTGAAGGACACTGTTCAATCACAGATGAGCATCTTGCAATAGAAATCATGGCAACTCTTTAGAAGAACTCACCACTATTAAGCAGTAATAAGGCATTTATAAATATGCAATTAACATATTATAATGACACCAAATGTTTGTAGCACTTAAGAATAACTCCTAACACTTAAGCATTAGTAAACAGTTAACTTATTATTTACAAAACATTACTCCAACATTTAAAAACACCACTGAGTTATAAACATTACTCTTAACTTTTAGTGTTTGGAGTAGTAAAATCAGATAAATCATTGCAAAATTTTAAGCATCAGTCTAACTATAAATGGTTTATTAATCAAGATCTTGCCAATTACTTATTTATTAGGCATGTAATGACATGCTTTTGCAACGATACAGTATCGATTGGAATTCTTTCTATCCGATTCACAAACGATATCGGCTTATTTAGAATGATTTCATATGATTCAACACCTTTATACTGACACAATCAATACAACAACTCGCCAAAAATCATAAAAGTATACTCTGAAATCCAGCATCGAGTTGAGGTTACTTATTTCCAGCAGACAGATAGTGAAGAAAAGTCAAATATAACATTTTATTTGAAAAAATTACATCCAAAAATATGTATTTGGTTTTATTTTTACATGCAACTTGTCAAAATTTGATATTTCTGATATTACCCTTTTTTTTCCCATGTACTTGTATCGATATACACTACACAATGCGATTTGATACAAGGTAATGCATATCGATATACGTAGTTGTATCTTAGGAATAAAAAAAATCAATACATCGGTATAGTTATTGTACACCCCTATACATTATTAATGTTTTATTACTGCTTAATAGTGGTCAGCTATTCTAAAGGGTTACACTGATGTTTATAATTTTGCACTGAATGAGCTTATTACTCAGGAACAAACATTAATTACAATGTTTATACCAGAATGATGTTTATTAACTACTAATGCTTTACAGTGTTAGCTATTCTAAAGCGTTACTAGTGTGAGATATATAGGTTTATTATAAGGATTTGGATTGTTGTCATATACCAGAAACTTTGGGCAAGAAAATTCTCTCATACTTTAAAAAAAGAGTCTGGTCTGCATTGCTTGTCAACCTTGAATTATTGTCTGCTGATAATCAAGAGAAAGTGTCTATTTTAGTGCTGGTTATCACTGCTTATACAGAAAAACAGCACAAAAAATCGTTTTGCAATGCATTCACACAGTGTTTATAACCGCAGATAATTGCGGAATGGCATCAGTCTAATGCTGCAACTTTAAGTTTTTATTAGTAAAATATTAGCAAGAAAGGCACCTATGATTGTTAACAGAACACAAGAAAATTTAGTGCAGCTTTAAACTTTCCCCCAAAGACCAGCAAAGGCCAATAGAAAAAGTGACAGGGGTGTTGTGGACGTTTGAAAGGCTCTGTTTTTCCCCCAGCATTGTGAATACATTAGCAGTGGTTGTTGGGCCTTCCCCTCCTTCTTCTTCTTCTTCTTCTTCTTCTTCTCCCGGGACGTCCTGATGGGTTCCAGATGAGTGAGGTGCGGAGCGGGGGTAGGCAGGAGGGGGGGTGTAAAAGAGCGTCTGGCACCACAGCGTTGATCGTGCGCAACAGCGTCAATAACTCCAGCAGTTTTTTATGGCTCACGGTGCTCTGCTCTCCAGACTCCTCGAGCTGGGAGTAAGGCTTCCACTAAAAACAGACGCAAAAAAAAAAAAACAGAGTTTGAATCCCCAGGAGAGCTACGGCAGGGGAGGAGGGTCAAGATTCAGATCACCTCGACAAGGACTGGGCAGATCTAGTTGAATATTTGACACTGAAAGAAACATTAGGCTATTTATCTACATACTTTTACATTTGAAAATGAGTAGAAGTGCTTTTATATGACATCCCAGTTTGTTATCTGTAACTTTGTGTGGGCAGTAGGCTAATAGGCTGCCCATTTAATGTATAGACTACGCAGAATTTAACAAAAAGGTAATAATTCAGATTGAGTTGAATTGACGTAAAGGTTTTGTTTGTCCAGGGCTCGTTGAGTCTAGTAAGTTTAAGAGACATGCCATACAAAAGTTTTGTAAAACTGAATTATCATTGTGTCAGTAGCTGTGAAAGGAAACACTGAAAAATCCAAATATAAATTTTTTTTGTTGATTCTGTATCGCTATCAAAAACATCTGAATCTATTTTGAAATTTGCTTTTACTGAAACATATTTTGACTTGATATTTTTTTCTATTTTTTACAAAAATAAATTCTCACAACACTTTCATTTTGTTGCTTATTTTGAGAAAGGTGAATTATTTGTGAAATCTAATGGCAGTATTCATTTTATCTATTGCTGTGCATGGTATACTGGTGAGGTTGTCCAATGACATATAAAAAAGTATGTCGCTTTTTCTTACATTATGACAATATATTAGTATCTGGTGCTGAAAGAAAATTTCCCATTCATTTTTCTAGACTTTTTGAAAAAAAAAAGTATATTAAGTTTTATAAGCTTGACAGAGGCTAATCATAATATGTGAAACTTGTAAAAAGGCAAATGTATTTCGCAGATTTTTCAAGTTTAAGAATTTTTTGATCAAAATCATTTGTGCTATGATCATGAGTTACCCCATACTCTTATTATGCATATTTCTGGAAAAGTCTATGGGAAAAATGAATAGGAAATTTACTTCTGGCACCAGAGGGGAACTGATGCTTCCATCGACTCGCCAGATTCTTACCAGTACACAGCCCTACTTATTAATTGTAGGACTGTCCAGTGCATTGCAGGTTTATTGTTGTTGCATTATCAAGTAAAGCAGTGTCTGTATTGCAAAGACCACATTTACATTAGGATTCAGTCCAACCTATACCATATAAATATTATATTATGACATTTTCCAGCCTTTGTTAACAACTGATATACATTTAGTGTAATTTATTGACTTTTGCGACTGCACACACATTTGTTTCTGTAATATTGAGAGGTATTTTTCACAGACACCATCTCTTACCCACAAGAAATGTATTTGCAAAGAAGTCCTTCCTTTTGAGCCTCTGTATGATGAAGCTTAAGGCAGCAGTCGTAACCTCTCAACAGTATTTGCTAATTACCTTTAGTTGGAAGGCTTTAAGCATGAATGTCAGTGTTAAAATGCTGTATAGTAACTAGCTTCAACCTCAGAACCTTCTTTGAAAAACCATGGCTCCACTCCTGTGTTTTATCACCCTCCCTTTTCTCTGCTTTCACCACATACACTCAGAGAGCCCTAATAACTTATCACTTGTCTATGTTGGCTCATGCTTTGGGGATGAAGTGTGCTGTTTTGGCACTGACTTTCTTCTTTAAAAAACCTTTAACTTATACAGCTTTCAGGAGGGCTCCGCTGTAAGGGAGTTTGGCTTGGACCACTTTCAATCAAATTTGAGATATTCAGAGCAAAACGTCCTGCACTCGCGAAAACAGATATCGCTTCAAAAACTTTACAGGATTCAACCAGTTTGGCTCCAGTTCAAACGTGCATCCTCAAATCTGGGAACTTGGGGCTAAATTACAGACTTGATCGGACTCGGTGGTGACTGTAGGTGATGCCATTCAAGACTCTTCTTTTCGCATTAAGTAGTATTTAAGTAATAAATCTTACGCTGCCTGACCATCTCGTTTAATCTTCACATGTCTCTAAACCTTGGCACATAATTAGAGCCACTTCCTCGTCTGCTTGCTGTGTTAATGCACAATAACACGGCGAATTAGAGTGTAATTATGTTTGCTGTGTAGACCTGAAATACACTTCCACAGCATGTACTTTTCTCTAATTTTTTTTTGCCTGTGTTTTCTTCGCAGGGATTTGAGCCATAACAAATTGCAGGTGCTCGACAGCGCTTTGTTTTCCAAACTACAACATCTAACCGAAATGTAAGTGCAGTTGTGTTCACACAAACATTTTAAACTATCTCCACCTCTACCCAAGCCATAGTTTGAGCAAGGTCTGAGTTAAGGCCAAATTTACTTTTGAGTGCTTTTCATTGACTTCTGAAATGACTTGTCGAGATGTAATGCCATCATTTGCACAAAAGTATTACTATCTGTTAACCTATTAGAAGAAAACAATACCTTACCTAAAAGGTTATATGTAATGGATTTAAGCAGTGTAGTAGTGTTTGCAAGTGTGTGCAAATTGTAGAGCAGTGATTCTAAAACTTTTTACACGAAGTACCACTTCAGAACTTATTTGGCTTTCAGAGTACCATCTTTAATGCACTTAAATGGGCAATTGGACTAAACCAGAACCAAACCAAGACTAAATCAGAACAAAGCTAGGTCTAAATCAGGAACAAAACCAAACCAGGACTAGACAAGCACTAATCCAGGATTAAATCAGATCTTATCTAGGACTAAACCAAGATTAAACTATTTCTAAACCTCTAAGCTTAGACTAGGACTAAAGGAACAATAAAACTGCATCTGAGGGCCTGTTTATACCACAACGCTGGCCAGGAAAATGCAACTATCATGCCACCCATGATTCGCATTTACACGAAAACGCTGTGTGAAGAAAATTTAAATTGTGAAGAAAGTATGAAGAAAACTTAAGTAAACTGTGGTACCTGTATTTGTCCAGCAAACAACGCTGTGGGCCCCGCAAATGCTCTACACCACACAGTGAATAAACAGCAGAGGAAGTGATAGCTCCAGTCTCTAACTCTAAAACTTGTGGTTTTCTGTATCTATTCTCTTAAAGTCTCACATAAAAGTAAGTACTCATACAGATATTACTGACAGTTACTGACTGAAAATGAATGTATGAAACATAAAAGCCTCGTATTTTGCGCTCGCGGGTCAGCTGACATGCCCCCTAGCAGACAGCCAATCACTGTTCAGATTGGGGCTGTGGCGTCATTGTTTTCAGTGAGTTACTGTTTTCACAGTTTATGGGAGAGCAGGGCAGCTCCCCGCCATGAGACCAAAACATCTCTTCCAGCGTTTCCAAAAGACTGCAGATTCAGAAATCGGAAACACTGTCTTTGTGTAAACAAAAGGCCAAACCACAACCAAAGTTTTGCAGATTCTGCAAAACGTGTTTTTTTCTAAACAGCCCTTAAATGAAACTAAATCAGGACATGAACTGCCAAAGACTCCTGTGTACCACTAAAAGAAGCCTGCGTACCACTACTGGTACCAATACCACAGTTTGAGAACCACTGTTGTAGCACTTTATGTTTAGCAGCTCCTCAATGGAAATTCAATGGACAAATTAGCATTAGCACAACAAAAAAGGTGTGATAAAGCCAGTTTTTGGGAAATGGAAAAAAACATTTACATGTGATTATTGTCAATGCCTGGGTTAATAACATTAGCAAGTGGCTAACTGATTTATTGATTGATTGATTTAAGAGTAACTGGAGCCACATAAGCTAAAGTCTAGAAGTGTGCTCAGTGTGCTTATCCATCAAAGACTGCAAATTATTCTTCAAAAGTGCTATGAGCAGTATATATTATTTATATTTCATTAAAATTACCCATGTGTGCCAAGATATGATGTAAAATGAACAATTAAAATGTTTTACAAAATGGCCAAGTTATTTTTGTTTACTTTTTTTTTTTTTGCCAATTGTCCAATCAGAAAAGAGACCATTCTTTTCATTTAGATTGCAGTACTGTTTTCAAACCAGTAGGAGTGCATGCTGCTTACAGTACCTTTAAGTTAACTTGGGCCTGTTGCCATGCTTCTCTGGCTGTTAGCATCAGAATTAGCCTTTGTGGGTTTTTTTTGCTAACTCATCTAACTTTGTTTTATCAACATATACACAAGGCATATTTTTAACTGCTTTATTTCTCTTTGCACCCACGCAGAAAGCTGAACCACAACGAACTGGAGGCGATACCTGACTTGGGCCCATCCACTTCGAACATGACAACGCTCATTGTGTAAGAACAGCCACCTCAGAGCTTTTGTCTGGTTTTAAAGCTATCATTGGTGGTTAAGAGGAGAGTTTGTTGTCCCCCCTATTTTCCTTAAGTCCATGTGGCTGAGCACTTTCCCAGACGGGGCAGTCACAGCAGACATGGCCGGCTGCCCCAGACTTACTCACACACTCGCCGACAAATGCCATCATGAGAAATGGAAATGTTTTGTTTGGTGCCTGACGCTGCACAGGGGCTATTTTTAACATAGAGGCGGTGAAGTGATGCTTGTGAAGGAGGGAGAAACATTATGTGAGCATAAGGTTAGGATTTTTTGTATGTAGTTTTGACAAGTTATTCTATTCATGGAACAGCAGGGGGAGTAGTATAGAGAATTGGCAAGTATTAGGATAGATATGGAATAGACAGTAGTATCTCAGTAGGTAGAGCTGTTTGCCTACTAACCAGAAGATTGGTGGATTGATTCCCGTTACCAGCATTGCATACTGCCACTCTGTCCTTGGGTATATGACATTTCACCCATCTTGCCTGTATGAATGTGTCAGTGTGATTGTGTGTCTGGTGTTGGTCGGAGAGGCCATAGGGGCAGGAAAGCATTATATAAAACTAATGCATTTTTTTTCTTATTCTGAACTTCATTTAATTGTGGGATTATAAAATGATGTGCCATATTATAATGTTTGCTTACTTAGTAACTGGATAAGCTTGACACTGAAGGTATGAATGTTTATCGTGGGCCCAAAAGACCATAAGATTACTGCAAATGAGGTAGGCAAGTTGAATAAATTTCCATTTTTTGGGGAGCCCTTACAGTATAAGTATAAGTAGCTCACTAAATTTGGTTTTGCATTCAGCTCAAAAGAAAGTACACATAATCCATCTAGTGGTGCAAAGTAGCGGCAGCATTAGTCACAACAGCGCTAAATTTGATTTTTATGATATGGCTACGTATTTTTGACATTGTCCAAAATTAAAATTACAAACTAATTAAATTATTGCTCAGTCCTACTAAAAATGATCTAAAAGCAGAACTTTTTATTTCTTCTCTATTTGTGCCTCATTTTCCTCTCTGGAGCTCCCCCTACATTTCAGAGTAAAGCAGCACCATAAGTACTCACAGGCACCGCTCTGCTATGACAAAAATCAAGAAATAAAGCCATTGCTAGCCTGTTGTTTGCTAAATCCAACCTCCGTGACACCGGGTTGGCGGTGTTCATACTTGCGAGTGTCATTTTGGCCCAGAGACAGCAGGGAAAGATGTAGGATGCTTTATTCACCCCACAACAACTTATTTATCATCACACAGACTCCAAAACATTTTATTTAAGGTAAAAAAAGTTACTGAGTTTAACTTAAACATGCTTCTTCGAACACAATAGCCTATATAATAATTTTACTGATATTCTTGCTATCCCATCCGGACCTACTTTTGAAGACTACAATATATTTCCTTTAAAAATAAGTTTAAGGGAGGACAAAGCTCCAATGATTACTTGCCATTATATTTTTTCCAAAATGCTATTTCAGTGTAAATGCCTCTGCCATAACCCATCTCTATCAGGCTTCAACCAGAAACTGTTTGGGAATAACATTGCTCAATTTGTGCATTCTGAAAAGCACCAGATATTAGTGTGTGAAACCACAACAATTTATTCCCTTTCTGTGGCACGTCTCTCCCAAACCGAGCGACGTGAAGCTATTGCGGAAGAATGCATTGCAACTGAATGGGGCCTATTCCTCATCAAGCCCCGACACGACATGCTGCTGTGGCCGTGGGGCGTTCAGCTGTCAGACACTCACAATTTGTTTTCACATCCTCCAGCTATAAGTGCTCCCAGCAGACGGGAAAGCTCTCACTCATTTAAGGCCAAGTCTGTACTATACAACTGTGTACTTTTCAATGGGTTCCTCAGTGACTTGTATAGATAAAAATGAGTATTTGTAATGATGAGTATGAGTAATTTTCACGAAAGTTACTGCCTGTGTGTGTAGGTGCTAGTTACTTATAGCATATAAGGGGGCTAAAATGAGTGTATTTAGTAAAAGCTAAAAAATTGTAAAAGTATTTTGGCTTTAGTAATGGAAAAGGCTTTACTGACATATTAAAAATGGCAAAAGATAAGGGGGGTTATGAGCTAACCTATGATGCTACTTAACACCCAGTGCTTTAATTATCTTAATTTATACTGTATGTATGTATGTAACTTATATAGTATGAATCACAAAATTACTACATTTAGCCTTTAACTATCTGACTATTGCTTTGATTTCCTGGCAGTTAGCGACGCCTATGCTAACCAGCTACACTAGCACTAGCATCTGGGGCTCTATACTAGCTTTGCCACACAATAAAGGTCCCCGATTTTGCTAAATCAACTTTTTTGAGCTTTTAAACATGTTATGATGTTGTTTCCACCTCAAAAACATACTGCTCTACGTAGACACGTTAAACCAGGAAGTAGCCTACTCCTGCACAGTTCTCTGCAAATTGAAAGTTACAGCTCCCCAAAAGATGCTTTCCATACATTTCCATTATCATTATTTTAAGTTATAAACATAAATTGTACATATTACTTATTCACGTAAAACTTAAAATATAATAATAATATTTCAGGTAAAACTTAAAATATTAATTCAAAGATGCCCAATATTATTTCAAAAATCCTGAAAAAAAGCATAATATGGTCCCTTTAACTATTGGCTGAAAAGGTAAATATTGTAATTTTCTCTCCACACTTTGTACTATTGTCATTTCTGTATCTCTACTACCCCTACTGGTCATGATTAGGATTGTTTTTTTATTTTTTTTTGGTTCAAATCACAAAAGTTTTTCTTATAAGTTGCTCCGTTTTTTTTTTTTTTTTTAACTTTATTAAAATGTCTATTGTCTTTAGTATATCTGGGAAAGTTGTTGAGTGTGGTTGAGCCAAAGTCATCCATGTTCATATTTCTTTAACAAACTCCAGATCCAGATACAATTGAAAGCCAAATGAAAAACAACAACTTTTCAAACTAGGGTCAAGCAGCCAAATGCTGCCATGCAGGAATGCTGTGAAATATGGAGCTCATATGAAGGAGTTTGAGTTTGGTCTAACCACAGCCAACACAGTCATCCATGTTAACTAACCCCTGTAGTGTTGACACTGCAGGTTATAGGTAAATGGAGCTGGTTGGGAAGCTGTAGGACAGTTAATCTCAAACTTTTCACAGCAAGTACCACCTCATAAAGTAGTTGGATTTTTGAGTACCATCAATAAAAAATAGACCTAAACCAGGACTAAACCATAGGACTAAAATAAAAACATAACAAGGGCTAAACTACGTCTAAACCAGCTTTTAACCAACTAGGTCCAAACCATAACTAAACCAGTTCTATTCCAGGTCTAAACCAGGACTAAATCAGGTTAGTACCACAACTGACTTGTTATTTATAGCTACACAATCAGGACTTGAACAGGACCTGGCTCCTGTGTACCACTAGAGGAAGAATGGTATCCATACCACAGTTTGAGAACCACTGCTGTAGGATATTTGTATACTTGCAAATTAGTTTGGGTTTAAGTCTTGCAATGATTCTCCACATATTAATATTAAAAAGCACAGTTTTGTTTCTAACTTGCTACTAACTGCTTCTAGTTTCTTACTACTACTACTACTTCTAATTTTAAGTTTTTGCAGGTAGCAGGCAAGTTTTATACTAACTGTATAATAGTTAATGTTGCTGTGAAATAAGATTTAGCCATGGCTAGCTGCAGCATTTGCTGCAGCATTAGCAACATGGAAGAACATTAGCAACAATAATTTCAACTTCTAAAAATGGAAATAATCAAAGCAATTGCAAACTATTTTGGCACTGGCAGCAAGGTTGCATTTGATCTGTGGGGTCAACCCTATGTTCCCACATTCAGGGTTAGGCTAGGGTTAGGGCTAAACATGACCATTAACCAGAAAGTAATCTTTGAAAAGTGGGAACATATAGACACTCTGTGGTTTGTAGAGTGGCATCAATTTTAACACTTAGCCTGATGAGACAGACCTTTTTTTTTCCAGCCTGCTTTTGAAGATTGATCATTGGTCAGTCATATGTGTTGATCTAAAATAGGCCAAGCTTTAGGCAATGCTTTGTTTTTCCAATTGTATATTTTCCACATTGCATCAGTCCAGAGGCAGTTTATACTGTGCGTGAAGGTACTGCCCATGCTAATTCTTTGCATCACTTAGAAAAGGAATTATAACTGATGGCCAGGCCACCTAAACCCATGGCCAACTTAACAACAAGTATTTCAGAATAAGAGCCAACAATGCTGAAATGACTGTGAGGATCTCAGAAATTTTGGACAAAGTAGTTGTGAAAGCAGCAGTTTTTTCAAAAAATGCAGCCCTGAAAGACAGAGAGCCCCACACATGTTCCAAGCTCCAGTGAGCCGTGCTGGCAGCCGCCCTCACTCTGTGTGTGTGTGTGTGTGTGATTTTTCCCTCCAGTTTTCCACAGTTTCTCTCCCTCCTTCAGTTTCTCCAAGCTGGGAGAGTAGTGAAGCCAAAAGCGAAAAAAAAAGTAGTGGAGAGTATCAAATAGCACTTATTCAAACAGCCAGTCAGACATGGCGGCAGCACTCGTCGACTCCTCTGACCTCGGAGCTGGGAGTAAAAACAAACGGCACTAACCCGGCAGCTGGTAGTAATTGAGTCGTGATCATCTTAATTAATTGAACAATTTCCCAGGAATTTATGAAGGGGGTAAAGCTGGCTGCCACTAAATCCCTTTTGCCTGTGTTCAAGGGGTGTGCGACAAATGACCTGGAGATTCCTGCCCTGATTAGGATGACTTTAGGCTTTTAGGACTGGGCACTCGGAAATGCAGCCTTGATGTAGGAGACAATTACAAACTGGCCATTAAAGTAATAATGCATGACTTTTAACTGGAGATTACTTTGATTAGCCGACATGATTTTCTTCATTAAGCAGTGATTCCCAGGCTATAAAAGATCAGAAACCAGTGGACTCATTAACTCAGACAAACACTGAAGCAGCAATTTGTTAACAACCTTGTGAATACCAACTTCTGAGATTTTGGACCCTTTGTCGGGTTTATTAAATTTGGTTGATAAAGTGATTCCTGCATGGAAGATGTTTAGCATAACCAGTGCACTGCAAAACATACATGCTATAGTTGTTTATGACACTTGTGGTTAAGTTAAATTGTGCCATAATTTGGAAAGGATTTTTTTTTTAATAGAAACTCATTAAAACCCGATATTTGTTATGTATATTTTTATGTCAAAAAATTATTTCACAGGCCAGATTATATTATGTTTTTTATAATATACCAAAAGCCAGGCAACAGGAGGAAGTGGGCTTTGAGCCCGCTGATCTAAAATATTTAAACTAACTTCAGTCTAAATCAGAGCAGATGATAACTAATAATAATAATAATAATAATAATAATAATAATAATGCATTAGTCATATATAGCACTTTTCTAAACACTAAAAGTCTCTTTACAGCTAGGTGCATAATTAATTCACTCCTCAGTCAGACTCTGGTGGTAAGGCTTCTGTAGCCACAGCTGCCCTGGGGCAGACTGACTGAGACTTGGCTGCCATTCTGTGCCTATGGCCTCTCTAACCACCACCAAACTCACAATCACACTAACACATTTTTGCCACAGACACTGGAGACAAGGTGGGTGAAGAGTCTTGCCCAAGGACAAGTTGCAGTCTATAACTTTTCACTTTTCACTGGGTGAATGGCTCTACCTACTGAGCTACTGACACCCCAGTTCATACAACTGTTATTGTAAAAGTCCCTAAGTTCATACTATCCATGTTTGTCCTCTGTCTGATGGGGAGCAGGCGTGTAAAGACGATCAGCCCTGAATGTGAGCGAGATATATGCAGTTTAATAAGTTCTGTGCAGCGAACTCAGCCCTGGTTTTCATTACAGGCGCCACAGCAGCGAGCGAAGTCATCA
This sequence comes from Bostrychus sinensis, assembly GCA_020698575.1. Lineage (NCBI taxonomy): Eukaryota > Metazoa > Chordata > Actinopteri > Gobiiformes > Eleotridae > Bostrychus > Bostrychus sinensis. The sequence continues at coordinate 44,551,414 of CM036239.1, read as the reverse complement.
GATGGCTTCTCCAAACTTTCTTCTTTTTCCAATAGGAAATACCACACACACACACACACACACACACACACACACACACACACACACACACACACACACAAATACATGAGCAGCTTTGAGTGAAACGGTTTTAGAGCAATAGCAACTTTCCATTTTAGGAGAATTTAAAGTCAGTTTTAGTTGCTGAGCGGACAAAATGCAATCGCCGACAATGAAAAACAAGTTCATTAAGGATTTGAGATTCATGTCACAGCCGCTTGTCTGTGTGTGAATGTGGTTAGACAGATAGGATTGTGGGCCAGAAATACAGCACAGATCTTTTACTACTTTACATTTTATGCATGTGCACTGTTGGTGGTTTGGAAAGTTTGGGAAAAGGTGCTGGTCGTGTGATAGAAAATCACACATTTGCGGCTACACAACAACATTGATTCAGTATACATTTACAAGTTTATTGAATTAATAATTCCACTTTTCCCCAGACATTATATTTAAATGCTTCGGTCTTATTGGCACTTGTAGGCCTCACACTAATTTCCACTGACTACAGCAAAATCTTCCAATCCCTGGTCCAATAGCACCATAATAGTGTTACTGGATGAGCTCATTTGTACTGTATTCATTTTAAAAGGATAGGATTTGGTAAATGTGCCTCTATTAGATATATTTGGGTTGGAATGGTGTATTTTCTACAATAGATCTCCCACACTCCCAGTTTGGAAAAGCAGACAGGAGCAACGCCACAGATACAAGCACTTAACCATATTATGTTTAAATTGAATTTAATTTCTAAAACACCAAACGTCCTAGCTGTCCATTTAAAAGTGTGGTCCATAGAGGGTATTTCCACAATATATATTTTGGTTTATAGAGTCACATTGAAGTATCCTTGCACAAATTAGTACTACTAATATTACAGAAGGAAAATAATAATAATAATGCATTAGTCTCATTTAGTGCTGGTGAAGAACAAGACACTTGGGCAAACTGCGCCTACGTCCTCTCAGACCACCACTAAACACAGTTGCACTGGCAATTACATTTACACAGGTAAGGTAGGTGAAGTGTCTTGCCCAAGAACACAGTGCTGGTAGCAGGGATCAATCCGCCAACCTTTGGAGTAGTGGACAAACTGTAGCATGTAAATTTCTCTCAATGTAACACACTTGCACTGATAGTAGTTCTTAAAGTTTTGTTATTAAAGTGTGTTTTCACTAACAATTAGCAGCCATAGACATCACAAAGCCTCGTCCATTTCTCCTGTCTGCTTCTCCAAACTATGAAAGTGCTAAAAATTTCTTTCTGTAGCAGACGAGTTACATATCCCTTAAATATCCCATAGACTTGTTGCTAGCAAGTGGAATTTACAGCTCATATAGGCATTCTTTAGCCTCCAGCAGCCAGACATAGAGACCCATCTCTCAGTGTCCTGGGGCAGGAAGTGTGCTCCAAAGCCCCGTGCCTCATTTTCCCCCTCCAGGGATAAACTGGAAAGACTGGTTTTCGTGTGAGCAGTGGCCCCTCCTCAGCGAACAGTCAGTGGAACATGAAAACTGAGATACAGGTGGTGTGCACAGCTTTTGTATGAGGGCTGGGGGCTATGGTGCGTGGAAAGCCCTCAGCAAATCTCCAAACAATGGCCGCCTGTGCCGATGGTATTGTCGAAAAAAGAGCTGTAATTAAAATGTACTTGTGCTGCAAACGTGCACCATGCTAGTGGTAATTTTGACATTCAAAAATTAGACCTAATCATTGCCAGAAGGTAAACAGCCTATATAGACATGACTGGATTATCTTTCGCAGCACAACGTGATACTTAGTTTGGCCTTTTTCAATGTTTAGTTTGGTGAATAGTGAAGACATAGTGAAGTGACAAGAAAATCTAATGGTTTTCTATGTCAAATGGGCTGATTATGGAACCCAATATAATGGTTTAATTATACAGTAGACCTACTTTTTGAAAGATTTTACCAATGTTTATGGCATCTATACTAAAACATGTGTAAAATTTCATGTAAACAGCTAAACATTGTAACTACAGTATATTCAACCTCACTGTGACCCACTTTTGGGTCCTGAACCAACAGTTGAAAATTATTGGTCCAAGTTGTATTGTGTTACTTGCTAGCTACTAGCTTTTTTCATATTCAGTATAGACCACATGAGTATGGCTTCTGATGAAGACCTCTTGCAATACAAAGTGTTGGTAAATTTCTCATCATTGTTAGGATACTGTGATGTGAATGTAACATATTACATATTACAATAATGACATTACGGGGGGTGCGGTGGTAGAGCGGTTTGTGTTCTTGCCTCCCAGCAAGGAGAATGGGTTTGATACTCGGGCTGGCCATCTCACAAACTCTCTGGGTGGAGTCTGCATGTCCTCCCTGTGTTACCGTGGGTTCTCTCCAGGTACTCCAGCTTCCTCCCACTGGCAAAAGATGTACATGCCCTAGTTAATACATGTGAGAGTGAATGGTTGTCTGTCTGTATGTCTCTGTGTCAGCCCTGTGACAAGCTGGCCCCTGTCCAGGGTGTACCCCGCCTAAGGCCCAAAGTTACTGGAATAGGCTCCAGGTGGAAGAGGAAGAATGAATTAATAAATGACATAACAGTGAAACAGTTAGCAGTACTTTTCCTTATCCTTAGTGGTGCTTATACAATTTAATCTGGTAACCATTTTTAGATTAGATTCATTAGATTGAGAATCTATTCACACCATTCAAATCCAATTTATGTAACATGTACTTGTACATGGTGTGCCCCCTGAGAGCTCCCAGCTTTTTGGCTCGGCACCAAGTTTCACTAAATGCCCAACACACATGGGCCAACAGCTCATACCCTGCACACAGAAAGTCTTATTGCCTCTTCATGGAGTTGAACAGAATTCAGTGTTTAATGTTTGAAAATGTTACTGAGCACTGTCCAGGTGGTTTTTCAATGGAAATGTAGACTTCTGCAGAAGTAGGTCAGCGTGAGTTGTCTATGTGCTGCCACATGGTCCTCTGAATAGGTGAGACATCTCGATTTCACTGTGCCATGGTGCCATGATGTCTCCTGCCTCAGGTGGAGGAAATGAATAGAAAACCTGAGCTGGAGATTAGACGAGCCGGCCCAGGTGTAGCCGCGCAGAAAAAACAAATGATAGAACAACTTGTCTTACACCAGATAAGGGTCTCAAACGTACTACCTGCACCTGATAGAAAGGTCTGCACAGTGGGACATGTGGCTCAACAGGTAAATCAAATATTAACTGTACAGGTAGACCCAAAATAAAAAGTCTATTAGAAAGCGGTCTTCAGCATTACTAATGGCTGCTGGCGAGCAAGGTAAATGAGCAGCTCTGTGGTCAGTAAGGTGTAGTTGATGGTGACTGTACACATTGATGAATACTGAAACGAGGCCTGTAGTCTGTGTTGGAGGGAATTCCTGCCCCGCCCCCCACTCTCTCTACTGCCAGTCCCAGGCACAAAGAGGGCACTGTACGACTCTGTTTATAACTAAGCAGTCCCTGCACTGCAATTTAGGAGGCGTGCAGCTCAGGAAATTGCCGGCCTCTGCCGAGGCATGCTTTCACTGAGGGAAAGGTATTCATCAGCCAAGTAATTGGCAGGTTACTTTTTTAAATACCTTGTTAGTAATTACCTTATAAACAAAATAACACGTCGCTAAAGAGAAAGGTTGTTTGGACCTGTTGTCAGGAGCACCAGTGTTCATCATTGTGAACAATTTGTCGGCCGACATGAAATATCCTGCAACATCAGCACAACAAAATGACTACAGCGCTCTGGGTGGCAAGTGTTAGCTGAGATAGTTAGCTGCGTGTGAGAGTTTGTCATTTTTTAATACCGCGGGCTAATTGAGAGACTTGGCTGTTTGTGTATGTGGAAACATGAAGCCACTGCAGGCCACTAGTCAAATACACAGTATTTTTGTCATTTATTGGAGCGATGGTGTCTGTATTTTCAGAGCAAACAACAGGATCTCCAGGATCTCAATGGAGCAGCTCAGGCCCTTCCACGCTCTGGAAACCATGGACCTCAGCAACAACAACATTGTGGATATAAAGGCCAGCTCCTTCCCCGCACTGCCTCTCAAAAACCTGTAAGGGTCACACCACACTAGACCACAATATTCTGATGAATACTATATGTCTATACAACATGTTTGAGAAATTTAAATCTCAGCTGTTTTCCAATTAATAAAAATATTTCTGTGTCCTTGTAGGTATCTCAACAACAACCGTATCTCTTCACTGGAGACTGGCTGCTTCACTAATCTGTCCAGCAGCCTGCAGGTCCTACGCCTCAACCGCAATCGCCTGTCCTCCATCCCAGCCAAGATATTTCAGCTGCCCAACCTGCAGCATCTGTATGTCACCTAATTCTTTAGTAAAATATGTTTAATATATTGTTTCAGATAATAAATCCTCACCTTAACTGTGTTTTGAATTTTTCAGAGACCTGAGCAGAAACCGTGTTCGCAGAATCGAGGGGCTGACATTTCATGGTCTTCACGCCCTACGATCACTGAAGATGCAGAGAAACGGTTTGAGTCGTCTCATGGACGGGGCTTTCTGGGGGCTCAGCAACATGGAAGTGTTGTAAGTGTTGAGTTATAACAGATTAAAATTTTAAAATATATAGAAACTACTAAAAAATATCATAGACAATGCATTGTGGGGAAAAAGGTAGATGTCAAGAAACAGACAGACTTTCTTTGTTAGGTCAAAGTCTAAACCAGGTCCTGATCAAGAGACTGTGGTCCAGCAATGCAACAGTTCTTGATACAGAGACTTCGTGGTCCAAGTCTAAATCAGGTCCTGATCCAGAGACTCTTTGGTCCAGGTCTTGCTATACTGCTTAGATAGTCCTATAATGTGCTAATGGCAAAGCTAATGCTCTGTTCAGTTAGCTGTTGTTAGCATTGTTGGCCAGCAAAGTTTTTTGTCTTCTGTGTTTTGGGTCTTTATCCATGCTAAACTCTAATTGACTTATTCATTAACAGAAAAAACAGCTGTCTGCACAGTCCAAATCCCACTAATTAGTGTCCAATAACCTTGTTATGTGTGTTTATACTTGCAGGCAGCTGGACTACAACAACCTGACGGAGGTGAGTAAAGGCTGGCTGTACGGGCTGCTGACTCTGCACCAGCTCCACCTCAGCCACAACGCCATCAGCCGGATCCGACCGGACGCCTGGGAGTTCTGCCAAAAACTCAGCGAGCTGTAAGTCCACCTTTTATCCCTCCGCCCCCTCCCCTCTCATTATTCCCCCACACGTTTCCATCCACTCTCCGCACCCCCAACACTTGAATGTGTTGCCCTCCGGTCTTCTCTGGTCCTCTCTGGTCCTCTCTGGCACTAACCCCTATGGCCTTTTCTCACACTGTTGCACAAACCCGGGACAATGCGCTGTCTTTTTCAGCTTTGAACGTGCTGTGCCTACACAAAAGCGCTGTGCCTGCCAAAATGTTGCGGAGCCCTTTCGGCCTCTACTCTGCCCCACTGTCATTAAAACCAAAACATTGAACTTTGGGAGTCCAATTTAATTTTCCAAACTGGAGATGTCATCACCAGTGAGTTACTTTTTAATAATCACAACTGATTTGAACCTTTAAATGTGCTGGAAATAATAATGTTGACCCTCTGAGGCTGCCGTATCATGGTAGTCAAGTTTAACCTCAAGCACAGATAAATATCAGCAATGGCATTTGTCACTACCCTATTTGCAACAGTCATTCGAGGCTGTTAGCTCCAAAGCATTAAAAAGGCTGCTAGAAATAGTTTCCTCTGTCTGTATTGTATTGTAGCTGAGTAAGTAGAGACGTTTGCCACTAACTCAGAGGTTGTTGGTTCGATCCCTGCTAACGGCATTGCATACTGTTGTTGTGTCCCTGGTCAAGACACTTCACCCACCTTGCCTGTATGACTGTGTTTGATTGTGTGTTTTGTGGTGGTCGGAGAGGCTGTAGGGATAGATTGGCAGCCACACTTCAATCAGTCTGCCCCAGGGCAGCTGTAGCTAGAGAAGTAACTCACCACCACCGAGTGTGACTGAGGAGTGAATGAAAAATGCTCCAAATTGTAGAGTGATTTTGAATGTCTAGAAAGCTGCTATATAAGACTTATGCATTATTACTATTATTGGCTCTGTTATTATTGAAATTGAACAATAAAACCATATATGTCATACTCAGAAAAAGGCTGAAGTACAATGAAAGTCTGAAAAAAGGGCATCGCTCCATATGTTAAACAATTTCGTTGAGCTACAGTCATAGTTGGCAAGACAAATCAAATTAATGACCGTCATCACATAATTACTGTCTATCAACTGAATAATTTAAAAAGCCCTGTATGCCATTATCTATCAGACAGTTATTTTCCATCACAAGAACTCCAACCACAAACATCACAGATTTCACCAAAGACACATTCCTGGAAGCAGATTGGGTTTCCTTTGTTGTGGTTGTTTGCAGCAGCGGTCACTTCAGAGTTTGCTATGTCTGGGGCTGTCTTTTTTTCACTTTGGCAGTGACTTTTTCCCCATGTTTTTCCTATTCTTATCACTCAAACCTTAAAGTAAACAAGCCGCCTGTCAGCCAGAACGTACCCACCTATCTGATTCACTCTCATCTAAGCTTACTGAAAACTTTCTAGTACATAACATGGTTTGTTCGGGGAAAACTATGTCTCAAGTTTGGGCTGAGAATCTGCTAATTTCTCAACAGGGGCTATATTATGCAAAATCAACACTTTTTTCTTTCTCCCATGTTATAATGTCCCCTCATCAAAAACATACCTGGAGTCCTGTTTTTTTTTTTTTTTCATTCACGTCTGTTTGAGTAATCCAGTATTGTCAGCGATTTGAATGTTTATTTCTTTACATTGTTAACAAATACTAGGCATACATGCAATGCAATGTGTTAACCAAGATGTTTGCTTTGTAGAAACCTGTCGTCCAACCATCTCTCCCGGCTCGAGGAATCCAGTTTTGTGGGCCTTACTCTTTTGGACGAGTTGCACATTGGGAACAACCGAGTGAGCTTCATAGCAGATGGTGCTTTCAAAGGCCTCTCCAGTCTGCAGATGCTGTAAGTAAAAATGTTTTAAGAAGCTTACAAGCTCCTAGCTTTGCTTTCTTAAACTACTACTTCTAGACATCTACCAGTTGTGAAAGGGTAGGCTTATGAGCAACACAGTGGTAAAAAAAGGTGTTTCAATCTTCAATCTTTGTTAAACTTTGTGACTAACAACTTGTTGCATGTCGTGATGTGAAAAGACATACTGCTTTGTACATATCTTCATCCCAGAAACGCATATGCCATGCTCTAGTACTCCTCCTCTTTAACTTCTTTGTGCTTCGTTACCTTATACCTTCAGCTTAGAGTAATTTGATTCCCAGCCCTAAAGTTACTTAGCTTAAACAACATGGACAAAGATGCTTTTATAATCTAATTTTAGTCGAACCAATGCAATTAATCAATGTAATGGAAAAGAGTGGAGTGGATGGACCCTTACAATGCAACGGTCAAGTGTCATAAATAAACATTAAAGTCTATAGAAAACACTTAGTACTAGAGTTGTTGGTCCATAGCTCCTCCCACGTCTTTGTATCCCGGTGCCACCTCCACCATCAATCCTTCGCCTGAGTGGAAACCTCCTGCCCGATTTGTTTTGGGGATGGGAAATAAATGACTGCTCTGAGGTCTCCGAGCACACATGAAAAACCTCAGAAAAGGCACAACAACCCGCCGACCTCAACACCCCCCCCCCTTTTTTTTTTTTCTTCAAATGGGACCCCTTTTCTAAGTTTCCTTTGCATGAGCACACCTCCCCCTCTCTCCTCCCTCCCTCCCTCCCTCCCTCCCATTACCACAGCCAGCAAACAGGCTCCAGAAAGCTCGGGACGCTAACTTAAACCAAATGTGCAATGTGGAGCTGAGGTCATCGTAGGGCAGGTGTGCAACTAGGTGGATATAGCTTCAGGGCTTGAAATGCTAATATACCCCCCCCCCCCCCCACACACACCAACACATAAACTACAGACTGGCTTCCTCGGTCCCAATCAGCCATAACCAGACATGCAGTGGAGGGAAATGACTATTTGAAGGCATTAGAGCAGCTGAGGGATCAAAGGATACGATTTCTGTGTGGAATTCTTGGCTTTGGCAATGTTTGTGCTCAGCGACTGCGTGTTTGGTTGTTTAGTATACCCCCCTTCCCCCCCGTGGGTAGCCAATAAAATGTCTCATATTTTGTTTCCCATGCAGCAGTTTGAGGTTGTCGACATTAATCTCCAGGTTTTGGTCTCAGACTAAAAGGGTGTTTTTTATGACACATGGGCTGATATTTTGTCTGGACTGAGAAGGGAGGTGCAAAGTGTGCCATTTTGTGTTATTCATATTGAGAAAATGTTTCAGGTAGGGCAATGTGTAGTAATTTTAAGACATTTTGGGCAGCCTAAAGAGGCCATATTATACTAAGTAGGTTTTTTTGACCTTTCTACCAAATTTGTAATGTTTCCTCATCAAAAAACATACCTGGAGTTGTGTTTTGCTTGATTCACAGCAGTTCTGAGCCCCTTTAAAATGCTTGGTTGGACGAATCTCTGCCTCTCACAGAGCCCCACCAACTCCAAGAAGCACTGGCCCCTCTACATCCAGTCTACTCTCATTCCTTTATCCAAAAAACGGTGTACAGCTCTGTTTCCACTGAGCTACTTTTTCATTTTGTAGTAAAATCGCATTATACAAAAAGTTTATGAAATAAAAAGCTTTTAGTTCCTCTTGGTGTTCAAAAGACAGCAAGAGTCTGCACTCTCCTGCACTCTGTTTCCCTATATCAACCTGCCTGAGTTTATTTTTATTTAAAAAAAAAAAAAAAAAAGCAAAACTTAAGCAACTTTACAAAATAGTAATACATTACATGGAACTGATCTTAAGCGTTTACCTCAGACTTCTAGCTCTGTGTTCAAATAGCTTCCACTTTCTTTATGTATGTTTCTTCATTTTTTTTTACGCTTATGATTCATTTACAGTGTAGACCAGTAGTCAAAGACCATCCCTTATTTAAATGGTATCAGACATCCCTGGCATGAAAAGCATGTGACTGGCCAATGTTTGCCATCATGTGTTGGCTGTACTTAATCTATTATAATCCTTTTTTAAGGTTAGATTTCAAGATTAGGTTCATTTTTCATTGTTCTTTTTACAAGATACTGTTGAGGATTTTCTCTTTCTAAAGGGGTTATATTATGCTTTTTGTATCTCTTTAAACCAATCTTGTAACTAAATTACTGGGGCTTTACAGAAACGGGTGAAGAGACCAGCAAAGTGCAGTTCTATTGCACACTTTTGAACAGAACCAGAGAAAAACTGGCAGGCTGGATACAGGATTACTCAAACATGCATGAATGAAACAAAACACAACTTGTTGTATGTTTTTGATGAGGGAAAAACACTAACATGGTAGAAAGCTCAGAAAAGTTGATTTTGCATAATATCGCCGCCCCTTTAAGTAACGGCTCACTGCATGCTTGTAAAGGATTGCCAATTCATTATGTTTTTAATGGTGCAAGAGAATCTGTGGCAGACGTCCTTTGACATATCTGAATCGCACGCAGAGTGTATTTATCCCTTTAGATGAAGCCTAAAATGTTGCACACATGTTAATGCTGCAGCGTCGCCTTGTAAAACTTTTTTTTCTGCTATATTTGACAAAAAAGGCACTGCCGCAAAAGCTGGGAAGGACTTCCTGTCGAGCACTGGGCCGCTTTGGTTATAATTTTAAACGTCTCAACGCAAAGCTGTATTAAGTTTTATTAACATCGCAAGCACGGTTGTTTTCTGGGCGTGTGTGTGTTTTTTTTTTACAATGCGGTCTTTCTTTGTTTCCTCTTTAAAGGGACCTCCAAAATAATGAAATCTCCTGGACCATCGAGGACATGAACGGCCCATTCTCTGCCCTGGACAAGCTCAAGAAACTGTAAGTGCAGTATGACCTACAGTATGTTGATGGTTTCCAACTTGTGGTTCGGCACCAAAAGTGGGCCGTGAATACATGGAATATAGTATATTATTTGAAAATTTTGAAATACATACGGTGTTCTAAAGATCCTCGTAAAATAACTTAGGTAAAAATTACTTTGGTTTTGTAATACATAGCTCCAAAACAATTTTTTGTGTGTGAGATGGACCTGGTAATAATGCAGAAAAAAAAGAAATTAGTGGTTGGTGGTGCCAAGAAAAAAAAAAAAAAAAATATGCCATACTATGTGCCAGTCCCAGTACTGGATAAACCTATACCAAAGTACCATTGGTCAGTGTGGACACCTCTGAAGCAAAGAGAGCAGCCAAATGGGACTTGCTATTAAGCTGAGGTGAAATCTGTCACCTCTTTTGAGTGGCCCCTCTTCCGCATATATTTTTCAGTACGTGGCCCTCAATGGGAAAAAATTTGGACCCCCCTGCCCTGCCGTAGTCGAACCACTGACTTATGTATCTCTTGAAGCATATACGTTAACGTGAAAACTGATCACATTGTGTACGTTGTTTTCCCAGATTTTTGCAGGGAAACCAAATCCGTTCGGTCACCAAGAAGTCTTTCTCTGGACTGGACGCTCTGCAGCACCTGTGAGTACAGCCTTATGTTTCACCGATTGTTGCCAAAATTCGAGCCGTAAACTTAGCAGGCTGAGTCACACAGAGCTTGTTTGTTAGGAGCCGTCTTCTCTCATTGCTTTGCTTTGAAGTGAAAAAGACAAAAGCCTGCCATTATTATCCCTCCCGTGAGACTATATTGATCACCAGTGTGTACAACATTTGATTCTAATTACGCGTGTTTTTTTCCCAGCTCGCATTGGGCCCCTCATGTTTAAAACAACACACTACAGCCCAGAGTTTTATTGTTCTGGAGCCTTTGCCCTTTTCTTCACTCTATTGAAGATTTTTGGCCTTCCACTTGACCATATATGGCTAATATTTCCAAAATTCAAAAAACAATGTCCTAATTTCTTTTCTCTTTTTCTTCGCTACAGGGATCTGAGTAACAACGCGATCATGTCAATCCAAGCAAACGCCTTCTCTCAAATGAAGAACTTGCAGGAGCTGTGAGTATTTAGTTTTTTTGGAGGACAGTTTGGGTTAGCGCTGATGTGAGACAGAGCTCCAGGTGAAAGTCATTATGGTCTGCTGGGAAAAAAGGCAGTGGCCAGCAACGTGTGAAGTTAATACTTATTGTCTGAAGTTCATGGTTTCCATATGTCCTGGAAAATGGCCATAGAATTCATATAGAAATAAGATTTTAAAAAATTTGAATGTATAGGGAATCGTCCAGTTTACCTGAGCAATTTATGCAAGCATATAGCCAAGTATTAGTTTGTTCTTTTTGAATAGAATTACTTTAAATAATGTTTTCTGGTACTACCCTGAAGCAATGGTCAGCAATGTATGAAAAAGAGCCCATTGTTCAGTGTTTCCTATCTTATACCTATAACTATACCTTTTGACAAATAAATACATCAAGTGTAGGCAATAATGAGTTAAAAGACTTTCATAACTGAACTTTTTTTTTTTTTTACATATTAATAGAAAGCCACATAAACCATGAATTGAACAATGGTTTTTAAACTGAGCTTTTCTAAACTTGGATTAGCAAGTCTTAATAAACCTTTAGCCTTTGAGCCATGACAAACTGTATCCTATTAGGTTTAAGGGTTGAGTAATTTAGTTTTGGAAGACAGAATCAAAGCCAAAACAAAATACTTTTCATAAATTTAATTTATAAGATCTATAACATTTCCACATAGGGAAACATAGAATATTCATAGCTGACTGAATAAAAAGTTCACTGTCCACTGTTGCCTTTCTCTCGGGGGTCTCACAGTGTATCATTTGAGTAATTTTAGATAGTTTTTACAGTGCCCTTCCTGATGGGACCCTCTTGATTTATTCAGGCTTGGAAATGGCACAAAGTGTGGCAGACAGAATAGATATATACGGTATACGCTATTCCAAAAGTCTTTTTATAAAAGCCTGAGAACCCTGATGTCGCTCTAGTCCTCTCCATATGCCGTTCTCTATAAAGCGACAAACATATACTATCAATTTTGGAGTTTTCCAGTAAACCACAGTGTTGTACGACGGAGTAACTGATGTCTTTCTGTATGCTGCTGCTTTGCCAGGCGTCTCAACACCTCCAGCCTGTTGTGCGACTGCCAGCTCAAGTGGTTCCCGGTGTGGGTGGCAGAGCAGAGTTTCCTGTCCTGCGTCAACGCCAGCTGTGCCCACCCGCAAATGCTGAAGGGCAGGAGCGTGTTCTCTGTCAGCCAGGAGGACTTTGTGTGCGGTGAGTGATGCATTCATTCTGTGTAACACTTCAAAATACTCTCACACACACATACACACACATGCATAGGCCTTATAGCATATTGCCTTTCAAAAATTGCTATTTATTCGTAACAGCTTTTTCCATTTTGCAAAACTGACCCAGATTGTTCAGTATTTTCCTACCATCTCAATGAGTGTCATAGTGCAAATGTTATGGAAATTCACTAGTTCTTGGTATGTACCTTTCCCAGTCAGTCAAAAAGAAACAACTTTTTTTATTGAAGAATTATCATCATGTAATGTCTTGGTTTAGGACTGAAAAACATGATTTAACAATATGATTTTGACAGCTTGCTAACAATTAACGACATGCACTTAGCAGTTACCAGTATACTGTATAGATACAGTCAGCAACTCTGGGAATTCCCATAAAACGTCACTTCCGAACAAACCATTCATGATAATGCCAAAGAATTGCTCTGTTGTCTTCTGTTCAACAAATACATGAACAAATGCTGGATTTAAGTTTAAAATTTTACCTAATAAAGATGGTACAAATGTGACACAAAGTGGTACCATCTCTGGCTGACGTTAGCTGCCTATAATGTGCTAATCTAATCAATGTTAACTTGCATCATAGGGTAACTGGCTCTAGTATAAAAAAAATAATGAGTTTTAATATATCCTATATTGTTAGCTAAAATTTGCTTATGTAAATTGAATCATGGCTCGACCGTAACAGGCTGCCAATGCGCGCTGTTAACGCGGCTCATTTTAGTGGTGTTAGCACTAGCTACCTATAAGGCACAGCTAAGCCACAAAACTCTGAAAAGAATTTATTTTTATTATTATTATTTGTTTTCCCCCACGCCAGACCACACCCCCTCACTATGATGCAATGTCGACTGTATCTATAAGCTAAAGTTTACACAAGAAAAGTCATGTGTCTTTTATTATGCTAGTCAAGTAGTGGAGCACCGCAATAATAAATTAACTTGCCAGGGCTGACCATATTTACAATAACCAGTCATTTTGTACCAAAAAAAAAACACAATAGTTCAATACAATACAATACAATAGTTTAAATGCTATACTAAGTGTAAAACGTGCAAATTGTAAAGAAATTGTCACTTAAGCTTGTAAAATTCATGTGGACTATGGAGTTTTTACCTTAAGCAAAAAGTACTGAATTCACCTCTTGCCTCCCTGCAGACGACTTCCCGAAGCCTCAGATCACAGTGCAACCGGAGACCCAGTCGGCTCTTAAAGGTGGCAACGTGACTTTCGTCTGCTCGGCGGCCAGCTCCAGCGACTCCCCCATGACGTTCGCCTGGAAGAAGGACAACGAGGTCCTGAACGACGTTGAGATCCACAACCAGGCCCACCTCAGGGTCCAGGGAGGGGCCGCGGGAGACACGGAGGTGACAGAGTACACCACCACGCTACAGCTGCGCAGTGTGGACTTCTCCAGTGAAGGGAAATACCAGTGTGTCATCTCCAACCACTTCGGGTCGTCATACTCCACCAAGGCCAGGCTCACTGTCAACAGTAAGTGAACGGCTGATTTTTTCACAATTTACTTTGGCTTATTACTGCATGTAGTGGGCTAGTAATGTTGAGAAAGTATTTATTTTGTAGGAGTTTGGATTTTATGTTATTTGTATGGCAGCAGTGGTTCTCAAAGTGTGGTTCGGTTACCTCTGGTGGTGCGCAGGCTTCTTTTGGTCGTACTCAGAAGTCTTTTGCAGTTCTGAGAGACAGTTTTTATTCCTATTTTAGACAAGATTTAATTTGTGTTAAAGTGTAGACCACTGTTAATGGTTTAGTCCTAAATATGTCCTTGTTTAGTCCTGGCTATGTGCTGGTTTAGACCTGGTGTAGCCCTAGATAAGTCTTGGTTTAGTCCTGACTTACCTACCTAGTTAGGTAAGTTTTAGTCCTTGTTTAGTTCAGGGTAATTCCAGGTTAAGTCGAGTTTTAATCCAGTTTTAGTCCTTGTTTAGTCCAATTTTTGTCCTGGTTTACACCAGGTCATGTTAGTCCTTGTTTAGTCCAGTGTAGGTCCAGGTTAAGTCCAGTTTTAGTCCTTGTTTAGTCCAATTTTAGTCCTGGTTTAGACCTGGTTAGGTTAATCCTTGTTTAGTCCAGGTTAAGTCCAGCTTTAGCCCTTGTTTAGTTCAGTTTTATTCCTGGTTTAGACCTAGTTAGATTTGTCATTGTTTAGTTTAGGGTAAGTCCAGGTTAAGTCCTGTTTTAGTCATTGTTTAGTCCCTAGTTAGTCCAGGTGAAGTCCTTGTTTAGTCCAATTTCAGTCCTGGTTTAGTCCATGTTTAGTACTGCTCATCTTAGTCTGTTGTGATGTGAAAGTTAGAGACTCACCGAACTACAAGATATCACAGCCTGTTTTTATATCTATATAATAAATGTTGCAAGGTCATAGCATACAATCAAGATGTATGCACAGTTTGGGATGTTGTGCAGCTTTTTTGATAAAACATAATCTAAATGTTGTTTTTTTTTATCTTCATAGTGCTCCCATCCTTCACTAAAATGCCCATGGACCTGAGTATCCGTGCTGGAGCTACAGCCCGACTAGAGTGCGCTGCCGTGGGTCACCCTTCGCCTCAAATCGCGTGGCAAAAGGACGGAGGCACCGATTTCCCAGCCGCTCGTGAACGCCGCATGCACGTGATGCCCGAGGACGACGTTTTCTTCATCGTGGACGTCAAAACTGAGGACATTGGAGTTTACAGCTGCACTGCTCAGAATACAGCAGGAGCCATCTCAGCCAATGCTACGCTAACTGTGCTAGGTAAGTCGCTGTTGCTTTTTATACTAGACTGTTATTAATTCTTATATGGTAAATTTTTTTTCTTATGCCTGCCAAGTCTGTGCTCCTGGGTTTTTTTTCTATTTTTTTGTTTTTTACTAATAACTTCCTTATCTTTGTGGCAGAAACCCCATCTTTCCTGCGGCCACTTATGGACCGTACCGTTGCTAAAGGCGAAACCGCCGTCCTGCAGTGCATCGCTGGTGGCAGCCCTCCCCCAAAACTCAACTGGACCAAAGATGACAGCCCCCTGGTGGTGACCGAGCGACACTTTTTCGCAGCCGCCAACCAACTTCTCATCATTGTGGACGCTGCCGAGGCCGATGCTGGGAAATACACCTGCGAGATGTCCAACGCACTGGGCACCGAGAGGGGGAACGTTCGGTTGGCTGTGCTACCAAATCCGAACTGTGACCCGGGAGTTCAAGGCGGAGTTGGCGTGGGCATCATGGGAGTGGGGGGAGCCGATGATGATGCCTGGGCCACTGTGGGAATTGTGATCATAGCAGTGGTTTGCTGTGTGGTGGGCACCTCGCTGGTTTGGGTGGTTATCATCTACCACACCCGAAGAAGGAACGAGAACTGCAGTGTAACTAATACAGGTAGGATCCTAAAGGTTTCAGTATTTAAAAATATGTCTTTGGCCACATGTGAGTGCTTGCTAAAATTGAATTGCTCACATACACATAAAAAAATTATAACTCACAATTATTAAGCAGTAATAAAGCATTAATAAATATGTAATTAATAATAATTTAATAAATAAACAGTTCAAAGATCCTACAGTACCACAAATAAAATGTATAATTTTGCACTGATTTACATGAGCTTATTACCAAAGAATTAAACATTAATAATATAGTTTATTTCTGTGTTGCTTTGTACCTAAGCAAATACCTTGTTACTAATTCTTAACTAATACTCAATTGATGCTTACTAAGTGGAGTTATTCTAATGCGTTGTTAATTACACATTTATTAATGCTATATTACTGCTTAATAGTGGTGAGCAATTTTAAAGTGTAACCCAATTAACAAGTTACTGGCCAAAAAAGGGTAACACTTTAGGATAGCTCACCACTATTAACCAGTAATAAAGCTTTAATAAATATGTAATTAAGAATAATTAAATGAATAGACCATTTATAGATAATGAATTAACGCTGATGTTTATAATTTTGCATTAATTTACCTGAGCATACTACTCAAGAATTAAAAGTTAATAACAATGTTTATAACTCAATGATGTTTATTAATGCTGAAGTAATCCTTTGAAAATAATCAATTAACCGTTTACTAATCCCTAAATAATGCTTAATAGTATGAGCTAGTGTTACCAAAAAGGTTAATCCATTACCAATTGAAATAACATACCAAAATATATTATGCACTGGGAAAAACAGTATATAATCTAGAGAGTAATTATTATATTTGTCAATAAAAAACTAATGATTGTTTGATATGTTTCTGTTATAGATGAGACCAACCTGCCTGCAGACATCCCCAGCTACCTCTCGTCCCAGGGCACCCTCGCTGACCGGCAGGATGGGTACATCCCATCGGAGAGTGGCAGCAGCCATCAATACAGCGGTTTCTACCTCCAACCCAAAGACATGAACGGTAAAACTACACGCACGCACACACACACACACACACACACACACACACACACACACTTTTGTCCTTTATTGGCCAAACTTAGAATGCAGGATACTTAAATAATTTTCTTTATCATGCGCGCAGGACTCTGTCAGCTTGATACAGGAAGTGAGACAGATTTGGAGGCAGCCATTGACCCCCTTCTCTGCCACTACCAAGGCCAAATTGGGTCACTCCTGAGACGGGACAACTTGTACCCCAATGACCCCTCAGATGTCTTCACAGGTTTGTACCTATTGTTTTGTTTTGTTTTTATATTATGAAAGGGAAATGCCCCCAGTAGGATTTGTCCAGTATATGTATTTATAGACTGTTATCTAACTTAGCATTTTCATTTCAGGCTGTTCAATCGATCAGAAGCCCTCTTGCATGGACTACACTGGTGGTCTGCCCAGCTACCAAGATTACCTACACTCTGAGCCTTTTGACCTTTGCTCCTCTTCAGTTTTGATGCAGATGCCCAGTGCCAGTCTCCATAATGGCCCAATACAGCAGCATGGTGAGCGTCACCTATCTGTGGACGAAGGAGACGGAAATGATTACGGGCACGAATGTCTCTCTCCGTATAAAACCTTTATGGGTAGGTATCAGGTTAACTTTCAGCCCTTTCTATTTACTTGTACTTGTGCTGCCTTGACTGACATTAAATATGCAGTACCCATTTTTTCCCTTGTATTTGAATAAAACCACTTATTCAGTCAGTTTTACAGCATAATAGAAGTCATCTCTAAAAAATTAGACTCTGAAACCTCATGTAGACATTATTATAAAGTGTTTCTTAAAGATGTGGAGCTAGAGCAGGGACTGAATTTGTTAACCAATCACACATTTAAAACAAATCAGGATGGTCCCATTCAGATCAGGGACACTTTCATTGGTTTAGTTTAAACTTGTTTATACACTGGATTACTGGCAGCGGTTAGTCCATCTGGAAGATACCAGTTTCAGCTCTGGCTCCTGCTGTTTACACCATAAAGCAACAGAAAATAAGTTGTAATATGTATACATGTTTTGCTATTTATTCAAAGTAAAACATGAATAAAGAGGGAGAGGAGGAGAGCTTTTTTAAAACTAACTTTTTTCACATTCTCACATTACTAGGGAAATGGGCCTTTAAGGTGACTACATGGTAGAGCTTTACCCCTTGTTCAAGTTTATTTTATCAGAATAAGCAGTAAAAGACAAAATATTTTTTCATTTTCTCACATGGACAAATATATATATGTAATATGTATATAATATGAATAGACAAATTTATTCTAAATTGTTGGCATGCAATTGCACGTACGGTGGACCCCACCCAGTGTAACCATTTCATTGTGTATGTGATTACCAATTTCAGTTTTACACAGTGATTTTTTTACTATTTTTATCTTACACTGTTTTTGACAATTTTCTCTTTTTTTCCTTCAGGCACATTTGGGAAAGCTCCCTGGAGGCCTCAGCAGGACCTTTATCCAGGATTCATCCCACCTTCAGTGTCCCATAATGGGATGACACTACGCGAAAACCCATACACTGCCCCGGACTCGGACACGGACACAGAGCAGGAGGAGGACAGCTCAAGGATTTGCTCCAGAGACTCAGAACAAAGTGTATATGAACAGCCATATGACAGCAACAGGACTGACCCCATCCCACAAAGCAGAGCCAGCACTTAGCTGACGTGACTCTGCTCCTGTCGGCTTTTGTTTGCCATGAAGAAGACAACCAAAAATGTCTACCTCACTGAAAGGACATTTTGCAATAGAAACTTTTGTGCAACGAGTGAATGTAATGGACAATGGGATGTTCCTGAAGAAATGGGACAAATTACAGCTGTTTTCTAGTGACGCAGCTCAGTACAACAATAGAGTTGAATATATGCATTTTATATTATAAAGTTTATTGTCATTTGTAAAGTGTATATAAACAGATTGCATTATTTTTGCTTACCATTTCTGTATAAGAATATGCAGCCCTGTCTTTTTTTTTTTTTTAGTTATTACAGCCTTTGGCTTTGAATGAAGCAATGTTTTGCACAATTACAATAAAACACCTTAACTGTGTGTTGCTACATTCATACGTGAGTCTTATGTCTTCAGTTAAATTAGACTGTAGAATATGTACAGCAGTGGGGGTAAAAATCTATGTACACATAGTTTTAGCAGACTGATTATGTCTGTAGTTAGGATAGAAAACACAACAAGCAAGTTGATCAATATTTAGCAGCATGCCCTGTTTACAGAAGCATTTAGGGCACAGAATTTAAATGCTACAAACTACAACTGACTGGAATTTAGGGACTATATTATGAGGAACTGAAAACAAAATATGGATAGTTTTAGCACCTGTGCTAAAAACAGCAATAGCCACACAAGGAACCATTACACAAAAACTTAGGACAAAGTTGAGGAGGGGTATACAAAAAATACATTAAGTGGCTGTTTTAGCTTTGGCTTTAGAGATATACATTCCTAATAGTGAGATGGCATAATAAGTATGTATAAGATAAGCTTTAATCTTGGTCCAGTTTTACTTTTTTAAAGATATATTTTAGGACAGGAGTAGTGATATGAAAATCATGGGGGAGAGAGCAGGAAAAACATTCAGTAAATTTTCTGGGTTTGAACTCAAATCCACATCGTTGAGGTGAGCCTGATGCTTTTTATATGTGCCGCATGACCTACCAAGTGACCTATACCACAGTGCCAGTTTTACACGTTTAAAGGGGTAATATAATGCTTTTTTCAGGCTTTTTTGAAATCACTCTGGACACCTTTGGATCAGTATTTCAGGTTGTATAACTTAAATAATGTATATGTATGTTCTTTTGGGGAGCTGTTACTTTGACTTTGCAGAGAACGCTTGGATTAGGTGTCTGCTGCCCCCTGCTGGCAACGGTGGGCAATGGACAGAGCATAAAATGACTATTTAGCACTGCTGTTAGCAACATGACACTAACAGATACATAGAAAAATGCGCTGACTGCTTTGTAATAATGGCAATTTAAGAGCTGAAATTATCAGAATGAGTCTGGTGACGATGTATGGGTTTTAAAAATGCACAAAGCACTTACTGGTTCTATGTGTTCTATGTAGACCCGTGAGCATTTTGAGAAGGGGACCTCAGCATGAAGGATTTCTCAAATATGCATGAATGAAATACAAAACTCAAAATACAACTCCATGTATGTTTCTGAGGAGGAAACAACACTATAACATGGTCAAAAGCTCAAAAAAGTCATTTTAGTTGAATAGGTGGCCATTAATACAATCAAATCTAAAATCCATCTAAGCTAAGTTGTTGGGGGTAGGATTGACACAAAGATGTATAAAAAATGGGAATCTAGAGTACACTTAATGAATGGGAGATACTGCTTTCGTTGCCGCAGTAGGTGTAGCCAAAATCTTTTTGGCAGCGTATATATACTGGTAATACTTTTAAGGCAACAACCACAGACCGCCAAGGACGACTCGAGTCTATAATGAATGAGATCCCCCACTGAGACAAAGACAAACACTAAGTGCATACTTTGTTTGCTTTTAACGCCGCTTCCATTTAGGCCCGGGCCATAATTCACTGTTATTGTTTGTTCTCTCTTAGTAATCGCAAGCTTATGTTTTTATTACCTCAATTTCTGTTCCAAATTAATGAACGTGACTAAGCTGGAAACTTTGCTCTCAGGCTATCAGCTATAGCACATATTTACCATATCCCCAAAAATAAAAAAATATGCCTAATAATTCCCTCATAATAGCTTAATACCACATTAAGACTCCCTATCATTAAAATTCTGGCCCGGTAGCAAAAGACTGCTTTATACAGTTTGTTCTTAGCCGCTTATTCTAACCAGTGTGTGCTATTAAAGAGACTTATTAGCGGACTTGTTTGTTTTGCAGATAATAGTTTTCCAAAGCAGCAGGATGTTAGTGCTAGCAGAAGTTGGGTATGTCAGCGTAGCCATAAAAATGACTGGTTTCCGTGCCTCATGGTCGTACTTGTCCTAATGTGATCTTCTAAAAAAACATTAAATAGGGCGGGAGACCATAACACCAGCAGCCTATAGAGCATTATACATATTAGTGAAAGATAGTTAGTGGCTATTTCATCACAGGCATCAAAAGCTTATGCTTACTCAGTGTTTCTCTTAGTAAGGAAAGCACTGAACTTGTTTGGTGTTTATATAAAGTCTGCAAAGTAAAAAAAAAAAGGCAGTTTTCTCATAAAATATGCATTTCTTCAAGGGCCTATATTATGCTTTTTGTATCTTTCTAAACCAATCTTGGGCACCTTTAGACCAGCAGCATGGTTTACAATTTTTAAAAACAATATCTGACAAAAAAAAAAAAAAAATTCAATAAATACTTTTTTTTAGCTTTGTTGCGCTATTTTGAACAGAAACAGAGAAAAAAAAGCTGTTTATTTCCTTAAACTTTTTGTATGATGTCATATTACTTCAACATGAAAAATAGCTGTGAGGAATTAGTGGAGAGGAACAGAGTGGTAGGAACAGAGTTGTACACAGTTTTTTGGGGGTAAATGAATAAAAAGCCCCAAAATAAGTAACAAAATAGCCATTGTAAAGAAGGCAGGACTGGCCCATTAAGAGAAAAAGTATATTAGGTTTAGGCTTTGCAAAAACTTGGCCAATTTTAGCAGGACAATCAGGGCAGTCTTGAAATGTTCAAAGTAAAAATTAAAGCAAAGCAGAACAACTACAAAGCCTTAGCCACAGCCTAGCATTACAAAACAATGAATGACAAGTAACCTGTATTTATTACTGTATGTTCCCCAAATTTGCAGGTCTTCCTTGAAAGGCAGACATTTCTTTTAACACGGTCCACCATCTTTTTGTTGTCTTTCTCTCTTGGTGGCATGGTGGCAAAGTGGTTAGCGCTGTCGCCTCACAGCAAGAAGATCCTATGTTTGATTAATGGACCGTGTGGGGTGCGATCTATGTGGAGTTTGCATGTTTCCGTATCTGGGTTGGTTTTTTAGGTACTTTGGTTCCCCCATCAACAGTCTCTTGCTTGCAGTGTATATCTCTTGTAGCCCAAAGACGTATGTTTAGATATATATATAACAGGTAAATAATAAAGTACTAGCTAATTAGCTAAACATAAAAATGGGGTTAAAACATAGACACATAAAACAAGCAAATACTAAAAAACATAAAACACAAGATATCAGTAAATACCAATAAATACAGCAATAAAAGATTAAATGCAAAGAAAAAGGTGCATGTCAGTTCAAAGTGCATTGTTCAAAGTCATCACAGCTTGTGGGAGATGCAAGATGTAGTCTAATGCATTTCAAAGAACAATAGTGTTTCCCTGAGGAGAGAATTTCAAAGATGGCGTGAGCAGGATGATTAGTTTGGTCATCCATGATAAGCAATGCCCGAGAAAGAAGTCTGTGTTTGCAGATGTTCTCCAGGACTGATAACTCACAGTGAGAACAAACCACTCGGTTTAAAGCTTTCCTTTATTTACTCTTACCCCTTTCTTTTCTCTGAGATTACCAAACCACATAGTTATACAGCTGGTAAGAAGGCTTTCAATGGCACAACAATAGAAGTTTAAAAGAATGTGTTTGTTTGGGGTGAATTCCTTTAATTTACATAAAAAGAAGAGATGTTGCCATGAATTTCTTCTATGCACTCATAGTTTTTTCCAAATATTAGACATTAGTCAAATACATTAGCATGTTCTCCCTGTGTCTGGATGGGTCCTACCTAACTAAAACATGCACAAAGGCTAATGCTCCAGCTAGGTACTCCTGACCAAGGTCCCAGCTCAAGTTCTGGAGAAGGGTTCCCAGTCGCTGCCCGAGTGAACTAGTGAGAACATGGGAAGTTTATACATCAACAGTTATGCATTGCCATTTGTTAGTGTTATTATTTATGTAGTTGCTCAGTATAAACACAGCATCCAGTCACTTGTAGTGTGTCTCAGAGGTAGCCTAAAAACTTATGCATAGATGTATAGTTAGAGCAGGTAAATAAGAAACCAGAAGCTAATGCCCTCTACCCACTCACTGACAACATCAGCAGTCGGTTCCAAACATTAGACAATCATCTTTATGCAGAATCTTTGGCGGCCATTGTCCTTAGCCATATCAAACGACTTGTTGCCAGTTTTTAAAATGCTCACAGTTCCACTCTCAACCTAAAACATGCACAATAGGCTAATCCTAGGTACGCCTGAGCAGGATCCTGGAGAAGGGCCCCCTTGCACTGCACTGAGGATGTTCACTGCTCCTGAGAAGTCACCTTTGTGGCATTTAAAAGTTGGGTCAAATGCAAAGAGCAAATGTGTGTGATAGTGAGAGAATTCTGCACCTATACGCATATCACTTTTACTGACTCTAACTATATATTGTACACTGAAGCTCCCAGTACTTGTCCTGCTAATTCTAGTCAACACTAACCCTGCTGTTTTAATGACAATGCTTTTTTAATTACAACATAGCAAAGGCGCTAATAACTGTCAACAAATACACACGTTATAATTACATATAAGCCTTGTTAACGCCCTGAAGTTGCAGTTAGACTAACATTGCACAAACCTGAGCTCGTCCCGGTGTTTACATGTGTTTGCTGGGTGACTCACTACACCTCACCCCTCTCCCCCTCCCAGGCTCCTCTCTCCTAGGTCTGGACGTTTGTTATTTCAGGCCTCTCCTCTCCAACATGAGGGAAAAAGGTGTGCTTGTGCCGCAGCCGCCGCACTAGCTGTTGAAACTTGCACTTGGAAAGCGTCTCGCGGCTGCCTGACTGCCACAGAGAGAAGACGTGTTTACGAAATGCCACATTCGAGATGGAGGTGCCAGCACTTTCGGAGGGGGATTTAGTCAAGAGCCCCTATTCAAGCGCAGTGGTTTCATGTCGAATCTGTCCGAATGGAAAAATTTGAAGTCAGTATGTTTACATGTGGAGCTTAGTCTATGCTCATGGCCAGGATAAGTCTTTGTCTTTGAGTTTACATGCCCATGGGA
This sequence comes from Bostrychus sinensis, assembly GCA_020698575.1. Taxonomy (NCBI): domain Eukaryota; kingdom Metazoa; phylum Chordata; class Actinopteri; order Gobiiformes; family Eleotridae; genus Bostrychus; species Bostrychus sinensis. The sequence goes on along the minus strand of CM036239.1, from coordinate 44,527,617 downwards.
GAATTGAACCCTTGTCTTATCATGCATAAATGCAGTAACATTATTACTATGGCAGCAAGGCGTTATTATGTCTGCCAAGGAGATTATGATTTTGCAGTGTTGCTTTGTTTGTTTATCCAACTGCTAGCACAATAACTCAAAGGATTTTGATCAAATTTTCAATAAAGTTCTATAATGGGCCAAGAATAAATAATGACTTATTTATTGTGGATCCAAAACATCAGCTGGATCCAGACATTTTTTGGTCGATTCTTTGTTACTGTAAGGCTTTGTGACTCAATAGATTTACCCCAGTTAAAATCCAAGCCTGGGAACTATATCTTTACCGCTGTGAGATAGGACCAGCCTTTATGCCTAACTTACACTGAATGCATTACAGTGCAGTACATCTGTGGTACAGTATTCCTGCAGACTTCAATTTACACTGAGTGTATTGCATGTGCAGCACATATGTAACCAGAGTAGGGCTGCACAATAGGGAGAAAACATGCAGTATTTGATAACTATGTTGAAAATTGCGATAGAGCCTACTTTTAGAACATAGTAAGTTAAATTCACAAAAATGTAAGTTCCTGTATTTACAAATCAAAACGGCAACAAAATTAAAACTTACCACAGACTAAACCAGGAATAAAACAAGGCTAAGCTGTGACTAAATTAATTCAATTACCACTAAAACTTGACTTCTTAAACATTTTTATGTTCTTTTAAGGCTCTGGTGGAAAATGATTCCTCAGAGTAAATCTCTGTCAGATGGAAGAAAACAGTGTTATTGTGATATATTTAAAGTCTTGCGATACGGCCATTGCTTTGCTGATATTGCGATAACGATAATTTTGCGATATATTGTGCAGTCCTAAACCAGAGCCAGCCAGGGGCGGTTCTAGGGGGTGGCCAGGGGTGGTTAGTGCCCCTGTAACTGAGCCTGTGCCCCCAAATGGCCACCCCTCTGACGTGTCCTAAATGCCTTATGAAACTCACATTATATTGTAAATTTATTTCAAGGGTTATTCTAGCATTATATAAAAGGGGAAGATATGTTTATCATGTGTACAAAGATGGTGTCAGAGCTATTTTTAATGTGTTTTTTTTTTCATTCATCCGATTCATGCAATAACAACCATGTACACAGCTACATGTAAATATAAGTCAAGTTTGCCTGTCTAACCACAATCTTCTGTTCATCGATCTGGTCTCTTCAACTTTATGCATGGGGGCTGCAGCATCCATCAAAAATGGACTCCTCGTATTTTTGCCAGAACTTCAGGCAGGTACTGTAACGCAGCCAGTGTAAACTGACGCATTGACTTGAATGGCGTCTATTTGTTACTGAGGTCCTACAACATACACAAAATATTTGTTAGCTAAACAACTAGCTAGCGATGGCTTTATATCTCACTTTTTGTCATGGCAGAGTGGTTTTAAAGGGAGAAAAAAACTTGTCTGGAGAGACAGGAGGGGGGGATGAAGTAAAGCCGAGCAAGGGGTCATACAGACTCATGAATATTAAGAAAAAAATTAGCTGCTTTAATGGTTGTGTCCAATTTAGCACGGTCCATTTGTTGAGGTAACCTTAAAGCATAAAGTTCGATCTTGTGTATTAGTATTTTGTGGTGATAGACCAAGTTTTACCATTTTATTTAACCTAAAAGCATGAAATGTAGATACTAATTCATTCTTCTCCACTCCTGTAAATGTAGTGTGTGAAGTTGGGAAACTGACCCAGGCTTGTGTATGGAAATGCTGATGAGGTTTGCTTTCTTAGGACATGCTGTTTATGCCCTGTTCGTGTGGCTGACTAATGTTTAGTACACCTGGCTGTGCTCTGTACGCAGTGCCGCTCTGAACGCCTTTACCCCATTGTAAAGGAATGAGAGGGTTTGTTGGAAGTCCTGCCAGTTCTTTGAGGAGGCTGCGATTAGGACAAGATGGTGCAGCCACACACATCCAGACACCTGGGAAACAGCTGGGGCTGAGTCCGGCAAACAGGCCACTTCTACTGAACCTTATCAAAGCCACGGTACACAGAGCAGAGCTGAACATAACCGCTCATTCAGAATAGATAATAATAATACATTTTAGTCTTTCTCAAGTCTGAGAACAATTTGTTGTTTGTAAAATATTTCTAAACGTTTGTATACTGCAGTGATATATGGCTGCAATAATTTGATGGTGGTAAAGTTGATATAACATTTGCATAAACAGATGTCATACAACAAAAGAGAGGAGAACTTTCCAGACAAAGCCTTGAGATCTGGGCTTCAAAGTGTCTCCAATGTAAAGTGATCTGATGTGTTCCAAATTATGCAAAAGTTATAAATATTTATGCCATGAACGGGCAGTGTCATATTTTATGATTAGCTGACAATGTGCAGCAAATCTGTGTCTACCAAACACAATTCAATATAATTCTATATTATTATTCATTATCTCTCGCTAATTCATTTGGGTAGCAGTAATGCCGCAAGTGGGTAGGTTATAGGTTAGGCACTTTTAGCAATACTTGTTAACAACATGGCGATGCTGAAAAACATAACGAATCCTGCTACATATTTACAAAACAACAACATTTTCTAATGTTATTATGTTTTACTCTCGTAGTGGTTTGTTGTTTAGCTACCTGGCTGGCGCTTCATCAAGTCACCTGCAGTAGTGGCAGTAGCTCAGATGGTAGACCCATTCATTTACCAACCAGAAGGTTGATGGTTCAAACCCTGCTCCCACTGTTGCATATCATTGTGTCCCTGGGAGAAACACTTAACCCTGCTTGTGAGTATGAATGGGTGAATTATTGTGTGCTAATGTTTTATCAAGCTGATAAAAACTTGAAACTTCTTGCACAAAACACACAGCCAGAACAATTTACTGTTACACACTACTTCCTTAGCCACAGCTACCCTGAGGCCTCTCATACATAGGCAAGGCACAACAACAGTATGCAATAACAGTACTGAGGACTGAACCCCCAACCTCTGGGTTGGCGGACAAACATCTCTATCGACTGAGCTACTGCCGACCCAGGTCTTATTAGTAGCATCACAGGTAACACTTCAGAATAACTCACCAAAATTAAGCAATGATGCATGAATTAATTTGTATAGCAATTCAATTAATAATATTTATATTTAATATTATATTTTGCATTGATTAAGATAGAGAGAGATTATAACTCAAGAATTAAACTTTAATAACATGGTTTATAACCAACTAGTGATAATTACATGTTGAAGTAATACTTAGTAAGTATTTTAAAAATTAACAGGTTACTGGGGCGGCAGTAGCTTAGTAGGTAGAGCTGTTTGCCCACTAACTGGGAATTGATCCCCACTACTAGCAATGCACACTGCCATTGTGTCCTTGAGCAAAAGATGCTTCACTCACCTTGAGTGTGACTGGTAGGCACAGAAGGGCAGTCATGTCTCAGTCAGTTTGCCCCAAGGCAGGTGTGGCTACAAAAGCAGCTCACCACCAGTGTGACTAAGGAGTCACTAATGAATAATGTACCTGATTGTAAAGAAACTTTGAGTGTCTGGAAAAGCGCTATATAAGATTTATTATTATTATTATGTATATTATATTATTATTATTATTATTATTATTATTATTATTATTATTATTAATAATAATAATAATAATAATAATAATAATAATAATAATAATAAAGAAAATCATTAACTGTTTTACCATATAAAGGCATCACTGACTGAAAACTAGTTCTCGACCGCACTTCCTTGCCCAATTTTACACTTAACTGAAATATGCATGTTACAATGAAGCCGGATGGGTGTAATTCCCCTTTTAAACATGTTGGCGAGGTCAGGGTGGGTTATTTACCCATTTACCAAAGTTGCTAAAATTGCCTGCAACCCAAGAACAATTTGTGGCCGACAAGTGTCTGAGGCAGAGAAAGCTTCCCCATTTTCCCAAAAGCCCTGTGGATCTCTGTATAGTCTCCTGCCGAGTCTCCAACCAGCGACAATCTTTGCATTTCCAGCCGGTGGGGGAGAGGGGGGCAAACCCCGGCCAGATTAGGACACAATTTCCTCTCTTTGATTCTGCTGCGGGAGAAATGAGACAGGAAGTCCACTATTGCTCCAGACCACCATTGACTGGCAGACAAGCGACGGGGTCCAGTCCCTGCAGCCCTGAGATCAGACTCTAGGATTTGCATGTCTTGCCCTTAAGTGTTCCAAAACTGATCTAGGGTCAGCTCCCCGGGCCATCACTGCTCCACACACACCCCAGAAAATGAATTTAGCCTTATCTCACTGCCAGACACTCTGAATTTTGTAGCTAATTTGCTTTTATTGCTGCCAGATGTGGTGACATGAAGACATATGTTTATTGTATTAAATAGCTGCAGGCGGCTTGCAGAAATTATTATTCCTGAGTTATAAAGCTCAGGAAATGTGCCGGGGGATTGGAGCTGACCACTGAGCTCATGCATGTATTAGATATGCCTTGTCAGAACTGATCAGCGTTACGTAATATAAAGATTTGAAATAAAAATCAGGTGACCCTTGTGTTTGGTAGACTAGGTTTGGTAGACTATTGCCAGACTAGCCATACTCATTCATTTGGCAAAGTAAAAACAGGTTATGAACCCTTTCCCGTCGCAACAATTTACACTCATTCAAAAACCTAAAATGGAGCTCAACAATGACCACCCACCAGGCCTCCACATGTTTCCAGAAGTACATTTCCCATTCATTTTACCCATTGACTTATGAGAGTTTAAACGATTGACAGAGGCTAATCAGCTATGGGATAACTCATGGTCATAACTAATTTCAATCAAAAAATAATCTGCAACTTGGAAAAAAACAAAACAAAAATTTGTTTTTAGCCATGTTTCAAGTTGCAGATCATGTTTTGATTGAAATTAAATGCACAATAGCTGATAATCCTCCATCAAGAGGCCCTATATTATGCCTTTTTTTTTTTTTGGGGGGGGGGGGGTCTTCTTTGAAATGGTTTTAGACACTTTTGCATAAGTATTGTATGTTTTATAACTTAAAATATTGTGTATGTATGAAAAAATGGATTAAGTGCCTGTTGCCCCCCTGCTGGTAACGCTGGGAAATAGACAGAGCATAAAATGGCTTTTTAGCGCAGCTATTAGCAACAACAGATGCTGCTTTATAGTAAAAGCAATTGAAGCGCTGAAATTATCAGTCCGATGAAGGTGTATGGACTTTAGAAACATGCAGGAGCACTTCCCAGGCATGTGGCTATGTAGAACAGCTTCAGTCTTGAGAAAGAAGAATGAACAAGCTCTGCCAACAGGATTACTCAAACAAGCAAGAAGAAACAAAATACAACTCCAGGAACCATGGTTAAAAGACCAAATTTAGTAAATTTAGCATTGGGGACCTTTAAACTCTTGATATACAGATTTTTTGAAAAAATCAATAGGAAAAATGAATGGAAAATTCACTTCCACAACCAGAGGTGGGCGGTCACTGTTGAGCACTCCTGGATTAATCACAACCCTTTATAAAAAGGAGGATGGGCTTATATGGTGCTCTGATTGGTTGTTTGCTTATCCAGGTTCATTTAGGGGTAGTTAAATCTGCATACATTTTCCCAGGTACCCAATTTTAACAAAAAAAAAAAAAAAAAAAAAGAAACAAGAACAACAGTGTTTTATTTTTTTTTTTTTTTTTATGTAATAGATAACAAATGGCTAGTCGAACCACATGGCCCTTCTATGTGAGAAAACATTTGAATGGTAAGGTGTAACTCATTTGGCCATATTAAATTACAGAAACTGAAGTCACAGTGCAAACATGAGCCAAAATCCTCATGCAACATCAGAAATCCCACAGTCATTTATAACATGTTCACATACTTTTCCATCAGTTTGAATCTCAGCCCAGACTCTATGAAAACCACCAGACCATGGATACTATGTAACATTTTGGTATAAAATGCATCGCCTTAAAATTATTAAACATGTAGTGTTAAAGTCATTCCAATGTTCTCCTAGCATGAAAGAAAAAAACTCTTCATAGACACAAGTGGTTGGCCATAAACTGCACTATCATTTACACATCTTAATGAAATGAATAACAGTGCACACATCTTGATACACTGATATGCAAGATGTTGAGGTTTTCTTTGGGAGTGACAACAACAGATAGGATTAGGAATGAGAACATCAGAGGGACAGCTCATGTTAGATGTTTTAGAGATAACGTCAGAGAGGCCAGACAGAGATAGTGAATGGGTAGATCAGCCATTCCCAAAGTCAGGAGTGTCACGGCCCTCTTAAATTTACCAAAATCCCACGCGGACCACCAACAATACAACTTCCCTCGATCCCAAATTTTATTTTCATGTTTTTTTCCATATATTTCTATAAAAACATTACAAAAACACTCACTATTGGCTAAAAAGTGTTTTAAAGTTATAATTTTAAACAAATACACTGTAAAAAAAAAAATGAAAAAAAAAAAAAAAAAAAAAAAAAAGAAGAAGAAAAAAAGCTGCAATAACTCAAGGCAAAGGATACCTCAAGATTTTTGGGGCCAACTCGAAATCTCAGAGTTTTCCACACTTTCACTTAATTTGATATTCATAAACTAAAAACTTTCTAAAAACTTTTCTAATTTTTAAGTTTTTCTCTCTATCATTATTTTTTTACTCATCTTACAGCCAACTTACATTGTTCAGAAAAAGTTATTCTTTTGTTAAATGTAGTATATTTAGTTTTTATTATTATCAATAATACTTTTTCTGAACAGTGGAGTCAGTTGGCTGTAAGATGAGTTGGAAAAAATAAAGATACTGAGTAAAACTTACATTTGTTTTAGATGTATGAATGTTAAATTTGGTGGGTAAAAAAAATATTAGTTGTTGAGATTTTGAGTTGATCACCAAAACTCAAAAATCTTGAGGGATCCTGTTGCCTTGAGTTTCTGCAGCATTGTTTTTTACAGTGCATTTCAAACTCAATCTCTTTTTATGTACTTAATATAGACAGCCGCTGGGGGCCCCCCCTGCAGTACCTTTGCAGACCCCCAAGGGGCCACGGACCCCACTTTGGGAACTGCTGGGGTAGAAAATTCTGAGGTTAGAGCTAGAATGACAAAAAAAAAAAAAGAGCTTTACAAATAATACAAAAATAAATCTACTCTATGACTGAAATCTACTATGGAAAGCTCTATGAAAAACATTTTGAAAAACATACAGCCAATCTTAATTCTTTCAATTAAGACAACTAATGAAAACAAAACCAATTCTATCACCAAAGAAAATTAAAACCATCATTCACGCCTTCATGATGACTCAGCTTGACTTGTGCAGCACTCTTTATGTTGGTGTGAGCCAGACTGCACTTTCCAGACTGCAGCTGGTCCAAAACTCTGCCGGCTGACGTTAAACGGGTACTCGCAAATACAAAAGTATTTCACAGATTTTAGCTTCTCTCCACTGGTTGCCAGTATGTTTTAGGATTTTAAGATTTTTTTATTTACTTTTAAATGTTTGAACAGTCTTGCTCCATCCTGTCTGAACTGATCCTGCTTTATGTCCCATCACGCTCTCAGGGTCAGCAGCAGTGGTGGAAGAAGTACTCAATTTCTTTACTTAAGTAAGAGTACAGATAAAGGAGCCAAACTTTACTCAAGCATCACCTTAACATTTCTACTTAAATAAAAGTATAAAAGTACTTACTTTTAAATGTACTTGTGAGTAAAAAAGTATTTCACACAGACTCGACTTCATTAAAGTGTTAAATGTGAGGGATTTTGCTGAAAAATTGTTTTGTTTCCAGATGAAATGAACAAACTGGTGCAGTAGAAGAGACTGAATCCGCCAGCGAGGTCTTCTGTCTTTATTATTTTGATGTTTCTAAAGGAGTACTACTTTACTGCATCTTTTATATTTAAGTACTTTGTGTGTACAATGAGGGCACAACAAAAATGCATGATTTTACACCAAAACTCAAAATACTTTGTACTTCAAACCAACTCAGAAAAGTAGTAGGAGTAAAAAGTACAGACACTTGATCTAAAATGTAGTAAAAGTACAGATACATGAAAATTGTACTTAAATAAATTAACTATGTACTTTTATGTTGTTACAGTCCACCACTGGCCAGCAGATCAGCTACAGTTAGCCAGTCCCAGGTCAAAATGTTAACTTCGTGGTGATTGTGCCTTCTGTGTTTCTGCTCCAAAACTGGAATAAGCTGCCATTAGAGATCAGCCAGCCAGTCTATTTTTAAATGCACTTTTTCTCTCTGGCTTATAACACAGTGTGAGAGTGCCTTTTAACTTCATTTTACCTATTTATTCTTACTCTATTGCTTTTACTCATGTTTTAAATTAGTGTCATAATATGTGTTTTCCTGTTGTGTTTTTATTGTCTGTAATGTGTGTATTTGGTCTCATTTGTTTTATCGCCTGCGTACAGCACTTTGGCCTACTGTAATAGTTTTTATGTGCTTTACAAATAAAGTTGGTAAAGTAGGTATGATATGGTAAAGAGCTAATGGCAGGATTACTATCAACTGATACATTTTGGTGATTTGAGGGACTGTCAAACGGATTTGGCTGGCAAGGCTGCTGTTTCTTCATCTAACTGAAAACTCAACTAAAGCCAAGTAGAAGACACTCAGTTTACTTGGGTTTAGACTCTAATTCAAGACAAAGATAAGTGTACAGGTTGAAATTATTTGAACTACTCTGCAGACATGTTTCTCCCCACGCTGTGTAGTCTCCCAGTGATGCACTCCCAGCCATTACGGTGGTGTCTTTATGGCCATGGAGGGGGAAGGGGGGGTATGTTACTGGCGTCCACAGACACACAGGCTGCCGAACTGATTTAACTCTTCAGATTTGAGTGGGATTAGTCACAGTGGAGGGCCACTGAATACAGCAGGGCAGTCTAAGACATTGTTGGCGAGGAGAAAGCCTTGAGTGGGCGGGATTTTCTCCTCTGTGCTTTTTTACGAGCCCTCGGGTTTCCACCTGTGCTGACACGGCTCCGACTTTACAATAGTCCTGAAAGAGTTACAAGCAGTCGGATAGGAATTCCAGACTTTTTTTTTTTCTCTTTCCCTCTTTTTTCTTTTTTTTCCCCCCATTTACTGGAAGGGTGGGGTGGGGGCCGCAGTTATTGTGGAGGGTTTGTCAAGCAGCCAGTTGCAGAGGCAGGGCCAAGTACTGATTTATGGCAACATCTGCAAGACGCAAAGCTCTTGTATGTGCTTTTAATCATACAAAGAGCCAGAGCTGGATTGGGGGAGATTGAAAAGAGGTGGTGGAGTCCATGCGGAGATTCACAATGATGGTAACTTGTGTGAACACGTTATACGACAGTGGGATTTCTGCAGACTTCCATATAATTGGGAACAAGGTTGAATTTCAACATGCTAACAGTTTTCCTTTAATATTCTACTGTGAAAAGTCTTAATTTTTCTTTCCTTTCATTATTTTTAAGGAAGAGAGGTCCCCTATTATGCTAAATGAACCTTTTTTTTTTTTTGCTTTTAACCATGTTATAATGTTGTATCTACCCAAAAACCAAACCTGGAGTAGCATTTTGTTTCATTCACGCTTGTTTGAGTAATTCTGTATCCTGAGCCCATCCATTTTTCTAGAGCTGAAAACACTTCTCGTCTCACGGCTCTACGTAGACACATGAAACCAGGAAGTGCTCCTACGCCTTTCCAAAGCCCATACACCGTCACCAGACTCATTCTCAACTTCAGTGCTTACATTGCCGTCACTACAAAGCAGTCAGCTCATTTATCTGTTAGCATCATGAGCAGTATGCGACTTGCTGGTGAGTTGACACTGTAATCTCTAATGAGTGACTCTCTCCAGACAGTTTTTTTTTGTATGTGGCCCTCAATGAAAGTACATTTTGGACACCCCTAATTTAAAGATGCAATCAAACACCTTTAACACAACTGGTCACTGTCTAGGATATGCCTAAAGTCTATAGTTGATAGGAAAGGCTCCCATCACCCGCAACCCCTTTTGACCTTTAAGGTAGAATGAGTATAATCTAAAAAGTTATGGACCTGAATGCTCACCTTGACCAATGTTAGGTGCAAAAGCATTAGCGAAGTGAAATTAGATGGGCTAGGCATCCATCTTCCATCAAAGTGAATCTCACCAAACGATAAAAACTCAAAGAGCTATATTAGCGCCCAAATCTTTATAGCAAACACATTGAGTAACTAGCGGAAAAGCTATCTGTATCTGCTGAATTTTGTTTGTAGTTAATATTAGTCATTTACTCTGTGTCTATTGGCTCCACCTTTGGAGAATTAACTCGTCTGAAAGGTGGAACCAAGCTAATTCATTTCAAATAATGGAAAAAGAGATTGCACGGCTGAAACAACCAGCTGTTTTTCTTTGTTGCTAGGTTCATTTCATAGATGCTTGGTTGTCCATTACAGCGGGCAACCATTCATTTTAATGTCCTATAGCTAGAACAAAATTTGCAACAGTGTTCTACTTGCATAGCTTTATACTACACCGTGTGACAGATATTGTACTGGCTCAAGCTTTTACATTTTCATATTTGCAGACATCTTTACCAGATATTTGTTAAGTTTTATAGTCTGTGTGTTAAAGGCAGGAGTGATGAGAGTGCAGATTTATGAGCGTCACACTGGCAGTAAACCACCTCAGGCTACGCTGCTTTCTGCACCTGGGAACTTCAGCAATTTCTTGTTTAACTTTTCGCGCCTTCCAAAAGAAATGACTTCATTAAACGTGGCCAAATGTGTGAAATAAAAACACTGTCTGGCGAGGTGGTCTGCTACATCCACCTGGCCAAATATTTAGTTTCAAAACTTGTTTTTACTTTAACGGCGTGGACATATCCGCTTAGACAAACTAGTGTCAGAAATAATCCCAAACAAATTGCCAATAAGGAGGTAATTGTTGTCTGAGGTGGGCTTAAGCCTGGATGTGTCCAGACCGGTGCAGCGTCGACCCCCGGGGATTTTTCACAATCCAGAGGAGAAGAGAAATGAGCAGGGGTGACCTTGGAGAGGGGCTTAAACTCCAGGTGGTTTCCGCTCATCCTGTCATCGCCGCTGGAGCCTTTTGGTGTTTCTTCACTGGAGGTGAACTCAGAAGTTACTTAGACACACCCTGCAATCATAACTTCAATTATTCAACTCCGTATCATAAACGCACTCTATCTAATACTGTACACTGTGTGACTTAATGAGTAAGTCAAGCCCTAAATGCTGGAAAAGTGGGCAGAGACAGAGAGGTGGAAGCAAGGGTGGGGGTGGGGTGGGGAGTGGGGCCTGGACCAGTGAATGATGGGACATCCTCCTCATAGCAGCAAGTTAGGACTGGGACAAGAGCGCAAGAGAAAAGGAGGTTGCAAAAGTGTGGCAACGTCGAGACAATACTACTTCATAAGTGTCGATTAGAATTTAATGAAGTTAATAGGCCACGCCTCAGCTTATCTTACTCACACCTTCACCTCAGCCACACCCCTACTCCACCACAACCGCACCTCTAATTTTCCCAGAAGTCCTTCTTATACCCACCAAAAGTCATTCAACACTGTTTGTCTCTGTGCTCCCCACCCATCCTTCCCTACATATCTCTGTGTATTCTCTTGCAGCTTCCTCACTCCAGTAACTAGACCTGAAGGAGTCTGCTTTGTTGCTATGTTTCAACTCTCTGAGCGCAAGCTTTGAGAGAAGAGGGGCAGAGTGAGTGTGCACATTCAAAACATATTTCAAGGTTTGTGTAATTAATAGTTTTTCTTGATTATATAATTATTGTAATCGCTGGGTGTAATAATTGAAATTGAAATTTGATAAATTGCACAGTCCTGTATTTCACTACCAAAATGTGGTATTTAAAAAGATGACTGAAATGTCAAAGATTGGACCATATACAGTCAGATGTATCACTAAAGCCCAGTTTGTGCAGCTAATCAGTTTAAACTAAGAGTTTTTAGGAGTGAGTTACTTTTTAATGGTTGCCAACTTGTGCAATTGCAGAAGCCAAGTACATCCAATGATACAACTGAACTCTGCAGGTCAAAAAGAGGTATTCTTTCCTTCCTTTTGCTCTTACCAAAAAATATAATTTTGTTTTACCTTGCAACCAACCAAAGTTCCCATTGGAAAGTCCTAGCATTGTGAAGCCATCCAGCCCCTCAGCCTCCTTATCTGGCTATACACTCAGACGTGGAATGCGTAATATCATAAACTACTGCTTATTCACACTGTGCAAGGGTTCATATGCTATGATTTGTGGCAATGACTAAAGTCAGTAAGAAGTGTGTTTACATCATCGTAGCGACGGTGATCCGGAAGTTAGCGCTGCTTGCTCTGCTATTGTTTATGTTTGGGGCTGTTGTTGTTAATATGAGGGTGCACTGGTCTGACTCTGTGATGAATCTTCCAAAATATCTGACACTGCCTGATATCTGTCACAGCTCCTCTTAAGTCGTACAACAGCTCTTTTTTTTTTTTTTTTTTTGTCTTTTTGTCTGTTTTTTGTTAAGTTTTTGATTAGGAATCTTTCATCTGAGACATCATCTAAAACATCTTTCTTCTTTTTGAATACTCTACTGTCAGTGTAAAAGAGGGCTCCAAGGCCCCCTGGGGGGCATCAAGATACTGCAGGTGGGGCCCCTAGAAGTTGTCTGGATTAAGTACATAAAAATAAATTGAGTTTGAAACGTCCAGTCATTTATACTTGTTTAAAAATACTACTTTCAAACAGGTTTCTAGCCAACATGTAACATTTTCATAGAAATCTAAGGTGAAACCCTGACAGTCTTTTGAATAAAGGGAAGTTCTTTAGATGGGGATCTGTGCTGGATTTTTGGAAATTTAAGGGGCCCCGACACTCTTGGCTCTGGGAATGACTGCTCTATGTAATCAGAGCCTGCTAGTTAGAGATAGCTACTGTAGTTCAAATAGACTTAAGCTATTTCAGTTAGCTCAGATTCTACAATCAGAAATCAATAAAGACCTGACTATTACAGAATAAGGAAAGGCTATGGTTACATATTTCAATAAAAGAAAGTGCTTGGTAACTGTAGTCACATAATAAAGGCTATATAATCACAATTACAATTAATGATCATGAAATTGCACAAAACTCCATTTTATATTCATTCAGTGGTTGTCAGAGTTTCTGTCATCGCTTCTTGGCTGAAGGCTCTCTGTCTGTGTGTTGACTGGTAGTGGTTTTGGCTACACTTTATGCAGTGAAAAACTGTGGCCGATTGTCTGTGTTCCCTGGGATTTGAGTGAACCAAGCATCATTTCTCAGAATAAATGGACCCTTGTGTTTAATCACTCACTGTCCTCAAAGGATTTTCTATACTTCTACTATTGTCAACAAAAACCATGCAAAGAAACATCAACTCTACAAAGATGGACTCAGAGCTTAACTGTTATCCCAAAATGACTGAAAACACGTCCTTGTTGTTGTAACACAAGGAAAATGTGTTTGGAATATGCTTGTGGAAAAACATGATATAATACATTGGCTTTGTGACGTCAGTGACTAAATTCAACACATATTAAATGGTTTTTGATTTCATGTGGCATCACCTATTGGGTCAGCACAAGTCTAATATTGACTGCAGCAGGAAATTACCTTGTTTAGAATCAAGCCATACTTTGGGATGCACAATGTTGGGTGGGCAAACTTAACTATTGCGGCTAATGCGAACAGCCAGAGAAGCCAGATGAACTCTTTTCCTATTTTATATGGTCTGAGTTTTGTTTCTATGGGCGGAACAATGACAAGCGGAGTATAACCAATCAGAGAAACAAAGGGTGGGATGTAAGCAGTGCACCGCTGACATGTAACCTAAACAAACATGGTGGATTCTTGCAGGTTTTGCCCAAAAAAAAAAAAAAAAACAGCAGAATACGTCGCATTCTGAGCAGCTTTGTACTTATTTCTGAACAGGGACAGCAGCAGAAGCCAGTTGTGGAGGAAGTCTGTTTGTTTGAAGTTGTTACGGTTCACTGTGACTGAGAAGCCAGACTGTTCTGCTTTCAAAAAGAAAGTAGGAGGTGTGTCAGGTTAACCACAAACATACAGTATAGCTAGTGAGGTTTTGCAGTATCGATATTTTGTGTTTCGAGACAAATGATACAATCCCTGCTTCAGATCATGTGACCACTACGAGCAAGGCTTTATTTCAATCCTTTTCATGTATTCCAATCGGATGCAGTTCTCACAGACAGCCAGCAGGGGTCTGTATTAAATGATTCAAAGCAGCAATGTTGTCTCAAAGTGGTTCACTGGCTCATGAGCCCTCGGAATAACCATCACTATATAGAGCTCAATAAGAAAGATATCTCAAAATTGTTACAGTTTGATCTGTTACATGTAAAAATTTCTTGTTAACACTTCCCAAAGTGGGGTCCGGGGCCCCCTGGGGGTCCGCGAAGGTACTCCAGGGGGGGCCCCAGAGGCTGTCTATATTAAGTACATAAAAAGAAATTGAGTTTGAAATGCACTGTAAAAAACAATGCTGCAAAAACTCAATGCAACAGGATCCCTCAAGATTTTTGAGTTTTGGTGATCAACTCAAAATCTCAAGTTTTCAACAACAAATTTTTTTTTTTACTCACCAAATTTAACATTCATACATCTAAAAACTTGACATTTTAAGTTTTACTCACTGTCTTTATTTTTTCCAACTCATCTTACAGCCAACTGACTCCACTGTTCAGAAAAAGTATTATTGATAATAATAAAAACAAAATATACTACATTTAACAAAAGAATAACTTTTTCTGAACACTGTAAGTTGGCTGTAAGATGAGTAAAAAAATAATGATAGAGAGAAAAACTTAAAAATTAGAAAAGTTTTTAGACGTATGAACATGAGGGATCTTGAGGGATCCTTTGCCTTGAGTTATTGAGTTTTTGCAGCATTTCATTTTTTTTTACAGTGTATTTGTTTAAAAATATAACTTTAAAACACTTTTTAGCGGCCCCCTTAAATTTACCAAAATCCCACATGGACCGCCAACAATACAACTTCCCTCGGTCCCAAGTTACTCCATATATTTCTATAAAAAAAAAATACAAAAGATACTGACTATTGGCTAAAAAGTGTTTTAAAGTTATATTTTTAAACAAATACACTGTAAAAAAAAAAAAAAAAAAGAAATGCTGCAAAAACTTAATAACTCAAGGCAAAGGATCCCTCAGATTTTTGGGGCCAACCAAAAATCTAATTTTTAAGTTTTTCTCTCTATCATTATTTTTTTACTCATCTTACAGCCAACTTACAGTGTTCAGAAAAAGTTATTCTTTTGTTAAATGTAGTATATTTTGTTTTTATTATTATCAATAATACTTTTTCTGACTAGTGGAGTCAGTTGGCTGTAAGATGAGTTGGAAAAAATAAAGACAGTGAGTAAAACTTAAAATTTCAAGTTTTTAGATGTAATGAATGTTAAATTTGGTGAGTAAAAAAAAATTTGTTGTTGAAAACTTGAGATTTTGAGTTGGTCACCAAAACTCAAAAATCTTGAGGGATCCTGTTGCCTTGAGTTTTTGCAGCATTGTTTTTTACAGTGCATTTCAAACTCAATTTCTTTTTATGTACTTAATATAGACAGCCTCTGGGGGCCTCCCTGCAGTACCTTTGCGGACCCCCAGGGGGCCCCGGACCCCACTTTGGGAACCACTGGGCTATTCCAATGTGGTGTGGAGTAAGGCCTATTGCACCACTCCCTCTATCTGCCACAATAAGGTATATCTATAAATCATTTACAAGCATTAGTTAATCATGAACTAATTATTAATAAATGTTAGCAAGGAAAGAGTTAATGATATGTACTTTAAGTTGTTTGCTATTTATAAACCATTAGTTAATAATGAACAAGCACGTTATCTCTTTGGTTGCTAATATTTATTAATAATAATTCATTATATGTTTATTAATAGTTCATAATTAACTAATGTTTGTATATACCTTATTATAAAGTGTTACCGATGTCGTCACTATTCAAGAAATCACTTTAGTGAAGCAAACATCAGTGTTGTTGTCTGCTGTTAGGGTCAAGCACTTACTTTGCGCCTCGTGTGTTTGACCTATAGGAGAGCCTAAAACGAGAGGTCAGAGGTCGACTAGAGCTTGTTGACAGAGCAGTTAATAGCTTTATTGGTCTGGTTTCTGAAAGGTGTTTTTACAAATATAGCGCTGTGAAAGGTTAAAGGATAAGGTCAGTGATTTTCTATACTTTGGTTAGTATAAACAAAGCCTATAGTAAAAAAAAATATATATATATATATATATTAGCTTTCAGTTCAGGCTGAATTGTGGTTATAGTTCTGTAGGTTAGCCTTTATTTGTCCAGGTAAGAGTTCTGCAAGTGTTATGACATGACACATAAAATGCAAAAATAAGTGCTTTTATTAATGTTATTGGTTCAAGGTGATATTTAAATATTTTTTTAGATAAATAACATATTATTCGATGTTATTAGTACACTAACACTGGTAAGTGGCAATAACCAGTAACCCATTTTCCCTTTAATACGGATTTTCACTCTTATACTGTGCTGATAACACAACAATAAACTAAGTATAGCCTTAATCCATTACCAAATAAACTCAAAATGTATAGCACATCACAAAGATTATCTGTGGGTTAAGGTCTGGATTCTGTAGTGCCAGTCCATGAGTGAAAATGATGTCTCATGCTTCCTGAACCACTCTTTCACATTTTGAATCTTGGCATTGTCATCTTGGAATAAGCCCAGTGCCATCAGGGAAGAAAAAAAAATCCATTGATGGAGTAACCTGGTTAGTCAGTATATTCAGGTAATCAGCTGACCTCATTCTTTGGGCACATAATGTTACTGAACCCAGACCTGAGCAACTGCAGAGAGGTTCTTACCTATTTACTTTGCTAATTCCAGGTGGCAACATTTTTATTTTTTTATTTTTTTTTTTTGAGCAGGCAGTGTATATATAGTTGGGTACTTGTTCTTTGTCCCACTCCTTCTTGGGACGTAATCGCTGACAACTGTGGGAGATTGCATTTTTTGAGAGGGCTAAAAAAGCCAAACTGAAGCAACAAATATGGCGGGCAATGGTAATAAATAATGTCTGTTACCCTTGATTTAATACACAAACTAACAATGGGGAAAATCCACTTGAAAAAAATACTTTACACATTAACATAGGGTTAAAGTGAAAAACAGAGCATAGGTTTTGCTCCAGATGTCCTTCCTGACACATCCCCCATTTTACCAGGCTTGGGACCATTATAGCGCAAATATTTAGTCAAAAAAAAGTTGAAACAGTCACCACTTCCTCCACACCAAATCCCCCCGTCCCCTTATTTCTGTGCTTCCAACTTTGGTTTTAATCTGAGTAAAAATAAAAATTTCTGTAAAGGCACCAAATTTCTACACACACTACTTCAACATAAGTAAAGTGTATTATTCTCAGGTGAGCAATGGCTTTCGGTACATTCCTTGTTGTGTGCCACACTTCAAGCCCACCTCCAACTCTAATCCAGAGAGTTTTCAAAAGCAATGAGTGTCTCTGAGACTGATGGGAAAGGCCTCGCGCTGACAATGAGCAAACAAACACTAACGGTTTTTATTTCAGGCTGAGCGAGCTGTCGACAGTCCGAACAAATGAAAAGCAAAGAGAGGAATGAAGACGTGGAGGGGGGCTGCGGCACAGAAAAACCAACACGGTACTGTGCTAATCGAGCTCTTTTCTTTAAAACCTGGAAATATTTGTTCTTTTGTTGATGCTGAGTCTTTTGTAGAGACTTAATCTGATAACAGGGTGTGAGTGTTTTCATAAGTCTCTGAGCTGAGACCAGGAGTCGCCAAATTCTGTTTGTCAAACCTGCAGGGGTGCAACTTTTTACACTGCCTCTTGGTCATGGTGTTCCTATCATATTTACACTTATTATTTTTTTTACGTAAAAGGCATTTATACAAAAAGCCAGTCTCTTTTTCTGTCAAATAACGACTAACGCCACAATTTTGACCTGGATAAACCTTTTGCACCGCTGCCCAGAGTGAAGTAGTATTTTTAAAGAGCTTGTGCACGATATCTGCTGTTACAAGAAGCTGTTTAACTTATGTAATATGTAAATATATGTAGACATAAAAGCTAAGAACCGCTGCTGAATGTGCCTTATGTTGTATGCTCTTAAACAGCGCCTCATTAACGCACAGACATTGGTCAAGCATGAGACAGAAAAGTTCTTACAAGTCAGTTTAATGCATTTATTTTTCAAAATCATATCCAACACGTGTGAGAAGTGCATTTCAGGCTGATGCTGCGTGGTCTGACTTCAGTGCAGACTCCTTTTTTCCCCTCCTCCTGTTGCAGCCGTGCACTCTCATCCAGAGTCCAGGTGAGGCGCAGTTCATCTGAAACGAGCCTAATGTTAGTAGAACAAACAAAACAGCTTACTTCCTGTCACATGACATGGATAGACCAGACCAAAATGCTGCTGAGTGGGGGTGCTTTGGTACAAAACACTGAAGTAAGTCAACCCAAAACGACAATCAATACCCAAATGAGTATTGTGTAAGTATTGATATATCATTATTGTGATTTCGACTCGCCTATCACTACTGATCAAAGAGTGCACAATGGCAGCCATGTCCCAGGGCAGCTGTGGCTACAGAAGTGGTTTACCACCACGGAGTGTGACTGAGGGGTGAAAGAGTAATCGACTTAAATGTAAAAGCGACTTTGAGAGTTTAGAAAAGTGCTATATAAGACTAATTTTATTATTATTTAGACTGAGATTATTATTATTAAACCTAAAAAGCAAACAATGTGTCATACTCATGGTACTGTTTTTGCACATTTGACTCCAATGAACTCTTTAGAAATACAAATTATTCACTCAAACATTTATATTACTTATTTATAAAGCATTCTGCAATAAGTCAGCAATATCACATTTTTGATGGCAAAATGTAACAATTAATAACATAGAATCAATGTAAATTTTCACCATTGATTCTAAATATTGCTTCTTCAACATCCTGATTGCAGCATAAACCTCAGTACTTTAATTATTTTATTATGATTTGGCAGGGTTTCACCTCAGATGCCTTTCCTGTCACAAAGTAGGTGAAGTGTCTTTTGCTCCGGGACACAATGACAGTATGCACTTGGAGCAAGGTTTGAACCAGTAACCCTCCGGCTGATGAGTGACCACTTAACCCACTGCACCACAGCTGCCCCACAGAAGGTAAAAGTTTGGTGCATCCACATTTAAACCAAGATTTCTAACTTTTCCCTCAAACATCTTTTGGTTTACTATATCTCCCATTAAATTTCAGAAGTACAGAAATCAGCATCTAACCCACGCCCAATGGTGATGTTTGGGGGTTTAGGAGTTAGCGCTGGGGTCTGTGGCCAACCCTACCCATCAACATACAATTTCAAACACATTATAAGATGAGATAGGGCAAGAACCACATGTCCATATATTACTAGTTGAGAATACATTGGTTGACACAGTGACAGTATGGGTGGTTTGGTAAAAAAAAGAATGCACTCTGGATTTAATTTTTAAATGTTTGCATCAGTGCATTTAGTTTCATCTTTTTCTGATTTTTGGGACTATACAAGGAGTGGATTTTCAATCACTTCTCATGGAAAAGCACTGGCACAGCCGCAGTTTATATGTTGGCGGGAATGTCACTGCAATTAACTCATACTTTCTTCATGTTTGCCAGTCATTAATGAGTACAATATGGCTGCTACACGTGATAAATCCAGCCTTGGCTCCTTGAGTTGTTCTTTTTTACCCGTGTTGATCAAAGATTTAGCTCACAAAGACCGCACTGGCAAAACTTTAGCTTTTTGCAGAAGTAGAAGGCGTGTTGTATCAATCCAAAAAGAGGTCATACTTTTATCTGTCATATTCAGTTTCAACATGTCGGTAAATGAAGTCGATATGTCTTCAGGTTTTGCTTTCAGGGGCTGACAATAGGAACACCTCTACACTTTAGCGTGTTCAGACAGGCCGTGTTGTGCAAACAGCGCAGCCTTTGAGAACAACTGAGCTGTCCAATATTTATTGTTTGGTTTAGAATTGAGTGAAAAATTATGACATCAGTCAGTGGCAGAGGATCAGCTCGCTGTGGGGATTTCCCACTTTCCCTTCAGACTGTCTGAGCCTCATCTGGGCACAGAGAAGAGGGGAATAACTGTTTAAAACGTCTGTCATTAAAGATTTGTTTAAAACTGATGACTTTATTTGCAAAGTGATATGGGTAGATTAGGGCTGTGCTGTAATGTATTGGCCTTTTTATAGTGCTTTTCTAGACACTCAAAGTCCCTTTACAGTTAGGTGCATTATTCATTCATTGGGGCAGCCTAACAGAGACATGGCTGCCATTCTACCCCTATGCCCTCTCCAACCACTACTGGTCACACTAAACACATTTACATGGGCAAGGACTCGACACAATATACCCCCCCACTTTCCTGCCATTACATTAATTTCATGTAGATAACACATTAGGGTTCAAATAACTGGACATTGAAAGAATAATCAGCCTGACTGTGACCCACGTTCGCCTCAAAGCAGTCAGCACTTTTATCTATCTGTTAGCGTCATGTTGCTTATAAGTGTACTAATTAGCCATTTTTCATTGTCCATTCCCCAATGTTGCCAGCAGGGGGCAACAGACAGCTAATCCAAATGTTCTCTGCAAAGTCAAAGTAACAGCTCCCCAAAAGAAGATGATTCCATGCATGTACTAGGTTATTCTACGTTATTAAATGTGAAATGCTAATGCAACACTGTCCAAAAGTATTTCTAAATTTCAATTACTGTTCAGATTGTGACTGGTACATCATCGGTTCAGTGAGGATCCTGTTTTGACAGTTCACACAAGTGCAGAGTAGCTCTTAGCGGCTCCCTGCTGTGAGACCAAAACACCTCCTCTAGCATTTTCAAAAGATTGCAGATTTGGAAAACGGAGCCGCAATCAAACCTTTGCGAATTCGTCAAAATGTGTTGTCGTCTAAATGGCCCCTAAGTAAACAAATAGGCCTAGTGCTAATATGTTTCTTACTTTTATTTCATCTGTTCACTCCTCTGCTCCTAAAGCCTGGGACACACCAACCCAACGCCCGACCACTGTCAGCAGAAGCGGGGCGACTGCTCGGCTCCTCACGTCTCCCCTTGTCACCACTGAAAGTAGCTGCAGACACCGAAGCGATTCAGACTCACAACCGAGCAGTGCGCATGTGCAAAACGTAATAACTATTTACAATAGCAGGTGGCGCTAGTCACTAAACTCCACAAACTCTAGTAAACAAATCTCTGCAACACACGTGTTTAACTCAAGTATTTATCAGTCAATAATAATTATACGCACTAGATTAAACTGGTCTGATCACAGTAATGAATAAATGAGACTGGATTATTGCAGCTGTTTGCCTTAGAGGAGGATTATATTTTTATACTCGATGATCGCCCCGGTGTGTCCCAGCATTAATGTGCACCGCAGCCGCTCGTCACCTCTGTGTGCCGTCCTCTTGTCTCTGCGCGTGTATCGAGCTGTTTGTGTGTCATTTGGCGCTGTTGTCAGTGGAGACAGCGGAATAAAATGAGATGCGCACCGCTTTGGCGCTAACAACAACAACAACAACAACCACATTTTAGCCTAAATGTAGTGAAATCAAATGACTGTCCACAGTAGATCAGTCTGTTTTTGAACGCTGCACAGGGGCAGAGGCAGCTGAACTGAAAGGGGAGTTTTTCTTGTCTCAGGCAGCCCTGCTGAAGTGAATGCAACTGAAACTCTGCCTGAAAGTCTGTAGTAAGAGAGAAATAATACTGCTGCTAAAACAATAGTGAGGCTATAGGCTTCATCTGTTTAGAATTGGGTTAATTTATATTTCTCTTGCTGGGAAGTAATCCAAAAGTAAACTAACTATGTTACTTTTGTGAGGGAGTAACAGCAACTGGTCACTTTTTTAAGTAGCTAACCCAACACTGATAACTGTTCAGTATTGGCCTTTTCTCCTCTGGTGGATGGATGTTTGAGATCATGTGTGTGGCCTCTAAAGAAGCTGCGTGTCGTTCAGCAAAAATAGACTTAGAAAAAAAATGTCATTCACTCTTAACAATTGTAACTAATTCTTTCTACTAATGTGATAGTGCCAAATGAAACACCTTCAGTCACTGTCATCTGCCATTCATTACACTTTTATCCCTGCTAATTTAAACCCCACACAAGAAAACAATAATAAAATCCTTGTATCAAAGCAGAGAGTTATGACTGATCCTTAATGGCCTCATATATCAGTCTAACCCTTATGCAAAAAAAAAAAAAAAAAAAAAAAACTGCTGAGAAATGCAAAATTAATCCATGGCAGACTTGACATGTCACGTTTTCTTGGGCCCACCCAGGAGACTCTGACTGCAGCCATTTTTCTTATTTCATAACCTATTTTATCATGCGCTCAAGTCCTCCCACACTGACTCAGCTGCCTCCAAATGGAAAACACAGGTCCGCTGGTGCGCTCCTCTCATAACAAAGATTTTCAGATGTTTTCCAGACTGGATGGCAGCAGCAGCACCAGCACCAGCAGACTCCATTATAGCCTCTTGGATAATGTCTTGGCACTGTCTGCAGCTTTTCTGAAACATAAATACGTTCCTACAGCAGCAGCCTGGCAGGAGTGAGACCCAGCCCTGTCGTCTGGTGCCCCCCCACCCCACCCCCCCTCCTCCTCCTCACTCATGGGACAGGCCACTTTCACATGCCCCGAAAATAAGAACTTTATTTCTCAGCATGCCAGTAGTTAATCAAAATGTCATTATACATTCATCACTTTTCTTTGGTATACTTTAGACCTTTTTTTTGGATAATAATTGAGTTGGTAGTAATTAGTAGTAATGAAGGGCCAAAGGGTAGCGCAAGTTACTCTTTGTGCCAATCCCAAGCCTGCATAAATAGAGAGGGTTATGTCGGGAACTGTGTAGTCTGGCTTCTTTTAATAATTAGTGAATCTAAATTTCCCAGTATAGTGAATGAATGTGACAGTGAATGGTTGTCAGGCCCATAGTTGCTAAGCTCCAGCCATGTGCAATCCTTTATGGGAATAAGAAGTAAATAATAATAAATGAAGGAATGAATGTGACTGCTTATTGCCTTGTGGTCATCAACTTATTACTTCAGTAACACTTTGGAATAACTCACACTATTAAGCTTTACTTAAGGATAAGTTAGGGATTAGTGAACAGTTAATAGCTTATTTACAAAGCATTACTTCAGCATTAACAAACACCTTTGGTTATAAACATTGTTATTAACTTTTATTCTGGAGAAGTAAGCTCAGGTAAATTGATACATAGCAGCATTATTTCAGTATTAGTAATTACTGTTAATTACATATTTATGAATGCTTAACAGTGGTAAGCTATTCTGAAGTGTTACTGATACTTTTAAACTATTATTACTGTTTTTGTACAATAATACATTGATTCTTCAGTGCTATTACCTTTGCTTGCGCTCTATGCTTTTATAGTGTACTTTTTTGGCCTTAGCCCTCAGAGATGGGGTGCGCTGCCCTGAAAGTGCACGACCTGCACAAAAACAGAGCTCAAAGGGCTCATTGCTCACCACACACTCACATACACACTCATGGCATCATGCATTTTCAGTGGATATAGGTTATGTGGTGGGAAAAACACATATTTATAATTGTTCAGAGCTAAAGTAAGTCAATGCGTACTGTCACTGAGGAGCACAAAACAATGGTAACAATGTGCACGCACTTTCCAAATATATATATATATATATATATATATATATATATATATATATATATATATATATATATATATAAGTGCGACGGTCACCGTGAGATCCAAACGAGACCAGTGCCTGAGCCGCCGCAGTTCATCAGGAGCAACTGCGGAGGCTGCACGGCTCAGTGCATGATGGGAAAACGCCCCCCCTGTCAGCGGTGAACGGACAGGTGAATGGATCTGAGTTTGGTGCTGATCAGAAATGTAACGCACGACACTTCACTGCCCTCCTCTCCTTCTTCACCCGCCTCTTTTTAAAAAAAAATAGAGACTAAAGTTACAGTTTTGACCTGGATAAACCAACACACGCGAGAAGTGGATTTGGGGCGTGATGGTGCGTGATCTGAGCCACAAACTGTCCGACTTCAGTACAGGTGTATTTCCCCTCCTTTCATTGCGGCTGTGCACTCTCGTTCACAATCCAGGCGAGGCGCAGTTCATCTGGAACGAGCCTAATGCAACAAGTGAACGAGCTAAAGCAACATGCTTGCTTGCCTGCTTCAAATCGTCACCAGACAGCAATATAGACAAAACAAAAGTTATGTGCAGTCTATGCAAGGATGAGTTCAATTACCACTGGAGTAACACAGTTCATAGTATTTACACTGTTGTGAACCTCAACAATTGTTATTAATTGAAGAATTAAACTTATTTTTGTTAAAGTTCTAAAAGAGATTAAACATGCTTTTTTTGGTAAGTTTTGTGTATTCGTTGGTTGTACCTTATTTAGGCAAACTTTGTCTGAGTTACAGGTCTCAAAGAGACTATTCATTTATTTTCTTTGCAAGTTTTGTTTGCATTGCACAAGTTTACAGTAAAGTATGTGAAGGTTAATTCAAAATAACTGTTCTAAATTTACAATTTTGTGTTTGTACGTGAATTCATAATATGATTAATAAAAACAATTAATAAAAAAAATTAATCACGATTAATTTTTTTCTGATTTGCGATTATTTTATTTTATTTTTTTTTATCGATTCCCGGCCCTAATATATATATAACTTTTTTCATCAGAAGTGCAAATGTCCAAAAAGACATATCTGGTTTTGATTGAATACGCACATTCTTAATACTGATATAATCCATTTCTTTAAGTGTTTTTTTTTCTGTGTATATCAGTTTTGTATTGATATAAACCTCCTGTAAGCCCATAAGATTTGATACAAGGCAATGCATATCAATATAGTTGGGGCGCAGAAAAAAAATCTAAACATTGAGTGAGTCAGCCTTTCTCAAAGTAAAGAGCAACACAGGCCCCTTAAAAAAATCAGACATTCCAGTGAAACTTTAAGATACTCAAAAGTCTATGTCATGTTTTTCCCCATAGATTTCTATAAAAGCATTAGAAAAAACACAGTCGGCTAAAATTATTTAATTATATGATTTAATTTATACTTCAGTGTAAACAATTTTAAACTCAATTTATTTTTATGTACTTAATGTAGACAACCTCTGGCGGCCCCCCCCTGCAGTATCTCTGTAGCCCACCAGGGCCCCTGGACCCCACTATGGGAACCTCTGTAGTAAACGAATAGTTAACCCCTACCACTTTTTATTGTTAATTATATATTATTAATATATAATATAAATACAAGTGCCTTTGAAACTAATTTCCAGCTGCATCTCACAAACACACTTTATGAACAGCACTTTAAATGGTCATTAGCAATAGCAATTTTAAATATTAAAATTTTATTGTAACCATTGCTCCATTTGCAGCAGTAACTCTCCAACCCAGTACAGGAAATAACATGCCTATTCAAAATTTCACATTTATAACATAGTGAGCTATCCCCTCACTAACCCCTTTAAGTAATGAGCTTTAATAATTGTATAAATACATTTATTAATCCAAATCCTGGTCTGATATATTATTGGCAATATTAGAGTAAATATTGCCTTATTTAACCCCAAGATGGAGATTTATGGTGCTATCCACTGGAATAAAAACAAACCATCAATAACAGTATTGTTTGAGCAGCATAAGAAAACATTCAAACTGTGGGCAAAAGGTCCAAAACAACATGGCGGAGCTGAAGTTGAGTATTTGGGGAAGGGGAGAGCGGCAAAGGTGGGCCGGGGGGGAGGGGAGCCCCGTGGAGCATACTCTCCTCTGGCCTGAATTACTATCATTATTGTAATGACTCTGTAATGTTTGCTTTCCTGGCCCAGTAATTGTTACCAAGCCTGCTGTTCAGAGGTGCAGGTGGACAAATTGCTGCCGAGCGTTACTTTCCATGATAGAGAGGGGGACATAATCGTTCCCACCATCCACAGCTCAAAAAGGACTTCTCTTATTTCCAAACATGGCGGGGACACTAGAGGCTATGTTCCCACTAAACTTAAAGGAACACTACCCATTTTTTACACATCTTGGTGCCAGTCCTAGCAAAGGTTATGTAATGTTAGGTTATGTTTTTGGCCAGCGTGGGTTTGTTTTTTTGTTTGTAAGATAAGTCAATGGTCAGTTATGTTTTTGGTGTAGATCCAGATTCAGGGATCTGTGAAGGAATTTTGTACCACTGTGAGGCCCAATGCTGTCTCTTTGCAATATAACTCCACATAAAATAATGTGTCTAAGGAGCTGTTTAGATGAGGTTTGATTGTGTTTTGGCCTTTTGTTTACATGAGGACGGGGTTTCCATATCCAAATTGATAATCTTTTGTAAGCATGGAAGAGGTGTTTTGGACTAACAGCTGACCTACAATCACAAACTACAAAGCTTTTATGGCTCATATTTGATTCTAGTAACTGTCAGAATACATACAAGTACTTACTTTTACCTAAGACTTTAGGAGAATGGCTCCAGAAAACCACAAGATCTTAAAAGTTACAGACCGGAAGTAAGATTTCTTCTGCTGTTTACTCACTGTGTGTAGACATCTGCAGGTTGTGCTACAGTCTGTCTAAACTAACCCTTGTTTTCTTCACACCTCAGCATTTTTGTGTAAATTTGAATCGCAGGCAGCATGACTGTTGCATTTTCCTGGCCAGAGCTGTAGTGTAAATGGGCCCTAAGAATAATATTTAATGGACTAAGATGAGCCTGACTAATCCAGGCCTAAACTGAGGAACAAAATCAAAACTAACCATGAAAAATCCATGTAAGTAAGGACAAAATAAGGATTACCGTATTTTCCAGACTATAAGTTGCTCTGGAGTATAAGTCGCATCAGTCAAAAAATGCGTCATAAAGAGAAAAAAAACATATAAGTTGCACTGGACTATAAGTTGCTTTTATATAGAAATTTATTTCACAAAATCCAAGACCAAGAGCAGACATTTAATCTAGAAAGGCAAGTTTTTCAGCATAAAGCATAAAGAACATAAGCCAGCGAGTCCAACAAGCAAGTTACTGATAAGGAAGTTCCTGATCTCATTCTACATCACTGAATACTACTGATAGTAGTTGTCACAAGCCTAGAGCGCCCTCTCGTGGCTGTAGATGGTAGGACCAGCCAAACTATGAAAAAAAATTGAAAAATAGTCTGGAAAATATGGAAGACCAGGCTCATGACCAGGACCACAACAGCATGACTAAACCGGGACTAAATTGAGGACAAAACTGTACTTGAACTGCAACCATGTACCACTAGAAGAAATACCATTTAAGAACTGCTGACAATAACAAGGAGTCAGTTAGCAAATGATTATACTTCTAATTTTTATGGTTCTCTGGTGAAGATCTGCACTCTTCAATTGCGTACTTATGTCATAAATTATACTAATTCACCACCTCAAAATACTAACACAATGGTTCTCAAACTGTAGTACGGGAACCACTTTTGGTACATGGACTTCTAGATGATTTAAGATTTTGGCCCAGTAGTGAAGTGTAGCCCATTGCTTGGTCCTGGTTAAACCCTGGTTTACTCCTAGCTTAGTCTTAGTTTAGTCCTGGTTGGGTTCTTCTGGTTTAGTCCTAGTTAAATCCTGAATTAGACCTGGTTTAGTTCACGTATAGTCCTGGCAGTCCTGATAAAGTCCCTGTTTATTACATATTTCTAATCAAATCTCAATTTTATCCCTTTGTTTAGCCAACAGTTGGATTTATAAACATGTTAGCTTGTCAAAGATAATACTTAAAAGCCAAATATTTTCAGAGTGGAAAGTTTGAGAACCACTGTAACAAATTAAGTGTAAGTAAGTGTAGTGCTCAAACATGTAGCTCTGAGTTTTGCAGATGTCACATAAATGCTTGCTTCCCCCTTTGCTCTATTGATTTTAACATATCTCTGAAATACTCACTTTACATTTCTCTCTGTTTCTTTCAGGCCAAGGTCCCGCAAAGTAATTAAGAGCTGCCGCAGGGACACCCAACTTTTTCTATTGCTTAGACTCTTGCTTTATTCATAATGTTATATATTATATACATGTGTGTTTTCTATTAAACTGGTCCTACCTTGTTATTTGTGCATTCCATACTAAACTATACAAGATTCATATATCAGGTTTTTATTTAACAAGTGCAAACTACAGTGAATAGGGTGGCCCTGCTATTTGTAAACATAGATGTTAGACTCATGTTAATGTTTATATTCTGAGTACAATGTAAATATAAATGTGCAAGAAAAAGTTTGGAGAAAAAAATAAACTAAATATAATAAATGTCTAATCAACTAATCAAAAATGTGCAACCTCTATGTTGAAGACCTTTAGTTTAGACACCAACTAAAAAGAGCTTAAAATGAAAACCTAAATGCATAAGGCTTCTTTTTTAACATACAATTTTGTTTAAACTCCCCACCTCACAAAAAAATGTAAAAGCAAAAAGATAAATAAATCACATACTTTACTTTAAACTTGATCTATTAGGGAATATGCATAGCTCCACTGATGATATTGTATGTAAGGGAATGTGGAAAGAATGCAGACTTTCCCTGATGCAGTGCCATTTTTCCCTCTCCCCACAGCCAGCTCACCGTTGTATCCACATGTACTGACCCTTTTAAACTTCCACGCTCCATATAAGCCACATGAGCCCCCACCCAGCACCACCTGCAGCAAACTGTCCATGACTCTTAAAAACTGGCCAGATGTTGTTTCAGATGCATGGGTTCTGTAGCGCGTTCTCAATGTATTATGCAGATGTTTGAATGCTACATTTTATTAAGTCTATATTAGTGAATACTACGCACGTGTTGCACACCTATTGGTGACTTTGCTTTCCCAGAATTCCCTTGGTTACTTAAAGTTGCACTACCTAATTTTTTTTTCTATGTGTTTGAGGAAAACTAATTATTCAGTCAGTAGCACTGCATAACAAAGTCATCTTTGAAAAAAATTAGACCCTGAGACCTTATCTGGGCTTTATTATAAACTGTTTTTGACAGAGAGGGAACCAGAGCACGGGCAACATTTTTTGACCAATCACACGCTCAGAATGAAAGTGGTGGTCCCATTCAGTTAAGGCAGTGGTTCCCAACCTTTTTTGTCTTGTGTACCCCTTGGGCCTTTTCTTTGTGCCTTGAGTACCCCCTCACTTATACATGTGGATGATTTTTCAAAAAGTAGACAAAAAAACATTTTCCTGCATTTTTTTTTCCAAGGTAAAAAAAAATGTTTGCCTTTAAAATAAAATAAAAAAAACTCTTATTTTACTGTATACTTGATGTTGAAAATAAAAATTATGTATAATAAAACTATTAAAAATAATAATCTTAACCCATAATAAATTGAATACAAAGAAAAATAAAATTATTTTAATATCTCCCCTTTGAATGAAGCTATTAAACCTTAAAATATCTAACAAAATTCATTACTTAACTAACTAAATCATGCTTAAACAGTTTTTATCATTCTCTAAGACACTTGAGCTTGTCTTTCATAAGTTTAAATAGTTTAATATAAAAAGATTGCAAATATATTTCTAAATTAGCTTTGAAATAGATTATCTTTGAAGTAATTCCTAATTCCAAGTACCCCCCTGCAATGTGCTCACGTACCCCTGGGGGTCCCTGTACCCCTGGTTGGGAAACACTGAGTTAAGGAACACTTTCAATGGCCGTAGTCCAAGCTTGTGCATGTCTTTTTCACACTGGAGTAATGGAGGTGCAACTGGAAAGGTCCCAGTTCCAGCACTGGCTCTACTTACACCACAAAACAAAACAAAATAAACAAACAAAAAAACTGTGACAGAAAAAAAAGAAGCAAAATATGACATTAAACAAAATAAAACACAAATATATAAAAGACAGGAAAACATTTTTAAATCTGACTTTTTTCACATTCTCAAAAATTCAGGTATAGTGGGCCTTTAAAGTGATACCACCCGATTTTACCAGGGCTGTGCTGTTTTACTTATTACCCATAGCGTTTCCCGTTGTATTTTCAACATGCATTTTGTCCCACATTACTTACAGTAGAGGTGTTAGTACTAAGGCATGATGGGATAAGACAGACACAAGGACAATATTTATCACTGTGAATGTGTAAAGCTGGAATAAAGGCACTGAGTGAGCACTCCAATAATGGCTCTTATTTAACGCAACACAGAACATTACATTTACAACCCCATCTTCTACAACCCCCATTTCTATTTAGGGTTTTTTTTTTTCACCATGGCGAAACACTAAAATATAGACTTTCTTGATAGCTTCCCTGGAATCCCTTATCCAACAGCCAGTCCCTTTTAGATTAAAAAATAAAATCAACATCTTAAATCTCATCTGTCGCTCTCATGATTCATATTGTTGAACATTTCATGGGAGAACTCGTTTGAACCCTGGGACAATGAAGTAAGGGTTAACTATGACTACATTAATAGACACTATTGCTGCCTTAAAGTGCATGTTGGATGAGCAGAACTCATTTATGCAACTTAAGTGCACCATGATTGGAGTTCGATTTACTTTTCTGCTGGTGGCTTCTAATAAAAAAAATAAGAATCTAAAATAAAAACACACAGAATTTGTTACGTTAAAAGGGATATATTTTACAAACTCGACTTTTCTGAGCTTTCTACCATGTTATAATGTCGTTCCCTTGTCAAAAACTGCAAAAGGTGAACAAAAGCATAATAATAGCATTCACAATAAACTTGCTGTTGAGTTCCACCAATGACAAGTCAGTGACATTAGAACAGTTCATGCTGCTTTGACAATTCCAATGTACTGTCTCCATCAAACGACTTCGTGGGGCGTTCAAGTGCTCTTTCATGTCGGAAGATCGTATAAACCCGACACCACTTGAAAGCAGCCTACGTCAAGCTGATTTATCCTGATTGTCCTAAACTATACAACTGTATTTGCTGTGATGACTCATAGAGGAAATCAGGGACAGAACTACTTTACATATTTATTTGTCATATACATCTTGACCTATACATTTATGAACCACACTGAGTGGATCTTTTGACAGATAACCTCACAATAACCTGATTCTTGCAATAAGAAATTTTAATACATTTCTTTAGCTACAATTGCTATTAAAAATCAGGAGGTGGGCTGTCATTCTGAACATACACCACCGATCAAAAGTTTAAGAACACGCAATTTTTTTCAAATAGCTTTATAGAAACTCTAGCAGTTCAAGTACAGTTATTAGCTTGAAAGCATGAACTGCCAAAAGTTAAAAATAGGTGAGGTTAAGGTTACCCAAAACTGAAAAACTGCGTACATTTAAAAATGATATATGTAGCCTTTTTATGACTTGTGAGTGGGCGAGCGGCACAAAAATGGCTGCCACAGTGACATGCAGTAACCTAGCCTGGCCACTACAAAGAATTAGACTGTTGCTGGTTTTGCCATACACCAAAATACACTGTATTATGAGCAATTCTGTATTTATTTCTGAATGGGGACAGCAGCAGAAGCCAGTTGTACAAAGACTTGCTGAAAAAGTCAGTTTCTTTGAATGTGGTGGTTATGTCAATGGAACATAATTAATGTTGTTAAAATGGCAACAAGACAAAGACAAAACACACACAGAGGCCTAAACAACTACACAGACTTCAGCAGAATCAACAGGTGATGAAGGAAAGTGCTGAAGTTCTGTTGGTTATTTTTTATAGGAGATTTCTTCTGCTTTTGTAAGACGGGCTGCACATATAGGTGTAGGCCAGAGGTCGTTAACAGGCGGACCGCGGTCCGAATCCGGACCCAGATGCCCTCCCATCCGGACCCGAACCTCTGTCCCACTCCGCGGACCCGAACCCGTTCAGCCTGTTCACTCCCCGGGAGCGCAGCGGCGCGAGAGAGGCGCCGCTGCTGCGCGTCAACAGCATCGTATCCTGGTGCTTTAAAACTTTAACATGAACAGTGCGGGGTTAAATCAGCTGTGTTTTCTGTTACTGTCCAACAGAATAAGAGGAGTAGGTCCAGACTGAGTGCGGAGGGACAGGACTGTTCCGTTTACAACACACTTAAGTTTCGTTTTTACGGAGCGGCGAGAGAGGAGGCGACACAGGCTGTGAGCGGCTCTGCCCTCTCGGTGTCTCTCTGTCGAGGCTCACCCCTCCGCTCTCAGTGTCTGTCCCTCTGTCCCACAGCTCACCCCTCTCCTCTCGGTGTCTCTCTGTCGAGGCTCACCCCTCTCCTCTCGGTGTCCCTCTGTCGAGGCTCACCCCTCCCCTCTCGGTGTCTCTCTGTCGAGGCTCACCCCTCTCCTCTCGGTGTCTCTCTGTCCCACAGCTCACCCCTCTCCTCTCGGTGTCTCTCTGTCCCACAGCTCACCCCTCTCCTCTCGGTGTCTGTCCCTCTGTCCCACAGAGGACAGAGCTGCCTCATATTCACCAGAGAATTAAGAGGAAACCTGTGTTTTGAGGCGCAGTACGTTCCACTTTAGTTTTAATGGGTGAATCGTCTCCTGCGTAAAAGCAGACAGAAAATCTTGCGTGTGACGCTATCAGCCAATCAGATCTGAGGATTTGGAAACATATGGAGCGGTGACTGTGAGACAGACAGCAGAGAAATGAGAGAGACAGATGTAGAAAGGAACAGAGGTCAGCTCTAAACTCCTGTGTCTCCTGTGTTCTGAGCCAAGGACCATTATAAAAACATTTTGTTTGATTTTTTTTTTACTGTATTTGATTAACATAAGAAAAAAAACTTTTTTATTTTATTATTTGATATCCCCTAGTTTTAAACTGATGCTTATGTTAGCAAAATGCTATTGCCATAATGTAGACACTGATGTGACTACAATGATTTTATTTATTTATTTTTGAGGTACAAATCAACATTGTGATGCTCCGGACCTTCGCGCGAGAAAATTTTCACCAATTGGACCTCGGTGAATTTTAGTTGGTGACCCCTGGTGTAGGCAATATAACTGGAAACCACTGTCTATGGCTGAAGATCCACACTCTTTTGCTTTTTAAAAAAAAGTGGGTCAGTCTGGCTGGCCAGGCTACCAGTATCCTACGGCAGGGGTCAACAAGTTTGATTACAAATCATTTTTGAACCACCAGATGGCGGGCCGCATGAATGAACATAGAGTTTCTGTCATGATTCCTTGGCAGCTTTAAATGAACATATATTAGCATGTTCAATTATATATACAAAATATATAGAATTTGAGGTAGTTTTAGTTATCCAACGTGAAGCAAGTATAGCTGTCATCATTATGACTAACATAAAAGAGTTAATTTTGCCAACATATTTATTATGAATATAAAATAATTACCCCATCATCCTGAAAAAGACAGGACCTGTTTGGCAAGGAATTAAGCAAAACAAATAGTACCATTTACAAGTCTGGAGTAGGCCTACACATCATTCATTAATGAATGTGCTGTTTAGCCCAGGCTTAGTTCACGTGATAAAATGTGATACTTATTGGATAAAGGCAAAGGTAACTATGACAGAAGGAAGTCACAAGATAGAATGCTTGCTATTTATTGATTGGAGGCAACTAAAACCATGAAACCATGACAGAGAGCTGTATGTTTGCAAATAGGGTCTTACAGCAGCTTCATTCACTGACAGCTCCACGGGATTAAATGCTATTAAAGTTATAGCAATTAATAAACACATTACACATTAGAGTATGAAAGTTGATGCGGGCCAACTTTATCTGGCTGAAGGGCCAAGTTTGGCCCCTGGGCAAGGGATTGCCGACCCCTGCCTATGCGCCTAGTTGGTCAGGAGTTCATACAGCAAGATAATGACCCAAAGCATAAATCCTAGCTAGGCCAAAACAAGATCAAGACAGTATCTATACTATCTATACTTAAATTCCATGAGCTGGTTTAGGATGAACTGAACAAAGCAAAACAACCTACAAGGGCCACACATGTAAGGGTTATGACTCTTTCTGAAGAATAGTTGGTTTCCATTTTAGAAAGAATGCCACAAGTGTGCCCAAGTATCATTCTTAAACTAATTCCATTATTACATTTTTCACCAATTGGTATTTTGTCCTATGCTTTGCTTTCAGAGTACTAAACCTTTAACTGCATACGTTCCAGAAAAAAAGGGGTGTTCCTAAACATTTGACCAGTAGTGTATCTGCAGTGTTCAGCAGTTTCTTTCCACGTGTGTCATTCCGTCTCTCCACCTCACTCTCTTTTTTCCACACGGCTCCGTTCGGTCCCAGATGGCGCTGTGCTGGAGTCTTCAAAGTGCTCTCTCTGAATGCACATCAAAAGCCCATTGCACATGTTTGAAAGTGTTGTAATTACCAGTGTGAAAGCCGCACATATGTGGCCCATAAAGCGTCCGTCACTTCCACCTGATTTCAATCAACCACCAGAGCTGCACGCATTGTTCTGACACCCGCAATACAGTCTGCAGCTAATGTCTAAATGAGGAGAAGTGTTATACTAAGACATTTAGGGATTTTACACAAGCTGTACAATGGCTATTACCAGGTTACATTCGTCTGTCTAATCTTTTCATTCTTCTGCTGCCACTGGTTGATTTTGGATGAGA
Organism: Bostrychus sinensis; assembly: GCA_020698575.1. Taxonomy (NCBI): domain Eukaryota; kingdom Metazoa; phylum Chordata; class Actinopteri; order Gobiiformes; family Eleotridae; genus Bostrychus; species Bostrychus sinensis. The sequence goes on along the minus strand of CM036239.1, from coordinate 44,492,949 downwards.
TACTTTGCACTTTACACTAGGTTAAAGGAGCTATATTATGCAAAGTTGACTTTTTTTTTTTTTTTTTTTAGCTTTCTACCATGTTGTTCCTTTGCCAGAAACATACCTGAAGGTGTGTTTTGTTTCATTCATGCATGTTTAAATAACCATCTATTCTCCGGCACAGCTGTTCTGAGGCCACAAAACACTCCATCTCTGCCATAACCCCCACCCGCTCCAGAAAGCACTGACCAATCAACAAGCCCTCTACATCCAGTCTGCTCTTGTTCATTTATCCAAAACAATAGGGCACAGCTCTGTTTCCGCTGATTCCTCACAGCTATTTTTCATTTTGTTGTACAATTGCATCATACAAAAAGTTTAAGGAAATAAACAGCTCTTTCCTTCATGGCACCAGTAGAGTACTTATTTAAAAACATTTTCTTTTAGTCCCATAATGTTTTTAAAGGTTGTAAAACATGCAGTGCTGTTCTAGAGGTGACCAAGATTAGTTTAAAATGATAAATAAAGCCAGAATATAGGCCCTTTAAGAACTTCATCTTCAACTTCATACATTTTAGCTACCAATCTGCCTCTCTGTTGGTAAATTAGTTAGTTAACCTTACTTTTGGTGCAGGACAATGGTTCCCAAACTGGGGTACACGAAATATCTTTAAAAACATGATTCGTGAACAGCCTGATTATGTTTTGTGTATGTTTGTGTGCCTTCTCACACAAAAATATATTAAATAAATATTCGGCCCAAGGATTGATCTGGGATAACCACTCTGCCACCTTGTCCCCCATCTGCAAAATATTCCACAGCAAATGAATTATTTTTATGCCGTTAGACTTGAGCTATTCTCATGTGCTCGCACTCTTTTCTTGACAGTGAAAAAAATAACTTTGTGATGAGCGGCTGTTTGAAGTGACTTTGTCAAACAGAATAGAAGAATAAACATGGGAGGAAAAACATAAAAGCTGTGTTTGTTTGAACATGTTTTATTTACAGACAAATGTGAAATCTGATCGCTCTGAGTTTGATGGACAGCCAGACATCACAATGAACCAGCTGCGCCACAACAGTGAAGTCCCACAGTATTCAAAATATGTACTCAAGTAAAAGTACTGTTACTTCAAAAATAATATTACTCTAGTGGAAGTAAATGTACCCAACAAATACTTTACTCCAATAAAAGTTAAAAAGTACTGCATATAAAATTAACTTAAGTAGAAAGTACATTTCATTTCAATGTTGTTGCAAAATCTTCTTCTTCTTCTTCTTCTTCTTCTTCTTCTTCTTCTTCTTCTTCACACATTCTCTCTGCATTTTAAACTGTTTTCCATGTACAGGCACAGGCTTCTAGGGAGCTTTCCAATAGCAGCCAACATTTTTTCTTTCTTTTAATTTATATAAAGAAGACAGTCCATTAATATTATAATTGTGGGTTGGCATGGTTTAATGGCAAGCTCTTCATTCAGGGCTTCATTTGAGAAATATTCTGCCAGCAAGATCCTGAAACTCCCTTATTCTGTTCCGGTAACTGGTTGGATCCAGTACCTCATGGGCACAATTAATAACAAAGTCTTGACTAAATGTGATTGTGTTGAGTGCCGAATATACGCGGACGCCAAGATTTGTGAATAATTACATTAATATCCAGATTTTTAAACAGCCGGATAATTTCTTTTTCTGTTCTTTACTAAGAATTAAACTGGTACCACTTGGTTTGAGTTTTATTACCAAGGGGCGGAGCTAACAGAGGGAAGTAACCAATCAGAGAAAAGAAAGACGTGAAGTTAAGTATCAAACATGGTTGTTTTTGCCATAAAAACACCAGAAATGCAGTGTTATGAGCAACGCTGCAAAAACAAAAGCCAGTTGTACAAAGAAATGTGGAAAAAGTCACTTTGTTTGAATGTGGTGTTTACGTCAGACGTCAGCAGGACTTTACTGTTGTGTCCACAAATGTCCACAAGCGGAAGAAAAAAAAAATCACACATAGGACTGGACAACAACATGAACTTCAGCAGAATCAACAGGTGACGAAAGAAAGAACTCAAAACCATCAAACAGAGGCAAGAGAAGTTTAAAGAAAATTTGCTCCTTGGTTGAACGCTGCAGATAAATGGCTGTCATACGTCGGTACCAAATCAAGCAATGTAAGAGACTCCATCCTGCAGAGGAACCAAGGAGGGTGGGGCTAGCTGTCCAGGCTACGCTGGTACTGTCCCTTGCTCTCAAATTGCAGCTCATATTGACAGTTATCAAACCAAATATTTGTTTAAAATAAAACAAAATAAAGGTGTCTGTCAAGGCTAACATATGACTGAGTTCTCTGCTTACTGGCATTGTCTTGGGGGCCACTGTGGTTTAGCCTGCTGCCTGTTCATGATCACTGACTCATGCACCGTGCTAGACCATATGAACCACTGATGTCTCCTGGATGTATTTGTCTGCCAAAAGGCCTGCCGTACAGTGTCAGAGCATGCCTTACAGGCCGTTTTCACTCTCTATTTATATTGAGGATCATCTTTCATTCACATTATTGTAATGGCTTTTGAGATATCTCTGTATCAGTATGTGGGACGTCCTGAGAGGGAGATGGGAGTGACAGGTTCAGAGGATAGGAAAGAAAGGCTGCAGATTAAAGTGAGATGTGCCTCAGTGGAACTACAGACAGTGGGATTTTTTTTTTTATTTACACTGATTTACATGAGGTTATTGCAAAAGAATTACGTTTTTGTAAGTCAATGGTGTTTATAAATGTTGAAGTAATGCTTATAGAGTATAATGCATGTGTTATATGCTTAGTGTGCGATATTTTAAAATCCGTGAAAACAATTAAGTTATAAGATGATATAAAGAGTTTTCTAAAAGTTTTCAAATGCAAAGGATGGTGTTAATTATATTAAGTAAGTATGAAACTGGTAATTATACTGATGGTCTGTGACAGTGCTCAAATCTTGTAATGAAGATAGGCAGATAACATAAGATTACTCTTCTTTCTGTTCCTTTTCTTTCATTCATTTTTCATTTTGCTGTGACATGTAAAATCAGATGAATTTTCTGTGGTTTTTTTTTTCTTTTAAATAACTTAAAAGAAAAAGCACAGAAAATTAATGAAATAAAATAAAAATAAAATAAATGAGTAAATGTATAAAGGAATCTGTTCATCAATTTCAGACACACAATACATATGATATTGATGATAATACATATGATATTGTAGGTGTCCTGTGTGTTTTCTGCTGATTAATCTAACATTGGTTGAACTGTTTTGAGTCCCAGAGGTCTGTTCACGTGTAAAACATTGTAAAAAAAACATAAATCCAATAGAGCTTGAATGCTTTAAAAGCAGCATCAGATTGACCTCTGCTGGCCACAAGTACTATTACATGTAGAAATAGGAACAACAGAACTGATGTGCTGTCTGTGTGGGTATGTTTCTGTGAGCTGTTATACTTTCAGGGGTCTTCACAGGAAATCATCTGCTTCTATTTTACTTTAATCTTCTCTAATCTTTATATCCTCTCACAACAACTAACTTTATGTCCTATTTCATAACTCCTCCTTGGTCTTCCTCTAGGCCTCCTGCATGGCAGCTCTAACCTCACCATCCTCCTACCCATAGACTGTATTCTCTGTTCCGCCTCTGTACGAGTCCAAACCATCTCAATCTGGCCTTGCTGACTTTATCTCCAAAGCCTTTAATTCAGTTCAGTTTTATTTGTATAGCCCAGTATCACAACAAAAGTCACCTCAAAGGGCTTCACAAACAGTTAATCAAACATAAACACACAATCACACTTAACACACAATCAACACAAACAATAACTACACTCATCTAAACAGACCCAGGACACCCCTGTCCCTAGACCCTCCTTCTCAGTAAGGAAAAACTCCTAAAAAAACAGCTGTGGGGAAAAAAAAGAAGAAACCTTATGGAGCCATATTGAAGAAGAAATCCTTTCCCAGGACAAACAGGCAACATGTGTCTAGGACTGTTAGTCCATTAGCTCATCTATAGGATCATAGATCAGCTCTGTAAGGATGCAGCAGGAGGGCCTCATCCAGACAGGGGACTGGGGATGGTCCGGGAAATCCAGGATGCAGCAGGGGCCTCGTCCAACCTTTAAAGGGGATATCTTGTACTTTTTATATCATTTTAAACCAATCTTGTAACCTCTACAACATGATTGTACTTTTTTGGTTTTGTACCAACCTTTAACCTCTGAATAAAAGAAAACATTTTCAACAAATGGTTCACTAGTATACAGAAACAGGTGAGCGGCAGCAGAGGGCAGTCCTGTTGCGCTCTTTTGAGCAGAAAAAGAGAAAAAAAGCTGTTTATTTCCTTAAACCTATTATCTGATGCTTTTTTACTACAAAAGAAAAAATAGTTGTGAGGAATCAGTGGAAACAGAGCTGTACACTGTTTTTTTTTTTTTGTTTGTTTTTTGTTTTTTTTGATAAACGAATGAGAGCAGAAATGACGGCTTGTTGATTGGTCAGTGCTTCCTGGAGTGGGCGGGGTTTCAGATGTCTACCTAGAGCTGTGAAGCCAAGTGTTTTCAGCTCTTGAGAAGGGCAGTGCTTTAGCATACGGGATTACTCAAACATGCGTGAATGAAATAAAATCTAGGTGTGTTTCTGAGGTGGTAACATCTAAAATGGTTAAAAGCTCAGAAAATTCTGTTTAGCATAATGGAGGACCTTTAACACGAGCTGTTCTGCTGATGCACTAATCCTCTTCATCCTTTACCTTGTCATCCATACTCACTCTGTTCAAAGCGAAGTAAGTGGTACTGGTTTTGTGTTCTCCTTTAATAATTGTTTTGACTTTCCTACATCGTTTGCCACCAAAGTCAAACTGAGGATCAATGTGTTTGTCCTTGCAAGAGTCTTTGATGATGACTATATAATGCCTTATGTGCATCATCAATAGTTCGGGTTGAGGGTAGCAGTCACGCCTTGCCCGGCCTCCGCTAATGAGAGAGAATGTGCAGACGGGACTTGGGGGTCAGTACGGCCCCCGTCCTGCTGAGTAATGAAGCCCCGAACGGAGCAGAGGTTAGTCTGAGCAAATGATAATTAGACAGTCTGGGTGAGGCAGGAGGCTGCTAGTGTCCATGATATGCTCTCATTAGCATGTGAGGTGGTCCTTTGATGATCAATAACAACACGGCAGCATTAGCTTGTTAAAGTTACACCGACAGAACTCTGAGATTCTTGATGGTTTATAATAACCTGCATGTTGCTGGGCTGAGGTCAAAGCAATGTCCATTTATGGGCATTAGGTTGGCTGCATCCCTAGGCTATAGACAAAACTTCTAACTCTCATTGATGTAGACAGAATTTTTATCTAAAGTGCTTCATCCAATCACTTTGCATGTAAACATAGTGACTGTGTTGGCCAGTCCAGGATCAAACCCACAACCTCTTGAGAGACAGGAGGGCTTCAACCATGCATCCCTAATGACCATATTTCTTAATTTAATGTTATTTTTTTCTAAATACTTCAGATACAGTATATATACAGTATACTCCGACTATGCTCGTAGTTCATTTTCAGTCTGATTTTACCATAGAACGGGTCAAACCACTTTCATCTCAATCTACATACAAACCAGGGAACAAAAGTACAGAGTCCGTGGTGCTGGGATGCATTCAAATGGTCTGGGGATTTACCAGTAGCGCAAAAGGTTTGTTGTACTAAATGACAAAAAACATAACTATTTGAATGGGTAATCATGCTTTTACTAATACATACTGTATAAACCAGTGCCAGAGTGTCTTTGCTGGTTGAAAAATGACTAATTGCTGTTCTGTCTGTTTAGTATTGAGTGCAGCTGAATGCCTCTCCTAGCTTATAGTCAGAGTATGATATATGCATGCAGCAGTAGTCACAATCAGCCGCATTATCCAGGTGCTCCCATCCTAACTTGACTGGTTAAGACTCATGTTATTATCAGAGTAAGGCAGTTCAAATGCATAAAATAAATAAGCAACTTGCCTATAAAATCTGAATTTTAAAATATGATATTGCATACACATTTACTTTATTTTTTGTTTAGCAAAATATAGTATTCAAATAATATTCAAATAATATTGTCGTCATTGAGACACTTGAGCTTGCATCTCTTTCATAGGTTTCAATAGTGTAATTTTAAAAGATCATAAAGGTTTTCTTATGATCCTCAAAATAAATTATATTATAATTCCATGTACCTCCTGCAAAGTGTACCCCAGGCTGGGAAACACTGCATTAGAATATAAATACAGCATTAACATTAAAACACTGCCAGCTATGTTTGCCATTGTAAATTGGTATAAGCCTCTGCTATACCACAGGTGTCCCACTTCCTGTCTATGTATGTCACTGTGAGTGAAAGTGCTCAGTCCCCCTGTCCCGAGTGAAGCTGGGGTGATCCCTGCGGTTGTGGATGTTCAGCTCAGGCACCCATCCGTGACAAAGCTGTCCGGCTGAAGGACACTTATCTGCACTAACCACACAGGAGACGGGACAGGTCAAAGTAAAGTGGCTCACCCGAGAGAGGAGTCCACCCTCCGGGCTCATCCCTTCGCCGCCCGGGACGTCCCACAGGCCGCCTGTCCACTCTGAACAGCACACGTCACTAATAGGCTGAGCAGGAGAAAGAGGTGATCCCTCATCTGTCCTTGGACTTCGGAATGACACTGAGCAGGAAATATGTGTCTTTTACTTTCTCCAATATATTCCAGCTTTATTTCTTTATTTCCTTAAACTATTTACTACAAAATGAAAAATAATGCTATTTTTTGGATAAAGGAATGAAAGCAGACTGGATGTAGAGGGCTTGTTGATTGGCCAGTGCTTCCTGGAGTGGGCGGGGGTTCATGGGAGAGGCAGAAGTGTGTCCAGCCAAGCATTTTGGGGTCTCAGAAAGGCCATACATGCGTGAATGAAGCAAAACACAAATTCAGGTATTTTTCTGTTGATGAGGGAACAACATTATAACATGGTAGAAAGCTTTTAAGTCCATTTCGCAATACATATTCCCTTTGAGTAAACAGTTTTGGAGTTTATGTGATGGCTAAATGAGTTGTACAAGGATAATAAAGTGCCCTGCATCGCTGAGCAAAATAATGGCCTTGCAAGCAAATTTTCTACGCATAGGGAAAAACAAAAGTAAAGCCAAGCAAGGGATCACACAGGAGTCAAGTGAACTTGTGAGTTTTCACGATAGTGCTTTTTTTCAGTAATGTAGAGGGTGCTTCCCAGAAAAAAAACTTGCCAAAAACAGCTAAGAATTGAGGGTTTCATGGCAGTATTTTCCCATTTAAATGTCCCACCATCAGACTTATCTGACCACCATCATCTTCTATTATCCAATGTTGATAGGGCTCAGTTTCTTGTTCTTAGCAGACAAGAGCCTGACCATTGTTCTCTGGCATTTTCACCCCAGAACTATATTGCTCATTGGATATGTTCTCTTTTTCTCAGACAGTCTATATCTGGAATCATCCAGTCACCTAATAACAGCAGGTTTTTCTTGAACATGTCTGCATGGCTAAAATTTTATATATTTTTGCTGATTTTATTTTATTATATTCATTTAATCTCACCAGATAATATTACTAGTGTTTTTTTTTAAGAATGCCTATGTGCAACTGAGACCAACTGACCATGCAACTTCTCTTGTTGGATGAATAATGTTAAGTCTAAAAACTGGAACACACTGGGACAATAATAGTGGAAAATAATGTAGTTTTGTCCAATTGAACATGTTACGGCATCGGGCGATGGTCTGATTGGCCGTGTGCCCTATTCACAATTTGTCATACAGCTCCAAATTAACATAACATTATAACGGGCTTGTGTTCGGAAAACTATTCTACATCTAAACTATTTCTTATGGTTAGCTTACCTTTGCTTGTAGTTTTGTGCAGATGAAAATATAACAGCCTCCCTCTGAAGAAAACATTTTCTGTTTTAGTCATTACTGTGATAATACTCAGTCTTGGTCACACCAGTTTGTTCATTTTCATGCTGACCTGGGACAGTCGCTTTGTGTCTTCTGATGGCGGTTGGATGTCGGGTTGGTGTGTCCCAGCCTTAAAAGCATTAGGTGCCATGAGACTCGTCAATATTTGCATTTAGAAGCATTACAACAGATAAAGCTCCCCTTCAGTGAAGTTATTTGTGCCCCAGCCTTTGCTGCAAGAGGTCAGGGGTCTGATTCCTTGCTATGAATTGTCCAAAGCCTGGATAAATAAACAGGTTTGCGAACTGCCAAAGTGTCCATGCTAATGATGTAAGTTGTGTGGGCCCCTGAAAGAAAGATCGCAGCCAAAAGAGATTTTCAAATAGAAAAGTCCTCCATTATACAGCTTGTTACTCTGTTAATTTCTCCTTCCAGTCTTTTTCATTTCTTTTCCAACTTTATAAGGAACGTCTGCAGAGTTTACCAGTCACTTCTCACTCTCAAGGTTAGCAGAGCTGCCTGTTGGGACATATTAATGAGCCCATGTCTTCGGGGAGAGCCACCCCACTGCTGCTCCTACCCCGGGACATTGTCCAGCGGTTGTTATGTTAATCACTTCCTCTTAATTAATACCACGCATATCATTAGTAGAGTGGAGATCCAAATGCCAGCACGCGTTAATTACTGCTGCAGAAGCCATATACCATTTCTACAGTGTAAGTTATCCGTCTGCCAATGTCTTTGAAGCCATCTTATCAGCGCTGGATATGAGCTAATGAAATGTTGTCTAAGCATTTAGCACAAACACAGAGGGGATAGAAAACACAGTAAATCTGGGGAGCCGAGGATAATTTGCTGATGAGTGAAATATATAATGACAGCTAATTACAGCCTTCAAAGATGTGGGTTTGTGGGAAGTGGCCAAAGCGATAACAAAAGTAAGAAAAGAACAGAATCAAGGAGGACTAGTGTCAGCGTTTGCATGTTTGGATGGATTTCCTGATCTAATCTCCAGGCTTCTCGTCTTAATAAACCTCCTTTAATGTCACATAAATCCTCAGACTCACAGTACTTAGGGACACATCGTGGGAAAAGGAAACAACATCATCTCACCCAATACATAGCTGGGAGGAACTATTTGAAAAAAAAAAACAAACTTTTTGTATTTTAAATATAACAATCCTAGTTCAAATGTTTAATGCCTGCGGGTTCGGACAGGTCAGGTCAAAATGCTTCTGCTATATTAACACATGCAATAGCAATAGCATATTACACATAAATAGCCTAAACCATCAGCAAAACACATAATTATTGCAGAGGCCAAGCTCAGTGTATGCTTTGTAGCCCTCTTTTTGCGTAATTTGCATGTGTTTCATAAATTGCACATATGCTTTTATCCTTTAGAGGCATCTGCGGGCTATTTGATTCACAGCACAAATGTTAAGAGGAGGTTAAATAACTTTTAGCTCTAAAACATTAATGGATTACGTGCACAATATTTTAAACTCATTTGTCAACAAGGATACTCTAGCATTCAAAAAGGGTTGGTTAGCTACTTACCTGGCACCCCCCTCAGCCTTCCTTATGCTTAGTATATTAGGTGCTGTAGCTTAAATTCCAAACTCTCATTCAATTTGACTTTGTTCTGTGTGTGACGTACGTGGGTTGTTTTGGCATAAAGTAGTGACACAACAGTGTCAGTTTTACAGTGATATGGTTAAAAGTGCAGGCTACAGCTGGCTCCTGTGGAGCTCTGTGTCATTAGTGATTTTAAACATGTCTTAAACAGTGCACTGGGTGTTTTTACAGTTTGTTTTAAAATGATATTAATAATAGCATGTGTCTACACCCATCAGGGTTTTTATGTATTCATTTAAACCTCAAAACTAAGTGACATTTTATCATATTAAACTTGCGTTCATGAGTTGTCAGGTCGACTGACCTCAGCTGTGACCAGCTGCAAGCGAGGCATTTGTTTTAAAATATTCTCGTTTGGGACAGTTCAGCTTGGTTCAAGTTGGCATGCATTTGACTGGTGAGCATACAGGGTGCACCCCACCTCATGCCCAAAGTAGCAAAGACTTCAGCACCCCTGACTAATAAGAGGTCAAAACAGCCTACATGTGTGTCTGTGTGGAGTCTGTATGCCTTCTTGTGTTACCATTGATTTACCTTATTTCAACCTTCCAAAGACATGCATGTATCAGGTGAACTGGTAAACATGCAATCTCCATCAGGCATAACATTATGACCACCTGCCTAATACTGTTGGCCATAATGTTATGTGCTATGACTACCTGCAGATCAGTGTATATTGCCTGTAATGAATAAACATGTAAGTCAATGATGTCAATGTCTATGAGTGCATGTCTTCAAATGTTAGCCCTGCAATTAACTGGTAATTGTTCAATAGCCTACCTCACACCAACAGCAGCTGGTATAATCTTCCTTTGACAGATAGTGTACTCACAGTTTAAATACATACAGATTATACTTGACACTCTGATATTAACAGCACAGACTGGCTCCTCTGTTCATCTGTTGCAATGTCACATCTAGAGCTGCTAACATGTTGAAAAGGCAGGTTATTAATGAAGTTAATTAGATTTATAATGGTGCATACATTAATACAAAAGCTCATTTAACTCAGCATCCACTCCAGGTTCAGTCACCTCCACTCATCACCAACACTGGAGCACCTCAGTCCTGCAGTTTAAGCAGTGGTGCAAAGAAAATCATCTTCATCTGAATCTTAATAAAACAAACAAACAAAAAAAGTTCTTTGGAACCCACACGCATCAAAACTCTTATAGAAACAGTGACAATCAAAGGAAAAGCAAACAAACAGACTGTCCACAAATTAAAAGGACAAAATGTTTAATCAAATCTCCTCCTGTTGCTCTACATCCTTTCACAGTATTCTCACAATCATTCTTACAAACACAACTAATATCTCCTTAAAGATGTACAGGCCTCTGAACTCTGAATCTCAATCACTAACCCTAACCCTAACCCTCTATACGCAGACACAGAACATTTAGAAATCAGCAAAAAATCCAGCTGGTCTATTGTCATGTTTGCAATAATCTTAAAAATGTGTCTATGTTTGAAGTTAATGTTTCTGAATGTTATGTCACTGTATGTATGGCGTTTTGTGTGTCTGTACAGAATATGTGAAAATAAATTTCCAGAAAGGAACAAAAAACAAACTAATCAGCTAACCAACTGCAGCTTTTGTGAGCGCTACAAAATTCAACGTTTTTGGGGAATTTGCAAACCAATATGCAGATTATTAAAGGTCCTATATTGTTGAAATAGTGTTGGACACCTCCGCACCTCTCTGTCCTACCCCTACATATAAGAATATAATATAGTAGTATATAATAGTATAGTGAAATTTGCTTTACATGTATTTTCTCTCAATACATATATACAGGTGTGATATTTTGAAATTATATTATTATTTACTCTTATAATATTAATACTATTGAAAGCACACTTTGACTAATGTCCCATTTTATTCCACTATATGTAACTTTTTATACAATTAATATTTAAATTAACTCCATTAATTAATCCTCCACTCACACATCACTAATTGATTAACATGGAGCTCCTCACAGTGACTACCCACTGAGGAAGTTAATTATGAGGTTAGACGCTTTGCCTTCTGAGGATTTACATTGAATTCTAATATGTTTTTGGTTTTTCAATCTGTCATTATTAAAGATACACTACCCAGCTTGTTATAGTTATATCTTTCTGTACAACAGCTAGGACTGGTTGCTTTATTTGTTAAAAAAAGGAAAATGGGACTAGTTAACCATGGCAAAACATCATACAGAAGACTAGACTTAGAGCTTATCTTAAACTTCTAACTGTAAATTTAAAGTGCTAAGGTTTTTGAACCTAGTAGTTGTCATATTTAAGGAAGCAATAACAAGTATAAAAAAGAGTAAAGTGACGTGTGCAAGCAGGATGGTGAAAGGTGTCAGGCATGTTACTTGATAAAAGGGTTTTAACAAGAATTAAAACTGCAAGCAGTGATAAAAGGCCCTTGCGTCCCTTGCAGCCGCTGTGGGAGGCATGCATGGCCAAACCCGGCTGGATCTAAAACATGTGTACATCTCGTGGTGTTGTAGTCAAGGCTGTACTAAAAAAAAAAAAACAAGACCAGTCTGAGTCTAGAGGGAACTAAGACCAAGACAAGGCCTAGACTTTCAGGGTTTGAGACCGAGTGGAGACTTTTAAGGACCAAGACAAGATGGAGACCAAGTTAAAACTGAGACCCGAGACCAGGGCAAGACCAAACCCTGTCAACTAACACTAAATAAACTAAATAAACTAAACTCTGGAACAGTCTCCCTGACGATGTTAGACAGGCCTCTACTCTGACAATGTTCAAGTCCAGACTTAAAACTGTTCTTTTTAGCTGTGCATATGCCAACTGAAAGTGTTTTATCTGCACTCTTCTCTTTTAATTTAATTTTAAATTGATTCTTAATTATACTCTTTAAATTAGATTTTATTGTTTTAATTGTGTTTTGTACTTTTAAATTTGCCTTTTTTTCTGTAAAGCAGTTTGAATTGCTCTGTGTATGAATTGTGCTATACAAATAAACTTGCCTTGCCTAAATAAAGGGAAAAGTAAAAATAAATAAATAAATAAATAAATGGTCCAAATACATAATTCATTATTTTAAAGATCTAAAGCAACAGATTCCACAGACCAACTAAAACTGCAGCCAAGACCGACATGAGACCAAGACTGTAAAAAAAAAAGTACTAGTACTAATCTGTACTAATAAAGGAGCAAAAATGTACTCAAGTAAAAGTATCACAATAAAAAATTCTACTTAAGTAAAAAAGTACAGACTTTCAAATGTACTTGTAAGTAAAAAAGTAAAAGTATTTCATACAGACTAAATTGACTACTAATTAATGTGTTAGATGTCAGGGATTTTGCTAAAAAATTCAGCTGATGATGAAATGAACAAATGCAGTAGAAGAGAAGGTGAGGTCTCCTGTCATTGTTATTGTGATGTTTCTAAATGAGTACCACTTTACAGCATTTTTTTATATTTAGGTATTACACTCAGGGCACAGCAAAAAGAAAAAAAAAAAAGAAAAGAATAAATAAAGTACAGATACTTGCTCTAAAATGCAGTGAAGTAAAAGTATTGTTTGTAACATTTACTTAAAAAAAATAAAATAAAATTATTACCCGGAGACCAAGACTGGTCTCTGGGTAATAAATAGGGCTGGGTGATATGGCAAAAAACAAACAAACAAACAAACAAAAAACAAAAAAAAAACCTTTTTCATCTGATTTATGATTTGATTTGAGTTTTTTCTTGTTGGCTTAAAAAGGCTATCTAAATGTAGGTTTATTATTTTTAGATGAGATTAGTGCATAGTATTTTTATTTTAGCTGGGCTATATCTTCTGTCTGCACAAAAAACAGCAAGGCAGCAGCAAAGTGCATTACTCTAACAGTGACATAACCAGGACATTACAGCGGTAAAATGACTCCTTTCTCTGTGATTATTAGCATCTGTGGAGTCTCCACAGTCAGTATTTAAGCTGCTCTGGAGCTAGCAGTAGCATTAGCCACAACACAGGAAACAGTGCAGTGCTTGGAGGAAACCAATTTCTACTAAATTTTATTTTACAATTTGGCTATTTTTGACATTGTACCAAAATTTAAAATGCAAATGACTTGAATTGATTCAGTAAGGTCTGTGTTTCATTATCTATTTTATATTCACAGCTAAATAATTAACCGCAGTCCTATCATTGCCTCGGCCCCATGAAGCACAGGCACGCCTCAAACTTCACTAAAACACGCAGCGTGCTCACTCCATGCTCCGAGAGCATTCAGCGTCATTCTAATTAATGACACAACTTCATTACTGCTCTCCGGGTTAAGTCGCTGTCCCACTGCACATCACTGGAGGCTGAGTGCTGTGTCGCAGGAGCATCCTAATTAGATCACAGTGGGCAGGCGCTCACTTAAAGAGACTGAATAATGAAAAGTCCTCACTCTTCTCGGCGCATTGATTACTTTGTTGGATTTCAGCTCGTAAAAAGTCAACAGCATCCACCTGCAGCACAACTCAGTTAAATGAAGTTCATTATATGTTTCAATTAAACAGTAGTAGTAGGCAGTATTCTGGAGTTTGGCCTTAACTTTACTTGGTGTGAGGTGAAGCAAAACTGCCATCTTGTGGATACACTTGGCAGTGCAGTCTTTGTTGGGGCTCATATTCTGTACTTCAGGACAGACTCCAACCTCACATAAAAAAAAAAAAAAAAACACATTAAAAAAGTAACCTAATACAATTAAATTCAATTTCAAACAAATCAGGTTTTTCCTTACAACAGAGGCAGCTAACAGTGGTGGAGGAGGTACTGAATGTCTTTACTAAAGTAAAGCAGACAATAAAGGAGCAAAAATGTACTCAAGTAAAAGTATCACAATGAAAAATTCTACTTAGGTAAAAAAGTCAAATGTACTTGGAAGTAAAAAGTAAAAGTATTTCACACAGACTAAATTTACTACTAATTAATGTGTTAGATGTCAGGGATTTTGCTAAAAAATTCAGCTGATGATGAAATGAACAAGTGCAGTAGAAGAGACAGTGAGGTCTCCTGTCATTGTTATTGTGATGTTTCTAAATGAGTACCACTTTACAGCATTTTTTTATATTTAGGTATTACACTGAGGGCACAGCAAAAAAAAAAAAAAAAAAAAAAAAAAAAGAACTCAAAATACTTTGTACTTCAAGCCATTTAAAAAAATGTAGGGGAGTAAAAAGTGCAGATACTTGCTCTAAAATGTAGTGAAGTAAAAGTATTGTTTGTAACATTTTCTTTGTATTTAAGTATTGTATTTAAGTAAAGTAACAGTACTTTTACTTTGTTACATTTCACCACTGGCTGCTAAATAGATATTGATTTTATTTTATTTATTTATTTATTTTTTATAACAAGTGATTTGCACAGCCAGGTATGCATTCGGGGGAGGATAGGTTTAATGTAGCTGTCTCTGCTCTGTTATGTCTCTTATACAGTATGTATTGTATTGTCATACTGTCTATTATATCTGCAGTACATGAGGTATGTTTTTCTTCTATGTCTGGGACTACAGATAGAAATTAGTATTGTGCTAAACCTGGCGTACTTGCAGCAATTTTGTGTAAACGTATACAAATATTGTACCTTCATTAGAATGCACTGTCCCAGCCAAATAAACTGGACCGTGCTTTGTGCTCTGGTGCAGTAATGTTGGAACAGGAATTGGCCATCCCCAAACTTTTCCCACAAAGTTGGAACACCTGAATTCAGTTATTTGGGTGGGTGAGCGAATACTTTTGGCAATATGGTGTATACTGAGAAATTAAACTGTTGTCTTGCTTACACAATGTAATGCTAAATGTATTTGGTGGCTTTAACTTCCAATAAAAACATGATTTTCTTGTACCAGCTGAAAAGTACTGAAAAGGAAATGACATTTGCTAAATCTTGTATTAAACACTTACTTACTACTTATTATTATTTTACATTTGATTTGTACACAATGTAATTCTGTTGTTTGCTATCATTTGCCTGTTTAGTCAACTTGAGTATGACATTGCATAAACCCCAAACTCATTTCCTCCTTCATCCCTCTCTCGTTAGAAGAGCTTTTGATCATTTTCTAAGCTGCTAAAATTAACCTAATCTTCTTTGGCCCGTCCCACCCAATCGGCTCGTTGTTCAGCCCACGCTCATGTTTTGTTTTAAAGTGTTTTTTTCTGCTGCAGCATACAGAGATAAGTGGCATATTATACTACAGCAGCACACAAACTGAATGCCTTTGAAAAGTGTGTTGTAACAGAGCTGTGCATGACAGAAAGGGAGGGGTAATGGGGGCTTATGAGGCTAATTCCAGTCTAACTTTGTCATTTATTAATCTCCGAGGAAGGAGACAAGATTCTTCAAAAGCTAAAGTTGTCAGGGGTGGCATTTTACTGTACTGAGTGAGAAAGTTAACTGTGTTGCTGGAGAAGTTTTAAATGAGTCAACAAAGATTACTAACATTTATAGGATCTTATGGACATTGTGGTGTCAAGGTTGAACCACACTGAAAAGTATACACTGTGCATTTTATTTTATTTTTTTTATACCTAAAAGATTTCTGGAAGTCACAGTGCAGCACATGAAATGCGTAAAATCAGTCGGAGCAAATTTCCGTCTGTGAGTTTACATCATCATAGTAGTGATGGAGTATGGATACTGCAGTATCTGTATATCAACACTCACATAATACTCATTTGGGTATTGAGTACTTGAATAAGGTAGGGGAATAAAAGCATGTGCATCACTTGGGGGTAACTTGCTCCAGTGTTTTGTGCCAAAACACATCCAAACAGCAGCATTTTGGTCTGGTGCATCCATGAAGTTGGCAGTTTTCACAACTATGCACACTCAAGTTATTTTATACTGTCCACATTAGAATTGTTAAATGGCCAGTGTTAGTCGTGGGATTTGTCTTCAAGGCTAACAATTTTTTAAATAAAAAAATGTCACCCATAAGAAATCATGAGTACTGGGTATCGGTATCAACTAAATTCCCCCCAAAAGTAATCAGTATGGTATTGAATCTATATAGTGTGCTATTGCCCATAACTACATTGTAGCGCCACTGATCCGGAAGCTATTGCTGCTTGCTATAGCGGTGTTTATGTGTGTGGAAAAGTAAATAAATCCAAATGGAAAAAGGAAAATGTAGTCAAGTTCGTTGCTGGGCACTATTGTTACCATGAGGATGCACTGGTGTTTTTCTATTGGTCACACGTCTGAAATAGATCGAAGGCGCAGCAAGAGGCAGACACTCTGCAGCAAATCTTCCAAAAAATCTCACACTGCCCGATATATGTCGCAGCTCGCCTTGGGTCTTAAGACGGCTCTATTTCTGATGTTTGTTTTAAAAATCTCTGCTCTGAGGCTGCTGAACTCAGGCAGTCTATACCCGGCTTTAGAATGTTATTTTTTCTTTTATTTGAGTAACTCTGTTTAATAATGTAATGTTAGTCCTATTGTAGGGATGGCACCTATAACAAAGTCCCTTTCAGCTGTCCCCTTTCTTTTAGGGGTTGTTTATGGGTAATCAGTCACGTTTTTAGTAGCAGTAGTTTCGCCTTTAATGCCCATGATAATAAAATCAATATATAATTCATAATAAAATATTTAGCTGCAGTGGTGGTTAATTGAGCTGTTTTTGTTGTTGTTACTGTTGTACTTATGGCTATTATTGTTATTCATATTCAACTTGCTGAGCCATGCAGAAACCCTACGCTGCCTGGCACGGGACACCCTCCAGACCTTTTAATGCTGCTGTCCTGCCATATCTCACCTGCACACGCCAGAGAAAGGACGTTCTAAATGTCTGTACTACACGGTCTGCTAACAGTTATGGTTCCATTACTAAAGACATAATGTTGCTAAATGTAAACTTTATTCCATAACTGCAGGTCACCACAGGTCGATGCCTAGTGCCATTCCCCTCAGAGCTGTTTCCTCTCTGATTTTATGTTTTTTGCATAGTGCTCTGCCTGATATGATTGTACTGAGTGGGAATAAAGACAAAAATGAAAAAAACAAAAATAACTAAAACTAAACAATTGCTCTAAACTCTGCTGAAACGCTACTGAACAAGTACATTTAATTTTTTTATAGAAATTAAGCTGGAAATGGTAAATAAAAAAGTATGGTTTCAGAACATGAAAAGGTGTAAAAGTTATGAAGAATGCATCTTTAAGTTATTCTCTCTAGCAAATGCAGCAACCTATACGTAAAATTTCGAAAAATGTTAAAATTACAAGAAAAGATAGCTTTTGTAAAACTTTCATTCAAGTTTATTCTTTTTAATTTAAGCACTATCCACTCTATTTACAAGGAATCAATAGAGGTTGCATAAACACATGGATGGCCAGTGAGAAAGTGCATTTTCTTATGAGCACCCACTGATCACCTAAAAGTATTACTGCAGCCTCATCCAATACTTTCAGGGTGAATTCAGTCCTTCCTTACAATCCCTTTATTTAAAATTAAGAAAAAAGGAGAAATGTTTTAAACTTCCAACTGCAAGGGCACATGAAAATCACTTCTGAAGAGATATGACTGCTTGACAGTTGAAGCTCTTAATGTTAAAGTGTCCCTGAAGCTGCCAGTTTTACAATATGTCAGCTTATGGGCCACCTAAAGCACCCATGGAGGTAAATGAGAATGTTTTGCCATTAAATGTTTGCGTAATATCGATCTCTGCTTTCATATTGTCTGTACGCAAACTTGGCGTCCCTCTTGCTGTGAGGGATGCGTCCGAAGGGCGTGTGGTCATTAAAACAGGAGTCAAAAACCTCGTCCACTATTTTCACTGCTTCTTCTCGGCTTATTTTCCTCACAGCCAGGATAGAGCGGAGGGCACGCCCTCGGACACACTCCTGTAACATGTAGGTAAGGTTAGGTATTCAAAGAGAAGTAAGCAGCCAGAAAACGCCAATGTACTGAGTATGTTAAAAGAGATACCTGGTGGTGCTGCTTTAGGCCAAAGTTGAATCTTGAAACTTCATTACTAAAAGTACAGTCTCCACTGAGGTTAGCTGCACGGATCTGAAATAAAAACATATCACTATTATATTAATTCATTCATCTTCTACAGCTTATTCCCATTAGGTGTTATCAGTACTGGAGCCTATCCTAGTAACTATGGGCATTAGGTGGGGTACAACCTAAACAGTAGCCAGTTAGTTTCAGGGCTGACACAGAAACATCCACAAACAGCACCCCCAGTGTTGTCCAGGTGAGAAAAAAAAAAGATCTTTTCAATTCCACGTGACGGACTTTATTGACAAATTTACAACTTGTAAAAAGGACATATTGGACTTGTTACAGATGATTTATTAATACTTTTACAATTATTATAAAGTAATTATTAATTACTAATGTGATAGTGTGTCATTGCTGTGAACATGTTTTAAAAGTTGACCATGCCCATAGCTCCTAGCAACTGTTTTATTTTTTTTATACTGCAAATGTCAAATAAACTGAAATAGACTGATTATTAATTGCCAATTAATACATGGCATTAATATGTGGCTGTGCTTGAACCTTACTTCTAATCACATATCTTATTCAAAGATCATTTTCATTATAGCTGGCTGACATGTATCACTTGAGCATAAAAGACATTGGTGCAGGTTCTCAGTCATTCTGGACAAGGTTTGTTTTCTTAAACCTGATGAGACTCCTCAGGTTAACCACTCCTTCACAGGAAGGGAGGGGAATTAAGTCCTTCGAATGAAGTGATGAAACGTCTTCTAGAAAACAAACTTTGATGATCTTTCTTGTTTAACCTTTTTTGATAAATGTTGATTAGTTTATAAGCATATTTCACTACCAAAACACTGAAAAGGCTAGACTAAAATTATGTTGCATTTCAAATATTTAAAACCTGGCCATAAAAGATATATTTAATACAATATAATATAACATTTAAAACCCTGTAGATAACAAAATCTAAATGCTTAGGTCATGGGATGCCTTCTTATCACATTTAAAACCATCTTGTGATATGTACATTGTACATGTTGCTTGCTACTGCTTTAGTACAACAAGGTCAACACTCAAGAGTTAACTTTAATTTAGTGGTGAATCATAATTGCACACAAGAGTTAACACTGTCCTGGTGGCACTCACCTCTGAACAGGCCAGATGTCTGTAGTTATTAAACCAGTCCACATGAGCTCGACAGTGGTCAAAGGCGTGGATGAGTTCATGAGTGACCACTCTGTTCATATGGGACTGCTGGTGGATGTTATTCTGACACAAAACTATCTGTGATTTAAACACAATCCAAATATCAATAATAATAATAGTGTGCCAGTCATTTGGGTACATTGTGTTCTTCTTCAATAGGATGTACTTACTTGTGAAGAAGCAGCATCAAAGCCACCGCTAACTGTGCCATCACAATCTTCACAGGCAAAATGTCTGTCTTTAAACACTTGGCTGTACAAATTTGTAAAAAATTACACAATAAATTGCTTGCAACCCATATTCCAAGTATCATTGACTGGTATAAACTATTAAGTCCATAAAAATATAATGGCTTGTGGCATTAAGAGAAATAATCAGCAATAATAGTGAGTTCAAATAAAAAATGGTTGAAATGAAACTTGAAAAGTGCAGAGCAGTACATTATAATTATCAGACACACTCCAAGGGCTTTGGTAATCTTGCCATACGTACCATCCAGAATTTTTCATAGCACTGAGTAAGAGTTTGGCATAGGGACCTACAAAGGACACAGATATTAGTCGCATATTTATAGCCTTCACTGATAGCTAGCTCCTATTAGCAAGCTAGTAAAAAAAATGCGTTCGGCCCTTCTGTTAACACATACAACACAATGGGGATCAGACAAGAACCCACGCTCTTGTTGATAGTATGTCCGTTTTCGGTTTTATGCAAGCTTGCAGTAAGGCTGTACTCACTGGTATCCATTGTGAACTGCAACATGACCTGACACTTGTGGTTAAACGTGAAGAGACTCTCTGCGATTGATCCCTTCTTGTACTTCCCTTTGTTCCTCTCTGGAAATAAGTCGTACCCATATTCCTCCTCTTGCTTTGTCTGGTCCATTTTCTAAACTGTTGTCTCCGAATTGGAGAAAATAGCATGAGTCCTGTTGTTTTAGCTGCCGCTAGCCGAGGAAGAGGTCATCGCTGTTGTGTTGGTCACGTGGTACGGACAGGTCAAAGGTAAAATAAACCTTTTTAAAATTTAATTATTTTATAGTTTTCCATTAAGAAATCGCCGACTGCTATAGGAATTATAAAATGTATCAACGTTACATATATTTTAAAACTGCATTTGAAAAGCCATTCAGCAGTCAGCTCAGCTACAAAAAAGCTGCTTTGGCGCATGCGCATAACGCAATTTCAATCCACCATTAAAGTACTGCACAAAGAACAGAGCAAACACTAATTCAACAAAAGCAAATAAAGTAACACATAAGCAGTGGCTTATTTTGGTATTGTGGGGCCCCAGGGCAGTTTATCATAATGGGCCCCAAAACTATGTACGTTCAGTAACCCTAACCCTTCAAATGCATACATTAGGCTTCTGATTTATAAAATGTAAATGTTTCTTGAGTTTGATGCCAAAATCATGTGCTTACGGTCTACATATTGTCATTTAAATTAGTTTAAAAAAATACTATTTTTGTGAAGTATATATATACATATATATTTAGTTTGTTTTTAATATTTAGAAATAAAAAGCATAGCTTTGGAGCCACATTGAAACAAACTCACAGATTCTGCTCTTATATTTTATAATGAGTTCAAACATTTATTGTTTTCTATATATTTCAAACTCCAACCAAGCTATTTTTCTCTTTAGGGCACCCAAATTAGCGGCTCTGCCACCACCATCACAAACAAAATAACAGTAATATATATTTATTGTTTGATGAGTATTTTCTTCTTTCAAAACTCTGCTGCACGTATTACCTCACACCCCCACCGCCCAACACATCACCCCAGTTCTACAACAACTCCACTGGCTTCCCATAAAACAACGCATCAACTACAGAATTCTTCTCATCACATTCAAAGTCATCCACAATCTGGCCCCACCTTACCTGTCGGACCTCCTCCACATCGTCACTCCCTCCCGCTCCCTCCGGTCCTCCTTGTCCCTCCAGCTGGAAGTCCCCCTGCCCACCTGGTCACCATGGGGAGCAGAGTATTCAGCCATTCTGCTCCCCGGCTTTGGAACGCTCTCCTTCCTGACCTCCGCAATACTAACTCCCTGACACTGTTCAAATCTAAACTCAAAACACATCTGTTCCATTTATCTTTCTGTACATAATCATTTGCTCCCTAATTTTGCACTGTTTTAAGCTGTTTTTATTGATTATCTTTTATTTTTCTATTGTGTATTTTAAATTTGCTTTGTACGGTGACCTTGGGTGATGTGAAAGGCGCCTAAATAAAATGTATTATTATTATTATTATTATTATTATTATTATTATTATTTTATTAAGTATTTGATACCTTTACATTTTCCCATATAGATTATGCTTAAATATAACATTACTAGTGTTTGCCTTTGTGATCTGGTGGTGAGTTGTATTCAAAATCACAATAACAAAAGCTATGCAGCATGTATACCCTTGGATACAAATACTAGAATATAATGACATTGCTGTATTTTAATTTATTTATTCCAATAATATTTTTGCTAATTAAATTGACCTTGTTGCAAGTTTAATTTCTAATAACTACATGACTACAGTAATCCATCGAATCTCGAATCATCGAATGCCAATTTTTTTATCATCGACGCTATCAACGCAACGATATGCAATGAGCTTACACTACCATCTTGTGGTCAAATATGATCACTACACCACCCTTGAAGCTGCTCAATTGACCTGAATAGGAAATAAGGAAATAAAAGATTAAATGCTTCTCCAACTTAACATATTTACATTTACCTTTATTTAACACTTTCAGTTTGTTTAAAAAAAACAAACATATGACACAAATGTAAGTGCTCTGCGCATAGGAGAAAAGCCACAAACAGCATAAAATGTCTCTCATTTTGTCCATAAATCCATGATCCCAAAAAGAGATAAAATACTAACTGCTTTTGTTGGTCTGAGTGCAGGTGATGTGCTAAAGTCAAGTTTAAAATGAGCAGCTTATTTTCAGAGTTGATCCAATTGGTTAAGGTTTGACATCAAAGCTCGACATGTTCAGTCTCAGTGGTTGCTGGTTCTTCTTCTTTTTCTGAAACCATAAATCAAATTTATTTATATAGCACATTTAAAAACAACACCACATTTGCAGATGTAAACAGCAGAGGAAATCATAGTTCCAGTCTGCAACTTCACAACAACTTTAGGATCTTGTAGTTTTCTGGAGCCACTGATAAATGCTTCAGTAAAAGTAAGTACTTGTTCAGATATTACTGACAGTTACTCGTAGTTGGCGATTGCAAGTCAGGCGACCCGGCAGTCAGCCAATCACTGTTCAGATCGGGGCTGTTGCATCAGCGTTTTCAGTGAGTCGCTGTCCTTACAGTTTACACGAGTGCTGAGCGGCTCCAAACGGCTTCCTGCTGCGAGACCAAAACACCACTTCCATCGCTTCCAAAGGACTGCGTATTCGGAAAAGGGAAACCCTGTCTTCTCGTAAACAAAAGGCCAAAACTCTATCAAACCTTTGCGGATTCAGCAAAACGTGTTGTCATCTAAACCAGGAGTTCCCAAACTTTTCAGACCGCGACCCACAAAATAACCCACCTTGGTGTCTCGTGACCCTCTGGGGGGATCCCGACCCCCACTTTGGGAAGCACTGATCTATACGCTCCCTAAATAATTTCTTGAGCAAAGTTTCGGTCTGTCTGATGTTCATCAGGCTTGAAGGCAGCCGTTTCAATGCACCATTTATAGGCTCAGGTGCTACCTCCAAAAACATCACTCAATCAGGATTGAGAACAGTCTACTTAACTACTACTTATGTAATTTTATATGTTTCTATTTTTGCTCAATAAATGATCTAATGAAGAGTGAGACAGTGTGCAGGTGCTTCCTGATTTTTCAAAGTTAAGCACCTGTAGTTTTCTCAGGTGTGCAGAGTGTACTTTAAAATGTCTGTTGACATTATACTGCCCTCACCTGGCTGTGGCTTTTGAACACACTCTCCATCTTCCTCTTCATATCCATACGAGCAGATGCACAGAAAACTGCCTTTAGTGTTAACACACTCCTGATGCTCCTTGGTGCAGACTGGCTCCTGCTGGGAACACTCATCCACATCTGTCCAAATACAACAAATTTCATTAATTTAATTTTATCCAATTACTCACATAGTACATAAATAAACACCATTTATTGTTTTTAAAAAGTAATTATGGATGTCTGGATGTACAAAAAGAACCTAAAAAACAAGAAAACCTCCCACCAGTGCAGGTGCCCTCTGTGTCTTGGTAGCCACTGGCACAGTCTTTACACTCATCAGGACCTGGCCCAGTGCAGCTCGAACACACCTTGTCACAGGCTGTCAAACAATGACACAAACACACACGCATTATAATATAATGCTTATTGTTCATAAAAATGCCCCAACAACTTTAGTTATGGAAATTTGTGCACATTATTCTGAAGCTGACCTGTAACACACCCTACTATTTCAATAATATTTAACATACAGTAGTGTTCAAAATAACAGCAGTGTGTGTATCACAGTTAGTAAATCTCAAAATCCTTATTTTAGACTGAAACTTTGCTCATTTCATTCTATTCCAAATCAAAACATGAACAGAAAATGATCAAATGTGTTATTCCTTTCCAGAAAGTGAAGAAAAAAGGAATATTAGGCTGTTCAAAAAATTATCAGTGTTTGCACTTTTTTTTTTTAACTACAAATAATATTCTTGACATTAATACTAGACATTAGAGAAGTATTGTCATCTGACTGTTGCTTCAGTGCGCAGAATGTTGTAATGTAATGATTGTTGTAATGTTATGTTTATTATTATGTTATACTAAGACTGTAACAAAGGAGTAGGACCATAATAAGCCTCGGGCTTCATTCTACTCCTTCTCAGACACAGTTTGGTCTGCAAAGAAGATGCTTTCTTGTTTTTTTATGTTTGTTTGAGAAAAAAGAATAACAAACTCAATAATTTACTGTATAAAGTGAAAATCTTTAAGATTTTGCTTTCCTGTGGATCTCTGAACTAATATTTTGTTGTATAACTAGTTTTTGAGAACTGCTCATCATCTGTGCTGCACAAGTCCACGAACTTCTGGCAGGTGTCACAGCCCAGGACGACTGGACTACATTCCACAATTCCTCCTCTGCATTTCTTGGTTTAGCCCCAGAAACAAAATTTTTAATATCACCCCACAAGTTTCCTATAGGGTTAAGGTCTGGAGACTGTGCTGCCCCTCCATAATGTTAATCTTGTTGGTCCTGAACCAAGTTGCTGCTCTTTTACTGTGTGTTTTCAGTCATTGTTTTGTTGAAACACACATTTCAATGACATTTCCTCTTCAGCATAAGGCAACATGACCTCTTGAAGTATTTGGATGTATTTAAACTCATCTATGATCTCTGTGATGTGATAAATAGGCCTGACACCTTAGTATGAGAAACATCCACATATCATAATGCTTGCTCCACCAGGCTTTACTGTCTTCACAGTGTCCTGTGGCTTAAACTCAGTGTTTGTGGGTCATGTGACCAACTGTCTGTGGCCCCTAGACCCAAAAAGAACAATCTTACTTTCATCAGTCTTCAAAATGTTGTGCCATTTCTCTTTAGGCCAGTCAGTGTGTTCTTGTAACTTCTTCAGCACGTCTTTTTTTTAAACAATGGGACTTTGTGGGGGCTTCTTGCTGAAAGCTTGGCTTCACAAAGGCGTCTTCTAATTGTTACAGCACTTACAGGTATTTTTAGATCTTCTTTAATCTCCCTGGAGCTGAACAATGATTTTTCATTTTCTTCTGTGTCTTTCAGGTTTTGGTCGCCATTTTAGAGCATTTGAGGTCATTAGCTGAGCAGCCCTTCATTTTTTGCACTTTATATGTTTTCGCCTCTCCAGCCAACTTTTTATTTAATATAACCAGCCTGCACAACACATGATGCCTTTTCCTTTCATAAGGGACAGCTGTTTAACACCTGAGCTCTCACAGCTGACTGAGGGCCCTGATAAAACACCACACTGCTGTTATTTTGAACATGCCCCTTTCATTTAATTATTCAAATAAAAAGAATTAGCAGCACACATTTCAGGACTGTGGGGTCTGTTGGTTTTCTATTACTCTACTACAACTTTTTATCAAAAAGTGACTGTTTTGCTTTGTGATGTTGGACTGCTATTATTTTGAACACAACTGTATATTTTGCATGGCCACAAATCTTTATCATTTCTTACCTTTGCAGGAGAAGGAGCCCTCAGTGTTAAGGCAGTGCTCGTCCTCTTTACAGGGAGAGGGATCTTTAGTGCACTCATCAACATCTGTTAAATAGCAGAATAATATTCTTAGGTAGAGCTTAGATCTCTGTGAATGTGAAGCTATTTTTATCTGTCAATTAAAAAAAAATGCATATGGCAGTTAGGTAAAGGCAAATACACATCCTCTTACCAACACAAGCTTCCTGATCATCTTCTTCCCAGCCGTCTTTGCACTCGTCACAATCCTGGTGGGTCGCTCCATTGCACGTCTTACAGGACGAATGGCATTCTGTCATAAGCAAAAGAGAATGAAGGAGATGCTATTTCTCTGGTATATACAAAAACAGCAGGTATATTGTCTCATAAAACATGGAAATATTTAATGTGTATATAGAATGTATGGTGAAATGTACCTGTACATAAGGAAAAGGTATCATTCCTCACTTCATTAAAGTAACCGTCACTACAGTCCAGGCAAAACTCTCCTTTATATCCAGAGTCACAGCTGCACTTTCCATTTCCTCCTCGAGTCCCATCTCCGTCACAGTGTCCATTTCCATGACATGGTCTTTCAGAGCCTCCAACACAGGCTTGAACACAACACATTTTACATTACATTCCTGTTAATGTATTGCACTGTAAAAAGTGCTCTTGTTGGCTACAAAAAGTATAAAAATATAGTATAAACTATATAGTCTTACCATTGCAGTCAGGACCAAAAGTTCCCTTTGGACAGCAAACTTTGATGGTCTCAATGCAGAACCATTTGTGGAGATCAGGATTTTTTGCTTTCCTGTACAAAAACAAGAAATCAGACAAGGAATTAACATTTTATTTGCAGAAGTCATTGACGTTGACTGACAGAAAAAGACAGCGATGCCTATTGTCTAAACAACTTCAGTAAACAAAAGGATAAGAAACTTTTTTTTTGCTTGAGTCAAATTTTTCACAAGTCAGTGGAGCATATTTTCAGTTACGCCTGACAACATTTTGTGGGTGGTCAAAAGCTTTAAGCAGTTTTTAAGCATAAAGGCAACAGTGATTTCTGCAAATTATTGACTGACTTTTTGAGCTAAAGGGTAGGCAAAATGGTTTATAAACTGTCAATACTATATTTCTGTAAGAACCTATCAAGTGCAATTGAAATATGTTGTTGACAGCTGTAAAAGGCCCTAAAACGATGCAAAAACCTCTGCAGTGTATTTGCATTGATCCACACTTACCTTTTGAACCACCAGGTCTCCAAATGCTCTTCATGCTCCTCTAACATCCGGTTGCAGTCAAAGCTGCTGCTCTCACACAACCCCTCTATAATTTCCATCAGACGGATCTCACTGAAAGGAACAATGCAACATTATCAACAATAAAAAATTAGACTGATTAAAGGCAGAGGTAGACAGCACATCTAAATAGTGCAAGGTACATATACTATGAAAATATAACCATTTAGGCTGAATACAGTTGATTTAGCTAACGGATTATACATTAAAATTATTGCTATATGCATTCTAGAAATGTGTGGCTCTTACACTATTGCTCACAACATATGTGTGACTTGTATGTCTTCATACAATGTGAAATACAAATATTGTTAATGCCATTGTTTTCTAACTTCTGGAGTGGTCACAGCAAATCATCTGCCTTCTAGCGTGCAGTGAATTGGCAAATGTTTTAGATGCCTTTAGATAAGCAACCATGTGGGACTGGCACATGGAGCACACTGAGTTGTGACCCCTGTGGCTGGATTTTCGTTAATGATACTGTTCTTATACATAAAAAATAATAATGGAGACAACTGTCACATTGAGCTTTGAAGCTACTCAATTTAAATTAGGTTTTCATACAAGCAATTATATTTTTGATCTGAAGAAGATCAGTATTATGATGCTCTATTTGGTGGTTTCAAGTTAATATATTGTTAAATAGCCTGGTGCAGTTATGCAAATATTCTGACCACACACACTGCATATATCTAGCCTGTGCCAGTGTGATCTGTACTTTTGACAGGATAAGATGCAACGTATAGAGTATAACATACAGCCTACAGTATAAACTGTACGCTTTATGTCTACGGCCTCACCTAGTTTCATATTTAGACAGTTTTCTCTCCTCCCAAGCAGTGTTTCCTCCTCCAAAGTTCTGCTTCGCTGTTCTTTCAAAGCCCTGGAAAGGTAGACAAAACAATGATGACATGGCCAATGGAGCTAGGATTCAGAAAGACACTTGATTGACTAACGTTACTTAATAGCTAAGGGTATGGCTCAACATCAAAAAAGACATGCAACTGGTCTGAACTAAATTCTCACCTTGCTGAAGTTATCTGTGATTTGTTGACAGGTAGAACACGCACTTTTTAAGTCTTTCTTGCCTTCGGTAGCTTGAAAAATCAAAATAAGAGTTATACAGGACAATAGCCGCAGCAGCCGCAGATCTAGACCTATGGACAGCATTTCAGCTCAGTTCCAAATTCACTTTCATATCAGGACACGGCCACGCGGTGCTCTCTAGCTACTAAAGCGTCGTACACGTCCGAAACATCTAAACTAGCCCTTTCGACCATTCATATTAAATTGGCGTTATCAATGCAAAGCGCGATAAAGTTATATTTACATGCCGGCTTTGAAAAAAATGGGATGCGGTTTTAGTTTTCCGCGTCAGCTTCTTAGGCGAATTGTGGCTGATGGTGATTGGCTGCAACTGCCTGTCAATCAAACATGTAACCAATGAAGAGCCGCCACGCCCGGGACAAACGGAGCGTTCCTCACGTGGAAAATTTAGGAAGCTTGTTTAAAATATAAATAAATATTTTTAATGCTTAATAAACGGGTTTATGGCTCACATATGAATAGTCGTAAGGTTAAAAATATTTTTATAGATATTTTAAAACCTTTAATCCACTTCCTGTTATGCCCGGAAGTGTAAGTCGCACTGCTGCTGTCATGGCTGAAAAGAGGAATGTTTGGGGGCTCTCATTGCTGATTTTGTTACTCTTTGTCTCTCTCCTTCACTTATTAATATGTCCTTTAACTAAAGTAGAAGAAAGCTTTAATTTACAAGCGGCACACGACATTTTGTTCCACAGAACTGACTTTGAAAAGGTGAGCATCAGTGAAATGCTGGACATGCTACGAACCTGGCTACTTTTTAAAACCCATTTCAACAAAAATATGTTAAAACTGTATTTGTAAATGAGATTGCAAATTAAGCCGTATTAATTTCAAGCATTATTTACAGTTATCTTATTTCCAACTGAAGTTATTCATTTAGCCTTTACATTAATGTTTATTCATTAAAACTAAAAAAATAAACAGTACTGACAATAACATGTGTTTGTAGTTAGTAAGTAGCACCAAATATAATTTTTTCACAACCTTAAACCTTGTCTTTTCAGTATGACCATCATGAGTTCCCAGGTGTGGTGCCTCGAACCTTTCTTGGTCCCTTGGTTTTGTCTGCACTCAGCTCCCCATTTGTGTTTCTGTGTAGTCTCATGGATACACCAAAGTTTTATGCACAGCTAATAGGTACATCTCATACATGTTATTGTCTATTTTTCTTTTTTATCTTCATCAAGTGTCCAGGTGTATTAATTAATAACTGTACATTTATCTGTTCATGTCTTTGCAGTCCGTGCATCTTTGGGACTGTGCGTCATTGGTTCACTCTGGCACATGCAGAAAGAGGCAAGGAGGCAGTTTGGCTCCACAGTCGCAGGTCTCTTCTGTCTGATATGCGCCTCCCAGTTTCACATCATGTTTTACAGCACCAGGACCCTCCCCAATGTATTTGCACTGCCCCTTGGTAAGTTTTTCTGGGAATTTGTATAAACCGCATTCAATATTTTAACTCTCTGACATTTGATTTTTTTTTTTTTTTTTTTTACAGTTCTAGTTGCATTCACATCTTGGATGGCTCAAAGATATGGACGTTTTATCTGCCTTTCTGCCTTTGTCATTATTGTGTTTCGCTCAGAGCTGTGCATCTTAATGGGTATAATGTTATTAATGTCGTTACTGAGCAGAAGGTTGGGACTACTGCAGTTAATTTACTTTGCTCTCCCTGTCGGTATCCTGTCCTTGGGTAAGTCAGAAACAGTAGTTTTTTTTTTTGTTTGTTTAAAACATGAAAAACTGACTAAAAGCTGATGTGTCTGTTGTAGCTCTGACTGTTGCTGTTGACACTTTCTTTTGGGGGAAGCCTCTGTGGCCTGAGGGCCAGGTGCTGTGGTACAATACTGTCCTCAACAAGAGCTCAAACTGGGGAATATCCTTTTATTTTATGTTCTTGTTCATATACTGTGATTGTTTTAAAGTCTCTATTTTAAGTTGTCCTTGACTGATCTTGCCAGTAAACCTCTCCCTTTCTGTGGTACTTTTACTCAGCTGTGCCTCGTGCTCTGGGATGTACTTTGTTGTTTGTCCCTCTTGGCCTCCTTGACCGGCGGATGAGAATTATTTTCCTTCCTACTGCGGGCTTTGTCCTACTGTACTCACTACTGCCTCACAAAGAGTTGCGCTTCATAATATACACCTTCCCTGTGCTTAGTTTGGTGGCTGCTCGAGGATGCTCATTTATGTAAGTACCATAGCAGAGGTTCCAGAAGTGCCAATTTCTAATACAACATGATTCATTTGATTTTGCAACACCAATACGTATACAGTATTTATTATCGGTATAGGAAAAAATATTTAGATCCAAATTTGTTTTTTAGGATTGTAGTGTGCCTTGTGCCAGTGCTTACATAAAGCTTTATACATATTGTTGGTGCATTTTGTCTTTTAAAGAAGATTAGTTCTTTTCAAAATGACTTTGAGGATACATAAACTATTTCATTGGTTTTTAATGTGAAGTAAAATGTGGCTTTAATTGTGTATGCTTTGTCTTTCAGTCTCTCCAACTATCAGAAGTCATGGATGTACAAACTGGGCTCTGCAATCGTGGTTGGCCATCTGTTGGTTAACACTGCATACTCGAGTTTTTGCCTCTATGTGTCCTACCACAACTACCCAGGAGGCAAAGGGATGCAAGAGCTGCACAGACTACTACCAGCCAATTCAGGTTCATATGTTTTTCACATTTTTTTACAAGATTCAAAACACATTTTAACAAGTTTTTTCTGCGCAGATATCTTTGTTCATATTGACACATTTGTGGCTGAAACTGGGGTATCGCGCTTCATGGAGCTTAACAAAAATTGGAGGTTAGTGTAATTATTAAACTAAATTGTAATTACATGAATATTTTAAACTTTCTAAGTTGACTATATTTTTTCAACAGATATGACAAGCGCGAAGATATGGGCCCAACAAATCCAGACATCAAAATGTACACACACCTCCTAATGGAAGCTAATGTTACCAAAATACAATTTTTACAGGGCACTTACAGACCGATGGCCTTCATAGATGGTTACAGTAAAACGGCCCTGAACTTGTTCCAGTTTCCACCAGTCAGTGTCCTGGTACAACAAAAGGCTGTACTAATGGAGCAGATCAAAGACAGTTGATGAAGACTTATATAAATATAGAGTGGCAATGTATGACGAAATATGATTCAGTAGTGTTTTACTTTGTATAAGACTTTAAGAACTTTTTTAAGAGTTACAGTATGGTGATACAAGAATTAATGTGTTCAATAGGGTCAACAAAATGCAATTTAAAATCTGTGGTTCTGAACTGGACTGATTTTAGGACCAAATATTGCTGATCATGTTGTTTACAGTTTTTTTTTTTCAAAATTTTACAATCTTACAGCCATAATTACACAATTTCATGTAATTAAAAGGCTTAAAATAAAAATTGTGGTGTGTGCTGTGTGTAATGAATGGATTAAATGACTCTGAATTACCTGATAAAACACATTTACAAATACTGTATATACAGCAGTGTGTTCATGTACTTGAGGGAAACCTTTATTTACAAATGACAACACAATTTGCATGGTTCCAGTCTCAATGCTAAAACATTTATCAAATTAAGTTCAAAAGTAATTTATTATAAAAATGTACAGTACATTGTTTACTCAATAAACCCATAATTTAATCCCCAGGACATAAACCTAAATTGTGCTTAAGAGACACATTGTATAATCCCGACAAACGGCTTACTCTCAAAATACAGCAATAATATACAAGATCTTATTAAAACATTTCAGCAGAGTAAAAAAAATCTATTTCTAAACAACAGTACCGTGAGCCACAAATTCACAATGAAATTAAATAACATTAACTTAACACATCTTTCAGTCACAGCATTTATTTTTGGGCCAAGTTTCATTCAGAAAAAAACATCAATAATAATCCATAGTAATCAAAAAAGCATCCTGACAAGATCCGCGCAAAATTTAAGAAAATATGTACAGCATTTTGACCTGAAGTAGTTTTTTTGGTAAGGCACAAGGAGAGAGAAGACACAAAAAGAAAGACAAAAAAGGTTTACAAATAACACATCACCAACCCCTACAGCTAGAAAACCCCTCCCTCCCTGATACACTTTTAACACAATAGTTTCAAAGTGTTTTACAGTAGTACTCAGAATACCCTCCAAGTCTGGCCTTTGCATTAAAAAAAAAAAAAAAAAAAAATCAGTGTATAAATTGATATTGTACAATTGACAAATACCTTAACTTCACAGCTACGTGGCTTGGTCCTGGTTTAAAGGGTTGCTAATGCTATAAATGAATCAATATTGAAAATAAATCAATGGGAGGTTCACCTTGAGAAAGAGCAGACCCTCCACGTTTTCCAATAGGGGCCTTGGCTGATTGAGGGCACAGTTAACACTAGCTGTGCTGAAGAGAGTCTCTGCTGGGATTATGCTGGGGGGACAGCCAACATAACGGGCGGCTACTTTGGCAAGATCGGGCCAGAGGAACTTTTTGAGGTTCCAGTAATCGAGAGGGTCATAGTTTTGATCAAGGATGTCTTCCTCTAGGTACTCCAGCACTGCCACCTCTGAGGACTTTGATTTCTCCTCACGTTTTGTGTTTTGTCGGATGTCACCCATTAGAGACCAGAGGTTGTCTTTTGAGTTTGACGCCTCGTAGGGCTCAACGCAGCCATTGGCCATAAGGGAATTAACTTCATCTGAGGTAGTGCAGTCCATATCCAGCTCTCGGATTAAGTCCTGTTTACAACACTCAGCCTCTTCCTCTGTAAATAGTGATGTTTTGTAGCGTGGGTCTAACATGGTAGCCCAGATGTATCGTGGGTCGTGCAGCATTGAGGACATCCTACTGACCATGGCCTCTTTGAGAGATTTCAGCATGTTGTCTATGCCCACGGTCTCATCAAACAGCAGGTCTATCTTCCTGTTGAGGATGTGTATGAGTGGTATCACTTGTCCCAAAGTGGCAGTGCGGGTGCTCATCTCTGTGCAGGCGACTTCGAAAGGTTTCAGTGCATTGCAGACTGAGAGCATCACCTCCCACTGATCACAGCTAATAATTTCCCTGAAATTGCACTCAATTGACAGCTCATCAATGGCTTTCCTCTGCTCCACCATCCGCTCCAGCATGAAGAAGGACGTCCTCCATTTTGAGGGGACATCCTGGATCAACTGGTTTTCGGGCAGCTCGTGGACCCTTTGGAGCTCAGTGAGTTTTTCCTTGGCCTTTGCTGAGCGGTGCACGCGTTCACAGATCTTTCGTGCTATACTCAGGAGGTTTTGAACCATTCTCTGACTCTTTATGGCTTCATTAATAATGAGGTCAATAGTATGTCCAAAACACTGCACGATTACATGGCCATGGTCCTCTAATGTGTTTCTAATGGCGTTGTTGTTTGTGACTGTGAAACCCCTTTTCAGTCCTGATGAGGTGATCCAGGAGTCCCACAGGTACTCCAGCTGCTTTGGAATGTCCTGCATATCAGTATCACAGTCTATTTGTGAGACACTGAGAAGAGCGGAGCAGTGAAAATCCTGACCCTGAGGCCTGAGACTGGACTCGTATGTCGCCCAGTGGGCAGTGAGGGTCAGGTATTCCCTTGTCTGACTACTGACCCAAATACTTGTTGTGAAGTGCACAACGCCACCTTCAGCTTCTTTGAGATGAGTCAGCACTACATCCTTGACCCTTTCGTACATGTCTGGTATGGCAGTGCTGGTAAAGTAAGAGGAGGAAGGTAGAGAATACTGGGGCTGGAGGTACTCTAGTAGTCGGTTCAGTCCAGTGTTCTCCACAATAGCTGATGGCTGCAGATCCAGTGCAAGCATTTCTGCTAATAGTTTGGTGATTTTTTTGGCAACCGGGTGGTGTTCATCATACTTGTCATTGTTCTGTTTAAACACCGAAGTGTCCATTAGCTCTTGTTTTACATCGATTTTAGCATACGGCACATCACCTGAGATAGTAGTATTGTTATTTTCAAGAACATGTCCATGAAACCTCTGCGTGTGCCTAAACAGGCAGCTCGTGCCGAGGTTTGTAGTTTTTTTGCCTCTACTTATTGTGCGGTTACAGTGCAAACAAATCACTTTTGTGGGGTCAGCAGGCGAAATGGAAAAATGGTTCCACAGTTTTGATGTCTTTTTACTTGATGCAGGAGTCTTTTTTTCACTCTCTGGAGGGCTCTCAGTGTCTTGTGATAAAAGTTCATCTGTTGGGATGAGGCTGGTGTAAGGGAGTGGGGAGGTTTCTTTGTCTTCAGCTCCTTTTGGGTTTTTGAGGACGTCCGGATGGCGTCTCATAAGATGTCGCATTAAACAGCTTGTACCAAAGTCACCCCGCTTTCCCCGACTTATAACACACGGACAATATCGGCACAGTGCTTTTAATTGGTCAACAGGAGAAACTATAAAATGATGCCACACTTCAGACTTCACTCTTTTCATGATTTTTTTGTTTTGCTGAAAAACTGAGTGGTCCTGAGTGGTACTTGGCCCCTCTGACAAATTGTAGAGTGAAGAGTTAGGGGATGTGTCCTCCTCTCCTTGAGCAGTTAGAGACAGATGGAGAGAGGACTCTTGCCCTGAGAAAGCCAGCTCTTCTTCACATTCATCTTTGATATTGAGGCTTTGGGGTACATCATCAGACACAGTTTCTGGGGAGGATGGAAGCAGGGGAGACTCTTTTTTCATGTCCAGTGTATCTTGTAACTGCGTTCGGGACAAAAGGGAGGGTGGGGTGGTGTATGGTGGAGGAATGTGATTGCCTTGTCCGTTTTCCTCAATTACAACCTCTTTATGGGCCCTCCACATGTGACGGATTAGACAACTTGTCCCAAGATCTTTCCCATTTTTACCCCTACTGAATTCGTTCATGCAATGGATACATACTGCTTTGGAACTGTCCACAGGTGACAGGTAGAAGTGTTTCCATACAGCAGACCTGCGACGCGAGCTTGCACTTTTTGCGGTCCCAGGAAGGCGCTCGGCCCCACAATCCGACAAGTCTTCACTAATGTTGTCATTGGAATTTGAGGTTGAGAGCAGGGAGCTAAAAGAGTCAGCATTAACAAACGGTTCTAGTTTTGGTTCGACTTTGATTAACACTTCTTTGGATGACATGTCTAAATTTTCAGCTGAGGAAGTGAACAGTGAAGTGATCTTTGAGGTGGAAGTAATGACATTATTTGTCATCTCTTCATTTTTTGGTGAGTTTGGAGAGAGAGGAGGTATCAAGGGTAAGGCGAGAGAATTTGCAACACTAGCCGAGGATGCATCTGTGCCGTCTTGTAAAAGCACAGTGGGATGAGCCCTTCGTACATGCCTCATTAAACAACTTGTACTCAGGTCTTTCTCATTTTTACCCCGGCTAAATTCTTTCATGCAGTATAAACAGATTGCTTTGGTACTGTCTCGTGGAGATATGCAGAAGTGATTCCATGCGGGAGACTTTTTTCTTGGACTGGACTGATTTCTTACAGATGACAAAAGACTTTGAGTCACAGCATCCATCGCAACGTCATAAAGCGTGCTGGAATATCCAGTTAGTAAACTACTATAATCATCACAATCTTTAGTTACAAAAGGGCCAACTGAGCTGCCGAATGCTAGGCTTTCCTCATCTGGAATGTCCTCCATGTCATTAAGATCCTCAGTGTCCTCTCTGATATGTAGACTTTCTTCATTCCCATTTTCATAGTTTTCACACTCCATAGTTTCCTCAGTTTGAGAATCTGGTTTGTTTGCTTTAGCTTTGTTACCCTGAGAAGATAAATTAAGAGACTTGGCAGAGTCTGTATCCAGTGTTGTAGAGGGACAGGAAAGAGCTTTTTTTGTGGCTGGACTTATATGTGAGTGCAAGCTGTAGGATCTGAACACATAGCCATCCTCTCCCTCGATTTTCAAGCACCTCCCTTTTGCCTCCCTTTTTTTGCTTTCTATGGAGCCGTTCAGTTCGCTGTCCAAGTCGTCACTCATGTGAGACACCTCCTCCTCCCCTTCCATTGTAGCAGCCTAAAGGTTTCTGTTTATGGATGAGGCCTGCTTCGTCAGATGAAGTTAGTTTCTGCAGGTGTCGTCATGGATACAGCTTTACACAGATGATGTTGTTTGGATGAGGCTGTCCGGGGAACAGGGGGCCTGCCTGTCCCTCTCCATTTAAGGAGACCTTAGACAGAAAGAGCAGAAAGACAAAACATATTAGATATTAAGATTTCATCAAACTCACCTGTATAGGTAAGACATATTCTGTACTTTTTAAGGAATTAAAATAATTAAACTTCATGAATAATTAAATTTGTTGGGAAAAAAAGGTTATTAAGATCTATAATCTAACCACTGTCTAATTGTGTAACTAGAAGCATTTGTTGAACACAGACTTCCACCAAGCCACTGGGTCACTCACCTGAGAAAAAACCCTAAAAGCCTGGATCTTGCTCAGTAAGCATTAGAAATACATCAAATCTGTACTACTACTGACAGAGAAAAACCTCACCTTTCATTTGGCGTTATTTGCAAATGTGGAGCTACATTTGTTGCTCTGCAATTTCCAATTTCATATGTACCCCCTATTTTTAGAATCTTCTGGATCACCAGAACCACAACTTGATCAAGGTCAAACTATGTCAGATTATATGTACCATGATGTCATCCTGTAATTATTTGCCATTGATTCTGAGCATTATTTGTTGAGTTGGGCTAGATCCTTTAAACGCAATCAACTTGTTCCTTATTCCATTTGTGACATTTCCTGAAAATTTCATCAAAATACGTCCATACGTTTTTATGTATGTTATGTTGCTAACAAACAAACGAACATTGCCAAAAACATAACCACCGCCTTGGCAGAGGTAATAATAACAATAATCATACTGTAATCAACATTTTTTTTCATTTTGTATATTGCACCCTTAAAACAACAGACGATACAATTATGCTAGACACTTAAAGTCATTCATATAACAATGCACTGGCAACGGTATGAGTTCGTGTTTATTAGGTGATTAATTACAATTTTATACCAACAACCCATATGTAGATTTACAAGCTGGATGTTCCAAATATTGTGTACTATCAAAGGCTAGTTATTATTGTTTTTTTTTAAACAAGATAAACTGTGCCATAGTCAATTAGGAAGCCTTTAGTTGAACCTGCCTTATTCCCAACAACCAAGTTCTTTATATTAGTATCTGAACAGAGTGGCTTAGAGAAATATAATAGATAATAATTTTAAGCGTCTGTAAACTGACAGCTCCACGTATACAACGTAGGCGTAGCTGTTCCACCAGACCAGACCAGTCAGTGTATACAGGACACGTTAGATCCGACACCACTGGTCTGAGTACACAGCATTTAACAGATCAGACAACCCATTGAGATAATATGGGCATTTTAAAGGTGAAAATAGAGCAGTTGTAAAGGTTAAAAGTCAAACATTGCGTGGATAAATAACAGGACTTATCTCATTGGCCAGCTCCTCAGTAACACCGGTTTTTCCGGGTATGGCTCCAGTACTAGTCAGGAAGATGTGAAAGGGCAGTAAAAATAGCCAACTCACAGTGGCTTTCATGTAAATTCACCTAAATTACACATACCGGTATGTGACCGGTATGGAGAACACGGAACTGTTAAGTAGGTTTTTAACAATAATCATGATAATTAATATTTGTAGCTTTTATCTACAATACATTAACAGTAAACACAGGTATCCTGGTGCTAACTGGGCTCGTCATGATGCTAATATACGCATACAGTTAACAAGACACGGATACAAAACTTGAGTCACATGGCTCTGTATCACAAATATCCCACACAGTGCAACTTGATCAACCATAACATTGCGCGTGGACGTATACGACAGGTTAAATCTCAGAGCACCACAGGACTGCTGCTAGCTGGTTAGCGGCCAGCTAGGCCACACTCAGGACAGAAGCTAACCTGGCGAGGCAGAACCAGCCGTGGCCACATAACGAACCACACGGATCTGGATCAGACCATGACTCGCCACGACGTCCTGGCCGCATTAAACCCCATTTTACCCACACACGTACGATTCTGGGGTACTTACTGTGATGTGCAGCGACGTAAGCACTTGGATTCGGCTCCTAAACAGTTAAATATGACACATTTGATTGATCCGGAGGGGGGTTCACTTTGTGGCTTTTGTCTCCAGCTCTGCTCAGTTCAGGCTCGGCCGCAGCAGTGCAGCGCCGCGCAGCGTCGGACGGAAGGAAGAGCGGCGCCCAGTGATGTCACTGGCCAGAGGTCCAACCAGTACCAAACCAGTACATCCGCCATGACGGTATGTTTCAAATAAACATGTTTAGTTACCTTTATTTCTGCTTTTTAAATATCAATCTTCTCATAATTAATTAAATACTATGTGCAATAATTTGTGGAACAAGTATAATTATTATACTAGCCTTGCCCTCTTCAGTGAGGGCTAGGGCTATAAATAATCATAATCATAATCATAATAACAAATCTCTCTATATACTGTAAATGAAAACCCATGTGGCCACTTTACACTATATTAGCCAGCATAAAGCATATTATGGGACCTCTCTTAGTATCCAAAACATTGCAAGCAACATAAGGCAACACAGTTTTATTTATAAAGCCTATTAAGCAACTCAATGTACTTTACATATGAGCAGAAAAAAAAAAAAAAAAAAAAAAAAAAAAATCACAATACAATTTTAAATTCAATACAATTAAATAAAAAAAAAAACAATAAAAGGGACATGGTTTTAAAACATTAAAACTGAAAAAATAAAAACAATGTCAGAGATAAACAATGCATTCAAGAATAAATGTATTTGAAAATAATAAAGTTTTCACATAAGACATAAGTAGATGCCTCCTGTAGCACACTCCCTCTCTAGGAGCCAGGGGCAACTCCACACAGACAAGTCCAGTGAACATGATTTTAAACATTCAACATTTAAAACACTGATCCATTTTAATTTTAATGTATGAATTTTGTGGATGTTTCTTCCACAGTAATTGTCCCATATTTTGGGTTTGCACGGTTCATATGGCTCTTGTCTATAGCTTGTATGAGGAATAAAAAGCTTTCACATCACACATATCTCATACACTTAAAATAAGATATAAAAAGTCAAAGCAAGGCAACATACTACAGGCATATTATTTAAAATACAGTTGACTCACATAAAATCACATCTGAGTTTTGATGGTAGACAATATATATTTTTATTGCAATATTTTTTTTTTTTCTGCATTATTCTCAGGGCTTAACATTAACTTTTTGGCTTACTGGCCACGATGGCAAGTCCTTTTCATAGTTACTAGCCAATAAGGGGTTTTACTAGCCAGGATTTAATTAGTTCAAATGTTTATTTTATAGCATACAATAAGCTTAATGACATTAATGAAATGTAGGGCTTAGTTTCATGTGTACCAAGTGTTTATCAAATGTGGAAAACAGGTTTACCTAGACAGAATAAATATTAATTTTTTGCATGTGGCTTATCTTAATGCATGTTTTGTTGTTGTTTTTTTCCTCAGAACATAATGAATTACACTGTACTAAATTAAGTGGTCACTCAAACACCTCTAAAGTTAAGATACATGCATAGAAATCCAACTGGCCAACGTGGCTAGTGAGACTAAAAGTGCTACAAGCCAAACTGGAAATCTAGCCTACCTTTATTTGGCTGGTTGGCTACTGCTAATCAACTGCCTGAGGCCCAGAACTGAATGGGGGCCCCCGAGGATGGTCATTTATCTGTACAGCAGTAAACACGCTGTTTTAGCAACAGAAAACAAACCACTGCATATACGCTGCCTTGCAATTCTCCTAAAATGGCCCTATTTGGAGAGAAGTCAAACTATAAACTGTAGCCAGCCTAAAATATTGTTTACCATCAAAATGCACCAGAAATCATTTGTTTTGTTCAAATTTTTCTGGGGGAGGACGCCTGGAACCCCCTGCTTTATATTGTCCCACCACATATTCTGTTATGCACACAAGGTTCAGGATAGAGGCGAACGGAGAGATACTAATGCTTTTATTAATAATAAATATAATACACATTTTTTTGAACGCCCCTTGTTACTATGTTTTTGGTTTGAGGTGGGATTTACAAAAAAATACTGGAGCCTATATATGGGGCCTCAGTTGTCCCTCTTGCCTAGGGCCCCTATAGTGTTCAGAAATGGCTCAGGTGCTAATGTCAAGGCCTGACCATTCTATATAAGATGTACCCACTGTTAATTCTTTAATACATTGAAATTGCTTTTTTTGCTCTGGGGTTTTTGACCTTTGCGCGTCAGGCTGGTCTCGAGGACGACGCATGCACCCCAGCGGTTTGTTCGTTGTTATGGTAACGTCCATTTCGTTTTTCTGTCTGTTTTTAGGCTCAGTTTGTGTCAAAAATCTCAAATAAAACCAACTTATTCATTCTGCTTTATTGGCATACATAAAGTTTATTTGTTTTATACGTTTGTTTCCCTAATATTTCCTGTCCCCCCCGACCCGGTCTTTGTTTGGAGCTTTGTCTCTAAATGGACACGCGGGCTGACAAAGGGCGACGCATTGATCGTGTGACAGATGGGCTTTTGTAGCAGGGCTACAGCTGAACACCGACATGACCTCCGCTGTCACTGGGCTGCTGCTGCTGCTGTTGTGAGTGTGCTGCGGGTGGGAGTTGTCTGCTCTGCTCTCGACGCATTGTTGTTGGGGGATGAACCTCTGTGTTTCTGCTGCTACTATTGGCTCAGGCTCGGGGATGGCTAACAAGGGGTTGTTGTAGCCTTTGAATGGAATCTTAAGCAAACAGTCCCGTAAAACTGCAGAATTAAATGTCGAAAATTAGCATTTACAAATAAGGCTTATTCCTGTTTTACCGTTGTCGAAGGGAGTGTATTATCGGCCATTGGATGAGGACACAGTGTACGGAGCTTGAGCCGCCGAGCAGGCCGTATCGCTGTGGCTTTGTAAAGCTGAGGGCAAGATACCCTCTCCATCAACTAGCAAAACTTCACCAACCCGAGGTTTGTGTTTTGATTTTTACATTTCTACTCTTTGCGTAAAGACTGCCAAACCTCCATCAAAGCGCCTGTATGTCTCTCCTACAAACCCTGGACCGTGAACATTTAAAGGGCTTTGTTTTGTTTGACGCCATTTGCTCCGTTTTGGGGGCGGCTAGCTAGTTACAGTGGCTAGCTTTTTTGGCTAATGTTATTGTTAGCAACTTGGCTAGTTTGACGCTTAGTCAGGAAATTGCCAATTGCTTCTTAATGCCAAATGGACAAGTGCTAACTTGGCAACAACCAAGTCACAACTGGGCGGTGTGACCGCCTCCCACAGGCTTTAAATGCCCCAGCTGAGCCCTTTGACCAACCCCGAAAAGTAATAAAACAACTTCTCTCACGGGCTTTCCTTTGTTTTTTAAATACAAATTCACTCTTAAATGCAAACATACAGTACGTAGTCTACGTTTTACCAAGTGCTTATCTCAATCAAAATGAATATTGCTACTTTACACTCTTATTGTGAAACATAGAGAGCACAGTGGCACACTGTCAACACCTCAGTACAAACTTGACAAGCCTATCTTCATTTGTTAGCTGTAAGCACAGATTTTTATTATTTTTTTAAATAAATTAGATTATTACAGAATATTATAAAGTTCACCCATATTGTAATTTAGCTCTGGTTTGATTTTGTTATTGCTCACCTTCCATTTTGTTTAATTTGACTATTGCCTATGTACAGATTTAACTAAATTTAAGCCCGTTGACTAGAAATTGACTCATTTTTTATTTTTTGTTAAAACAAAGTACATACTCAATACACAAAACCAACACAAATTCATATTTTTAACTATACACGTAATGAATACACAAGTATTCAATAAATTAATATATTTAACTGAAACAATTAAATAATGAACACTTAAGCAACCTATATTGTCATATAATCTACACAAGTACAAGTGAAATATTGCCATGGCTTAACATATCACCAACTCAAATATCTTAAGTAGGCAGGCCCTATTTTGTAATTGAATGAATAATACCCTTCACTTGACCACATTTATAGTCTCTTTTTACCTGTGCATTTTTTCAGCATCACGGAGCATCAAGATGCGGAAAAGAGTACGCCCTCCCCGGGCTGCG
This sequence comes from Bostrychus sinensis, assembly GCA_020698575.1. Taxonomy (NCBI): domain Eukaryota; kingdom Metazoa; phylum Chordata; class Actinopteri; order Gobiiformes; family Eleotridae; genus Bostrychus; species Bostrychus sinensis. Next base: position 44,450,457 of record CM036239.1, on the reverse strand, counting down.
GCGCCACAAAGGTCACCATCTCCCATCAAACCTTCTCCCAACAAGCAGATCCTCACTTACGAACAGGCACAGCGTATGGTGGAGTTCGAGATCGATGGCCGCATACACCGAATGAGTATATTCGACAAGCTGGAGGTGATCACAGATGATGACCCTGTGGTGCAAGAGATGATGGAGTGTACAAGTAATAAGGAAAATGCGGATAAGCCACAACAGGTTCTTCTGAGGTCGGTTAGATTAAAAAACAACCAAGATAAGAGAAATGCTGCTTTGGGAATCAGTGGTCATGGAGACGGACGTGGACATCATGCACCACCTCCTGGTCCCAAACCTCCGGAGCCAAAATTTCGTACAATTGAATATAACCTTCCAGCAGTTCGACAGCGCCCACCAGGCTATTATAAATACACAGAGAAAACTGAAGAAGAGTTAGATGAGGAGACTGAGTATGATATGGACGAGGAGGACTATGCTTGGCTGGATTTGGTCAATGACAAACGGAGAAATGAAGGCATCAGTCAAGTGTCCTATAACGTCTTTGAGTTTCTAATTGACCGTTTTGAGAAAGAGTTGTATCTGGAAAGTCTAGATCAGGGCAGTGAGAACCTTACTCCCTTTGACAATGATGGAGTGTGTTGTATTTGCATGAATAGCGAGTGTCACAACAGCAATGCTATTCTGTTTTGTGATATGTGCAGCGTAGCTGTTCACCAAGAATGCTATGGTGTACCCTACATCCCAGAAGGTCAGTGGTTGTGCCGTCACTGCCTCCAGTCTCCTAACCAGCCTGCAGACTGTGTCTTATGCCCCAACATAGGTGGAGCATTGAAGAAGACCGATGATGACCGCTGGGGGCATGTTGTTTGTGCTCTATGGGTTCCTGAAGTTGGGTTTTCCAACACCACCTTTATTGAACCTATCGCTGGTGTTAGCCACATACCCTCTGCTCGCTGGAAACTTACATGCTACCTCTGCAAAGAAAAGGGTGTTGGGGCATGCATCCAGTGCCACAAAGCGAACTGTTACACTGCCTTTCATGTGAGCTGTGCCCAAAAGGCTGGCCTGTATATGAAGATGGAGCCGGTCAGAGAGGTGACAGACACAGGAGAGTCCACTTTCTCTGTGAGGAAAACCGCCTACTGTGGCTCACACACACCTAACGACTGTGTGAGGAGGCCACTCAATATCTACAGTGATGCCAAACCAAAAAATGGATTATGTAATCAGAACGACAAAGGAAAGTCTGGTACAGGGAAGTCCAAGGGAAAGCAGAAGAAGAAGAGCAAAAAGCCAGAGCCTGAATTAGAAACTGAAGCTGAAACCCCATCCACCCCTGTGCCTACATTTCCTGCTCATAGGTACAGCTATATTTTTATCAAAGGAGTGGTTTTATTTATAAAATCACACATAACAGCTGTTATGTTTATGTTTATGTAAATGATTTAATCGCAGGACATATAGTTAATATATTTTTGGCAGCAGCATCTTGGAACAGTTTGCCCCCATAAGTCCTATATTGTAGCCCTGCTCATACATGTACCACAATATTTTCAAAACTTAACTATTCAAGGTGCATAGTTTCAGAGCGGTTAGCTTTCTTGCCCCCCAAGCAGTGAGTGAGATCATGATTTCAAGCCCTGGGCTGACCAACCCACCATCACATCTCTGGGTGGAGTCTGTATGTCCTCCCCGTGTTACCGTGGGTTCTCTCCAGGTGCTCCGCATGTCCAAAGACATGCATGTATTAAGTGAATTGGTGACTCTAGATTGCCCCTAGTGAATGAATGAGAGAGTGAGTGGTTGTCTGTCTGTGTTTGTCTCTGTGTCAGCCCTGTACCCGACCTACGGCCCAAAGTTACAGGGATAGGCTCCAGTCACCTGCGACCCCTAACGGGAATATTCAAAATATGTCCTGCTAGTAGTTCAGAGGAGAGTCTCTGGCACGGTGACAAAGTAATTAGCGCTCTTGCCTCACAGGAAGAAAGACTCAGGTTTGATTCCCTGGCCCGGCTGGGACCATTCTGTGTGGAGTTTTAATGTTCTCCTCATGTCTGGGTGGGTTTTCTCCGGGTACCCTGGTTTCCCCCATCAACCTAAAACATGCACAAAAGACTAATCTTTCAGCTAAGTACTCCTGACCAGAATCACTGCTCCTAAAATTTGTGTCATAATTGGTTTATATTTGTCCCCCTCAACAGCTTCTGTCACAACAGAAGCTCACCACCACCGAGAATGACTGAGGAGTGAATGAATAGTGCCGTGTAAAGGGCTCTGAGTATATAGAAATGTGCTATATAAATCAAATGCATTATTATTATTATATTATTATTTTAACTTCATATTCCTGACCAATCTCAATTGCCAAAAAAACAACCCCAATTTAATCTCTCCTGACCAACTTTTGGGTCCTGACCCCAAGTTTTGCAATGGCACAGCATTTCTAACATGACATGTACTTTAGAGACAAATCACCACATTTATTTGCCCTGGACAGCTTACATTTTCGGGTTTTAGCTACATGTTTATGAGTTTTATTCTGGTAACTGAGATTACTGTCACTTTCCTCCAGGTTACAAACTATTCTCAACCAGGTGTCTGTCCAAAAGAAGAGGGCATTTGTCGAGCTCGTCCTAAATTACTGGACACTGAAGAGGCAGTCAAGGAACAACCTCCCCCTCATCAGACGACTTCAGACAAGCCTCCAGTCCAAGAAGAATGCACAACCGGTTTGTTCATCTGTCAGTCAACCACTGAGAAACCTCAGTCTTTTTCACCTTTACCAGTAGTTTGTAGAAGTTAAACACATTCTCATCTGTACATAGTTAGTAAGTATTGCACATTTATTACACCTTCTTCATGTTTATTGTTTTGCCTAGTGTGCTGTTGCCCTGCACTTTATTAAAGCTGTTGTCAAGATAACTTTGACATCTCTACTGCTTCACTACTAAATATTAAGATGTGGGCCCTCAAGCCTCACACAGGCAGCACAAAAAGTGAGCTTCTCTAGAGGCATGCACAGCTGATAAAGGCTGCCTTTATTGTTTTATGTTTGATCGAGAGTTTTTGACATATTGTTTTGAATTTACAGAAACGGAACAATGAAGAGAGCCAAGCACTCAAGGACCAGCTTAAGGTTTGGCACCGACTTCGACACGACCTGGAGAGAGCACGGCTGTTACTAGAACTGATCCGAAAGAGGGAGAAGCTCAAAAGAGAAGAGGTATTACTGATAGAAATACTGTAGGTGTTAAATTGGGCATAGTTAGTCTACTAATTGAGGTTAAACAATAGGCATTGTTCTTGCGTTTTCCAGATTAGGCTCCAGGAGACTGTTCTTGAGATGCAGTTGACCCCCTTCAGTACTTTGCTCAGAGCCGTTTTGGAACAACTCCAAGCAAAAGATCAAGCAAAGATCTTCACTCAACCAGTTGACATCAATGAGGTAAACTTGAGACATGGTCAGTACCTGTGCTTGGCTGATAGAATGATAAAATTATGTATTTATTTTATTTAGCTAGCTAGCTAGCTAGCTTCTAAGCCCGGCTAGCTCAGTCGGTAGAGCATGAGACTCTTAATCTCAGGGTCGTGGGTTCGAGCCCCACGTTGGGCGATAGCTTTTCTTTCTATTCAGATTAGATAAAGCATCACAGAGTCAGAAATCAAACTTAAATAGTTAGGATTATACTTTGTAATATTTGTTGTTACTCTGGACTGGAGGCATGGATTTTTTGTTATCGTCTGCAGTTTCAGAGGTTTTTTGTTTTACATTACACTTTTATTTATCAAGCCTATTTAAACTCTTCATTCATTCATTCATTTTCTACCGCTTATTCCCGTTAGGGGTCACGGGTGACTGGAGCCTATCCCAGTAACTTTGGGCCGTAGGCGGGGTATTTAAACTCTTAAATTCACACAAATACAGTACACATGCCACAAAATCAGTACACAGCTGTATTGCATGTGAATTAAAACAGAAACAAAATGCAATGTAAGTGTTCTTGATATAACAACAAAAACTCTACACTTGTGCAGACCAAGGTTTGGTTTGTCTGTGTCAGTTCCTTTTGGTGAACTGTGAGTAAGTGGTTACGCTGAGTAATGTTGGCTTCCTCATAAGAGTAAAAATGACTTCCTGAAGAGTGAAACCTGAGATTGCAGGCCAGCAGCAGATGGTGACATCACTAAAACCACAAGTTAGGCTTACGTAAGCCTGGCTAGCTCAGTCGGTAGAGCATGAGACTCTTAATCTCAGGGTCGTGGGTTCGAGCCCCACGTTGGGCGCATAACTTTATTTTCACATTATTTATTAGCTATCTAGACATGTTTTGTATGGGCTGTGGTCATGTTTATCAGGACAGGACTTAAAAGATATGTTTTCTTTTTCATTATGGATATGCTATTTGGTTTGGATGTACAAAAATGCCTAAATAGTCTTTAAACCTGATTTATTTTGTAAAGGCACAGTATGTAGGGTTTTAAGGGGAGTGCTTGGAAACAAATCTGGCCCCACACCCCATCTTTTTTGGTCTTCATAAGTTCTGAACAATAATTATTTGATGTTTACTTGGCCCACATTACTCTGGATCTGAATGAACTATAACTTTTTTATAACAATATTGCCTTCTTTGAGCTGTGATAGGTCCTTTCATGTGAAAAATACTATATACTAATAAAGAACACTTTTCTGCATTATATTTGTACTTTATAGAACCTGTAGCTGGTTCAATAAATACCATGATATCACCTCATCACTGTTAGTGGATTTACTTTTTATAAAAATCTTTAGCCTTGTACATTTGGAAAGAATAACTCCACTGTAAATTATTTTAGGGTATATTAAGTTTAAGCTGCCAAAAAAAAATAAAAAAATGTTTTGGTCAACTTAAAAATTTAGGGATAAAACCAAAATGTGTTGTACTGAGTCTGAAGTGTTTAAAGATACACAATACTTTTTTTAAATTTTGTATTTAATTTTTTAAAATGAATTATTCAAATCAGCATCATATGGTGTGACAAGCACACAATTTAATCTAAAATAAAAACTACATCATATTTTCTTAAAAAACTCAGTTCATCACACATGCCTCTCAGTGGTTTCTAGGCATTTGCCGTTTTTTTGCACAGATTTGCTACATTTTGTGATTTCCATGTCACTGTATTTTTTAGTCAAATTTTAAATACCTAAACTGGCTAACTAACATTGTAGATTATTCTAGAGACTTTTTTGCAGCTTAAAGTCAGACATAGTCCGGGTAGTCACACCACATGACATTTTGGACATCTGAATCTAAATTTAAAATACAAGTCTCAAAAACTAACTGCATTTTACTGTCTTAATAGATCCATGTTTAAAGAACATCTTCAACTACTTCATGTCTTCAAATAAATACATTTTAGTAATGTTGGACGCTATGGACGCTGAAAATTTCATGTTTTGTCATTGACCCTTTTATTGTTTTGTTGTATTTTTGTCTAGGTGCCGGACTACCTTGACCACATTAAACACCCGATGGACTTCTCCACCATGCGGCAGCACGTCGACGCCCAAATCTACCGAAGCTTTGACCAGTTTGAGGACGACTTCAACCTTATCATTGACAATTGCATGAAGTACAACTCGAAGGACACCTATTTCTACCGAGCTGCTGTTCGTCTGCGAGACCAGGGCGGAGCCTTGCTGAGAAAAGCCCGTCGGGATGCGGAGACAATTGGGTTTGATACAGAAAGTGGCATGCATTTGGATGAGGCTCCTGAACTCAGAACAGCTCCTACATTTTCTTGGGAAGATGGTAAGACAATCATTGAAAATAGATTATCTTGTTTACAGTACTGTGCAAAAGTTTAAGACCGGGGCTATGAACAAAAGAAAAAAGGTGTATCTAAAGGGCTGAAAAAAAAGTGATGTTTTGTGACACAATACTGATATCGATACTTTGTTTGATAATGGTATATTCGATAATAACGGTGTTACAATGCTGCACTTTTTTCACAGTCAAATGTGGCCAAAAGTGGTCACAAATTCTGCCAGGACTGTAGAGGATGAACATAATAATATATGATAATATGAATGTTTTTTGCTGCGCCAGTGTCATAAATTATTCATAATATATAAAACATGAATGTATACACCCCTTTTATAATTCACAAAAGCTTAATTAATACAGACAAGAAAAAGGAATGGTTATTTTTTCTATACAATATACAGTTGCAAGAAAAAGTATGAACCCTTTCGAATTACTTGGATTTCTGCATGATTTCGTCATAAAATGTGATCTGATCTTCATCTAAGTCACAACAATAGACAAACTCAGTCTGCCTAAAGTAACACTGCAAAAAATAAATAAATAAAAAAATGTTTTCATGTTTTACTGAACATTTATATAAACATTCACAATGCAGGACTGAAAATGTATGTGAATCTTTGGATTTAAAAACTGGCTGACCCTCCTTTGGCAGCAGTAGCCTCAACCAAATGTTTTCTGTAGTGAAGATCAGCACAAGTCCTGCACAAGTGTAATTTTGTGCTTGGCCCATCACTGACCTTTCCTAAAATTTTCATAACAAAAATAAATAAGTACTACAAATAAAAAAATAGAATTATGTGTTTATTAAAGCACAGTTCGTTTATTGACTTCTGTATTTTGTGATTGTCTTCAGTTGACCGTCTACTCGTGCCAGCCAATCGCTCTCATCTCTCTTTGGAGAAGCAGCTGCAGCAGTTATTGGAGAAGTTTGACCTGACCTGCTCCATGAAGTCCAGTCCCTCCCGCAGCAAACGGCTCAAACTGCTAAAAAAGACCATCAATGACGTTCGAAATGAAATGAGTCTAAAGAGAGTCCTACCCTCTCATCGCCACAGTTCTTCCACATCTGTGTCTTTGTCCTCGGGCCACTCAGAAACAAGTAAACCTCAAGAGGAGAGATTAAAAGCAAATGGGCATTATACAGATGATGAAGGTATGTATACAGGGTATCCCCAAGGTCTTAAAGCATTCAAATGACAATAAAAAGTATTAAATATTAAAAGTAGATATTAAATTTAGTTCATCTAGGTCTTAAAATTTGTCAAAACATTATGTTAACATTACAAAAAGTAGTGTCACCACAATAACAAAATATATTTATTGAAGAAATTTTATCATTGAAATGCATTATTGTCCTATTGTTGGTAGTAGCGTTAAAAGGTCTTAAAACAATACCTGGAGCTACCCTTTTGCAGCATTTTTATATTTTATGTTTTTTATATATTTTAAATGCCATCTGACCTATTTGTAAAGGCAACAGGACTCCTATCTTGTAAATGCATATGGTCATGTATAAACATAGCCTACTGAATTAAGCTAAATTAAAATCATTTACAGGCATGAGCTAAAGATGAATAGCTTCAGTACTAGCTCTGTCCCTTTGCTCAGGTGCTCAGTTCAACATTTTCAGCTGCTGCTGGTTAACTTGGTTAATGCTGAAATGGTTTACAGTGAGGAGTTACTGGGTGTTAAGTTGTGTCCAAATCTCCATTGTTATACTTGTTATACTGTAGTGTCCGCTGCTGAGAGACGTTTGTGATGTTTATGTTCATTTATTCACACAAATGACAATAACCTCCTCAGAGCAGCCCCTCCCGTAGCACTCCAGTGCAGTGCCCGCTTCTCCCCTCTGCCCTGACTCTACTTCTGACTCTGTCCTGAAGCCTCTTGGGCCTCTGATCAGTGTGACTGGGCCTTTTTAAAAGCTGAGGATCATCATTCACAAGGCTGTTTACCAAGCTACAAACGGGACAGCAAATGTTTATGAGTTCTCTTCCCGCCCTCATTGGCGTCCAAACCCGCTATGTGCGAATGGATTTTTCTCACATTTCTCTTGCCTTCTCTATTGTCAGACGCTTTTAGTTTAGAGCCCACCAAAATAGTTTTGTAATTTTGTGAGAAAGTTATTGTAAGTTTAACAGACAATGGTCCAGCCCGCACCAATGATTGACAGATCCCGGTCTGTGGACAGGGGAGGGGCTGAGGGACGGTGACGTCTTGTCACACAGAGCCCAGACGGTCTTGCGCCACAAACAACAAAATGTATTCTGCCTCTGTTACAGATGTAATAAATATTTCTTTACAGTTTGTGTGATAGCCCGTCGGGCAGGGGCTGTCAAATTTTGATTACCCGAGAGAAAAAAGTAATTGCCCCAGGACATTGGGCTAGTAATTTTGCGAGCCCTACATGATATGATGTGGTGTTAAAAGAGGTTATAAATTAGAGGTCTTACCAGCATAAACAAACAAACAAACAAAAAAAAAATAATAATACACTTTATTTGTAATGCACTTTACATTTCAGTGAAATCTAAAAGTGCTACAGTGAGAGCATAAAAACACTTACAAATTACATTTAAAAACATCCTAACACAAGAGAAAACAAGGCAAAATCCTAGTAGGCCTTTTTAAACAGGAATGTCTTTAGTTCTTTCTTAAAGGCCTCCACACTCTGAGGTGCCCTCAGAGACTCTGGGAGGGCATTCCACAGGCGTGGGGCTGCAGCCTGGAAAGCTCTGTCTCCCATAGTGTAGAGTTTGGTCCTGGGCTGATGGAGGCAGTGGGTGGAGGATGAGTGAAGGTGTCGTAAGGTGGTGTATGATGTGAGAAGCTCTGAGAGGTAGGCCGGGGCAGTTCCATGTATGCAATGATAGGTGAGGAGGCAGAGTTTATAATTAATCCGATGTTGAATGGGCAGCCAGTGAAGTGAGCGGAGAACAGGGGTGATGTGATCGTATTTACGCCTCCTCGTCAGGATCATGGCAGCGCAGTTCTGGATGTGCTGGAGCTTCTGCAGGATCCTGCCAGAGATCCCAACGAGGAGGGCGTTGCAATAGTCAAGTCGCGAGGAGACAAAGGCATGGATCAGTTTTTCAGCATCAGATTGGGAAAGGGAGGGACAGAGTTTAGAAATGTTTTTAACATGTTTTTAATGTTTTAAAAATCATAATCCATAATTTTTAAAACATTTTGTGCTGGTCTCTGTCTCGTCCCCTTAGGATATCACCATACATTTTTAGCTCTATGCTCCATAAATAATTTATTTTCTACAATTTGTCTTTTTTTGCGGTGTATCTAGGCCTATCCCGGTCGCTGTGGTCACAAGATAGAATTATAGCACAGCTAACACTTAGAGGCAACATATAATAGACAATCATTCAATTACTATGGGGTATTTCAAATCGCCATACCCATTAATCTGTGCATGTTTGTCTCTGAAAATAGAACCCACAGCAGCAGCACAGGGAGGATATGCAGACTCTAAACAGAAGCCCTAGTGCCTCTTTATGGGCGGTGCAAATGGTGCCTTTCATAGTAACCGAGGGCCATATTTACCATGAACACCAGATGCCCAGCACTCGCAATATGGGTTATGTACATGCCTTACTGTGCATTAAATCACTGCAGTTATTTTGTTTTATGTCACAGGGATTATTTCTCATGCAAAAACAGAAGTAAACAAAATGTCTGATCTTTAGTGGGGGCATAGAGACAAGTTCTTCAGTATTTGAGATTTCAGCTTTGTTCTGGATTTGAGGCTGCCAAGAGTGCAGAGGGTGGGAAGGGGTGTGAACATTTCATGTACTGGGTACAGGATGGGTCCTTTATGATGTAGGTTCCTCTGCGTAGACTGTTGTTGGTTGTTTTGTGTCTATTTTTATTTTATTGCAAGAAAATACAAGTCATTTTATTTGAATGGAGAACTTTAGACAATTCATTATTTACAAATATGAATTAGTTGGTCCTTGTTGCGTTTGTGGACTGCTGTTATTCTGTTCTCATATGCGCCACATATAAAGACTAAAAGGACTACACTGCTATTATTCTTACTTACTAAACCCGACATTGAAAGACTTTGCTGTAGTGTCCCCACAAGGCAAAGAAAACCAATTGCTTAAGCTTAAAAAAAAAAAAAATGGCACAAACTATAGAAACTGCCTGTAAGCCGTAAGATGAATAATGTGTGTTATACTTGTAGTTACAGTTTAGGTGATTAATGCTAGTTCCTTGACAAAAGTCACAATTTAAATTGCTTTGTCTTTGTGCTTTTTTCTCTCGTCCTCACAGGCGATAAATCTCTTCCTCCAAAACTAGAGCCCTCGGACTCCATACCTCCTCTCATCCACTCAGAAGCGGACCCTGAACCCCCTACCCTTAAACCAATACATGTAGAACAAGACTGTGAAGACAAAAGTCATTGTGAATCTTCACTGTTTGATGGAGAAATACCAGACTTACTTTCAGCCCCGTGCCTCAATGGCCACTCCCATGAGAGTTCTTTAGTGGACAGAGATACGATGTCTACAGTTGCAGAGCCCACAGGCGAGGTCAATCGGCGCACCACGGTGTTGTTCCGAAAGTCAAAGGTTACCAGTCCCCAAAAACTCCTTCAAATTGGGGACACAGTGTCTGACAAAGCTGATGTAAATGAAGGTGCAGGGGAGCAGGGAGAAGATGAGATGGGCTCCCAATCCGTCCTGTCAGTGGTCATACCCCAACTGGAGAACCTGCTGCACAAAAAGAGGAAACATAGCGCAAACAGATGTGGAGAAGAAGAAGGAGGCAAGGAAGAGCAGGACAATGAGGGCGAGTCCCCAGTCAAACGACTTGACACTGGTAAAGATATGTCCAGCCAGTATTAGAAGTCTGGTTTAGAAAAAGTTAAAGCTATTTTATGCTTTTTTCAGGCTTTTTAAAACACCTTTGAATTAGTATTTCACATTTTAAAACTTAAAATAATGTATATGTATGGAAAACGTCTTCTTTTGGGGAATTTGCAGAGAATGTTTGGATTAGGTGTCTGTCGCCCCCTGCTGGTAAAGATAGGGAATGGACAGATCATAAAATAGGTATTTAGCATTTCTATCAGCAGCATTATGCTAAAAGATAGATAAATTAGCTCACTGCTTTGTAGTGATGGCAATTTAAGCGCTGAAATGATGAGAACGAGCCTGGTGAAGAAATGTGTGGTAGAGGTAAGATCGGGCCTAAAAAATCCAGCCCGACCCGACCCAGGCCCGCGGGCATTAAAGCCCAACCCAGCCCGAGACCGACCAGTTAACTTGATTTGCAGGCCCGAGCTCGAAGCAAACCCGAAATTTCAATTTATCCCATAGTATTTTTGGCAGAAAAAAACACAAGATTTCTTAAGGTTAAAATAATCTACATATTTTTATGATCATGATAAATGCATTTGCACAACGAAATAACGCTGGAACACAGAATAAGAGGCCAGACAAAGAGAGTGAAAGAGAGATCTTGATGCGCACTCGCCTAATTACGCGGAGAAATACTGCAGCCTCACTCTTACCGGCGGTGCGTGTTTGCCTTTTCAGTTCCCCTGTCTTAAGTTTATCCTTGACTTCTTGCTGCTCCATATCAGGGATACCTAAACAAAATAGATGCGGACTTGCGGAGGGAAGATTACATTCACGACAAGTGCGCAAAGCGTGCCCTGGCTCTGCGCTTCCTGTTTAGTAGTAGTTATATAGCAATTACCTTACAGCGCCTTCTCTGTTTTAACCAAATTATTTATTTATAACAAGTATTCCTTAGTTTAGTATCCACACATCGTTTTAGTATACATTTTTATAAACATATATTTATTAAAAAAGTCAGCGAGAGAGAAGCCCGGCCCGACCCGACCCGAACGTAATGATTGTCATTTTAGTCCCTACCCGACCCGAATTTCGGGCCGGGTCGGGTTCGGACTCGGGCTCGGGCTTAAGATCTTACCTCTAATGTGCAGTAGCAGATTCTGGTTTCATGTACCAGCATAGACTGGTGAGAGCCATGTATTTCCAGATCTTCAGAAGGGACGGGCTGAGCATACAGGATTACTCAAACAAGCATGGATAATACTACAGCTGTAAACTACATTATAACTTTGTTAAAAGCTCAAAAAAGTTAATTTAGCATAAAAGGGGACCTTAAATTTGTTGAACATTCAAAAAGAAGTAGTTGTCCCTGAAAACTCCCCGTCATAATTCCAGCTCCAGTGCCCCAAGAATAACATAGCAACCTCTTTTCCTTTTTTGTTATTAAAAAGTCAAACTGACCCAATTCGGAACAACAAATAAGCCATTATATTAAACCAATCTAGATACCTTAAATTTGTATTTGCATTTCACTTTGCTTCCCTTTTCTCTTATGTTTCTTTGTATAAGCAGACATAACCAGCACTTAAATAGTATTTTTATTTTTTTTGTAATTATAAAAAGCCTGTATGATGTCTTAAAGCCTTGATTTTTCAGATAAGATTAATAATAAAATGTGCTTTTAGATAATAAAACCTCGTACAAGAAAAAAATGCATCTGTTTAAGAGTAGTGTATAATCACTCATTTGTTAAGTTAAATTAAAGTATCTTTCCTGATTAAATTAGCAATACAGTACTTCGGTCCTACAGCTCTTCAATCCAACAGCATAAAACAATACAATTAGCTAGTATGTCATGTACACTAATCAGTTGGGTTCATAGTACTGGCTCTAACTAAAAATATCGCTTCTTTGACATCAGTTCTTCTAATTAAAATCAACCAGGAATTGAAATTGAAAGCAAAGATTTTATGTGGTACATCATTTTTTAGATCTTGGATTTGTCCTGGCTAAGTTCATTAAAGATGGTTGCTTGAAAAATAACTTTGAGAATGTAATAGTTGGTCAAATTGCTCTGTTTTTGTGAATATTAATAGTTTTTTTTTTTTTTTTCCTGCCTTTCAGGTTTGCCGAGTGGTTTCCTGGAGGAAGATGAGCGGAAGCAGCGTGAAGTTCCCAGCAGAGCCAGTCGACCTGTGGAGCCGCGAAGGCGCTGTGCCTCTGAGTCATCCATCTCTTCTTGCAGCAGTTTGCCAGGAAGCACCAGGTAATTGTTTCATTTTGTTTTTCATTCAGCCACACAGGACCGGCTGTTAAACGTGAAGATGAAAGGAGGGAATTAAGAAACAATACTGGCGAGTGCAGTGATATGATTTATTGTACTTTTACTTCTGCTATTTTACTTTTAGCACTATTCTCAGTCTTCCAAAATGCGGAAAGGGAAAACCTGCCTTGGTACGGAGACACACTGTGGACGACAAAAGCGAATTAATTGCCTGCATAGAAACCGGGAATTTTGCCAAAGCAGCCCGATTAGCCGCTGGTACGTTGAGTGTGTATTCAATTTCACAAAAATGTACATTTACAATGATAAGAACCAGTCACATTTCCATAAAATGCATTTTAAAATGATTTATACAACTCAAAAAATTCACTTCAAAACAATATCATAATATAATATAATATAATATTGTATTTATTTGCACTACTAAAATAAGAGAAAGCTATAAAATGTGCTGCAGTTTCTTAACACTGTATGGCTGCTTTCTCTGTGGTGGGAATCTAAATGGCTTCAACAAAATCCAAATCTACCTTACTGGATTACATAAAAAGTAAACAAATGTATATACAGTGGCGTACATTTTTCCTTTATTGTTGCCTTACAAGCTGGAATTCAAATGGATCATTGGGAGGTTCATGTCAGTCTCTTTACATCTCATGACAACAACTATGAAGATGCAAAATATTTTTTATTGTAAAGCAAATTTCAAATATGACAGAAAAACAGAAAACTCGTGTACCCACTCAAGTTAGTACTCTGTAGAAGCACCTTCTGAAGGACTTTCAGCTCCATCTTTTCTAGAATAAGTGTTTATGAGCTTGGTTCATAAAATCATTGGGATTTCTGTTCATTCTTCATCTAAAAACAGCTCATGCTCCTTCAGGTTGGATGCATTGTACAGCACAGTTTGAGTCGTTTTCTTCAAAAATTGTCCTGTGTTTAGTCCCATACTTTATTCCTTCAGTATTCCCACAGCAGGACACTGCCATCACCAGGCTTCACTTTAGAGCGGGGCCACAGTCAGGTGCTAGCTTTGTGCTATCTTCTGGCCACTCCTCCACACAGCCCAGCTCTGTGGAGTGTATGGTTCAGAGTGGTCCTGGGACAGATACAACAGTCTCTGCTGTGGAACTCTGCAGATCTTTCAGGGTCACCTTTGGTCTTATTGTTGCCTCTCTGATGAATGCACTCCTGGCCCAGTTTGTGAGTTTTAGATGGTCCTCTTTAGGCAGGTTTGGTGTGGTTCCTTATCTTTTACATGTTGTAATGATGCATTAAATTGTGTTTTGTGGCATAATGGCAGTTGAATTACAGTCAGGCCAAACTTATCAAACAATTTCTGTGACTTCTGAGGGTGAGCAACACTCGGTCTCATTTAGGGGGTACATACTTTTGCACACTTAAGTTTTGTGTTTTTCTGTCCTATTTCTAATTTAATATTTTGCTTCACAATTAAAAACATGAGAATGTAAAGTGACTGACATAAAACTCCCAATGGTCCATTAAGGAAAAATGCTAAAGGGGTGAATACTTTTGCAAGCCACTGTGTATATACTAGTATTAAACAACCCTTTGCCACATATACATTCTGCAAAACTCACCTAAAACATATTGTCAGCATTTATTAATTGATCTTCAGATTGTTATTCCTAATCCTTAAGCCATTTCCATGAAATACTGTATCTAGTTTCTTATGAGCACTGTTTTAATTTTGTACTCAGTTATCTTAAAAGTTAAAATAAATTATGAGTGCTGAGTTTTCTTGTATTTTGGCTGATAAACAATATTAATAAGCCAATATTCTGGACTACACACACACACACAGACACACACACACTGAAGTAAACTGGGTTGGAAAATTAACTTCTACAATTAGCCAAGTGCTGTGACTTTGGCTGAGCTAGAGGCGACTGTACACTGCCCCTGCCATTATGGCACCGAACCAGTCGCTTGCTGGGGAGCCTTTCTTCATCTAATATTCATGTTTGGCTAATTAAATGGCAAAAGTGGTTAGAAAATTTTAATATTTGTCATTCCCATTGGCTCAAAAAAGGATTTGTTAATTTCCTAACCCTGATGATGCTGTGCCTCTGCTCTCACTGCATGGCTTTGAAGATGTGTTTGTGTGCTGTTTAAACCCACACTTAACTTGTTTGGTGTTGTTCCTGCTTCTATAGAGGTTGGCAACAGCAATATTTGGATGCCCGCTAGTGCTGCAACAGTTGCACTGGAACCCCTAAAGCTAGTTTGGGCCAAGTGTAGTGGATACCCCTCCTACCCTGCCTTGGTGAGTGTTTGTGGGATAAAATGCATGGCAGTGAATTAATAAACTCTTACTCAGGAGGGTTGCCATCACTTCACATAGAGACACTTTGGAACATAAACATGGCTTTTCAGACGAGTCCTACATATTGACCCTCAATTTCCAAAGTGTAATTTATTTGACCCTTTTTCCTCTAGGGGGCAGCTTTTCACTGTGTTAAAGACCTCTATCCTTTAAAGGGATAGTTAAGTGTTTTGTTAAAGGTTATGTAAGATTTTTATGGATGGGAAACCTATAATCTACAGTAATTTTGGAGACAGCCTTTGTGACATACTTTTTACAATAACAAAACTTCAACAACAATTGTGGTTGAAAGTATGTATTGCTCGAGGGTTAGTACATTTTTTATGTTCCTCATTTACTTTTTGTGCTGGTCCCAGGCCTGGGTATATGGAGAGGAGTTTCGCCCAGCTTTAAACCTATGACAAATCAGTATGCAAATCACTGCACACTAAAGCACCAGGGGGAGTTATTTAACAATTTATTTCCAATAAGAAAAATATTTAATTGAACTATTGAAACCTATAAAAGACAAGCTCAAGTGCCTCATTGATAAAAAGGAAGTAAAACTACTAGATATTATTATTAGAAGTTTCAAAGAGGAGTTCATGAAATTATTTAACTTTTTCTTTATAGTTAATTTATTATGAGTTTAAAATTATGATAAATTTTTATTGAGCATTAAAATATATATTAACATTAATGTAATAGGGGTCTCTATTGTTATATTTCTTTATTTTATGTTTTATCTGAAAGGTAGGCAGATTATTGTTTATTTTTAATTTGAGTTATAAAGTGTCTTTGTACTAAGAAATAAAGATGTTTTTATTACAGTTTTTAAGAAATATTAACACATATGAGTGGAAGAGTGTGCTCATGATGTGAAAAAAAAAAAAAAAAAACTAACAAAAAAACAAAAACAAAAGGGGGACATGAGACAAAATGGTTGGAAACCACTACACTAGAAGGTAGTTGAAGCATGTGGCAGACCCCAAGGGGAAAAGCTGAAATTATAGAAGATTTATTCACTTGCAATTCACCTTTACAAGTATCTGTGATTGTTTTTGCAATTTCTTCTCAAAATATATTGCTGAAATATCATCTGTGAGCCAAACAATTAAACAAAGTAATCATAATCATACAGCTATACTTTCCCTGTTCATCACAGTTCATGGTCTTAGTCTATGTGATGTTGCATCTGTTTGCTTCTCCAAACTGAAGGGGATAAAGTACAATCCATATTTTTCACGTTTACATTGCTGAACTGTCCCTTTAAATGTGCACCCATTTATGTATTTTATTTTCTATATTTTTATGTGCTTTTCTGATCATGCTTGTGTGTGACTGTCCTCTCTTGCCCCTCCCGCTGTGCCCAGATCATCGACCCTCACATGCCTCGTGTGGGCTGCCAGCACAACGGGGTGTCCATCCCCCTGCCCCCCACAGACGTGCTGCGGATCGGGGAGCAGATGCAGTACAAGGCTGAAGAGAAACTCTACCTCGTGCTCTTCTTCGACAACAAGCGCAGCTGGTGAGTGCCCCGGTCCTGTGGGAGTGATTTAAGGCGACACACATCTCTACAAGGGTAAACGTGTCAGCCTGTCCATCAGCTGACCATTATTCTCTTGTGGTTGTGTAGTATAAACTGTCAACAGGCAACAAATGGCTTTGGCTTCAAGAGGCTTTTGAATTAAATCTAGTGAGTCTGGAAGACTATTTCCAAAAGGTGCTAAATGTAGCTAGACAATTATTCATTTCTGTATGTAACTATTAGGAGTAGCTTTGGGAGCATTATTGGCATTGCACAGTGTTTCCCTACATTTAGTTTCAATATTTAGCTTACTATTATTATTATAAGCCTAAATGTTGTTTTATTTACATAGAATTGTAAAACGGGTTTTAAAATACAATAGCCATAAATGTTGGATTTAGAATAATAATTTTGGGTCTGTAAAAATTGAGTCACAATAAAATAATCAGGGGGAAAAAATAGCATCTTACAATCAGACCATTGAGAACCACTATTGAAGGCAAATTGCAGTAGCTTAGACTGCATTATTATGTTTGTATTGTATTTTCTTAAATGGAAAAACATGATTTTATTTTCCCATTTTAAGCACCACTGTATTTTTACCACAATGCACAGAGACTGAAAATGATTAAAATAATAACCTTAACTTGGTGTTGATGGTTTATTCACATGAAATTGAGAAATTAGCTCTTCTTTTAAAGTCTGACTGCCTATAAAAAGCTGTCTATACATACATAGCTTTTAGAAGAAGAACACATGTAGTCAAACCCACAAACTGACATCACAACTTACAGATACAGGATATTTAAGAAGAGGTAACTGGTGCATCTTAGTTGGTAGCAGTATTTGTCCTTTTAGTCCTTCACTGGGTTCACATCCCTGAAAGTTTGTGTAGCTTTAAGGAAAAAAGATCCACTGGTGAGTCTGTTCATGATACTCATGTTGTTTTCCCGCCTCAGGCAGTGGCTTCCTAGATCCAAGATGGTTCCCCTGGGGATGGACAAGACCATAGACAAGATCAAGATGATGGAAGGTCGCACGTCCAGCATTCGTAAAGCTGTCCAGATCGCCTTCAGCCGTGCCATGAACCACCTGAGCATCGTGCAGGACGAGCCAGTCAGTGACCTCAGCGACGTGGACTGATGTCTGCTCTTACACGTGTACCTCTCCTGTACCAAATGCTCTTTCTCTGTCTCTGCAGCTCTGAAAAGATAAGAGACTACTGCAAAAGGAGCTGTTTCTCAGGTTTCTCAGCTCATAAAGCAGAGTGAGGTGTGCACAGGAATTTAACAGACACTGACCTGGAATAGTAGTCAGGCTCAGAAAGAGGCTGATTTAAGAATGAATTGCAGTAGTCTCTTATTTTTTAGTCTCAAATGTTTACCAGACACCTGCCGAACCAGGTGCTCCCTCTGTCTCTCTCTCTCCACATCCTTTCCCACTCACGCACACTCCTTACTATTTGCCGATGAGGCTGCTGCTGATATGAATGTGTCTTCTCTGTAAATCCGGGCTTCTAACTGTGCTTAAGTCAACTATACACTCAACGACATCATGCTGTTTTCTTATACAGGGGCATAATAGAATTTTGTGGAACTCAAATTGTGTCATAATTTCACTTCTTGTAATAAAACTAATATTTTATATTGATTCAGTACACAAAGAGTGAAATATTTCAAGCATTTGTTTATTTTAATTATGATTATGTAATTAGTAATATTTGGGGTGACAGTGGCGTGTCGCTCACTTAACAAAAGGTTGGTGACTGCTGTGTCCATGGGAGAGACACGACAGGAAGGGCACCCAGCTTAAACTTTTCTAAATTTGTTTTTTCATTAACTTTATGCCATATCAACACAATTAAATTAAACCTTACAATATTTAACTCTTTGTGTATATTGAATCTGTGTAAAATATACATTACACTTTGAATTTAACAACTGAAATCATTCATTTCCCCACAAAATTATTATTATTTTTAGATGCGTCTGTATTCAGAATTATGTACTGACTATGTGTGTTTAATAAATAACCATTTCTCATCTAAACCATGGCTGATTAAAAAAGCTGACAACCTACATTTCCTGCCTATGTGAAGGCTTTGGCTCACACTTGAAGTAATCTTTGAATACATTTCTTTATATTTAAACTGTAAATAACATGTACACTTGCCTGATACATTTTTTTTTTTTTTTTTTGTATTTTTGATGAAAATGGGTACTGTACAGGACTTTTTTTTTGTATTTATACTGGATGCATTTTTGGCACTAAAGTCTGAGTGATATTTTGCAAGTGTTGTATAACGAAGATGAAAAAACTGCAAAAGCCTTAGTATTGAGGAGATTAGGGCTACAATGTTGTGTTTCTCAATTGTTTATTCCTTTTTATGTATTTAAGTTATTGAAGTTTATAACTATAAGCTTCCACTTTGCATTAATTCATTTTGTATCCAAATATCTGTCTATTTTTGTTTTTCTATATATTTATATGGTTTGTTATTTGAACGCAAACAGTCAATGTTGTGGACACAGGACATATATTGTTCTCAAGAAACCAAAAAAGTTGTTAACCAGATGTATTTTGATAATTATTTTTTGAGTGATGTTTGAAAGTGTTGCCAAAAATGAAAAAAAAAAAAGTGTTTTTGACACATTTGACTGTTAATTGGTTTTCCTGTAGCTCTAGGGAGATGTGCCTGTGTTAACTTATTGTAAAATATTTGCATTACTTTATACCCAAGGAACAATGATTGTGGTAAAGCAGCACATTTTGTGGTGGATCTTGCCTTCTTTTTATGAAACCCTTTTGTATTTTTCTCACAATGTAGCTGTAACCATTTAATTTTATATTGGGTATTTTTCTGGTTATCATTGATTAGTTTTTGTTACATTTCATTTTGTATTTAATTGTTGTTTTTTTTTTTTTATCAGGTCTTAATAAAATTGCTGAGACTGTTTTGTAGTGAACAAAAATAAAAGATCCAAACAAATGTGTACTCCTCTCTTTTAACAGGCTAGTCATCAAAAATATTTTTTGAAATAACATCTTTTTAGATGGGTACACCCTGGACAATGGCCAGTTAATCACAGGGCTGAATGTACAAGAGCATAAAGGTTAACCCTATTAATAATGAACATAATATCATTAGGCCAACAGTGTTATTTGAACATAAGGCATAAGTGGGTATGATGTTATTTTATATGTGGAAAAAGTAAAGAAAAAACAATTATAACTTGACAATTCAGTTTTATTTATATAGCCCAATATCAACAGCAGTTGCCTCAAAGGGCTTTTCAAACAATTAGTCACACAATCAAACATAAAACAATAACTACATTAAACTAAACTGTGCCAGGACATACCCTGTCCTTAGACCCTCCCTCTCGGTAAGAAAAACGCTTAAAAAAACAGCTGTGGTGGGGAAAAAGAAGAAGAAACCTTATGGAGACCATATTGAAGGAGAGATCCTCTCCCAGGACATACAGGCTATAAACGTGTTTGCTAAGTAAACAATGGACTTGTGTTGGTTTGGTATTTGTACAGAACAGTATACAATATTTACTGCCCTGAAAAAAAAAAAAATAAAAAAAAAAAAAGATGCATTGTACCAGGTTATGGCAAATGCTTTATATGATTTATAAATTGCACTTTTAAGAGTGGTTTTACTGCAGCATGCAGTACTTTTTACTTCTACTCTTTAGTAATATCATTTTGAAGTAACACCCTTACTTGAGAACAATTTCCAATGCTCCACTTCTATTTGTTATAGGCTATTGCTTTAAAAACGCTTTTTTTTTTTTTTTAATATATATAAAGAGGACATTCATTTTTGTAATTTTTTATTGTTTAGAAATACAGACTTTTCACACATTATTTTATATGTCTGTCTGATGATTGGCCTTTTACACCTTACCCAGAGTATAAAACTTCTTCTTTAGCTTATACTGGTGTATTTACAGAAATGTTTATTAATGTGTACTGACCCTGTTCAAATAAACAAATACATAAAAAAACAAAAAACAAACATACAATACTCAGTATTTTTTATTTATTTATTTTATTTGAGTCATTATTTGGATGAGGTTTTTTTTTAAATTTGTTTTTCTTACTTCTACTTGAGAATATTATTGTAAAGTTTTACATTCTGGCTGCTTTACCCACCACTTTCTATGGACTTGGATATTTTCATTACTCAACTTGGCTATGTACCCTAATTCTGAGACATATTATTTTTTATTTATCTCTCTGATTATTTTTCATGGTAATAATTAGTTTGCACTTCTTACAACCTGCCACATGAATGTTACCTACCTGTGTGTGTCCACTGAGAGGCGCTGTGGTTCTACTAAATAAACCTACCTCATTTTCTGCCTCTAAGTCCACTACCTGCTCTTGTCCCGGGCCGGCTCTTGCTCAGGGGGGTATCAGTATTCCTCTTATGAACCGCTCTCATGGCTGTGTTCAAATTCAGGTGAATGTGCCGATTAGAGAGAATGTCAATTAATGCTAAATCAGTTTGAAGGAATGCCTGCCATTTTGCTGCCTCTCCTCCAACTCTGCTACAAGTCCAGGGGCACCTCTGTGTTCTAACTTTGTTTACTTTTTTCACATTTTCTTAAGCATTTGATTTATTTTTGTTATTATGCAAAGATTTAGAATAAAATGAGCCAACAGTGTGGCGTGGGCTGGTGAGAAGTTATGAGTTACATTTATTCTCTTACATTTAATTGAGTATCTTTTTGATTAAATTGTACTAAGAGAAGGTTTATTGCAACATAATATTATTTCAAAGTAACAATACTCTTACTGATTCTTACAGTTTTTGGCTTCTCTGCCTTACTATTGTTTTTTAAAGGTTTCCGTTTTGGAAAAGTAAGAAGATTTGGAAAGAGGGTCGCCGGTTCACATCTCAGCCCGGACATAATGCAGATCGTTAACTGACCTTCACCCACTGAGGGTAAATGTAATTTTGTTGTGTGTAGTGTACTGTGTATACACTGAGCAATGACAATAACAACATTCCTCTATGTCATTTTTTGCAATTTTTAATATTATTTACACATTTTTACTGTTTTCATGTTTGGAAATAGCAGCATTTGCACATTATTTTACATTTTTAATATTTTTTCTGTCTGGTTGCATCAATATGCAAACATAAATCTAACGTTACATCCAATCAGTTACTCAGTACTATTTTTTTTTTTCACCAAATACTTTTTTAACTTTTACTTACTTGAGTCATTTTTTCAACTTTTTACTTCTACTTCAGTAATATTACTTCTAAAATGTACCATATATTCAATGTGCAATGGCAATAAAAACATTATTCCATATATTTTGTCTGGTTATATCAATACTAAATCATAACTCAGTGCAAGAGTAATTTTTTGGATAACTACTTTTTACTTCAGCTTGATTTTTGATTATTTTAAAGAACCAATACTTTTACTTGAGCACAATTTTTGGCTACTCTACCACCGCTGTGTGTGGGTAAGGATCAGGTCATATCAGGTTGCATATCAGTGTGGAGTGTGCAACGTTTCCTCGCGCAAAAACTGGAGGCCAAAGCGAGGCACGTCTTTGATGCAAATTTCCATGAAAACTGTTGAAATATGCATTCAACTTAAGCCAATCTAGCTACTGTTATTTCAAGCTTACTGGCGTTCAAAGAGGTAGAACAGCTTTATAGGGATTAAATGAGCTAGTAATGGCCCCCTGATAGAGAAAGCCACCTTCAGCCACACTGAAAGACATCTCCCATCTTCATAAACAATTGGCGCTAATGCAGTCACTCAAACTCTCAGCTCTGGCTCCGCGCCTCTCTCCCCGCTCTCTGTCTCTCTGTCTGTCTGTCTTCGGCAGATACTAATTGCGTGGGGAGGTAAACACAGCAGTCAAGTGGAGAGGACGGGCGAGTCAAGCGTGAATATCAATCTCCCCGCATCAGCGTCGTCAGATGACTTTGACGGAGCTGAGGCCCGGCTCATTAGCGCGCGGAGGCAGGAGGGTGCCGCACAGGTACAGAGCGGCCCGCAGCGCCCAGGTGAGCTAACGGGTGCAGAGGTGTGAGCCAGATATTGTACTTAAGCAAGGGTTAGGGTTAAATGTGCTTGCTAAAAAATAAATAAATATAAAATACTACTCAAGTTGTTGAAATATGCATTCGACTTAATCCAATCTCGCTATTGTTATTTCAATCTTACTGGCATCGAAAAAGCCTTATAAGGATTAAATGAGCTAGTAATGTATTTGGTGAAAAAAAAACACAAAAAAAAACTCAAGTACTTTTTAAATGTAACCAGACTGACAAATAATAATAATAATGATGCTGTGTGTGTCTTATACAGAGCAGACTGGGGCAGACTGACGGCGACGTGGCAGCCTATTCTGTGTCTATGGCCTTTCCAACCACCACCAAACAAACAACGTGGCCCGATGTGGTTAGGTTTTTATTTTGGCTAGTAACACAAATACTCCCACTGCCACTTTGGCCGGTTGAATTTTATGCATCACTGTATCTTCATAGGCCTGAATTTATGTTGCTCTGCTTGAGTGTACACCATTTAGTATAAAGTATTTCCCTCATAATTTAAGAAGGAAAAATATAAATTTAAACAAAACAACATAAATATGACACCGCATGCACAAAGAGATAAAAAAAATCTGCCTTTAAAAATAAACCTGTTTTTTAATATTTGATAAATCCCTGTCTATGCATAAACCATATTTTACAATTTTCTTATTGGAATTGTGGTTAGCAATAACAGTAAATGGCTAGCAGCTTTTGACAAAGACTAGCCACAGTGGTCAGTCAATGCCAAGCTCTAGCGACACAATCTGTTTCTGAATCTCAATTTGCTCTAGTTGCGTCGCTAGTCCCCCCCTCAGGTCGCTGACGAGGGGCGGGAGGTTTCAGACATGACTTTTGTGCCTGGGCCAATTCCTCTTGAGTGTGAGTCAAAGTGTGCTCACTTTGGCGATGATTAATGCTTAGAAAAATGCCCCTTGTTACCATGTTTTTTTTGTTTGAGGTGGAATTTACACACAAAAAATTGGTGCCTATATAGGGCTCCAGTTGTCCCTCTTGCCTGGGGTGTCCCGAAACGGCTCAATAGGTGCCTCATGGGGCCAGAACTCCCCTTAAAAAGATATTGTTAATCTCAGTGGGACTTTCCTAGTTAAGCAAGTCAAACAAAAAATATAATAAATTATAATAACAAGGCACGAGAAACACACATTTCCAAATCCTCTCACTTTCTAAACAGAATAAATACATAAACGCTAACATACAGAGGTGGGTAGAGTCGCCAGAATTGTAGGCTACCCAAGAGAAAGTATTGTTACTTTAAGTAGAAGTAAAAAAAAATACTCAACCAAATATAAGTCATTACTACCCACCTCTTAGCAGGTGCGGGTGGGGGCCTTGACAGTGCACTGATGTGTAATCCAGCCCCCTGCAGGGAGGTGTCAGGGCGGAAATGTCACCCACTCAACACTATATTCTCTGTGTGTAGAGGCTGCTGCATACAGTCTGTGTGTGTGTGTGTGTGTGTGCTCATACTTCATATTCATGGACCTGATTATTAGGATCCTGGGCCCCCAGTACCTTTCCAAGTGTGTGTCAGGGTGGATGACAGCCAGAATCGCTTGTGTTGCACGTTCTGTCAGGCCTAGCAACTAATTCACACCAACTTTTTCTGTGGCGTAAGATTTTGGGAATGATTTTGTGTGTCGGGTTTGCAATTTAAATATTTTACAAAGAAACTGTAATGAATAATAAAAGTAGTATATTCATGGTATTTTAAAATAGAGCTCTCCCCTTTCCCCGGGACACTATTATATTATTGTTTTTCATTATGCAGAAGGATGTCTTACAGATGACCAAATAAGTTTAGTGTCATAGAGCAAGCACACAATTCTTGCCTTCTTTATAACCCCGGAAAGTCTTTTAGATACAGTATATTCCCAATATAAACAGTGTATAATATAAGCAGTGGACTGTCAAATGATCTTTGGAGAATATGTTTGAATGGGGAAAATATGCACACATCACATTTAGTTAACACTAGACTTTTTAATTTGGCATATAGAGTGTAAGCTAATGATTTAAGCATTTAATTCTCTTAGTTACCTTCTCTAAGACAGAAGAATAAATTATCTCACAGCAGGGTGGTTAGTAACAGCTGCTAACAGACTTGTAAAATGCAAGATATGTAAAAGTACACCAAATAAGTACTGAAAAGCATTCGCAATATGAAGTAAAAATTATTACAGTATGTCTGCCCAGGTACACTATGCATTTAAAGTGACTGACTCATTATTTGAATGCATTTCAGGGCTTTATTTAAGGTAAAACATTGCATAGGGTTGGAGAGACTTAAGTATAATAAAGTACAGTCTGGCAACAACAACAAAACAATAAAACTGATTTTAAACAAAAAGCTTTACATATTCTTGAAACATACTGTAAAACTCAAATTAAACACCCATGGCATTTTTACCAAATATACAGAATATGTCAACAAAGTAAGAATAAGTATAAAAAATAAAATAATAAGAGAATATACTATCTCTAAGTCTTAGTCCAAGTCAACATACCCCGCCCACTCCAGGAAGCACTGACCAATCAACAAGCCCTCTACATCCAGTCTGCTCTCATTCATTAAAAAAAAAAAAAAAAAAACATAGTGCAGCTCTGTTTTCACCAATTCCTCACAGCTGTTTTTCATTTTGTTGCATCATACAAAAAGTTTAAGAAAATAAAACACATTTTTTATATTTTACAGCTATGCAATCTGCTGCTCTAATGGTCTCTTCACCTGTTTTTTTATGGGAGTAGTAAATTAATTATTGAAAAAATGTTTGTAAAGGTTGTAAAATGTGCAATGCTGTTCTAGAGGTGACCAAGATTGGTTTTAAATATACATTCAAATATAATATAACCCCTTTAGGAAACACTGTTTAAGAATGCTGACATCCTTCATAAAACAGTTCAAAATGTGCTAAATACTTTTAAATAACATAAAAATACATTTGTAAGTTATGGGGTTAAAAATACAATCTGCACTAAAGTTGAATTTCTAAATTATTTTTTATTTTATTTCTGCTATGGCTGGAACACTAGGCCCGAAAAAGGACCACACTTAGCTTCATGCTTCCTGACCTTTGTTTGAAAAGGTATGAACTTTAATTTCCCAATAAAATAGGATGAAGCATTCTCTAGAAATCCCCAAAAATCTTTACATTTGTGACTAAAATATTGAACCACTGCCCTTATCGTTTGAATTCAACATTACATACACACATCTTTCACTTCCCATTTTGGCCCATGCACTAAAATATTATCTTTTAGCAAGCCCTTCCACTTCCCCGCCCCCTCCTACTTCTCTGTATCTTTGTTTCCGGGCTGGGTCCCTGATAGGCGCAATCTCCAGTGGCTATGTTCAAAACAGCGGGCCAGAATAGCACGCGCCCCGGGTAGATAAATATTTATGGGGTGCGTTTACTTCCTACAACAGAGGAGAAGAAGTAGAAATAGTGTGTTTCCAAGGTGAGCAAAACAAACAGCTTCAAAGGAATTTAAATGCAGCTCATGTAAATTTCCCACAGTCACATGTTTCTATAGAGATCCTTGTTAGATTGTTAATAAAGCGTTGATGCCAGATGACCTGATTATTTGCAGAAACAGCAGCCCCAAGGAGTTAGCGGGTTAGCTCAAGAAAAGCACTTTAAATTATATTACCCCATGTACCCCACGCATTTCTACAACAACATAGCCACCTTTCTTGTTTTACTATCTTTAAAAACATTATCTAACTAAGAGAAAATCACAGAAAAAAAAGCACTTCACTTCCTTAAACTTTATGTATGATGGCATTTTACTAAAAAAATGAAAAGTAGCTGTGAGAAATCAGTGGAAACAGAGCTGTGCGCCGTTTTTTAGATAAATGAATTTGAGCAGACGGGATGTAGAGAGCTTGTTGATTGGTTGGTGCTTCCTGAAGTGGGCGGGGTGTTCATGGGAAAGGTGGGCGTTTTGAGGTCCTTAGAATAGTCGTGCCAGAGCATACAGGATTACTCAAACAGGCGTGAATGAAGTAACACACAACTCCAAGTATGTTTTTGATGAGGGAACATTGTAACATGGTAGGAAGCTCAGAAAAAGGGATTTTGCAGAATATAGCCCCTTTCAAAAACAATTCTGAAAGACAATGCGGATCAGCCCGCTTACCGGAAAGGTTGATGGTTTGATTCCCGTTTTGACACAGTGCATTCTGTCTTGGCAAACACTGGCATTGGCTACCCCTGTAACAGTGTGTGGTGGTGGGTGGTGACAAGGGCATTCAGCCTAAAAAACAAACAAACTATTGAACATGATTAGCTGTGGCAACAAAAGGAGCAACTAAAAGAAATGAAATTGTTTGCAAATTTCATAAAACTGCATTTTATTCACAGTAGAACACAAACAACATATCAGGTGTCCAGTGGTGGCAGAAGTACTCAATTCCTTTGCTTCAGTAAAAGTACAGATAAAGGGAAAATAATTTCTACTTATAAACATATAAAAATACTCACTTTTAAATGTACTTGTGAGTAAAAAAGTAGAAGTATTTTGCACAGATTAAACAACTCATTAAGTAAAATGTGAGGGATTTTTAATTGCAGATGAAATTAACAAACCAGTGCCATAGAAGAGACTGAATCTGTCGGTGAGGTCTTCTGTCGTCATTATTTTGATGTTTCTGATGAATACTTTACTGCATCTTTTATATTTAAGTACTCTGTGGCCACAATGAGGCCATAACAAAAACACATGATTTTAAACCAAAACTCAAAATACTTTGTACTTCAAACCAACTCAAAAATGTAGTGGAGTAAAAAGTGCAGATACTTGCTCTGAAATGTAGTGAAGTAAAAGTAGAAGTATCCCTTGTAAAATGTACTTAGGGACAAATACATGAAAGCTGTAAGTAAAGTAACAAAGTACTTTTACTTTGTTACAATCCACCACTGCAAGTGTCAGAAGTGTGTGTGTGTGTGTTTTTTTTTTACCATTTCAGGAAAAAAATAATAGCTCATTTCCAACTTAATGGTAGTAACTGTATCTAAAAAAGCATGAATGAAGTTTTACTAATAAAAAAACAAAACAAAACTCCTTTTTACAACATGATCCTAAAACTGTTGTCTTTTCTGGGCCAACTGGGTTTGTCTTTTTCAAATTTAGATTCATTTGACCATTGGACAGTTTTCTACCTCAGTCCATTGTAAATAAAATTTGCCCCAGAGAAGACAGAGTTGCTCCTGGATTTTATTCACATTTTACTTTTGTATTTATTTTAGTCTGCACTGACATAGCCACTTTGTCTTTATTAATGGCAGTGTATTAGTCAGTGCTGACAAAAGGAGTAGACCTAACAACCAATAGGAGCTTGATGAATAAAGTTGTTTTTTTTTTTATTTTCTCAGGGGTACTCCTGCAACATCCCAAAGCACAGTCACTATTCCTGGCCAAGAGTCAAAGCATTGGCCTTGTTATACATCAACAGGAATGGGCTGGGATGAGAAACAGCTTTGTAAATGGGAGAATTTAAAAAAGCAACTCAGCATGAATGTAACCAAAAGAAAAAAACAAAAAACAAAAACACTGAAAAATACCAGTAGTCCCTCATGGCGTTGTTTAATCTGGAACAAACCACATCTTTTTAAGCACCTTTCCAGGATATTTGCAGTAATTAGTTAAACCCAAAATCCCATCTGTCTGACTGTGCCCCATTCACGCAGAGAGGAACAAACAAAAAAACCAAGATGCAAGCCAAATGTGACTTTTTGTGGAGTGTGCCAGTCTAATTCTTCTCCTCACAGTTAGTGAGGAGTCTTGATTGTGGAACATTATTCTTACTATAGAGTACCATAAAAGCTATAAGATGTGATGCTGTACGGTTTAGAGACAGGTGAAAAAGAGTTAGAAACACTTTCACTCAAAAATAAGCAAGATGGCGGCTTATACAGAGCAAATTTAAGGACTTCTCCATTTCAACTTGTTGCCATTTTAACAACAATAAAGGCCCTTTTGTTTCTCTGATTGGTTGCTTTGCCTGTGATTGTCCCACCCATAGAAACTCAAACCAAGAGTTAGTCTGCCATGTAGTTCTCAGCTGGTGGGTCAGATTCCCAAATAGTTGGTCATGGGGATGTTCTTGTCAGGTTGTGGAGTAAAAGGTAAGGTTAGGTAAGGTATACTTTATTGATCCCTGTGGGGAAGGTTGTTCTCTGCATTTGACCCATCCCTCAAAGCTGCTAGGACGTCCGGGGACCCTTCTCCAGATCCTGAGCCAGGATCGAGGTCAGGAGTTCCTAGCTGGAGGTTTTTTAGCCTATTGGGCATGTTTTTGAGGTTGATGGAGGAAACCGGAGCACCTGGAGGGGGAAACCCACCCACAACGTGCAAACTCCACACAGAAAGGCCCCACACAGTCTGTAAATCAAACCCAGGACCTTCTTGCTGTGAAGCGAGAGTGCTAACCACTAAGCCACTTTACCGCCAAAGAAAGAAGGTAAGTAGAAAAAATATAGTTTTTGGATAAAGTTGAAGATGCCAACAAAATGTTAAGATGACACAATTTGAGAACCAAGACATAAATCTATGAATACAAAAACAAAATCACATTCAAAACCATAAACCAGCGCATTCAAATTGAAAATCTAATTCACCTTTAAGCACAGAAACCATCTCCCATGCTGTTTGTCTCGCAGCATGAGTTCGCTGAGGCGCAGTGGAAGCGACAGTTAGCCCTATTCACTTTTATTATGGACTTTTTGCTAATTATCTTAAGTGATTATCTCTCACATCAAAGGGCCGTGCTCTGAGGCCTCCCTCCAGCAGCACCACCGACAGGCATCCGGAGCAGCTCAATCATGACATTAAGGCATAATTAGACCAGCGCTGAGTTTGATGGAGGGACATGGGGACAAGTTACTGGACGAGGAGCAGGAAGGAAAACCTTGTGCTAAAACATAGGGACAAAACCTTAAAAAGTGAAGAAAAAAAGTGAATCCTTAAAATATAAGAAATTGGTTCATCTCCTAAGGCTCTATCTAAGACATGCATGTGTTAGGTGAATTGGTAACTCTAAATTTAAATGTTTTCCAGGTCAACACTAAATACAAATGATTTCTTATGTTCTGCCAGGTGAAATAAAGGTTAACAGAAAAAAATAAAGTGAGTGAATGTACATATGTCTTTGTGTCAGCCCTGCGACTAACTGGCCACTGCCATATCCTGCCTAAGGCCCATAGTTGCTGGGATAGGCTCCAGTCAGCTGCAACCCCTAAAGGGAATAAGTCGAAGAAGATGAATGAATGAATGAAAATGTTGTTATTGCCCTCTGGATTCTGATTATTTCTTTTCCATTCCAAGGTAGTTTAATGTGCGTTTATTTGTTCTGCCCCACAGAAATCGAACTCAAATTGGCAGAGACAAGACTAACTCTTTAGAATATAGAAAAAGATATGCAAAGCTATGCACCTACATTTAAAAATTAAAAAAATTTATAAAAAATAAAATTTAAATTAATCGTTTTCAACTGGTGGGTTGGGAGCCTCAAAGTGGGCCATTGAGAGGCAAAAGCAAAATCAACTTTTCTGAGCTTTCTACCATGTTATAATGTTGTCCCCTCATCAAAAACATACCTGGAGTTGTAATTTGTTTTATTTACGCCTGTTTAAATAATTCTGTATTCTCTGGCACGACTGATCTGCGACCTCAGAACGCTTGGTTGCACAACCCTCCGCCCACTCCAGGAAGATTGTTTTAAAAATATGAATAAATGCTTGTGGGGGGAAAAAAATGTATTGGGTCCTACAGTCAGACTAGTTA
This sequence comes from Bostrychus sinensis, assembly GCA_020698575.1. Classification (NCBI taxonomy): domain Eukaryota; kingdom Metazoa; phylum Chordata; class Actinopteri; order Gobiiformes; family Eleotridae; genus Bostrychus; species Bostrychus sinensis. The sequence continues at coordinate 44,419,825 of CM036239.1, read as the reverse complement.
CAGTACTGGTTTATATAACTGGCACTCCTTCTACACACACAACAGTGAAAATACAAGCCTTCGCTGAAGTTACCTGTACTGAACTGTGCCGCACTACCCTAACTCACAGAAAAATGTCTATATTGTAAAGTCTATGCTATTGAATATGGACGCTGTGTGAGTGAAGTGAGTTCTTGCATGCAGCGGCTTTACTGCTGTGTGTCTAAATGGCTGTGTCCAGGCTTTCCGAGGCTAAGAGACCCCCCCCCCTGCTTCTCATCACCATTCTGCCGCTTTCCAAGGACACTGTGGTGATTGACGGGCTTAATGTGTATCTTGCCAGAATTGGATTTGATCCTGGGGGCTCTGCCACAGGGCTTTATGTTAGATTTACACTTTTCCCTCTGCACCACTCTTCCTCTCTGGCCCTCCTCTCCCTCCGCTGTCGAACAAACACGCACAGAATTGCCTCTTGTGGGGATGCTTTGTGACGGGATCACGCGGATCTATGTCTAGCGATAACTACGGGGATAGAAGTGGGTTTGTAAATGTACGAGACAGTAAGCAGGTGTACATTGGTGTTTGTGTGGCTGTGTTTTTTGTACAGGTGTGCATGGATGCATAAGTGCCGGAGTGGTGCGTGCCTGTTTGGAGCCGAGGACGAGAGGGAGGTGATTGGAAACGCACCTGCCGCCACAGTGCTGCAATTTCCTCGGCAGAATTTAGCTGAATAATCTCACTTCCCCTGCTGGCTGCTCATGCTTCAAAGCTCTGATGAGATGAAACAAAACAATGATTTGTGGCGGCCTTGTCACAGACTCCATACCCCATTCTGTCTGGGCTGAAACTCTGCCAGCTCCTAAGTATCTACATGCCGAGCAGTACTTTCCTGTTTCTTGGTCCTTGAAAAGTTGTTCATTAAAATTTTAACTACTGCACCAAGCATCAGCATTAAATACATGACTTAAACCGGAATGACCTGGTTGAAAATGCATGGCCAGATCCATTCACTAAGCAATGTAGTAGCAAAGTAAAAAATAAATCATTATATCAATCCATAGGCTGTTCATACTGTATGCTCTCCGTGTTTGGTAGCCTTGTGTTTGTTTTTCATTGGTTGTACGTATGTTTATCCCACTGCATTTAGATTAGGTTTAATCTGTGTTCACCTGCTCCGCCTCCTGGAAATCTAACTGGTAACAACCCAGATATAGGTTGCGTTCATGCGTTCAGAAACTCAGATGGAGGGCAGGGGCCAGTATTACTGCTTTGGCTAGACACAATTATAAAAAGATCTATCAAAAAAGAAAATTCACAAATTGAACCTGGTGTTTTTTTTGTTTTTGTTTTTTTTTGTTAGGGATTGAGTCCACAAACTCATTATATTAACCTTGTGTTTTAAAGGTATTGTAAGCAGCAGCGCTCGTACTGGTTAGAAAACGGTACTGCAGTCTAAATCCAAACAGTGGTCTGTGGGTTGTCAGTCTTTCCACTTTTCTGATTGAACAATTAGCAATGTAGTTTTAGAACCAAAACAAAACAATCTAGAGAAGACATTCAGCTTTGTGCCAGTTTTATTTTAATGTGTTTATTATGATGTCATATTTCCTTCCAATGAACCTTGACGATCCCAAAAATGTAATGAAACACCTCTGTACATCAAGATCTCCATATTCCCTGTGCCCAAATTTGCTGTTTGTCATACTTTCAGCTCTTTCAAGGCATTTTCTTTAATTAAATTTTTATTCTTAACTATAATTTAAATGTGCTATTACAGTTTTAATTGTAATTGTAATTTTTGTCTATGTAATTACACTTTTTTTTATTTTTGAGCATGTAAAACAGTTTAGTAAGCTAGTTATGAATAAGATAAATGTAAAAAATCAAATTTGTTAAGCACTTTGAATTACGTCATGTATGAATTGTGCTATACATACAAATAAACTTCCCTTGCCTAAAACATTTCCAGTTTTGTGTGTGTTTCATTCATAGGTATAAATGGTTTTTGCAGGATATTTAAAAGCATTCAAAGATATTAAATTAAATTTGCAAAACTTCAGCCTTAAATGGTATTACAATCATTCAATTTGATTCCATTAGGACAAAAATAATAATAATAGTAAAATAGTTTTGAAAAGGAATAAATCACTTTACATGTTATCTAAAATATATAGTTAATTTTGCTGTTTAAAAATATGCAGCTTACTTTAGTCTCAGCCTTGCTTCCAGTCGGTCCAAACTGCCCAAATGTTTGACAGTAGCAGGCTAGCAAATTGTAAAAGCAGAAAAATGAAATAGACTCGTTAATACCTGCAGAAACCCTGATATATCAAAGCCTAATCAAGTGGCAGCATGAAGCCTACAACATAATATGAAAGATCCCATGAAATATCGCATTGTAAGAGTAACATTTATTCATAAGTCAACCATGATAAATGTGTGTTAGTGTTAATATGACCCCTCTCAGATTTTGGAAAAAGGCACCCTGGGTTCATGATGAAGATGTGGGCTCCAGAGCATGGTCCCATCCTCCTCCAGCTCTCAGATGTCTGACTCTTGTCTCACTCAGATCTGTGGCGCTGACATTCTTATCGACGGTGAAAAGCCTGCCATCCAGGTTTATCCATTTGGCTGCAGACTGACATTACTGCAACAGCGCCCCTTATCTCAATCTGTTCCTGAGGCGAAGGCAGCCAACGCAGCCAAGACAGATTCCCATTTCACTGGAGATGGAGACAATGGCTTTGTGTCTTGGTTCCAATGGAGCCACTGTTAAAGAGATACCTTTTATCCATTTGCACAAGGCATGGATGTGCAAAGACTGATGTGTCTCAGCATCCTTCACATCATGTTTTAAATCACATTGTGTGTCCTGGTCCAAAGATATTATCATTTTAAAAACCAGTGACAAAATAATGAAAAACTAAATACATAAAAAAAATGAAATACTCTTATTTTTGCACAACTGGAAATTACAAAGTTATCACAGCTAGAAAAAGGAGCTAGAAAAACTTTTAACTGACATTTTGTGTGAAAAATAACCTAACAATCCAGCAATCAGTTATGGTAATGTTCATTTCACCAATTTTAATTTAATTTGCGATTCACTAATGAAGTGATTAATGAAGTGTTCTCTTTTTAGCAGATTGGCACATTTTCACAACAACTGTTTCACCTTAGAAAATCCTTTGTGGGTTACAGGTTTTCACAAGTCCTGAATAAAACCTGCAAAATCTAGACATTTAAAAAGCTGTATTTTTTTATGGCAGTGACCAGATCTGGAAACTGATTTAAATGTCCAAATATGTTGAAATTTAATTAAAATCTTAATTAATTTTTCCAAATTACCTGCCAACCAGTGACTTGCATTTAATTTGGCATAGGTTAAATGCCAGATGCTTTTTCTAATGCAAAGCCTTGTGGCAGGATTATTCTATAAATTAACATTAAATATGGAAACCTACTCCTAATTTTAAAGGGGCTATATTATAAAAAAATAAACTTTTCTCAGCTTTCCATCATGTTTTAATGTTCCCTCATCAAAAACATAACTGGAGTTGTGTTTTTCTTCATGCACACCTGTATGAGTAACCCTGTATTTCTCATTCTGTAGTAAAATGGCATCATAGTTGGGGATAGGCTCCAGAACCTGCAACTCCTAATAAGAAGAAGCAGAAGAAACCAAAAGAATGAATGAACTTAAATACAGTATGACTGTAAATACAGTATATACGCTTCTCCTCACACAGCAGTTGTCAGTAGGAATGTGTGAATGAAAAAGTCCCTTGGATGAAGAGAACATCCTTTAAAAACCAACCATAAAATAATTGCACCATTTGTCGATTGGGACCCTCATTGTCTTCAGTTTTTTTTTTTTTTTTTTTTTTTTTTTTTTTTAACTATTTAAATATGGGGGCTGCTCTATTGCTTTATGTAGTGAATTCTGCAAACTAAGGGATGTTCTGTGTAACATTACAGAATAGAGGTAGTGCTGCACTCCTCCTCCCACTCTGCTTGTTCGTTTTGTTCGTTTTTATTACTTGTGTCTACCCCATCAAATAAACTGACTCCACCTTCCAGACAGCGACAATAAAGGTCCAAGCCATTTGTTTTCCCTCAAATGCCTGGATTAACTAAAGTCTGTTCTACAGCTCTTTTATTACACCTGCTACTTCAGCCAATCAGATCGCAGAGTCTACTTCCTGTTTTCCTTTTGGGGCTGCTGAATGCCTATAATTATTTCCCTATTGCACTTAAGTGTTAGGCTACGTTTTTCGTCCGCTCACTTCTTGCTCACACTTGTGCTGTTGAATGATTAATGCTGAAAAAAGGCAAACGTTATACCCTCTTCCCCATCTCTTCCTCTCTGTCTCCCTCTCTCCCTCTCTCCCCATCCTCCTCCTGAGGCTATTGATTGTTAAACAAAGGGGAGGGGACTCACTCTGACCCCTACATTACAAGAGTATGCAGTATAATTACCTGTGTCGCACTCTTCTCCAGCTCCCCTTTCTTGGTACAAAAGCACATTAAATTAAACATGTCAGCTCTGTAATTGAGTTTATTTACTACTGGTGGGTTTCCTATTGATGTTGACTATGGTTTCATCTGCATACAGGTCTCCAGTGCGAAGTTGTTTGGTCAAAATAGTATGACGTACGAGATATACTGTAGGCTGCATTATCCATTTCTAAGTTTGGCAATAGCATTATGGATTTTTTTCAGTGGAAATATTGATCTGCCAACAGGAAAAAGAGGCAGTGCTTTGCATGTTATACCTCATTAAGTGGAAAAAGTCTTGAATTAAATTAATCAAGGTTGATTAAATGAGTGTGAAATGGACTATGGCAATACAAACTTAGATTGTGGATGCATAGGCACATCATCATCAAGTAAAGAAGTGTGGTACAGTTTAGGTTAAGTTACATTGTCCAAATGAGTATGAAGAGTCCAAAATAATAAATACTTAACCATAAAATGGTTAATGCTTCCCAGGCAGAAAGGAAAAGAAATAGGAATAGATTTATGCACCATGTTTGATTTGAAAATTTTGCCCTAACAGGCCCCAAACTGTGGAACTCTCTCCCCCTAAAAATTAGAGCTGCTACATCCACTGAAAGTTTTAAATCACTGCTAAAACACACACTTTTTTGCACTGGCTTTTTAACATAAGCTGAGCATTTCTTACTGTTTAATATTTATAACATTGTTTTATTGTTTTTTATTTGATTTTTGTTTTTATTGTTTTAGCTATATTCTGTTGTTTTATTTGTAGCTATTGTTGTGTGTTTTTTACTGATATTCTATTTTATTAACACTGTACAGCACTTTGGGGCAGTAGTAGTGTCTGTTTTTAAATGTGCTACATAAATAAACTTTGACTTTGAAAATAATAATAATAATAATAATAATAATAATAATAATAATAATAATAATAATAATAATTATTATTATTATTATAATGTACAGCACTTTCGGGCAGTACTAGTGTCTGTTTTTAAATATGTTATATAAATAAACTTTGACTTTGAAAATAATAATAATAATATCTGTGGAGCCAAGTGTATTTTCACTGTAGCTGTTCCTCATTTTAACAACTCAATATTTATTTTCACAAGTCTAGCTGTCTAAAAATGGAAGCAGCTGTTGCTATTAAACGCTAGTTTGCTTTTTACCAAAAGTACAACATATGTTTTATGTTGCTCTGACTTCTCATTTTTACTTGAGTGAGGATTATCTATTGTCCAGTCAACACATGGCAGTGTTGGCTCCACCCAGGGACAGTGCAATAAAACAAAATTAGATTGTGTCTAAACTAATGACAATCTGCCAAACTGGAAAGATCATTGGATTGTGGAATAGTGCATTTCATTTTGTTTTGTTTTGTTTTGTTTTGTTTTTGCAGCTCTATGGTCTCTGCTTTTTCCTTTTTTTTTTTTTTTTTTTTTCTTTTTTTTTTCCTTTTGCCATATTTAGGCTCTATTGACAAAACAGTAGGAAATCAGGAAGAAAGCGAAGACAGACAGCAAATCATTGGAGTCCAGACTTGAACCCACAACACCAAAGCAGGTTGTATTTGCCCTGTATGCACTGCAGTTCTACCCCTGAGCCGCACGGTGGTGCACGTAGTCTGTTCTCCTTCTATTGGTTAGCTTCCATGAGGCTGAATGAGCAGATTTAACCAATCACAGTGAAGGGAATTTCTGATTTACCTTTACAATAATATACAATAATATATAATATTTATAATAAGAAAGTAGCATAATTATTGAAATCAGAAAAAATCAGTTTATGGGATAGTTCCAAACTCAGATGGCTTGTTTGTTTTATTTTTTGCTGATTTTTTTATACAAGTCAAATACTTATTTTTCACACTATCTATTATTTACAATTAGTTATTGTTTTAAATTGTCTGTAGCTTGCAAAAAAGTATTAATACCTTTGCTTGACTTTCAGAAGAAGCAGATAGCAGTAGGTATTTCTAAAAGTGATTACCATATTTTCTGGACTATGAGTCGCACTTTTTTTCATAGTCTGGCTAGAGGTGCGACGTATACTCAGGTGCGACTTATATATTAAAATATTTCATGTGTTCATTAGAGGGCGCTCTAGGCTTGTGTACCAGCATCTGCTGCACCTGTACCACTGACAATTTAAAATGTAAACATTACCGCTAACAACTTATTAACTTATTAACTTATTTACTATAAAGACAACTGAGAAAGAGCGGAATAATTGGAAATGGAACTGATGCTGAGTCTGACGACAGCCACAGCAGAGGAGGAAGCGGCGCTTCGTCTACCTCCGGAGTTGTTCAGAAGCGACACCGAGGATGAAGAATTTAAAGGATTTAGCGATTAGGAGTGAGATGGTGAGTTTGGTGAACTTGTTATATTATGTTCTTTATGCTATAGTTATGTGAATAACTGTTAATATATTACGTTAACATACGAGACACCTATGCAGTTTGTTGTTTATGCTTCATGTAGCTGAATAACCATCAATGTGTTACATTAGCAAACCGCACACCATTTCAGCCTGTTGTTCTCTATTCTATTATTACTATAACTTGCCTTTCAAGATGAAATGTCTGTTCTTGGTGTTGGATTTTGTAAAATAAATCCCCCCCCCAAAAATGCGACTTATAGTCCAGTGTGACTTATATACGTTTTTTCTTCTTCATTATGCATTTTTTGGCTAGTGCCACTTATACTCCGGAGCGACTTATAGTCTGAAAAATACGGTAAATGTAAATTGTGATCTTGTCTTAAGGAAATGTGATATGACATTTTTGCCATACCGTCAATCGCAAGCTCCACGTTTTCTAAAGTGTATCACTGAGTGGGCCCCCCTTTTCAAAGCATCTGAAAATCAACATGGCTCTATAAGGCTTTTGGGGATGCCTCAGACCCCTTTTGGTAATGGAAACACCAACAGACCAACATGTGTCATACCGGCCTGGTGAAATGGATTTTTAGTGTGTTGGTCACCAAGTCTGGATAACTGGAGAGGGTAGTGTCACCTGGTGTAAAAAAAAAAAAAAAAAAAAAAAAAAAAAAAAAAAAAAAAAGACAAACTGTTCCAAAAATAGCCATGTGAATCACATGACCTGTATGAAAGGAGCAGCCACAGAGGACGTGCTTGTATTATGGAGGCTACTGTTATCTTGCTGCACATGGAGCTAACTGCTGCCATGCAGAGCGCCATGGACCTGGGGCAGCTGCACAAAACATGTGCTGACCAAAATGTTCAATGTTCTATGCAGCAATGTTTTCTCAATTTTTCTTTTTTTGTGTGAAAATTGTATTGCATGTTAACCACTTAAATAAGATGAAAAAGAAAAGCTTGTTTAGCATCAAGCGGGAAGTGAGATCCCCAATAGGATTCTGCACGTTTGGGCAGAGTCTGTGTGTAATACAATGATGTGATGACCACATTAGGGCCAGATAAAACAATCTTAGCTCTCTGATATCGGCTCTGATTGTATCTCGCGCTCAGCTGATAATGCAGCCGCTCTGTTTCAATTGTCTCAACCCAAACATTGTACTCATAGACCTTCTTTTCCCTGTTCTCTTTTTTTTCAGATGAAATGCCTTTGGGCTCTCACAGATTACTTATTAATTAAGATCTCCTCAAAGACCAATGATGAAAGTCATGTGATTACATTACATTACAACACACAGCCTCTCTCATAAAAATACTTCAGCTGACATACAATACATTTATTTTTGTTTAATTACAAGGACGTATATGACTATATTGTTCACAGCCACGCACACTGTGTTTACTATGAAAATCTGTTTGCTTGTTTCACTTCAACAGCTTTTGACTTTGAACAAAGAAAGAAAAAAAAAAGCCAAGGCTCAGTATCAATCAGTAAATAGCAGCAATTATTTCCTTAAAGAGGCTATATTATGGTTTTATTCATGTTTTTAAAACCTTGGTCACTTGGTCACCAAGAGCATTGCACATTTACAACCTTTAAAAACATTATGTGTCTAAAAGAGAATGTTTTTAATAAGTGCTCTATAGTGCCATAAAGAAACAGGTGGAGAGACCAGCAGAGTGCAGCTCTGGTGTGGTCTTTTGAATGTAATTAATCACAACAGCACTTCAGATCCTTAAACTTTATGTATGATGCCATTTTAATACAAAATGAAAAACAGCCGTGAGGATTCAGTGGAAACTCAGCTGTGCATCGTTTTTTAGATAAATGAATGACAGCAGACTGGATGTAGAGGGCTTGTTGATTGGTCAGTGCTTCCTGGAGTGTAGAACCCAGTGTTCTGAGGTCTCAGAAACTACATTACTCAAACAAGTGTGAATGTCCATTCGCCCCGCTCCCCTTCTTCGGTCCCCTCAGCTGTAGTGGAGATGTGGGACTGAGCAGCTCTGACAGCGGCCCACTTTACAGGAGTGCGCTGACTGTTTACTGTTTGTATGCCTTGTGTCGTGAGAAAGTTGAATCGATTCATAGGATTTTCGATTGATATTGGATGTAAAAAATAATTGAAATGTATTGAAGAATCGATATTTTTAACCGCCCCCACAACAGAGGCACCAACATTGGTATATCTATGAGGCGCTGTTAAAAAAAAAATGAAAATCCAGTTTGGCTCACCCAAGTTATAATTTTCTCTCTAATAAAAAAAAAATAATAATAAAAGACCAATTCAAGGACTTCTCCAAAATGTCTTACTTACAAACTTTCAAGTGAAATTTCTTTTTCTGGTGGCCCACGGGTTGGTAATTATTGGCCTGTTGTCTAACACCCTTATATTCTTTTTGACAGTTCAAGTCTGAGTCGTGTCCAAATTAAACCATAAGCACTTGAAATGGGAGTCCCAAGTCGAGTTAAGGTCCTAGTGCAGTCCAGAATCAACTCAAGTTCAAGTTGCGCACAGATGAACTGAAGACTAAGTCCAAGTTGAGCAACCAAAATTAGTATACTCATGAGACATCCTTAAAAATAAAACACATTGGGCCAGATTTACCAAGACGGGTGCTAAATTGCGAGTGCAAATTGAAAAACAGCATTTACTATTTGTGGGCATGTTGTGTGTGACATATGAAGAGAAAGTGTGCAAGTAATTGCTGCACAAATCTGATATGTAAATGAGAATTTGGCCTGAGCACAAGATGCGCCAATAACAGGAGCAGAATTGCTCTGGCAGCTCCGACTGCATCTTTCCTACAGTGATGCAATGCAAAAGTCAACATCAGAGTCCAGCCTCATAACAGGACTACACTGACTGTAGTTGTCTTTAAGGAATAATAACTTCAATGCATTTTTTTTTATTCCTTAAATGAAATAAGGAATAATAACTTCAATGCATGGGGTGCATGGTGGCAGAGTGGTTAGCGTTCTTGCAAGCAAGGAGCAAGGATGTCGTGGGTTCGAGCCCTGGGCCGACCAACACACCATCACACAAACTCTCTGGGTGGAGTCTGCATGTCCTCCCCATGTTACCATGGGTTCTCTCCGGGTTCTCCTGCTTCCTCCCACCGTCCAAAGACATGCATGTGTTAGGTGAATTGGTGACTCTAAATTGACCCTAGTGAATGAATGTGAGAGTGAATGGTTGTCTGTCTGTGTTTGTCTCTGTGTCAGCCCTGCGACAAGCTGGCCCCTGTCCAGGGTGTACCTGCCTACGGCCCAAAGTTACTGGGATAGGCTCCAGTCACCCGCGACCCCTATGGGAATAAGCGGTAGAAAATGAATGAATGAATGAATGAACTTCAATGCAATGCATTTCACTTTCTTCTATTAACTATCTATTAGTCTGTCCTTGTTAAATCTTAGTCTTATAATATTCTGGCACTGACCAGAGTCACGTGACTCGAGTTTCCCACAGTGGAGAGACAGAGAGGAAAGGTAAAGTCCTATTCACTGTCTGTCAGAGCCAGTAACCCTTCAAACACATAGCCTATAAAATGTAGCAAGTAGGCTTTATGCAGTGCTGACAGTGATTATGTAAATAAAAATTAAAAATATTTTTGATGTCCTCTGCTTGTGTATTAAACAGCTGCGCAGCCTTGATCCACTGTGGGCAGCTGTCAATCAAGTATCAACACACAATGGGACTGACACTGTCAGCTGTGTTTAAAGACCGCTTAATCATCACCGTAAGGATTTCAAAGGACATGGAACAGACTGAAAGCCCAGAGACAGGAGCTGTAAAAGGCTGAAGTTCAGGGGAATGCGAGAGAAACAAGGAAAAAGTGTTGCAGCTAAAGTCTTTCTCTTTGTTTCCTCCAACTTCAAGTCAACACTTTATTGTTGTATCTTTGTAAATGAGCCCTTTTAAAGTATTATAACTTATTTTCAATGCCCTGTTGGTGCACTAAAAGCTGCACTCTTTCCTCCACAAAACTCTTGCACCTGCTTCTCAGATGTGCTAAATTTCTATGCACTTTTAGCTCCCATACTTGTGATGAGTCAAACAGCAACCGCAAAGCAATTTCATTTGCATTTTCCATACCTTGAATTTTGCGCATTCTGGCGAGAACGCCTCGTTTTACATCTTCATCGAGTCACAGGAGCAAAATCTGCGCTGCGCTGAATTTGCTCTTGCGAGAGATGCAAACCTCAGCTGCGCCTGGGTTTGCTCCAATTTCAGCACGACTTTTTCAGTTAACGTGCACACAAACCTTTGATAAATCTGGCCCATTGTGTTCACACAATCTTGAATTTCAGGTCAAATCAAAATAAAGAAGAACTTCCCCAAAATCTCTAAGTAATCCCAAGCTAAAATTAATTTTTTTGTCGGCCCATATTCTTTCTGACTGATTGCATGCAACAAAACCCTGCTGTTCAATTGTTAAATACTCAAAAACACTGGTAGAAGAGGCACAGACAGTTGTATAGCTTGGTTTGTAATACTGTCACTGTGCTTTGTAGAAAAACAATCAATTTAGCCAGCAATCTCAAACAGTCACAACAACAACACCGCTCGTATCTGCACTTCTCACAGTCAGCAGCATGGGGTTTAGAACTCTAGTTAGCACCATATACCAGCACACATGTCACTGCTGATGAAATGTATTGGAAAACAGTGAGTGCTGTGTGATACTATGCTTGTTATTGAGCTACAGTTCACACTTTATTTTTCTGCACAGAAGTGTGAGGGAAAAGCATTTGTGGATGCAGTTTGTGTTTAAAAAGGCAATATTGATTTTGTTTTTGTATTCCTCAAGGAGCACCTTAAATGTATCTTGCTGCTAAATGCTTAGTCACAATTAATTAATGCTTTTTCACAGCCGTTTAATGAATGCAAGGCTCCCAACCCAAACAAAAGCAGTTTCTTGTAGTGTTTTTTACCCATGGCTGCACAATAGACCCAATGAGGGAAACTGTGTGTGCTTTTTGAACGCAAGAGTAACATGCTTTTCAAGGAGGAAATTAAATCTGTCTGTTAGATCAGTGTTTCTCAACCAGGGGTAGAGGGATCCCTGGGGGGTACGTGAGTTATTATTTGCAGGGGTGGAATTATTTCATCATTTACTTCCTAGATGACTGAAAAGTATGTGCAATCTCGTCATAAACTGAACTATTAACATTTATGACTGATGAAAAGGAGGTGAAACTGCTAAAAAATATGATTTGCATATTATATTTTGATACATAAATAATACATGCATACAGTACATACATAATTGCTTGTTTGAAAGTTATTCAAATTATTACATTTTTAGTCTAAGATTATTTTTATTTGTTTTTATTTTAAGTTTATTTTAAACATAATATGTACAGTAAAATAACTCAGTGTAATAGAAGTTTACTTTTTATTATTATTATTATTATTATCATTATTATTATTATTAGTATTATTATTGTTATTATTATTATTATTACAAATCTAATTAATTGATTAATATTTTTATTTTAAAGACAGGTAGATTTTTATTTTTATATTTTATTTTCAAATTGAGTTAAAAGTAAAAATGCAGGATATATATATATATATAATATATATATATATAAAAAAAAAATTGTCCTCTCGCCCTCCGCGGGCGGTTTCATCCATCCAAGCTCGGGTCCTCTACCAGAGGCCTGGGAGCTTGAGGGTTCTGCGCAGTATCTTTGCCGTTCCTAGGACTGCGCTCTTCTGGACTGAGACGTCTGATATTTTTCCTGGGATCTGCTGTAGCCACTCTTCCAGTTTGGGGGTTACTGCCCCAAGTGCTCCGATGACCATGGGCACCACTGTTGCCTTCATTTTCCAGGCCTTCTCAAGTTCTTCTTTGAGGCCTTGGTACTTCTCTAGCTTCTCATGTTCCTTTTTCCTGATGTTACAATCGCTTGGTATTGCGATGTCAACCACAACGGCTTTCCTCTGCTGTTTGTCCATCACCACAATGTCCGGTTGGTTCGCCACTACCATTTTGTCTGTCTGGATCTGGAAGTCCCACAGGATCTTAGCTTGGTCATTCTCTATCACCTTTGGAGGTGTTTCCCATCTTGACCTCGGGACTTCCAGACTGTACTCTGCACAGATGTTCCTGTACACTATACCAGCCACTTGGTTATGACGCTCCATGTATGCTTTCCCTGCCAGCATCTTACAGCCTGCAGTTATGTGCTGGATTGTCTCAGGGGCCTCTTTGCACAGTCTGCACCTGGGGTCTTGTCTTGTATGGTAGATCTGGGCCTCTATTGCTCTGGTGCTCAAGGCCTGCTCCTGTGCAGCCATGATCAGTGCCTCTGTGCTGTCCTTCAGTCCAGCCCTTTCTAGCCACTGGTAGGATTTCTCGATGTCAGCCACTTCAGTTATCTGTCGATGGTACATTCCATGTAGGGGCTTTTCCTCCCATGATGGTTCCTCCAGCACCTCGTCCTCTGTTTTCCACTGCCTGAGACATTCACTGAGAACTTCGTCTGTTGAGGCCATCTTCCTAATGTAGTCAAGGATCTTGGATGTTTCATACTGGACAGTGGTTCTGACACTCACCAGTCCTCTGCCTCCTTCCTTGCGCTTAGTGTACAGTCTCAGGGTGCTGGATTTGGGGTGGAACCCTCCATGCATGGTTAGGAGCTTCCGTGTTTTCACATCTGTGGTCTGAATCTCTTCCTTTGGCCAGCTTATTATTCCTGCAGGGTATCTGATGACCGGCAGGGCATAGCTGTTGATTGCCCTGACTTTGTTCTTGCCATTGAGCTGACTCCTTAGGACTTGCCTTACTCGTTGGAGGTATTTGGCTGTGGCTGCTTTTCTTGTGGCCTGGTCCAGGTTGCCATTTGCTTGTTGGATTCCAAGGTACTTGTAGCTGTCCTCAATGTCTGCTATTCTGCCGTCTGGGAGTGGGACCCCTACTGTATGGACTACCTTCCCTCTCTTTGTCACCATCCACCCACACTTCTCAAGTCCGAATGACATTCCGATGTCATTGCTGTAGATCCTGGTTGTGTGGATCAGTGAGTCAATGTCTCTCTCGCTCTTGGCGTACAGCTTGATATCATCCATGTAGAGGAGGTGACTGATGGTGGCCCCGTTCCTGAGTCGGTACCCATAGCCAGTCTTGGTGATTATCTGGCTGAGGGGGTTCAGACCTATGCAGAACAGCAGCGGGGACAGAGCATCTCCTTGGTATATCCCACTCATATATCGCCTCCCAGCAAGGAGATCGTGGGTTCGAGCCCCGGGCCGACCAACACACCATCACACGAACTCTCTGGGTGGAGTCTTCATATCCTCCCCGTTTTACTGTGGGTTTTCTCCGGGTTCTTCGGCTTCCTCCCACCGTCCAAAGACATGCATATGTTAGGTGAATTGGTGACTCTAAATTGTCACTAGTGAATGAATGTGAGAGTGAATGGTTGTCTGTCTGTGTTCGTCTCTGTGTCAGCCCTGCGACAAGCTGGCCCCTGTCCAGGGTGTACCCCGCCTACGGCCCATAGTTACTGGGATACGTATGCCAATTCTTTTTCTGAATATGACATGGTTCTGTGCTAGTCCAGCATAACATGATATCTGTGACTTTTAGCATGTAGCCTTTTGTTGTTTGATTGCTCAAGCTAAATATTAAGCAATGTGCTAATGCTTTACCTAGGCACAGCTATTACACACATGTAGTCATTTGTCAGAAATCATTTATGGCATATTATTTGCTAACTCTAAGAGGGTGTGTAGCTCTTATGTTGTCCTGTTTCACTTAGCTTCTCTGTTGAACTTCAACTAGGCCAAATCTAGTCCAGTCCAGTCCAACGTTGGCCTGAGGAGAAGCGAGCAGCCGGTGGGTCCATCCATCCACAATCTGACAAGCCCTGGCTCTGGACCAGGCCTTTAGCACCGACATTACAGCAGTACCCACCAGAGCAGTGCCACACGACGCCTGCCGAAGACACGGAGGGGAGCGAGCGTGTGCGGTAGGAGCTCTGGCCCAAGTGTAATAGGTTGATAAATTACCCACAAGCTGCAAATTAATGAACAGCGGCATATGGGAGCCAGCCAAACACACTGCCAAACTGAAGCAACTTGTGCTGTATTACTTTATCTCCCAAAACAAAATCAATTAGACTGTGCTGTATATCTCATGTTGGAGTTGTAATGCTGCACGATAAAGCACAGGCTGCAGGAGCAGTAACCACATTTTCTTTTTAGTAACTGCATGTTCCAATGACACCATATTTCCTGAAAACATCTGTAGTCATTTATTTGGTCACTTACTATTTCATTTTAGATTTCAGAAGCTCATTTGTGTAGTTCCTCTGTTACTTTCAGTACTTTTTTTAGTTATGCAAAAGTATATCCATAAAAACTAATTCCAGCCTCTGGACTTTTTTGGTACTTTTTGCTCTGACTTATATATTTGGCTGAATATGTTGTACGTTTTGTATTTGCATAGGTGTGCAAGGTGATTTTTTTTTTTTTTATACACAGGATAATTCAAAATTCCAGATAAAAGTACACAGACATGGAAAAAAAAGATTCAAAACTAGTTTGCAGAAACACTTTCAGTAATATATATAATTTACTCTCAAGTAAACATAATGATATTTAAGAGGAAGGAAAGATAGGTTCACAATAATGTATTCAGTAAAAATACTACTGTAGTACTGAGGACAAATTAAGCTTTACCTTTTTTCCCTCCAAAATGTTCCCAAGAAAAATATGTTCAGTGTATACACTGAAGGTAGTGGGTAGTTGGTAGGATGATCTAGAAAAGTTAAATTGTGCATATTGTAATTGTGCCGGTACACTGAATCTCAGTAAAATGACAATAAATGTGATGAAAGTATTTCTCAAGAAACTAGTATTTTTAAACTTTTTTTCATCAAATTTTTGGTTGGTCTTAGGTCATATAATGATGGTTAAAGGGTCTATCTTTTGCAAAATCAACTCTTCTGAGCTTCTACAAAGTTGAATGTTGTTCCCTCATCAAAAACATACCTGGAGTTGTATTTTGCGTCATCCATGCATGTTTGAGTAAGCCTATATTCCCTGGCACGGCTGTTTTGAGGCTTCAAAATGCTCAGTTACACAAACCTCCGCCTCTCTCACAAAGCCCCGCCCAATTCAGAAAGCACTGACCAATCAACAACAAGGCACTCTACATCCAGTCTGTTCTCATTCATTAATAATAATATTAATATAATTGATTCCTCATAGACATTTTTCATTTTGTAGTAAAAAGACATCATCCAAAAAGTTTAAGTAAGCACTCTGCTGTCCTTTGCTGGTCCCTTCACCTTTTTATTTGTGGCACCGGTAGAGTAGTTATTAAAAATATTCTCTTTTAGTCAAATAATGTTTTTATTAAAGGTCATGTACAATGCAGTTCTATAGGTGTCTAAGATTGGTTTAAAAATACGAATAAAAGCAGAATATAGACCCTTTAATCTCATCTTGAAAATTTACTCAAGAAAACACCCTGAATGTGTATGGGGTCAAAATGATCACAAGAACGGTGAGTAAAAATCCCAGAACCACACGGGGGGACCTAGTGAATGACCTGCAGAGAACTGGGACCAAAGTAACAAAGGCTACCATCAGTAACACACTACGCCGCCAGGGACTCAAATCCTGCAGTGCCAGACGTGTCCCCCTGCTCAAGCCAGAACATGTGCAGGCCCATCTGAAGTTTGCTAGAGAGCATTTGGGTGATCCAGAAGAGGATTGGGAGAATGTCATATGGTCAGATGAAACCAAAATAGAACTTTTTGGTAAAAACTCTACTCGTCGTGTTTGGAGGAGCAAGAATGCTGAGTTTCATCCAAAGAACACCATACCTTCTGTAAAGCATGGGGGTGGGAACATCATGCTTTGGGGATGTTTTTCAGCAAAGGGACCAGGACGACTGATCCGTGTAAAGGAAAGAATGAATGGGGCCATGTATCGTCAGATTTTGAGTGAAAACCTCCTTCCATCAGCAAGGGCATTGAAGATGAAACGTGGCTGGGTCTTTCAGCAGGACAATGATCCCAAACACACTGCCCGGGTAACGAAGGAGTGGCTTCATAAGAAGCATTTCAAGGTCCTGGAGTGGCCTAGCCAGTCTCCAGATCTCAACCCAATAGAAAATCTTTGGAGGGAGTTGAAAGTCCGTGTTGCCCAGCGACAGCCCCAAAACATCACTGCTCTAGAGGAGATCTGCATGGAGGAATGGGCCAAAATACCAGCAACAGTTTGTGAAAACCTTGTGAAGACTTACAGAAAACATTTGACCTCTGTCATTGCCAACAAGGGGTATATAACAAAGTACTGAGATGAACTTTTGTTATTGACCAAATACTTATTTTCCACCATAATTTGCAAGTACATTCTTTAAAAATCAGACAATGTGATTTTCTGGATTTTTCTCATTTTGTCTCTCATAGTTGAGGTATACCTATATTGAAAATTACAGGCCTCTCTCATCTTTTTAAGTGGGAGAACTTGCACAATTGGTGGCTGACTAAATACTTTTTTGCCCCACTGTAAATATTCAATAATATATTTATTTTCATGCACATAAGTTAAATGTATTTTGAACAGTTTTGGCATTTGTACATTTTTTCTAGGGTACTTCTGTTGTGTGAAGTGTTTAAAAGGGTATTAAAACAAAAAAGAAAACAGAAAAGGTCCACTGAAGGTCAGTCTAAATTGGAGGAGGGCAGTGTCTGTCTGTTGCCTGAAACACTGCGAGATCAACAATCTGCTGCTGATAGGAATTGGATAAAACCTAAAGCGCTGTCTCCCTGGAGTATATGTATTCCATATTCATTACGTGTGAACATCCTAACTTGGCTCCACACAATTTGGACAAAACCCCTCCCTATGAGTGGGGAAAAAGAGGGTAATAGCATTTCACTTTTTTTTTTTTTTTTTTCAATAGAGCTTGGCTGCGGTGTGACAGGGCTGTATCGTGTTTATATGAGAAACGACAGGGGAAAGGCCGAGGCGGGTGAACAACTAAAGTAAAGAAGAAAAAAAAAAGAGTTAGTTATGTGGTGAAGACGCCACCTGTGAACCGCAGTAAACCACGGCGTCTCATCCCTCCCTGTCTGCTTTTTTTCCTCCCCCTCGTCCCTTTGTTTTTTAAGGCCCTCGGAGGATATCGCCGCCGTATTATTTCAGTGGTAAAATGTCCCCGGGCACAAAGCTATTTCAGATGCTTTACCAGCGGGGCCCAAAGTGATAGAAAAGACATAATTTGTTTTGACTTTGCCTCTCACACAGACCAATCTTCCCGTGTTATTTAAGTCCCCCGCTCTTCTCCAGCTCTCGCCAGTGTGCGACGGCAAACAACAAATCTCAGGTTGCCATGGATCTCTTTCTGGCTATTTTTAGACTTTCAGTTTTTTTTGCTTTCGTGCGTGCACTCGCCTCTCGTGCTCCTGCCAGTGTGGGTTTAATTGTCATTGCATGCACGCTTTTGTTTATTTCTATCATGAAATACTGCCACAGCCGAACAATCGCAATGCGGGTATCATTGGTAGAAGGAAGGAGGGGAAAAAAGAGCTTTGTAACTTTGAATTAAGAAATGTATTCATGCCGTATTCCCAGTGCACTCCTATCTAGGCTGGCATGATCCGAGGATACAGATAAAAAGCTGGAGAGCCTAGAAATAGCGACAAGGAGGAAAAAAAAAAAAAAAAAAAACACCTGATGGGCCCGGAATAGGGAGCTTCATTATGCCTTGGAGTGTCAGGATCCAGCCCCCGCCTGTTGATAATCAAATCCCACTGGTGACTTCTGAGCTGCTCTCTTCAGCCATGACATAGGACCAAGGGGACGGCTCTAAGAAACTCGGAGGAAGTTGTTCTTTAAGTAGCTTTGAACTCCTTTTTGTGGCACAAAGCTGTCAAAATCCTTCTGCTTTAACTGTTCTTGACTTGAGTTTTCTTCTTTTCCTTTCAGGACGGTCCTCTTCTTTCCTTTCGGCTTTTCCCTTCAAGGATTACGGCAGCAAATTATCTGTCTTCTACAGTAAGTTGCATATTGATTTGGAATAGGTTTTGAAGCGGATTCCCTTCCTAAGCAACACATTTATCCAGGCTTGCGACTGGCACAAAAGATTGTACCTTGTGGCAGGAAGGTAGCCTGGAACAATGACAGGCGGAGCAACCAATCAGAGAAATGAAGGCAGGACATAAGCAGTGCACCGCTGACACAAACACACATGGGTTCTTGCTGTTTTTTTTTTAAATGTATATAAAACACCAAAATACGCAGTATTATGAGAAGCTCTGCACTAATTTCTGAATGGCGACAGCAGCAGAAGCCAGCTGTCCAAAGAGTTGAGGAAAAAGTTGTTTTTTTTAAATACATTCAATACATCAGATGTCAACAGAACTTTACTGTTGTTAAAATGGCAACAAGATGAAGAAAAAAAATCCTACAGAGGACTGAACAATAATGTGGACTTCAGCAGAACCAACAGGTGATGAAGGAAAGCGCTAAACGTTGTTAATCAGGTCAGAAAAGTTTTTAAATTTGCTCGGTAGCTAGTGCTGCCGTGGTTAGCTCTTCCACTTTTGTAAGACGCGCAGCAGATAAAGGCTGTGAATGGTCAGCTCCAAATGGAACCAGAGAAACACTTGGCTCTGAGAGAGGAACCAGACTGTCCTGCTTGTGTAAAGCAAGTAGGAGAGTCTGGCTTACAAGGCTATCAGCAAGGAGTTTGTTGTAAAAAAAAACATGCCAAATTATGCATGTGAATGATTGGCCCCTGAAAGAAAGGGACCTTGATTCAAAGCAAAAACTCAACTAAATGTACTGGACTCTAGGTTCTGCTTTAAAGATGTTTCGGTGTTCATCCAAGCACCATCATCAATTTTACATTTACAGAAAACAGGAAGTCACTGGCCTTAAATCCACAGCTGAAGGTCACATAATCAGTCAGTGTGTGCCATTTCAAAATGGCAGTGTCACTGACTGCTGCCACATCTGCCATTCTCTGTCTGCTTCTTACAGTGCTGTCCTAAAAAACTATACCTCAGCATTTTATGAGTGAAGCAGCTTGTTTCTCCTCAGAGTAGAGGAAGAATACTTCCGCAAGCTGATACATACCACCTTATCTGGAAACACAGTCAGTGACATGACCACACTGATTGATCATGTGACCTTCAGCTGTGTATTTAAAGCCAGTGACTTCCTGTTTCCTGTAAATTTAAAACTGGTGATGATGCTTGGGTGTGAATCCCCAAATACTTTCATTTACTTTATTTAAACAACCACTGCTTCTTCTGCCTATGCCTCCCATTTTGCTTTGCATTCTGGGAAATGAGGCAATGCAGCATAAAGGGGAGGTGGTTCTGCAGACAAACCCATCATATATCCAGGGCTCTAATTACTTCCACGCTCCTCCCTTGTGTCTTAGATGGATTCTCCGGAGCCAGAAGTGGAGGATCAGCACTTTCCATCCCTCCTACCTGCCCCTCTCTGCTGTTTCTCCTTTGTCACAGCAGGCCTTGTGTTATTAACCTTCTGTCTGCTCATGCAAATAGGACGCTGTAGTGCTTTCTCTCCATTTCTAGCGCGGCCCGGTGCTAGAAGCTCATTGGAGACAGTTGAGCTCCCTTTTGAATATCTCCCACTGTTGTTTCCTCTTATAGAAATCTGCAGCATTGGGACGCGGTCCAAAGCAGGAGAATTGGGAGAGAAGAATCAGATGGAGACACATTAATTCAACTTTGTATGGGTGTTATATAAGTGAGTGTGTTAAACAGATGATAAAATGTAAAGAATACAAAGAAAAGGGGACTATAAAGTCAGGGAAAGCAAAGTAGCCTAAATGTAAGCCTCTAAATGAGTATTTGTATTTTACAAGTCGGCAGTAGCAGTAGTTGTAGTAGTATTGGTAGTGGCCGTTAGTACTTTCTCAACTCAAAATTACTGAAGTTATCTTAACACTTAAGTGTGATTGATTAGCTTCATTTGCAGATCTGTTTTATTGGTAATTGCTGCTTATGGTTAGCAGAGCCCACACCCCAGTGACGGCACAGGATGCAGAAAACCATTATTTATGTCCTCTGTCTGAGCTGTGACGATCCGAATCTTTTGAATGGCTCTTCACTATAAACGATGAAAAGTGAGTGAGAGTGGTGCACGTGTTTTTTTTTTTTTTTTACTCTTGTATTGACACGCTCTTTTTTGTTTGCCAACCGCAAAAAAAAAACCTCTTAAGAAAAAGTATAAGAAGAAAACAAGCACATTAATCTCTATTGTAAACAGTGCCTACATGTGTGTGCATTAATTATTGTAGGGGCAATATGACTTAAAAAAAACAAAAAAAACCTGTCGATTTACAATTCAAATTAATTTTATCACTTGTTGGCATAAGAAGCTTTTTAAATGTAGGTTTATTATTTTTAAATTAGATTATGGCAAAGTACTTTTTATTTTAGCTTGACTATATATTCTGTCTGCAAAAAAAGGAAGGCTGCAGCGAAGTGCATAACTCTAACAGTGACATAAATGTCTTTTAGTTTATATATTTTATTAAAATATACACATACATAAACAAAGAAACATAAGTTACCGCTGCTACTGCTGCTACACTGTTTGTTTTGGCCAAACTGCTGCCCCATCTAAACGAGGACATTACAGAGGTAAATTAACTCCTTTCCCTGTGATTATTAGTGTTTTTAGTGTCTGCAGAGTCTCCACAGTCAGTATTTAAGCTGCTCTGGAGCTAGCAGCAGCATTAGCCACAACACAGGAAACAGTGCAGCGCTTGGAGGACACTAATTTCTACAAAAATGTATTTTTTGATCTGGCTATTTTTGACATCGTCCATTAAAAATGCAAATTTATTGAATTAATTAAATTTATCGCCCAGCCCTAGTTTATTGTTGCCTGCTTTGTTTTGTTTTTACTGACATTCCCGGTCAAGGTAGCTATATTTCCACATTAATAAATCCTAAATGGTGGTCTCACCCTATGAACAGATATATGACTTCACCATGTGTAAATTTAGTCCACACATGCTAACTTTATTAACATCAGTGACTAAGACAATAATAGTGTCCCACCAATAGAAGATGTTTTATTCTGATTAAAATCATAATGTATCACTCAGTCTTTTGCACGGCTCTTTGAAATGAATGAATCCCAAAAATTCAGCTCGCATTAAAGAGCCATAAATCCCATTTCTACCTCTGTCACTACCACAAATCAGTAGCTTGTGGGATTTTAGATCATAAAACTCCCTTGTATAAGAACCCCTACTATTTTTTGCATTAGTATTTAGTTTTTACTTTATCACTTCCCAATATTGTGGCTATTCTAGCACAAGAAAAGCAGTCTAGCCACGAGTATATATAACTTATGAACTTAAAATGCAGGTACACTCCTACTTCAAAAATCCCTTTAACAGTCCTATATTATGCTTTTTTCAGGCTAGTAAATAGTTTTGGACACCTTTGCATTAATATTATTGTTTTCCATCTCTTGAGAAGGACAAGCTCAGCAAACAGGATTATTCAAACAAGTGTGAATATAATTAAAATACTACTCCAGGTATGTTTTTGAGGCGCAAACATTATAACATGGTTAAAAGCTCAGAAAGGAGATTTAGCAGAATGAATCATGAATGCTCATCAGCTTTATTGCATGCAGCCTCACATCATAGGTAGCCTTCCTAAACACACATTTTAGTAAAGATAAAGGCAAAATGCTCAGCTGTGGTTATCTCAGCTACTCAAACCATTTCAAGCGTTTGTGCTGCTTTGTTTGTTTGTTTACAGTCAACCGAATAAAGGATTTTCACCCTATTTATATATTTTCATCCTTCGTGCCTTTGTTTTGCTCACACACTTGTATTACCAACAGAGGTGAGTTGAGGACTTTTTATCGAACCGAGCCAGATAGTATGTCACATGACCCATTCACTTGTCCTTGTCTGCGATTCCAAAAACACACTGTCCTCCTGTGTTTAAACCAGACCGGCAAAAGCTTCAGTTCGGCAACACACACAAATAAAAATAGTAATAATTAATTTCATTTTGCAGAGGACTCAGGAACTCAGCCACTCAAATACAGACATTTTCTAAAGTACACTCAAGTTGCGTAAACACTGGCTGAGGACTTTCGAATGCCTTTTCTGCCAATTGACATTCGAGCTACTTGGCGACTTAATAAGCAGCTGTATTCATGCCTCTGTAACAAGTAGCCAAGTTGCAGTTGTGCCACTCACGACGATTACATGCACAGCTTAGTATTTAAAGGTCTATTAAGGGAATACAATTATTTACCCCGCAGAAATTCATCCAAAACAATGCATTAATATGTAGCCACCAATGTAGTTATCTATGCAGTAAAGACACAACTTTCAACAAAGCAACTATTGAAAAAAAAAACATGCTCCTTAAAGGGAAAATATTATGCAAAATCAACTTTTTTTTGCTATAATGTTGTCCCCTCTTCAGAAACAAACCTGGAGTTGTGTTTTGTTTCATTCATGCATGTTTAAGTAATCCAGTATCCAGTTTCTGAGGCCTCAAAATGCTTAGTTACACAAACCTCTGCCTTTTCCACGAGCCCCCGCCCACTCCAGGAAGCACTGACCAATCAACAAGCCCTCTACATCCTGTCTGTTTTCATTCATCAATAAAAAAAGTAAATAAAATAAAACCGTGTACAGCTCTGTTTCCACTGATTCCTCACAGCTATTTTTCAATTTGTAGTAAAAAAGGTTTGATTTAAAAATATATGTGAAAACATAATATAGCCTCCCTTCACTTGACACTTGCTACAATTGAGTACATGTATTATGAGCTACAACATGCTTTATATATTTATACACAGCGCTTGACATTAGCAGTAGCCAACCGGCGAAATGCTGGTAGATTTCCATTTCGGCTAGTAACACTTTTAGTCTCACTAGCCATTTTGTCCCATTGGATTTTAACTTTAGAGGCCCTTAATTCCTTTTGCTATGTTTGAGTGAACACCTAATTTAATACAGAATAATGCGCCATGACCCGAGAGAAGACAAAAAACAAAAAAACGTACTACATGCCACATGCAAAACCTTCAGATTTATTCTGCCTGGGTAAACCTGTTTTCCACATATTTAATAAATCCTTGTCTGCACATAAAACTAAACTTTATATTTCTTATTCTATGCTATAGAATAAATACAAAACAACATTTAAACTAATTACAGTCTGGCAATTAAAAACACTACATGGCTAGTAGCGTTTGACAAGGACTTGCCACAGTGGCCAGTGAGCAAAAAAGTTAACGTCAAGCCTCTGTTTATATCTTTTACACTTTAAGTCAAAAGCAACCACACAAGCTCAATAAAATGATTCGTTCTTCCAGACATGTGTATTGTTCTAAACACTTAATAATTTAGCAAAATAGTGTTAAAACTTAGATCGCACTTATGACATGGGTTTGGTGTCTTTTCCCTTCATAGTATTTTAGTAACTCCATTTTGGACGATGCATTCTTTAAGGTTAAGACAAACTTAATTGTCTTTGTAGG
The DNA here is from genome assembly GCA_020698575.1 of Bostrychus sinensis. Taxonomy (NCBI): domain Eukaryota; kingdom Metazoa; phylum Chordata; class Actinopteri; order Gobiiformes; family Eleotridae; genus Bostrychus; species Bostrychus sinensis. Next base: position 44,395,436 of record CM036239.1, on the reverse strand, counting down.
GAAATTTCTTGTACATTTTTGACCCATTCTTCAGTGCAGCCTGTTAGGACCAGTGAGCGACTTCAGTACAGCGCCCAGAGACCCTTCTCCAGATCTTGAGCAAGAATCCTGGTCAGTTGTAGCTAACTGGAGGATTAGCTTTTGGTGAATATTTTTTTGGCTGATGAGGGAAACCGGAGCACCCAGAGAAAACTCATCCAGACACGAAGAGAACATGCAAACTCCACAGAAAAAGGCCCCACTCGGTCCAGGAAACAACACATGATGCAATTGAATCAGTTTATTTTGCATCCATTGGTGTAGCTCTAGGTAAGCCCAACAAAAATCCACAGACATTAGAGAGATTCTTTCTATAAAATACTGACTTCAGTTAGGATGGCTGGACTGGCTTGCAGGCTAGACTGTTTTAAAGGAACGAATAGTCCCAACCTCCTGACTATTTTAACAAACCAGTGTTTGGCAACGCAGAGGAAAACACTACTTCTGAAGGAAACCTTGGGTCTCTGAGTGCCCTTGAAGTTTTTGAAGTATGATTTGGACTTTTACCTTCACCTCTTTCTAGTTCACAGCAGAGACACGAGATCTGTTTTTGTTTTGTAGCAGTGAAAATTGGAAAGCCTGGAGCAATCCGAATATGAAATGCAGAATCAAATCAAACTCTCTTTTGAGGCCAGAGTGAGGGCTGCCATAATCACAGTGCTATTGTTTTCTTGTTTTCGGGGGGCCGCATCACTTACAGGCATTTCTGTGAAGCGTGCACACAGACAACACAGTTAGCTGGGCTCCACCATGTTCAAAATGACAATAACCATTTTAACCAAAGCAACGCTGCTATGGCATTATCCTCGTTTCAAAACACATGGACCACTGGAGATGAAACAGTTTTTTTGATGGCAGTAAACTACATATCCTGTTAGCAACTGGATCTATCATTACTTTTTTTCCCCCCACTCATTGTGTACAAGGCCCGCTGGTTGTGTGATCAAATTCAGTGCATAGTGAGTGTGAAGAAACTCACAGCAGCGCTCACATGCAGTGCATACATGAAGGCTTACTGCTGGCCCCAGGGGCTGAATATAAAGATGAATACACAAGTGGAGCAAAGGAACCGGGAAGTCTTTTGTCCTATCATAGAGTACAGTGGCGTACAGTACCGAGCCATACTCCACTATAGGATCTCGTGTAGTTTGTATCAAAGTGCTTTCATTTGAGAGACCCTGAGGTGATGTTAGTTCTTTTCCCAATGGGTAATTTGACAGGTTGTCATAGGAACATGCACAGTTGAACGTCACAGTTGAATATAGACAGCTGTGTGCAGAAAACTGGCAATAGTAAGCCACTCAATGGAGTAACTGTGGCCCTTCATGGTTAAATACTGTATAACTTTTTTTTTCTCTCCCCTTTCGAAGCGATCAATATCCCATTTGTGGGTTTTAGGGCCTGTGTGTTCCTCAGGCTTTCCCCCTCTCCCAATCTTATACTGCGTTGAAAAATTACATTTAGTTTGTCTTCAAGTGCCCTGTGAGCTCGGGCCAGCGTTACGCAGGATTACTCTATTTCAGATGGCAACAGCACTTACCTGATGACTTCTTCTTCTCAAATCTTATGCCCAGAGGTCTCCTTTTATCAGCTTCTGCACCCATATTGTTTAGAAGAAAGTGAGTTTGAGCGCCCCATGAAATGTTTTAGAAATATTAGTTATTTGTTTAAAGTGGTTAAATATAATTAAGACATGTACAGCCCAGTTAATATAGCTGAAGCACATATACAGTGGTGGAATATAACAAAGTAAACATATTTAGTTACTTTACTTAAATACAATTCTCATATATTTGTACATTTAAGAAGGGGTACTTTTACTTTACTTCAGTACATTTTAGAGCAAGTATCTGTACATTTTACTCCACTACATATCTGAGTTAGTTTAAAGTACAAAATATTTTGAATATGAGTTTCAAGTGTTTTTGTCATGGCCTAATTGTAGACACAGTACTTCAATATAAAAGTTGCAGTAAAGTAATTAAAAATACTTTTACATTTTTACTTGCAAGTACATTTAAAAGTAAGTGCTTTTATAAGTTTACTTAAGTAGAAATTTTAAGGTGATGCTTTTATGGAGTGCTATTTGTTTCAATCAAATGAATGATGCAACAATAAATGTATTGATGCAACTAGAATGATTTATTCAAAATGTCTAATTTGTGACTTGCATGCGGTGATTTTTGCAAATAAATTAATCATTTTTGTGATTTATAAATCTACAGTTTTGCATGTGAATAGTCCAGTCTGCATTTGTGGATCACTCCATTTGTGCATTCATCACCTCTGCACATTTGGATCTTTTTGAGACATTTGTCCCACATTTTGAGGCAGCAAGATTTATTTACAAAAGAAATCTTGTTCCAATGACAACCACTGGGGGTATGCAGCTATATTGTAATTTGCATATATCTGTTGTAATTATTTCAAAATGATTTGTGTTTTTCATCCATAAATCTGCATTTTGCGTTTAAATAGTTGATTATGCATTTGTGGATTGCCCTATGTGCGCATTCAGCCCTTCCAATGCGTAAATTTATCACTTCTGTGCTTGTGGATCATTTTGAGACATTCGTTCCGCGTTTTGAAATGAGTGCAACTGTAGGTTTATGCATTCAATGTAATTGCCAATCATTCTGTGTCAGAAGTGCAGCCTTACCTTTTGATATGAAATAAAGTTGCTCCATCAACACTGCACCTTTATCCAGGACTAAATAATCCTCCACTGAGCTGTAAATAAAAGCAGGCAGTACGCTGAGGTTGATAAGTTACAGCCACAAACGGAAAAAATGCACAGATGTCGGGAGGAGTCAGGAAGAGTACCTTCTGTCTTTACCTCCTCCTGAGTTTAGACGTACACAGGAAGTGTACATGTTAGGAAACACAACAGGATTCACTGTGTCATGGATTATAAAGGCAGCAATTGTTGCATTAAATTCATTCCTGCTTCTTCTGTTTAGTCTAATTAAAGGTCACGGGCAGAAGCAGTAATGCCTTTCATTGAGTGAATAGATTGCCAGAGTATTTTTTTTTTTTTGTTGTTGTTTTTTATTTTGCATAAGATACCACAGTTAAGAGACAAGTTCAGTGCAGTATAATAAATACATAAGTAATTCTAAGGTAAACAACACCAAATAAAATAAATAAATTATAAATAAATTATGAATGAATGAAATTAACAAGTAAATAAAATACTAAATAAGTAATAGTAGCAGTACAGCACATTATCTAGTTTGCAGTATACAGTGGCAGTGGCTCAGTTGGTAGATAAATTTGCCCATTAACTCTCAAGCCCCGCTATGGGCATTGCATATTGTCAATGTGTCCTTGGGTAAGACACTTCACCCACCTTGCCTGTATGAATGTGTGAGTGTATTTGGTGGTGGTCAGAGGGGCTGTAGGTGCAGATTGGCAGCCACACTTCTGTCAGTCTGCCCCAGGGCAGCTGTGGCAACAGAAGTAGCTCACCACCATCGAGTGTGACTGAGGAGTGAATGAATAATGCAGTGTAAAGTGCTTTGAGTATTTAGGAAGACACATTATAAATCCATTATTATACACCAAAGGTGGAAAGGGTACTAAATTTCTCTGAAGTGCAGACAAAATAAAACAAAAAAAACAACAACAACTCAAACAGTAGCAAAAGTATCATATGAGATTACAGAATAAAGTCCAGATGTTTACTCCAAAATGCAGCGAAGCAGAGCTCTGCATTGCAAAATCCAACAGCTCAGATACATGAAAACTGCAATTTTCACTTTTGTACAGTCCACTACTGATTTATAGCACATAAATTATAATAAACTACCCATCTATCCACTATACTCCCACTGGGAGTCATCAGCACCAAGTAAATACAAACATATTCAACATATTCCAAGGTTTGATCTCAACTTACTTTTTACTTCTAGTCGAGTAATATTATTTTGAAGTAACAGTACTCTTACTTGAGTATAATTTCTGGATAATCTACCAATGTCACTATCTTATGTATGTGTAAATTTTTAATACTGAATGTTGTTTAGAAATACCAGAATTTTAGTTTTGTCTGTCTGATTACATCAATCCTAAAACACAAATCAGACGTTATGTCTCAGTACTTGAGTAGTTTTTTTTTATTTATTTTTTTTTTATTACTTTTACTTGAGTAATTATTTGGATGATTTTTTTTTTTTTTAGATATTTTTGAGAAGCAGTGAAATGACCACAGACGATGGCCATAAGCTATGGTATAGCGGCGAAGAACGCAAACACCGAACAGGAGTGGGGATTCTCGTTGACAAAGAGACATCAAAATCCGTGACCGAGTGCACCCCAGTATCAAATCGAATCATTGCAATAAGAATTAGCAGTAACCCAACCTGCCTTACAATAGTTCAAGTCTATGCACTGACGAGTGCCGCAGTGAAGACGAAATTGACAAATTCTATAGTGATCTCGAACAATTCATAGAGAAAATCCCTAAGAAAGACATCACTATCATTCAAGGCGATTGGAATGCCAAAGTAGGAACAGATGCGTTTGAGGTCTGGAAAGGTACAGTTGGAAAATTTGGTGTTGGCGAAACGAACGAACATGGAGGAAGACTGCTTGAATTTGCTAGGAAGCACAGGCTAGTAGTTGCTAACACTCTGCACAATCATAAGCTAAGCAGAAGGACTACTTGGCATTCACCCGACAGACAAACTCACAACCAAATCAATTTTATTCTGGTCTCAAAGAAGCATCAGTCAGGCATTAATAGAGCCAGCACAAGAACATACAACAAACCTGACATTGGCAGTGACCATGATTTAGTAATGGCAAACTTTCATCTGAAATTACTGAAATCAAAGAAGAAAAACATCAGAACCAAACTAAATCTTGAAAACTTTAATTACAAAACACTTCTAAAACAGTACCAAACCGAATTAGCTGGAAAATATGCACAATTTTTACTTGATGAAAATGATTCAGATGCACAACATCTTTGTGATGATATAAAATCTATTATTTATGAAACGGCGGAAAAAACACTTGGAAAAACGAAAAAAACATTTAAACCTTGGATCACACCAGAAATCATAAAAAGTTGTGATGAAAGACGGAAGCTGAAGGCTAAAAGGTTCTTGGGTGAACAAGAGAAAGCTGACTATAGAAATGCGAATAGGAAAGTAAAAACAGAGATTGCGAAGGCTAAAAACAACTGGTTAGAAGAACAAGCTCAAGATATTGAAAGCTACATAAAGAAGAACAATACCAGAAAAGCATTCCAAACTGTAAAACAATTGACTTCTAACACTTCAACTAGAAGAGTTAATGCAATTGAAGACAGGAATGGACAACTACTTACTAGCAACAATGCTATAATGGAACGATGGCGCGAGTACTGCTCTGACTTGTATAACCACCAAACTGAAAAAGATGAATCTATAATCACGCAAGATATTAATAACGCTATGCAAGAAAACGATGAACCACCAATCATGAAAGAAGAAGTTGAATCTGCAATAGCACAGCTCAAGAATAACAAGAGTCCTGGTGTAGACAACATAACAGGGGAAATGATCAAGAATGGTGGTAGCAGCGTCATTAATGCCTACCTCCTATTATGCAACAAGATACTAGAAACTGGACAGTGGCCTACTCAGTGGACAGACTCCATATTAATACCTATACATAAGAAGAAAATTAGCAAAAGATGCTCAGACTTTAGGACGATCAGCTTAATCAGCCACCCAAGCAAGATTCTTTTGACTATCATGCTAAAAAGAATTGCCCCCAGAATTGAAAACATCCTTAGCGAGACCCAAGCAGGTTTCCGAAGAAACAGAAGCACAGTTGAACAAATTACAAACCTTAGAATCCTGTGCGAAAAAAGAAGAAACATCAACAGACCTGTCTACCACAATTTCATTGACTTCAAAAAGGCATTTGACAGGGTATGGCATGATGGACTGTTTGACACCATGCTTAAGTTTAACATTGGAAAACGAATGACAGGCCTAATCAAACAACTTTATAAGAAAGCAAGAATAAAGGTCCTAAGCCGCAATGAATACAGTGATTGGTTTTTCGCATCGGTTGGAGTCAGACAGGGATGTATTTTATCCCCGTCTCTTTTTAATCTGTTTTTGGAAAGAATTATGATGGATGCACTTGTTGATTTTAACGGAGGCGTCAATTGTGGAGGCATGAAAATCACCAATCTTCGCTTGGCTGACGATATTGATTTATTGGCTGATAATGTGAACGAACTGAGTAGCATAACAACCAAACTGGACAAATCTTCCAGACGGTTCGGAATGGAAATCAGCACAGAAAAAAGCAAAGTTATGACAACTGGAGGTGACAACACGCCCATAGACATCAGGATTGACAACAACCGTCTTGAACAGGTTAACAAATTTTGCTATCTAGGCGCGACCAGCACTCACAATGTCACAAGCGATCAAGAAATCAAGGAAAGAAGCAGTTAATGCACTAATAAAGTTGAACAATATTTGGGTATCAAAAGACGTAAAGATGCAAAGCAAAATTTACCTCTTACGAACAATGATCACGTCTATATTCTTATACGGCTGTGAATCGTGGACGTTAACTGAACACAAAAGAAAAAAAATTGCAGCATTTGAAATGAAAACTTACAGAAAACTGCTGAACATCTCATGGAAAGACAAAAAAAACAATGAATTTGTGTGGGAGGAACTGAAAAGAAGGGCGAACAACAACAGCATGGATAGATTGCTAACAACCATTGAAGAGAGGAAGTTCAAGTTTTTTGGGCACCAAATTAGGGCTGGCAGTCTTGGAAAGACGATCATTCAGGGAAAGGTTGAGGGGGAGAGAAGACGAGGAAGACCAATGAGAATGTGGGCTGATGACCTGAAAGAATGGAGTGGTTGTGGGCTACAACAACTCTGCCACCAGACAAGCAACAGGACCGAGTGGAGAGAGAGTGTCAATACATGGGTGCACCGACGGCCAATGGGGCTATGGAACTGATGATGATGATTTTTGAGACCTTTTCCGGCTCCATTTTACAGTGCAGTTGTGAAGCGACAGGAAAATATGGGGTAGAGACATTAGGCAAAGTGTCTCAAACAGACTCAAACCCACGACACCAGGGCAGGCTGTAGTTGCCCTGGATATGCTCTGCAGCTCTACTAATTGAGCTATACCACAGCACTGGATGGTTACGCTTTACTTCCACATGAGTTATATTATTTTCAAGTAACAATACCATTAATTATGTTTAATCTTTGGCTACCCACCTCTGCCTTTGTCAACATAAAAAACAAAGTCAAAGTAAAAACAAATAAAAAATCACATTACATGAGCCTTTATCTGTTTCAGTGTAGTGGGTGCTCTTTTCTTACATCCATAAAAGCTTGTGCATTCAAGTTGATCCAGTTACTAAATCTACTGACAGGACCACAGCTTTACCTTTATGTGTACGCCGGACTAAGACTGCCTCCTTTTATGTTCTCTTTGCAGACACCAGTGCACATCTATCCAAGAGTAAAAAAATCTCCCTCTCGGCGGCCCATACAGTAAAGCAGGCAGTACGGTGAGGCGGGTTGAGGCGATGCAGCAGAATTGTCCAGTCATGCAACAAATGTAAGCAGGGATTGTAAAGTGGAAAACACTGTGAGCAGCAAATAAATAGTTTTCTTTGTTGAGATAATCAGCTCTTACGCTTATTTTTTATTTTATTTTGTTTTATTTTTTGGCACATAAGGCTAAAATTGCAGTTATTCTGCACTGTGCACTCTTTTACTTTGAGCTGTGAGATGCTGTTGTATTTAAACAGAAAAAACAAAAACAAACAAACAAACAGTGGAAGATTTTATACTGTATGTGGCAACTTTTTTTTTTTTCAGCAATGACAAAAAGTAGTATTTTAAATTATTGAAAAAAATAATTAAGTCATTTTTAAGACTTTTTATTTTTTTGGTATTTTAATTCAAACTGAAGGGAATTATAGTTAATGCCCTTCAATGTGACAAAAAAAAGTCACACTCCTTGCAAAAAGCTTTCCTCACACTTTTCATACAACTGATTTACATTTGAAATTATTTAATGTTCTTTATATTTTATTTTAAAAATGTATCACACCACAGGACATAAACAAAAGGTGCTACACCACCAAACGTCAAGTAGCCATGTGCAAAAATATTTATATACTCCCTGGACTATGTAAGTATTTGAGAGTGCTTTTTATCCAATAGTGCTCAGTTTGTCTGCTTTGGGCTGCTGTAGAAACAGGAAATAATAAAACTACTTACTTGGAGGTTTAAAGAAATATTATGTAACATTTTCAATTGATTTATGGCATTTTAGGTTTTATTAAACAGGACAGTGGAGTACAGACAGGAAATTACCAGGGAGAGCAGGGAGAGACAACTGAGACAACCAGGTCTTAACATTAACACTAGCCAACCGGCCAAATGCAGGTGGATTTTCATTTTGGTTAGTAACACAAATACTCCAACTATCCACTTTGGCTGGTTGAATTTTAAAGATTAAACCTGAATTTATGTTGCTCTGTTTGAGTACACACCATTTAGTAAGGAAGTAACGATATTCAAATTTCACAGTACGGTATTATCATGATATTAAGATCATGGCAATGTATTTATTATGATATTGTGCGTTTCAAAAGATTAAGAGTGAAAATGTGTTTAATAATAATAATTTAGTCATGTTGGCTGCACTGAAGTGAAGCAGAGGATCATGGTCTACGTAGTTCTCTCTGCTTTTTTACCATTCTGCTGCAAGTCCACTATAATATTGTGAGACTTTTGATATTGCGATATCACAGTATTGTCAATATTGTGACACCAATTTATTCTTTCTAGGTAAACCTTTCCCTTTAGGTAAAAGTTTTTTATTTTTTTATCCTGTCCATACATTTCTTTAAGTAACTAAATTGTGGCTAGTAAAAACATGAATTGGCTTGCAACTTTTGAAAATACTAGCCACAGTGGGCAGTGAGCAAAAAAGTAAATGTCAAGCCCTGGAAACAACTGAGCTATACAATGGCACAATATTGTGTAACTTTGGATGTTTAAATTTAGAGCCATGCAGTTGAATGGTTCTTTCATAAGAAGCAGGAGGAACAGCACTACTAGGAGTCAGCACAGGGTCATGTGCTGAGAAACATTGCTCTGTAAGACGTACAGTTTCAAAATCCTTAGTCTTTCCTCTTGTTGTACTTAATACAATGGGACATAGTTGGACACAAGCACCAAAAAGTGACATTACTGAACTGTCAGTCCACATATTCTTGGTCTCAAATATTCTACAGCATTTTATATGATACAAATTTAACAGTATTTTAGTTCTGTTGTACTTTTATTAAATCTACCCAATTCACTTTTAACAGGGAGCTTCTAGCAATAAGTCTGACCCATACACAGCTCCTGTAGCTGTCTTTGGGACTGCCTTTGTGGGACCTCCAGTTACTTCTTTTCATTTCTGACCTGACACTGCTCCACATGTTGCAGCTCTCCCATATGGCTCCCCTGTCTCTACCAATTTCAGATGCTTCAGATATCATTGGGATCAAACTGTTACCATTGTGGCCATTGAAAGCTATAGCAGCCTGTCTCTTCTCCACCAAACAAACAGCCGCCCTCCCTGGCAGCTACACCGCTCCGTGATTACCAAAAAGATGCAGCATCAAGCCCGGCCTATTATTTCCAATTTCTCCTGGAGAAAGTTAATCTAATGAGCGTTATCGGCAGCTAATGGGAATTATAATTAGTCAGATGCAGCAGATTATCTGCGCATAATTAGCTGTGTCTGTCAGCTGCAATTAGCATGACAGGAATTAGGAGACTTCAGAGTTTGGAGCGGAGACGAGGAGAAGAGGGCAAGGAGGTGCAGAGAGGAGCGGTGGAAGGAGGGGAAGACGGTGACATGCACGCAGAGAAATTCAAAGTATTGTCTTAGTCTAATTATAACAGGAGTTTAAAGTGTGTGTAAATGTCTGAAATGTAAAGATGGGATGTCAGTTTTTCAGATGTTATTCACAACACACCTGGATAATGGCCGTCATTGTTAGACTGTTGCTGTGTGCAGTTATAACCAGTTAGGGCTAAGAAGTTGCTCTGAGTATCAGTGGCGCAAGAAGTACTCCACAACATGACTACACATTTTGACAACAGGATGTATTTATTATATTTTGATTTGTTTATTTATTTGACAGGGACAATTCATTCAAACATTGCCACCTACAGGAAACTGATGCCATGTACTTAAAGGTGCTATGAGCAGTGTATGTTTTCTATATTTCATAAAAATGACCCACATGTGTGCCAAGATATGTTGTAACCATGTTTAAATCATGTTCGTTTTACTGCCAATGGTAGTAGCAGCTGATTTATTCACAATTAAAAAAAAAAAAATCAATCAATTCAAATTAGAAAAGTGGAAAGACTGGCAACCCACAGACCAGTTTTCATTTAGGCTGCAGTATTGTTTTCAAACCAGTACAAGCGCTGCTGCTCACAGTACCTTTAATGCTTCTAGCCCCAGGCTCATTTGCAGCCCCTATCCGTGATTAGGCTTTTGAAAAGTGTCAAATCAAATTAGAATAAGGATAAGACAGTTCCTTTAAGAAAAAATGCATTTGGTCTGGCTGTCTTCTCCTTAAGAGCAACTCAGCCATAGAACTTAGTGTCAGAATCAATATGTGAGTCTCCATCATTCTATTCATTTAAGAAGAATGCTAAAAAATGACTTGTCAAGACCCAGATGTGTGGGCAGTGATGATCTACTGATGAATTATTGTAAATTAACTCTGTTGTTAATTTTACTGAGTGTTTTTATGCTGCTTTTTGTGTTTTTTTAGGTTGCCTTTTTGTAATTGGCAAAGGGACTATCAATGACAATTAGCCTAATTCAGCTTGACTCATTGCATTTACATTGTTTAATGTTGATTAATGTACACTGTCCTTTTTCAAATAAATAAATAAAATAAAATTACAGGTTAGTAAAAAAAAAAAAGGTAAACTGAATGTTCACACTGTTGATGATCCTTCAGCCAATGCTTAAAGAACAACTCTACACCATTTCTTTTTGCTGATCAGTACAAACGAGGCTTTAGTGCTACATCTCACTATTTATAGTTATATCTTTGACCATTTTGTAAAAATTGTCTAAATGCACATTTTGTGGTTAAAAACCGTCAGAGTGCTGCCCTCCTGAGGTCAAATGCTGGCTATTTCTGCTCAATACTTCCAGATAGACGAGTGTATCGTAGCATTTTACCTCGCTACCGATTTCATCCTATTCTTTCCTGACCTGTGCATTAGTGAGTTTGTAAAGGGCTCTAGTGTCTACAACCTGGCTCGAACCCAGGACTTTTTGATTGCAACGAGTCCATGCGTGCCACTTTACCACTGTGGTAAAAAATAGTACTTGTTTTGAGAATAAAAAAAAGTTAAAAGTAACATTTGTTCGACAGACCATTTCCTCCGGTAGTAGTATGTTTTTGAAAATGTACTCAGAAGTAGCTACATTTTCTTGACTAAATGCACAGTAGCACAGAGTAACACATGTAAATACTTAAGAACTCATATAGTTTTAGACTGACAGATACATTTTGAGTCTCTCTGCTATGAGCTAACCTGTTTGTCAGGGTCTCTCATGTTCTGAAATATGTAAAAAGAGAAAGGCAAGGGAAGTTTATTTGTATAGCACAGTTCATACGTAGAGTAATTCAAAGTGCTTTACATGAAAAAAAAAAAGACAAAGTAAAGTTCATAGATAAGAATTACAATTCAAAAATATAATTAAGAATCCATTTAGAATTGAATTAAAAGAGAAGAACAAGTCTGGCCTTAAACATTGTCAGAGTGCTGCATCAAACTGAAACGCTGCTTCACTGTGTTTAGTCCTGAGCAGAAGGCCTGTCCCGGAGGTTCTCAGATGGTTCATACGGGACCAAAATATCACGAGCTTGATTATTGTTTATGTAGTTTCATCTAATGGAACTGTACTGATTTTTGTAAAGAAAATGTGGAGTAAATTAGCCGAGTTTATTAATCGTGTTTAGCTTTTCCACATAGACAAAATGATTATACTAGATATACACCGCAGTTTAGTTCGTCTGCTAGTTGGGGGCCTTAATGGAGTGAGACACAGTGGGTACAGAGTATGTGAAAGTGTCGAGGAGGAAGAGCGGAGTGGGCGGCTTGGAGAGGCAGCTTTTTGGCTCAGAGCTCCAGCTTGTGCCGCCGAGGAGAGCTGATGTGCAGAGAAAGTAGGACGAGCGTAAACAGTATTTGGCATGTTCAAATGAGCAGTGATGATTGGTTTGAGGCACAGAGACAATGACTTGAGAGAGTGTGCACTGACAAGACAGAAGTGTGGCTCCGCTCCCTGAAAGAGGCTTGATATTTAGAAGAAATGCATAATTTATCAAGTATCAGCAATGTTGTCAAAGTGGCCTGCAGCAAGACGCTCCTGATCACTTGGGTCTGTAAATGATAGTTAAACAGAAAAAAACTAAAAACAGAATCCACTTTCAAAATAAATAAATATCTTGTTTCTGCTGTAGCATTTAATTATAGTTTTTGTTTTGCATTTGCTTCATTTAAAATCAGTGCCACAGGGTATGAGAGATTTTTATAGCATGCCGATCAGAAACGTAGTGCCATTTGGGAAATATAAAAAATAGTTTTGCTTCACTCCATGTTCGACTAGATGTGAATTAATCAATACATTTGTCGAGCATAAAGTTAGTGTTGTAGTAACAGGCAGAAGCACATTGCTGACTATCATTCAGTGAAATTAGTTTTTCACTGTCATTTGTGTGATGGATAGATGTGATAATATTTGAAATATAAAAACAAGAACCATAACAAGAGCCATAAAGCCAGCAAGCTGCTTTTCACCTGTTGAATCTCTTTTTTCATTCTTGGAACTATCAAAATGATTAAAAGGGGCTGCATTATGCTTTTATCTATCTTTTTAAACCAATTTTGGTCAACTGTAGAACAGCATTGCATGTTTTACAACCTTTAAAAACATTGTGTGACTAAAAGAAATCATTTCTAATAATTACTTTACTACTGCCGTAAAGAAACAGGTTAAGACAAGCAGCAGAGGGCAGCAGAGTCTGGAGTGTTATGATCTTTTAATCCAGAATCTTCGCATGATGACATTATAACACAAAATGAAAAATAACTGCTAGGAATCCGTGTAAACACTGTTTTTCAGATAAATGAATGAAAACGTATGTAGAGGAATGGTTGTTTGGTAAGTCTTTCTGGAGTGGGTGGGGGTTTGTGGGAGAGGCAGAGGTTGTGAAGCGTTCTGAGGCCACAGAAACCCAGTGCCAGAGACTACAGGATTATTTAAACAGGCACGTTTAAATAAATAATCTTGTAGAAAGAAATTCATGAAAAAAAACACAACTCCAGATATGTTTTTGGTGGGGGAACAACACTACAACATGGTAGAAAGCAAAAAAGTAGATTTTGTATAATACATCCCTTTTAAGGCTAAATATTCTGATAATTTCAAGAATATTATGTATCTTAAATATAAAGTAACAAAATGTTGCTTTAACCATTTTAAGAAAAATCCAAATAAGGGATGCTCACATTGTCTGGAGGGTCTACACAGCTCGTCAACAAGGCTGAGTCAGCGGTAGAGCGGTTAGTGCTCCTGCCTCCAATCACGGAGATCATGAGATTGATCCTCGAGCTGGCTGTTACACAAACTTTGTGTTCTTTCTGGGTACTCCGGCTTCCTCCCACCGCCCAAAAACATGCATTGGTGACTGTAAATGGCTCCTGGTGAATGAATGAGTGAGTGGTTGTGTGTCTGTGAATTTCTAGCAAGAATAAGCATAAGAAGAGGATAAAAGGATAAAAGTCCCTGCCACCTACTTAATGGACCTAACCCACAAAAACTGGAATGTGCTGTGATTGTATTCTTTGTTGCTTTATGTACTGCTCTAATGGCACCATTACCACCGAGGTCAAAGTTCTGCTGAGTTATGGAAGCTAAGCAACATTTCTAGTGACACTTAACAGTATACAAAGATTTGTAAAGCCTGCAAAGATAAAATATATCATGACAATTTTCTGAGGATTTTATACCTGCCCACTTTACCTTTACTATTGGCTTTGCATGGTTTTGCAATGAATAACTACTTCTCCCACCTGTGAATTCGACCATTAAACCTAGTGTCAGCTATTAACCCTTGTGCCCCAATGAGGATATAACCTTTTAATTAATTACTTGTTATGATAACTTTGCAGTGTTTTTTACAGTTTCTATGAAATTTGGCTCCAAACACAAATCTAATATTATTTCATTTTTACATAATTTGTTACATTGCTCCTGTTACGTGACAAAAGTGTCCTGTCACAAAACATCACAGAAATTGTATAAGTTTACATTTTTACTTACCCTGACCATAAATACCAAATATTTATTATTTTCAGAATTTCACAACTCTTTTTATGCCAGTGTATTTAAAGTTACACTGTGTAACTTTTCTCCTAAATATGTGGGGCATACTGACTTGTTTTTGTGATTTTTTGAGCGATTATAAGGCCTGAGGCGCGATCTGTTGCTCCGAGCGGGGCTTCTGTAATGAGAAACCACCCTCGCAACTTTGCCGGGAGCACTCCGCTGTTGAGGAAGAGTCACGTGACAGGGAACGACTCGCTTTACGGCATTCCTCCTTCAGCTCTTATACTTGAGGCGCAGGTATAACCAGGAAGCTACTTTTAGCATTGTTATTTTCGCCAGTTCGTCAGGGCCGAAGGACACAAGAAGATGAAGACAATGTCGGACGAGGCAAGAAAACAAAAATGTGAAAGGCACCAGGCACCAGATCACAGACAAGAGTCAACATCGGACAGACTTTTGCTCGCTGGCGTCAGATGAGAGACAGAGAAGGCTGCAAATCAGATCACGTTTTGCATCTTTTTTGTTGGGCAGGTAAATTAGCCTCTTTATTTTTTCTTTAGAACGTGCTTTTTCATACAGTTTTTACTGCGACCATTGCGCGATATTTGTTGATAAGCTAACGCTAGCGCTAACTCTATAGAAGATCCAGTCCAAACTTCCAAAGGTAGCAGCAGGTCAACTAAAGTTGAAACGATGATGGAAATAGACGCACGCTCGCACAGTTTCAGAAGGAGGAGGGGCCCTAGTGTTTACGTTTTGCGACGGTGCAGTGGCACCTGTGGCCTCTAGAGGCGCAAGACCGGGAATCTTACACAGTGTAACTTTAATAAAATCCAAAAAAAAAAAAAAAAAAAACACACACAAAATAAAAGTGGATTTTCCTATGGGGGATTATTGCAACCTTGGGTATCTCAAAGATTACCAACAGCATTTTTTTTTTTTTTTTTTTTTTGTAGTAACAGTAAGTTATAACCACTTTAATGGGTTTTAATGGGAGCTGATTTTTAGACATAGCACAGGAAAAAAAAAATCCCTAACAAAATAATAAAATTTTTGGTATTTATAATAGGTTGAATAAAATATTGATGCAAAAAAAAAAAAAAAAAAAAGAAGTGGAAAAAAATATATCCATTTTTTATAATGTTTTGTGACAGGGACACTTTGGTCACCTGACAGTAATAACTTTACTTTGCTTGAATAATGGATTATAAAATATATGGGTCTGCCTACTTCTTAAACTAAACCTGCTCGCTCTGACAAAACAGCAAATGAAGAAATACATGTCTGACATGCTCCTGATATTACATTGAGCGTGCATTAAAGCAACACAAATCTGTCTGGTGTTGTCGGCGCTAAACAAAGCACTTTGCGATGTTTTTTAATCAGGCTCATTTCTCCAGCCCAGCTCCACCAGCAGCCCTCTGGGAGCACGCGCAGGATGATACACAGGCAGCTAAATAGCTTTTGATTGAGAAAACAACAGTGTTACATTTGCATAGATTATCTGTGTGTATTTGACCAGGCTGTATGTGTCAGTAAAGCGCTGTGGGTAAATAGACAGCAGTCAACAGCGGGAGGCAAGGGAGAGCCCTGGTGGAACAGAGACAGAGCCAACTCATGTAAAACAACAGGCAGCGCCCAGTGCACACAAATACAGTTAGGCTAACAGTGGCTGTAAACACACACACAGGCGTACGGCACATGGAGAAAGTCCAATAACACTAGGGAGCTATAGAACAACAGGAGAGTTAATATGTTAAAGCCCTCAGCTTAATTTTACTACACATTATTGATCAGTCCTGGGTCATATATACCAATGAATTCACAATGTCTGGCTGTGTGTTATAAGGGTTTTTCACATGCCTGGAATAATAAAATGTTATCTGGTCTTTAAAAAAAAAAAAAAGTTTCACCACCAACCAGGTGATGATATCTGTTCAGGGCCGGCCACTCTGATCTTTCCTATTTGGCCTCTGTTACCCTGCTTTCAAGCCATCTTGATTCTGAGCCTTACACTTTTTTTGCACTTTCAGCTTTAGGCTTTTGGCTTTGATTATTTGTTAGCTACTCAAGCAAAAGTTCATTCACCATATCCACATTTCCCTTTATTTTTTTGAGCAGTGTATATTTTGCATAATGGCCAAGTTGTTTTTGTTTGCATTTTGTTTTGGTTCTAAACCCTGCATTGCCAATCGTCCAATCAGAAAAGCAGAAAGACTGGCAACCCACAGAATATTGTTTTGATTTAGACTGCAGTACTGTTTTCAAACCAGTACAAGCGCTCCTGGATCCAAACAGCAACCTGAATTCACACCAAAATTAATTCAGTTTTCTTTTTTAAAATTTGTTTTAATTAAAGCTCTCTTGTTTAACAGCAATTTTGTTACCTGCCTAAAACATTTGCACTTTAGTATTCTTTGTGGTAACCCTGCGACTAACTGGCCGTTGTCCGGGGTGTACCTCATTTAAGGCCCATAGTTCCTGGGATAGGCTCCAGCCACCCACAACCCCTAACAGGACTAAACAGAAGACAATGAATGAATTTTACACTCTAAAAAACTTTTTTTCTCAGTGAGTTGAGCAACTTCCGGTTAAATTTCTAGTTTGTCTACAGCCGTCTGGTGGTTCACAGTAGACAATACGAGCTGATTACTCATTTATTTGCTGAGCCATAGCACCCAAATCACTTATCAGTATCTGAGATTAAGTAACAGACACGGAGCTGACTGCCTCTGTACATTCTTGCACTTCATTAAGATGTAGAGAGCACAAACGCTAATCATGATTCACAATGGCAGTGTTTGTAGCTTGCATTTTAAAAAGCCCTTAACCAGAAATAGAATAAATGACTGCTCTGACAGAGAGGGCTAACAGCGCCGCTTTCTTCTCTGAGAACTTGGAGCAGAAGACAATTAGTGTAGCGCGGCATAAACACTGCAGGCTGAGGAAAGCTGGTCCCCCTTTCGACACGTCCTAATCAATAAACAAAACTATCAGGGTGGGCTTCGTCGTGACTTGAGAAATTATCATAAGGGTGAACTCGCATTGAAAAGTGACATAAGCAAACTCATACCTGCTTCCATTGTTTGGCCCGATATAAGGAATCAATAGTGTCTGTGCCATTACGGTGATATACAGACAAACAAAGACGTGAATGGAGCCCAATCAATGATCTTCGCTTCCTCTTTTGCAAACAATTTCATTACGGCTCGGCATTTATCACGCTACATTAGCAGATTTCTTCTGGCAGAGATAATAAAAGAGCTGGTATCTAAATCAACAAATGAACCACATGCTATCAGGGCTGTACTGTTCAGGGTATCCCTAAGGTCCTAAAAGTATTAAAAAGGTATTCAATTTAGGTCACTTAGGTCCCCTATTATGCGACTAGAGCTTTTAACCATGTTGTAATATGGTTTCCACCTCAAAAACGTACCTGGAGTATTATTTTCTTGTTTGGGTAATCCTCTATGCTGATGACGTCTCTTTTGCAAGAGCTAGAAATGTTCTGGTCTCACTGCTCTGCGTTTCTAAAGCCCATACACCATCACCGAACTTACTCTGATCATTCTAGCACTTAAATTGCCGTCACTAAGAACCAGTCAGCTCATTTGTCTTGTCTGTTAGCGTCATGTTGTTAATAGGCGTGCCAATTAGCCATTCTTATGCTCTGTCCAGTCCCCATCATTGCCAGCAGGGGGCAAGAACACCTAATCCAAGCGTTCTCTACCAATTTTGCATACATATACATCATTTTAACATATAAAACGTGAAATAGCAATGCAAAACTTTAACTTAATCCTTGCATGGCCACTTAAGTAACAGTAGAGGCCTGCTGTCTGAAGGCAGGATGGTCCTGGGCTAAGGCAATGAGATAGATTATTCCACGTTTTTAATTTAGGGGTTTACGGGTGGTTAGAGGTAGAGCTGTTTAGTGCTCTTGACTCCCAGGAAGGAGGTTGTGAGAGCAATCCTCACGCCGGCTGTCACACCATCTCTCTGAGCGGAGTCTCCATGTTCTTCCTATGTTACTGGGTTACTCTCCAGCTTCTCTGTGGCTATCATTTCCACAGTGTATCATCAGGACAAGACTTATGAGCACTGTAAGCAAAGGCTAATACTATATGTCCCGAACCAGGCTGGACCTTCTTATCTCAGCAAAAGTTCCCATCGATCGCCCTGCTGATACCTGTCTGGTCCAGGCTGCCTCTCTCTCTCTCCGTACATCTATTCTCCTCCCCCCCTCCACCTCCGCCAAAGGCCACATTGATCAGCCGTGCCCTGGCCGCTGCCCGCCGATCACTCAGCCTGATGTCTTTTGTGTCGGGGTAAAGTGAATAAACTATTGGGCCAATCGAACGGAAAGCGCAGGGGCCACAGGAACCGGTGCCAGCTCCTTAAACGCAAGACTGAGTGGGAAAGAAGGACGGCATAAGAGCAATTAGGGATAGACCATTATACACAGTACAGTACATTTTGGTCAATATATGTTTTTGTTATGTTGCATATTACAGATCTAGGACTATTAGCAAGATCTTTATGTTGTGCAAAGGTCATAAACATTTTTTTTTTCTTGGATTTAAGGAAAACTGTCACATGCTAGTATACTGTAAAAATGATTATTGGTCACATGTCATATGGCTTTTTTATTATTTTTATGAAAAGACAAAAATTTAACATGTAAAACAAAAAACAAAACACAAACATTAAAATGGAGAATGCCAGGGGGTGGCATATACATTACAAAAAATACATTACAATAAATTAAAAACATTCAGAGACAGACAACTTTCATGTGTATTTATAGATTTTTTGTTTATGCTTTTAGAGGTAGTACATAAGTAAGATTCTATTTCTTTAATTATTGCAGGGAAAAAAAGGTTGGGATGAAGAAAATGTTGATTTATGAATATGAAATTTGCCAAATATAATAAGTAGATGAATTGTCACTTTTATGTTAAAGTCCATGTTTTTTTTCATGAAGACCAAATATGATATGTTCGAATTTTGACCAAAATTTGGAGTCAATATTGTAATTTATGAAATGTGTACATTCTTTCCAGTTTAGTAATAACACAGTTTAGAAATAGGTGAATATAGGCTTTTTATCTAGGAATTATTGGAAATGACAATGTTCAACCTGTACTAGAGAGGTTTAGTCTATTACATATATTCGCGCTGCTCATCTCCCTCTGCATTATTACAAGCACTAAAGGGGCTATACTGTATTATGAAAAATTGACTTTTCTGAGTTTTCTACCATGTTATCAGGTTCAGGTAACTTTATTCATACCCATGATTAGAATTTGTTTGCAGTTGGAGTTCAGGCTTCCAGACAGAAATAAAAAATAAAAACATAACAATAAATAGAATAATAATAAGACAAGTGCGCCAAAGTGCTGATCAAAAATGTAAAGGTGTCACATCAACAATAAAAAACAATCAGATAAACAACATTATAATGTCCTCTCATCAAAAACATAACTGGACTTGTGTTTTGCTTCATTCATGCCTGTTTGAGTAATCCTGTATTCTCGGGCATGGCCATTTTGAGGTCTCAAAATGCTTGGTTCCACAAGCCCAGCCTCTCCCCCAAACCCCCGCCCACTTCAGGAAGCACTGACCAATCAACAAGCCCTCTACATCCAGTCTGCTCTCATTCATTTATTTGAAAATCGGTGTACAGCTCTGTTTCCATTGATTTCTCACAGCTATTTTTTTTTATTATTTTGTAGTAAAATGGCATCATACAAAAAGTTTAAGGAAGTGAAGTGTTCTTTTTCTTTGATTATGTTCAAAAGATTGTAATATTTTGCACCCTGTTTTCTTCTAATCAGATAATGTTTTTAAAGGTTGAAAAATGCACAATACTGTTCTAGAGGTGACCAAGGACAGAGTTAAAAACAGGATCAAGTGTCCCAGCAAGCGTCAAGAGACAGCACACAAATGGGAAGATGAGAGAAAGGTAGAGTGAAGGATTATGGGATCGAAGCAGGACCTCCCGCAGGATCCAAGTTCACAGTCCTCAGCGGGGCTCCCTCTACACGCCGAGAGGTGAACATCCATCTCCAGTGCGCTGCCTCATGACAAGCTCTACAGATAAACACTAGAGATGCATCCAATCTGTCTCCAGCATGTCTGCGTGGTTGCGTCCCTTCTCGTCTGTGGATATAGGGAATAATTGCGTCCATGAGCGTGCATACATTAGCCGTCAGTGGCGGCAAATCCATAGGCAAGTGAAGGAAGATGAGTGGCTTTTAAATTTCTAAACAGAGCCCTGAGTCTCAGATGGGCAAGACTGATTGGAGGATGCCCGGATAAACTACAATTTCCAATTTTCCCGCTGCCGATAAGCGTTTGATAATGGTGCGGAAAGAATTTGTTATTATAATGAGTAAGGCTTTAGTGATCATATTTTGTGGCAAGGTGAAAGAAAATTGTGCTGATGGATGATTTGACTGCCAAAATGGTCAGAGGAGGAAAAACGCTGAAGATTATGAAAATAGATGCCATCCTGAAATAGCACTGTTTATATATCCTGAGAGAGAATATAGAGCTTTAGAGTCGTGGCGTTTTGTTGTTGCAGCCATATTGGTTTAAGTAACCTTAAATACTGTGTAAATGTGCAAATTATTGATACGTGGCTAAATGTTTGGTTGTCTGGACCAGCAGGTTTGGAGCATCAGGCGTACCATTTAAGTTTGCTTGTTTCTTCATTGTTTTTGGTTGCATTTTTCTCTAGAGCTCCCCCTATATTTTGGAGTAAATATTCAAGAGTGCGGTTGACTTTTGTGTGACCCCTCGCTCCGCATGACCCTAATTTTCTCCTCCTCATACACATGTACTCAGGTTACCTCTACCTTTTAGCTGCTCTGCCAACCCAAGACTTCGGGGCCACCTTCAGGCTGATATTTCACAAAGATACACCAGTGGGAGGTGCAGGTGCATTTATTCACCCTGCAATAACTCATTTAGCCATCACCCTGACTCCAAAGCTAGTTAATTGTTAATAATAATAGACACTCAAAGTCGCTTTAAAATTGGGTGCATTATTAATTCACTCCTCAGTCACACTTGGGGGTTGGTGAGGTACTTTTTGTAGCCATGGCCGCTGATGGAAGCTTCCATTCTGTGCCTATGGCCTCTCCGATCACCACCAAACACACAATCACACTAATAACTATGCTACTGCCGTCCCAAGTACAGCTCAGTTCCCCTTTAAAACATTGCTTGGTCTTGCTTCATTTCAAAGGTACACTGCCCAGACTTGGACCAATCTGCCGCCACAAATTACTAATTCATGACACACCTTAAACTTAGCTGGTTTGTCTGAATGAGCAGACATAGCCAGTGCTGAATAGACACTTTCTCTGTATTATTGGCAGCTATTTAGTTGCCTGGAAATTTCAGACTCACTGCTGTACCAGCGGATGAGTCTGGTCGCCATAGAATCAATTCGATTTCTAGCGCGGAGCAAACGGGCAGCGGAGTTAGCCAATCAGAAAATGGCGGACGTGACGTTAACAAAGCGACAAGAAAGTAAGCAACGTGGAAACATTTTTTTTTTTAAATAAAGGCTTCTAGTGCTGCAAGCTGCTGTGGTTTTAATGACTCGATATGTTTTTGGTCATTTAAAATGGAATTTACCGCTGAATGAAACAAACTCGGCTCCTCAGTGCACCACCTTGATTGTTGTTGTTGCGGATGCTGCTCGCGAAGAACACGTGACTTAAATAAGCGAATCAAAATGCACGGTATGGTTAGGATTTGAGTAAACCACTGTGGACGGCGTGGTGACCAGACTGATATTTCTCTGTATAATAATACAGAGACATATCAGTTCTGGATTTTCCAGGCAAGCTATTTAGAGTTAAAATGCTGTAGACCAGCCAACTGGAGCCTTTGTTTGAGATTGGACAAAGCTTATACTGTACATGTTGAGAAATCTTCTAGTAAAATCCTCAATAATCAAGAAACATAATGAGAAAAGGTTTGCCTCCTTCTTAAACATGTTATTAGTTGAATGCACCTTTTTTCCCAAATACAAATGTCAGTCTTTACTATTGTTTTTTCCACTGCAAATGAGACCAATGTTCATTTGCACTTTACTACTGGAGACTGGCCCAATCTTGCCCAAGACTTGCCCAATCTCATATTTGAATTTGAATGAAATCACCTGAGAATGGTCCTTATGGAGTTTAATGTTTTCATGAAAACAGTAAAGTTGAAATTATATAGAGTTAATGTTACATTTGACAGTTTAAATATTTAAGACCCACTGGTATAAACAAATATTTATGCTCTTTAGAGAAACCATGGTTTGCCTGCATGGGAATTGGTGCGATTTCTTTCTGTCCTCCATGTTTCCAGTCAATGGGTCCTTAGATAAAAAGAGCTTAGAAAGATTATCCCCTTGGCTTGCATGCCATTATCATTAATCAGTGTGTTATTGACTGCTGTGTCCTTTCCTGTTTCAAGTTCAGGCCTCCCTTAATCCACACGTTTTGCCCGAAAGACACACTCTGGACTGGGGGGGCTGAGTGCTGCTTGAACCAGGCCCACCCTCACAGGCACCAATCGATCCTCCTCCACTGATCAAAATACCCAAACACAGACACACTGCCCTCAGTACTACCCAGCAGTGGAAAGAAGCATGTTACTTAAACTCAAGTTAAGTGCAATAAATGTTTGTTGTCTTTGAAGGAGTAAAAGGATTTTCGATAGCAGTAGTAGCAGTACTTATATTAAATACTAATACTAGCAGTATTATTATTTACTATAAGTACTACTATACTAGCAGTAATAGCAATAATAGTAGTAACAGTAGTTGAGGTAGTAATAGGAAAAATTAAGTAGAAACTTGGGGGAGAATTGTTCTTTGACTCTAGTGAAATCTTAGAATCTTGAAATGAGTATTTTTAACCTAGTAGTTGTAGTGAAAATGTTAATAAAAATTTTTTAATAAAAAAAATAAATAAAGTAAAATTTGACAATCTCTATATGAGTAAGAGTATTTTTGACCCTAGTAGTATCAAGTAAACTTTACTACACTTATTTATATATTTATGTTTTGTACAAAGAGCAAATGATAAAAAACATAAACATAAAAACCTAAAACACAAACAATAAATAAATAAAAAACATCATCAGCCTTATAGAAAACAACCAGCATTTATTTTTAATCCCTTGCTGTGTATTTTGTTTTTATTTCTTATTTTTTCTCTTTTTTCCAGTGTTATGTTGTACAATAATATGAAATATTTGTTGTAAAAAAATTATGAAAAATAATCAAAAACTTATTGTAGGACATTACACTGTCATTGCTCGAAACTCAACTTAAGCTTTTGTCTTGTCTTTCAATACATTTTTTTAATTTTTAATATTTTTTTTAACCTTTACTCAAGATATGTTTTTGTTAACTACTTGTATCTTTAGGAATGTATATAGTACATATTTGGAGCACTTCTGATACAGTCTGCAACTTGGAAGAGAAGAGCTGAGACTATATCCAAAGAATGACTGGCTTACAATATTCATTTTTCGAGCATTTGCACTAATGCCTTGTCAGTGCATTACTCATTTTTGGAGAATTATTTCCTTTGTGCCGGACTTTTTTTGAACGATAAAAAGCTCAGTGGGAAAGTGCCACACAATAAAATCAATAATACAAAAGCAAAAGGCAGTCATTAAGAGGGATTCCAGTGGCTAAGTAGCTGCTCATTAGCATTCCTCCAACATTTTAATCTTTACTCCACGTTAATTAAAGATTTGAGCTGTTTTCTTCATTAAGGATCTCGCAGATCAGTTTTCCCAAATGAGAAAATCTTTATCCCCGAGGAGTTTAAGGCCATTGTTAGGGAGTGAGTAGGAAGATGTGAAATAATGAATAAAATGAAATCATTATTGTACTGCAAATTTATCTTGTGTTTGTAAGTACTATATAACAGAATTTTAAATAAGTGAGTTACAGCATTAACTGTAGGAGTATTAAGAGAAGCCAAGCCCTCATCCTGGGCTCACCTTGTGTCCCAACAATAAAAATCACTTTTTTTTTTCCTTTTTGGTCATCATTAGTGCGGTGTCAATAAAAAATAAAATAAATAAATAAAATAAAATAACAACAACAACAACAACAACAACAACAACAACAATAATAATAATAATAATAATAATAAATACATACGTTTTTTATTTGTAAATTATTATTTTGATAAATTTGCCTAATATTTGCATTTTTGAACACTTAAAATGATGGACTTTCTTTAAAAAAGTTGCATGCTTTATGTCAGGAACAAGCCACAATAACACAAAGGAAGCTCCTTCACCACTCTTCATTCTGATGTGTTTTAGCTTAAAATCATATGAAAAAAAGCTTCATTTTTAAGGTTAAAATTGGGCAGGCCATTGTAGATTAATCTCAATAAAACCACCAAAAATAATTTAAAGTTGAACTTTTTTAAAATAGAAATTTGCCTTTCATTACAAAAAAAAAAAAAAAAAAAAAAAAAAAAAAAAACTCTTAAAGTATGACTTTTAAATGATTTTTGATCAGTAATGAAGCTGAATCAGTATAAAATAGATTCATTGACTGCAGTCTTGGAGCCCGTTTGTAGGCCTCAAAAGTGAGGATGAGATTAGGTCGTTATTGTCTTGGTATTGTCCTGTGTTTTGTTGTTTGTGTCTCCTGTAGGGGGCGCTCTAATAGTATGGTTTTTGAGGCCAGGACTGTCCAGTCTGTGTAGGACCAGAGCAAGACCTGGGTGACTTCAGAAATGTTCCTGGCTCAGTTCAGACTCTATCAGGACTTTGTTTTTAGTGATTTTTATAATTATTTTACTATTTAATATTTATTTATTTAATAGTTTATAATGTAACAGTATTGGTGATATCGTGATAGCAAAAGTCTCTCAATATCATGGTGGTCTTGTTACATTATAAAACAGTATTCTCCCCAAGCAAAAAAGCATAGTTTTGTTGCAGACAGTGAGCTCCAGTGGGCCTCAGTAAACCTGGACAAACTAAAAAATGACAGACAGTGTGCATCTAACCTCCCTCTAGTGTTTTACACATCAAATCTGTTTGTCTTGTAAAAGAAAAACCCAACAAAGTGATAAAAATATATTTTAAAAAATTACATGGGTAAAAATAGTACTTTTGACTGGGATCAATATTGACCCTGAAACATTTGTGTTTATTAAAGTGGAACTCAGTAACTCTGCTCGTTTCTTCGCTGCTTTGCCTTATTTTGCCTTATTTTCTTCTATAGAGCCCCCCCAACCCCCCTACATTTTGGAGTAAAGCACTATTGTAAATACTCACAAAATGGTTTATTTAAAGGTTTATTTAAGGTATAAAAAGTTACTGAGAACTGCTTTAAAAACACAAACTATGATATAAAAAAATTACACCCGGGGTCACATTTTACCCCACTTTGTCATGCAGTATGAGGGTTAGGTTTGTTTATGTTCAGAGTGTGATCTTACTTGTTTTGAAGTTAGATAGGAAGCCTTTAGATTCAGTAGTAAACAAATGAGGTATATAGTCAGTCAGTGTATTACAGTATGGCTCTAATGTTAATTTATTGATTATTCATTCATTCATCTTCTTCCACTTATTCCCGTTAGGTGTCATGGGTGCTGGAGCCTAGCCCAGTAACTACAGTATGTGCTTTAGGTCGGGTACACCCCACCCTGGACAGTGGCCTATTCGTCGCAGGGCTAACACAGAGACATACTGAGACACTCACAAACGTAACATAACATGACAGTCTTCAACAGCTCTGTAAGTGCAGCCGATGTCTCACCGCTGGGTAAAGCTTCTCAGTCTTCGACCTAAATTTGTGCAACCCCCAGAGTGGGACAGAGAGATCTGATGTTGAGGCGCGTTTGTGCTCCAGTAACAAATCACGCTGTCACATCAAGAAGCTGTCAGAGGAGGAAGATGTCATAAAAAAGGGAGACAGGACAATCATGAACAGTATATGGGAGCTATGGCAGGGGTAGTTGCCAAATGCATCCATACATTTAATGAAAAACGAGAATTACGGGACAACAGCTTGGTTCTCCCATTCTTACAAGGCTGTTTTTTCACCAACAACTTCTTTAGTAATCACACGGACTCTGAAGCTGTTTAATTAGGGTAAAAAAGTGACATTTTTCACCTTTATGAACAGGTAAAAAGTGGGTTTAGAATAGCACATGGCATTCTAGCAATTTATTTATTTATTTTTTCCAAGCCCATAGTGTGAGAAATCACAAAGAACCCAAAGAGAAGTGGCTCCAAGCAGAGTGCGTGAAAGGCTCTGAGCACCAGGAGCCTGCCGCTGATCGATACCGAGCTAATTGGAAAATAGCGGAAGGAAATGTGATAATGTGGCTATTCAGTCCGGTCCTTCTCCAGGGGTGCTGTCCTTTAAACCAGAGGGGCTCTAATAAGACCAGAGCCAGTGGTCGGCCTAAAATCAACTTCACAGCATTGTCCGCAGATAGACACTGGAGCGCGGCCGCATGAGGAGATTGGTTCACACGTACACGCAGGAGTGGGGAGGCTGTCGTGGTGGCGCCTGCTGTTCGACATGTCCGCAAGGAACATAGAGATACAGACACGGCACATGGCACTCAGTATGGTTACACAACACATTAAAACTTCTGTTTCAGTAGTGGCCATTTCTTTGGTAAACTGGTGGTGAGCTCCTGTAGTCCCACTGTTTATTTGATCATTATACAAAGAATGCATTGTAATATTGTACTAAATTTGCAGCTGCGTATATACAACAGAGACTACTGCTTGCTACACCTTCACAAATTAATCGGCAAAAATGTGGCCTATTATACTGTTATTATTTTATTTTTAAACCAATCTTGGTTGCCTTTAAAAATGTTATGTGACTGAAACGAAATGAATAGCTTTACTGCTGCCATAAAGAAAGAAGTGAGGAGAACAGCAGAGGGCAGTAGTGTGCAGCTCTGTGATGCTCTTTTGAACAGAAAGAAAGAAACTTGATAAAAAAAAAAATAGCTGTGAGGAATCAGTGGATACAGAGCTGTACAATGTTTTTTTTTTTTTTTTTTTTTTTTTTTTTTTGGAGTGGGCGGACATCTGTGGAACTAAGCATTTTGAGGCCTCAGAATGGCTGTGCCAGAGGATTACTCAAACATGTCTGAATGAAGCACAACACAGTGCCAGGTATGTTTTTGATGAGAGAACAACATTGTAACATGGTAAAAAGCTAAAAAAAAAAGAATAAAAAAGTTGATTTTACATAATACTTTAAGCCTGACTGCCATAACTTGAACCAGTTAATGGATGATGAGGGAACAACATTAAAACATGGAAGAAAGCGATGAAAAAAAAAAAAAAAAAGTATAATATAACCCCTTTATTTTTTTATACACCAGTTTAAGTTTTTTTTATTTTACTCACAATTTTAGGACAGTTTTGTGTTTATGTTTTTATACCTCTAGTTTATCAATGTGCAGTTTCACATGAATACAATTTAGAGTTGGTTGGGAAAGGTGGAGGTCTGTAGAACCAAGTGTTCTGAGGCCTCAGAAACTCAGCACCAGAGACTAAAGAGTTACCTAAACAGGTGTGAATGAAACAAAACAAAACTCCAGGTATGTTTTTGATGAGAGAACAACATTGTAACATGGTATAAAGCTAAAAAAACATGTTGATTTTACATAATATACCCCCTCTAAGCCTAATTTGAATAGCCAATTAATGGATGATGAATTGGGTGAAAGCAATTTTCTCAGCTTTAATACTAGAAAGAGGAGCATTAGATATAAGTACTAATTTACCAAGGTGACATAGTTTTAGGAAATCTCTATATGAACAGGCTACTTGCTCCCAAGCCTAGTAAATGTGGTCATTCTTCGTTTGCAGCTGACATATTCCATTATACGTAGATTGTTTTTTTGTATTGGTGAATGGCAAAATTACAAATAGAGACAGCTGAATATGGAGGATAGGGAGTGTTGTTTTAAGTGTGGAAATTTGTAAAAAAATAAAATAAAATCCCCATTTTGGACTCGAGGGGGATATGTGTGTCACCAGAACATGCTGCACTGATGTGAGTGACAGTGATGGCCACTGTGGGCCTGTAATCCAGCCATTTAAACTCCTCCCAATTCCCCCGCCAGCAGCTCTGTCTATATCTGAGACAAGATGAGGAAATGGCTCGTCAAGTCAAGTGTGACAGTCCCATACTCACTCGTTCACTCCTTCACTCATTCACTATGGCACTCTAGATCACTCTGTTCCCTTAATGTCTCTCCTTTGACACTCACAGCCCCCTCGTTTATTTTTATGTTTTCTACCTTTTGACCTTTGGCCTGTCTAATGTGCTCACAATCAAAATCTGCTCCCCTTTTCTCCTCCTTCCATTTTCTGTAATGGAATCGTCTTTTCTATCTGATCGCATGGCTAACTTGAATTAAATCTGGTATTTTCATAACTATTTCTTCATTAGATGGTTATTACTTATCCTACCCTATTTGCAAAACTATAGAGTTTTTTTTCTTGTACTACTTTGTATAATAATCAACTTTAAATAACTACTAAACCTAGGGAGACATTTACAAACTGTGTCCCGTATGAAAAAAGCAGCAGCGAGAGGAGAACTCCAAACAAAATGTGCGATAAAATGCATCACATCATAAAAAAAATATCTGATTTTTTTTAGGCCTTATCGCCCAGCAAATTCAAAATTGGCATGGCTAATTATTATTACTGATTACAAATTATGGAAAGGCGTGTGGTAAAAAGTAGCACAAGGATAATAACATTTTTTCCATGTGTAAGCAGAGAAAGTATGAACATTGATTTGTGTCTTTATTACGAAAGCTTTTAGACAATGAATTATATGTAACTGACTTTTTTGCTATTGAATTTTGTAAACTGAATTTTTTGTTACTTCAAATACTTCTGACATTTCAGTGCATAAAATATTATAAGCCAAATACAAAAAGTATGAAAATGCAAGATAAAAAAATAGTCACTAAAAAAAAAAACTGTGTCCCAAACTTGTAGAAGGAAGACTAAAACAGTCAACCCTATCTCAAACTGAAGTCAGCCAATCAGGTTAAGTTTACAGTCACATGACACAGCTCCTTCAATTTGTCGTGGTCTGAATGATCACAAAAAAATTTTAGGGTTTTGCAGTGCCCTGGGTTTTTTTATTGCACACAATACCCCCTCACTCATACATATTCATGATTATTGTAACACCCATTAATGGAATAATCCCCACAAAGAAAATAAACCACAAATGTAATAAAAAGTTGTATGTTTTTAATGTAATAAACCTACAAATGTAATAATTTCTCATAAATGTAACAGGGGCTTTTTACTGCAAACGTTAGTTACTATTACATTTGCAGTTGTTTATTATGTTTATTACACGTGTGAGTTTATTATATTGAAATCATTTGTGGGTTATTACATTTGTGGGGATTATTACATTAGGTCTGCTGTCTGTGGTGCAGCAAAAAACCAAGGACCACATTATTTTTTATTGTTATAAATTCAATTTTCATTCATTCATTATTTTACGCTTATATTACAGGAATGGACACATGGCGAAAAACATGCACTTGTTATTGTCCACTAAACTGGTGGGTCAGGACCCAAAGATGGGTCGTGGAACCATTTTCAGACAAAAAAAAAAAAAAAAAAAAAAAAAAAAACGATGGATAAAAAACTTATGTTACTGCAGTGGTGGAATGTAATGAAGTACTTGAATAAATCTTCCAGGGGTCACTACTTTTTAGAGCAAGTATTTGTACTTTTTACTCCACTACATTTCTGAGTTTGTTTGAAGTAAAAAGTATTTGCGTTTTGGTTTAAAATTATGCGTTTTTGCTGTGCCCTCATTGTAGAAAGACAGTATTTAAATATAAGAAATGCAGTAAAAACATCAGAATAATAAAGACAGAAGACACACTGTACTTAAATATAACAGATGCAGTAAAGTAGTACTCCTTTAGAAATGTCAGAATAATAAAGACAGAAGAGCTCAGCGACAGATTCAGTCTCTTCTACTGCACCAGTTTGTTTATTTCATCAACAATCCCTCACATTTTCTTTTCCAAGTTCAACCTGCCCAAACTTACTGAGGACCAGCAAACCTATCTAGATAGCCCTATAACAGTCGCAGAGGTTAAGAAAGTTATATCATTAATGAAAGTGGGAAAGTCGCCAGGACTAGATGGATTCCCATCAGAATATTATAAAAGGTTTGTAGAAAGGTTAGCCCCTGTTTTAACTAAGGTTTATGAAGAAATGTTTTTATTGGAAAAGATGCCAGGAACATTAACAAGGCTTTGGTCTCCCTAATTTTCAAAAAGGACAAAGATCCAACAGACCCAGGTAGTTTTAGACCAGTGAGTCTGATCAATATGGACTGTAAGATACTAACAAAGATTCTGTCCCTTAGACTAGAACGAGTATTGCCACACTTGATACACTCAGACCAGGTGGGGTTTGTTAAGGGAAGGACATCCTCAGATAATGTTAGGAGACTTTTGCACCTCATGTGTTTGAACAGGGATAAAACAACACCTGTAGCTGTCAACCACTCAGGTTCAGGATCACCAATACACTTCCACAATTAAAAAATCACAGAGGTCAGGTACGTTTCCCAGGCAATTTATTAGAATCTTAATCAGTTTCCACTGTTTGCTAAAAGACCACCCAAAGTAAAAACTTAAAAAATTATTTTAAAAGAGGGCCTCACAATGAATAAATTTAAGAACAATAGTTAAAATAGGAGGGTTTTATGTGCAGGGGAAAGGTTGTAAATCCTGGCCCAGAACAATCTCCTCCAGTACAGTTCCAGCTCGTAGTCCAGAACCCGGCACAGCTTCCTTCAGCTTATCCCAAGACACGCTGGGTGCAGGTTCCCAGTCCTCGTCCCCAGTCCCGTCTGGCCCCGAATCTTCCACGCGACGGCGCTATGGAACAAGAAAGTTTGTGCGATCAGTAACCGCGCACAATGGCTTGCATACAATAGGCGAGTCTAATTAGGTAGCGTCCCTTTAACTTATCTGAAAAACGCGTTGTATCCACACTCCTAAATGCAAGACCTCTGCGCTCGTCTCGGTCCCACCTGGTCCAATCCAGCCTCTTCAGTGCAACCAGCGCTGTGAACCAGGGAAAGCGTTTTCGATTAACAATCACGCACAATATCAGCATGCACGTACAGGTGCGTCTTGTCAGGATGCGTCCCTTTAACTTATCTGAAAAGCGCGTTGAATCCCCACTGCCGGGTACCGGATCTTTCGGGTATTAGCTGTTCCAGGCTCACGTCGCGGCTCCCGTTCTCCCGCAGTCCGGATTACCGTCCACAGCCTCCTTTCTCTCGTCCTCTGCTGTCACCTCGGGTCTGGGTCACCGCTTTCGCTTCCGCGTTCTTGACTCTCGCGAGATCCCTCCTCCCTCAGGGCGCATTCAGGTCCACTTTTATACTTTGGGCCCCAATAAGGCAGCCAATAGTACTACTCCGGGGTCAGCCAGAGAGATTGTCTGTGGGCGTGTCTACATAAGGCCCATTCATTGAGCTCTAAGTCTATAAGGTCCATGCACAATAAAATACACAGCACACAAAAAAGGAACTCTGCAAATCAATTAAGCTCCATGTAGGCCATAAACCAAATGCACGCACACCACTTCTGACATAGCTGCTCTGTCATTGGATGCCCATAAGGCATTTGATAGAGTAGAGTGAAGCTTACTTCAATATGCTTTAAAGGCATTTGGATTTGGTGAAGGTTTGATTAAATGGGTTAGGGTATTTTATTGGTACCCCAGAGCAGCGGTACTAACCAATAGGATGATCTCACCTTTTTTAGTTTGAAGCGAGGGACAAAACAAGGAGACCCACTCAGCCCTCTACTTTTCACACTGTTTTTGGAGCCTTTAGCGACCGCAGTCAGAGCACATAGAGGTATTAGGGGAGCTGTGCAGGCAACAGATGAACATAAAATGTTTTGGAACGATATATTGCTTCTTGTTAGGGATCCTTCCTCTTCAATTCCAAAAATCCTGTCTTCAATAGAGACTTTTTTTGAAGATTTGGGGCTGTAAGATAAACTGGCAGAAATCAGAGGCTATGCCAGTGTCAAAGGGGTGCTTCCAGGCTCTTGTTTCTTCATTTCAGTTTTGGTGGATTCCTGTTGTTGTGCTCGTAACTAATAACTTAACTAATATTAGCTCAATAAACATAGACCCATTGTTACAAAAACTGAAGGTAAATTTAGAGACATGGAAGATGCTAAATCTCACATTGTGGGGAAGAAATAATACTATTAAGATGCTTGTTGCTCCACAATTTAATTATATATCTATGATGATACCAGCAAAATAGTCTTTTGAAACAATATAATGGGCTAGTTAAAGCATTTCTGTGGAATGGTAAGAAGCCAAGAATTGGATTAAGAAAGCTGTGCACTTCGAGAGAAGCTGGAGGACTGGCACTTCCAGATTTGGAGTAATATAATGTTGCATTTGAAGTAAACAAATTATCCAGACACTAGAAAACACCAGATTCTGGTCTAGGGTGGGTTAAACTTGAGAAGGCTCTGGTAGCTCCTAATGTCATTCAGTTCATCTCACAAAAGTCCACCAGTACAATAACAGCAAAACCCAGTCTTACAGCACTCACAGTGGGCATGGAGCAAGGCACATAAGATACTAGGAATCTGCCCTTATAAACAGGGATATTCCTCAGTTTGGAATAACCCCAGTGCATGTAGGAAAATCACCCTTTCTGTGGTGCAATTGGCTTGAGAAAGGAGTACCGAAAATAGGGAATTTATATATGGATGATGCCGTTATGTCATTTAGTGTGTTGAAAGAGACTTTCAATATGGCAGATAGAGGGGATTTTTGGAAGCATCTACAAATCAGGAGTAGCGTAAACTCTGCTTTGGGTCTAAAACTGGTATAGAAAGAGAATACGATTCAAGAATGGTTGAACTCGACTAGTAATTTACATTCAGCATCAGTTTTTTTATAAAAAACTTTTAAGCAACCAAGATAGACTTTGTTATAGCTTGAGATTGGTTTGGCAAAGGGATCTAAAAATTGTAATTACTGAAGAAGTATGGTGTAATATAATCTCAAACATTGGCTGGGCTGCTAGAGATGCTAGAAGTAAATTTATTCACTATAAAATTGTGCACCGGTATTATTATACTCCTTCAAAGATGTTTAAGATGGGCCTGTTGCAAGATAATAACAGTTGGAAATGTGGAAATGACACTGGTACTTATCTTCACATGTTCTAGGAGCATCCCTTGGTGTTTCCTTTCTGGACTGAAGTGATTACTAATATGGAAAATTTGATTAGACTGCCTATTCCTAAATCACAGCAACTATGTCTGCTGGGAAATCAGTCTATTAGGCCCCCTATATATTTTGTGTCTGCAAGACTTATTTTAAGGAACTGGAAAAGTCCCCACAAGCCTCAGTTCAAGGACTGGGTTAAACTCATGACAGAGACTGCTTCATTTGAAACTTTATTTGCTAAGATAAACAATGTCCAGGTAAAAACAGGATATGGAGCCGTTTTATGTCATTTATCACATCACAGGACTTGGCTTCCACTGCATAACTTGAAATGTGCCATTTTACTTTTCTTTTATTGTACTGATTTTTGTTCCTTGTTCATTTATGTGGAAAAAAAAATCTATAAAAAAGTTAATGACAAAAAAACAAAACAAAAAACAACTCACTCACATTTAACTCATTCATAAGCTGTCTAGTCTGTGCCAAATACTTTTACTCACAAGTACCTTTAAAAGTGAGTACTTTTATAGTTTTACTTAAGTAGAAATTTTAAGGTGTAACTTGAGTACATTTTTGCTCCTTTATCTGTACTTTTACTTAAGTAGTGCAGTACTTCTACCAGCACTGTTACTGCTTAATTCTCCTCAAAGCAAAAAGTCTTTCAGTATTTCCCTGAAAAGGTTGTCTGAAGAAAAGTAAAACTTGTATACTTGAATGGTTTTAAACTGCACTTTTTTATTTAATGTATTCTGATTTTTTTTAAAAACTGCATCTGATGGAAAGGAGAAAGGAATAGTTCCCTCTCTAGCATCGCCTCTTGTTGTTAAATGTGTTCTTTTTGTGTCTGTGTACTGAGATATTCTGACATTATTCTGTCTCAGGTTCAGTATTTTAGAGAAGTTGAAATATCTCTTTTATTTGGGTTGCAGCTTGTCCTTTTTGGGAGATGGTGGGTCCTGAAGCCAGAGCAGTAAAGAACCACTGACCTATCGGATAGGAGGGAGAAATGACAGTGGCTGTGAAGGAGGTCTTATTTTTTAAGCAAGAATATCTCTTAAAAATATTCCTAAATGTTGCAGTTTTTTTTCAACTAATATGGATTCTGAACTTTGGAGCATACACACTGAGGAGATTCAGGGTTACATAGCAGTTTATCTTCTATGGAGTTACCTGAAAGCAGCAGATGATAACTAATTTCTGTCATTTTTTTTTTTTTTAAACAACTCATCTGTGACACAAAGTTCAATGGCACTGCCTCTATGCCTCGTACCTGTGCACAGGTGTCCGGCTGGGACACAGGGTGGAGCTCACAGGACATTTACACTTACTGTCCTGTACAGTGCACAGGGGCAGACGTCAGTTTCGGGTCAGACTTCGCTTGATTCCGTTCGCCGCTCAAACAGGCTGTGCCAGAGCAAGGTGAAAGATCGCAGGAAAGGACTAAGCAAGGAAACGCATTTGGTTAAAGAGTTGGTGCTTTAGTGTAATAATTACTCATCATTAATGTAATAAAGCTGTATGTGTGTGGCAAAAGAAAAACCCCATGTGTCTCGTAATTGGACAGTTTTCATGCACAGAACGCTCTCACCTGCTTCACGCTAAAAGGATGAATATCTCTAAAAAAATTAACTAGAAATATGGCTTACAATAAAGGACTCACAAACACCTCAGGATTCTTTTATTCTTTTTATTTTTTATTTTATTTTTTTGCCATGATCCATTCTTGTACTATTAGACGTGCAAAATTAAAGCCAGATTTTTATTTAGAATTTTAAACATTAAACCTAGCTCTTTAAACCTAATATAGCATATATATATAACTACTGTATAGGCTATACCACTTCCCAAATTCCCATTTAACACCTTGTTGTTGTTTATAAGAAAGCTTTGGACACTCCCATGGGATAGGCTACTGGTTATTCTGTATTTAATATATGAAATATTTATATGTCCAATATAAAATCCTGGCAGTATCAGCACAATATTTAGTCCACTGATGGCTCAAAGTGTTTTACAATTATTCCTGTTATTTTTTAATTACATAACATTTTATAAATAGCAGCTTGAATATATAAAAAAATGAATAGGCAATTTAAAGATACAACTGACCAATCACTGATACTGGAAGTGGAACTCTGGGATGATTTCTGCTCATTTCTCAAACTTCAACCGTTGAGTGTGCATTATATTTACAAAGCTCTACCATTTACTCTCCAAACTCTTTGGTCGGCAGAACTTCTCCAGAACTACACTGACCTGGTGACAGTACATTCTGCACAAGTAATGCAGTATTTCTGAAAATCCGCTTGGATTCATATTTGGTGAAATTGGTGAAAATTAGAAACTTTGCATATAAATAGTTTTTGTGACCTTTTATTAGACAGCAACTAATTTAACAGATAAAGTAATGTTTATCAACCATTTTAGCAGCTAAAATGTGAGCTTTTACATTTAGGTTTGTAAGTGACATGCAGTATTTTCACTTTACAAACCAGATTTTGTCACATTTACTTTTATTTTTATGTATGAAAAATACAACCTTTCTGTAATGTAAATCATTTTATTTAGGAGAACTTCCTATGCCTTATAAACTTTAGTTTTATGATGAAACAGTCACAGATGCACAGATGCTTTGTCTTGTGAGTTATGATTTATGTTTCATTTCAAAGGTTTCCAAAGAAAAAAAGTTTACATAAATGATGTCTTTGGTTAAAAACATTTATACATTAACAGTAAAATACAGAATGCTTTTACTACTTGCATAGTTACATTTACAGATGGATCTTTCAATACTCAAGATCTTTTTTAACATTGTAGTGAGTTGACCTTCTTATCTTCCTTTCACTCTTTTATGTCTTTAAGAAAACAGCTGTTGAGAAATGAAAGACAAGCGGCACCAATGATAAATGAGCTCTACATCATTTCTTGTGAATGAGCTGACTTTGACATTAAATGCTTATACCTCAGTCTTAACTAAACTAGAGCTGGATTGACTTCCTTCCTAGATTTCTGATCATGGAGTTCAACTATCGAGTGAAGGCTGGAGACTACATCACCTCCAGCACCTTCAGTCTACCACGTCCAGCAAATCCTGGGCTCTGGGGCTTATGGGGACGTGACCCTCGGTCGCACGGTCTACACCGGCCAGATGGTGGCGCTGAAAGTTCTCAAAGACCTCCAGGACATCGAGGTCGAATGGAAGGAGGTACGGCAAATACTGGTATCTGTAGCTGGACTGGGGCTGATAAATGAATCCAGACTGTCATAAACTTTTGTTTAACCCACAGATGAGAATCCTACAGAAAATGAGCAAACATGGATCAGCTGACTGTAATATCGTCCAGTGGTTCAACTCGTTCCACTTTAGGGGACATGGAGTTTGAGAAGCTGGACATAAGTCTGTTGGACTTTCTGAAGAGTGTCTTTTCAGTGTCTACGGCTCAAACAGATCCTGCGCCAGGTTTGAGATTTAACCTTGATCTTTGGTACTTACTGTAGTTTGAACATGTCATGTACAGTTATAATATAAATATTAAAGCCCCCTATTGGTGTGATGTTTCAATTCCCTGCCTTTGGTATGGACAGGGCTTGACATTAACATTAGCCAACTGGCCAGATGCAGGTGGATTTTCATTTTGGCTAGTAACACAAATACCCTCACTAGCCACTTTGGCCGGTTGAATATTAAAGTTTAAACCTGCATTTATGTTGCTCTGTTTGAGTACACACCATTTAGTAACAACATTTAAATTTCACAGTATGGTATTATCACAATATTAAACTCATGGTAGGGTTTTTATTGCAATATTGTGGGGAGACTCATACTATTCAGCTGTTTACAACACTATTGTGAGACTTTTGATATTGAGATTTCACAATATTGTCAATATTGTGACATCAATTTATTCGGCCTAGTTAAACCATTTTCATTTTTTTTTTTATCCTGTCCATACATTAATCCAAATTTAACATTTCTTTACCAAATTAAATTGTGGCTAGTAGAGACATTAACTGGCTTGCAACTTTTTACAAATAATAGACACATTGGGCAGTGAGCAAAAAAGTAAATGTCAAAGTGTCTGAGGTCAAGCAGGGCACAGTTATGCAGCCACTCTGGTAGAGGTATGTGAGGGACTTAGGGACAGTCAGGTAGAGCTGGTAAGAGTAGAATAAATGGTCTTTTGTATTGTAAACTGATGTAATGTTATATTTCTGCACAAAGCTCCTGAAGTGTTGTTGGGGGCAAAGTTAGAAGAGTCCATAGACATGTGGTCTGTAGAATGCATTGCTGCAGAGATGTTTTTGGGCAAAGTGCTGGGCCAGAGACCATGAAGACCTGATGAGTATTATTTCATGTACAATTGCTATATGTTCCTTCTAAGCACCTTCACACTACATGACTGAATTATGAACCTGGACAAA
This sequence comes from Bostrychus sinensis, assembly GCA_020698575.1. NCBI lineage: Eukaryota > Metazoa > Chordata > Actinopteri > Gobiiformes > Eleotridae > Bostrychus > Bostrychus sinensis. Next base: position 44,357,270 of record CM036239.1, on the reverse strand, counting down.
GGCAGATTGATTGTGATTTGTGTGATAATGTTGTTAAAAACCTCAGTGGAATATTTGAAGGTGATTAGATGAAGCTTTAGCTATAGTGACCTTGTAGCATTTTTTGTTTTAGCCAGTCATAACAAAGGCCCATAGGACGTAGGTAAATGTTTGCAAAAATAATACTATTGTATATATAGCAGTGCATGTCACATTTTTTTGTTGTTGTTGACAAGTATCAGGAAAAGGCTTGTGGCTATCAGAAAACCTAAAACACGTCCACTTGCAAGCATTACTGCTACACTATTTGTCTGCACCGCCAGTGGAGTGTACCAAAACAAAACAAGAGCCTGACAAGATGATTTTTTGTGACTTTGTGAACTCACAAATCTCATAACAATCTAGCTTGCTGTGCACAGTAACTAAATTAAGGGCCCGGCTCCATTTACAGGGACATAACAGATATTTGATCCATCTCTTTAAATAAGTCTGTCCACACAAAAGCATTTGGGAAAATGTCCTTGTCTACATGGGACTACTGCAAAATTTTTTTATTCTTCTATGTTCTAAAGTTTATTGGGAATCCAGTCTCCTTATGTAGACTTGTTTGTGGTGCTTAAAATAAACAGTATAATTAAGTAGCATCTCATGTGTTCTGTCCACAGATGAGTCATATGGTAGACTCTGGACATCGCGCATACAAGTACTTCTGTCTCCCAGAAGGATGCCCTGACTGGAAATACAGGGTATGAGAAAACTCTGAGTCTGTAGCTATTTTAAAGCTGTTTTATGGCCGGTCTTGAGAGTAAACTTTCTTGTTTTGTGTCTTCAGATGAATCTGCTGCAGCCTCAGTATCAACTCACTGTTGGACACCTGGACCATATTTACATGGTAAGAGACCATTTGTCCATGTCACAGTCACAAAAGTCATTTTCTGAGATTTTAACTAAGTGTTCGAATGATGTTCTACTATAGAGATTACTTAGTGTTGTAGATCTCTGTGTGCATACAAGAAGCAGTCTAGTAAGGAGGCCTACTACTGCTTTTATTATTGCTGCCGCTTCTACTACAATTATAAGTACTACTAGCACTATTGCCACTACTGCTACTCCTACTACTGATAATACTATAACTACTACTACATACCCAAACCTCTACTGGCCCTGAGGGGACCCACCTTGCCTCAGGATCATAAAAACAACTTTTACTCAATCTGGGACTTTTATACTTTAGCACAACAACAACTACTGCTATTAATACTATTACTATTGTTGCTGCTTCCACATTTCTCCTACTGCTGTTGCTTCTGCTGCTACTACTACTACTATCACTGCTACCACTCAAACTTGTACTAACTGGTCATGGAGAAGCCACCTTGCCACTGGGTTCAGAAAACTTATTCAGGCAATGTGGTACTTTAGTACAACTACTATTAGTATTACAATTACTTTCACTACTATTTCTCCTATTATTGCTGCTGTGTCTACTCATATTTCCATATCTTTCTACAACTACAAGTATTACTACTACTACTGCGGCTTCTTCTACCACTGCTACTACTATTACTATTACTACATCTACTACTATTACTTTAGCTATTACTACTACTCAAAAATTGTACTTACTTGTTATGGAGGACCCACAGAAAACGTTTACTTAGGTTAAACTTAAGTACACCATCTACTAATATTACTACTACTACTATTACTAGTTCTACTGCAAATATGATTATAATTAATATATAATATAAATAATTATTTTTGCTACTTCTACTACTCGGTTCTACTACTGCTGCTTCTTCTACTACTGCAACTATTACTATTACAATTACTACTACAAAATCCCCAAACTTATACTTACTGGTTATGAAGGAAGTCAAGTCCAGGGTGTACCCCGCCTATGGCCCAAAGTTACTGGGATAGGCTCCAGTCACCCGCGACCCCTAACGGGAATAAGCGGTAGAAAATGAATGAATGAATGAATGCTCCAAAAGTACCACTGGTGGTACATGGATTTCTTGTGGTGGTACTCGAGAGTCTTCCAGTTCAAGTTCTGATTGAGTTTCATTTAGAGGCACTTTTATTCCTGTTTTAGTCCTGCTCTGATTTGGGCTCAAATTTGAGGTTTATAACATTGCTAAGTCCTGGTTTAGACCTGGTTTAGACCTAGTTTTGACCTGATTAAGACCTAGTTTAGACCTGGTTTGAACCTGGTTTAGTCCCTGTTTTAGTAATGCTGTGTTAATCCTTTTTTATTCCTATATCATCCCTTGGCTTGTACCTGGGTCAGTCCAGATTTTGGCTCATTTTAGTCCATTAAAGCTGGTTTGCGACTCACAGATATACTGTATATAATAAACAGAATAAGGCTCTAACATGAACTAACTGTACTGTCTTTGTGACTCCGTACAGCCGTGTGAGCGGCGACGACCCAGCAGATGACTACAATCGAATATTCTTCATAGACCTGCTCAAAAGGATGCTGGCTATGAACCCTGTCACCAGAATCAGCACATAGGAGGTTCTTCAGCACCCATTTATCACCTTGAGCCACCTGATCGGTCATTTCCATGGTCACCAGGACGTATCTCATGAAGCTTTTACATGTGCTGCTGTGATGCACAGTTTAACACGCGAGCACTGTCCTTTAGTTTCCACGAGTGTCAAATGATCATGACCCAAGTGTTGGCTCTTCACGCTGAGGAGGAGCAGCCGTCCACCTACACCTCTTTCACCCAGACCAGCGAGCTTCCACAAAGTACAGTGGCCACACAGAGACAAAAACCTCCAGGGAAACGGACAAGAGATGATGGTGAAAACCATAACAGCCTGGTTCAACAGAGGTTTATGTTTAAACTTTTGTGTTTGAATCTTGTACAGCTCAGACCTGGGATTAAATGAGTAGTCGCTTAAAGGTAGCCACTGTTAGCTTTACCAACCATGCTCTATTTTATATTCTATAGATACAGGCAGCATTGCGTCATAGTTGGGGGTGTGGTCTGGTGTGGGGGGAAACAAACTCTTTATCCCACTTAGAAGTATTTTTTCTTTCTTTTTAAACATTTTTTTTTTTCTGGAGGATTTTTGTAAACTAAACAATCTTAAAGCAAGTCCTGTCTTACACAATCTTTAAATTGTGTTGTAACATGAATAAGAACATTAGAAAATGTACTGGATTGTTGTCCATATATTAAATACTGGCAGAACAATCCAACTGAATGGTCAATCAATCAATCAAAATGTATTTGTATTGCACCTTACAACAGTCAAATGGTGCTCAAAGTGCTTCACAGAAAGCAATTTAAAAACATGATAGAGTCCAAAATAATAAAACAAATTACTGTACAAAACACAGAGATGCAGAGAGAATGAACAAAAATGTACAGTCACATCTATAAGACATCAAGAATTAATTACATGTCAAATGCCAGTCTGAATAAATGTGTTTTTAGCTGTAATTTAAAAGACGCTAGCTCAGTTCTGCATCGCAGCTTGGGTGGAAGCGAGTTCCAGCATCTGCGAGCAAAAACAGCAGCAAACACCCCACTTTTTGTATCTTGACCTTGGGACCACCAGAGACATTTGTTCAGAGGAGTGCAGAGCTGGCTGATGACCTGTCAAAAAGTCACTCAAGTAGACTGGGGCAAAGACATTGATGGCCTTGAAAACAAACAGCAGGACTTTAAACTTAACCCTGAAACGTACTGGAAGCCAGTGGAGAGACAGAAGAACAGGGGTGATATGGATGTGTTTAGGAGCATATGTGACATCTCCAAATATATTCTTCTATCTGAGGGCTGTTCCATACATCTTTACCAGAAAAGCATGTTTTATGGAGTTAGTGTAAATATAGGATGGGGCTTAGCTGCTCCATAGACTAGTCAGGTCTAAATACAGCCAAGCTAATGCTACTGCTAGCACCATTGAATGAACCACGCTAACACCGTGCATCAGTCGGCAGCCATGATTCAATAAAGTCTTAACAAATTTACACAAGCAAATTTAGGTTTATAATAAATATGATCAATTAAACCCATCATGATTTTATACTAGAGCCAGTTACGTTATGGTAGGGTAACCAGATGTCCCTATTTAAACGGGACAGTCCCAGTTTTAGGCTCTATGTCCCATGTCCCAGCACATATCTGTAAAAAACACTCATATGTCCCAGTTTTCAACAAACCAAGTCCCAGTTGTCCTCATTTTAACCATTAGAAAAGCACAGGAAACTAAAAATACATTTTGTCTAAAGACTTTTGTCACTAAATTTTTTATCAATGTCAATTAAATCATTAAGTTTTATTAACAAATTGCATTAAAATTCAAAGCTTAACCCCTGATGTCATGTACTTTAATTACATGAGAGAAAATTGTATGGGTTTCAGAATCTTTTTTTGTCACTTGGTGAGTTCAAATGCACAGTGATGAGTGAAAAAAAAAAAATTGTGTCCCAGTTTTTGGGTCTAAAAATCTGGTCACCCTGCGTTAGGATGCAACGTAACGATTCGATTAGCATGTTTTTGGCAGCTAACGTTAGCCAGCAATAGTATTTTATACACAAATTTGGACTGTTGGACCACTATATACTTCTCCTGTATGTTTATGTATCTTTACTGGGTGAAATAAAAAACTTAAATCCATTTTTTTTTTTTTTTCTAGAAAAGAAGGTGACAAAGCAACTATTTTGCATCACTGTGAATGGTTTGTTTTCCCCCATGAAGGAATAATAATACTTGACGACTGTAGGCAAAATATACAATAGTATGCAAAAGATAAGTCTGGTGGGGAATCAAATAGACAGAGAATGAACTACCTCGGAATGCAACTTGATAGACATACAACCAGGTTCAGGGGTGTGCTTCAGGATTTACACAATTAAGATAAATGGTTATGACTGTTTAGGTTGAGTGGATTTCTGTTAAATGAGCTTTAATGAGAGGTCATTTACAGAAGCGTTGTCTTTCAGTTTCCACGGGTCTTCGCGCTGAGGAGGAGCAGCCATCCACCTCCACCTCATTCACCCAGACCAATGAGACTCCACAAACTACGGAGGCCATACAGGGACAAACTTCTCCACGGAAACGGAGAAGAGGTCATGTTAAAAACCAGGACAAAGAGGTTCATGTTGTGAGGTATGTACCTATGTCATGTTTTTATGAGGTGGGGTTAGAGCCAGTCATGCACAAACTGGAGGGTTGGTGGTTCGAAGCCCACTCCCCCAGTGCAAACTGCCACTGTGTCCTTGGGCAAGACACCTCACTCACCTTGCCTGAAAGCTTGCAGCTTGAAAAACAGCATAATAGGTCACCTTTAAGTATCAAGAAAAGCACTATATACTGCTATTTTCACACACACGTTAAAGCTTCTAAAACACTTTCAGTTTTAAAATGAACCACGTTTATCTGTTTCATCTAGCTCTAAGGAGTCAAAGAAAAGGCGACACAACAATACTGACAACTGTCCAGCCAAGAAAAGGAGAACAACAAGACGAGAACATGACAATGAACACACTGCCAAATGTAAGCAAACACACCCTTTTTAGGATGTGGAATACTTCAACTAAATCATTTAACTCTAATAAATGTCTCTGTGTATTTTCTGAGGAATCTCCAGATGTGATCATCATAGACTCTCCGGTCAGCGAGAAGCGTCAGGAGGAAAAGGAGGTCATAGTGATCGATCTGACTTCACCTTCACCTCCAAAACAGAGGGGACTATCTGCTGGACTCACTTCATACAGACCTGGGGACAGAGAGTGAACTTTAAATCTCACTTCTCTTTATTCTCTTCAATAAATATTCAAACGCAAATATCTAAGCCCTCCAAGCCTGTCATGTTTATTTTTTTTATTTTCACATAATTTATTGATGCTTTCATGTGCTCCTTGGAAAGCATCTTATCGTACCTAATAGACACATCAGAAAAGTAGTAGTAACAGTTCAATACATTTTTGTATTGTTGTTGTTGGTTACATAAGAATAACCACATTTTGTTGGCGTATTATACAGTTCTATTTTCTAAACAGGAAGACTGGTTAGCATTTCAACTTTATTTACAGTATACAGCTCAATATTTGTTACTTCAAGGGGCTTAACAGAACTGTTGAGATGATGAAATGATTAAAAATGTACTTTAACATTACTAAAAATAGACACTGGCAAATTAGGAAAATCAACCAATGAAACAAAGCCTTGGCTAAAACTAGCCCCATTTCTGAGATTATAAATGGCTAGGTAGAAGTGATTTAATTGGAATTTGGTATGAATGGGAGACATTCCAGACCCACTTCACTTTGCTAAGAATGTAAATGGGTCCAGATACCCAGGCTCCCAACTGCATCATTACAACGTACAGAATGAGCGAAAGATGCAGATTTAAAGCATCCATTGATGTAATAATCCCCAAAAATGTAATAAATCACAAATATATTAAAAAGGTGTAGGTTTTCAGTGTAATAAATGGACAAATGTAATAATTTCCCACAAATGTAACAGCTGCCTCCCACTGCAAACGTAATGTAAACGTAAAACAATATTTTCTATTACATTTAGCAGTAGTTTATTACATTTATGGAAGGGTAAAATCATGACTTACTGAAAATATAATAACTTCCCACAAATGTAATACCAAAATGATCATTGGTACCATTATTCCTAATTTTTTTCAGCTGGACTTGTATAGTCTTTTTGTCAGAAAAGGTTTTTACACTTACCTATAGAACAAAATTAGGGGATTTTTTTAAATGTTATGTCTGAAGGCTGCCTTAATGTCTTCATCCTGACTCTCTTTATTTTTATCTTTTTTTCTCCTCTAATATGCTCAAAATCTTAATTCTTTTTACTGTCTACGCTAGTCCTTTTTTTTTCTGTCCTGAAATGGTATTTGTCAAACTCTTGGCACAGAATCCGAGCAGGTGGTCATTGGCTGCGTGTTTCCCACATTCACTTTGTTTCTTTGACGTGCAGCCGTTTGTTGAGAACATGCCTTTGAAAGCCAAACAAATGCTGTCACCTCTCATCTCTCCGAACAAACCCTGGACTTCTGTACTACACTGTAGGTCATGACCGATTTTTCAGGCAAGCGTTTGGTGAGGATTGTGGTCAAAGAAAAGCAGAGGGATTGTGAGGGAAAATGGACATGTCACATTCAAACAGCATATCATCAAGAGTATGGACTGGCATTAAACAAAGTGCTGTGAAAATCACAGGGTGCACAATCATACACCTGGCAGACAAAAATAGGAATATACCTGGTTGGATTTTAGGGGAAAATGCATTTGCATTTAAAAGAGCATTCTGTACAGTCTTGTGGTGAACAATATTTAAACAAAATGAAAAATATTGGTCACAGCATTGGTCATTACCACAGAGTAACAATCTCAGCACCCATGTTGAAAAAAATGGACATTTAACATTCCATGGAAGAAGGAGCCTTAACCATTTCATTTTGACGCTTATGTTCCAACAACTGGAGAGGACAAACTGAGCACAGCTGGAGAAGAAGCACGCACAAAGTGTTTCACAAAGACTGGAATTTTGTTTATAAAAAGTTAAAGCATGTCCCTGCAGGGCAAAGGTTTAAATAACCAAGTACTTTTTTTCCAGGTAGGTTTCAAAATCTCTAAATGTGTTTATTTTTATTTATTTACCCCAGTGGTAAAGTATAGTTGCAGTAGTAAAAGCAGTAATAGCAATTGCAGTGCTGGTATTAGTAGTAGCAGCATGTACTTTCTACTAACATTACATGCAGTACTTTTTGAGTGCTTTTACTTCAACTTGAGTATACTGCCATTGTTTTCTTGAGCAAGACGCTTCAGCCTCTTTCCGTGATGTATGAATGTGTGAATGGGACTTCTGTGGTGTGTTTGGCGGTGGTCGGAGAGGCCGGAGGCGCAGAATAGCAGCCATGTCTCAGTGGCGTGAGGTAATGAGGGGCCCCTGTGCAGGTTCTCAGAATGGGTCCTTAAAGTTATGAAGCACTTTTTTTTTTTTCACAATTTTAGGTGCACTGTAATTTTTTAGTCGACTAACACTTTCTTTAAAATAGTCAATGCCAAAAATAAAATCAAAATATCCTCATAATACAGTACATTAAAGAGGATGTATTATGCTTTTAGTCATATTTTTCAACCAGTCCTAGTTACTTCCTAAACATGATTACATGTCTTACAGCCTTTAAAAACTTTATTTGATTAAAAGAGACTGTTTTTAAAAAGTACTCTACAGGTACCATATAGAAGCTGGTGAAGAGACCAGCAGAGGGCAGCAGAGTTTAATTTACTTCCGAATTTTTTTTTGTACGATGCCATTTTACTACAAAATGAAAAAAAAAAAAAAAAGCTGCGAGGAATCAGTGGAAACAGCTGGATGTAGAGGACTTGTTGACTGGTCAGTGCTTCTTGAAGTGGGCAGGGTTTTGTGAATCTGAGCATTTTGAAGCCTCAGAACAGCAATGCCAGAGAATGGAGGATTACTCAAACATGCGTGAATGAAGCAAAAACATAACTCCAGGTTTGTTTTTGATGAGAGAACATTATAACATGGCAAAAATCTCAGACAATGTTGGATAATGTAGCCCCTTTAAGAATATTTCATTAGAATTAACAGGTCAAGGTGGGTGGTAACACAGACCATCAAAATCTTTAAATCATTTCTGAGCCTGGGAAAATCTCAAGAGCCAATCCAAAAATGAGTGATAAACAGGCTGATACTTTGTTGTTTAACCTGACAGCCATCATACAAAATGCATCACGTTGTAATCTCTACCTTCAGTTAGCAAGTTAACAAAGTCCTTGACACTTTTCCATCAGCACGGACTTAATTAAACTATGCGTTCTCCCCTTTTTTTCCCTTTTAGCGTTTTATAATCACTGCTGAGCCCTTATCACAGCAGCTGCACCTTAAGAGCGCTCTCCCCTTTTCTTTCTTTGACTATCTCAGCCTTCTACAACACCATTTATTTTGAGCCCAGGACAAGCCAATCTTGTTTTTAGCGAGGGTGTGTGCTGCCTGGCTTTACCTGTATCTCTAGCCTCATCGGGGGGGCTTGATGAAACCTATAGCAGCCCGAGTGTTGATAAGGTAAGCCAAGCAACGAGATATATCCATCATTCACTCTACTTAACGCTTACTGACCAAAAAGCAGCTAGATTGTTAGCGAAAATAAGAGTGGATATGCGGCGGCTGCTCATTCTGTAACAAGCAAGGGATTAGAAAGGTGAATGAAATCGCACACGTCTCACGCTAGCTGAGTAATCAAAAGGCCTCAAACAAAAACGCAGTTCATTTAGTGCCACTAATTCCTGTTGGCGGCTTCACGGCACTGCAGTTTCATTCCATTAACCCCTAATGCTCCACCTCCGTGCACGCGAAATCCTCATAAATTGCATTGTGGGACGGCAGCCAAAGCCGAGCAAGGTTCAGCTGGGGATAGTTAATCATCTTCTATAGCATGTAATTTGTGTAAACAGTGTTTGTTTGAGCACCCAGAGCTTTGCAGGGCAATCCCCCAAAGGCTGGAGCTAACGGTGATGTGGAACCAGGGGATGCTAGTTAATGTGCAAAAGGGGTTAAAGGTCATGAGTTGTTCATAATTGAGTCCCTGTGCTAAGAGGAATGGTAGAAAATAACTGGGCAGCATGGTGTCAGGAAGGTAGGAGAGTGGTGGAGATTATTCTCTGGGGCAGTGAACTGACTTATTGAGGCAGTTTAGTTGGTTTAACATTGTCTACAGAGTGAAATACTAGCATACATAGCTTAAGTAAATGTAACCTGACTGGCCTGATGGTCTGTCACAAGACTCTAGAGTAAAGTCTAGTCAAAGGGCAGATGGTGAACAGGTGTTGTGTGGCTGCATTAAAGAAAAAAATGTGTCAAATTTACCTGAAATGCTCATAATATTTTTAAGTATTCAGTATTTGTATTCTGCAAAATCAACTTTTCAGAGCTTTCTACCAGATTATAATGTTCCCTCATCAAAAACATACTTGGAGTTGTGTTTTGTTTCACTCACACCTTTTGAAGTAATCCTCTCTGGCACAGGCCATTTGAGGCCATTTTATGAATGAGATTTGCTCTCATTCATAAAATCAAAAATAGAAAACATTACTTTTTTTTTTTTTTTTTTTAATGGTTCTATCCTAAATAGTGTAACAATCTGCACTCTCCTGCACTCTGCTGCCCTCTACTGGTCTTTTCACCTGTTTCTCTGTGGCAGAATTGAAGAAATTATAGAAAAAGCTTTTTTTTTTTTGTCATATAACTATAAAATTTTTAAAGGTTGTAAAACATACAATGCTGTTCTAGAGGTGACCAAGATTAGTTTAAAAATATGAATAAAAGCATAGCCCCTTTAAATACCTGTAAGCCAAAGCAGTTTATCACTGTTGATAAAAATGCACGTTTATTTTTATTTTTTTATTGTAACTGATATAAAATGTAGGAGAATTTTAGCAAACTAAACAGGAAAATACTGTAATAAGACATACTAGATATTGTAAAAAAAATGGCCATTTAGCTAATGCTTGCATTTAAAACTATAGGGACAAAAAAGATACATTAGCAGGGTGTACCCCGCCTAAGGCCCAAAATTACTGGGATAGGCCCCAGTCACCCGCAACCCTAATGGGAATAAGTGGGAAAAGATATATGAATGAGAATAAAAATTTAAAATAATAATAATTAAAATAATTGCCTTTTTTATTGCTTTGAGTTCCGCATTGTGTATGTACCATAATACTTTTCTTGTTTAAACTTGCATAAATAGCTTCAACGTTTTTAATTATATATATTTCTATTTCTATATATATTTCTATATATATATATATATATATATATATATATATATTTCTATTTCTATATATATATATATTTCTATATATATATATATATATATATATATATATATATTTATATATATATATATATATATATATATATATTTCTCTCTCTATATATATATATATTTCTCTCTCTCTCTATACTCTACTATATGCTTTACCCTCTTACCTTGGCCATACCTGACCCACCTCATATTTGCATTAGTCAATAAAAACCTTCTGAAATCCTTGGATGTTGTAATTTCTCCACATTTCTGTGCTGTTGTGTTTTCTCCAGTGGCTGTGTACACACAAGGTCATTTAGCTGCTGATCAATAGCTTGTATCGGGCCTCCACTCCCCTCCACCACCCCCTGTTTTTCAAATGGCCGTTAAATCGATGGAAACAAATGAAATTAAGCTCCTGGGCAGCTCACGGGAGCAAATGATCTTCCTGTGATTAATAACAGACTGTAAATACGCGTGGACCCAGTGTATCCCATCACACTGTTTCCGAGCCGCGGCCTGTTTTCTCAAGGTAACAACCAGAAAATAAAGACACTGAAATGAGAACAAATGGTACTGTTTGGACAGATGTAAGTATTTTCCATTAAGATGAAGAAAATTATGTTGCTCCAACAATTTTGGATTACACAAGATTTAACATTATTGTCATTACACAGACAAAACAGTACAATGCACTGAAATGGAGTTTGGAGAAAGCAGAGGAAGCAAGACTTTACATAAAAAAAAAAGGTTTTTACCTCTGTCAAACCATTTTGAAGGTACTGGTTTGTTGAACTAACCCAGGGGTCTGCAACTTTCTGGATCAAAAAAGCCAGTTGTTTCCAAAAATACAAAATTTTAATCTGTAAAGAGCTGCAACCAATTTAATACACACCAGCTGCTTAACCTATAACTGAAATAAAACATATGGGTGGTCATTAATGACTGCAAACTAACAAACAACTGTGTTAAATACTGCACTGATTATCTCAGAGAGAACTGGAGTTACATCCTGTAGCCAAACTATTTATTGGTGCTCATGTGTGGCACTAATCAGTCCAAGTGCGCAACCGCTATTATAACAGTTTAATGGTACGTTCACACCGGATGCGAATCAGGCGTCAGGCGCGAGTGATTACCATGTTAAGTCTATTGAAAGCTGCGTTCAGGCGTGAACAAGCATCCTGCGGCGCAATTGGCGCGACGCGAATCGAGCGAATCCCGCGAATAGCGCGGCGCGAATGACGCAAATTGAGCGTTTGACGCGCGAGTCCCGCGAATAGGCGGAGACGCGATTCAGCGGAAGATGCAAACAACGCAGATTCGTCCAACGCTCTGGTCGCGGAAGTTGAAAAATTTGATCTTCTGCGAAGATTCGCGGCGCATTAACCAATCAGGGACCTGCTGTAGCAATGACGTGGTTACGTACGACGCAACAGGAGGAGATCCCTGCCTTGGAGATCCAGCAAAACAATCATCGAGGCTTCAGAGTGAACCCGGAGATAAAAGCTGCAGCCTACAGCAGCTCTTCTACTTTTATGAAGACAGGAAACAAAAACAGCCCTGATAGAAAACACTATAAATAAAATAAATATGGCTGTTTAGGCTTTGTGTTAGTGTGGTTATAGCTGTTATATGTCATACAAGCCTGTGACAGAGGCTCACTCTGATCATCGTGAACACACAAATAAATACAATTAAATATAAAGGGGGTTAATTTTAACAAAATAGCCTATTGAGATGTGTTCCTTATATTAGCAGCTATTGCACTCTCCAGAACAACAGAAAATACAGAGCCTGTGACTAGACCAGACCCCAAAACTACTAGAGAGAGCTAATGTACAAGAAATAACCCCAGGTGTCTCAGCTCGGTCTCTGGGGTTAATGCTGCTGTACATCAGCAGTGTCCTGGGGAGAGGTTCTCGTAGACACAGGTGACCAAACCGAGACAGGCTCATTTGGGAGTAACCCTAGCGGCCATGCCCCTCATTTGACGCAAATGAAGCGAACAATTCTCCTCATTCGCGTGAGTGAATTCAAAATGGTCACGCGGTCCAACTAGACGCGAATGACGCGAAGTTGACGCCTGATTTGCGCCCGGTGTGAACGTACCTCAACAGTTAAGTCCAAAGCATCAACCGGAAAACAGGAAGAAAGATTTATTTTAAATTGACAAAATGATGCAGATGCAGGTTGTTTTATAGCCATCTACTTATTCCTTTATTCACTTTACATAACCAGATGTCAAATGCCCAAAGAGCCACAGGACCATAGTTTGCAGATGTCTGAACTAACCACTAGCCATCTGTAGACTTCCTCAAATCCTTTTGTCTCTTCAGGACATAGTGATGTTGAGATCAGGGCTCTGTGGTCGACATAATCTCTTCAGGACTAACTAAGGATTTACCCTGCATGCACTGCGGGTTGTAGACCATTGCCTACTGGTTAAATCTCCACTCTGCCACGCCAGGCATCCGTCACTCACTCTCGGACTCAGTGGCAGAAACGCTCATTTATGCTTTCATACCCTCACGTATAGACTATTGTAACAGAGTCCTGTCTATTACTCAAAAGCTCCTGGACAGGCTCCAGTGCGTACAAAACTCTGCCGCCAGGGTTCTCACTCACACCAGGCCTTGGCAACACATCACCCCCACACTCATACATCTACACTGGCTTCCTATAAAATATCACATTCAATGATGATCCTCCTCCTCACCTACAAGTCCGTTTATCCCCTTATACCCCTCAGTACCTCTCGGACCTCCTTCACTTATACACACTGTCCCAGACTCTCCGCTCCTCCTCCGCCACCCACCTCACTGTTCCAGGTTGCGGACTATGGTAGACAGTGGTGTACAGGCCTTTACACTCTGGAACTTACTCCTTCCACACGATCACCTGAAACCACTGCTCAGTTAGATCACTTCTAAAAACATTGCTGTTTAAACTGGCCCTCCACTCCACACACTAACCTTTCTAGATTTAGTTTTTCCTGGTTGTGCATGTTTTGTGTGTGTGTGTGTGTGCTATTTTGTTAAGCGCTTTGGATGTCATAAACTCTGCTATATAACTGGAAGCTATTATTATTATTGTAAGTTTGTGCGATAAAACCTATTAATACAAAGCAAAACAACCCTTTGTTCAGAAGCAGAAAGACACAAAGAGAAACAGTTTAAAATTTGTTCACTTAACTTTCACTTCACAGGTTTCTAAGTACAATAAATGTTTGTGTCTGTTTTTTTGTTTCTGTAACCTAAAGTTAAAGTAAAGTGCCTACTAAGAATAATTATCTAAAAGATAAAATGATAAATAATTATAACACATATATATTCTTTTCAAAAACCTTCATACAGAGAGATATTACTTTGAAATTATGTTCAGTTTCCGGTTTGGTGTGATCAGATTGATAAAAACCTTGACTGTGGAATCGTTCTTATTCACTAGAACAGCAGTGTATTTGCTGTGGAGTGCGTGGCGCAGTGCAGCGGAGCAGCGGCGCATGCAGTGGAAATTGGGGATAACTTTTAGGTCATGGTCAGTTTTATTTGTATGACACATTTACAACAATTAATGCTGCCTAAAGTGCTAAAGCTTAACAATTCAAATAGATAAAATGACTAAAACAAGATTTAAAAAAAAATATTCAAACAAAATAATCATTTCAAATAAGAACAAATGAAAGCAAATAAAAAAACAATGGTCAAAAGTGCGGCTCAACTTGCATTAAAAGACAGTGCAGATGTTTTTAGCGAAGATTTAAAACTGTCTAGAGACTGTCTTGATTCTTTTTCACACTGATAGTTCATAATTATGCTGGCTCTGCTCTTTTGTATTTTGTAAAATGATAAAAAATAAACCATTTATTAGCCGGCCCTGCTGCTGGTTGCAGTGGAGTGGAACTCATCCCAGCCTCTGTGGTTGTAAGGATGGCACAGCGTGGACAATCTATATTTTTTTGCAGAGCTAACACTTAGCAGACAACCACTCACATTCAATCACAATAAGCACCATGCAGATTTCCTCATTCATAGGCCCATGCTTTTTTTTTTTTTTTTTTTTTTTTTTTTTTACTTTGGGAGAGAACGCATGGTGACACAAAAAATGCCCATAAGTCACATGTCCATGGTACAGCATGGGGTTTGACACACTATTTCATTCATAGTTTGTTTGCCTGAGTCTCATGGCCAAATACAGATTAGAAATGTTTCAAGTAGTTTCAGATAAATCTGACTAATGTATTATCTTCTGTATAGCTCTTTTTTGAGTGGTATATTGTATTGTCCCTGCCAAGTCATGAAAATGCTGGGGTCAACCTAAAAGTGTTGACAGAGTTGCTCCACGCTGCCATTTACCTGTCCAAATGTATTGATCGTAAGCAGATTTCAGCCTTGCCTAAATATTGCTGTTAATGTATCACTCATGGCTCTCGGCCTGCTGTTTTTCCCATCGCTGGCACACACCGAGTTACTTCAGAAATTGCAACACAGCATGCTTTAACCTTGCAATAATCTTAGTTTGCACTTAACTTTGTTCCTGTTGGACTTGCAGTACTTTTTGAAAATTACCTCCAGTATTTTTTAAATAACAGGCCAGAGCCCGCTGTGCCCTCAGCAGTTAATGTGCAACAATGAGAAATCTTGGAAATAGAGATTGGGAACACTCTATGCCAAGACTGAATCACTACCACAGTGTTGTATTTTTGAAAAATTGCCAAGAGAATTTTCCTAAATTCCCTAAGTCCCAATTTATTTATAAAGTCAGTGTGAACGCTGGTTTTGCATTAGTAAACAGTTCTCCAGGAGTTTGTTTTCCAGGTGTGGAGCCAAAAAAAACAAAAAAACAAAAACCTCCATCCACAATATACTATAGTCCCCACCAGTCCCAGGCCTTAATATATGGTTTTAAATCAGGATAAAGGCATACAAGCAACAATCCAACCAATTTCTTATAAGTGTGATGTTTTGATCACATGATAAACAATGCAAATATTAATTAAAAAAAAAACAGGGCTGTTAAGATATAAGTAGCATTAAGGATAAGACATGTTTCTATCCTTCCTATTAGGGGTGGGCCAGCCAATACAAAATACCAGGCTAGTATTGATATTGTACATATACTAGTAGTTTGTCATTATGTTAAATTCAAATACATTTTCTGATTACTAAATGAGTTTGTTATTGTTTCATTCCTCAGTTAAATGCAGGTTAAAACCCAGGTCTTTCTAACCTTTTGTCTTCTCCCTTCCAGGGTCTCCACAGCAAATCATCCACCTCCTAGTGTGCAATGATTTGCATATTAATCTGGCATATGTTTTACCCCTGATGCCCTTCCTGATGCAAACCCAGCTGGGCTTGGGTCTGGCACAAAAAAGTACTGGCATATGGCTCCTTGTGGCTGGATTTAAGGCTGACATATTTAGTGACTGAAAATGAGATTGGGGAGCCGAGAGCTGTTTTTTGAAAAGCACTTGAATAACTGGTTAAAATGTCGCGGTTGGGAGAAACAAGGGGGAAAAAACAGACCCAAAAATGCAGAACTGCAAAAATAATTCACTTTAATAAACTAAATGAAACTCCAAAACAATGGGAAAAAACAATGAACAAAACTGAAAGAGTCCAAAATCCAAAAATATTCAAACACAAAAAGCCAAGGGAAAAAATTAAACACAAAAGTCAAAATACAAAAAATAAAGGCAGAGCAAAAAGAGACAAAAACTTACACAAGAACTGGGAAACACGGAAGGCTGGTGCGGAGACAAGGACATGACAAAAACACCACATGACGCTACAATGATCCAACAAAAAACGGGAGAACACAGGGTTTAAATACACACAGGGATAAGGCACAGGTGAAACACATTAAGGCACAGGAGGCAGGAAGTAAACCAGAAAAACACAAGGACAAACCAAGCTACAAAATAAAACATAATGGAAACAAAACACAGAAAACAGGACACAGGCATGGAACATGACATAAAAAGGGTTGTAGCATTTTCCCCATGCTATTCCTGTTTCTGTGCATTAACAGATTAACACATTAACCTCTGCACCCTGACACGTCGCCGATGACTGCTGAGGACATGTTTTATTAAAATTAAGAGATCTCTGTAACCATGAGCGGTAGTTACTTAGTTTTTTTCTCCAGTTGAAGCTAATGCTTGCGCTGTTCGAAAGCTGCTTTTGATATCTTTGTAACTTTTCTAAAGTTTATTTTATGGTGTCTGAGATTTCAGTGTCTTTTGGCGACATTTTACAGTTGAGTGCAACCTACAGGATGGACCCAAATTTTGCACATTTCTGATACAAATCCTGCCAAAACCGACTGTTTTATATCAGTAACTTTCATGAGCTTTTATTGTAGTTGCCATATTGATTACCCACAATGCTTTACAACTTGGTGACATCATCAATAACATCATTGGCCCTTTATAAATCCACGAGCTGTCGATAGTAAAATGTCGACAAAAGCACAGTAGAGGGTTGAGATATCTTTTTAGTGCATATGATGTAAAAACTTGCACCTATAGTGTTCTACTTTGTTTTTGCCTTTTTCAAGAGTTTATGTTTTTAACAATAGTTATAAATTTTAACAAAAATCTGATTCATAATTGTTTTTCTCTTGTATTTCACAATC
The DNA here is from genome assembly GCA_020698575.1 of Bostrychus sinensis. NCBI lineage: Eukaryota > Metazoa > Chordata > Actinopteri > Gobiiformes > Eleotridae > Bostrychus > Bostrychus sinensis. The sequence continues at coordinate 44,339,834 of CM036239.1, read as the reverse complement.
TAAAGCAAATGTTACTCCTTAGGGCGCCTGGCATTTTTAAAAGATAAATGTATGCAGAACGCAAATAGTTTTGCCTACGCTGTTCTTATTTGATATTGCACCTAACAAGGGTCTATACATTGCATTTTATTCATCAAAGGCTTGAAACATTTATTTTTTGTCATTTTTAATAAGAGAGTTCTCGTTTTGCATTTTCACTTTTTTTTTCTTTTGCCTTTTGGACAAGTAGGTAGCTTTTATTCTCAATTGTCATATAATCAGCACACACAGACTTAAAGTTCAGGTTGTTGTGAAAAAAAATGATGTAAGTAGCATCATCTGTGGATCACTGGAGTGCAATTTTATAGTCCTATTTATATAAAAAGTCGAGGGGAGAATAATTTGCCAAATATGGCTCAGGGTCCAGAGGGTTACATTCTACATGCACATCTAACATGGCATTGTTTCCCTGATGAAGAGCTGTCTGTTTATGCTCAAGCTTAATTTGTCTCATTCCCCAACTCAAGTTAGGATGTCTTCGCTCTCCATTTTCCCATGCAATCTGATGCTGAAAGGATAAAAATGCACTAAAACGTGGGCAATAAGGGGGTATTTTTCTCACAGACACAGATTCCCTGTATTTCTGCAGCTACACTGGAGAGGTCTGGCCTTTTATTTACAAGAGTCACCCTAACTTTGATCTGAGTGTGTTAGAACCCCAACTTTAACCCTGTGCAAAAAGAAGAAAGTGCGCCATGTCTGGGGAGTTGTTAAGTGATCAGATAGAAAAGAAAGATGCAGATTCATAAGATAAATAAATCAATAAAAAATACATTAGTTACAGCAGTTAAATGAATTCCCTTTCTTTTATAAATCAGTGATCAACCCCTGTAGATCCCTTTACTGTAAAAGAGAAGTTATGTTTATAGTGGATAGAGGGCAGCAAAAAGTACCGATTTTGTATTTATTTATTTTTTTCCAGAACAAAGTGATTTTAGGAAAGTGCACTGAACTATGTGTGTGCTGTCAGACAGTGAGTAAAGAAGTCACAGAGGTCCAGAGGTCAGTATTTTTATAAAATGCTTAATGTTTAACTAAACCGGGACTAATGCAGACCTAAACCAGGTCTAAACCATAACTAAACCAGAACTAAAACAGTTTTAACCCCTTCATGCCGTATGTCGCTAATTCGCAATGTAGCATTTAATCCGAGACTGCTGCAGAATTCAAAAAAACAACACTGAAGAATATTTTTTATATAATTGGAAATAAATTCAGGCATTAAGGGGTTAAACCAGAACTAAACAAAGACTAAACTAAATTGGGACTAAACCAAGCCTAAACAAAGTCTAACCTTGTTACACCAGAACTAATCCAGGTCAAAACCACGACTAAACCAGGTCTACACCAGGCCTAAACCGGGTCTAATCCAGGATTAAACTTGACCTCAACCTAAAGGACCTCAATATTTCTAAAATTCAGTGAGTGATTCCACAGATACTTGACAGCTCGTTGGCAACAGCAGTTTAAGCTTGTTCATAAAGAGCTGGAACAACTTTTTGACTGAAATGCAGACGTAAAGCTTGGGCTCAAGAAGTTTATTCATAATTTTAAACCCCCAGTTCTGTGGTAGGGCCTGGAGAAAGGAATAGCTTTTTCCTGTGCTCCTCGCCTCGGCCCATTTATAAAGGTGTGTTTATCATTCATACTGACCCGGGTTAAGTGTCCTGAGACTTATATTTAAGGCTTTGGTCCCAGTTGGCAATTAAGTACAATTCATTACAGCAGACACACAGCCCTACAGGGGAAAAGGTAAGCACCGTGGCAACACATTGTAGCAAGGAAAGAGGAAAGCAAAAACGTACGAGGGTAGGAGAGAGGAGGTAGGAGATTGATAATCAAACAAAGGATTAAGATGCAAATGAGATGCTACTGTAAAATGCAAAAACTGTGAAAATAAAATGTTTTAGGCAGGTCTGAAAAATACTGTTGACTAAGAGTGCTGTAATATCCTACTTGCACGTTTTTTTTTTTTTTACTAAGGCATCTTTATTACAGACCAGTGTGGTGTTTTCGTACTTTGACATGTTTCGACTGCTCACTTTCTGCAGTCAAATGAACTTCTGTGGAAGACCAAATTAACTTTTTGGGCTCACAATTTTTTATACATTCATTTACTTACTAAACTTTGTGTTTTCAGGAAAGCTCTGTAATGGGCCAAAAACAAAATGTATGTTGAGCGTTTTAATGAATTCTGTACCATTTTGAGATAAAGCCTGAAGATACTATAGCTTCTCTCACTAAAAGAATGAAGACTTAGTTTTAGTAGATTCTTTACCAATGAGGATTGAAGAGTTTTGTGGCTTAATGGAAAGAGTATTTACTCCTGAACTAGAAGATCTTCTAGTTTAAGTCCAAAATAAGACCAGTGCCTTGGGAGATTCTCAAAGTGCCACTAGTCTTCATTTCCTTACATTGATACACCTTTCTTTATTCAGAGCCTTTAAAAAAAAAAAAAAAAACTGACTGGCACAGTACTGTAGGCTTGTATTCAGCTCACTGCACCACCACCTGATGCTACAGACTGGGCTCCAAACAGAGAGAATTTTATGCCTTTCATTTGTTGCATTTTGATGTTTGCAGTATAAGATGTGGTGGTTCTTTCTTGACCCACAGAGCGCTGGGCCAACACTGTCTGGCTTTTGAAGACCGGGCCCCCAACTGCTAAGGACGGAGTGTTCAAAAAGCTTTTTATTTTTTCTAAGCAAACATACTTAAAGCACTTGAACTGACTGGATTGCTCATTTAGATCGTCTACTAACCTACTACATGATCCTGGTCTTACACACAGTCGATAATGGATTGATTGAGTTGTTTTTAACTTGGACTTTTAGGCTTAGTGATGTTTAAAAGAGCATTCTTTCATGTTACCTACTTGAAAATCCTACATGCTGCAAGAATAGTGTACCAACAAATTGGTGTCACACAAATACATTCTTAATAGACTTTCTGCCAAAGCCACAAACTTCATAGGTGTTTAGGACCACAAAGAAAAACAAAACAGACAAACAAAAAACAAAACAAAAACAAAAACAAAAACAAAAAAAACAAACAACCACAACAAGGTTTTGAATAATTTTAAACAAGATGCTAATTCATAGTTGAACCCAATCATAAACATAGATACAGAGACATCGGCAGGATCGCCACCAACTTGGATCTGTCATGTTAGTCTAGTGACACTAACAACATAAAAGTTGTTTTACTTATTAAAGTAGTATTTTTAGTGATGGATGGATTGATTAAACCTCACATTAACTGTGGTCTATAACTATTGTGGTCCACCACATTTCTACAACTCTTGTCCAGCAGACATTCAGAAACCTTTTATGTTATTTAGCCTTAAGATTGCATTGCAATCCTAATTACTATATTAAATAAAACTTTTAAAAGTCGATACACTCAGTAATGATTTTTAACCAAGCTCTGAACATTACACACATGTGGTCGCCTGGTGACAGCTGTCAATATAACCTTGATAATTCATAATTTGCAAATATATAGGGTTTAATGCAAAAAAAAAAAAAAAAATCATTTGACTGAAAAAAATTTCCCTGTCAAATTTACATAAACGTATTCAGTGACAGGTTGACAGTTGATTTCAAGTAATTCTTATTCATGTGTACAGCTTTATCTTGTATTCAGCCTTATGGAAAGTACACCATGTCTGTACCTCATGTTCACTGTTTGGCTGGCGGGTCCCCCCACAGAAAAAAAATAACTAAACAGATGTCTTTATTCTGGTGCATTTTAGATAATACTTTCAGCGGCTACAAGATTGAAGTAAATTATGGGAGCAAATTATGGTTTTATTTATCTCCAGTGGTTTTATTATAACAACTGCCAACTATGAGAACATTTTGTAATATGAGCAGGTAGACTGCATTGTGGGGAAGGAGGCTCCAGAAAAGAAAACATCTAAACTCACATTTTGTGTTGCTTTTATGATAATAATACATCAGAAACACTGTGTTAACAATGCACGTATTGGATAGTTCATTGCCATGACACTAAACAACTAAACTAGTGAGTGTATTGGTCAGACAGCACTACAGCTCAGGGGAAACAGCTTCTCATAGTTAGGTGATTTGCTAAAATTTAACAAACAAATTGCTGCATGTATCCACGTGTATCTCTCTGTCCTTTCTTGGCACACAGTGAAGTTAGTTAATAGTGGTTTTTAGTTCAAAACCTGCTCTTCGAGTGGTGAATATGCGCATAGGAATATAGGTATAGAACGATAAACTTTGAGACTGTGCTTTTAGCATTTACATAGCTCGCCTTGTTTCATCCTTAAATTACAAATCTGCTGAAAATGGGGCAGAAGGGTGCGTTTCACCTGCTCCTCCTCTGCTCTGTCTCACTCTGGCCTTGGGTGACCTCACAGCTCTCAAGCCAGATTCACACTGAATGCGTTGTGTGTGCAGTACGTCTCTGGTACAGTTTTCTGACAGACTCCAATTCACACCGAGTGCATTGCAAGTGCAGCACGTCTCCAACCAGAGCCAGCTGGGGAGAGCATGAGTGCACAGGAGAGGAGCAAGTTTATGCTGGAAGTTATGAGTTCACGCAATTAACAGCCATGTATATAGAGAAACATGTACAAAGCCATGTTTGCCTGTCCGACCACAATCTCCTGTTCATGTGGAGATTATTTGGAGATTTAACCAAGGTTAAAGCACAGAAGTCACAGAAATATTCAAACCTGGGTATGGACGCTACACTGTGGTCCCACGGCCAAATTTCATTTATTCACAAGTTATAAAGCAAACGGAACAAAGGCGGCCTATTGCTGTTTGTTTTTTAAATAGTCTTATCAATGTCCAACACATCTGCAGCTTCCTCCAAAACAGCACATCCACACTGACATCGCTGACCTGCAAGGTTAACAGGTTTCTTAAAACACTCAAAAAAAGTAAGTAGCTGCTCTAAATGAGAAAACACAAAATGCTTTAAAACCTTTACTATCATATTTAAACAGTTACACAATAATCATTTCCTCCGTGCCTCTCCTCTCTCAGTTCCCAGGCGTGGGTAGATCTGTGACAGCTGTGGACCCAGGACTGTCTCCTCTTGCTCCAAGACAGACCTCTCAGTCCCTGTTCCTCTCCTCCTCAGACCATGAACCATAGTCCCGGATTTGGGTCATTCTGCCCTTCTCCACTGGTACGTCCTAAACACTAAATATACAGTGTAGCTTTACTACCTCTGAGACCTTTTTTTTTTCCTGCCTCTTTGATGTTGCATGAAAACAAACAAGGTCAAAGCTGTTTATGTTTCAAAACCAACCAATATTCTCTCTTATCTTCAGATCGAATTGCTCTCTGTAAATATGTTCAAGCTTTGATTGTACATAGTAGCTTCCTATATGGGTCTGTGTTTCGACAGAGCAAGTCTTCATGTGAGACAAACACAATATTGGCAGCTCTAACCTCAGCATCTTTCTACCCATATATTCACTATCCCTCCTCTGTACATGTTCAAACTATCTCCAAAACATCTAACATGAGAAAACATACAATAACCAATAATGTTTGACTGTTATGATAACAATAAGACCTATGAAATTTGTGCCAATTTATGTTTTCAGTTGGATTCTACAAAACTCTACACTAACTTCCTTTATTTGGGTCAAACCACTTATTTTTTCATGCCACAATGTGATCTAAAGCACTATTTAGTGGATTCATTGGACAAAGTGTAGAGTGTCTGTTACATTGAAAGGCCTACTGTTTTTGCATGACTAATAAATTAAATGTCATATGAGTAACACAGGGCAGCTTTTGTGTGTTCTTTATTCATGTCTGCTGTGTTAAATTCGGACACATGGTCCATTAATCAGTCATCCACAGTGTGACACAGTCCAAATGAGAAACTAGGGGCTTTGGATTGAGTGGAGGTCACCTGGAAACAGACATCCAACTACTTATTTTTTTAGATAATTTCAGAACAAAAAGTAATGAAAAAGTAGATTACCATTTGTAGGAGTATTGGACCACTGCTGAAATTCTAAAAAAACAGACATTACTTTAGGAGACAGAAGTCTGAGTCTTATCCCACCAAGGACGGAAACAAAGACATATATCTGTCCTATACGAACTGCAGACCAATAAATATGCCAGAAGAGGCCTCCTCACTTCTCTGATAAGAACCAGAGACCTGGCACAAACGTCACCACAGATGGAACCAGATAATTAACCTACGCCTTTGTCCATCCCAACAAAGTTATGTGTATTAAAAGACTTTATCACTCATCTGTTACTTTACAGGAAAATGTCATAGCTATGTTTTGTGCAAACTGTTGAAATCATCATGTTTATTATTGGTTGGATATATGCTTATTCAGTATCATTATTCACCAGTATGTTTATGTTGCTACAAATGTTCCAGTATAAATGTGACATGTTTTTAAAGGTACGTAAATTGAGTAAATACGTTTTTTTTAATGACATTTACTTCGTGTCTAGCAAAGGTAATTCGAATCCTCTCCACTATCAGTTCAGAGGGCCGTACCACAGACTCAAAAGAGACACCCCCTTTTCAGTCTTATCTTGGGGTGCGGGCCGCATTCCTTAGTCTTGTCTTGTCTTAGTCTTGTCTTGTCTCGTCTTGTCTCATCTTGTCTCCGTCTCTCCTTCGTCTTCTAAGTCTAATTTTTCCTTTCTTCTCGTCATTTTTGTTGCATTAAGTTTACTTTGCCGGTGATAACATCTTTTCACGATAAGTCGCCAAACTTTTGTTCGAGTATCATTTTTGTAGTTTATTTTGAAAAGCAACATCCGCCAGCTTTAACAATCGCTGCCTTGACCAAAGCAGCTATTTTAAGAAGTTTTGAGTCGCTGTGAAAGGATTTTTATTGAATTTTTCATTTGGCATTAAAAGGGACATTATGCCATACTCTAAGACTTTGACGCTGCCTTACGCTGACAACAGCTAAACTCTCCCTGAGCGGTATCACGCTCGCTGTTCAACATAACACCTGGCGACTGGCTTTTGGATCTTTTTGGAGGACAAACCACAGCTTGGAGCCAGGAACACCAGCCCTGCTACACCCCGCGGATTGAGGAAGGACCAACATCTGAGCCCGTGGCTGAAACCGGAGGCTGGCCTGTTGTCACCGACTTCCCCCTCCTGTCCGAGCGCAGTAAGCCAGTGTTGTGTAACAGAGTTGGTGCTAATAGTCTCAGAGTCTATTTCCACTTTTATTCTCTAAATCTTCAATAATTTAATAAGTCATATTATAACTTGCTCCACTGCAATTTATCATTAATCAGTCAGTAAGTCTGCATAACGGTTCTGTTCAACATTACATTCCTTTCAATATTTACCTGTGCCTTAGTATACTATTCTGCCTAGTTGTGTAAATAAACATTATACTTAATCTAAATTAAGTTGAGTTTGGTGGTCTTTATCTATTAAACTGAGTCCCTCCTGGTCAATCCTTCCCTCTTAAGACATTAGTTTAGGTGTTTTAATCTGCACGTTAGCGCAAGGCTAACTGGTACCATTGTGGAGTTATTACTCTTAATCTTTGTCTTAGTTCAGTGTATATATTATTATATATGTACGCTACACATTTCAGGTAAGGATGCTCCGATCAGGAATTTTGAGGCCGATCACTGAACAGCCTTAGCTGTGATTGGCCGATACCGATCATATGGTCTATAATGTAGTAATTTTTTGGTTGGTTATTCATTTTCTGTACATCTATGTAAAATATTTTTATAAAGAGGCAAATGTGAACATTATAAATATTTATTAAAATAATAACACAGCATTTTGACAAGGCTATAGTAAACTTCTCAAAATCAAGACACACCCATGTCATTACTAGTCATGTACTAATCATTTCACAAATACAAGGTTCAGTGGAGTGAAGGCCACAGACTGGCCATGTGGGTGAGTACAGGATCATCTGTGGTACTGATGAAATGTAGTGTTGTGCCTCTTGAGCACAACACTTTTTTTTTACAGTGTCTGTAAGCATGTCCCTGCACAACAGTCAGCCTGATTTTGTTCTTGGCTATGGAGACCTTCTTGAGGATTTTCAGTCAGTATGTCAAAGAGGCCAGACTGCCTGAGCTCTTCTTTGGAAGGTCCTGGCATTGTTGTAGATTCAGATTGAATTCTGGCTTGCAAAGACAGTGGGAAAGCCTACTTGTTAGAGCATTTTATAATTTTTATATGAAGAAGAAGAAGAAGACATGTTCCGTGTACATTTATATTAAATTGTGGGCTACCAGTTCCTGGGCTCTCCTGTGGGACTCAGTGAATGTAATCATCTGCAGTCAGTCTCCCTCCTGTCGGTGCTCTTGACCTCTATCAGCCCTGTCAGTGACACACAAGAACGTTTTATCAGACATTATTTTGTGCCTCTGATTTTGTGATTGTTCTCTGTCACATGACTTTAGCAATTATCTAGCTCTAGCTTTGGCTTTAGCGCGGAATGTCCAGGTAAAAAAATAAATAAATAAATAAACAGGCTAGCAAGTGTAATCGGTACAACTGAAATAATATTTTCTGTAAAATAATAATAACCTTTTATAAGGGATAAATAAATTGTGTGTGTTACATTCATAGTCTTACAAAGTTTGTATCTATTTTTACAAAAACAAATGGCAGAGAATGCAATTTTATAAATAGCACATTAATAAAGTTGCTAACATGTTATCTGAGAAAAAAAAATCCCTTACCTGAGACGTTGCCTTTTTTATCCTTATAATATAAATAATAATATAAATGGGAAACTCTAAAAATCGCTTGAATGGAGCTTTCATCTGACGGTGTTGTGCACGTGGCTTGAAAAGGAAGAATGTATGTAGCCTAAAGGACTGCATATAAAGACCAGCTAAATATAAGGCCACTTGCTGTTTTCTACCAAAATCATTAAATCTCTTCATAAAATTTCCTGTATGTAAAGGATGCCTTGTGTAACTTCAGCGTTCAATTTCTGGAGCAAGGACTCATCTTCTACTTTCCTTTTGGCTTTTCCCTTTCCGAGATTGTGACAGCATAGTGCCTCCTAATGTGTCACATACTGATTTGGTGTAGGTTTTACTCTGGATGCCATTTCTGATGCAACCCTCTCCATTTATGCAGGCTTTGGGGTGGCATACTGGCTTGTAGCTTGATTCTCCTAGACATCAAATGTTGTGTGCCATATACATGTGAATGGATGGGGCCCGCTGTTTGTGTAGTGGCCAAAATATTTAATTACATCTGGTTGGTTGTGTCATGAAGGGCATCCATTTGAAAATCTACCCATGCAAATGACTGCAACCCCTATATGAAAAAGGGAGCAGACGAAAGGGTCTGCAACAGCAGGTGTATGGCTTGAAAACACAGAAACATGTGAACAGCGATTTGAAATCTTTCCACTCAGGGACACGGTTTCACAAATGATAAACAATAAAAAACCTTGGGGGATATGCCTAAGCCCGTCTCCGTGTGGACAAGGCCTGAGCTTGACCCTACTGATGTCACTGATGGGTCCTGCAAACCACATACACTAATCACAGTAGTCAGTCTTTAATTTGACTAAGAAAGGAAGCTTTGGACGTGTTTCTTTAAAGTTAGACTCTGACAGCTGTTAATCACAGGAGTAAATCCTCCCACATGAGGGGAAAATGTTGATTGACATGTTATTAATGTCAGAAATGTTTCATTAGGGAACGTCTATAGATGGACCTTTTAGAAAATAGTAAAGATGTTCCCAAAATATACCAGAATTTATACTTTTTATTAGTAACTCTTTTTAGTTTGCTATGAATATAACAGAACATTTCTAACTCTGAACTGAAATGACACAATATTCAAAAGAAATATCCTTCCTATCCTTTTCATGTGAGTGGATACACAATTATTCTGCAAGTGTGGGGTTTACATGGTAACAAAAATCCTACTCCATCACAGCTAGAGATACTGTATGTGTTTTTTGTTTCTTGGGCTTGATAAAATATTTTTTTTTCGCTGTTAACTATTTAGATAATAAAGTTGACTGCATTGGGACCAAACCTCAAAATGCACCATTCAAAGACAAAGTGCACTCTCGCCCTTGTCCCAATCCAGTTATATTTTCAGCCTAATGTGAACAGTGCAGAGGTTATGAGAAACAATTAATTTTGCTCAAAAAGAAATCCATAAAAATTGAACTCCCTTTGGAAACAGAATTGCTATATACTCCTGTGCCTTTTTGTACCCAATTGTCCTAATAGTAAACAAAGCATAAAAATGAAGAAAAATCTTAATCCAATACAGGCCTTGTTCCTCCATTCAATTTTACAAATGTTTTCAGAGCTGTGTTAACGCTCCATTGATCCCATTGTAAACACACTGCAGTGTATTCAGAAAGTCTCCTTTGTGATCCGTCTTGTTTTGGAGATGTTGGAAAACTAACTATGTTAATTTACCTGTTACCAGATTTTCCAATACAAACCATTGCAAGTGGAGACATTGCACTGTTAAAAGTCTCATATTATGCTTTTATTTCAGGCTTTTTGAAATAGTTTTGGACACCTCTGCATTAGTATTTCACGTTTTGTAACTTAAAATAATAATAAAATAAAACTTCTTTTGGGGAACTGCTACTTTGCAGAGAATGCTTGGATTAAGTGTCTATTGCTCTGTTGGCAACAGTGGGGAATAGACAACAAAAATGGCTAATTTGCACAGCTATTAAGAACATGACGCTACAAGATAAATGAGTTGACTGCTTTGTAGTGATGGTAATATAAATGTCTGAAATTATCAGAATGAGTTAGGTGATGATGTGTGGGGTTTAGAAATGCTCAGCAGTACTTTCCAGTTTCACGTGTCTACGTAGAGACATGGGACCCAAGCTTTTTTAGCTCTTGAAAAGGAGGCCCCAATAGCATACAGGATTACTCAAGCAAGCGTGAATGAAACCAAATACTACTCTGGGAATATTTTCCACTACACCTCTAGGATCTTCCAGCAGATCTCTGGAGTCTCTGGAGTTGACATACCAGCAGCCAGCCAGTGGGAGCATCCTATATATTACATTGAATCAGACTTTATTTTATGCATTCATGTGATTGGCCAAAGCTTCTCGTCACAACATGGATGTCCTCATTTCGTGAAATGACTATTACTGGGTTACTGGAGCTTATTTATAAAACTCTGATTGGTAAAACACCAACATATCTTCGATCATTACTACACATCCATAACTCTTTTACTTAGTTACTCATTGTGCTCTAGCAGCTGGATTAGTTGGGTCGTCCCTAAAGCCCGCACATCTTTTGGTCACCTTTCATTTCAGTTTTCTGGTGCAAGCGACTGGAATCAGCTGCAACAGTCACTTAAACTCAGTTCATTCATTTCAATCTTTGCTTTTAAGAATTCACTACAAGCATTGGTGCAAGATCTGTGTACATGTTTTTAGCCACTTGGGCCTTTACCATGTGATACTAATATACTGTATATATTGTATTTTTTGTATAATATTGTATGGATGATAGATGTTTTTCTTTTGTTGTCTCATATTTCTCTCTTGGCCAGGTCGTCATTGAAAATGAGAATTGGTTCTCAAAGAGCTTACCAGGTTAAATAAAGGTTAAATAAAAAAAATAAATAAATAAAAAATATTTTTATATTTCATTAAAATTACTCACATGTATGATGTGGCGGAGCATGACCGCCACTGACTACGGGCAGTGCAGCGACACCCCCATGAGGCGCACACACACACACACACACACACACACACACACGCTGTGTCACTCTCACCTTTGCTGTTTTCATTTAGACGCATCAGGCTCAGTTCGATAACATTTTCCCCTCTCCTCGTCCCTATGATACGCCCAAGGGTGCACACTTGGGAGTGTTAGTCCCCCTCGTTCACATATTCTCGCGCTCGCCTCTGTACTGCTGCTGCATTTCTCTCCGGTTGCTGCGTAACCAAACCGCACCACTATTTCCTGGTTGTTTAAATGGGCGCTGTTCGCGCAGTGGTGCTGATCATGTGACACGCGTTACATAACACGCTCTAAAACACAATCAAACCCATCTTATTGCCTGCTTGACATCAATTATTTCTGTGTACTTGATGAGTGTATCAGTCTCCATGAGTGCAGTGGCTTAAATTGTATTAATATTGTCCTGTATTTTATGAAATATTGGAGCCCAGTGGGAGGGGCAATGGGAGTATAAAAGGAGGCTATTTCAAGCCTGTTGCTCAGTCTACCCCGGTTACAGAGGAGGTAACATGGTCTGTGGGCATTGTTTTGCAGAACTCCAGTAAGTTGACGAAGACCTTGTGTTTGGGCTGTTTTTGGCAACTGTAAATATTTTTTTATATAAATATATATTTTTTTCCCACTGTAAATATTCTGGCACATCGGTTTTGCACACTGGCACAATAAACCACCAAAGCACTTGAATCCGACTCAGCCTGTGTTTAATGAGGACCCCGTCACATATGCCAAGATATTAGGTAAACAATCAAATATTAGTTTTACTGTTAACAATGGTACAGTTAATTTAGTAATACTTAAAAATATATTTTACAAAAAAAGGCCATGGTGTTTATGTTTTCAGTTTTTGTTTTGGTTCTTAAACCCTGTATTTCTGATCGTCCAATCAGAAAAGTGGAAAGACTGGCAACCCACAGACCATTGTTTTAATTTAGACTGCAGTGTTTTCAAACCAGTACGACTGCATGCTGCTCACAGTACCTTTAAAGTCTTGGATTTCACAGACAATTCTTAAGCTTTTAGGTGCAATGCATGTTGGCAGAGTGGTTAGTGCCTCAGCCTCTCAGGCGGTTGTGGGTTTGATCTCTGGGCCAGGCGCCTCCAACTATCCAAAGACATGCATGTGCTAGGAGAATCATGTGCACGTGAATGGTTGTCTCTGTATATCTGTGAGGCCTGCTTTTAACTTGCTCTTTGTCCAGTTTGTATTCAGCTTAAGGCCCATAGTTGCTGGGATAGATTCCAGCCACCAGCAGCCCCTAACAAGAAGCAGAAGAAAATGAATGAATGCGGCTGTTAGGAGATTGCACTGTTTTCCTCCAGTTTTAGATGCCTTAATCAAATGACTAATATGTTCTGACTAAGCTTTGCCTGTAAACATACTGTAAATATGAACTGAGGATTTGTCACACACTGCTCTATTAAAAAATACCACACTTTAAAGACCTGTTTCTCCAGCCTCTTGCCTTTCTTTGCCTTACTTTCCTTGCGGCCCCCATTTGCGATAATTATTCATTCATTCTGCTCCCATTGCATGCATATGGGCTAAGAGGTTCTGTAATAATTTTTATGATGGAAGGCATTTTTCTCTATAATCCCGCCGAGTGTATGCCAGCTCTTACTTCTCCTCTTTTCAAACGGCGAGAGAGGGGGCTGTGTCTCCGGGGGCTTAGCATTCTTAATCTGAAAAAGCTTTGTGCATTTTCTGCTGTCACCTTTTAACAAAATGGCACACAAATCTGTCAGTGTTAGAGCTGCTTTTCATTTATGGGTTAATGCTCTGTGCGCAGAGACAAGGCTGCTGTAATACGTTTTTTCCCCTCTGTGAGTTATTAGAAGTCAGCCTTATTTGAATTTAACTTCTCGTTTGCTTGCTCTCAATTTTTAAGTTGTGATCTTTCTCATACAACTAAATGGCAGTTTTTATTATGTTATTACATTGCATTGTTGTACAAAATATCTCTATCATTCTTGCTTCCAGTATAGATTAAACACAATAAATAAAATCAGTGAAGTATCTTAGAAGAGGTACCCATTTTGTACCAATCATAATGCTTGTGGTTGTAGCCGATGTCGTCCACTTCTGTCTTTCAACAATGAATTTTCTGATTTAGACCTATTCTGGATCCTGTTGCAGGTGGACCATGTGTATGTATGGGCAGCTTCACTATACACATGTTCAATCAATTCAATTTTTACCAACAGTTTAAGGTCACCCTCTCTTTAAGAAGGGGGACTGGAGGGTGTGTTCCAACTAAAGGGGGATCACACTCCTCAGCCTCCCTGGGAAAGTCTATTCCGGGGTACTGGAGAGGAGAATTCGGACGATAGTCGAACCTCGGATTCAGGAGGAACAACGGTTTGCAGCCGAGTGTGAAGCGGCTGGGATGAGAATCAGCACCTCCAAGTCCGAGGCCATGGTTCTCGACCAGAAAAGGATGGTTTGGCCTCTCCAGGTTGGGGGGGAGTTTCTGCCTCAAGTGGAGGAGTTCAAGTATCTTGGGGTCTTGTTCACGAGTGAGGAAAGGATGGAGCGTGAGATTGACAGACGGATCGGTGCAGCATCTGCAGTAATGCGGTCGTTGTCTCGGTCTTTTGAGGTGAAGAAGGAGCTGAGCCAAAAGGCGAAGCTCTCGATTTACCGGTCGATCTACGTTCCTACTCTCACCTATGGTCATGAGCTTTGGGTCGTGACCAAAAGGACAAGATCCCAGATACAAGTGGCTGAAATGAGTTTCCTCTGCAGGGTGGCTGGGCGCTCCCTTAGAGATAGGGTGGGTCCACCCAGGAGGAGCTCGGAGTAGAGCCGCTGCTCCTCCACATCGAGAGGAGCCAGTTGAGGTGGCTCGGGCATCTGTTTCGGATGCCTCCTGGTCACCTTCCTGGGGAGGTGTTCCGGGCATGTCCCACTGAGAGGAGGCCCCAGGAAAGACCTAGGACACGCTGGAGGGACTATGTCTCTTGGCTGGCCTGGGAACGCCTTGGGGTCTCCCCGGTAGAGCTGGAGGAAGTGTCTGTGGAGAGGGAAGTCTGGGCATCTTTGCTTAGACTGCTGCCTCTGCGACCCGGTCCCGGATAAGCGGAAGAAGATGGATGGATGGATGGACGGATGGAGTTTAAGGTCAAGGTCAAACTTTATTTATATAGCATGTTTCCAACAACCGTTGCTGCCAAAAGTGCTTTACAGGTTTAAAAAGTCAAATTAATAAAATAATCACTTATACACTAAAAACATGAACGGCAGTACAGTATAATCAACACAATCAAATAAAAACATAAATAAAGTAATAAATAAATTACTACTGTAACAACTATGCTGGTGCAGGAAACATTTCTTCAACTTCTTGGGCCTTTTTGTTTATTCAAAAGCTGCATGGTGTCATTGAAAATCTACCAAGTTATACATTGTGATTAATCATGATTAATCACAACCCAGGAGTGTGATTAATGTGATTAAAATTTTTAATCAATTGACAGCACTAATTAAAAACAAAAAGACAATTGGACTCCCTCTATAGCTATTAATTGCTTTGGCTACAAGACTAGTATTCTGGGGATTCCTTTCCTCTCCCTGTCTCTTACCTGTCGTCTCACATCACGTCTAGAATCTCATGAACTGCACCAACCTCCCTTTAACCTCTGATCTCTTTCTTCTCCGCGATTGCAGCCCATCAGTGGAGGTGAGTCATGCACACGTTTGGCACATGGGACCAGGGAGACCACACATGCACACAGGGTTATAGAGAGCTCTCAGGTCCAGCTGGCCTCCACTGTCAGACCAGGCTCCAGTTTAATAGACCGGGACGCCCAGGACCCACGGAGCACCACCAGGGTATTTTTAAGAAGCTACATCTCACTATTTTCTTCTGCTTATTATTGTGAAAGAGACGTATGATGTATAGGTGCTTATATTTAAAACTGGTCACTATTTTAGAGAAAATTTAATTCCCAGCATTAGATCATCACAGGGCTGACACAGAGACACAATCATTCACTCGTAATACGTGGACCAGTATTTTTGTGTCATAACGCATTACAGCCCAACACTGCCTGGAGTTGAGTGTCCCGCCTGTAGTTGAGTGTCCCGCCTGTAGTTGAGTGTCCCACTTGTAGTTAAGTGTCCTACCTGTAGTTGAGTGTCCCACCTGTAGTTAAGTGTCCCACCTGTAGTTAAGTGTCCCACCTGTAGTTGGGTGTCCCACCTGTAATTAAGTGTCCCACCTGTAGTTGAGTTTCCCACCTGTAGTTAAGTGTCCCACCTGTAGTTTAGTGTCCCACCTGTAGTTAAGTGTCCCACCTGTAGTTGAGTGTCCCACCTGTAGTTAAGTATCCCACCTGTAGTTGAGTTTCCCACCTGTAGCTAAGTGTCCCACCTGTAGTTGAGTGTCCCACCTGTAATTAAGTGTCCCACCTGTAGTTGAGTTTCCCACCTGTAGTTAAGTGTCCCACCTGTAGTTTAGTGTCCCACCTGTAGTTAAGTGTCCCACCTGTAGTTGAGTGTCCCACCTGTAGTTAAGTATCCCACCTGTAGTTGAGTTTCCCACCTGTAGTTAAGTGTCCCACCTGTAGTTGAGTGTCCCACCTGTAGTTTAGTGTCCCACCTGTAGTTAAGTGTCCCACCTGTAGTTGAGTGTCCCACCTGTAGTTGAGTGTCCCACCTGGAGTTGAGTGTCCCACCTGTAGTTTAGTGTCCCACCTGTAGTTAAGTGTCCCACCTGTAGTTGAGTGTCCCACCTGTAGTTAAGTGCCCCACCTGTAGTTGAGTTTCCCACCTGTAGTTAAGTGTCCCACCTGTAGTTGAGTGTCCCACCTGTAGTTGAGTGTCCCACCTGGAGTTGAGTGTCCCACCTGTAGTTGAGTGTCCCACCTGTAGATAAGTGTCCCACCTGTAGTTGAGTGTCCCGCCTGTAGTTAAGTGTCCAGCCTGTAGTTGAGTGTCCCACTTGTAGTTGAGTGTCCCACTTGTAGTTGAGCGTCCCACCTGTAGTTGAGTGTCCCACCTGTAGTTAAGTGTCCCACCTGTAGTTGAGTGTCCCACCTGTAGTTGAGTGTCCCGCCTGTAGTTGAGTGTCCCAATTGTAGTTAAGTGTCCTACCTGTAGTTGAGTGTCCCACCTGTAGTTAAGTGTCCCACCTGTAGTTAAGTGTCCCACCTGTAGTTGGGTGTCCCACCTGTAATTAAGTGTCCCACCTGTAGTTGAGTTTCCCACCTGTAGTTAAGTGTCCCACCTGTAGTTTAGTGTCCCACCTGTAGTTAAGTGTCCCACCTGTAGTTGAGTGTCCCACCTGTAGTTAAGTATCCCACCTGTAGTTGAGTTTCCCACCTGTAGTTAAGTGTCCCACCTGTAGTTGAGTGTCCCACCTGTAGTTTAGTGTCCCACCTGTAGTTAAGTGTCCCACCTGTAGTTGAGTGTCCCACCTGTAGTTGAGTGTCCCACCTGTAGTTAAGTGTCCCACCTGTAGTTGAGTGTCCCACCTGGAGTTGAGTGTCCCACTTGTAGTTGATCGTCCCACCTGTAGTTGAGTGTCCCACCTGTAGTTAAGTGTCCCACCTGTAGTTGAGTGTCCCACCTGTAGTTGAGTGTCCCGCCTGTAGTTGAGTGTCCCAATTGTAGTTAAGTGTCCTACCTGTAGTTGAGTGTCCCACCTGTAGTTAAGTGTCCCACCTGTAGTTAAGTGTCCCACCTGTAGTTGGGTGTCCCACCTGTAATTAAGTGTCCCACCTGTAGTTGAGTTTCCCACCTGTAGTTAAGTGTCCCACCTGTAGTTTAGTGTCCCACCTGTAGTTAAGTGTCCCCCCTGTAGTTGAGTGTCCCACCTGTAGTTAAGTATCCCACCTGTAGTTGAGTTTCCCACCTGTAGTTAAGTGTCCCACCTGTAGTTGAGTGTCCCACCTGTAGTTTAGTGTCCCACCTGTAGTTGAGTGTCCCACCTGTAGTTTAGTGTCCCACCTGTAGTTGAGTTTCCCACCTGTAGTTGAGTGTCCCACCTGTAGTTGAGTGTCCCACCTGAAGTTGAGTGTCCCACCTGTAGTTGAGTGTCCCACCTGTAGATAAGTGTCCCACCTTTAGTTGAGTGTCCCACCTGTAGTTAAGTGTCCAGCCTGTAGTTGAGTGTCCCACTTGTAGTTGAGTGTCCCACTTGTAGTTGAGCGTCCCACCTGTAGTTGAGTGTCCCACCTGTAGTTAAGTGTCCCACCTGTAGTTGAGTGTCCCACCTGTAGTTGAGTGTCCCACTTGTAGTTGAGTGTCCCACCTGGAGTTGAGTGTCCCACCTGTAGTTAAGTGTCCCACCTGTAGTTGAGTGTCCCACCTGTAGTTAAATGTCCCACCTGTAGTTGAGTGTCCCACTTGTAGTTGAGTGTCCCACTTGTAGTTGAGTGTCCCACTTGTAGATGAGTGTCCCACCTGTAGTTAAGTGTCCCACCTGTAGTTGAGAGCCATTAATCTGCAGTGTGCCATACTAAAGCTGAAAAGACTGTATTTAGATGTATTGATAAATGCAACATATGTTGGGGAATAAATTGCCAAAAATGGGTGCACTAGGCCTTTGAGGACCTTGGCTGTGGAGCTGTATAATATACTGTATAAGTAATCATTTTAGGAAAAAAAAAAAAAAGAGAGAGCCAACCACTTGCCGCCATCTTGAGTTAGACAGAATCAGTTTTGGAGGAAGTGAAAGTGCAGTTTGTAGTAGCACACATCATTAACTGTAACCCTCAGGGGGTAAACAAAACATCACACTTATTACATGAACACTAGATAGATAGATATATCTATATGAAGTTAGATTGTTTACACTTTTCCATCCATTGTTATTGCAGCTAAATTAATTTACATATTTGCAACCATGACTGAACACAAAAACAAACTGATTTCTGAAAAGCTATCAGTATACAAAAATATACTAATGCAATACAATTACACATTACTTTTGATAGAGAAAAAGGACCAACACAGTTAGAGTTGCATTCAAAATAGATTTTGCAATGTCTAAATTAAAAGAGAACGATCAAAGCTCCAGTCACTGTCCGTAGCAGTGTCTACCACAGTTAATTGTTGTCTTGTGTGTCTGAGTGTTGCTGACCGGTTCACAGCAAGAGACCTGGCTTCTCAGTGGATCCCAGGCATGTGTTAAAAGCACTCCCAGCATGCACCATGGCCTCCACTCATTTCACACCCTTTTACTGTGAGGAAGTCCAGCCGAGAGTGTTTGATATTTTGTTGTTCTGTTATTTATAACCATTCCTAGCGTGCTGCACATACTGTACGTCCTACTTATTTTGTGGATAA
The DNA here is from genome assembly GCA_020698575.1 of Bostrychus sinensis. NCBI lineage: Eukaryota > Metazoa > Chordata > Actinopteri > Gobiiformes > Eleotridae > Bostrychus > Bostrychus sinensis. Next base: position 44,320,790 of record CM036239.1, on the reverse strand, counting down.
ATTTGTGTTATGTCATCCCTTAAAAACTGTCGTGGCAGTTAGGCATGTTTTTTTTTTTGTTTTTTTTCCAGACTCAGCAGGAAAACATTTTGCTAATCCAATTTTTAAACCAGAAAACTGATTTCTGCCATGCTGTGCCTCTCTGAAAAACCTTTTACACCACCGTTGTATGATTTTAGATAGGAGGCAGATATTGAGGTTCTCTTTGGGAGTGATGAGGATGGATAGGATTGGGCATGAATACATGCTAAGGCTGGGACAGTTTGACACAGTTGGTGATGTTAGTCTTGAATTTGGTGTTCTGCAAAATTGGACATAGTACGAAACAGTTGAACCGATTTTGAACATGTTGAATCGGCGTCGAAGGAGCGCTCTGATTGGCTGTGTGCTCCATTCATAATGTATTATAAAGATCTCAATTGACATTAAACAATATGGGAGATGATACAGAGCATAGACTTAGATGGGGGCAGATGATTTGTTGTTGAGCGACCCCTGTAAGGGGATCCGCTGAGAGGAAAAGAACACACCAGTCTGTACAAATGCAAGACTGATGCCATATCTACTCAAGTAACTGAGGCAAAGAGGCCTGGACAAATGATTTTGCAGAAATAAACTATTGTTACATAATGTCACATTTTTTCCAATAAACCTTTGAAAACCCACATGGTTCACAAACCTGATAAAAGTTACTAGGAAACAGTATTTGTCATGTTTTGGTCGGGTTTATTTGACACTCCTTCCATGTTCAAAATACATTTGCTGAAAACCCAGTGTGCTATTTCCTGCACACAAGAGTACTAAATTATATCATATTCATCTCACATTTACTTAACTGATAGAGACATGATTTGTTTACATTATAATACTACGTTACTACTACTTTAAGAACTAGATTGTTATTACAACTTGAATCAGGGAATGGAGTGAATGTCTGCAAAGATCAGTCCATTGTTGGCTGAATTGTGGCCATGCATGACAACAGTGAAAATCAACTTGAGTCACATTTAAAATAGCAAAGATAGTTTTAAAAAAATATTTCAGCTAAGTTAAGTGTTGCAAAAGAGCTTGTGGCACTTTTTGGCATGTGTGTTTATATTACTAATCATTAAATTTGACTATAGTCACAACAAGAATCGGAACCATTGGCCTTAATTTCTGACAATGCCATGTCAGGTATTTATTTATAATTAGGTTGTACACAAACTATTGTTTCCTACTTGAAGGCCACGAGACTGAGCCAGGCTGTCACCAACAATGTGCAGCCATATTTTCTGTATTTTTTTTCTCCACTTGTCGCAAAGCACATAATAGACCTTGGTAAGCTCATAGTAGATTTTGTCTGATCTTACTGGTTTCCCAGAAAACAAAACAAAACAAAAAAATGCCTTTCTGCCTTTACCACAATATGCTTTATAGAGACTATATTTCTCCTGCATGTTTGTAGTGATGTGCAGCAAAAATACCACATGCGTTCAGATGCTGGTGTGACGCTAGAGCCGTGCAGGAATACTCCACTAAAAATTGCCAATCTGGACCACTGTGACAGACTGTGTCCTTGAAATGGAAAAGTTAGGGAGAAAAGTTTTTGAGATACTTGACCCAGTAGAAGTTAGACACATATGCTTGTGATCTGTATGACAGGAGAGTATTCAGAAGCCCAAAGAGATTTCCACTGGAGTGCTTTAGTAAATGTGTAGTAGATTTTTATGTTTTTATTGTCTGCAGAGACTGGAGCCTCTTTCTGACAGTTACATGTGCTATAGTGCTAAGTCCTGTAGTTCAAGAGGTGACATCCTTTTGTCATAAGGCACATCCTGCAAGAGGCACTGTACATGATCTTTGCTGCAGGCGATAGCTCTCATTGTTGCTCTTTGTATTGAAACTTGATTTATTTATGGGAATAATTCTACTTTTGGTTTAAAATATTCTTGAATGGTATGCAAAGAAACGTGAGATGGAGTCGTCATCCTTAAATTATATCTTCTTTTTTTTTTTTTTCATTCCTGGCTTGTCATCTGCCTCACTTGCAGTGATTTGCACAGTGATTTGGAATAGGTTTTATGCCAGATGCCATTCTTGACATTAACCTCCATTTATCTGGGCTTGGGACTGGCACAAAAGCACACTGGCTTGTGATCTTTTCTGGCTGGGTTGCCATCCTTGAATGACATCAAGTCTAGGATTCTAACTGGGTACTTTGCCTACTTTTTTCACTGAGTCTCACATACTTTGATAGATTATCATCTTTCAAAATCCATCTTTCAAAAGAGATACTCAAATGTTACACAGCACTTTTCAATCTGCAGCAAGAAAATATCAGTTGAGGATGTACAAGTAGTTGTTTGAGCAGCAATTTTATAGTTTTTGTTTCTGCTTTTGCTTTTGACTCCACCTGCACCACCTCGGACACACACACACAAGAACAACTAGAAAGATCCTGGTTGAGTTCTTAGATGGCAGAGGGTGCACCCCACCTATGGCCAATAGTTACTGGGATGAATTGATAATCAAGAAGGGGAATTTAGTTATTAAAGCCTCTTCAAATGTCTCTGATGTCCAATGGCTACTCTCTGTTCTTTAAAGGCCATATGCAGGGGATAGTCCACGTTGCACAGTATATTTTGTGATAAAAGGGCCACAGGTGAGCTGAGACCTGCTGTGTCTGGGTGCCACAAACTTTAACAAGGTATTACTTCAAATACTTCATTAAAGTTTACATTAGACTGCACCACCACCTAATGCAGCAACCATAACTACTTGTATGGTTATTAGCCTCTAATAGCCTTTCATTTTTGCTATTTTTATTTATTACTTTTGTCCTGCACTCATAGCAGTTGGGGACACCTGTTTTCCCCGGGGGGATCTCTGCAGTGAGGAGGCCACTTTACCTCCAGCATGACAATCATACACGATCAATAATAGTTTCATCATAATGTTCAGCACTTACAACAACTTTGCATTGACTCTCAGTGACCCTTTACTCTTTGCGGACAAGTCAGCAAAACGCCTGTCAAAGCGCAACACAGATGGTAGCTCGGTCAAGCAATATGTGCTCAAATACAGTATAACATAATAGATAGGAGCACAACCTTTGAATTGCAAAATCATTTCCATGTTGTTCTTGCAGTTCTTGAGCGAAATCATATAGTTTTTGCAGGCAATACTGTTTTTGACAGTCATACATCATGCATTGGGTAGTCAGGTATTCATTTATTCATTGGCTTCCTCTTTTTCCATTATGGGGTTGCTGGTGACTGGAACGTATCCTCACAACTATGGGCCTTAGGCAGGGACAGTGGCCAGTAAGATGCAGGGCTTACACAGAGTAATATACAGACAGAAAACCATTCACTCTCACATTCATTCACTAGAGGCTATTTAGGGTCACCAATATTTCTAACACATGCATGTCTTTGGATTTATTATTAAATTTAAGGTCCCCCGCTCAGTGTCATCGCTCTGTGTAGACATGAAACCACGAAGTAGCCTACTGCCTGTTTCAAAAGTCATACACCATCCTGGGACTTCTTCTGATAATTTCAGCACTTTAAGTGCTGTTACTACGAAGCAGCCAGGTCATTTACATCTGTTTGCGACATGCTGCTATTGCTGTGCCAAATGCCATTTTATGCTTTATCTATACCCCACCGTTGCCAGCAGGGGGTGACCGACACCTAATCCAAGCATCTTCTGCAAATTGAAAGTAACAGCCCTACAAAGGAAGACGTTTTACATACATAGATATTATTTTTATTTTATAAAATGTAAAGTACTAATGCAAAGGTGTCCTAAACAACTTTTTAAAAAAGCCTGAAAAAAGCATAATATAGGACCTTTAAATGTTTATGTCAGTAAAACAACAAAAACTATTCAAACATGAACACATTTATGTAAGGAGATGTAGTTTTGTGCATTTATTATCTTAGCATCATGAAAAAAAAACAAAAAAAACAACAGATTTCTAATAATTTGACTTTTGCCTGACTGTTTTATTTGTTGGCGCAAAACTGTTTCTTGAATGTTACATTTTTGTCCAAATCATTGTCATTTTCTCTCATATACAGTATTTATCTTTCCCATATGGCTTTTCCCTCCTGGGGTTGAAAATTGGACATTCTACACCTGATGCCATTCTTGATGCAACTCTCTCCATTTATCCAAGCTTGGGACCGGCACAAAGACTGCCCTAACTTACACTCTGTGGCTGGGTTCTCGGTTGGTGAATAAATATCTAGTATATATTCTTAATTACTTTTTTCTATCTATCTTTAAGTCTCTTTACCCTCCCATGTCTCACAGAGTCTGAGGAAGTCGGCTGAATTTAAATGGGATAACTGATAAAAGTTATTAGAGGAATATTCTCTCTGATCTGGAGCCCAGTATGGAGGAAAGGTGATGAATTTAAAATGCTGAGAAGACGTCTTTAATTTTATTTTATATATATATAGATAGATATTTTACTTTTTGTCTTTCCACTGCCTGTTATGAGTTGAGCTGAATAATTTACCACCAGAGCAATAACATGAGCTCCACTATTAGACGGTAAAGCTCCTCTGCGTCAGCGGACATACCTGTAATTGGAAGCCTTTGATAAATCACAATCAGTGCAGTGACAGTTCTGCAGCCTCTAGGCATATTATAGTAACATGTCGTTTCGAGCAACCACCTTTGCGGGTCCCTTACAGCTCCGAAAACCCATATTAATGCCCAATTAACTATATGGCTCCAGTAGGCGAACAATCTTTTACTGAATAGGACTGGACCTAAATGATAGCAATCCAGACAGTGCACATTAAGGCAGCTTGTACTCTATCTAATAAAAATAATACCCTTTACTCTATAAGGGGTTTTGCAAAATGCCTTTACTTACAATAGGGTGACCATACAGTATGTCCCTATTTAGCAAGGACAGTCCCACGTTTATTCTCCTTGTCCTATGTCCAACAAATACCTGTAAAAGCACTAACATGTCCAGGTTTTCAACAGACCATGTTCCATTTGGCCCCTATGTCAACCAGTGCCAAAAAGCATAGGAGACAGAAAGGAGCTATTTTATGGAAAATCAACTTTTCTGAGCTTTCTACCATGTTATATTGTTCCCTCATCAAGTTATGGTTTAAGTAATCCTGTAGTCACTGGCTCAGAGTTTCTAAGGCTTCAGAATGCTTAGTTCTACAAACTTCTGCCTGTCCCATGAACCCCCGCCCATCAAACAAAAAAATGTAAGGAAATTGGAAATTGAAAAGTGCTTTTTTTCACTGATTATGTTTAAAAGAGCTGCACTCTGTTGCCCTCTGCTGGTGTCTTCACCTGTTTCTTTATAGCACCAGTAGAGTACTTATTTAAAACGTTCTTCTTTTTTAGTTTGATAAAGTTTTTAAAGGTTGTAAAACACGCAATGCTGTTCTAGAGGTGACCAAGATTTAAAACAGAGAAAGAACAATATTTGTGATATTTAATTTTATTTGCTTTGTTATATTTGTTGTTAATCATAGATATGTACAAACTATGTTCAAATAAAATGTACCTTCATTGTGGATATGTGCTTGTCTGTGGTCCAGTCAAATTTTAAAACAATGTATTTTGTTGGCTAACAGCTGTTACACATGGACAGGAGCCATTTTGTCAGAAAAAAAAGTTTGGACTGTCTATAATAATGGTCCTGGCTTTGGAGCCTGACTCCATAAACGTATTTCCTGCCCATTTCACCTTAGCATAAACTCTTTTCCACTGTATGTCTACTATTAAAGTGAAACTAAGTAACTTTTCTTGTTTCTTTTCATTTTTTGACTCATTTTCCTCCCTGGAGCTTCCCCTACATTTTGGGATAAAGCATCATAAATACTCCCAACTCCAACTCCTATATGATTCCTCGCTTAGTTTTATAAGAAACAAAGCCTTTGTTATCTTGTTGTTTGTTCTGTTTTCTCGTGACTTCATTGACACTGAGTTGGCAACACTCAGACTTGCAAGTGTTGCTTTCAACCCAGAGGTGGCAGAGGGAGTTGCATGATGCTTTACTTGCCCCACAACAACTTGTTTAACCATCAAACAGACTCCAAAACAAAAAAGTTATTGAGTTCTATTTTAAATGCCCTTCTTTCTCTCCCGTTATTGGGACTTGGGACCGGCACAAAGAGTACATATGCTTGTAACCCACTGTATTTGCACTCCTGTACTGTACTGTACTGTGAATTAACTATATATATATATAAAAAAAAAAAAAAAAAAAAAAAAAAACAGCCCTAATAGTCTTTTGCCAATATGTATTTGAGCACAGGTTGTAAGGTTGTGAAGTGCACTGGCATTTTTCTCTCTACTTACACATTAATTGGAAAAGGCTATTATGTCCTACACTCAAAGCTTAAGATTAATATGAAAAAAAAAAAAAAAAAAAAAAAAAAAATATGAAAAGGTCACCTGCAGTGGCCTTGAAAAAAAAAATCATAAAAAATATGAAAACAAAAAAAAAAAGATTCAGTTAAAATAAAAGCATGGCATTAAAGCAAACATTTTGCATGTTAACATTCTGATAAAAAAAACAAAAAAAAAAACACTTAAGAACTTGCTTATAAAAGGCAGAAAAATGTTTTTTTTTTTTTTTTTTACCATAGTCTGGTTCATTGTCGACATTTGTAAGACTAAGAGGTACAGTATAACTCAGTACATCATTGTTCTGTTTGATAGAGAATTGTTGAAAACTCTTAAAGTTTAAGTAAATGCTTATAATATTTCACAATTCTACATCCACTGCATGTTCTCTCTGTGTTACTGTGAGTTCTCTCCTCACCAGTGTTAAATTTGACAACACATATTAATTTAGTTTTGTTCTTAGTCTTTTGACTAAAATGTTATTAAGTCATGTAATTCTTTTTAGTTTTAGTCTAGTTTTTGTCGACTAAATCTCAATTTTAGTTGACTAAATCTACAATAGATTTAGTCAACTCAAATATGTATTTTTATTTGCCAATATTTATATATTTTATTAATATTCAATGTTTTATAAGGGTACTGGTCTGCTTCAGTTACCTTATACTACTGTTTGCACAGATGGTTAGCAGCAAACAGCAGGTAAACATTCAGGTGTATTATAATTACTCAAGCACACATACGCCAAGATACATCCAGTAACTTTATGGACACGTGTGCAGCCTCTCGAGGCATCAACAGCACTTCATGACAAATTCAGCTGCATTGCTAGCTTTTATTAAGCAAACTGATGCTCGCATCTCTCTGTCCTTGGCTGGACACAGTGTGGAGTTAGTTTATCTGATTCTGTTTGAGTTTAGCTCAGAGTTAGCTCTTCTAACCCGTGTGTAATGGAGAGGGGGAAAGATGCGCATTGAGAGGGGGAGAGATGAAAGAAGAGGAGCAGGCTCATGAAACAACGCATTTTTATGAAAACAGGAACAGCGCAAAGTTAAATGGTCCGGGTATCATTCGTTATGAAATAATGAAAAAAGGCCTTCTTTTTCAGTTTTTCACTTTTTGATATGAAACAAAAAACAAATAACGGTTTGATTTTTCATTTTTCGATTTGATGCTTATTTCAAAAATTGAACATTTGAAGACTCCGGGACGGAATTCAAAATTAAATTTTTCTTTATCGTTTAATGTGACCGGGAAGTTGATCCCGTGTGGTCTGTATATCTAACACTTCAGTATCACAACAGTGACTGTAGTTAAAGCTTTTACTTGATTCCCTCTCAGACTTAGACCAGTGATTCTCAACTTTTTAGAGCCGCAACCCCAGGAGAACCTTCACTGATATCCGTGGCCCTCCAGCTGCTGTGCCCCTCCCTAGCTTTCTGTGGTGCTGAAAGAAAAAGATCAACAGACCACATTATTTCTTATTGTTCTAAGTGAAAATCTGGCTTAATTTTACACTTCTAATGTTACAAGAATGGACTCATAGCAAAAAAAAAAAAAAAAAGAAAAGCCCTAAATGAAGCGGGTGGCTGGCGCTACAGGATGCGGTGGTACAAATATTCTGACCCACTTAAAGTCCTGGTTAGAAAATATGAACGTTAACAGTGGGTCTTTGATTGATTTAACTTAACTAATAGCCTAAGCATCATTGCTCTACAGGTCCTGTCTGCTCATTTTCAGTTTGTTTTTATTTAGTCGTAGTTTTATTCCTCATTGATTACTTTTTATTTAGCCGTTGATAAAAACTACGATGAAATTGTTAACAAAATTAACACTGCTCCTCACATCATCTAAAAACTTGTCAGTTGATAAATCTAAACTGCATTGGCCTGTGTCACACATACCGCTTCTTAAATGACCCCTGTTATCAACTTTTCTGAGTCTTTTTACCATGTTATAATACCCTTTCCTCCTCTAACACATTCCCCAGAGTTGAGTTTTGTTTCATTCACGCGTGTGATTTCTTCTCAAGAGCTGAAAACACTAACTGCTCTACAAAGACACGTGAAACCCTGCCTTCTCCAGAAAACACTCCTGCACTTTCTCCAAGCACATACACCCCCACCAGACTCATGTTTTATCTATCTGTTAGCTTCATGTTGCTAATAGCCATGCTAATTAGCCAATTTAGCATGCTCTGTCTATCCTCCACCATTCAGAATAAGCACTCAGAGATTCTCTGTATTTTTCTTTATCAGAATAACCTCATTTTCAGTGAGTTGACAGTTACCTTGCACAGCAAGCTGGATTGTTGTGAAATTTGTGAGTTCACAAATTCACGATATCTATCTTTTCAGGCTCCTGCTGATCCATTTGGGTCCAAGCCGGTAGAGGCCTGGGACAATGATGTGGCAGTATTGCTGTGGGTGGGCTGGTTTAAGGTTTGCCGAAAACAACAAGCTCTTTTAGCGATACTTGTTAACAACATAGCGACACAGAAAAACACAAGGTATGCTGCTCTACATTTACAAAAACAGCAAAAATCTTCTAACAACGTCTTTATTATGTTGTTTCACTGTTGTAGCAGTTTGTTGTTTAGCTATAAAGCTGATGCTTTATCCAATCACCTCCAAGTATTCTACTGAATGTCCCGCCCCTTCACAAACGGTTTCAATGGCAAAGGGAAGGGAAGGGGAAAGGGAATGGTATTTAGATAGCGCTTTTACTATGACACAAGTCACCCAAAGCACTTTACACACAGTAGGGAAGGGGTATTTCATTCACTCCATACTTGGTGGTGGTAAGCTACATTTTTGTAGCCACAGTTTCCCCTGGGGTAGACTGACAGAAGCGCGGCTGCACACATCTGCGCCAACGGACCCTCCGACCACCAACAACCATCACTCACATTCACACCGGCTTCCTCACCAACTTTTTGGGGATCTGAAAGGAAATACAGAGTATAGATAGAGGATTTATTAGTGGTTCAAATGTATTTACGTTGCTAAGACAGCTATACAAATAAAACAACACTAACTGACATTAACTAAGGAAGATCTATAGCCATTTTAATAGCTAGCTAGTGCAACACCATGAATTTTTATCCAATGTGGCAGCATAGCAAAATAATACAAATTGCCTTGTGTAAAAGTGATTGTGTTATACAGTTACAACAAAAAAAGAAAAAAAAAAAGAAAAAAAAAAGGATAACACAAAAAAATATATATCTTGTTTGAACCTCTGCTGTAGTGTGAACAGATGAAACAACAGCCTCTTGCCTGCCCTGCTTTCAGGACTTTATATCTGGGGTTGTACTAGAGTAATGGGCATGGTGAGCTGTGAAGAAAGATGGTGTTAGAGGACTTATCTGACAGGTGTCCCGGACTGACCTGGACCTCCCATAACCGGATGAAGCCAGCCCAGAGCGGCGCGTCTGCTCTGCCCTTTCACCGCTCCGACACTGCTATGGCCAGCGAGGGTGTATACATTCGTGTGAATAAATGGCTTTTCCTGAGGTCCCCAATGAATTTCTATCTACCTGCACACCCATCTATCTCCTCCTCCTATCCAGCCCAGACACCTCCACCCCAGTTTGTCCGACCCTGCCCTCCCCTGCCCCCCTTGCAGCCTCACAGCATCCATATCTCCCGCTGATATACTATCTAAGTGACCACTAACCATGGGATTTCTTCATTGCTCCAATCGACTATCCCTCCCGATCGGATGGTTGGATGCTATCTGGGCCTCCGAGGCAATCACAGACACAGTCATATGTCACAAATAGGTGTCAACTCTTATTATAGAGGGGAGGGGTTCAAGGCAAAACTCGCTTATCACGAAATGGACATAGCTTTTTCCATATACCCCGCTCTGTGCAGCATATCACCATTTTCCCTTCATGGTCTGACCATTTTTGACGACTAACACAAATTTGATACCTCTCTCCTCCACTCTGTTGATTTAATAGACTGTAACCTGCCACTGGAGTTTATTTAAAGGTGACAGAAAAAGCAGCAGGATTTCTGAGGACACACAATACCAGTGACTATCAGGTTATATGTTAGAAACTGGTATGATTTATTACTTTGCGTTTCTTTTGGCCCAGTTTAGCAAAGTCGATATAAGAAAAGTTTTCATATGTCTCGTAATTTTTTCTCATCTATTGCTTTTCCTGTCGCCCCTGGCTGTTCTGTGGTGAGGATTTTTTAAATATTCTTTGAGGGTCTTGTTAGAGTTCAGCCTAATATTGTTTCTTGTAAAACAAAAGATAAAAAAGTGATGTTGTACCCAAAAGAATTACCAGAAAAGCCTCATAACTTTTATTAAGTTTATGTATCTGCTTATGAGAAAAATATAGTGCAATATTGCCCAAAAGTTCTTTAGTGCTGCAGTTTAATAACGTATTATTTAATATTGTGCAAAATGTAGTTTACAGGAGAACCAAATACAGGATTTAAGTGTTTCCATTTATCTTAAAAATACCTTCTACAGCTGCCCAGAGTGGACAAACTGAGCACTGATTGAGGAGAAGTGTCTTGCTAGTGACAGCTAAAACAACCACAACATTATTATTTCAGATTGACTGAACTGTATTACATTTTAAAGGATTTTTTTTTTAGCTTTATACCATGTTATAATGTTGTTCCCTCATCAAAAACATACCTGGAGTTGTGATTTGCTTCATTCACGTAGGTAGCCCCAAAGTCTTAAAAGCATTAAAAAGGTATTAAATTTGATGTGGTCAAAATCAAGGCCTTAAAAGTATTAAATCTTAAGGGGAGGTGTTCAATTTTGTTAATCTTGGTCTTAAATTTGAAAAAGGCCTTTGTGGTGTTGTTATTATATAGACCAGCAAGTATATGCTTAATGGTGCACCAGTATAAATACCTGTGCACAATAATTGATGACAGGCTGACCTTTGAGGACCAGGTGGATGCTCTTTGCACAAAAGCTAACCAGCGGATGTATTTTTATCGTAAACTCAGACATTTTAAGGTTGGTTGCACTTTTATGAGAATGTTTTATTTGTGTTTTATTGAATCTGTTTTTACTTTTGCTTTTATTTGTTGCTTCGGAGCACTTTCTTTAAAAAACAAAAAGCACCTTCAGAGCATTGTTTGCACATGTGGCAAGATAGCGGGCGGAACCTTTACTGACCTGCAGGACCTTTACAGGGCACAGATTTTAAAAAGGGCCCGCCACATCTCCTCTGACCCAAGCCATCCTCTGTGGGCGGAGTTTAAACTGCTTCCGTCTGGCCGCAGATACACTGTTTACCTCAAGAGCAGGACAAACAGATTCAAAAACTCTTTTATCCCTGTTGCCATTAGTATTTTAAATCAGTCAATGTAGTACTTTTTTAATACTTTTTATATGTTGTATTTACTTTTGTCTATTTTATTGTTGCTTTTTACCATTGTGTGGTGTGTGTGCGTACTGCTGCTGTAAAACAATTTGCCCTTTGGGGATAATAAAGACTCCTTGAACCTTGAACCTATGCTTGCAAACTTTGACAATTAATCACAAATCATTGAGCAGTGAGAAGTCACATTCACGTTCAGTCTAAACTAGATGCTTGTCCTTGTAAAACAAAACAAACAAAAAAAGCAAATTATTAGCAAATAATAGAGAAATACAGTATGTCTTATTTGCTGTATATATAAGCTGCATAAAGTAGCAAAAACATCACCACAGTGCACTTATTAAAGAACCTTTAACAGTGAAATGGATGATTAAGTTAAAAGAAAAATGCAGAACAGTTATTTCCTTTGTATTCAGCTTTTGAACAAAAGCACTTGAGTGTCAGATTTGTACAACTATTTCATTTGTGTAAAATTTATACAGACTATTGTTCTTTTGTCAGCGATCCTGGCATTAAATTTCACTCTGAGTGACATTAAAAAGTATTAAAATGGTCTTAAATTTCACATGACAAAACCTGGAGCTACCCTGATTATGCTTTTGTCGGCTTTTTGAAATTATTTTAGACACCTTTGCATTAATATTTCACAGTTTATAAATATTGTATACGTACAGAAAACGTCTGCTGTTGGGGAGCTGTTACTTTGTAGATAAGGTGTATGTCGCCCTCTGCTGGCAACAGTGGGGAATGGACAGCATAAAATGGCTATTTAGCCCAGCTATTTGCAACATGATGCTAACAGATAGGTAAATAAGCTGACTGCTTCATAGCAACAGTAATTTAAGCACTGAAATTATCAGAACAAGTCCAGTGGTTTCATGCGTCTACGCAGAGCAGCGAGACCAAGGGTTTTGAGTCTAGAGAAACGAACAGCCTCAGCATACAAGATTACACTAATGTGAATAAACCAAAATGCTACTCCAGGTATGTTTTTGAGGTGGAAACAACATTATAACATGGATAAAAGCTCAAAAAAGTCAGTTTATCATAAAATAGGACCTCTGAGTAATGCTTAATAGTGTAAGCTACATTAAAGTGCACCAGGCCTGTCGACAGGAAGCCTGGGGTCAGCTGGGCCTAGAAATGGGCCCTTTTCATATATTTTGTATTATAATGGGTCCATTTCAAGCCTTCTTGCCCCGGGCCCCAGTAAGTCTGTCAGCTGGCCTGTTACGCTCTTATCCGGTTTAATCTGAAGATAAAAAGTTCATATTAATGCTGTCATCACACATGTTTCACCGTGGGATCTTCGGTGTAGCCTTAGGTCACCGCTCACTGTAAGTGTGATCACAACTGCTCTGCTCTTCAGTCTTCAGCTGTGGCTCATACACGCTGCATTCACATTACAGCTGTTGTTCAGTCTGATGCGGCCTCACGCAGGAAACCCATCCTCCCGAGCAGAAACAATCACGTTAGCCAATGGCGTTCTTGTTTGCACGTTTAGCATATACTCACTGTATCGACGCACATAAATCCTATAATGAATTCCTCTTGTCACTTGTGCATGCAATCGAAGTGCGCTTCACGTTGTGCATATTGAGATATTTTTACATATAATTACCATCTATTCCAGTCACACAACAGCACAATATGCAAAACACAACAGCCACACTTTTGTAGATGTAATGATGACCTTTGAGCCAATTTAAACACATGTGGCACAGACTCCAGCTGGCACGATCCATACCATAACTCTTTTTATCCTACGTTTCACTGCTTCAGTTCTGCAAAGCTTTAGAAAAACAGAAAAGTAATGCAGTATTTCCATGGCACAGAACAGATGGTAGACAGGGGTTCTTTTGGTAGATCAGAGACTAGGCATTAATGAGGTGAAAATACCATCAAGTCCAGAGTAAAATATGTCATTTTGTGAATATTCTGACTTATGCAACGGTTAGATGTGACATAAACCAAGTCTAACCTACTGTAAACGTGGATAGGGAAAATCGGGCTCTGGCTTTTTCTGGTGGTACTCAGGAGTCTTTGGCAGTTTATGTCCTGGTTTAGTCTAATTTAGGACCAGTTTAATTCCTGTTCTAGTCCAGATTTGGGGCTTTAATTTAAAGTATGGCTTAGTCCTGATTTGGTCTTTGTTTAGGACTGGTTTACTCCTTGCTTTATATTGGTTTAGGCTATAGGTTTAGTCCTTTTTTAGTCCTAGATTTGTCCTGGTTTAGATATGGTTTAGACCTGGTTTAGTCCTGGAATTGTCCTGGTTCAGACTTGGTGTAGTCCTGGTTATTCTTTTGTCCTTGTATACTAATTTTAGTTCAAAAATATACAGTAGTACTTGGTATGAAAAGTACATGTCCTGGAGATATGGGAGTTAAAACATACATACTGTATATTGCATTTTAGTTGTCTGTTCTATTTGTTTTATTGCAAACAGTATTTTGCAGGTATTTTGTTTTGTTTTGTTCTGCGAGCATCTTCAAGTTGTTTTTTATGTGAATGCAGCATAAGACTGTACTATCTTATAAAATGACCTTTACTGTAAACTGTAGTTTTCAGTTTAATAAGACAATCCTAGTCATGACCATTATCAAATTCCATCTTTCTATTTCTTTTCCCATCACTTTTGATTTATATCTGCTCCATTCTTATGTGTGTGGGGCTCCTGGCTTCCTCTGGAGACATCGCCACATCAGCCCCCCATGAGGCTATCAGCCATCAGTCCAATCCTCTTCTTTCCTTCTGCTCCCCTCTTGTGTCTGTTCTCTATCTCTGCCTGTCTGTTCTTTTTCCTTGGCCTGTTTAATCCTCTGTTTGGGCACGTGTGATGGCCCGCCTGTCTCCACATACAATGCCGGCTTCACCAACACAAGCGTTGTCCTTTTAGCCCTCTTCCTATTACTCCAATGTCTAGATAGCATCTCAAGCAGGCTTTGAGCTTTTGTATTTCTTTGGCTTTAGTGACCATCTGTAAAGAATAGATCAGGATGGGAATGGCTTGTTGCTCAACTACACTGTAAATAAAAGTAAAATACTAGCAGTTGTCATTGCAAGAATTTTAATGTAACTATACGGTCATAATATTAAACACATTACAGTAAATTGCCTTAATTTTTCAGTACAATACATGCTTCCCTCTCTCTTCCATCACATTTTATTAATTTTAAGGCAGTTTTAGTCCTTCTTGGTGCTTAAAGTTTAGACCACTGCTTAGTGCTGGTTTAGACCTAGTTTAAGGCCTGTTTCAGTCCTGGTTTATACCTGGTTTAGTCTTGCTGTAGTCATGTTTAAGTCCTTGATACATTGTGGTTTAGTCCTGGTGTGTAGTAATTTATTTTTTGTGCTTTAGTCCTGATTTAAGTTCATTCCTGGTTAAGTTCCGGTTTAGTCTTTGTTTAGACCTGGTTTAGTCTTGGCATAGCCCTGTTTTAGTCCTGGTTTAGACCAAGTTTAATCATTAATTCATTGTGGTTTAGTTTGGATGTAGTCCTTTATTTATTATGCTTTAGTCCTGGTTTAGACCTGGTTTAACTTCAGACCTGGTTTAGACCTGATTCAGACCTTGTTTAGTCCTGGTTTAGACCTCATTCAGTCCTGCTTTAGACCTTGTTCAGTCTCAGTTTAGATTTGATTAAATAATGTTTTTTTTTTTTTTTTTTTTACTTGTGGTTCTCTTTTTGAAAGGTTTCAGACTACGGTACTTTACTGTATTGTGTATTATTAAAGTATTTTTACCATAACATTCTGGCAACCATAGTTGTTGGTATATCACTGTAAAAATAACAGTTTTTTTTTTACAGTGCAACAGCTTTTTCCTCCAAGACTTTCCACTATAGCAGTACACTATGATTACTGTAAGCCAATTACCAATTTTGGAACAACAACATCAGTCCGGGATGCATAAAGATGGAGCTGCGGATTAGCCGTAATTCTTGTTAAACACTTATGGGGTCACCAAAAGGGGATGCTGGGGCAACAGCCTTTCATTCAGCGGCTCATGTCCGTGTTGGGAGTCTGGGGATCATACAGGGGTTCTGACCTACGCTGTCAGCCCAAATTAATGAGGTAATTAAGGGCTCAGGTGGAATTAGCAGTAGCCACCTTAAGTGCCCTCAGGCGGGCAGTATGGAATGGGACAGAGGAGGGGACAGCCACTGGCATCGCAAACAGCAGTGAGGAGGGAAAGGTCAGAGCGGACACAACTGTTGGTAGGAAGAGGCTGTATTAGGTTTGTCTAGACCTCTGGAGTCACTGTGGCACAGAAAAATCACACTAACCCAAAGGTTGGCGGTTCAAGCCTCGCCACCGGCATACTGTCGTTGTGTCCTTGGGCAAGACACTTCACCCACCTTGCCTGTATGTATGAATGTGTCAGTGTGACTGTGTTTGTTAGTGGTCGGAGGGGCTGTTGGTGCAGAATGGCAGCCACGCTTCCGTCAGTCTGCCCCAGGGCAACTGTGGCTACAGAAGTAGCTCACCACTACTGAGTGTGACTGAGAAGTGAATGAATAATGGACCAAATTGTAAGGTGCTTTGGGAACCTTGTCAAGCTTGTAAAGCGCAATATAAATCCAATCCATTATTAGATGTTTTTTTTTTTTTTTTTTTTGCACCACTGTATGGCTCAGTAGTAGAGCTGCGTTGCATATTCAGGGCAACTACAGCCTGCCTCAGTGGCGTGAGTTCAAATCCAGAATGCGACAGTTTCTCCAGATGTCTCTCCCTGCTCCCTTCCCATTTTTCCACTATACTAGTGTCGTATCAATAAAGCAACAATTTCTCAGTTGGTAGAGACGTTTGTCCACTCACCCAAAGGATGGTGGTTCAATCCCTTGCATACTGTTGTTGTGTCCTTGGGCAAGACACTTCACCCCCCTTGCCTGTATGAATGTTTTAGTGTGATAGTATGTTTAGTGGTAGTGTTGGTCGATTGGGCCATAGGCACAGATTGGCAGCCACATCTCAGTTAGTCTGCCCCAGGCCAGCTGTAGCTACAGAAGTAGTTTACCACCACTGAGTGTGACTAAGGAGGGAATGAATAATGCACCAAATTGTAAAGTAATTTATAACTTCTTCTTCTTCTTCTTCTTCTTCTTCTTCTTCTTCTTCTTCTTCTTCTTCTTCTTCTTCTTCTTCTTCTTCTTCTTCTTCTTCACTATATCACTAGTATAGGCATGCCAGCCATTCTTATTTTATTTTTGTCCTGGTTTAGACCTTATTTTCAATTCTTTACAGGCTTTGCTATACTTTGGGAGTTGAATTGTATTTCCAAGGGTATCACAGTAGAACAATTCAGCACACAGGGTTAAGGTAGACTTTAATGTCCCCATTGGGAAATTTGTTATCTGCATATGACCCATCCTTCAGCGCTGCTGGAGCAACCTGTCAGGAGAAGTGGGTGATCACAGTGCAGAGCCCAGGAATCCTTTTCCAGATCTTGAGCCAGGATCTTGGTCAGGAGTACCTGAGGTGTTGTGCATGTTTGATTGGCATACTCAGAGGAAACCCACACACACACAGAGAGAACATGCAAACTCCACACTGTCAAACTCGAACCTGTGACCTTCTTACAGTGAAGCAAGAGTGCTATGCCACTGTGCCGACACACCTAGCTTATTTTAACTCAACAACTGTCTGCGATCACAGGATGTCTGCCTGGTGGGATTTGCTTTGAAAGAGATTCCAAACTCATTTCAATTTGCAAAAGAGAGGAAAAGAGAGGAAAAAAAGCATTTGATAACTGAACTTTTTACACTTTTCTTGCACTTACTAATGTGTCAGTCATGTTTCATTCATGCTCCCAACCATACTCTGCAAGTGTCCTGGTCTAGCCAAGTCTATAAACCCTGTCCTATTTACTGTATGTTAAATGATTAGATTGGTCTATCTGAGTCCCTACTGAGAAAACATTGCTATGAAGGAAACAAATAGCAAAACATTTATAGCTGTCGTAGCATGTAACTCATTCTTTATATCTTGTACCAACAAAAATGAATATCTATAGTGCCACATGACCAGGTGGCTCTTTTTTGAGACTTGAATGTTGTTAAAAAGCAGTGACCGGGGCATTCGTAAAACATCTCAATTTAAAGCATTCATAAAATTATTTTCTTGGAATTATCTTCACCTGAACGATCATTAACGCTTGGTCTGTCACTTGATGCTTCTGTTTCTTTTCCACTTGAGAAGGTTGTCCTGAGAGTATAAAAGTCCTTTACACGGGAATTCTGATTAAGCAGTTGTAAGCTCCAACACTATGCTAAAATAGATTATGGCTTAAGTTCTGCTGGTTTTTCTCACTGTGGCATAACAAAATTAATTGTTTAGTGTGTTCAGATTAAAACATTAGAAAATACTATATCGAATGAGTTGAGTAGTTTTAGAAGTTTTAAGTAACCAGCAGTCAATTCACCATTTACAAAGCTTTACAACATCTAAAAACACAACTGAGTTATAAACATTGTTATTAACGATCCAGTCTTGAGCAATGTGAAATACTCAATGTGAAATGATAAACATTAGGGTTAATTCAGCATCAATTAACAATTTAATCCATTGTTTATTGTTTATTACATGTTTATTATTGCATAAAGGAAATATATATATATATATTCACATTTTTAGACCAAACTTGGTCCTCTCTAGAACAGCACTGCACTGCAACCTTTAAAAACATTATCTGACTAAAAGAAACTCTACTCTACTGGTGCCATAAAGAAATTGGGGAAGACACCAGCAGAGGGCAGTAGTGTTGTGATCTTTTGAACATAATGAAAAAAAAGCACTTCACTTCCTTAAACTCTTATTGTTCATTAGTCAGTGCTTCCTGGAGTGGGCGGGCGAGAGGCAGAGGTTTGTGGAGCAGAGCATTTTGAGGCCTCAGAACAGCTGTGCCAGAGACTACAGGATTACTCACACAGGCGTGAATGAAACAAAACATGAGGGATCGACATCAGAAAAGAGTTTGCATAAGACTGTATAGCTTCTTTAATAGTGGTGGGTTACTCAAATGTGTAATAGAAAATCCACACTGTATCATTATAAACACTGGCTCTTAATTGGGTAGGACCCAATTTTGACCCCAGTATTTTTTATGTAAGCCACTTTTTAGTTAAAGTTATTTTCACATTTTTTCTTATGATCTTCATCATGGGATATGCATTTTACGATCTGTTTTAAAATACATGCACAACCTGCAAATGCTGACAATTTTCACATGAACTTGACATTTGAGAGAGAAGCACAGAGTAAATGAACTCTTTTGCAGACCCAACATGTCCTGGGCATGTTTTTCTGGTCTAAGTGGGTTCCAATCACACTTATTATAGTCACTAGGAGTCCAGGCTCTTGGCGAGGCTTAAAGAGGTGGGCATGATTGCCTACATGAGCACAAGCATGCTTCACAAGTGTTGTATAATGTGTATAATCAGTGTAGCCCGTAGAACTAAAAGTGTTTACTTTTTTTACAGTAACAATGTAAGATGCATCCGAAATTCTGTGAGAGTATTTGTCTTCACTAAAAGATTAATGCATATATCCAACTGAAAATATTCCTTGCTGACACGGGACAAAGAAATTCCCTTTGGGGTACTTCAGAGATCGACCCAAAATCATTTACATGGGTAATGTGGCATAAGTTTTAAGCCTAATGCCTTTTTTGGTGCAGCCTTATCCATCTAATCTAGGTTTGGGTCTGCACAGTACGGCAGGAGTAAAATCTCCATGCTGGGGAATCAAACCCCTGACCTCCTGGTGAGGGAGCTACTTCACTAACTGGGAGCCACAAAGATGCACCACACCTGAGTGGTTCATAAAGACATAAAATCACTTTTACTATACCTGGACAATGCGCTATAGCAGTGGTTCTAAAAATTTTACTTTTTCACCTGGATGATATTTGGCTTTCCAAGTATCTTTAAAGGACTAAAATTTGCATAACTAAACAAAGATAAAACACAGACTAAATCTGGACTAAACCAGAACTAAATCTGGTCTAAACCAGGGCTAAAGCTGCCTAAATCAGGACAAAACACTAGTCTACACTTCAAAATTAATCCCCAACCACAGCCGGACTAAAACAGAACAAAAAATGGCTCTAAATTCCACTAAATCAGGACTGCAAAAGCCTCCTGAGTACCACTAGTAGAAGTCTGCATATCACCAATGTTACCTGAACCAGTACTATTTGAAAACTATTGTGTTATAGGACCACACCAGTTGGGGACATGGGTCTTGCTAAAGCATGGTTCAACTGCCCCATGGGTCATGTGCCCTAAAGAAAACATGCAGAGTGTGTTGGACTTGATGTACTATCACTGGGGAATAGTGAAGGACCCTAACCCTAACGGTACGTCCATTGTTTAGGGCAAACCATATAGAACTTCAGAAAGTTTTAGCTGTCAGACACTGCACCCACAATTATTAAGATTGAACTCTTATCAGCCCATTGTCCAGTGAAAGACACTCTTCTCATAACAGCCATGTGCAGCACAACTAGGGCTGCACGATATGGAGAAAACATGCAATATTTGACTGAAAATTGCGATAACGATATTATTGCGATATTTAAAAATAGAGCCTACTTTTTGAACACAGTAAGTTAAATTCACTACATTTCACAAAAATGTAAGTTCCTGTATATACAAGTCAAAAGAGTGACAAAATCAAGACTTAGCACAGACTAAACCAGGAATAAAACAAGGCTAAGCTGTGACTAAATGAATTAAATTACCACTAAAACTGGACTTTTTAAACATTTTTATTTAGTCACAACACATGTTCTTTTAAGGCTCAGGTGGAAAATGATTCTTCAATGTAAATCTCTGTCAGATGGAAGACCACAGCGTTATTGTGATATATTTAGATTCTTGCAATATGGATATTGCGTTTGCTGATATTGCGATAACGATAATTTTGCGATATATTGTGCAGCCCTACACACAACCACATTTAAGAAAGTCTCAAGTGTGTTAAAGTGTCTGAAAAATGATCCCATGTTCAATGCATATAATTATATAAAGACTCCCGGAGCAGAGAGAAGCAGAGCTAATCCACAGAAGTGGAGTCAAAGACACAGGTGGGATTTTAACCTGTCGTTTTTCTAATTCCAGTCTCTGCAGGAGGCCACGGGTCGGTTTCTCCTGCAAACACGCCAAAGCCTTATTACATTCACACTCATCATTTCTACTTCAGCCGTCAGAGCTAATTAGAGTCTCCACTCACACTTTCTCTATCCGTGATATCACATGAGAGAGTGTCCACTACAAGACAAAAATCATGGACATTAAATCGCTGCATGATATACTACCAGATATTCATGAATTTTTCCTTAAAACTGTGTGATTTTTAAACTAGACATTATTTTATATACTGTATAAAAGTGCATTATTTTGCCAGATGTGCTTTTTGGCAGGAAGTCTTTCCTGAAGGTATACAGGCAAACACAGATTCCCCCACAAACAGTGAACAGAAGGGAGGAAAAAGTGTAAATGCATGAAAACACACAATTACTCAAGAAAATATTCCTTTACCCGCTCCCATGAGCACCAACTGAGAAGGTTTAACATGAACACATTTAAATCAAATATGCCAAGGGCACATAATGGTTCAGGTAATAACTTCAACATATATTTGAAATACATGTTTTTTACTTCTTTTTTTTTTTTTTTTTTACTTGAGATTAGTATGTTTAGCATGTCAAATACAATGGAATATGCAGTGCAGTGGAAATAAGCAATCAAATAATGCCAAAATCTCTCACACAAACAAACAATAGCAAGGTACTCTTAACATTTTTAGACATTATAGTGAAAAATACGTGTTTTAAAATATAATTATGTGTTTTTTAATGTCAGAAACACTGTTTTACTTGCGAAAAAATAATTCAGTACAAATTTTTTTCATGAGCTAGATTATATCTATTATAAGTATGTCTATTATAAGGGACGGACAACAGGGGGAGCTTTGTTGTATGCTAAATTGAGGTTCCCAAAGTGGGGTCTGGGGTCCCCTGTGGAGTTGTAAAGGTACAACAGGGGGCCCTCAGAGATTGTCAACAAAGAATACATCTATGTACTTGTTTAAAAATATTACTTTTTTTTAACCAACAGTCACAGTTTTTTTGCAATGTTTTATAGACCTCTATGGAGAACATCATGAAGTATTTTGAATTGAGTGAAGTTCTATTGTTGGGGGTCCGCGTGAGAATTTTGTAAATTTAAGGGGGCGCGACACTCTTGAAATTGGGAATGGCTGCTTTATTGAAAATAGATAACTCTACTGCCTAGACTTTTACAGCCTCTGGCACATACTTTAACTAACCCTGCAGGTGAAGGACATCTGAAATACACCACTTTCCAGTCAAAAGACATTGTTATTTGTAGCAGAAATCTATGTGTTTTTTATTAAAACATGTTAGTCTACTTGGAATTTACAGCTCATACTTCCATCAGCCCACACAGACTGATGTCTCTATATACGTGTGTGTACGTGTGTGTGTATATGTGTGTGTGTGTGTATGAATGTGTGTGCACAGTGCTCACCGGTGGAGCTTGTTGTTGTGGCTCTTGTTGATTGTCCTTTGTGCTCGTCCTCTGGTGTCAGTCAATAGTTTGGTTCCTGCAGGTTTGACTCTTCTCCTCTCACACAGGACAACAGACCCGCGGAGCACTCTGCTGGACCCGCTCCCTCCTCCACTGCTCTGCCTCTCGTCCCGGGGCGATCCACGTGTGACACCTGCCACAAACACACCGTATACTCAATGTGACTGTTTTTATATTTCCACCTGCCAATGTGACACAGATTCCCCTCGTCACAACCTTCACACTGCAGTCGCTCACGTGTTCACTGACCTCTTAGTTCTGCTCCTCTGACCCCACTCCATAACAAACTTGTCAGCTTTACAAGTGGATTACAGTGATGCTTCTCTGTTTTACTGAAGCTCACTCAGAGCAAGCCAGCTCTTAAAATGAGTATTAGTACACTACCCAAAATGGAAATAAATAGGTCTGTGTATTGGCAAGAACCTGGTGATACGATACCTATCACGATGTGTGTGTGTGTGTGTGTATATATATATATATATATATATATATATATATATATATATATATATATATATATATATATATTAAAGAGAGGAATCAATAAGAAAAAAATTTACTAATTAATCGCAAATCAGTATTATATTGTATTATGAATTCATGTACAACCACAAAATTGTAAATTTAGAAAATTTATTTTGAATTAACCTTCACATACTTTACTGTAAACTTGTGCAATGCAAACAAAACTGGCAAAGAAAATAAATAAGTAAATAAATAAGTAAATTTTTGAGACATGTAACTTGTCTTCATTGACAAAGTTTGCCTAAATAAGGTACAACCAACGAATACACAAAACTTACCTAAAAAAGCATGTGTAATCTCTTTTAGAACTTTAACAAAAATAAGTTTAATTCTTCAATTAATAACAATTGTTGTGGTTCACAACAGTGTAAATACTATGAACTGTGTTACTCCAGTGGTAACTGAACTCATCCTTGCATAGACTGCACATAACTTTTGTTTTGTCTATATTGCTGTCTGGTGACGATTTGAAGCAGAATTGTCCATTTAGCAATGTGTCTTTTTGGTCACTCATGTTGCTTTAGCTCGGTCACTTGTTGCATTAGGCTTGTTCCAGATGAACTGAGCCTCGCCTGGATTGTGAACGAGAGTGCACGGCCGCAATGAGAGGAGGGGAAATACACCTGTACTGAAGTCGGACAGTTTGTGGCTCAGATCACGCACCATCACGCCCCAAATCCACTTCTCGCGTGTGTTGGTTATGATTTTGAAAATAAATGCATTAAACTGATTTATAAGAACTTTTCTGTCCCGTGCTTGACCACAGTCTGTACGTAAATGAGGCGCTCCTCAGGAGCTCACAACATGAGGCACATTCAGCAGTGGTTCTTAGCTTTTATGTCTAAAAATGTACACATTATAAAAGTTAAAAAGCCTTCTATAACAGCAGATATTGTGCATAATTATTTTAATAATATGCTACTTCACACTGAGCAGCGGGGCAAAAAGTTTATCCAGGTACTTAAAAAAAAGAGGCGGGGGAGGAGGAGAGGAGGGCAGTGAAGTGTCGTTCGTTATGTTTCTGATCAGCACTAAACTCAGATCCAATCACCTGTCCGTTCACCACTGACCGTTTTCCCATCATGCACTGAGCCGTGCAGCCTCCGCAGTTGCTCCTGATGAACTGCGGCGGCTCAGGCGCTGGTCTCGTTTGGATCTCACGGTGACCGTCGCACTTGTGGCATCAGAGCAAGTTGGGAACAAGTCGGACACAAATCTAACCAGCGTGCACTGCGCACAGACCGACACTGATCCAAACTGCGCAGGTCTGGCTCATCTCGAACGCCTGATGGATGGAAACGGAAATGTGTCGTCTTCTACGCTCGTGCGGTGCATTTCTGCCCCGCTGGAAGACCCGCGGCCTCTGTCAGTGTCGTCGTAATATTTTTGTTGTGATCAAATTAATCGATGCGTCAATTGAAATTAGCGCGATTAAATCAATAAATTAACGCACTGCATTAACGTAATATAATATACATAATTTTCCCAGCCCTAATATATATACAGTTTATTGGGATGCTAAAACAATATGTATGATATATCTTTTATGTGAAAGTGAGAGAAAGTTTTATTTCAGTTTTAGTCTTGCTTTAGCTGGGGCTAGTCCTGGTTTAGTCTTGGTTTAGCCCTGGTGTTATTTCGTTTTTGTACGGGTTAAGTCTGGGTTTAGCTTTTTTTCCCTTTCTCTCTGGTTAGTCCAAGTTTAGTCCTGCCTTAGTTCTGATTTAATCCCGGTTTAATCCTGTTTTACACCTGGTTTAGTCCTTGTTCAGACTTGGTTTATTCCCAGTTTAGTCCTGGTATAATGCTGAGTTAGTCCTGGTTTAGCCAAGATTTATGCTCATTAATAATGGTGATACTTTGAAAGCCAGTTTGAAAATCAGTGAAGTTGGTATCATAAAAAAAAGGACTTTTTTGCAGGACTTTTTAAAAATAAAATTAAAAAAATAAATAATGTCAACACGCACACAAAAACTTGATACAGCTGTTTTTGATTTCAATGCTGTATTGTTTAATAAAACATCACAAGCAATATTTTCCTCCACTCCTACTAATTAATGACATCAGAATGAAGCTTTGAGCTGACTTTAATCTTTTAGCGTTGAGTTAATCATAAATCCTTTGACAATTTTTGCTTCATTTTTCTTTATTTATGTTATGTTTATTTTATTATTTTAATGTCCAACAAAAATGTCTAGTGAAAAGACGTTTAACTAATGATTTTGCTAATGTCCACTGTAAATGATTTGTCACAACACCTTATTCTTCACCTTTCACCATACATTTCTCATCCAATGTTCCCAAAATGTCCCGGTCAAGGCCACGGGACAGAGGTGATTTTTATTTTTTTATCTGACATTTTTTTCCAGCTCTGGTTCTCCTTCTCTCCTCTTTCTCCTCTTCTTACTTTTCGTCTTGTTCCTCTCTTTTTTTTTTTTTTTTTCAGGCTCAGTGAACTGAGAGAAAATGACATTTAATTACAGGAGAGCAGTCACGCAGTTCGGCTAATTACGATCCCGGGAGTTCAGTCATCATATCTAATTAACTTTCACTTTCATGAAAGCTTAATGCAGCGGCGTAGCCTCGCTCTGCATGTGCAACACTTCAGGAATATTGACAACTTGCTGGAAATTAATAAAAAAAAAAAAAAGAACTTATTACCAACAAAAAACAGACTCATCTTTTAACTTCCTCAATTTCTCTGCAAACTTTAAAAAAAAAAAAAAAAAAAAAAAAGAAACAAGATAATCATAATTGATGAAGCGGCGCCTTATACTTAAAAATAAATGAACCTAATCAATCACAGAGGAGGCGGTGATAATTCATAGACGTATTGATTGTTAAAAACACACTGCATACTCTGATTCACATTCATATGACACTCTCAGAGGACAATCAATTCATTATTATGCTTGCCCTTGACCACATTGTTAGCGTGCTTACTGGGGCATTATCCACCGAGAGTATGCGAGAGTTTGTTGATGTGTCATTCTTCATCCAAGCAGTCAATTGGATTCATTAGAGCTACTTTGAAGACCACTTTTGTTTGCTTTCAAATATTTCATAGTGCAGTAATTGGAGCTGGAAGATGAGATGAAGTTTTTTTTTTTTTTTTTTTTTTTTTTTGCATGTATAGTTTGAAGGTAGTGGAACATTTCTGACAATCGGGGCCTTGCACTCTGGAACTAGTTGGACTTATTTGTTTGTTTAACTTTTTTCTTTTGACTTAACCTTAATCTGTGTGCAGTGGTTTGCATTGATTTTGCACAGGTTTTAAGCTGAATAGCCTCTCTATTTATCCAGGTACACAAAAGATGCATTGGCTTGTGATCTCCTGTGGCTTGATTTGTGTTTCTTCTACCTAAAATCTAAAATCAGTGATTGACAGATTAGAGCTATATTAACATAAACAGAAAACCAGTGGGGGTGTGCAATACTGCAATTTTCTACAGCTCTGATACCAAGTAAATATAAATATAAATACAAATATATACTGCAGGAAACAAGCCAATACAAACCCATTCAAAAGTAATTAATTGAACAACACATAATACTGAACTATACCTAAAACAAAATAGCTCTTTTTTTTAATTTTTTGGCAAAAATACTCATCTTCCATTTTGTTTTATATAGCACGGTTAATGGGATATAACTTCTTCTATGAGACCCAAGATGCCATTGGAGCACAAAGCACAGTACTAATTGGTGATTTCAAATCCCCTCTGTGTACCTCAGCTCTGTAAAGGTCACATCACTCAAAAAAAAAACAAAAAAAACTCGCTTCACATTGCAGTTTTTGTTAATTGCTCAAGCGCATTTTCTGAAACTTGTAGCCGGCTTGTTCCTGTTGGACCACTGAGCTCTCGGTCAGTGCCTGGCTCAGACTTGGACCTGAGTGATCTCTTCCTCTAAGTCTGTCTCTAAAAGTGTCTTTGTCTTCTGATTTCTTTGTGTTCTTCTTTGTCCCATGTTGTCTCAGGTCGATAGACTTTGGTAATATTTTGACGGACAGTGTTGTGGAACTAACAAAGAATCTGACGAGACATTTCCAAAGCAGATAGTTGTGTTTTAGATTTGGCAGAACCCTGTGTGCCGTGATCTCGCAAAAGTGTGATGGTGAGGTTGTGCATGAGGTTCCTGAAGCAACCCTCTTTATTTATCCAGGTTTGGGGCTGAAACCAAAGATACACTGGCTTGTGACCTCCTGGTTGATTTGCATTTCTTCTAACTGGTTACCTAGTTAAAATCTATGATGATCAAAAAGTTTATAAACAGAAAACCACTGGGGGTGTGCAATACTCTAATTTTCTACATAGCAAAAAACTTCAGTGCTGTGAGTGGTTGCAGTGTCATGATAATGTCATGTGTTCATCTTCATGCATTTTTTGAGAAATGTGTGACTTTGTAACTGTGAGGGAAACACACTGGGCCTCACTGTAGATAAGATAAAACACATAAAGAGGGATAGAGTTTAATTTGATTCCTGATTGTAGTTTAGTGTCACTGCCACTAGGGGATGCAATTTAGTGGGTGTGGTTAAATGTTGATGACATCAGAATAAAGGGGAACATAACATAATGGGCATGTCCCAGGCTACCTGCATTACATCGTGGGTTGTAATTTTCCACTACTTAATGATTTATATAACTCCATAATAATGACCTGGATGAACTTTGGTGGATGTGACAAACTGAGCGTCCACAGCAGGTGCAGGGGTTGGCACCAGTTCAGTTGGGATGGTCCAATATATATGTTTATAAAATAAATTTGAGTAGCATCTGTCTAGACGAATAATAACTTGTTATTTTCAAGGAAATATGGAAATTAGTGTTATCAAAAAAGTATAAAAGATCATGTTTGGATGAGTTTGGGGGCTTTTGTGGGGATGGACATGAGCTCCGTTTGTTGTGTCATGCAATAAACTTTTTCTGTGCATGACTGTCTCTTGTCTGCTCCTTGTTTTTGGGATATATTATGTATTTTTTATTCTACACTTTTTAAACCACAAAATAAATTTGTCATTGTTGCTTTCCAATGTTAAATACATGTTAAAACCCAGGTCTGATTTTAAGCAAAGTTAGGCTAATTATTTTTACTTTAGAGTCAAAGCAATTACAACACACACACACACACACAAAAAATTAAATAAATAAAACTGTCAACAGTCCCAAAAGTAAAATGTTCAGAGGAGTCTCGAGCCTATTTCAAAATGCAGCACAGTTAAACCTACAGTCACGATCATGTATGTGCTGCACATACAGTGATTTAGCATTACACTGTGGCCCCCCCTCACACAGCGGCGGTGACAAATGTTAGTGGGCTGCCATAATGCTGCACACATCAGCAATCCCCACCAGCAGGATTAATGCCTGGTTTGGCTTTTATTATGCTGTCCCTCTGTCCTCCACCGGCCGCCCATTCATCCTCCTAAGTTGTCCATATCTGTTGTAGCACTGGCACGTGTAAGTCTTTGTGTGCATACGTTTACGCTGCATGGAAATAGCTGCACGTTGCTAACCCTAAAAGTATGTTGTCGTATCCAGAAAATGCACAGTTTATTTTTTTCTTGCAACTACGAATCATCTGTTAAAAAAACAACCATAACATATAATCTAAATTTTATTATTAGGGCTTTTTTATACTGGCACACATGACACCCACAAACCAATTGTCTGTTGGTGAACTCTGAATTATTGGCTATGTCTGCTCACACAAATAAAACATAAACAGGAGAAATGAGAAGCAAAGGTAAATATTGGTAATGCATTTCACAGAATGTTTAACAAGGCAGAAATATTTGGGGAGCTGTTACTGCTTGGTGTATGTCGCCCCCTGCAGGCAGCAGTGGGGAATGGACAGAGCATAAAATGGATAATAAGCACGACTGTTAGCAACTTGATGCTTCGTAGTGTTGGCAATTTAAACACTGAAGGTGTAGAGCAGTGAGACCGACTGTTTCCAGATATTGAGAAAAAGTTGGCATCAGCTTACATGATTACTCAAGGGCTTATGAGTAATAGGGGAGAAAAAAAAAAAGCTTCAAATAATGTGCTCTGGTGAATTTTATGGCAAGTAATGGACAAATTGAGACTTGAAAAAGTAAGACATGCTCTTGCACAGTGACTCAGCTGCTGTAGAGCGGGTTACACAAGAAGGATATCTGAATATTTTGCACCTCAGAAGTAATACGGCTTATCAAATGATGGTTTAATTAATAATGGTCCAGGTATTGAACCAGAAACAAAAAGCTTTTAGAATTTATCCAGTTTATTTGCCATTGTTTTGATTTGTCTGTGCAAGGCCTAAAGAGCACCACATTATTTGAGACATCCTTTATACTCAAGCCCAAAGAATAATAATCATTATTATTTATACCACATAAAGTACACTGCTGCTAATTGCCACATTTTTCAGGAATGATTATATGTTGAATATTATGATAGTGTGTGAGAGTGTATGAGAGTGCTTTGTTTTTATTTTTTTCCTTTGAAGGGCTGAACCTTTTCCCCTTATTTTTATTAGGCCTATATTATTTAAGTTTACTCTCATATATCACTTTAGAAAACATATTGATGTTTGTTTTCTAAGTCCAAAAGTCTCCTTCTGTGTCTGTCATGTGTCCTGTTCCTGCTGCTTCCTTCTCATTATTATGAAAATCCAAATTAAATTATGGGAAGTTTATAGTCGTTTTTTTGATAGAGTGATAATTAGCTGCACATATATTGTTCGTTAATATCTTTAACTGTTTAAAGACTTTAGCGGTTCATATCTCAGTGATGTCTCTGCTCTCCCTCTTGTCCAGACACAGAGACATGAGGACGTCTCACAGCTGCATTAAAGAAGAGAGAGAGAGTGACTTAGATCAAACCAAAATCAGGAGCGAGTTCTGTGAGCGCCCAAAAATCTAAATATTACATTTTAGCAGATTGTCTGTGGTTGTTTGGGATGTTTATCATCAGGCCAGAAACAAACTGTAGGCTATTCAAAAAGTTTTAGGCCTAGGCTACTAAAAATATCAGGGACTTTTGATAAAAACCAGGGCTTGAGCCTCAAAAACAGCAGCAGGGGGCAGCAGAGTGCAGGAGAGTGTACTCTGAACATATAATTAAAGAAAAAAGAGCACTTCACTTCCTTAAACGTTTTGTATAATACCATTTTAATACCAAAAAATGTTAATAAAAATGTATTGTGAACTTAAAACTGCAATTTGTATTACATTATGACTTGAATGTATTGTTCCATCCCTGGTCATAATCTATAAAAACAAAAGTCAATATTTTATGCTAACCACACTTGTCTGTGCACGCCTTTTTGTCCATAAAGTGTCTGCATGCTGCATGTGTGAGCTCCTGAAAGTGCATGCCGTTGGAGGTTAAATCACTGGTCCCGGGGCGTGCTTTCCAGGGCCGTGTCTGACTTGTCTTATCAATCTATCGACAGTGAACCTGTGCTGCCGGCGGTGCTCTCGGCCCGATGCGGTGGACCGGCCTCACCTCAGACGAATACTAATGCGAATGCAGATAGCTGAGGGTTTGTCCACCTCAGCACGCATTGATCTCCCTGCGGGACTGTGCGCGCTGGTGGTGAAGAATGGACTGTCCCGTCTGAGTGAGGGGAGACTGGGACACGACACACCTGCCTCAGTCAGTCCAGCTGCTGCTCTTTTGACAGCCCCAAATTGGAAAAAAAGTTTAGACTGTGTAACAGTGTAATCTGTTGATCTTCAAAAGTATATTTTATTCACAATAGAACATAAGCAACACAATCATTATATTGAAATTGAGATATTTTACTTTTTCATGAAAAAATAATGACATTTTCAATTTGATGGAGCAACAAATCTCTGAAACGTTAGGATGGAGCAACAAACAGCTGGAAAGAAGTCATGCGATAAAAAATATAAATTACTGACGCAACCCTCTAAATTTGCCCAGGCTTGGGAATGGCACAAAGAGTTCACTGAATCTTGACCCCTTGTAGCTGGATTCCCTAAAATACCACCATTATGAATTATTAACTGAGAAAATTTTTCTTTGATTTCGTGGAATTGGATTAATTTGGAGGGAACAGGTAACAGCTGGAAAGGTTTGCATTTCCCATGTGCAGAGCAACTAATTTATTTATTTATAAGTTTATTTGAAAGGGACAGGGCAAAAAAAAAAAAAAAAAAAAAAGCATTGTTATAGTTTTTTAGATGCAATCCATAGGCCATCTAGCTAACAGCTAATTTGCAGACCAAGTCCCAGACACAAAATGCTAATCATATTAACTGGCAACTTTTTAGTTAAAGATCCTATATATATATATATATATATATATATATATATATATATATATATATATATATATATATATATATATATATATATATATATACTTACATTTTATACTTAAAATAATGAATATGTGGAAAACATCTTCTTTTGGGGAGCTGCTACTTTCAATTTGCAGAAAACACTTGGATTATGTATCTGTCGTCCCCTGCTGGCAACAATTGGGAATGGACAGAGCATAAATTGGCTATGTAACATGGCTATTAGCAACATCACTACTGCTTTGTAGTGACAGCAATTTCTATTTCAGAATGAGTCCAGTGACGGTCTCCTGGTTTCACGTTTGTATGCAAAGGTCTTGTGAAGAGGACGGGCACAGCATACAGGATTACTCAAACAAGCATGAATTAAACAAAATACTACTCCAGGTATGTTTTTTGCAACATTAAAACATGGCTAAAAGCTCAAGAAAGTGAAGGGGACCTTTAAAATGTCTGGGTAAAGGAGCTTTTTAAAGGACCCCAAAGCACCACTGTATTAAAAACTAACATTATCCAGAACTGGAAAGTACTGTATGGATTAGGAACTCTTCCAAAAGTCATGGTCTTTGAACACAGTTTGCACAAATTATAGCTGTGTCATGCAAAGAAAAATGTGAACATAATCCAGTAACATGGCCATCTTTGTGTTACTGCCATCAAATTCAAAAGGAGATATTATTTGTCATAAAATTGTGAAAAAAAAAGGTTTAATTTCCAAAAATAATTGTTAATGTACTATTGTGAATAAAATGTTTGTTTGGACTGAATTGGGGTTGAATGCCCCCTTTGTCCATTACTCATCCCCTCTGTAGCTCTACCTGTGCCTGGAGTCTATCCCACTGAAGAGGTTGCAGCCCGAGCCTCATGTTGTAGATCATTTATCTGAACAGTGTATTTTGGAAATAGTCCAACGTTTTTCACACAAAGTCACTAAGAGAACATTTTTTTTAAATAATAAATAACCAGGGCATGTCACCTCATTATAAGCACAAAGGGCAGAGAGAGTTTGTGTCACGCTGATGTCCTCTGTCAAAGTACTTTAAACTTATGAATATCCCCACTGTAAGAAATATTACCTGGATCGTAAAAAAAATAAAAAAATAAAAATAAAAATAAGGCAACATTTTCTCATCATTTTGTGCATATTCAGTGAAATAGTTTTTCAGCATGTGGTGAAATTAATATTTCATCAATTATTAGGTCAGGTCTATTGACTAAAACCTATGTAAAATGGTGAAAATAAATTGAGAAAGTTTACTTAATTTTATTATAGATTGTAAAATCTTGTAAATGCATGTAAAGGATTCTCATTTATTAAGTCAATAATCATTGGCAATTCACAATAGAACAAACTTTTTTATATAGTGTGGGGTTTATATGGGCACTGCATGGACATTGGGGAGTCCAGCCTTTACCAAGAACACTGTATAAGCCAAGAAGCTCAAGAAAAAGACAAAAATGACCTTTGGCATAGGGTTTACGCTGGATGCCCTTACAGACTAAAACGCTCTACATTCATCCAGGACCTGGGAAGGGCAAAAAGATTACACAAGGACTGTGATCCCCTTGTGGCTGTATCCTATAAAATACTACATTATTAACAGGGCCAGCTCTTCCTATGAAAGGAGCTGCAAAAGGCCCCACAGGCGTTAGAGGGCTCCCAAACTTTAGCATGCTTTGCTGATTGTCCTATTCGACAACTTAGTAGCTTTCAATTTCTCTTTTTTTTTTTTTATTTATTTGTTTGTTTGTTTGTTTGTTTTGTTTTAGTAACTATGAGCTGAGTTAGTGAAGCTTGGAAGTAAAAAATGTCTCAATGTCTCAAAGCATTCACAAACCCTCTGCTAGAAAAAAAAAACATTTTTTGTTTTTAAAATCTGTTTATTGCTATTATCATTTATAAACATTAACAAAAGCTGAACATGTTCATCAAGCACACAGTATCGCAAGATCCCTCTCCATCCCATTGACCAACTCTCCATCTCATAACCCAATAACCTCTGGTGCCCCCACCCCCCAACAACACCATAGTCCAACCCACCCCAGGAGCTAAAGATTGTTAATGTTTTAATGAAACAAAACCTACAGTATATATTGGTAAACAACAACAAAATCAAATTCCTAGCGTTCTCAAATTCAAAACTTTTTTGATTTCTCACTTTTATTTCATGTGCTATGTTACAATATGTTTTTCACAAAGTAAGAGACCCTCTGTACATCAGTAGAAATGGTGGCAGCACATACCACTTACAGCACACTTGCTATCCCCAAAAAGTGTGGGACTATTGCAGGTTTGAGGCTGGATGATTTTTGTGCTAATCACCAGGGACTCACTGTTTTCTGAACTTCTTCCAGAGTCTCTGTCTTTTCCTGAAATCCTTTTGAAAGTAGTGTTTCTTTGTAAATTCACTGTTGTTGTTGTTGTTTGTGTACTCACTGGGGCTTTCTCTGGTAACCATGTGTTTTTGACAACACCATTCTGTGAACTCTGGGCAGCTCCCCACAGTACAGTCTGACTTATAGAAGATGTCTTTAAATAGTTCATTGTGTCTTTGGGAAAGCCCTTATGTGGGTGACAGTTTGACAGCAGGGCAGTCCTAAACCTTCACACGTTTAACTTGAGTGACCTGATTAGTCCAAGTGTAACATTGCGCCATTTTGCCACACATGGCAGTCTAAGGCAGTGGTCCCCAACCTTTTTGATTTTGTGTACCCCCAGGACCTGGTTTAGTCCTGGTTTAGCCTCAGTTTAGTCCTGCTTTAGCCTTAGCTTACTTCTGGTTTTTGGCATGTTTTAGTCCTGGTTTAGTCTTAGTTTAGTCCTGGTTTGGACCTGGCTTAGTCCTGGTTTAGACCTGGTTTGTTCCTGGTTTAGTTATGGTTTTAGGCCTGTTCTTTTTCCTGGTTGAGTTCTGGTTTAGACCGGGTTTGTTTCTGGTTTTGACCTGGTTTATTCCTGGTTGAGTTCTGGTTTTAGACCTAGTTTAGTCCTGGGTTAGTCCTAATTTATGTTAATTCTAGTCTTTGAGAACCAAATACATAAATGTACTGTAAATGATCAAAACTTCATGTACCCCCTGCAGTGAGCTAGTGTACCCCTAGGGGTCCACGTACCCCTGGTTGGGAAACACTGGTTTAAGGGACACTCAAACTTCCCTCTCCCTGGACACTTCCTCCAGCTTGCCCGGAGGAACCCCAAGGCGTTCCCAGGCCAGCAGTGTGACATAGTCCCTCCAGCATGTCCTAGGTCTTCCCGGGGCCTCCTCCAGGTGGGACAGAAGGCATTCAGAACAGATGCCTGAGCCACCTCAGCTGGCTCCTCTTGATGTAAAGGAGCAGCGGCTCTACTCCTGAGCTCCTCCCAAGTGACCAAGCTCTTCACCCAATCTCTAACGGAGCACCCAGCAACCCTGCGGAGGAAACTCAGCTGACAAGATCTTGTCCTTTTGGACATGACCCAAAGCTCCTGACCTAGTCCTAAACACATTTTTCAATCTTTAAATGTTAAGTCAATACAGAACAGAAAACCTTTATTGGTTTAAAAGTCAAGCTGTTATTTATTTCTAATTGTTTGTCAACTAAAAATACATTTGTTATAAAAAGTAATTTCTTTCATTTCTGTTTTCTGAAGAAAAAAAAAAAAAAAAAAAACAAACAAAAAAAAAACCACTTGATTTCCTTGTGCTCTGTGAACGGCAATCATCACTTATAATCGAAAACTCCAAGCAACACACTTGTTTATGCAGCAATGACTACAATGATTGTCAGCCTGAGACATAATTTGTTCCTCCATATTATATATATATATTTAAATATGTCTGACACTGTTTAGTGACAGAGAAACAACTAACTCAATTTGTTGTTTGTGTAGGTACTAGTAAATATTGTTGTTGATCAAATATAGAAAGAGTATAGTGACATTAAGTATTGTCTGTGTTTTACTCAAGTACAGTTTTTCTTAAATATTTTTTTAGGAATGTAAAAAATGATTTTGACCTCAGTGGGTTATAATAGTAGTAATAGTAATGTTGTTAAAATGTCTCACAGTAGTAATAGTAGTAGTAGCAGCACTAGTAGTATTGTTGTAATAGTAGTAGAAGGCATAGTAGCTATAGTTGCAGTAGTACCAACTGTAGTAGAAGTAGAAATAATAGTACTAACAACAGCAATGGTAGTGGGAGAAGTAGTGGTAGTAGTTAGCATTTTTTCCTTGAATAAACATTACTTTTACATAAAGCACACAATTATTAATACTCCAGCCAAATTTTGAGTTAAAGTGAATTCTATACTTATTGTGTATATTGTGGGGAAGACACTAAAATACTCTCTCTCTCAATAATCAGTGGCGAAGTCTTAATTTTCTATCACAACTGTCAATTTTTTTATTTTTTTATTTTTTTTAAATTGCAAGTACTCTACATACTTCTACTTCAATTATACATTTATTTTATTTAACAGTACTTTTACTTTAGTGCTTACTTAGACAAACGTTATTGATCCCCAAGAGAAATGACTTTGTCTGCAAATGACTTAGTGCTGACTTCTTCCACCTCTGTATTAAATGATATTTTGCCCTGGTGCATTGGTGTTTAACCTGTAGAGTATTTCTGCCCCCTCGCCCCTCCACTCATCTTCAAATCCCACTTATCACCACAGCCCTGCATCGTCGTATTGAGAGAAGCTATGCAAATGACTGCGAGGGAAAGGCCAGATCTAATCTTAAGGTTTATTCTAATTAAAAGTGATTTACTCTCGCTGCATTTCCCCCAGAGGGAAGCTTAATGTCCTGTTTTCAAAGGAGATGGCATCCTCTAACTCAATTAGGTGGGAGAAGATGCACTTGGGTGAAGTTTAGTCTGGGGATGACGTGCAGCCTCCACATGTGCAGGGAAACTCAGGATTATGAGAGGAAAATGACAGGGAAAGGTCAAGGTTAAAGGGGCTGTATTATACTTATAATTGTCTTTTTAAACCAACCTTGGTCACCTCTAAAACAGCAAGTGCGGCTCTGTCAAGGTCTGATAGATAGATACAACAACAACAAGACAACATCAGTTTCACTCAAAGTTAAACAAATACATGATATTCAACATGAGGACAATTTCTTCAGAGTCAAGTCATTGTTGTGCATTAAAGCTGCACTACCTGATTTATTTTCCCTTGTATTTTGGTAAAGATAATTATTTAGTTATTAGTACAGCATAACAAAAGTCATCTGAGAAAAAATGAGACTTTGAGGTCACCTGTGGGCTGTATTATAATGCTGCGTTCACACCGGACACGTTTGAGGCGCCTGGGGTGTCTGGTTTACATGTTATGGACGTCCTACGGTTTGAATCAAGCGTCCAGCGCGTCGCGAATTGGGCTTTGACGTGCAAATAGCGCGGTGCGAAATGAGTGTCTGATGCTCTCGATGCTCGAGTTGAAAAATCCGAACTTTGGCAAATATTCGCGGCGCATTAACCAATCAGGATCTAGCTCCTGCAGTGACGTGGGAGGACGTAGAAAACGGAGATCCATCAAAACGACGGCAGACTTATCGAGGGCTGTCAATGTGAACCTGGCACTATAAGCTACAGCCTCCAGCAGCTCTGCTACTTTTATAAAGACAGCAGTCAAGAGATAGTAACAAGGCATAGAGGGGACCTTAACTTTAGCGTGTGCTGAGCTGAGCATGTTGGATTAGCAGTTACTGTACTCCCCAAAACAAAAGGAAAAACAGTCTGTGTACTGACTGCTAGCCTAGCCTATAACCCGCTAAAACCACTAGAGACCGCTATTAAACATGAAAAAACTCCTCCATATCTCCGCTCTGCTGCTGGTGTTGAGTGTTTAAAAACAGCAGTAGTGTGCTTGCATCGACACGGGACACAGGCGAGCAAACCGCCCAATTAGATGCGTCTGATGCGAATTTGATGCCTCAAACACGTCCGGTGTGAACGCAGCATAAGGGTTTTTGTTTTAGAGCAAGGGAAGGAAAAGTTTAACCAATCACAGGCTTTCATAGGGCAGGAGCTATTGTTTTATTTCAAAATGTATAGACTATGCACAGAATTTATATTTTTTATTTTAAAGAATTAAAAGCAAACTCCAGATCTCTGCTGTGTTATTCTGATACATCACTTTTACAGTCATAAATTCAGGTAGTGCAGCTTTAAACAGTGTAATAGCAGCAGGTAAAAATGAGTTCCCAAAGTGCTCAGACATTCACTTTGGAGCAAATAGTCTTTGGCTAAAAGAGCTGCTGTTGATCACCTGTAGGGCGTGCAGTGGGTGTGCTTGGTGAGCTAAAATTGCTGTCAACTCAGAGAGCATCCTCCCCTCTGGCACCCTTTGCACAGTTTTAAGTTCAGATCTAACCACAGAGCTTGCTTTAAAAAAAAATAAAAATAAGAATAGAACTGAATCAGAAAAATATGTTTTTATTTCCTTAAACTTTTTGCTTGATGCAATTCAGTACAAAATGAAAAATAGTGAGAAAACTGAGTAGAAACTGAGCTGCTTGGTCGGTGCTTTCTGGAGTGGGTGGGGGTTCATGGGAGAGGTGCTATTTGCGGGACAGACAACCAGGAAGAGCAAAGAAATGTTTAAATTTTTTAAAGAAAACTTTATTAAATAGCAACAAAAATTACAGCATTTTATTTCAAACAAGGGCAGTAAGTATTCTCCTTCAGCCAACCACAGTGGAGACAATACCAGACTTGGAAACTTGACTACAGACTGTATTCTTATGTGTCCTCCTGAAATGGTTTGGGAGGTGCTATTTGTAAAAGCCAATTGTCTCTGTCCCGAGAGGGACAACCATGCGCAAGGTCCACAGTTGCTGGGATAGGCTCCAGACACAAGCAATCCCTAATAAGAAGAAGCAGAAAAAGACGAATAAAAGTTGCGTAGTGTATCTTTAAAGGACCTATATTATGCTTTTATTCATATTTTCATACTTTGGTCACCTCTAGAACAGCATAGTTCAATAACCTTTTTTTTTTTACAACCTTTATAAACATTATTTGAATAAAAAAAAGTGTTCTTCAATAATTACTTTATTACTTCTACTTCTATATTAATTAGGGGTGTGACGATACATTTTTGCAACGATACGATATGTATCCATTAGAAGTTTTTGATACGATTCAAGAATGATATTAGCTAATTAGGAATGATACGATTTGATATGATTTAACACCTTCGTATCAATAATAGATACAGCAACTTTTTGCCAAAAATCATAAAAGTTTACTCTCAAATGTAGCACCGCGGCCGGGGTTATGTCCAACAGACAGAGAGTGAAGAAAAGTTGAATATAACATTTTATTTAACATTTTATTTAATTAAAAACACAAAATTTATCTCCAAAAAGCCATATCTGGTTTTATTTTAACAACCAAATTTCAAATTTCAATATTTTTGATATTATAGATCGATACTTCATGTGTATCAATATTCACTTCCTAGAAAACAATACCATTCGATACAAGGTCATGTGTATCGATAAAAAAAAATCGATACATCGATACAGTTACTGAATCGTTACAGCCCTAATATTAATACTATTGTTGCTACTATTACTTCTGTTACTACAACTGCTAATACTACTACTGTTACTACTATTTCTAATGCTACTCCAACTACTGCTGCCACTACTAATACTACTTTGATTGTTACTATTGCTGCTACTATAACCTTTGCTGCTACTATTACTACTACTAAAAATGCTACTACTGCTGCTACTATTACTAATTCTAACTAACTACTGCAGACATTTCCAAAGTGCGGCCCTGGGGCCATTTGTGACACAGGTTGAGATTTCATATGGCCCTTGGCTTCTATAAGAAAATGTATTACTTATGGCTTATCAGTGTTTCCGTAGGTTTGTCTGTACATTTGTGTGTTGCATCTACTTTTCTAATAAGCTTTCTAATAAGTTGGTTGAAAAATAATTGTAGTTAGATTTTTTATGTTTAAATGTCATTTTGTTAGGACCTGTTGGATTTTTCTATATAATTTGTAATTATTTGGCTTTTGAAAACAAAAAAAAAAGCTCAGAAAGGAGGGACTGTTGGCCCTTGAACCTTCGCACACCTTCAAATTTGTCCCTTTTGGGGAAAGGTTTGGACACCCCTGAACTACTACTATTAATGCTACTGCTACTTCAAGTACTATTACTGCTGCCAGCCACTGTTATTATCACTACTACTACTTCTGCTACAACTACTGCCAACTTGAGAGCAGGCTTGTTGATTTTGCATAATAGCCCTTTTAATGTGAACAAAACATGATCTTTTCAAATTAGCAGAAAGTTAGGCAGAAAGTTTGATTTAAATTCATTAACCTTAGTCCAATGTTAATGTATTACTTGACTTGTATACAAACAGACTACAGACACTTATCCCACCGCTGTTGAGATTGCTAACAGTGGCGTGCTCCATGGGGCAGTACAGTAGATGAGGTGGCGATCATTGCGGTGCGGTGAATGAATTGTGCATTTCCAGTGGCGAGGGCCCTCATTGACACGGGCCCCATTTAGCGCTGTCACTCGCCCTCACCACCAGCTCCACTTAGTGAATAAAGGTCAGGCAATCAGGCATCTGGAAGGACAGCTAATTTGTCATCCCTCGACAAACGTGTCCGAGTCCGATCTTGTCCGCGGGGCTTGATACCGCAACAAGCCGTAAAGGTTAAGAGATTCACAGAGCGTGCACCCCCCCTACCCCCCACCCCCTCCCGTCCCGTCTCACTACCCTTTCTATACTATCTCTCTCTCTCTCGCTCTCTCTCGCTCTCTCTCTGTCCCGATCACACTGTCTCCATCTCAACAAGCAGCAGGCGACAGAGCAGAAAATATCACTGCCAAATTTGTACTGGAGGATTATATTAAGATACTCAAGTTGAAGTAAAAGTACTCAAGTGAATTAAAACTGCAGTAAAAAGTATTGAATATGAATTTTACTTGCAAGGTACATTTAATAAAAAGTGGTTTCTTGCAATTGCATAGCAGGAGCTAATAGTACTGGAACTACTATCACAACTAATAGTAATACTACTCCTACTGATATGGCTCCTACAAGTACTGCTGCCACTACTACTAAAACTACTACTGCTACTTATATTAATACTATTGCTGCTACTACTGCTGCTGCCACTACAGTTACTACTGCAACTACTACCACTACTAATAGTAATACTACTCTTACGGCTATGGCTGCTTCTACTGTCACTAATACTACGGCTGCTACTACAGCTGCCACTACTACTACTACTAACACTACTACTGCTACTTATATTAATACTATTGCTGCTACTATTACTTATGCTACTACTACGACT
The DNA here is from genome assembly GCA_020698575.1 of Bostrychus sinensis. Lineage (NCBI taxonomy): Eukaryota > Metazoa > Chordata > Actinopteri > Gobiiformes > Eleotridae > Bostrychus > Bostrychus sinensis. The sequence continues at coordinate 44,280,280 of CM036239.1, read as the reverse complement.
ACCGCTAGTACTACATTTACTACTTCAATTACTAAAAAAAGCTACTAATAATACTGCTACTACTGCTACTTCTGCTGCTACTCCAACTACTACTGCACCTGCTACTACTACTACTGCTACTACCACTGCCACTATTACTACTACTACTGCTGCTGCTATCACTGCTACCATTACTACCACTACAAATGCTACTACTACTACTACTACTACTACTACTGCTACTACTACCGCTACTACTACTACTACTACTACTACTACTACTGCTACTACCACTGCCACTATTACTACTACTACTGCTGCTATCACTGCTACCATTACTACCACTACAAATGCCACTACTACTACTACTACTACTGCTACTACTACCGCTACTACTACTACTACTACTACTACTACTGCTGCGACTGCTGCTATTACTATCACTGCACCTGCTACTACTACTACTGCTACTACCGCTGCCACTATTACTACCACTACTACTATTACTACTGCTACAACTACTACTACTGCTGCGACTGCTGCTATTACTACCACTGCACCTACTACTACTACTACTGCTACTACCACTGCCACTATTACTACTACTACTACTACTACTGCTGCTGCTATCACTGCTACCATTACTACCACTACAAATGCTACTACTACTACTACTACTACTACTGCTACTACTACCGCTACTACTACTACTACTACTACTACTACTACTACTGCTGCGACTGCTGCTATTACTACCACTGCACCTGCTACTACTACTACTGCTACTACCACTGCCACTATTACTACTACTACTGCTGCTGCTATCACTGCTACCATTACTACCACTACAAATGCCACTACTACTACTACTACTACTACTGCTTCTACTACTGCTACTACTACCGCTACTACTACTACTACTACTACTACTACTACTGCTACTACTACTGCTACTGCCACTGCCACTATTACTACCACTGCTACTCCTACTACTGCTACAACTACTACTACTACTACTACTACTACTACTACCACTTCTACTACTGCTGCTACTGTCACTGCTGCTGTCAGGGCCTGACATTAACATTAGCCAACCGGCCAAATGCACATGGATTTTCATTTTGGCTAGTAACACAAATACCCTCACTAGCCACTTTGTCCGATTGAATTTTAAAGTTTAAGCCTGAATTTATGTTGCGCTGTTTGAATACACACCATTTAGTAAGGATATAATGATATTCAAATTTCACAGTACGGTATTATCACAATATTAAACTCATGGTACTGTATTTATTGCAATATTGTTGGGAGGCTCATGTGCTGTAGAAAAGCTCACAAAAAAATGTATTCTCTAAAAATGCAATCACGAGCCTTTAGGGATTTAATTATTGTAATAATTCAAAAAATTAAGAGTGAAAATGTGTTTAATAATAATAATTTAGTCATGTTGGCTGCACTGAAGTGGAATCATGGTCTACATAGTTCCCTCTGCTTTTTTACCATTCTGCTGTCCACAAAAATATTATGAGATTTTTTATATTGTCAAAATTGTTATATCAATTTGTTTGACCAGTTATCTTTTTGTATCCTGTCCTTACATAAACCCAAATGTAACGTTTCTTTAACTAATTAAATTGTAGCTAGTAAAGACAGTAACTGGCTTGCAACTTTTGACAAATACTAGCCAAAGTGGGCAATTAGCATACAAGTGAATGTCAAACCCTGGCAGCTACTACCACTACTACTAGCTACTGCTGATACAACTACTACTACTACTACTACTACTACTACTATTGCTACAACTACTGTTCAAACCTGTTTTTAGCGCCCTTCCTCTCTCCCTCCTCTGATCACACTGTCTCTACCTCAACCAGCGCCATGCGACAGAGCAGAAAATTCGATTTCAGATTTATACAGAGGGAGCGGTGCTGTTTCATGGGTGTAAGAGTGCAGTCTTTAGGCACGTCGTCTGCCTCAGTCACTTAAACCCAGCACGAGCCCCTCAGAGACGCACTCTACATGCCACTCAACTTATCACTCAGCTTCTAGTCACTACAGATTACAATACCGTGCCGACAAAGATAAAAAAAAATACATAAAAAAACACACTCACACACAAGTTGAGGAAGTCCTTAGATTGTATACTTCGGTAAAAGTGCAGTAACTTTAAAAAGCTATTAACGTACTCAAGTAAAAGTACTCAAAAATAGCCAAGAAATTTACTTAAAAGTTGTAAAATTGACTACTACAACACATTTCTAGTATTACTACTACTATGATGCTATTACTATGACTACTATTACTGATATGTGCTAACAAAGCCACTAACTAAATTTCCAGAGATGTCAGAAGCACTCAAAATCTGTACTCAAGTAAAATTACTGTTATTTCAATTAAATTACTCAAGCAAAAGTAAAAAGTATTGCTGCTGCTACTGCTTTTACTACTAATACTACTACTATAGCTATACTACTGCAAGACAAGTCTGCTACCCACCTTGCTACCATGTAACTTAGGTGTAAGTAACATTTACACTCAAGGAATGCTTAAGTAAAAGTGTGTTTTTGAAAACGAGGGCTTGGAAACAAAGGGGCATAAGTGCAATTTTACAGACTTTACAGATTTTACAGATTTTACAGGAAAGCCGAAACAAATTTCCACCAAAACTTAATCAGCTGCTGCTGCCTCAAATCAAGCACAATATTTTTTGTGTTATAAAATTGAGAATCTCTTTGAAATTCATAGTTACACAGTTTTAGTTGGAAATTATTTATTAAACTTTTTTTTTAATGGCAAAAAAGGCAAAAAAGTGAGATACACCTTTTTGAAGGTATGGAATAAACATAGAGCTCGGACGTATGTAAGTAAACAAATGGAGACAGAATGAAGATTTTCATCTTTGAACACACACAGCAACTTTCACAAGGATCTTTATATTTCGGGAAAAAAAAGTAATGTATCAAATAAACTGATGCTATTTTTTCTTTTAAAAAGATTAAAAAGTATAAACTATCATTACAACTAATTAACTACTTATATTTTCAGTACATCATAAACATCAACTTTTAACACAATTCTGGAGTCTCCTTATCTACAATATCTTATAATAAAGGGAGTATAGTCTGTTATTCTGCTACAGAGTTTATACTTTAGTCTGTTTTGTAAATAAACTAACCCCTGAACAGTTTTATTCATAAATGGATATTTTGTAAATTTAGATTACTGTATTTTCCGCACTATAAGGCGCATCGGATTATAAGGCGCACCTTCAATGAATGGCCTATTTTAGAACTGTTTTCATACATAGGGCGCACTGCATTATAAGGCGCATCCACTAGATGGAGCTGCGCTAAAGGGAATGTCAATAAAACAGTCAGAAAAGTCAGTCAGTCAAACTTTATTAGTAGAATACAAACCAGCGTTCTTACAACTCCGTTCACTCCCAAAACAAGTTAGTGCGTTCACAATACGGTACCGTACGTACCGGTAGCTCTTATTTGCGCCGCCCTCATTGAAAACAATGTATTTCCAACTCCATTTGTCACAGTTCAAAGCTACATGAACAGCGTTCGAGCGCTCAGTTTTCTGTCCCCTCAATGTCGCAACTCTTCTACTGAGATGGAGCAAAGGCTGCGCCTCCTTGTTCTTTTGCGGCAGGATCCATAAACACTCCTATGGCACACATGAACAGCTGGGACTGGAGTTCCACTTTACCGTTTTTACCGCTGTCACTTCAGCGACGCCCCCTGAATACGGTAGCCATAATTAACCAACACTGATCCATATATAAGGCGCATCGGATTATAAGGCACACTGTTGGTTTTTGAGAAAATTAAAGGCTTTTAGGTGCGCCTTATAGTGCGGAAAATACTGTAGTCCATTTATTTCTCATTTTACCCTATTTTATTTTACAAATTACATGGTTATACATCTTTCTGGTTTATGTATGCACCAAAATACCAAATTCCTAGTGATGTGAAACTTTTTGCTATAAAAACAATGTGGGATGCTTCCATATTTGATTTCAGTAACAAACATAAAACTAGGGTGTGCCTCTTGGCCAGGACAAATTTTAATCCTAAATAAGACTTTCCTACTTAAATAAATGTTAAATATAAATAAATAAATAATACATTACTATAAATATTTTATAGTTAACTCTGAGTCATTTTGAGTTATGCCTAAGTGCTGTGATAAGGTTCTTCCACTGATTTGCTCAGTGTCAAAGGGCGTATGTGAACTTATGCCTTTTTGCCACTGAACAAAACCCCACTTTTCCTGTTACACCTTTTAGTTTTGTTTAAATTACTTATTTTGGATTAACATTTCAGTCCATTTGAAAAGATCTCACCGAGAGCTTTCATTTGATATATAATACTCATATTTGCCCAAAATGCCACTTACGCCCCTTTGCCTCCAAGCTCTTGAAAAGCTCTTCAAAAAGTACATTGTTTTTTACAAATGTACTTAAGTAAATTAGTATATACGTACTTTCCATTACTCCAAAGACCTAATTTATTGTTAATCTGAACCACAAAAACTATCCGGTCTTTCACCTTGTGTGTTGTTTCTTTGTTAATTTCACATTTAGATTCAAGCAGAGACCAATGCATGTTATTTGTAGCCCAGTGCCAATCAAACTCCAGCCTGTGTGATTACAGAGGCATTATGAGGCGTTCCCATTGTCCCTGAACTCATCGTAATGGCCTGTTTAATGTGACTGACTCTTCAGCCATGAGTGAGTGCAGTAGGATTGCACAATATATCTTAAAAGTATTTTTATTTATTTATTTATTTGCAATATCAGCCAGATACTGTGGTACAATGGAGAAGTTGCACGTCTAAGAAAATTATAATTCAACAATGGCCTGGGCAGTCATAACCACCCTTTTATAGGTGAATTGATGACTCCTAGTGAATGAATGAATGTGACAGTGATTGGTTTTCTGTCAGTGTATGTCTCTGTGTCAGCCTCTAACCGACAATTGTCCTGGGAGTCCTCACCTAAAGACAATAGTTACGGGAATAATTTCCACTTATGACCTCTTGGGAATAAGTGGAAGAAGATGAATGAATGTCATAATAATAATAATAAAAAAAAAAAAAAGTATATAAAATTATTATATTTCTATTTGTATATGCATATGACTGAATTTCTCTGTGAGAGCTTCTGTGAGTCTAGAATGAGGCCATTGCAAAAACACATGGTTTTAAACATAACGTTCTAAATTTGTAGGTAACTTTAAACAAAACTCAGAAATGTAGTGGAGTAAACAGTACAGATACTTTCTCTAAAATGTAGTAAAGTAAAAGTAAAAGTACCCCTTGTGAAGTACTCAAGTGAAGTACAGATACTAAAAAACTGTACTTAAGTAAACAAACTAAGCACTTACATTCCACCACTTTTATAGGGACAAGTAAGTACAGGTGACACTGAAAAAAATGATTCTGGCCCTTAGTAAATGTTACATAATTTATTTGGCCATATTTAATGGATTTCTCATTGTTAGTAAAATCTACACATATTATTTAACTAATTAAGACAGTAACTGCCTCCAATTAATACTACTATATTTCAATTGTTTAATTTTGCCACAAATAATTTGAGTAAATCTAAAAAGGCTTCACAGTTTGTTATTGCGCATGCCCAGAAACACACCGCCAAAACCAGGGAGGCTGTAACCGTCTGCTTTGAAGCTTCTGAGCATTTTTTCAAAACAGTACCAACGCATTTCAGTAAGTTTGCATTTCATACCTGTATACTGTGCTTCAGATTTATTCGGAAATTAGAAAACATACACAAATAGTGGCATGAAAGAAGTAAGCTAAATGTAATATTAGCAATAGCTTTGTGACGCTGCAACTTCATAATTTGTGAACTATGAATAATCTTTTATACTTTATGAACTATGGCCACAGTGTTGGCATGTGACTTATAAAACCATAGTTTTGGCTACACTCCATAAAGTCCCTCGTTTTTAAATAGTATTCTCCGTGTCCCTGTTGAGCTTAAGCTAAGCTAATGCTAATAGCTAGCCGATGCTACAGCAGTCCTGCAGCTGCCACAGAGAGGGCAGGGCGTGTTTAGGGGGAATCACTGGAGCTACAAGAGCAGCCCAAGGTAAAGTGATGAAAATTAGGCAGAATACTTAATAAAAACAAATATGAATGTTTACACATGTTCTACTTTTTAAGGTGTAGGGCTGTTTAAGGTTACTGACTGAGATTCAGAAAAAAGGCTTAAGAGAAAATGTAATAAAAGCGGATGCCTAATTGATAATTATTGTAAATAGTAAGCTGGACGATAAAAAAAAAAAAGTGTTACAAGTGTTGTAAAATGACATCTTTTTTTGTTTTAATAAAGCAACAAAAATTAAAAAAATGTCTATTTTTTCAAAATGGCATAAAATATTTAATTAGAATTAACTCAAATATTTCAGGTAGTTATTAAGTTATTAATTTAAGCTGCAATAAGCTGTGTAATAAAATAATGATTAATAGAAATTAATTTAGTTTAGTTGCACTTAACAAATATTTTCAAATAAAACTTATTCATTCACATTTATTTAAAAGCACTTATTTTATTTAGTTTAAAGTTAAATAATTCAGTTGATTAAACTATACATGAAAAAAATTAATTGGATTTAAAAGATTTTATTGCTTGCAATAATGTGTCATGACAAAATTAAGTAAATCCAACAAAATATTTTTTTCAGTGTGAGGAGAGTGTTGTTGAAGTGAGTGGGTGAGGATAGGTGGACACTAGAAGCTAACAAAGTCACATATGAACCATAACAGACCTGGAGCGCCTTCACTGTTGATGCAACACTAACCTGGAGCAAGCAAATTTCTGTTTATGTCAAATTAGAGGCCACTGCATGCTCGCTGCTGCATTTCATTATGCAGTACATTAACGGTATCCCGCCGAGTTGATGAAATAGCTTCTTCGGAGTGTGAAAAGGTGCAGAAGGGGCTCCTGGAAATGTTTGCATCATGTCTTCTTTGAATGCGCTCATAAAGATGCATCAGCATTTGTGGGTAAAGGAGGTGAGGATGTGAGCACACTCCGTGTTAACCTGGCTTGAAATCTCATATAAGGAGCAATAAGATGTGTCAGCAGCTTCCTAACAATGTGGCTAATGGGTTAGCACTTTAATAGAACAATGCTTTATAGATATTGACAAACTAAGACAAAGAAGGAGAATACGCAGCAAAACATCCGCAAAACAAAGTTAACATCTCCATTTATTATGAAACTCATTCTACAGAATACATTTTTGTGTTTCGATATGTTTACAAAGCAATAGGACACACATAAGAACACAACAAAACCCACAAAACCCTCCCCAACTCCTTGCTGTCATCAAAATAACAATATGTACACACACTTTTTGCACTGCACTGTTATACCAATATAGTATTGCACATATAGATAGATAGATAGATAGATAGATAGTTTATTGTCACATGCACAAAAAAGTACAGCGAAATTGTGTTTGGAGCAAGCCTCCGGGCCGCAACTACTGTGAGCGCTGCCACATGCTCTCCAGAAAGTTAAATACAGTTTGCAAAGGCATACATACACAAACACAACAGTAATATAACATAACAAGACACAGTACACCTGGTCACGTGATGGAATTTTTGTTTGGACTTGGGTGAGGGAGAGAGGAAAAAAAAAAGGAGGAGGCAGACGGATGGAGAGGGCTGGGATGGGGAGGGGGGTGTATGATGCAGTAAGAGTCTGAGCTTATGTTTTGAGAAATTGGAGCCACGACTTAGATGTTTACAAGTTCAGTTCTGTGGCTTGTCCTTGAAGGGAGATATGGCAGTGCACAGGGGGAGATAAGAAGACCCAGCTGTCAAGCTGACCTCCCAAATTGAGGGAGGAGATATAGGGAGAAGGTGAGGGGGGTTAACAATTTTTAATCCATTTAAGCTGATCTTCGGTTAATTTGTCCGGATCATAATCAGTCAATCAGTTCTGGACCTCAGCGTTGCTGGCGTACATCCGGTTGATGGAGTGACTTTGCTTCATGGTCAGTCCAGTAACAGTTCACCAGTCTGACCCCTGATGGTGTCCATTCTCCTCCACAGTCTGGGCTGAGATGTCCTGGGACAGTCCTCAGTCTGTGCCACTCTCTGATGTAATACTTTCAGTCACTCACATCCCCGAAGCACCCTTTAATTTCCACAGACAGCGGCTGGGTGAATTTGCTGGCAGCTGTCTTACAAATGTTCCGATAGGTCAGGGCAGTCCCAGGGCCAAAAATAGGAACCCTGCTATCAAAATTTCCAAATATGAATAAATCCACATCCTCCACGGACCGGACTTCCAGGCCATGACCTGCCAGCTGGTCCAGGTGCCACGTGCACCGAAGGTCCCGTCCGGGAAGAGAGGTTCCCCCGGTACCTCTCTTAGGGAGAAAATGTTGTCAATAGCGCTGAGCGACCAGTTAATCAATTCCATTTTGAGTATTTTTAGGAGCACAGCAAAGCAGGGGGTCAAAAAGAAAAAGTCTGACAAGACAAAAAAAAAGGAGCAAGCACTAGACAGAGCGGGAGCAGTAAGAAAACACATCTGCACTGTACAGAAGCAGGAAGTAGAAGTATACAAAAACATTGCCAGTTTAGCTGCATCAGTACAAAGAAGAATTCTGTACACGTATTGTTGGCTTGTCAAAAAAGGTAAAAAAAAAAAAAAAAAAAAAAAAAAAAAAAATCAACACTTTAAAGAACGTATGCTCAGAGCCACATATTTTTTCAATGTTGGAGGTCACTTCTCTAATAAGGGTAAGGCAGGAGGCCAAAAAAGTGCTAACCCCTCAGGTACGATCCCGATTTCTGGACACTATATTTTTGGCATTCACAGTAGACCAGAAACAAAGCTTAATGAAAACTTTGAGTAAATGTAAACTGGCATTACATGTAAACTTTATTTTGGTACAAAGTATTTTAAAGGATTTTTTGGGCAATTGCAGCATAGGAAAATCTATTGCTTTTGTGGCAGGGTGCAAGTATCTGGTGGTCTTGTTCAAGAGGACATCAATGAAGCATGACACTGACGTCTGCTCTACAGTCAGTGTTGTGATGAGATAAACTTAAGGCAAAACTCTAGATAAATCACTCAACCGACCAAGGATAAGATCATGGTCGTAATGAGTTTCCTTTTCAGGGCGGCTCAGCCCACCCTAGAGTGAGAAGCTCTGTTCCTGAGATGAGCTCGGAGTAGAGCCGCTGCTCCTCCACTTCTCGAGGAGGCTAGCACAACTGTTTCTGGACGCCTCCTTGGGAAAGTTTCTGGGCATGTTCCACCAATAAGAGATCCAAAGAAAGACACTCCGATGGGACTGTACATGTATGAATGAGTTCTGTAGTACAAATGAAGAACAGAAAGCTGCCTGTATGATGAATTGCATCAGAATACGTCCAGTGCAATATAGTGATGGGAATTTTGCCTTTCACTGAGCCAGATTATTTGGCTCAGCTCACCAAAAAAAAAAAGCTGGTTCTTTTGGCTCATCATTTTACCACCTACACCTTTTATATTTCAGCCAAATTTAGTGCAGATTTGACTGAGTGTCATGTATTCAAGGATTGTGATGAAGTATTTAAAAGTTGATGTTACCAATGAACTGACTCACTTACAATGAGCTACACATAGCATAAAAACACCTATAATTAAGCATAAAAATAAAAAAGGACAGATTTTTCTTTCTATATACACAGACACAGCCCTAACAAAAAGCAGGGCTTTATTTAGTATTAAAAAGTTATAACAACAGCAACAGCTGACCTCAAAACAACAACAACAACAACAACAACAAAACTCATCATAAATATGTACACTAATAAAAATAAATGACAGGAATATATTGCAGTGTGCATTGTGCAAAACAGCAGCACCAAACAGCTTCAGGTGTCTCTCTCTGAACTAACCACCATCACCGATCAAACTTTAACTTTTTTTTTCTTTTTCTGATTGACATTGAGGAAGACCAAGTGCCTCAGGTCAGAGAGACTGATCTGGTTTCTTCTTTCTGTTATTATCTGTGTACCGGCTTGTTCGCGACCAACCCATCACTAGTGCAAAACACTCTTAAGGTACTACTTGACCAAATGCAAGTTGTTTTCACACCTAATAGTCCGGTAGACTCGGTTCGACTGGAACTAAAGCTGCAACACTAACATTTTTCAGCTGGTGTGGTTCGCATTCACATTGCCTGTGGGGGCGATGCATCAAGAATTACTGATAGAGAAGACTGGAAAAACACTTCACAGGAAGCCCCGTTCACATATTGGTCAGTGAAGAGCAGCTACCTTTCCTGTCACATGATTCAAGTGGATTTGGGATTTCTGTTTTGGTGTTTACAAATGTGTCAGACATACATTACAATGGTCTTGGCATGAGCAGCAGATGAGGCAGCGGACTGTGAAGAATGTTGTTTTTAAACCAGGCAAGATGGCGGCTATGTGCGAGGTGGCGGACGCAGGGTAGAGAGACAGATAACATATCCCTGTTGTCTGTTTTAAAAGCTGTTATAATAGTTTTATTAGCTGTTATAGTTAGACAGTTATGGTAGTTGAAGTCAGTATTTTCTACTTAAGAAAACTTTACCCTCAATACACTTTTACTTTTTCCACCTCTGACAACACCACAACACACACATAATAATGGAAATAGAACCATGGCTATGAGTAGGCATATCAACACAATGTAACACAATGACTGACTTCTCTTTTTTATTTTTGGCAAAGTCAATTGGCAGAGTCAGATTTGATTTGAACTGTTTTGGGGCCTTATGACAACCCATAGTCCTCTGTCCCGAACTGCTGATCCTCCATGTTTAGCATCACCGCGAGTGGGCTGAGTGTAAGCGACTGTGGAAACGGTGACTAATTTGGGCTAAAGACGCGTGCCCTTTGATTCCTGCCTTGAATCAGCCTGACTGTGGATGCCTCGGCAGCCCGGGGCCTCATTGTCAGCCTGCCAGGATGTCATCTTCCTCCCATCAGTGAATATAAAGCTCCCGAATACATCATGCAAATAATCAGGCTGGAAACAAACAGTGGCACTTCCCCCAGAGGAAGAGGCAGCCGTTTCTAATGAGTGTGGTAAAACTGGAATATTCAAACCTCTGCCTCCGTTAGCGCACTATTGAGTGAATCCTTCTTCCACCAGTCACACCGCTTCTCATTCATTAGCACTGTTTCCAAATAGCTTAGACCACATTTAAAGTTTTGGAAAACGGAAAATTTTGAATCAGAAGTATTAACTGTCAAAAGTTAAAGATGAATGTGTAAAATGTATTTTGGTGCTGATTTATTCAAACCAAAAAATTAGCATGAAAAAAATTTATACATTGTAAAACCTAAGGAAACCTAATAATTTATTTTCCTCCCCTACTTCTGTCCATTATGTCTCTGTGGAAAAAGACAAGTCTGAGACTTGAGCTTAAGTGACTCCACCTGGACTGAAGTCAATGTTTAAACAGCTCCGATTCGGACTTGGACTCCTCTCTTCTCAAACTTGTGTTTGGCTCGAACTGAAGAGCTGGTCTTGGACTCGGACTTGTTGACATTAACTTGGACTAGTGAGTCTCATTTATGTCTGGTTTGCTTTTTGCTCTATGTAAGTCTGCGCACCCCCAGTGTAATGCTCTGTTATGAAGTAGGTTTATAACATATTTGGTATTTGTCAGTGTTGCACTCATACAAAAAATTTTGGCGACTGAACTCGGACTTGGTCTTTCTGCAGCTCTTTCTGGACTTGACTTGAATTGATTTGGACTGGACTCAGAGGTCGTTTACATGACAATGCTGGGCAGGAAAACCCAACAGTTATTCCATCTCCAATTTGAGTCTGTACGGATACACTCGAGGTGTGAAAATCTGTAGTAACCCTATGAGTCCAGCACCACGGGTTAGGGTTAACCCTAACCACGTAGTGGTGTCAGAATGTGTAATGGATAAAAAATAGTGCACTCAAAATTTCCCACAATGCATTTTGAAAAGTAGTGGACAGCGATGGTCACTAGAGGTCAGTATAGACCAGAATGCGTTGTGAGTTTCGGAAGAGAACAGCGGGACCGCAACAGGACTCACACCTGAATGAAACCAGTTAGAAACGCCTTTTTTTAAAACTTCTGTCACGTCGTAATCAGAAATAAAAACCTCTTAAATAAACTGTTGCAGTGTAATATTGCTAACGTTATCTTAGCCAGCATTCAGCCTCAGGCACAGAGCGGCAATAATCCAGTCCGTTTTATTCATTATAGCGATAATTCACGTTAAATATCACGTGTATGACTATTATTTATCTATAAACACTAAAACATCAAGTGAGTCTGGTCGGGCTTTAACACAGAAGAACATTATTAGCAGAGTTTGGATTTATTTATTTATTTTTTACACGGACGCCAGAGTCATGTGATCACCGGTGAGAGAAAACTAGTGTGTGAGTGTCCGAATCATTCACAAAATGAGTGCACTATAATCCGCTATATAGTGCTGGACTATATAATGATTGAGGGGTTAGGGACTAGGAATGACGTTCGGACACAGCCTTTAACTTTTACATCTTGTGATTTTCCTGGGCAGAGCTGAAACTCTGAAGCACTATTAAAGATTTATATATATTACTAACAGTAAGTTGTCAAAATATAAATGTATGAACCCTAAAATTACTGTATTTTGTCATTGTGCGAGTGGACATAGACAGGGCTGTTAAGGACTCTGTTTTCCCAGTGCACAAAAATGCTGGGCACCCCGAGCGGCGCCCTGCTGTGAGATGAAAACATCTTCCAGCATTTTCAAATGATTATGTATCAGACAACAAAAAGCAAACTCTTGTGTAGACAAAAGGCCAATCTGGAAACAAATCATTGCGTTTTTGCATTGTATATACAGCCCTAAAGACTTGACTTGAAATCTCACCTCCATTAAAGAGGACTTGATTCTGACTCAGCTCAACAGTAGAAATGTTAATGATTCGACTTGGACTCAGCTCAGACCAGCCTTTAGTAATTCGGATCAGACCTGAACCTTACACTGAGGACTTGATTACAACTTGGACATTGCTTAGAACACATAAATAGACAACTAGCGATGTTAATAAAGCTGATTTAGCCCTCGGATCAAAGAAACTCCCAAAGACAGCACAAGTGTGAGGAAGTCTTTGTGATGAATACAAGTAAACAGATCATATTAAAAGATAAGGAGTCAGAGAGATAACTTTTCCCCAAAACTTTCAAAATGAGTTGATCTAAATTTAGGCTGCTCCCCACACGCTGGATTTAGTTGTCAGAAGAGTTCAGTCCTGTCTGAATTTCTCCCACTCAAACAACAGGAGGCCTGTGGAAATAGCCTGCTCTAGCATGTTCAGGGGAGGCTTTGCTCAAGTAAAAAAAGATATTATTTGGTCTGAAAGTAAAAAAAAAAAACAACAACTAATCAGTCCATTAGGATTTAGTAGTATTTGATTATACTTTGCAGATTGCATTAATCTGTGTGAGTTTTGTGTGGCATAGCAACGTCTACACAATTTTGTCTAATTAGCTCTCCCTATGCCAATGGGATCCAACTTCCTCCAATGAGGGAAAGCTTGAAACTTTTCGAAACAGCTGGAGACAATATGGCATTATTTGCTGCTGCAAACTTAAAGCTAAAGTTGCATTGTGTAAATAGTGTAGTCTACAACTGAACAAACTGGAACTGCATTCTTTCTGATTAATATATGAGATTACATCGAGGCGATACATTGTTTAATAATCTCAAGGCAATATTGTATTTTCTGGTAAAAAGTGTTCCTTTGAAAAATCCAGTGGGCATACAATATAAATATACTATAGATATACAAAAACAAAAAAAAATTTTATTGGTAATAATTAATAATGTAGATCAGGGGTCAAACTTTTTTTCAGTGAGGGCCACCTACCTAAAAATATGTGCGGAGGAGGACCATTGATTTGAAGTGACGTATTTTGTCCCCCAGTGAACAAAAGTCCCATTTAGCTTTAGGGATCTACCCACATTTATCAACCCCATGGTTTTCCAGGCTTGGGACTGGTTTCACTTTTGAGCTATTATCAGAGAAGTAATAAGTTCTGGCTGTGGCAATTTGGGCCTAATGAGAATGAAGCCCGAGGGCCAACAACAACAAAAAAAAAGCTACATTTGGGCCCCAGGCCATAGTCTGGACACCCCTGTTGTAGATCAATTGCCATAGCACTGTGTAAGTATTGTAACCTGATTACTTTCGGATGACTCATGTTGCATTTTATAAAGGTTTGGTATTGGGCACAGAACTCTGAAGCACAGCAGCAGAAGGTTTATTGTTTTTTTGTTTCGGAGGAAGGGGCAGTAGACAGGAGGGCAGGAAGATGGCACCACAAGTAACCACAGGAATGGAGCTGGGGGCAGGGAGTGAAGTTTACAAAATAATTATTTCTCTTCAAAGCTATATGTTACAAGTAGGTTCAAGCGTAGGAAACATAAACACCAAATAAAGTTAACAATATTTACTTTGACAATTATAACAGGGGGTTTCCCGTTATGCTGTATCCATTCGTCGTTTTCAGAAGGTTACAAAACCTGAATTAATTCAACACACCACTACATCAGGCGGACAAACCCGCACGACATGGGACTCAGTTCACTTTAACCGAAAAGATACACAGTAAGATCACTGCAAACGTTACAGCAAACAAACATCGCAGATGAATTCACTCCAAACAAGATCAGGTTTAAGTGTTTTGACATTCGGCCGATATGGATTGTTTTTAAACAGGGAAGTGACTCAAAAATAATAAACAGGACGTACAAACAAAAAGATAACGATAGTTAGTTTGCCCTAACAAGTGCACTTGATAGAAAATAACACAGGCCAAAGGCAGGGGCGGACTAACTAAAACGGAACCAAACTGTAAACCATATTAAAAGGACAGCAGGTAGCAGTGACTTTGAAACTGTAAAAGCAAATACAAAATTACCAAACACATAAAATACCTTTAATAATTTTTTCTAAAAAACTGTTAACACTGCATACCTGCAGCGTCGACTCTCCCCACGCCGTGTCAAACTGTTTCAGCACACTTCAGTAGAATTGTCTTCATTAAAACTCTGTGACCCTATTACACAAAATAGGCTATATAAAAGTCTGCCACACCCATAAAAAAAGTCACATTAAAACAATATTTACCGTCTCAAACAGCCCAAACAATAGAGCGCGTGGGCCCAGCAGACCACCTGGCCACCCACAGGAAACTGGCATCTCCCAGGTAAACGGTCATCATCCTTTCATCCACAAAAACATCACTTTTGATTAGGGATGAAGGGATGAAACCCTCCCTGAGAGCCGGTTCTAATTTTTCCAATCCGTTGGAATTGTATGCCTCCACTGTTAGCAATTCCTTATCGATAGCATTTTGGGCAGTTGCGTACATGTGAAGTGCGGATTTTTCAGCACCTCTAACTTTATTACTTTCACTTGCAAAAGTCATCTTTGATGAGTAGCCTACATAGCACGCTGCACATTTTCCAATGCATGTGGTTCTTCCCTCTCTAATTAACGCACACGTGCTCACAAGACACGGCAGCTCAGAGGTGGAGAAGCACGAAGCCATGGCACGCTCGCATCCCATGGTGTGGACACACCAGTGCCAGCGAAGGTTGGAGCTAAATGTGTGCTCACAGTGACAGCAGGGGCTCATTCACCGTGCATAAGAAATGCGGTTTGTAATGGAGTGAGCGATAGAAAGAGAGAGACCACTGTAGAAAATGTTGAATACTGTGCCTACCTGTCTGATGGAGATGTGGCTCCTCCTTTCTTTGCACTGTCACAGACTTCTAACACAGACTTCTGTTTAGTTAAAACGTTTAATGAACAGTTTATTTCGACAGACAGCAAACTTGCTCTGGCTGCTCCGAAATCAACATTAAAGCCACAATCCTATTTATTTTAGAAGCATGTTTCATTTAAAGTTTTAGGTTCAAAACATGTTACTTCTGTTTAGGGAGCCTAGTTTAAAATAGACCTACATGCTTGAAAATACAATTAAGCTTCTATTTCTCCTTCACAATAAACTGTAAGGCCATAAATCTATTTAATTTTTATTCACAGATTTATTAGTAATGGATAAGAAAATTTATAAAAATTGTAAGGATAAGCTTAATCGACAGTGGCACTGACATTGATAAAATCTTATCAATTCCCATCCCTACTTTCGATTATTCTGTAGGAAAAAACAATACTGAAGAGTTGCTGTGTGGTCTTCTGTTTAACAAACACACTAACAAATGCTGAACTTAAGTTTTATATTTCACCTAATCGACAAACTGTGTTAAAAAGGAAAACAAAATGGCCAGTTAGCCACAGGGCAGAGACATTCACTGTTACATTCATTCACTAATGGGCAATTTAATAACTCTCTGCTTCCTCCATACTGTAAATTGCCCAACAACCTGGTAAAATACAACTCTTTGGTGAGCATATCTCATCCTTGTTTGAATCGATACATAACTTCAATTTCGAGGATTGCTATTATTCTTGTTGTTGACATTCATGGTAATCTCAATGTAATGGTAAAGTTAAGTGGCTTCATTCAAAATGAGTCTAAGTACAGTGGGACAGTTTTGTACTATTCTTTCTCAAGCTTTGTGGAAAGGTACATGGTGTTGTGTTTGATGAAGACAAATGTGGCAGAGGGAGAATATTAATAAATACACTGCGGTACGCAATGGTACATCTTACTAAAATAAAAAAGTTACTTAGTTAGAATAGTTAGAATCACTTATTCCAAATGTTTTAAATAGACTCAAAACTAAATATGTAATAATATGAATTCACTTTTTTTAAGTGAAGTGTTTTAAGTGTTAGCTTTACTCGCTAATTAATTTTTTACTGTTACTAGTTTCTGCGAAAAAGATAAAAAAAAAGAAGTAATTAAAAATAATTATGTAATAATAAAAGTATTAAGAAAAAAATATATAATCAGCAAAAAATACCATTCATTTGATGTAATGTAAAACACATATTTTAGGGCTTAAATAATAACTCAGATATTAAATATACTATAATGTACACTATTGCCAAAAAGTATTTGCTCACCTGCCTTTACACACATCCATCCATCCATCTTCTTCCGTTTTATCCGGGGCCGGGTCGCGGAGGCAGCAGTCTAAGCAGGGACACCCAGACATCCCTTTCCCCGGACACTACATCCAGCTCCTCTGGAGGAACCCCAAGGCGTTCCCAGGCCAGCCGAGAGACATAGTCCCTCCAGTGTGTCCTAGGTCTTCCCTGGGGCCTCCGCCCGGTGGGACATGCCCAGAACACCTCCCCAGGAAGGCGTCCAGGAGGCATCTGGAACAGATGCCCAAGCCACCTCAGCTGGCTCCTCTCGATGTGGAGGAGCAGCGGCTCTACTCCAAGCTCCTCCCGGGTAACCGAGCTACTCACCCTATCTCTAAGGGAGCGCCCAGCCACCCTGTGGAGGAAACTCATTTTGGCTGCTTGTATCTGGGATCTTGTCCTTTTGGTCATGACCCAAAGCTCATGACCATAGGTGAAAGTAGGAACGTAGATCGACCGGTAAATCGAGAGCTTCGCCTTTCGGCTCAGCTCCTTCTTCACCACCACAGACATGAAATCCTGTTGTTCCCAAACCAGACTCCCGCTGGCCCCTGGCTGCACCTAGAAATTCTGTCCATAAAAATTATGAACAGAACCAGTGACAAAGGGCAGCCCTGCCGGAGTCCAACATGTACCGGAAACAGGTCCGACTTACAACCAGCAATGCAAACCAAACTCCTGCTCTGGTCATACAGGGACCGGACAGCCCTTAGCAAAGGGCCTCGGACCCCGTACTCCCAGAGCACCCCCCAAAGGATGCTACGAGGGACACGGTTGAATGCCTTCTCCAAATCCACAAGACATATGTGGACTGGATGGGCGAACTCCCATGAATCCTCGAGCACCTGATAGAGGGTGTAGAGCTGGTCCACTGTTCCACGGCCAGGACGAAAACGGCATTGTTCCTCCTGGATCCGAGATTCGACTATCAGCCGAATTCTCTTCTCCAGTACCCTGGAATAGACTTTCCCGGGGAGGCTGAGAAGTGTGATCCCCCTGTAGTTGGAACACACCCTCCAGTCCCCCTTCTTAAAAAGAGGGACCACCACCCCGGTCTGCCAGTCCAGAGGCACTGTCCCCGACCGCCACGCGATGTTGCAGAGACATGTCAGCCACGACAGCCCCACAGCATCCAGAGACTTGAGGTACTCAGGGCGTCCACACCCGGTGCCTTGCCACCGAGGAGCTTTTTGACCACCTCGGTGACTTCAGCTTGGGTGATGGATGAATCCTCCTCCGAGTCCCCAACCTCTGCTTCCTCAATGGAAGACGTGTCGGTGGGATTGAGGAGATCCTTAAAGTATTCCTTCCACCACCCGACAACATCCCCAGTACACACATATGAACTTAATTCTTAATCCATAGGGTTTAACATGACTTTGGCCCACCCTTTGCATCTATAACAGCTTCAAATCTTCTGGGAAAGCTTTCCTTAAGGTTTTGAAGTGTTTATGGTAATTTTTGACCATTCTTCCAGAAGAGTATTTGTAAGGTCAGGCCTGGCTCACAGTCTTTGCTCTAATTCATCCCAAATTTGTTCTATGTTCTCTGTTGAGGTCAGGACTCTGTACAGCCCAGTCAAGTTCCTTCACACCTAAGTCACTCATCCATGTCTTTATGGACCATGCTTTGTGCACTGGTGCAGTCATGTTGGAACAGGAAGTGGCCATCCCCAAAGTTTTCCACAAAGCTGCAGCCTTGGTGCTTGATTTTTTACACCTGTGGCCATGGAAGTGATTGGAACACCTGAATTCAGGTATTTGGGTGAGTGAATAGTTTTGGCAATATAATGTTTACACAGTAAAATTAAGTAAAATTTTAAGCATGTTTGTATAAAAAGAGCATTTTCAAAAATATAACAAGTAAAAAAAAGTAAATTAACTCAAAATTCAAACTCTTAAAATAATCAAATAAACATGTAGGCTACATAAACTTGACTTCATTTGAGTTGAATTGACTTTTTTACAGTCCAGACTCCGGTCTGGATCCAAACCCCGAGTGACTTCGATCCAGGCCCAGCCTCACATTGTATTTCAAAAGAGCGCAGTTCCTACTTTAAACAGCTGTAACCAGTTTGTTTTGTTGGAGTGTATCTTTTAGATATCAGTAGTGTGTTTCTGGTCTAAAATGATCCCAAAGATGAGTTTGCCATTTCTAAGTTTAACCTGTGTGACTGTATGACATTGGCCCAAACACACTATGTCTAATTAACGGAGTGATTTCAGATAGCATCCTTGATGTTTTACTCTACAGTGCTCAGAAAAGAAACTTTTACTTGCCAAAACTTAGTTTTGAAGGCCAAACGTTTGAGGAGAGGGAGAGAAGAAATGAGGGACTGTTGCTGGAACATCACAGAGGGAACAGAGAGAGAGGGGGCGTCTCACAGACAGACATGAGAGCTTCGGGGGGATTAGACTTTTATTCAAATAAATAATCAAAATCAAAATAATAATATACAGCATGCCATAAACAGGTCTGTGATGGATATCTCCCCTTATGTAAAAGTTCAAATGCAATAGAATTACTCTCATTTGAAGACTGTGAACATCTGACAATGGCCAGTAGAGCACAGTGTATTAATACAGTGAATATATAGTGTTCTGGGACATGCTCAAGGTTTATTTTTACCATCACCCTGTGTGTCCCCTGAAGGCTTAGAAGGCATTTACCTCTATTGTAAATCATATAATCTGTTATATGTTGTTAGAACATGTTTTCACCCCGATGACCTGCCAGTTTACACTTTATTTGTTGCGTGAAGCACTTGTTAAAAAACAAGTTTTGAAAAAATAATCGATTGTTCCAGACCTTAGACACTGATGAGATTTAAAATTTGGACCTTTGGACATAAAGTCTGAGGAGCACTGGTGTAGAGAAACACACCTAAAGCCACCGATGTATGATGAAAGAGGAGTGGGAATAACTCCTCTCTTGACCACTTTTTTAGACTGACCTAGAACAAAAGACAAAGCACCTCGCTTTTACAACAAGTGCCATTTTTTTTAAAAAGGCTTTTTGGCTCAAATCTAAATTAAACCTTTTTCTTCTTTGGGTTATTTGTGCTTTTTATTAATATTTTATTGTAAGAAAAGTTTAAGTACAACTTCAAGAGGTACTTTGTGATTTGACCTTGTTAGATTGTTAGCCAAAAAAGGAAACAGATGTGAAAAAGACATCTAATTAAAACTTTTACCTTGTTCACACTGTGTCTAGAAGCATTCTCCACTGAACAGGGTTGAGATGGTAAGATTATAGGAACACTAAGCAGCTTTAGCAAGTACTGTACAACTTATTATGGTTGCATGAAATATATACATTATGTGCACAGAGATAATTTATAATAAAAAATATATATAATACAGAAATTATATGCACAAAATGACTAGATATTTTAGTACTTTTTAGGTCAAGCAGAGGGCAGGCAGCATTGCGGAAGGGGATCCTCTCGCACCGAGCGGCCGCCCCTGCTGTGTCGTTTTTCATCTTTGTACAAGGAAGCTGGCACTAAACTGGACTATACAGTTCTGTTCCCGGACCACTTCATGTCAGACAGTAAAATGATGCTTTACCTGCCAGATTTGTGCAGGGAGAGAGAAGCACTACATTTCGGAACATGGATGACATGATGACTTGCGCTGCTGTTGCTAGAAACTGAGAATTGCCCAAAATGTTTCTGTGCTGAAGCAAATACACGAAGTAAAACAAGACATTAGATAAAGGAAAAATAGAGATATTTTCTAAACATGGTACAGTATTACACACACAAAAATGCAAAAAAAAACAAAAAAAACATTTGCTGCTCCAGATGAGTTTGTGAGTTTCATGCAAACTTTGAATAACCCTCCTCTCCCCAAGTTCACCACTTTTTGTTTTATCTAATCTTATAATGCCTGTAATCTAGTGAGTACTCTACACCTTTTCAGTGCTTTGGTGAAACCTGCTTCTGTTTTTGACTGACACAGCTAATTTTTAAACCACCACACAACCCCAGGACAGTGGCATTTTTCGTCTGCGTCACCGCCAGCTTGATGGTCCCTTGAATGTATTATAACTAACAGTCCTGGACACATCTGCAGCCTGTCTGTCTCGGGAGTGGATCCCTCCTTCTTGTGGTTCTCCCTGAGGTTTCTCTTTTTCCCATAGCAGTTTTTTGTTTTTCCTTACTGAGATAGACGGTCCAAGGGCTATCTTTTTGCCTGGTTGTATGTTTTATCTCTACTTCTATAAAACCCTTTGATGTGACTGCTCTTATAAATAAACTGAGTTGGAGTGAACTGAAAGTTGTGTCCCTTTTTAAACCAGACTCAGTATTCCTTGTTTTAAATTAACATACTTTTGGTGGCCTGAGGATGCTGTTACATGCAATTCATTACTCCCAGTGTGTCATCACATAAAGACATTTCCCATTAAGACAATTGCAGCGGAAGATTGTGCAGAAAACCATAATAACCCAGACGGGGATCTCAAAGATTTGATTTTGTTCCTGACTTGATTAAAAATGCCCCAGTGTATTTCTGGCTTGTTGGCACCTCAGCCCATCACTCACGCCCCTCTGTCCCCTCACTGTTCCCTTGTTATCACAGTGGGCCACTTGTCCCAAATGACCTCGCTCCAATTCCTGTTGTTTTTAATACACCACCTGCCTTTAAATGGCCGTTATGTTGAGCCCACAGACACCTCATTAAAACTTTACAGCTTTTTACAGTTTACCACTATTGCATTTTAACCCACACCTCCAAAATTGTGAATCAGAGGTGACCGAGAGAGAACTTATCCAGATAAAGAGTTTGCAAGAGAGAAAAATTATTATTAAGTAAAGCGATATTCGTTACAGAGCCTAACCAATAGATATTTGAGGGCTTAACAGTGAATAACTAATTGTTTCTTATAAGGAAAGGTGTACAAGACAGAAGTGAGACCAGCAATGTTGTAGAGATAGAAGATGTTGAGGTTCTCTTTAGGAGTAACGGAAATTAAATGTATTAGGAATCAGTATGTCAGAGGGACAGCTAATATGAAATATTTTGGAAATAAAGGTCAGAGAGGTCAGACTGAGATGGTTTGAACGTGTACAGAGCAGGGCTAGTGAATGATAGTATGGGTAGAAGGATGCTGAGGTTAGTGCTGCCAAGTAGGAAGCCTGGAGGAAGGAGAAGATTTGTGGATGTAGAGAAAGGGGACATTAAGTTAGTTGGTGTGAAAGAAGAGGATATGGGTGGGCAATACTACTTTCTTTCTTTTTTTTTTTTTTTTCTTTTTTTTTCACTGATCTGATACCAAATAAATAGGGGCTAGTATCACCGATATTGATTCTGATAACAATTACTTTGCACACATACAGCAGCTCATGTTCTTTCATGTGGAGCAGAGGTTCCAAATGTGGGGTCCGAAGCCCACTGGTGGGCCGCGAAGGTACTGTAGGGAGGCAGCCAGAGGATGTTTACAATAAATACATAAAATAAAATTCAGTTTGACATAAAGTACCTTAAAAAAAAAAAAAAAATCACTTTGAAGCAATTTTTAGTCACCAGTCTGTTTTATGGGTCTGTTTTTTTTTTTTTTTATGAGTAAAACCTAGTCTGACCAGCTCGCCAAACTCCTTTCCTGTTCTATACAAGGAAGTAAGTCTGGCACCCCTTCAGTAACATTTCGGTAACACAGGCAGAGTAGCCAATCAGAGAAACGAAGGGCAGGATGTAAGCAGCGTTGACCCAAACATGGATTCTTGCTTTTTTTTAAGAAAACACCAGAATACACTGTATTCTGAGCAGCTCTGTACTTCTTTCTGAACAGGGACAGCAGCAGAAGCCAGTTGTAGAAAGAGTTGCGAAGAAAGTTTTTCTTTTTTTATATCAATGTGGTTGTTACATTGGATGTCAACAGGACTTTACTAATGTTAAAATGACAAATGACAATGACAATGTGATGAAGAAAACAATCACACAAAAGGAATGGGCACATTGCTGTCCAATGGTGGAAAAAAGCATGAAACACTGTTAATCAGGTCAGAGAAGTTATTAAATGTTCTTGGTAGCGAGTGCTACCTTGGTTATCTCTTTTGCATTCATAAGACATGCTGCAGATACGGCTGTGATAGGCCAGTTCCAAATCGCCCAGAGCGAAACGATCTGCTCTGAAAGGGGAGCCCTACTGTCCTGCTTTTAAAAAGAAAGTAGGCGAGGCTGGCTCGCCAGGCTACGGAAAACCATGACAGACTATAGTAAACCACATGGGATTGTCTGATTTTTTAGGGTGCCGTGACACTCTTGACTCTCTCTTTGGGAAAGACTGATGCAGAGAATAGCAGTGTGTCATCATATGTTTAATCTGAATACTTCAGGAACCCCCAACTTTTCTGTAATGATCCAGAGGCGCTGTTTGTTAAAGTGCACCTGACAGGTTGAACTACCCATTTCACCACAGCATAGGTACAATCTTAGCATGTATGATTTCAGTGAAAATTCATATTTAATAGCCTCTAATTTGGAGTTAGAAGATGTTTTTCTGAGAAATTTTACTTCCGCATTGAGAGCGACAGTGAGCTGTGACGTCTCAAGAGGTAAACAATCTACCACTGTGCAGTTCTACTGCAGGGAGCATGGATGAGATAAACTGGAAAATTTCCACAAATAAAATACGGACCACAACCAGGTCATTCTGAGTCTGTCTGACCTGAGAGAGACCGAGAGCAGCCAATATAATAAGAAACGATGGGCACAGGAGAGAAATGGAGCTTTGGTTTGGAATGAATGAGGACAGCACAGGGGTCCTGGTGAGCTCTGCTAAAGCTAATGTGTTCAGTCATAATAACTAATGTTACTCACTAAATCAACACAAATAAGGAAATTGCCTGTTTCGATTAGTATCCAATCAATGTGTTTTTTTTTGTTTTTTTTTTTTTTGTTTTTTAGGGATGGGACTATAACGTGTTAATCATGATTAATTAATTACAGAGAAATTAACGCGTTAAAAAAATGAACGCAATTAATTGCACTGGTCTATGGAACTTTTCTTAGTGACCTAGTTTCTGGCGCACAACCAGGGCTGGACAGCCGCACCTGTCAAAGCACCAAATCTGTGTGGATTTCAGCTGTGAATAGATAGGGGCCTATTTTCCGCATGGCGTTGGCGTGGCGTGGCGGTGGCGGAGACGGCTGAAATTTGCTATTTTGTGCAGCCCGTCTACGTCTCCGCCAAGGCCGTGGGGTGTGGTGGTCTGAACATGAGGTGTCTGTTCTAACACCAGGGCGTGGTGAGGGGCAGGGAACTGCTGTCACTAAAGCTGTGGTTTGTATCTGAAGCAGGTGATTTCAACGAAGCACTGCACGTGCAGACATACTCACATTAAAGTAATTAAGATAAAAGTTATTATAAAAGTATTAAAAAATATATATGACTTAGGCCTAACTACTATTATGCACTTGGAGAGAAATGTCACATCGATTCCACTGTCTTAATTCATTTATATTCTGCGCATTGAGCAGACCATGTGACAGTACAACGCACCATGTTTGAAATATATCCATATAAAATCTATGCAAATCGAAGATACAACTTGCTGTGCTTTGCCTCATGAACATATCCGTTTTCAATATATAACAGTTGAAAGGAGTTAATATGGTTCAGATTGCTTGGTTGCTTTCTGTTTTATTCAATCTGACAATTCACACATACGCGCCTTATGCCCAACTCGCTGCGACACTACGCTCAAATTAGGTTGAAGTTCTATTTTTCCAGCGTCTCCGCGTCGACCGGCAACACTACAGCCGGAGAAACAAAGGAAACAGGCACCAAGTGTCAAAATAAACTTCCGTTAAACTTTCAAAATAAAGGTTTTCTAAATGTATGATGGACGTAAACATCGTGCATCGCACCAAGGACTTCAGTGAATGTTGCACCATGGACGACGAGAAGTTAATTCTTGAGGTGGAGAACTTTAACATACTTTAAGACACAAAAAGATTGTAATTCTACTTCCAGCACGATAGTAGTACTGTTGTCTGATCGGCACGTGAGCTTAATAAAAAAAAATTTTAAAAGTGCAATTGGGCACGTACTAAAGATAAAAGTACATTTTATTCAAACAAAAATAGTTTAGTATAAATCAGTTTGTAATATTTCTGCTTAACCATCTGAAGAAGCAAGAATATCCACCAATTATAGGAATGAAGTTGGTAAAACAGAGCAGATCTGCAAACACAGCGCCGGTCCAAACGCAGCTCTGACGCTTTCGGTGTGAATTGACACTTTTGAAAAGACGCGCGTAAAACGATCTGCTGCTGCAACGTCCCGTAACGTTTTCGGCGTGAATTTGGGGTAAGTAGGGACAAAATCGATCTGGACACGCCCCCTAACGTACCTCCGTCTACGCCTCTGCGGAGATTATCTATATATGGCCCATAATGTGCCTATGCAAGTGCACTACAGGTAACTACAGGTAAGATGCCGGCCGTCTCCGTGCATCCAGTGCATGGCGCCACTTTTCTTTCACTTTCTAATGCACCCCTTCAAGGCACCACTCATTGTCTCTCTCATTGTTCTCACAGCTGACGGGCGCGCTGACGCACACAGGAAACAGCGTCTGTTTGGTTCTGATGCGAAGGAGAGAGGTCCACGCGGAGGTCACAGGAGGAGCACAGGAGGAGAGACGAGAGAGAGGTGCGCTGCATGTTACTACGTGCTCAGAGGCAGAGGTCGTCAAACGCTGAATCCTGCTCAGTTTGACCGCAGTGTTAGTTTGAAACAAAGTTAAAATACGGCAGAACATACAAATAAGCTCCTAAATTTTATTTCTGACAATTAAATATTGCTATTTGATAAAAATGTGATTAATCATGATTAATTAATTACAAAGCCTGTAATTAATTAGATTATATTTTTCCCACCACTAGTTTTTATTTATTTATTTATTTATTTTGTTTTTATCATTATTAGCTGAAGCTGCTCACAACAGGCAGCTATGGGTGTGTGCCCCGGGAATAAAGAGACATGGGCTCCACTCCTCGCTCATTCTTCCCCTCTCACATCTGTATTCAGCGCACTTTTGAACAGACCAGAAACTTAGCTTTTAGGAGAGGAGCACGTCTAAAGCTTACGCTCATGTAGAGATTATTCCAGAGTTTAAACCACCGGCGCAGTCACAGCATCACAGTCCCCCCCTCCATCCCCACCCTGGGACGGGCTCGTCTCAAAGCCGGGGGTGGGGATCATAACTGAATCCGTCATGGACCAAAATCAACCTCCTGATGATTTTGTTAGGAGGCTGATATTAAGTGCATGATGTTAAGAGCAGCACATGAGACCGAGCCCACGTCACTTTATCCCTGCGGGACATGTGCAGAGCTGCGGGGCCCCTGACTGTGCTGTTTGTGAGTGTCACAGCCAGCTCACAATGATCTGGGAAAATCAAAATATTAAACAAACAAAACAAAGTTGTTGTCACTTATTTTTATTTTTTGTTGGTGAAGCCCACAGGACAGGAGCCTGTCCCGAGCCTGTTGAGCTAACGTTAGCATGTTGCAGTGGTCCTGCTTGGTCTCTCTCTAAAGCCTAAACCGGTTTAGATCTACGGCCAGCCGGGCTGCAAGGCTTATTGTGTGCATTTATTGAGCCCACACCAGCTCCTGGGAAAGCAAAGACCACTGTCACTGTCCTGATCCAAGTCCCAAGTCCAGTTCTAAACTCAGGCTAAAGTTCTACTTCTCCCTCTGTCTACGTCATATCTGGTAAGGCGCAGATTCCAGAGAGAAAGCTTAAATTTTGACTTTTTCTGTATAATACTGACAAATGGTGCTGTAAAATGTACAATAACCCTTTACACGGGTATTAACAAGATTAATTATACATTTGAAAAACATGAAAACCTGTCATATGCACTTTAAAGGGCTACTGGTTTTGCAGGAGGGGCAGCAGCAGAACTGATCTCATCATGCTCCTATTGATCCAATACCGATTCTAACGTAGGTATTGATTCTATTAATATTTGGATCAATCCACCTGTCTCTAGAAGAGGATGCAGACAGCGGATGACTTGGTGTGTTGACCCCTGACAGGACGAGCTGACGTAAAAGAAGAATGTAATGCATTTATTATGTTATGTTGTACATGTCAAAAGCAGGACATGTGTAAATGGACTTCCTTTTGGTTTATTTTTTTTTATTTTATCTGCAATCTTTGTTACTACTAATTAGCTGTCCATACCTGTAAATGTATAAAAAACATAAAGATATATCATTGATATGGATAAATTTACTATGAATATTGAAAGTTCTAAACTTTGTAACAAACACTTTTCCAACATTGCTCTGTAAGAACGCTTCAGTAGTAGAGTACATGCAGTTAATAACCTGTGCAGAGGGAGTGGCGTTGTTGGCAAAAGTGACATGGAGAGAAATGGAGATGATCTCTCTAGGCTCTAGATCACACGTTTGAATTGCAAAATGTAATTTCAGTAAGACTTCACTGGAAAAACTAATGACTTCAACTACATTGATGTTTTACTTTGTACTTTAGGTAGAACTGCTGCACCTGATTAAAAGAAAATCATTTTTGGAGTTTTTTTTTTTTCAATCTCAAATGTTCTCAGTTTATGCTGTGAAATATGCCAGTAAAATGTTTACTAAATGCTTTACAAGCTTTCAAATGAAAATGATCAGTGGCATTTAACTTCTCAGCAACTGGTAGAGCAGGGATTTTGCGGTGAAGATGTTTTTATATCAATGGGCTTTCTTATCATGCACTGTGACCTGCAATTTCAGCACAAGCAATAAACACTTTTTTTTCTAAATACTGGAAAATGTGTGCATGTTACATTATTCTATTTCTGCCATTTGTAACGTCGTAAATTCACTTCTTTAACAAGTTAAAAGATCCTTTAAAGGGAATATATTATGCAAAACAACTTTTCTGAGCTTTCAACCATGTTATAATGTTGTTCCCTCGTCAAAAACATACCTACAGTTATGTTTTGCTTCATTCACAAATGTTAAAGTAATCCTTTTTCTCTGGCATGGTCTTTTTGAAGTCTCAAAATGCTTAGTTCCACGAGTCCCCGCCTCCAGGAAGCCAAGCACTGATCACTGAATAAGCCCTCTACATTCAGCTCTCTTTCATTTATCCAAATAATAATAATAAAAATCTGTACTGCTGTTTCCACTGATGCCTCACAGCTATCTATTTTTCATTTTGTAGTAAGATGGCATCACACAAAAAAATTGCTATATCATTTTAATGCGTTCAGAAGACTCCAACACTCTGCCCTCTGCTGTCTCTTTATCTGTTTCTTTATGATACCGGTACAATATTTATTAAAAATGTATTCTTTTAGTCAGATAATGTTTTTAAACAGGTTGTAAAATGTGCAATGCTGTTCTAGAGTTGACCAAGATTGTTTTAAAAATATGAATAAAAGCTTCCGGCTCTGCGACCGATGGAGTGAGACGTGACTTTTGGGGCTCCTGCAAAACTCATCGTTATACTGTGTCAGCCGGTTTTCATTGACGTTGTGTGAACATATTTTAATTTCGTGACCTTATTTCACGATACTTTTACCACGAAATGCCTGCAAAACTGAAGAATACGAACAGTTCAGCGATGCCGCTGACGCGGCCTGCTCTTCAGGCTAGATCCTCGCCTCCGAGTAGTCCTACCCCGCCGCCCCCAGACGGAGCCGCTGCCTTTTCAAGTACGTCCTCTGCGGATTTTAAAGCCGAGTTGCGTACTGCTCTTCGGGAGGAAATGGTAGGCATTTTCAAGTCTGAACTACATACAGCTATGACTGAAAATTTGTCTCATATAAAGTCGGAGTTGCAGTCTTTGAAAACGGAACTGAATGCTAACATAGCGGCTATCAACGCGGAGGTGCATGTGTTGAAGGGCACTGTTAGCGACATGGAGGTCTCGCTATCGACCTGCACGGACGATGTGGTCTCACTCCAAAATAAGGTGGAAAGACTTTCGACCCAACTTGTTTCACTTGAGAATAAGTGTGAAGATTTAGAGGCGAGGTCTCGTCGCAATAATATCAGGATTGTGGGACTGCCTGAAGACTACAGCATTCCCATCACAGCAGCAACAGTCTCCACTTTGCTTAGAGAAGCCTTTGGCCTGGATAAGGAGCCTATTGTAGACCGGGCTCACCGCTCACCGCAGCCTAAACCCAATCCCGGTGAACGTCCTCGTCCCATAATAGCACGTTTGCATTATTACGCAGACTGTGTTGACATCCTGCGGCGTGCCAGAGCTCAGCAACGGATCAAGATCAAGGACACGGTCATTTCCGTCTTCCCGGACCTTACGGCACGGACGGCCAAGGCTCGAGCTGCCTTCAATGATATTCGA
Source organism: Bostrychus sinensis (assembly GCA_020698575.1). NCBI lineage: Eukaryota > Metazoa > Chordata > Actinopteri > Gobiiformes > Eleotridae > Bostrychus > Bostrychus sinensis. Next base: position 44,250,831 of record CM036239.1, on the reverse strand, counting down.
CGTCAACTTAGGGAAATTCCAGACATACGGTTTGGTCTGCTACATCCAGCTCGCCTCCGGATCACAAGTAATGGTGTCACCAAAGAGTTTAAATCACCCGGAGAAGCCGCTGTTTTTGTGAAGACTCTCAAACAGACTTGAAGCCTGCTGGTAGAGTCATGATGCTGCAACTCTGAAAGGTGTATGTTCCAGCTACTGCTTTTTTTCAGTGGTGGTACCAAAATAACTTCATGTGACAGCAGTTTACAAACATTGTACGAATTACTACCGCAGATTTGCTTTATACAGGGTAGTCAGAGTTGATATAAGTTACACTGATACTCTTAATATATTGATCAGTGATTTATTATGTGGTTTTGTTCACACATCTTAAAATAATTTGACAAAAATATTGTTGTACACTTATGACCCGCTGTTATGGCCATATATTTTGTTATTATTTTGCAGGAGCTCCCGTTGAGTTTGGAGCAGAATGAAGATGACTGCTTGCTCCAAAGCCTTGAGTTTACCTTTTCGGTTTGTGACTCCTAACGGAGTTTGCACTGGTGCCCTGTCATTTGGGGATGGGGTAGTGGTAGGTGCTACGGGGGGGATTTCTGGGGATTGGGAGGATTCAGTTACAGTCTTGGGTTATGTTATTGTCGTTTGTGTGCTGTTTTTTTTTTTTTTTTTGGGTGGGGGAGGGGGCGCTGTTATCCTGGTCCATTTGTATTTTGATATATACTGTACATGGCTAATATTGGAGGCTCATCTGTACGATTTATCAGTTGGAATATTAAGGGTTTGGGGGGAGCAGTTAAACGATCAAGGGTGTTCTCCCACCTAAAGCGCTTGAAACCTGACATTGTGTTCCTACAGGAGACCCACATGAGAACCAAGGATCAAGTTAGACTGAAGTGTCCCTGGGTTTCAGAAGTGTTCCATTCTAGCTTCAACTCTAAGGCCAGGGGGGTTGCTGTTCTGATTGGTAAATCAATACCATTTACACCATCTGCAGTTACTTCTGATAGGGACGGTAGATATTTGATAATTTCAGGTACTTTAGCTAATACTCCTGTCTTACTTGTTAATGTATACGCACCAAACTTTGACAATCCACACTTTATGAATAAGTTGTTGGAAAGTCTCCCTTCTCTAAATGATCGCTTCTTGGTTTTAGGCGGTGACATGAATTGTGTTATTAATCCGAAGTTAGACAGATCAAAATTAGGCTCCGCTCAATCACTAATGGCTAAGATGCTTGGTAATTTTATGTCTGTTAATGGCTACGTTGACCCCTGGAGATTTCGGAACCCTAGTGGTAGACAATACTCTTTTTACTCACATGTGCATCAGACTTTTCTCGCATTGATTACTATTTTATAGATTCTAAACTAATGCCCAGAGTGTCAGATGTTATGTACCATCCTATTGTTATATCAGATCATGCACCGGTATCTTTAGATATTCAAATTTTGCCAGGATCTCGCTACTCCACTCAGTGGAGGTTTAACACGTCACTTCTGTCAGATGATAAATTCCATAAATTCATCATAACGGCAATTGATGATTTTATTAGTCTCAATCAATCTGAGGTAGAGCCGATTTCAAATGCATTACTTTGGGAATCCTTAAAAGCCTATTTACGGGGTCAGGTTATTTCTTACTCTGCATACTTGAAGAAAACACGCATGTTTAATATACAGAAGCTCTTAACTGATTTAGACTCTGTGGACCAACAGCACGCAGCCACTCCATCTACCGATCTGTTAAAGCGCAGGGTAGTCTTGCAGACCGAGTTAGACCTCATTACAACCAATGAAGCCGAGCGACTCTTACTACACTCTCGCTCTAGATACTACGAACATGGCGATAAGTCGGGAAGACTACTAGCTCACCACTTGCGTCGACAGGCTGCCTTACGTTTAATCCCTCGTATTAAGGATACGACGGGTGCATTGTTGGAGGAGCCAGACTCTATTAATTCAGTTTTCTCATCTTTTTATTCCGCTTTGTACAGCTCTGAATCAAGGTCGGATTTGTCAGACATGCAAACATTTTTAGATGGTCTTGAGTTTCCTGTTATATGCCCGGAGGTGGTTAATCAATTAGATTCGCCATTGACCATTCAAGAGCTTACTCTTGCTTTACAAAGCATGCAAAATAATAAGGTTCCCGGTCCTGATGGATTTCCGGTAGAATTTTTTAAGGCATTTAACACTAAACTCATTCCATTATTGCTTTCTGTTTATGTTGAATCGTTGTCACAGGGCTCTCTTCCCCCTACATTGAGGCAGGCCTCTATTAGTGTCCTCTTAAAGAAGGACAAGGACCCAGAACTTTGCACTTCTTATAGACCTGTCTCATTAATGAATGTGGACACCAAGATACTTGCTAAAGCCTTAGCTCGTCGTTTAGAAAAGATCCTCCCGATTATTATTTCTAAAGAGCAGACTGGTTTTGTAAAGGGCCGTCAGCTTTTCTATAATATTCGCACTTTGTTAAATGTGATCTACTCTAAAGATTCTACAACTACACCGGAAGTGGTAATATCAGTTGATGCGGAAAAGGCATTCGACAGGGTTGAGTGGAACTATCTGTTTGCTGTTTTAGATAAATTCGGATTTGGCAAAGGCTTTATATCTTGGATACGCCTTCTTTATACTTTGCCATGTGCCACTATTACTACTAGTGGTGTTCAATCCAATTCTTTCCTTTTGAGCAGAGGCTGTAGACAAGGTTGCCCTTTGTCTCCTCTTTTATTTGCGCTTGCGATAGAGCCATTGTCAGTTTATCTGAGATCCTCTCCAGTTTTTACTGGCATTACATGCTCGCGCACAGAATATAAGCTTTCATTATATGCTGACGACTTGTTGCTGTATGTCTCAGATCCTCTAAATGCAGTTCCTGCTATTCTGTCACTTTTTCATAGGTTTGGCACATTTTCAGGGTACAAGGTTAATGTCTCAAAGAGCGAATGTTATCCTGTCAATACGTTGGCGATGCAGCTCTCACAGTCCAATATCCCTTTTAAATTTAGCTCTTCTGGGTTTAGGTATTTAGGGGTCAACGTAGCTAGGACTTTCAAATCTCTTTGTTCGGTTAATTTTTCTCCCCTGCTGACTGAAGTAAAAGCAGACTTCCAGAGATGGGGCTCTCTCCCTCTCTCCTTGATTGGGAGAATCAAAGTAGTTAAAATGAATGTCCTGCCAAAATTTTTGTTTTTGTTTCAATGTCTGCCTATATTGTTGTCAAAGCGTTTTTTCAATACTATCGATCAAATTATTTCTAATTTCATATGGAATGGCAAAACACCTAGGATTCGCCAAAAAGTACTTCAGAATTGTAAGTTTGATGGTGGTCTCTCTCTGCCAAATTTCCGGTTTTACTATTGGGCAGTTAATATTAATAGGATTATATTTTGGTCAAAGTCTGTTGACATACCTTGGTGTCAGTTGGAGGCACAGTCATGTCCTTCATCCTCTCTTCCGGCTCTGCTGACTGGCCCGGTCTCGACTAACCCCTCTGGCCTTACCTCCAACCCAGTGGTTATCGCCTCTCTTAAAATATGGTTTCAATTCAGAAGCCAGTTTAGGTTTACCTCTGCTTCGGCATTAACCCCATTGCTGAGGAATCATGTGTTTAAACCTACATTTACAGATCCCACTTTTACCCTTTGGCATGATAGGGGAATGAAATGTTTTAGGGACCTCTATAGGGATGGGGTTTTTCGCTCCTTCGCAGATTTGGCTAGTGAATTTAATCTTCCACTCTCACATCTTTTTAGATATTTTCAGGCTAGGAATTGTGCAAAGTCTTTGTTTTCTTCATTCCCTCACCTCCCTCCTGAGCAGGTATGGGATGAACTTCTGAGATTGAATCCTTCACAGAAGTCTCTGGTCTCAAAAATTTACTGCACTATTCAGTCCTACGATGGTTCCCTAACGAGTAAAACAAAGGAGGCTTGGGAGCGTGAGCTGGGTTTTATCCTTGATGAACATTGGTGGGACTTCGCATTAAATACTATTCACAGGAGCTCTCTTTGTGTCCGTCTGACTCTGATACAGTTCAAAGTCCTTTTTAGGTGCCATTTCTCGAAAAACAAAGTTGTCTCAGATATTCCCAACCACAATGGATGTTTGTGATAGATGTGCGGGCTCACCTTGTAATCTTGCACATATGTTTTTCTACTGTCCGTCACTTACAAATTTTTGGCAGACGTATTTTGACACAATGTCAAAGGTACTCTCGAAGCCTGTTGATGTTTCCCCACATGTTTCCATCTTTGGTCTTCCGGAGGAATACACCCGGTATTCTACTATACATTTAGAGGTTTTAGCTTTCACTTCTCTGATCGCCAGACGCCACCTCCTTCTTCATTGGAAGTCAACAAATTCCCCCTCCAGTACGCAGTGGATGAATGAGGTTATGTATTTCTTAAAAGTTGAAAAGATTAGATACTCTAAGGGAGGCGATTCAAATAGATTTTACAGAAAGTGGCAATATTTTCTGAAATATTTTGAGACAACCTAAAACTGTGACGTGTATATATATATATATATATATATATATATATATATATATATATATATATATATATATATATATATATATTGTCTTGCGCCCTTTTTTTTTTTTTTTTTGTTTTTTTTTGGGGGGGGGGGGTTTGTTTTATTGTTTGTTTGTTTTTCTTTTGTATGTTTTATGTAAAAAAAAAAAAAATCACAGTGTGTAAAGGAAAGTTAAAAACATATTCTGTGCTGGTCTCAGAGAGACTGTGGTACTTGTTAATACCATTTTGTATACACACCAATAAACATATGAAACAGAAAAATATGAATAAAAGCAGAATATAGCCCCTTTAAGAAGAACACTCGATTTGTTAAAATTACAGCATGGCACAAAAGGCACTTAAATGGGAGTTGGAAATTTGTAGATATAGATGCAGGAGCTCAAATGCTCAGCCTCACCACTCTATATACACACATGAAGCCAGGAAGTGCCCCTAAAGACCATACACTGTCCCTGGATAGCACCAAGTTGCTAATAGCCATACTACATGGCCAATTTATGCTCTGTCCATTCCCCACCCTTGCCAGCAGGTGGTTTAGATACTTAATGCATGTGTTCTCTGCAAAGTCAAAGTAACAGATCCCCCCCCAAAAAAACATTTTCCATGCATAATTATTTTCAGTTTTAAAATGTGAAATACTAATGCAAAAGTGTCCAAAACTATTTCAAAAAGCATGAAAAAAAACCCTAATATGGCCTCTTTAAACATTCAGTTAACCGGTCTCACATCGCATGCCATGTTAATGAGCATCAATTAACTTCTATACTCAAATTGTTTGGAAACATGTTTAATAGAAAATGTATTCGTATATGCATTGAAGTCTGAATAATAGCTCATTATAATTCAGATGAGTTCATGAAGTTATAGGAGGTCTTTTTAATAGCAACACTTGCATGAGTAATGGGCAATCTGAAAAGATATAGCTACAGGCAGATGGGAATTTGCAAAAATATGTCCAATAGGCTTAAGTATTTATATGGAAAACATTTATCCACCAGACTGGTAATACTGTATTTTTAGATATTACATAGCAACTTCCAAGCTTTATTAATCTCCTAAATCAAATGCAACTCTGGCAGAGAATTCACATATGCTTAATGTACTATAAGTGTTCAATGCTTCATTTTAAAAGCAACAATATTTGAAGTATTTCTTTGGCAGCACTTACATTAGTACTCTTTTATTCTCTGGAACATAAAGCCTTTCTTATTCGTGGTAAACCTGTGGTATTGGAGCAAACATTTCTGTATTTAATCAGTATAGATCCTATTCCGGCTGATGTAGAGGACTTGTTAAGTAGTCCATGCTTGCGATTAGTACCAGATTAATTTCCTGTCCTTTGGCGTGAAGCAGATCCATTTACACTCATTTAGAAAAGAGCGAGAGGTAGATACCCGACTGCGCAGCTATTGGCAGCTAGCTTGACACTCATTACTAATCTACAGGCACCTGCAAGGAAAAAAGAGCCATGCGTTTCTACATGTGAGCGCGCACATGTGACACATGAGCATGCACGTGTGAGTCAAAGGTCAGGAGGTCGCGGCGCTGCAGAGGGGTCACACTTATAAGATGTGGAGGTCAACAGCACAGATCAGCTGGGGTCAGGCCTGTAATGGGAGCCATTTTTCATACGGCGCATTCATCACTGGCGGAGCTGTGTGAGCAGAGGCGAGAGTGAAGTGAACGGCAGGAAATGGCATTTCAATGTGTGTAACCTTTCGCCTCACAGTGGCCCATCTTGACGGCGAATGGCAGGTCCTTCTCATCTCTATCAGGCCGCCTCGTATATCACTCAACGCTCTGGGCCACCCCTCCATCTACAGACCAGGCCCCGAGAGACTGAGAGTGGGCCAATCTGACTGCTTGACAACCAGCTACACACACTGGCCTCTGCTCGACAACCAGCTACACACACTGGCCTCTGCTCGACAACCAGCTACACACACTGGCCTCTGCTCGACAACTGGCTACACACACTGGCCTCTGCTCGACAACCAGCTACACACACTGGCCTCTGCTCGACAACCAGCTACACACACTGGCCTCTGCTCGACAACTGGCTACACACACTGGCCTCTGCTCGACAACCAGCTACACACACTGGCCTCTGCTCGACAACCAGCTACACACACTGGCCTCTGCTCGACAACCAGGTACACACACTGGCCTCTGCTCGACAACCGGCTACACTTTGTCCATAAAAGTCTCAGAGACATACAACTATGTATCTCTGGACTGTGGTACAGATGAATGGTACACGACAGGCTTGAGCTACTTCAGCCTTGTTCATTTAAAAACTGTATTGATTGTCTTTATAAAAAAATCAGTGCAGCATGGACCAGAGTGGAGATGAAGAGGAAAAACGCTGCAGTTATAATCCTTTTAAAAGCAGACGATCCGACCACTTGGTGGCACTAGCTGCCAAAATCAATGAGAGCCCACACAGAGTACGTGCCTGGACGTAACAGATAGAGCTGTATGAATATTCCACAACATCAGCAGCAGGCATAGGGCTATCAGGATAAATCATGTGTTGTAAACATCTTATTAAAGATGAATGCTTCAGTTTTGGGACTGCTGTGAGAGCAGTAATGTCTGCCAGAAACACTGTTGGTTGCTTTATATGAGGTGGAGGAAAGCTGTGCACTGCACCAAACACACAGACATGCTGCGATGCATGCATCTGTACACACTGCTGCTGTAGGAGAGATGGGTAATGAGGAGAGAGCAGAGGGGAGGCACTTTCAGATTCAGGTCCTGTCTGAGCCTAAATGTCATTGGCCATAGAGCAGCAGGTTAATTGTGAAGGTCTTGTCCTGACTGCTTTGCTAATGTAGTTCTAAAGGAGGAGCTGCCCTAAAATCTGGTGCAGGGCTCATATTACAGAATATAGCATTTATTCATCCTGCACACTTTTTTTGGGCTATATTATGCTTTTAGTTCATATTTTTAAACCAAATTTGGTCACTTCTAAAACAGCAATGAGTTAAAAATATCTGACTAAAACAAAATGGGTGAAGGTGAAACAGGTGAAGAGAACAGTAGTCAGCAGGAATCAGTTTAAACAGAGCTGTACATTGTTTTTGGATAAATGAATGAGAGCAGACTGGATGTAGACTTAGGCTTTTTCAGTGTTCAGTGGGAGGGGGCTTGTGGGAAAGGCACATATTTTTAGAACAGAGCATTTTTATGCCTCAGAGTGGCCATGCCAGAGAATAGTGGATTACTTAAACATGCATAAATGAAGCAAAACACAACTCCAAGTATGTTTTTGATGAGGGAACAACATTATAGAAAGGTAAAAAAACTTTAAAAAGTTGATTTGGCATATTATACCTCCTTTAACATTTCATTATGTGCAAACAATATGTACACTTTTTTCAGTGACATTTCCAAGTTAAACTATACAGAATATATACATACAAAATGTAAATAAACACAACAAGCCCTGGGAAATGAACGAAAAACTGAATTTTAAAAATGCTTCTGCTGCTCACATGTATCTACACTTTTACACACATCCACATAAAACATTGAAAACCATTGTACTGCAACTAGAAATGTGAAAAATACTCCATACGGCACATGTACTGTATATAATATGCAGGTGCCATGTTGTTTGTGTTTGAAGCCACAAAGACAGCGTGGCAGAGACAGGCCTGATGGAGTTTTGACAGAGGTTGTTCATTCCATCTGTCAATCTTCCACTTTATATCCTCTGCTCAGAAAATGCCAGTAAAACCTGCCACCGTGTCCCACTTTCTGAAGACTGAGGGGGGAAACATTCACTTTAACTCAAAACAGTGTGTCCTCAGATGCCAGAAAGTGTTGTCTTAATTTGTGGTTTGAAAAGAAGAGTGTTTTCAAGCCGTTGTACTATTTGTGCCAGTCTCAAACCTGGATGGGTTGACATGGGTTGCATCAGGAAGGGCTTCAAGCATAAAATCTGTGCCAAATTAGTATATGAAGAAGTTTGATTTATTTACCGGTAAATGTGAAACAGATGAATTGGATGCTAAAATGTATTTGGCCTCATGTACAGGTCAGGATTTTTAGTTGGATTTCTTTTCTTCCCATGTTGATGGCGTGACCTTTATTTCAATTATTTTGTTTTTCTGATTTTGAAATACAATATACTATTTAAAATATCGTTACACACACATTTGATGACCAGATGATTGGCTGTGGTGAGCCCACAAACTGAAAAGCTAAACAGAAAGAAGAATATCTATGCCTTTCGGTACTATGGCACCTCTGCTCTGTCTATGGTTTGAAATGGGTCAAGCTGCGGACACCACATAACTTTCCCAGTCGTTACAAATTTAAAAACAACTAGAAGCACACACTAACTTACAGGCTTCAGCAGATTTTGTACCAACCACTCAAAGACTGGGGATCACACATTTACTTGGCTTTGAAAGTATTGAAAATATTTAATTTGTCTGTGTTTTTTACAAAAAAAATAAAAAAAAAAAAAAATCAGATGCTGCTAAATAAACTGGCTTAAAAAAAGGTTAAAATTCTGAAAATAATTAAATATTTGGTAGTTATGGTCAGGGAGTTGATTAAGTGATTTATGCAAAAAAAAAAAAAAAAAAAAAGTAGAAAAAAATATGATTGTATAGTATTTTGATGTCTTGATGTTGTGACACTTTTGTCACAGGAGTAGGGTGACCACCTGTCCCACCTCTGATTGTACTGCACAGCCATTTAGGCCTCTATCCCCCCATCCCACTTATTCAGATAATGTCCCTCTTTTTCATTGGTGCTTAATGGATCTTATATAAAGAGAGATTCAACTTAAGGACAACAAGGTCAGGTCAGTATTCCTTGTGTAAAATGTAGAATAAATATTTGTGGGTACCCCATAAGTTGGAGTATATGGTTGGTGTGTTAATGGTTTTCATCCCAAATACACACATACATTAGATTTTTTTTTTTTCTGTTCCATCTTTTTCATTCTTTCATTCATTGATAAAGATCTTCCTTTGCAAAATATATATTTTAGGCCCTAAACTGAGGCAACTTGTGTCTCAGTAAGAGGGCAATATAGATTTGTTTATTTAAACATTTATTCCTCAACTCCATCCCACCTTGTCCCACCTAATTGCAAAACTTTTCCCACTTTTTGTACTTTTTGAGTCACCCTAAACAGGAGCAACATAACAAAATTAGTTAGAGAGTGTAAAAAAATTAAGTAATATTAGATTTGTGTTTAAAATATCAAAATTTGTGATAAAATACACACTTAAGCCTTTTTGTGGTTTAATACTGTATAAATTGTTAATATAACAGGGCTCTATGCAGTATTATCACTAGCTTATCACAGCTTCCCCACATACATACACATAACATGTATAATTATGTTTTTTTCTCTATAAATACTTAATTAAATATCACTAAGGTCCCATAGAGCTTTACTAAAAGTCCACAATCTGCAGAGTTTGGGTATTATTATTATTATTATTATTATTATTTTTTTTTTACACATACACACAGTCATGAGATTTACAAATGATTGCTTCACAGTTGAGTTATAAACTTTCTTATTCATGTGCATTACCACAAAATCAAATCAGGATCTACACAACTTTGTTATTTTTTTGGTTAATATGTATACCACATATTTTTAAACAGCACTGGCCCTTTAACACAGCACTGGGGGCAAAACACAAATGACTGTGTACAATTTAAAAGTGCTTCCTGTAGCCTCCGTTTTGCTGTGACGCACGGCCATTGTTGCAGTAATTAGTCTGAAGCTGTTCCCCTTTTAAATATTAATCCTCTCTTTCTTTCTTTGCCAGAGCCCGAGGTGTGTAGCAGGTGTTTGTGGGTATCAGAGAGGACGACCAGCTAACTGCAGCAACAAACAGGAAGTGGCTCTAATGACTGTTGTCCCTAGTGCACCCTGGGTAATAATCAGTGCTCGTTTGTCATAATAGCAGGTAAATAGTGTAGCTGAGCCGCTGTAGTCTTCGCAGTAGGATGCATGGCAAACGGCGGTCCACGATCATTTTTCACTTACTTTTATTAAGTGAACTGCAATATCGCCACTTTTATTGTTGTTTATTGGTGTTTACAGGTGCACCTGCTAGAGACACATGGGAGGGGCCACAGCGGTATAGGAGCAAAGTCAGTATAAACAGATTAATATAGATTACACTCAAACAGTAATAAATAAAGTGTGTAAAATTATGCTGAACAAAATAAAAAAAAAATATGCACAATGTTTCATGGTATAATACACAGAAATTGTCCATCCTGTGGGGAAAAAAATTAAAAAAATATTTACGCTTGATAAAACCTAGAGGATAAAGTCTTTTTAGTTCTATTCCTGTTTCCGCAGAGTCAGCATGTTCTCACATCTCTAAGATTTAAAAAAAAAAAGGCTCTGCTTCCACATTTCAAAGTTTCAAGTTTTATTTATTATTATTATTATTTTACATAATACAAAACAAAACACTTAAAGACAGTCTGCAAAGTTGCATTTCAAAGTTAGGCCCTATTGTCCCACATCTCTAATATTATTTTCCAAAATTAGGCCTATGTTCCCACAGCCTTATGTTCCCACATTTTTCAGGTTTAAGGTTAGGGCTTGGCTAGGCTTAGGTTTAAATATGCACCATTTCCCAAAAATTTATGTAGAGAAAGAAATGTAGAAAGATAGGGCTGTGGGTACATAGGGCCTAATTTTGGGATATAATATTAGAAATGTGAAAACATATAGCTGTAGGTACATAGGACTGTGGGAACAGAGACACGCTTGCCAGTAGAGTACAAACTGAGTACTGCTTGATGGAGAAACACACTCACATTGTGAACGTGCATACGCTGGTCTACTATGTTAAATTTCATCATCTCATCTACTTAAGCCTTGCAGAAATACATATGTAAATGAACAAGGAATCCCATATACTGTACATATAGTCATATACCCCAAAGTTTTCAACATATTATTTGTTCACATCAAGGAGAATGTGGGTTCAAGTCATTCCCCCAAGCTGGCCATCAATGATTTCGTGAACTTCTTAATGTAAAACCTACCTATAATGTGAGAAAAAATGGTTGCATGTCTTTAGCCGTGTGACTAATTGGACATAGTTCTGGGTGCACTCGGCCCCCAGCCATCTACAACTCCAATTAGGAATAAGGAAGAAATGATTAATTAATATTTCCATTGTAAACTCTGTGGAATAACAATGCACTAGTGTTAGCTTGTGCTCACAGAAAATTATGTTGAACTGCTTAGAGCCAATGTTGCCTACGAGACCTTTCATCTGTGAAATCCTGGCCTGTGATTGGTCAAAATATTGTACAAAGCTGTTTTATAAGCTAAAATTGGAAGTGAGACCAGGAATGGAGGATGCTGGTCTTTCAACAGACAGTTCATTTCTCCTGGTCTGCCCTGTTTTATTGTTTTTTTTTTAATCATGTTGACAATATTAGCAACACTGGCTGCCATCCTAGTTTCCGTACAATATTGAGATATGACATTAAAAGAACATACTAACAAAACTACAACTGGATGCAAACTCAATAATACTGTGATTATATTGTTTATTCTGTAAGTTTAATATGCACAAACTGTGAAAACGGCACTGTCGCACACAACATCTCTCACAGAGTAAAAAGTTCAGATACCTGTGTATGTTTTGCTGTCAGTCAAAAAGGGTTGAGCCAGTTCGTCCAATCATCATTCGTCAGCCAATGTTATGGCCCGCCTACTGTTCCATTGACTCCCATTTATTCTTAGTGTTCTCGGAAGTGACAATGTTGCACTTAAATTGCATTTCTCCACCGTCTTGCTTCCTTGGAGTGATAAAAAACTATTTTTTTACAGTCTGTACTGGCTTGTGACATCACGCCAGAGAACCATCCATAAATAGCTGATAAATGAGCAACATAATCATACAAATAAATGCATTCTAGCACACTTATAATGCAATGTAAATTCTAATTTTAGGAAGTTCAACAGTGCATCACAGGGAAAGTTCATCTTCCTTTGTTGTCACTGAGCAATGGCCACTTGGGGGATAGGTCGTGCAAGGCCAACCAATCAGAACTTAAAACTGTTTTACCTATCCTGATATAGTGTCTAATAATAATATGAAGTCTATTGTTAAAATACTTTGTACCCACATCCTTCTGTATAAAACATTTATGGGGTAGTTTACAGTACAGTTTACAGCCTTCAAAAAGCATCAATGGTCTCTTTTAGAGCGTCATAATTCAACAGTGGAAGTGAGGCTCCATTCCTGCAGGATATTTAGTATCTCAGGCTTTGGCTGGCCAGTTATGAAGTGTACAAAGACGAAGCCTGAGGCACATTTTCTCTGTTGTGCTTGCCATCTCCGTGAAGAAAGTACAAGATAAGACAAATGGTTCAAATGACCTTTGAAAAGATCACCATTTCTCCGCTCGCCTGAGAGGGAGAGCAGGCAGCAGGAGACGAAGAAATGCCTGCTATTTTCCCTATAGTCAAGGATGAAAGTGGATTCCCAAGCTGTGGAGCACGTGCCTTATGCTTTCTCTTCCATTTGCATGCACTATATTTACTGTTTATCTATAGAAGTAGAGCTGCCTTGTATTTGCTTCTTTTTAACTGACAAGTTTGATGGTATCCACTCATACCTTTTAATGTAATTTCTATCCACAGAGGAGAATCATACTGTTTGAGTGGCTATAGCTGTTACCTCTAACTCCAGTGGCCAGAAGGGCTTTTCATGGTGCTCATTACATTGGGCCCTCGGAGAGATGGTTAGCGAGCTAGCTCTCAGTTGTGCATCTATTCCCACAAGTCATTCATCTCATGGTGAAAGCTGTACATTGCATTTCATGCATGTCCTAATAAAAGCTGGAGAGGTAATGGGCTAAAATTTAAAGTTAACAAAACTTAACAAAGTTAGAGAAATTAAAACATGATGGACCAACACAATAAAACATTAGTTAGTCAGCAGTGGAGGGACTTATAAAATGGTCTAAAAATGTGTGAGCATGTCTCTAAACATTGGACTAATACTGTTCTTTCTGTTTGATACTGGGTGCAATTTAACGCCTCTCTTAGCTTAAATGGAGTATGGTGTATACATACAGCTGCAGTTTGACCATCACAGCCGGTCCTTTACATTTGGGGGCCCTAAGGGGAAGAGATTTGGAGCTCAACCTGTCAGTCTCTTTGTACATCGAGTTAAATTTACCACAATAGGTTTTGTTTATTTAAAACATTGACTATTTTTCTAGCATGAGTTGCATGAATGTTTTGAGACATTTTTGACTTGCAAGTTTCACTAATTGAGCAAAAGGGGCCCCTATCAATCGAGAGCAAAAGCCTTAATGTATAAGATTTACCCAAACACAAATAACTAGCAATAGTAAGCTATTCAGGGAACAAAAAAACAAAACAAACAAAAAACAATAATCAAAGAAAGTTGTGGAATCACACAAATCGGCAAAGCATGATTAAGTTTGGGGCCCTTTGACACCTGTGGGGCTCTTTGCAGCTACTTTGGCCCTAGAAAGGGTCATCCCTGCCAATTATCCCTTGCATTATCCAGTTGCTCCACTTATTTTATGAGAAATTCAAATACTACTCAATGGCTAAAAAATTGAAATAGCAGAAATAGTATAGTAGAGATAGCTTGTAAAGCAGAGAATAAGCCACTGAGAAAAATAAGAGTTTGGTTTTAAAAGTAATACAGTTAATAAGTGCTGTTGTTTATGTTTGAGTTTGGAGATAAGTTTAATGAGCCTATTCCATTTTGCCTCCTAAAAGTTAGAGCCTGTGACAGCACAATTAAACACAAAAGGGTATTTTTTCTATACTCTGTTAATTGGGCTTCACTAACAATTGTGTTGTTTTTGTTTTATATTTAAAATACTACAGTTTGTGGCTTTGTTATTTACAAAGTGTAACTTGCAAATGCTCAAAACAGCTTGAAAATGCCTCAAAACAGCTCAAACAGATAACTGTCTGTGAATGGTTAAGTCTCTGTGTCAGTCCTGTGACTATGGCTGTCCACTGTTCAGGGTGCTCCCCACCTAAGGCCCAAAGTTACTGGGATAGGCACCAGTACCAGCGACTCCTAATGGGAATAAGCAGAAAACAAATGAATGAATAAGTGGTTCTACACACAATAAACCATATTTTCACATTACAACATCTATGGATCTCATAAATAATGTAGAGGTGTATTTGTAAACAAGCTTCCCATTGGACAGTTTCACCATTTTAACTTTTGATCCAGTCCTTTATTTATATGGAAAATGTCCAAGCAAGTACATTTCACTCACTGATGAGCCATCTAATGCAAGATGGGACATTCCTGTATATCAAGTCTTTACATGCAGTCTCACAACAGGGGGTTTCTCGCAATTAAAATGTAAAATGAACCTATTTAAATGCCTGGTGTATGTGTGCGTGAGCCAAATTGTGAGGGGATGACGTCCAGACAGCAGTGTCCCAATTAGTAATGCAGGGCTCTGAGTGGGTCTTTAACCTTAGCTGGGTTTAATCATGTAATTAACGCGAAGGGAAACTGCTTGTCTAATGCTACCATCACTCTGAAATATCCCTCCAAACACCGTCTAGACTCTGTTTGCAGAATAGAGACATCATTGGTGACCTTTAAGACAAGGACTGAGTTCGCTACCTCCGGCGTTAGTCTCTTATTTAGCCTTGTGCTCCCCCAAATGAATGTCTTCTTCTTCTTCCACACTGAATTTTAATGTGTATACAAATTCAGCCGAGAGCCTATGTGCAGTGCACTTGGTGTCTTTGGCAGTATTTATGAGCTCAAACTAGATTAAGAGATTTCAATATACACAGATCAGGCATAACATTATGAACACCTGCCTATTGTTGGTGCCATACGCAACAAACTGTCTCGTGTATTCTCAAGCAGTGTGTATTCATGTTAATCTCAATACATTTTCTGACAAATAAATGAGTTTGTGACATTTTTATTATTTATTTCAAGACATTTTTAATAAAGGTCCTATATTATAATTTTTCAAGCTCTTCAAAATAGTTTTGGACACCCTTGTTTAGTATATGATAAGTTTTATAACCTAAAATAATGTTTATATGGAAAACGGGAGTGGTCTGTCGCCCCCTGCTGGTTACGGTGGACTGGTCAGAGCACAAAATAGCAGTATGGCATGGCTATTAGCAACATGACGCTAAAAGACAGAAAAATTAGCTGACTGCTTCATTATGCTGATACATTTGTTATCGATGTCAACATTGGGATTGATTGTATTGATATTTCGATTGATCTGCGCATCCTTTGCCTCCTCTTTCTCCTCTTCTTCCACTTGTCCCGCCATTTGTTAATTACTTAGCTCTGGCATTGAAGCCGTGGGAGCCAACTGCAGTCACTGTCACTTGGACACGCCACACATCACACTCCTTAAACTCTTGTTTACAGCAGCCTTCATTAATTGCTCATCAATTTATTGGCCTAATAATGAGACATTATTAAAGGGACATATGGAGTCAGACAGTGACCATCAAAAGCAGCACTGCTCTGGGAAAAAAAACAAGAGAGCACTGCAAAATAATCAGGTTCTCAGGTTTTAGTATGTGAAGGTTAATTCAAAATACATTTTCTAAATTTAGAATTTTGTGTTTGTACATGAATTCATAATGTGATTAATCACTATTAATCACAATTAATAAGTTATTAATCGCAATTATTTATTTATTTTAGATTTGCGATTAATTTGTTATTTTTTTTTATTTGATTCCCGCCCCTAATTGTTATTTATCATGAATTAAATAAATAACCCTGTCTTTTCTACAGTATATAGAGGCAGCATATCTTTTGCAATATACTGTACATAGCATTTGGAATCGCTTTCCACCAGGTCCCATTCTTATCATACAGTACACTGTTTAAAAATGTTTCTCAGACTGTTGTTTGTTTTTTAGTGGGCGTGCTAGTGTTGTAGCGGTTTTAATTTTTTTGGGAGCATCACTTCTCCCACTCTGCCACTGAGTCTGCTTGAGGCGCTACATTAAATTTGTTACTGCTACCTTTGTCCTGCTTTTGACACCACAAATCCGAGCCAGTTCCTTAAAACTGACAACACTGTGCCTTTCTTCCCTGCCATGTTGTTTGTGTATCTCTAAGCCTGTGCGCTATGAACTACGAGAGCCCAGAGGGAAGTGATGACGGCGGACATAAAAAAAACAAAAAACAAAATCAAACATATATAGCACTTTTTAGGACACTCAAAGATGCATGTCTCGTTGATTGGTTACTCTGTGATTGTTCCGCCCATGGAAATGAAACTCGAATGAAGACATACCAGACTAACTTCTGTGTATAGACTAGGAAAAGGGTTACTCCGGGCTGGCCAGGCTAATAAAGCAGAGTGATTTGTGCGAAGACATTTAACAGACCCTTGCCTGCAATGGTTGTCAGACTCGGACAGAGGCTGATTAAAGAATAAATTGCAGCAGTCTGTTATTTTTTCCAGCGCTGTATAGTTTCTATCAGTTAAACAAGCGGAGGCCTATTTAGCACTAATCATTCGAAGCACTATAGATGATAAAAAATCAGTTGCAGGCATCTTTTTTTCCCTTCAGCCTTCAGACTGACAGGCCTATTATACACTGCATTGAATTTATGAGATGATCACTTTGATGGCCTGGATGTCTTTGGCCACTATGATGTTTTCTATGGTAATGATGCTTCCCCTCTGCCTCCGACCACAAACCGCTGCACACCTCCATCTCTCTGCCCAAAAGTGATTGCTTGACAGTCCATTAAGGGGCGAGAATATATTTTCTTCACCCCCGGCCCATCCACTCAGAGGGCTCATATCAACTCGTCAGCTGGCCTTATTTATGCACCTCCCTGCTTTTCTTTGTGGCTGGGATGCATTCGTTTCGGACATGTCGCTTTGACGGGATGGAGGCGATTGGAGATGACCTTGCTAGAACTTGAGCACATAGAGACTGGAGTGATGGAACAATGATTACTGATGGTGTCATAAAAGAAAAAAAAAAACTGTGGTGTTGTAGTGTAGATTTAGCCTCAGCTTTCACCTCAGGCCTGAAACAACATGTTAACATTGTGTCTACTATAGGTGCTCCATTTGATTGTGATAATAAAATGTGCTTGGGCGACTTCTAATATAGTTAACTTCTTCACATCCTGTACTGAGCACCATTAAAAGTTCAACATGCAGTGCTACTACAACCATATTCTGCAGCAGATGTAAAGTGTTGTATGCAAATAACCATGGCTGTAATAGGCACTGAATATTCATTATACTCAGTGGTGGAAGAAGTTTCGCTGAACAATTTAATTTCCTGTGGGATGAATAAAATCTATCTATTTCTGCTTAAGTAAAAATACTCAATTTCAAATGTACTTGTGAGTAAAAAAGTAAAAGTATTTCGTACATCTGTTAAACGTGAAAAACTGAAAATCTGTGCTGATAACTAATGGGTAACTGGTGCAACAGGAGAGACTGAATCTGTAGGTGATGTTTTTCTGAAGACTAGTACTTTACTGCATCTTTTATATTTATGTAGTTAGTGTATCTACAATAACGACACAGCAAAAATTAATCATTTTAAATCAAACTCAAAACACTTTTTTACTTCAAACCAATTTAAAAAAAGTACTGGAGTAAAAAGTACAGATACTTGCTCTAAATGTAGTGAAGTAAAATTCCCTCAAATAAAGTACAAATACATGAAAATTGTACTTAAGTAAAGTAACTAAGTACTTTTACTTTGTTACATTTCACCACTGTTTATACTTGAAAGATAAGGTGGTGGCCAAAATTATTAGAATACCTGACTGACAGATATGAAAATATTGTTTGTTTTTTGCATCCAAAACATAATTTTATTTCATTATGTTAATGAAACATGCTCTAGGCACCATAAATATATGAACTAAGTTCTTCTGTTTTTGTCCACTTTTAACTTTAATATTTTTATGTTGCTTATTTATTTTTTGTTGCTTATATATTTATTTTTTTGCAATTGATTTTTTATCTTTCTTTTTTTTTATTATGGTGTGATGATTGTGTGATAATGACAGTGAAATAGGCTTAGCTTGTTTTTTGTAAGTAAAATGACCCCAGTCTCCTCATAATGGCTCAAATCTATGGTTTATAGTTCAGTTCAGTATTTTTTAATGTCACTTTCAACATGCACTTCAGTATATATGGAAGCAAGATACTGTACCACAATGTAGCAGTCATACAGTGTATAAAGTATACAAATTAAAAACAGTAATAGGTTAAAAATAAAGAATTCATTAAAAATATAATTGTATTTAAATATCAATAAATATGCACTATGGGTTAGACAAAGTATATATTATAGTGATGAGTGTAGCTACTCAGGTGGTTTTATAGGTATTTTAATAGAGAACTCAATAAAAACAACTGAAACATCTTAAATTTGCCAATTTTTTTAAATAGTTTTTAGACCTAGAGGTTATGCTAAGGCCCCACTGCCAGAGAGACTGCTGCAGAGCTGCCTCGTGGATATGCAAGTGCATACAATTATTTAATTTAATGTCATTTTAAATTCAATATGAGAGGGCAGCCAGAATTAGTAGGCCTATGCTTACTGTGGTTGACTGAAGAAGCATGTGTTTACTGTCTTTGTAGGCAAGTCTTTGCAATTAAGAATAAAAAAAAAAAGTGAAACTCCTAACTCAGTGTCCGTTAGAACCAGTTCTCCTTCAATCAGGTATGTAGTGCTGATGGTAATTGTAACAATATAACACTAAATGCATATTTATGTATTTAAAAGCCTGACTATTTTCTAGCTAGCAAGTGGTTTTGGGCACAGAATGGCTTCAGCAGGCAGTGTGCACGTGCCAATCTGCTGAGAAGGACACCCAAGTGAAACTATCTATGCTACACAAGCCCAGCTTGGGGCCAAAGTTGCAAAGGCCCTAGGATTCATAGTACTATAAATCATAGTTATAAACAAATAAAAAGAGCACTATGTGAAATTGAAACTTCAAAGCGCATGTGTAACTTTGCATATAATCGAACCAAATAGATAGATAGATAGATAGATAGATAGATAGATAGACAGATAGATAGATTTGATTTCTGTATCACTGGGTAGTCCCATTTATTCTTTGGTAAAGCCATCTTGATCTGCCTTCCTTCTGCTTGTATGTTTTAGGTAGAGGTGAGACATGTGAAAGAAGAGAAAACAAGTGAATTCCAAAAGGGTCTAATAATGAGAGTGTAAATACTAGCCCTAAATCAAACTTTAAACCATGCATTTAACCATGAACTCAAGTTACTTACTGCATTGTCATAACTATAGCTAAAATGTAGCCACCTAGGAGCATTTATCCATCTGAAACAACAGTAAAGAATATAAACCGTGACCTCTGAGGGTTGTATCTGCAGACACCTGCTTTCTCTCTGCGGGAATCAGCAGGTAATTGCTTTGGAGCGCGCCCTGATCTATTTACATTTAACTCAGCTTTCTGAAGCCCGAGACATGATTTGTACTTGACACATGTCTTCTTTTCATCTGCTTTCATGTCAACGCTGTCTGTGCCATGATGTTTATTTGGGCGAGACATCACTTTCAAACCAGGGCCCACGGGAAGACGAGCTATTAGTTTTTTTCTGTTTTTTAACATGAAGCTGTCATGCTTATACTGCACGCTTTAGAGTAAACATTTGATAAATTGCTTCAGAAAGTCAATAAACAAACAAACAAACAAAAAAACTTTAATGTAAGAATAATAAGTAAACAATCAATTCTCTGTGACGTGTTCAGGATACACAAGCGGTTTTGTAATCACAGTCACACAAGCGCACAATAACCAGACAGAATAAACACTTGAATAGGAATCCAATATCCCCTCTGCTTCCCTCCACTTTGAGCGATGAATATGGAGGTGTGCATCTTAATTATTCTCAGTCCAAACATGAGAGTAAAAAACAGAAAATGTATTTTAGTTATTTATTATTTTAAGTTTATGTATTCATACTGATCAAGCATAAAATTATGACCACTTGCCTAATATGTAACAAACTGTGATGCACTGTGTATTTTAAGACCTTTTTTTTTTTTTTTTATCAGAACCAGCATTAACTTTTTCATCAATTTGATCATCAATCACACCACATGAGCCAGCCTTTGCTTCCCACATGCATCACCTGTTGCCAGTTCACCACTGTTTCATCCTTGGACCACTTTTGATAGATACTGACAACTGCGGAGCGGGAGCACCCAACAAGAGCTGCAGTGTTGGAGATGCTCTGACCCATAGTCCAAAAAGGTTCATTGGGTTTTCCACTAATCTTGACAAACCAGTGTCATTGTGTCGTACCTTGACATGTTTCGACCACTCATTTTCTGCAGTCTTCCTCAGAATGGTCACGTGTTTTGCCCGCTGATTTAACAAAAAAAAAAAAAAAAAAAAAAAAAAAAGGTTTTGGTGCTGTCTTTCCATACCCAGAACAGTGGGAGAACAGCGCCATCTGCTGTCAGACCTCTTTAGAACAGTATCCCAGGTCTGAAGAAATTCTGTTCTGAAGAAGTCAGACATCAGGTGGTAGGACAACACTGCCATCTGCAAACCTGTTTAAATCAGTTGACAAGTACCGCAACATCATGTGACCCATGTGAGGAAGACTGAAAAAAGTGAGTGGTCGAAACATGTCAAGGTACGCTACTATAACATGCTCTGACCCAGTTGGCTCTTGTTAAATTCAGTCAAATCCTCACTCTTTCCCTTTTTTCCTGCTTGAGGTTTACACTTTTGCTCACTAGCCATTTTGGCTACTGTTCTTTAAAAGTTACTGGACTTTTAGGTTTTTTGCTAGCCAAGGTTAAAATGTTAAAGACTAATTAATTGTAGTGTAGTAAGACAATGATCTGTTGTTTTTACAGTTCTTTTGAAAATTGTGACTGAAAGGTACTTTTTAAAACAGTAATTTATCATAACCAAAAACAGTGTTTTGCTTTTGCTGTTTTTTTTTTTTTGTTTGTTTTTTTTTTTTGTACATGTTTTCAATTAAGACCCTTTAAAAAGCTTAATTTTGTGTCCAAAATAGTTCTAAAAAGAAAAAAAAGGTATCCAACCAGACAAAGTGGTTAGTGAGACTGAATATGTTACTGACCAAATTGTAAATTAATCCACATTTGTCCGATTGGCTAGTGTTAAGTCAAGCCCGGCTTCTAACACTTCAACTTTAAGGCCAACATGTTAACTTACTACTTAATATATCCCACCTACTAACAGGTGAATGATAAAAAAGATAATCTGTGTTATTCACTTCACCTATCAGTGGTCATAATGTTATGGCTGATTGGTGTATATCACATCAAAACAGCTCTCAAACTGGCCTTAGAAAGGAAGTAGGATCAGTGGCACCTCTCCAAAACTCACCATTGGAAAACATGGTTCTTTCTCCCATTTGCTTATGCTTTACATATCTGTTCCTCAAAGCAGCTGGCTCACTTTTTTTCTGAAATCACTTCAAAAAAGCGCTGTATATTTTTCCCTGTCCATCGTTGCCTGTATGCTGAAATCAATGGCGAGGCTGCGTGTATGTCCTTGTACACAGCGTGGCATCTTGCAGTTGTTCTGGGGGACGAGCTGCTTCACGACAGAAGCAAATAGATGTTGTCTTCACAGTTTGAAAAGTGTGCGCAATGAAGCTGATTTTTTATTTGCGTTTTGATGCTGGCTGATGTCTCCTCATGCAGTACAAGGACAGTAGGCTCCTCGGGCTGTGAATCTCCCACACCGCTTGACTCTAATCACCAGCTAATTAATAGATGACGCGGCGGCTTTACCAAAACATGGCTGCTATTAACCTGTACATGCTATTGATTTAGCCCGCCTATAGGCCGCATGCAGAGCTGGTATTTCCATCTGAGTTCTCTCAGTCTCTGCACACTGCACACTGAAATTTATGTTGCCAGCCTTTTTGCTTACCTGCCTTTACACGCATATGAACTTAAGTGACATCCCATTCTTAATCCTTAGGGTTTAATATGACTTTGGCTCACCCTTTGCATCTAGAACAGCTTCGACTCTTCTGGTAAGGCTTTCTCCAAGGTGTTTATGGGAATTTTTGACCATTCTTCCAGAAGCACATTTATCAGGTCAGATACTCATGTTAGACGAGAAGCTTGACTCGCAGTCCTTGCTCTAATTCATCCCAAAGGTGTTCTATCAGGTTGAGGTCAGGACTCTGTGCAGGCCAGTCAAGCTCTTCCACACCAAACTTGCTCATTCATGTCTTTATGTCTTTATTTGAACAGGAAGTGGCCATTCCCAAAGTTTTCCACAAAGTTTTCCACAAAGTTTTCCACAAACCAGCAGCCTAGGTGCTTGATATTATACACCTGTGGCCATGGAAGTGATTGGAACACCTGAATTCAGTTATTTGGGTGGGTGAGTGAATTTTGACAACAGTGTACTCATGTGGCGATGGGTTTTTGGATTGATTCTCATTTTTGCATATGCAACAATACTGCCTTTATAAACCTAAAAGTCAGAAAAACGTTTGGACATAAAAGGTTAATAAAAGTGATTCACAGATCTCATAAAGACCATTTTATTTACAATAGAACAAATTAGTAACTCATTTCAAAGTTGATGGCAGCAACACATCTCAAAAAATCAGGATGGGGCAACAAAAGCCTCGAAAAGTAGTCAGTGTTGACAGATTGGGTGGTTTTGTTTATCTCTCGGCAGAAAAAAATAGCAAAGGGCGGGTTTTTAATATTTGGGCCCTTTTTTTAGATTTTAAAATATGACAAACTATTTTTTTTTAATTTTCTGATCAATCCCTATAGAGACAATAAAGTATACCGTAACCTTAACCTACCTTATCTTCTGAGGCCTCAGAAAGGCCATACCAGAAAATACAGGATTACTCTAACATGAATGAAACAAAACACAACTCCAGGTTTGTTTTTGATGAAGGAACCCCTTTAAAGGTCAAAAACTTTTTAATGTTGTTATAAGACATACAGACTGTACAACTATTTATTTTGAATGTGTATGTGTGTTGGGGAGGGGGCGCACTTGACAAAAAGCTATTTTAACAATACCATTAAAAGTATATTTTGCAACTCACTATTACTTTAATGCAGAATGTGCTTAAGTGTCATAAATTTGCTGCTAAATGCGTTTTTAATGTTGTGTCGAACACCAGGCTCGTTTGCAGGCTGGAAATGTGTGTTATTTTTCTAATTAACACATTTGTTGTTTAGCTCAATAATCATCAAATGACATATCTCATTTCTGTATCCATTTGACAGCCTAATCTTTGCTTTTCATCGCCAACTTTATTTGATGCCGGGTTTTTCCGCTTCCTCCCCCTCTCTGCTTGCTTGTATTAATAAATGAGATTTCATAGCAAGATACATGAGCGGTTAAAAAATAAATAAATAAATAAACACATCTTTCCCGAGTCATGTTTTACAGCTCACGGTGAAGACGCTGAATTAAGCGCGATGCACACACGGCAAATTGAATCAATTTGCCTCCACTAAATAGATGTGATGCGCGAGGCTGAATGCTCAAACGAATAGAGGGGAAAAATTGTGGCTTTAATGATGTTTTTGTTTGCACTTGTCTTTGTGCGCTTGATGAAGGTTCCACCAGACGAGGCGTGAAGAGGAAGAAGAAGATATCACATAACAAGATACTGGGACGGTGTCACACGGTTCACGCCGCAGCAGCAGCCACCGGGAATAAAGCGGCAGCAGAGGGACAGAATTAAGAGGTGGGTGAAGCGTGCTAAACTGATAAGTGGCCAAGCGGAAAATGGCGAGGGCCACACGACACACGGCTGCATCCACATGTGTTTGTGAAGTGAATACAGACACCATGGACGCACTGTAAAAAATGAACTACTGGAAATACAGATACAAGAAACGTTGTCACATTATTATTGCAAATAACTAATACTGGAGTATTAACAATTGTGATATTCCATGTGACAGACATTGGCCCAAATTTCACATAGCATTTTTTTTCTGTAGTTTTCCCAGCATACGCACTGCAGCTCTACCAACCCTAGCTATAGCACAACACTTCACAAGAAATTTGAACAAACTCAAATTCCATTCAGAGTAGGCCAATTCTGAGTTTGCATTTTAATTTTTTAAAAATCCAGCCACAGGTGGTCACAAGCCAGTGTACTTTTTGTGCCACTCCCATGCCTGGATAAATGACTTTTGCCAAATTAATATGTGGACCTTTCTTAAATGAGCCAGATAATGGTCACACATTTCTCACCCGGGGATATAGTCCTCTTGTGTGAACTCAAATCCTACCGACGTCCCACTGACTTCATCCTCATATGTGAACGCCCAGGTCGAGATATGGTGGGGAGACACTCCTCTTGAAATAGTCGAGAGGTTTTTTCATTAAAATATTTTTTTCAGCTTTATTAGATTTAGATTAGATTTTATTAAACAGCTGAGCAATGTTAGAAAATCATGGCCGAGAGAGTGACAATTGGCAAATTGTCAGAGTCTGAACTCAAACCCACAACACCAAGGCAGGCTGTAGTTTTCCCAGCATACGCACTGCAGCTCTACCAACCCTAGCTATAGCACAACACTTCACAAGAAATTTGAACAAACTCAAATTCCATTCAGAGTAGGCCAATTCTGAGTTTGCATTTTAGAAAATAGTTTTGGAGTTAGGTCAGTCAACCAAGTTTAATTTACCAATAAATAAATACATTTTTAGTAACTTTGAATAATGGCTTTATTGCCATTGCCCATTCTATAGAGAGTACACTACACATAATTAAACAACATTTACATTCGACCTCACTGAAGGTAATGCTCCGCTGTCCATGCTGGGATGTGAACCCATGACCTTCTAGTTCCCAAGCTACAATCAAGCTGAAAACAATGTTTCATGGTCGCTAAACTGTAGCAACTTGTATCTTTATCTAAAGGTGGTTTAGACTCATTAAGTTGTTAAATTACATAATGTATATCTATATCTATCTACAGTTGCTTTTATTTATTGGGTCTCACCTTGTCCCACCAAGGTGCACAACCTGTCCCACTTTTAGTACTTTTTGAGATGGTCACCCTCGATGGACACAGTAAACATGGGATTCACCATAACAGCAGTTACCAACTGGAAGCCGCCATGTTGGAGCTGTCTGGAGCCTATCAAGCAAATATGAGCCCTAGGCAGGGTACACCCAGGACAGGGCCAGTTAGTTACCGAGCTGACACAGAAGCTTTCACATGCATTCACTATGGACAATTTAGATTCAGCAGTTTACCCATGCATGACTTTAATTCATTTATACAAGCAAATGTTTTTTTTTTTTTTTTTTTTTTTTTTTTTTGTAAAGACCAAAAATAAACCTTAATTTTGTGTGAATGCTTTTTCAAAATCCAGATTTTAAACAAACACTGGCTTTTTGGCAAAATAAATCAGCTAAATTTGCAAAGTAACATCTACAAAAATCACAGCATTAGTTTGCAGAGATGGTAGTCTCATTCATTTTCATGATTATTTTTGTGATTGTAAATGGTTTTGAAAACCCACCCTTTAATCCCCCAGTTTGAAAGCGGAGGCCCTTCTCCACTGTGAGATGAAATGATTGCCGTCCGGACTCTGCCTGTCATTTTGATTCATGCTAAAGCTACATAAGCTGACACTCTTCGAGGACCAGCCCGGCGTGCAAGTGTGCGTCCAAGTGTCCCGTGTTTCCCGGGGACGCCGTTGTCATTGTTGTTGACATATTGATCAAGAGCAGCCCTGCCTTTTGTGCGGACGGTCCGCAGCACTTAATGATCCGGGCGTAACACAAAGCTTCCAGCGTCGCCGACACATTGACAGGCTGTGATTAAATCAGCGATGGTGGCAGCATTGTTGACGACAATGATGATAAGACTGAGGGCGCTTATCAAAGGAAAGGTTAGTGCAGACGCGGAGATCCTTACAGAAGCTGGCAGAGGAAATTTAATTAAAAATAATGCATTTACTGTGGCTTCCACTGGTCTCATGAATAATTGTTTCTAAATGTTATACAGCTCTGTAAAAAGCCAGCCACAGGTGGTCACAAGCCAGTGTACTTTTTGTGCCACTCCCATGCCTGGATAAAAAACTTTTGCCAAATTAATATGTGGACCTTTCTTAAATGAGCCAGATAATGGTCACACATTTCTCACCCGGGGATATAGTCCTCTTGTGTGAACTCAAATCCTACCGACGTCCCACTGATTTCATCCTCATATGTGAACGCCCAGGTCGAGATATAGTCGGGAGACACTCCTCTTGAAATAGTCGAGAGGTTCTAATTGTAAAGGGTCTTCTGAGTCTAACAACCGTTCCAGCCCAGTGTCTGGTAAATTTCTGCTCACACCTCACTCTGTGTTATGAGCTTACAGACCACTGAGCAAAGCTGAGAGAGCAGTGGAAAGTTACCAAACAGCAATATGAAAGTCAGGTCACCACACTGCAAGATAAAACTTGAGAAACTGATCATTTTGCAGTTGTCTCTTATTTCTTCCAGAGCTGTAAATCTTTATCAAAGCCTAATTTCAGCTAAAATCTCAGTATTTTCTGTGACTTCCACTGGACTTATGAATAATTGTCTCGAAACATTATATCTTGCCTGTCATTCACCAGCGTTACCGTGCTATTGCTGTAATACATCTGAATTAAGGAGCCAGCGACACTCCCTCACGTAGGCGCCGTCCTAAGCCGTTAAATACATAAATCGCGTTTAAACGAACACACACACCACTTGTCCGGCCTGGTTTGCAAAGTAATTCATCTTCCAACTCCATGATTCTGTTATGCAGTCAAATTGACAAGTAATCCATTGCTGGCGTCCTTGTTGTCAACATTAAGGTCATTTCTGATTGTTGCATGGAGTGAACTGACTTGCAGATTTTTTTGCAGAAGATGATGGAGAGAAAAAAAAGCCACATTACTATTTCAGTGTGTGAGTTATAAATGATCTATGAGTGTGTTGTGAAGCCTGACATATGACATCTGTGATGTTCCTAGTGTGTGCAGAGACCAAGAATACTCTAAGATCGATGTGTCCTCAAGCCTGTCACGCACTGGTCAATAATGTTATTGTATGAGTTGATAAATGCGGAGGGGTGGAAAAGGTACGGTAAAAAAAATAAAAATAATAATAATAAAAAAAGAAGAGTATAGTTGAGTATAAGTAAAAGTAGTCAAGGAAAAATATTTATTGGGTAAGAGAGTAAGTATTCATTGAAAAGCCTCAAGTGCAAATTATTTTGAATTTCTTGGATAGTTTGGCAAAATGTACTCCCTTTGTGAGGATAAAAATTGGGATCTTCTGTTGATGAGGAAACAGTTGTTCTATTTAAACTAAAATGGTGTAAAAAACAAACAAACAAACAAAAATACTCAAATTAAAAAGGAAAATTCCAGGAAACATAAAACAACAAAACAGAAAAAACCTGAAACATCAAAATAACTCAAAAGCAGAAAAGCTACAAATCTGTGCTGACTGTTAAGATATTATAATTATGATACAGACGGAAATTTTCCAACAGCTTATTAAGATAATAACCTCTGCTCTCCTAAAAACAGCAGTGTCCTTTCTCTTTATGTCAACATACAGCGCAATTATAGGCCCACGTCCTAACCAGGCGGTGGAGCTGCAGTCATGGAGCTGTCAGTTCGAGCCATGCGATTTAGTTCAAATAAATAAATCAAATAGTATTCAAAAGTGCAAGTTTCAAAAAGTTACTCAAGTAAATAATTTGAGTGACATCCGACCTCTTCACATGAATATAACAAATATAAATGTACATGTTTACTATGAAAGATTTGAGACATGAAACAGGAGGGAAGTGCTCCTGCGCGTTTCTAAAGCCCATACACTGCCACTGAACTCATTCTAATCATTTTCTGCACTTTAATTGCAGGTACTACAAAGCCAGCTCATTTATCTATTTGTTAGCATCATGTTGCTAATAGTCATGCAAAATAGCCAGTTTATGCTCTATCCAGTCCTCATCGTTGTCAGCAGGGAGAAACAGACATCTAATGTAAGCGTTCTCTGCAAAGTCAAATACTAATGCAAAGGAGTCCAAAATAATTTCATAAAGCCTGAAAAAAGCAATAATATGGCCCCTTTAATCTAATCACCTCTACCAAAACTAGCAAATATATTCATTGTAACGCTAAAAGGTTAATTTATACTCCACATTAAATACACAGTGGGATATGGATGGAGTGTTCTGTCCGTACATTGGCCCGTTTTCCAAGAGCTTCCGGCTATGGATGAACGGAGCAGTACATGACTTAACAGTTGGGGACACTAGCAGAAAAAAACTATCAGAAAAAAAAAAAAAAAAAAAAAAAAAAAAAAGTGGAGTGACTTGAGGAAGTTGAAAGTTGCATAAAGACTACTGCTATTTTTGCCACATTTTCTTGGCTCTTTTTCAATGAATGTGGTGTAAAAACCATCTTGTTGTTGCTCCCTATCGTCCATCTTGGTAAAATCTTTGACTGTCGCTGATTGCCCCCTATTGGTTATTTAACATAACATAAACTTTGACATAAAAAAACATTTGGAAGTCAAAATTGTGCAACAAAAACAACACTAGGAACGGCCAGATTTATTCAGATAAATAGACAGAGTTGCGTTTTTGCAATTTCACACTTGTGTACAACCTGCTAAACTCTATTTTTATTTCTCTATGTGGTGAAATGGTAAAAGACCACAATGTGTCTCACAGGGCATTTTTCCTGACCAATTTCTAGGCTCTTGAAATGAGGCATATGGTGCAGGACTATCCCATAGACAACATTAAAGGTAGCAACACTTTTAAAACACTGTGGCTTGAATGGATCACACCTCATTATCGCCAATTAGTTTAGTGAATACGCAGCAAACAAACTCACATGGTGCTTTCAAAAACCTTCAGAGATGTTGCAGATTGAGCTATAAAAAGAACCTGCTTAATTAATACACTTGAGAGCTGTCTTTTATTTTTTCAAATGGGGCTGTTTTTATTTTGAGGTCAGGAGAAAGATGCTCAGCAATCACTGTAATAATCCCAGTCTTTCTCGTTTACGTTTTATGGTCGTACACAGTAAACTTGCCATGTACCACTTTCATTTTGCAGAGGATTATTGCAAATGGGGTGAAATCTTGTTCAGCGCAGTTGAACTAGCACATTGTGAGCCACAGAGAGAGGATCTCAAGAGTTTCTGTACAAGTCTTTAAAACCTGCATGTCACATCTGCCAGCTCTGAATGCTGTGTGAAACATAAAAATTACCTCTGTTAAAATGGGAATATTAGGAGTATTATTAAAAATAGTTGCAAGAATAGTTTCATAAGAGATTTTCTAGTAATCCAGGATTAGAGACTATGTGACTATGAGCACACATAACTTCATGCACTTCTTTTCCTTTTGGTTGTTCCCTTCAGGAGTCGCCAAAGCAAATTATCTGCCTCGATTTAACCCTATCTCCTGCGTCCTAGCCTAATTTCTACTGGCATCCCTGACCAAACTGGCATGGAAGTCATGTTTGTAACTCACATAAATTATTTAGTGTAGGTTTTCCCTGATGAAACCCTCTCCAAGCACAAAAAGCACATTTGTGATTCCTTGTAGCTGGGTTAATTTTACACCACCAAGTCGCTGGTGTATGAAAAAAAAAAAAAGCTTCCTATTTTACTCATTCTGACCATTTACAACAGCAAAGACTCAAACTCGCCAACCGCTCTGCTCAAGATAAGTTGGAGGTTGGTTTTTGAGCAGCATGGCAACCACCTACTGAGCTACAGCTGGGGAAACACAGGAAAGGCACCAAGTGTCAAAATAAACTTCCGCTATCAAAATAGAGGCTCATCCGCACGAAGGACTTCAGTGAATGTTGCACCATGGATGACAAGAAGTTAATTCTTTAGATGAAGAAAATTAATTTTAGTTTACGACACCAAACACTCATTTTACAAAGCCAAAGTAAAGAAGTAGAAGGAATGGTGCTCGAGAGCTTTGGGTTTAGTCTGCGAGTAGAACAGCACTGACATCCTTGGTGTAAATTGACACTTGTATGCAGACGCTTGTAAAACAAGTTTGCATGCATGATATCCTGCTATAGTTGTAAAGTCAGGCCTATGCCTGACTTTTCAGCGACAGGAAGTAGCAAACAGAGATTAAAGGTCAACAAAATGGGTTTGTCTATGGTCAATGCTGATTTTTAAAATCCAGATGAGGCCCTAATGTAGGCCCGACTACAAATTTCATCAACGAAATTAATTTAAATTAGTTCTCTGTTATTTATAAACTGTTATTTAACATTAAAAATCCTGTTTTTCCCCCCATGTATTGTGCATCCAGGGCTTTTCAGCACAGTCACTAGTGCACCGCTCAACGTCAGTAAAGTATACTATGCAAAGTAACAGCAAAAGCATAGATTTTTAAGTATCCACTATTATACTACTTGGTTCAATAAGACAACATTTAACATGGCTACAACATTTATCATGGCTACAAGTCCTCCCATCACCCAAACAAGTGCCTGCCCAAAAATTGCTTAGGCCGATAGCCGATTTACAAAAATCGATCAATATATCAATAACAGAGATGAAAGTAGTTGAGACCTCTGGCTCATAAATGAGCCATGGGAACTTTATTGACATACACTATTAGGTGTAAAAGTCAGATGTCAAAAAAGCTTCCCATGCACATAGTATACAGTACATAGGTCACACAACAAACTAACATAACTCACTAGATGCTTCTGTGATACAAATTAGTCAGGTCCTACTCCTTCAAAAAATTAATTTGGTGCTCAAGCCTTTTTCATTCAATACTGAAGGATTTAAAAGCCACAATATTTCATATCCAAGTGAAGTGAACATCTCTATCTTGATGTATGCTAAACTCTAAAAGTTTGCTTACACTTACTGGTTGATATTGCATGGGAACAAAATTGACAGCATATGGTGTGATGAGCTGCCTATAATGCATTTATTCACTGTCAGTAAAAATTGATTTACCAAAAGCCCGTCAAAATTTCCATTCTTCTGTGAGTTTTTAAAAGCCCATACTGCAGCTCTTTGTCATTCCGACTGCAGCTCTGACAGTTTCCCTGATGCATACGTTCTTTATGATTGCATTTGTCTTTGTTATACAGTTTGGCTTTGGCTGAAATATTTTTAAAACAGGAGCCAGAGAGCCAAACATAATAAAAAGTGACAATATGCATTTCAGTCCTGGTGTGCTTTGCAGCATCCAGCCGTGCATATATTCTGTACTTTATAGAAAATACCGCTGCAGGCAGCTGAGTCACAGCTGCAATACCAAATTATTAATCAAATGTATGAAAGTTAGATTTGTGTAAAACATCCCACAACACTGGTATTTTAATAGCTTTTCAGTAAGTTCATTTGGATAAGTTGAAAACACAGGATAAATTGGTGAACCCATTCTCACATAGAAGTAGTAAAGGTTGGTTTAGTATGGTAATGTTTTTACTATTTTCAGTGTATTTCACTTTGACATGACAAATGGCAGCAGATGGATTCACGGCTCTTTGAAGGGGTGCATACTTATTTTCCCCAATGCCTATGTTCACCATTTTCTATGACTGGGGAACATAGGTACTTGGGAGGTAAGCAGATAGTTGATCCGTGCACACTTCTATGGTGGAGAGCAGGTTCTTATAGAGTCAGTCCTATGGGACATGACAGGGTAGTAGTTGCCTGCGGCGCCCCCTGGAGCCAGCCTGCCTCGCCTGTGCTCTGTCTCACATATCTCTCCTTTAACCCTGGCTGACTGACTGT
Organism: Bostrychus sinensis; assembly: GCA_020698575.1. NCBI lineage: Eukaryota > Metazoa > Chordata > Actinopteri > Gobiiformes > Eleotridae > Bostrychus > Bostrychus sinensis. The sequence continues at coordinate 44,218,488 of CM036239.1, read as the reverse complement.
AGGTATACTGATTCACTCACCCATGTTTATTTTATAAACCTTTACCTCGGGCTCTTTTCAGGCCTCAGCTTTACACTGCATCCAACCCCAACCTTTTCTTACTGTGTGGACCCTTTGGGTTCTAAGGACTATAGACAACCACAACCTGCCAAACTATATACATCCCAAACTTTGAATGGAATGGGAAGTGACCCGCTTTCTTTTTTCAGGAGGCTGTGAGATTGATTCTCTGGCTGGCCATCACACATCTCTAGGGTAGAGTCTAAATGTCGTCCCTGTACTTCCTCCTATCCATGTGTCTGTAGAATCGGTGACTCTAAATTGCCCTGTGTATATGTCTTTGTGTCAGCCCTGCATTTAACTAACTATTGTTCAAGGTGTGGCCCGCCTAATTGACACCAACCCCAACGCTGACTACCGTCAGAAAAGCCAGGCCGACTGTCGTTGTCGGCACAAAAAGTGTCTCCAGACACACAGGGTTGACCCAGACCGACTACCACGCGACCTTCTGCCCATACGAGAGACGGTATATATCCATATGTTCTCTGCATTTAATCTGCCCTTTAATGCCTCTGGGGAAACCTGTCAGGAGCAGAAACACCCTTCTCCAGATTTTGAGTAATGATGTGTGTCAGGAGTACCTAACTGGAAGGGTAGCCCTTTGTGTGTGTTTTAGGTTGATGGGGAAAATCAGAGTACCCAGAGGAAACCCACCCATTCACGGCGAGAACATGCAACTCCACACAGAACGACCTCCCCTGCCCGGCCCAGGAATCAAACTCAGGACCTTGTTATAAGGTGACAGTATTTACCACTTTGCCACCGTGCAGCTAAAAACTGTCTCCTATTAGACACGACGTTGCCGAGAGCAACAGCCTGCCTGACCTTACCCAATGACCAAAAATTGTACCGGTGTGTCCCAGCCTTAAGGCCTTTAGTTACTGGAATAGGTTCCAGTCACCTCCTAACCTTTAAGGAGAAAATGTGAAAGATGGCTTGAGAAAGACAGAGAAAGTACTGTAACAAAGAAAAATAAGTAGACTTAACAAAGCTGACCATTGTTTCAAGGCTAGTTGATGTCTTTATAAGCAACAACTGCAGTTCACATAGAAAAAAACAACAGCTATGTTGCAGCATTATGTAATTAGTATCAAGGACACTTAATATTCTCAGACATTTTCCACTTGTAATCATGACTGTACAAAGTCTACCTGGTATAGTTACACAGTCTGTAATAAGGCACATTTTAATGGTACTTCACCAAGTTTTGCCTCCACATCATGCCTTTAAAACCGTATACATTACATATACTCATGTAACCATGTGTCTTGTTTGGCTGCACTGAAATAAAAAAATTGGCGTCCCTACTCTCTCTCATATCTCTGTTTTCTGTTACAGTTTTCTTACTTCGAAGACGGTTCAATTTCTTTGCTCACTCAACCTTTGCAAAATCTAATACGATGCTGTCGTGAGGTATATTTTTCCAATTTGTAACACCAATGCTAAATTAAACATTTTCATACTTTAACAAGGTAAATGTCAAGAAACACCTGGCCCTCACTTTGGCTGCTTATGCTCTTGTTCTACTTGCATCCGCCTCTGCTCTTTATTGAAAAATTTGCTAAAAAATTATTAAGCAAATGTTTATTATTCAACTTCAGGAAGAAAATGGTAAAACATCTGCTGTGCCATCACCATCCCTCTGGTTTAGCCATTTCCTCTTTGCTTTTTCCTGGAGTTCCAGTCTTTTTAACCCGCAGCATGTAATAACTGTCATCTGCCACGCCAATGAGCCATGAACTAAAACCGCTGGTCTCTCGATTTATCTGAGCTAATCTCAGAGATGTCACAGCGGCCATTACACCAGGAAATGGTTCTTTATTTGTTTTACATCTGGAGAAGGAAGGTGGGAGAGAGAAAATGAGTAGGAGGGCAATCCCGTTAAGGTCATTTAGAAAACCCCTTGATATGGAGCGGACTTCGCGGGCGGCTGCTGCTGGAAATGTATACACTATATTCTAGTACACAGGGGGTCACAAGGCAACATGGAGTTTAGATTTTCTGCCTAAGCCCGAGTCTGACCCAAGAAATTCTTGCTGTTATCTTGGGATCCTCTGGGATTTTTTGGGCCTGATCTAAGCTCTAAACAAGTGTACTCTTTGTGCTGGTCCCAAACCCAGATAAATTGAGAGGGTGGTGTCAGAAAGGCCATCTTGCTCAAAAGCCTGATTTCCTTTGTGATCAATACGGTATCTATCTACTCTGGCGGCTATGGAAAATCAATGCTGAATCACTGCAGAAGCTGAAAGAAAATAAGAATTTGCATAGTTGCTGTTTTCTAAGCTCAATGATGATTAAAAACTGAGGCAATAGACACATTTCCATACAGTGCAGCAGTATGCTACAGTAATGGCTGGCACAGTATGGCTTATAGATGCTTTTATTGAAAATGTGTAACTCATCCTAAACAAGCTTAATGGCAACCTTTGGGTCATACAGGCTAGTACAGCTACTGAAAGTTGAAGCTGAGCAATAACACTCTGCTTATTGGAAGATAATACTCAGTCGGCTACAAATGATGAGAAGGAAAAGACATTATCAAACAAAATGGCCATGGTGGCAGTGCTTTTTTCTCCCAGCAAGGAGGTTGTGAGATCGTCCAAATGCATGCGTTTTGTGAAGTTGGTTGTCTGTCTGTGTATGCATCTGTGTCAGCGCTGTGACTAACTTGCCACTGTCCGAGGCTTACCCCACCTAAGGCCCATAGTTATTACAAAGTGTCAAAAAAAAAGGTCTTACTTTCAAAAATGAGTGTTCATTTGAGAGGTGTTTTCCAGTTTTAGATTTACTAGTAGTTCTTTTACACTCTTTTACATCTCTGCTCAAAACATTTTTTTCTCTGGACTAACACTTTTAGGCACTTCTGCTTTTCAAATTGTTTATTTCAGATTCTTTATATGATTCAGAGTTATTTTATTGTTTTATTACTTATTAAAGATTTTAAATGTATTTCTGCAATCCACTTCCAATTATCCAATCAATAGCAATGTAACTAACACTAACACCATTTCCTTGGCTCTGTCACATTAGTATTGTTGAAAGCCTAATGCTATTTTGTTATTCAACTTTTTCCATTTTACCATTAAACATGCTGTTTGAGTAGAATCTTTAGAGCGACTGCATTTAATAGTTTGCTAATAGCGCTTGTAAAATTGGGCACAGCGCGTTGTGATGTCAGCTTGGTGCCTCCAAGGGCTTTATACTGTACAAGTTTGATATGGGTTACCCCTACACAACAGGCCAGCTAGCTGCGTTGCTTTCTCTACTTCTCTGGTCTCTAGGTTTTATAGCAGTAAAGTACAAGCTGACTGCACCCTGCATTTGTTTTTCATTCACTATACATTCCCACTTCAAATAAAAAAGTAACTCGCTCTAAGATGTGTCAGGGCTTTTTATACTATAGTGCTGTTGAGATGTGTGTATATGTAAAAGCACACCGAAACATAGGTCTCTGCGTAGTTTAAAAAGCCTGTCTATTTTTGCTTTTCTCTGTTTGGTCTGCTGTACAAGGCAAGCATATGTAGCGTACATGTCATGTTATAGTGCACTTAAAAAGAAGCTGAGACAGTGTTTTGAGCAGCACTTTCTGGTGTTGCCTCTCAGTGACAGGCTCAGTGCTGCTAGATGGTGGCTATAGCATGAGCTGGGCCCCTGGGAAGAGAGGAGACATCTGAAAATCTGATGCCGCTTTAGCGCTAAGCCACTGTCATCTCCTGCAGCGTGGCTGTTGAGAGAGGATCCGGCTTTAACTCCACTCTGAGAGCTCAGGCAGGGCACTTTTAAAGGCCCTTTATGCTTTGTTTTAGATAGGCATTCAAGTCAAGTGTTATAACCGGATTCTTCTTCAGCCTGGCTATATTTTTATGAATGCAATTCTTTCAGGCATGGCAGCATCAGTTTAAGAGCCAATAGCTTACCCAAGAAAGTTCCTAAAATCACATTACTCTGAAGGGTCATAGGATTTACTTATAATTGACTATGTATTAAGATAAGAAATACCTTTTAAAAACTTGGGAGCATGCAAGTTGCGCCACCTTTTTCACAAAAAAATGGAAGTAATTAACCATGGCATTATCCCATTTCTGGTTAGTGCTTGTCTAGTGCAAAATGCAAGTGTTTTTAACAGGCTTACCAAATTTCACATTTGGAGAGGTAGTTACAATTATAGAGGCAAAGACACACACCAACTCTGGACAAAGGCTACAAAAATGTATTTTTTTTTCTGTTTCATAAGTAAAATGTCATTAATGTGACAAAAAATAAAAATAAAAAAATAAATACAATGCCTATTTTGATTGTTGGCTGGATTTGTTTACCTTTTATCACAGTCTTGGAAATGTCAAAGTTTAATAACAACAGTGACTTTGATGAACTTTTTGTTTTTGTGCAGCTTTTTTTTCTTTTTTTTTTTTTTTTGTTTGTTTATTGACTTCCATTACAATGCCCTTTTATGATTGCCCTGTCATGTATGTTTTGTTAGGGGGCTGATGGCTATCCTAACCACACACCCACTCATTATAATTAAAAAAAAAAAGGAAAAAAAATCTATTTGCTATATTTTTACATGAGCTCTTTTGAGCTCTGTTTTCATCCCCCACAGTAAATTAGGATAGTATATTTCCCCAGTGTATTGTTGACCTATAGAAAATTTTAAAGTCATATTTCCAAATTGTATGTCAAATTAAGGTCTGTTGTTAAATCAATAAATTATCTCAAAAACAATGGAAATTATGGTCAAATAAAGAGTGAAAAATGACCCCTAGTGACTAAAAACATCCCCAACAGCATGAGGATTAAGAAATAAACACATTTTTTGTAGATAAATGAAAATATGACCCTTTAGTTTTGATGTAATTACAGCCCACTATGTATTGTGTCAACCTCTGCTTTTGTTTTCAAGAAGAAATAATTAAACTGATTTTTCTAATGGGCACCCTGTGGGTGTTCCAAAAGTCAGTAAGTGCCTTCATTTTGGTTTGTCGCATTAAAATGTGGACGTGGTGTGAGCAGAGAAAGCTATTGATGAGTACAATTGACTGGTCTCTGGGCAGCGACAAAAGCCTGAAATTGGACGTCCCATAGACCATCTCATTCCTGCCTGTACACAGTCAACAACAGCTCGCCCCGGCCCAGCTGCGGATCTCACTGTCCCAGCACTAATATTTACCTCCCAATAAAAGCCTGCGTCTTGTGGATGCCTCTAAATCAGTGACCAGCATCTGTCTGGCCATGATGAAGGAAATATACAGCCTTTCCTACAGTGAAGGAGAGGCTTTTATTAGCTCACTGGAAATAACAAGCCTCATCACAGGCTGCTGTGGCTGAAGCTAACACATCAGGATTTAAAAAAAAAAAAAAAAAAAAAAGCATTTTCTATGTACAAACGTATTTACATAGGACTATAAGCGAGAGTTGCTTCTTGTGAAACACACAAAAAACAGTTTGTTGAAACCCTTTTAAAAAATGTTTTTATATATTTTATTTTGTCAGGGAGTGCTGAGTACAAGGCAGATAAAAATACACACACACATATATATGACAACACACATACTCTTACCCCATCCTACCTTACACTGGGCACTGGTGGGATGTGTCTGAAAAGTGGTTTGTCATGCTGCATTGTAAATTTTCTTCTTTTTCTTTCTTTTGGGCTTTTAATCTGCCCCCCATAGTGCAGAGATTTGCATAATGACATGGCATCTCTCCATTTAGCCAGGCCTGGGACTGGCACAAACTTAGCACTGGATTGTGACATCCTTTGGCTGTGTTAGGCTGTATTATATGGTAACCTTATTATTTTGGTTTCATTTTTTTTTGCAGAAGCTGCATCAAGCACAACTGAGCAAATAAGTTGAAAAATTTCTAAATAAACCCTTAGAAAAGTATGTTTTTTTTTTCAATGATTTTACTAATACATGTGTACATGAGCATAGAAAACTGCCTAATTCAGAAGTTTGGGTAGTGAGTGGGTATTAATGAGTTACATTCATACATTTACCTGAGTAAATTTTTGAACAAATTGTACTTCTGAGAATAGTTTTATTGCAATATGCTTTTTTACTTCTACTTGCTACTATAGGTTTATTGGTAGTAATAATGGGTTTCAAAAGCTTCAAAAGTGAGAAGCTTTGCTCATCAGGCCTACTATGCATGTCAACTGTAAACATTTGGAAATCCCATTAAGGCAAGAAACTACAGGGTGAATATATATATATTTTTAATTATCAAATATCAAATATCAATGTGAAACTATAGTACTGCCACCTGCCTTAAAAAAAAAAAAAATATGCGTATAATGCCCAATAAATCAGTTTAGAAATTATGTATCAATAATCCCTCAGTAATAAACTTCAAATTATTGTTAAAGGCGCAATATTATCCAAAATAAACTTTTCTGAGCTTTCTATGTTATAATGTTGTTCCCTCATCAAAAACATACTTGGAGCTGTGTTTTGCTTCATTCATGCCTGTTTGAGTAATCCTCTATTTTTCATGTTGATGTAAAATATACAAACATACAAAAAGTTTAAGGAAATAAAAAGCACTTTTCCTTTGGTTTTGTTCAAAGTAGAATAACAGCTATCCACTCTGCACTGGTCTTTTTATCTGTCTCTTCATGTAGTAAAGTGATTTTTGTAAAAGCTTTTTTTGGTCAGATGTTTTTACAGGTTGTAAAACATGAAATGCTGTTCTAGAGCTGACCCAGATTGATTTAAAATATAAATAAAAGTATATTATAACCCCTTTAAATACAAGTAGTGTCTCCCCTTTAGAATTAGAGCAACCAAAATATATAAAGAAACAAGCAAAACTCATGTTAGTCATGCGATTTGATTGTCTTTGTTGGAAATTGCTATACTGAACTCAATTTATCAGCTGCGAAGGAGATTATGAAAGCATCCGTAGTTAGTTTTAAGTTCACACACAAAACTGTGAACAATGGTGCTGAATGTTGCTCTAGTTCTAGTTCTTTTGGATCCACATGAATCACACGCCTCGCAGCCTCGGGTGACTTTCTCTTAAACTTATATCCTCTCAAACTAAACTGATAAATCACAAAAAAGCATATGCGTATGAAACTAATATTTTACTATAAATCCATGTGAACCAGTTTTCTTTTCCTCTCTGAGACTGTCCTGAACTAATCTACTGTATACTGTGGACTCTAGCCTCCATGGACTCACCAAGTGCAATACAGAACATAGCATGCTTAGATACAGCACTCGAACAACCAACTTTTTAGCAGTGACCTTTTCTGGTTTATCCTCCTTGAGGAGGGGGTCAATGACTGCACAACTGTCTGCAGTCTTCTCTGTGATTGTGTAGCTGAACCACACCAAGAGACCATTTAAAGGCTCATTGAACCTTTGCAGATTTTTCCAGTTAATTAGCAGATTAGAATGTGACACTAGTGGCTTACAATGTTAAATGTTATGTTTTTCACAATTTTCAAATTGTATCTGAATCCAACTTACATAAAAAATATTTTTTATGTATACAATGTATGTATGGGGTGCACCTGTATGGTTTGTACAGGTTTAAATAACAGCATATGTCCTGGCTGCATCTATAGCCTGTCCCAGGACTGCATCCCTCCTCCTTCTCCCCAAAATTGCTTGTTTTTTCCTACATTTGTTTTTTTTTTTAAAGGAGACTGATTATGCTAAAGCAACTTTTCTGAGCTTGCTAACAATTTTAATTATGTTTTCTATTCAGAAACATACCCAAAGCTGTATTTTGTTTCATTCGCTCTTCTTTGAGTAATACTGACGCACTGACTCTCTCACGAGCTGAAAATGCTCAGTTTCATTGTTCTACGTAGATACGCGAGTAACCCTGCCTTTTCCAGGATATGCTCCTGCATGTTTCTAAAGCACATACACTCTGGACCTTCAAATACATGTACTAATAACTCCAGTGCTTGAAACCTCCATCACCACTATTCATGTATCTGTTAACTTCAAGCACTCACACTCAAGCACTTTCTCTCTCATGTCTGAACCCAAATCCCAAATATAAATACACTATGTATCTTTTTTAATTATAAAATGTGAATTCTTAATTCAGCAGTGTCCAAAATTATTGTTTATGCTCCAAAAGCTTGTGAAAGAGCAGAAAAGGTCTCCTTTAACAATGAAGGTCTAAGGACAAGAGGATATCAATCTAAACAGTTGTTGTTGGGCTATGCAAAAATAAAGTCTGATGGCTTGTGCATAACAACATAAAAGTATATTGAAGAGATGAAAATTAGGAGGGACTCATTTATCTAAGTTGCTTAGTGTTAGGTACTGTCATAAAGTATAGATACTAAACAGCAAATCTGGTAATAAAATGTGCACAATAACTTCAAGTACAGTATATCATAAGAACGTATCACTTATTCAATACACAAAAACTTTCAAAGTATGACTTGGTAGACTTTGCCCCGCTGCCTTCTGTGATAAGTTGACATTAGACTTAGACTTAGAGAGACTTTATTGATCCACAAGGGAAATTATATGGTCATTTTCCTTGTGGAACAATAAAGTCTGTCTAAGTCCAAGTATATTTATAAATCACCTTACCTAGCACTACAACCACAAGATTGTTTTGCGTCTTTCCTTTTGGCTTTTCCTCTCTGCGGTCGCCACGGCAAACTGGATCCAGTTTTACGCCGGATGCCCTTCCTGACACAACCCTGTCTGTTTATCCAGGCTTTAGACTTGCACATAGCAGTATTATGCAGAAAACAAAGTAGACCCAGCAATGAAGTAAACCTATGCATTTACATTATCTTGTAAAATATTCACATTCCATCCTGACTCAGGGTTGATCAATAATATAGAGTCTATAGGTGATATCTGTGCAGTATATGCCTATATTATACAAACCTTTTCCATATTAGTTTGACATAGAGAGCATCTGGACACAGGGAAAGCACTTAGAGCATGTAGTTCTGTAGAATGCTTCACTGACAGTTAAACATTGAGTGCATTGTTAACCCTGGGCTTGAGTCATGTTGTTTGAAAGATGCTCTCTGCGTGCGCTCATATATGCAGCACTTCATTTGCATAACTCTGAAAATTATAGGGCTCTGTAGACAATCCAAGTGCAGCGTGCCGTACATGTGGAAGTGATTGGAGAGTGGTTAAAAAAAAACAGAATGTAAAGACTCAGGGTCATCTTTCACGCTTTTGCGCTAATGCGGTTTCCGACAAGAGCGACAGGAGTGAGAGATGTGTACAGTAGCCAGCAGTGAGGAGTAGATGCTGCCAAATGCACCGCAGGGTGAGACAGAGACAACCCCCCTTCCTCCTCAGCCATCTGGGCCGCCCCAGGCTAGACTCAAAACAACTCCTTCTCTGGCTCTGAGCTCACAGTCACTGCAGCTCAGTTTGTTCGTGTGTATGATTTTTTTTTTTTTTGGTTTGTCGTCCCATTAAAGCAACACTATGATGGACCTTGAAATAATGTTTTGAAAATGAATGAAGTTGATCAACTCTTAACAAATGGGCCCTCCTAAAATCTGTGTGCACTTGTTGTTTTTGTCGTCTGTCACTATGTAACTCAGGGTAGCGGGTAGGTCACTATGTTGCGAGTAAGGACTGACTGGAAAGCAGCTAACATGACCAGCATATACAATACACTGTCGATGGATATTGTGGACATTACACAATTTGCAAACAACGTTCAATAGCAGAAACAAACTGTAAATGCTAGTTGCCAATGCTAAGGCTAACAGAAAACATGGTTGTTCTTTTACTCATTACTTTAGGTAATTTCAGGAAATACATTAAACTTTAAACTATGACATACATCAATGGTTCTCTTGTGGGTAGCAGTGGTGGCACATGGTCTTTTTCTAGAATGGAATAGAATAAACTTTATTTGTCTTGGACTCAGTGTCATTATAATTTGGCACAAACAACTTTAACATACAGTGACATTCACACACATTCAAAATTAATATATATATATATATATATATATAAGTAAACGTATAAAATAGCTACAATTATTAAAGTGCCTGAAAAAGTAAAGTAGTAAGCTAAAAAGTAAGTAAGTAAAGATTTAGAGTTCAACAGTTTGATTGAGGTTGGAACAAAAGACTTTGAAGAGATTTACAGCTGGGTAAGCATAGTCTTCTACCTGATGGTAAGAGGTTGTATTCTGAGAAAACTGGATGTAGAGGGTCTGCCATGATTTTTGTGCCTTTTTTCAGCACTGCCCTCTCAAATACTGTCTGTAACGGCTCATAGTTCTTCTGGCCAATTATTTTCTTTACACATTTGTGGATCTGTGCCAGTTTGTTTCTCAGTTGTACGGTCAGGTTACCATAGCACGGTGCAGTTCCAAAACAGATGATGCTTTCCAGTGTGGCTCTATAAAACATCATTATTTTTCTACCCACTCAGTACAGGCTAAAGCACCAAAGAAAGTACATCCTTTGTTGTAGTTTACTCCACAGTTTTCAACATGTGTTTTCCAGGTAAGCAGACTGTACAAATGAACTCCCAGGTACTTACAGTGGCAAGAAAAAGTATGACTGCTGACCTAGTGAAGTCTCGCAAGAAAGCAGCACATTTTGGTTAGCCAATCAACAAGCTAGCAATGGCTTTATTTTGGAATTTGCCTCATGGCAGAACGTTCAAACAGAGAAGAATCTGCATATCTGTACTCAAGAAATAAAGCCATCATTAGATAGTTGTTTTGCTAACAATTTGCTCACTGACCTCAAATGTTGCTCATTCTTGCAAGTGTTGTTTTTAGCCCAGAGTATTTATGATAGTGCTTTACTCAGAAATTAAGGTTCAGAGCACCATAGAGAAACAGTTGTCAAAAACAGTCAAGAAACAAGAATAGTTACTGAGTTTACACCACTTTTATTTGTAGCTGGTGGTATTCCTGCTCTGGTAGGGCTTAAATTTGAAGTTTACACTACTGCTTTAGACTGTGTTTAGGTTTAGTCCTGGTTTAGCCTTGCTTTGTCCATAACAGTCCTTTGTGTAGACATGGGTTAGTCCCAATTTGGTTTGGTTTCAACTTGGTGTGAAAGCTTTGGGAATCACTGACATACACTACAGTTTCTTTTGATATGGTTGTCAAAATTAGACTTGGAGAGAGCAAAAGTTATATAGTGCTGCTTTAAAGCCTGCAGTCTCAGCCTCGGTGGCCTCCCATGTCTTCCCCAATCTGTCTCAGCTTTGCTCGCCACAGTCAAAGTGCCAAATCGCCCCCCACTCCTCTCAAAGATTTATCACTCTTAATTATCTTAACTATCCCGCTTCATACTCGCCTTGTATCTAGCATATTCAATCTAGACTTCAGCAGGGCTATTAGTTACACTCAACATGCAGAAGCTAATTGATTTAAGGAAGCGAGATGTGCTTGTTGGCACTCTGTGTGGAAAGCTAATAGGAGAGGACTGGCAGCAGAGGGTTTGCAAGTCCGCACCGGGTTAGACTGTCTTTGTAAACTTCTCTGAACAGCTTTGATCTTTGTTAATTAGTTTGTTAGAGTCAAGTCAGAAGAAGTCTATCAAGTTTAAAATCCACATTTTAAAAGATATGAAAGAGCCGTCACATGATGGTGAAGGAGTAACAGAAGACAGGGAAATCTCACAAATAGAAACATCACATGAGTGGGGACTGACAGTGGTGTAAGAGGATAAGCTGGACAGCCATTAACAAGTAGGTTGGCAGTTTGAATCCTGCTCTCACCCAGTGCATACTGTCATTGTGTCCTTGGGCAGGACACTTCACTCACATTGCCTAGCTCAGTGACAGTACGTGGCTGTGACAAAAGGCATCTATTGTAGTGTTTTGTACGTTATGATTTCTTTTTGGGGGAATTTAGCTGATACCAATACCTGATATTCATGGTTTCTTCCTATCATTCAAAAAATTGTTACTCCTGAAGACAAATCTCATGACTAATACTGACCATTTAACAATTTGAATGACACATTGTAAAATGAATAACAGTGCATAATAGTGAATACTGCTAACTTCTTGTCCCATGACATGGATGAACCAGACCAAAATGCTGCTGTTTGGGGGTGTTTTGGCACAAAACAATAGGGTAAGTTACCCCAGAGTGATGCATCAGCTTCTATTTCACATGTATTAATTAGTATTGATACTTTATTCAAGTACTTGACATCCAAATGAGTATTAGTGTCTTATCACTAATCTATTGGTCCTGAAATTTCTCCCTTTCTTCCTTCCCAAAAGAGTATTTAGTTAAGGTGGGTAGGGTAAGGTATGCTTTATTGTCTGCATTTGACCGATCCTTCAACAGTGGGTGACCACAGTGCAGCACCCAGGGACCCTTCTCCAGATCTTGAGTCAGGATCTTGGTCAGGAGTATCTAGCTGGAGGATTAGCCTACTGTTTAGGTTGATGATGAGAACACTGTAACCCCCGGAGAAAATCCACCCAGACATGGGGAGAACATGCAAACTCCACACAGAAAGGCCTCACCCCATCTGGGAATCAAACCTGGGACCTTCTTGCTGTGAGATGAGAGTGCTAACCACGTTGTTCTTTTGTCTCAGCTCTTGGAAAGGCAAATGCTTGCACCTGGGACCCATGGAAGCATTTGTTAGATTCTAAATTCATAGAAGACCATTTACTTCCACATTCATCCATTATGGGCAATTTAAGAGTCACTAGTTCTCCTAATGCATGCAGCCTGAACATCAAAGCCATGACCTCCTTGATTCGGGGCATGAGCACTAACCACACCACTGTACATGCACCCCAAAGTGTTGCACAGAAACATGATACTGAACTTTCTTTAACTTCTGCATCTACAGAAATTTGCCCCAAAAGATAATGTTATAGTACTCTACGCAACCCAGACACAGTGCATGGAAATGAGGACTGCAGCTGGGATCATCTCTCCCTGATTTGCATGGCGTAACTTTTTGGTTAATCTAAATACATTTTTTGTTTGTTTTTGGTTAGTGGCGGCACAGAGCCACAAACAGCTGTGTGCTTAAATGTCATGTTTGTCGCTGAGGCTGCGTTGACATTTGAGCTGCAGACTTTCACCTCGCACTCATTAGCAGGATTGCGTTTAGTCAGCGCTGTCGTTGTGAATAAATATGCTCTAACTGATACCTGACCTCTCACTTTAACAGGCAAACCGGGCCGAACCTTTACCAGTAAACCACAGCTATGAGCATTTGTAAATGAGCGTGTGTGTGGTTTCTTTTGCATATGCAGGGAGGGATATTGATAATGGCATTGGGGAACGCTCGGCTTCTTGTCTTATTAATCACACCAGTCTGAGCAGTGACCTTTCCCGGATGCACAGTGCTTGGGGCCTGGCTGTATCCCGGCACTGGTGCACCCCCACCCCTTGGGAGCGCCGGACCGGCATCACTCACCCTGTGTCCGCTAATGTCAACCCGGAGCCCCCACTCCTCGCCCCGGACACTGCCCCGACTGACACGGACATTGATCACTCAGGATGTTTGAAGGTGTGGAGGCAGCACAGTGGATGCGAGTGTGTGTTGTGTGTGTTTTAATACAACGCCAATGGAGACTAGTGGGCCTAATTAGACTTCACATCTGGGCCTAATGAGCAAATCAAGAGCCATCATTGATCAGGGATCAACTGGCCTTGAGCTCTACTCTGATTGGTTAAGAGCTGAGCAGGCTCTGTGGACTGCTGGGTTAAATATTCTATACACACTTCATTAGTTAAAGTAGGGGTCTGCTGCCTTTGCAAACAGTGCAGTATGACTAGAGCTGACTTTATAATGCTTATTTTATTTTAAATGTATAGCCTACCTAATGCTTTATAAAACATAATAATACAGATATCTCCACAGAAAACCACATATTTTTGGCCCATTACCAATCTTCTTATTCATTTATTAGCTTAATTACCCTCAATTATGGTCAATCATCTTCTGCTGGAGCCTATCCCAGTAACTTTGGGCCTTAGGCAGGGTACACCCATAGAGTGACAATCCTTCACTCTCCAAAGACACATGCATGTCTTTGGATGGTGAGAGGAAGCCAGGGTATCCACAGTTACACGGGGGAGGACATGCAGACTCCACTCAGACAGTTCGAGGATCAATCTCACAACCTTGTTGGGAGGCAAGAGCACAAACCTCTCTGCTGCTGTGGCCGCCCAGCTGTCAGGTCGTTCCCCTTTATTTTAGACTTGTCCCCCACCAAGAGTGCAGCTTTTTTTTGACCGTATAATACCTATACCATCCAAAATTGAAGGTCATAATTGAGGGTTGTTTAGTAATTTGAATAAGATTAGCAATTCTTGTGTTTAACAGGTTTGGGGTTCTTTTTAAAGAACTAGCCCATTTGCTGAACTGAATTATTCCAACAGTGACAGTAACTGAAGAGGTTGAAAGATTTGTCACACCTGTCATGGAGTTATTGGGCAAGGCACTGAACTCTACCTTGGCTGCAGTGTCCATGAAGGATGAATGTGTGTATTTGTGAACTGCTCAATATGGGCTTGATGCAAACTGCTGAATGTATTTTTAGCATAGCATTTTTTATTTATTTTTTTTAATTTACAGGATTCTAAGCTTGAATTTCCTTTTGGTTAATGAATGCGTGTCTGACTCTATACGGTAAACACTATACTCCTACATCTAATAGGAGAAAGAAAACTGTTAAAGTCTTGTTTTTACCCATCACCAACTGGGGATAACATTATGAACACCAGCCTAATATACTAAACCATACACAACAAAATGTGATGCACTGTGTATTCGGACCCTTTCTGTCAGAACCAGCATTAACTTCTGCAATTTTAGCTATAGTAGCTTGTCTGTTGGATGGGTCCACACGGGCCAGCCTTCGCTTCTCGCGTTCCTTCTTTGCACCTTTGATAGATACTGACTACTGCAGACTGGGACCACCTCACAAGAGCTGCAGTTTTGGAGATATGTTGTCCAAGTAGTCTAGCCATCACAATTTGGCTCTTGTCAAACTCACTCAAATCCTTATACATTTTTTATATCAACTCCAAAGACAAAATTTTACATGTTGCACTGCATAATATAATCTTTCCCCCCAGCAACAGGTGCCATAATAAAGAGATAATTTGTGTTATTCACCTCATCTGTTAGTGGTCAAAATGTTATGGATGATTGGTGAATATAGCTAGTGTTTCAACATTTGATGCTAAGAGAAAGATGGACCAACTACATCTGATATATCCTGGGATATGAGTGGGTTGCCCAATCATTAAAACAATCTTACACAGTCTTGCAGCCTTTAATCTACACAGTGTTTGTCAGATTCCTGAGTTTGACATTGCTGTCACGGTTGAGTCTGCAGAAGAAAGCAGCTTGTGTGTGAATAGTGCAAAAATGGGCCAGTCAAATTGTCATGTGTATTATGGTGTCCACTATTATCAGCCCCAGATGATTCCTATTGTTGCCAGTTGCCTGCATGTGGAAGAGCCTCTCCGGGTTTGTTGATGCCACACTATTACTGTGTTCAGAAGATGTCTTACACATTGGAGTGCCATTGTGACTTTTTTCTTTTTTTTTCACATAAACATAGTGTGTCAGTGTCTGGTCAATATATTCTTTTGTAGGTGTGTTTTTTGGCAGCAGCAGCAGGAGACTGGGGCCTCAGGGATTTCCACAACATCCAAGAACATCCTGTCTGGCCCATTCAGAACAAGCTGTCAGCACACAACCGGCATATGCACAGTCACTGCACCAGGAACATGGGACAGTCCTGGCCTGGACTGCTGATATTCGGGATTATATTTGAGATGTGTCTTGGCAAACTCTTCACTTTTGATTTAGGTATTAGACTTAGATTTGATCCACAAGGGAAACTGCTTGGTCATGATAGCAATAAAAAAAAAAAAAGTAAAATTAAAATAAATAAATAAATAATTAAAAAAATACCTGTAAGAAAGGGGTAATATTAAATAATAATAATGAATATAGCCTCAAGCGGCAATGGTAGGCCCTCGCCTGCCACGCCCGGAGCTGGGGCAGATTTGCCAAAACAAATTTTTAGATGTGGCTCTTTAAAAATGTACCAAATCTGACATAATTCTGTAGCTCCATAGGATTACATTGTATAAAAATCCCAGTGGAATATAATGGGGGGTTTCTGACATTGCCATGGCAAAACCATACCAAGTAAAGCATGAGTCCAATTGATGTTTTTCATTGTTGTGAGCTGATGGATTTCTCTGAAATTTGGTACATTTTCAATAAACTTTATTTTTGACCTTCCATAGGGATTTTTGCCTCACTCTGCAGGGGGCGCTATTAGAGCAATTGGCTTTTTTTTTTTTCTTTCATGCCCATAGGCCCAAGGAGTAAATAAGTGATTAAACTTTGATCCACACTGGACACTGCATGTGTGAGTTATAACAAATTAGGGGTTGTTAGCGAGCCACAGGATAAACATGAAATTTAGGGCTGTGTTGTGGCAACACCGTTTAATATTCTACAAGACCTTCAACAACTTTTGGTCAGACGCCTCTTCATATGATGTTGACACAATTTGAGGTCATTTACTCCCTCAGACGAGTTTGTTAAAATGTAAAGGGTGCAAATCAGGGGGTCACATGATCAATCCAAGGTGGCCGACTTCCAGTTGGTCAGGGGGCATGGCCACAATATAATTTTTTGTTCGTATGGACATGAAGCATGTGTGTACCAAATTTCGTTTGGCTCCGTCAAAGTAAGTGCTGGGATATCCCATTGGCTGAAGTGGATATTTGGGGCATCACCATGGCAACAGGATGGGAGATGGGGTGGGGCCATCATTGACATTTTTGCTGAAGGTCATGTGACAGATATGTGTACCAAATTTCGTTAGTGTATGATAAAGTTTAGTTTTATTGTCCCATACAAATTTGTCGCATATTAATCTGTTCAGGGCTGGGGACTGCACAACAATTAAAATTTAAGATATATATTTATATATTTTTTTAGAAAGGGCGTGACATGAGGAACCTCATCGAAGGATGTGTGCCTATTACTGAAGAAGAAGAAGAAGAAGGTGTGTTCACTATTATCTTTTCTAAACAAATTATTACAAGAGGACACATGTTGCATTGTGTTTGATGGTTGTGGCATTTCGTGGCACACACTACATGTGCTGCAAATTGGAAGGTAATGGGCTTTTTTAGTCATACGTGCTATTTCTTCAACAAAAGAAAAAAAAGGGGAATAAATGAATTAAATGAATAAACACATGCATTTCTTTTGACTAAATATTACAGGCATTCACTTGAAAACTAACTAAATGTTCTGGGAATAAAAGTGAAGATAAAAGTAAATGCACAAGATTAGCACAACATCACAGACGTGTCTTCATTTTCAGATGCACCCTCTTTGTTCTAGAACCAGGCCAGATTGCTTTCCAACATGTCCAAGCATTTTGGCTGAAAGTAGACAAAGCAAACTTGTGAACATTAAAGAAGACATCAAAGTGTAAACTCCTGTGGGTTCACAATCACAGGGCACTGGAATAATCTCGTTCAAATTATTCAAGGATAAAAGGCTGCGAAGGAAGACTGCGAATCAGCGTTTATATTTGTGGAGCTGTACTTGGTTTAGCACAAGTTTCAATAAGCACTTTTCATAACAAGCTTTATTCTGGTCCGTTAATGAGGAGGAGCGTGTCTGTATTGTTGATTGTGTCTCCAGAGAAACAAATGGGTCCTATTTCATAATAATGAGTCCCAAGGTTTCATCCCAGTGACTTTGTCATTGTTTGCTGACAAAGTTTACTCAGTGATTTTTATGGCGAGCACACAAATAAACTCAATAAACAGATATAATTTTCGGCTTTTTATTATAAAATCCTGCTAACTTAAATGGCTCCTTTTCAGATTTCTTCTTCACATGATGCAGTTTTAATGTACATTTGTGTGAGCAGCTTATATGTTATTTATTGAGGGCTGCTAATCTAAAGGCCGCAAGCAACATTCTGGGGAAAATTGAGAAATACATTTTAAATGAATAAAGTTATCTCCTCAGCATTATAGACCAAACACCAAGCAGTTATCTTTAAACACAAGATTTAGTCAGACCCAAAAGGGAATTAACACTAACACTGCTGCACAGTTTTATTAAAGGGACTATATTATGCTTTTATTTTATTTATTCTTAAACCAATTTTGGTAACCTCTAGAACATCATATATTACCACCTTTAAAAACAGTACATGCCTAAAAGAAAGTATTTCTAATAATTACTTTACTACTGCCATAAAGAAACAGGTGAAAAGACAAGCAGAAGGCTGCTATGCTCTATAGAACAGAAAAAAAAAAAAAAAAAAAAAAAAAAACTTTTTGTGTGATGGCCTTTTACTGCAAAATTAAAAATAGCTGTAAGGAATCAGTGGAAACAGAGCTGTATCCAGGTTTTTGCGGGCAGGGATTTGTGGAACCAAGCAATCTGAGGCCTCAGAAAGACAGCGCCAGAGACTACAGGATTACTTAAACATGAACACAAAACACAACACCACATATGTTTTTGATGAGGGAACATTATAACATGGTAGAAAGCTAAAAAAAAAAAAAAAAAAAAAAAAAAGTTGATTTTGCATAATATAGCCCCTTTAAGAAATGGCATAAAATGATATACTGTATATGATTTTTTGTATGATATATTCTATTGTTAGATAAACAACTATTGTGTAATTGTTTTGGCATAATGTAAACATTTTGGCTTTTAGGACTCCTTCTTGTAACACTTGCAGGACAGGCTAAAAAATAAGGAGTTGGGCCAACTCAGCAGGAGGGCTATGGATGAGTGGAGACCAGTTTGGTTTTGTATGTATTAAAAAGTAGCAATAACAATGCATTTTGGTACAATACAAATATGAAAGAAAATCCCCCGTGTCCTATCTGAGCACAGATAATGTATAGTCCTGCCGGTTTATATCCAGGTTATGTCAAGTCGAGTTAAATCCAATAGTACCAATGCAGCAATGGTCCTACCTCCTGCACAGTTGTTAGTTTGTGGAAGGAGAACCTCTTGTTCTCCTAGGCCAAAATTGTCTGGATTATATGAAGGGCTTGCCAGATCCAGTGAAAACCCTTTGTCAAAGTGTTGTACCACTGTTTCGCAATGTGCATCAATAAGGCAATGTACTTAAAAAATTCAAATTTACAATAATAAAAGAAAGAAAAATATATCTTTACATTTTGGATTGTATTATTAACATTGTAATATAATCATTTGAGCAAAATAAAGCCTTAATTTAGGAACATAAATGCTGGTAGTGCGTAGTTTACAGTGCAACAGCAGCGCGTGAGGGAGACTGCAGCACTGCAATTACGTTATGCATCTCTTTACACTAGCACCATTCTTTCTTCACGTGCACATACAATAAAATGCTGACATTATGTTAATTTGCAAAAATAAAATTCACATATTTTTTTCATAACATAAATATTCAAACAGAGGCAGCAGTATATAACATTGTAGAGCAAAGGAGGTGCCCCTTCGTTTTTCATTGTGTTCTCTGATCTTCAGCTTTACAAAGTGACCAGTGGTTAATGTGTCCTTGTAATCAGCACATACTGTATTATACCTTACTTACATTTGATCTGCTTAATAATATTTTAAACACCTAAGTTACATTTCAAACAAACTTCAACAAAGAAGAGACAAAACAATAATAAATCACTGTGTACTTTGAACATAATTTAAAGAATAAAAGAAACTTCACTTCCTTGAAATTTTACTATGATGCCTTTTTACTACAAATGAAAAGTAGGCTGTGAGAAATCAGTGGAAACAGAGCTGTACACTTTTTTTTTTTTTTTTTTTTTTTTTTTTGATAAATGATCGACATCAGACTGGATGTAGAGCTTGTTGATTTGTCAGTGCTTCCTGGAGAGGGCAGGGTTTTTTGGAAGAGGCGTCGTTTCATGCAACCATGTGTTTTTTGAGGGTTAAGAGCAGTTGTGCCAGAGAACAGAGGATTACTTAAAATGTGTGAATGAAACAAAATACTACTTCCAGTATGTTTTTTGAAGTATGAACAGTATAACATGGTTAAAGCTCCAAAAAGTTTATTTACAATAATAGGGGACCTTTAAGCCCTTTACATGCTAAGCCCTTCTTATGGTCTATTGCTAATAAAATGTAATTTAAAGAGAACAATAGCATTCTGTTTTTATTTACATTTTACACAAAGTCCCACATTATTTGGAATTGGGTTTGTTGGTAATATGACATTTTTTGCAAACAATCTTAATACTGATCCATCAAACATTTGCATAAAAAATAATTTCAGCTGAAAAACTATCCAGCAATATGGCAGCTCTCTTCAGATATAACACACATGTATCCCAGTTGGTCTTTGTGTGTCTGTGTGTCTGTCTGTGTGTGTCTGTGTGTGCGCGGTTCTGCTTGGCTTGTGTGGTCTGTTGTCGACTGGCGAGTGTTTAGAGAACAGATTTCTTTGACGTTGACGGCACCAAAGCAATACAGATTTGGCAATTAACCTTGATGTCACTGTAATTACCAAGTCACTTTAGTAAAATGAATTAATTTCCCAAAAGGACTCCCAAACAAAATTACCTCCTCTCTTCCTGAAGAGAGCCAATATGGCGTCAGATAATTAGGGGAGAAGAAGTGAGTGGCTGCCATCTTCCTGTCTCTCTTTGTGTATACTCTGTGTAATCTGCCGCGGGGGGAAAGCCTCAGCCGGTCCCAGGACTTCCTCTGGGTTCATGCTGTTGTGACACTCGCTTGTTCATTTTGCAGCTCTCCGAGTGATGATCGCCGAGCTTTTTTCTTCCTCCTCTGGGCTCACTCTTTTTTCTTTTTTCTTATTTGACAGAGAAGCTGTGTTGTTTTCTGTGTGCCAAGGTTACAGTCGTGGGTAACTGATAAAGGAGTGTTAACAAACAGCTTTTTGTGCATTCTATTCATTTTGAGAGTAAAAAGCTAGTTCAGTACATTTGTGTGTTAACTTCACTAACATAAACAGAATTGAATATAATGCAAAAATCATTATTTTATTGCAGGGATATCATTTTAGTTCTTATGGGCTTGCCTTTGCTCAGAATGGTCCAGGGCGGTCCCAGTCTGATCTCAGCCATCGTGGGTCTGTCAGAAACTCCTGACGACTGGGGCACTTTCAATATTGCCATCAGGTGGACCGCTTCCCAGATGTTGTCACACCTCAGGAACAGTAGGCATCATTCATGACAACTTCTGGGATCCAAATTTGTTTTTAAGCCTTACTTAGGAGGATTTTTGGCATTCACCATTTTTATTTTTTTTAATTAAAGAACAAATCCCCAAAACAGGTCTGAAGACTCAAACACACTGAAATTCTGCAGTTTTATTATTAACATTAGCTCAAAATGCAGCAAAAAAAAAAAAAAAAAAAAAAAAAAAAAAAAAAATATATATATATATATATATATATATATATATATATATATATATATATTTTTTTTTTTTTTTTTTTTTTTTTCAGTCAAACTGTAAATGACATATTTTTTATAAATTATTCTTTATTAAAATAATAGGTTTTAATAGAATAACAGTGACCCATGGCGATATAGAGACCAGATATATAAAGTAAGTCTGAAAGAGTATTCTTACTTGCTGCTCTGTAAGCAGTAACCGTCTCTGCCCCAGTCCCCTTTGTATAGACTACTATACCCCCCCCCCCCCCACCACCACCACCACCACCACCACACACACACACACACACACACACACACACACACACACACACACACACACACACCACTTCCCTGTCACCCCCCCACCCCCATTTCCAGGACGCACTCGTCTTTGTGCGCTTTCTTTCACCTGCACATACACGTCCAACAAATATAACTGTGTATTTATTATATTTCAATGAAAGTTTTAAAAACTTTTCCAAACTGGCAGTGCATGGTTGTCCTTAAAAATAATAAGTTTATCTAGCTCAGTTTCATGCCAGTAGAGAGTACAAACAAGTCAGCCGCTGGTGGTATTTCAGTTTTAATGTCATAATCATTACGTTCTCTAGCATTAACTAATAGAGTCATCCTATTTTTTTCTAAGACAGCATCCTGCAATGTTGTGACACTCGCTCCTTCATGTTGCGGCTTGGTGATCAGCGAGCTTTTTTCTTCGCTCCTCCAGGCTCTCTTCTTTCTCATCTCCTTTGACAGGACAGCCTTGTGTGTGCCAAGGTTATAGTCGCGTGTAACTGATCTGAGTCTTCTGAAAACAGCTCCTCTTTGTGTGCGACTTTAAAGATGGCTGACTTTTCCTCTCTTCGCTTCCTGTGGTCTTAATCTCCTGTCCCCCACCAAGGGCCTAGGTGACTGTCAAACCACTAATGCTTCTTCAATTAGTATGTAAATGTGTAATAAAATGCAGTTTTGGAGCTTGGCGGGATTTCTCAGGTGGTGCCAAAACAAGCTAATGGCTGCCGTCACCAGACAGAAAATAAACACAGGCAGAAGCAAATAAAACTAAAGTAATTGAAACTTCAGGATCCTCTGGTGTATCCCATCATGCATCACATCCAATGGAGCATCAATCATATTAAAACATAATTATGTGTTTAACCTTATTAGAAGGATAATTAGTGTTTTTATATATTTGGAATCATCGAGGTAATTGTTACATTATTAATGCATCATTATGAGTTTAATCTTGTCTTTTATTGAGTGCATTCAGGTGGCACCAGGGTTTGTGAAAGCGGGATGGTGTGTGTGTATGTGAAGGACCCAGCTCTACTTGAATGAGATAGCTTAAAATTGGATTATGCAGGGAGCTGTGAACCTATTTTAGGTGGATGCGTAATTCATTCAGGCTTAGGACCAGCACAAATAGTACACAGGCTTGTGACCCCTAGTGGCTGGAATATACAACTTTTTCTTTCTTGTATTTGAGAAAAATAAATACAGTTGTGTTAAAAATATTAGCAGTACAACATCACAAAGCAAAACAATCACTGTTTTTGGTCAAATATATATTTCTACATGGCAAATAACTTGCTAGTAGGTATAGCAATATTATAAACAAACAAACAAACAAAAAAAAAAAAACAACAGAGCCACCAACAGTTGTGAAAAGCATGCCGCTAATTCTTTTTGTTTGAATAATTAAATGAAAGGGGCATATTCAAAATAACAGCAGTGTGGTGTTTTATCAGGGCCCTCAGTCAGCTGTGAGAGCTCAGGTGTTAAACAGCTGTCCCTTATGAAAGGAAAAGGCAGTGCAGGCTGGGGACATCGCATTTCTCTCAAAAAACGTTGTAAAATGGGTCGTTCGAGACATCTTTCAGAAGAATAGCATACTTTGATTAAAAAATTAACTGGAGAGGGAAAAAACATATAAAGAAGTGCTTAAAATGGTAGGCTGCTCAGCTAAAATGATCTCAAATGCTCTAAAATGGCGACCAAAATCTGAAAGTGGAAAAAAACAGAAAAATCATCATTCCAATGGGCTGAAAAATAGCCAAGAAGGCTCAGCCAATGATCAGCTCCAGGGAGGTTAAAGCAGATCTAAAAATACCTGTAAGTACTGTACCAATTAGAAGATGCCTTTGTGAGGCCAAGCTTTCAGCAAGAAGCCCCCACAAAGTCCCATTGTTTAAAAAAAAAAAAGCCATGGGCTGAATTTGGCAAAGAACACACTGACTGCCCTAAAGAGAAATGACACAATATTTTGAGGAATGATAAAAGTAAGATTGTTCTTTTTGGGTCTAGGGGCCGCAGACAGTTGGTCACATGACCCACAAACACTGAGTTTAAGCCACAGGACACTGTGAAGACAGTAAAGCCTGGTGGAGCACGCATCATGATATGTGGATGTTTCTCATACTAAGGTGCCAGGCCTATTTACACATCACAGAGATCATAGATGAGTTTAAATACATCCAAATACTTCAAGAGGTCATGTTGCCTTATGCTGAAGAGGAAATGTCATTGAAATGTGTGTTTCAACAAAACAATGACTGAAAACACACAGTAAAAGGGCAGCAACTTGGTTCAGGACCAACAAGATTAAGGTTATGGAGGGGCAGCACAATCCCCAGACCTTAACCCTATAGAAGACTTGTGGGGTGATATTAAAAATTCTGTTTCTGAGGCTAAACCAAGAAAGGCAGAATAACTGTGGAATGTAGTCCAGTCGTCCTGGGCTGTGATACCTGCCAGGAGTTTATAGACTCCATGCAGCACAGATGATGAGCAGTTATCAAAAAACAAGGGTTTAAAACTAAATATTAGTTCAGAGATCCACAGGAAAGCATTTTTTTTTTTATTTATACACTAAATGTGTCACAGCCTATATTTCTTTTTTTTCTTCACTTTTTGTAAAGGAATAACAAATGTAATCATTTTCTGTTCATGTTTTGATTTGAAATAGAATGAGCAGTGTTCTCAATGCATTTCCATGTGTGAAAACAAAAGCTAAAATAAGGATTTTGAGATTTACTGACTTTGATGCACACAGTTATTATTTTGAACACATCTGTACATTTTTAATGTCAGAGATTTTTTAATTATTTTGTGTCATATAGGTTTTATTATGAACAATTTTGATAATCTGGCATGCTCCAATAAAGACCACTCCAATTGGCTGTTAATTTAAAGCTTATCAGAGAAAGTAAGAATTGTATTTTGAGTTTTACATTTTTTATTTTCACATATGCTTTTTTCAAGCCTTTTCAAATAAATATCGGCATACTTGCATCAATATCTCACATTTTATAACATAAAATAATGTATATAGAAAACATCTTCTGCCCACTTTACTCTGTGCTGTTTGCAAACACTGTAATTTATATCAGTCCTGCTGCAGTAAAGGTCTGCAGGGCTGAGGCCTTCCTCTTACAAAAGCCCTCTAAAGTGAATAAAGTTGGTAGAATTTGACTTCAGACATGAAAGGAAAATCTCCATTTGCTTGTACTGAATGGTGATGGATAGACAGAGTATGACATAAAGGCTAATTATCTTGGCTATTAGCAACAATAGAGGCTAACAACTAATGTTATGAAGCTAACAGGTAGATAAATGAGCTGACTGCTTTATAGTGATGGCAGTTGAAATGATCAGAATGAGTCCGGTGACGGTGTATAGGTTTTAGAAACAGAGAAGGCTGTTTTTTTTTTTTGTGTCAGAGCAGTCAAACCAAGCGTGTTTGCACATTTGCAGCACCTCTGCAAACATGTGTGACTAAAACATAATACTACTCCAAAAATATTTTTGAGGAAACATGAAAATATGGTAAAAAGCTCATGAAAAACAATTTGCATAATAGGGGACATTTAGTAAATTTATTAGTGTAGTTCAACAAGGGACAATCCCATTAGCTGTTGAATTAATGGCTGTCAGAGAAAGTAACAAAATGTGTATATTTTAAGGTGGCAAACTGGTCAAGTTTTAAATGTTTTAATAAAATAAAAGCAGGTAGGGTAGCTGTGCTGTTTGTGTTTAAGTGATGGGGTTGAAAACGCATGGGTAACAGATTTTGGTTTGGAGTAATGTGACTTTTATGCTGAGATTTGTAGTTTCCTATATATTTTTATTTATTTATTTATTTATTTTTTACAATAACGCAGACTCTGACTTGACTGAGAACCATGTCCTGAGAACAAAAAAAAAAAGAGTACTTCATTTGAACCACTGTATCATCTTTGTGGCATTCGGAGTAGCAATCAACAGTCACAAATACATACAGGATGTAAATAATGCACTGACTTTGTCCTACTATATATTTGGCTGTATATGTATGCCTGCAATAGTTAGATATTGCATTTATTATTCTACTCCATCCAGTAAAATAAAATCCAGAATTCCACTGACAGCAAACCTCACACCAACCACCATTTTGTCTGAACAAGCTCTGTACATTTCATTTCAATTGAACAAACAGCTAACAGACCATGACGTTGACAAAATCTACATTTGATTAGCATGACTGACTGTCTGAAAACGTCTAACAGCTCACTGGTCTGCAATCACAAGCATTACCTTCTCCAAAAACTGTTTAAAGATGCACTAAAGTTTGAGAGTACACTCTGACACAGTCAAAAAGAAAAATGTGAAGTGTGTAATGAGTGGTGGAAGAAATACTCAAAACCTGTACTCAAGTAAAAGTGTTATTACTTCAGAATAAAATTATAGAAATAAAGATAATAGACAAAATTATTACTCAGGTAAAAGCGGAAAATGTAAAATTTACTTAAAGAGAATGTATTATGCAAAAAATAACATTTCTGAGCTTTTTAACATGTTGTAATATTGTTTCCTCTTCAAAAACATACCCGAAGTTGAGTTTTGCTTCATTCACGCCTGTTTAAGTAATACTGTATTCTCTGGCACTGAATTTGTGAGGCTTCAAAACACTCAGTTGTACAAACCTCGACCTCTTCCCCCAAACCAGTTTTAGTCGCAGTGTTTTTAAAGATTGTAAAATGTGCAATGCTGTTTCAGAGGTGACCAAAATAGATTTCAAAATAGTAATAAAAGCATAATATATCCCCTTTTAGTGTTATTGCATTACAGGAAAATCTTCAACTACTTCTGCTACAACTACTTCTACTGCTACTACAGCTTGTACTACTACTACTACTTCTACTACTACTAATGTACCCAAACCATGGTCGAGGCCATCTATCTCATTGCACGGCAAGAACTTTCACTTATTTACTGACTTTACAAATTACTTAAGTAAATTATTCCCACAAGAAATATCTGAATAAAATTGTTTTTCAGAGTACAATGACCTCAGAAAGTACATTGCTTCCACCACTGACTATAATTTTGACCATGAACTGTATGCCAGATTAGGTTTACATGCATGGTTAGCGTCTCTCAAAGGTGCTAAATGAGTGCAGTGCAGATTTCAATCCGTGACTAAGAGAATACATAAAATGAGGATTTTTCACTAGTACATGTAATATTCAAGGTGGAGAAAAGGCTAATAGAATTATTTAGCAGTCGCTGTTTGATTCATCATGACAACTGAAGCTGCAACTACATGCAAATTTAGCAAGTTGAAGAAGCAGGAGCTAAAGTTTTGCGGAGTAAAGACTGCTGTTATTTATGCATAGATGGGATAGATTGAAAATTAGATAAAACACTTTTAAAGGCCCAATTTATAAAGAAAGATTCATAATGTGTTGATTTAAAGGCAGAGGGAATAAAGAGACAGACTTTACTTGCGACACTGTTTCTTTTAGTTTTTCTGGTATTCCACTGAACTGCAGGTGTCTTTAAACTGAGCTTCCACGACTCTGTTCCGCAGAGACTGAGGAGTCTTTAATCACGCCGTGCACAGGACGACAGTGGCGTGGAGTTAGTCTACCTTTTTTCCAGTTCTTTCACCAGTGCACGCTGAGTCGTTTATGTCCTGATGCAAGTCTGGGTCACTTAAAGTGATGTTGTCCCACTTCAAACAGAAGGCCTATCACTTCTATAGAAATCACAAAATGCTCTTTTTTTCCCTTCACTGATGCAGCATGTCACTGTTAAAACTGTTGCATCTCTTTCAAGTCTCTCTCACATCCATCTCCTCATCTGCTCTAGGCTGAGTTGAATGACAGGCGGCAGGCCACTGGGTCAAATGCTCGCTCTGACACATGCTAAATTCTCATTTGCATATCAGATTTGCGGCAGCAATTTGTTGCGCACTTTCTCATAGTAAGTCACTCGCAACACTCCCACAAATATCTAACACTATTTTTCAATCTGCACTCACAATTTAGCAGTCGTGTTAGTAAATATGACCCTAAGTGAGTACCATAAATGCTGCCACATTTGGGCTTGCTTTATTTGAAAATAGTGTAATTTCCAAGATCGGAGTGCATCCCAGTGTATAGAGAATAATAATCTAAACAAGTTAGTACAGTTTCAAGCCACTAAAATACCACTCGAGTCAGTAGTCAATGGCACTTCTGCTTTATTTTCCTAATCATTATGTTCCCTGGGATTAACATAATGTCTTCCTATTGTTTTCCAAGGCAATGTCCTGCAATTGCTTATTCCCTGTATAATGAGCCCCAGTGTGTGACAGGCCACTGGTAAAACAAAGACTTTTCCCTCTGCACGTTACGCATTATATGACAGTGGACAGGACACAGCCCGCGGCCAGAATCGAGTCAATTAAGCATGAATACAAACCTTCAGTCTGCATTTGAATAAAAGCGCACAGAGAAAGCACATTAACTGACCAGAGTACTGTCTGACCCTTCCCCCCAGCTCCACATCATTAGCTCCCAGTGTTTCTCCTCTGGTACGGGGCCATATTCAGATATATGCAGGATAACCCCCGATGGCAGGGACACACTAATTGCTGCTGAAATGCTCCTCTGTGTGTGTTTGACCGCACTATGGTCACTCTTGACTGTGGCCGAGCTGGTCGTGACATGAACAGTCTTCCTCTCCATTAGGGTCATTCAGCTGCTTGCACTTTCATCTGTGTATATGGAAGCTTTTATTGTTTCATGGTAATGTATGCATTTGTGGTTAATGGACCATCTCTTTCTTTTATAACGCAATACACTATGCTAAAAGAGAATGAAATGCCACAACAGAGGTTGTGGTTATCTATTTGTTCCTTTTGGCATCTTCCTTTCCTTCAAGGTTTGTCATAACTAATCATTTGCTTTCTCTAATGATTCATAATGAAGTCATTGATGATTTCCATGTTAATTTAGGATGCTGAATTTCCTGGCCACCAGCCCCTTCTACTTTCTTTTCAAAAGGAGAAGAGTGTCTGGTTCCTCAACCATAGTGAGCCATTTCCAATCTTCTCAATTCAAACTGAGCTATCACATCCATTTAGCTGCAGTGTGTATTACAATTGCTTAAGATAATCTCCTATTGAAAGGAACCAAGATGGTACTGGCTTATAGGGATGGAGGTAGAGCTGCTCCTCTTCTATCACTGTAATTAATAATATCAAATATTAAATATATTTTTAATCAGTTCATTGCTATTCACAAGTTGTCCCTCTCTCCTGCTCCTCTCTGGGGGAGTGGGGACTGTTTCAGATGCCTGGCTGCTGGCAGATGTCCCAGTGACTATTGGATCTTAGCTGACCCCATCTGTGCTCCTGTCCTGACCTGTGGGCCCTCAACCTCACCTCCTATGGACTTCCCAGACCTCTAACTCACCCCCAGTCCCCTGTCTGGATGAGGCTCACCTGCTGCATCCTTACAGAGCTGATGAGCTAATGGACTAACAGTCCTAGACACGTTTTGCCTGTTTGTCCTGGGAGAGGATCTCTCCTTCAATGGGCTCCATCAG
Organism: Bostrychus sinensis; assembly: GCA_020698575.1. Classification (NCBI taxonomy): domain Eukaryota; kingdom Metazoa; phylum Chordata; class Actinopteri; order Gobiiformes; family Eleotridae; genus Bostrychus; species Bostrychus sinensis. Next base: position 44,189,202 of record CM036239.1, on the reverse strand, counting down.
GTTTCTTCTTTTTTTTTTCCCACAGCTGAGTTTTTCCTCACCAAGAAGGTGGGTCTAAGGACAGGAGTGTCCTGGGTCTGTTTAGTTTAGTGTAGTTATTGTTTGTGTTGATTGTGTGTCAAGTGTGATTGTGTGTTGATGTTTGATTAACTGTTTGTGAAGCCCTTTGAGGCGACTTTTGTTGTGATACTGGGCTATACAAATAAAACTGAGTTGAATTGAACTGAATTATACACAGTGGAAATTATCACCTCATTAATGGCGTTTAATGATTCCTTTGTCACCTGTTGTTGTTCAGTCCTCTGTATGCTTATTTTTATTTTTATCTTGTTTCCATTTTAACAACAGTAAAGTCCGATTGACGTCCAACATAACAACCACATTCAAACAAACAAAAAACAACTTTTTCCACAGGTGTTTGTACAACTGGCTTTTGCTGCAGAAATAAATACAGAGTTGCTCATAAATCAGTGTATACTGTGGTTTTGTGGAACAGCAAAAAACTTTCATAAGTGCCATGTTTGTTTTGGTCACAGGTCAGCGGCGCACTGTGCTCCACCTTTCGTTTCTCTGATTGGTTACTCTCCCTGTGATTGTTCCTCCCATAGAGATGAAACTCAAACCATGAGGTACCAGATTAACTACTATGTATATAATAGAAAAAAAAGTTAGTCTGGCTAACCAGGCTACTTCCTATTACAATCTCCTCCATTTATCCAGGCTTGGCACTGGCTCAAGGACTTGGCTTATCACTCATTGTGGCTGGAGTTACTAAACATCTGCTCATAGTGAGCAAAAGAGTTTCAGTTGAGCTACTAATGTAATTAATAAACCAAAATACTTTTCTGCACTCATTTTTTCACTATAGTACTAGGCAGCATGGTGGCAGAGTAGTTAGCCCTGGTGCCACACAACAAGAAATACCTATGCTTATTGTCCACATTTGGGTTTGTGCTATTTTCCCTCTACCCCAAAAAACATGCAATGTTGTACTTTAATTTCATTTGCTGTCAGATATGCTGTTTGAACCCACTGAAAGGCATTTAGAATCAAAAAGCCATCTTTAAACATAATCAGATCAAAGTTAGAAGTCATCTGGTTGTGGTTTGTATTGTTTTTCAAGAGACCATTCCGATAGCTCAGCCAGTCTAGCATCTGCACTTTGTGTTGAAGACCAGGCTTTAAATCCCAGTTCCCACCAGCTTACCATCTCCTGTCACAAGAAGTTGGTAAAAGAAGAAATTATTATAGATCATTATGACACCATTGCAGAGGTCTGCACTGCCTGAGAGGTGGCTGCATGACAAACAAGTTTATTTTTTTCAGTCCATCTATGCAGTCTTCTGAACGGTCAAACCAGTCCTTATTATGCCTTGCCTCTGAGAGCTGGGTGTGTGAGTTCAGTGTGCGTAGGGAGAGGTCAGAGCAGACAGACATGAGAACAGCCTCCCTGACATGATCCTCGTCCCAGGACAGTGCTGTCGATGAAGGCGTTCCAGTGTGTCCGGGGTCACTCCACACTGCGCCTGTGTGTCTATGTACCTCTAAGGTCAGCATAGGCTTTCTGATGCACCCAACAGACAATAGAAAAATAGAGCCCACATTTAAAGCTGTCTTCCTTTGCACCTTGTGTGCCCGCAGTTGTTTTGGAGAGCCAGGATTTCTGGGAAGCCAAGAAAGGTCAGGAACATCTGTGGCATTATCACTTCAGTGCATTGGGCCTGTACTGAAAGCAGAGGGATGATGCCTCCTTATGGCTTATGGTAACAGGGTCGTCCATCTGCGCTCCCCTTGACTGGCTGCTTACTTATTCTACGGGGTCAACATGTCAGCACCAATATAGCAGCCCTGCTCTGACATGCGCTCTCCATGACCACATAAAATCACATAAAAAAAAAAAAAAAAAGGGGGCTTTGTATATTTAGTTGTGCACACATATGGAGACAGGTTGTGCCACTTTGCTCCCTTAACATGTAAGCTTTTACAGTGACATAAAGAAAATCCAATCTATCCATTAGGGTTTTAATTTCCTTACATAATGCCAGCTTGCATCTGTAGATTTCCACCTGAAATATAATCTCAGTCAGATATCTCCACTTCAGTAGCACCTACAGGCACCAAGCTCCAGTTGTATGCTCAAAGGTCCTATATTACTTTTTTGAAATAGTTTTGGACACCTTTGCATTAGCATTTCTTATTTTATAACTTAAAATGATGTATATGTATGGAAAATGTTGTCCTTTGGGGAGCTGTTACTTTCAATTTGCAGAGAACACTTGGGTTAAGTGTCTGACACCCCCTGCTGGCAGTAGTAGGGAATGGACAGAGCATAAAATGGCCTATTAGCAACATGACGCTAACAGATAGATAAATGAGCTCACTGCTTTGTAATGATGGCAATTTAAGCGCTGAAATGATGAGAGTGAGTTTGGTGACAGTGTATGAGTTTTAGAAACGTGCAGGAGCACTTGCTGGTTTCACGAGTCTATGTAGAGCTGTGAGACTGAGCATTTCAAGATCTTGAGAAGTGGACGGTCTTTAGGATTACTCAAACAAGGGGGAATAAAAACTAAATACTACTCCAGGTATGTTTTTGAGGTGGAAACATTAAAACATGGTTAAAAGCAATACTTGATTTAGCAGAATTGGCGATCTTGCCCTTCAGGGCTATATTTTCAAGGCTTTACAGAAGGGTTTGTTGATATTGATCTCAGTTGTATTTAAAGGGCATTTTTCTCTCTCAAACTGGCAAAATTTAAGCCTTGGCAGTATTCTAATTTACCAAAACACAATATATCCATAAAAAAGAAAGAAAAAAAAAAAAATCTTGTCAACAAATTGAAACAAGAATTTTTTAAACCTGCGGTATATAGATTTTGTTTTTGTTTTTTGTTTTTAGTGTATGCAAATGTGTGCATTTGTAGCAGTTAGTGCCTAATTTGCATATGACAGCAAGCATTTATCATGCTGATGCCCGTGATCATAAACTACAGATTTACATGGAATACAGACACATTCATTTCTATAGAAGGACAAAACAGAGACTAAAGCAGGTTTTAAACAAAATAAAACCAGGATGAATCAAGGACTAGACCAGGACTAAACCAAGTTATATTAGAACAAATATAAGATTAAACCAGTGAAAAATCAGGGGAGGGCAGGATTCAAACTGCCAACCTTCTGGGTATAAGATGGCTGCTCTACCTCCTGAGCAACTCTCTCCCCAAAGCAACTAAAACAAGAAATGTGTATCTCTAAAATTAAACTTAAGTAAAAACGTGATTATTGCAAAAGACTCCGTGTACCACAGTTTGAGAATCACTGGTATTGTTTTTTTTTTTTTTGTTTTTTTTTTTACACATGTAAAGAGACAGGTTGAGTGTAAGTGGGAGCCCATTTCTCTCTTGGAATCAGTGCGCAGTTCATTATTAATGAGCCTGGGTGATAATGAGTGTAATTTCTAGTCTTCATTTGACTGGCCCCATTGTAGAACAGACAGAATGTGTTACAGAAAGTGTTATCTTCATGTACAGTTATATTCACCACACATCCCAGTCATTATGTACAGCTCCTCTATTTTCCCTTCTTTATGATTGCAGCATAGAAAAAAAGATATACATAATATGAACTGTCGACACCGATTGTAAATGCAATAAAACGGATGACAAATTAAATTCCTCAGCCATAAAATGATGTGTAGATGAAAGAGTCTTACCTCGGCCTGCTACTTGATTGAAATTCAACCCCTATTATGGAGCTCATAGCTGGGGTGTACGTCCCAATATGTCCCTGTGTCTCCCCAGTGGTGCTACTCCACTTCTCCTGTTACTCCCTAATATGTGATATTGATATAGAAATGTCAGACTCGTTTTTAAGAAGCAGCAGCAATGGGACTGGCTTGGTGGTATGAATGGCTCCAAATGGGCCAATGAAAACACTGAAAACACATGACAAAAAGAATAAAAAACTGGCAATAATTGCAAAAAGTCTATGTTATGTATTGTAAAGAACAGGGATGTCCAAACTATGGCCCAGGGACCAAATGCAGCCCTCTGACCATTTTATATAGGCCCTCGGGCTGCCTTCATATTTGGCCCAAATTGCCACAGATAGTAGTTTCATGTGACCAAAATGTCTACTGCAAAAAGTGACTCTTTAATCCAGATTTTCAAGAAGTCATTATGTACATATGTCTTTCACCTTTTCTCCAGTTATTATATATTCACACAGCAGTTATGTATGGAGATAGGAACACTATATTTCCAAAAGTATTCACTCACCCACCAAATAACTGAATTCGGATCATGGTATGGGGTTGTTTTTAGGAGCTGGGCTTGGCCCCTTACCCCCAATTTCCACTCCATGCGACTCTGCTCCACTGCACTGCGCCACGCACTCCGCAGTAAATACGCAGCCACTGTAGTGAGTGAGAGCGTTTCCACAGCCTCCGCAGCGCTGTGGCACCGGTCCGGCAGTGCTCTGCCCTTCGCTGGAGATACACAGCCAGTCTATTTTCCTCGATGCCCTTCGATGGCGGACTCCGTTCAGCTCAACCTCCGCAGCTCAGATCACACCAAACAGGAAACCGGACGTGCTCAACATCCAGATTTAAAAGTAATGTAACTTCATACAAACGTTTTTGATAAAAATATTTACATTTAATGAATATTTATCATACTATCTTTGATATAGTCCATCTTAGAAGGCTGTTTACATACTACAGAAACTATGTCAGACACGATGAAACATTTATTACCCTTGTATAGCTTTTTCGTGCCCAGCTACTTCCCCGTTAATGAAAGTGAAGTGAACTCCAAAGCAATCTCATATTAAACTATTGTTTTCTGCCCTTCAGCTTCTAAAGAAATAGTTGTTTTGGACTTTATTAATTGCTTTTATGGCATAAGCTCATACTTCTGCATGCTCTTCCAAAGCTGCTCAGGGCTCCGCAGCCCGGCGCAGCGGAGTGGAGACGCATCCAGTAGGCGAGGGTCTGCGCCGTCATTCGGCGCTATCGTCACTGCAGCCCACAGTGCAGCGGATATGCATGCAGTGGAAATCCGGGGTTAGTTCCAGTGAGAAGAACTCTGAATGCTTCAGCATACCAAGAGATTTTGAAAAATTCCTGCTCCCAACTTTATGGGAACAGTTTGGGGATGGCCACTGGACCACTGGACCTGTTCCAACATGACCGCACCAGTGCAGCATGGACTCTAGCATGGTCTCTAGAGACATGGATGAGTGAGTGTGGAAGAACCTGATTGGCCTGCACAGAGTCCTGACCTCAACCTGACAGAACACCTTTGAGATGAATTAGAGCGAAGACTGCGAGCCAGGCCATCAGTGTCTGACGTTGGACGAGAACATCAGACACGTAGATGTCTGACATAGATAGATGCAAAGGATAGGCCGATGTCATATTAAACTCTATGGATTAAGGGATGTCACTTAAGTTCATAGCCAGCAGCCACTTCATCATTAGTCTGCCCAGGGCAGCTGTGGTCATAGAAGTACCTTGCCACCACCCGTGTGTATTTTTCAATTTCCTTTATTCCATTTCTCCAAACTATATTAAAGACATAATTTATCCTACATAGAAATACAACTGTAAATTTCTAGTCTGTCAAAATATATTCCGTTTGCATGCATGAACTGTTGAACTTTTTTCTCATCCCTATTTTTCTAGCTTAGGCATGAAAATAAACCCATACAGCATCTATTTCTTAGTGCTGGATGAATTCATTTGTGATATAAATGTAAAATGTTAGTAGTTCAATGCAATGGTCCCATGCAGTGTCTGTGAAAAGTCATCTGCAAGTATTATGATTGTAAAAAATAATACATTTTCTATGAGCAGAGTCTGATGTCAAACACACACAGTACACACATAGTTTCAATAATCTCATCATGTGCATATTCTCAGTGCAAATTCCACAAATTAGTATACACAGTATTATATTCTCCACATCCGAAACTCTATTAGCCCAGCTGAGCAACCCAACAACACCAAACACACAGCTGAAGTGATATAGGAATGGTTTGGAGGGAATAATTTTGAAGCGACCGAGTCAGATTCTAGACCTGAATCATCCAATTGGGAATTTGTGAAGAGAAATGAAGACAGAGTAATGTGCAAAAGAAGAGTGGTCCAAAATCCCAGTGGAAATGTGCAAAAAGCGTAGCTGCTGATTATTGGGGAAGGGTAAGAATAATTTTGGACATGGACCAACTCAAAATTTAGCCAGGGTATGAATAATTTGGGGCTTTACTACTCTTTTGTAATTAATTTGACTACAGTTTTTGGAAAAAAAGAACCCATCGGTGCTGTCTGTCAATACTTGACTCAGCATATGTGGTTTCCAGAGGGCACGTACTTTTGTGATATATCATTAGTGATTGGATGAGCCTATTTGAGTAACTACTTTTGACCATCAGAGGAATAATTAGTTAACAAAAGTACAGGTTTTTATGTTTAAATAGTTTATCGTGAAGACTAAAAGTGAAAACGAAATATTTGTAATGATAGCTCAACTAAAAATCTGTATTTTAATTATTATTTACTTATTAATCTGGGCATCATGTGTTTGAGCCTTGAGACATTCACATTTAGTGATGACTTTGTTTCTTATTATGCTGGATCTAAAAAACAGTTACCAAATGGACTCTACACAATAATTTCATTCCAGCAGAATTTGCTTCAAATGAAGCCCTGTATTAGTAAAAGTAAAATTGATGCTTTGTTGTCAAATCAAAAATTGGACCACAACTGTCAGTGCTGCCATGCCAAATAATTCAGCTTTGTACAAGTCAAGTCTGTTAAGGCAACATTTTGAGTGAACCAATCAGAAAAGAGATCATGTCTTTAATAAGGAGATACAGTATATACAAATATGTAAACAATATGAACTATAAACTTGGGCGAATCATGTGGGGCGTTTGGATTTTGCATGTTCTCCCCATGTCTGTGTAGGTTTCCCCTACAGTCAAAAACATGTACAATAGGTCGCCCATGGGGCCAGGAGGGGGCCAGCAGGGGCCTTTTCTTTTAGCTTTTCCCTTCTGGGTTTGCCACAGCAAATCCTTTGTGTCCTACTATGCAGTGATTTCCATATTAACTTTTACACCAGATCCCCTTGCTGATGCAACCCTCTCCATTTAGCCAGGCTTAGAACTGGCACAAAGAACAGACTGGCTTTCTAAAAGTAGACAGAAAGCAAATAATTTGTCACCATGTCAGACTTTTACATAAGAGAAATCAGGCAAATGGGTTTCACTGACACCTTTTGTGACAACTAACGATTCATTAATCATGTACAAGTGTAAATTGGGCATGAGAAACACACTTTTTGGAGCATAAAACCTTGGCCAGTGTACTGTCTTTGAAGTCTTGTAGTAATAAATATGCTGCTGGAGTGAAGTTAACGAGCTTCTGTCCCGAGATGAGAGGCCCAGGATCAAAGCATACATCAATAAACCTAAACTGACACTTACATGGGATTTCTGATTGTGCTTAACAACAACAAGTGTAACCTCACAGGCTCTGACAGGTTTACGTTTGGACCATAAAATACATCACTGTTGAGAGTGAAAAGCTAAACACATCGTTGTTGTTAACAAACAAGTCGTGAGCTGCCAGTGAGCTGTCCAACTCATTACAAAAAGACACACAAGCAGAACACTATTTAAGTCAAGTTTAATTATAAAGTGCATTTACAACAACCATTGCAACCAAAGTCCAATAGGTGCTAAACATTTTCAAATACAATTACTTTTCTTTTTCATCTTTGTCTTTTTAATGCCGGCCAGCACACTTTTCTGTTATATTAGCAGCAAATAATTCATGTAATGTCAAACAGCTATCCTGGCCAGTCAGACTCATTTTTTTTTTTCCTATTCTATACAAAAAAGTTAGTCTGGTACCCCATTATTTCAGATTCATTTTTATGGCAGAACAATCACAGGCCAATCAGAGAAACAAAGAGTGAGACATAAGCAGTTCCTCTATCTATAACCAAAAGAAACATGGCGCTTATGAAGAAATATTGCCACTTTTGTCCTAAAACACCACAATACACCGTGTTTCTAGCAACTCTGTACTTATTTCTGAATGGGAACAGCAGCTGAAGCCAGTTGTACAAAGACTTGTACAAAAAGTCAATTTGGTTGATTGTGGTTGTTACATTTGGCATCAATGGGACTTTACTGTTGTTAAAATGGCAACAGGACACAGAGAAGTGAACAACAGCACAAACTTCCACAAAATCAACAGATGAAGAAGAACGTAAACACTGTTAATCAGGTGAGAAAAGTTGCTCTGTATAAGCCAATGCCATCTTGATTACTTCTGATAAAAGATCTTCCGCTTTTGTAGGGGCTGTGATAGGTCGGGTCCACATTGACTGACTGAAAACAGCTGCTTACTCTGGTAGAGGATCCAGACTCTCCTGCTTTCAAAATGAAAGTAGGAGGATCTGGCTGGCCAGGCTATCAACCTGCAAACAATTAGTACATTCAAATCTTTATAGTAGTGTAAGTCTAGATGATGTCTTTCAGTCTTTTTTCACAGATAATTCCTATAACAGTATGCTTCAAACAAAAGAAAATATGAGGACTTTTCATTTTACAAACTCGTTGTCTTTCCTTTTGGCTTTTTCTGGAGTCACCACAGCAAATTTTCTGCTTTCAAGAATGATTTTTTTTTTCATTTTTAATTTTTACTTTACATGAGTCAATTGTATATTCTCTCCCCCCACACACACAAGCTACCTCTGCCCTGGGACATACTGACACAGATGTGACAGCCATACCATACCAGCAATCTCTCAAGCCACCTCCAAACAAACATTCACACCCACCAACGCAACCGACACTAGAGTCAAGGTGGGTGAAGTGCTATTTTTCATTTTGTAGTAAAATGGCATCATACACAAAGTTTAAGGAAGTGAACAGCTTTTTTTGTTGTTTCTGTTCAAATGAGCACAACAGAGCTGAAGCAAATACGTTTCTGAACAGATTATATTTACCCCTTTACTTTTTAAATATATTTACCACTCTCTCTTTCCTAATCACAGTTGTTTGATTTGCTTGTTTTTTTTTTATTTCCATACAAAGCTATCACATTTAATTCCCACAATTATTTATCAGAGTTGGCAGTACTAAAAGACTTTTTGAATGCAGAGCCTCACCCCAAAGATTAACAATTCACCAAGCGGCTTATTAGAGCAATTCATCAAATCAGTGGGCAGTGCTGATTAAATCAACCTGGTAATAAATGGAATGATCTAAAGCCTTCAGACGCCCAGAGCACCTCGCAGCCCACCTGCCCCATTAGAAACCAATTTATCCATCAACTTTCTCAAGTGCGCCACTAGAATTGTGCCAAAAAGTCAAATGGCCGTGTTTTCTTGATGTTGCCAAACACAGTTTTTCATGGGAAATATGGAATTTTGTTCAGGGAAATTTGGAATACAGTTGGATCACATAACAGCATGTTGTGTAATAATAATCTGTGGGAAAATCAAACCAAGCAAATGGGGTAAAACGTGTTTTTATCATATCTCAGAGATGCTTTATTTTATCGCTCTAATGATCAGTTTAAAAAAAAAAAAATCATATGCAGGCTCCCAAAATGCATGACCCAAGTGGATGATATGCCTATATGATAAAACAACTTCCATAGGGACAATGCCTCTGTCTGGCCCAGCAGAGGCTGCCACACCTTCTCACAAATAGCACACTTTCCCAGAGAACCTGGAAGACACTGTACTACAGAGGAGCTGGAGGAAGTGTCCGGGGAGAGGGATGTCTGGGTGTCCCTGCTTAGACTGCTGCCCCCGCGACCTGGCCCCAGATAAAGCAGAAGAAGATGGATGGATAAAACAATTTAAATTTCTCAATTTATCTGGTTTTGGGATAGGCACAAGAAGTCTTTTGAACCCTTGTGGCTGGATTAATATGCAATGGTTTTGAATTTTAAATTGGAAAATGTATGTATATATATATATATATATATATATATATATATATATATATATATATATATATATATATATATACATATATATATATTTTTTTTTTTTTTTTTTTTTTTTACAAGAAAAGCAGAAAAGGGTAGCAGTGTGGTAGAGTTGTGGGTGGGAGGTTTGGAAAAACAAATGTGTGTGTTAGTGCTTTTAGTGATTAAGGATACCCCTACACTCCCGTGCCCCATGATGAAAACAAATATGTCCTCTACCCCACCGGTTTCGCTGAACTATTTTAGGCAGCTTACCCCACTGAAACTTCGAGCACGGACCTTAATAATTCATTTAGCCTCTCCGAACTGATTTATAATGCAGGACTAAGATATAGACTCCCGAATCACTCCAGGAACGAAAGTGCATGTACGAGGAAGCAGCCGAGGTTGGCCTGCAGCAAAACGTGTGACCTTTATTTTGCCTCCGTGTACAGAGGTGCTGTCGACAGCTTTGTGTTCTCAGTATGTAAAGCTAAACTTTGCATGGTAAATCATGGCTAAACAAGAGCCACAAATAGACAAAGAAAAGGTCAACTACATGCAGGGTTTCTTCGTCAGTGGTAAACAAGGACAGAGTTGCCTTGACCTATATCTTGTCTTTTAAAATATCTTGAAGTATACAAAAATATGACTAGAAACAACAATTGGACAGTAAAAGACTTAATTTGCTTAATATGCATGCAACGACTCAGAAAGTGTAGAAAAGCTAGATGCCACAAAAGATCAGTATCACTGTTACGGTCCCTGTTACAGAAGCCTAGGGTAAAAAGGGAAGCAAACAAGATGAAAATGAGCTGAGGGTACAACTGGGTCAGGGCATACGCGTAGCGTGCGTAACACCCCCACCACAGATGGTGAATGGTGGGCGAAAAAGTGCCACCATTCACCACGAGACAGCGCACAACAGCGCATCCGCCAGAACGTTGTTTTTACCAGCTACATGTTGAACCAATGTAGACCTTGAAGTTTTTCAGCGCCATGATTAACGCAAGAGCCTCTTTTTCAGTGGTGGAATATGATCTTTGATGTTTCTGAAACTTTTTGGAAAAATAGCACACAGGGTGCTCAACTCCATCAAGACCATCCAGCAGCAGAACTACAGTTGCTCAACAGGTCGGTAAGAGAAGTCGCCACAGTGGAAAAGTTTTTACAAAAACTGTGGTAATAACCCGCCATCCCTAAGAAGAGCTGTAGTTCACAACGTGTAGATGGAATGTGGACATGGATGGACATGTTATTGACCTTCCTAAAGTCTGTACAAAACCGGTCTGACCCGTCAGGCTTAATGGCAGGAAGGGATAGCAACAATATAATCCCTGTCACTTATTTTTCTTTCAATGACATAGGGCCCAATGTAACGTGCCTGAAGACTAGAACCAGGTATGGGAAGAAACACCAGGACCTTATCCCCAGGATTAGACAGTCAAACCTTAGCATTTTTGTCAAACCACCCCTTCATTTTAGACTGGGCAGCAAACAAGTTCTGCTTTGCTATGTCACAAGTGCGGTGCAGCTTATAGCGGAATGAGCTGGCACAATCAAGCAGATTTTGAGGTTTGGAGTTATCTAGCCAATTGTCACTCAGCAATTTTAAAGGACCATTGACATTATGAGCAAACACCAAGTCAGCCGGACTGAAACCAGTGGATTCTTGCACAGCCTCCCAAGCAGCAAAAAGCAGGAGATGGACACCATCATCCCAATCTCTGTCGAACTCAAGGCAATAGGCACAGAGCATGGACTTGAGAGTCTGATGGAACCTCTCCAGTGCACCTTGACTCTCAGGATGGTATGCGCTCGAGAAACAATAGGAGATGTTTAGCTGACTTGTGACCTGTGCAAAAACACGAGACATAAAATTAGTCCCCGGGTCAGTTTGAATCACTTTCAGAAGCCCAAATAGTGAGAAAAACTTAACAAGTGCTTTAACAACCGCTGACGCAGTAATTTTACGCATCGTAATAGCTTCAGGAAAGCACATTGAAGCACACATAATAGTCAGCAGGAACTGACTGCCAGATTTGGTACTGGGCAACAGACCAACACAGTCAACTACAACATGGTCAAAGGGTGCATCCACAACTAGAATGGGCAGATTTGACTTCCCAGAAACTTGACACGTGTGACAGGTTTTACAGTGTAGTCTCACATCCCTTTTTAACCCAGGCTGACGCAAAATGCAATTATAAGTCTTATTTACCCCCAAATGACCAGCAAAAGGACTGTCATGTGCTAAATCAAGTATTTCAGCCCGAAAAGCACTTGGAACAACAATCTGGGTCACAACACTCCAGTCGTCTTGAGTAGAAGCGTAAGGTGGGGTCCACTTACGCAACAAAACACCATGCTTGACCAAGTAACCAGAAGCCATGTCTACAAGCTCATCCTCAGAGACCACAACATTAAACAGAGAGGTGAGTGTTAGATCACGCTTCTGCTCATAAATAAGATGCGCACCACCAAAGCTCACCAGCAGCCTCTGCGTCCCCTCCACTGCATTGCCGTCTTGACAATTAGCCGTGGGAAAAGAAGAACTAGGTGTACATGCGGCTTGGCTAACATCAGGGGCTAACTTAGACTCTAGGTCAGGGTCTGTCAGAAAGCTATCCTCAAAACCCTCACAAATCAGAAACACCAGCTTTAGCCATAGCACGCGTAACAGCGCACACGGGAAACACCGTAGGAAATTTCCTCTGCAATTCATCACGGTCTACAGCAACAAGGGGCACAGCAGTCACCTCGGTTTTAACCAGAAACAAGATGAAAATGAGTTGAGGGCACAACCGGGTCAGGGCGTATGCGTAGCGAGTGTAACAATCACAGTGACAGTTGACAGTTATTCAAATTTCAGAACACCTTAGAACTAGGGATGCACCGATACCACTTTTTTTCAAACCGATACGAGTACGAGTACTTCCATTTGAGTACTCGCCGATACCGAGTACCGATACAAGTACTTATATAGGGGTTACTTTATAGTTTATACAGACACACTGCTGTATCTCATTCATCCCATACCGTGTCTTTTTGCCGTCTATCACCGCTCTGCGATGCTAAGTTATTTTTACAACAGAGTGGTTTGAACACAGCTAACCATGGCTAAAATTTGCTCAATATGGACATGTTATACCTCATTTTAAAGCTTAGATTCTCCTCTATTCAGTCGCTAAAATCATTTTAAAGACAGATTGAGCATCTGCGCATAACTAGCGGAGATTCGCCAAGACATACAGCAGCTAACACAATTAGCAATGGTAACGGTACTTCTTATGTTTTATCAGACAACTGCTTCACACTCCGCGCTTATATCATTTTCGGGACAACTACGACAACAAAAGGACAACTGCTTAAGTTTCAGGACTCACATATGATTTGGGATGTCTGGTTGAGCAGAATGTAGAGTCAGCTTTGCTTTTATCTCCATACAGTTCACTTTAAAATCCTTCCACTCTGTTCTCACCGCTCAGCTGAGAGGGGAATGTCACGTGACAGCGCTGTAAAGTGGTATCGGTTGTTGGTATCGGCCCACTTTTATGAATACGAGTACTTGGACATGGTATCGGTACCGATACCCGATACTGGTATCGGTATCGGTGCATCCCTACTTAGAACAATTTATCACTATTAAGTAGCAATAAAGCATTAGTAAACATGTAATTAACAATAGTTCAATGAATAAAAAATTTTTTTTCCCATTTTTATCATTCGGCTCCTCCCTTTCAGGGTTACCGGATGCCCTTCTTTTTGCAACCAGCCACGCACTGTGAGTGACAATGTGGGTGAGGAGGCTTGACCAAGGACACAGCGGCAGTATGCACAGGTTGGAGCAGGAATCCGACCACCAACCCAACTCTGGTTAGTGGTGCCACTGTCACTTTTCAGATTAAAAACATTATAGGTACTAAATTAAAACTTTTATTTTTACATAAAAAATAAACAAAAATATTTACGTACAACTCAGTGGTGATTAATATTAATAATGCTTGGTAAATAATACATTAGGTGCTTACTAGAGCCTAGAGTATTACAGAAAATATCACAAACAATATTACAGTAACAGTTACATGATGCTCAAAAGGAGTTAGAATAAGTTAAGACTTAAATTATTATTTATTTTTATTTTAAATCAAGTAATTGCTGCATGTACAATATATGGATTAAGTGGGCTAAGGACAAACTCAGGGTAATAAATGCCAGCGCTTAGAGCAATAATCATGCATTTTTATACTAGAGAAATTTGTTTATGTTTTATTATGTTGTGTTATTTCACTGATATTTGTACAATGTTTTAGGCTCTAGAGACATTAACAATTATTTGACTTGCTTTTATCTATATTATAGGTTCATACAAATAATAAATTATTCTTTGTTTGTTAGTGCTCAGTGATGCATATAACAGCGATGACACATTTACTGAGAGTATGAAATAAATTATGTGACAAAAAGAAAATGTTTTTAATAAGCATTCTACTGGTGCCATAAAGAAACAGGTGTTGAACATAATCAAAGAAAAAGAGCACTTCACTTCTATAAACTTTCTGTGTGATGCCATTTTACTATAAAACAGCTGTGAGGAATCGCTGTATGCTGATTTTTGTACTGGATGTAGAGGAACTCAGTTCTTCCTGGAGTGGCCAGGGATTTGTGGGAGATGTGGAGGTTCTCATTTGGTAACTCTATTTTAACACATTTGTTTCTGTTTTAATAAGCATTACTAAAAAATTGGCCATATTAAATACATTTCTTTGATAAAAATTAAGAAAATCAGCCCTGCATATTGTTCCAAAAAATTTGCAGTATTTATCAGCCATCGGCTTCTTTGATTTTTAAAAATCAGTGTTGAAATCAGCCATTAAACAAACAACAAAAGGACATATTGGTTGACCTCTACTCAGAACGGCTGTGCCAGAGAATAGGGGAGTAAACATGCGTGAAAGAAGCAAAACACAACTCCAGGCATGGTTTTGATGAGGGAACATCATTAGAAAGCTAAGAAAAATTGATTTTAGAGTTGATTTGTAGTGTATACTGTTTTGCAGAAAAAGGTTTTGACTGTGTTAAAGCAGATTAACATATGCAAATTGAAAAAAAAAAAGTCAGCTTTCGAAATAATTCACTTCCCTCTTGTGCATGTATGGACAAATATTGTCCAATGTAATGGCCTATTGAGCTAACTTGAATAACATGCCCATGCAAACATAGTGACTTGTTCTGAATTGGGGGGCTGAGAAAAACAGCTCAGTTCAGTTCATTTGTGCTTTTTGTATGGACTTTTTCTGCTCCAAACTTTATTGCCTCATGTAAACATCCATGCTTTTATGCTGATGATGGCTGTTCGCTTGGACTGGGACACTGCATCTCCCCTGCTGTTAGCCACAGTGGGGCTATCCCTGTTACACACACACTGGCTGCTAATGGCAAGGGAACTGAGTGCAAACCAGAGAGAGTGTTGGTTGGTAGTAATAACAGTATCTTGTCAAGGAGTGGATCAGGCCAACTTCTTTATACTGATCTCAAAACAAAAACAGTTGGGACGCTGTGTAAAATGTAAACAGAATTAAAATTCAATGCTTTGCAACTAACTTTAGAAAATAATTTAGAAGCAGTTTTGAAACATATAATCTTTGAATTTGGAAAGGTTATTTTTGTTTTAATAAAATCTTTGTATTTTTTTTTTTTACCATTAGTGAGATTAGACAAATATAACAGTGGTCACATTTTTCACCAACTTTAGTACCCATTACTTTAAAATTTGGAGAACTTTTCCAGAGGTGACCAATGATTAGCTTGAGTCATCCCCAAATTTAGGCTGGTATCACGGATTCAAGGATTCAAGGATTCAAGGATTCAAGGATACTTTATTGTCATTCTTACATGAGACATGAAAGAACGAAATACCAACTCAGGTCTCTGTGCCACTGAAAAACAAAAAAAACAAAAAAAACAAAACATAGATATAAATATATCTATATGCAATAAATAATTGGAGTTATATAATGTTTTTATATGCAAACTGGGCATTATATATGCAAAACATTTGCAAATTTGCATACATTTCAATAAACTTTTTTTGTTTGTTAGTTTGTTTGTTTTTTTGAATATTCTGTTTTGTCTTTGAGTAAATTTAAAAATACTGACAATAACTTGTTTGTAACTTGTGCCTTGTTTTTAGGAGTAAAATAATAATAATAATTCAGGCTTCAATAATTCAGCCTTTATAAAAGCCTTCAGAATATTGTTAATTACAAGAACCAAGGAATCTTGGTGCTTGTGGGTGCTACTGAAGTGAAAATATCTGACTCAGAGTGTGAGAAAACTATTTATTAGTCTTATTTTTTAATTCACCCCTATTTTTTCTCTTTTTTTTTTACCCTCAATTTGTTTATTTTTTATTTTTGTTAATTATTTTATTTTAACAGGAACTATGGGAAGAGCACACAAGTACACAATTTAATGTCACCCGAAATAAAAACATACTGTATTAAAGTGAAGTGTTCCTGACCTATGCAGTGATTTTTGGTACAGAATAATGTCTGTTAATGAGCATCTGGAGATTATCAGATTTGTAGGATCCTTTTTTTTTTTTTTTTTTTTTTTTTTTTTTATTAACACCAGTAAACTTTCTGAAACACGTGCGTTAGTAAATGATTGGCAGTCTTGTTAGAGGAAGGCCCGGACCTCAGCGCATTCAATAAACAGGAGCTACAGATGTCTGAGTTGGCAGGTGGTGAGCTGTCAGTCACACTTGTTAAACTATAATTGACAAAAAGGAAGAATAAACAGCAGATGACCCGCGAGAGGATCTCAGTAAATTGAATATGACAGGGTTTTGTGAATGAGTCATGAGAAACCGGGGTTTTTGGACATCATCTCAGCCGACAGTGTTACAGCCACAAGTCACTTACTAATTGGCTTTGACTGTGGCTGTTGCTTCAAGGGGTTTTCATCCTGGAGAAAAATACGAGTAATACAACTCCAGTAAGTTATTCTGCTTTTGCATGCATACTATTCAATATTTCAAAATTCAACTTGATTATTTTGTTTGTAGTGCATACTTTCATCTATTTGTATATTGTCTTCTCTTTTTCCTACATCTAACCTCTGCATCTCATCTCAGACTGGCCTCTCTGACTTCAAAACGTCTAACATGAGCTGCCCCTCTCATTCCTAATTCTGTCCATCATTGTCATTTCCATAAAGAACCTCTATTTTCAGCTCTGCTACCTTCAGCTCTGCCTCTTATCTTTTCCTCAGTGGCACATAGCTGCTCTCACCTGTGTTTTGTTCACCGTTCCTTTGATTCTTGCATATGCTCTTGCAAAAAAAAGATGGTCTGCACCTAACTGGAATAATGGAGAGCCCCATTGGTTGTTGGTCTACTAGTGGTACTAGTCATCTATTATCCTTCTTGCCCTCCCTGACACTAACTAAACTTTTCTGACCTTTCTACCCTGTTGTACCCTCCTCAAAAACAGAATTTCACATTGAATTGATAGGTTGGTATGTTGTTGTGTTGTCGTGTAAAAGGAGTTTTTAGCTACTGCAGCTCTATTAATGCTGAACTCAAAGCATGGTTTAAAAGAGACCTATTACACTAACTCAACTTTTCTGAGCTTTCTACCTTGTTATAATGTTGTTTATTCCTCAAAAACACAAGATTTCATATTATATTGTCCTCTAAAATAAAAGCAGACAGGTCGCTTTGTTGTTGTTGTAATGTTATATGTTGTTTATTTGTGAAAAACATAGACTTCCACATTGAATTTTTCCATAATTTTTTATTTTATTTTTTTTTGCTACTGCAACTTTAAAGTATCCTTTCAACATAGTTTTTTTGCATTTTTATTTAGTCAGAGGTCACGAGTTTCCATAGCTGCAGAGTTCTGCTTTTGGTTCTGCTTTGTTTTTGTTTCATTTCACTTTGTTTACCACATGATCGAGCTCCAAAGTGACTAAATGACTTGCCACCTTCACTGTGAATGTAAATGAGCCAATCTGCGGGGGAAGCATTAGCTAACCTGCTTTTGTCAGTGTCTCTGTTCATGCAAAAGTGTGTTTCTGACTTACGACGCCACTAACGCATTGCCATCCACGTCCGCACACCGGCTCCTGTAATCTCTCGACTCGCTCTCCAGAAAGTAAAATTGTGTAATGTTCGCAACTCAGCAAGCATCAGATGGCTCGTGATGAATAGTCAATTAAGTATAAAAGTTGTTCCAGGAATGACCGGCGAATGGGAGCGGAGAGGGAGAGAGAGAGAAAGAAAGAGGCATTCGTTTTCGAGCAGCTAATTATCTAGTCTGTGCCATTTCCATCCTCCAGATAACAGATAACAGGGATTAGGACTGGGAGGACAAACACAGACAGCGCTACAAAATGAGGACGATGGCTGCTTCAAAGGTTCACTCTTAAATGTAATGTAATGTTATTTTATGTGAAAAGAAATAAATAAAATGCCTGCCTTGTTTTCAGTAACACAGTCGCACCCTTTCTGAACCGGCAACACCAAATGTTCATGATGTCTTAAATAAATGTGTGAATTTTAAAGAGTACGAGCAGGTTTCCAAGATGCATAGTTTTGGAAGTGCAGCTACAAGTTATGTTTGTTTTCTTTTGAGTTTGCACATACTCAGTACATCAGGTGAGTTCAGAAATCAGGATACTGCGTTTACATGCCACAGTATTCCAGTTGCTGTCGGAGTTTCCCAGGTAGCAGGATACAGGCATATCCTGGATACCGAATTCAGGATACTTGTTTTACATGCACAAAGAAAAAAACGGGATAATTAAAAAACCTGAACATAACCAGGATACTCAAATGCATGTAAACACACTCATTGTTTCACTTTAAACAAACTGATACATACCATAACAATGCCCAATGTGTCATGTGCCCATACGTAAGATTTCAGGAAAATTGCAACAAAATACACAATGGCATAACCGTAACAAAAAGTTTTTCTTCTAGGCATCACCAATAATTTGAAACTCTGTAAAATGGATGCCCCTGATCAGTAACAGCACAGAGAACTGATTTAATCTTAGCTCAGCAGGGCCCTGTGATTGGTTACTCCCTGGAGGCGTTCGTCCAATGGGAACACAAAAGGTCAGGTTGAAACTCAAAGTCAGAGACAACGAAGCTAGGTACTACTTTACCACACAAACAGGAGCTTGTGCATGTAGCGAGCCACCCAGACAGAGAACATGAAATATTAATGCCCTGGATCACACCGGAGCAGGTCCAGAGGAGGAACGGGCTACAAAGACATGAATAATCTACAGGGGTGAAGCGCCGCCTATGCATAAACACAGAGCTCTCCCTGTAGGACGCTAATGGAGACGTTTAGCTCCACTGTGGGCCTGGGGGACCGGTCTGTTTATCTCATTTACAATTAGATCGGGACCACCACAATCACGACGTGCTAATAGTTTACACGCCTAAGCACGGCTGCACATTGTTGTTTTAATCGTGGTTGTCCAAACTATGGCCCAAACTTAGAGTACTTCATGAATACTTGTAGTACTTTAGCACATTTTGCTTCAACACCGGAGTTATTTTTTTCTGTTCAAAAGCCAGTGGTACCAAAAACGGTCTGCAATTCATCATTGTTCCATTGTTAAACCTGTGGTACATCTCCTCTGTTGCAAAATTAAAATAAATTAAAAATAGATAAATGAATAATAACATAATGAATAAGTAAATAAGAACTAACTAAAAGAGGTAATTTTTAATAATTATTTCACTAATGCCAGAAATGGGTGAATCCACTACCAGAGTGCAGAGGTGTTACATATTTTGAACCGATTCAAAATGAAAAAATAGCTGTGAGCAATTAACAGAAACAGAACCATACACAGTTTTTTTGTGTGTGTTTTTTTTGGGGGGATAAATGGGAATGAGAGCAGACTGGATGTAGACGCATTGTTGATTGGTCAGTGCTTCCTGGAGTGGGTTGGGGTTTGTGCAACCGAGTCAATTTTGCACAATATGGCACTTTTAATAAATGTGTGAATTTAAACATTTAAAAAGTTTGCAGAATTTGAAGATGGCAGAAGATGCCAAGACCGTTTGACCTCTCTTCCAATAGCCAAAGAACTTTTGCAATTTGAAAAAAATAAAATAAAATGTTTCGGCATGTCCATCAAGGTCAAGATAAACCAATTTATTCTCCTCATTGTTCTGCTTTGTGCATTTTTATTTCTCCTTCCTGCCATGTCAAGAGCTTTCCCTTGCAAAAATACTTCTGTCTTTTCTCATATAGCCTATTCAGCCTGCTATCAAATAATCTACACTTTAAAGCAGTGTGAAGGACAAGGAGGTGAATAGAAATGTCTTTCATCATTTCTGTATGAGACCTGTATTTACCAGAAACTACACAGGTCAAAGTTTGTCATGCATTTTCACTCTGTTATGATTCCCACTTAACTCGTGTATGTGCTGTGTGCGTGTGTCAAATGCTGATAAAGTAATGTATAGTGTAGTGATAAGTGTGCGCTGGTCACTGGTTTATGAAGGACAACAGTGGACCAGCAGCTGCTGCCACTTCTGTTTTTCATTACACAGAACAAGAGCTCAGGGGTCAAGGAGATGTGGCTTTTCTATTACTCAAGCACACTATTGGAAATCGCTGATGGCTCGGGTAGGAAAAACTGCTTTACCGCTGCAGTCAGACAGTCACAATGTACTGTATATATCAGTGGTACTTTGAAGGCTTTCTGCTGTGGGAAGATAATGTCATTATGTACTGAAAAAGTAAGGTTGCTGCTGGCTTTGAATACTGTGGTGGCTTATTTGTGCATACTCCAAAAAAAGCTTCTAGTTAAAACTCTTTCTTAATTAAGTCTGAATTGACTAAAGGCCTAACAACCAAATTTTCCATTGGAGATTCATGCAGTTGAGTTGATTTGTTGGTTTTGTGGCCCATAGATCAGGGCCATGCATGTTTTGTCTATGTTCTTATACAGAGTTTTCAGGTTTTTTTTTTGTCATAGCCAATACAGCAGGGGTTTCCTTTCACATGGCTGTCTATGGGATTTGTTGTACTGCATTACAGCAAATAGATACTGGTGAAAGAAAAGGGAATGGCCCCCCGTGCATGTACATGTCCACTGCTGTACTATGGTCCTAGCTAAATTAACTGCAAATGTGGAATTTTTGTTTGCTAGTAATCTTTAAGTGTGTGTTGGTGACTTAAAAGCCCTGAATTTTCAAGATTAAAGGGAATGTATCTTGCTTTTATTTGTATATTTAAACCAATCGCTGGCACCTATAGAACAGCACTGTACCAGCAGAGGGAAGCAGAGTGCAGTTTTGTTACAGAAACAGGAAAAAAAAAAGAAAAAAAAAAAAAAGCTTTTTTACGTCCTTAAACTCTTTTAAAGTAAAAAGACGTGAGTGAGTGACTCAAGCAGATGTGAATAAAACAAATCACAACTCCAGGTGTGTTTTTGATGAGGGAACATTGTAACATGGTAAAAAGTTATAATATAATATATTTATTTTAACAAAGTAGAAAATTATGAAAAAAGTCTTTTACTTTTCAGCATTTAAAATGAAACACATATATTATTATTTATTCCGTACACACAAAGTGAAATATTTCAAACATGCATTTATTTTATTGTAACAATGATGGTGTACAGTTAATAATAATAAAAAATAATAAAAAAAAAAAAATTAAACATAACACAATCATCACAGTCATTACCAATAAAATAAATACTTGAAATATATTACTATGTCTGTACTGAATCTATTGTATATAAGTGTTAACAACTTAATAATGTCACACTATATTTCCAAATATCCATAATATCCACTATAATCCAAATATTGTGTGCTTTGTATGTATACCCACCTGGGACACTGGGACATTTAATTATATATAATTTTAAAAAATGTGTAAATCAATCAATATTAATTCATAAACAGGTTTAGTTTGGGTTCAGGTTGTGGTTAAGCACAGGCTTAGCTCAGTAAAATTACAGTTATGTTTTGAATAAGTCTCCATAAAATGAATGTAAGTCTATGTAAAGTAAAATAACTTGTGGGGTAATTAAAATGAAATCATCAAAAATTAGATCACTTTTATACCTTGGTGCCAAAAAATGTGGCTGATGAATTTCCTGACATTTTGAAGAAACCTCAGGTGCCCTGACAGACCCACCCCAATAAATGATATAATGTAAGAAAGCCCATAATGTCAGGACAATGGGATTTACAAAGACTGGATGCATGATGCTTAAGTTTTCTGTATGTCTAAGACTCATGTCGCCCACAGAGGACAAAAATGAATTACCGGGTCTTGGTACCAACAACCAAAATTGCAAAAAGTTATGTTTTTGCCAAATTAAAATCATCTACCGTTTGCCAAATCAAAAAAAAAACAAAAAAACTTTCTGTAAATAAATGAAAATCTAAAGAAAAATTGTGTGTCTGTAGAATGGATTTACGCAGCATACACACTGAGCACAGCGCTCTAATTAAGACAAATGTACAACAGAGTGAAGCAGTGTGAGGACGGTGGATTTATCTAACCTATCTGCTGCCCTTTTACTGTACCTCACCACTCCTTCTATTTCTGCTCTGGTCCACATCTTGTTTTACTCCCGCAGACCTCTTTCTACTCTTAAAGTGAATAAAAAATCGGTACTTCCCATGTCCCTATTGTAACACATTTAGGACCTATAAATCATGAACGGCCGAGCTCTTTGTTAAATAGGACTGTACAATGGGACTGGTGCAGAATTCATACTGGTTCCATTTGTCCTGAATGTCACTGGGATAGTACTGTGGGGATTCTTTAAAGATTATATGGAGCAAACAAAATGAGTTGATCCTATCCTCACTGAAATCCAGAGGTGGAAGATGTGTACTCAAATTCTGTACTGAAATAAAAGTACTATTACTTTAAAATAATATTAGTTAAGTAGAAGTAAAAGTAGTCCATGCAGTTGTTACTTGAGATAAATAAAAGCCTCTACCTTTACCTCCACTGCTATTATTCCTACTAAAACTACTATTTCTTTTACTACTAATTCCACTACTACTACTTCTATTATCTATAACACTAATTTTTGGCTACGGCAACTACTTCTGTTATTACTGCAGATCTTTTTACTTATTTACAGATTATAAGAAAATACTTACATTGAAAAGGTTTTCCAAGTAAAAGTACAAACTTGTATGCAGGCCCGTTGACAGGCCCGGGGGAAGAAGGTAGAAGAAGAAGATAGAAAATATAGGAAGAGGGACTATTTCTGGGCCCCTTTGACCCTGAGGCCTGGGACAACAAACCCCGTTATGCCGCTGTTTCCAATGCAACTCTATGGCATTTCTCTGTCTGTGACACGCCACAATGTACCCATATATTTCTATTCCTGATGTGAGGCGTGCCATTTAATGCTGATCAGAAAGTGATTCAAAAATGGAACTTACTGAAAATTTCCTAAGATTGTCGAAGCTGGGGCTCGTGTCTCGTGTCTCGTGTCTCGTTCGCCGCTGAAGTCCAGCATCATCTACTTCTTCAGCAAACTTCTCTTTCTCATGACAATGTTGTGTCATACTCACGTCACAAATACTCGTACATTACATAGCCTGCATAAATGTTAGGATTATTCTCATGATTCTGCAGTTATATTGCAAAAAGTGGAGCTTTTGGTCCACCATGGCGTGCTAACTATACACAGGATGTTACGTAATGTTGCGTTTCCGTTGTCAGTGTGGAATTTTAATAAAAGTAAAATAAATAAACATAATTAATAGTCAGTAAAAAAACATGGACAAAATATAAAGAATAATCTCTGATGTTTTAAGGATTTAAATTGTGAAAACATTTGCTTTTAAACTGCTTTTTCATAAATAACAGAAAGCACCTATAGGCAAATACAGTCTACATTAATATAGGCTATAAATGAATAATAGTAATATATCATAGAAAATGAGCATTCACAATGGTTTTGCTCCGTGAATGCTCACAGCAAAGTCCGTCCTATGCGTTCCTGTCCAGCGGCTCTTTTCCGCTGGGAGAGAAAGTGTGGCCTAACTCTTCTATAGTTCATGTTTCAGAAAAATACATTGTTTTATGGCACCGCCGCTTTGTGTTCTCCTCTCCTCCCCCTCTTGCCCCTCATCTTTCTCGATTCTCGGTTGCTCTCTTGTGCTCTAAATAGAGGATAGAACTCGGGGCTACCTTGAGCAGAAACTGCTTTAAAATAACTGAGATTTTAAAAGACTCTGTCAAAAAAACTGCCGTATCACCACCTCGCAGATCCTTGCGCCCTGTTGGTGACTTTCATGTCAGGCGGGGGGCTGGTTGTCTGGGTCCAAAGGCACAGAAGGAGGGAGGTCAGGGATGTTGCACAGTAAGGCCAGATTGTGCAAAATGGCACACACCCTGATAATGTTGCACTCCTTTGCAGGGTGATACAAAAGTCTGCCCTGGCACTTCATGAGGCTTATTATAGCGCTGCTCCTCTGTGCTCTGTGGGTTTAGAAACAGACATTAAACAATAGTCGTTGGCAGCAATATTGCGTTTAGGATATATTGATAAAATGACAAAATTGAATGTGTTTAACTCACCAAAAAGCCAGTCATCACACACTGCGCCTGCCTGCAGTCTTCTCCCTACTCTGCTGTGTCAGGATGAAGGAATCATGCGTGGAGTCAGGCCAGTGAGCAACTACATTTGTAAAAGTCATATGTGAGTCACATTATTTGCACATTAATAGTATGCACATGTTTGCGGTTCACATACACAAACTCATTGCTGTATGGAGGCCATTGCAATGTGGGTGCAGTCAATAGTGTCGATTACATTTGGAAAACCAGACATTGTTGCAAATTGCCCATACAAATAACGCCAACCAGTACAGCAGGCAATATGGCACACAGGGACTGTTGTGATATCCCAGAACTACAAAATAAAAACAATTTTAAGAGATACAGTAGGAATACAATCATAGTGGAAAGGCACAATTTTATATAGCTACAGCAGCAAACACTCACCTGTCAGCCATCAATCGTTGGTAGGATCCAGTTACCAGCAACCCCTGAGTGGTTAGGACCTGTATGTGGACAAGGATAGCCTAAAACTGGACCCAACTCAGTTTTCCGGGAGCACAGCTTTTGGAAATCTAAAACAGCTCATAAACCACTCATCAGTATGAGCCAACAGGTCCTCGTGGTCTCTAAAGACCCTTTCCTGGCGTATTCGGGTATTGGCTTGATCCTCCCGCAGTGCCATGGTGAAGTATTATGTACAGGCCTCATGCTCTGTAATTATACTTTAACAGGAATTACTCCAATTCACAACACCCTGGATAATTTGCTGAATCACTTGGTGATAACTGAGTTATTAAACTACACTACACTGCATTACAGTACTTTATACAAGAAAAAACTTAAAACATGGCTGAAGATGTAGTCTGATATATATATACAGTGGGGCAAAAAAGTGTTTAGTCAGCCACCAATTGTGCAAGTTCTCCCACTTAAAAAGATGAGAGAGGCCTGTAATTTTCATCATAGGTATACCTTATCTATGAGAGACAAAATGAGAAGAAAAAAAAAATCCAGAAAATCACATTGTCTGATTTTTAAAGAATTTATTTGCAAATTATGATGGAAAATAAGTATTTGGTCAATAACAAACAAGCAAGATTTGTGTCTCTCACAGACCTGTAACTTCTTCTGTAAGAGGCTCCTCTGTCCTCCACTCGTTACCTGTATTAATGGCACCTGTTTGAACTGGTTATCTATATAAAAGACACCTGTCCACAACCTCAAACAGTCCCACTCCAAACTCCACTATGGCCAAGACCAAAGAGCTGTCAAAGGACACCAGAAACAAAATTGTAGACCTGCACCAGGCTGGGAAGACTGAATCTGCAATAGGTAAGCAGCTTGGTGTGAAGAAATCAACTGTGGGAGCAATTATTAGGAAATGGAAGACATACAAGACCACTGATAATCTCCTTCGATCTGGGGCTCCCGCAAGATCTCACCCCGTGGGGTCAAAATGATCACAAGAACGGTGAGCAAAAATCCCAGAACCACACAGGGGGACCTAGTGAATGACCTGCAGAGAGCTGGGACCAAAGTAACAAAGGCTACCATCAGTAACACACTACGCCACCAGGGACTCAAATCCTGCAGTGCCAGACGTGTCCCCTGCTAAAGCCAGTACATGTGCAGACCCGTCTGAAGTTTGCTAGAGAGCATTTGGATGATCCAGAAGAGGATTGGGAGAATGTCATATGGTCAGATGAAACCAAAATAGAACTTTTTGGTAAAAACTCTACTCGTCGTGTTTGGAGGAGAAAGAATGCTGAGTTGCATCCAAAGAACACCATACCTACTGTAAAGCATGGGGGTGGGAACATCATGCTTTGGGGCTGTTTTTCAGCAAAGGGACCAGGACGACTGATCCGTGTAAAGGAAAGAATGAATGGGGCCATGTATCATCAGATTTTGAGTGAAAACCTCCTTCCATCAGCAAGGGCATTGAAGATGAAACGTGGCTGGGTCTTTCAGCATGACAATGATCCCAAACACACTGCCCGGGTAACGAAGGAGTGGCTTCGTAAGAAGCATTTCAAGGTCCTGGAGTGGCTCGCCAGTCTCCAGATCTCAACCCCATAGAAAATCTTTGGAGGGAGTTGAAAGTCCGTGTTGCCCAGCGACAGCCCCAAAACATCACTGCTCTAGAGGAGATCTGAATGAAGGAATGGGCCAAAATACCAGCAACAGTTTGTGAAAACCTTGTGAAAACATTTGACCTCTGTCATTGCCAACAAAGGGTATATAACAAAGTATTGAGATGAACTTTTGTTATTGACCAAATACTTATTTTCCACCATAATTTGCAAATAAATTCTTCAAAAATCAGACAATGTGATTTTCTGTTTGTTTTTTTTTCCTTCTCATTTTGTCTCTCATACTTGAGTTATACCTATGATGAAAATTACAGGCCTCTCTCATCTTTTTAAGTGGGAGAACTTGCACAATTGGTGGCTGACTAAATACTTTTTTGCCCCACTGTATATATATTTATATATATAAAAAATGTAACAATATGCTGACCTTAACAACATAGAAATATTAGGAACGTTATCTTTGTTTACTATTTGTTATAGTGATTCTCAACAACAAGAAAATGCCCAAATGAGAAGACATTTGTGGAAAAACAAAAAACTTAACAGGGTTAGCTAACAGTATTAGAGTAGTAACTTCACACACAGTAATAATAATGATAATATTTAATATGTATTATTAGATTTTATTTTATTATTATTATTATTATTATTATTATTATTATTATTATTATTATTATTATTATTATTATATATTTAAACAAAACACAAAATTAAATATGAAACAATGACAAACACCATTGTTTTTCCTTTAAATTGAAATAAATTAATATTACTCTCAAAAAGAATAACACTCGAGTAAACATACTATTACTTCCAAAAACAATATAAAATTATTATTACTTAAGAAAAATACTCCCAAAAATATTATTTGATTAAAAATACCCTTACTCCCAAAATAATTAAAAAAATATTGCTTGAGTAAAAATACTCTTGCTCCCAAAAGGTGTTACTCATGGAAAAATACTCCACAAAAAATAATTATTATTACTCGAGCGAAAGTACTCTTACTCCCAAATATAATATTAAATAAATATTACTCAAGTAAAAATACTCTTGATTCCAAAAATAATATTAAATAATTATTACTTGAGTAAAAATACTCTTACTCCCAAAAAAATATTATTTGAGTAAAAGTATGCTTACTCCAAAAAATAATATTACTCAAGTAAAAATACTCCCAAAACTACTTATTACAGGAAATTACATTACAAGTCTGCTAGCTTTAATCATTATTAGCTAACGAGCTAACCATTTTGCTATGGTTAGTCACAAAACTAATATTTAACTTATTTTTCCAAGTTTTACTGTGCAAAATGATTTATTATGTATTTTTTAGTGCAATGTGTGTATCTGTTTTAACTCTCTATTTCTTAATTTAAGACCTAATGCTGGCATGCAGTGTGTGGTGTGTGCTAATTGATTAAGCAAGACCAGCAGTAAATCCAAAACTAAACCAAGACTCAAGTCTAAACCCAAGTCTAAATAAAAAGAAAGCAAATCTGCCAAAGACAAATGTGGACAATGAGTGAAGAAAATGGAGCTTAAATGAAAACTCACAACCTTAGAATGATTGTGGTGAACTCTCAGTGAAGCTGCTGGCTGAGTTTGGAGAATTTCATCATTCATAATTTCCCTCTTTGTGTCTGTCAAAGCAACCCTCACCACCAAAGTGGACACACGTGTGTAGCAGACAGTGATCTGAAAAACAGTTTTATTTATTTATTTATTCATTCATTCATTTACACTGTTTTCAACAAACAATAACAAGTCAAAACAATGCAGATGTAGCATGTAACTTTGACCAAATATTTGATCAATTATCTCCTCCAGACAGTCCACACAGGGCAGTTTGGTTTTCATGAAACGTGTCCAATGCGACTCAATAGACTCTGCTGTCATTACGCACGACAACTAAACACTGCAGGGTTTACTACCTCCCCCACATGCTCCACCCTGACGTCCACTGCCATATCCACGTGCACATATTCAGCCATCTGTGCACGTACAGCGATAAATATAACGATACGTCAGTGTGAATTAAAAGACAGCATGCATGCTCTTTCATAAGCACACTGACAGTGCAGGAAAATCATAATTCACACTATCCTGCAGAAAACAGAATGAAACACCTTTTTATGGTTTAAATTGATATTCCCAAGTGTTTAAATGAAATGGGCAGTAAATGTATAGTGTCATTATAGAGTCATTGTAATAATCTTGGTCAGAAAAGCATTGTTTGTGTTGTAATACCTTCGTGTGTGTGTGTGTGTGCTGTGCGGAGCGTCTCGTGCTTCCCTCACTTCTGTGTTTCTCAGTGAAACCTTCTCATTAGCGGCTCATGTTTAGATAAATCTCATTCAGAAGTCACTGTGCATTGTTCTTCTTTGGTGGATCGAGGCGTGGAGAGGGCATGATGTGAGTTGGGTTTACGTGTGCACATTTCTACTCCAGATGAGATCTATAAAGAGGAAATTGCATGCAGGTGTGCATACGCAGGGTTACAGCACTTTTGTCTTTTGGGCGTACGTGAACTTTTAATAAGAATTCAATGCACAGTTTTATAAATAAGGCTCCTGGTCGCTGGTAACTGTCAAGTATGGTATCCAATCTCCAATAAACAGGATCTCTATAAGATCCATGTGATATCTGAGAAAATACCAAGAGAGATCTTTAGTGGATTCAGTTTTAGGAAATTTGTTGTATATTGCAAAAATGATGATTTTCACGGGTCCATTCTTGTCCGTTTCTTGAAAGATGCAGCATGTATACCTTTGGATATTTTCCGTATCTTTGACAAATACTAGTAAATAAACATATTGGATATTGCTGTATTTTCAACTATTTATTTCTCAGAAAGTAAAAGTACTTGAGTAAAAGTATGTAGTCACTTCCCACCTCTACTAAAATCTCTCTTGACCACATTACAAAACCATTTGTGATAAAAGCACAGAGATTGATTATGAAAGTATTAGCTCATTTGAGTTAATACTTTTGGAAATATAGTGTATGTTAATTAATGCAGTTGAGGAGATTTGTTGGTTTTGTAGCTCATTGACCAGGGCAATGCAAGTTTTGTCCATCGTCTTGTCTTGTGCCGTGTTGTCAGTTCTTACCAATAGGATCAAAGTGAGAGAAGTGTGGTAATGTTACAAAACAAACAAACAACCAAACCAAAAATGGTTATCTTAGCAAGTTTAAGGATTTTTTACAGATGAAAAAAATCATGACACAAAAATTGACCTTAAATAGCATTTCACAAGTTGGAGCCAACACTGTATAACATGAGTTTCCTTTCACGTTGCTAACTATGGGAAAATTCATTCCAAGATATTTTTTTTTTACTTTAAAAAGTGAAAAAGAGGGGTACTTTAGGATACTTCAAAATTATCTAAGTAGGGAGAAAAAGTATGCATCAAAATTGTAAAAAAATTAAAGGCTTGTTAAATGGTGAGTACTTATTTCTACAACTTCTACAGCTACTACTAATACTCTTACTACTATTACCATTACTACTACTACAAACATTATTACTGCTTCTGCTACTTTTACCACATTTCTTACTACTGCTGCTACACCACTACCACTGTTTACTACCATTACTACCACTGTTACAGCTGCTTCTGTGTAGCCTACAGACTAGAAATATACTTTTCCCCAAAAACTATTGTAGAAAATTACTATACATTCTGCAGCTAGTTTACTATATTACTGTTAGAAGCCCTATATTGTAACATTCATTGATTCATCTTCTTCTGCTTATTCCCTTGAGGGGTTGTGGATCTATCCAATCCGATGTAACTATGAGCCTGTCCAGGGTGTACCCCCCCGCTGCTGTCCAGCTTATCTCAGGCCCCTCCTGCGCCTCAGGACCTCTTTGGAATAAGGTATATATTCGTGCGTGAAGTAGTCGAAACATGTAAATCAGTTAAACAAACTCCTGTCTGACAAAAAGAAACTTTTAAACAATAAAATACTAAGAAGACAGGATGAACTTTTACAACAGAGTTCTGTAAATGTATTAGCAGAACTATATCTACTAGTCTTACTACTGTAGTAAAACTTTTCTTTCCTCATGGCTTGCATTTATTTATTTATTTATTTTTTGGTTCTTATTTTTCCAGCAGTCTGAATGAACTTTGAATGCCTCGCCTAATTTGTAATTCATTTTGTTTAAAAGTGCTGTGTAGAGTATCCACATGTGATCGCTACTTGCTTCCACTCTGACCCACACTAACATTCAAAAACGCTGCTTTCCTATTACTACTCCTCTCATTTATTCTCTCCATCTCGAACGTTCTGTAATTTTTTTTTTTTTTCAATGAATAAATGGCTCGGTCAACAAAGATTTTTTATTTTATTTTTATGAGTGCTTAAGGAAACTTGTGGTTAGAAAATAATGCATTAAATTGTCAGATAACCAAAAGAGAAGAACTGATTTTCTCTTTCCTAAAGAGCTCTTTGCAAGCAGCCTGACCAGCCTTTTTGATCTGGTTTCCAATGTCCTCCAGTCAAATGAAGTATTTTTTTATTACTTTCTCATTAAACAGAAAAAAAAAAGAAAATTGCAAAATGAGTTTCTCTGGTTTTATCTTTTATAAGTGCATTAAGGTGAACTGCCTTATTTTCTGTGACATGCTTACTATATTTCTTCTAATTTCTAAATAAAACTATTGTACTTTAGAGCAGCAGTTCAATTCCCAACCTTTTTGGTCTTGTGGACCCCCTGGGCTTTCCTTACTCACATGTGTTGATAACTCTTCCAAAAAATATCATTAAAAAAAAGTAACAACTGATTATTAAATGAAAATAATAATAAAAGATGTTTTGTACTTTACTGTATGTAATAATTTTTCTGCGCTTTCTCTCATGTTATAATGTTGTTTACGCAATCCTCTGTTCTCTTGCATTGCCATTCTGAGTTGACTAAAGAAATTCCTGTGTCTTGCTCTCCACCAGTTTTTCACATTGTTCTCTCAGCTTTGTTTGTTGGTCTGTGAGCTCATAAAGCAGAGGGAGGTGTGCGAAGAAATTGAACACAATGCGACCAACACTCTTTGTTTGCAGCCCTATTCCCAGACTAAAGGCCTAGATACACCAAGGCGACTCCCAGACTGCCACCGATAAGACGGAGCGACAGCTCGTCTCTTCTCGTCTCCTCTCGTTCCCTCCCGTTTCCTCACGTCGCATGACCTTTTTCCCTCTTCATACACCGAAGCGACAACCGACCTAAAGACCGTGTCTTGCGCATGCGCGTGATGTAATTACCCCCCCAAAGCAGCAGATGGTGCTAGCCAGTGAACAAAGATCAACGGAAGTGACACAATGTTTGCAGAGTACATATGCATGTAGCGCACCATGGTCTGCCACTGTTCTCAGCTTGTTTGAACATTTGAGAAGCGTGATAATGGCCGGTTTGGACATTGTTTTGTGTGGATTAGGTGCCGCTGCTCTGTTACTTGAAGAAGATAACTTTCCGCACGGAATTGCGAAGAATGCAAAAATGGTGACAGTACGCTGCCACAGCGTTTGTCACCTCTCGTCACTCCGTCACTTCCGTTAAAATTCCCGTGAGCTGATTGGCGCGGCAGCTGTAGTGCTAGGCCTATCAGAGCTCTTCATGCCAAAGACCAAAGACGCTGATTTAACAACATGGCCAATCGGCAGGAAACTAGTCAGACGGCCTCCGTCCTGGAGCGATGGGGGCTGACGGCGCATACATATCAAAAGGACGGAAATGAGAGACGTGGAAGAACCGTTAAGACGGCTTCAGATGGGCGATCGTCGCCTTGGTGTATACCCCCCTTAACTTGTGATCCTGGTGCGCCCAATTTTCCAACCTGTTGTTTGGACATCCACTCGGGTCTTGTGGCTACTATCTCTCTATCGCCCGTTTTGATTTTTTAACCGCATTGATTTTGCATTCTGAGACACATACTGAACTGTACGGAAGAAGCGTTATAATTGGTTAATGAGTCGGAAAGGGAGAGCTTCTTGATCTCATTTCCAGAGCTTAATTAACCTTGGAGTGTGAGATTTCCCCCGGTGCAGTGGGGACAAGGCAGGGTTACCTCTGCCGCTCCTCTGCGTCTCTGTCCCCCGGTCGACCCTGCAATGACAAAAGGATGTGGAGCTGTTTTTGCATGTCCTTCTAGAGTGGAAAAAAACAAAAAAACAAGCCTTAATTGACTGATAAATGACTGTAACTGTGCACCACTTTCATGTGCAGATGTTCAGGGTTTAGGGCTCACACATCACACTGTACAATTTGTTTTCTTTGTAAAAATGGCAATCAGCTGTCATCACTGATGCCAATGTGCCAGCAAGTTCCACCCCTCCAAAGTGCAAAAATACAGAAAGCGCCTAAATCTTCACTAAACCACTACTACTACTACTACTAATAATAATAATACTGCATCTGTCTTAGCGCTTTTCAGGACACTCAAAGTTGCTTTACAGTTGCATTAATCATGCGCTCCTCAGTCACACTCAGTGATGGCGAGCTCCAGCCACCACCGAGAACATAATCACACCCAAGGACATAATGACAGTTTGAGAAGGATTGGGATTTGAACCACCAGCCTTACACTGATTGGAGACGATTCTCCCACGTGAGCCACCGTCACTCTAAAACACTAAACCAGGACTAAACTAGGACTATTCAAGGACTAAACCAGGGCAAATCCAGAATGAAACAAGGATTAAATCAGTATGAAACCATGTCTAGTCCAAGTCTGTTTCAGGACTAAATTTGGACTAAAGCAGGTCTACACTTCAAATTTAAATCCAAAGTAGAGAAAGAGAAAACCAGGGCACAACCTGGGTCTAAATGAACCTAAACCAGGACTTCAACTGCAAAAGACTCCTGAGTACCACAGTTTAAGAACTACTGCTTTGTCATTCTCCTGATTTCCAATCACTCTAGTAACTCTCAAATAAAAGACAAAATGCCAAAAACAATTCTGTACAAAAACATCCCAAGATTTATTTTAATTACTCTATGGATCACTGCAGGAGTGTTGCCGAATGAACTTTTAGGCCTTTGATGTATAATCTTACTGATGGGCCAACATACAATACAATAGAATAGAAAATCAGCCAGAAGTACAGTTTTATCCACATTTTTTCCCCCATTGAATCATCAAGCGTATGCGCATTCCATTCAATTCATATGACTAGGATCACCATTCATTTAATCACGTGCAAGTTACTGTTGCACAAAAGACATACAAAAGAAAAAAACTAAAAAACAAAACAATACTAATAATGTCATTGGGGCAGGGAAGGGTGATACAAAGGTTAAAAAAATTCTCTCCATATGACTAAGCAGCATTTATTGCATTCCATGTTTAGAGATGCTCAAAAATTAAAGTAAAATATTGGCAGAGACTTGAAGAGAATTATCTCTAGCTCGATAGCACAGGAATAAACAATCAACTGATCATCATCTGCACATTTTTTGCTTATATGGCATGAAAAGAAGCATTGCTGTTTTATACTATAGTGATTCTGAACTAGTTTGACCCCCTTGATATCCAAATTGAGAGGGTTGCTGTCAAAAAACTATACCAGATTTTTTTTGTAAATCACATGATTAGCTGTGAGAGCAGTTGAGGGACTTACTCTTTACATTATAGTACCTCTGTTTATAAAAAAAACAAAAAAAAAAAAAACAACATAAAACTAGAAAGCTGTTTTGACTGTTATAATGAAAAAAAGTTGGACTAACCCATCTTTAATTAACTTATTTGTCTCAATAGATGCTGTGGTAAACTGAAA
Source organism: Bostrychus sinensis (assembly GCA_020698575.1). Classification (NCBI taxonomy): domain Eukaryota; kingdom Metazoa; phylum Chordata; class Actinopteri; order Gobiiformes; family Eleotridae; genus Bostrychus; species Bostrychus sinensis. The sequence continues at coordinate 44,154,754 of CM036239.1, read as the reverse complement.
AGCCTCGTCCTATGTGAGGTTGTAGCCGTAAAGTGTCGTCCTATAACCAAAAGGTTGGTGGCTCTCCCCTGTTTATACTGCCATCGTGTCCTTGGGCAAAACACTTAACCCCACCTTGCGTGTGTTTTTTGGTAGTCAGAAAGGATGTAGGCACAAAATGGCAGCCACGTCTCCTTCAGTCTGAGTGTGAACGAGTAATGCACCTAATTGTAGATCAACTATGAGTACAGAGAAAAGCGATTAATATTATTGTTTAAGCTTCTAAAAGTACTAAATGTGCTGCTTTAAAATGATATTTCAGTAGCATTGTTTGTTTTTTTTCAGCTGTCAGGTATGCAGTTTGAACTCTGAGTAATCCTGTTGACGTTTGCACTGCTGTCTCTTTACCATTATTTCACACAAAACCCTAAAATGGCTCTCCTCCTCTGCTCTGGTGTAACATTTAAGAGCAGAATCTGTGTTAAAAATAGCAGCGCCGCTCTTCCCCTCTCTCTCCGCGGGCCAGCCCAGTTCTTGTGGGCCTCGGGGGTACGAGCCCAGTTCTGACACAGGATGGATCTGTTTCCTGGTCTGCCCCTCTCTGTCCAGGACACCCTTGGGGCCTGTGGAGACTCCGCCCCACAGCTGGACTCACACACACACACCTGCCCCGCTGCCTGTCCTCCCTGGATCATCCCCCCGAAGACTTGTCCTTCTCTTTCTAAAATGGCCGCCTGCTGTTTTATATTTCAGATTTTTTTTTTAACGTCTTCAAATGAAAATTTAGTTTTGAGATTGGTTCAGTTTTATAGCAGTTATTCATAGCAGTGGGGAGCCTGAAAGAAAATGTAAATCCAACACAAAGATTAATAATAAAAAAAATATATATTTTCTTATTTTGCAATTAAATAATAATAATAATAATAATAATAATAATAATAATAATAATAATAATAAACCTAGTTTATTTATTTTGAATATTGCATTTCAGTAGCATTGGTTTATCATCTTTTTTGTCAAGTCATGTGTTATACATGCATTTTTACACTTGCAGTTTTAAGTTAAGTACCAAAATACAATGATGGGATAAACAATGAATCTCATTTTTTTGCCATTGCAAAATGCACGTGTGTTTTACAAGACTTTTTTTTATGAATTGATTTTAGTGATAGTTTTATAGTGATACACTGGGATTTGATGTAGTGAATATGTGTAGAAAGTAAGTGCAGATAGACTAGGTTGAAAATGTATTGCTGTATTTAGTTTTAATATTTGCAGTTTATTCTTTTGGGTGCCAGTCGAGAGAACTGGCCAGACCCAGAGTACTACACAGCTGCATACTGGGGTACTGATATATCAGTGCTCACATGCTACTTACACTGGTCTACAAATTTTTGGACTTGATCTGCTTCCGAGATAAAAGTGGCTAAATCTCATATATTTTGCTAAGATGAACTGAAAATCAATTGATAACTGTGCTGGTTAGCTAATGTATTCAAGATATTTAATGGTATTATTTCACATCAAAATCGCATCTGTTTATACAATAGATTTAGGCATTTTTGCTTAAAAATAATATTTATATTTTGAAAATATTTTTTAATTTAATTTTGTCCACTTCCAAGAGAGAGATTTCTGCAAATAAAAACAAAACATTTTATGTCAAAACTCTAGACATATTAAAATGAATGTATTGAATGTGCAGACAGGCTTTCAGATAGAACTGGTTGCTTGTAGACACACTGTACCTTCTGATAAACTACCGTTTTGGCCTTATTTTGCATAAATTTCCTATTTTGACCCAATATTGTTTCTTGGAAACTATAGCCAATCTGCACTTCTGACTTACTTTTTCTTTATTAGTGACCTAATCCAAGAAAAAATTCACTACTTTTGTTCCGGAAGCATTTTGCTTATAGACCAGTGTTATCTGGGTATCGATTACCTTAGTAAAGTATCAATACTGATTAGTAAATGTGAAATAAAAGTGCATGCATCACTTCTAGATGTTTTGGGCTAACTTAATTTCACATAGGGCGCAGTGGGCAGCTACAGCACAACTGCTTGGCTCTAAGCTGCGAGTTTCTAAAAATTAGCCTTGACTGCGAGCTCAGTGGAGACAAAGTCTGTTTGTCCTAACATCTGTTTTCTCAGGTGAGAATGCACTGTTGGAAGCTGCTCTAAGTGCTGTGGTAGGAACAGGTCATGTTATTAGAGAGACTGAGGACAAAAAGATGAACAGTTTTGTTGTTGTTGTTGTACAATTAAGGGAACCATCCATCCATCCATCTTCTTCTGCTTTATCCGGGGCTGGGTCCCGGGGGCAGCAGTCTAAGCAGGGACACCCAGACATCCCCTGACAAGGGAACCATACTGTACTTAATGTTATGGTTATAACGAGCTAACTACTGACTGTGTGTAACTAATTTAATGTAATGATCACATACTACTTTTGTGTTAAAAGAATGCACAATTTCTGCACTTGGAAGTTTTTGGGGTGTGTAAAAAACATCATGATGATCTTTTACAGAGCAACAATTGAATCTTACTCTATAGCTTCACCAGCTGGTTTGGAAAGCTGAGCATTAAATCAAAATCTCAGACTTCAAGCTTCGTTGTAACAGCAGGGGAAATAATGGGAATGTATTTTGCCCCCAGCAAAGTCCACCATCAGACAGGCAGGAATCTGTTAGACTCATCTCAGGTCTTGAACTCTGGATACACCTTTATGAACTCCAGAACAAAACTCACCCATTCCTACATCAGTTAAACTGATCAATGAAGAATTGAACAAACTGAAGAGCAGATGACACACTGCCTGTTGTACTTTATTTTTGCTCCTGTCTGCACCTGTGACAGTAGTTTTACTGTGGATGGCATGTCACTAACCAATGTTTTCTTTTAAAATTTTTAACACAGCTCTCCATGGACAAGTTCACAACTCTAGAAGAAATTCTTGGCAACAACAAGTTCACGTAAGAATTCTTTTAATACACAACACCTCACTTGTCAAAGAGTTGTGTTTGAAACCTCGTAGTAAATAAGTTACAGTACACACACAGCTACACTTGACTAAATACTGATCTATCTGACTAAAGTATCTGTACAGAAGTTGTCCAGTTAATTGTGTCTCATTTCACAGACGGGAACCAGGAGGTCTCAACAAGCATCACCATCACACATGAGCGCTCTTTTATACAGTGAGTAAATTAATTCACCCATCTGACTTAATGCCCAACGCTGATAACACACAGGATAAGAGGAGCCTTTATTTAAAGCTGACACATGGCACTTTATTCTTTTACTCCGTGAGGCTAAAGCCATCAGACACAACTCCAGACTGCAGACATGCTGTTGTCATAATGCTTCTGTATTTCTCTACTTACTTCTAGATAGAATGATGTTGTAGTAGCTCCAGTAGTAAAGACAGCTGGTCATTTGTTTCTGCTTCTTAAAAACCTCAACACATTAGTTGCACAGAGAAGTCATTTGTGTATAATTTTAGTAATAAACTGGGCAGGACAAGTACACAGACATTCTTCAGGAAGTGTGGTCAGCTCTAAGTGAACATTAAATGACATAATTGTACAGTGCACACTTTAGCAAACATTAAAACTATTTCAATCAAAGGAAGTGAGAGACAGATGATCTAATGTGTTAATATACTCTCTTTTAGAACATGCCTCAAAGCTGTTCACAGCTTCAGAGTAAACTTCTGGCAACAACTCAAGTAAATATTATTTGAATACACAATACAGAATATTCTCTTTGCTGTTCCTTCAGAGGGTCAGTTCTCCTCCGCCTCCATCTGAACCTCTCTGCATCCTCTTCTCTCACACCAACTAACTTCATGTCCTCTTTCACTACATCCACAAACCTCCTCTCAGGTCTTCCTCTAGGCCTCCAGCTCTAACCGCAGCTTCATCCTTCTACCCATATATTCACTGTCCCTACTGTTTGTTTGTTTGTTTGTTTGTTGAGATCTTCATTGCCATCTACAGTGTACCACATTAGCTACTCTTCCTGGGGTCACTTATTATAACAACCAATAAAACATCACATTATTACAACAATTCATAATAATATTTACACATCTTCATTGTTGAAACACATTTCAGCTGTTCTTTGAAGTAACCAAAACAACCATTTCACATGAGATGGTAATACAGACAAGCTTGTTTTGTATTCAAGGATGACACGATAATGACATGTTTTAAAGATTATTTAATATTTATATTTTGCATATGTTCTATATAATTTGTTATATTCTGCATATTTATACATGCACTTGCACACATATGCACATGCATACATTCATTACACCTACCTTTATTTAATATGTATTTATTTGTTATAATTTGAGATGCTTCTTAAAGCTGTAAACAGTGCTTTGTTGTCTTATGTTCAGTGGTAACATATTCCATTGGCTCTAAACATTGGCTCAAACTAATTTTACATTTTGAAGAGTGAAACACAGCCCTTCAGCGTGCCTGTGTACATGTCCAAAATTTCAGCAGCACCAAAACATCTCACATGAGCTGTCCCTCTGATGTACTCATCCCTAATCCTAACATCCTTGTCATCAACATTATTAACAGAAAAATCTCAAGCTCTGCTCCTGTCTGTTCCTTAGAACATAAACAATACAACATCTCTGCTCTCATCTCTGTTTTTTCTTTCATTTTTGCTGATGCTTTTCATCACATACAAAAATGGTTTTCTTTATTTGATTTCTTGTTCGTGTAACTTCTCTCGCTGCTGCACCAATCTACATTTCTGATACAGACACAGCGAGAGACAGGTCATATGAATATAAATGTAGGGGAGGATATATGTTTATACTTGACACCTGTTCTGCTGCACACACCTCTTCACCTCTTGCCCTGCACTACTCAAACATATTGTATTTCTGTCTCCAGAGTTCCTCAACAACACCCCAGCTCCTCCTTTGACACCTGTCATAATCTCTCTAAGTCTACACAACATCTCCCTCTAACTTAACCTTATCTCCTTCTCAAAGCAAATTCTGCATTTATTTCGGCACACGCACTACACACAGGCTTCACCCATTGAGCTACTTCTTTGCTCAACAATTGTAAATATTATAAATATGTATCTATATGCACTGAAAGTGTACAATGCCATGAGTGTGTATGTGAGTATTTGGTGAATGATGAGCGCTTTGTGCTCTGTTTACTTTTTGTGCACTTTCGGGTAAATCCAGATGACTGCTTTTTTAACTTTTGTTGCGATGCATTTACCCTGGACGAGTGAGAGTCTTCACAGACACTTTTGGGTAAGTGAGCTTTGTGCACTGCTTTTCAATCACAATAGACCCTATGCCCTATGCCATCTCTGGGGGATCGGGCCTAAAAATAAATAGAAGCATAGAAGAGTGTGATCCTGTCTTGCAGTAGTAAAGATATAATGCCCTGAGCCCCAGAGCTGGTCTCAAATACCCCCCTCGAATGCCCCTAGTTCAGGGGTAAATGCTCTTTCCATTGAGCCTCAAAACCCATACATCTCACAATGGTAAAGAATCAAGTATGTATTTTCGATCTGTATCTTCATTTCATTTCATTTATTTCCACACAAAGTCACAATTTGACCATAAGGAAACAGTTTCTTTGATCCAGTTTTGTTTTGACCAGTGTGAAAAAAATGGACTCTCCAAGAAGCTATTAAAGCTTGTGAAATGGGTTCCATATCACCATACACCACCCAAGTGCACCCAACATTCAACATACACAAATATACAAAAGTACACTATTACATTGTGCTCTTTTGTGGCCTTTTTTGTTATTATTTCATCAATATCATTTCTACTATTCCCAACAGTTTTACACTGGTTACCACTGTATTATTATTTTATTTTTTTTTATAATTATTTGGATTTTTATTATTATTACTATATTACAATCTTTCATGAATAACATGATGAAAATAAAATAACAACCACAATTTGGCCAACACAAATCACAGTAATAATAAAAACTAATTAAAAACAAAATATGAAAAGGTCCTATAGTGACGGTTGGTCTCACCATATGATGGCAATACAAAACAGGAGTTTACAACTACACGTACAATTTAAACAAGGAGTACAATGGTCTGCACACTCAAGCACCTGTACACAAAAAGGCACCTACTGTACGTACCTGAGAGTGCCTGTTTATGCAATGATCTGAGTAAGAAGAGAAAAAAGCAGGCATATTTTCTGAGAAACCCAGTCTTCAACTGGTTCATAATGCCTGGTTGGTTCTCAAACTGTGGTATGGGTCCTGCTGATGGTACCTGGACTTCTTTTGGTGGTCTTTAGCAGTTTCTAATCTGGATAGGACTAAAGCCAGTTTTACTCCTGTGTGATTGAGAGATTAAATTTTTGTAAACCACTGTTTACTGTTATCCTGATTTAGTCTTAGATTAGTCCTGGTTTAGTCCTGGTTAGGGTTGTATTTTACACAAATGAAAAATGTAGTTTATTCACTTGAAATTCATAAAATGCAAAACGATTTAGGTGTATTTTTAAAATCAACTTGTAACTAATAGTATTTACTTTTCTGATTTGATTTATGTGCATCAGCAGAACATGTATACTACTAAATGTTTTGCCACAAATTCAATGGACTAACTTCTCCTCTGTAAAAAATGCAAACTAACACAGATACAGATAACTAAGTTTTTATCTGTATCACATTAGTTTTGACTAACAACAAAAAAAAGCTTTAAACAGCAGGTCAAACAGATGCCATGAGGCCCTCAGGTCAGAGAGCACTGCTCAGGAGTCAGGACAGAGGCAAGTGTTCACCAACAAACTCCTGCTCACAGCCCTCTTCTACTGCACTCTGGAGTTAGTTACAGTTTTCAGTCCTGTCTGAGCCTGTAGTCCGCTCCTCTGAACGAGTGGTGTAGTGCGTGGCCTAATAGTAACTTTCAGTGTCTTGATATTTGCTGATTCATCTACTATGGCTTCTAAAAACACAGGTCTCCACCATTTTGGCTCAAGTGCTGGCTGCGCTCAAATGGAGCAAAGGATCATTGTCTATGTCAGTGGTTCCCAAATTATTACTCACCAAACTGAAAAAATAATACGTTAACATCATATTTTTTTTGTGAGCAACACCAGTTGTCTGTGTGCTGTTGTCATTGCAAATAAACTCTACCGAGATTGAACTAATTGCAGTTTTATGGCATACCAGAGTGACCAAAATAATATAATCAGAAACACTATTGCCATCCCCTAGTCTAGCCAGCCTCAGATGTTATATTGTTGATGTTTCCAGCTGATTCCTAAAATAACTGTTTACCTCTGTGGCCTGGCCCGTACTCTCTCCTGTTATAGTCCTTTAGAGTCCAGTGGTGCGGCAGGTGAGGCGGCGTGCACCTGTGACCAGTTCACATTTATTCCAGTCCATTTGCTCCTCGCTGCGGCCCTCAGAGTCCCTGTTTCTCTCGGCCAGATGATGTTGACCACTCCCGAACTCCCTCCACCCTTCTGTCCTGCTTTTAATCTGCCAGATAAGCTTTCCTTCCCCTTCCTCCTCTGTCTCACTACTCCCTACATCATTTTTTCTCCTCCTCCTTTCTTCATCCCTTCATCAGAAGCAGTGCCATATGGCCAGGTGCGACCGAGTCCTGCCCAGCATTTAAATTCACAGCCCGCGGGTTATTATTGTACTTTAGAGGGACAACACACACACACACCTTACTACTGAGAAAGGACACATTTAGAGTAAAAAGAAGTGTTTTTTCACAGTGGTGTTTTAAAGCCAGTAGTCAGGGGTGAGAAGATCAATCCATAGATCAGTCATTGTATTTGATAGCGGCATTAGTAGCGGTCAAGGAAGATTTGGATTTGTTTCTTTTTTTGCAAATTGTATGTTAAAAAAAAAAAATCTATCTTTGCTTGGATTCAGAGCTATAACTTGCACATAACAGAAATAAGCAACAATCTTATTTTGTGGTAAAAAAAAGATGTATGTAGATTTATAATGAAACACTGTAAGTCCGGAAGCACATAGGCTTCTTGTGTATAATATGTGTATTGTTATAGGTATCACAAATACTGGAAGGTTATTGGATGGTTAAAAATATGCAGTATCACACATACCTATTTATATTTGTAAATTTGAATCATTTTATTTATTTTTTTTTCTAAAATGGCTTTTCTCTACAAAAAAATAAAAAAATAAAAAATTACCGTATTTTCCAGACTATAAGTCACGTTTTTTTTCCCTAGTTTCGCTGGTCGCTTATAGTTGTGTGCGACTTATATATCAAATTTTACATGAATCAAGGAGTAAACATTACCATCTACAGACGCGAGAGGGCGCTCTAGGCTTGTGACAACTTCTGTCAGTAGTGATGTAGAATAAGATGGAGAGGTTGGGGAACTTCCTTACCGCTAACCATTCTCCTGGTTTATTATGTTAATTTAGCCTATTCAGCCTCCCAGGTTTGTTTTTTATGCTATTGTATAACTGTTAATGTGTTATAATAATGTACCGCAGACACCTATTCAGCCTGTTGTTCTGTGTGCTGTTGTGTAGTTGAATAACTTGCCTTTCCAGATTAAAAGTCTGTTCTTGGTCTTGGATCTTGTGAAAAACATTTTTTTTAATAAATGCAACTTATAGTCCAGTGCAAGTTATATATATTTTTTTCTTCTTCATGATGCTTTTTTTGATCGATGTGACTTATATTCTGGTTGCCTGGAAAATCCAGACTGATATGTCTCTGTATTATTATACAGAGAAATATCAGTCTGGTCACCACGCCGTCCGCAGTGGTTTACTCAAATCCCAACCGTACCGTGCATTTTGATTCTCTTATTTAAGTCACGTGTTCTTTGCGAGCAGCGTCCGCAACAACAACAATCAAGGTGGCGCACTGAGGAGCCGAGTTTGTTTCATTCAGCGGTAAATTCTGTTTTAAATGACCAAAAACATATCGAGTCATTAAAACCACAGCAGCTTGCAGCACTAGAAGCCTTTATTAAAAAAAAAAAAAAAATGTTTTCGCGTTGCTTACTTTCTTGTCGCTTTGTTAACATCACGTCCGCCATTTTCTGATTGGCTAACTCCGCTGCCCGTTTGCTCCGCGCTAGAAATCGAATTGATTCTATGGCGACCAGACTCATCCGCTGGTACAGCAGTGAGTCTGGAATTTCCAAGCAAATATTCTGGAGCAACTTATAGTCCGGATAATACGGTATTGAAATGTACAGTGGTTTATATCTTACATCATATTATAATTTAGAAGTAAATACAATAATGATGTTTAAAAACAGAAAAGGATGAAAATATGTGCTAATTTGTAATAATAATAATAATAATAATAATAATAATAATAATAATAATATGATTGCAAATTATGCATACAATTATAAAAAAGTTAAGCTGTTCTAATCTAAGCTGATTTTTTTACTCACTTTTATTCCTAAACCATTATATTATGACTCAGATTTACATAGGAAAACTCTATAATACCCTAAACCAGTGGTTCTCAAATTGTGGTGCAGGTACCATTGGTGGTACGGAGGCTTCTTCTGGTGATATTAAGAAGTCTTACATTTGTTTAGTCCTGTTCTGATTGGGGATTCATTAGAAGTTTATACTACAGCATTCTCCTGGTTTAGTCCTGGGTTAGAATTTTGTCCTGGTTCAGACCTGGTTTCGTCCCAGTTTAGTTCACTGAAGATGGTACTTTTAGTACTTGTAAAGCCAAATAATTTCTAGAGTGGCACTTGGTGATTGAGAACCACTGTTTTAAATAATTTTACCAGAACCTATTTGGCACAGGTACAAAGTTTAAAATAATAATCAATATAATAAAAAAAAAAAAGTTTAGCCTTCAAAAAAGTCAAACATTTAAGCCATTTTGACCTACCAGTGACCCACCTTTGGATCCCAGCCCACTAGTTGACCATCAGTACTACTTTTATTGCAATGCATAGAAATGATACTTGGTGAGACATTGTATTTGAACAGAGGGGGAGGTCACATGACTGAAACAGGTGGGAGCTTGACTTCGAGATAATGAAGCAAACCTAAAATCATTTGTATTCATTTGTGTGACCCACATACACACTGTAAATGCTTAACGTAGCCGGGCTGAATGAAACACTGAGCGGTGACCTCACATGGCGTTTGAGTTTGTCAGAATAAAATCTAATGGTGGGAGTCGTTATTTTACAATTAAGAGAAGGAAAAATGAGTAGGATTAGCATTGCAGCAGTGAAGCTTTTGGAACTCAAGATGTAGTACCTTGGACTTTCTGAACAGTAAGATTTCTGTTTCAGTAGCCTTTATTTTGTATCACACTGAATGTAATTGAAATTTATTAAAGGTCCTATATGATGCTTTTTTCAGAAACAGTTTTGGACACCTATGCATTAATATTCCATGCTTTTCATTCTTCTTCTTCTTCTTCTTCCATCCTCCTCCTCTTCTTCTCCTCTTCTTCTTCGTCCTCCTCTTCCTCTTCCTCCTCCTTCTCCTTTTCTTCCTCCTCCTCCTTTTCCTCTTCTTCCTCCTCCTCCTCTTCTTCTTCTTCATCCTCCTCTTCTTCTTCTTCCTCCTCTTCTTCTTCATCCTCCTCTTCTTCTTCTTCCTCTTCTTCTTCTTCTTCATCCTCCTCTTCCTTTACTTCTTCTCCCTCCTCCTCCTCCTCTTCTTCTTCATCCCCCTCTTCTTCTTTCTCTTCTTCTTCTTTTTCTTCCTCCTCCTCTTCTTCTTCTTCCTCCTCTTCTTCTTCTTCCGCCTCCTCTTCTTCTTCCTCCTCCTCTTCATCTTCCTCCTCCTCCTCCTCTTCCCCCTCCTTCTCTTCTTCCCCCTCCTCCTCTTCTTCTTCTTTGTCTTCTTCTTCCAAACCCAGAACCTTCTGATTGCAAGTCACATGTGCTACTCATTATACCAATTAACTCCTCAGACAATTCAATATTTTTACTCAAGTAAAAGTAAAAATAAAATCATCCAAATTTACTCAAGTAAAAGTATGTTCTACAAAATATACTCAGAAAGTACAAAAAAAGTGTAAATTACTGAAAGTATCTAGTTACTGCCCATCACTGCGCATGAGTAATTTCCTCTCACCTCTGCCAACAGCTAGACAAAATATAACAGCTAAACCCCTTGTACAATTACTGAAGAAGACACCTGACTAAATTAGAGAATTTTAAGCAAGAGAGAAATAAAAGGAAAAATCTCCCGCAGGAATAGGACTTGGACGCCAGAGCCGAGTCCTGGCAGGTTTTTGGGCTCAGGGAAGTGCAGCTGCTGGAGAAGGAGGAGCAGAGCGAAACAGTGGGCATTAAAAGAGAAGAGGTGTGAAATTGAAACGGATAAATCCAGAGCAGATTCGAGGTTGTGGGAGCCTGGGTGCCTGTAATGCGCGGCCTCTCCAGTGTTCCTGTTTTTAATTTGAGCTGAGCCTTTTGTTGTGGCAGCAGACCGCGGCTTGCCAAACACGGCGTTCGATGACACTCAGTCAGCTGCTCCAGCATGGCCTCGCACACCAATAAGAAGAGGACGGCCATTCTTTTCTGTCTGAATAAATGGATAGAAAAAAAAGAAAATTTAAACTTTAAAATTTGACAAAATCAGAATAATGACAAATAAGATGAAAGGGTGTTTGTAAACACATTTTGGGGAATTAATATTGATGACAAGCCTAATTGGAAATTGCACATACATGTTTTAAGGACAAAACTATTGCTATAATGTGCAAAATGAAAACTTTACATTGTTCACTTTACATATTGTACTTTTCTGTCATACTTCCATACCTTAATTATTATTAAATTATATATAAATCAATTGTTTTACTCCCAAAACAAACAAACAAACAAACAAACAAAAACAATGAGAACTGTCAACCAAGATTATTATGGACCAACAAATCCTCTTTTTATAAAATAAAGGAACAGGCATTTCAAAAAGAAATAAGGCGAGAATAAATAAAAATGTAGATGTATCTGTTAGGGGGTAACTTTATGGAACAGTCTGGACAAAGAACTAAAATGATTTACTTCTCTTAGTACATTTAAAAAGGTGTATAAATATAATATTATAGGAAAATAAAAAGCAGTAGTAGCAGAGCAATAGTAAGTACAGTAATAATAGTGAAAATATATTTTATTCATCCTTTGAATGTACATTTTTTGTGTTTTGTCTTTTTTTCCCTGTCTTGTTTTGTTGTGAAATATAGCCATGTTTACTTCAGCCTAAACCCTTTCCGTCTATGTCTTAGATCTAATGGAAGCATTGTATTGTTTTTTGATTACTCTCAATAACTGAATAAACTAACTAAATTTGCTCAACTGATATTAGTGAGAATTTTACAAATGTCCCTTCTTGATCACCTGTGTGTCCCATTTAAGCTGCGTCATTATCGGGTAAAGGAAAAAAAAAAAAAAAATCACGCTTGTTTCCAAAGGCACCAGCAAATTATTCATACATGGGTCCTTTGGCAGTTTTTTTTAAGCCAGATGCCCTTGCTGACATGACCCTCTCTATTTATCCAGGCTTGGGACTGGCACAGATTGTTAACACATTGAGTAATGAAACCCCTGACCTCCTGCAACAAATCTTTCTCACTGAGGCTTCTGTTACTATGGCGTGTTGCAGGATACAGCCAAGCTCACTTAAACCTTATTTTGTTTGTATTGCATGTTTTAAAGGGAACAATGCAAGTTTCTCTGTGCCAGAGAATGGAGGATTACTGAAACATGCGTGAATGAAGCAAAACATAAATCCAGGTATGTTCTTTGATGAGGGAACAACATTATAACATGGTAGAAAGTCAATTTTGTATCATATAGCCCCTTTAAATGTTTGAAAAATATAGCCTGCTCATTGTCTTGGGAAACAAACCTTCAGATTAGATTTAGACTTGGAGAAATTGTCAAAAAACCTCATGAACAACACCGTTTTTCAAAAATAAACAAACTGTAGTTCCCTGGTCCAAACAGTCACAAGCTAATGTACTTGTGCCAGTCCCAAGCCTTGTTAAATGGAAAGGGTTGCACCAGGAAGGGCATCTAACATTAAATTATGGGAATGAATATGCAAACAACCGCATGCTAGAAGGCAGATGATTGGCTGTGGTAATCCTGAAAGGGAAACAACAAAGAAAATAAAAAGAAACTTAAACAGTATAAACAATTAGTAGTGATTAAAAAGTGAATGTTTACTAAACACATAATTGACACATGTTGCATAACAAATTATGAAAATTTGGGCGTGACGGTACTGTCATTAAAAGTGAGTTAATTGTTATAGCTGTAATATGTTGGTAATATTTCTCTCCAAAGTATATAGAAAGGTCTAGCAGTAGTTGACAGATTAAAGGTATTAGGAAGGAGCTTTATAAATTCATTTTTTACAATATTTATTAAAACTACCTTCATTGTCCTGTATTAGGCTTATAAATTGGTGTATTATAAAAAATAATATTAATAAACTGGGGACTCTGTGGGACTTAAAAAACTTCAACCAATGGTTTTCATCATGAGTACGGTAACCATTGTTCCACAGACTTGCCAATCATTCTGACTTCCTGGTTTCGGCGATACATGCACGTTCTTGTGCCTGCGCATGAGTACGCAGTATGTTTATGTAGTCCGGCGTTAGCTGAGCCTCATCGTAGCGTGGACAGCCTGACTTTGAAGAACACAATGGCTGAGGAAAACCGTGAACTGGGCGGTCGCAAAAGGAAAACTGTTTTTGAAGTGTACCAGAGAAGGAGAATAACCGTAGAAGAGCAGAATAAAACCTCTGTGGTTCTTGGCAATTCTTTCAAACGATGGCGTGCGCTGAAGGAACAGAAAAGGCTTCAGACCGATGCTTTGGTCGCCAAGTTTCTGCTGGACAGGTACATTTATCTTATTGTTTGAAAAAAAAAAAAAAGCCTTTTTTCTTTATTTGTTGAACCATTTCAACTGTACAGCAACCGTCAGTTTGTTAATGCTACCAATAGCAGGAGGATATATTTTTGCTCACATTTAGGGACTGTGCGTGTGACAGGATCTGTGTGGGGAACTAGGTCAAAGGTCACACAAACAAACAATGCAGGTCTAGGTTGAGGCGAATCTCTGCTGATGCAGGCTGTAAACAAACACTCGTGTTCCAACGCTCGTGCACGTCGCTGTGGAGGAATTCCTTGGAAAGGAACAGTGAAGGGCGGGGGAGGGCCTGACGCATGCGCGTTATTCATAAAAGGACAAACAGTCGCTGGTTTCTCAGCAGTTGAAAAATAATCCTCCTTAATATCTTTAAGCTTTAAAAAACATTACTGTCACTAAATGAATGATAAAGCTTTAAACCTTTCGATTAAAATGTCCTCTTTTTTAAGTTGGAACTGAGTGGTTATATGTTTAGATTAATTATGTTTGTCTAATTACGTGTTAGCTGTTGAAATAGGCAGACTCAAAAGTCTCCAATCGCTGGCTCAAATTGTATAATGTGTTAGTTGATCCAGATTTTAAAGCAGGTTATTCCCTTGTTATGTACGACAGTGAACACTTCTGATATTCTCTCTCACTTTCGCTCTAAACTGTGTAACATTCAAAACTAATAACTATCATGACTAATAAAATTGAATATAAATCCTTAATGGAGTCGACACTTACATCTTGACATTGCAGTGGGTTTATAATAAGTGGGAATGTTTTTTTTTTTTTTTCTGTCGCTTGAAAATGTCATCACTTTGGCAACGTCATTTTTCCATTTAAGCTGCTCAGATGATGTATGAATGCGCCGTGGCGACGTGGCACACGCTAATTGACTGGGGTGCACAGTCTGGAGATTTTCATCCACTCCAGATGTTGAATAGCAACTCCACAGCAACACTTCATGTTACAGACCCCCTGGCCCCAGTTCATTCCACTGTTCTCTGCAAAACTGTGACAAACCGTTGTGGAAGGGAGTAAACACAAGGCAATTACCAGTAGTCACTTTAACTTCAAAAAATCTCATATTTTTTTAACAAGACAAGTCAAGCAGGTCCCAAGCCTGCATAAATCTAGAGGGCTGTGTCAAGTAAAGGCATCTGGCGTAAAAAAACCTATATGTCAAATAGGTAAATGACTTCAAGGAAAGCAAAAGACTAACTTAATAGTGCATATGTTTAGTCAGTGATGCTCTGAAATTAACTATTTTTATTTTTATTTATTTATTGAATTAGGACAATGCATATTAATCAACATATCAGCAGGTAAGCATCAATGTAAATACGCCAGAATTAGCACAATAGCTAAATTTCATCCGCTGTCCTAAGGCAGGCTCCATAAAACAGTACACATACAGATACAACCATAATATCAAGTGTAGACATACAATGAACCACAAAGACCAGTTACAATAAACACATTAAAATCAACTTGTGATCAGAAAACAGTGTAGATTATACATGAGTACATGACTGGCTTGTTTTTAACCAATGTTTTAGGGTTTTCTTGAATGTTAGATAGTAACTGTTAGATTACAGTTTCTAACATTAGCTGGCAGTGCATTCCATGACTTTGTACCTCTAATAGACACCACCATTTGGCTGAATATAGTCCTATGGGGTTGTATATTGCAATCACCCCGGGTTAATGCTCTGATATTGACTCTGTTGTTAGTTTTCTTGTGTATAAAAACCTGCAATGGTGGAGGTACAAGGCCGTTCAAAACCTTAAAAACAAGACAGACATCCAAAAATATCTGATAATTATCCACGTCTAAGATGTTATTCTTCCTTAAGATGTTACACTAATGAAAATGGAAAGGCTTCCTATCTAAAATTTTCAGTGTTTTTTTAAAGAGAGACTTCACAGGTTTTAGAGTGCCCTCTGTTGTGTGAGACCAGGTTGTGTAACAGTAGTTAATGTGAGTAGAAATCATTGCATGCATATAAGCTTTTGCCGATTGAAGAGTCAGAAAAGGTCTTATATGATAAAAATTTGACAAGTTGAATTTGATAATATCTGAGACTTTCTTTACATGCTGCTTGAAAGTTAAATTTGAATCAAAGACCACACCCAGATACTTGAATTGGTCCACCACATTCACCAATGACTAAAACAGATGCTTGTTGGTCTTCTGTCGGCAGCCGTGAGAAAAACATACTAACAGTTTTTTTTAGTATTAAGATGTAAGCAGGAGTTTTGAAGCCAGGTGGAGATTGGTATCATTACTCCAGAAAGTATGGCAGCAGCTTCTTGTTTAGTTTTTGCATGAGCGTACAATACCGTATCATCGGCATATAATTGCATTTTTATGTTTGGACAGACATTTGGTAAGTTATTGACATAAATACTGAATAAGATTGGGCCTAGTATTGAGCCTTGTGGAACTCCAGTAGAGCAAGTAAGATAAGATGACTGTGAATTTCCAATTTGTACTGCTTGCTTTCTTTCTGACAAATATGATTTCATCCAGGAGTGGGCACTTTCAGAAAAATTATAATAAGTTAGTTTTGCCAAGAGTAAATCATGATTAATGGTATCAAAAGCACGTTTTAAATCTACAAAAAACAGCACCTACAAATCCACCCTGATCTAAGAGGCTTTTTAAATTCTCCAGAAAGTAACAGGTGGCTGTTTCTGTGAAGTAATTTTTGCGGAAACCGAATTGCATTGGATGGAGAGGGGTATGTCCACTGTTTAGATGTTCAATTAACTGTGTAGCAACCCATTTCTCTGCTATTTTTGATATGATTGGTAAAATACTTATTGGTCGATAGTTCTCTGGTTTTGTCTTATCACCAGCTTTAAAGACTGGTGTAATTCTTGCAGTCTTCCATGTTGTTGGAAATTTACAATGATGTATAGATAAATTTATCATGTGCATAATTGGACTCGCAAGAGCCTCTTTATGGAGCTTTAAGAAATTACTTGTAACACCAAAAGCATCCCTGGCCTTTGAACCTTTTAGCGATGAAATTTTCAAAATTCAGGAACAGTAATATTTTGTACACTGAATATTGATTTTGTATTTTCCAGAGGCTTGTATGAGATGCCTGGACATTGTCAGTTCCTCCACTGAGTCAATAAAGAATCTGTTGAACCTATTGACAATAAATCTAAATTATCAGTTAGTTTGCCATTTACCCGGAGCTGTAGATCTTTAAAATGCACATCTTTGTTTCATTCTAAAAGCTTGTTTAGGTTTTCCCATATCATTTTTCGATTACCATTTGCCTCTTCTATTATCTTAATAAAGAATTCAGCTTTAGCCTTGCGTAACTGTTTAACAACTTTATTTCGAAGTGATGTGAAAATCTGATGATCACATGTAAAGCCAGACTTTAAAGATTTCTTTAATGCGTTGTCTCTCTCTTTCATTAGTTTCCAAATGTCATCTTTCCACCAAGGAAGATTTTTTCTATGTTGTTTGGATTTACCCTGTCTTGTGAATTGAGTTATGATTTTATTAATATTTTTAACATAGTCGTTAGAGCTAGCTTCAAGGTCGTTTCCCAGCACATTGAACCAGTCTAGTTGTTGCAGTTCATTTTTCAGGTTTTGTTGTTCACTTTTGGGTATATATTGATAGCTATTAGCTGTAGTTGTTGAAATGGAATGTAGCCTTTAAATTTTCCTTGAACATAAAATAAAATTATGGTCAGAGAGACCAGACATTAGATTGAAAGTTCTAGATATTCTATCTGGCTTATTGCTGAATATTAGATCAATAGTTGTTTTTGACTTAGTTATTCTTGTTGGTTTAATAATTTGTGTTAAGTTGTATTTATCTGCAAGGTGTTTCAGTTTTTTCCTATCTGACTTGCTGTCCCAGTTTATGTTAAGGTCACCCATAAAAATGATTTCCTTTTTGGAATCACAGTGCTTGGATATTGTCTCAAATTGTTCATAAAATATATCTTTAGCAGAGGGAGGTTGATATATACAGATCATAGTGAATGACATAGTTGAGGACAGTGTTATATTCAGACCAATACATTCAACATTGACTTCAACAGGCCACTTAATTAGTTCACATTTAAAAGTGCTTTTAACATAGACTAATATTCCACCGCATCGGCCCATTTCTCTGTCTCTTCTGAATATATTGTATCCTGGGACATTAATAGCTGCGGTTGGTGATGAACAAGTCAACCAGCTGTCAATAATCCCTAATATATCAATATTAGAGTCTCTTAATAAATGTTCCATTTGTTCTGTTTTATTAATAATACTGCGAATGTTAATATGTCCCAGTAAAAGTCCCTTTGGTTTTGACCGTGGATCCCAAACAAATTTGGCATTATTTAGAGTCTGAAAGAAGGGCATTTTACGTTGTTTTGCAATAGCTGGATTCAGGCCCTTTACTTTTGTTACAGAGGTACACCTTTTTTTAGCAGTTGTTAATGTCAGTGAATTGTATTGACCTAGATCAGAATTTGTGGTTACCTCCAATGTAGACATTGTTGGCCTATGTGGTTGTAGCCCAGGTATCTGCACTGGTAGCCCAGCTGGTTGTGGTGGGATTCCGGCTAGCTGTGGTGGTAGCCCGGTTAGCTGTAGTGGTAACCCAGCTAGTTGTGGTGGTAGCCCGGCTAGCTGTGGTGGTAGCTCATCTAGCTGAGGTGGTAACCCAGCCAGCTGTGGCGGTAGCCCGGTTAGCTGAGGTGGTAACCCAGCCAGCTGTGGCGGTAGCCCGGCTAGCTGTGGTGGTAGCTCATCTAGCTGAGGTGGTAACCCAGCCAGCTGTGGCGGTAGCCCGGTTAGCTGAGGTGGTAACCCAGCCAGCTGTGGCGGTAGCCCGGTTAGCTGAGGTGGTAACCCAGCCAGCTGTGGCGGTAGCCCGGCTAGCTGAGATGGTAGCCTGGCTAGCTGTGGTGGTAGCCCAGTTAGCTGTGGTGGTTGCCCGGTTAGCTGAGGTGGTAACCCAGCTAGCTGTGGTGGTAGCTCATCTAGCTGAGGCGGTAGCCCGGCTAGCTGAGGCGGTAGCCCGCTTAGCTGAGGTGGTAGCCCGGCTAGCTGAAGTGGTAGACCAAATAGCTGAGGTGGTAGACCAAATAACTGAGGTGGTAGCCCAGTTACTTGAGGTGAGAGGCCAGGTAGCACTGGATGTAGTCCAGATGGCAGTGGCATTAGCTTAGTTAGCTGCTGTGGCCTAGTTAGCAGTGGTTGAGGCCCAGGATTTACTTCTACATCACCAGCCAACATCAGTATTATGACAAAATACATGATTCCCATTCCCATGATTTGGTTTAGTTTTTCCAGACTTTTCATGTTTACCTTG
Source organism: Bostrychus sinensis (assembly GCA_020698575.1). Taxonomy (NCBI): domain Eukaryota; kingdom Metazoa; phylum Chordata; class Actinopteri; order Gobiiformes; family Eleotridae; genus Bostrychus; species Bostrychus sinensis. The sequence continues at coordinate 44,135,546 of CM036239.1, read as the reverse complement.
AGGTGGTCTAGCATGACCATAATCCAGTAGACTTGAGAAGAGAAGATGTTGACTCTTCACAGATGGGCACATTATGACATGACTGTCCCCTTTTGGTGGAAATGTAAAATTCACAAGTAGATAAAAACAAAAGAAGGGAACAAATAGACATGTTGATAGCAAAATCCGAGGCCTTTTGATGTTGTTAAAGGACTTTTTAGGCAAACACAGAGCCTGCCAAACTGTGTGTCTGCACCCCAGCAGCCATCTTCTTCCTATTATTCACGACCATTATGGCACGTGTTCTAAAACTTGTTTTACCATTTCAAACAGTATTTATTTATAATGCAGTATTTATACATTATTTCATGTTGTAAAACTTAAAATATTAATCAGAGATGGTGCTAGTCATTTGGATGCCCTACTCACTAGAGGTAAGATCTTAAGCCCGAGCCCGAGTCGGAACCCGACCCGGGACTAAAATGACCATCATTACGTTCGGGTCGGGCCGGGCCGGGCTTCTCTCTCGCTGACTTTTTTAATAAATATATGTTTATAAAAATGTATACTAAAACGATGTGTGGATACTAAACTAAGGAATACTTGTTATAAATAAATAATTTGGTTAAAACAGAGAAGGCGCTGTAAGGTAATTGTTATATAACTACTACTAAACAGGAAGCGCAGAGCCAGGGCACGCTTTGCGCACGTGTCGTGAATGTAATCTTCCCTCCGCAAGTCCGCATCTATTTTGTTTAGGTATCCCTGATATGGAGCAGCAAGAAGTCAAGGATAAACTTAAGACAGGGGAACTGAAAAGGCAAACACGCACCGCCGGTAAGAGTGAGGCTGCAGTATTTCTCCGCGTAATTAAGCGAGTGCGCATCAAGATCTCGCATCAAGATCTCTCTTTCACTCTCTTTGTCTGGCCTCTTATTCTGTGTTCCAGCGTTATTTCGTTTTGCAAATGCATTTATCATGATCATAAAAATATGTAGATTATTTTAACCTTAAGAAATCTTGTTTTTTGTGTTTTTTTCTGCCAAAAATACTATGGGATAAATTGAAATTTCGGGTTTGCTTCGAGCTCGGGCCTGCAAATCAAGTTAATTGGTCGGGCTCGGGCTGGGTTGGGCTTTAATGCCCGCGGGCCTGGGTCGGGTCGGGTTGGATTTTTTAGGCCTGATCTTACCTCTACTACTCACCAGTGCATCTGAGTGGATTGCCAATTAAATGAATGTGCAATCAAATATATCTATATGTACTGTGTATATTTATAATCCCCCAAAATATTCCAGATATTGCCAACAAACACTACCAAAGACTATCAGGAGGGCAGCATCAGGCAGTGCAGCCAGTACTACTGTTCTTAGGGGCCCATTATGTTTAGGGGTCCATGGCACTTCTTGTCCATCTGTGGTCAAGTTGGAATTAAAAAAAAAAACAACAAATGTGTGAACTCATTTCAAAATGTAAGAGCAGATATTAATCTGTGAGTTTGTTTGAATGTATGTCCAAAAGCAATGTTGTTGTTTTGTTTTTTTGTTTGTTTGTTTGTTTGTTTTGTTTTGTGATGTTTGTTTTTTGTATTTATCTTTAGGTAATAAAAAACTGAAAAGTAATTAGTTTCCAAAAATACTATTTTTATTCTTTTAAATGACAATATGACTATACAGTATAATAGCCTATATTATATAGAGCCTTAAAGTCTATAGCCACCATTCTCAAACTGGGGACCAGGGGCCCCTGGCACCATAGGTTGGGGGGTCCGTAAAAAAAAAAAAAAAAAGCATGTAAATCATTAATGTTAATTTATATTCATTATTTTCTTGGTAAATCATTTTAAATATTTATAATAATTGTTAAGTGGAACCACTACTGCGAATAAACCATACTTATTTGTTTTTAGAACGTTTAAAACTCTAAAAAGACTGTGACGTACTGTGTAAGCCATGTTGATCGGGAGCAGAAGACATAAGGGGGGTCCTGGGGATTTTTACCCTCCTGTAAGGAGTCCCTGGCCCCAAAAATATTGAATGTGCTTCATAACTTTGGTGCCCATTCTGAAACCCTGCCCTGGGGCTCCACATTACCAAGTTACGTCACTGTAGACGAGCCGTTTACTGATGGACTCTTTTCAAGAAATGTGTCTGTTCAAGATAGAAATATTTCTGCCATTGTGAGTATATGATTGATGATTACATATTAAATACGAATGCTCCTGAACCTCTCACCTGTGGTTCAGGGACATCCACTGAGAGGCATCCAGTGTAAAACTAATGCCACATCTTATTGCAAATCACTGCACAGTGGGAAGTAGATGAGGCAAGGGAAAAGCTGAAAAGAAAAAGGAACACACTTTAATTTGATCTTATTTACCTATCACATGTGGTATTCTCTACAGATAAACATGGGACAAATTTCCAAAATTTTTAAGCAAACCAATCTAGTGGTTTATATAGTGCAGCAAAGTACACCCGTAAGCTTCTTATACACTTCAGCTATGCCAGATATGCTCGTTAATATGCCCCATCTGGCCATCTCTTAAAAATATCTGATAAATGATAGCCGGGCTGCGTGCTGACAGGTTGCTCCGGCCACCATACATCAGAGTGCAGAGCCCCCCTCCTGCTTTATGGCCCGCTATTAGAAGGAAGCCGCTCCAAGGCAACAAACCATACATAGCAAATGCCCCTCTTTAGTAATATGATAATTTATAAAAGGCACGGAGAGAGTGGATATCTTGCACAATTCCCTTACATAGTTTAGTTATAATAGATGGTGGTGTGCCGACTTTCTTCAGGACAGCAGCGAATGGGGGGAGCTCCCGGGGATGATGGAGCGATGGCCGACCTCCACCTGGCAGCTTTTAATAACTAATGAAAATACTGCAGGGGAAATTTGCAAAGAGAGGATTAAGGAGTGAAAAGAGAAGGAGACAGTGACTGATAAAAGAGGAAAACTACAGGTAGAGATCAGAGGGAGAGACGGTGACTAGACTATGCTCTATAAGAAGTCTCTATGTTTGGTAAATTTAATCTGGCAATCTCTAAAAACACAACAAATAAGACACGTACATCCACGCAATTTATGTTTAATTGTCTCCTGGTTAAAAATGGAGTCAATCAAAAAGTAACAAAGTGTAGGATAATTAACCCATTTAAGCCCAAATTCTTTCTTAACATTAAAATATTAAAACCATATGCCATTAGTGCCCCAGTAACACAATCAATTATTATTTTTCAAGTTTTGTTGTATGTTGAATATTGACACTTTTCAGATATTCAGTCAACATTTTGTTAATATTTGAGAATAGGAATTACCCAAACTGTTACCTGTCTGAAAGAAGGTGTAAAATTAAAAAAATGTGAGTAATAACAGTCATAATCTTAATTTCTATAATAATAGCACACTTTTAGCACAATTGGGCCTTGTCTCCATATAAAAGCCCATAAAGTCATGTTTTGACCTCCATAAATAAACCCAATTTATTTTTTATATATTTAGAGTTTAAACATTTTTCATCCAGTGAGATTACGTATTCAATACATCGTGTGTATGTAGTATTTTGAATTTTAGTGACAATTTGTAGATATTGCACTGTCTCCAGCTGCACTGGGCTTTATTTCCCAATTAAAGAGTGCTGTGTGTATTTATTCTGCACAGCTGTAGCCTGACTGGAGGAAATGTGCAGGAAAAGAGTAAAGGGCAAAGAAACCCTCAGTTTTATCTGCTCCCCATATGTTTCAATGGAAACGTCTGACACTTTTGCCTTTGAAATGTAACAATATAATAATTGGTTTACTTTGTTTTTAGTGCTGCTGTTAAATGTTGTGTTCTTTCATACTTATAATGGCTTTAACATTTAGAGTGTTTGTGATTTGGGCTGTTTTTATTGTGTTGGCCGGGTTTTAAGTTCTGTTTGGGCTGAAAACTTGATTACACAATAACAAGTTTAGACTGTAATTAAATATTTCAGTTTAAAGTACAGACAACAGTTGAGTATTAAATATCAAGACCATCAGGTGTGAACCGTCAAAATAAAATGCAGTGTCAAGGGAAAATATTTTTGTTCTGGGTACAAAGTATCCACAAAAGTATAAAGGTGCCCTTGCCTCAAAGTGATGAGACACTGTGAAAAATATCCACAGCCATATACAGTAAATAGAGTGATAAAGTAGAAAAATAATATTTACAACACAACAGTGATGGAAGTATTATATAATAAGTCCACACAAATACTTAAGTAATCTCTAGAAATGAAATACAAAACAAAATATATGTCAGGTAACTACTGCCACTACTTAATTGAGTGCTAGTGCTATACAGAAATAGGTGCTCTATTTTTCTTCTTTCTTTTTGAGCAGAAACTGAGAAGAAAAGCTGTTTACTTCCCTAAACTTTTTGTATGCTGCCATTTTATTACAAAATGAAAAATAGCTGTGAAGAATCAGTGAAACAGAGCTGTACACTGTTTTTTGGGGTTGTTTGCCTTGATCTCTGTGCAGGAAGGCAGCCACAGCATTACCTGCCACCCAAGGCATAGTCCGATGTTCATTTCCTTCCTAGGCATGTGTCCTCTGTAACATGTGGCTAATTCACCAAGGATCCATCAGTGGTTCATGCCTTGCCACCATGTTTTGTTTTTTTTTTTTTAGAAGATAGGGCATGAGCATACTTTTAAAAATGCTTCTAGCTACTTTGAATTTATATTTATAAGCACAAATGTAGTTTTTAGGTAGTTCTGTCCAGATGACCCACCACCCGTGTGCCCCAAAACACCCCTGGATCCCCTGCAAACACCACCACCACCCAAACCCAAACATGCCCTCGGCCCCTAATGCTCCCCCTAATGACTTTGAAGGCAAGGCAAGAAACCTTCTTTGAATGTAGAGGGCTTGTTGCAGCTATGAAGATTATTTTTGTTGTTTTGATTTTATTTTCCACCTCAAGAACATGTTATTTTTTTTTTACACTATGAACATTAATTATGTATGCCAAATTATAACAGTATGTGTTAATTGTTTTATACTTATAACCCTAACCCAAATTATGGTTTACAGTGCTATAGCCATTTTTAGATCTGCCATTTATTCAGGGCCATGTTGTGGAGTTTCCCAGACATTTCCTTCTGGTCCTCCAGCGCCCCAAGAGGACCCCCCCAGAGATTAGTCCATGGTTGTCAGGAACAGATTGCCAAGTCAACTTGAGTGAATCCTCTTCATGCAACTTGACTTAAAGCTCCTCCTGGGGTTACCAACTTCAAAATGTCTGAAGTGGTATCACCTTTAGATGAATTCATGACAATAGATAAGATTTCTATCAAATATAAAGTGGTATGAAGTAATAGATCCCCATAAGAAGACGTTTTCCATACATATACAGGCATATATATATATATATATATATATATATATATATATATATATATATATATATATATATATATATATATATATATATATATATTATATATATATATATATATAGAAGCATACCATAGGACCTTTAACAAACAATTTAGGCCTTTTCAGGCCTTTTGTCTTCCATCTGTTTCCATTCAACTGCCTCTCTCACTTTCATGAAAACTTAAATTTTACAGTTTAAACTGAATTGGTAATATTCATAAATAGATGACAGTCTTTTTATCCCTTATCCTTAATTTCCACACTAACTACATACTAGGGCTGCACGATACGGAGAAAACATGCGATATTCGATAACTATGTTGAAAATTGCGATAATGATATTATCGCGATATTTGAAAATAGAGCCTACTTTTTAAACAGAGTAAGTTAAATTCACTACACTTCACAAAAATGTAGGTTCTTGTATTTACAAGTTAAAACAGTGACAAAATCAAAACTTAACACAGACTAAACCAGGAATAGGCTAAGCTGTGACTAAATTAATTAAATTACCACTAAAACTGGACTTTTTAAACATTTTTATTTAGTCACAACACATGTTCTTTTAAGGCTCTGGTGGAAAATGATTCTTCGGTGTAAATCTCTGTCAGATGGAAGACCACAGCGTTATTGTGATATATTTAGATTCTTGCAATACAGATATTGCATTTGCTGATATTGCGATAACGATAATTTTATATATTGTGCAGCCCTACTACATACTGTACAATTACAACCTGGTCACCATATAAGCCACAAGGTTGCAGAACTGCACACCACACCGTCACGTTCCCAGCATGCATCTCTTTGACTGGCCCATTGATCTGCTGTGCATTCAGTCACATTTTGTTCCTGTCAGCTCAGGTCCCAGTCTCTTTTGGTCTTGCTTTAATAACTCGAACCTCCCGCTGCGTCTCGGATCTGCGACGGCATCAAACACTCAGGAAACACTGATTGGGTTAAAATAGAGAAACCTTTTCCTGTCATCATCATTCATTAGAGCTCGATGATGCGTGCGCAATGGCATGTGCACAGTTTATTTGCACTGACTGCGTATAGCATCAGTATGTACAAGAGGAAGTCTTTCATGTGACGGAGATGAGAACAAGGAGAGATTTGCTGCGTGCAACTGTTTATCAGACAAACAAACACTGGAGTCATTAGCATTTTGCATGTGGACTGTTTTCTTTTAATTGAGGCAATGTTGAAAATGTATGTTTATGTTTATTATTATCCTTTTTGAAGTTTCATAGTTTGTCCCATTTAGAATTATAATGTTTTATCTGACAGTTTCGACATCTGACATTTTTATTAGTAATGAGCAGAATACTATACTGACATTACATGAGGTGAATTTCAAAAATGCTCACATTTATACCTCTATTTGCTCATGTTGGTTGGTTAATTGGTTTGACGCAAGACTACTCAAATAGTAATAGTTGGATTTATATTTATATTTTAGGTAAGTACAGTAACCTAAAATAATGTAAATGTATGGGAAATATCTTCTTTTGCACAGCTGGTGGCTGTTGCCCCCTGCTGGCAGCACCAGGGGATTGACAGAGGATAAAATGACGAATTACCACAGCTATTAGCAACATGATGCTAACAGATAGATACTGTAAATGAGCTGACTGCTTTTTAGTGGTGGCGATTTAGCGCTGAAATAATCAGAGATGGTGTATGGGTTTTAGAAATGCACAGGGCATTTCCTGGGTTCACGTGTCTACGTGGAGCGTTTTCAGCTTTTGAGAAGAGGATGGCCTCAGCTTACAGGATTAATCAAATGTGCATGAAAAAAAAGCTATGATTTTAAGTTACAAACATCATTATAACATGTTTAGGAGCTCAAAAACGTTGATTTAGCAGAATGGGGACCTTTAAATTACTCTGTACCTTACAACATACAACCAAATATGCATAAAACTTTGTGGCTGAGAAGATAAACCATTAAGTCCAGGTCTGGGAACTGTGTACTGTATAATTTACCATAGCAAGATTATATTTTATATTTCTTAGGGGACATTTACCTTTTATCAATTTTTCTCTTGGACCCTGCAATTCATTTTCGCTGTGGTGGTAATTGTAGAGGTTTTTGCTAATACCTATCTCACACACTGTGTTCACTCTAATCCAGAGAGAGACAGAATAGTTGGGTCTTCAAAATTACACCTCATGTTAGGAGATGGGACTTTCTCATCACACTGGCAAAATGCACTTTTTTTGTGGACAGCCAAAATGCATCATGTATTTTTATTTTCTACTCTGCTTTCAATAATAATAATAATAATAATGATGATGATTATTATATACTGCCATCAAATACAAAACTTAACATTTCATCTTTTTTATATATTTTTTTCTTTGCATTTTAAAAGGTTTTAGGCAGTACCTTTCAGTGCTTTACTCCAGTTCCAGGAAGCTATCCTTTTAACATAAATGCATCTCATTTCCATTAAGAGTCCTCCAACAAAAACAACAGGATGCCAGCTCAGCAGAGAAGACGACTATGGATTTAACTTGGCCTTTACACAAGAAACATTTTGCAAACTACACGTTTTTGTCACAGCTTCCAAAAATAAGCATCTTTCAGGTTTGGTAAAAGAGGGAGAGGAAAGGCTCATTTATCCTTGTGGCTCCTTAAACCAGCCGGGAATCACAGACAGACGTATCGACAGCAGATACAGGATGTTCAGTTAAGGGGCTGGATACTGAGGGAATACTGTGGTAATGCATCATAGACACTAATAAAAACACCAGCCGGGCCAAAGCTGTGACAGTGTTCAGGGCAGACAGCCAGAGCATCAGAAGAGGCACTTCCAGACACAAAGTTTAAATTATAGAGCAAAGAAACAATGTGTTATCATTTATCATTACATGTTTATTTTGCAAATGTGGTAAAAAAGGACATTTGTTTCACAGCTAAGTGAGCAGGTTCAGTAAAACCTAGCAATCTTTTTTTTTCTTCTAAATAATAATAATAATAATAATAATAATAATAATAATAATAATAATAATAATAATAATACATTCATTATTGTATTTTTTTTTTTTTTTTTTTAACAAATTAGTGTTTCTGTATACACCTGGGTACATTCAACCAATTAAAGAGGTTAGGCAGAGCATGAATCCATCCCCATTTTAGGTAAATGCAGACTACTGGGTCAAAAGATTTTCTACTGATTGGGAATTGTGGTAAAAAAAAAGAAAAAAGAAAAGTGGATTACTGACAGTGGAGAAATATTGCTGTTAGGTAAAGTCTCACATATCATATCAGCTAATCTTATAATTAAAAAAATGTGGGTAGAGGTAATCAATCCTGCCTACTACAAGTACAAAAAATGAAAAATAATCTATTTTAGTATGGTTTTTCTTTTAATAAAAAATGAATTATATCAATTTGTACATTTTCAGTATTCATGATATATTTTTTTTTTTTTAATGTTTTTTTTATGTCACTGGAATTCAAATTTCAGATAAATACAAATTTATTAAATTTTAGTTGCTTTTTTGTGTTTTTGGACACTAATGGTACAATTGCTGCATTTTTACATATACAGTGGCACGGCTTTAAACATGCATCAAAATTAACTTTATGTTATAAATTACTATTACAAGGCTATTACAAACACACTGAAAAAAGTGAGTTTCAGCAGTTGTAGATGTAGCAAATAATGTCGCAATAAATTTAACAATAGAAATCTAATTTCTCATTTTACAAACAAAATGACCAAAATGAAATACACAATTCTGTATCATTTGTTGAAATAACAATATATTTATTTATTTTATTTTTTTTGCAAAACAATTCCACTATTCACAAAACCCTTGTTCATTTTATTTGCTGTTTGGTTTCAAAGTGGGCGGGGCTAACATTTTGAATTTGAACTGATCAGACCAATAAAAAGCAGCAGCTATTAAGTTTGTATATTTTGTCATTTATCGCTTTAGAAAAACAAAAACAAGTGTGTTTATTATGTCTTTATTTTGTGCCAATGGCTTTGAGAGAAAATAGAGAAAATTTGAGAGAAGCAACTACATGAAATATAAACTAATAAGGCGCACTCAGCGGCTGGATGTGTGCACAGTAAATTGTCAAGTGTTAAATGAACAATGTCAGTTCACCACTAAGCACAGTGGCTCAGTGGTGAACACACTCCCCTCACAGCAAGAAGGTTTTGGGTTTGATTCCCAGACTGTGTGGGGCTTTTCTGTGTGGAGTGGATGTGTTCTCTCTGTGTCTGGGTGGGTTTCCCTCATCAATCCTCCAGAGAGGTAGCTCCTGACCACGATCCTAGCTCAGGATCTTGTACATTTGTAAATTATTGTTTCCAGGAATTAGAAAAATCTAAAAGCTGTAAGGAAAGATCATAAAACCATAATAAGAAAATCAAATGGATGTAACAAAAGATTATGAAGTCACAATTAGAAAAATGAAATAGATGTTACAACAGAAATTAAAGATATTCTAGTGATAAAATATTAGTTTACTGAATTTGATAATTCATTTTTGAAACATACAAATCCAAATAGATATAACTGTGACAACTATAGTAGGTAATATGACAAAACACTATGCAAAAAATGACATAAGGTTTACAAAGTAGATGTTTGTTTTTGTTTTGTTTTTTCAGTGTAACCTTAACTCAAATAATTTACTTTGTTAAGGAACAATATGAGAGAAGTTGAAGTGAAAAAAAAAAAAATCATTAAGGGCCAGAAACCGTTTTGGACACTAACAGAACATGTATTGTATCATGTCAGAAGTAGAAAAATTTGAGCAGTTTCACTTTTTCTCTGTAGTCAATTCCTACCAACATGGGATTAACTGCGAGGGCCTCACATTTTTTCCCCAGGCATCTCCACACCTAACACTGGTGCATGTGTATTTACAGTACTGCTGAGCAGCTGATGATAAGGTTATGCAAACTCCCCCCAGTCGTCATGTAGCTGTGGCTGTAGCTGCAGCGTGGTGTGCTGGGCTCCTGAGGGATGAGCCAGACCCAGAAAGGCATTATCACCTTTCTGCCAAAGCACAAGAATCCAATGAATTATTTACGTTACACCCAACAGACAGCTCCGAGACCCAAACGCACAGGACCGAGTTAGGGAACCCGGAGGTGAAGGGGCCAGCCGGGGAGCCAGGCGAAATCATCAGGGACCCTGAGGTAACGAGCGAAGGGAAATTAAATAACAAAAAAACAGAAAAGAGGTGTATGATCAGGGGACTAAAACCCATACATGGATTCAAAAACGCTTGTGTGTGCATGAGAATTTACCACGACTATCTCACACACTCTCACACACATAAGCAATAAATCCTCATAGGGATACACATTTACAAGCCTCGTCTCTGATCCTCTATGAACACGCAAACTCCAATCACACACAAGTCTAAGAATACATATAATAAGTGGCGCACACACTACTCCACTATCATCAATCTCCTGCTTCAGCGCCGTTCGCCCCTCGAGTCTGAAGCTCTGTTTTTGGCTCCGTCTCCAAGCAGGTAGGAGGTCTCCAGATACTCACCACTGGGCTAGCACACTCCACATTAATGCAACATACTCCCCCCATTAAGAAGCCTGGATGTGCCTCGTGTTCCTCCTCCATGGTCCACCTCCGAAACCCTAGTCCGGTCTCAGCACACCTCCAAGACTGATGGTGAAGAAGCAGAGTCTGCACCTCTCTCTTTTTTTCTTTCTCTCTCTGAATAAGACATTACGTGTATTGTTTATGACTGTGCTGTGTTGTCTCGCAAATACTGTCTGACTCACACGCTGGTGGAAGTGTATCCGATGTATCACGACCACACTCGATATCCCAGTGGGAATGTGGAGGGGTTTCTTCTTTCTCTTTTTCTCTTGCACACTGGCCTGTCTTCAAAGCTCGCACAGCCAAAACAAACAGTGATTCAAACAGAAGCCACAAACGGGGTTACACACTTTTCTTTTGCCATACACAACAGATACCTTATTCAGGCTTCTACTAACAACTTAGAAGGCAATTTTAAGATTAAGGTTAGGGTAGACTTTATTGTCCCCGTATGGAAATTTGTTCTTTGCATCTGACCCATCCTTCTGTTAGTGCCAGAAGAACTTGCAAACTTCATACGGAAAGGCCACGGTCTGTGATTTGAGCATACCGGGACCCTCTTGCTGTGAGGCGAGACCAGGGCAGAAACTCTATGCATTTGTTTAGGGTCACAACTGCTAGGGGGACATATGATCAGGTTATTATTTTTATTATTAAAACGATTAAACACAAGTAATATTAAAGACTCAAATGGGCTCTAAAAGAAAATTTAGGATAACATTAGAAATGGAAAAAAGAGCGCAGGATAAAAGTATAACTTTTTTTTGTTTGTGATTTATTAATTATTTTGCACTCCTTTATTTATTCCTATTTATCCTTTAAATATATTTATTTATTGGTTTAATTGCTACAATAAACCTTGTTCAAATGAAGTAAGAGATTTGCGATTAATTCATTTCTTATATTTATTTATTTTTTTTTATATTTATTAGGCTATATTATATTCTGTTGATATATGTGTATGTGTCATTTGGTGGGCTACAAACAAAATCTTCTTTAGGGCCACCAAAAGCCGAGAGCCGGCCCTGGGCAAGACTGTTACCACTTTGTCAGCGGGCCACACACTATACAATTTGCAATAAATCAATCAATCTCTATTTATGAAGCACTTTTCATAAAAACATGACAACACTAGCCCAAAGTCTTTCTCAATTAAAACAACTTCAACTTTCTTTGCCCATGTTCTGCACCAAAAGCTTATATAAGTGTTAAACTGGGCAGGTGTTCACTGAGTTCAGCCCCAGTGCTCTCTGTTTAAAGACACTCTCTTCCTCTTCAGATGTACTGTCCAGAAGAATGGGGTCGAAAGGAGAGGAGGCTGGTGAACACAGCTGAGACCTCGTCCCGCTTTAGGAGTAGTCCCAGATCTGCTCCAGCTTCAGTGCTGCAGTCCAAGAACCAAGAACAGAGAACTTTCTTCACAACTTGCAGCAAACTTAAGTGAGATGCATTTTTTTTTTCAGGATTTTGTTAATAAAATGAGATTATCTCCTGCTATTTCCTTTTAAAGTGGAAGACTGTTACTTTTTTTTTTTTTTTTTACCTTAAAGGGGCTATATTATGCTTTTATTCATATTTTTAAAACAATCTTCTGTCACTTCTAGAACAGCATTTCACATTTTACATCGTTTAAAAACATTATCTGACTAAAAAAAACATTTTTATTAAGTACTTTAATGGTGCTACAAAGAAACAGGTGAAGAGACTGGCAGAGAATAAAAAAAATCACTTTCTTAAACTTTTTGTATGTTTTACAAAATGAAAAAAAAAGATTAGCTGTGAGGATTCAGTGGTAACAGAGTTGCACACCGTTTTTTTGGATAAATGAATGAGAGCAGACTGGATGTAGAGGGCTTGGTGATTGGTCAGTGCTTCCTGGAGTGGGTAGGGGTTCAAAAGAGAGGTAGAGGTTTGTGCAACTGAGCGTTTTGAGGCCTCAGAACAGCCATGCTAGACAATATAGAGGATTACTAGGATTACAGGCATAAAGGAAGGAAAACACAGCTCCCAGGTATGTTTTTGACGACAGTACAACAGTATAAGATAGTAGAAAGTTTCAAAAAGTTGATTTGCACAACATAGCCCCACAAAAGATTCCTTGTGCAGATCCCAAGCCTGGATAAATAGAAGGGGTTGCGTCAAGAAGGGCATTCAGCATAAACCCTATACCAAATCAATATGGGAATCTTTTTTTTTTTGTTTGCTATGTTCCATTCATGGGTTATGGAGTATGATATTACTTTTAGCTCAAGCAATGACTTTTGAGTAACTTTCATATACTGTGCATTAAGAGCAGTGGAAGTGCTGTATAAAGAATGGGCCTGTACTTTTCTTCACTTTATCATTCCCGGAGCCATCACGGTAATGCAGGTCCCAGAGAGAGGGGCCTGCAGTCCGGCTGCAGAGGAGGAGCAAGAGCGGGCGGCTGGTACAAGCTCTGCATTTTGTTCTCTCCAGCTGAGTCCTGCTCTCAGCCGTATTCCCTCTCCACTCCAGCCCTGCCTACACTCTGCTGCATGCTCTCCCCGCCTGCCCGCCTGCCTGCCTGCCTGTGATTTGTGGAGCCCACTGGGGAAGAAGCTGGCTCTCCCATAGGTTAAAATCTGCAAACAATGAGGCCCGGTGTCCGTGACGGATGGCCTACATGCCTCCCCATTTGTCTGCGCTTTATCCCCATCTCTGAATCAATTGTTAAACCCCAAAGTTTGCTTAACATGCAGTCCCGCGATCCTGTAGAAGAAAAAAAAAAAAAAAAAAGGTAGTGCGAGCAGAAATAGAGGCGAGGATGTAGGGACTGAGAAAGAGATCAATGTTGTCCCGAAGTGGAAGAGTGGATGGGGGGGGCTTTGACTTTCAGGGTCCTAATTAGGGACAGGACAGCCAGCTACCGCTACCTCTCCCGGTGACATTTAGCTGGACATACTTGATAAATGTCACACCGCTGCATATACAGCCACGACAAATGGATGCATCAACAACGGCTTAATAACCTTTACTGATAGTCCTGCCAGGAATTCAGATTCCTCTACGCACGCCGCCGTGCATCTCTAAAACTTGCAGGGCTCATAATCAACACAGCGCAGAGTGGCGAGGGGTTGTGAGTTTGTGTGCGTCCGACAAATGAAGTGCTTGTAATCCGTGCACACAGACTTGCACTGCCTGCGCACCGGTGCCAAATGATGTTGGCCGGGATAGCGCCAGTGAAAAGGGGAGACCTTTGTAAGCAATCAAAGAAAATGGAGAGCTCTGGACCTCCCCCCGGTATCTTCGACGACTTGTATCTGGAGGAGCTAACTGAATTAATCAGGTCCCAGGACATTAACAGAAGAAGAGGCAGAACATGGAGCTATTTCCCTGTAATAATGAGATCATTCAGGAAATAAATGTCACACTCATAATGCGTATACAATGCAATAATAATGAAATCATTATAAGTGGGGTAAACAATGTTAGCGAGTCTGCAAACTCTCACTGGTCTTTTTAGGACTTGTTACCAATGTGCCTGTCAGTTTACACAGCGTTCCCACATTAGTCTATTTTTAATGAAGGACAAGCTAAACTCCTCCAGTGTCTGTCCTGCTGGAAGTGTCTGTGTCCCATTTGAGACTTGTAATTGTTGTGTGATGAGGAGTGACATACTAGCGCAGAGATTTGATAAGTTATAAATGTCTGTGTCATGGCGGGGGCAGCCATGATTCAAATGACAATAACATGACATATCCAGGGCAGGAAAACAAGTGGGGAACAGTCACTCGTCTCGTCTTAATTATTGAAGGAAAGTTGCTTAAAGCCAAGTCTATGCTTATACTGTGATTTCTGTAAATATTATTCTTGTCTCTGTTTACACAAGTTGTCCCTTTGTTGGCCTCTCCTTTTGGGACAATGGAACAGACATCTGACCCACATCCCAGTGATAATTGGACCTAAGTTCTGCCCATCTGTGCTCCTGCATGACCTGAACTGATCACTTCAACTCATGGACCGCCCTATGATATACACTTTATTTCCAAAAGTAAGTTACTGTTGCGGTTTTCTTTAAGGCTATAATTTCATTTTACATTATTTGTTACTAGACCATACAACTGTTTTAGTATCAATGCCTGTAGGTAGTTGTATCACTGCAAATCAAAGAGAACAAGGCACACAGCTCCTTTTTTGCTGACACATTTTAACAATTCATGGCTTTCAATGAGTCAGTGATGATGATATTGTGGATATCACTGTCACCTAACAGCAAAGTTGTCCCGGCTGATTTGCTCTACCAGTCACTCTGAGACTTTCCTCATTAAAAGCAACACACTTCTAATCTTGCCTGTGCAAGCAACTGCGTGAATCTCAAACTGTTTATCATAACAGTAACAGTTAAGTCCAAAGCATATACCTTATTTTAAATGGACAAGATGCAGATGCAGGTTATTTTATGGTCATCTACTTATTCCTTTATTGATGTTATATAACTAGATGACAAATGCCCAAGAAGCTGCAAGAGTAGGGCTAAGGAGCTGCATGTGGCTCTAAAACCATAGGTTGCAGATATCTGTTGAATTGTTGACTCTAAATCACCATTTGGTGAATGAATGAGAGAGTGAATGGTTGTCTGTCTGTGTGTGTGTCTCTGTGTCAGCCCTGCGACTAACTGACCACTGTCCAGGGTCCAGGGATGTCCGCCTAAGGCACATAGTTATTGGGATAGGCCCCAGTTCCTGCGACCCCAGGGATATGCGGAAGAAGATGAATGAATGACATTTAAAAATAATTCATAAATAATAATAACAGTATTAAGTGCTGCCACAAAACACAATACCAAAAACTTGATTGTGTATATGGATGAGGAGCTTAAACAAAATGTTCCTAAACAAAAGTGTCTTTCTATGTGTGAACTTGGCCCAAGTGTGCACTGTTATCTACTTTCCCTTTGTGATAATTCTGCTTAGTCCAGTGATTATATTTAACAGAACAAACCCCAAATGGACTGTGGCTTTCTTTGAAGTCTGCCTTTGATATGGAGAACACATATATCCAGTTACATTTGTGCCTTTTATTATCAGCATATAAAAGATCTGATTAAATTAATTGTCTAAATATATACACTTGGTTTGTTGCATATCCTTTCATGTGCTCTCCTTAGACCCACTGTTCCTGAGTGATATTAGCATCCCTGTAGCATTATTAGCATGTCTATACAGTATACCGTATGTGTCTTAATAAGTGCTATGTCTGTCCGCACCTGCTTATGCATATGTGTGCGTAGCGTGTTTGAAATCACGCAACACTAGCTGCTGCAGTGTGGTGGCTAATTGCCTCTCCTGAGAAATTATTATGTGACAAAAGCAATGGTGCCTCGGATAAAGGAGGGGGGATATGTTGCATGTTATGTTACTGTATTTTCTTCCGCTGCTATTTATTTGTGAGAAAAAAATCCTGCCGGCGGTAAGGATAGGAGGACAGCGCAGAGGCCGTGCATTCAGAGGCCAAAACTCGGCGAAACAAAGCTGGTGCAACAATTAATTACGGCTAATTAGATGTATCCGTTATGTTTACTAGGCCGACTATAAATCAAACGCCCGTGCTATTTTTGGGGGCCTAAAAGACGTGTAACTAAGAAGCAGAGTGTGTGAATATGCAGATGAGTACCATTTTTGTGTGTGTCTTTTGTGTGTAAACTGCTATTTACTGTTTGGCTTGCCAGGTGTTGTTAGCTGGGTCGCGGCAGACTCCCTCCTCTCAGATTAATAATCCATTAGTAATCCATTTCGCTAATGAGCACTCGGCGGAGAGAGAAAGGACCGAGGAGAGACCGAGGAGGGACACGCAGACGGTCAAGGGAAGCCAAGTGCATAATTAATGTCCCAGCCAATCACGTGTGCCGTTACAGTCACCTCCTCCAAGAAAGAGATGTCACCTGTCCAGTGAAATGCGACTGTTACTTTATAATCCTTACAGCGGTTTTGGGGATCCAAGTAATTACTAAAATGGCTAACTTTTAAAGAGCAGACTTTTTAACTTTTGTTTAGTCTTGGCCCCGTTTATACCTAGCATTGATATTCAGACAGAGTATAGGTCCAGAGGTGGAAAGTAATTTTTTTGAGGAAAAATATGCCATATATTAGGTGTGCATGATGGCAGAGCTAGCGGTTGGTGCTCTCGCCTTGTCCATCTGGGGCCAGCCTGCACACAGACTCCTCAGGATGAAGTCTGGATGTCCTCCCCGTGTTACAGCGGGTTCTCTCGGGGTCCTTCGGCTTCCTCCCTCGGTCTAAAAGTGAATTGTTGACTCTAAATTGCCCCATTGAATAAATGTGAGAGTGGTTATCTGTCAGTGTATGTCTCTGTGTCAGCCCTGGGACTACCTGGCAACAGTTTAGGGTACCCCGCCTAAGGCCCATAGTTACTGTGATAGGTCCCAGTACCCCTGACCCCTAATGGGAATAAGCAGCAGAATGAATGAATGAATGAATATTATAAATGTATATACAAAAATTATATATATATATATATATATATATATATATATATATATATATATATATATATATATATATAGAACAGTGGCTCAGGATTGCAAAGCCAGACACACTAATCTGTGCACCGCCTGGATTGATTACAAGAAAGCCTATGACTCAATGCCACACACATGGATCATAGAATGCTTGGAGATGTATAACATCAACAGGACTCTAAGAGCCTTCATTGCAAACTCGATGAGGCAGTGGAAGACCACCCTTGAGGCCAACTGCAAGCCAATTGCACAAGTGTCCATCAAATGTGGGATATACCAAGGAGATGCTCTGTCCCCGCTGCTGTTCTGCATAGGTCTGAACCCCCTCAGCCAGATAATCACCAAGACTGGCTATGGGTACCGACTCAGGAACGGGGCCACCATCAGTCACCTCCTCTACATGGATGATATCAAGCTGTACGCCAAGAGCGAGAGAGACATTGACTCACTGATCCACACAACCAGGATCTACAGCAATGACATCGGAATGTCATTCGGACTTGAGAAGTGTGGGCAGATGGTGACAAAGAGAGGGAAGGTAGTCCATACAGTATGGGTCCCACTCCCAGACGGCAGAATAGCAGACATTGAGGACAGCTACAAGTACCTTGGAATCCAACAAGCAAATGGCAACCTGGACCAGGCCACAAGAAAAGCAGCCACAGCCAAATACCTCCAACGAGTAAGGCAAGTCCTGAGGAGTCAGCTCAATGGCAAGAACAAAGTCAGGGCAATCAACAGCTATGCCCTGCCGGTCATCAGATACCCTGCGGGAATAATAAGCTGGCCAAAGGAAGAGATTCAGACCACAGATGTGAAAACACGAAAGCTCCTAACCATGCATGGAGGGTTCCACCCCAAATCCAGCACCCTGAGACTGTACACTAAGCGCAAGGAAGGAGGCAGAGGACTAGTGAGTGTCAAAACCACTGTCCAGGATGAAACATCCAAGATCCTTGACTACATCAGGAAGATAGCCTCAACAGATGAAGTTCTCAGTGAATGTCTCAGGCAGTGGAAAACAGAGGACGAGGTGCTGGAGGAACCATCATGGGAGGAAAAGCCCCTACATGGGATGTACCATCGACAGATAACTGAAGTGGCTGATATCGAGAAATCCTACCAGTGGCTAGAAAGGGCTGGACTGAAGGACAGCACAGAGGCACTGATCATGGCTGCACAGGAGCAGGCCTTGAGCACCAGAGCAATAGAGGCCAAGATCTACCATACAAGACAAGACCCCAGGTGCAGACTGTGCAAAGAGGCCCCTGAGACAATCCAGCACATAACTGCAGGCTGTAAGATGCTGGCAGGGAAAGCATACATGGAGCGTCATAACCAAGTGGCTGGTATAGTGTACAGGAACATCTGTGCAGAGTACAGTCTGGAAGTCCCAAGGTCAAGATGGGAAACACCTCCAAAGGTGATAGAGAATGACTGAGCTAAGATCCTGTGGGACTTCCAGATCCAGACAGACAAAATGGTAGTGGCGAACCAACCGGACATTGTGGTGATGGACAAACAGCAGAGGAAAGCCGTTGTGGTTGACATCGCAATACCAAGCGATTGTAACATCAGGAAAAAGGAACACGAGAAACTGGAGAAGTACCAAGGCCTCAAAGAAGAACTTGAGAAGGCCTGGAAAGTGAAGGCAACAGTGGTGCCCGTGGTCATCGGAGCACTCGGGGCAGTAACCCCCAAACTGGAAGAGTGGCTACAGCAGATCCCAGGAAAAACATCAGACATCTCAGTCCAGAAGAGCGCAGTCCTAGGAACAGCAAAGATACTGCGCAGAACCCTCAAGCTCCCAGGCCTCTGGTAGAGGACCCGAGCTTGGATGGATGAAACCGCCCACGGAGGGCGAGAGGACAATTTTTTTTTTTTTTTATAATAACCCTAACCCTTAACCCTAATCTGCTGCAGGAGTAGTAAGCAGCATTTGTGGTAGTAGTAGTAGTAGTAGTAGTAGTAGTAACAGTAATATTATTATAGTAGTTGTAGCAATAATAATAATTCTGACCACCACCAAACAGACAATCACACTAACACATTCATACATAGGCAAGGTGGCTGAAGTGTCTTGCCCAAAGGATAGATACAACATGCAAGTAGCTGGGATCGAACCGCCAAGCTACAGGTTACAGGGCAAACATCTTTACTGCTGCCTGTTATAGTTTTTATTCTAATAAATATGTAATTTTTACATTCTCTACTTCTTTACTTTTACCCAAGATATATTTTCATAGAGTACTTTTCCTTCTACTAGAATAATATTATTTGGATTAAATTGTAGTTTTACTTGAGCACAGATTTGGAGTATTTTTCCACCTTAATCTGAATGTTCCTAGACATTTCAATATTACATTACAGTATTAAACATTAATAAATAATGTTTAATAATGACATTTTCACAGCCTTTGACCTAAAATTCAAATTATATCCACTGAAAAGTAGTGAGAAAATAATGAGTTCTTATATAATAAAAATATCTCTATGTTGTTCTAACACAGCGAAGTCACCACAAATTTTCATTTTCTTCCTCAATGCCATGTCCATCGGACACAAACAACAAGCATTTTGCCTGTGTTTTAACCCTAAAAAAGTACCTGTGGAAAATTGCGTCAGTTCTTAATGAAGCCAAGGACCCAAAGAAAAAGGGTCTGAGGGCTGCATTTGGGCCCCGAGCCATAGTTTGGACACCCCTGACCTACATCCATTGTCAATGAAAGTGGGACAAAGATCCGATTTGCAGGGTGCGTGATGTTTGTGGAAAATGCTGTGCAGTCTTGCATGTCTGTGATCCTGTGTCTTTTCTTGTTTTGTTTTATTGTTTTTACTTATTTGTTGTTGTTTTTTAGTGTATTGCTCTTATTTGATTTTACTAGTTTTTATTGTTTTAATGGAAGCTAATAAGGTTAAAGGGAGCATTTATTCATTTATGTATGTATTGTTTTATAATCTTGTGCAGCACTTTGGAAACTGTCTGTGTTTGTATAATGTACTATAGAAATAAAGTGGACTGGATTGGATCTGGTCACCCTAATTATGTCTTGTAAGATTTACCAATGATATTCATGAATTGAATTGAACGTTATCATCTCTTACCTTTAGAGTAAATAACACACATCATCACCTCATCATAACGCCTAAAAATCCACACAAGTAGAGCAGAATTTTATTTTGAAAGGCACACCATGCAGCCAATCACATGTGAGGACAAACTAGAAACATATCATATCATTATTTGAAAGTAGTTGGGCTCCAAAGACAGCGATTTTGATTATACTGGAGATAGCTGTACAGAATTTTGTAACTGTATTTTGTGCTTGCAACCTCCATAAAAATAAGACTTTTATAAAAACACTGATTAGAAAATTGTTTCCCAACACACAAAACATTCATAATTAAGCTAAGTTAGGCCTAATTCAATGCTCAGAGTGATACTAAATGAAGAGCCATTTGGGAATGAATCTTTGAAAAGAGCCAGACTGCCCATCACCAGAACCGATGTCAGGTGATGCTTGTGGGGAGCGAAGGCTGTCCCCTGGTTTGATCCAAAAGATGAGCTAATGAGTTAATGTTGGTCCTGGTATATAAAGGTGGACACAGAATACAGAGTGGGTTGTAGTTTGTTGCATATGGGGCTGCATATGTGGCCATACTAAAACATTATGACCACTAATACAAAGGCAGGTGGTGTTATCAGTGTAATTTAGCTGTATATTATCATAGTGTGCAAACATACATGTGTGCGATCATACAGTATACATGCTGTTTAGGACCACACAGGGTTAAGGATTCTCCGGCTCCATAGCTCCACTGATTCACTGAGTACACGACTGTCACACGGTGATGAGCAAAGCGCCGTTTGTCTGCTGTTTTAATATAACTCCTGTGAGGATTGTGGCACCAAAAAGCTGTTAGGAGGTCTGGCACATCAAAATGAGCTGGTAAACACTGAAGATGCCTTGCACCCGCCGCCAATCCTGCAACGACTACACCAATCTAGATCCTCTGTTTCAAGCCTAAACACAAGATTTCCCCTGTGCCTCACCTGGCTTCCCGGCGGATCCTCGCTCTCCCATTTAGCTGTCAGAACAAGATGGAAGCCGACAAAATGGCCTGTATGTGAGTGTGCCTATATGAGGTTTGTACTGTATGTGGTATGCATGTTACTGAGTGAATGAGTGAGTGAATGACAGCATCAGAAGGTGGAGACTAGTTTATTGTGGTATGTATGTGTTGGTATGCAGGCTTGTTCTGGTGGAATAGGAATCTTCTGGAGTTCAAGTTCAGTGTAGTTTAATTTAGAGCCAGTTTTATTCCTGGTTTATTCCTTAAATAAAAAATGTATTTGATTCAAATTGAGCTTTTCAAGCCTCTAAATCTTATAGTCCATTACACTTTTATTTCTCCATCACCTGTTGGTATAAGCTACTTCGGCTTGGCTGCTATTTTGTGCCGAAAGCTTCTCCAACCACCACCAAACACACACAGACACACGTGGGTGTCTTACCCAAGGACACAACAGCTTTTTGCAATGTTGATAGATGTGATTGAACCGTCAACCTTCAGGTTAGTGGGCAAATGACTCTCCCCGCTGAGCTACTGCCATCCACTTCTTGATTTATAATTGTGCAGATCTGGTTTGGATTGGCTTTCTTCTGGTTTTCTTTTGTCTCAAGACTATTTCTCCACACCGTTACATGGGGTACAGTGGAGGGATAGTCTCTTCACTCAGAGAACCAAGGTCACAGTGTAACCTCTATGTTTACCTCTTGGATTAGTCTTGGTTTAGACCTAGTTTTGTCTGGTTTAGTGTTGGTTTAGTCTCTGTTTTGTCCTGTTTATTAATGCAATTGTTGTTGTTTTTTTGTTTTTTTTGTGTGTTTTTTTTTCTAGATCTAGTATAGTCCAGATTTAGGCTCATTTCAATCTATTAAAGCTGGTACTTTGAAATTCAAATATTTTCAGAGGTGGTACTTAATGTTCTGTGAAAAGTTTAGTAGTTGTTTTGTAGTAACAGCAGCCCTAGTGGTAGTAGTATCAGAAACAAAATTGAGACATAATGCCAAAATTGCAGGACATCACAAAATTACAATAAGATGCATGCAAATGACAGTGTATTGTCATGGACTGCTATTGCTGTTTTGTATGGTGTTTTATATGTCAGGTGCTGACATAGCTGGAAACTAGAATTGAATAAAAGCTGAAAGGTTTAAAAACACATACAAATTATTAACTTAATTATTAGTAATGTTTAATTTTTCGTGCGTTTTGACCTAAAATTCAGTCTATTTATTTAAAAGTGGCTTCCCAGCAGATCCTCCCCCTTTTAGCAGACAGAACATGATGGAAGCCGACAAAATGGCCTGTTAAAAATTGAACGGAGTAAGTGGGAAAATGCAGTGGGCGGGCCTATTGTTACCTCCACCCACATTCACGGCTGAGATCTGACACCCTGTTCTCCTCTCGGTCCCTGCACACCTCCTCTCCGCTCCCCAGGGAGAGCCCGTATCCAGCTCATTCGATTGCCCCGCATGATGGATGTGCAGTGTGAGGAATGGGCCGTCCCGGGGGCCACGGCGTCGTTTCTGGGTTAAACAGCATCCTATATCAAACCCATCTATACCTTCAGAAGCAGGAAGCCGGTTTACTGGGCCGCGAAAGCACCGCAATCCATTTCTTGTCAGGCCGTCCGCCGTCTGCAACAGGAACTTGGACAGCCGCGGCTTTGGGGAGCGCTGTGAGACGGAGGCGGTGATAAATACGTCCTGTGGTTTGGGGAGCTTTGTGAAGCATGCAAGCAACACATAACTTACTAAAGTTATGCCGCTTGACGTTTTAATTAACAACAAATTAATTTAATAATTAATGCAAACTACAGGAAAAAATATCACAAATCTTTGGGTTTACAAAGTGAGATGTGGCTACAATTGAGAGAAGGTTTATTATTATTATTATTATTATTATTATTATTATTATTATTATTATTATTATTATTATTATCTCTATTAATGTATATTTCATTGTAGGTCAAATTTTCAAAGTTTTTTTTGTTTGTTTTGTTTGTTTGTTTGTTTTTCTAGCTTCTAATTTCTCTACAGATAAATGCTCAATTGCTTTTAGCTAGTAGTACATATAATTATTCATTGCATTATTTTTGTTATTAAAGACCCATGCAGACCCCAACATCCCCTATAATCAGACTTTGTACCCCTCCCATCAGGGCATAGGTACGTGATGCAACAGGTGAGGGCCAAAAAGGGACTGCATCCTGTGTCCCAAGAAGCATTCAGCTACTAAATATCCTCCCTTAATTGTACTCCGCACTTTCAAAAAAAAAAAAAAATTCTTTTATAAAGTATTTCTTCAGGGCTGAGCTGAAATCTTGAATGTGATTATGTGACACTTGACATTGTAATTGGTATTTTTTTTAATAGTTATTGTTTTTATTTAGGTGTCCCTGCTGTACCAGTTGCACTGTCTTGTGAGGTTTTAATGTTTTATGCTGTCTGTGCAAGACATATTGTTGGATGTGTGGGTAAATTCATATACCACCAATTTAATGCCTTTGATTATATTACAAAGAAGAGCAATAAGAAGTATACACAGAGCTGGTCCAAAAGAACACACTACTGGACTGTTTCTGAAGTCAGGACTGTTAAAATTGAAGGATTTAGTTGTTTTACAAACTTTGTTAATTATGCACAAGGCAAAACACCGCCTGTTACCAACCAAACCTCTTTACACTAAATGATGAAAGTAGCAAAAGAAAACTTGATTCACAGCTCACAGTGCAAATGCAATTATATAAAATATCATATAGCAATAGCATTAAAATATATGCTTGTTAAATGTCAAGTCACTTTTCATTTGTTTTTTCTGTATATACAGTATTACGTCTACTTGTCGTTTATCTCATTTTAATATGAATAGAAATGTGCAATGTTTTTTTTTTTTTTTGTTCTGTTACAGACCTGTTCATTGCAAATTAAAAACAGTCAAGTTTTTGTTCTATTATCTTCTTCATAATAATGTTGACATAGAGGTAAAACAATACCAATCTTCATACATAACATTCTGAATTGAACGGATGAAATAAATAGACTTTTCCACATATTCAAATGTATCAACGTGCACTTGTATGACTATCTTTAAGGACCTTTCCATTCTGGGATATCACTTACTTTCCCCGCTCTCCACAATGGCAGTCCAGGACCCCTCTTTATATAATAACCATGTAGAACACATTGAAAACTGTATCATTCATTACACACTGCACTGTGTCTCCATGGTGAGAGTTCACATGCATGCAGTGGCCTGTCATGTGTTCCTGTCTTCGTCTCATGTGTTTGTAGGAGATAAGGGTGCTGTTGGCGCCAGAAGTGATTAGGCCAATCTCTCCTCCCGTGCAAGGCTCCCCCATGCACTCGCCACCGGCACCGCGACACCTTTAATGTTACAATGTACAAAGCACCGCTGGCAGCTGATTTTATCTGGCTTTGAAATAAGATCCTGAGCAAGTCTTGTGCCACTAAAATTATTTTGAACTAAAAGGAAGAAAGCAAAATGGAGGCAAAAACTGTAAGGGTAAAACCACAGTGCTATCATAAAATGAGATGATATGCTCAAAGACACAACCAATATCTATAATTGAACTTTGTAAACCTAGTTCAGATGATTTTATTTAAATTTTCTTTTTGCAAATCTTACATTCAGGGGTGATTCTAGACCACTTTTAACTTGGGGGCTACACTGCCTTTTTGCGTTGAGGGGTGGGGAGGGAGTGGGGGTGGGGTGGGGTGCATGAGACATTTTAATGTCAACCAACTGGGGCTTAGTTTAAAAATAACTGTTAAAAATAACTCTGATATCATCTTTGTAAACATGATAAACATATGTTCCCCTTTTAATGCTAGAATAACTCTTAAAACAAATTTACAATATAACGTATGAGTTTCATAAGGCATTTAGGACACTTCAGAGGGGTGCCCACTAGGGGGCACAGGCTCAGGTACAGGGGCACTGGCCACCCCTGTTTACATTCCCAGAGAATTCTGGAAATTCTCTGGGAATGAAGAAATTTCATTCCTTGGTGGAGTTGCAGTGAAATTTGACTCACATCTCACCACAAATGTTTAAAAGATCCATGCTTTTTTATGTGGTAAGCTCAATGTTCTTTCAGCCCTATGTTCACACCATGTTTCTACACTTAACATTCTTACAGCGCTCATATAATAACATTGTAACTAAAAGGTTTGGACTAAATATCCTCCTCATATGCCGCTACACAAAACGCA